>CM076991.1:100142020-104942020 GCA_039090855.1 Macrothele yani | reverse complement strand
ACTTCCCAATGACGCGACCTCGGGTAAAATCATCCAGATGTCGTCTACTGGATTGCCTGTTGGCCATATCACACGGTGGCAGCAACTCGACGTCGTTCAAACCGATGTACACCAAGCAATAGCTTTCACCAAATGGCTGAGCGTACACCACCCACGTGCTTTACACATTTCCGAGACCCCCTCCCCTACGTCATGCTGCATATATGCGCATGCCGTACCGTACCGGACCCTAGTCTATCTCCTGAGTGGTACTTCGGTCCGTTTTGCCTGCTCGTTCCGCTGTTATGCTAATTTCTCCTCTTTGTCCTTCATTTTTGCACGCCAGTGTATTATATCTAAAATGAAGTCATACGAAATTATATTTATATTTACTGACGCAGTTATTTGTAAGTACGTATGGTTCCTTATATTTGAACATGTCATGTACTCGTTTACGATACGATTGTAGTTAAAAAAAAACGAGCAGGTTTAGGTTCTCATTTCTAAGTAGATTTTTTCTAATAGTAAAAACTGTCAGACGGTACTACGATTGGGGGCTGTAAACGCCTCACAGATGCAGCTATAAATGAGATACAGACATATTATGGCCTTGCCATTTCGAAGAAATGTTTAAAATTTAGATGAGATGAAAATGGCTGTTGGGCAGAACAATTCCATCTTTCCTCCTCCAACGAATCGCGTCATCATGGGCTCTGCCCAAAAGGTGCTGAAAGGTGGTGCAATTTCCAGAAGGCAGTAGATAAGAATGAACCATATGACTATAATGACCATACACACCTACTAAGAGTTGTTATGGAGTAAATTAAACCCATTTTTAAAGATTTAGCCAATCTATAGCTCTTCCAGAAATGCTTACGTGGTGGGACGCAAAATCCTTGCGAATCCTTGAATAGCACACTTTGGTCAAAAATCCCGAAATCTACTTTTGTAATGTAAACAACATAAGAATTAGGTGTTCATGAGGCTGTAGCTACTTTTAATAAGGGAAACATAGCGAAATGTGAACTTTTGAAAAAATTGGGAATTTCTCCTGGCAGAAATTGTATAGACACAATGAAAAAAACTGATGAACGAAGAATTGCAAAAGCTGAGAAGGCGATTCAAGAAATTGAAACAAAGTGTCCCCAGAAGACCAGCTTAGCCATAAAAAAGTTGGGATACATGTGCCAAGAGCAAGAGGACCCAGAATGTTCTTCCTATGGAGTTGGAATGCATTAAGGTAAGATTAGCTGCATTAATTATCTCCATGTTAGCTTTCTGTGCCTTTCCTGAAAAAAAGCATTTTTTCAACATATAGGTGCACTTTTCTCAGGAACCATAGCGGATATCTACATGATTTTTCTTGTTTTGTTTCTCATATCTAGCTCTACATTTTAAAAACAGGAATTTTTAAAATTCCTATTAATTTTGAAAATAAATTACTTTGCAATTTATTTTCTGTACTTCTTTAGAGCAATTTTTAAACAAACATAAAAAAAATTCTAATTTTTCTAAAAAACCCCTCTGCTTAAAATGTTATTTACATTGTGTATTTTACAATGAAAAAAAATAAGATTATACACTATCTACCAACAAGTAATCGGACATCTGTGATAGCAAAGAAAAACGAAGTTTATTCCCCTTCAGTAGTTGGTGGATCCTCCACGAGCGGCGATTACAGCTCCGACTCTTCGGGGCATACTCTCAACCAGGCGTTGTACGACGGCTAGCGGTATTTTCTTTCACTCGGATTGGAGAAGACAGGTCAGTTCCTTCACCGATTTCGGACGGTGGGGCAACCCTTAAGTCGACGCTCCAACTCGTCCCAGAAGTGCTCGATAGGGTTAAGGTCCGGGCTCTGCGCAAGCCAGTCCATTCAATTAACCCCATTGTCACCATACCAAGCCATGGTGGACCTCGCAACATGACAGGTGGCATTGTCATCCTGAAAGTAATATGGGTTCACCTCGTAAAAATGCCACAATGTTGGAAGCGCATGGTCATCCAAAATGGTGCAGTAGGTCTCGGCGTTGAGTCTACCAGGAATTCCGACCAAGGGTTCCATGCCATACCAGGAGAAACACCCCCATAGCATAATTCCACCGCCGCCGAACTTCACAGTTGGTACAATACATTCCGGCAGGAGGCGTTCTCCAGGCAGACGCCAAACCCAGACCCTGACATCCGAACGGTAGAGGGTGAACCTTGATTCTTCTCTCCAGAGAACCTGTTTCCACTGTTCAACGGTCGACGGTCGACGTTCTTTGCACCACGTTAACCGAGCAGCGGTATTGGACTTGGTGATCAATGGCTTGTAGGCGGCAGCACGTCCATGATAACCGAGCAGATGGGCTTCCGTACGGATGGTATTCATCGAAAGAACACTCCCGGATGCCTGTTGAAACTCCTCGCGGATGTGGCCCATGGATTTGGTCCGGCCGAATTTCTCTGACCAGCACTCTTCGGTCTCTAACTTCCCGGTTTTGTGTGTCTGCCGGGTCGGGGCACATTCCGACAGTCACGTCTCATCTTCCACTTGCCAATCACGTTGACCACTGTCGATTTTGGGTACTTCAACTCGCTGGATATGTCACGTATGGATCGGCCATTTCTGTGATACCCGACGAATACACCTTTCTCGAAATCAGAGAGCTCCGAACTGCGTGGCATCTTGCATGCGACTGGTTGCGTTGTTGTTTCCCACACGATATTTAACGGCGGCGGCCGTGATGTGTGTCAGGACCGCAGATATCGACGATTGCAGGGGTGTCCAATTACTTGTTGGTAGATAGTGTATCTGCTGTAGTTTCTGAGATAAATAAACCTAACGTTTTGCAAATTAATATGGGAAAGATTTGGTCATCTGACTCTCCTTAAATTGTTATATTGAGTATAGTTCAGCATTCTACCTTTTTTTTTTTTTTTGATTGGGGGTTTAACGACCACCATGAGCAACACAATGGGCTATAAGCAGTCGCCTATCTCTAATTTAGGGCCACTGATTCCAGGGAAGGGAGAGAGCCAGAGCCGTAAGACAAACACAACATCCATGCCTCACTGTGATTCGAAACCGGATCCATCTCGGACGAATGATGAGAAGCTTTCGCTTAGACCACTGCGTCACCGGTGCAGCATTCTACCTTTGGAGGAAGCTCTGAAACCATTCTCTATTTGCTTAAGCCTTGTACAATTATTTCCTTTTGCACCAAAGCAACAGACTAGCAATGTTACTCCCAACAACGGTCACTTTTTCCTGGTCCAAGAAGCGACCGTTATTCGGAAGTTTCACTGTATTTCAAATTCCATGTATTCACTGTCAATAAAGACTGCTGGTTTCAAGGAATAGAGCAGGCGAAAGTACATATTTCACTCTCTTTTTTTAATTAATTTCTCTTCATCACTGGAAGGTACACCGATGAGCTATTAAATCATGACCACCCCCAGCCTAGAGAAATGAGCGCGCCTGGAAACCGAACGGTGGCGCAGGTAAAGTTCAGAGAGCAGTACATATTCAACCCGAGCACCGGCTTTCGGTTAGTAGAGTGTTCGGAGTCAGAATGGAAAACGTTGCCGATTTATCGGAGTTTGATAAAGGACAAATTATGATGGCGCGACGCCTCGGAACAACGATCTCGGAAACGGCGCGGCTTGTGGGTTGTTCACGAGCCTCTGTTGTGAGTACGTATCAAAAGGGGTGCACAAATGGGCAAACGACGAACCGCCGTCCAGCCGTGTGCCTTCCGCTGCTTATTGATTTCAAAGGAGAACGAAGACTGTCGCGCATAGTTCACGGCGACCGCAGGGCCACAGTGCAACAATTCAGTCGCAGCTACAAGAGTGGCGATCAGGGAAATGTCTTCACAGCACACAGTTCACCGCAGCCTTCTGCGCATGCGAAGCTGAAGTCCCAGTCAGGTCCCCATGCTTACTTAATGTCATCGCCAACAACGCATGAAATGGGCACAAGATAATCGAGATTGGACCCTGGATGATTGGAAGAAAGTGGCCTGGTCTGACGAATCAGTATTCCGGGTGCATCACGTAGATGGTCTAGCACGGATACGTCCATTACCAACGGAGGGTATGGCACCTGGATGCAATGTCGGGCGGAAACAGGCAGGCGGTGGCGGTGCTATGCTGTGGGCGATGTTTTCTTGGGACACCTTAGGCCCCATTATCCCAATAGCACAATCTTTGACAGCTGTCAGGTATCCGAATATTGTTGTGGACCAAGTTCACCCATATATGGCAACTGTGTTCCCTGCTGGTGATGGCCATTACAAACAGAATAATGCGCCATTCCACAATGACAGAATCGTCAAGGAGTGGTTCGAGGAACATGCTGGTGATTTCTGTTAATGCCCTGGGCTCCATATTCGCCTGACACGGACCTAATTGAACATTTGTGGTTCGACTTGGAAAAGCGTATTCGCGCTAAATCACCACCATCCCGAAATGTACAGGAACTGGAGAACTTGCTGTTGACATTATGGTACCTTATACCCCAGGGTATCTATCGCCACCTAATCGAACCGATGCCTCACCGAGTGGCAGCTGTTTTGCGAGCTAAATTGGGTCCTACAGCTCATTAGGTAGGTGGTCATAATGTAATGGCTAGTCGGTGAATTTCAATAAAATATTTCCGTGCAATATGTCATAATGATAATTTCAAAAACTCGGAAAGCACTGGACTTAAACTTGATTGATGTATTGTTTGTTAAAAACGGGCAATACCGTGTTCCATTGCTTTTGTAAAAATAAAATAAAGCATATTACACTGCTGGCCACCCAAAATGCAACACCAAGAAGGAAGCATCCGATTGGCCTGAAATTCGCAGCATGCGTCGCCCGCGAGAGGACATGCAAACGATTAGCATTGCAGGGCATTTTCAAATCATGTGCGCCCGTTCACGCCACAGAGAAGCACTTAAGAAGGGTGCACAGAAGGGTGTAAGTAGTGGAAGTGTGTTGTGCTGCCGGACCTGGGCGTAGGAAGCTTCCTGATGCCTCGTCGCAGATTACGACAGTCATTCTAGCACGTTTCGGAGTTCGACAGAGGGCGAATAGTGGCTTATCGCGACAGCGGTTTATCGTGCCGAAACATCGGCGCCCATGTGGGACGGCATCCAGCCACAGTGAGACGAGTACGGATTCGGTGGGTGCAGGAGGGACGGACGGACCAACGTGAGCGATCGACGCAGCCGCGGCACACCACCGAACGAGAGCACCGGCATGTTGTGTGGCGGACATTCATGGCTCGCACCGCCACATCACGAACGTTTGCGCACAAATTAGGGTGTGTTGCGCAACAACACGTGTAAGCACGTACCGTTCGACGTCGTCTGCAGGAGTTGGAACTTGTCGCACGGCGCCCATTGCTCCTATTACCATTGACGTTACACCACCGGCGAGGGCGGCGGCAGTGGGCCGTTGAACGCCGCACCTGGACTACGGAATGGCATGGCATTGTCTTCTCAGACGAATCCCGCTTCTGCCTGCAACACCACGATGGTCGGATCCGCGTGTGGCGGCAACGCGGCGAGAGACTGTATGACGCCTGAATTATGCATCGCCATACCAGTTCGTCGCCTGGCGTTATGGTTTGGGGCGCAATTGGATATGACACCCGCACCCCTCTGGTACGCATCGCCGGTACACTCAACAGCCACCGCTACATCTCCGACGTTTTGGAGCCTGTAGTCCTCCCTTACCTGCAGGACCTGCCGGCGGCCACGTTTCAACAGGACAATGCGCGCCAGCACGTGGCACGCATCGTGCGACAATTCTTCACGGCCCACCGTGTGGCACTGCTGCCGTGGCCCGCTTGTTCTCCCGATATGTCGTCCATCGAACACGTCTGGTCGCTGATGGGCAACCGAGTGGCCCGGCAAGCACCATCTCCGGCTACGCCTGATGAACTGTGGCAACGTGTGGAAGCTGTCTGGACCGACATACCCCAAGCTCACATCCAAAGCCTCTTTCGTTCGATGCCGCGGCGTGTACCGGCAGTTATTGCCAGCCATGCGGGCCACACGAACTATTGATGTCTGCGTGTTCCACAAGTCGCGCGGGCCTGTAAGCTCAATCGTTTCATCTTTGTATCTGTTGTTATGTGTCCAGTAAATCTGGCTTTGTTATCTCGTTTGCTTCTTGGTGTTGCATTTTGGGTGGCCAGCAGTGTAGAATGGAGACAGCTTATATAAGTGATTGGAATTCTGGTTCCGCAGCAATCCTGGGGATACAGGACAAAATGAATGTCACGTTTTAAAAATAAAACTTGATGGCATGACATTTAAATGCAACAAGACCTTGAAAGAGAGAAACGTATTCATGAAAAAGTTGAAATACACGACTAAATCCGTTAATTCTCAGGGTGTGCATTTGCTTAACAAAGCATGCGTGCCTGACATAAGAGCACTTTTTTTCTTTTCTGACGATTTCCTACCCATTCGCTCATCTGGCTAATGACTTAAAAGAGCCAAAGAATAGAGCGATCAATAATTGCTGAACACATCCATGTGTCACACGGAATTGGAATCCGTACTGCGGCTAATCTCTTAACTGACCTGCAGGAAACAACTTCTAGAGTGTGTCTCTCATCCGATGTTTGAGAGTTGTTTATTCAGAGAAACATGCATGATTCATTTAAATGCTATTTGAGTGCCGTGTTGTACTTTTTTCTTCAGCATGAAATGCCTAGACAGCTACGATAGTTTGACACAAACAGTCAGACGTCACAAAGAGACGCATATGTTTCCAAGTTAAGATCACAAAGCCGTCATTTATGTGCAGGAAATTTTCGTTATTTTTCAAGTAAATACACTCATCTTTTATTATTGAAATTTTTTTTTGCATGACAAAAAAAACTGTTATAATTGTTTTTCAAAACTAGCAATCATGCTCGTTCTCCGAATGGTGAATCTATGTAATCATTTTTTTAACATAAAATTAAAGAAAAGGAAAAATAATTTAAAATCCGTAACTGTTTTACGATTTAGAACAGTGTCGTGAGGTCAATGCATACCGTTTGACGTAAAACGGAGCAGGCTTTGGCACTCCTTAATTTAAAATCAAAATTAGAAATTTTCAAAGATTTTCAGGGATTCTGACAAAATTATCTTTAAACATATCAGCATTTTGAAACAGTAAAGCTAACCCACCCTTTAGAATTTTTTTGGTTTTCAGACATTTTTCTAGGTGTAGAAGTGGTAAAAAATTCAAGCAGACAATGTTTGAAAGCGCTGGTTTTTAGCACGTCTTTTGTAAAAAAAAGGCCGTGCTTCTGTTATCGGTTTGTCCGTCCGTCTGTACCCACGATATCTCTGCAACTATTAGTCCGATTTGAAAAATTCTTTTTACATTGGGAAGCTTGAAATATGCAAATGATGATCCTTTATTTCGTTTTTTTTTTTTTTACGATGTACAATTTCGCCGCTAGGGAGCGTAAATGCAGATGATGTCGAATTCAAAAATACGTTTTATTCCACATATTTGCTTCTTAACATTCGATCGGAATTTTTTTTTTATCTGTCGATTCCACTTATGTCGAAGAGTATTTTAGATATAGTTACTTTTTCAATTTACACATAGATTTTCCGCTAGGGGGCGTAAAAGTTAATTACATTTTCCCCGATAACTCTTCTTCTAAAACTCCGATTTGGAAAATGTTTTCTTCAGCGGATACATCTCCTGATGGAAAAATCTTTTGCATATAATTTCAAATATTTGGTAAAAAAAACTTTGGTCACCAGGAGGTGTAAGTGTTAATTTTTGTTTCTGATGCATTTGCCATAAAATCGGAGCTTCTAAAATCTCGATTGAAAAAATTATTCCGTGGACTGATGCTACTCACATCGATAAATCTTTTCGGAATATTTTCTTCTTAAAATATTCCACAGTTTCTCTGCCAGGGGGCGTAGATGTACATCTTAATTTTGTCAATATCTCTACTTCTAGCAGTCCGATTTGAAAAATTCCTTCTTTGTTGGATAGTGCTTTCAGTGTGACATGTTTTTCATATAATTTCAAAATTTTCAAGTAATTCATAGACTTTCCGCTACCGGGCGTAAATGTAAATTGCGTTTCCCCTTAAATCTCTGCATCTAAATCTCCGATTTGAAAAATTCTTTCTGCACCGCATACAGCTCCTGATGAGAAATCGTTTGCACATAATTTCAAATTTTTGTAAGAATGGTTTGGCCATCAGGCGGCGTTAGTCTTAATTTCCGCTTCTGTTGTATTTGCAGGAAAATATGAGCTTCTAAAATCTCGATTGAAACAAAAGTCGTTTGTTGACCGATACTACTCATGTCGACAAACCTTTTAACAGAATTTTCTTCTTGAAAAAAATGCATGGTTTCTACGCCAGGGGACGTTGATATATATCTTATTTTTGTCAATATCTCTACTTCTAAGAGTACGATTTGAAAAATTCTTTCTTTGTTGGATAGTGTTTCCGATGCGAAATGTTTCACCCATAAATTCAAAATTTTCAAGTAAATCATAGACTTTTCGCTAGGGGGCACAAAGGTAAATTGCGTTTTCCGCGTCATTTCTGCTCCTAAAGCTCTGATTTGAAAAATTCTTCCTGTATCGCATACAAGACCTGGTGGAAAATATTTTTCACATAATTTCTAATGTTTGGTAAAGAATGGTTTAGCCACCAGGGGTCATATGTGTTAATTTCTGCTTCTGAAGTATTTGTTACAAAATGTGGGCTCCTGAAAACTCGACTAATTTTTTTTTCTTGGACCAATACCGCTTATATGGATAAACCTTTTGATAATACTTTCTTCCTAAAATACTGCATGGTTTTCCCACCAGGGGACGTAAAGTCACATCTTATTTTTGTCGATAACTCTGTTTCTAAGAGTTCGTGAGCTCACGATTCTGTTTACAGCAATATCTGAGGGATTAAAAACCCGATTGAAAATGTTCTCTCTTTCGTCAGGTCTATTGTTTTCCATACCGGTTCCATTGACTTTGAATAGCTTTGATAAATTTAATTTGCGTCAGAACGGATTCAAAGGACGTGCTTATTACACCCGAAATTTCGGTGTCATCTTCCTTGTTGAAAAATGGTATCAACATTCCTCCAAAACAACGTACGGACGCAATATTGCCGTATATATTGAACGAATGGAGAAGGCCATATTTGCCAAATGAAGTCTTAAACAGCGTAAAGGCAACACTTAGAAATTTTGCTTATAAAGTCGAACAGAGGCGGTTAAAAGCGCAAAGACATCAGGAAAAATTCTTCGCGGACAACGCATCGTGGCTTCAAAAGAACATCAATTTTGCCGACACTGTAAGTCAAGCACTGCCTACTTGCTCGAACAGCATCTCCTGTAAAAGAGGCAGGCCCCACAAGTCTTTCAAAGACTGTGTTCCGAAAGTCCAAAACCGAAAAATCAAAACCCTTGTTGTTCTTTTTTTCTCTTTAGTTTTCGTACTTTTCTAGGTATACGGACCTTAAGAGCTCTATGTATGCCAATTTTCAGATCTCTGGGTCATTTAGAAGTGGTCAAACAATTTGCGAATTCAAGCAGACAATGTTCCAAAGCCGCCATTTTTATTTTTTGTTTATTTTGTGTTTGTACCTTAAGACTTATCAGCATGCCAATTTTCAGATCTCTAGGTCATTTAGAAGTGGTCGAACAATTCGCGGACGAACACACTGCCAGTTTCGCTCTTTGCTTTTTTATATACGAGGCGAAAGCTTATATTTGCATAGGTATTCAAGTATGCCGGCGGAAAAGGCCGAACTTTAAAAAAGTCGCATTTCAGTGCTTATTGACGTGCAGTCGCATTTCAGTGCTTATTGACGTGACGCAATGCTTAGTGACGTCGCTACGTCACTAAGCATTGCGTCATTAGCAGTTTGGTTGTAGCCTGTCCTTTCACCCAATGAGAAGAGAGTGCTAAAATTAGTTGCGTCACCATGGCAGCAGGTCACGGGAACAGAACTTTCCTGTGTGGGTAACACTGAAGGCAAAGTAAGCCTCTAGTTTCTTTCCTTTGTGTCTTTATAAAATGCTTAAAACTCAGAAAATGACTGTTTCTTAAAAAACAATTTCGTAAAAAGGGAAGATATTTGTTAGTTTATGCTGTAAAACTTTCAATGCGTTATGATTTATAGTTTGCCATATATCCGTTTTTTAAAATGGATCCCATCGCGAAGTAGAGAATTTTGTGAAATTTAAAAATTTAATTTCTCTTAAACTAAATCGAAATTTAAAAAAAAAGGACGACGAGGGTCAAAAATTCGGCAATGGCCCTACATGCTTACAATGTTTTGTGGTTCTGTTGCTGTTAGTGTGTCCGGAAAGCGAACTGATAGCACTTTTTTGCTTACCTTACGTTTGAAATACAGTAGCTCTTGAAATATAGCCAGAAACAAAGAACGGTTTATTTCAGCGTGTTCTCCGAACAATTATCTACAAACGATGTACATTTTATATTTTTGTGTTCAATACTTTTTGCGCTACGAGCTAGAAAAGCGTGAGTGTCGCGAATTTTGTAAAACAGCGACGGCGGCAGCAACAGTTATTTTTTCTTAGATTAGAGAGATTTGGTTTCTGGATGATGATTTTATGCAAATATAAGTCACTGAATATCTTGATACATAAAGTACATCGCATATATATAGTGACAGTCGACTTTGTGCCGTAAACGCAATACGAATACAGGTATGAAGCTGAAGTGGTACCTAATTAGACATAACCCTACAACAAACGTTTCGATCCGTCGAGATGACCGGATTGTGCGAAAAGAACATCACAAAGTGAAATAGTGTAATTTTAGGTATCTCATAATTATAAAGACAACTATGTACAGTAGCCACATGCAAATGAGATGCACAAATTAGCATGTTGTACGCACGCGCATGGGCCGTAATTCGGTCCAGCCTGCAAAAGACAGCGGACCTGCCGTCGGACATTCATTTGCCGAAATGCCACGCAACAGTCAACTTTCTGGTGAGGAGGTGCAGATTTGGAGACTGAGAGCCCTGTAGCGAAAATTTGTAAAGCCATGGGGAGGAGTAGGCAGCCTTTTATAAGACTATATCGAAACGCGGTGCGTTAACTGCCAGAAAACGGCCTGGAAGGCCTCGAATAACAACCAAACGAGATGATCGTGCCACCATGCGTTTAGTTTCATCCCAAAGGTTATCACTATGTCAAGTTTCTAGGACTGTTGGTGTCACCATCTCAAAGAACTCAGTTCATCGACGAATCAAGGAAAGTCGCAACATTGTGCTCCTTAAAATGCGCCGTCTGCCACACCTCACGCGGCGCCACAAGGAAGCTAGATTGTTATGGGCAAGCAGCCACATGGACTGGACGGACGAGGGGATCACAACTATTTTCTCCGATGAGAAAAAGTTCAACCTGGACGGCCCTAACGGTTGGAACTGCTATTGGCATTATTTACGACGCGAGCCACGCACCTTTTTCAACAGACAGAAAGGAGGTGGATCTGTGATGGTCTGGGGAGCTTTTGCGTTCAATGGAACAATGGATATCGCTTTTCTGCAAGGCAGGCAAAACTCAGAAACGTGTCAGGACATACGCAGCAGCTACCTTCTACCGTTTGCCGAAATTCTAGCGTGTGTTGATTATCTGTTCCAGTAAGACAATGCCTATATTCACCGGTCTGCATCAACGAAAAGCTGGTTTAACACCTCATCATGTGACCATAATGGATTGGCTAGCACTCAGTCCAGATTTCAACCCTATCGAGAACCTCTGGGTTATCCTAGCTAGTGATGTGTATGCGAATGGACGGCAGTTCTCAAGTGTGGTGGCATTGAAAGAGCATATTGAACAAAGCTGGTACGTACACCATCCAGAACACTTACATCACTTGGTGGACAGCATGCCCAATCGGGTTTTCAGTGTTATTAGGAACAACGGCTCCACTATTTGTACCGGAGGTGCTCATAACTAGTAAGTCTTTATATTTTTGAGACAGCGTATTTCTGTTTTTTTCTTGTACTTGGCGTTGGAATTGTTATGTTTCCGTCAAACTATTGTGCAGCTGCGTGTCCTATGCTATTTTTGCTATAAATATGAGGTGTACATTTTAGCTCGTTGTTGTTTCTTTTTTATTCGATAATTTGCTCTGTATCTATATTTATGCGACGCACTATATATCTCATGACTGATAACACACACTTTACATGTCAGAGAGAGATATAAACAGAACGGTAGAAGAGGAAGAGAGAGAGAGAGAGAGAGAGAGAGAGAGAGAGAGAGAGAAAGAGAGAGACGCAGACAGATAGAAAGAGAAAGACAGACCATTTCTTGTAGGTAGCAGTCTCTACCGAAGAGCACGTTTCAATACCTGAAAGTTGCAGATATCCAAAGAGTAATCAGGAGATTAGACACATATGTACACTATATTATCAGAAGTATTTGGACACCACAATGTTTTGGGACAAAGGGCTTTATTATCGCAATTGGTAGTCCCTCTTCGACCGTTCAGTCCTCCTTTTGCCAACATGACAACGACAACACGTCGAAGCGCATTATCAAACGATTTCTGATTGGTCTTGACATGAATGGCTCGCCACTCGACCTGAAAAGCTGCTGCCAGAGCGGACAGCGAAAACAGTCGTTGTGCTCGATTTCCTGTCCGTAGTCCCCAGAGGTGCTCTTTGTTCTATGGAATTATGATCAGGATTCTCAGAAGGCCAGTGTAACAATTCCATTTCATTTTCAAGAAACCAGTCCTGCACGCGCCGTACAGTGTGGCAGGGAGCTTGATGGTGTTGGAAGAGACAACAGTCATTTCCATAATACTGCCAGATTGTTGGTAGGGCAGAATTTTCCAGAATGTTGAGGTACTCCACACAGCTCATGGTTTGTGTTATAATAACCACTGGGCCGAGTCCCATCCGCGAAAAACAACTCCATACCATGATGGACCCTCCGCCGAACTTAACAGTTGGAAGAACACAATCCGATAAATATGAGGTTTAGGGTTGTTGCAAATCGAAACGCGCCCATCAAATTGGAAAAGTGAAATGTGTAACTCATCACTCCAAAGAATCCTCTCTGTAGTAGCCCACAGTCCAAAAATGACGGTAAACACCACCATTCCAAACTGCGCTTCGCATTTACGGTGGTGATGTGTGGCATATGTGCTGCTGCTCTACCATAATAACCCACACTGTGCAACTCTTTGCGGATAGTAATCGTACTAACCGAGTCATTACAAGCATTTTCAACTTCAGCAGCAATGCAAACGATACAGGAAGAACGGGATTACTTAACATTTCTTACCATGGCACTTCTGTCACGTTCCGTCATTTTGTGCGGCCTTCCTGAAAGTTTTTTTTGCTGTAGTCGCACCGTGCTGTTTCCTTCTCTTCACGACATCACTTACAGTCGATTTTGGTATGTTTAGTTTAGCTGCAATGCTCCGTATGGAAACGTTACTCAAATGAAAACCTATGACCAGCCCACGCTGCAACTCGGAAAGTTCACGTCCACGAGGCATACCCGCTTCAAAGTTACTGATAACACGACAGAACATCTCAGCTTTATATACGAACCTCCCCACTCACAGCACACCTTCCTGTGACATCCTATGACCAGCCCACGGTGGAACTCGGAAAGTTCACGTCCACGCGGCATATCCACTTCAAAGTTACTGATACCACAGAACATCTCAGCTTTATATACGAACCTCTCCACTCACAGCGCACCTTCCTATGACCAGCCCACGGTGGAACTCGGAAAGTTCACGTCCACGCGGCATATCCACTTCAAAGTTACTGATACCACAGAACATCTCAGCTTTATATACGAACCTCCCCACCCACAGCGCACCTTCCTATGACATCCTATGAATAGCCCACGCTGGAACTCGGAAAGTTCATGTCCACAAGGCATAACCGCTTCAAAGTTACTGATAACAAGACAGAACATCTCAGCTTTATATACGTACCTCCCCACTCACAGAGCACCTTCCAATGACCAGCCCACGGTGGAACTCGGAAAGTTCACGTCCACGTGGCATATCAGTTTCAAAGTTACTGATAACACCACAGAACATCTCAGCTTTATATACGTACCTCCCCACTCACAGCGCACCTTCCTATGACCAGCGCACTCTGGAACTCGGAAAGTTCACGTCCACGTGGCATATCAGCTTCAAAGTTACTGATAACACCACAGAACATCGCAGCTTTATATACGTACCTCCCCACTCACAGCGCACCGTCCTATGACCAGCCCACGGTGGAACTCGGAAAGTTCACGTCCACGCGGCATATCTACTTCAAAGTTACTGATACCACAGAACATCTCAGCTTTACATACGAACCTCCCCACTCACAGCGCACCTTCCTATGACATCTTATGACTAGCCCACGCTGGAACTCGGAAAGTTCATGTCCACAAGGCATATCCGCTTCAAAGTTACGGATAACACGACAGAACATCTCTGCTTTATATACGTACCTTCCCACTCACAGAGCACCTTCCAATGACCAGCTCACGCTGGAACTCGGAAAGTTCACGTCCACGTGGCATATCAGTTTCAAAGTTACTGATAACACCACAGAACATCTCAGCTTTATATACGTACCACCCCACTCATAGCGCACCTTCTTATGACCAGCGCACTCTGGAACTCGGAAAGTTCACGTCCACGTGGCATATCAGCTTCAAAGTTACTGATAACACCACAGAACATCGCAGCTTTATATACGTACCTCCCCACTCACAGCGCACCGTCCTATGACCAGCCCACGGTGGAACTCGGAAAGTTCACGTCCACGCGGCATATCTACTTCAAAGTTACTGATACCACAGAACATCTCAGCTTTATATACGAACCTCCCCACTCACAGCGCACCTTCCTATGACATCCTATGACTAGCCCACGCTGGAACTCGGAAAGTTCATGTCCACAAGGCATATCCGCTTCAAAGTTACGGATAACACGACAGAACATCTCTGCTTCATATACGTACCTCCCCACTCACAAAGCACCTTCCAATGACCAGGCCACGCTGGAACTCGGAAAGTTCATGTCCACAAGGCATATCAGTTTCAAAGTTACTGATAACACCACAGAACGTCTCAGCTTTATATATGTAATTCTCCACTCACAGCGCACCTTCCTATGACCAGCGCACTCTGGAACTCGGAAAGTTCACGTCCACGTGGCATATCAGCTTCAAAGTTACTGATAACACCACAGAACATCTCAGCTTTATATACGTACTTCCCCACTCACAGCGCACCTTCCTATGACCAGCCCACGATGGAATTCGGAAAGTTCACGTCCATGAAGCACATCCGCTTCAAAGTTACTGATAACACCACAGAACATCGCAGCTTTATATACGTACCTCCCCACTCACAGCGCACCTTCCAATGACCTGCCCGCGCGGGAATTCGGAAAGTTCACGTCCACGAGGCATATCCGCTTCAAAGTTACTGATAACACGACAGAACATCTCAGCTTTATATACGAACCTCACCACTCACAGCACACCTTCCTGTGACATCCTATGACCAGCCCACGCTGGAACTCGGAAAGTTCACGTCCGCGTGGCATATCCACTTCAAAATTACTGATAACAGCACAGAACATCTCAGCTTTATATTCCTACCTCCACACTCACAGCGCACCTTCATGCACAACCGTTCTTTGCACGTATGCAAACATTTGGTAGTGTCCGAATACTTTTGATAATAAAGTGTATATCTCTGCATGGTGTTGCCTGAATCCTAGTGTTCTGGTCCATTTGGCGTAAGAAAGTTCAGGAAGATTTCGAAATGTGGCTTCACCTTTTATCTTGGTGAATGCGTACCAGCATTTTGTCGCTACGTACAGGGCCGGTACCTCCTGGTGTCAGAATCTCTGCTTGATAATATGTTGAGGCTACTTTGTAACTTTTTGCCACCAGTCGGAGCTGTAGCTCGCCTCGGTACGAGAATCCCAAAACAATCATAATGCCTTTAGAGAAGTTTCATTGCATTGTTGTTTACATTTGGTAAAGTATTGGCGTATTCCTGCCGATGGTAAGTTGCACTGGGTTTGTTGCAGTCTGATATGAAAACGTAGCCTTCATCCAAGGTAACCACATATGTACTTCCACCATTCCCTGGCCAGGTATTTTTTCACAAAGCTTTCTGCAGGCAGTCCATCTCGCCGGAATGTCTTCTAGCGACATTTCTGTAGATTTAAAACGCAGTGTTAACTGTTTACACTCACAGATCTTCCCGTCTCCGCCGCAGTGATGCATTGGGTCTCTGGGTTTCATCCTAATACGCTACTTCACTAGGTTGTCTCCTGAAAGAACCAACTATTGCTTTCTTCCTACACTACATAGAACCACAACGTTTGGTTTACAAGTGAACCTATAAATGAAAAATCCGCGGGAGTTATTTTCCTGATAAGACGATGACTCACTGTGACGTCACTCCACCAAATGGCCGGGTACAGTAATTGTGTCCGGAGTCAATCTGGGTGTTTTATTGTGATGTTGAACGTGTTCAGGATGGCTGTTCATACCGTTGCGGAGCGGATATTTATTATAAAAAGGTAGCACACAGGGTAACACTTCGTTATCTAATAACAAAGTCTTAACAGGCTTTGTCATTGTATAACAAAGTCTTTAAAGGTAAAACAGTGTGAATTAATGGTAAAGTGGGGGAAGAAAAGCACCATACAAACGTTACACCGTCAGGTTAGCGAAGACATTTGAAACCACGGGCAGTATTTTGAACTAATGCAGTGGCGAACGTCCTCCTTTAGCGGAAGAAAAAGTCAAAGATGTGTGAAGCACAGGATTCTGTTCCCACCTGCCAAAAAGCCGCGAAGAAAGCGTTGCTTCATCCGCACCACGTGACAGCTGTGTAACATGCTGTGGAGGATCTTCGATAATATGCAGCGTCGCGTTCTAGTGTGTTTGGATGTCGGTGGAAGATATATCCTGCATTTATTGCAAATGGTGCTACGTTACCATTAACTAAGGTACGTTGTAAACACATGTGTTATTTCTAAGTAGAGTGTGTTACGAAATATGACTGATTCTTTGGGGAGACGACTGCCTAGTGCAACACCCTGTACCAGCGTCTTCACTGATGGTTAAAGAACGCCTTGGACTCAGCTACTTTGTACCAATCGGACGGTTGTCACCACGTAAAATTTATTTGCGATGTAACACAGCACAGGTACCTTTCTCCCCAATGTTGAATCCACGAGTCTTACATTTGCGAAAAACTAAACACATCGTCAAAAAAAAAAAAGATTGAACCCAGAAGGACATGTCGGATTGCAATACTATTCGGTAAGGGTTATCAGGAACAATAAATGATTAAACATTGAGCCTGATACGGGCGATATTTATTGAGCTACACGCCAATAAGTAATGTCTCTCGTTATGGCGTCGGCCTGCCATGCTTGATTACACAGCATACCAGACGTCTTGGCATGGAGTTGTGCAGGTTTCTGATGGTGTCCTGCGATAAGCAATCCCATGCAGCTTGAATCTTCTCACGCAGTTCCTTCCAGATTGTACGGTTGGGCTGGAGTGTGGGTAGCGCGTCCAATAGCATACCACACATTTTCAATTGGAGACAACTCTGCCGATACGGATGGCCATAGCAGAGTGTCAGTGCCTTGAAGGCAAGCTCTTGAGACAGCAGCAGTATGCGGACGAGCGTTTTTCTGTTGGACAATTGCACCATAGTGAGCGTTCAGGAAAGGTAACGCCACTGGTTTGAAGACCTCATTAACGTAACGTTGGGCTGTCATGTGCTTGTAACGAACACCAAAGGTGATCTGGCATCGTATGCAATTGCATCCCACACCATGACACCAGGCCTTCTGGACGTGTGACGCTCAACAACAAACCGTTCATCTTGGCGCTGGACACGGTACCTCCACACACGGATTCGTTGGTCGTCTCCTTCAAGACAAAAGCAAGACTCGTCACTGAAGATTACCCTCAGCCATTCTGAGTGGCTCCTTGACAGTCTGGTACGACACCATTGCAGTCTTTAGCGACGATGCAATGGTGTTAAGGGCAGGTCGTTGTAATTGTCTGCGTGAGAGTAGTCCTACGTCGTGCAGCCGTCTGCCAATGGTGCTGGCACTAATCAGACAATGAATACTGCTCGTTGAATATCCGCAATCGTGGTTGTTGGGTCACTCCGTGCATGTCGAACAACCCATCGGTCCTCTCTCTCTCTCTCTCTCTCTCTGTGGCTCGTCTAGGTCTTCCATACCCTTTCTGTCACCACTGCGTGCCTTGTTCTATCCACTGTAGCCCACAGCATGCTATGGTGATATCCGCACGACCGGTATGGCACGCAATACAGCAATAAGACCATCCTGTTTCCGGTGCCCGACGATGCGGCCCCTCTGGAACTCCTCGAACTGCTCCAATTGCTTCCGAATTTATCTTCGAGGCATACTTCACTTGCAAAGGATGCAACGTACACATAGTCAGAATGGCTAGCATGCTCAACTGGACGACCGTATTTAGTCGGTTAGGCACAGTGCTACGACCCCTCCTTGCTGGCGTCACATGCGCGGCCTAGCGTGATACTTGGATCATTTGCATGTCTCACTAAGTTTCATTCCTGTAGGTTGCTTCCCTCTGGGTGCAACTAATTTTTTTTTTTTTTTTTGACGATGAGTGTATATTTAGCGTCGTACAGGGCTGTGATGCACTTCGTCCAGAAGTCGGTACCTTTTGGTGACATTACTTGTGTCAGGCAGTAATAGCTTACGACATTTCTCATTTAAGTGCGACCAAGAAGTAAGTGCGTCTCAAAATTTTGAATCGCATAATGGTCGGGGAACAACACCTGAGCATGCAAATCATTAGCATCGATCCTGTGATCGACCGTCTGTGCATCTGTGATTTATTCAGAGTCAGAAACCAGATCAGTTTATCTTAGATAGTAAACTACACATGGAGGTAATATCTGAGGAAGGAAAACATACTTTCTCGCTTGATATTGAGGTTTTCTCGATAGGAAATTAGCGAGTGACAATCGAACAAACGAGATTTCCCTTCTGATCAATGGGTTGTATAAATCTTCCTCCCCACAACCCGTAGTCACTTTCCAGTTAGGTATTCAAAAAGAGGAGAAAGGAAGAGAGAATTCATTAACTAGTTTTCTTCCTTGCAGACTTGGAGTTATTTCTGAAGAAATAGAAATTTAAAAATAAGTTATTGTCTATAGTACCTTCTAGCGACATAATGCACATTTCGATTAAAGTTTTAAGAAACATGCACTTTTAAAATTTGGTTAATAAGATCTGAGTGGATAAATTAAGATTTGTCTATTTTGTCAAACTTGTGATTTTTTTAATATCATGTCGTTTCGAAAATAATGGACGATTTTCTCAGGTGCCACTTGAACTAGCCCACAATGCTTGCAGACAAAACCGCTCGCAGCGCCATTCGTACGAGTTGAAGGGTGACACAAGACGCCACATGCACGCCGTAATCGGTTGAGCTGCAGTAGCTGCTATTCGTGTGAGAGTTGTCTGTCACACATGCTAGGAAGGAGTGATTGCGGGTTATTCTGCTTCATGACTTGAAATTGGATCGAAATGTGGCACAAACCTACGGTAACGTGGTCGATGTATTAGACGAGTACGCAACATCTGAACGTACAGTTCGTCGGTGGTTTGAAAAATTTCGTTCCGGTGACACGAGCCTACAAGACGCAGGAGAGCCGCAGACGACATTCGATCATTAATAACGACGGCAAATGTGGTGGTAAATCCCCGCCTCACAGTCAGAGAACTCGCCAAACAGTACGATGAGTTGGTCTCAAACCATTTCTAAACATCTTCACCAAATTGGTAAGATCAAGAAGCTGCGGGTCCCACACGAACTGATGGAGCATCAGGAACAACAACGGTTTGAGATGTGCAGTAACTTTCTGCTTCTCAATTAAAAGAAGCCCCTACTTGATCGCAATGTAACCTGTGATGAAAAGTGGGTACTGTACGACAACCGTAAGAGATCTAGGCAGTGGCTGAACTATGATGAACTACCGGAACAACATCCTAAACCAGGGCTTCCCAAACTTTTTGAGACCGCGCCGCCCTTCACATGTCACATTTTCCGTGCGACGCCCCTAAACACAAAATGAAAAAAAAATTGTCTAAATTCGAGTTTGTGGTATTTAAAAAAAAATAGTCATTTTCATTACTAGCTTGTATTCAGACAGATTGCATACAGTTTACACACTGAGGACGTTCGTCGTTTTTAGCAACGTGCGGTTAAACCGAAATCCAAGTACGTGTCATCATAATTTCTCGACTTGTGCCTTCTCGCCAGTTTAGAACTACTGTGCTTGAACCTTCTACACCAGGTTTTTTATTTAAAAACTTCTCCACTATCATAAACCAACACACACTCACATAGAAACGGCTACGTTCACAGTTATAACAAGAAAGATGACACCGAATTTTCGGGTGTAATAAGCACGTCTTTTGAATCCGTTCTGACGCAAATTAAATTTATCAAAGCTATTCAAAGTCAATGGAACCGGTATCGAAAACAATAGTATCTGACGGAATAAAGAAGTTTTTCAATCGCGTCTTTAATCCCTCGGATATTGCTGAGGGATTAAAGACCCGATTGAAAATAACGGCCGCTACACGCTGCGGCATAGAACGAAAGAGGCTTTAGATGTGGGCTTGGGGTATGTCGGTCCAGGCTGCTTCCACACGTTGCCACAGTTCATCAGGCGTAGCCGCGGGTGGTGCCCGCCGGGCCACTCGGTTGCCGATCAGCGACCAGACGTGTTCGATGGGCGACATATCGGGAGAACAGGCGGGCCACGGAAGCAGTGACACCCGGTGGGCCGTGAAGAACTGTTGCACGATGCGTTCCACGTGCGGGAGCGCATTGTCCTGTTGAAACGTGGCCGCTTGCAGGTCCTGCACGTAAGGGAGGACTACATGCTCCAAAACGTCGGAGATGTAGCGGTGGCTGTTGAGTGTACCGGCGAGGCGTACGAGAGTGGTGCGGGGGTCATATCCAATTGAGCCCTAAACCATAACGCCAAGCGACGGACCAGTATGGCCATGCATAATGCAGGCGTCATACATTCTCTCGCCGTGATGCCGCCACACGCGGATCCGACCATCGTGGTGTTGCAGGCAGAACGGGATTCGTCGGAGAAGAAAATGTCGTGCCATTCCGTAGTCCAGGTGCGGCGTTCAACGGCCCACTGCAGCCGCACTCGCCGGTGGTATAACGTCAATGGTAATTGGAGCAATGGACGCCGTGCGACTAATCCCCGCTCCTGCAGACAACGTCAACGGTACGTGCTGACACAGGTTGTTGCGCAACACACCCTAATTCCTCCGCTAACGTTCGTGATGTGGCGGTGCGAGCCGTCAATACCCGCCGCATAACATGCCGGTCATCTCGTTTGGTGGTGTGTCACGGCTGCGACAATCGCTCACGTCGGTCCGTCCGTCCCTCCTGCACCCACCGGATCCATACTCGCCTCACTGTGGCTGGATGTCGTCCTACACGGTTGCCGATGTCACAGTACGATAAACCGCTGTCGCGATAAGCCACTATTCGTCCTCTGTCGAACTCCGAAACGTGCTGGAATGACTGCCGTATTCTGCGACGAGGCATCAGGAAGCTTCCCACGTACAGGTCCGGCAGCACAACACTCGTCGACTACTTACACCCCGCCTTCTGTGCACCCTTCTAACAGTGCTTCTCGGTGACGTGCCGGGCGCACATGATTTGCATATGCCCTGCAATGCTACTCGTTTGCATGTCCTCTCGCGGCCGACGCATGCTGCGAATTTCAGGCCAATCGGATGCTTCCTTCTTGGTGTTGCATTTTGGGTGGCCAGCAGTGTATATACTTCTCTGTGAGCTTTACGTGCTCCATCGTTCAGTCTCCAGGCGCGCTGATTTCTCTAAGCTGGTGGTGGTCATAATTTAATTACTTATTGGTGTACTTCATGGCATGACTAAGAGATTTCTTGCTACTAGGCTTGATGAGCATAAGAGAGACATCAAGCCTACAAGCAAGTTTATCACAGCATTATCTTGCAAAGTTCATCTAAAGGAGCAACCCTACTCTGGAATGAATTGGCGCTTATTGTACAGTGTACCTCCGCAAATCAAACGTTGACAAAAGACACCATTGAAATACTTTCTCACCAGGAGGCGTGTAATAAATTACCTTTTAAACAAATGACCAAGTGAAGGACCTGTTTGTTCGGAGTGGAATGTAGGCAAACTACGTCGAAATTGTATCATGAGGAACTGTATCGTGGCAACTGCATTTGCGTTACGAAAACATCCTTATTTTTCACTTTAGTTGCCAATTCGTGATTTATTTAGAATTTTTCAGTTACAGTCTCTATATTTTTTTTGTTTTGATGTCCCGCTTTTGTCTTGGAGAAGGCGATCAACGAATCAGTGTGTGGAAGCACCGTGTTCAGCGCCAAGATGAACGGTTTGTTGTCGAGCGTCACACGTCCAGAATGCCTGGTGTCATAGTGTGAGGTGCAATTGCCTACGATGCCAGATCACCTTTGGTGTTCATTACAAGCACTTTGACAGTCAAACGTTACGTTAATGGGTCCCGCAGCAGTGGCGCTACCTTTTCTGACCGCTCACTCCAGTGCGAGTTTCCAACAGGACAACGCTCGTTCGCATACTGCTCCTGTCTCGAGAGATTGCCTTCAACGCCCTGACACTCTACCATGGCCATCCGCATCGGAAGACATATCGCAGATTGGGAATGTGTGGGATGCTATTGGACGCGCTATCCACACTCCGCCCAATCCGCCCAATCTGCAAGAACTGCGTGATAAGATCCAAGCGGCATGTGATGGCTTATCGCAGGACACCATTAGGAACCTGTACAACTCCATGCCGAGACGTCTGGCATGCTATGTGAGCAAAGATAGCGGC
Source organism: Macrothele yani (assembly GCA_039090855.1). Classification (NCBI taxonomy): domain Eukaryota; kingdom Metazoa; phylum Arthropoda; class Arachnida; order Araneae; family Macrothelidae; genus Macrothele; species Macrothele yani. The sequence continues at coordinate 104,919,099 of CM076991.1, read as the reverse complement.
CCGACGCCATACTGAGAGACATTACTTATTGGCGTGTAGCTTAATAAATATTGCCCATATCAGTCTTAATGTTTAATCCTTTATTGTTCCTTATAACCTTTACCTTCCTCCTGAATAGCATTGCAATCCTACACTTCCTTCTGGGTGCAACCATTTTCTTTGATTTCGAGTGTAATTCAGAACGTCATTCACCTCCCAGAACTCTTTTGATATTTCGGACAGCATTGGTGAGAGAGTGAAACTCTGTACCTCAAGCACTGTTTGATAATCTGGTGCTGAGTATGTCCAGAAGCTGTACTACACGTGTCGCTGTTGCAGGCCAACATACAGCATACCGAACACTTTCTTCAATATAAAACATTCTGCACGAGATCTGCATTGCAAATTAGCTCCAGCGAGCTGCTTTGCTTTATTTTGACCTCTCTGGTGGATTCTTTCTTTTTTTTTTTTTTTTTTTTTTTTGATTGGAGGTTTAACGACCACCGTGAGCAACTCAATGGGCTATAAGCAGTCGCCCATCCCTAATTTAGGGTCACTGGTTCCAGGGAAGGGAGAGATCCAGTGCCGTAAGACAAACACAACATCCATGCCTCACCGGGATTCGAACCCGGACCCCTTTCGGACGAATGCTCAGAGGCCATCGCTTAGACCACTGCCCCACCGGGGCGGCCTGGTGGATTCTCTAGGGTTCTTTTCGCTCGGAATTTTGTTTAGTTTAATATGCTCCACATCTCGAAAATTTTGGTTGCAGGCCTAAGGGTGAACGAGTCGGAACTGACATTATTATCCTTAATTTTTGAGCATGAGTGTATAATAAGGCAGAAGAGATCTTTGCTTCTTAATTTTTTCAGAGTTCTTGAAGTTTAACAAATTATTATTTTTTTTAATTTTTGTGACTTTAGAAGTTTTTGTAGATTTAGGATTTTTTTCAGCGCACTTTACTGAAAATACGGACTGTCAGGAACTTAACCGTTGAAATAGTACAAAGAAGTTTTATTTCTTCATCTCTTTACCATCGGGTTTTCAGGAGATCTTTATACTTTCCGTTTTCTAATGATTTCATTATTATGACCATTTTCCAAGCAATGAGTACGCTTTAAGACATAACCAAAGTGATTGTCGCAATGCATTTTCTCATATAAATTGATTCATCGTAGCAAGCGCAGAAGAGCTCGATATACACATTTCTCTGAATAATGCATTTAAAGTTCTCCAAACTCCAGCGTTAACTAATCATTCTGATAATGAGTTTATCAAAATATTTAGGATTGATTTCTGTCTGAGATTCAAACGCAGATGATTCAAGCTGCATGCATGTTTCTTAAACACCCTAACTTTATTAATTAGGCTCGATATTTTGAAAGCTCAATTACTGAAATCTTCTGTGAAAGACTCCTCCAAAGTTTACTTCGATATCTATGTTTACAAAGGGTTTACTGACGGATTAATTGTACAGTGCTTAGATTTTGGATGGTGAAAGATGCATTTAACGTCGAATGACAGATTCATCGCTAATACGAATTTGAACGTGAAATGACTAAATTAGCTTTCAACACTAAGAATATAAAGTTTTTCTTCTGAATAAGGCGTTCCCTGTTTTGGAAAAGTGATGCAATATGTGAGAAATGCCTCTGAGAATTCTAATGCTGTTTTCGAAGTAACGTTCGACAGTAAGATCTGAATACAGTTATTTCAGGTACAGTGCAGTAATTTTTGTTTCATATTTTCACGAACTAATAATACACGATAAAGACAAAACTTAGAGAAATCCAGGATTTCCTTCAGTTTTAAATTATTTCGTACTAAGCAAACATCTAAAATTATTTAACCGTTTACAACCTATGAAATCTCTTCCGCATTCATGAAGAAAATAATATAAATTTCAAGCATCGAACATCATCTTTTCCATTAGGCATCTCACCGTTCTTAATTCTCTGAAAATGTATCTATACTAGTGCTCAAACGTTAAGCAACAAATTCAAAAACCAGAATGTGTTTCGAGATGCAGTAAATCCTCGCTTATTCCACCTAATTGGGACCACGGTTCCGTCGGAAAATCGAAAATTCCGGATATTAGAGAACACTAGCTTTTATTTTTATGAAAAAGCCTTTCATTCGGTGAAACCATCAGATAATATTATTAATAACATCTATGAAAATGCAAGTGCAAAGATTCGGCTGTTTGAAAATACAACACACATAAAAATTGGAAAGGGAGTGAGACAAGGTGACACCATATCTCCGACGCTTTTTAATGCCACATTGGAAAATGTTTTTCAATCACTGAACTGGGAAAACAAAGGCATAACGATTAATGGAGATTATCTAACCCACCTTCGTTTTGCTGATGACATAGTCATTTTTGCAACTACCCCATCAGAGCTGCAGAGTATGATCCAGGAACTTGCTGACAAGAGTAAAGAAGTGGGATTAAAAATGAACTTTCAGAAGACAAAAGTGATGTACAATGCTTTTACAAGAAATGAAGATTTATCGATTTATGGAGAAAGCTGGAGATAACAGACACGTACGTTTATCTTGGACAGCAGATATCAAGTGAGGGTCACATTGATGAAGAAATTAATCGGCGTACAAAACTTGCCTGGAGAGCTTTTGGAAGAAACAGCATAATTTTCAAGAGCAATATGCCATTATGTCTTAAAAGAAAAGTGTTTGATCAATGTATCCTTCCAGTGCTTACGTATGGTGCAGAGACGTGGACCTTAACTAAAAGAGACATACAAAGACTGCAGACAACTAAAAGAAGTATGGAGAGGTGCATGCTTGGTGTAACCAGGAGAGATAAGAAGAGGAACTCGTGGATCCGAAAAATGACAAGAGGGGAAGACATCATGATCAGAGTTAAATCCCTGAAATGGCAATGGGCTGGACATACTGCCAGAAGGACAGACCACCGATGGACAGCCGAAATTTTAGATTGGTTTCCAAGGGACAGGAAAAGACCCAGAAGAAGACCACATGGAAGATGGGTGGATGAAATTCGAAAGTATGCGGGAGTGACATGGAGGAGACTGGCACAAGACAGACCGTTGTGGAGGAAACTTGGGGAGACCTTCGTCCAGCAGTGGACTGATAATGGTTGACAATGATGATGATGATAATGATATTGGTATTACATGCGATTTACCTACGAAGGGTGTCCGATAAGCATCCGGATTTTCATTTCTATCAATCACAGGAGAGAAATAAAAAATACAGGATGCATAAATATGATACTCACATATGCAATATAGTGGTACGAACAGTCAAAGTCACTTTTACACGTATTCTCCTTTCAGAACAATGCATTTCCTCCACCGATCAACAACTCGATCCATTCCGGTAGCAAAGAAATCAGCAGGTGTGTTGCGAATCCATTGACAGACAGCCGCACGCAGATCGTCCATGCTCTCATAGTGGTGACCACGAAGACTATACTTCAAGGGAGCGAAAACCTGAAAATCGGAAGGTGCCAAATCCGGACTGTAAGCAAGGTGCGGAAGAATGATCCACCTGTGTTTTGCGATTTCTGTTTGCACTAGTTTAGCAATATGCGTTATCATACTGAAGCAACACGTGATTGTTTTTGAATGTTGGCATTTTGGTCCTGATACCCTGCGCAAGTTTTCTCAGTGTCTTCACAACATAGGCCTTCGCATTTGTTGTTTTATTTTTTGCCAAGTACTCAACCAAGAGGATACAGTGTTTGTCTCAGAAGATAGTAGCCATGACCTTGGACGCCGACGAACCGCCTTTGAACTTCTTGGATGGGGGTGAATTCGGATGACGCCATTGCATACTTTGCCGCTTTGTATCCGATTCGAAGTGCTGAATCCACGTTTCATCGCCTGTGATTATGCATTCCAAGAATGCGTCCCCCTCCTCATCGTAGCGATGTACCAGTTCATTGCAAATGTCTTGCCTTTGGCGTTTATGTACCGCTCTAAGCATTCGGGGTACTCATCTGGCACGTATCTTCCTATAGTTGAGATCTTCATGAATAATTCGTCCAATAAAATCTTTACTGATATCCAATTAACGCTCATGCCTGTAGACCTTCCAATACGACAGAATTGGGCAGTTATCCCATTTGCTCCTCAGATTTGCTTCGGAATTTCAAAAATCCTTAAAAGTTTTAATTTCAAAGTTAATTTCAAACCCATAAACAAGATGAAGTTTTACGGAACAAAAGACTACGTCGAAGACATTTATCAGATACCTTGTGAATGTGGACTTTCATATATAGGACAGACCCGCAGAGCTTTAAGTTTCCGTGTGAAGGACCTATGTACAGAACTATGAACTGAATAAGTCGTCTATAGCTCAACATTGTCACGAAAATAACCATACATTTTTGTTTGGAAACGCATTTTTGTTTGATAAACCGGACTCGACTATCAAGCTTAATGTATTAGAAGCTTTCCACATATACCGGAACTCGCCACGGCTTGTCAACGACATGACGTCGACTCCATTTCTTTCAAGCGCGTGGAAACAACTCGCCAAAACCCGTGTCCGTCAGAATTCTGATGATGTCACAATGATTTGAATGTTTACGCTCCATTCGTAATGAGGAAGCCGGGCCGAACGCTCTGCAAAATTATAGTCGATGTATAATAAACATTTTATTGTGCGAAACGTTGATATTATTATTCTATCTTAACACCGCAAGCTTAGTAGTCACAAATTATATATTGCGATGGAATTGGATATCTCCAATTCCATCGCAATATCCCGAACACGAATACGTCTGTCACATTTAACAAAGTTGTCAACTCATTTAATCGCTTCATCAGTCACCGCCGTGTTAGACCTACCCTACCGTGCCTGATCTTCAAGGCACTCATAGCCATCTTTGAACTTCATAACCCATTCATAAACACTGGAACGAGATATATCCGCATCGCTATACAACGTCCGAAGTCTTTTTGTAATGTCCACGGCCTTCACGCCTTCTTTCGTAAAACATTTCGCTACTGGTCCCTGCTCGAACTGAACCCTTAACGTATCCGGTATTGTTTTTGACCGACAGCGCCACCTAACATTAGTATCAAGTCGCTCCGCTTTTACGGTGCATAAGGCCGCGGGTTGCCTAGTGAGCAACGTTCGTGACTGCCATGGAGAACACCTCAGGTTCGATCCCAGGCAGGTATGAACGCTCGATCCACTAAATATCCGCCTTCTGTCGGATGGGCACGTTAAGCCGTCGGACCCCAGGTACTGGCCCCTGTAATAAATAAGGGCGTCTTCCTCCCCTTTCGACCTCGCTTCCGTGTCACTTTCCTATCGGACACTCTAGCCCAAATCACCTAGTTTCTTATTTCTAAGGGTTGTTTAAGATCTGGGGTTAGACACTCCTTTCCTAAAATCCTCTACCTATGATCATTTTTTTACGGTGCTTCACTGAAAGTAGTCGTAATAGTTTCAAGCATACATACGATCGTACACACTGTTTTATATCGATAGTAATAAAAATCTGGGTATTTATCGGACACCCCTCGTATACTGGCATTGCCGGCCCGGTGGCGCAGTGGTCTAAGCGATGGCCTCTGATCATTCGTCCGAACGGTGTCCGGGTTCGAATCCCGGTGAGTCATGGATGTTGTGTTTGTCTTACGGCAATGGCTCTCTCCCTTCCCTGGAACCAGTGACCCTAAATTACGGACTGGCGACTGCTTATAGCCCGTTGAGTTGCTCACGGTGGTCGTTAAACCTCAAAAAAAAAAAAATGCTGGCATAATTCATTATTTCATTATTGGATTAACCGTCTATATAAAGTATGCTTCAATTCTTCGTCATTCGCTGTCTACATCGTTTCCTTTGCACGACTAATATTTAATGATGAAGCATTATTTCTCTGCCCCACACTTCGTATAGCTCAGTGCTGTCGAACTTCTGTAGAGCCGGGGGGGGGGGTTAAGGTTTTTAACAGTTTTAGATGACGGGCCACATTTAAAAAATATATATATTTATATACACAAACAGTCGAGTCACACTATTGTGACCAGCTCCTACTTTTGACGTCAGCAGCGCGTAGCCAATGAAAAAAGGCACGTGTCATGAGCTGGCTTGCAGGGTATGTAAGGTGTGCTGTACGCATTCTGAAAACATATCGTCGTTGCTGTCACGGACAAAAGGAGAGACTTATTAGATTTGCAAAAAGAGATGATTATCGGCTTTCGGGACAAGTGTGGCAGTATTTCTGAAACAGTGCAGTTTGCGAACTGTTCGCGTGCTGCTGTGGTTAACGTGTATCGTGATTGGAGAAATGGCACCACTGCGAATAAGCTAGGTGGAAACTACGGAGCACTACATGCTATTCATGTGAGAAGTGAACCTCGGCTTCGAAGGTGCGTGAGGGCCGATCGACACGTTACAGTGGAGAAACTCGCTCGCCGAATGTACCAGAGGGCTAGCAGAAGTGTGTCTAAAACAACAGTTCAGCGAACCCTGCTGCGTATGGGCTCTTTCTGAAGCAGCGCAGTTTGTGAACTGTTCGTGTGCTACAGAGACTTATTAGATTTGCAAAAAGGGATAATTATCGGCTTTCGGGCCAAGGGTGGCAGTATTTCTGAAACAGCGCAGTTTGTGAACTGTTCGCGTGCTGCTGTGGTTAAAGTGTGTCGTGATTGGAGAAATGGCACCATTCCGAATAAGCTACGTCAAAACTGCGGAGCACTACATGCTATTGATGTGAGAGGTGAACGTCAGCTTCGAAGGTGCGTGAGGGCCGATCGACACGCTACAGTGGAGCAACTCGCTCGCAGAATGAACCAGGGGACTACCGGAAGTGTGTCTAAAATAACAGTTCAGCGAACCCTGCTGCGTATGGGGCTCCGATGCCGACGGATGGTAGCTGCACCCATGCTAACGAAGGTGCATCGGCAGAAAAGGATTGCATTTCCACGACAGTATTGGTATTGGACCTCAGCTGATTGGCAAAGGATTGCCTTCTCCGACGAGTCACCTTTTCTGCTTAATGGAACGCATGGACGTTGGCATTTATAAGGCGAGTAACATCGGAGAACAAATACTCTTCAACCATTGCTGGAATGAGACAAGCTGGTGGGGGTAGCATTATATTCTGGGGAATGTGTTCGTGGCATTTCCTGGGTCTACTCATACCTGTGGAAGGTACTATGGACCGAATTAGTGATGAATCCATCCTTGCAGACCACGTACACTTATGCATGCTGACTGCCTTCCATGGGGCGGATGGGATCTTCCAGAACGACAATGCGACGTGTCACACAGCTAGAAATGTCCAAGAGTGGTTGGAAGAGCACGATGAAGACTTCAAAGTACTTCCCAGGCCCCCTAATTCCCCAGACTTAAACCCAATTGAGCATCTGTGGGAGCACCTCGATCGGGTTGTTTGCTCTATTGATCCTCCACCACGCACCCTCCAGCAGCTATCAGATGAACTACAGTTAGCATGGTTCCACATACCTCTGAACATCTTCCAGCATCTTATTGAGTCACTCTAGCTACTGTCCGCGCTGCGCAAGGCGGTTACCCTGGATTTTAGCTGGTGGTCAAAATAATGTGACTCGACCGTGTTTATGTATACAATCATGGCCAAAAGCCCCCTGCAATATCCGAACGGCTCTAAACGATACTACAGAGGAATAACCAAGCGTTCCTTCAGAATTAGAGTCAACGAGCACAAAAGGGATACAAAATACGGTAAAGTAACCAAGACCCAATCCAGAGAAGTCAAATCCAAGTCCACTATTCCTATGTGGGATGCTATAAAACAATTAGCTACCTACTCTGCTTCTAAATGTAAAGCCATTCGGGAAACCTTGGAGATCATTACCAACAGTGACACTTGCAATGATAGCGTCTTATTCGAGTTGCCACGAATTTTGAGCCAGCTCTTCAAGTAACGCCTTCTTCCTACCAGAATACCGTGTGCACCACGAACGTGATGTCCCGTTTCTTTAAATGAATATAACGTCGTATCTATTTATTGGCAAGTCAAGTGACCGCGTTCAAATGTTTAAAGCGTTCTATTATTCAGTTTGCAGTTCCTGTCTAACTTCCTTGAAAATCTGGTGGATGTGAGAAAGCTTGGAAACCCTTAATTATATATTCCTACGCCAATAAACCAGATCACTAGTATAGTTTTCCTATTTTCTCCATTATCGCGGTTCAACGATTCGAAAAGGATGCACCGACAGATAAAACAACACACTAGTTGTATTAAAATTCCGGAACACCTGATGCCTGTGCTCAGGCCAAAGCCTGAGCCGATCGGGTCAATCGCAGGGAACACTCGACCCGAGTGAGGAAGGTCTTTCAACGCAATCCCTTCAAGTCGACTAGGCGTTCCAGTCAGCAAATCGAAATCCCTCAGAAAACGGGATAGCGTATCTTGCGTAAGCGTCTTCGTGTGAAGCCGAATAGACTTCAGTTAGTGAAATCTCTGACATAAGATGATCACAATCGCGGGTTCCAATTTCGTAACGACATACAGGTGCACATGGACACAGACGGTTTCATCGAGAGACTCGTGTTTAGCGAAGAGGCCACGTTCCATTTGTTCGGTAAAGTTAACCGACATAACGTGCGGATATGGGGATTGAATAATCCACATGCCACCGTGAAACATCTCTGTGACTCTCCAAAGGAAAATTAGTTTTGCGCCATGTCACGCTACAATGCCCATGTCCCATTGTTATTTGCCGAGGCAACCATCAATGGCAATATCTTCCTTGATATGCTTCAGGTGTGGCAGATGCCACAACTTCAAGACGATAGTGCTGACTTCATTCTCCAACTAGATGGAGCTCCACGCCACTTTTAACCCTTTAACGACCATGACTTTAAAATCTAGTATCACTTAAAGTACCATAACGCCCGAAACGATTTTATGTTTCACTTCTTTGTTTAGTAACAACAATGGTGACTGACACTGACTCCTGCTGATCCTTCATAGGTCGTGCAACTTTAAAGAAAAGGTAAGGGTAGGAAATCTGACTCACTCTAGACAGGCGCTTCGGGCAGCTATGGTCGTTTGTATGTACGGGCGTTTTGGACGTTATGGTATTTAAAGGGTTAAATGGATGTCCGTGACTATCTCAAAAAGAAGTTACGCAACAGGTGGATTAGCCATGAAGCAGCCGACGAAGGAACATATCTTTCCTCGCAACCTTGATCAGCGGATTTAATGCCGTGTGATTTCTTCCTCTGGGACTACGTTACAAACCAGGTGTTTCTGCAGCTCCTGCCGCGAGATCTAAATGAATTGAAACAACAACGCATTAGCACGGCTATCACTCAAGTGGACAAAACGCTGGTGCGAGCATGGGCCGAACTGCATTACAGGATAGACATTTGCCGTGTAACGAAGGACTGACACATCCAACATTTGTAAGGTCTATAAAAAACTTTGAACATTTTTCTTTCCATAACCATTAATTATGTTTTTGTTTGGTTTTCTTATTTGAGGTTTAACGACCACCGGGAGCAACTCAGTGGGCTATAAACAGTCGTGCGTCTCTCATTTAGGGCCACTAGTTCCAGGAAAGGGAGAGAGCCAGTGCCGTAAGACAAACACAACATCCATGCCTCACCGGGATTCGAACCAGGACCCATCTCGGACGAATTATCAGAAGCCATCGCTTAGACCACTGCGCCACCGGGCGGCTTAACTATGTTACCCTGCTCCTTTCCGTTCTGATGTAACGGTATACTAAAATCCCGGAGACCATTATGACGCGCCCTGTACATATGGTTGAAAGAAAATATTTGATAATCGGTGCTACGACAATGGAGTTGCTTTTAAATTTTTTTGCGAATTCAACAAAGTTATTTTTTTTGATTGGAGGTTTAACGACCACAGTGAACAACTCAGTGGGCTATAAGCGGTCGTCCGTCCCTAATTTAGACACATTGGTTCCAGGGAAGGGAGAGAGTCAGTGCCGTAAGGCAAACACAACATCCATGCCTCACCGGGATTCGAATACGGACCCATCTCGGACGAATGATCCGAAGCCATTGCTTAGACCACGACTTAACTATGTTACCCTACCCCTTTCAGTTATGATGTAACGGTATACTAAAATCCCGGAGACCATCATGACTCACCCAGTATATTAGGTTGAAAGAAAATGTTTGATAACCGGTGTTGCGATAATTGAGTTGCTTTTGAATTTCTTGCGAATTCTACAAAGTTCTTTTTTTTTTTCTTGATTGGGGTTTAATGACCACCGTAAGCAATTTAATAGGGTATAAGCGGTCGCCCGTCCCTAATTTAGGATCAATGGCTCCAGGGAAGTGAGAGAGCCAGTACCGTAAGACAAACACATCATCCATGCCTCACGGAATTTGAACCTGGAGCCATCTCGGACGAATGGTCATAAGACTACCAGCGCTTAGACTACTAAGCCACTAAGCCATGGCAGTTCTGGAATGTTCTGAATTCGAGTTTTTTTTTTTTTTTTTGATTGGAGGTTTAACGACCACTGTGAGCAACTCAATTGGCTATAAGCAGTCGCCCGTCCCTAATTTAGGGTCACTGGTTCCAGGGAAGGGAGAGAGCCAGTGCCGTAAGACAAACACAACATCCGTGCCTCACCTGGATTCGAACGCGGACCCCTTTCGAAAGAATGATCAGAGGCCATCGCTTAGACCACTGCCGGGTGGCCGAGTTTTATTTTCTTTGAAAAAACTGAATACATTCTACATCGAAAGAGTTTTGTGGCATTACTGTTTTTCTTTGCTTTTTACCTATCTCTGTCGCAAGGCTTTGTGGATATGCTTTAGTGAATCAAGTTTTAAAATCGATTCAGAATGTTTTCCATACTTAAAAGAAGCAAATCTTTTTAACTTATCGCGAGAATGAAAACATAGCTGTTAGCGAAAGAATAGAGGAAGCCATATTTCGTGAAATGAAATTTCATCAAATCACTAGTGTCCGCGAAAACGCATTTTTGCAGGACTTAATGGAGTTGCTCAACAAAGTAAACCCATTTTTCTGCCTATGTATTTATTTATTTGCGTGACTTTTTATCAACACCTTGTCAATGTTTTGTAAGGCTCACGTCCGCATCACTGCATGCATTATTATTACTGGCCAGATTTTTTGCTCCTGTCGGAGAAAGTATGTACATTCACATCGCAACTTCTACTTTCCTATACTTTTAATTTCGGCTTGCAAATGCCGTGTATTAAAATTTGCAGCCGTCGATCAGCGCCTCCTTTATTCAGAAAATCATTCTTTTCGTGTCGCTTATTATAATCTTTTGTGGAACCAAACTTGTACAATAACATTATGGCAAGTTCTCCCGGAGTTGGTGTTGTTTTTGTAGCAGAACTCCCAAAAGCAAAAGCTAAGCGCCAACTCAAGACATGTCCGATAAAGTCCATTATCAGTAATCAATGGCTGTCACTCGGGGCGAATACACTACCTATTACATCACAATGGATTTCTCGTGGCTCTTTCCTTTGCTTTCTTTCTTTCTTATGCAAGAGCACTTTGTTTGGTTCGGAACCTACCATTATTCTTCGATGAAATTCCACTTTTCTTGGTTCTCCATGAATACAATTTGCCGAACTCTGAAAAATGTGTTACAAAAGCACACAACTCAACACAGAGCTTTAGTAGCGAACATCTCGAAAAAAAAGTACTCCGTTGGAAAGCGAAATAAATATGTGTGAGGAAGAAAATAAAAAAAAATTGTGAAAAAGAAATGCAGTAAAACCAGTGTATCTCGTGACCAATACCAAAATGTCGATGTCATTTTAAGTTTTCATTCTACACGTTTAGTCGGCCTTTATTGAATGGGGTGGAGTTCACGATAACCGTAACACAAAGGGCCACAAACAGTCGCTCGTCCCTAATTTAGGGTCGTCCCGTGGTAAAAAAATAAGGGCGTCTCTCCCCCTTTCTACCTCTTTTCCGTGCCACTTTCCTGTCTGGTACTCTAGCCCAAATCTCCTTTCTACTTCTTAGAGATGTTTGAGACATGGGGTCAGACGCTCCCCTTCTTAAAACATACATACATATCACTAAGCTGTTCTTTGGGATTCAGAGGTTATCTCCACGAAAAAATACAAATCACCAGACAAATTTTAAGCTGATTATTTACTTACTATTTCCGTATCAAACGTCTCCATTTACAGCGATCCTGACACACAACTCGGGCTTCACTGACATCCATCACATGACGTACACAAGACCTTCTGTACTTCGTACTCATAGTCTTTTTCTCATGCAGACATCCCTGAATCTGATTCTCCCATGACTTCCTTGGCATTCCTCTGCCTTTCTTTCGTGCCACTTGGGCTGACTGAAAAAATGGTCTTAGCATCTCATCACTCATTCTATCAACATGGCCAAACCACCTAAGAATATTAGCCTCCAACTTGCTAACAACATTTTGGTTCACATTACACAACTGCAACACATCTTTATTCCTCACATGATCAGAATCCCCCCCCCTCTCCAGTTAGTAACGCATCTCTCCAGCACACGCAAACAACTCCTATGTTTCTTCTGTAGTTCTCAAGTTTTACTGCCGTACATCAGGGTAGGAACAATTACACTTTCATACACAGCCATTCGGGACTCTCTTGAGAACCCGTTATTCCTGTGAAAACCTCCTAAAGCAGCTATGACTTTCAATGAAGAATTCACTCTCCTACTAATTTGGTCAACTAATGGGACCCTTCCTAAAATCCTCTACATAAATCTTTAAATCTAAGGGCGTCTCTTTCAAATATTTTTAATCTAAGGGCCGCTGGCTCCAGAGAAGGGAGAAAACCAGGGTCATAAAGCAAGACACAACTCAGGCTCATTCGGACGAACGGTCAGAAGCCAGGTCTTAGATCACTGCGCCACAGGAGATTTAAGACCTGGCTTTTGACCGTTCGTCCGCATGAGCGTGTGTGTGTGTGTCTAGTAAATTTGCTTGGACACTTGGGGATAAAGCCAGAGCGTACCCAGACAGATAAATCAGAAGGAGCGGTTGATGACTGGAATCGAGAAATTAACATGAAAGAGATCGAGCACTGCACTGTGGCGTGAGTCGCTAGGATGAACACGCTTAAGTGATAGAGATTCAAGAGCAGAAATTTTAACGTGGCTTCTGGACCAACATACTCCAAGCCCACATCCAAAGCCTCTTTCGTGCGATGCCGTGGCGTGTAGCGGCCGTTATTGCCAGCCATGGGGGCCTCACGAACTATTGATGCCTGCGTGTTCCGCAAGTCGCATGGGCCTGTAAGCTCAATCGTTTCATCTTTATATCTGTTGTTATGTGTCCAGTAAATCTGGCTTTGCTATCTCGTGTACTTCTTGGTGTTGCATTTTGGGTGGCCAGCAGTGCAGATAGTAATAAAGAACGGATTTGATATCCCATATTAGCTTTATATTTTTTGTGAAGTACATTATTTCGTAGCATTCCCAACAACCCGCAATTAGGCATCATTGCCGAACTCAAACGGGAAAAAAGGGTCTCGTTAACACTTACGAGCATTCAACTTGTATTTACAAGTGCCAGTCTTACAAGCTTTCTTCCTTTATTCGCACGTGCCAGGCTTATAGCATTCTCCCTTTATTTATAAGTGCCAGCCTTACGAGCATTCTCCCTTTATTTACAAGTGCCAAAAAGGATTATACATCTCCCTTTATTTACAAGTGCCAGTCTTACGAGCATGCTCCTTTTATTTACTTGTGCCAGCCTTTCGCAAAGATAAACACAGCAACAACCGTGTCTTACACGTACGAGGCCCCCAAATGAACGAATGGGTACTATTAGAAAGGTCTCTCCGTCTACACGGCAGAGGAAGTATTTGAGCCTAATGTTTATTTAACTATTGCAGAAAATGGGCAGTAATAATCTGATCATGTATACTTATTTATCAACGCTTTTATGCTTTTATCCTGCCCAGTTTACTCATAACTTTAAACTATTCACGAAAAACGCGTTGTAACATTAAATTTGTACAAACGTGAACTCCTGCTAATCAACTAATGAGAGTAGCCGGATTCTAAAAGTTCGAAACAGGAAGAAAGTTCATCTCAGCTCATTTATTCTAATGATGAGCCAGTTTTATAAAAGCAGCAGAATGGGACCATGGTCTAATAAGGTGACATATTTCTACAGCGCGCGTCGTGTGTCACATCGGTGAGGTATAATGTTTCTGTGAATTTAAAGATTGCAAGCTATGTCTGCATGTGTAATTTCACACCACAAACTTATTTTTAGTCCATCTTTAATGATAAATTTCTAAATTCTGTCGAATTAAACCTTGAAAAAGTTTTTCAAGAAATGTAACTGCTCACAGCGAACGATATTTTCTGATTGTAAAATAAATGACCTCTTTGAATAACAACGCTAAGCATAAGTTAGATAGGGTGCTTACAAGTGGCCATTTAGCGGAATGATTCGCATTAATCCTTTCTGATTGATTACCTTGTAAAAGGATTATACATGTACTTTAAAAATGTCGACGAACCTATGAAAAGAAAGAGAAGATGTTTGAGTGAATTGTCTCCACCCAGTGGCATGATGGCGATGTCAGGAGGACTAGCCATTCACTCTATCATTCCTTGGGACATGGAGCGCAGACAAAAGGACTAGAAGGGAGCGTTACCAGTGACAGGTTTATGGCCCGAGCCGCGGATGGCTTAGTGGTTAGCGAGTCAGACTATCAATGCAAGGTCTTCAAGTTCGATTCCTGGGCTGATCTTTCAGAGATGGTGTGATTTACTAACAATCGCTGACTATCCGCCGTACATCGGACAAGCACGTTAAGTAAAGGGCGGTTCTGGGCCAGTGGAGGGTCAATGTTAACCTATGGGACCCTCCACTTTGGTAGGTGGAGGGTCCGTGGAGGGTCAATGTTAACCTATGGGACCCCAGTGGAGGGTCAATGTTAACCTATGGGACCCTCCACTTTGGTAGTTACAAATGTTTAATTTTTTTTATCTAACACGCGCGTAGAAACTTTTTTTAATCCATCATCTAGTGAATTTCTTTTTCTACTTCCTTCGGATGATTTTTTAAAATTTTGAATGGGTTTTTTCCCAAATAATTTGTTTTTCCTCATGAGTTTTTAATATTCTTTACAATTCTTCAAAAAAATAGACATGTCCTGGCGTTGGATGAAATGTTAACCCGCCCAGCTTCATTTTTCCATCAGGAAATTTTACTAGGTATTTTTTATTCTTGTTTTATTGTACCAAACCTTTTAATAGATAATTTATTGTGATAATTCATTATTGTACCAAACCTTTTAATATATAATTCATTATTTTTCCAACTTAAAGAATTTTTTTATTTAACGACTTTCGGGGGCTTTGCTTTACTGTATGTTAGCGAAGGAATATTCGGAGTTGATTGTATTCGCAATTCGATCAGGTACTATTGCCTAGCCAATGACTTTTTTTTTAATGCAATTTTCGCTCGTGATTCATGAATTTCTTTTGTCTCCGTCCTCTACTAGGGAATTTTAGTGATTTATTTTTTCTTAAAGGTTCTGTTTTTTTAATTTCACAAAGTATTTTTTCCACAAAAGGAAATTTTTTAAATCGGGGAATTTTGTTGTGTGTGTGTGTGTGTGTGTGTGTGTGCGAGCGCGCGCATGTTGCTCTCACTGCGACAAAAAGATTTACAGCAGGGATTTTATCGGGCAAACGACTACTTCGGGTCATCAGCAGGAAACCATATTATTTACAGCCGAGGCCCACCCATTAGAGGGTGCCCTTACGTAGTCGCCCATATTTTCCTTTTCGGCCTCTCCTCCTGAAAGGATGTTAAGTATATATTTTATCCTTATTTTTTAAATTTTAATAGGAGTGTATAAAATGTTTTTCAAAGATTTTACCATCATACACTATACGATTAATTTATTACAATAAGAATGATTATGCTATTCTGTTTTCAGTACACTTCACACCATTTTAGGTTTCAGACATATTCACAGATATGACACATACTTTTGATCCACTTGTATGCATTGAGGTTTACGGAGCAGTTAAGCCCAAGCCAGTGACCTCCACTGAGGTTTACGGAACAATTAAGCCCACGCCAGTGACCTCATTCAAGTTTACGGAGCAGTTAAGCTCACGCCAGTGAAGCTTTCACTTCCTATCATCCTTAGGTTTCACTTGTCGCCATCTTAGGTCTCAGACGGATTCAAAGTTATGACACATACTTGTGATTCACTTATATACGTTCAGGTTTACGAAGCAATTAAGCCCACGCCAGTAACCTTCATTCAGGTTTACGGGGGTTTTACACCCACGCCAGTGACCTTCATTCAGGTTTGCAGAACAATTAAGCTCACGCCAGTGACCTTCATTCAGGTTTGCGGAACAATTAAGCTCACGCCAGTGACCTCCATTCACACGCACACATTCGCTCTCTAGATTCACAAATAATTAAGTCTTAATGTTACATTGAAACACATACGTGTTTACATAGAAATTTTAACGTTCAAGCAAACAATCATATCCTATTTTAAATTAACATATCATATATAACGGGAAAATACGAAAACTTCATACGACTCCAAGAAATCCGAGATTTATATTTTCTGACTAGTTTTAAATATTTTCAGCTCTTCTTTAATTTTCAATCAGAATATTTCACTTAAGGTCCTTTATACTTACCTCATACTTCCTTTCTTTTTCCCTAATTATCTTTAGAATTTTTAGTAATTTTATAGTGACCATAGGCTAATGTGTCACATCCGTTTGAAAGAATATACCTCTTATCATCAGCTGGGCATAAACTTTGCTTTTTTATCCTCAGAGTATACAATTTATGTCCCTTACTCTGAATCTGCTGCATACTGGTGAAGAACAACTTATTCTGAAATAAAGAAGTTTTATATGTTTCATGCCTGAGATTTTTCTTAACAGCAGCTTTAACAACACCTTTAGCGGTTAATTTTTCACTGCACTCGCTTTTTAAGCTATACATCTTTGATCTTAAACCTACAAATTCCATTATTTGCTTCCCATTCATCTCATCCTTCATCTTTCCAATCACTTTCTTATTAGTTTGGTTATACAGAAAGTGGCTGGTGGGATAATCAGATGTGTCAAATTTGTCTAGATCATGCAACATGTCTTTATAAACATCATCTGTATGTATTTCATATGTCAACGAATCGGTATCAGTAAACAGAAGTTTAACACGATCTCCATATTTTCTTCTGATGTAGTTATAATGAAAGTCATACATCAATGTTTTGCTGATGTCTAAAATTGTAAACCCAACATAAATTGGGCGCACCAAATGTAGGCTTACCTGTTTCATATGAACAGCAACCAAGTCTTCACTAAATCTTGTGAATGAATGAAATGATGGGGATGCTATTAACTTAAGTAATTGCTTTTCTGTTTGCATTAATTTTACATTAACACGTTTCAGCAAATTCTCCATGGTTTTACCAAAAACAGTGTTGTTCAACAACTTAAAAATCCCGTTCAAAGCCATTTTTCGCCTGTGCCCTTTTTTCCGTATTGAAATTTACATATTCCCTCAACCAGGGACTTTGAACAAATTCAAGAACTCTATGTATTTTCCCTAATTTCATCCCAAGCTCTAAATATAATTGCAAATTTCTATAATGTAAAACATATTTCTTTTTATCATTTAAGCTGCTCACAAGTTTCACATTTTGAGAGTTATTAACAAGATTTAGCACCTCTATTATATCTTTTGAATGGTCAGATAACATATCATAACTAATATTCATTTTTTCAGGAGCTAGGGGGTAGTCATTGTGATAATAATAATGAAGTTCTTTTGGGTAATGAAGGTCAACTTCTAAAATATACCCCAGATCATTTCCCTCAGGGACATGTGTAACGTCCAATTTTCGAACCTCATCATCACATAAACATCTAAAGTTTTTAACACCTACATATTGGCTCATTCCATATGCATAAAGGTTATTATCATCAAAGTACATTATATACTTCGAGGGTTCTGAAGGAATATATGCTTCAAGATATTTATTATTTGCTTTACTGTATCTGTTACTAATCATCGACATTCCTCCCCTTATACCTTTTTTGATAAAAAGATACATATCAACATCAGTTAGAAGTTCAAGTTCAACACCTGTCATTTTTAAACAGGCTTGAAAAGCTGATCCAGGTGCTGTATACATGTGCAGACAATCGAGACGGTAGAATTTTAAAGCCAAATCACGGAAATTTTCAAAAACATCTGCCAAAAGTAAAACATCAGTTAACATATACAAATCATGGTATTCACCAAGATTGCATATTTCAAAACAGCCCCATACCTTTCGCGCATGGGCATAATCTTCAGAACTTACGTTTTCCTCCGTAATGCTGTTGTAAAAATATCGTTCTTCAGGAAGTTGTGTGTCTTCAAATTTCTTCTCACAATCAACATAATCATAGGGATAAACACCTTTCCTTAAAAGAAGTTCAGCCTTGTCATCAGAAAAATTTTGGCTTAATATCCAAAACTTATCCTTTCCTTCATGTGCCAAATTATTCACAAGTTTTTCTAAAGAAGTGCTTTAAAAACTTAAACGAATCTATAAAATGCAAGTGACCTAATGAGAAAGAAATATACTTTTCAGTATTAGACGGAATGCATCCAATAGCTCTATCCTTAATTTTCCCTATTTCCTGCATAATTAAATGTGAATCATAACCCTGTAGATTATAAAAAAACTACAGGTATTTTAGCTGTGTGACGATATTTTAAGTTACAACTATTATGTGCAGCCACACGATAAACTGAACTCAAGTGACAGTGATCACGAACTTTATCGCCGTTTAAAGGTTTATCACAAATATGACAGGTGATCGCCTCATTAAATGCAGTTTCATCAGCTACTGTCATTTTCAAAGGCTTGTTAGTTTTTAAAAGTACTTTTATCTTCTTTTCTTCCTCCAACAACGAGTTCAAGAAATGCTCCACAACATTAATTCTTCGATAAATTACAGGCTTATTAATACACACCCCGTTATAGTCAATAACTGTATAACAATATCCAGAAGGTATGTGTTGGGCAAGTTTAACAGTTCCTTTACTTTCATTAGTTTCAGCAAGTTTTTGAACAAAACATTCAAAATCGGCATAAATCACATATGGAACTCTCAGTTGCATGAAATAATTTTTAAATTTTAACTGATTATCCTCCTGGCTTGGAAGTTTGACTTTTTGGGCACCATGGATACTACATAAAGTCTTGTGTTCCTCGCACAAAGACTCTGTACTATACCCATGAAGACAGTAAGGGCAAAAATATTTGCGCTGCTCATGCTTTGTCAAAGAATGTAAAAGTCTATTCAAATCTATTATCAAACAAAAGTGTGTCTTATCACCATCTGCTATATACAGAAGATCAACATGTGTAGAAAATTTCTCTTTCGTAATATATAAAGGGAAAATTTCATGGTCATACCCAAAGACATTGATGGAAATTGAATTAAGTTTTTCAAATTTGCCAACTTGGGCGATTTGCATAGGGAAATTAATACCTTCAACATTTAACTCATTTTCATATTTCATATATTTTCCAACACGATAAGAATGTTGCCCTCTTGAAACTGGATAGCTTTGATGTGAGATAAGGTTTGTTATCACAATTGTGTTGCCATCTAAACGTTGTATTAAACAATTTAACATTGCTTTATAATAATTTGTGGTATTTTGAGTATTTTCAAAGAAAAGATATTTTGCGCTCGCTTAGCATACTTAGGCCATTTTTAGTTCATAGTGTTACACAATGGCAGCGCTTTTGCTTCGTATGAAATTAATGTTAAATGCAAAATAACCGTAACCGTCTTCTTTTTTCTTTTCTTTTTTTCTTTTCTTTTATGAAAGGTTTTTCCTTAAACAATATTTTCATTCCTCAGTCAGCTCTTGATGAAGGCGGTGGAATTTTGTTGTATTGCCTGTTAGAAATATATTATTTTCTGCGATATAGCTGCATCTTCTTCGTGAATTGCAAGTAAATTTCAGTTTTTTTCAACTTTTTAATAGGTTTTGTGGATATTTCTTTTGAAAATATCAATTTCTGTTTAATATTGATAATTGTTGAGTAGGAACGTATCTAAACTATAGTTACCGAATTGCATAACTATTATCACTGTTTACATAAGCAGTTGAAGAAAACTACCCTAGCATCGTTTTTTTTTTCAACTCTTTCAACGTGCAAATATTCTTGCTCTTATTGACTTAAATACCATAATTAGGGGAATAAGAAGGGTTGGTTTTCTATAAATTGTGTTATTAATGTAATAATTTTCCACGTTGTTTGAAATCTTCAGTAGTTTTTTTTTATTTTCAAACTAAGGGTTTTTTTAATTTTCAGTCCTTAAATGCAACAGTGTAGGTTGATGCTGGTTTAATATAATTTTGATTAGTCTAATTTATACATTGTTTTTTATTCTTAACACGTATTCTGTATTTAGCGATGTCTCATTCTTGCACAGAGTGTGTAAAGCGTTTCACTCAGTTGACGCATCTCGTTCGTCATCATAAGATAAATCATAAAGCTGGAAGTGAAAATTTCAACTGTAATGAATGTGGTAAAACCTTTAACAGAAAAGATAATTTGGCAAGGCATGCATTGAGTCAATGGGTTGATTCCTATAAATGTGAAATATGTGATAGACTGTTTGCGAGAAAGGATGTTTTACAGAAACATTTAAATGTTCATAACAAAAAACGCTCTGTTGACGATGAAAAGTCTGAAGGTGTATGAAATAAGAAAATGAAGATGCAAAATGAAAATGATTCACCATGTCACTCAGATACAAATGATGAAACTTGCGAGTTTGCTTCGGCGTTAAATGAAGCTGTTGTTACATATAAGTTTGTTGGTAAAAAACCTGAAAATCAAGATATTAATATATTTTTAAATGCGCATCGTTAAAAACTAGAGCAAACCCTAAAAAATAAGCTGCATAATGAAAAGGGTTTGAAATGGTATATTGTAATTCATGTTAAATATACACGTATCAACGTTGACGGTGATATGCAGGAAGCAATACCCTGTTTTAGAAGCAAATGCAATATCACTCCTCTCAGACACTGAAATCACTGAGGATGTTTCCAGTTATTTTACCAAAATAATAAATTCTTCTCAGGATTTTCAGAGAGATGGCAGTGGGTGGGTGTTTGATAGCGTCGAGTTTCTTGAAATAAAAATTGGTAGATTTATTCCTCTTAAAGGGTCCAGTTATATCCCTCTTCCAATGGAGCTGGAATTAAAGCATGCCATAATAAATGTAAAAAATGGTGATCAAAAATGCTTTCTTTTGGTCTGTGTTAGCTGCAGTCCATCCAGTTTCAAGAGGGCAACATTCTTATCGTGTTAGAAAATATATGAAATATGAAAATGAGTTAAATGTTGAAGGTATTAATTTCCCTATGCAAATCGCCCAAGTTGGCAAATTTGAAAAACTTAATTCAATTTCCATCAATGTCTTTGGGTATGAACATGAAATTTTCCCTTTATATATTACGAAAGAGAAATTTTCTACACATGTTGATCTTCTGTATATAGCAGATGGTGATAAGACACACTTTTGTTTGATAATAGATTTGAATAGACTTTTACATTCTTTGACAAAGCATGAGCAGCGCAAATATTTTTGCCCTTACTGTCTTCATGGGTATAGTACAGAGTCTTTGTGTGAGGAACACAAGACTTTATGTAGTATCCATGGTGCCCAAAAAGTCAAACTTCCAAGCCAGGAGGATAATCAGTTAAAATTTAAAAATTATTTCATGCAACTGAGAGTTCCATATGTGATTTATGCCGATTTTGAATGTTTTGTTCAAAAACTTGCTGAAACTAATGAAAGTAAAGGAACTGTTAAACTTGCCCGACATATACCTTCTGGATATTGTTATACAGTTATTGACTATAACGGGGTATGTATTAATAAGCCTGTAATTTATCGAGGAATTAATGTTGTGGAGCATTTCTTGAACTCGTTGTTAGAGGAAGAAAAGAAGATAAAAGTACTTTTAAAAACTAACAAGCCTTTGAAAATGACAGTAGCTGATGAAACTGCATTTAATGAGGCGATCACCTGTCATATTTGTGATAAACCTTTAAACGGCGATAAAGTTCGTGATCACTGTCACTTGAGTTCAGTTTATCGTGTATCTGCACATAATAGTTGTAACTTAAAATATCGTCACACAGCTAAAATACCTGTAGTTTTTTATAATCTACAGGGTTATGATTCACATTTAATTATGCAGGAAATAGGGAAAATTAAGGATAGAGCTATTGGATGCATTCCGTCTAATACTGAAAAGTATATTTCTTTCTCATTAGGTCACTTGCATTTTATAGATTCGTTTAAGTTTTTAAACACTTCTTTAGAAAAACTTGTGAATAATTTGGCACATGAAGGAAAGGATAAGTTTTGGATATTAAGCCAAAATTTTTCTGATGACAAGGCTGAACTTCTTTTAAGGAAAGGTGTTTATCCCTATGATTATGTTGATTGTGAGAAGAAATTTGAAGACACACAACTTCCTGAAGAACGATATTTTTACAACAGCATTACGGAGGAAAACGTAAGTTCTGAAGATTATGCCCATGCGCGAAAGGTATGGGGCTGTTTTGAAATATGCAATCTTGGTGAATACCATGATTTGTATATGTTAACTGATGTTTTACTTTTGGCAGATGTTTTTGAAAATTTCCGTGATTTGGCTTTAAAATTCTACCGTCTCGATTGTCTGCACATGTATACAGCACCTGGATCAGCTTTTCAAGCCTGTTTAAAAATGACAGGTGTTGAACTTGAACTTCTAACTGATGTTGATATGTATCTTTTTATCAAAAAAGGTATAAGGGGAGGAATGTCGATGATTAGTAACAGATACAGTAAAGCAAATAATAAATATCTTGAAGCATATATTCCTTCAGAACCCTCGAAGTATATAATGTACTTTGATGATAATAACCTTTATGCATATGGAATGAGCCAATATATATGTAGGTGTTAAAAACTTTAGATGTTTATGTGATGATGAGGTTCGAAAATTGGACGTTACACATGTCCCTGAGGAAAATGATCTGGGGTATATTTTAGAAGTTGACCTTCATTACCCAAAAGAACTTCATTATTATTATCACAATGACTACCCCCTAGCTCCTGAAAAAATGAATATTAGTTATGATATGTTATCTGACCATTCAAAAGATATAATAGAGGTGCTAAATCTTGTTAATAACTCTCAAAATGTGAAACTTGTGAGCAGCTTAAATGATAAAAAGAAATATGTTTTACATTATAGAAATTTGCAATTATATTTAGAGCTTGGGATGAAATTAGGGAAAATACATAGAGTTCTTGAATTTGTTCAAAGTCCCTGGTTGAGGGAATATATAAATTTCAATACGGAAAAAAGGGCACAGGCGAAAAATGGCTTTGAACGGGATTTTTTAAGTTGTTGAACAACGCTGTTTTTGGTAAAACCATGGAGAATTTGCGGAAATGTGTTAATGTAAAATTAGTGCAAACAGAAAAGCAATTACTTAAGTTAATAGCATCCCCATCATTTCATTCATTCACAAGATTTAGTGAAGACTTGGTTGCTGTTCATATGAAACAGGTAAGCCTACATTTGGTGCGCCCAATTTATGTTGGGTTTACAATTTTAGACATCAGCAAAACATTGATGTATGACTTTCATTATAACTACATCAGAAGAAAATATGGAGATCGTGTTAAACTTCTGTTTACTGATACCGATTCGTTGACATATGAAATACATACAGATGATGTTTATAAAGACATGTTGCATGATCTAGACAAATTTGACACATCTGATTATCCCACCAGCCACTTTCTGTATAACCAAACTAATAAGAAAGTGATTGGAAAGATGAAGCATGAGATGAATGGGAAGCAAATAACGAAATTTGTAGGTTTAAGATCAAAGATGTATATCTTAAAAAGCGAGTGCGGTGAAAAATTAACCGCTAAAGGTGTTGTAAAAGCTGCTGTTAAGAAAAATCTCAGGCATGAAACATATAAAACTTCTTTATTTCAGAATAAGTTATTCTTCACCAGTATGCAGCAGATTCAGAATAAGGGACATAAATTGTATACTCTGAGGATAAAAAAGCAAAGGTTATGCCCAGCTGATGATAAAAGGTATATTCTTTCAAACGGATGTGACACATTAGCCTATGGTTACTATAAAATTACTAAAAATTCTAAAGATAATTAGGGAAAAAGAAAGGAAGTATGAGGTAAGTATAAAGGACCTTAAGTGAAATATTCTGATTGAAAATTAAAGAAAAGCTGAAAATATTTAAAACTAGCCAGAAAATATAAATCTCGGATTTCTTGGAGTCGTATGAAGTTTTCGTATTTTCCCGTTATATATGATATGTTAATTTAAAATAGGATATGATTGTTTGCTTGAACGTTAAAATTTCTATGTAAACACGTATGTGTTTCAATGTAACATTAAGACTTAATTATTTGTGAATCTAGAGAGCGAATGTGTGCGTGTGAATGGAGGTCACTGGCGTGAGCTTAATTGTTCCGCAAACCTGAATGAAGGTCACTGGCGTGAGCTTAATTGTTCTGCAAACCTGAATGAAGGTCACTGGCGTGGGTGTAAAACCCCCGTAAACCTGAATGGAGGTCACTGGCGTGAGCTTAATTGCTTCGTAAACCTGAACGTATATAAGTGAATCACAAGTATGTGTCATAACTTTGAATCCGTCTGAGACCTAAGATGACGACAAGTGAAACCTAAGGATGATAGGAAGTGAAAGCTTCACTGGCGTGAGCTTAACTGCTCCGTAAACTTGAATGAGGTCCCTGGTGTGGGCTTTATTGTTCCGTAAACCTCAGTGGAGGTCACTGGCTTGGGCTTAACTGCACCGTAAACCTCAATGCATACAAGTGGATCAAAAGTATGTGTCATATCTGTGAATATGTCTGAAACCTAAAATGGTGTGAAGTGTACTGAAAACAGAATAGCATAATCATTCTTATTGTAATAAATTAATCGTATAGTGTATGATGGTAAAATCTTTGAAAAACATTTTATACACTCCTATTAAAATTTAAAAAATAAAGATAAAATATATACTTAACATCCTTTCAGGAGGAAAGGCCGAAAAGGAAAATATGGGCGACTACGTAAGGGCACCCTCTAATGGGTGGGCCTCGGCTGTAAATAATATGGTTTCCTGCTGATGACCCGAAGTAGTCGTTTGCCCGATAAAATCCCTGCTGTAAATCTTTTTGTCGCAGTGAGAGCAACATGCGCGCGCTCGCACACACACACACACACACACACACACACAACAACAAATTCCCCGATTTAAAAAATTTCCTTTTGTGGAAAAAATACTTTGTGAAATTAAAAAAACAGAACCTTTAAGAAAAAAATAAATCACTAAAATTCCCTAGTAGAGAACGGAGACAAAAGAAATTCATGAATCACGAGCGAAAATTGCATAAAAAAAAAAGTCATAGGCTAGGCAATAATACCCGATCGAATTGCGAATACAATCAACTCCGAATATTCCTTCGCTAACATACATTAAAGCAAAGCCCCCGAAAGTCGTTAAATAAAAAAATTCTTTAAGCTGAAAAAATAATGAATTATATATTAAAAGGTTTGGTACAATAATGAATTATCACACTAAATTATCAATTAAAAGGTTTGGTACAATAAAACAAGAATAAAAAATACCTAGTAAAATTTCCTGATGGAAAAATGAAGCTGGGCGGGTTAACATTTCATCCACCAGAACAGCAATGTCATCCAACGCCAGGACATATCTATTTTTTTCGAAGAATTGTAAAGAATATTAAAAACCGATGAGGAAAAACAAATTATT
This sequence comes from Macrothele yani, assembly GCA_039090855.1. Lineage (NCBI taxonomy): Eukaryota > Metazoa > Arthropoda > Arachnida > Araneae > Macrothelidae > Macrothele > Macrothele yani. The sequence goes on along the minus strand of CM076991.1, from coordinate 104,893,254 downwards.
TGGGAAAAAACCCATTCAAAATTAAAAAAAAAATCATCCGAAGGAAGTAGAAAAAGAAATTCACTAGATTATGGATTAAAAAAAAGTTTCTACGCACGTGTTACATAAAAAAAAATTAAACATTTGTAACATTATCTGCCCTCCGTACCGAAAAAGTATTGCGAAATACTAATTTAAACATAACACCAACTCTACAACCCCATGATGTTAACCACCCGCATATTAAGGCGACGCAGTCTTATCTCCGAATCCCCCTGCGACACCTCCCACGACGTTATCGGTTCCAAGCAATCACCTAAGATGGCGTAAGATGTGACCCTCCGCCACTCCATGACCCTCCACCTACCAAAGTGGAGGGTCCCATAGTTTAACATTGACCCTCCACTGGCCCAGAACCCCCATTTTATACACTTCTCCCACTGGTTAAATGGGTATCCTTTCCTATGCCCTCCTCTGAAATTCTCTCACCCCTCTGTGTGCAACATCGTACTTGTACGGTGGCGCCATCTACTGTATTCTAATCTCACTACAAACTGTTCTGTCAAAGTCGCTAGACTTGTTCTCATTCCTTCCGTTTCTGTGTCCTGCCCTAAAGGCGATCTCGCTGTAGGTGGCTGGGACCTAAACTCTACTCACTGTGGACGGAAGTCCTACAAGAAAATGACAAATACTTACAGGTTTATGGCCCGTGCTGCTGAAATGGGAAGGGGGAAAGAAAATGTTTAGCCCTAGCTTTTGTAAAACACCATAATTGTGCAAAACCCCATTAACTATGTAAGCATCCTATCTAGCTTTTGTATTAGGTGTAAAAATAAGTTTTAAAGCGTTTGTTTTGTGACGTGTACCGCTAATTTACATATCCGACATTGCCCCGCGTTGTTGTCATGTGACCGTAACTGGTCCGGACTATAAAATGTGACACAGAAATTTGCCCAACAGTCAAACGCATTTGCACATCGATAGGTGAAAGATGGCAAGCGATACTGCATTTATTCCGCACTGCATTCTTTACAAATTTCACCAAGAAAAAAGTGCTGCAAAAGCATGTGCAACAATATGTTCTGTTCTGGGGAAGAATATTGTATCGAAAAACACGTGTTATTTTTGGTTTAGACGGTTTAAAGCAAGTGAAGAACGCAGCGGCGCCCTGCAAAAGGTTGCACATGAGGAACTTCAAGCATTGCTGGACGAAGATTTGTCTTAAACGCAAAAAGAACTAGCCAAATAACTGGAGGTAACTCAACAAGCCATTTTCAATCGTTTACGCGCAATGGGAAAAATTCAGAAGGAAGGAAAAGAGGGGCCACATGACCTGAGCCACAGGAACAAGGATGAGCGTGTCATGAAGTGTTTGAATCTGTTGAATAAACAACACAGAAAGGATTTCCCGTAGAAAATCGTTACTGGTGATGAAAACTGGATAAGGTACGACAATCCCAAACGCAAAAAACACTGGATAGACCCCGGTGGAGCAACAACTTCTACACCGAAACGCAATATTCACTCCAAGAAAGTTCTGCTGTGCATCTGGTAGGGTATGAAGGGTGTGCTCTATTATGAACTATTGGAACAGGGTCAAACTCTTACTGCTGATCGCTACAAGCAACGATTGCTGCGATTGAACCAGGAAATCTCTCGGAAACGTCCATTCACAAGCAAAGGATTGAGTCCCGTGATATTACTGCATGAAAACACTAGGACGCATGTCGCGGAATAGGTCAAGGAAACGTTATTGACGCTTTGCTGGGAAGTTTCGGAGCACCTGGCGTATAATCTCGACATAGCACCTTCAGACTATCATTTGTTCCGATCGATGCAACATGGTTTGTCTGATGTACGGTTTCAGACATGTGACGAAGTGCAAAAACGGGTTGACGAGTTCATCGCGTCACACGACGAAGTATTCTTCATTGGCTGGAATCCGTCAGCTGCCCGACCGATGGCGGAAGGTGATAGATAATGACGGCGCATATTTTGATTCGTAAAGGTATTGTTGTTTACTCCCAAATTACATGTTGCGTTGTCTTAAAACGCTTTAAAATTTATTTTTAAACCTAATAAAACCCCGTTATTTCTTTGGGGAGCGCCGAAAATTTGAGGTGCCACTTGATTCAGGATAATCACCCGATCAAAAGGTTAAAAAACCTCCCCGCCCCTCCCCCCAGTGAAAAAAACCTTGAAACAGTATATCCGATTATGGTTTCACATTTGTTGGAAGGAGGCACATAGTAAAAGGCTTTTGTTTCAGAAAGGAAACCTCTTCTATATTCAGCAAAAGAAAGTACCCTCGCAATGTAGCACTCACAACGTTTTATTCTTCCAGCAAGGTAATGTAATAACCTGATTTATGAACGGAAATCAAGTTAGCCAAGGCTCTAGCAGCATTTCTGGAAGCACTTTAGGTGCCGTGAATAAAACTTTCAATTTCAAAAAGGCAAAGAAAGCGCTTTCTTCCTGAAAGCCGCTGTAAGAAAAAGTTTAGACTTTTTGCTCCAAGGACGGCTGAATTTAGCATCTGCACGCTCATAGTGCATTTTCAAGTGCAGAAAAACCGCTGCTATCTATTCCATTTCTCCTGTCATTCCCGGCAAACATCTCGCCGTTTGAGAAGTGACAAAAGAAGGATTTTGCGATGACAATCTCACCGAAGAGCAAAGGCAAATTGGAATCGGAAAATTGAACACGATCGACTAACGCAATGGGCGTGCACGAAACCTGAGTGCCCGGTTCCGAACGCTGCATCCCCGACTGTAGGATTTCCTCTGCTAAGACCGCTACTCTATTATCAGCTGTCACAATCGCACGGGCTCGGGACATGCACGGAAACGTTCCATGGCTGCTATTACGGCTTGTTCCTGCAAAGTGCATTTTCTCAGACGCGTTACGCCTTTGCTTAGTCCATCTGACAGTCGCATCCAACGTGTTCTCACCACTCTCATCTGCGACCTTATTTTTCACTCTTATCCACTCCTTTACCCTCGAGGGCGTGGCATTTTCTCTTCTGTTCTCCAGAAATGCTTTTCCAGGGATACTAGGAGCATAAAAGTTGTCTCTCGGATTCCAATATCGACAGGCCGTCTCGGCCTTTCCTCCGCTACTTCCATTATCGCTTCTAAGTGAACCTGATGTTTTAGTAGAAACCTGTTATACTTCTGGAACTTACGTCCCCTCTCTTTGTCCTTTCGAGAAAAAGGGTTTCTCTCTTCTAATTACTACTCTCATCTTAGGTAACGCAACACCAGTGTGAAGGCTGAGTGCTTAGAGAGCTTCCTGTCTTAACTCTGTCCTTACATCTCGCTCAAAAGGCTCGCATTAGATGGCCACATATATTAGAACAAATTGTGAATGATCTCATAAAAGGGAAAAAGAAACTCCTTAAAATATTTAGGGTTGACTTAATCAGTAGTTAGCTAACATAAGTAACAATAATATTTTTGTCTGGCAAACTTTGTCCGATAAAGGATTTGAGGTAAGTAAATTACTTGAGGTGCAAGCAATAGTGGAATACCGAATTTCAAACAGAAGCAAGAAGCTTTAAAAAGAATATCAGTTAGCTGATGCAGTCAATATTAAAGTCGTTAAAACTTCCATTTCCGAAAAACAAAGTTTTAAAAATCTGTTAAACGTGTTCATTTTTTAGAAAATAAAGTAGTCAGTGCTAATATGCAGCAAAAGATATTTCCGTTGCCAGCCAACTTACTAGCTTTAGAGAACATCCATTTATTACTTTAATACTGTCTTGCACAAAACACTATATCGCTTTCATATAATACGCAGTGCGTCAAAGAATTTTTAAGACTGGGTCTGTAAAATGAAATAGAAACAAGAAATTATAATTTGTTTTGGTTTGTTATTCAAAATAAGTCCCTCCGGCTTCAATACACTTGCTACAGCGATTTAATAATGATTCGATTGCCTGTTCCAGTTCACTTTGCGGAATTGCCTCCAAAGCACGCGTCGAAGCTGTTTGTATGGTCGAAATATCATCAAAATAACACCCTTTTAACGTCATTTTAAGTTTTGGGAATAAAGAAAAGTCGCAGGGTGCTAAATCAGGCGAATGCGGTGGATGATTCAACACACAGACGTTATTTTTCGCCCAAAAATCTACGAACAAGAAGTGACGTGTGACTGGGTGCATTATCGTGCAACAAACACCAACTGTTTTCATCTCGATATTCTGGTCGAATGCGACGAATTCTGAAGAAGACAATCCGATTTTTGGCGTAAATGTGACAAGGATGGTAAGTCAGATAATATCCGAAAACTTGAAAATTTGCATCGTCCTGGAGCGGGACTCGAACCCGCGTCTCCTCAAAATTTGTATTATATGGCGTAATCCCGTATTTCTTTCACGACGAATTCTGCCCATCAAACGCCTCAAAACATTTAAATAAAACTCACCAGTAATTGTTTGTCCACTTGGAACAAATTCTTTGTGGATAATACCCTTACTATCAAAGAATGTAATGAGCATTATTTTGATTTTCGATTTAACTTTTCTTGATTTTTTGGCTTGTGGCGAGTCCGCACTTTGTCGCTTTGTTTTAGGATCACATTGAAAACACCATGTTTCATCACCAGTAACAATCGATTTTAAGAAGTTTGGATCATTTTCAGCGGCTGAAATGATGTCTCTGCAATGTGCACTTCTCCTTGATTTTTGTCCATTGGTTAACGTGTGTGGAACAAATTTAGCACAGACTTTTGTTTTGCCCAAATCTTCATGCAGGATGGTTCGAATCGTTTCTTTGTTGATGTTTAAAGACTATTCCATCATTCTTAGTCACGCACATCGATTGTTTTCCGCGAAATCACGCACTTTTTCAATAATCTCAGGTGTCCTAGATGAACTTGGTCTTCCGGTATGCTTATCGTTTTCTAGCGTCTCTCCTCCGTCCAAAAAACGTTTGTGCCACAGGAAAACGTTTGATCTACTTAAACAAAATTCACCGTAAACTTGTTTCATCATTTGGTACGTTTCCGAGGCACTTTTACCAAGTTTTGAATTAAATTTAACAACAGCCCTTTGTTGCATCTTAATAATTCAACATGAAAAAAATTTTACTTCTCTAATGAACGCCCGTTTCGTTTGAGTTACTTTAACAACTGCGCAATACTTTTGGCAGAAAGCATGCAGATGGTCACGGTTTATAACTCATTCGTGATTACACTGGTGGCGCCACCGTAGGCTGAAATCTAGCGCCAGTCTTAAAAATTATTTGACGCACTGTGCACATGCTGTTTAATGTGATCAGGGTAATGTCAACAAAATTATCGTATCCAAAATACAGCATAAAAACCGATGTGAGAAACACCATTTATTTTATTAAGGGCTCCTATTTTCTGTTATCGCTTCCTTAATTTTGTCCTTTAAAATGTCCTTTGAATGTTATACAGCGATGAACCTTTGCATTATGACCACCCCCAGCTTAGAGAAATGAGTGCGCCTGGAGACCGAACGGTGGCGCAGACGAAGTTCACAGAACAGTATGTATATACACGGAGTGGCCACTTTATTATGACCACCCCTCAGTACTTTGTTGGGCCACCTTTTGCCTTTAATATTGCGTTGATTCTTCGTGGCATTGACTCCACGAGATGTTGATAGGTGGTTTGGGGAATCTGAGACTATGCTTGATGAATAGCACTTTCCAGGATTGTGATATTGCAGGATTGTGGATGCAGCTGTCTGATGGCTCGTTCAACTTCTTCCCACAAATTCTCAATGGGGTTGAAATCTGGAGATTGTGAGAGCCACCTAAGCAAAGTAAACTCACCGGCATGCTCCTGGAACCAGTCCTGTACAATATGAGCACTATGGCAGGACGCATTATCTTGTTGAAAGTAGCCATTGCCATTGGGATAAACCATCCACATGACACGATATACTTGGTCCGCAACGATGTTTAGATATTATGTGGCAGTCAGACGTTGATCAACACGAATTAAAGGGCCCAAAGCATGACAGGAAAACATTCCCCAAACCATAACGTTGCCTCCACCAGCTTGAAGGGTTGTAGCAATGCATTTGGGGTCCATGCTTTCGTGCTGTTTTCGCCAAATTGTTACTCGGCCATCGGCATGGTGAAACCGAGAACGTGATTCATCGGACCCCATAATTTGTTTCCAATTATCGACTGTCCAATTCTTGTGCTCCTGTGCGAATTGGAGACGTTTTCTCTTGTTAACTGCAGACAGCATAGGTGTTCGAACAGGCCTTCGGCTGCCATATCCCATCCGATGCAGTGTACGGCGTACAGTGCGCGCAGAGATCATTTGAGGGGATCCTTGATTAAGATGGTCTGTAATTTGCTGCACTGTTGCCCTTCTGTTGTCTGTTACCATTCTTGACACTATCTGTTCCACTCGAGCAGTCACTAGTCGATGATGACAACACGTTGCACGTAGAGACACAGTTTTTTGGCTGACAGTCCAGTCTTTAAACACTTTAACAACAGCTGCTCTGGAACATTTCACGAATGCGGCGGTTTCGGTGATACTCGCTCCATGGCTCCGAGCTCCTACAATCATCCCACGTTGAAAGTCCGTCAAATCGCATTTTTATCCATCTCGTCACCCAAAAATCACTCCTACTACTGTTGCAAGCACTAAGCTTTCCCTTTTTATATTAGCCCCGCCCTCTGGCGGCCACAGCGTGCAGCCATAGCTCATTTGCTCAAAACTGTCAATTGGTCATAATAAAGTGGCCACTCAGTGTATAATCCGAGGTTGGTAGAGTGTTCGGAGTTAGAATGGGAAAAGCTACCAATTCATCGGAGTTTGATAAAGGACAAATTATGACGGCACGGCGCCTTGGAACTATGATCTCGGAAACGGCGCGGCTTGTGTGTTGTTTACGTGCCTCTATAGTGAATACATATCAAAAGTGGTGCACAGATGGCCAAGCGATGAACCGTCATCCAGCCGACTGTCGTCCGCAGCTCATTCATGCCATAGGGAAGAAGAGACTGTCTCGCATTGTACACAGCTACTGCAGGGACACAGTGCGACAAATCACTCGCAGCTACAACAGTGGTAATCAGGGCAATGTGTCACAGTACACAGTTAGTTCATCGCAGCCTTCTGCGCAAGAGCTACGTAGCCAAAGACACAGCCGGGCCTCCATGCACACTCTACGTCATCGCCCACAACGCATGAAATGGACCCATGATAATCGAGATTGGACCGTGGATGATTGGAAGAACGTGGCCTATTCTGAGGAATCAAGATTCCTGGTGCATCGCGTAGACGGCCGAGCGTTGATACGCCGATTACCAACAGAGTCTATGGCACATGGATGCACTGTTGGGAGGAAACAGGCCGAAGGCGGTTATATGCTGTGGGCGATGTTTCTTGGAACCTTTTAGGCCCCGTTATCCCTATAGCACAATCGACAGCTGCCAGATATCTGAACATCGCTGCGGACCAAGTTCACCCATTCATAGCCACTGTGTTCCCTGCTGGTGATGGCCATTACCAACAGGATAGTGCGGCATGCCACACTGCCAGAATCCTCAAAGAACAGTTCGAGGAACATGCTGGTGACTTTCTGTTAATGCCTAGCCTCCAAATTCACCTGACATGAACCGAATCGAACATTTGTGGTTCGACTTGGAAAAGCGGGTTTGCGCTAAATTACCACCACCCCGAAATATACGGGAACTGGAGGACCTGCTGTTGCCCTTATGGTACCAGAAACGCCAGGATACCTATCGCCACCTCATCGAATCGATGCCTTGCCGAGTGGCCGCTGTTTTGCGGTCTAAAGGTGGTCCTACAGCTTATTAAGTAGGTGGTCATAATGTAATCGCTCGTCAGTGTATTCAAATGCTTACAGCAAGATGGACGAGTTCCTTTACCTCCAAGTTAAATATCGTATTATTCTGAACACTCACAGGGTGACAAATATTCAAAGTACTCAAATATTTCTTTAGATTCCATGCAGAGACCCCATATCCTACTCAAGAAGTCAATTCCAAGCTACATCACTCCCAACAAACTAAAACAAGAAAGGTCACCGGATTTTAGGTTCTAATGAGCACGTGTTTTGAATCCTTTCCGACGCGAATAAAATTTGTCACAGTTATTCAAAATCAATGGAACTGGTTTGAAAAACAGTCAATCGGATTTCTACAGTCCATGAATCATCCAGATATGAGAGTAGCTACTTACTTCCAGCAGCGGCTAAAAAGAATGTTGCGAAAATCCACAAATGGTGCCCAAAAACTTTCTTATAGCAGAAGTAACAGAGATAAAAAGATTTCAAGTCGAATACTTAAAAGAAGAAATGAAATATCTGAATACAGCATGAAAGAATCGGTGTGGAGGCCTATTTTTCTGGCTATTTCCGGAATGTGGCCTCCATCTTGAAATCCACCATATTGGATCAAGGTCAAACTTTTCAAATGGAAGAGGGGGTCACGTTGCAAATCAAACAAGACCAAAATCTTCTCAGAAATTGATTGCCGTAATGAGATTTGACATATGCGTTGTTTGTAACAAGTCATCAATACATAAAGTTGAAATAACAACCTCTAAAGTACTCTGTGATGCGCAACTATTTGATGTGTTCAATGCGTTGTCTCTGTTGCTGAATACACAACTGAAGGCGGTTGATCCAGTAGTTATGCACCCGCACGATAATATCGAGGGATATGGGGTTACAGGCTTCCAGGATGCGTTGCTGAATGTGGTTTTTGTCGCGGATTTTCTCAGCATACATCAAGTGCTTCAGATGAGGCCACAGATAAAAGTCGAGTAGTGGGAGTTCGGGGGTCTGGATGGCCATTCGACACGACCACGCCTTCCATTCCACAGGACCACGCCTGCCAACCCAATGTCCAGGGAATTGAACATCTAGCCATTGACAAACAGTTGCTCCCTAGTGTGGTGGAGCTCCATCGTGTTGGAAATAACAGAGAAAACTGCCGTCTTCATTCAGAAGGAATATCCAATTTATCTGATATCCAAATTCCAGTTTCTGGGAATTTGGATATCAGGTATGCGACAGTGCTGTGAAATTGGTGGTCTTCGGTTATCGATTGTTGAAGTCTGCGGGAATGATACGGCAACTGCGTTCCCCAGACATTACCCTCTGCTTTCGTCCATGCCATCTTCAGTTACCTACAACAAACAATGATTATTTCAACTTTCTGCTTTGATAACTCGTGAACCACAGCACATATGCCAAATTTGATTACGGCAATCAATTTCTGAAAAAATTCTGGTCTTGTTTGATATGCAACATGACCTACGTACCGTTTGAAAAATTTGTCCCTGATCGAGTATCGCGGATTTCAAGATGAAGGCCTTGTTCCGAAAATGGCCTAAAAGATTGGTCCCCCTCACCGATTCTTTGCTGGGGTATTCAGATATTTCATTTTCCCTGCCGTTTTTGAAATCAAATCCCAGTGGGTTTTTTTTTATTGGAGGTTTAACGACCACCGTGAGCAACTCAGTGGGCTATAAGCAGTCGCGCGTCCCTAATTTAGGGCCACTTGTTTCAGGGAAGGGAGAGAGCCAGTGCCGTAAGGCAAACATAACATCCATGCCTCACCGAGATTCGAACCCGGACCCCTTTCGGACGAATGGTCAGAGGCCGTCGCTTAAACCACTGCGCCACCGGGGCGGCAATACAAGGGCGTCCTGCGACATTTGACTCACCCTGTAGAAGGAAACAAGATATAACTCTACACTTCCTACCGGAAGAATGTTGCATAATAGAAAAGTTGAAAATATACGAAAAGTATTCTTCATGGCAAAAGCTATGCTAAGGAAAAAGTTCATTCCAAATACGGCTTCCGGAAGCAGAGATGGCGAGATAAAGGTGTTGACCTTTACGCCGCCTAGCGGGAAAGCTGTGCTTTATTCAAAGAGAATAAAGTTCCTCACCTTTGTTGAAGCGAATGGCAAACAATATAGAAAGAAAATATTCAGTTGAGTTTTTAGAAGCGGAGATACAGTTTCAAACAGAAGTACATAAACACCACTTAGCGACAGGATTGTGAACTACAAAAATTCCTGAACTGGACATTTAGAAGCAGAGATAGCGAGAAAAGTAACTAGACATTTGCTCCCCTACCGGCAAAATTGTGCATTAAAGGAAATACACAGAAAATATTTTCATAGTTAATAGTATTCGATCAGAAATGAAGAGTTTTGAATACGGTTTTGAACCCGGAGATATTACTGCAGACTTGCTGTAAAAGGAAACGTGAACTAACGACCTCTAGTGGCACACTTGTTTGTTAAGAACATTTTAAAATTATATGACAAACATTTAGCATCTGAATTTCTATCTGATAAAGAAATAATTTTTCAAATCAGGCTCTTAGGAGCAGATAAATCGACAAAAATAAGATATATATCTACTCCCCCTAGTGGTAAAACTATGCACTATTTTAAACAGAATGTATTCTCAAAAGGTTTTCCGAGGTGAGTGGTATCAATCCACGAAAAATATTTTTCTGTCGGATTTTTACAAGCTCAGATTGGTTTCTGCAAATGCATCAGAAAGAGAAATAAACACTTACGCCCCCTGGTAGTAAAATTATTGTCTATCGAAAACTAGAAATTATGTGTAGAACAATTGAGGAGCTGAATCTGATGCGGAAAGAATTTTTCAAATAGGTCTTTAGAAGCAGAGAGAGGTATCGGTTAAATCGCAATTTACCTTTACGCCCGTTGCAAAAAAATATATACATTACTTGAAAAATAAACTGCACCCAAAATAGTCTTCGCTATAAATTGCATCAAAAAGAAGAAAATATTTTTTTAATCGGATATTTAGAAGCAACTATATGGAATGAAGTGTATTTTGAATTTGATAGCGCTGCATTTACGCCCTCTGTAGGCAAAGTTATGCATTGAAAAAAAGAAAAACGGAAAGAAAAGATCATCGTTCTCACATTTCAAGCTTTCCAATAGAAAAATAATTTTTCAAATTTGAATAATAGTTTCAGAGATATGGTGTCCAAAAACGGAACGACGCACAAAGTGATGCTATAAACACGTGCATTTTTTACAAAATACGTGCTAACAATTTAAGCCAAGTTTTAATTTTCTCAACAAGTAACATTTTCTTCGAACATAACACTCAGAATCTAACTTCGGAAATTTCAAACAAGTAACATTTTTCTTCAACATAAGAATATTCAAGAAATCGAATTAAAAATTTGACATGAACATACGCGTAAAAAATATTATCCCAACATTGAACATAAACTTTAGTAAAGAAGATTAGGCTGATTGTGATGACCAAAGTAGGCCAGGAATTTTAGTCATGTGACTCACTTTAAAAACACACGGATCCTCATAAATTCCCTCACAAATAATTTCTGTTAGACTCTAGATAGAACAGAACAGTTTAAATATACACTGTGAAGTGAATTCAGTCGCTAAAAAAATTAACAACTGAACCGTGAAATAATTTCAAAAATCGGCTCACGACTAAATGTAACATCAAATCACGCCGAAACGAGGTGATTTATTTTTCTTTGAAAATTTTGGTTTTCGACAAAAAAAAGCAAAGAAACAGAGTAGCAACTGACTTACAACGTAGAACTACGTCAACTGTCACTGTTTCAGGGCACTATCTCACTAGTTCTACGTCCTTAAAGTATTCAGCGAAGGACAGTTGACGTAGCCCTACGTTGTAAGTTGCGGCACAGTTGCTAGAGTGTCTGTTTGATTATTTTCAGATATAAAACGAAAGAAATGCTTTACTTTATTTACTTAAAAGCAGCTTATACTATATACAATCCATAGTAACTTATGCTGATAATAAATTAATATTAGTAGAAGTAGAAGGCGCAGTATCATCGTTGTCAGTAGATATTACTAAAATTGTTTCTGAAGAACTCGTTTTTCAGAAGCAGCTTTAAAAATTCCTTAGTTGCCTTGTTATAAATTGGCGATACGTCTCGGGTCTAATGCACTCTTCTTGTTGTTGCTCTTGTGCTTGTCTAGATTCGGAATGCATTGGCGATGTAAAGGTTTGAGGCATAATACATTCATTATCCAGTGAAGTTGTGAAGACTGGAGGTATTCCATGGTCGGTGTGAAAATTTGAAAATTTGAATCTATGACATCAGTTTCCACCTGTTCTTACTGTTCAGGCTCAATTTGTGCAGTTGAAATGGAAGGTTGTAGCTCTAGAGTCGAACTTGGGTGAAACGCATCCTGGCGTTCGGACTTTTGACTATTTCTACATTGGGACCTTTCGGTTGAGGACTTAGAAGGCCTTTTCGGATACCTCTTCTTTTCCTCGAGCTGTTTCTTCAACTTTCGTCGGTTCTTATAGTAATTTTCCCTGGATTTTCGCGGCATTTCTAAATTTTCCAAATCTTTTTAATGTAAAAAATAAATAAATTTTAAATCCACTTTATTTTAGTTTATCACATACGTCCGTTGGCTCTAACCGTCAGCTACGGAATGCAGAGTTGAGGTCGTCGCTATTATTATCTATTCACTAGTTATCAACCTTAAAACGGCATGCGGAGAAACAAAATCACGAGAAATTTAGCTTAACTTTCTAACGTTACTGTATCGAAGGGTTAAGGGGTGGAGGGTTGAAACTTATTTTGTTATAAATGGGACTCTAAACTATCAAATGATGTATTATTTATTACACAACGATTATTAGTTTCGAAGATATAAGCGTTCAAAGTGTGACATATCTTCATTGCATCCGTTATCCCGAGGTTACCCTCTACCCAGCTCAGAGCAACATCTAGTTCTACGTCCGAAACAAAAAAAGGACCATTTTAAACTAAATAACCACGTACAGTAGATCACGCCAAAAGTTGAAATGAACTCGTAGCAATTTTCATACGCAAGTAATTTTTAGGTTTATTCGGTTACTGATCGCTGGCAACGCAATTGTTCTTGTACATAGGGCGCTCAATAAGTTCGAAGAATGACTTACAGATACAATTTTTCTTTTCAAAAACGCGGGCTTTGTTTTCCACGTAGTCCCTGACTTAGATACTGTTGTTGTACCGATCATATAGTTCGCTAATCCCCGCTGAGAAAACGGTTTTATCTTTCTCCACAAACCAACACTTTGTTGCCTCCTTCAGTTCAGAATGTACCTTTATTTTTCCACATAGTCTTCCTCTTACTTCGATACACTTGTTGCACCGATCATAGAGTTCGCTAATCCCAGCTGCGAAAAAGGTTTCATCTTTCTCCTCAAACCAACACTTCGTTGCCTCCTTCAGTTCAGAATACAACTCTATTTTTCCTCCTAGTCTTCCCTTACTTCGATACACTTGTTGTACCGATCATAGAGTTGGCGAATCCCAGCTGCGAAAAAGGTTTCATCTTTATCCTCAAACCAACACTTCGTTGCCTTCTTCAGTTCAGAATACACCTTTATTTTCCCTCCTAGTCTCTCCCTTACTTCGATACACTTGTTGTACCGATCATAGAGTTGGCGAATCCCCGCTGCGAAAAAAGGTTTTATCTTTCTCCTCAAACCAACACTTCGTTGCTTCCTGCAGTTCAGAATGCACCTTTATTTTTCCACATAGAAAATTTTTCCTCTCCTTACTTGAATATACTTGTTATACCGATCACAGAGTTGGCGAATCCCCACTGCGAAAAAGGTTTTATCTTTCTCCTCAAACCAAAACTTGGTTGCCTCCTTCAGAATGCACCTTTATTTTTCCACATAGTTTTCCATTACTTGGATACACTTGTTGTACCGATCATAGAGTAGACGAATCCCGCTGCGAAAAAGGTTTTATCTTTTACCTCAAACCAACACTTCGTTGCCTCCTTCAGTTCAGAATGCACTTTAATTTTTCCACATAAAAACTTTTTCCTCCATTTACTTGAATATACTTGTTGTACCGATCATAGAATTGGCAAATCCCCGCTGCGAAAAAGGTTTTATCTCTCTCCTCAAACCAACACTTCGTTGCCTCCTTCACTTAAGAATGCTCTTCTTTTTTTCCACATAGTCTTGCCTTACTTCGATACACTTGTTGTACCGATCATAGAATTGGCGAACCCCCAATGGGAAAAAAGTTTTATCTTTCTCTTTAAACCAGCACTCCGTTGCCTCGATGAGTTCGGAAGCATTCTCAAAACGCCTACCTCACAGATTTTTTTCAGATTTCTGAAGATGAAATCACTAGGAGCGAGAAAAGGTGAGTATAGTGGGTGGGGAAACAGCTGAAAGCCACATTCTATCACAGCTTGTATAGAGACCCCGGTGGTGTGGATGGGAGAGCATCGTCCTGGAGAAGCAGAACACCCGATCGCAATTTTCCTTGACGTTTACTCCTGATAGCTTCACGCAATTGTTGCAATAGCGCGGCATTGTAGGCAGCATTCATAATCCTTTTAGGAGGAAAGTAATCAATCAACAGCAACCCTTTTGAGTCTCAAAAAGTGGTGGCCATAATATTCTCTGTAGATGGTTGTGTTTTGAAAGTTTTTGGTGGTGGCGATCCATGATATTTCCACTGCGTGCTCTCTTGTTTAGTATCAATTGTGAAGCTATACAGGAATAGAAGGCATTTGGATCGCTGGTAATGCTGTCAAGTTGAACTCGACTTATTTCAACACGACCATTCTTCATCTCAGGTGTCAACATTCAAGGAACACATCTGGCACAGACATAGACATCCCTATCCTCTCATGCAAAATAATCTGAACACTGCCGGTACTAAACTTCAGTTACTCGGTAATCTGTACGACACGGATTCGCCGGTTCGATATCACCAGGTCCTCCACTTTTCTTTCATATTTCACGTGTGGTAACCTCCACTGATCTTCTCTTTCGAGGGTCGTCTTCCAACAAGCCTCTTCCAAGTTTAACCCTTGATCGAGCTTAACGCCCAAGACGCCCGTACATACAAATGACAGTAGCCACCCGAAACGCCGGTCTAGAGTGAATCAAATTTCGTACCCTTACCAGTTCTTTAAATCTGTACGATATATGAGGGATCAGCAGGTGCCAAAGTCAATCACCATTGTTGTTACTAAACAAAGAAGTTAATCAATAGACAGTTTCGGGCGTTATGGTATTTAGAGTGATAAAAGATTTTGGAGTCATGGTCGTTAAAGGGTTAAATAGAAAAGCCCATCTCTAGACTATGACATATAAACGTGCACCGTCGACATGCACACGGACAATTCGCTCTTGAACACTGCGCGGCATTTCACCTTCCTTCGTCAAAAATACAATCACTGCTCGGTTCTATAATTTTAACTGCTGCTCCTCCATTGTCACTTTATAGACTGCAATACACTGTGGCACCGTCTCAAATGTCAACCCAACGATGTGATGTGGCTTTTATGTAACCGAATGATGATGCAGTACTTTGCAATGCTTGTGTCAGCAGCCAACCACTGCTTTCAATGTCAGGCTTAGAACTTAGTCCACGTAAATCCTCCTTAAGTAGACATCTTTTTTAAACCTAACTATTATGTTCACCCATGAAACTGCACGGGCAACCAGATTTCGTTTTTAAGGTAAATGGGTGTAGGACACTGGTTTCGTAATATATCAGTGGGACAGACTCTGTACCTTGCGTAAGTCTGTCGACAAAGATGGTGATACGATGGGCCAAACTAATAGGTATTCATGTCTCTGCCGTTCACCTGACGCCATGCAGAACTACTTCTTTCTGAAAAGTCAGAATCCAAATACTGCCAGCCTCAATACGATTTGTGCATTCTTTATTCAGGTAAAATATGCGATGTATCTGTTTCACCTGAAGGTTGCTAACGTCCTTGCAACCTATGTATACCAGTGGTAGACGTCATATCTAGAATACGTTTAAACTTCATATACGTGCAGTTCTTTGAACCGAATATAACCAAGATTTATCTTCTGGCGAAATCCAGACTTCTACAATAGATGGGCACATTATAAGTTATTTTGGAAAGGAAATACACACGGAGAGTTTGCATAATAGTTAGTAGTATCTGACCGAAAAATATTTTTTTCCGTAGGGTTTTTAGTCCCGCAGATATGGCTGTAAACGGAAACGTGAACTTACGCCCTCTAGTGGCACACTTGCGCGATAAGAAAATTTTAAAATTTATGAGAAGTATTTCGCACAGGAAACGCTCTTCAACAAAGAAAGGATTTTTCAAATCGGACTCTTAGAAGCAGAGATTTCGACAAAAATAAGGTACGTATACATCAACGCCCCTGGCTGAAAAACTACGCACTATTTTAAGCAGGAGGTCTTCTCAAAAGGTTTTCAGAGGTGAACGGTGTCGGTCTACGAAAGATTTTTTTCACTCGAGTTTCCAGGAGCTCAGATTTTGCAGCAAATGCATTAGAAACTGAATTAAACACTTACACCCCAGGTGGCCAAACCATTCTTTGTCAAAAATTAGAAATTATGCGCAAAACATTTCCCATCAGGAGCATGATTAGATGCAGGGAGAAGTTTTCAAATCGGACTTTTAGAAGCAGAGATATCGGTGGAAACGCAATTTACCTTTACGCCTCCTAGCGATGTATTTATGTATTACTTAAAAAAGGGATTGTATCTAAAATTGTTTTCTATATAAATGGAACCGAGAGGAAAAAAAGTTTTCAATCGAATACTTAAAAGCAAATATATGGAATAAAATGTACCTTTAATTTAATACACTGCTGGACAATTGCTAAGGACGGATCATAAACGGCTATATAGCGCATAAAAAAGTAAGTGTGGTTGGATGCCAAGTGAAATAAAATAATGTCAGAATGCCAGGACATTACAAGAAAGACAATTTATTGTGCTCTGAAATCCAGAAGGCTTTGGAACGTGTTCAAGGGACAAACAGGCCATTTTGTGCAGAATACGTAAACGTGAAAAAAATGCAATTACCGTCCGCAGGCGTTCCGGCGTAAGATGTCAATACGGGATATGGCTACCATGGAGGGCGATGCAAGATTCCACACGTCGTGTTATGCTTTGCACAACATTATCAAGCAGCTGTTGGGGTCATTTATCCCATTCCTCTGTCAGTGCACGGATGAGGGTGTCCTTGTTTATTGGAGGTCATTGACGACCAGCAAGACTCCTCCCCAAAGCATCCCACACATTTTCAATGGGATTCAGATCTGGAGAACGTGCTGGCCATACGAGGCGTTGAATATCCTCGCTCTCAAGACACTCCTGGACAGCGACTGTTCGATGACATGTTGCGTTGTTGTCCATGAAAATGAATCTATCACCGACAGCACCACGGAACATGCAAACATGAGGTAGCAGAACATCATTAATGTATCGTTGGCCAGTCATAGTCCCAGTTGGAAGCACATAGAGGGACGTACGGCCATTGATCGTGATGCCAGCCCATACCATGACACTACATGTCGGATATCGGTCCCTTTCCTGTATGTTTGCTGGACAATATGCAGTACCACTATCACGCAAGATCAGTTGTCGTCGACAATCAGACGATAGACTGTATCTACTCTCATCTGAGAAGAGGACAGCAGACCAGTCGTTATCAGTCCAATTGCGATGTTGATGGCATCATTGCAAACGGGTGGTACGGTGACGTCTGGACAATCTGATGCACACAACAGGTCGGCGGGCGTATAGTCCTCCTTCATGCAAACGTCTGGCGACAGTTTTTCGTGAGATCCGCTTGCAAGTAGCAGCCATAAACTGATTTGCTACCTAACTAGCTGTGCTGTGAAGGTGTCTTTTTGTTGATAGCACTATGTACCGATCTTCTGCAGGTGTCGTACTGCGAACACGACCACCCCCGTGACGTTTGCTACACTCTCCATTTGTTTGGAATGATTTCCAAAGCCTTGAAACAATACTGTGGCTGACGTCGAACTCCCTGGCAACATCTGTTATTTTTCGCCCTTCTTCAATCTTGCCAATAACACGGCCACGCGTAAAATCATCTAGGT
Organism: Macrothele yani; assembly: GCA_039090855.1. NCBI lineage: Eukaryota > Metazoa > Arthropoda > Arachnida > Araneae > Macrothelidae > Macrothele > Macrothele yani. The sequence goes on along the minus strand of CM076991.1, from coordinate 104,875,370 downwards.
GATGTCGGGAAGACATACTGAAAATTGCAAGTTCGTCAATTGATTCTTTCCCTTTCAACTTTGCGTTTGAACAACAACGGTCAATACGCGTCAAATCCTTTATCCTTTATATCTCTTATCAGCGCTGTGACGTCACGAACAAGTTCGGCAATCCAAAATTTGCATACGCACAACACGTCTTACTGTATCCCGCACTTATGCTAATTTCCACATTTTCCTGCCTTCCATTTTATGGTTGCTATCGTTGCTATTGTCATCCGTCCTTAGCAATTGTCCGACAGTGTAGTATCTGCATTTACTCTCTCTGGGGAGGACGTTATGCATCGGGAAAGAAGTGCGGAAAACAAGGATCATTCATCATTCTCACATTTCACGCTTTCCAATGCAAAAATATTTTTTCAAATCGGATTTATAGTTGTGCAGATATGGTGTCCATAGACGGACACAACGGTAACATAAGCACGATCTCCTTTTACAAAAGACGTGCTTAAAAGTTAGAGTCGCCGTGATTGTCGATTGTTACGAAGCCTTGACTTTCAGTCATTCGTTGAAGAGGGCACGGGCTCGTGTCAAGGGTGAGGCGTGGATGGTGGGTATGTCTAGGGCATTAGCTCTCCCCTTTTGCCGGAACCAGTGGCCCCTTAAATTGGGGACTGGCGACTACTTTCAGCCAACTGAGTTACTCTCATTGGCTCATTGGTCGTTATATCCCCCAAACAAAAACAAAAAGTTAAAGGATCATTGAAATTCCCTGCTGTGTAGAATTTGTTTAGTCATAGGAAAGATTATTAAGGAAAGACTATCAAGGAAAGACTATCAAGGAAAGACTAAGGATAGACTATAAAGGAAATACTCTTAAGGTTATTATATGCATGGACTGACATTCCCCAAACACACATCCAATGTCTCTTCCTCTCGGTGCCGGGCCGTGAAGCAGCTGTAATTACCACCTATTGTGGCTATAACAGATACTGATTGTTATGTGCCCCCTCGTCTCACCGTGCTGTATTTGTAATCGATTCACCATGGTGTCATCTGCGTTTTGCGCAATAAATATGCTTTTGATATCTTTTGTGTTTTGCAGTGTTGCACCTTTACTGGCCAGCAGTGTGTTCTTCCATTTTGGGATTTTTTCCCTGTTCGGAGTAATAAAGATTTGACATGCAATTTTAATTTACCTGTTTGTTCTTCCCTTGAAGCCACGGGTAACTTCTACCTTCTGATATCTCCTGGCGTTCATACAATCAAAATTCATTCCCGTGGCGTCTCTGTCAACAAAGTAGCCACATAGCCAACATTTGCAATAAACTTAATCAAATATCAAAAATTTTAGAATGGTTTAAAGCATTCTTGCACTTGACTGAAGTACTGGATTGATTAAAAGGACTGAGCACTTCTAAAAAATGCCATTTCTTTAAGAGCCAAATACTGAGATATGCATTGCACACTTTGTTTTTGTAGATACTGTACTTATAAAAGCAGTATCTCATCAGCAGGGCCGGATTTTTCCCGGTAGTACGTTTCTTCTCTCTATTCTTTTGGTGCGAACTAAAAGCGCTATCCAATATAATGATCCATCGGGAAGAGGGGTTACACACCCGTCCCTCCCAACTAATACAGTCAACCCCTCTTTGACGGACTGCGATTTAACGAATTCCGCGATTTTACGTATATTTTTTTATGGTCCGGACGAAACCACACTGAAATTAATGCTTGGCATTTCCCGATTTAACGGACACATTTCCTCAATTTAGCTAACGTTTTTTATTTTTTTTTACTACACCAAATTATGTTAACCAGCATTTTTAAGATAAAAGTTAGCTAGAAAGAACCTCGCGTAACAGGAAAATTTGACGCATGTAGTGAACAAGCATTTCAAAGAACACCAGCTGCGACACAGCTTGACCGAATAATAAATCAGTTCGCCTTTCCTCTAACTATCAAGCGTAAGCTCCTCACAGGGAGAAGCAAATGTCCAAAAAGTTTCAAAGGAGAGCAACGTTTTCTTGCATGGATGGGAAACAGGAAAAAGGAAGGCGGTATGGGGGAGAAAATCTAAAGTACCCTGGGGATTCTTGTTTTCAGCTACAGACAGAACAATAGCTTTCTGTGAATTCAGGGGGCATACATTTTACGTATCCATCCCCGGATACGTACTCTAAAGCATTCTACCGTGTAAAAGGGTAATTAACACATATTCTGTTTTTACAAGTAAATTAGTACTAATTGATGTTTTGTTGCATGCAGCTTCTGTATAAAATTGAAATCGTTATTTAAGAAGCTAAAATGCTCTGCAAAAGACCAACTATCGTATGTTTCTTTCAATTTTAAAGTACGCTTAAATATTGATGCCACATATTGAAGTCTACGAAATATGTATTTAATATTCAAAGTAAATGTTTTTTTTTTTTTTTTTTTTGATTGGAGGTTTAACGACCACCGTGAGCAACTCAATGGGCTATAAGCAGTCGCCCGTCCCTAATTTAGGGTCACTGGTTCCAGGGAAGGGAGAGAGCCAGTGCCGTAAGACAAACACAACATCCATGCCTGACCGGGATTCGAACCCGGACCCCTTACGGCAAAGTAAATGTGCACGTATTATATCAGTGTTGATAATAAATTTCGTAAATAAAAGTACTGTACATAATTTAAATTTCACAGAAAGACAACTTAGCTTCCTACGTTTTCTGTTGTGAACACTAGCTTAACTTGAATAATTAATTCGAAAGGCTTTCTCGATTTAGCGAATTCCGCGTTTTTACGCACAGAACTGTTGGCCCTTTGAAGTTCGTTAAATCGAGGTTTGACTGTACTCCAAAGTGCAAGTCCCCCTCCCCTCGAAGTTTCTAGAAGATGTGTCAGTGGGAACTTTATTGTATCTTCAAGCCGAAAACGTGCGTATGTGTATAATGGGGTGTTGGGCATTGTTTAGACTCCCTCTCTTATTAGAGTGATCCCAGAGGAAGACACCGCACAAAGGGAAAAGAAAAGGGACGATGGATACAGTGGAAGCGGTTCACAATAATCTCAGTTATTTATTCTTGCAAAAAAAAAAAAAAAAAAAAAGGCGCGTCCTTCGTGGCGCAGTGGTCTACGCGATGGCTTCTGATAAGGATAAGTTGCATATTCGTTGCGCTCCCGAGTGTTAGTCGGTTCTTTGCTTGACCTTGTGTAACGTACCAGGAAATGTGACGTACCTGCCAGCAGGACGCACACGACATAAAGGCAGATAGGAATCAGAATAAACGTCTGCGTAGCTCAGTTGGTAGAGCGACTTGTTCCGGAATAAGCGGACTCGGGTTCGAATCCCGGCGTAGACCAAAAATGACGGAGAAATTTACTTCGTTATAATGGCGCCCGAACTTTCCGGATGACCCGACCGTTCAAAATCTCGCATGGGTGTGATGTTATTTCCACACCGCGAGATAGGAAAATTCAGAGAATCCCTTCCCCAGCGCTTCGAAAAAAAAAAAAAAAAAAATAAGGGGGAGATGATGTAACTTACCAGGAAATGTGATGTACCTGCCAGCAGGACGCACACGACATAAAGGCAGATAGGAATCAGAATAAACGTCTGCGTAGCTCAGTTGGTAGAGCGACTTGTTCCGGAATGAGCGGACTCAGGTTCGAGCCCCGGCGTAGACCAAAAATGACGGAGAAATTTACTTCGTTATACTTGGATTTTTTGTGTTGGTTTAAGCGTTCCTGGTGACATTTTGTTGTATTCTACACTCATTTCCACTTCACAAGCAATGATTATGGACAGCCACAATTTTGTGGTTTTATCTTTTTGAGTGTTGCGAGGTGCAACACTTGCTCATGTTGGAGTTCGTGGCCGAGATGGCCGCAACCTCTACTATCGTCTCTACCGCTTCACATGCTGCTTATCATCTTCTAGTTCTACTACTTTGCATTCATCAGCTTTAAATGCGCCTGCTTCCTCACCTGTGCTTCCTGATATCTCTACTATGTCTTCTACAAGCAACGTCCCATATACTGATGGAACTAACTCTAGTGTTAGGGCTAATGATGTGTGCCCACCCCCACCCCCGCTTGCATTTGAGACTGTTGTTAGTGACTCATCTCAGCGGATTACTTCACTTTCTGGTAACATTGAACTTAACAGAGTGGATAAAATATTGAAGATTTGGGTTTGTGAAGAATCTCATGAAGGTAAGCAGTATAACTCTGCATTACTTCTTAGTGTCTTTTTTCAATCGTTGCTCGACAACCCCCTCTCAGTTTATCTAGATGCTATTTATAAAGTTGTTCCCGAAAAGCAGATAGTGTATATTATTCGTATGGGAGGGGGATTTATAGTGCAATTAATAGACCCCACTACTGTTGATAAAATTCTTCAGTCAGGAATTGATATTAGACATTTCCATTTACAACCTATTCCTGCTTCACATAGGCCTATTACTGTTACCCTTTGGCCGGTGCCGACAGCCATCCCGGATTCAATACTAACTAAAACATTAGGGTCTTTTGGACGAGTGATTGGTAAAACAAAAATTATTCCAGCTTTAGGTCGCGACACGCACTACAGTTCAGTGCAAGGAGGACTTCGATAGTACCGTATCATATTCCCTAGTAATGAAGCTATTGTTGAACGTCCCAAATTAATGAAACTCAGCATTGGCGCCCGCACATTTGTTTTTAATATGTTTGCGTGTGTCCAGTGCTTTAAGTGCACGGCTGAAGGGCACGTCGTGTCTGAATGCCCACATCGTGTTCTGCAGGACAGTTCTACTGCCGCTGCTACTTCTATTTCCAGCCTACAGAAGCCTTCATCGGCTTTATTTGCTGCTCAACCAGGAACTGCAGGAAAACCACCTGTAATACCTTCTACAGACTCTACTTCTACTGGTAATCATGTTGCTTCAGATCCTGGATCTCGTCAATTTGAAAATGTTCGACCATGTCCGACTTTGATCTGTACTGCAGTGGGTTTACATAATCCCCTTGATATGGACACTTCAAATTTTCCACATCTGCTACCACCTCAACAGGCCACCCAGTCTCAGACTAGGTGGCCTGCTTCTTCTGCTTCACCTAGCCAGGACAGTCAATATGCTGTTTCCACATCCAACACTTATGTCATCCTTACCAATTCGGCAGAAGAAAGCATGGAAACTGCCCATGATAGTGAATCGCAGTCTGCTTCTTCAGAAGGTGAATGCCCACCTCCCCACACCCTTCTTGACTTTCCACAAGTTTTCCAGGACAGCACTGTCCCGAATTCGCCATTTACTCTCCCTGAATTAATATCTCTCTATCAGTGTTCGAAAAAGAGCAACATTATGCAAATACCATGTGCGCGGAGGAATTTACAGCGCTTTCCCGAAATGGTTCAACAACTCGCAGCGCTCGAGGAAGTCTTTAGTAATGTCTCTCTGCCGTCTTGGGCCATCCAATATGGTAGAAGGACAAAATATATGCTTAAGGTTCTCATGACTAAACTTGCAGACCATCTTCAACCACCCCAATGATGCTTCGTTTTATACAAATCAGTCATTTTTTTGTTTAGCTGCTACAGGCAAAATACGCCTGTAGCATCTTTTCAACGCTCTACTTTTGTCCATACAAATGGACGGGCACACGAATTTTTTTCTTTTTTGGGGGAAACCAAGGTGTTTTTTTTTGTTAAGAACGTCTTTTTGTAGTATGTGCTTATAGTGTTTTTTTCTTTCATCACCAGGAAGTGTGACTAGTGTTTTTTTCTCGTGATGAGAATACCGCATGTTGTGTTAACAGTGTAGCATCGTGTTGTGCGTAGTCATCGCTGAACTTTTTGCGTCTTCCTATGATGAGCTCCTTTCTTTCCCCTACGGACTTTTTCTGCGAAGACGGCACCCAACATCAAGCTGGCTGTTTTTCCCTTCTTCATCAGTGATTTTCCTATATTTCTTCAACAATTGATCACTTTTTGTTTTGTTCCTCCGAAATTTGAACATTCCCCGACCGACTTTTACTGACTTTTATGAACAGTCCTATATATGCGTCACTTTTTTGTTACTTCCGTTCCGTTAATTGCTGTGTCAGGTGAAAAGCATGATGGGATCGCCAACGCGCGACGACAACCCGGTGATTCTAAATACTTATAAATATTTGTTTCTTAATAAATACCATTTGAATTCTGATCATTCTTCCGAGATGGGTAAGGGTTCGAATCCCGGTGAGGCATGCATGTTGTTTTTGTTTTACGGTGCTGGCTCTCTCCTTCCCTGGAGTCAGGAGCCCTAATTAGGGACGGGCGCGACTGCTCATTGAGTTGCTCATGGTGGTCGTTAAATCTCCAATCAAAAAAAAAAAAAAAAAAAAAAAGGCACTTGCGTGCTTCTTGAAAAAAAAAAAAAATTAGCAAAATTTTGCAGGTCTTATTTGAGTCACAAATGTTTGTAACCATTTTATTCATATGAAAAAAAAATTCATTTGAGGGAAATCTGCTACCCCTTGTTACCTGCTGCCCCGGTCAGCTACTTACTTTGCTTAATGGTAAATACGGACCTGCTCATTAGGTGCTTTGCGCTAATTGGAGAGGATAAAAGTGAGCCGAACAGGAGAATTAGAACAGCCTATTATGAATTTATTTGCGCTTAAATTTTCGATCCCATATAATTCAGAATGCCTTATTATATTAATATAGCGCAAACATTTTCACTAGTCTCCTTCGTGAAGGCATTTCTCTTTCGTCATCGTGGGAATGGCCCATAAGCAAGCTTATCAGCATGCTTCCGTGTCAACTGTAAAGAATTAAGAAACATGATTGACATTTTGGCTCACCAGAAGATGGGATGACGGCACCCGTGAGGCAGGGATCAAGGAAAGGATTTGCTATGTTGTTTAGAGAGTGGAGAGCCCTGAGAAAGACAGGAAAAAAAGAGGGGGGATATAAGACAAAAAAAAAAAACTGGAAAAGAAAATACAACACCTGCTATTTAACCCATACTTGACATCTTTGGATAGGAGAGCTTTCTTCTCAAAGCGTCAGAAAAATGGGAGGCCTACATTCAAGCGATGAAAAAGAATTCAGAATCGAGTCTTTGATAGACGGCTTAATCTAGCATGAAAGACATTCTTCTGTATCTGTCGGAGGTTTCTCGAGGAAGTTAACTACCTTCTCCGAACGTTGCTCCCGCAATTTTGTTCCATGCACGACCATTCCATGCTGGAAAATGACGCCTCGTGACGTTGGACGGGGAGGATAATCCAACGCTAACATGTTCAGTCGTCTGAAGTTATCCATTTATGTTGCAAAATGGAACTTTACCCAATATGTGACGAGTTTTAAGATCATGTCAGTAAATTGACTCGCACCTATCAGGAGTGATCCGCGGGGTGTGCCGAAACTTTTGCATGAAAGATTAACTCTGAAAAATGCAAACTCAGGATGGGAATCTTTCGAGTTTCAAATGTCTGAGTGGTTCGTTTGCTTTTAAAGAAGGAGTAAATTCTGGACTACTAAATGAACTGATATTCTCTGCAATAGAAATTTCTATTTCACGACTATGATACAATGCACAGCTTCAAGAAATAAAATAACTAAGTTTAGCCATTTCCATGATGCGTCACCCTAACTTTATGCTTTTCTCGAACGCCTAAGAATTTTTAATGAACTTCTTTTCGAGATTTAATGTACCTCCACCAATATCTAAATATGGAAGTACTAGCTCACAGACATGCATGGTGAAAATGCTGACATGCATGGGTGAAAAAGCTAACGTGCATGGGTGAAAAACCGGTGACTGGAATGTTTATAACACAAATCGTAAAATACATATACCCACACAGCACAGAATATTTCTTATATGTTACAAGTACGTAGCACTGAAACATTGAGACTTTTCATATACGTAGCGCAATGTTGCAGTAATGTTTCTGAAACCTTACGGTTACGTCAAAATGTTACATAACTTTAAAACATAACCGATACCTTGCAGTGAAAGGTCTTTGTAACTTCAACATACCAACTTCATGTTACTGTTAGGCATTTGAAAGATATTTGTAACTTCGTTACATTCCACGCGCTTGAAAGAAATGGAGTCGACGTCATGTCGTTCACAAGCCGTGACGAGTTCCGGTATATGTGGAAAGCTTCTAATATATTAAGCTTGATAGCCGAGTGAGGTTTATCGATAAGCGTAACGTTTCCAAACAAAAAATTATGGTTATTTAATTAAAAATTTATTTATTTATGGTTAAAAATTATGGTTTGTTAATTTATGGTTAACCATAAATTTTTGTTTGGAAACGTTAGGCTTATCGATAAACCTCACTCGACTATCAAGCTTAATATACGTATTAGAAGCTATACCGGAACTCGTCATGACTTTTCAACGACATGACGTCGACTCCATTTCTTTCAAGAGCGTGGAAGAATTCTGATGATGTCACAATGATTTGAATGCTTACGCTCCATTCGTCCTGAGGATGCCGAGCCAAACGCTCTGCGAAACTATAGTCGATGTATAATAAATATTTTATTGTGAGAAAAGTTGCGATTTTTATTCTAGAATAAATTGTAGTCATATAATATTTTTAGAACAAAATCAATTAATATACTTAAAGTGAAATTTTCGAATATATGATTGCTTATCAGATTCTCATTGACGCAAATCCCCCTTTTCTACACTACATGTGATCTTCGTTTAAATGATTGTTACTGTTCTCACTGTAATGAAATAGCAGAGACGTCGCTAAACTTTGAGATCTGGGTAGGCGAATATTATTTTTGCTGGGGCGAGTTTGATGGTAACATTATTAACGCAAGTACTGAGAAGAAAAAAATAATGATTTTTACTACCGGCCACAAAGGAATTTGGGGCACACCACCTCCCCGGAATACATACACACACACACACACACACACACCTGTATCTGACAAGTTATGCCTCTCGTAAACCAACAAGATAACATGACAATGACAAGTGGATTAGTGGTATACGATATGTGTTAATAGAATGTCGCCTTCAACTTTTTTCTTGCTGCGAATGCATTGCCTCAATTGCTTTTCAAAATTGCTATTGTACTTCAACACTTTTTTTGAAGAAAAACGTTCTATTTATTTACCTAAATCAAATTTTGGCGTCGTGACACGCAAACACAACATCTTTCTCCTTTTTAACTACCTTCCTTCAAGCCAGTGACCATGTTTTGCACTCCGCACCTCCAAAGAAGTCGTCGGCCACGCCCTGCTCCCTCTCTGCCCAATTACAGACTCAAGAGCGTTGGTGTAGCTTTAGACCAGCATTGTTCAAACTTCTGACACACTACGGAGCCTTTTTCAGCGTAAGGACGAGGCCGCAACATTTTTTTACGCTTTCCAACCGTAAGTTGAAGAAGCGTATATGCACCAGCTTTGTCCGTCTGTCTGCCTGTCCGCACGATAACTCGCGTAAAAATGGTTCGATTTCGATGACATTTTAATATGTGGGAGGAAACAACTTCTGAACGAACCCTATTGAAAATGGGCGAAATGGAATCAAAGGTCAGGACACAGAAGCGGGATCCATTCCATCCCCTTATGGGTCATAACTTACGTAAAAATAATTCGATTGCGACAAAACACTAGTATCTTGTTCCGGAGATAAACTGAACCCAATCTATTTAATATCATCTAAATGGGGTCAAAGGTCAGGGCACAGGAGCGAGATCTATTCTACAGCCATTATCCTCATAACTTGACTAAAAATGCTTCTATTGTGACAGTATGTTGTTCCGGAGGTATACTGAACCAATTCTGTTTAAATGGGGACAAACGTCAGGGCATAGGAGCGAGATTTATTCCACAGCCGTTATCCTCATAACTTGAGTAATAACTTGAGTAATGATTTCTGGTATGTTGGAAAGCGTATCATAATGAATGCATTGCATGATTTTGCTAACTTGTTTCCTATGCCTGTGTTTATATTTAGTGCAAAATTTCATTTCTGAGAAATCTGGGAATTATTGGTTTTATTTAGCTAACAGCATACGTAATAAGCTTAGTGTCTCTCATATGCAGGGTGTCTATAAATGAAGTATACAACTTTAGTATGTTATTGAAAAAAAAAACTACAATAAATAACAACTTACTTTTAATGTCAAAACACATAATAACTGGGAAAGTTTTTTTTTCTTTCTTAAATGTCAGTTGGTCTCCACGTTTGCTCTCTTGGTTGATCGCAGGATTTCTAAGCGGTAGTCCAGTTGCACCCACGTACGCTGCAGAATGTCAGGTATAACAAGGGGGAAGGCTGCGGTGAAACGTTCTTTGAGCTCAGTGATAGATATAACCTTTTTCTTGTACACAATGTCCTTAATAAAGCCAAAAAGAAAACACCGCATGGTGTAATATCAGAAAAATGGGTGGCCATGCCATCGAACCCCCAAGTCCGATCCAACGCCCTGGAAAATGGTGTTCTAAAGATATGCGCACATCTGACGACCAGTGCGGTGGCGCTTCATCTTGCTGGAAAATGATGTCATCAGTATCCTGTACTTGTGGAATTGCAAATTCTTCTAACATGTCCAGGTACATTATGCCAGTAACGGTTGGTTCAGCGAACAGTTACCGGCGTAGCGTTCTCCCAGTGTTTTTGCCTTTCAAAACACTTCCTGTTGCTTTGTACTTCGTTCTGAACTTACGCTGAACTGATGTCAGAGATTTTGACTGCGTAAACCACAACACACACGCTGCTTTCTCCACCGGGGAAATCATATCTGTTGTATACCGTGTTTGACGAGATTTTTCATTACGTGAGACACCTGGCGTCATCTAACATCAGACTTAACAAATTTTAACACTTGCCACGTCTCTTGACATTTAAAGTTAGTTTTTTCTATCGTATTTTTTTAATAGCATACTGAAGTTGTATATTTCATTTATAGACACCCTGTATTCTAGTAATATTTCGGAATAAAAACAATGGAGATGTAAGAAGAAAGAAAATGCTATTGCGAATTGCTTCTAGAACAGTGAACCTGCCGCGTCACGCAGGTTCACTGTTTCAGGAGTGGTATCGTTCTTCTGAGAATTAACCCTTTCGAGGCAATTCCTATTGCAGCTTCTCAGCAAAACAACGAATTCGATCATCGAACCCGACAGCACGCAGACGTAAGAGAAAGGCCAGGGCGCAGCGGCGACCTCACACTTTCAGCGGCTATCACGACATGTTGTGCTTTGTTTTGCTTGCCTATTTCGAAACTGCTGTCACACCGTACCGAGGATAAAAGATAAATACGCGCGGTAGAAGGAAGCACACATATATATATATATATATATATATATATATATATATATACTGCTGAAGGAAACACATTTCTTCATGCTTTGAAGAAGCAGTTTCCTTATACATTACGTACATTAATTGTATAAAAAAACTGAGGAAGTATATGAATTTTTCTAGTGTATTTTCGTTGTCGAACATGACGGTGTCGAAGCGATTTTTCACGGAAAGTGTGGAGCATTTGTCGAGCTGCAGGGCTCCGCGGAGCACACTTTCAGAAGCACTGCTTTAGAATCCACTTCCATGTTGAAATTCTGCACTTGAATTCCTGTCCACCCTCCTCATTCGCTCTTGGCCATACTAACATTGGAAAAAAGGCTTAAACCAAGAATTTTGGAGAGTGGAGAGCAATTATGTTTTCCTGGCCCTGCCGATGCTATTTTGATAAGCTTTTTACAGGGTAAAAAACAACAAATTTCCTAGGGGAAAATACGTTGGGCTACCCGACGAAAAACATGAAATTCATTATTACCTGGCAAAGTTTAGTTTATATTTTAAAGTTAAAAATATTGAAAAATGGCACATTTTGAACTGGGTGGGCGGTAGGGTGGGCAAAATGAATTGCAGGGTGGTCTCACTATTGGTAACCGGTAAATTCCCCCATATTGAAAAACTCCTCCATAGGAAAATTCCTCCACGAAAATCTCCCCTACCTTTCTGAGTCAGGGACCACCCACAAATTGAATTTTACACAAATATCGGATGTGAGGGAGATTTCCGGGGCAACCATTTTTATTTACGAAAAGTTTAAAACAAACTGCAACCTTACGAATAGCACAATGGTCGGCATTTCTATTTTTATTGCAATTTATAGTAACAAGCGATCTTAGAAGTAGCAGACTGGCAGAGTGAGTGAAATTTCCTGGGTGGGCATTTCAACTTTTACCGCAATTTGTAGTAACAAACGGTCTTTGAAGGAGAAAGCTGATGCTTCTAAGACCCCCTCTGCTACTATAAACTGAGGTGAAAGTCGAAATGTCGACGCCAGAAATCACCCCCCCCCCCCACCCCTGCCAGCCTGCTACTTCTAAGTTCGTTTGTTGCTATAAACTGCGGCAAAAGTCTAAATGCCGACCCCGGAAATTGTATCCATACTTTACTTGTACTAACAGAAACATTGTAAATTGCCGTAAAAATTTAAATGTCAACCCCGGTAAATTTCCCCGCATATTTGTTCTACTTGTAAGGCTGCAGTTTGTTTTAAACTGCTTGAAAATGGAAATGGTGATCTCGGAAATCTCCCTCACATTCGATATTTTGTGTAAAATTGAATTTGTGCACGGACTCCTGACTGAAAAAGGTGGGGGAGATTTCCGTGGGGGAATTTTCCAGTGAGGGGGGGGATTTACCTAATGTTGAGGAATTTTCTAGAGGGAAATTTACATGTGGAGGATTTTACCGTGATTCCTCGCGCCTGCCCTTGCATCCCCTTGGAAATAATAGGGTGATATCCGTTTAAACGATCATTACAATTTCCTCTGTAATTTCATCCGATTTGTTCATAAATACCTTGGATTCACGGTAACTTGCAAAATTAAAACTGTGATAGAATCAGACCTTTCTTTAATTGCCCCTTGTTAAAAGAATCTTTCAGTATTTACGAACATTGCAGATGATATAAGTGCCTTTGAAGTTAAAGGGATGAGATGCGTGTGCTTTATATCTTCTACACCAGAGAGCACTCTAAACACCATAAAATTAACCGAAAACCTGAGGTAAGGCAAACCATGTGTAGGAACAGAAGACAATTTGTTTCATGGCTCTTTCCTTCCAACATTGAAGAGGACACGTGAATGATTAAACAGCTAATAGCTATTGACGAAGCTGATCCGGCTTCTGCTGAAGATGGGGATGTGATCCCCAGGTTCTCTTTGGAATTGTTTGTTTAATCTAATTACTGCTCTCCTCATCCTTAAGGTTACCCTCGAGCAACTGATAGTGGTTAAAGTGATTAAATCTTCGACGACCTCAGCGTGAGCGTCTTTGTGACCTCGTGGTTCTCCTGCCACTTTCCCGCCGTCGCTTTGCCCTCCCCCCTCTCTCACCCCTCATGTCAACACAAGAACTGACGTCACCCACTTGCCGAGCCTTCTCTTAAATTGGATCAGGACTGTTATGAAATGTAAATTGGCGTGGACAGCTGACAAAAGGAAATCTGCGGTAATACATAAGTGGTTTTCAACCTCGGGCATTATCTGTGAATAGCTGCGTTCCACTGATGTCCTGCCATTTTTTTAAAATTTTTTTTTTTCTTATCTTCCTTGAAAATGTGAATTAATTCTGACAATTATTTTAACGAAATTCGTTATACTTCACGGTGAAGAAAATTACTTGGATTTGAAAAATTATGGTGAAAGCAGTTTTACCAGTTTTTATGGAGGTACGCGAAATTCTTAGCTCGAAGAGCGCAGTGGTGTGATGATTAATTGCCAGTAAATCGAGGGAAAAAATAACGCGTGGAGGATTTTTTTAGGCATGTTTCTGGAGAGGAAATGAAAACTTAATCTGAATGGAATTTATTTTCTTTATTGCAAATTCAGGAAAAAAATACGTGTTTATCATGAAACTCCGGGGGAGCGAAAAACAAATTTCTCGAAAAACCAGGGTATTTCCTAGGAATCTCAAAATCAGAGTAGAGATTAAAATTTAACGTAGTTAGCTGTAATACATTTTTATCAATGGAAATTTCCCAAAAAAAGAAGGGAATTAGCTTTAGTCTGAGAAGGCAATTTTTCTTGAAAAAACTTTTTTTGCAAATTCACTTCTTTACCCCTTAGGTTTTAGCTCCTTCCTTTTTATATTTCTACCCTCGAACTAATTGAAATATTGTATTCGTACCTTTTCTTTAATGTTCTTTGAATTCATTTACGGAATGCAAACGTTTTCAGATAAAACAAAATCATTTGAAAAGGTCTTGGACTCCACTCAGGGGTGTTTTTTTATCGTAACGACTTTTTTCCCTTTAGTGCTCACCTCTTTGAGTTGTGTTGCAGTTGTTCGTATTTTTTCAATATGCCGTTGCTTTTACTATTAGCAATGCAAAGACAAATTGCTACTTTGTTTGAAAAACAGAAAAACGCATTTAATTAGTGTGACCCGTCAGTTTCTTTGAGAGGACGGAGATGCAGAGTCTAATTAACAAATATTAAAAATATTTTTGAAGACTTATAGTAGCATGGGCAAATTTATGAAAAGGATAATGATTATAAGGAGTTGTGAAAAAGACGGAGACACTTTTACTACTGTGTTTGAAGAACAGAAAAACACATTTAATTAGTTTAATAACACAGAAATTGAAATGTAGTAAGAATAAAAAGGTAGTTCAACTTGTTATGATTAAATGCTTTTAAGAAGGGAAAAGTGTGTGTGTGTGGGGGGGGGATCAATACTGGGAGTCCAAGAGATTGTTTTGAACAATATCCGATAGAATGCGAGTAGTTACGCTTAATTTTTGCAGATTAGAAGATCAGACAACAGGGAAGCCGTTAAACGATTGACATGTCGTAAAGTAAAAGACTCAATGAAAGCAATAAGCCGATGTTTCAAACTTGACTACCTCTAAGGAAAGTAAATATGACCGCTGCAGCATGTGGTTATTCTCACAGTGGTTAAAGATGAGATGATCATTGAACGTAGGGACTAACTGAATGACATACGATATGTAACCGCTGAAATATGTGCTTATTCTCACTGTGGTTAAAGGCTAGATGAGTATCGAACGTAGGGGATAACTGAATGATGTACCATACGAAATATGTGACATAGCATACATGATGTAATACTGAGTTGACACATGAGTAAAATCGATAATGAAGCAGTGATAACCCTGCCGGAGTAGTTCAGCTGGGAGAACAGTCGCTGCGGAGAAGGAAGATGTTGGTTCGAATCTCTCCTCCGGCAAGAGGAAGTAATATTGGCGCCCGAACTAAAATTAATCTTTTCGATGTCAGATTTGAAATTTTTGCGTGCTGATTCTTCCACACAAAGCGCATAACTAATAAAAATTAATTCTTCTACAATGAGGTGAACTTCGAGCATAGCTGTCGGCTAACCCGAAACCTGCGATTTTGTGTCTCCTTTCTCAAGGGAACGGGGAGGAGATGAAACATACTCCATGACATGACCTAGATGACATACTACTGAGGTGCGGCATGAGTCAAATGGACAATGAAGCAGCGATAAGCTTGCCGGCGTAGTTCAAATGAGAGAACAGACGCTTCGGAGTTGGAAAATGTAAGTTCGAATCCAATCATAGGCAAACAAAGAAGGGTTATACATAAAATAGGTGGGTTGCATAAGATATACAAAACAAGCAATGAGGATTAGGAAGGGTACATACGCAGACTCAGTGCTCGGATCCTGCACTGTCCAACGACGTTATTAGTTAAACCTTCCGATGCGATTACATTAAACTCATTGCTACGAAAACAGAAGTAACCTCACATTGATACATTGAGTAATAGAAAAATATAGTACTCCATTATTCGGAATTTTAATTTAAGTTATAGAAATAATGAACTTTTGAAATTGTTTGCATTATTTGTGAGCTTTTGAAATTTTTGTCGTCTTTTGTCTGCGTTTGTCTTACGGCACTGACTCTCTCCCTTCCCTGCAGCCAGTGACCCTACATCAGGGACGGGTGACTGCTTATAAACTACTGACTAGCTCACGGTGGTCGTTAAACCTCCAACGAACAAGTTAGTAAAATCATGCAATGTATTGATTATGATACGCTTTCCAACATACCAGAAATCATTACTCAAGTTATGAGGATAATGGCTGTGGAATAAATTTCGGTCCTGTGCCCTTACCTTCGATCCCATTTCGATTATATTTAACAGAAGCAGTTCAGTATACCACCGAAATAAGATGATAAAGTTTTGTCGGAATGGAAGCATTTTTACGTAAGTTATGACGAATAATGGCGATGGACGTGATTCCGCTCCTATGTGCTGACCTTTGACCCCATTTCGCCCATTTTCAGAAGGTTTTTTTCTCAAGTAGTCCCCTACCACATACTAAAATTTCATCGAAATCGAACCTTTTTTACGTTAGTTATGGCGCATAAGAGCAGTGGAATGGATCCCGCTCGTATGTCCTAACCTTTGACCCCATTTCGTTCACTTTCAATAGGGTTCCTTTCCAGGTGATCCCCTACCACATACTAAAAGTTCATCGAAATCGAACGATTTTTACGCGAGTTATCGTGCGGACGGTGATACGCACACAACGTGTGACGTAATGAGGCAGATGGGAATCGCGACCATCTGCTCGCAGGAGTGTGACGTCATAAAACTTTAATAGGATCCACACACAATGCGGGACGTAATGATACAGATGTCAAAATCTCGCGCCAACATCTCAAGCGCGAGATTGTGACTTCATAAGATCGTCCCGAGGTGGTCTCCAACCACATAATAAAATTTCATCGAAATCGAACCATTTTTACGCACGTTATGACGCATAAAGCCAATGGAATACATTCCGCTCCTATGTCTTGACCTTTAACCCCACTTCACATATTTCGATAAGGTTCATTCCCCGGTGATCCCCTGCAATATACTAAAATTTCATCGACATCGAACCATATTTACGCAAGTTATGACGCATAAGGGCAATGAAATGAATTTCGTTCCTATGCCGAGACCTTTGACCCCACTTCACCCATTGTCGATAGAGTTCATCACCAAGTGGTCCCCTACAATATGCTGAAATTTCATCGAAATCGATTTTTTTACGTGAGTTATCATGCCGACAGACGGACAGACGGGCGGACAAAGCGTAAAAAAAGAAAAAAGAAGCCAAAAGTTGAGAGGGACGGTCTCTTCTAAAGAGAGAGAGAGTTGATTGTAACACATCCCGTCATTCTCTTAAGAGTCTATGCCCCTGGTTGCGATCGGTTCTAAAGTTTTGGCTAAAGTTCGTTTGTTTGGAGGTTTAACGACCACCGTGAGCAACTCGATGGGTTATAAGCAGTCGCCCGTCCCTAATTTAGAACCATTGGCTTCGAACACAGACCCTTGTGGACGAATGGTCAGAAGCTAGCGCTTAGCCCACTACACCACTGGGACGGAGGCTAAAGTTTGAAAATACTGATAAAAGCTGTGATCACTCGACGTTTGCGTCAGTGGGGCTGCGGATGGCCTAGTAGCCAACGTTCGTGACTGCCACGGATAAACTTAAGGTTCGATCCCAGCCAGGTACGAATGCCCAAACCACCGAATATCCACCGTGCGTCAGATGGGCGCATTAAGCCGTTGGACACCGGGTACTGGCCCCCGGAAATAAATAAGGGCGTCTTCCTTCCCCTTTCTACCTCGCTTCCGTATCACTTTCCTGTCGGGCACGCTAGCCCACATCTCCTAGCTTCTTATTTCTAAGGGTTGTTTATGACCTGCGGTCAGACACTCCCTTCCTAAAATTCCTCTAGATATGATCTTTGCGTCAATTGTAGACAACATCGTCATCTCAAACTTCTACATGAAGAAACTTTTCAGGGTTTAGAATACAATAGCTCAAAGATGAGAACTGTAAATCATCTCCTGGAGGATATGAACTCATCAAGATTTCTTTATTTTGCAATAGGGTCTACTTTAATAAAGGAGTATATTTCATTCTCCTGACAGGAATCTCCACAAGCTATGCTTCCAGAGGAATTGACGAAACACAATTTATTCATCAATAACATCCACTGACATAGGAGAAGCTATTTTTAAGCAAGCGCATCCGAGAAACAATCTCCCGTAGCTAAATTTCCCTTCAGGGGTATTTATTTCCCCAAGCAATTCCAGGATTTCAGCCACGATATTTCTCATTCACCAGGATGTCGGATTCCTCCACACGTCTCCATTTCTCTTGGATGGAGAAAATTTCTCAATGCCATGTTGTCCACCCACCTATATTTTGTTTTGTTTTACCCGATTTTTTCCTTTTCTCTTTTTTTTTTTGTTTATCTTCTATAATTGCCCCGCTCTCCATTCTTCTTCTTACCTTCACGGGCTTTGCACCATCAGTAACACCCAACACGTTCCCCGATCCGACCCCTACAATCAATTTTGTGTCTCCTGCTGCGCTGTGGTCCTTGAAAACATGACTGAAAGACCCATTAGAAGAGTTTACCTGTCAAATTGGCAACGGGCTCAGGATAAGATGAATAACGCTGGTGCGAAATGCAGGGAGAAGCGGTTCAACGCACTCATGGAGAGAGGAAGAAAAACAATTTAGAAACACTTTTGGTAGGTGGGAAAAGGATGGGATAAACTTCCAACTGTGGAGAAGAACTTATCTTCCTTCCCTCAAGATGACAGAAGGCAGATTCTATTACTGTTTCTAAAAAAAATGCAACTGCGATGGATTTCCAAAATAGATGAGGCAAAACAATGTAAGACTACATTGATAGATTTTTGAAGCAACTATTTGATGGCTATCATGTTCTTAACTTTATTATATTCGTGAAACGTTCTTGATAAGAATTTTAACCTTGTATTAAGTGAACACCTGAGAATGTTTGAATTAGTAGCACGCAGCATGAAAGTGAGACATGAAGAAAAAGGAAAGCTTTTGGAACAAAGATAATTTCATTTTTGGTTTTCCTATTCCTTTTTGTAATCAACTTACGTGCGAGAAAGTAGCACTGCAACTTTCGTACAGAAATATTCTATTTACAAAGCGAAATACTAAAATACACTGTTGGCCACCCAAAATGCAACACCAAGAAGGACACGAGATAGCAAAGCTAGATTTACTGAACACATAACAACAGATACAAAGATAAAACGATTGAGCTTGCAGGTTCGTGCGACTTGCGGAACACGCAGACATCAATAGTTCGTGTTGCCCCCATGGCTGGCAATAACGCCGCTACACGCCGCGGCATCGAACGAAAGGGGCTTTGGATGTGGGCTTGGGGTATGTCGGTCCAGGCTGCTTCCACACGTGGCCGGGCGACATATCGGGAGAACAGCCGGGCCACGGCAGCAGTGACACCTGGTGGGCAGTGAAGAATTGTTGCACGATGCGTGCCACGTGCGGGCGTGCATTGTCCTGTTGAAACGCGGCCGCTGGCAGGTCCTGCAGGTAAGGGAGAACTACAGGCTCCAAAACGTCGGAGATGTAGCGGTGGCTGTTGAGTATACCGGCGCATGCGTACCAGAGTGGTGCGGGTGTCATATCCAATTGCGCCCCAAACCACAACGCAAGGCGACGGACTGGTATGGCGATGCATAATGCAGGCAGAAGTGGGATTCGTCGAAGAAGACAATGTCGTGACATTCCATAGTCCAGGTGCGGCGTTCAACGGCCCACTGCCGTCGCACTCGCAGGTGGTGTAACGTCAATTGTAATCGGAGCAATGGGCGCCGTGCAACAAGTCCCCGCTCCTGCAGACGACGCCGAACGGTACGTGCTGACACAGGTTGTTGCGCAACACACCCTAAATCCTGCGCTAACGTTCGTGATGTGGCGGTGCGAGCCGTTAATTCCCGTCGCACAACATGCCGGTCCTCTCGTTCGGTGGTGTGCCGCGGTTGCGGCAATCGCTCACGTCGGTCCTTTCGTCCCTCCTGCACCCACCAAATCCATACTCGCCTCACTGTGGCTGGATGTCGTCCCACACGGGCACCGATGTCTCGGTACGATAAACCGCTGCCGCGATAAGGCACTATTTGTTCTCTGTCGAACTCCGAAACGTGCTGGAATGACTGCCGTATTCTGCGACGAGGCATCAGGAAGCTTCCCACGTACAGGTCCGGCAGCACAACGCACTTCCACTACTTACAGCCCGCCTTCTGTGCACCCTTCTTATAGTGCTTCTCGGTGGCGTGCCAGGCGCACATGATTCGCATATGTTCTGCAATGCTAATCGTTTGCATGTCCTCTCGCGGGCGATTCAGGCCAATCGGATGCTTTCTTTTTGGTGTAGCATTTTGGGTGGCCAGCAGTGTATAATAGAACCCGCTTTCAACAAGGAGCTCGAAACCGAAGAAAAGCTTTGTTAAATCCGGGTACTCGCTAAATCCGTTTTTGTGTGAAAATTTCCATCCTGTTAAAATATGCATACCTCATAATATACATATACGTTTATATTGTACACTATATTGACAAAAGTCAACGGCCACCTAGAAGAGAAACACAACATAGCATTTATTGACATACATTAGTATGGTGTCTGTCCACCTTTGGCCTTAATGCATGCACCGATCTTTCGAAACATGCTTTTCACAAGGTTTTGGAACACAGCGGTAGGTATGCGCTTCCATTCAGTACATAATGCTGCAGCTAAGTAACTGTTGCTTAGTAGTAGGCTTTGGTTCTAAACTTCTTATGCGGAGCTCTAATTCATCCCATAGCTGCTCTATGGGATTGAGATCAGGGCTCTGTGCTGGCCAGTCCACACACGATACGGAATTATCGTCAAATCACATCGTAACAGTTCTTGCTTTATGGCTCGGTCCATTATCCTTCTGGTACCAACAAGGCTCGGTTCCACAGCATTGCCACAGAGTTGGCAGGGCATAATTGTCCAGAATATCGAGATAGACGTGCTGGTTAACATGTTTGTCCACGATAACAAATGGGCCGGGACCATACCACGAAAGAACCCCTTACACGAGTACACTGCCAGCTCCAAACCTGACCGTAGAAACAGTACGCTGTGGTAAATAGCGTTCCCCCGGATGTCGCTATACCCACACACACGGCCATCAGACTGAGGGATCGTGTATCTGGATTCATCAGTCCATAGGACCCTTTTCCATTGATCTACGGTCCATGATTAGTGTTCTTTACACCATGATAAACGAAGAGTAGCATTCCGAGTGGAGATGAAAGGCTTATGAGGAGCCGCACGACAACGGTAACCCATGTAATTAAGTTCTCTGCGAATGGTACGTGTACATACCGAGGTTCCAGCATTTTTACTCGCCTGTACACAGAGGTCTTGTGCAGTACTCCGTCGTTTAGCTGTAACGACTTTCCTTAGGATTCGACGTCCTCTATCACTGATTTTTTCAGTCTGGCGGTTCGTTTTGCTGCTTCAGGCACGCCATGTGTTTTCTACTTCTTTAGTACATCCAAACAGTTGACTTGGGTATGTTTAAATGCTTCCCGGTTTCTCTTATGGACAACCCGCTAATATAACACCTAACAATCTTTCCTTTCTCAAAGTCAGTTCTCTCCCGCCGCGACATTTTCACTCAACCTCACAGTGCGATATGGTTACGGGCAGCTGCAGGCTTGTTTTTATACCGTTTGCAGCTATACCGCGCATCTTCACAACGCAGCGGATCAGTTGATTTGCTTTTGAAGGGGTGTCCGGTGACTTTTGTCAATATAGTGTATATCCATAACAATTAGATATACTTGAAAATTTTATTCAGTAACTAAAATAGATAATACGATATAACACACTAATGTGGGGTTTTTTTTCCGTTAATAGGCGTAAAATTACAAAAGTTTCGCAAGCTTTCACTGCCAACGGAGAGCTTATTCAGGCTTCTGAATATAAACACTTAACAGAAACAGACAAAGAATAAATACAAATGTAAAATTTAAAATCATTACAGCATAGCATGAGCCTCATATTACGCCTTGTGCTCATCGATTGTCCAGCGAGCACTTAATGTTTAATACCTTGTGCCAGATAGGTGAAATTTCAGTAGTTATGTCTGTGTTACATACGTCGCTGCCTGATATAATCTCGATTGATTCTCTGACTGCTGTTGACCTAGGACCGTTGTAGGGCGCAAGTCTTCTTATATCCTTCCAGATCGGTTGAGCGTCTTTAAAATCCACGTCTCGTGCTCACGCGGTAGTTAGTTTTCTATTTTTTATATCCCGTTTATGCTCTGCATCTCTGATGTGGAAAGACCTCTTTGTCATTGCGATATACCACCTTGTAGATGCGTCCGGGTATATTAATGGAATGCCGTATCGGTTTGGGTGGACAGTGGTTGCCGGTCACAATCAGCGGTGAGAATGGCCCCGATCGTCCTCGGGGATCTTAGACCTACATCCAGCTTCAGCTTACGCAGAATATTCTTGAGTTGGTAAGAAAATCCTGGGATATATGGTATGGATCCGACAAAACTTGCTCTTTCCGGAGGTGACCTTTGTGCTCACCCTGTTCCTTTCAAAGATGCTTTAAGTATTATCCTTTCGATACGCTCAATGTTGTAACCAGCTGTCGTGGCAAACTCTCTTAGTTTGCGGGTTTCTGCTAGCAGATCCTCTTTATCTGAAGAGAGATGGTAAGCTCTCTTCGCTCGGGCTCTAAACATGGTGTACTTGTGCGAGCTGGGCGCTGCAGATGAAGGGAGAATCGGGTTATAAACGTAACAAGGTTTGTAGTACACTTGCGTTCTAAGATTTCCCGATGGCTTCCTTCGCACCAGGATGTCTAAAAACGGGAGGCATCCATCCTCTTCATACTCAGCTGTGAATTTTATTTCTTGGTGGGTGGAGTTCATGCAATCTAAGAAACCATTTAGGGATACATTGTCGTGACTCCAAACAAAAAATATACCGTCTGCGTATCTTAGCCATATCTTTGGAACTAGTCCTCCGGAATTTTAGATGGAATCTTCCATAGGTCACAAAATGGCTTCTGCAAGCACGGCGGATAAAGCGGAACCCATTGTCTGTTTGTACGGCGGATAAAGCGGAACCCATTTGTCTGTTTCTGTTAAGTGTTTATATTCAGAAGCCTGAAGAAGCTCTCCGTTGGCAGTGAAATCTTGCGAAACTTTTGTAATTTTACGCCTATTAACGGATAAAAAAACAACACATTAGTGTGTTATATCGTATTATTGTAAGTGGCGTACAACCCACAATCCAATATTCTAACTAAAATAGAACCCACTTATAACGAAGAGCTCGGGACAGAAGGAAATCTTCGTTAAATCCGGTCGCTTGCTAAATCCGTTATGGGATGAAAAAACCCACCATGTAAAATACGTACAGTATACCCTATAATATGCCTATGCGATTATATAATTCTACGTAAAAGCCCGTCAATAATGACGGGGGAAATTAGATATTCAGAGTAAATTTTTGATAACCAGGTATTCAATAAATAAGAACCGTACACCAACTGTACTCAAAATAGTATAACTACACTAGTGATCTGAATTTCTTAGCGTAAAATAGAAGATAAAAGTTTCTAAGCTTTCGCACTTCAACCAGATGGCTTTCTCAAGGAAGGTAGACAGCAAACTGCAGTGTAAAGCATTGCAGCGTCTAATTACGGTAGGTACACCGGCAGCTGAGTGGCCAGTCAATAAACTGTAATTTTACAGTACCATACCGTAATGTTCATTAACATGTCTAATGACCGGGAAATAAAAGCGTCTAATGACCATAATGTTTGTTGACATGTCTAATGACAAATAAATAATACTGTAATACATATTATGTTCATTAACATGTCTAATGGGAAATAAGAACGTCTAATGCCGTAATGTTCATTAACATCTAAGGACCGGGAACAAATACATATATCTACTGACCGAGAGATAAAAACGTGTTGCCCACAGGGGTGTTGCCAGTCGACTGTACATGAAAAAACAGGTATATAACCACTTTAAGAAGAACGTTGTCAGATTGTCAAGGTTAAAATACAGTAACAGTTCAAACACAGTGAACATGTAGTTTAACTGCCGAAAATTTATGCTTGACCGCCAGGTGGCGTGCTTACGATCCAGGAACCGTCTTAATCCGGGTGAAACACTGATTATTCACGGAAATTTTTTACAGTGTGCAAACTGGATAATAGAACACTTCAACAATTTGAACGCACGCTGTCATTTGACTTGACAATAACTGAACAGATGCGAATGTAATTATTTATTCGCAGAAACGAGGCGTCGTGTTAGTTCGGCACGCGAGACACAACTCGGCATTATTTGACGAACTGCTTCCAAACTAGTGGCAATTTTAAACAAGTTAGTAAAATTATGCAATGCATTGATTATGATACGCTATACCAGAAATTATTACTCAAGTTATGTGGATAAGGGCTGTGGAATAAATCTCGCTCCTGTGTCCTGACCTTTGACCCCATTTCGATGACATTCAACAGAACCGGTTCACTATACATACCTCCGGAACAACATGATAAAGTTTTGTTGCAATAGAAGCAGTTTTACGCAAGTTATGAGAATAATGGCTGCGGAATAAATCTGGCTTTTGTGCAATGACCAATGACCCCATTTCGTTGATATTCAACCGAACCGGTTCACTATAGCTCCGGAACAACATGATAAAGTTTTGTCGCAATCCAAGCTATTTAGGTAAGTTACGATGCACAAGGGCAATGAAATGGATCCCACTCCAGTGTCCTGGCCTTTGACTCCATTTCGCCCATTTTCAATAGGGTTCGTCCCCAGTGGCTCCCTACCACATACTAAAATTTCATCGAAATCGAACCATTTTTACGCAAGTTATGACGCATAAGAGCAATGGAATATATCCCGCTCTTATGCCCTGCCTGACCTTTGACCCCATTTCTCCTATTTTCAATAGGGTTCATGCCCAGGTGGTCCCCTACCACATACTAAAATTTCATCGAAATCGAGCCATATTTACGCATGTTATGACGCATAAAGGCAATGGAATGGATCCCGCTTTTATGTCCTGACCTTTGATCCCATTTCGCTCATTTTCAATTGGGTTCGTCCCTAGGTGGTTCCCTACCACATACTGAGCTTTCATCGAAATCGAAAAATGTTTACGCAAGTTATGACGCATAAAGGCAATGGAATAGATCCAGCTCCTATGTTCTGACCTTTGACCCAATTTCACCCATTTTCAATAGGGTTTGTCCCCAGGTGGGTTCCCTACCACATAGTAAACTTTCATCGAAATCGAACCATATTTACGCAAGTTATGACGCATAAGAGAAATGGAATCGATCCCGCTCCTATGTCCTGACCTTTGACCCTGCTTCGCCCATTTTCGATAGGGTTCGTCCCCAGGTGGTCCCCTACCACATACTAAAATTTCGTCAAAATCGAACCATTTTTACGTGAGTTATCGTGCGGACGGACGGACAAAGCTGGAGCATGTAAACTTCTTCAACCTACGGTTGGAAAGCGTAAAAAGAGCTGTTATTGCAAGCCTCACTGTTAGTAATGATCTTTAACGTTTCGCGAATGGCAGTAGATTTAGGCGTGGAGTAGGAAGCTAATTTCTTTATATTATTCCACATAAGATCAGCTGACTTGAACTTGACTTCTCTGGACAGGGCAGTTCTTACTTTTCCGTCTGTTGTGTCTCTTTTATGTTCGTTGAGTCTAATTCTTAACGAACGCTTGGCCATTCCGATGTAGTACCTCTTGGAGCCGTCGTATATTGTAGAGGTGATGGCATAAACACCTGCCTCGTTGAGAAGCGGGGGCTTGTCAATATTGCTCTTAAGCAGGGTATAAAAAGCTGCCGGAGACTTTATGCAGACACCGAAGTTCATCCTCCTTAGCGCATTCTTGAGTTGATAGGAAATACTTGTCATGTAGGGAATAAAGTCCAAGTAACTTAGTTCCTCACAGAAGGATTAACACGGCTGGATGTGGATTTTCCCATAAAATTTTGTATCTAGTTCGAGATGTATCGTACCTCAGCGGCCAAAGCACTTATGTTTTTCAGTTTGCATTGTTTTAGAATGGACATTCGAGGAGACGGCGAAGTCCCTTCTAATTCGAGAGCGCTTCTAATTCTTGGAAACTTTGATTTTCAATTTTAGGATCACTAGTATAGTTATACTGTTTTGA
Source organism: Macrothele yani (assembly GCA_039090855.1). Classification (NCBI taxonomy): domain Eukaryota; kingdom Metazoa; phylum Arthropoda; class Arachnida; order Araneae; family Macrothelidae; genus Macrothele; species Macrothele yani. Next base: position 104,849,338 of record CM076991.1, on the reverse strand, counting down.
GCCAGGTATTCTTTTTGTTTGTGATGCCCAAATGTGTATGTTCCATGCACATTACAAGAATGAACATTAAAACAATAAGAAAAAGTACTACGTCATACAGTTGTTACATCATATGTCGACATAATTCGCAGTTTAAATTCACGGAATACCAACCGGGAAAAACTAAAAGCTAAGCGTGCCGTCACATATATTTCTTTCTCAGTTGTTGCTAAGGTGATGACATCTCATAATTTCATCTAGAAAGCAGTTTCCGTTCACTGAACACCTGCACGGAAACACGAAAAGCTAAGCGTGATGTCACATATATTTCTTTCTCGGATGTTGCTATGGTGATGACTCTTTCCACTGCGTCAATAAAGTGGGACAAACGTTGTCAAAGCAAATTATATTGTTTGTGACATCCATAACAATTAGATATAGCCTAACCAGGCAATCCGGGGATCACAGTTTTTAACAACGGTAAACTTTAACAACCATCAATGGAATACGGGATTACACCATACAATCAATGGAATACGGGATTACACCATACAATACAAATTTTGAAGATTAATTGGAAACTTGGGACTTGGTCGTTCTGGGTGGTGTAGTGATTAGCATACCCGGGCGCTATCTGGCAGATGCAGGTTCGATTCCCGCTCCAGGACGACGAAATCTTCAAGGTTTCGGATATTATTTGACTTACCATCCTTGTCATTTTACACTAAAAAACGGATTGTCATCTTCAAAATTTGTATTTAATAACCATTTTGAATATAGTGAGTTTAAAACATCTCCGTCTTTCTTAGCGCTTATTTGGAGCCGGCCCCATTTTCTCGATTCCGTGTAACTGCTTAATGATGCAGCAAACTCCTCTCTTTCGTTTTTTAACTGTCCAACCCCAGGGAATCGCCGGGTCGGTTTTACGATTTTATTGGTCTGCAAGGGGGTGAGTGGACAATGATCTTTGAAATTATCACGATGGGCCGAAGAGCAGCTGATTGATCTGGGGATGACATGCATAAGGAGATGCACAGAAAGTCATTTGTTAATATAGGGGTGTAAAAGTGTGGCTCACGAGGTTTTCCGAGAGAGAACGCAATAAAAAATATTTCTCGCCCCTTTCTGGGAGGAGGGACAAACAACCAGGGAGAGCTTGAATCTGGCGAAGAGGCAGGTTGGAGATAAAATCTTCGTGCCAGGGGAAAGCGTCTTCGGCCTCTGCGAACAAAGAAGGAAAACGAGGGGAAATAGAGATTTAAATGATGTGTCGTATTTAATATCAAACGTTGTCGTGTGTGACATTAAACACGACACCGACGTATCAGTCCGTGTAACATGAATGTGACGTCATAAACGGAGAGAACTCATCTTTCTAATGTCATGGCCTACTACTTTCTAGACTGCCTTGGTTAAACTCGTTCTTCAACGTTAGATTTTTCACACTGGGTTTTAGAGTAGCCGTCTAACAGTATCAACTATAATGTAACCATGAAATCATGAAAGAAATACGGGATTACGCCATACAATACAAATTTTGAAGATGACAATCCGATTTTTGGCGTAAATGTGACAAGGATGGTAAGTCAGATAATACCCGAAAACTTGAATTTTTTTTTCATCGTCCTGGAGCGGGACTCGAAGTCGCGTCTCCCAGAAAACGCCCGGGTATGCTAACCACTACACCACCCAGAACGACCAAGTTTGATCGGAAACTTGAAACTTGGTCGTTCTGGGTGGTGTATTGGTTAGCATATCCGGGCGTTTTCTGTGAGACGCGGGTTCGAGTCCCGCTCCAGGACGATGAAAATTTTCAAGTTTTCGGATATTATCTGACTTACCATCCTTATCACATTTACGCCAAAAATCGGATTGTCATCTTCAAAATTTGTATAATGTAACCCTTTTTCGTGGGCGTGGTTGGTGTTACGCTATGTCTAAAACCATGACAAAGGAAATGTTAAACTAACTGAGAATGCGACGCAATAGTTCCTAATTAAACTTTTACGGCCAGACGAAACATATACAGAAGTCAGACTTATTATTATTATTTTTTTTTGATTGGAGGTTTAACGACCACCGTGAGCAACTCAATGGGCTATAAGCAGTCGCCCGTCCCTAATTTAGGGTCACTGGTTCCAGGGAAGAGCCAGTGCCGTAAGACAAACACAACATCCATGCCTCGCGGGATTCGAACCCGGACCCCTTCCGGACGAATGATCAGACGCCATCACTTAGACCACAGCGCCACCGGGGCGGCCCAAGTCAGACTTACGATAACCTTTTATTGGTCCAGCACGAATGATGACATCTACACTATAGCACAGCTATTATTACAATTCACGTATTTCTTAACAGCGATCAAACATCTCCACACACACACACACATACACCAAGCAAATGCTGTATCGTCCATTTTTACGCTTTCCAACCGTAGGTTGAAGAAGCGTATATATGCTCCAGCTTTGTCCGTCTGTCCGCACGATAACTCGCGTAAAAATGTTTCAATTTCGATGAAATTTTAGTATGTGGTAGGGGACCACCTGGGGACAAACCCTATTGAAAATGGGTGATGTGGGGTCAAAGGTCAGGACATAGGAACTGGATCCATTCCATTGCCTTTATGCGTCATAACTTGCTTAAAAATGGTTAGATTTCGATGACATTTTAGTATGTGGTAAAGGATCACCTGGGAATGAACCCTGTTGAAAATGGGCAAAATGAGATCAAAGGTCAGGACCCAGGAGCGAGATTTATTCTACAGCCATTATCCTCATAACTTGAGTAATGATTTCTGGTATGTTGGAAAGCGTATCATAATCAATGCATTGCATAATTTTGCTAACTTGTTATCTATCGTTCTTATCACATTCATGCGTCACTCTCTCTGACCTCAAAAGTGTGTTGCCAATATCATTCTCTTTTGAGGGAAAAGACATAAAGTTAAGGTTTGAAAATGTCTAAGAGAACAAAGTCAAATTTACACAGGAAATGGAACAAAAAATTAAAGTTGAATTAGAATATATGTCACCCAATGCAGGGAGGTATGCTGGCGCTTGTTACGGATTTCGCACGGAAAGCAGAGCCGTTAGCGAATAAGGCGTTTGTTTTATTATCGATGGCGTTACCGCCATCGATAATAAAACAAACCTGTTGTCCACGAGTAATATTTCCGTTGAACACTCATATATAATATTTCCGTTGTACACTCATATATAATATTTCCGTTGAAAGTATTCCCGTTGGCTACCAATAATAATGTCTAATAAAAGCTATTGTGTCTGTTAAATCAGTATCCTCTACAAATTCCTTTTGATTTAAGTTCAGCCGTTATACTCTCCTCCTTCCATAGACGTGCCCAAGGAGTTACCCCCTCCCCCCAAAAAAAAATTGAAACCTTTTGATAATTGAAAAACGCGATTTTAAAAGGCAAAGTTTTGTTAGTATTTGAAATTGTTTTTATGTCTGATCGTAGCAATTGAACATGTTTTCTCCATGAAGACGAAGAAGCGGCAAGGAGCCAAGGACCAGGATTTATGGGGTCGCGCATGTCACAATCGCGAAGGGCCCCGCGTCCCGGAGGGCCCCCGATTCATTGTGAAAAGAGAAGTAAAGCAAAGAGGAAACAAAGAAAAGGGGGAAAAGGGGAAAAGTTATGTTGGTGAATATAATATTCTGCGTATTCATAGCAAAACAGCCGGGGTTCAAAACTAATATAGTGTTTGTCGTCTGTTCTCTACTTAAGAAATGTAAAGTTAGCTATACTGCTTAACAAGCGGATAAAATTTTGCTAACTGTAGAGTAATTTCATTTCTTCGTGGTGGCGACACTGGCCACTGGTAACGTCGCAAGGTAACCTAAAATATCGTTTGCAATATGTATTTCTCTGTTGCCATTCGATCTCCACGTTGTAGTACTAGGGGTGTTCAAATGAAAAGGTACGAAACGTCATAAGAACGTAACCATTAACATATTTGCCTATGCCGCTATGGGAGAACGTAGCGACACATCTATCACAAAGCTTAGTCTATAGGCCTCATCGTCTTATTAAAATTAAAAAAAAATCAGTAAGAGTTCGACGGTAAGACGAAGGATCTACGCGCATTTGACCATGGGCAAATTGTCGGAGCCCGACGAATGGGCCACTCTATCTCGGAAGTCGTGCAGGCACTGGGATTTTTACGAGCCACTGTGTCACGGGTGCTCCGTGAGTACATCGAATCCGGTAAAAAACTGAGTACTTCCAACGAGTGTTCCCGGTTGCCATGGTTACTACAACGACTATCGGTTTTCGAGACTCGTGCCGAGGTCGAACGCAGTATCGCACATTTTTTTTTATAAAACCATGCTCAGTTGTTTTGCGACAAGCTATGCAGAAACAAATAAGTGCAAGACGTCTAACGATAATGTGGGTTTTATAGGTGTAAAATGATCATACAAGATCATACAAGCTTTCACTCACCAACAGGCGGCTTTTTCAAGGCACTGTAACAATATAGACTGAAGTCTAGTGACTTGAAAAGGCCGCCCGTTGGCTACTGAAAGCTTGGTGGGTCTTGCATGATCATTTTACATCTATAAAAGACGGATTACCTTTAGATGTCTTGCACTTATTTGTTTCTAGTTCTTTAATTCTATTCACGCTATGAAGCGAATTTCATTTTTTTAACGCTCAAGAGGCGAGGACGAAGATGATTGATTACATATACTAGCAAATGCTGAAATTTTATGTTGAAAAAAAAGCATGAATGAGTCTGTATGACACCATTATTACTCTTAAAAAGTGTTAAATTTTAAACACAAAACTTCAACATCACTTTGGCATAGGTAATTGCCAATTGATCATGCTTGTTCCTTTACCTCATGATTGATATGAGAAACGCTACCCTCCGATCTGCACGGGTGTGTGTATGTGTAATAACCGTACGTAAAGCAATACATTATTATCACGAGCCGTTTCTTGCATGTATAAATACGTGTTTCTACCCACTTGTCCTCGAATATGAACAAAATAACAACAATGTGCTACAAAGTTTCTTCTTGTTAACGGAAACAGATATTTTATCAGGGAATTCTGTGGTTTTATTGGAGAAGGGATCTCTTCGTATCAGTTGCATGACAGTATTGGCTGACGACTGCAATAATCAGGCTCTCCAAAAAGATCGAACGTTTTAATTACATTCCTCATCAGTTCACCCTGCGGGCATCAGTTGCGAACCGACGCGATAATCTCCGAATCGCGAATCCGACAGTTTTGACACCTTTCTGCTTGAGCGGATCCGTCAAGGATGTGTTTAAGGGCCGATGCGTCTTCATCAACGCCTTCGATAAGGAACAGGGTCACGCCTCGAAGGATCTCCCCTTTTACGAACAGGATGACAACCTGTCCACCCTCATTTGTATCTTTATCTTCACCCGGTCAGGGCGATTTTCAACTTGCAATGCTGGGATCACGAGATTGACTCCATCATCAGCCACTCCTCATATCATGTCCGAGCTCTGATAAAACTCTAGACGCATTACACAAAAGACAGGTACTCAAGAGGGCACAAAATGACGTCCAACGTACCCACTTAAAAATCAACTATTTTTATTTTCTTTCTTTTATCTTCCATCTTTTTTTTTTTTTTTAGGTTGGTGATTTTAGCACGTAGATAAGAATTCAAAACTTGAAGCTTTCCATTCACAAAAAAATGAAACCTCGTCAAGCATTTTTGAACCATTAAAATATGAATTTTTTTTTTTTGTGTGTGTGTAAAGGTGGTAAAAATACCATAGCTCCCCAGGAATTTTGTAAACTGTAAAGATGCTTTGTATATTTCATGTTCGAGAAGCAGGGGTTATAAGGTAATCCTTTTACGTTATGCGAGATTTGTTGTTATGCTAAGTTCGAAATCTCCAACTAAGGAAATGTTGAATTTAATGTAAATATGATGCACTGGTCGCACCTGATAGCTCACTTTAAATCAAGGCTTTTAGGGCCAGACGAAACATACACTGAAGTGCCAGAAAAGCAGGTACAGACGAGCTTATGCAAAATACATGCCAACTTCACCTATGCGCATACTCTGTTGCGTCCGCCAGTGCGTATAGAAAGTGATAGACATCCTTGCCAGCAGTCAGCTGTTTTCGGCATGAGAATGACAAGTAATAACGATTTAAGCGTTTTTCAACGTGGTGTCATAGTTGGAGCTCGTGAGATGCGCCATAGTATTTCGGAGGTAGAAACGAAGTTCGGATTTTCACGGACGATCATTGCAAGGGTGTACCGTGACTACAAGAATTCCGGCAAAACCTCCAACCTACGATACCAGTGTGGCCGTAAAAAGACATTGGGTGAACGTGACAATCGTCGGCTGTCAAGAATCGTTTCACGCGAGAGGCGTGCAACACTCTCGCATGTATTATCGGAATTCAATGCTGAAGCCTCAGCGTCCGGAATGTGCAACGTACCCTGCACGATATGGGCTTTGGGAGCCGACGCCCATCTCGAGTCCCCTTGATGGCTGCACGACACAGAACTATGCGCCTCGCTTGGGCACGGCAACGCCTCCACTGGACACTTGATGACTGGAAACAAGTAACCTGGTCTGACGAGTCGCGTTTCCAACTGTATCGGGCAGATGCATGGATTCGTGTGTGGCGCAAACCACATGAAGCCGTGGATCTCGTCTGTCAACAGGGAACTGTACCGGCTGGGGGGGGGCGTAATGGTATGGGGTATGTTTAGCTGAAGTTCACGGGGACCCCTGTTACGTCTACAAACGTCTGTGACCAGCCAATGCTATGTGCGCATCCTTTCTGACGAGATACACCCGTTCATGCCCTGTATTCATGCTGATGGGTTGGGCCTGTTCCAACAGCACAATGCACCTCCACACAAGTGTCGGGAAGCCTCATTATGGTTAGAGGAGCATTAATCTGAGTTTGGGGTGTTGCCATTACCACCCAAGTCCCCAGATCTAAACATGATAGAACACATTTGGGATGCCATACAACGCGCTATCGAACACAGGAATCCGAGATCTCGAAATACACCCGAAATGTAGAACGCTCTGCAGGAAGTACGGTGTGCATTACCTACAGCAGATTTCCAGAAGCTGGTAGAGTCTATGCCCCGTCGTATTTCTGAAGTCCTGCGCTCCCGTGGGGTACCTACCAAGTATTAGACTGGTGTACCAGTTTTTCTGACATTTCAGTGTATACAGAAAGCAGAATCACTTACGTAAACATTCTTTTTTTTGGTCCAGCCACTTTAGGGTTCAAGCACCTTTACACGGCATCACGTAACGTTGTCTACTTACGCAATCAAAAACATCTCCTATCGAGTTTCACCCACACACCACAACTTCACAACGTAGCTATGCAGATGGTAATAAAATTATAATATGTGACGTGCATGCCCCGCAGGACGCACATGAGATAAAGGCAGATAGCAGTGAGAGCACATGCCAGTGTAGTATAGTGGAGAGCATTCGGAGCTACGGAGCTGAGAGTTGCGGGTTCGAATCCCGCCCCTGATATAAAAATAATGGAGAAATTTATTTCGTCAGAAATTTTTACGTACGTTTTTCGCTATCGTACAAAAAAAAAAAAAAAAAAAAAAAAAAAAAAACTCAGCAAAGATCTAACATCTCCACCCACAAACAACTGCGTCGCAAAATACATATCTCTTCTTGATCTTATTAACAGCATACATCACTTACGTACTGACCTCAGGGGTGTTGCCAAACCTCCATTCACGTGAGAGAGAAGATATCACGTTAAGTTTGGAAAGTGCGAAAGAGAACAAGCTTAAATTTAAATAGGAAAAGGAACTAAAACTGAAAGTTAAAATAGAGTATACGTCACAAGCTATGCAGTGTCAGTCAAATTGTTTGTTTGTATAAAGGAAATTTTTTCCTCCGTAGAAAGATATGAACTTCGTGGTTCACATGATAAGCGTAAAACGCTTATTAAATTGAATTAAAATAATTTATTAATCTTGCAGTTACATAATAAAGTAATAATTCGGTAAGCCAAAGAATAACAGCAGGGAAGATCAAGGAAAAGGCCTCGTAGAGACCTAGCTTAGCCTTGATCTCCCTAGGTATAAGTCAAGCCAAGAGCATTCACATTATAGCAGCTGCAAGGTCAAGAGAGAGAGAAAGCAAAAAAAAAAAAAGAATAACAGATCTAAAATACAACATGTTAACTAAGTTAGACATCTACTGTTATATTCAACAGACAGTATATTAAGGCTAATAAAACAGTAAGGTATTAAGAAGGTGAGTTGCCCCCTCCCAATACCCGATCCCCATTGTTAAAGATTAGCCCTCCTCTGGTCATCCCCAGAATCCCCATCCGGTCTCAAAATCCCCCGCCTCCTCCCCTCTGTCGATAATCCTCTTTCTACCCATCCCCGTCCTGCATTATTGAATGAATATTAGTTACTAAGTAAGTAGTGTTCTAATTTTTTTAAACAAATTAAAGTTATTGTTAATTCTGCAGTATTCCAAAACTCTGGACCAAAATAATTGAGATTTTGTTTAGTATTATGGTTTGTGTTCTAGGTGTAGTAAGTCTCAGCAGAACTTGATTTCGAATATTATATCGGTACGTATAATTTTTATAAGTTCCTGTCCAAGGTTCATTTTAATTCTTTTATACATAATTTTGCCTAAGTTGAAATTAAATAATTGCTTAATTGTCAGAATATTAAATTTTTTCGATTGACTCTGGAATATCTAAACATATTTTGTTCTAGTATATTGTTACCCTTTAAGTTATGTTTAAGATCTATCAATCGAATGAATTTTATTTATTTTGGAGAATTTGTAATTGATTATACAGTACAATACAATTATTTATTGCACCCACTTAAAACTTACAGTTATATGAAATGCAATACACCAGGAGGAATCTGAACACATTGGTTGTAAGGCGATTCCCCCTATCAGATGTAAGAAAAAGAATAAAACATATGGCATATATGAACGCGAGTAAGATGGTTATAACAGAAGCACCACTGTTAGCAGCATGCTTGGAACTACAATTTAATGTTAGGGTTGAGATTCGTTATGGAGATCAGGGTGATTTACAAAGTAATTTCGCAGAGACAAGGAAAACTTTTTGATATTTTCCAGGGATCTGATGCTCTCTGAGAGATTATTCCATAGGATAATGGCTTTATACAGTATGCTATTTAAACTATAATTAAGTCTAACACACCGCTGACATTAATGTTAGTAAGTGTTGTTTAACCCCAGGATTGTAAACAGTAATCAAGATGTGGATTCATTAATTCCTAATATAATAATTTTAGTGTTTTAACAGATTAGTTTGTTAGTATATGACTAATTATTCCTATATTTCTAGATATTTTTGTTTTTGATAAAATTTCCGTATGCAGATTCCATTTTAAGAAACGGCTCGTGATAATAATGTATTGCTTTAGTACGGTTATTACACATACACACACACCCGTGCAGATCGGAGGGCAGCGTTTCTCATATCAATACCCAGATAAGTAAGAATATTAACTACCTCAATCTCAGTGTTATTAAGAAAGATGTTTAAGTTAAGAGATTGATTAGATTTTTGTTTAGAAAAAATAAAGCTTTAGATTTATTGTAATTGATTACTAATTCACTGAAAGACATCCAGTTAGTGTACTTCAAAAGTTGAGTTTTATTTTTGAGATATTATTTCACTGATGGTTGCTCCCGAGAAAAGAAGTGTTGTATCATCAGCATAGAGAATAAGGTTTGAATTAGATTCAATATTTAAAATATCATTAATGTCAAATAATATATCAAATAATAATGGACCAAGGAAGGATCACTGAAGAACTTCTGATTGAAAACAAATTGATCAATTAAAGTATATTGTGATCTATTGCAAAGGTAATTCTTAAATAAAATATAAGTTGATCAAATCTTGCATACTCAAATATTTGTTATTGCTAATCAAACCTTGAAACTCCCTCCCACAAAGTTGATGTGAAAGAGCTGTATGGATGAATAATTGAAAATAACTATAACACATTTTATGTAAATTTTTATTATTTTCATAAGAACTTAGATTTTGTAGAAGATGAGAAGTGGATTTCAATTTCTGTTCTACGTTTTTTTTTAAACTTGAAACCTTTTATTTTTAAATGCATATGATAGTTCTATCTAAATAAATAAGTGGTTTAAATTACTAAATGAGTAAATGTTATGAAAGAGTCTAAAAGTTCTGTATAAATGTGAAATAGGAAAAAAATGCATAAAATCTTACCAATTGTTCATTAATCCCTCATGGACGGCTTTAAATAAAGTCGGGCATGAAAAAAAAATAAAGAAACAGAAAGCAGCAAATGATGCTAAGAGATTCCCATATGTGCAATGTTCCAGTTCATTCACGTTTTGTGAACTGTCGCAACAAACACATTGTCCTTTACGTAACAAGAGAAAAAATTCAAGAAGAGTTAGATCCAGAGACCTTGGAGGTCAGGCTTTAGGCCACATTCGTAAAATCCGTCGGACACATAATTACCTTTTCAAAAGCACTGTCACGGCATGATACATGTGAGGGGGTAAACAAGAACAACGGACTTTGTGGAAATGAAATCCCAAGGCATAAAAAAGCATTCTCTGTCCACTGCCTTCTTTCTCTGCATTGAATAGATTACGTAGTATATCATGCCCTATAGCAGTAACAGTCAGAAACTGATTATTGCTCCTGCGTACACTAAAAATCTCTGACTTCCTTTTTCAAATCATGTCGTGATGCATTTTTCTGCTGCTAATTGTTTCTTCGTAACTTTTTTTTTTTTTTTTTGTGTGAATCACTTATTTCATTTCAACGTACCTTGTGTATTTTCTTTGCTGCCTTTGATTATGACAGTCAGATTTGAGGAATTCATCAATCGATAGCATATCACCCATGCCGAGAAATATTACATGCACATGTTGTGTTTTTAATGATTCACAGCTATGCCGCTAAGAGGCGCAAATTGATATACATTGTTTGCATAAAAAGCATTTTCCGTTGGCGGAAATTGAACTGGCATCCTTTCTCTCCGAAGCTGAATGCTTTCCCAGTTAAACTACACCGACGAAGTTTATGCCTGGAACTTTGCCGTGTTGATATGTGCATTATCTCTGAGGTAGGTGCGTCACATATACCCCCCCCCCCCCTTGAGAAACGGCTGGAAAGGAATCATAAGTTTCAGGGTCAGCAGGCAACACTGCAGATGAAGGAATTTTCATTAATTCCAGACGATGTGTGGAATGAACATCACGCATTTTCGAAGAACCCAACTGCCAGTACATTCATTTTTACGTTCGAGCGCCAATGTGAAAAAACAAATTTGTCCGTGACGGGGATTGAAACCGCGCTCCCTTACTCCACAGTAAGCTGCTCTCCCAACTAAGCTACACGGACACAATGTACCCCTGCAGATGTGTCGTCTTGACACGTGATTCACCTCTGTAATAAGTCACATGTAGCACATCAAATGGACCGAATGCAAGAAGTAGTAGCCATGGTTCGCAGCCGTAGTAATGATATAATAGCCCTCAGAGAATCCTCAACATTGTGAACCACATCTTCATCTTCTTGCAAAGTAAGTACAATTTTCAGTTGTAAGCAACTAAGATCCTTTGGGCGTTTTGAGGAAGAAATACGAATTTAAAATTGTCAAGTTTGCCGAAACGGGCAAAACATTATTATAAGAAACTTCTACGAATGGACAAATTCTATAAATTGACAAATGACAAAGTATGACGAGAAAAATCTGCACCAGAAACGTGTGCAAGAGTTTCAATTCCAAATTTAATCACATTGTGATCATTGAATTTTGCTCCTTTTCTTGAGCTGCGCCCGGGATAGCCTGTCCTGCTCTAAAGAAGCTGTTTTCAGTGAGTTTTCAAACTTTATTTTCGGAGAAAAGAAATTATTTAGTATTCACGAAACTCTTTTCCCTATCTGCACAGTTGTATTTCGCTTCTGAATGATTCAACAGGTTTTCGAGTTTTATTGAAGTCGAATGGAGGATCAGTTGTCACCAGTACTTTTATTAGCTTGTTAGTTGTCTCTTTTTTGCATTCTTGGGAGTTTTAATTAAACTTAACAAGTCTGACGTTAACACAATTTCTTACGTAATCAAATATTTTTTCTCTGTAGAAGAATGCATCCCCGCCCTCTTTTTTTTTTCCTGTGTACTCTTACTCGGCTTCTTCAAAGCATTCAAGAGGAAAACCTTCTTGTGCGTAAGAATTCTGCAAGACGTGCTTCACTCTCGCTTTCGAGGCTCTCCACTCTTAAGAATTTGAAGGAAGTATTGCAAGCCTCATTTCGTTTCGCTCTTGATCTAACACCGGATTATCCGAAACGTCAGTGTTTTTTTGCTCGTCCGTGATCTTCGTAGAAAGTGTTTTTGCATAATTTGATTTACACCTCCTTATTCAGTGAAAGGCCACCTATCTGGAAACATTGCCCTGAGGAAGACATGGATCCCTCCTGCCGTTTCCTTTATGTCTGAAGGGCCTGTGCAAGGAGTTCACCGGAGGGTGGTGAAGTTATCTGCCATTAAAACTCATCAGCGCAAGATGCGGATAAAAGCGGTGTCACGCGAGCGACGTAATAAAATTAATGCCACATGTGTCCAGTCTTATAACCGTTTACTCTGTCTGGTGTTTCTCCAGCCGTGAGGTTTCTCGCGTAATATTCAATTGCTATGGCAACTACTACATTTACCATTTCCTTCTTCCTTAGCCGAAGGATGATCGCTATCTTCTGGGACGTATTGGTTTATGAAGCACATAAAGCGCAACGCCGTAAATAATGCAGTTCCATGTTATTAAATGATAAATGTCTTTGGCTAAATGAATTTAAAGCATAAAATTTAGAGGAAAAAAATTAGTTCCTTTTTTCTAATGTTGCTGAATTTGCTAGAAGAAAATTTAATAAAAGCTGTATAAAGCTTTGATAAAAAAATTAATTGACATATTTTTTTGCTGGCGTGTATAAAACTTTGTATCGGTTGACAGTGTTTTTTTTTAATATAAAGCAAAAATACTTTGCGTCATACTTCCATTAATCAAAAAATCAGTGTCCAAATTTTTTGCTGCCATGAGTAACCAGGTATCTTTTGCTAACATTCTTATGAAATCATAGTATAAACTCCTTTTGACATAATCCATTAGGCAAAGATCATAACTACTTCTCAAGATAAGAAGTGATAATTTTTTTTGCCCGTTTTATTTTTCCCAAATATTATACGATATTTCTATCTTTCGTTACGCTAATTAAAACAAAAGTACAGTGATATAAGCATCCTCATTTGCACAAAGTTCAGTGCTAATAGTGATAGCTTTTAGTAGCAAATAGTGACAGGTTCTACAAGCAAATAGTGATAGCATCTAATAGGGATAGCTTCTAGTAGCAAATAGTGATAGCTTCTAATAGGGATAGCTTCTAGTAGCAAATAGTGTTACCTTCTAATAGGGATAGCTTCTAGTAGCAAATAGTGACAGCTTCTAATAGTGATAGCTTTTAGTAGCAAATGATGATAGCTTCTACTAGCAAATAGTGACAGCTTCTAGTAACAAGGAGAGATAGCTTTTATTAGCAAATTGTGATAGCTTTTAGCAGCAAATAGTGATAGATTCTAATAGTGATAGCTTCTAATAGTGAAAACTTCTAGTTGCAAATAGTGAAAGCTTCTAATCGTGATAACTTCTAGAAGCAACTAGTGATAGCTTTCAGCAGCAAATAGCGACAGTTTCTTTTAGCAAATAGCGATCGCTTCTAGCAGGAAATAGTTAGAGGCTTTAGTAGCAAATAGTGATAACTTCTAGTAGCAAATAGTGATAGCTTCTACGTAGTAGCAAATAGTGATGGCTTCTAGCAGAAAATATTGATAGCTTCTAGTAGCAAACAGTGATAGTTTCTAGTAGCAAATAGTAATAGCTTCTAATAGGGATAACTTCTAGTAGCAAATAGTGTTACCTTCTAATAGGGATAGCTTCTAGTAGCAAATAGTGACAGCTTCTAATAGTGATAGCTTTTAGTAGCAAATGATGATAGCTTCTACTGGCAAATAGTGATAGCTTTTAGTAACAAGGAGAGATAGCTTTTAGTAACAAGGAGAGATGGCTTTTATTAGCAAATTGTGATAGCTTTTAGCAGCAAATAGTGATAGATTCTAATAGTGATAGCTTCTAATAGTGATAGCTTCTAATAGTGATAGCTTCTAATAGTGACAGCTTCTAGTTGCAAATAGTGAAAGCTTCTAATCGTGATAACTTCTAGAAGCAACTAGTGATAGCTTTTAGCAGCAAATAGTGACAGCTTCTGTTAGCAAATAGCGATCGCTTCTAGTAGGAAATAGTTAGAGGTTTTAGTAGCAAATAGTGATAACTTCTAGTAGCAAGTAGTGATAGCTTCTAGTAGCAAACAATGATAGCTTCTACGTAGTAGCAAATAGTGATAGCTTCTAGTAGCAAATGCTGATAACTTTTAGTAGTAAATAGTGATACTAGAAAATAGCCATATCATCTAGTAGCAAATAGTGATAACTTCTAACAGTGATACTTGAAAATAGCGATATCACCTAGTAGCAAATAGTGTTACCTTCTAGTAGCAAATAGTGATACTTGAAAATAGCGATATCATATAGTAGCAAATAGTGATAGCTTCTAGTAGCAAATAGTGATACTTGAAAATAGCGATATCATCTAGTAGCAAATAGTGATAGCTTCTATCAGCTTAAGTTTAAAGCATCCAGTTAAGGAAAACAAAGTACATAAATCTAGACAAAATGGTGTTTTCTTTAAAAACATAGAAAATCCCTTTACTACATAACTCCATTAATCAAAAAATCATCGAAATATTTTTGCCCGCATGCTTAACATACTATATATTCCTAACATTCTTATCAAATTACAGTATAAAGCCTTTCCTACATAATTCATTAGGAAAAATCATTGCTACAGTACAACTCATTGAGTCAGTTTTTTTCTCCCATAAACGACAATACAATCAGCGATAGTCGGATTTCGGGCACTATTGAAAAACAAGAAAAATGACACTGAAGTTTTGGTTATAGTGACCATGTCTTTTTGATTCTTTCCGAGAGGAAAAAACATTTTGAAGCAGATCTTTATAAAATAAAAAAATTAAGCAAACAAAAAAATATACTTACACACCTAGGGAAAAACTGCGCATAATTTAATGCATACAGGATGAGACGTGTGATTCATATTCAATGAAAACAGTTAAAAAATAACAGGGTTTCCCAGATGATAAAACTTCGAGAAACAGAAAAAGCTACTTACTCCCTCCAGCGGCTGAAAATTATGTTGCAAAAATTAACAAATTTTTTCCCAAAAGTTTTTCATAGGAAGGTACCAGAGACAAAGAAATGTTCAAAGCGAACAATTATAAGAATAAATATAGTGGAAAATATGATGTAACCTTATACCCCACTACTTAAAAAAAAAGGAGGCCCAAAATAATCGTCATAATGAAGAGTATCTTACCAGTAAAGCATTTTCTCTTATGGACAACCCACTAATATAACACCGAACAATCTTTCTTTTCTCAAAGTTAGTTTTCTCTCGCCGTGACATTTTCACTCAACCTCACAGTGCGATATGATCGCAGTCAGCTGCAGGCTTGTTTTTATACCGTTTGCAGTTGTACCGCGCATCTTAACAACGCAGCGGATTCGTTCATTTGCTTTTGAAGGGGTGTCTGTGACTTCTATCAATATAGTGTATATAGTTCACAGCTATGTAGCTAGGTTGGGTAGGGTTTGCATACCTTTATTTGCGACTGTATCTCCGCTTCTAAAAACTCAATTGAAAATTTTCTTAATTTTTTTGCTGTATGTAATTCACTACAATAAAGATGGGGAACAAAATCCACTTTAAATAACGCACAGTTTTCCCGCTAGAGGGCATAAAGGTCAAAATCTTTTGCTTGCTATTCTGCTTCCGGGAGATGTATTCGAAAATTTCTTTTTCCTTTGCATAGCTTTTGCTAGGAAAAATACTTTTCTCATATTTTCAACTTTTCCATTATGCAAAATTCTTCCTCTAGAAGGAATAGAATTCTATTACTTTTCCTTTTATATTTCTTCGTTTAACTGTTCGATTTGCAAATCTATTTTTCTCTGATATCTTCCTTCTGACATGATAAACTTTTTTGTGCATCGTTTGCTAATTTTGAAATGTACTTTTTAGCCACCGGTGGAAGTAAGTTGCTGTTTCTATTTCTGGATATTTTATCAACTGTTTAAATCTGACTGATTTTGTTCTATCCAGTTCCGTTGGCCATGAAGAACTGTTGTTCTTATCAGAACGGATTCAAAAGGTGTGCTTGTTACAATCCGAAAATTTGGTGTCACCTTTCTCGTTAAATCATCGTGGGCTATCTGTGTAGTGTGGTCCATGAGCGGGTTTAACGTCACGGACTCTAGTCGAGAGACGACGCTATTGGTCCAGATCCTGGTTTCTTTTTACTTTTTTCCAGTCCTTTTTTAGCAAACTGAATCCTCAAGGATCCTTTATCCACTTCAGTTCTTCCAAAGGGTTTATGTTATTCTTTGGATTGACAAGAGAAAATATTCAAAACAAAAACAAAAAAACTCAACAGAAAGATGAGTATTACCAATCAGAAAGTTCATACCACAATATAAAGTTATAACAAACGTTTACAAATAATAACTGTGAAACATAAAAAGTAATGCAGAACAAATTCATCACACCTAACAAGAAATTTTCTGGAGCTCAAATAGCAGGTTTGGTGTAACATTGCGATCTTGCTGTAAGAATGATTTAGGAAGAGTGTTTGTGTGAGAACGTTATTAAGCCGCGAACAGGTATTAGCGTCGCTTATGCAAAAATAGCAGGAAACGGCACGTCAGAGTGAGAACTTGCTTTGCAAACCTTTGCCAAAGCTCAAGTCACGAATGATGGAAACCATCCACGGGGAAGATGGCACTGCGATTCCGGCGCTTTTCTCCATTTTGCCCTCCCTTTTCCCCTATTCATGTAAACACACTTTGTATAATTATGCTATAATCGTATTACTTATTCAAACAAATTTCCTCATTTTCTGTTCTCGCAGAGGGCAAAGCGGAAGGTGCAATGCATTAAACAACCTAGAGGGGGAAGGTGTTACTGCTTTGGGAAATGTCAGGAGACGATGCAAGACACGCGGAAGAGTCAACAGGGTTATAAATAATGCAACGCCCGAAGTAGCAGTTTAAAATCTCGGCAAACTTCTCGGCAAAGTGATTTCTTTTTGCTGAGTTCACAGTTTGGAACAGGAGGAAAATTTAAGTCACCGAGATTAGCAAAACTTTCTCTTATTCATGCGCTTGTTCAAGATATTCATACTATATTTCATTTAAAATATAAATTAAGCCCAACATGTGAGCAGCGTCGTGTTGTCATTGTTCCATTACTTCTACCTGGGAATTCTCAAGCAAGGAATAACGAAATATTATTTTTCGCAAGCCTTTATTACAGCTTGTAAAGCCGCCGTCTTCTGCTTTACTTACGAAATTGACTTTAAAATTGAAAGTATGAGATATCGGCATAGTTTACTTAAGTATCTAGTTCTTTTAAAGGTGAAACTTTTTCGCGAATTATGAGCGACGTAATAGCTCAAGGCATGAATTCATTGACTAAACTAAAAGAATAAAAATTGGAGAGTTTGCTTTGAGACCAGAAAATCTCAAGCGCATTACATTTAGGAATCGAAATAAAATATGCAATATCTAGGATGTTTGAGATTGTCAAGATCAGGGAGATAGGGTGAGTTTCGGAAAACCATCTGAGGCAGCATAACAGAGGCTTTGAGCACATCCGGGATAGTAGTTACATGTGGGGACATCATCGTAGTGTCTTGGATAAGCGACTCTTTACAAGGTTTTTTTTATATATTTTTTTAACGGTTCCGGACAAATTATGAAAAGTGGCGGTGCGACATCACAGTGTGTAGGACATGGAAACATAATATGGCGACGAGAGAGATGTTTTGTAAGACAGTCTCTGAATATAGCGTCGGTCAAAAACCTTCCCCGGGAGCATCCCACATAAGCTTTGATTTTAACATACGCAGTCGTATCAGACTAATACACTGGTGTGCAAAAATTAAACACGAAGAGCGGAAATTAGCATAACAGCGGGACGAGCAGGCAGAACGGACCGAAAGACCACTCAGGAGATAGACTAGGGTCCGGTACGGTGGGGCATGCGCATGTATGCAGCATGACGTAGAGGGGGAGTGTCGGAAGGGTATAAAGCACACTGGCGGTGTACGCTCAGCAATTCGGTGAAAGCTATTGCACGGTGTATGTCGGTTTGAACGACGTCGAGTTGCTACCACCGTGTGATATGGCCAACAGGCAATCCAGTTAACGACATCTCGATGACTTTACCCGAGGTCGCGTCATTGGGAAGTTGGAAAGAGGTCGAAGTGTGACTAGTGTGGCCGAGGAGTTCGGGATCGCTCACATCATCGTTTCACGAGCTTGGAGATCATTTAAAACGACAGGAACAGCTGTCCCAGAGTTTAACAGTGGTCGTCCATGAGCAACCACGGCAACGGACGACCGGTATATTGTCCTACAGGCGAAAAGAGACAGACGGCAGACAGCGGTATAAATCGCAAGGCACATGCAACAGACAACTGGGCGTCCGTTATCGCATTTTACCGTGGCCAGGAGGCTGCACAAAGGTGGTCTATTTGCACGACGACAAGTACGGTGTGTGCCATTAACGCCTGCTCGTCGGAGACGGCGGTTTCTGTGGTGCCAGGAACAAAACAACTGGACACATCAGCAATTGGGTTGACTTCTCTTTACGGAGAAGAGCCGATTTAGTCTGACGAGCAATTCTGGACGTATACACATCTGGAGAAAGCAGGGAACACGCAATCACATCTCCACCATCATCGAAAGGGACCGGTTTTGAGGTGGCGGAGTTCTCGTTTGGGGCGGAATCATGCTTGGTAGCCGTACTGACCTCCACATATCCCAAGGAGGTTCAGTCACTGGTGTCCGCTATTGTACCGAGGTTCTCCTGCCTCACGTGTGTCTGTTTAGAGGTGCTGTGTGCCCTGAGTTCCTCTTCATGGACGACAACGCTACACCTCATCGTACAGCTGCTGTCGCAGAGCTGTTGGAGAGTGAATATATTCAACGCATGGATTGGCCCGCAAGGTCCCCGGACCTAAATCCAATCGAACACGTGTGGGACCTTCTCGGGAGACGCTTGGCAGCACGTCACCAGCCGCCAGCAACGATTCCGCAGCTGCGATTGGCGCTACAAGATGAATGGGCAGCGATGCCTCAACAGCTTCTTGATAACGTCGTCCTCAGCATGGACAGACGTTGTAAATCCTGCAACGCAGTCAGGGGTGATCATATCCTCTACTAAAGACTGGATTTTTCTTGGCAGCCACCTGTCACATGGACTTTTTTGTCTTCTGTCCAGTTGTGCTCGAAGCTACCTTTTCAATAAGGTGCCTTTGTATCCTTTGGATTCCTTGTTTGGGCGGTTTTGCTCACTTGTCCCATTATCTTACATCTTGGGGATCTTATGGTATGATTTGAGTCGACGTGGAGCACAACTGCACGACGTTACATTCGAAAAACCGTCTCGCCCTTAATTTTTGTACGGCAGTGTATAACCATCCCCGGAATCACAGTGTATCCGCCCAGGCGTGTCATAGAGTGCACGTGATAAGGTCGCCCACATGGAGATATAAGCTGCAGGCCAGGACAGATGAGCTATAGTGCGTAACGTGAACACAATGGGCAGAGGTAATGATCTGACGGACGTTCAAAAAGGAATGATAACCAGCTACCGTGCCAAGGGTGGAAGCATCTCAGGAACAGCAGAATTCGTGGGCTGTTCGCGAGGTTCTGTAGTAAGGGTGTACGAAGAACGTACCGCTGGCACACCAAGTACCTCCAGACGTCATAACTGAGGAGCCCCAAAGTCCATCGACCCAGAGGAGAACGTCGCCTCCGTCGACTAGTGAAGTGCAACAAGCAAAAGTTCAAAAATCTACCGCGCAAATGAAAGCTGGGTAACCCATGTGTGCACCCCGACAACAGTAGAGCGAACCCTGTTACGCATTGTTCTCTGGAGTCGAAGCTGGGTCAAGGCGCCCATGTTAAGCAAGGTCCATAGGCAACGACGCCTGCAGGTCGCATGGGACTACCGTCATTGGACAGTGGAAGTGTGGCAAAAGGTTGCCTTCTCCGATGAATCGAGGTTTCTTCTCCACAGAAGTGACGGGCGTTGGCGGATACAGCGTCAGACACACAAGAACCAACACCCGGATATGCTTTTTGGTCAAGTACATTGGCAGTGTGCATGTTGGGGGATGTTTCCCTGATATGACCTGGGACCGCTGGTGCCACTGGATGGTCCCTGAACGCCAGTGGCTACCTGTGCATTCTCTCTGACCACATGCATCCCTTCATGTTGGACGTATACCCTGGTGGTGATGGTGTCTACCAACAGAACAATGCGCCCTGCCACGTAACTAAGGGGTGCGCGATTGGTTCCAGGAACACGACAGCGATGTCTCCGTTCTCCATAGGACGGCGAAATCGCCCGACCTCAATCCTATAGAGTAGTTGTGGGACTATTTGAATCGACCGGTTCGACGTGACGTCCCACAACCACGTCACCTCCTGGCTCTGCTACAGTCGGAATGGGCACGTGTGCCTCGGGCAACCTTCCAGGGTCTCATTGCATCCATACCATACCGTCTCGCCGCTATCATCCGGGCGAAAGTGGGGATTCCCATTATTAGATAGGTGGTCTTACTTTTCTGATACGACCGTGTATATCTTAATAATTGGAAAACTAATTTTACTTCTACTTCGAACTTGTCTCACTGTTAGGAAAGACTGTAACCTCGTCTGTAAATGTTTAGTCGTGATAGGGAATGCCCATTAGTTGAATTAAGTTCGGTATCTGAAGACTTTGCTGTTTTTATTAGATTCTTTATATGTCGAGCTGTTTATTCGCGGGGTAATATATGTTTTAACATGCATTTTAAAAATACATGCTTTAACACGTAATTTTTCTGTTTCAACGTATAGCGTTGGCTTGCACCGTAGTCTAAAAACATTTTTTTTTTGAAAAATAACGCATTCCAAAGCTTTCCAATCAGAAGCTTACTGTATTATGTCACATTTACTAAAGGGAATCGAAAAGTTATGTATTCGTTTTGCTCTTTTTTATTTACGCTTTCCAACCGTAGGTTACAGAAGCGTATATGCTCCAGCTTTTTCCGTCCGTCTGTCGGTCCGTCAGTCCGTCTGTCTGTCTGTCGGCACGATAACCCACGTAACAATAGTTCGATTTCGATGAAATTTTAGTATGTGGTAGGAGACCACCTGGGGACGAACCCTATTGAACATGGGTGAAGTAGTGGGGTCAAAGGTCACGACATAAGAGCGGGATCCATTCAATTGCCCTTATGCGTCATAACTTGCGTAAATACGGTTCGATTTCAATTAAAATTTAGTATGTGGTAGGGAACCACTTGGGGACAAACCCTGTTGAAAATGGGTGAAGTGGAGTCAAAGGTCAGGACATAGGAGCGGAATGCAATCCATTACCCTTATGCGTCATAACGTGCGTAAAAATGGTTCGATGTCGATGAAATTTTAGTATGTTGTAGGGGACCAACTGGAGAGGAACCCTATTGAAAATGGGACAAATAGAGTCAAAGGTCAGGACATAGGATCGGGATCCATTCCATCGCCCTTATCCCACACTGTTAAGGTGGACGTCAAGTAATTTTGCTTCCTATTTTTCCAATGGAAAACTTTTTGTATACATTTCCTTCACAATTACATTTTGCTTGTCTTATGAGCTTGCCACTTTCGAGTTCAGTGTTGAGGTGCATCTTACATCTCACCAATCTATGGTCACTACCCGTGTTGAACTTGTTTAGCACACTGCAGTCTTCTATGACGAATTTTTTGTTACACATAATAAAATCAATTTCCCTTGTCGTCCCATTTGGATGTCTCCATGTCCATTTCCTGTGTGCTTTTTTCTTGAAAATGGTGTTCAAGATGAAAAACCCTTCTGCCTCTGCGAATTCTACGAGAGTATTACACGCTGGTTTCTGTTGCCGTGACCGAATTTACCTACTGAAGTTTCATTCTGTTGCCGTTGCCCTATTTTTGCATTGAAATCTCCCATAATTATCTTCAAGTGCTGCTTACCTTTATTATTTAGATGACGAATTTCCTCATAAAATTATTCAAATTCTTCTTCAGGATGACTTGTG
Source organism: Macrothele yani (assembly GCA_039090855.1). Classification (NCBI taxonomy): domain Eukaryota; kingdom Metazoa; phylum Arthropoda; class Arachnida; order Araneae; family Macrothelidae; genus Macrothele; species Macrothele yani. The sequence continues at coordinate 104,827,057 of CM076991.1, read as the reverse complement.
GTGGGTGCATAAGTTTGAATAATCTGAGCCTGGTATCTTCTCGAGAGTTGGATAACGAGCCGTGCAGCTCTGTCAGAGGAACTTTCAACTTCTACAACTTTATCCTTCAGTTTCATATTTATTATAAATTCAACACCACTAGTTCTGCCAGTATCTGTCCCACGATAGTAGAAGAGATGTCCACTTTTCAGTTCAATGAGATCTTCTCCTTTTCTCTTTACCTCACTTAGCCTGACGATGTCCCACTTGATCCTTTGTAGCTCCTCTTCCAATTCAAGAAGCCTTGAATCAGAAGATAGGGAGCGTCCATTATACGTAGCCAAGGTCAACATCAGATGGCAGCCTAGTCCGGTCCTCCGGTGATTCTTAGCACCCTCTGCCTTTATTTAAGTTGTGGAGTCATTTTTGAGGGGAATGGTTTCTAAATGTGCAATTGAAAAAAATTATTATTTCTTCTATTCGATAGCATTTATAACGAAGATTATTTTGGATACAGTTTATTTTTCAAGTAGTGCTCTGTTTTTCCGCTAGTGGGTGTAATGTTAAATTGCTATTTTCCGGATATCTCTGCGTATAAAAGTTCGATTAAAAAATTCGTTTTTAATCGAATACAAGTCCTACCGGAAAATGTTCTTCATATTTTGTAATTTTAGAGATCAGTTTTACCACCACGGGAGTGAGTGTATATTTATTTTGTATTTCTGATGTATGTGCAGCTATAATTGCACGTCTGAAAACTCGATTGAAAAATACTCAAGAAACGCATATAGCGCATTAAGGTGGACGTCAAGTAATTTTGCTTCCTATACTTCCAACGGAAAAACTTCTGTACACATTTTTTTCACAATTGACGCGTTCCCAAGGATGAAAATTTGAACATCGATTAAAATAGCTTCATTTTATTACTTGGAATATTTAATATTTTCTAAAACATAACCATAATTATATTAAAAATCAATAACTTTTCCTTTGGTGGTGTTGAAACCACAAAAAAGATGGCGCGACCTGTACTTTGATGACGTCTGTAGACAAACAAATGTTGGACTGCATGATTATGGTTATGTTTTAAAAAACATTAAGTACTCCAAGTTATAAAATGAAGATATTTTAATCGATGTTAAAATTTTCATCCTTGGGAACGCATTAATTGTGAAGAAAATGTGTACAGAAGTTTTTCCATTGGAAGTATGGGAAGCAATATTACTTGGCGACCACCTTAAATCCGTTTATTTTTATGGTGTAATAAGCACAAAGATTCGCCGAGCTTGCGCACTCCACTGGAAGGCTTTTTCAAGGCAATGGTAGGGCATAAAAATGCAGGGAATTTGAACACGTATAGAAACACAGATGATTTTTAAAAACAACGTGGGTGACATCACGAGCATATTACATGAAATTTTAGCACGTAATTACACTGCGCGTTGCGACGTGCTCCCGTCTTTTAATAAGGCATGCCAAACCATTGATAGTTCAGTACAGATCATATCATTGTATGCTGAACTAATATATACACTTGCTGTCTTAAAGCACGATAAAAACCACAATATATATTCTTGCTGCTTCCGAGTGTTTCGGGGCTGTATTCAGTGACTTGATAATGAGGTCTTGAGACCTCGAAAGCGCTCGTCGGTGTTAACGTAAATGGGCTTTCAGAATTTTTAATAAATGTGATTTTATTGAGTGTTTTAGAGAGCCTATTGTGGTTTTTATCGTGCTTTAAGACAGCAAGTGTATATATTAGTTCAACAATCAGCACGTTGTATTTAATTTTGGTCTACTCATTGCATGCTACTTTGCTGGAGAGGATTTCGACAGTTTCCTTGATGGCAGTCTCTTTAAAGTTCGTGTAAGGGGCAATTCTCCTAATACTATTCCATACTGGAGCTGCCGATGAACACATGACTTCTATGGCGAGGGCTGTATTCCGCATGTCCCGGTTGGCACTTCGCACGTTTTCTTTACATCCAGCATCCAAGGACAGCATTTTGATTCCGATATATATCTTTTTCGTGTTGTCAGGATATACCAACGGTATGGCGTACACACCTGCCTTTTCTTTTCACACTGTCTCTCCTTGCAGCTGGATACTATAAACTGAAGAGCAATTGAATTAGAGATACCTGCCTAGTAACGTGTAGCACCAACTTTCGCCCTGTGACGGCGGCGATTCGTCTCGGCATGGACTCGACAAGACATCGGAAGCGTTGGGAAGCCATACGGATCCACGACCCCTGAACAAGCTCCCACAGTTCACGAAGATTTGATGGACGGGGGTCAGAGCCTCAAACATCTCTCTCGATGGCATCCCAGATGTGCTCGATGGGATTAAGGTCAGGTGACCCAGCTGGCCAAGGAAGCGAGGTCACGTTGGTGGAGTGTTCATCCAACCGTTCGGATACAGTTCGGGAGCTGCATTGTCTTGTTGCAGGATGAGGTCTCCAGTGGGATGTTGAAGAGGCACAAACGGGAGCAAATGGTCGTCCAGGATATCCCGGTAACGTTGACCTGTGAGGGACGATGTCACACTAACCAGGGGTCCCATTTTAGTCCACGTAAACAGTCCCCAGACGAGAATGCCACCGCCACCAGCTTGAAGAGTACCCTGCTGGCAAGAAGGATCCATCGCTTCATGTGGTTTGCGCCGAACTCGTATCCTGCTATCCGCATGTACCAACGTGAATCTCGACTCATCAGTCCAGGCAACATTTTCCCACATGTCTAGGGTCCAGTGGCGATGTTCCCGCGCCCATGCTAATAATTGTACCCTGTGATGTGCGGTCAGCAGCGGTACCCTTGTGGGACGATGGCTTCTGTACCCCATAGCGAGGAGATGGTTCTGAATGGTGTGGTTGCTTACACGTTTTTGTGCACCAGCGTTAAATTGCCAAGTGATTTCTTGCACTGTGGCCCGTCTATGCGCTGTTACAATGCGAGCTAGCCGAAGATGACCCCGCTCATCCACACGCTGTTGTCCACGGCAGTTGGCCCTTGCAGGGATGGTTTTACCGGATTCGATGTAATCACGGTGCACCCGTGACACAGTGGCTCGTGAAAATCCCACTGCCTGCACGACTTCCGAGATGGAGTGACCCATTTGTCGGGCCCCGACAATTTGCGCACGATCAAATGCGCTTAGATCCTTCGTCTTACCCATACTGCGTCCGACTTTTACTGATTCCCGTCGCATCACTCCTTATATTGTCGAATCGCTGCATACGTCATGTCGTTTCCGTTTACAGGGGCGCCCACAGCGCCACATTTGCATAACGCCAGCTGTCTCTAATTCAATTTCTCTTCAGTGTATGTGATAATGGGGTCGGGGATTTCATTGGTATTGATATGTTGTATTTACGTAACAAATTCTGTAACCAATATGCAAAGCCTGGGACATATGTGATAGATCCTGCGTATCTCGCAGGATGTAATACTCTTTGTCGTAACTTTTTTCGAAAGTGTCTATTGATAAAGAAAAATCAAGGAATTTGAATGTGTCGGCTGTCACAAAGTAATTTTTTACGTCGAGTTCAGTTTTATGTACCTTGTCATTGAACTTTGAATGTATGCATGGTACCATAGGGTGAGCCCACGTTATGAATGCTGCGACCAGAGGTTTTGAATAAAATTAGCAGCCACGTTGGCGCATTGGTCTAAGTGCTGGGTTATGACCATTCGTCCGTGAAGAGTACGGGTTCGAATCCCGGTGAGGCATGGATGTTGTGTTTGTCTTATGGCACTGACTCTCTCTCCCTTCCCTGGAACCAGTGGCCCTAAATTAGGAACGGGCGACTGCTTATGGTCATTGGAGGTCGTTAAACCTCCAATAAAAAAAAAGTTTAGCAATACTTTTTCTTTCACGTTAATTTTTTGTTTGAAAACCACTCCTCGGGATGCGCGAAATCCCCGAATAAATACAGTGTAAATAGATAAACTGCCATATAGGATTTTTCTTTGGATTTGACAAGATTCTTTGTATTACACTCTCACGCAAAACCCTATAAGATAGAGCTGTCGATGCAAATAGGCGTTTTATACAGATTACTGTGAGTAAGCGCATGCTGCATCACCTTCCCTGGTTTTCATGATAATGGTGCCGTGTTACCCTTCAAAGGAGACAGAGAGCCCTAATGATGATGACACCACGCACCGTATCTATAATTGCAGCCACAAGGGTTCTGTTATGCTGCTGAAATAGTTTTCAAATACGGTCGTGATCATTGTAATAGTCGCAAAATGATGAGTATATCTGGATGGTATAAACGTCTGCTGTGCGTGTGCAATAACAATAATCTTAAGACGCGAAATTACCGATTCGGTGCGTCGGGGGAACTAAATGATATTAAAGGTGCTCTGAAACCCGTCTTGTGTTCTCATAGACGTCATCAGCAGAACGACTCTAATGATGGGCTTATAAGTCAAGAAAGGGGAACGTCATATTACCTGATTTGCCTTAATCATGCTCATCGTTTCTTTGCACTGCTCGATCCCTTTCGTCGATTCGCAAATAATGGATCAATGAGCACGTTGGCATCATTTCCAGCGTCTCGCAAAACAGTAGAAGCTCATTTATGAATTACCGTGTGTGTGTGTGTGTGTACGTGCGCTAAACACCATGACGCAAACACTTATCGCTGATAGCCAAGGCGAAAAGTTTCAAATAGCTTTAAGAAAATCCCCAACAATGTTAAAATAATACAATTGGGATTTCAATAAAGGTCGTTTGCCAGATAATGGAATTAATCACGTTGTCTTCCCGTTTAAAGCCAACTATCATTGTTTTAAATAAGGAGGAATAAGATATACCTGTAATGCGCTAGCATCACTTCCAAAAAAGCTACTAGAATGAAAAACACTCCACATTTGCGTCGTCCTATTTGGTGTAATGGAATTTGTTTACTGTCCTTTAGGAGTCATTACCAAAAGGAGGGTGTGTAAAAAATGACAACCAAGCAAGAAGACAGTGTTTCTCTAAGCTTTTAAATCTTCCTACACAGATTTGTGATTTGCAAAATAACTTTCGTTCACTCATGTCTCTCAACTGTATTCTCTACTGCACCATTTAGCGCTTAAGAGGTAAAAGACTAAATGTCGTAATTCCTAAAGGATGAATTGCATTTAAGAATGTACAGTAGCGAAATATTGATTTGTACGAATATTTTTCGTCACCAGTTGAACGAACAATGCCAAAGCAATGTAAACAGAAGCGTTTATTGCAGCCTATAAATGTTCATATCATAGATTATTGCGAGAATAATATCTTATATATATATATATATATATATTCTCGACACCTTCTACATTCAGTTGTTTTATTTTATTTTTTTATCTTTTCTCCTTTTACTCACACAGGTAGATACATAACCTTTTCTATGTTGTATTAGGTGTGAGTCAAAATTATATATGTATTTTTTTGCTTAGGTATCTTCTTTATAGAATATATATATATATATATATATATATATATATATATATATATATATATATATATATATATATATATATATATATATATATATATATGTTAATTTGGTTAATTCACCTTCAAGAACTTTTCGCACTTAATGTTTACACTTTCTCTCACGCCCGAATGTCTTTTGGCAACGACAAATGACATCGGAGGTTGGGTGGCGTATGTAAAAAGATGAGACGGTTGTTTTCAATGTATACAGTCGTATCAGAATAATATGACCGCCTACCTAGCAATGCGAATAACCACCATTGGCCCGGATGACAGTGGCGAGACGGCGTGGCATGGACACAATGAGTCCCTGGAAGGTTGCCTGAGACATACATATCCATTCGGACTGCAACAAAGCACGGAGGTCCCGGAGATGACGTGGTTGTGGGTAGAAACGTAGAACCTGTCGATCCAAATAGTCCCACAAGTGCTCTATGGGATTGAGGGCGGGCGATTTCTCCGGCCTAAGGAGAACGCAGACATCGCTATCGTGTTCCTGTAACCAGTCACGCAACCACGTGGCGACGTGCTACGGCGCGTTGTCCTGTTGTTAGACGCCATCACCACCAGGGTAAACGTCCAACATGAAGGGACGCATGTGGTCAGCGAGAATGCACAGGAAGCCACTGTCGTTCAGGGGCCCATTCAGTGGTACCAGCGGTCCCATATAATATCAGGTAAACATCCCCTCGACGTGCACACTGACACCTCCGGCCTCTACTTGACCAAGAAGCGTGTCCGGGTTTTAGTTCTTGTGTGTCTGACGCCGTATCCGCCACCGCCCGTCACTTCTGTGGGGTAGAAACCTCGATCCATCGGAGAAGGCAACCTTTTATGCCACACTTCCACTGTCCAATGACGGTAGTCCCATGCAACCTGCAGGTGTCGTTGCCGATGCACCTGGGTTTACATGGGCGCCTTGACGCAGCGTCGACTCCGGAGTCCCGTGCGCAACAGAGTTCGCTCTAGTGCTCTCAAGGACACGTGCCTGGGTGCCCCAGCGTTCATTTGCGTGGTCAATTGCTGCATTACTGCATGTCGATTTCCCTTCATAGGTCGACGGAGGCGACATCCTCCTTAGGGTCGATGACCTTTGGAGCTCCACGGTTGTGATGTCACGAGGTACACGGTGTGCCAGCGGTGCGTTCTTTTTACATCCTTACTACAGCTCGTTGCGGACAGACCACGAAGTCTGCTGTTTATGAGATGCTTCCAGCCTTGGCCCAGTAGCCGATGATCAGTCCATTTTGAACGTCCGTCAGATATCTAGTTCTGCCCGTTGTGGTCACCTTACGCACTATGGGTCATCTGTCCTGGCCGGTCGCTTATATCTCCGTATGGTCGATCTTGTCAAGTGCAGTCTGTGACGCGCTTGGCAACTATGATTCCGGGGATGGTCATATTATTGTGATACAACCGTGTATGTTCATTAGCTGACTGGCTACAAGCTGTGAGGCTAGTTCGCGTGTTGTGAAGTTGATTTTCGTTAGGCTAGCTGATGTTCGTTTGTTGTCTATTGCTTTGCGCTAAATGTTCTTCAAGATTGAAGTTCGATGTTTTGAGTTTCTAATTGTGAAGTTCGAGTTTATTAGAAGTTGATTGTCACAGCTTTTAACCAGTTACCAAGTTTGATATATTTGAAGAGCGTTTTACTGTACCAGTGATATGATGAAATGTCCTAACCAGTGTCTAAAGGACGAAATATAAGGGTTGTTCAATAAGTAGTGAGAGTCAAAACATGACATACCTAAAAATATTCGCCGCCAGCATTTAGGCAGTGGTCCCATCGTTGCAGAAGTCCTTGTATTCCTGCGGCGTAGAAGGAGGCAGGCTGCTGCTGCAACCAGCTATCTACTGCCTCAGGCACCTGATCATCCGAAGTAAAACGTTTGCCTTTGAGAGATATTCTCAAAGGTTCAAAGATGTGAAAATCGCAAGGTGATAGGTCAGGACTATATGCCGGATGTTGAAGGACTTCCTAGCGAAAGCGTTGCAATAACCTTTGTTTCGTAACTGTTGTATGCGGCGAGGCGTTATCACGCAGAAGCACAGTACTCTGAGTGATGTTGCCAGGTCTCTTGTTTTTGATGGTTTATCGAAGCTTCATTCAAGTTTGACAATATCATTGGCATTGATGGTTGATCCTTTTTGGTAGTCGCTCAAGACGTAATGGTCCTCGATGGTCAAAGAACCAGGTTATCATCACCTTGCCTGCGGAAATGGTGGACCGTGACTTCCTCGGCGGTGGAGAAGTTGAGCAACTTTGGACTTATCCATTTCCTGCGAGAGAACAATAAAATTAGTCCAGCACGTTACACGGCTTTCACTGCATGCTCTGGTGCTTCGACTCTGGCTCGAAATGGCGTCACCAGCTTTCGTCCCCAGCATTAATGCGTAGAAAATTTTCACCTTCTTCATGATGAAATGGGACTATCGCTACAGCTTCTGTAACGATAGTCCCATTCGTTGACTCATCTGTTCATCGGACAGATGTTTCATAACCCACGTGGCGCAGACCTTACGATATTCAAGGTGCTAATTTATAATCGTTTTGACAGTTCCGATGCTGACACCCGCACTGTTCGCCAGTTCTCGTATCGGGATTCTTTGGTTGAACTTTACTGCAGCATCCGCACGTGCAATTCTCTTTAATGAAACAGCGCTCGTGGTGCTCCTCATCTTGGCTGGTCTGCATAACTTCTTCGTCCACCACTATAGAGCTGGCACCACCTCATTACAGTAGTGTGTGCAAGACAAGCAGGCCCATACACCGCCTACATTCGTCTGTGAATTTCGCTTGGTGGCGTTTTCTCCGCTTTCAAAAAACTGAATTACAGCACGTTGAGCAACTTTGGACTTATCCATCTTCTACGAGAGAACAATAAAATTAGTCCAGCACGTTACACTGCTTCCGTAACAAATCAGTTACACATCCTTTAAATCGCCTGTACATGCAGACAAATAAATGAATCTACGCAGACGACTAACTGAATTAAGGAAGTAATCATGGCAACAGTTATTAGCCGTGGCAGGAGATTCTGGTTTTGTTATTGCGCAGTTGTTTAAGGTACGTCTGCATTTTGCCATAAAACTATGGAGGTGAGTAATTCAGAGTTAAAAAGTGAAATGGATTGTGCGATGAAATTTTGTTATCGTTTTAGGTAAAACGGCCGAGAAACAGTTCATTTATTGAAAAAAGGCTTATAAAGATAAATGTTTGGGTGAGTCAACCATTTTTAGATGGCACCATGATTTCAGAAAGTACGTTTGTCGGCAGAACTCGCTCCTAGGCCTGGTCGACCTGAAAGTGTTGCTACGGAGCGTATTGCTAACACTGTTTGGAGAATCCTGCAAGAAGATCGACGAATGACGTGTGAAGACATAGCGGCGTCAACTAATATTTCGAAAACGTCGGCATGCCACATTCTACGCGACAAATTACTGCTGCATCGTGTGTGTGTTCCAGATGAGTACCTCATCACCTGACGGGAGAACAATTGTTAGCCAGAGTCCAGGTGTGTCATGAGTGGAAACAAATGATTGCAAAACTTCCAAACTTTCCAAATACAGTAATAACTGCCCATGAAACATGGATCCACTATTTTGACTCCCTCACGAGTAGTGCAGCGAGTGTCTGGAAATACACAGGCTCGCCTCCTCCGAAAAAAGTCTGCCAAACCGAATCAGCTAGGAAGGTGATGGTGATAATTTTCTTTGGTCATGAAGGTGTAATCTACAAGAATGCCGTTCCTCTACGAATTACTGTCAATGCTGAGTATTACATTTCAGTCTTGAAGCGTCTGCAACGACACGTATCGATTAAGTGACCGGAACTGGTGGGCAAGTGAACCCTACACCATGATAACGCCCTCCCACATGTGGCTGCTTGTGTTCAACGCAGTATTGAAATTATGCCACAGCCTGCCTACAGTCCTGACCTCGCCCCGTGTGATTTCTGGTTGTTTCCAACAATGTAGGAGAAGTTCCGTGGTGCAACATTCAACACAGATGCTGACGTTTCTCAAGCTGTACAGGGGTCGCTAAAGCAGCTTCCACAAAATGCCTTCGCCACATGCTTTGAAAAGTGGACTGAACGATGGGACCAATGCATAGCATCCGAGGGAAGATACTTTGAGAAAGAATAGCATATATTTTGCTGTACCTATATTTCTTCATTTTCTGTGATTCTACTCTCAGTTTTTATGAAACGGCCATTGTACATTCCGTAAGTGTATAAGTTCCCGCCGTTTAGGGTTATATGATCATATGTAGAGGATTTTAGGAAGGGAGTGTCTAACCCCAGGTCTTAAACAACCCTTAGAAATAGGAAGCTAGGAGATTTGGGCTAGAGTGCCCGATAGGAAAGCGACACGGAAGCGAGGTAGAAGACGCCCTTATTTACTACCGGGGGTCAGAAGGCTAAACGTGCCCATTCAATGCTCTAGTAGATCAGATCAGATCATATGTAGAGGATTTTAGGAAGGGAGTGTCTAACCCCAGGTCTTAAACAACCCTTAGAAATAGGAAGCTAGGAGATTTGGGCTAGAGTGCCCGATAGGAAAGCGACACGGAAGCGAGGTAGAAGACGCCCTTATTTACTACCGGGAGTCAGAAGGCTAAACGTGCCCATTCAATGCTCTAGTAGATCAGATCAGATCATATGTAGAGGATTTTAGGAAGGGAGTGTCTAACCCCAGGTCTTAAACAACCCTTAGAAACAGGAAGCTAGGAGATTTGGGCTAGAGTGACCGATAGGAAAGTGACACGGAAGCGAGGTAGAAGACGCCCTTATTTACTACCGGGGGTCAGAAGGCTAAACGTGCCCATTCAATGCTCTAGTAGATCAGATCAGATCATATGTAGAGGATTTTAGGAAGGGAGTGTCTAACCCCAGGTCTTAAACAACCCTTAGAAACAGGAAGCTAGGAGATTTGGGCTAGAGTGCCCGATAGGAAAGTGACACGGAAGCGAGGTAGAAGACGCCCTTATTTACTACCGGAGGTCAGAAGGCTTAACGTTCCCATTCAATGCTCTAGTAGATCAGATCAGATCATATGTAGAGGATTTTAGGAAGGGAGTGTCTAAACCCAGGTCTTAAACAACCCTTAGAAACAGGAAGCTAGGAGATTTGGGCTAGAGTGCCCAATAGGAAAGTGACACGGAAGCGAGGTAGAAGACGCTCTTATTTACTACCGGGAGTCAGAAGGCTAAACGTGCCCATTCAATGCTCTAGTAGATCAGATCAGATCATATGTAGAGGATTTTAGGAAGGGAGTGTCTAACCCCAGGTCTTAAACAACCCTTAGAAACAGGAAGCTAGGAGATTTGGGCTAGAGTGCCCGATAGGAAAGTGACACGGAAGCGAGGTAGAAGACGCCCTTATTTACTACCGGGTGTCAGAAGGCTAAACATTCCCATTCAATGCTCTAGTAGATCATATCAGATCATATGTAGAGGATTTTAGGAAGGGAGTGTCTAACCCCAGGTCTTAAACAACCCTTAGAAACAGGAAGCTAGGAGATTTGGGCTAGAGTGCCCGATAGGAAAGTGACACGGAAGCGAGGTAGAAGACGCCCTTATTTACTACCGGGAGTCAGAAGGCTAAACGTGCCCATTCAATGCTCTAGTAGATCAGATCAGATCATATGTAGAGGATTTTAGGAAGGGAGTGTCTAACCCTAGGTCTTAAACAACCCTTAGAAACATGAAGCTAGGAGATTTGGGCTAGAGTGCCCGATAGGAAAGTGACACAGAAGCGAGGTAGAAGACGCCCTTATTTACTACCGGGAGTCAGAAGGCTAAACGTGCCCATTCAATGCTCTAGTAGATCAGATCAGATCATATGTAGAGGATTTTAGGAAGGGAGTGTCTAACCCCAGATCTTAAACAACCCTTAGAAACAGGAAGCTAGGAGATTTGGGCTAGAGTGCCCGATAGGAAAGTGACACGGAAGCGAGGTAGAAGACACCCTTATTTACTACCGGGAGTCAGAAGGCTAAACGTGCCCATTCAATGCTCTAGTAGATCAGATCAGATCATATGTAAAGGATTTTAGGAAGGGAGTGTCTAATCCCAGGTCTTAAACAACCCTTAGAAATAGGAAGCTAGGAGATTTGGGCTAGAGTGCCCGATAGGAAAGTGACACGGAAGCGAGGTAGAAGACGCCCTTATTTACTACCGGGGGTCAGAAGGCTTAACGTTCCCATTCAATGCTCTAGTAGATCAGATCAGATCATATGTAGAGGATTTTAGGAAGGGAGTGTCTGACCCCAGGTCTTAAACAACCCTTAGAAACAGGAAGCTAGGAGATTTGGGCTAGAGTGCCCGATAGGAAAGTGTCACGGAAGCGAGGTAGAAGACGCTCTTATTTACTACCGGGAGTCAGAAGGCTTAACGTTCCCATTCAATGCTCTAGTAGATCAGATCAGATCATATGTAGAGGATTTTAGGAAGGGAGTGTCTAACCCCAGGTCTTAAACAACCCTTAGAAACAGGAAGCTAGGAGATTTGGGCTAGAGTGCCCGATAGGAAAGTGACACAGAAGCGAGGTAGAAGACGCCCTTATTTACTACCGGGAGTCAGAAGGCTAAACGTGCCCATTCAATGCTCTAGTAGATCAGATCAGATCATATGTAGAGGATTTTAGGAAGGGAGTGTCTAACCCCAGGTCTTAAACAACCCTTAGAAACGGGAAGCTAGGAGATTTGGGCAAGAGTGCCTGATAGGAAAGTGACACAGAAGAGAGGTAGAAGACGCCCTTATTTACTACCGGGAGTCAGAAGGCTAAACGTGCCCATTCAATGCTCTAGTAGATCAGATCAGATCATATGTAGAGGATTTTAGGAAGGGAGTGTCTAACCCCAGGTCTTAAACAACCCTTAGAAACAGGAAGCTAGGAGATTCGGGCTAGAGTGCCCGATAGGAAAGTGACACAGAAGCGAGGTAGAAGACGCCCTTATTTACTACCGGGGGTCAGAAGGCTTAACGTTCCCATTCAATGCTCTAGTAGATCAGATCAGATCATATGTAGAGGATTTTAGGAAGGGAGTGTCTAACCCCAGGTCTTAAACAACCCTTAGAAACAGGAAGCTAGGAGATTTGGGCTAGAGTGCCCGATAAGAAAGTGACACGGAAGCGAGGTAGAAGACGCCCTTATTTACTACCGGGGGTCAGAAGGCATAACGTTCCCATTCAATGCTCTAGTAGATCAGATCAGATCATATGTAGAGGATTTTAGGAAGGGAGTGTCTAACCCCAGGTCTTAAACAACCCTTAGAAACAGGAAGCTAGGAGATTTGGGCTAGAGTGCCCGATAGGAAAGTGACACGGAAGCGAGGTAGAAGACGCCCTTATTTACTACCGGGTGTCAGAAGGCTTAACGTTCCTATTCAATGCTCTAGTAGATCAGATCAGATCATATGTAGAGGATTTTAGGAAGGGAGTGTCTGACCCCAGGTCTTAAACAACCCTTAGAAAGAGGAAGCTAGGAGATTTGGGCTAGAGTGCCCGATAGGAAAGTGACACAGAAGCGAGGTAGAAGACGCCCTTATTTACTACCGGGAGTCAGAAGGCTAAACGTGCCCATTCAATGCTCTAGCAGATCAGATCAGATTATATGTAGAGGATTTTAGGAAGGAGTGTCTAAACCCAGGTCTTAAACAACCCTTAGAAACAGGAAGCTAGGAGATTTGGGCTAGAGTGCCCGATAGGAAAGTGACACGGAAGCGAGGTAGAAGACGCTCTTATTTACTACCGGGAGTGCTCTAGTAGATCAGATCAGATCATATGTAGAGGATTTTAGGAAGCGAGTGTCTAACCCCAGGTCTTAAACAACCCTTAGAAACAGGAAGCCAGGAGATTTGGGCTAGAGTGCCCAATAGGAAAGTGACACGGAAGCGAGGTAGAAGACGCCCTTATTTACTACCGGGTGTCAGAAGGCTAAACATTCCCATTGAATGCTCTAGTAGATCATATCAGATCATATGTAGAGGATTTTAGGAAGGGAGTGTCTAAACCCAGGTCTTAAACAACCCTTAGAAACAGGAAGCTAGGAGATTTGGGCTAGAGTGCCCGATAGGAAAGTGACACAGAAGCGAGGTAGAAGACGCCCTTATTTACTACCGGGAGTCAGAAGGCTAAACATGCCCATTCAATGCTCTAGAAGATCAGATCAGATCATATGTAGAGGATTTTAGGAAGGGAGTGTCTAACCCCAGGTCTTAAACAACCCTTAGAAACAGGAAGCTAGAAGATTTGGGCTAGAGTGCCCGATAGGAAAGTGACACAGAAGCGAGGTAGAAGACGCCCTTATTTACTACCGGGGGTCAGAAGGCTTAACGTTCCCATTCAATGCTCTAGTAGATCAGATCAGATCATATGTAGAGGATTTTCGGAAGGGAGTGTCTAACCCCAGGTCTTAAACAACCCTTAGAAATAGGAAGCTAGGAGATTTGGGCTAGAGTACCCGATAGGAAAGTGACACGGAAGCGAGGTAGAAGACGCTCTTATTTACTACCGGGAGTCAGAAGGCTAAACGTGCCCATTCAATGCTCTAGTAGATCAGATCAGATCATATGTAGAGGATTTTAGGAAGGGAGTGTCTAACCCCAGGTCTTAAACAACCCTTAGAAACAGGAAGCTAGGAGATTTGGGCTAGAGTGCCCGATAGGAAAGTGACACAGAAGCGAGGTAGAAGACGCCCTTATTTACTACCGGGAGTCAGAAGGCTAAACGTGCCCATTCAATGCTCTAGTAGATCAGATCAGATCATATGTAGAGGATTTTAGGAAGGGAGTGTCTAACCCCAGGTCTTAAACAACCCTTAGAAACAGGAAGCTAGGAGATTTGGGCTAGAGTGCCCGATAGGAAAGTGACACAGAAGCGAGGTAGAAGACGCCCTTATTTACTACCGGGAGTCAGAAAGCTAAACGTGCCCATTCAATGCTCTAGTAGATCAGATCAGATCATATGTAGAGGATTTTAGGAAGGGAGTGTCTAACCCCAGGTCTTAAACAACCCTTAGAAACAGGAAGCTAGGAGATTTGGGCTAGAGTGCCCAATAGGAAAGTGACACGGAAGCGAGGTAGAAGACGCCCTTATTTACTACCGGGGGTCAGAAGGCTTAACGTTCCCATTCAATGCTCTAGTAGATCAGATCAGATCATATGTAGAGGATTTTAGGAAGGGAGTGTCTGACCCCAGGTCTTAAACAACCCTTAGAAACAGGAAGCTAGGAGATTTGGGCTAGAGTGCCCGATAGGAAAGTGACACAGAAGCGAGGTAGAAGACGCCCTTATTTACTACCGGGAGTCAGAAGGCTAAACGTGCCCATTCAATGCTCTAGCAGATCAGATCAGATCATATGTAGAGGATTTTGGGAAGGGAGTGTCTAACCCCAGGTCTTAAACAACCCTTAGAAACAGGAAGCTAGGAGATTTGGGCTAGAGTGCCCGATAGGAAAGTGACACAGAAGCGAGGTAGAAGACGCCCTTATTTACTACCGGGAGTCAGAAGGCTAAACGTGCCCATTCAATGCTCTAGTAGATCAGATCAGATCATATGTAGAGGATTTTAGGAAGGGAGTGTCTAACCCCAGGTCTTAAACAACCCTTAGAAACAGGAAGCTAGGAGATTTGGGCTAGAGTCCCCGATAGGAAAGTGACACGGAAGCGAGGTAGAAGACGCCCTTATTTACTACCGGGAGTCAGAAGGCTAAACGTGCCCATTCAATGCTCTAGTAGATCAGATCAGATCATATGTAGAGGATTTTAGGAAGGGAGTGTCTGACCCCAGGTCTTAAACAACCCTTAGAAATAGGAAGCTAGGAGATTTGGGCTATAGTGCCCGATAGGAAAGTGACACGGAAGCGAAGTAGAAAGGGGAGGAAGACACCTTTATTTATTACCGGGGGCCAGTACGCGGCGTCTGACGGCTTAACGTGCCCATCCGACGCACAGCGGATGTTTAGTGGATCGAGTGTTCGTACCCACCTGGGATCGAACGTTGCCCACTAGGCTACCCGCGGTCTAGTGCCTGGCAAGGAAGATTTTATAGCAAGTGCATTTGGTCGTCTGGAGCTTCGCTGTGAAAACAAACAAACAAACAAACAAACAAACAAGGAAAACGAACACAAAAAAAGCCAGCACTTTGGCAGCTGCAACTCATTTGGGATTTATCATTGGAGGAGTTATATTAATTCTGAACTGCACTTATTCATCACTTAGCTTTTTGTGTTTGATAATCAGCGCCTCATTATGCAAGTATTTAGCTAATGATAGCAAGCGAGACAGCGCTAAACATAATCATGTATTACAGTCGAAACAGAAGTTAAGAAAACTTGCTTTGTAATGTGACGATTCCCATTATTATGAAATTTGAATCAACTAATAATCAGTAAACTGTTTTAGGCTTAAATTGTCATAAACTTTGAAACCTCACTCGTTAACAAATACCATGAATGCATTAATTCAGGGAAAGTTTCATAGTATATCCGAATATTGCTTTCGAAAACGATTTTTGCTAACACCTGGAGAAAATCAAATGACAAATGTCGTAGTGCTTCACACAGAAAAGATATTTCGCTGTGCAAACCTGCAGACATAAGTGCATATTTACTTATTCACATATAATGTTATTTTTATGACGATCAAATATTTCGTATTGGGGATTTCACGAGGATTTATTTGTCTCGATATATCTTGCATAATGCTACTAGCAAAGCTTTTGTCATCATGTCGAACAAACCGAACTTCGAAGGTCTGCCTTAAAAGATTGAAAATGGAAGTTATCATATGAAATTAACGAAATTCTGAACATTCAGATATACAAAACTACGGCAGAAATATTTACATTTTAAATCTCATTTTTGAAGTCCATTGCGCAGTTGGAGGAAGTTTTCATTTCGATAAATTCTCAACAGCTTGAAAATAGTTTGTATTTTGATGCAACATTTATCACATTTATAAATCTATAACAGCAAGGAGGTCCCCGGTAGCACTTCGCATTGATTTGACGTCGAATTTGTGATCGATTTTTGGTCGATATGAAACGTCGAATATAAATACCCACGTCCTCTTTTGTTGCGTCCTTTCGACGTCGAAATTTAAAATTATTAAGTCGATATCAAGTCAACAGTAGACGAAGATTCGATTTTTCGAGAGAAACATGCACATCGTTGCTATGTAGTGTAGACGTCGATTCTACGTTGATATCATGCAGTTTAATCATCGATTCTAGCATTGCTGTAAAGTTAAATCTACGTTTACTCTACAATTTAGATGTTGAAACATGAAATTCTAAACTTTTATTCGTGGCATAAAACGTAGAATGTATTCGTATTTGTAGAACGATTCTACGACGCTGTCTACGATTTAAAAAATCCATAATTTTTTTTTATTGTTACAACATCCATGTGTTTTTTCTTTTGGTTTCTTTTTATAGGAGGTTTAACAACCACCGTGAGCAACTCAATGGGCTATAAGCAGTCGCCCGTCCCTAATTTAGGGTCACTGGTTCCAGGGAAGGGAGAGAGCCAGTACCGTAAGACAAACACAACATCCATGCCTCACCGGGACTCGAACCCTTACCCCGTTCTGACGAATTATCAGAGGCCATCGCTTAGACCGCCACCTTATATATCTTAAAAAGTAACTCTAGTTAAAGGAACGGGACTCAACTTCTTATAAACATACTTAAGCAAAGAAAAACAAAACAAAAAAGACTTTTAACTTTCCGGCGAGAAAGGAAATAAGTAAGAATCTTGTCTTACAACAGAAATGATACAACCAACCAACACCTCAGTTTCCAAAAAGTTTGTTTGGCGTAATGGTTGCAAAGGTGCATGCGCGCGATGCTTGCAGATCGTATAATAAACATTGATTATTGTTCCACCTACTGGAACTAAAGGGAAAGTGCGTAAAACCGTCTATATGTATACTAAAATTCAATGTAATGATTTTCTTGACGGTCCGTCTCGTGTATTTTACTTCGACAATTATGTCTCGACGTAATATCGACCTGGTAACCAAAACTCGACGTCGAATCGACATTACTGTGATTTCGGGGGTATCCTGAATTTTCTTTCGCAGATATCATGAGTTTAATTTGTCTTATTGAATTTCAAAACGGGACGTTCTTTCAAAAGCAGATTAGGTTATCTAATGCCTTATAGGTTAACTTTCCTATTGTATTGAAAAGAAAGTAATGTCCGATGACAAAGTACCCAAAGTCGGCGCACATTGGCCACTGAGATTGCGCAACACACACTCATGACATCAGCAGGCAGGTGGCTTAGTCAGTGGCTGTTAGCCGTCAGAAGGCGAAGAGTGTAAGTGCCAGATAACATGGAAGTGGACAAGAAGCGCATCCGTCATTGCATGCTGGGTGAGTTTCGCAGCGGTAGCACTTCGCAAGTGCTGCAAGGAATATTACCAGTGGGTACCTCAATGCCATATCACATAGTCAGTACTATCATTGGTTCGAACGGTTTCGAGAGGTAAGTTTTGGCCAGCCAGATCATCCCAAAGATCAAAGACCGGCAATAGTGGATATGGACATGCTGAAGACCTAAATTGAGCCCAACCTACGTGTAACCACGTGGTAGTTGGCCGAACAGCTGGAAACTATCTACACGAGCACGCAACTGCGTCAGCTTGAGAAAATTGCACAAGGAGGAGTTCGGGTACCCCATCAATTCGCAGTTACCCATAAAACAAATCGCATGAGAGCATGCGTTTCCCTGCTTCCACGTGACCAATTTGAACCATTCTTGGACCGCATTGTGACAGGTGACGAGAAATGGATTCTGTATGACAATGTCAGAGCCCGGAAACAATGGTTGGTTCCAAAACAGAAGCCCATGCCGATTCCCAAGGCCGGTGTACACTCACGTAACGTCCAGCTGTCTGTTTGGTGGGATGTACGCGGTGTCGTGTCTTTTTTAAATGCTGCCGGACAACACCACTATCACTGCCGACGTGTACTACCCTCAGCTCGAGGATCTGCAAGCATCTCTTACGTCGAAACGAACAGCGCATCTGAATCGCAAGGGCGTTTTCCTACAGCAGGATGGGGGAGACCTCACACAGCAGAGTTTACCAGTCCCAAAATCAAGTACCTGGATTGGGAGCTGCTGCCGCACCCAGCCTCCTCGCCGGACATTAACTCAAGCGACTACCACCTTTTCCGGTTGTTGCAGCATTTCCTGGACAAACAGCGGTTCACCAAACAGGGCGATGTCGAACGTGCACTTACTTCTTTGCGTTCAAGCCACTACAATTAAACAGGGACTGTACCCAACAGCTGCTCAGACGACGGGAGCAGGTGGTGGCAAACGATCTCAACTACATTTTGAACTGACTTATACATGTACGATAATAGGGTAATTTTCACTTTTCTGAGGCACTGCATTTGAAGACGCTATTTTCTTTCCACCCCAACATTTTCACGTTTAAGGAATGTACGGTAGCCATACAAAACATTAAGAAACGTACTAGTAACCATATCTGAAGCTGTTTATGCGTATTGTATCCAAAATTACTTATAATAAATAAATAAAGAAAAAGATAATACCGTATTTTTTTGCTAATTTTTTTTTTTTTTTTTTTTTTTTTTTTGATTGGAGGTTTAACGACCACCGTGAGCAACTCAATGGGCTATAAGCAGTCGCCCGTCCCTAATTTAAGGTCACTGGTTCCAGGGAAGGGAGAGAGCCAGTGCCGTAAGACAAACACAACATCCATGCCTCACCGGGATTCGAACCCGGACCCCTTTCGGACGAACGATCAGAGGCCAACGCCTTAGACCACTGCGCCACCGGGGCGGCTTTGCTAATTTTGCGGTCCATTTCCAGGATCTATCTACGTCCCAGTCTCATCTGTCCACTGACGTATCATTGTACTGGTGTTTCATCCATACGGGTGACAATTTCACGTTAGAAAATCCAGCTTCTTTTATCCCAACAATCCTTCCTCGCTCAAAGCCCGTCAGGTGTTCATGATGCGTCCTTCTACTGCGACGGGGCGTAGTAAGATACAAGAGAAAAAAAGGATATTGGACTGATTGTTGGTCTACTTACAAGACACTGTCGTCTCAATAGGCACCTTAATTTGATTGGGGTGAAAGAGGACCCACTCTGCAGAGGATATCGTCTAGAAGAAGAGACTTCCTTGCATTTTCTTTATGACTGTGACTTTTTTACGGCACTTAGGCTCGAACACTGCGGTACTCATAACTTGAGACCAAGTGATCCCACTTTAGTACCAGTCAAGAGCATTCTTGCTTTTGCTCGTGCATCTGGTCGCTTTCGAGATTAGGGCTGGGGATGCATAATAGACCTCAGGTCGCAGTGCTAGATCATTGTACCCCCCCCCCCGTCTAGTTACAATTACAAGACACAAGAAACACCCGGTCGACTAAATGTTGGCTCCTCACATATTGTAAGATCTCATTTGAGTCAGTTCTTTAAACCCAAGACCGGCCGGACAGTTCAGAGAGAGCTGCTTCTAAACCGCACGCGCATTTTTACTGATATTTTAATATGTTACATGTAACAACATGTTGTACGTATCCTGTAATTTTCAAGCTAATATCAGCAGTCCTTCAGGTGTTGCAATTTTCGAAAGAGGTGGTGTATCACAGGGAGTTTTTAGATAGACAAGTGTCCGAATATTTTTGATCAGATAGTGTACACAGTCGTATAAGAATAATATTAACACCTACTTAATAATGGAAATGACCATCCTTGTCCCAGATGAAGGAAGACGCCGTAGCATGGACGCAAATATGCCCTGGAAGGCTGTCCGAGGCACACGTGCCCATTCGGACTGCACCAGAGCAAGGAGGTCCCGGAGATGACGTGGTTGTGGGTCGGCTCGTCGAACCTGTCGATCAAAATAGTCCCACAAGTGCTCTATAGGATTGAGGTCGGGCGATTTTGCCGGCTAAGGGAGAACGGAGACATCGCTGTCGTGTTCCTGGAACCACTCACGCTGTTACAGGGCTTGGTGCTGAGTCATATTTCAGCGCCCTGTGAGGAGGGTTCGTGGATGCTTCGCTTGCAGCTTGTTTTTGAATCGGGGATTTAACCCATATTTTACCCGGCCGAAGCAGATTAATAAAATGTGAATATAATATCAACCCAAGTATTTCCTGGCTCTTGCAGTGTGGAAGGTGTTTATTAAGGTGTTATGGGGAATGTCTCAAAGCATTGTCCTGATTTTCTTTATTGCACTCTATTATCATTTACTCGTTGATCGTCTTCCCGTTACGTCCAGTATTCGCTTCTTTCTTCTTCATTCACGCTCAACTCTTAGCATTTTCCTTAAATCACACCACGGTCAAGCTTTTCACACCTCGCTCTCTCCACTCCTTATCACCGAATCCCCAGTTGGACCGTTCTTCCTTCGGCTCCTTGCGTTTTCTCCCCCAGAAAAGTGTTCACGCAACAACTCCTTCCCCTCGCTTGGCAGTGTGGAAGGTGTTTATTAAGATGTTATGGGGAATGTCTCAAAGCATTGTCCTGATTTTCTTTGCTGCACTTTATTATCATTTACTCGTTGATGTCATCCCGTTACGTCCAGTATTCGCTTCTTCCTTCTTCATTCACGCTCAACTCTCAGCATTTCCCCCTAACTCTCTCTATTGCTTATCACCGAATCCCCTGCTGGACCGTTCTTCCTTCGGCTCCTTGCATTTTCTACTCCCTGGAAAGTGTTCACGTAACAACTCCTTCTCCTAGCCTGGGACGGCTAAAAAGCCGCAATATCCAGATCCCCTTTTCCCAGAAAGCGCAGAAGTTTCTTAATTGGCTTCCCTGTCCACTCTTGTTACACCCTCACACGAAAGTGAAAAATCTATAAATCCAACCCTCCCTCTAAAGGGACGTATGAGAAAGAGAGTACTTTGGCCATTGCCCAGCACATCGAAAAAAATGGCGGGAAAATTATTACAATTCGCTATCCTTAAAATGGTTATGCCGCCCCGGTGGCGCAGTGGTCTAAGGCGCTGGCCTCTGATCATTCGTCCGTAAGGGGTCCGGGTTCGAATCCCGGTCTGGCATGGATGCTGTGTTTGTCTTACGGCACTGGCTCTCTCCCTTCCCTGGAACCAGTGACCCTAAATTAGGGACGGGCGACTGCTTATAGCCCATTGAGTTGCTCACGGTGGTCGTTAAACCTCCAATCAAAAAAAAAAAAAAAAAAAAAAAAAAGAATGGTTACTTAACTTCCCTAATGACAAGCATCGTTATCTAGGTAACAATATTACAACGCACCTCCTCAGAACCGTGGCACAGCGCATCATTATGTTGGTGGACATCATCACCACCAGGGTAAACGTCCAATATGAAGGGATGCATGCGGTCAGTGCGGATGGACAGGTAGCCATTGACTTTCAGGGACCCATCCAGTGGTACCAGCGGTCCCAGGTCATATAAAGAAAATATCTCCCAGACATGCACACTGCCACTGCAGGCCTGTACTTGACCTACAAGGGTGTCCTGGTGTTTGGTTCTTGTGTGTCTGACGCCGTATCCGCCACCGCCCGTCACTTCTGTGGAGTAGAAACCTAGATTCGTCGGAGAAGGTCACCTTTCTCCACTCTTCCACTGTCCAATGACGGTAGCTCTATACGAGCTACAGGCGTCGTTGTCGATGGATTTTGGTTAAACATGTGCGCCTTAACGCAGCGTCGACTCCGGAGACCCATGCGTAACAGGGTTCGCTCTACTTTTATCGAGGACATGTACCTCGGTGTCCCATTGGTCGTTTGCGTGGCCAATTGTTGGGCTGTTGCACATCGATTACCCTTTACCAGTCGACGGGGGAGACGTTCTCCTTTGGGCTCGATGCTCTTTAGGGCTCCCCGGTTATGACGTCATGAGGCAAACTCGGTGTGTCAGCGGTTCGTTCTTGGTACCCCCTTACTACAGCACCTCGCGAATAGCCCACAAAATGTGCAGTTCCTGAGATGCTTCCACCCTTGGCATGGTAGCCGATGATCATTCATTTTAGAACGTCCGTCAAATCACTACCTCTACCCACTGTTCTCACGTGACGCACTATGGCTCATCTGTTCTAACCGGGCACTTATATCTCCGTGTGCTCGTCCTTGTCATGTGCATTCCGTGACGCGCCTGGGCAGGTACACTGTGATTCCGGGGGTGGTCATATTATTCTGATACCACCGCGTATGTGATAAACGAACAAATGTCATTTTTTATTAGTTTGATGTCTGTGATGAAGCCACCGCGAATGTATTCAGGCAGGGAATTATCTTGACGTTTTGAAGCACAGGTGTAGAAGTAATAAACCTATGCGAAAATCTGTATTTTTTCCCCTACGCCGTCAGATAATTGTTTATTAAATGTGATTTATGTGCTGCGAACCTATTTAGCCCTCCAGGTGGCAGGAGTTTTGGAAGAGGCAACGCGAATTTTTTTCTCATGTGTAACAAAAGACTCCCCTTTCTTTAGTATACGTCGTCGTTAAGATGCGCAAATATGCATTCTCGCACCTATTAATCTAAAAATCCTTTCGACGTAATATTGCGTTCCTGCGGTATTTGAACAGGTTTTCGAAGAACGTATTATTGCGTCGTCGCCACTTTGGGCACATAAACTTTCAAACGTATACATACGTGCTTGCCACCTGGAGGGTTAAGCACATGAGCAATTTATGTAACAGTTACCTAACTCGTTAACCATTTAAAACTACAGCTAGAGTTTAGGGCTCTATAAGTTCACCTTTTCCATCCGTAATTCGATGATACTCGTGGATCATTTAAATATCGAGAAATCCTCATTTTCACCCGTTCATTCACACTTTCTGGGTATTTCCCGATAAAGACATCAGCCGAGATAAATTTAAAGCAATGCGAAGGATTTCGTTATTCTCCAAAATAAGTAATTATGTGACATACTTTCCTTATTAATTAAAACTGTACGAAGAATCTCTAATTAAATTACGTATTTAGGAAGAAAACAAAAGCAGTCAAAAACAGCATGAAGAAACTGAAAACACAAGAAAATAAAAGTAAGCATTGCACATAATGTAATTGTGTGCTCAAAGCCCAAGAGTTATTAGCATATTCGTCTAAATTAATTAGCAAGTAGTCTGGGATTTGCACACAGTAAGAAAACTCCAGTTATATGCTTTTAAGGTATTCGACTGTCATTTTTCACAACTAAATTTCTTATTTATTTTGAGCGTAGTTTCGTTTACAAGTCGCATAACCCTTTGTTTCTCTAAATATGTGTCACACTTTAGCAAAGAACATTCTTTCGTGAATGCTGTAATTTGGGAGTCAGGAGACTCAGCTCAGGAATCTGAGTAATGTAATCTGTTATCTCTTAAGAAGTAAAAAAAAATCTCAGTTTGTAAATCTTATCCGAAAATACTTTTTTCTTTTCTTTTAAATATTTGTAGCAGTATATCCTATAAATTACGTTGATAAATAAAGAATTAGAAAATTTCTATCGTTGAACCTTCAAGAACAGGCTATTAGTTAGAATAATGTGAAGAATGTTTTACGAAGAATGACTAACTATCTTTAATGGAAATTATTGTACGGCTTTATATTAAGTTTCGCAGTAGAAAACTATCGGCTGGCTACGAAGACTAGTAAAAACTTTTTTCTGTTTACCTATTTACTGGCTAACTCAGTTTCTGAACATATTTTGTTATACCCGTTCTGTAAAATGTTAGAACACTGGAAGCGATAGGATAAACAAGCAAGAAGATACGGAATTCTCCGATGTAATTAGTATATCTTTTGAATCCTTTAGGACCCAAAATATATTTTTTAAAAGTGGATTTTAGAAAACGCAGGAAATGAAGGGAAGAAAAAGCAAATTAATTAATAACGACGAACTGTAAACGAACTATGCATAAAGTAGTAAAACTATACTAGTAATCCCATTTATTGACGTAAGAATATGAATCTATGTTTACACTATTTGAAAGCACGTTAACAATGGCGGGGGAAATAAGATATATAGAGTAATATTTTAATAACCAGCTATTTCCTTTTTGTTTGTGAACTTAGAATTGCGCAGTTGCAAATATTAAAACGCCACGCGCAGAAGCGCAAACAGTATTTTTTTCTTTTCTTTTCTTTCTTTTTCATTTCATCTACAAATATAAATAAAAGAATGCCTGGTTATATTCTGCAAAAAAATGTTTTATTATTTTCTGTGAATTTCGGGTTGAAGGAAAAAGAAAGTTCCCAAATCATATTTCTTCATTATACGCATGAAAAAGTAATTTATGACGCCATGACGAAGTAAATTCCACCACCATCTTTAAGTCAGGGGTGGGATTCGAAGCTACGAGTGCAATCCACTATACAACACTGACACGTGCTCTTACTGCTATCTGCTTTTGCCTTATGTGCATCCTGAGGGGCTGGCACGTCACAACCACTGCTACCTACTGTATTGGAACCCAAATTTTAGAGTTAAATGAGAAAAGAAACTGGTTTGACAGTCTAAAATAATCATTTTAGGTTCAGAAGGGAAATCTTAAAAGTAAATTTCATGCGATAGGATTCCAAATGAAAAATTATGTATGCTGTTTATAAACGAAATGTAGAACCAAAATTCCTGATGTAACGTTTTCCTGTTTCTAAAGAGTTGATCGTGTAACGAAACACATCTCTGACTTCATGTCAGAATGATTTGGATGAGATGACGTCACACCTTCAGCAGGGGAAAAATCGGCCTCTTTTTTTTTTTTTTTTTTTTTTTTTTTTTTTGATTGGAGGTTTAACGACTACCGTTAGCAACTCAATGGGCTATTAGCAGTCGCCCGTCCCTAATTTAAGGCCACTGACTTTAGGGAAGGGAGAGATCCAGTGCCGTAAAACAAACACAACATCCATGCCTCACTGGGATTCGAACCCAGTCTCTTCTCGGACGAATGGTCAGAAGCCAGCACTTAGACCACTGAGCAAACGGGGCGGCAAATCGGTCTTTGTTCCTATGACAGCAAAACAAAGTGATACAGGGGTGCGCTGTGCCCGTGCAGGAGGTGAAGTAACCTTCACGAAAACACGAAGAGCTAAGCGTGACGTCACAAATATTTATTTCTCGGTCTTCGCTATGACGACGACTTTCAGCTGCGCCACAACAGTGAGGCATACGTTCAGACGCTCACACAAAGGAATTGTGTTGATTTATATTATTTGTTATTTATGTTTAGACGTATTATATCCTCAAGTCAAGTCACCGTGTTTAAATTGTTGAAACGTTACATTATTCAGATTGCGGTTTCTTTATATCTTCCTTGAAAAGCCATCTGGTTCATGTGTGAAAGCTTGGAAACTTTTATTTATATTCTTACGCCAATAAATCGGATTACTTGCATAGTTTTACTACTTTATGGGAGAAAAAACATTTATGACCCCTACCGAAAAATCTGTAGTAATTAAAACAAAATATTCACGCTGTTTTTCATAGTGAATGGAACAAATCGAAATTTTACCGGTATCGCATTGCATTTCGCATTGCGATTACTCAAAGTTGCGATACAGTAAATGCTAAAAGTCTATCGTACCAAAGGTCACTAAAGTAATTCACCGATGCTGTCACACGTACGGTCATTCACAAACATAATTTTCAAATTGTAGGTCAAGATTAAAAATACTTTATTTACAATTAAAAATTAATATTGTTTGGGTTCTCTGTCAACCTCTTCCAAGGACTATTACAACAATTTCAAAGACTGAGATTCACGACTTTGTCCACAGAGAAAAAACCTACCAAGTACATCGGCAAAGTTGATTTCATTCCACCTCTTGTGTCTATCTTAAGAAAAGCCTGTTACAAACACAATCTAACGTTTGGAGTGTCCACCAGAAACCTTTTTTCCACGATAAGAAATGATAGAGATAGAGTCCCAGCACTTAACAAACCAGGCGTCTACTGCATACCATTAATTCATGAGGATTCAGATACTGCAGTTAAATACTATATAGGTTCTACCCTAAGAACCGTTAATGTCAGAATGGGTGAACATAAATACGCTCTTCGTTCTGGAACGGTTTCCACAGCTTTCACTCAAGCTGTTAACCAGGGAGGTTACTCCCCAGATTGGACAAATGTTAGGGTACTTAACTCAAGTGTTAATAAACGTACTGTCTTCCTTACGGAAAGCCTCTTCATTCTTGCATATTGGGAAACATGCTGTAACATTGAACTCCCGACATTTGTTCCAAGACAGTGGAGAAAGATGGTTGCCCCCTCCTCACACAACTCTGAAGAAGAGGACTTTATAGGATAAGATATTAAAACTTGATTTTTTGGACTTTAACGATTTGTTGATGGCATCACCGGTGATTGAGAAAACCGAGTGGATTGTGGGTCGGGTTTGACAGTATATAATGTCTGCTCCTGTGTTTCGTGGCGCTTGAACCTGATGATGGGTGCTATGTTCAGCCCCGAAAGATCTCGCGTGTAAATATTAATTTTTAATTGTAAATAAAGTGTTTTTAATCTTGACCTACAATTTGAAAATTATTTTTGTGAATGACCGTACGTGTGACAGCATCGGTGAATTACTTTAGTTGCGATACAGTTTGAGATTTGTATAGCATATTTTTGCGATGAAAGTTTTGAGGTGAACTCACTGCATGAGTGTCAGCGCTGATGCAGAAAATGACTCTAAAAATACTGTATCTAAAGGAATTTGGATGACACATTTTGAGTCAGTGCAGATGTTTGACCAGGAGCGTAAAAAATAAATCTTGAAAAGCTGAACTTTTGTGTGTACAACAGACTGTCAAATTCACATGAGCCAAAAGTGTATTACAGTGGGTGTTAATATCCTTCATACAAAGTTATGGCCAACAGAAAAACAAGCACCTGATTCTTTTGGTGATGACTTGATAAGAATGCTGTTCGACCATATTTCAGAATTTCTGAAGAACACTGAATAAACATACTTTGTTGCAGGAATGAGAAGATTACAGAAACTTTTAGATGAGGAACTTGCTTCACTTGAAGCAAATATTTCGTGGGCATGAAAGACAACACCTCTGTGCGTGCACAAACTTTTGCTTTGCCATCATGATCTTAAAAGTATTTTCAATATTAAACGAAAAAGTAGAATATTGAAAATACTTTTAGTCGTTTTCAGCAATGGACCATGTGAAAATTGGTTTCAGAAACATTGAAACACAGAGACTTTAAATAATCTTAAAATTGAATAAACAAAGACATCGCTCTTTCCACGTTTTATCAACACATGATAACCGAAAAATTGTTATCCAGTCACTGCTGGGGATCCAGATCCCAGATCTCTCGATATTTAGCCGAGCGCGTTCGCCTTACGCTACGGTGGCCAACAATCAACGACGCTATGTGTGTTTTTCTGTCAGTTTCTGACATCATAAATCCGTAAGATGGGCTCAGCTACTGAGGCGTCTCCATCTGGTGGGCATCAACGGCACTAGATATATATTAATTATAGCAGTTAAATCCAAAGTGAAAATCCTCCAAAATAAACAATTAGTGAATAAACAATTGTTGGCCACCGTAGCGTAGGGTTAACGCGCTCGGCTAGATATCGAATTCACATGAGTCAAAAATGAGAGATCTGGGATTCGAATGCCCAGCGGTGACCGAATAACAATTTTTCGGTTGCTATGTGTTGGTAAAACGTGGAAAGAGGGATCTCTTTGTTTATTCACTGACGCCACGTGTTTGGAGAATCTTAAAATTACTTTGGAGGCCTGTGACGTGCATGTCAAGAGGGATAATTTGCAGCGATAAACTTCGTCGGTGTAGTTTAGTTGGGAGAACAGCTCCGATATCCTTCTCCTTCAGTGAGCTGCATTCAAGCGTGGTTTTCCAGCTGACCCTGAAAACTAAGATTCCGTCTCAGACCATTCGCAAGGGAGAAGAATGGCGTTGGGCGAGGGGACATATTGTATTCCTACCTCAGAGGTGAAGCACATGTCAAGACGGCGAAGCTGCAGCAATTAGCTCCCCCGGTGTAGTTTAGTTGGAAGAGCAACTGACTCCGGAGCGAGGATGAATAAGACCACCGCAGACTCGCGCGAAATGATTAAAACCGCCAACAAGGAAGATACTTTTTCTCGTGCATAAGTTTTTGAGTGTCACTAGAAATCTGCGAATGGTGAAGAGTGTCTGGAAGCAGAGCCACGCTCCAGTAGGCCTTCGACATCGACCGACTACGGAGGTTAATGTCAATACCATCGAGGCACTCCTACACGAAAACCCCCGAATGACCATTAAGGAGGTTGCTAGTACGATGCAGATGTCCGTTGGTTTCGTTGATGACTTTGTGAGAACCCGGTTGGGGGACCGAAAAGTCGCAGCAAAGTGGATTCCCCACTTGCTCACGAATGAACACAAAGCAAATCGTGCTATCACTCGTCGCCGGTGGAAGGGCCGGTTACGACGTGAGCCGCATTTTTGAGATCGAGCCGTCACATCTGATGAAACATTGTTTTCACCATTTCGATCCAGAAACAAGACAACAGAGCACCCAATGGAAACACCTATACGGAATCCCCAATTCAAGAAAGCAAAGTCTCAAGCAAGTGCATGAAAGGAAGGCCGCGCACCTGTTGTTGTTTTTTCGGTAAGAAGGGAATTGTGTATGAACATGTTGTTCCAGAAGGGAAAACTGCTAAAAGTGCCCGTTATTCTGAAGTTGCCAAACGTAAAAAAACTTCCCCAAAAAAGCCGGGAATATTCACAAATTGGTTGATTTTGCATCAAGATAATGGGCATCCGGTTTTTCTTAACCAGCAGATTATCCAAATCTAGGCATCGAAATGATAGCGCACCCTCCGTATTCTTTTTTTTTTTTTTTTTTGATTGAAGGTTTAACGACCACCGTGAGCAACTCAACGGGCTATAAGCAGTCGCCCGTCCCTAATTTAGGGTCACTGGTTCCAGGGAAGGGAGAGAGCCAGTGCCGTAAGACAAACACAACATCCATGCCTCACCGGGATTCGAACCCGGACCCCTTTCGGACGAATGATCAGAGGCCATCGCTTAGACCACTGCGCCACCGGGGCGGCCCCTCCGTATTCACCGGATCTGGTGGCGCTGTGTGGCTTCCACACAGCGCCACCAGGTCCGGTGAATACGGAGGGTGCGCTATCACTGGGGAGAAAAAACAACTTCGTGGGCGTCGGTTTGCATCAATACTATAGAACAATGCTGGGATGTGTATATCCAGAACCAAATGTTGTGAAAGGGCTTCAAGCACACCTTCCGGAAGTGGATAGAAAGGTGGGACCGGTGCATTTAGGTAGAGGGAAAGTGTAAGTATGTTTACTGCATTACACGTCTGCCCCATGTAAAATTAGACTCGTTACTTTTTGAGCGACCCTCGTATACCGAGGGTAAATCTGAAATTTTTAAAGTATTGGTACACAAAATGAAATGATTCTCTTAATGAAAAATATTGCGTAGCACATGTTGCTATATAAAATTATTTTAACGAATTTCCCCCTGAATGGAACCAGTTATAATGAAATTTTCCAACGAAAATCCTGGAATCCGTAAAATATCTGCAAACGAAATTGGTTATATGTATCTGCTAGCAGTAGAAAGATACGTTATTTACAAACTGCGTCCAAAATCTTCCCCAATACATGAAGATTTCCTGAGCCAAAGGAATTTTTCTAACAATTTGAAGTAGAGATATGGAAGGAAACGTTATCCAATTCCACGCACCATAGCAGGAGAACTGTATTCTATTTGAGGATGGAAACGAGAGCACACTATTCTTTGTAATGAAGACTATCTTACCGAAAAAGAATCTTTTATTACAGATTTTGAGGATGAGATTCTTCCAAATATAGATACATATAAGCGCGAGTTGTGCATTGCAAAGTTGAAAATGCACTCAAAATGTTCTTCCTGACGGCAGATATGTGAAGAAGAAAAAATTAAAATACGATTCACGGAACCAGAGACAGAAGTGAAAGAGTTTAAACACACATGCGCTTTTCGTTACCATAGCGACCGGCATACAGTGAGAACAAAATTTTGTCAATTAAATATTTTGAAGCTGGGATAGAGTTACAAACAGCAGCGCACAATTACGCCGCGTAGCGTTAGAACTGCGCATTATGAAAAATTAGAACTATTCCCCAGAGTGAATGGTGCCATGAAATACATTGGTCCTAAAAAATAAGGGATATTGCAGTTTCGAAGGGAAAACGTCATATGTAAATTAGAATCATTGAGAACACAGTACATATCGTGCGAGTTCTGCTAAAAGTACCCTACGAGGAGTGGAAAAAACGGGTCGTTTTACCACTTCGTTTACAATTTTGCTGAATATTTGCCTTAAGTGTGGGATTAATCTGAAATGATGTCCTCCGGGGCGGAGCGATGGCTTATGACGATTCGTCCGTGAAGGGTCTGGGTTCGAATCCCTGTGAGGCATGGATGTTGTGTTTGTCTTACCGCGCTGGCTCTTCCCCTTCCCTGGAACCACTGGCCCTAAATTTGGGACGGGTTGGACGTTAAACCTTCAATAAAAAAAAATGATCTCCAGACGACTTTTAAGCATTTACAACAGAGACACGGCCGCTACCATGCTACTGGCAAGTGTACAGCAGATCGATGTGTCTGCTTCTTTAGGAGTTTCGCAAAGTGTAGTAAGCCAGCTAGACATAAGATTTCTACGGCATGGAAATGCTGCAGGTCAACCCAGGATTGGGCCCCCGAGGATAATCAGCAGGAGGCAAGATCGCTACTTGACAGTAAATGCTAGGACAAGGCCCCGTATCACCAGAAGCCAACCCCGGGAATCACTTCAACCGGCTTCTGGTGTCACGGTATGTATTGAAACGGTACGAAACCGTCTTCACGAGTACGGACTCAGAGCAAGGAGGTCGCTGACATGTATAGCACTAACATCAGCTCACCGTCGTCAAAGATGTATCTGGGTCAGAGAGTACACATATCATAGGATACAGAGTGAATGTACTTTTCTGAGTTAATGTACAGAGTGAATGAGTGAATGTACTTTTCTGAGTTAATGTACAGAGTGAATGAGTTAATGTACAGAGTGAATGAGTGAATGTACAGTACATGTCATAGAATGTACTTTTCACAGACGAATCCCGTTTCGTTCTTTATGCTGATACTCAACAAAGACACGAATGGAGGATATTTTATTTTTCAGTTGGAGGTTTAACGACCACCGTGAGCAACTCAGTGGGCTATAAGCAGGCTTTCTGCGAAATTAGATTTTCGTAATTTATGGAAACCTATGTGTTGTAATGCTAAAAATGCAAATAAAAATTATTTGAATGTAAATTGGCAACATGTCATCATGAAGTTTGCATTTCTTATACTGTTCTATATTGTTCTGCTTTCAGGAATTCGCAGTACTGATGACGATCGGGTGGAGTGAAGTACAATTAGTTGAGTGAAACAAGCCCACAGGTGCGATCACACAGTGTAAGAAAACAGGACATTGTTTGCTTTTGTATTTGTTAAACAATTCAATACAATTATTTATTGCACATATTTAAAACTTACAGTTATGTGAAAATGCAATACGCCAGGAGGAATCTGAACACATTGGTTGTAAGGCGATTCCCCCTATCAGATGTAAGAAAAAGAATAAAACATATGGCATATATGAAAGCAAGTAAGATGGTTATAACAGAAGCACCACTGTTAGCAGCATGCTTGGAACTACAATTTAATGATAGGGTTGAGATTCGTTATG
The DNA here is from genome assembly GCA_039090855.1 of Macrothele yani. NCBI lineage: Eukaryota > Metazoa > Arthropoda > Arachnida > Araneae > Macrothelidae > Macrothele > Macrothele yani. Next base: position 104,794,882 of record CM076991.1, on the reverse strand, counting down.
GAGATCAGGGTGATTTACAATGTAATTTCGCAGAGACAAGGAAAACTTTTTGATATTTGTCAGGGATCTGATGTTCTCTGGGACATTATTCCATAGGATAATGGCTTTATACAGTATTCTATTTAAACCATAATTAAGTCTAACACACGGCTGACATAATTTGTTGTTAGCAACAGATCTGCTGAGGATAGAATCATCCAGATATTTGATGTCAGATTAAAAAATAGGCAGTTTAAGATGCATTATTTTAAAAAACATGATACCTAGTTTCAAGGTAAAAATTTCATGAATTTTTAGAACATTTAGTTTCAGAAATAACGGTTTTGAATGAGACATGCAATCTGTGTTCAGCATATAGCGAACAGATTTCTTCTGTAATTTGAGCAAGCATAATTTATTGTTTGCACTTATATTTGAATACCAAGATTCCAGACAATAAGAGAGATGGGTATAAATAAAAGCATAGTAAAATGTTTTTAGGACATTGATAGGGAAGAGATGCTTAATTTTACCAAGCAGGCCAACAGGTAAGGAAACTTTTTTTAAAACAAACTGAACATGCGTATTCCAGTTAAAGAATTCATAAAACCAAACACCAAGATACTGAACTTTGTCCACAATTTTAAGGGGGAGATCATTAATCCTGACTGGAAATTTATTTATGTCCTCTCTTTTATGAACGTTTCGGAAATATACGGCGTTGGTTTTTAGAATATTAAGTGATAATTTGTTAGAGCATAACCAATGAGATAAATTTGATAGATCATTATTGATCATTATCTGTAACTTATGCAAATCATGACACTTTTGAAAAATGACAGTGTCATCAGCGTATAGCAAAGCATGGGTTGATTGCAGGCACAGAGGAAGGTCATTAATATATAACAGGAACAGTAACGGTCCCAGTACCGAACCTTGAGGCACTCCATATGAAATATTTAGTACATCGGAGTTTATTTTATTTACAGTGACATATTGTTTGCGATGAGAGAGGTAGCTCATTAAGAGGGAAAGAATTTTGCCACGAAAACCGTATTTGGGTAATTTATGTAACAGAATGTCGTGATTTACCGTGTCGAAAGCTTTTTGGAAATCAATAAAAACACAAATAGTATAATAACTGTCATCTAGTGCTTCGGAAATGAAGTTTGACAACTTAGCAACAGCCATTTCAGTAGATCTGTTTCTTTGGAAACCGAACTGTTCCAAAGAGAGCATACCATGGGTGTGTAAAAAATCAACCATTCTGCTGTGAATAGACCTTTCAAAAATCTTACTCAAAACGGGTAACAAAGATATCGGTGTGTAATTACAGGTAGATTCCCAATCTCCTTTTTTAGAAATAGGAATAACCTTAGCGATTTTCAGACTGTCAGGAAACTGACCTGAATAAAAACTCAGATTAATAATATGTGTTATAAGTGGTACTAAAATAGAGATCGAGGTACTAAAATACAGGATACTAGAAGCCACTATCTCAGTTAACATGATGGATATTACCGAAAAATAATTTGTTTGCGAAACCGATCTATCGGTAGCACGATGTGTAACGTTGAAAAGGGAATTGTAACCATTAGAAATTCTAATGTGAATAGAAGAGATGGAAAGCATCTGTAATTAGAAGGTGTTAACACTGTACAAGTTCATGTAAAGTGTGGAAAAGATTGTACTAGATTAGACTCCATTGAAGCTACTCAGAAGAAGATAGAGGTTGGCCCAGTTGTATCGCCATTTAAATCAAAATTAAGATCAGCGGTCAAAGTTAGCCCAGTTGTATCGCCATTAAAATCAAAATTAAGATCAGCGGTCGAGGTGACAAAATTCAATTTTCGCACCTCTTGCTTATTTTGCGAAGAAGTTTGTAGTGAAGCACATGAGAAGAAAAAAAGTTTGCCAGACGACGGAAAACAGGTCATGTTTCTACTTTACCATCTCTAACTGCAGTAATGAAACAAGTAAGAGAAAGAAGTAAGGAACGGAGCAAAGAAGTACGATTTCGTGTTATGGGAATATCCGATCTTGTGGCCGAAGAAGCGAGATATCATCATGATTGATCAACGAGTTATTTTAAATTCAAACAATCAAGTGGAAAAGGTAGAGGACGTCCTGAAGACGTCCATCAAGCCTCGACGTTTGAATAACTCTGTTTACGTATCGCAAATTCCGATGACTGTCAATTCACACTCTCTCTATCGTCACCGGTTGGCTGCTAGGGATGATATTTGTTGCAGTTAGACATCGTATTCCACCCATGCAATGGAAAGTATTGTGTCCATCAACTGTCCGGACATCAAAGTCTGTACTACCATATACGAATTGGGAAAACACTCCCGATAGGCTAGGAGTATGCTGATTCATTACGATTGATGCTTCATACATCTTCACGTCGTAGCAAGACGAGCAGCAGCAAAGATGAGATGTAGCATCTACCAGAAGGCGGGAAACCATATTTCCTGTGCAAATATATACGTACCTAGACCCAATTGGATGGGTGAAATGAAACTTCCTGGTCTGACAGCTGATATAATTGCTTGAGTAGTGTAAACACATTTCCTTCCTTCAACCTTCGAAGTCGTCGTTTTCTTTTCCAGTTATCAAATGCTTCGAAAACATTTGTAAAGAGACAGGAATAACATCAACTACATCGTCCATAAAATCGCCACTACTAGTGTAGGTGTCTATTTCTAGAACTTTTGATTTTATATCTGTTCTAATTATGACTGCAACCGCCATAAATATCCTCAGTCTTTCATTTTCAGGATTTTTTCTCTTTCACTATAATATGACTGCTTCAATATTTTATGGCTTACTCCTCGGAAGCATACAACGGAAGGTTTAAAACGCATTCCAATTTTTATGATTATCTGGTCGTCATATTTTACCTCTAATTTAATCTTCAACCACTTGTCAGAGAGGGCATATTCCCCCATTAAATGTGACAATTCAGAAATTATGAATTGACAGTCATCGGAATTTTTGATATTTAAACAGAGTTGTTCAAACGTCGAGGCTTGATGTACGTCTTCAGGACGTCCTCTACCTTTCCCACTTGATTGGTTGAATTTAAAATAACTCGTTGATCAATCATGATGATATCTCGCTTCTTGGGCCACAAGATCGGATATTCCCGTTACACGAAGTCGTACTTCTTTGCTCCGTTCATCACTTCTTTCACCTACTTGTTTCATTACTGCAGTTAGAGATGGTAAAGTAGAAACAAGACCTATTTTCCGTCGGGTGGAAAACTTTTTTTTCTTCTCATCTGCTTCACTACAAACTTCTTCGCAAAATAAGCAAGAGGTGCGAAAATTGAATTTTGTCACCTCGACCGCTGATCTTAATTTTGATTTTAATGGCGATACAACTGGGCCAACCTCTACCTTCTTCTGAACAGCTTTAATGGAGTCTAATCTAATATAATCTTTTCGACACTTTACATGAAATTGTACAGCGTCAACACCTTCTAATTTCAGATGCTTTCCATCTCTTCTATTCATACTGGAATTTCTAATGGTTACAATTCCCGTTTTAACGGTTGCACATTGTGCTACCGATAGATCGGTTTCGCAAACAAATTATTTTTCGGTAATATCCATCATGTAAACTGAGATAGTGGCTTCTAGTATCCTGTTTAATAAATGTCCTGTTTTCGTACACTGTGTAATCGCACCTGTGGGCTTCTTTCACTCTACTAATTGTACTTCCCACCACCCGATCCGTCATCTGTGCTGCCAACTGCTGAGAGCAGAAAAACATAAAACAGTAAAAGAAATGCAAACTTCATGATGACATGTTGCCAATTAATATTCAAATAATTTTTATTTGTATTTTTTAGCATTACAACGCATAGTTTTACCATAAAATGAGGAAATCTAATTTCGGCCGCCATTTTTCCAAGATGGCGACGAAAGCTTAACTCGGATTGACCAGGACTTTCTTGTGTGTTGTAAGGTTGACTTACAGAACGTCTCTACTAAAAATTATCTTTGTGGGAATTACTTTCGCTGAAAACGCTATTTTGACTGTAGTATAAGACAAACACAACATCCATTCATCACCGGGATTCGAATGGGGATCCATCTCGAACGAATTATCAGAAACTAGCGGTTAGACCACTGCGCCATCTCATCGATGACTGGCACCTCCGTTGACTCTTCGTGAATTGCAGACTGGCTTCATGGAGGCGTGGCGAAGATATCCATAAATCCTCCTCGATAACCTCATCATCATTTCCATGCCACACATGAGTGCAGCGGTCTTATCCGTTCGAGGGGGCCACACCTCCTACTAGAGGTCACTTACCACATTCAAAAGTAACTTTTCCCTGTTGTGTTGATATGCATATTGTTGTACATCATATCGCATCATGTGCATTAGATGACAATATTGCATAAAAAGTCGCTAATGTGCTATTTTTAGCACGTCTTTCGTAAAAAAAGATCGTGCTTATGTTATCGATTTGTCCATCCGTCCGTCTGTCTGAAGACACCATATCTCTGTAACTATTAGTCCGATTTGAAAATTTCTTTTTGCATTGGGAAGCTTGAAATATGCAAATGCCGATCCTTCATTTCGTTTTTGTTTTTGTTTCTTTACGCTGTACAGTTTGGCCGCTACAGGACGTAAATGCAGATCATACCGATTTCAAAACACATTTTATTCCATACATTTGATTCTAAACATCCGATTGGAAAAAATTATTTTATCTTTCGATTCCGGTTATGTCAAAGAGTATTTTAGGTATACTCGCTTTTTCAAGTTAAGCATAGATTTCCCGCAAAGGGGCGTAAAAATAAATTACGTTTTTCCCGATATTTCTTCTTCTAAAAGTCCGATTTGAAATATTATTTCTTCAGCGGATACTGCCCCTATTGGAATATCTTTTACATATAATTTTTAATTTTTGGTAAAGAATAGTTTGGCCAACAGGGTAAGTGTTAAATTTTTGCTTCTGATATATTTGCCATAAAATATGAGCTTCTAAAATCTGGATTGAAAAAATTCTTTCCTGAACCAATGCCACTCACGTCGGTAAACCTTTTCGGAATATTTTCTTCTTAAAATATTTCACGGTTTCTCGCCAGGTATTATCGGGCGGGTTCCGATTTGGGTTCACCCGGCGTAATATTGGGAACCAAGGGGGTGTCGAGTGGATTGTGATTCTGCGATTCCCAGATTTAGGGCTGACGCAGCTTCAGGATCCACTGACGGGGCGATAAAAAAAAGAAAAGAAATGAAAAGAAAGAAAGACAGAAAGAAAAAAAACTTTCCTAGCTGGTGGTCGTTGTTGTTCTTAAAGCGCAAGCGTCGCCGCCTGTCAACACGATTGTCACTAGGCAATCACCAACATGTTTCAAAGGTTTTATCGTAGAGACATAAATTCGGTGAACTCATTGAACTTCTGGTGGCTTTGCAAAACCAAGCGCAAATGTCCCCCACCTGGTCTTCGAGGGGTCGCGATGAGGATGCTATTAACAGCTGCCACTCATATCGGTCATGGCGATTTCAATGGTGTTTCTGGCAAGCGGAAGCATCCGTTATAGCAGCTTTTAAGTAAGTTTTTAGTGAAAGAATCTTAAGTTTCTTACGCTTTCGGAATACATGTCTGTCATACACTGAATTGCCAGAAGTCATGAGATACGTACCTAGTGTAGGACCTCCTCTAACCCAGTGAAGTGCAGCAACTCGACGGGGCACCGATTCCACAAGTGACCAGATGACTTCTAAAGAGTTATTGAGCCAAAAAGACTTCTGAAGAGATGTTGAACAGCCGGCCACAGTTCCCTGGTATTTGTAGATGCCAGATCTTAGGTGCGAATGGACCTTCCCAGCACGTCCCATGAGTGCTCTATTGAGTTCATGTCGGGCGAACGTAGTGGCTACACCATCCGACGGAACTGTCCAGAATGTTCCTCAAATCAATTTTGGACATCTTGGGCCCGATGACATGGTGCATTGCCCGCCTGGAAAATCTCGTCGTTGTTGGAGTACATGAAGTCCATGAAAAGCTACAAACAGTCACCGAGCAGAGCAACAAAGCGATTACCGGTTAATTACGTGTTTACGAGGACCAGAGGACCCGAACCGTGCCACATAAAGACACCCCCCACATGTATGGAACCACCAGTACCTTGCACATTGCCTTGTTGACAGCTTGGTCCATGGCCACATGGAGTCTGCGCCACACCCCAACCCTATCATCAGCTCGTAACAACTGGAAGCGTGACTCATCGGACCACACCACATGTTGCCAGTCACCCAGGGTCCAGTTAATGTGTTCACAAGCGACACCGTGGATCGAGGAATGTTGAATGTCCGCACAACTTCGGAAATTGAATGTCCCATGCGTCTGGCTCCCACTACCATGTCACGTTCAAACTCCGATAATTCACGACAGCTTGCCATAATCCTACTGGCGGTTGTTCAATCTGACGCATTAGATTATAATTCGCAACTGATAAATATCGTGCCATGCGTCGAAGCCTTTATACGACGACATCGCCAATTAAAAATTTGCATACTGCTGTCCCATGACTTTTGGCACCTCAGTGCACATATTTTTTTCCCATTGAGAAATTTCAATGACCAATCAATAGATAAGTCTGTATGGTGGATAAGACGAGCCCTGTACTTCTGAAGAAAAAAAGCCCCGTCTTTTATACGTCGTAATATACGGTAATTAAGTTTTACATTTATTTGGTCCCTTATCGCCTACTGAGAAATGGTATTAACTTATTCTACTTGAGTGGACCCCTTTTCTAAGACAACCCAAACTTTTAACTCATAAAAAGTACCGAAAAACATTTGTGTCGTTCAAGATAAATCTGTATAAGCATAAGATTCGAAATACCTCTGCGGGAGAATCGTTTTGTGCTCTGTGTCACTCTGTAGATAAGGAGGCGTAGATGATGAACCATCACAGTATGTACTAGTGTCTTCTTCAAAATTGGGAAAGGAGAGTAGAGCATACCAACGACCCAGGGTTCCGAGTACAACGACTTACGTCTAACTGTAGTTAGTTTCATTAATTTATAAGAGCATGCGTGGCCCGACGGTGCTTTTCTCATATACATATTCACGGCAAACGCCTGTGACGTACCTGCGAGCAGGACGCACACGACATAATGGCAGATAGCAGTCAGAATGAACGTCCGCGTAGCTCAATTGGTAGAGTGACTTATTCCGGAATGAGGGGATCCGGGTTCGAATCCTGGCGTGGACAGAAATGACGGAGAAATTTACTTCGTTATAATGGCGCCCGAACTATCCGGATGACCCGACCGTTCAAAATCTCGCAATGGTGTGATGTTATTTCCACACCGCGAGATAGGAAAAATCAGAGAATCCCTTCTCCAGCGCTTCGAAAAATAAATGTGTGTGACGTTGCATTCCACACACCGGATTGACTGGGAGTTCTCAAGTGCACGTTCTACAGTGGATGGATGGCTGGCTGCGGCGATTCATGGTCACGGCTGACCCGTGGGCCATGCCTCCGGCCCTCTTTCGGGGGGGAATATGTGACGTACCTGCCAGCAGGACGCACACGACATAAAGGCAGATATGAGTCAGAATGAACATCTGCGTAGCTTAGTTGGTAGAACGACGTGTTCCGGAATAAGCGGACTCGGGTTCGAATCCCGCCCGGCGTAGACCAAACATACCGGAGAAATTTACTTCGTTATACGCCATATACAAGATGAAAGGAAAATTTTATTTTTTCTTTAGGAAATAACTTTTCAGACAGAAAAGTCTAAAATGAAGTTATGGATTATTATTCACAAGTATTAAAATTCTTTCCTTTCAAAAAATGCAGGCCGCCCCCGGTGACACATGGTTTGAGCGCTGACTTATGACCATTCGTCCGAGATGGGTCCGGGTGCGGATCCCGGTGAGGCATGGATGTTGTGTTTATCTTACGGTACTGGCTCTTAGCCTTCCTTGAAACCAGTGGCACTAAATTAAGGACGGACGACTGCTTATAACCCTTTGCATTGCTCACTGTGGTCGTTAAATAACCAATTAAAAAAAGGAAGAAGGAAAAAGAAAAGGAGCAAGTGGGCCTCTTGAGCCGTGGAGAGCGAGCTCGGGCCCCAGTGCAATAAAATCTCCGGGCTCCCCCACCTCGGCTCTTCCACTAACCACATAATCCATATTTCCGTTTCCTCACTTACCTACCCCCCTACCCCCACCCGCCATTCTCCTACTTCCCGACAGCCCGACCGGTTACAACACTTCAATCTTTTTTTTTTTTTTTGCGGTGGCTAATTTTTCATATTCTGTCCTCCGTAAACAAACCCTCGAACCCTCCCTTTCGACAAAAGTTTTCTCAGAAAACTCTTGAACGCCATCTACCGACAGACGTTCTTATTTTTCTTAGTACTTTTTCAAAATCATCACATTTTTCACCTTTCATTTTTTAGAGTGTAATATACGTCTAAAGATGCGGCCTCTGGGAAAGTATCTACAAAGCGTTCTCATAAGTAAACATTAAATTTTATGTTTTCTCTTTTAGATGGCGCTGTGAACAAAATGACTTCATCGGAACAAAGGAACATAAACGAAGTCGGAATTACGCGCAAAGACACTATATTTATTTATAAAAGTTGCCGCAATGAGAAAATAATGGGTTGAGCATAAAATAAAAAGACAAAAGATGCCGGCTACTGGTGGGAAACAGTGACAAAATCCACGTGATAAAAATTGTCTGCAGCCTTTGATGACCAGCAATAACGCTGTATATCATACACAATTATCTGTGTCGGTGAGTAGCAAAGCAACACAGAGAACCCAATGTGTGGTGTCGGCGTGTCGTTGGAAAAGAAAAAAAAGAAATGAAAAACGTAATATGGAGAGCTAGTTTGATTTGCCGCAGGTAACCCACGCACGTGCTGCAGTTAGTTTGGGAACTCGAGTAACATTGTAACACTTCGCTTTTTTTTTTTTTTTGTATTTAAAGCAAGTTTTGAATTTATTACATTTGTACATTTATGACATAAATTACACATTTTTACGCGTAACTTCCCAACCCTGGTGACGGTATAGCTTGAAAATATCCCGGCCGCCCCGGTGGCGTAGTGGTCTAAGGCGCTGGCCTCTGATCATTCGTCCGTAAGGGGTCCGGGTTCGAATCCCGGTCAGGCATGGATGTTGTGTTTGTCTTACGGCACTGGCTCTCTCCCTTCCCTGGAACCAGTGACCTTAAATTAGGGACGGGCGGCTGCTTATAGCCCATTGAGTTGCTCACGGTGGTCGTTAAACCTCAAAAAAAAAAAAAAAAAATATCCGGACTCCATAAAATAATAATTAGAAAAAAAAAACTTTAGAAACGAGCTATGGGCCCCCTCAGGGGCTCGGGCCCCGGGGCTACAGCACCGCCTCCCCCTCCCTCTCGTCACGCCTGTCTTCTCGCGTGGTCCACTGGAAATTGTCTCGGTGGATCGATCCGTCCCTCGGTACGCATCTCAAAAGGATCACAACCGTTTACCTGTTCTCATAGATGGAGCCAAACAACACCCAAAACCAGAAAAGTAATTTTTAAACATTTCTCTTCAAATTCTAAATAATAAGTATCCAAATAAGAACGCTTTCTACTTTATCGAGTTTTCCCCCAACAGATGGCGCAGCCAGTCCGTGGATAAAATCCTCCCGATATGTCGTGCAGCTTAAGATTAAAAACGTAATTTTGTTTAGCTTAATTAGTGTAGAGAATTTGCATGTAGAGTGTGATCGATAGCCACGGAAAGCTTTGCGATCAATAAGGAAAGATAACAAACAGCGAAAGTTCAGGAAACCTCGGGAAAGAGTACGACTATCTGAAAATAATGCTCCTTAAGTAACGCGCTGTCAAGATATTGACGCAGAAGTTGAAAGGAAACTGTCCTCACGTAAATTTAAGGCATGGTGCTCGGGACAAAAGGAGCGTATTGCCCCGCACACTATTGAGGGGGGGGGGGAGAATGCTCATTGCAAAGAGGTCCTTGATCTCAGGGAAAATTTTTTTTTTTTTTTTTGTGGAAACTGCACATTAGGCTGGTTATAGGAATAGCCTGAAATTTTTTACGACAGCTTTGAATGAAGAATTAAAAAGAAAAGGAATTTTTTTTTTTTCAATAAATAAGTAAAATTTTTGGAAAACATTTTCGCGGTTTTAGTTTATAAAAAAAACAGATGACATGATAGGAGCTATTCAAGACTATTTCAGGCCCCTTTTCACAGATATAGCCACAAACAGTCTCTATAATAGGTGTACAGTGAGAAGAAGATGTGAAAGAAATACATGTATAAGTTCAAAGAATGAAATTCCGCCCCGGTGGCGCATTGGTCTAAGCGATGGCTTGTGACCATTCGTCCGTGTTGTGTGCGCGTTCCAACCAGAGGATATACAGTATGAATGCTGTGTTAGTCTTACAGCTCTGGCTGTCACCCTTCCCTGGAACCAGTGGCTCTAAATTGTGGACAGGTGACTGCTTAACTGCTTATACCAGATCGAGTTGCTCACGGTGGTCCTTCAATCAAAGAAAAAAGAACTAAATTATTGTACCAATGAGGGTAAGACATTGTTATGTAGTACAGTTGTCTACACATAACTACGCATTCTTTAGAACATAATGAATGAGAGGTGTTCTTTGCGGGTATGTAGAAACAGAGACTATGAATTTTGTTATGTAACAGAGTCAAGGGGAAAAATGCTTACATCATGTTAAGTGTGTGTTTTATATACAGGGTGCATAGGAAAGTCCTTTTAGCCTGGAATAACTTGCGAACAGAGAGAGGTACAGTTATGCAAGTGAGATAACGGTATAGTTAAGAGACTACGCCCGATCGAATGCAACCGATAACAGCGCCCCTAGTGGCGAAATGCGGAAGGTAGCCATTGCAAATCGAAAACGAAAACAGATAGAGCAAAATTTCCAACCACAAAGCTGTAGAGCCTCATTTAATTAGTACAAAACAACAGTTGTTTTACACGAATAAGATAAATTGTCTCCTGAATACCCTAAAATGTCCGAAATCGATGCGCGACCTTTTGTGTGAACGTTTGAAGGGAACAAACATAATTATGAGCAAATACACACAATTTATTGCATAAATGCGTACGTATGTCAATACAGTTTGATGACGTCAGACAAAACAAAAACAAAAAAGGAAAACTGGCGCACAGTGATAAAAAGTTAATGTCGAGTATGTTCGAAGAGTTCGTCATTGCCCATGATACATATTTGTATTCGTGAAAGCAACTCTGCATGCACATTCCTCAGCATGGAAGGTGTCACACTATTGCAAGCATCTGTAACACGACGACGTGGATCCAGCAGACTTGTAGGCGCTGTTGCATAAACCTGATTTTTTACGTAACCCCAGAAATCCAAGCTCGCCTTTATCACACAGCGTACGTAGACCAAAACTTCTGATCAGGATACGTCCTGCTACTGGTTTTTATATCGTAGTTACGGTACAACGTCACAATCTGCATTTGCATACGGCTACATTTGCGAAATGTGAATATGCAGATTCGAATCGTCGCGCATCGATTTCGGACATTGTAGGGTATTCAGGCGACAATTTACCTTATCCGTGTAAAACAAACGTCGTTTTGTACTAATTAATTGATGTTCTACAACTTTGTATTTGGAAATTTTGCTCTATCACTTTTTGTTTTCGATTTGCAATGGCTAACTTCCGCATTTCGCCACTAGGGGCGCTGCTATTGGTTGCATTCGATTGGGCATTGCCATTTTACTATACCGTTATCTCACTTGCATAACTGTATCTCTCTCCGTTCGCAAGTTATTCCAGGCTAAAAGGACGTTTCTATGCACCCTGTATATAAGAGTTAATAATTTAAGTTTCCTTTTAGTCTGCCAAATTCTTCACCGTTACTTCTTTATTTACGTATAAATCGGATAAAGTCATGAGGCACCATCACACAGCAGTTTCATGTATTTTTTTAGGCAATTCAAAAGGCTGCCCTTAGACTCTATATATACTCTATAAAACAGACTGTGTGTGTGTCTGTCGGTCGGATTTCACATAGAATTAGGCGATCTAAAGCGACGGAATTTGTTGTGAAGGTACCTGTAGACATCTGTTGCACCTAGAAGCGATTTTTTTAAAATTTGGATTTGATTTTTAGCTATTTAAAGTTACGCGTTTCTACCCGATCTGAGCGTGTTTTTCCGCTTTGTTGACATCAACCTGATTACACCGAACACGTTAAGGCGTGCAGAAAAGTAGTTCACCATAAATTTTGGGCGTTTCTTTTTTAGATTTCCGTTACGACTATTTTCATTCGTAAATACATTTTTTACACCCTTTTTTGTAAGTGTTGTTTGCCGATTGTATTATGACCTTGAGGGCGGAGAAGAAAAAAAGAAAATACAACGTTGTTTTTCAATCTTCGTTATTAATTCAAAAGTGTCATACGTCAGAAGGCTATCATACTGTGACGACGTTGTGAGCTAGAAAATAGAACGATGTTTTAACGTATTTCTAAAAAAGAATTGGCTCAAATTTATCGTGAACTACTTACCTTCGCGTTGGTACGTCTACAATTCCCGATTCGTTTGAGTTTCGCCATGGGCATCAATAAGGCACAAGGGCACTCTCTAAAAGTTGTTGGACTGGATCTACAAAGTCCATGTTTTTCCCATGGTCTACTGTACGTTGGTTATTCCAGAGTCGGAAATGGGGAAAATCTTTACATCTTTGCTCCGAATGGAAGGACTGTTAATATTGTTTATCCCGAGGCTCTACAAGAATAAGGTGCTTTTCATCTCAATCAATTTCATTGCATAAGCCTTCTGCTTTCAAACATTTTGAATTATTTACATTGGACGTGACAACTACTAAATAATTCAAACACATTTTGTTTTATCCTAATATTCTATTCCGGGAAGTTGTACTACAAAGTTGTGTAAACCTTGATTTACCAGTCTTAATTTAATTGCCGATATAGCTTTTACTTTATACTATCACTAGCCCGTCAACGACGGGTACAACAGTGTAGTTCTCTATAAAAGAACGAAATTTGCATCATATGATTTGCTTTGTAACGGTACAAAATTAGGGAAATCGCACATTTTTATTAAAATGCCGGCATTTGTGTTACAAGCAATCAAGTCCAATAATTTTGGTTTTGTGAAAAAATAGCTGTAGATACCAAAGAATTTGAATTATTTAAACGCCCATAAAACCTGATTAATAATATGGAATTGAAAAATGTCAGTAATTGAAAGCTAATAGATCTTCGAAAAAGGTCGTGGATTTTTTTTTTTTTTGCGGTAGGTCCAATGGGTTTTTTTTGTTCACCACTGCATGACAAAAATCACCATCGAAGGGTTCTGCCACTACAGTCAAACCCCTATTTATGTGACTGCGATTTAACGAATTCCGCGATTTTACGTACATCACATTGAAATTAATGCTTGTCATTTCCCGATTTAACAAATATATTTCTTCCATTTAGCGAACATTTTTTATTTTTTAAACCACAAAAATATGTTAACCAGCATTTTCACGTTAAAAGTTAGCCCAAATGCAACCTCTTGATGATGTTTTCGATGAACAGATTCTGATGAAGAAGATGAAGCAGAACTGAAAGTTACCTGCTTTAGTGGGGCTCCTCACCAGAGGCTCCGACTTCACCATAGAATATGCTAAAAAGTACTTGAAGCTTTTTAGCATATTCTATACTGATGATGATGATGCACTTCAAAAAATTGAAGCTGAAATTTATAAAGCTAAACGTTCAGAAAAAGCATAAGCAATCTTATTCTGTTTTTACAAGTTAATTAGTACCAATTGATGTTCTGTTTCATGCAATTTGAGATACTGGAATCATTATTTAAGAAGCTAAATGCATGGGGAAAAATCAGATCGAATTTTTCTGGCAATTTTAAAGAACACTTAAATTTTGATGCTACGTATTGAATTATAATATCTACGAATTATGTACTTAATATGCAAAGTAAATGTGTACGTATTACAAAATTTTTATAATAAATTCGTAATTAAAAGTACTGTACACAATTTAAGTGTCACTGAAAGAAAGAGAACTTAACTGCTTACGTATTCTATTTTGAACACTAGCTTAATTTGAATGTTTCATTCGAAAGGCTTCCTCGATTTAGCGAATTCCGCGATTTTACGTACAAAACTGTTGGTCCCTTGAAGTTCGTTAAATCGCGGTTTGACAGTATTTGTAGGTGTTCTATATGAAGGAGCCAATTTGGGTAAAAGGCATCATTTTATGAGGTTCTCAGTCATAATTTTCTTGTGCATGCCACCAGAAATGCCAATAAACGATTAAAAAAAAAAAAATCCATGGCAATGAAAGAGAAAATCTGTGCAGAGCCGGTGACACGCAAACGGGCGCGCGCGCACTCACGCACGCTCTAACCAGGGGCTCCGACTTCACCAAATTATTGGGGGAGGGGCGGGCGTGAAGAGATCAGGTGTGAGAGGGGCACGCTTTTCCCGTTATCAAGAGAGGGAAAAAGGGCAGAAAGATTAACTACCAGATTGGACGTATATTTCAAAATGCAATTGTAATTGTTTATCAGAAAATGTACAAAGAAACGGAATATTTTTTTGCTGAATATTAGTATTTTTAAAAATAAATATTTAGCCTGTGATTTTATAAAAATATCCAGAGACTTTATTTCCAAATGCTTATGAAAAATATGAGAGATTAGAGGGGTTACTCAAACAAAGAACAAGAAGCGTAAAAAATAAATGGATAAATACAGGTCCTAGAGATTATACGTTTCTATATTTTTATTTATTTTATTTTTGATAATTGTTTTAAACATTTGACACATATCACAAGAGCACGTCAAACATTATTAATACGGGGCTGAAAATCCAGTTTCTTATCAAACGAGTATAGATGAATATGGGGGGAAAAGTTATTTTTTTATTTTGTTATTGATTAATTTTTTGAAATTAATCGCTTTGGTCTCATGAGGTGAATCTTGGTCCACTTTATGAAGTCAAAGCGATTGATTAATTAAACAGGACGAAAAATACTGGGTGGGCACTTCCTCTCCCCCAGTAAAATTATTGGAGGGGCAAGATTCACCTTGCGCCCTCCCCCAGTCGGCACCTATATGACACACACACACACACATACACACACACACACACACATCTGTTGTTGACCCAGTCATGTGTGTGGGCGCAGTGGCCTACCGGAAAATCTTGCTCCTCCCGCAAAAAATAACTTCGAAGCGCTTTTGCAAAAATCTGTTAGCTTTCAATTACTGAAAGCTTTAAATTCCATATTATTTCTAGGTTTTATGGGAGTTTTATTTATTAAAATTCTTTGGAACCTACAGGTATTTTTGTAAAATCAAAATGTTTGCTCTTTATTGCGTGTAACACAAATGTGCACGTTGTAGTTAGAGTGATTGCTCTGGTTTTATAATAGAAAGTACTATAAAACACTTACACCAAAGTTGTTATATCATGCAATTTTTATTCTTTTAGAAGACTAAGGCCAGTCTCTTTGAAATGCCTCACGACCACAAACACACACAAAACACGTAACTGCCGTCTGACAGTGCCTAATGACTTTTTCCGAGTTATACGAAAATACAGAACATAAGTACGTGGGTAAATAAATAAGCAACGATTAAAAATTGTGGCATAAGTGAAGTAAAACGACTTAAATTTTTACTCTTGAAATTGTTTTTCTCTTGACTCCGATATAGAAAAAAAGACACGTCTATGTTTCTTCTTTCCCACGAAGAACGCCTTTTAGTTCATTATGTTCTGAAGAATGCGTAGCTATGTGCAAACCAGTGGCGCACCCAGGAACTCCTGTTGGAGGGGGCTATATATGCATGTATGTAATATACGTACACAATGTGTGGCGTAGGTTGGACGTACGTTGCTTTTAATCTCTTTGGGGATTTAGGAAGAAGACACCATGTAATATGTGAGACACTTATGTCAGACAATATGTAATTTTTTGAACACGTAAAATAATATTTTTGAATGCTTAATATGTGACGTACGTCACTCTTAATCTCTTTGAGGCTTTGGGAAGAAGACACTATGTAATTTTTTGAACATGTAAAATACTATTTTTAAATGTTTAATTTGTGACGTACGTCGCTCTTAACCTCTTTGGGGCTTTGGAAAGAAGACACCATGTAATAGAAGACACTATGTAATTTTTTGAACATGTAAAATAATATTTTTGAATGTTTAATTTGTGACGTACGTCGCTCTTAATCTCTTTGGGGCTTTGGAAAGAAGACACCATGTAATAGAAGACACTATGTAATTTTTTGAACATGTAAAATACTATTTTGAAATGTTTAATTTGTGACGTACGTCGCTCTTAATCTCTTTGGGGCTTTGCAAAGAAGACACCATGTAATAGAAGACACTATGTAATTTTTTAAACATGTAAAATAATATTTTTGAATGTTTAATTTGTGACGTACGTCGCTCTTAATCTCTTTGGGGCTTTGCAAAGAAGACACTATGTAATAGAAGACACTATGTAATTTTTTGAACATGTGAAATACTATTTTGAAATGTTTAATTTGTGACGTACGTCGCTCTTAATCTCTTTGGGGCTTTGGGAAGAAGACACCATGTAATAGGAGACACTATGTAATGTTTTAAACATGTAAAATAATATTTTTAAATGTTTAATTAGGTACGTAAGTAGCTTTTAATCTCTTTAGGGATTTGGGAAAAAGACACCATGCAGTACTATGTAATTTTTTGAACACGTAAAATAACATTTTTGAATGTCTAATTAGTGACGTACGTCGCTCTTAATCTCCTTGTAGGGGTCTTAAGCCCCCCAAAGCCCCCATCCGTGGGTGCGCTAATGGTGCAAACAACTGTAATACAAAATGCTTTTTCATACATAAGTGGGAAACGAATGTCCCTGAAGAAATAATTCTTCACGAATATTATTATATGGAAGGCAAACAAACGTAACATGAAATTTTCAACTTTTCTGAAGGATCTACATGGAAACAGTGAAAATACAGCACACTTGTGCCAACGATTACATTTATAAAATATACTTTATACTTAGTGGTATAAAAATTCCATTCATTTCAGCAATTGTCCCTGTACATGTTAATATACATGTACAGGGACAATTGTTATGACTGTAAAGACGAGCTTTAAGTCCTCTGCAATAGCTACTTTCCTTTCATCCAGTTTTATAAACTAAAGCCACGAAAAAACGAAACAAGAAAGATGACACTGAATTCTCGGGTGTAATGAGCACGTCTTTTTGAATCCGTTTTGACGCAAATTAAATTTATCGAATCTATTCAAAGCCAATGGAACCAGAATGGAAAACAATAGTATCTGGCGGAAGAAAGAAGTTTTTCAATCGAATTTTTAATCCCGCAGACATTGTTGCAAACGAAATCGTGAGCTTACGCCCTCTGGTTGCAGACTTGTGCGTTGAGAAGAATTTGAATTCATATGAGAAACACTTCGCAGTTGAAACACTCTGCAACAAAGAAAGAATTTTTCAGATCGGTCTCTTTGAAGCAGAGATTGGACAAATATAAGATATGCACCTACGCAGCCTGGCGAGAAAACAATGCATTATTTTAGGAAGAAATTATTCTCAAAAGGTTTTTCGATGTGAGCGGTATCGGTCCAAGAAAAAAATTTTAGTTGAGTTTTCAGGAGCTCAGATTTTGCTGCATATACATCAGAAGTAGAAATTAACACTTATGCTCCCTGGTGACCAAAACATTCTTTACCAAATAATAGAAACTATATGAAAAACATTTTCCATCAGGAGCTGTATGCGATACGATACAGGAAGAATTTTTGAAATCGGAGTTTTAGAAGCAGAACTAACGCAGAAAACGCAATCTACCTTTCCGCCCCTTAGCAGAAAGTCAATGAATTACTTGAAAATTTTGAAATTATATGAAAAACATTTCGCATCGGAAACACTATCTAACAAAGAAGGAATTTTTCAAATCGGACTCCTAGAAGTAGAGATATTAACAAAAATATGATATACACCTGCGCCCCCTGGTGTAGAAATCATGCATTATTTTAAGAAGAAAATATCCTAAAAGGTCTGTAG
Source organism: Macrothele yani (assembly GCA_039090855.1). Lineage (NCBI taxonomy): Eukaryota > Metazoa > Arthropoda > Arachnida > Araneae > Macrothelidae > Macrothele > Macrothele yani. The sequence goes on along the minus strand of CM076991.1, from coordinate 104,776,800 downwards.
ACGTGTGTAGTAACAGTCCACAAACGATTTTTTTTCAATCGAGATTTTAGAGGCTCAGATACATCAAAAGCGGAAATTAACACTTACGCCTCCTGGTGGCCAAACCATTTTTAGCAAAATTAGAAATTATATGCAAAGGATTTCCCATCAGGAGCTGTATCCACTGCAGAAAGAATTTTTCAAATCGGAGTTTTAGAAGCAGAGATATCGGGGGAAACGCAATTTACCTTTACGCCCCTTGGCGGAAAGTCTATGAAGTACTTGAAAATTTTGAAATTATATGAAAAAGATGTCACACCGAAAACTCTATCCTATAAAGAAAGAATGTTTTTAAATCGGACCAGAAGAAACAGATATTGACGAAAATATGATATATATATATATATACGCACCCTGGCGGAGAAACCATGCGATATTTTAAGAAGAAAATATTCCGAAAAGGTTTACTGACGTGAGTGGCATCGGTCCACGAAAGAATTTTTTCAATCGAATATTTAGAAGCTCAGATGTTATAGCAAACACATGAGAAGCAAAAATTAACCCTTTCGCACTCTGGTGGCCAAAGAATTCTCTACCAAAAATTAAAAATTATATGCAAAAGATTTTCCAACAGGAGCTGTATCCGATGAAGAAATAATTTTTCAAATCGGAGTTTTAGAAGAAGAGATATCGGGGAAAACGTAATATTATGCGTAACTATTATGCGTAACTTGGAAAAGTAACGATAAAGAAATTTTTTCAATCGGATGTTTGGAAGCAAATATATGGAATAAAATGTATTTTGGATTCGATATCATCTGCATTTACAGCAAAATTATATATTCATTCGCATATTTCAAGCTTCGCAGCGCAAAAACAATTTTTGAATTCGGACCGATAGTTGCACAGATATGGTGTCGACAGACGGACGGACGGAAAAACCGATAACCAAAAACACGATCTTTTTTTATAAGATACTCAAAACAATTGTTTTTAATGTTTCTTTTAAAGCTGTCATAAAACATTTCTGGCTGTTTCCTTAACAAGTTTCAGATGAAGTTTCCTCAAACGATTTTGCAAAATCTTGTTATTGTGGCTAGAGGTCCTCTTAGACGCGAGCCCCCACCCTCACAATGTGGTTTTTGCGGGTTCTCTTATTACCCGTGCCTAGGGGGAAGGGGGCTTTGTGTTTGACAACAAATTAGGGTTTTCCACCGAACACAGATTCAAATATTCGTTCGTTTTTTGGCTTTTTTGTAATTTGCTTCACTAGCGAATAATTTCTTTATACCCAAAAGTAAATGCAATAGAATACAATACAAATATGGAATAAATGGGGGAGAGGGTGGAGGAAGGAAACTGAACTACACTATATTGACAAAAATTACCGGACACCCATTCAAAGGCAAACGAACGGATCCGCTGCGTTGTTAAGATGCGCGGCACAGCTGCAAACAGTATGAAATCACCCCTGCAGCTGACAGCGATCATGTCACACTGTGAGATTGAGTGAAAATGTCGCGGCGGGAGAGAACTGATTTTGAGAAAGGAAAGATTGTTGGGTGTTATATTAGTGGCTTGTCCATAGGAGAAACCGAAAGGCGTTTAAACATACCCAAGTCAACTGTTTTGGATGTACTGAATAAGTGGAAGACACATGGCATGCCTGAAGCAGCAAAACGTACCGGCAGGCCCAAGCAAATCAGTGATAGAGGACGTCGAAACCTCAGGAGAGTCGTTACAGCTAATCGACAAAAAACTGCATAAGACCTCAGTGTACAGGTCAGTAAAAATGCTGGAACCTCGGTACGTACACGTACCATTTGCCGAGAACTTCATTCCATGGGTTACCGTAGTCGTGCGGTTGCTCATAGGCCTTTCATCTCCACTCGGAATGCTACTCGTCGTTTAGCATGGTGTAAAGAACATTTATCGTGGACCGTAGATCAATGGAAACGGGTCCTATGGACTGATGACTCAAGATACATGATCCATCAGTCTGATGGCCGTGTGTGGGTATGGCGGCAACCTGGGAAACGCTATTTACCACAGTGTACTGTTCTTACGGACAAGTTTGGAGCTGGAAGTGCACTCGTGTAGGGGTGTTTTTCGTGGTATGTTTCCGGCCCATTGGTTATCGTCTACAAACCTGTTAACCAGCACGTCTACCTCGATATTTTGTAAAAATATGCTCTACCAACTCTGTGACAATACTATGGAACCGAGCCTGGTTGGTACCAGCATGATAATGCACCGATCCATAAAGCAAGCACTGTTATGTCGTGGCTTCACGATAATTCCTTATCGTGTGTGGACTGGCCAGCACAGACCCCTGATCTTAATCTCATAGAGCACCTATGGGATGAATTAGAGCGCCGCATAAGAAGTTTGGAACCAAGGCCTACTACTAAGCAACAGTGAACGGTAGCATTGTGTACTGAATGGAAGCGCGTTCCAAAACCTTGTCGAAAGCATGTCTCGAAGGGAAAGTAGATGCATTAAGGCCAAAGGTGGACCGACACTGTTCTAATGTGTGTCAATAAATACTACGTTGTGTTTCTCTTCTAGGTGTCCGGTGGCTTTTCTCAATGTAGTGTGTCTCGTAATATAAAAGAACAAATCACATTCGCTGAATTTTCTTCATGGTGGTGGAGTTACAGATTACTCGTCACCAATTGTGCAAGTAGGAATTTTTTCTGGGGAGGGATATAACATTGATGTTATCTATCTAAAAGTACTTCAATAATTTTCATACAATATCGATATATTATTGATATCTTTGGGGAAATGAAATTTTTGCACCTGTAGTACCGCTAGATATTTAAATGGTATCATCAAATTAAGTATCACTATAGTATTTGCTCACTATAGTGAAAGAATTAAAGTACAGAAATTAACAAAGTAGTTAATAATAAAAATAGGAAATAACAAATTCCATTAGGAATAATCAGAAAAAATTATTGCAAGCATTTTATCATAAACATAACTGTAATATAAAGGTAATATATTGAAGAAATCTGTCACTTCTGTTTGGGGTACGTCCTGCCTGAATAGCCAATGGTGATTTTTCTTCTTTTCTTTTTGTTCTGGTGGTTTGTTTCGTTGAATTTCCATCCCTTCCAGAAAAAAGGGCTGGACATGAACTTTAAAGTTTGACCAATGACATCCACCTTGCTGGAAGAACTTTAGTGCCGATCGGTCGGTAACAGAAAATCCTAAAATCTCTTAAAAATATCATACCCTATCCTAATGGCTTAGATCAGCTAGAGGTAGGGAGTCGTATCCTAGAGCCTGGTTCTCAAACTTTGTTCTTCAACTTTTTGACATCTGAAGATGAGGCAGCCGTTGCCTCAAAAATGCTCATTGTTTTAATGGTATATATTTCTCATCTTTTATCATTAAATCGTGCTAAAAACGGAAAACCTTCATCGTTTCAGTTTTCAACTACTTTTGGGAATATTTAGCTAAACTGCGTACCCCTTGTATATTACTGTAGGTATTGGGTTTACACCCTATTAATAAATAAATATTTTACTCGAGTACGTTTATGTTTATGTTTGTGTATATGTGAGCATAAAATAAAAAATGAGCATAAAATAAAAAATGAGCATACAACAAAAAATGAGCATAAAATAAAAAATGCATGCCGACCCGGTGTCGCAGTGGTCAAAACGATGGCTTATGACCATTCGTACGAGTTGGGTCCGGGTTTCAATCCCGGTGAGGCATGGACGTTGTGTTTGTCTTACGGCGCTGGCTCTCTCCCTTCCCTGGAGCCAGTGACCCTAAATTAGGGATGGACGATTGCTTATAGCCCATTGAGTTGCTCACGGTGGTCGTTAAACCTACAATAAAAAAAATATATGTTTCTACACACATACCTATTTAATTGGAAGAAACAGTACAGTTTTTAAGAGCAATATTTTAGTATGTTTTAAAAGAAAAGTTTTTAATCAATGCATGCTTTCAGTTCTTACGTACGGAGCAGAGCGGTGAACCTTAACTAAAAGAAGACATGCAAAGACTACAGCCAACTGAAAGAAGCAAGGAGAGATGCATGGTTGGAGTAACGAGGAAAGATAAGAAGAGGAACTCATGGATAAGGAAAATAACAAGAGTGCAAGACATCATGATCAGAATAAAATTCCTGAGATGGCAATGTACTGGGCATGTTACCAGGAGAACGGACCACCGACGAACCGCCAAAATTTTAGACTACATTCCAACGGGCAGGAAAAGACCCAAAAGAAGATCACGTAGGAAATGGGTGGGTGCATTTCGAAAGCATGCGGGAGTGACATGGAAGAGACGGGCTCAAGACATACCGTTGTGGAAGGAACTTGGGAGACCTTCATCCAGTAGTGAATTGAAAATGGTTGACAATGATGATTATATATTTATTTACAAAAATTACGTAGATGATTATCATACAGTTTGACAAATTGCACGAATAGTGGGGTGGTGGTGGTGGGGGGGGGGGGGGGGGCACCGCCGCTCTACGCACTAATTTCACCACTCACACTACCAACACTAGCCGTAAATTTGGATTGTTAATTTTGTTGACATTAAAAACGATTCACTGCGCGACTCAGTATGGTTGCTAACTAATCGCATACCCCCGGCATTTGTTTCACGTATCCTTAAGGGCTATGGGTGCCCCACTTTGAGAACCATTGCCCTGGAGGGTTTTACCAGTCCAGACCCTGATTTGGTGACTTTACAAAAGGACAAGTTTATCCCATTTTCGCCTCAATAGAAATATGGACAGAGGAAAAAGTCGAGTAATTGTGCTTGTCTGTGCTTTAGGATCAGGTTAAAGCAATAAAGCCTGACAACGTGGTAAATAAAACGCTTACAGTGTTGTCTTAGTAGCCCTCAGCGGAGAGAAAAAATTGAATCAAACTGAGACAGGGAATTAGGAGGTTGTAAAACGGCACTGCTAATGTAAATCCTAAAAAAATGAAAACCTCTGGCTCTGGACGGGGTTTTAACCCTTGAATTCAAATCCTCGTTGCGCCCTTGCTTATAACTGGAGGCAAAATAGCTTCCTTACAGCATGTAAATATTATTTATGTATTTCAACTAAGGAGCTATTCATGTCGTATTTCGATTCTTTTTGTTTCTCTTTTTCGATTTCACATTTTATGCGCCTTTAATCGCGCACTCACGTTTTTTGATGCTCGGAGATAGTGTCATTATAATCATCAGTAGGGTTTCAAACAACATCTCCCAGAGGATTGACTATTGTATGGTAGGGGGTGGGGGGGGGGATTTTTCACTAAGCGCTTTATGGCACCTAATTTGAAACATCGTACTCAGACTATGTAATCACTTTATTGTTTCCATGGCGACACAGTACGTTTTTCTTGAATCCAATGGAACGCGGGAAGGAATCAGAGTAGTCGGGCTCGAAAACAGGTCAAAAGAAGCTAGGAAGGAGGAATGTTTCCCGAGATGGGCAGCGTAAGCGACGAGAAACGATGCAGAAAAGAAATTGGGTAGAACATTCAGCTGAAGGTAGAAAATAAAATAATAGTAAATAATTGCTAAATGGACAACTAGCAGAGTAAGGATTAGTTAGTAATAAAGTGCATTTACTGGTTTTCTTGTGATTGCCTTTCGTATGCCAAGAGTTTATAACGAAGTAACTTTCTCCGTCATTTTTGTCCACGCCGGGGCTCCAACCCGGGTCCCCTCATTCCGGAATGAGTCACTCTAACAATTGAGCTACGCGGACGTTCGTAATCGCTGCTATCTGCCTTTATGTCGTGTGCGTCCGGCTGGGCAGGCACGTCACAAGTTCATCTAGGGAATAATATCGAATCAAAGCTAAAAGAATATAACCTCGCTACAGTAGTCTCTTCTTACTATGGTCAAGAAATTCACGACCAATTTTTTTTTCTTTCACACACACGCATCGCAAAACCATTCCCACTGACCCTAATGCAATGAAAAGAAAGAAGTTGAAAGCTCTCTCTGTCTCTCTCTCTCTCTCTCTCTCTCGGCCTCACAAGGATTTCCCTTTAGCATTATTTTCCAAAGTTTTGAACGATACATTTAGTTAAAACGTATATGCAATTAACTTCCTGGAAGTTTTTAACTCGCAGCTTAGCATCTCATATTCAGTTAAAAAGTGAGGAACAGTGATTTTAGCCTTATGCACAATTACGCCTCCAGCCTCATGTTTTCTTTCTTTCCTCTTTTTTTCTTCTGGTAATCTATGTATATAAAATTGAATGTTTGTTTGTACGTCCGCTATACAAATCTACAATTTTAAATTAAGAACCACCAAGTTTGGTATACTACCTCATGGTACTCTAAGTTAGACCATAGACGGTTTTTGGAAGGGGTCCGGGCCGGGGCTCAAAGGGCCCCATACAAAATTTTCGTAAAATCTACAGTTTTAAATTTAGAACCATCAAATTTGGTATACTAACTCATAATGCCCTAACTTAGATCGCAGACGCTTTTTGAAAGGGGTCGGAGCTCAGGGTCGGTTGGAGCCCAGTGTCAAGGAGCCCCTACAAAATTTTTCCGTAAAATCTACAGTTTTCAATTTACACTGAGAAAAACGTTTTGTTAATTCAACAAAATTATTTTGTTGAAAATTATTGTTGATTTAACAAAATTATTTTGTTGAAAATTATTGTTGATTTAACAAAATTTATTGTTATCACAACAAAAACGTTTTGTTCATTTAACGAAATGATTAGGTCGATTTTGGGGAATTTGTTTGATCCAACAAAATATATTGTTATCGTGACACAATAAGTTTTGTTGCTACAACAATATGTTTTGTTGCAGCAACAAAACATTTTGTCATGATAACAATATGTTTTGTTGGATCAAACAAATTCCCAAAGATCGATTTAATCATTTTGTTAAATGAACAAAACGTTTTGTCGTGATAACAACAAATTTTGTTGAATCAATAATAATTTTCAACAAAATAATTTTGCAAATTCAACAAAAAAAATTTGTCGATTGTATATCGACAAAATTTTTTGTTGAATTAACAAAACTTTTTTCTCAGTGTAGAATCACCAAATTTGGTACACTATCTCATGGTACCCTAACTTAGACCGCAGGCGGTTTTTTGGAAGGAGTCGGAGCTTTGGGTCAAGGGGCCCCCATATAATATTTTCGTAAAAAGTTCCCTTTTTTACTTTTAAGAAGTACAACACAATTCAGCACTCAAATACCCTATCTACGGTCTAAGTTAGAGAACAATAAAGTGCAAAAATATCCGTTTAATGGTGTATTAAAAACACAAATGAATAAACGTTAGCTTTCACCACCAACGGGTGGCTTCATCAGACAAAAATACAATGTAATGTAAATAGAGAGTTCCAGATATTCAAAATTCAAAACGGTAAACAAAAGGATGATCAACGCCAATGTCAAGTCACATGCACGCAACATGACGTAGGTACATTGCATTTCAGTGTCATGGGATTCTCAGAAGCGCACGCGAGATGTTCGGCAGTTCTATAGATGTCTCTTCGAAGGTAAATATTTCCATTCCTCTTCCTTTCTTTTTTATTTCGTAAGAGTAAAATTAACTAAATCAAATATATTTTTTTTGTTTTTCACATTTGCAACTATTCCGACTCTTTTTTTTTTTTTTTTTTTCGGAAATATTACTGCATCAGCGAGTCATTGGCAGTATCTGGAATTAATTCGGAGGAACCCTACTTTTCACACGGACAACTCTACATCGCCTGCTCTAGGGATGGCAAACCTAAATATCCCTACATTTTTTGCTCTCAATGGAAAAACCAAAAATATTGTTTACCAAAAAGCAATAACCTAAATGAATTAAAATAAATTTATTGAAAATTTACAGGAATATCTTTTTCATTCATTAACTTTCGCCCACTGAACTAGGTGATTCTACGAATAGTAATATTTACCCGATAAATACCGGGTACCCCTGCTATATTATCTCATCAACATGTACCCCACCAAAATAGTAATTACAACTAACACAATCATAGTATGGTCATGAAAAAAAATCAACTGCTCCATCACAGGTGAAGCAGCACTTGTAATGACGTGCCCCCACTACTATCTCTCTTAACACCACCTACTTTATTGCAAACCCCAAAAGAGGGGACATTCCCCCCCCCCATGGAAAGCATTCTAATCAAAACTTTCTTTTATCGTTAATTAAATCACTAACTAAAATTATTCCCTCTTTCATAAATCTCGCTGCAACCATTCCCCCTACAAGCACATATGAAAAACAAATAAACTGATTAAATGTACTTCATGTTTCACCGAAAAAAAAAAAAAGAAGAAACCCCGCCAAAAAATTGTCTGCACATGTGGCAGAGAATTATTGGCATAGCTGTTCGTAGTGACTTATCTCGAGAAGTAATTTCTTTTGAGTTATCCGTCGTTCGTACTGTATGATTTTCAATTTTGCTTTGTTTTAAGTGCAATGCATGAATGAATAAGGTTAAGTATTTATTCTGATAAAGAAATGCAAAAGTAATTTTCATTAATCACCGAAAATAAAAGTTCAGAGAATTTACGACAACGTCCATTTTCCAGTGGGCTTGCTTGCCTTGCAGAGAGTCTGAGTCACAGCTAGTCTCCTGCTAGCTACATCCGGGAATCCATTGCGCTAAATGATGACCCGACAAAAAAGCCCAGTCCAAAATAGCCCCGTCAAAACAGCCCTGACATCACAACCAGTAAATAAATAGCCCCCATCAAAACAGCCCCGTCCAAACAAAATTGTTTATATAATATATAATAGGTGTAGGTACATCTACTAAATTGTCCACTGAAATAAGAAGAAAATATTTTTTTAGCAAAAAATCGAATAATTAAACGAAAAAACAACAACAATGTTTTTAATCAAATTAAATTGCCACATTTTGAGAAATTCCAAGTACACACACATCAAAATATTGGTACCATGATAATTCGGCACAGTTGAAAAAAATTCGGTTAGCAAAAAATAATGGCTCTAAACAAGTGTAGTTTTGTTATCAAATTATGAGAAATTGCACGCAGATAGCCCAAAATATTGGTTTCATGAAAATTGTACACTTGAGTTTCAAGTCGCCGATTTATTTGCACGTACTTTTGCTTTGATGCTTCTGGTTGTCTAAACCTTTCTTGAAAATGAGTTAAATCAATTTCAAATCGATTCTATTCCTTTAGAAATTGATGTATCAGTTTGTACACTGATCGCTTTATGATCTGTTGAAAAGAGCGATGCGATCCTTCAAACAAGTGTGAGGATGATTATTGAGAACTCTTACTGTAAACGCTCATATGAAAATTATAATATCATTCGTAGAGGGAATGGATTAAAAATTAATTCTATTTCATGGTGGCCGCATTGTGTCTGGAAGAAATATTGTAACTGTAATTCTGAATATTTATTCCACATACAATACCGATGCCACGAAATGCAATTAAGTTGTAATAATTCATTTTCTTTACGAATTATGTCATTAATTAAGAAGCAGAGAGATTAATCAAGAGGCTGGAGTAGTCATGAGGATCTGCGGTAGGATATTTTAATGGGAAGCCACTTTGACCGGGAATATTTTGTGTATTGGCTGTGATGTTGGGGCTTTTTTGTTTGGGGCTATTTTTGTCTAGACTATTTTGTCGGGGTCAGAGATGGAAACGGGTCACAGGTCAGCGGGTCAGCAATTTCTTGCGGATCAAACGGGTCTGATCAAGGTGTTCCTGACCCGATTTGGACCCGGTTTATTTCCGATGTATTTTTGAAAAGCAAATTAAAAAAAAATCGAAAAACATGCGCACTGTATAATTTTGTGCTCTATACTGGTGCCCGAGGACTGAAAAATGATTTGTCATGCAAATTTAAGGAAGAGTGTCTCTTCCTTCTGAGAGGCGATGATGAAAACAACATCCACATTTTGGAAACCTTCAACTCATCATGAGCTTGTGAAAATTAGTGTTGCTGTGAAACATATTCTAAATTTCGATATGTTATCAAGAAAACGACAAAACTGAAATTAAACATACAATCATGAAAGAAATACGGGATTACACCATATACACTGAAGAGCAATTGAATTAGAGACAGCTGGCGTTATGCAAATGTGGCAAAGTGGGCGGCACTGTAAACGGAAACGACATGACGTATGCAGCGATCCGACAATATAAGGAGTGATGCGACGGGAATCAGTAAGAGTCGGACGCAGTATGGGTTAGACGAAGGATCTAAGCGCATTTGATCGTGGGCAAATTGTCGGGCCCAGACGAATGGGTCACTCCACCTCGGAAGTCGTGCAGGCACTGGGGTTTTCACGAGCCACTGCGTCACGGGTGCACAGTGAGTACATCGAATCACGTAAAACCATCCCTGCAAGGGCCAACTGCCGTGGAAAACAGCGTGTGGATGAGCGGGTCATCGTCGGCTAGCTCGCATTGTAACAGCGCATAGACGGGCCACAGTGCAAGAAATCACTCGGCAATTTAACGCTGGTGCACAAAAACGTGTAAGCAGCCACACCATCCAGAACCATCTCCTCGCTCTGGGGTACAGAAGCCATCGTCACACGAGGGTACCCTTGCTGACCGCACATCACAGGGTGCAAAGATTAGCATGGGCGCGGGACATCGCCACTGGACCCTAGACATGTGGGAAAATGTTGCCTGGACTCATGAGTCGAGATTCACCTTGGTACATGCGGATGGCAGGATACGAGCACGGCGCAAGCGACATTAAGCGATGGATCCTTCTTGCCAGCAGGGTACTCTTCAAGCTGGTTGGGGTAGCATTCTCGTCTGGGGAACGTTTACGTGGACTGAAATGGGACCCCTGGTACTTGTTGTAACATCGTCCCTCATAGGTCAACGTTACCGGGATATCCTGGACGACCATTTGCTGCCGTTTGTGCGTCTACAACATCTCACTAGGGAGCTCATCCAGCAACAAGACAATGCACCGTGCCATCGCTCCCGAATTGTATCCGAATCGTTGGATGAACACTCCACCGACGTGACCTCGCTTCCTTGGCCAGCTAGGTCACCTGACCTCAATCCCATTGACCACATCTGGGATGCCATCGAGAGAGATGTTCGAGGCTCTGACCACCCTCCATCAAATCTTCGTGAACTGTGGGAGCTTGTTCAGGGGTCGTAGATTCGTATGGCTTCCCAACGCTTCCGGTGCCTTGTTGAGTCCATGTCGAGACGAATCGCCGCCGTCATCAGGGCGAAAGATGGTGCTACACGTTACTAGACAGGTATCTCTAATTCAATTGCTCTTCAGTGTAATACAAATTTTGAAGATGACAATCCGATTTTTGGTGTAAATGTGACAAAGATGGAAAGTCAGATAATATCCGAAAACTTGAAAATTTCATCGACCTGGAGCGCGACTCTAATCCTCGTCTCACAGATAGCGCCCGGGAACGGTAACCACTACACCACCCAGAACGACCAAGTCTCAAGTTTCGGATTAATTTGAATATAACCATCATAGGATTCGCTAGTCGAAGCAACCGGCATTATATTAAAATTAATGGGTAGTGTAGTGGTTAGCATACCCTGGCGCTATCTGGCAGTCGCGGGTTCAAGTCCCGCTCCAGGACGATGCAATTTTCAAGTTTTCGGATATTATCTGCCTTACCATCTTTGTCACATTTACACCAAAAACCGGATTGTCATCTTCAAAATTTGTATTAAACATACAAGTTACGAAATTCAAAAATTTTGACTGTGACGCCGTCAATATTATGTGAGACAGCTTTAATATTACTGTGGAATGACTTTTTGACTCCCGAAGATGTACACCTATGAGCCATTACATAACGACCACCCCCAGACTAGGGAAATGAGCGTGCCTGGAGGCCGACCGGTGGCGCTGGAAACGTTCACGCAACAGTATATGTACAACCCGAGGACCGGCTTTCGGTTAGTAGAGTGTTCGGAGTCAGAATGGGAAAAGCTGCTGATTTATCGGAGTTTGATAAAGGACAAACTGTGACGGCACGGAGCCTCGGAACTACGTTGTTGGAAACGGCGTGGCTTGTGGGTTGCTCACATGCAGCTGTAGTGAGTACGTATCACAAGTGGTGCACAGATGTCCAAACGACGAACTTTCGTCTAGCCGTGTGTCGTCCGCAGCTCATTGATGCCAGATGGGAGTGGAGACTGTCGCGCATTGTTCACAGCGACAGCAGGACCACAGTGCGACAAATCACCCGCAGCTACAACAGTGGTGATTAGGGCAATGTGTCACAGCGCACGGTTCATCGCAGCCTTCTGCGCATGGATATGCGTAGCTGAAGACCCAGCCGGGTTCCCATGCTCACTGCGCGTCATCGCCAACAACGCATGAAATAGGCCTAAGATAATCGAGATTCGACTGTGGATATTTGGAAGGAAGTGGCCTGCTCTGACGAATCAAGATTTCTGGTGCATCAAGTAGACGGCCGAGCGCGGATACGCCGACAATCACCGTAGGTTATTGCACCTGGATGCATTGCTGGGCGGAAACCGGAGGGCGATTCCGGTGTTATGCTGTGGGCGATGTTTTCTTGGGATAGTTTAGGCCCCATTTTCCCAATAACACAATCCCTGACAGCTGTCAGGTATCTGAACATCTTTGCGAACCAAGTTCACTCATTCATGGCAACTGTGTTCCCTGCTGGCGATGGCCATTGCCAACAGGATAATGCAGCATGCCTCACTGCTAGAATCGTGAAGTAGTGGTTCGAGGAATATGCTGGTGACTTTCTATTCATGCTCTGACCTCCTAATTCACCTGATATGAACCAAATCGAACATTTGTGGTTCGACTTGGAAAAGCAGGTTCGCTCTAAATCACCACTACCTTAAGATGTACCGAAACTGGAGGACCTGCTGTTGGCGTTATGGTGCTCAGATACCCCACGATACATATCGCCACCTCATCGAAAATCGATGCCCCGCCAAGAGGCAGCTGTTTTGCGAGCTAAGCAGGATGGTGAGGGGGGGGAAGGTCCTGCTGCTTATTAGGTAGGTGGTCTGGTCATTATGTAATCGCTCATCAGTGTATATGGAAGTTCTAAATGCCGTACGTAGGTACGTCATAAAAGGAAGATCCCAGTTTCGGTTGAGCCTCTAAAAAAATACACATATTCGCATTTTGGCGACGTCATTGTCACTTCTGTTTTGCTTCAGAAGGGCTATACAGTATACACACTATACACACTATACACACAGGATATTTACTGCGAGCGGGAGAGGAGATTTGTATTAATCTGACGGTAAGGTGGGGGGGGGGGTAATGATTTGGTCTTTTCTTCTTGGTTAGCGTTTTAAAATATTCATTCAGAAATCGTTTGTCTGGTGGTGGGCAAGGTTGAGAAGGTGTGGGATTTGACATCGTTATTGAACGCGGGAAGTTTCCTTTTACCTTGCCTTAAGTCACCCTTAAGGGGAAGGGCCAACAACACATGGCACCCCATTAGTGCACGGAGAAATACTGAAACACAAGAGATAGCTTTTTGATAAATCGGTATCACAGCATTAGCAGTGTAGTTAGGTTAGCTTTGCCCCTAATGTAGTTAGGTTAGCTTTGCCCGTAATGTAGACACCATCATCAACAGCATGAGCATGGCTTTGGGCTGCCCTGAAACCTGAGATTTCGTGTTCCCGCCTTTCCCAATGGGGGGAGCGGAGGGGTGATATAATATGCCGTACATGACGTACTGTTGAAATGATGGATGAAACAAATTGACAATAGAGCCGTAATAAGCTTTCATAGTTCAATTGGGAGAACAATCGTTTACAACACGCGGATGACTTCCGTGTTCTCCCATGGCGGAACATGCTGCTTGACATTTATGATCATATGGATCGGCAGCTGCTGGGGTAGAAACTTTGCACCCCAGACAGTGGACAATCTAAAGGCAGCCTTCATATGCACACTCATCGGCATAAAATTTCTTGCACCAAGTAGGAGGAATCGGATTGAAATGAGATTTTAGTATAGTGAGATGGTACATACCAAGAACAGAAGTGATTACAATATCACAGCAGCAGGACGATTTTCCAAGAACATACGGTACATATTTCTGTCAGCGCGTCGGACCTCCTCGCGCTCGGATACATGCGGTGATACGGTGCGTCATGGGGTCAAAGAAACGCCGTATGTTATTCTGGGACATATTGGCCCATACTTCTTGCAGCTGACGCTCTAAATCACGAACACTGGGACATGAAGAAAGCTGGCGTCCAATCTGGTCCCACACGCGCTCGATGGGCGAGGAATCAGGCGATTTGGCAGGCCAAGGAAGCGTCGGAGCATGACGTAGACAGTCCTAGGAAACCAGAGCCTTGTGCGGACTGGCGTTATCTTGTTGTAAAATGGGTCCGGGCCGCCCCTCCCCACCAGGAAAGGAAGCACATGGGGCCGCACGATCTCTTGTGCGCAGCGCTGGGGTCTCCGCGTCCCTGGGAGCACTACGAGGGAAGTCCGGCTGTCATACGCGATGACTCCCCAGATCACCACGCCTGCAGTTCGGGACGTGTTCTGCTGTACAGTGAGGTTGGGATTCTAGCGCTCGCCTGCGGTCCTCCCCACTCTGACACGGTGGTGGTCCGTTCCCATACAGAAGCGTGATTCGTCGCTGAACAGTATACGTCACCAGTCCGTAGGATTCCACGTTGCTCGCTGCACACAGCACTGCAATAGACGCCGACGATGGTCAGGTGTTAATGGCAGAAAACGTAAGGGACCACCCAGACACACCACCAGCAGAGATGACCGTGGACCACCCAGACACGCCACCAGCAGAGAGAACCGTGGACACACCACAAGCAGAGAGACTCTGGACTACCCAGACACACCACCAGCAGAGAGACTCTGGACCACCCAGACACACCACCAGCAGAGAGACTCTGGACCACCCAGACACACCACCAGCAGAGGGACTCTGGACCACTCAGACACACCACCAGCAGAGAGACTATGGACCACCCAGACACACCACCAGCAGAGAGACTATGGACCACCCAGACACACCACCAGCAGAGAGACTCTGAACCACCCAGACACACCACCAGCAGAGAGACTCGATCCGGACCTCTCAGACACACCACCAGCAAAGAGACTCTGGACCACCCAGACACACCACCAGCAGAGAGACCCTGGACCACCCAGACACACCACCAGCAGAGAGACTCTGGACCACCCAGACACACCACCAGCAGAGAGACTATGGACCACCCAGACACACCACCAGCAGAGAGACTATGGACCACCCAGACACACCACCAGCAGTGAGACTCTGGACCACCCAGACGCACCACCAGCAGGGAGACTCTGGACCACCCAGACACACCAGCAGCAGAGAGACTTTGAACTACTCAGACACACCACCAGCAGAGAGACTCTGAACCACCCAGACACACCATCAGCAGAGAGACTCTGGACCACCCAGACACACCACCAGCAGAAAGGACCGTGGTACCACTCTCACGATACCACGGTCCTCTCTGCTGGTGGTGTGTCTGGGTGGTCCAGAGCCAGTCCGCCGTCGAGAGTGCAGATTCGCCTCTGCCAGGAGTCTGGAAGTGGTTCTGGCGGACAGAGGAGTCCCTTGTACACCCCCGACATGTCTTTGGATGTTGGACAAGTACGTCGTTGCAGCTGTGCGTGCAGCTCTCACGATACCACGGTCCTCGCTGGTGGTGGTGTGTCTGGGTCGTCCAGAGCCAGTCCGCCGTGCCTGGGTGCCTTCCCGTGCCCATTGCTCCAACACGATCGCACTGTACTGTCCGACCGGCTCAAAAGGCGGTCCATTCGGAGCACTGGACACCCTGACTGTCTCATCCCGACGACGCGGCCTCCTTCAAACTCTGTCAGTTGCCCGTACGCATATCTACGGCGTCTCCTCAGTATGTCTATTGCTGAGGCATCTCACCTGACTCTTACCGTGCACTTCGGCACCAATGTGGAGAGTCCTGCGCGGCGCCTTATGAGCCCCAAGAATTGCGATTGCGGCACCGGACTTGGACGATCGGCCATGCGGAATCGCACGAAACTTTAATCATTTGCGTGTCTGCACTCCCCTTAGCTATTCACCGAGTTTTGCGTGAATTGCACGGTTTTTTATTGGTGTGCAGAATTTTATGACAATGAGTGTATATGGTGCGGCATACTAATTGGCACTATTCGGGGGACTGCTGGAGCTTATGTCTCGTAGCATTGTCACAGTAGTGGTGGCTCTTGGAGGACCTATACAGAATGCTTGGCAGATGCTCATAAAGTTTTGCTTCTGCAGTGTATGCGACATAAAGGTTATCCAAAGCAATTCAATAAAGGTTCTAGGATGATCTATGATAATAATCAACCACGGAGATGCTCTTTTGCCTTTAAAAATAATGAGTAGCTTTAAAGGAAAACTCAAAGTGTTCAAAGGAAAGACCAAAATGAACCTACGAAAATCATTACAAAAATTAAATAGAAATTCTGCATTTTTCAAAATATGCTTGGTTTCATTTGCAAAAACATTCTTGGGTTCATCAGCAATAACGTTTTTTCAATTTTTTTTTCAAGAAGAAAAAAACTTTCGTATTCCGTTATAACAGCTGAAACGTACAGATAGTAAAAGAAATCCAAATTTAGCTCTTTGTTCTTAGAAGGAATATTTCACATGCAAATGAAAATTGAAAATAAAAAAATATATATATCAGGACGAAAGATTGGATGTTTCGAATTTCAGCATTCGGCGTTCTGACGGAACAAAGGCAAATGCTAATTTCTGTGAATTAAGAGAATAACGGTGAAACTATCGGTTCGCACGATTCTTCTGATATGTGTTGGTCCTTTGTTTGCTAGATTACAAAAGAAATGGAAAGAAGAAGAGCTTCATAATTAAGGAGTCGTCAAACGAAATGAATTCCAAACTTGTAAATAAACATAAGAAATTAAAATCTAATGCAAAAACTGAAGAACTGGAATTTTCGTATGAGCTGGTATCTTTTGTACTAAAAAAAAAATATATATATATAAAGCGTGATTTTTTTTTTTTTTTTTTTGAGGTTTAACGACCACCGTGAGCAACTCAATGGGCTATAAGCAGTCGCCCGTCCCTAATTTAGGGTCACTGGTTCCAGGGAAGGGAGAGAGCCAGTGCCGTAAGACAAACACAACATCCATGCCTCACCGGGATTCGAACCCGGACCCCTTACGGACGAATGATCAGAGGCTAACGCCTTAGACCACTGCGCCACCGGGCGGCCGTGATTTTTGTGAATACTACATTCAAAATTTGAAGAGCAACAAACTCCCCAGTACTGCTGCATTCGGACCATTGAACTAATTTTTAATTTTGAAGTGCAGCTTTTTTTCGAGAAACCTTTGTGACAGACAGACAGATGTGCTGAATCATAAGGCGCGCCATCGTCTACTGGGTGCCGCGATGACATGCATTTGGCATGGAGCCACTTTGCTCGATCAAAGAGGGTAGAGGTCAATAGACGTGCTGTTCGGGTGCTCCTACGTCATTAATGGAAAAAAAACTTAAACACGGCAGCAATATCGACTGGGGCATTAATGGGAAAAAAAGGGTTGAACGCAGCATCGTCAACTGCGTACCGGGATGACATGCTTCTGGCACGAAGCCACTTTGCTTTACCAGAAGAACAGAGGTGGCTAAACGTGCTGTTGGGGTGCTCCTTCGCCATTAATGAAAAAAAAAGGGTTAAACGCGTCAGCAGTGTCGACTCGAACATTAATGGAAAAAAAGGGGGTTAAACGGGCGCCACCGTCGACTGGGTACCTCGATGACATGCGTTTAGCACGGAGCCACTTTGCTCTATCAACGAGGATAGAGGTCGCTAGACGTGCTGTTGGGGTGCTCCTTCGCCATTAATGAAATAAAAAGGGTTAAACGCGTCAGCAGTGTCGACTCGACCATTAATGGAAAAAAAGGAGGTTAAACGGGCGCCACCGTTGACTGGGTACCTCGATGACATGCGTTTAGCACGGAGCCACTTTGCTCTATCAACGAGGATAGAGCGTGCTGTTCGGGTGCTTCTACGCATTTAATGGAGAAAAGGGTTAAACGAGGCAGCAATATTGACTGGGATATTAATGGGAAAAAACAGATTAAACGCGCCTTCGTCGACTGGATACCGGAATGACATGCATTTGGCACGAAGCCAATTTGCTTTATCCAAAAGAATAAAGGTCGATTAACGTGCTGTTGGTGTGCTCCTACGCCATTAATGGGGGGAAAAGGGTGAAACGTGGCAGCAGTGAGAGAAATTTGTGCATTTGAAGACAAAGAAGCAGTGGACAACAGCACTACACGATATGGTTCCGCCGTCTCAATCCTGGGGACACCAATATCAAAGACAAGCGGAGAATAGGACGTCCAACGACCGCCCACACTGGCACTTCAGTCGAAGCTGTGATAGAGAATCCCGGTTCCAGTACACTACAGTTGGTAGCTGAGGTGGAGGGTTCCTTATTCACCATTCTTCGTCACACGTGCTATAGGGGAAGTTCAATAAGTTCTTTGCCTGACCTTGAAAGTAGTGGTTGGCGGCTGACGCAAGTATTGCTTCAGCCTTCAGTTATATAACAGCCACGCCACATCACTGTGTCAGTATTTGAGACGGCGCCACAGTGCATTAAGAACCGAGCAGTTATTAAATTTTTGACGGAAGAAGGTGAAACACCATGCAGTGTTCATGAACTGATAGACCGAGCGTTCGCCGATGCTGCACCTTCGTATGACTAGTTAAAAAATTGGCTATTTTCTTTAAATGGGTAAGAGACTCGTTCTAAGACGACATACGCGAGTGATGTTCAGTGGAGATGACCACAGATGAAATGTGCGAGAAAGTGGAGGACTTGCTGATGTCAACGGCTGATTCGTGTCGTACAGATTGCCGAGGAACTGAAATTAAGTACAGGCAATGTTTGTACTATTTTAATACCTGAGAGGCTAGGGATGCCAATCGTCTGTGCCAGATGAGCTCCTCGAATGTTGACGCCTTAGATGAAAAATGATCGTGTTGAAATAAGTTGGATTCAACCTAACCACATTAACCCCGATCCAGACGACTTCTATTCCTGCACAACTTTTCAAAATCAAAAACCTGGACATAAACGCGCGTATAATAATGCGCTTATTTGCAATTTATAAATAATAAAATTATATATTGTAGGTTTAAGAACACCCCACCCCAAGGAAACACCAGAAAAAACAGGTTTCATTCGTTCGTAAGGGGTCCCGGTTCGAATCCCGGTCAGGCATGGATGTTGTGTTTTGTCTTACGGCACTGGCTCTCTCCCTTCCCTCGAACCAGTGACCCTAAATTAGGGACGGGTGACTACTTATAGCCCATTGAGTTGCTCAGGGTGGTCGTTAAACCTCCAATAAAAAAAAAAAAAAAACAGGTTCTCCTCAGTTTTGCATCGATCTCGAGATTACCCAAATGATGACAGAAAAAGAATCTCACGTATGAGTAAGAATTGAAAAACATGAATTGTATGGAAAATTAAATGTAAAAAATCGATACTGTGTTGCTGACTCTGCCGTGAAACAATTTTCTTACGGGACACGGCAACGGGGAGGATTTCCACCACGGCGGTCAGATTAAATACCGACGTGCAATGTTAATTTCGTTTAATAAAAGGGAAAGTGGTGAAAACGATTGCTCTCTATTGATTAGTTTTGAAGTACGTATATTAGAAATATGGAAATATGCACTTCATTAGAAAATATACTTAAAAAATACGATGTCGCTCGTGTTCACTATTGCCGAAGATATTAAAACCGAGGAACGTGATCGCGCACACACACACACACACACACAGATAACATCAAAATATAAAAGTATAATCAGGCAGAAAAAAAACCAAGTAAGATGACACCGAATTTTCGGGTGTAATAAGCACTTCTTTTGAATCCGTTCTGCCCGCAAATTAAATTTATCAAAGCTATTCAAAGGCAATGGAATCGGTATGGAAAACAATAGTATCTAACGGAAGAAAGAAGTTTTTCAATCGGGTTTTTAATCCCTCAGATATTGCTGTAAATGGAATCGTGAGCTTACACCCTCTGGTTGAAGACTTGTGTGTTAAGAAAAACATGATTTTATATGAGAAACGTTTCGCACCGGAAACGCTCTCCAACACAGAAATAATTTTTTCAAATCGAACTCTTAGAAACAGAGATATCCACAAAAATAAGATGTGACTTTACGTGCCCTGGTGGGAGAACCATGCATTATTTTAGGAAGAAAGTATTCTCAAAAGGTTTTTCCATATGAGCACTATTGGTCCAAGAAAAAAGACATTTAGTCGAGTTTTCAGGAGCCCAGATTTTGTTACAAATACATCAGAAGCAGAAATTAACACTTATGACCCGAGATGGCCAAACCATTCTTTACCAAACATTAGAAATTGTGTGAAAAACATTTTCCATCAGGTCTTGTATGCGATACAGGAAGAATTTTTCAAATCGGAGTTTTAGAAGCAGAAATAACGCAGAAAACGCAATTTTTCTTTGTGCTTCCTAGCAGAAAGTCTATGATTTACTTGAAAATTTTTGAATTTATAGGAAAAACATTTCGCATCGGAAACACTATCAAACAAAGAAGGAATTTTTCAAATCGGACTCCTAGAAGTAGAGATATTGACAAAATAAGATATACATCTACGCCCCCTGGCGTAGAAGCCATGCATTATTTCAAGAAGAAAATGTTCCTAAAAGGTTTGTCGACATATGTAGTATCGGTGAACAAACCTCTTTTTTTCAATCGGGATTTTAGAAGATCATATTTTGCTGCAAATGCATCAGAAGCGGAAATTGAGACTTACGCCACCTGGTGGCCAAACCATTTTTTTCAAAAATTAGAAATTATGTGCAAACGATTTTCCATCAGGAGCTGTATCTGGTGCAGAAAGAATTTTTCAAATCGGAGATTTAGAAGCAGAGACATAGGAGGAAACACAATTTACCACTACGCCCCCTAGCGGAAAGTCTATGAATTACTTGAAAATTTTGAAATTATATGAAAAACATTTCACACTGGAAACACTATCCAACAAAAAGGAATTTTTAAAATTAGAAGTAGAGATATTGACAAAAATAGGATATACAACTACCCCCCCTGGCGGAGACTGGAATATTTTAAGAAGGAAATATTCCGAAAATGTTTACGGATGTGAGTGGCATCAGTCCACGAAAGAATTTTTTCAATCAATATTTTTGAAGCTCAGATTTTATGGCAAATACACCAGAAGCAAAAATTAACACTTACGCCCCCTGGTGGCCAAAATATTCTTTACCAAAAATTTGAAATTATATGCAAAAGATTTTCAATCAAAAGATGTACGCGCTGAAAATTTTTTTTTCAAATCGGAGTTTTAGAAGAAGAGTTATCGGGAAAAATGTTATATACCTTGACGCCCCCTAGCGGAAAATCTATGCGTAATTTGAAAAAGTAACTATATCTAAAATACTCTTCGACTTAAATGGAATCGAAAGATAAAATAATTTTTTAAATCGGATGTTTAGAAGCAAATATGTGGAATAAAACGTATTTTTGAATTCGACATCATCTGCATTTACGCCCCTTAGCGGTGAAATTGAACATCGTAAAAAAAAAAAAAAACGAAATAAAAGGATCATCATTCGCATATTTCAAGCTTCCCAATGCAAAAAGAATTTTTCAAATCGGACTAATAGTTGCAGAGATATCGTGGGTACAGACGGACGGACGGACAAACCGGTAACATAAGCACGATATTTTTTTACAAAAGACGTGCTAAAAAAGGAAACTTGGTCAGAAAAATGTATTATGCGGAAACGGAAAACGTGACATTCTCATCGCTCTACAGCAGTCATTTTCGGTGTGATTACAAACAGTTGCGAGATTCGCAGACTTTTTCGCTGTTTTTCCAATCAAAACGTCTTGAAAATACGAAAATAAACATTACACAGATGTTTAATGACATTATTTCACTGAGATTTTCGATTTCCATAGCATACTCGACGTTTTCCGCTGTCCGTAGCGGACTGACGATTTCCATAGTAACTACGTAACATCCGTAGTATTTGCAGAAAGTGGAGGGAGGACATTTTGGGAAATCGAACCACTCTATTTGGCAATCGCTTGTTAAGACAGTCATTTTTACACAGAACTGTCAATGACATTGCTAGATAAGTTTCACTGTATTCCTTATTGTTGCATACATGATCATCTAAAACCCTTTTGCCCTGCTTTGCTTTCTAGCTAACCAAGAAAAAGTGCCTTAGAGCAGCTTAGCTTTGAAAGAAAGTGTCTTTTGGGCCACAAAATTGCGCTAAGGCTTTTTTTACACCACTGCATATGCTGTATATGGATACAAAATAAGTTTTGTTTTATTGAATAAATTACAGCGTGACAAATACATTGAGTGACAAATACACTGGTGTTCAAAATTAAGAGAATTTGCACATTTTGTCGATTTTCACAAAAAAGTACGGAACCAAAGGTACAAATTATGCCGCCGAATAAGAATGCAAATTTGCAGTGTCGAATTCGTAAGCGTCCACGTGCGTGTGGGCGGAGCTGTGACAGCGGAGTGCATGAAAAGCACACGTGGCTTTTTCCGCGATTAGTTCGCTCGTACTCCTCGGCGACATTCGTTGTGTTTCTTGCAGGAGTTGGTTCAATTTCATAAGCAATCAAGTAAAATGAGTTGCCACGAACGTATTGATGACGGAATGAGGTGGAGAATCGTCGGTAGATTGGAGGCAGGGCGATCGCAAGTGCAGGTTACTACAGAGCTTAATGTAACGCCCAGTGTCGTCTGCAATTTTTGGAAACAGTTTAAGGACACCGGATCCATATCGAGAAGGCCTGGGCAAGGTCGTTCAAGAGCCACGACGGCCAATGAAGATCGTTACTTGGCACTTTCACCGAGTCGCCACAGGACTGCTACAGCTGCACAGCTATCTCGTGAGCTGCATGCCTCCACAGGAATCCGAGTTTCAAGTGCTACTGTTTCCCGAAGGCTTCATGAGAGAGGGCTTTTTGCCAGAAGACCCGCTGTTTGCGTCCCGCTCACTTCAACACGCAAGAGAGCCCCTTTAGCATGATGCAGACAACATCAGCCTTGGACCAGACTTCAGTGGGGTAACGTTCTCTTCACAGACGAGTCGCGATTCAGCCTGGATCCTGATTCTCGACGTACCTTCATCTGGAGAAAACCTGGGACCCGATACCTTTCCTCCAACATCCGAGAAAGGGACCGCTATGACAGCGGAGGTGTCATGGTCTGGGCAGGCATCATGTTGAACGGCCGCGCACCTCTCCATGTGTTTGACAGGGGCTCCCTGACTGCTGAGTGGTATAGAGATGAGATCTTACAGCCCTATGTTCGACTTTTCAGGGGCGCAGTTGGCCCTCGGTTCCTTTTTATGGACGACAACGCTCGTCCACATAGGGCTCACCTGGTCGACGATTTTCTTGAAAGTGAGGATATTCGCCAGATGGATTGCCCAGCCGGATCGCTAGACATTAATCCCATCGAACATGTCTGGGACGCTCTTGAGAGGGCAATTGCAGCTCGCCATCATTCTCCGAGAACCATCCACCAGCTGAAAACTACGTTGCTGCAGGAGTGGGACCGACTGCCACAGGGACTCATCAACTGCCTCGTTTCCAGTATGACGTCACGCTGTGAGTGTTGTACGACTGTGAGAGGGGACCATACCCCATATTAGAGTCATTTTATGTTCGATCTTGCAACGTGGATTTTGAACAGTCCTGCGCTGATGAACCTTACTGACGATCATGAGTGCGTACCATGACTGTTGTATGGTATAATTTTTCTCTTATATAACTGTGTATCCATACCAAATTTTATTAAAATGTGTCCATTAGTTTTTTAGAAATTCGACGAGATGTGCAAATTTTCTTAATTTTGAGCATCAGTATATATAACCCATTTAAAGTTGCACGTAAGTACTGATTTTCTCTACTTGGCCGTGATCTTGACTTACTTTGATATTTCAGACGTGTAACACATAAGTATGTTCAGCAAGTTCACAGTTTGCTAAGAAGATTAGTTAATTACTTAGTTAAAACAACTGCTACAAAACTTAAAAGCTCTACACATCTTTATATAGAAGAAGAGCTTTCCGAAGCACTTTGCCCTATACATTTAATTAAATACTCGGAGAAAGAGAAGATGAACAAATTTTCCACATCCGGGTAAGTTAGGGGGCAAGTTCTCGAATACAAAAAGAAGCCTATTTCACAACAACTCTGAGAGAACTTTGAAACTTGTGATTGTGATTTCTTTGGAATGAATGGATGCTTCGCAGTCAAAGGGAAAAAAGATTCGGGGAACAATCTGAAAGAGAACCGGTCTGCCTTCAGTAATCGATTGATTGTACTTAAAAGAATCGAAACACTGTCAATGTAACGCTCAGGGGAAGTAGAGAGAGAGAGAGAGAGAGAGAGTAAGAGATGAGTGAAAGAAACACTTTGAAAAAGATACGAAGAGAAGAAAAAGGAAAGAGGAAGTAGGGTGGGTATGAAAAGTATCAAGAGAATTCATTGATCGATCTGCCGATTCCCAGAGGCCTTTTCGCTCTGTGCAAATAACCCTCTCATCTGAAGGATGGTTATCTACAAACCTCTGCAGCTTCCTATTTTAAGCTGTCGCTGTGTGAAAATTAATGGACGCCCGGCAAACTGTTGCGGCTGTTTGAACTCCATTTGTAACTGCAGAGAGTTATCCCATGCCATTAATATTGCTTCGACCCTTTTGGTGTGTTGCCTTGCCGCCTTCTTCTCGCATCTTTTGCATGCAGCGTCTGAAACGCGCACAAATTACGGTGTTCTAGGTCGTAAATAAAAATTTGGTTTTTACTTACAGAATGTCTTACATTATCCCGGCGGAATCAGTCCTGGAGATATGCACGAAATGAACTGATCGCAATACCATTTCGAAGATTTCTCGAAATGACTACAGTGTCTGCTAAATTATAAATTGGCACTAACGTCTCCATTAGACTATAAAATGTAGAGATGTTACCCTGCTAGAGATTAAGCCATCGTTAATTGTCTCGTAGCTTTTAACAAAAGACTCGTGAAAACATTGCGAGTAGAAATGAAGTCTTAGCAAATATTATCATTGTAAGAGGCGAGGAGTTCCATCAGGTAACCACAAAAGTATTTGCCGTTCTCGCAGACTGAGAAAAAGTATAACACATACGTAGAAGAAGAGCAATTTATTCATAAAAATAATTTCCATTGGCATCAATAACGTTCTTCCAACGTGTTAACAACTGCATATATACCCCTGCGATAAAATGCCGGGCCATAGGAAGAGAAAAGGTTTTGGAGGGCAGCGTGCAACTCACCAAAGTTTGAGAAGTCGTGTCCACACAGATGATTGTCGAGAGAAACAAATGGTAATCTGAAAGAGAGACATCTGGTGAGTAAGCTGGATGACATAAAAGCTCCCACCCGAGTTCTTTGATAGGGTTTCTGATCAATGAAACGGAGTGGGAATGGCCGTTTTCTTGAAGGAGCAGAACTCCCTTTCTATTGACCAGTGTTGCTTCCTACTTTTCCAGGTTGTCATGCTCACGCTTCAGTTGTTCACAGTACGCTGCAGTGGTGATCGCTTGGCCGCGTCAAAAACGTTCATAATGAGCAACACCACGTGCTATCCACCATACATGGATGCAGTACTGGCTTCGACGTGTGAGGGATTGAGTCACCGATGGACAACCAATGTCTGGAACATTTTTGGGTGCTGTACTTCTCATCTTATGTGGATACCCTATCTAAAAATGGTTCCTTGTCATAGAGAGACAGCAACGCATGACAAACTCAGACGCGTTGCTGTTTGTTCACTGCAGACAATTTGTGGGGGACCCCCTTAGACAATCTTCGGACGGTTTCATCACTAGTTCCGTCATGTTTGGTTGCAGTCCTGTTCAATAGAAACTTTCTGGGCTACTGTGTCAGTGCTGACAGGATGACCGCTCTGTGACTTGTCTTGAAGGGATTCATCTACTTCTCTGAACTTTCGAAACCGATTCCGAATTAGTTGAGCGTTCCTTCACAGCATCTGCCCCGACTGTTAAACAAATGCGACGAGTTGTTTCTGCAGCAGATGAACCGGCTCCAAATTCGTATAACAAACACCCACGAATAATCTCCACTGATACCGCTACTGTAATCGCACGTCTTTCCACTATCAAACTGCTTACTCATCTGATTCATATGCGCAGGGCATCTTGGGATTTCAGCTGACGATATAACGCTGGCGGGACGCCATCTCTCCTCAAATTCAATGATTACAAGGTGTTTCTTTTGCTCCCTCGAAAACCGGCAAATAATTTTCGCGGTTACCTGATAAGTAATGACAATCACGCATAATGCCCTCCAACACCTCTCATCAGGTTCACTATGGGTGAAATCGAGAATCATCCTACATCACCTTTATATATAAGATATGGTATCGACGTAATATGTAAGAGTTCATATTTCTGAAGTTCGAACGGACAGCGCATTTTCTTAACATAGTAACTATCTTTTTATTTCAGAATTTATTAGGTTTCTGGTGATCTTCCTTCCCTGGCGACGAGAGAGCCTGCTGCTGTTTGGTACAACATATACATTTTTGGCCGGTAGTGGGATTCGAACTCACGTCTTCCTACTCAGGAGCGGTTGTTCACGTAACTGAGCTACGCCGGCAAAGTTTATCACTGCTACATTGCTCCTTTCATTCCTGCGTCACTACAGTAGTAAGTAGAGCATCTACGTAATGTCACGTAGTTCGTTATGTCATCCCTTCTTCAGAAAGGCGTGGGAATGAAATCGCAGGTTTCGTGTCAGCCGACCACCATCCTCGATGAACCAGCTCATTTTAGAAGAAGGTGTTTTTGTCAATGACGAACGCTGTGTGCAAAAATTTTCGATCCTCATATCCAGGAGATTAATCTCTGTTCTGGCGCCAATATAACAAACAACGAAGTGCTAAAACATTATGAGCAGCGTGTCTTTATTAATATTGAAGCAACTGCAGGTAAACGAGGGCGTTTGAGTTTGACTGCTGGACGACGGTTTGTCGTTTGGCCATCTGTGCGCCACTTTTGGTACGTACTCACTACAGCGGTACGTAAACAACATACAAGAAACTCCGTTTCCGAGATCGTAGTTCCGAGGCTCCGTGCCGTCACAATTTGTTCTTTATCAAACTCCGATAAATCGGCAGCTTTTCCCATTATGACTCCGAACACTCTACTAATCGAAAGCCGGTTCTTGGGTTGTATATACACTGAGTGGCCACTTTATTATGACCACCCCCTCTGTACTTCGTTGGGCCAACTTTTGCCTTCAATACTGTGTCGCTTCTTCGTGGCATGGAATTAACGAGATGTTGATAGGTGGTTTGTGGAATCTGAGACCATGCTTGACGGACAGCACTTTCCAGGAGTGTGAGATTGCAGGGTTGTCGATTCGCTGTCTGATAGCTCGTTCAACTTCATCCCACAAATTCTCAATGGGGTTGAGATCTAGAGATTGTGGGTGCCACCTAAGGAAAGCAAACTCACCGGCATGTTCCTGAAGCCAATCCTGTACAATACGAGCACTATGGTAGGATGCATTATGTTGTTGAAAGTGCCATCGCCATTAGGACAAACCATCCACATGACAGGATACACTTGGTCCGCATCAATGTTTAGATATGATGTGCCAATAAGACGTTGATCAACACGAATTAAAGGGCCCAAAGCATGCAAGGAAAACATTCCCCAAGCCATAACGTTGCCTCCACCAGCTTGAAGGGTTGTGACAATGCATTTGGAGTCCATGCTTTCGTGCTGTTTCCGCCAAATTCTCACTCGGCCATCGGCAGGGTGCAACTAAAAACGTGATTCATCGGACCAGATAATTTGTTTCCAATTATCGACTGCCCAATCCTTGTGCTCTTGTGCTAACTGGGGACATTTTCTCTTGTTAACTATAGACAGCAAAGGTGTTCGAACAGGCCTTCGGCTGCAATATCCCATCCGATGCAGTGTACGGCGGACAGAGCGTGCAGAGATCCTTTGAGGGAATCCTTGATTAGGATGGTCTGTAATTTGCTGCACTGTTGCCCTTCTGTTGTCTGTTACCGGTCTGGACACTCTCAATTCCGCCCGAGCAGTCACTAGTCGATGAAGACCACACGTTGCACGTAGAGACCCAGTTTTTTGGCTGACAGTCCAGTATTTAAACACCTTAAGAAAAGCTGATCTGGAACATTTCACGAATGCGGCGGTTTCGGTGATACTCGCTCCATGGCTCCGAGCTCCTACAATCATCACACGTTGAAAGTCCGTCAAATCGCATTTTTTACCCGTCTCGTCACGCAAAAATCACTTCTACTACTGTCGCAAGCATTAAGCTTTCCGTTTTTGTACTAGCCTCGCCCTCTAGCGGCAACAGCGTGCAGCCATAGCTCATTCGCTTAAAACTGTCAGGTGGTCATAATAAAGTGGCCACTCTGTGAACTTCACGTGCGCCGCCGTTCGGTCCCCAGGCGCCCTCATTTCTCTAGGCAAGGGGTGGTCGTAATGCAATGACTCATCGGTGTAAGTTACGTAGTTGTAGCCCTGCACATTGTATTTTGCTGTTCCAACACAAACAACAGGTGCTCGATTGGATTGATGTCAGGAGAATTTGAAGGCCCAGGAAATACCTGAAAGTCTTCTCCATGTTCCGCGAACCATTCTCGAACAAACCGGAAAGTGTGGCATTGCGCATTATCCTGCTAAAAGATGGCACTACTAGAAAGAAATATCTTTGCCATGAAAGGATGTACTTGTTCTGCAATGATGTTTAGGTAGGTGGTAGTAATTTTATCGCGGGAAAACAAGGCAAAATTCGCTGGTCGATCACGTGTTAAATCGGAAAATTTCGCGGCTTTTTGCGAAATACCGTATTTCCTCAAATATTCGGCTTACAGACTCTGCTTTGGAAATGTAAGATTCGATGTCTGTCCCATTATATTCGCAAAAGATATTTCATTCTTATGGACGCACTTAAGTATTGCCTCGCTGACTGAATTACGGATTCCAAAGTAATGCATTCGAGGAAGACTGCATTCAAAGAGGTTTCATTATCACAGCTTTCAATATCTGATAGTACAGCAAGAATATTCACACGACTGCGTCAAAGCATTTCTGAGACGTCGGCTTGTGACGGGTTTCCGATCAGCCGTGGTTAGCACCCTCGAAATTAGGTCGACTTGTGACGTACGTCCGATCAGCCGTGGTTAGCACCCTCGAAATTAGGTCGACTTGTGACGTACGTCCGATCAGCCGTGGTTAGCACCCTCGAAAATACGTCGGCTTGTGACGTACTTCCGATCAGCCGTGGTTTAGCACCCTCAAAAATACGTCGGCTTGTGACGTACTTCCGATGAGCCGTGGTTAGCACCCTCGAAAATAGGTCGGCTTGTGACGTACTTCCGATGAGCCGTGGTTAGCACCCTCAAAAATACGTCGGCTTGTGACGTACTTCCGATGAGCCGTGGTTAGCACCCTCGAAAATAGGTCGGCTTGTGACGTACTTCCGATCAGCCGTGGTTTAGCAATCTCGAAAATAGGTCGGCTTGTGACGTACTTCCGATCAGCCGTGGTTTAGCAATCTCGAAAATAGGTCGGCTTGTGACGTACTTCCGATCAGCCGTGGTTAGCATCCTCGAAAATAAGTCCGAGGAGGTTTACACCGCGAAACGCCCTCAAGGTGTGAGATGACAACGACTCATCGATGCTAGAGAAGAGCAAAGGCCATTCTATATGGCACGAGTGAATAGAAGGGATACTGGGGCGCAACTCGGCCGTAATCTGAATACATCCGAATGTCCATTCTAACCTCGGCTCATCATCGAAAGCGTCAATCAAATCTGGACTCGCGAGCTTCAAAACTAGACATTAAATGATTGGAAAACTCTCGCCTGATCCCATGAATCTCATTTCCAGTTGCTCTGTGTGCTTCGTTTATCTAGGGGTGTATTTGCATCAGGATGCGATGTGAGACCAAAACAAGCCGGTGGAGGAAGTGGGGCAATGTCCTGATGGGAAACCCTGTGTCCAACCGTTCATGGATGGAAAATATAACGTCTACCACCGACCAAAATTTCATTTCAGCCTAGGTACATCCTTTCATGGCAACAGTATTCCCCTTTAGTAATGCCTTCTTTCAGCAGGGTAATGCGTCAAGCTATGCTATCCGGATTGTTCGAGAATGATTCGAGGGACATGAGAAAGGCTTTCAGGCACTGCACTGACTTCCAAATTCCCCAGACATCAATTGATTCTAGCATCTGTTGTTTGTGTTGGAACAACAAATCCGATCTTTGGGGGGCTCAACCACGTGGCTTACAAGAGTTAAAGGGTCTTCTTGTAACGTGTTGATACCATTTGCCATGAGACACCTTCAGAAATTCAATATTGTAGTGCCTACACCTCGAGCTCTCTTTTGGCGGCGCGTGGAGGACAACCATCATATTAGACAGGATTCATAATGTGTTGGCTCTTGGGTATATACACACACGGACAATGAAATTTGCACACCTTGAAGAGAACATGCTACAACTGCAAAACTGTGTAAACGGCTAGAGCGCGTGCTTGTATGCAAATGTTCCACGTTTGGTACGAGTGCGCATGACCGCACACCCTGTGGTGGTGCTAGAAGCACGAACCGGCAGTCTTATAAACCGGCGGATAATAATCAACGCCCCATGAAAGCGAAAAGCACCGGCCGACGCAAGCAAGAGTACAGAGTAACAAGAACGCCGAGTAGACGCCAGAAACGTTGATTTACGCAACTTATGGGCTTTGAGAGAGGATGGATCATCGGGCTGAAAACAGCAGGGTGGTCGACGTTCCGTATAGCTCGCCACGTGGATCGTTCTGACCATATCGTCCGACTGTGCTGAGAGAAGTGGACACGTAACAGCACTGCGACACGACGGAGCGGCTGCGGACGGAACAGGAGGACCACAAGTAGAGAGGATCGACGGATCAAGCACCAGTTTCAAACGCATCCCACGGGGAGCCGGTCCACTATACAGGCAGATATACCGGCTCCTGTGTGCCCCCGAACCATTTCCCTACGCCTCGCGGAAGCAAATCTGCGATCATAGCGCCCTTTGCATTGTCTCCCAACGGAACAACACCGACAAGGATTATTGCTGCTACATTGCCGATTTAATTCATGCGTCACTGCAGTAGTACGGGATTTACGTTATGTCAGGCAGTACGTTATACGTGTTTGGGTTCGATTTAATATAACATATGATGACTGTATTTACTTCGACGGAAATTGTTCTGTCTCTTTTCTGGAGATTTTTACCTCAAATGTAGATGTTCGTGGGGCTTGTTTAACATTTCCTCCACCAGAAAAAGCGAGTGGTTACATGATTGTAGTGTTTTGTGCTGCGTGAGAGCCTAGAGACCTTTTTTGCATTTGGGAGGGATATTGAACCTAAGGCTTCTTGCTCTAGAGCGGCTGTTCTCCCAACCGAACAACGCCGGCAAGGATTATCGCTGCTACATTGCCGATTTAATTCATGCGTCACTGCAGTTGTACGGATCCACGTTATGTCAGGTAGTATTATGCGTGACAAGAAAAACGATGAAAATCCGTTTTAGTGGTGTATACTCATGTAGCACACAAGCAAGCTTTCACCACAAAACGTGTGGCTTCGTCAGGCAGGATTACTGACTAAAGCAAACTTAGAATTGTAAACAAACAATTTCAAAAACACTAGATATTATATATTACGCAGAAGGGTAACAAATGCCACCAAGCAGGTCTCTTGATGTTCACGGTAATGCTGCATTAGGAATGCGGCACGCGCAGAAGAGGGCACTAGGTGTCAGAAAGGTCGACTGATATTCCTTTATTGCATACACTCTGGTTTGCTAAAATTTCAATAGTTTCTCTCAAAGCGGTAGCTCTGGCATTCGTGTACCGGACAATCTTCTTGAGCCCGTTCCATTTAGGAGTGGCGGAGTTGTTCTTGACTTCACGAGTCAACGCTGCTGTTAGCCTCCCTAGTTTTACGTCTCTCTTGTGCTCAGCCAGTCTCAGGCGGAAGGAGCGCTTTGTTATTCCGATGTAATATTTCGTGATTCCGTCCGGGTGCTCGACTGGAACTCAACTCAGTGAGCAGGCGCTCGACTTGAACTCAACTCAGTGAGCAGGCGCTCGACTTGAACTCAACTCAATGAGCAGGTGCTCGACTGGAACTCAACTCAGTGAGCAGGTGCTCGACTGGAACTCAACTCAGTGAGCAGTTGCTCGACTGGAACTCAACTCAGTGAGCAGCTGCTCGACTGGAACTCAACTCAGTGAGCAGGTGCTCGACTGGAACTCAACTCAGTGAGCAAGTGCTCGACTGGAACTCAACTCAGTGAGCAGATGCTCGACTTGAACTCAACTCAGTGAGCAGGTGCTCGACTGGAACTCAACTCAGTGAGCAGGTGCTCGACTTGAACTCAACTCAGTGAGCAGGTGCTCGACTGGAACTCAACTCAGTGAGCAGGTGCTCGACTGAAACTCATTTTGACTGATACTCATTCATTGCATAGAGTACATGGAGGAGTGTACTCCATTCCAGCCCAGCACCCGGACGGAACAACGAAATACTACATTGGAATGACAAAGCGCTCCTTCCGCCTGAGATTAGCTGAGCACAATAGAGACGTAAAACTAGGGAGGCTAATAACTGCGTTGGTTCGTGAAGTCAAGAACAACTCCGCCGCTCCTAAATGGAACGGGCTCAAGAAAATTGCCCCGTACACGAACGCCAGAGCTACCGCTTTCAGAGAAACTATTGAAATTTTAACAAACCAGAGTGTATGCAATGAAGGAGTTTCAGTCGACCTTCCTGACACCTGGCGCACTCTTGTGAGCGCGCCGCATTCCTAATGCATTGCATTACCGTGAACATCACGTAACCTGCTTGGTGGCATTTGTTATCATTCTGCGTAATATCTTATATACATATAAAACACAAAACGTCTGTTTGTCTGAAGCAGCAAAAACTCTCGAACGCCGAACTGTAGCATCGTGAAATTTGCATAGCTTATTAACACTGGAATTTTTAGGTCAAAGCAACTATTTTAAGATCATAACGTTGTCCCGTTCGCGAGTTATGAATTAATTAATAAGCTAATCAATAAAGTCAGCGTCGTTTGCTACGTCATCCTGTTTCAAATCTGAAAGCACGTGACTGCATTCATGGCCGAGGCACATCCACGGGTTTTTGTGTTCTTTGAGAGCTGTACATAAAAAGATGCAAAAACGAACTTTGCGAAATCTTAAAGAAACGGGCTGAAATTTTTATCAACACCATGAATTGGTAATAAGAGGAGTCCCTCAAAATTTCACCGGGATCCGGTCAAAACTTTTTAAAATAGGCATGGATTTTTTAATTCATCGGTAAACAGAAATATATACGCAGAAACGGTTAATAAAATTTTGATGGCTAATTTAAAGTCATTTATCGATTCAGGCGAAATTTGGAGGTCATGTTACTATTAACGATTTATGGTGTTCATTAAAATTTAAGCCGGTTTAATAAACTATTCGCAAAGATACGTTTTTAACTTTTTTATCCAAGATATTCGCCCCTCAAAGACGCCTGAAACTGAAAGCACGTCATGCATTTGATCGTCGATAACAAATTGTTAACGAATTTTGTTCAGTCAGTGTTTTCTAATGCTGTGTCTCCTCGACGCAGGCAAAGCCGGGTAGTAAAGCTAGTACTAGTATAATATCTAGTGTTTTTTTAATCTGTTTGTTTAGAACTCTTACGTTTGCTTTAGCCAGTAATCTTTCCTGACGAAGCCACGCGTTTTGTGGTGAAAGCTTACTTGTGTACTATCATCATTTTTCTTGTCGTTTCTGGTGTATCTACACTGTTAAAAATTTGTCGTAGGTTGCACCAAAAAGTGGTGCTCACCAGCTGCACCACTTTCTGCGAAAAGATACACCATTATATGGTGCAAATAAAACTCAACAACGTGGCGAAATCTTGTACTATAATGTGGTGCAACCTTGTACCATAACGTGGTTCAACGTTGCACCATTTTATTGTGTTTTCTCTACACCACACAATGGTGTATCTTTTCTCAGAAAGTGTTGCAGCTGGTGTAGCACCACTTTTTGGTGCAACCTACCACAAAATTTTTAACAGTGTACCCATCGTTTGTTAGTATTATACGTGTTTGGGTTCCATTCCATCTAAGATAGGATGACTGTGTTCACCTATACGAAAAATTTTCTGTCTCTTTTCTGGAGATTTCTGCCCTAAATTTAGATGTTCGTGGAGTTTGTTTAACATCTGCGCCTCCCGAAAATTCGAGTGGTTTCATGATTGTAGAGTTTTGTGCTGCGTAAGACAGAGAGAGAGAGAATGTGGCGTTGAAACGCCAAAAAACTTAGCTAATTAATTTAGTAGTTAGCTATGAAAGAGGAAACAAGGGTCATCCGATCAGCTAGGACATCAACAGATCTGACGCGACCTTCCATTTATTGATCGCTGTCTGACGAGCTCCAGTTTATATAGTAAAATTGATCCTCAAAGATATTTACTTTGAAATAAATCTAATTACAAAAGCATCTTACAATAGGCTCATGATATTCTAATTTAATTCCACTTTTCTTCAATTTGATATTGTTTAATTAAAAAGAAATATATCCAGTTTTATGTGTCATTGTTTCTTAGTGTTAGTTTCAAGCATGAATAGTCCTGTTTTCCGTGTCTTAAATTTCGGAATTTTATTCTTTTGTTTTTGCTTTATTAATCAACCAGACTATCCATTTACTTTTCAGAAATGTAAATACCTTCATTTGTAATCTGGATAACGTGTATGCGATTCTAATTAAATCTCGTAGTTCTTATTTCAAATAAAGCATTTAACTTTTGTTTATACAGGTTCTAGTTAACCGAACGATGTAGTAATTTTAACTGTCACTTCATATTATTTTCGAGAATTCTTTTCCTGGATTATGTTTTACATTAGCTGATTTGTGATACCCAATTCCTTACTGTGATTTCTCAAGAAAATGAATTATTCGTGACTTACTCGACTTCTTAAAAGCCTTTTTTAAATTATGCAAAAGCAATTGAGTAGCTCTGACGGAAGAATACCTTGAAGTTTTGGGAAATACCAAGACTTTAATATAAATTAGGAAAAAAAGAAGAAGTGGAATTTCCGCAGTTTTTGAAAGGCAGAACTTCCATAGCGATATAAAATTTGTCATAACGCAAAAGAAATGTAAAATTTAATTTATGCTTTCTGAAATTAATTTTATAATTCCTTTCAAGTAAAAATAATAGAAAAGAGAAGCCAAGATTTCTCCAATTTTTAAAGAATAATAAAACGAACAATCCAATTTCGAAGGGAACACATGGGATTGCAAAATCAAGGGAAAAGAAATAAGTCTAGGAATCAAGAAACTACACTGAATTAGGAAGTATTCTCAAGAAAATTATTTAAGAAAGGCAAGTAGTACACCGATTAACCAAAACATTTTGAACACTTATCTAATATGCTGTTGCTCCTTGACATGCCACCAAAACAGGTTTTAACTAAATAAAATTGATGAAGATAGGTGTTACAAGTTAAAACCAAAATCATGCTGTCTAAACACGTTTAATATTAAAAATTATGAACCTCGCACTATAGGAGGACATAAATACATACAGTTAATTTTTTTATAATGATCCGCATTGCCACAAACTTGCTTCCGTGCATTTTATGGTACACAGAACCCGTTCTCCCTGTTCTACTAAGCAAACTTATGTACAGGAACTCCTGAAAATCTATGAATTGGCTGATTCCTTTGGGTACTCTAATTACATTGTTAATAAACTTATTAAGAAATCCCAACGTTTTGACTCTACAACACTAACCAGAGAAGTTAGAACCATAAAATTTGTGGGTTCTATCCCGTTTTTGCCAACACTTTCACATCTACTTAAAAATATCTGCAGACCTTTTGTTATTGACTTTGGGTTTTCTTCTTGTAAATTATTTTCGTTGGTTCGTAGCGATCGTGACAGACCAGATTTATTAGATAATTATAGAATTTACAGAATCCCTCTCCTGTCCTCTGACCCCGATGAAGGGGATACTTCCTACATAGGTTCCACATCTCGTAATCTAAAGTTCAGACTGCATTAACACAAATACAGTATTAAAGTCGGTAATGGCTCTACATTTATGTCACGTTTGCTTCTAAGCAAACCTTTCGAACCAATATGGTCTGAGGTTACTATTCTGACTATACCTAAGAATAAGAATTTATTACTTCAGATCCTGGCTCTCCGGGGAAGTTGCTGCAACGATGATATTCCTTACTATATTCCTGATGCTTGGAAATACCTTATACATGACTTACTGTGATTTAAATATTGTAATAATTATTACTGACTCCTGACCACCTGTTTTTTTTATGTCTCTCTGCGCACCCGTCTGACCTGACACATCATGTTGTACATATATGCTGACCGTTGCTACTTAGAACTGGTAGTCACACCTGAGAAAGTGACCAATGGCGGTCACGTCATCGTCATATGTACAGGATTTTAGGAAGGGAGTGTCTGACCCTAGGTCTTAAACAACCCTTAGAAATAGGAAACTAGGAGATTTGGATTAGAGTGCCCGATAGGAAAGTGACACGGAAGCGAAGTAGAAAGGGGGAGGAAGACGTTCTTATTTATTACCGGGGGCCAGTACCCGGGGTCCGACAGCTTAACGTGCCCATCCGACGCACGGCGGATATTTAATGGATCGAGCGTTCGTACTGGCCTGGGATCGAACCTAAGGCCCTTTTCGTGACAGTCACGAACGTTGCCCACTAGGCCACCCGCGGCCCCTGATGACGGTCAAGAAAGTACTAGTGTGTTTTTAACGTTTTTAACTGTATGTATTTATGTCCTATAGTGCGAGGTTCGTAATTTTTAATATTAAACGTGTTTAGACAGCATGATTTTGGTCAGGTTTCAACTGACGAGCTATGAATGCTACAAACTTTCTGAGGCTATCATGGGGTATCTTGTACAAACACGTCACCAGCAGATCCTTTAACTCTTGTACACCGATAAGACATTAAATTATGACCACCTACCTAATAAGCTGTAAGCCCCCCCCTTAAAAGCCCGGAAATCAGCTACCACTCGGTGAGGCATCGATTTGATGAGGAGGCGATAGATATTCTAAGGTATCTGGTACCATAATGTCAACAGCACTTACTCCAGTACCCAGAGCCGTAGTGGAGGGTATACGGCGGTATACGCCGTATACCTTCTGGTTTTTTTGACAGAATAGCGTATATCTTCAATGTCCATATTATCAACAGAACTTCAATCTCGAACAACATCGCTGCCAAGAGCTGACCATCTAATAAAAAGAACCGTAAGAATTATAGAGGGCTTTGGAGAAATTCCTGGGAAAAAACCTCATTTAGCATTAGCAGCGAACGAGGAATTATTATTTTAAAATATCCCATTGATTCCTAACAACAAAATTGTACCTAAACCAGTTTATTCAAAGCACGGCTGACAGAATGAAATCAAGACTGTGTTCAGATTCAAACATTGAAAATGTACAACTTCTTAAAGATATTTCTTCATTAGAGCGAATAAATATTAAAACAGACGACGTGTGCTGTGGAGAACTAGAAACAAGGCGAATCTGTAGATGTTTTAATGTTGATGAAATGCAAGCTATTCAGAGACTGAGAGAATATACTGAAATTGTCCAAGTTGTACCGGAAAACTTAAAACTCCTCTTAAGAACTACTTCAACTCTGCCTTGTTCGACAGCTGAATGCGAACGAGGATTCAGTTCAACAAACAACATAATAACCTATCTCAGAGCATCTTTGTTAATCTCCAATGTATCTAACCTGATGTTCATAAATTCAAATGGACCGCCCATTAAAGGATTTAATCCAAAAAAATATGTAAGATCTTAGTTGATGAATCATCGTTCAGCAACTGATAGTAGTTGATCAGGAGTCTCTTCTAGCGAAGAACAGTGCTGTAAGGACCTATCTCGTCAGGCTTTTTTTTTTTTTTTTAGATTGGAGGTTCAACGACCACCGTGAGCAACTCAATGGGCTATAAGCAGTCACCCGTCCCTAATTTTGGGTCACTGGTTCCAGGGAAAGGAAAGAGCCAGTTCCGTAAGACAAATGTCAACACAACATCCATGCCTCACCGAGATTCGAACCCTGACCCCTTTCCGACGAATGATCAGAGGCTATCGCTTAGAATACTGCGCCACCGAGGGCGGCTCAGGCTTTATGGGATATATTTCAATAAAAATTAAAATAATCTTGTGCATGCTCTTCAACATGTCATAATTGACAGGAGAGAGGAGAAGACACTTTATTCAAATCGGTAAGTGATCCCATAGTGATGATTGTTAAAAAGGCACGGTACCTTCATGAGGGTGAGGTGGTTTTTTTTTTATCCATGTAGTATAATCTCTTATTTTTTAGGATTTGCACATACTATAACCCTCTGCTGCTTTTACGACTACAGCGCTGCCAGTACCCGTACATATCGGCGTGGTTGTGATTTAGCGCGAACCCGCTTTACCAAGTCAAACCACAAATGTCCGATTGGGTTTATGTCAGGTGAATTGGGAGGCCAGAGCATTAACAGAAAGTCACCAGCCTGTTCCTCGAACCCCTCCTGGAAGATTCTAGCAGTGTGGCATGGCCCATTATCCTGTTGGTAATGGCCATCACCAGCAGCAAACACAGTTGCCATGAATGGGTGAACTTGGTCGCCGAACGATGTTCAGATACATGACAGTTGTCAGAGATTCTGTTACTGGGAAAATGGGGCCTAAAGTGTCCCACGAAAACGTTGCCCACATCATAGCACCGCCGCCGGCCTGTCCCCCACCCCCAACTGTGCATCCAGGTGTAACAACCTCCATTGGTAATCGGCGTATCCGCTCTCAGCCGTCTACATGATGCCCAATGAATTTTGATTCGTCAGATCAGGCCACTTTCTTTCATTCATCCACGGTCCAATCTCGATGATCGTGGACGCATTTCATCATTTGTTGGTGATGACGTGCAGTGAGTATGGGGACTCTACTGGGTCTTTGGCTACTGCAGGCCCATGCACAGAAGGCTGCGATCAACTGTATGCTGTGACACTTTGCCCTGATCACTACTGCTTGTAGCTGGGGGTGATTTGTCGCACTGTGGCTCTGCGATCACCGTGAACAATGCGCGACAGTCTCCGCTCCTCTCTGGCATCAATGAGCTGCGGGCGAGACACGGCTAGACGACGGCCCGTCGTTTGGCGATCTGTGCACAACTTTCGATACGTACTCACTACAGCAGTGAACAACCTACAAACCGCGCCATTTCCGAGATCGTAGTTTCAAGGCACCGTGCCATCACAATTTATCCTCTATCAAACTACGATAA
This sequence comes from Macrothele yani, assembly GCA_039090855.1. Lineage (NCBI taxonomy): Eukaryota > Metazoa > Arthropoda > Arachnida > Araneae > Macrothelidae > Macrothele > Macrothele yani. Next base: position 104,737,350 of record CM076991.1, on the reverse strand, counting down.
ATCGTCAGCTTTTCCCATTCTCACTCCAAACACTCTACTAACCAAAAACCGGTTCTCGGGTTGTATGTATACTGCTCTGTGAACCTCACCTGCCCCACCGTTTGGTCTCCAGGCGCGCTCATTTCTCTAGGCTGGGGGTGTTCATAATGCAAAGGCTCGTCGGTGTAAGTCATGTGGTTGAGCCCCCGCACATTGGATTTTGCTGTTCCAACACATGCAACAGATGCTCGATCGGATTTACGTCACGCACACCATTCTTGAGCAATCCGGAAAGTGTAGCATTACGCATTATCCTGCCAATAGGTGGCGATACTAGAAAGAAATATCTTTGCCGTGAAAGGATGATGTAACCGAGTCTGCAACGATGTTTAGGTAGGTGGTAGACGTCAAAATTTGAGTAGTAATTTTATCGCAGGAAAACAAGTCAAAATTCGTTGGGCGATCGCGGGTAAAATCGCAAAATGTTGCGGCTTTGTCGCGAAATACCGTATTTCCTTAAATATTCGGCTTTCAGACTCTTTCCCCATACTTTGAAAATGTAAGATCCGTTGTCTGTCTCATTATATTCGCAAAAGATATTTCATTCTTATGGACGCACTGAGGTATTGCCTCTCGCTGACGTCTTTAAAATTTACGGATTCCAAAGTAATGCACTCGAGGAAGATTGCATTCAAAGAGATTTCAGCATTACAGCTTTCAACATGTGTCTCAGCTAACGGAACAGCAAGGATATTCAAAATGTACCTATCATCAGAATCAGTTGTTACGTCTGCTACGAAGCTTGTATACACCCGATACTGATTTAAAACAGGTTACTAAAACCATGCAATGCATTGATTATTATACGCTTTCCAACATACCAGAAATCATTACTTAAGTTATTACTCAAGATATGAGGATAATGGCTGTAGAATAAATCTCGCTCATATGACCTGACCTTTGACCCCGTTTCGATGATATTCAACACAACCGGTAAAGTATACTTCTGGAACAATATGATAAATTTTCGTCTTAGTCGAAGGATTTTTACGTAAGTTATAACGCATAAGTGCGATGAAATGGATCCCGATCCTATGTCCTGACCTTTGACCCCATTTTGCCTATTTTCAATTGGGTTCATCCCAAGGTGCTCCCCTACTACATACTAAAATTTCATCGAAGCCGAACTATTTTTACGCAAGTTATGACGCATAAGGGCAACGGAATGCATCCCGCTACTATGTCTTGACCTTTGACCCCATTTCGCCCGTGTTCAATGGGTTTCGTCCCCAGGTGATATCCTATCATATACAAAAATTTCATCGAAATCGAACCGTTCTTACGCGAGTTGTCGTGCTGAAGGACGGACAGGCAGACGGACAAAGCTGGAGCATATACGCTTCTTCAACCTACGGTTGGAAAGCGTAAAAAGCTTTCAGTTTTTGCTTCTGATTATCATGTATTTTCGGCAAATAACATTTCCGCATCGAATTTGCATTTGAAACAACACCAATACCTTTCAACGAATTTTTTTTTTTTTTTTATTGGAGATTTAACGACCACCGTTAGCAACTCAATGGGCTATAAGCAGTCGCCCGTCCCTAATTTAGGGCCACTGGTACCAGGGAAAGGAGAGAGCCAGTGCCGTAAGACAAACACAACATCCATGCCTCACCGGGGTTCGAACCCGGACCCCTTCATGGACGAACGATCATAAGCCAGCGCTTAGACCACTGCGCCACCGGGGTGGCGTGGTTTACACATACATCTCGAATTCAGACAAATACAGTATTGTGTGTCACAGGGTACGAATATTATGCAATACATTGAAAAAATCAAAGTACAGATCGAACATGTAATACAGTAAGCCAGATTTGCAAATAACAGAGAGAGCCAGCGACGAAAGACAAACACATACATCCATGCTTTACGCGGGATTCGAAGCCAGACCCCTCCGTTAGGCGAAGGATGAGAAGCTATCGCTTAGACCACTTAAATGACTTAGACCATTTTCCAAGTCATTTTTTTAATGTAGGTTTATCCAGTTTATAAAGTGGGATGTTAGTTGCACAAAATGTGCCAATTAATTTCGAAATTTCAGTTCTTTTCTCAGTTAATTCATCAACACATGCATTATTTTCGGTTGACTCTTCGGACCAGAGATCGCGTTAACTTTTGGACAGGGGTATTTTACGCATCAAAAACGAAAATTACTGCTCTGAAAGTTATCCATCCTGATTTAAAAACCGACCTCTAGGGTTTTTCTTTTTATAATTATCATCCTGTTTATGAAAGTTTTGCAGTGCTAGCTCAGATTTTATTGAACAATCCACTGACCACAGTACCTTGTGAAAAAGGTTTTGCTACTCAAAACCGCATTATGAATGAGAAGGGAAACCGGATTAATGACATTCATCTTGCAAGGTTTACCAATAATTTCAGAAACAAAACCTCCATTCTTAATAAAAGATAGAGAAAGTCTCAGAGTATTGGTAAGTGACTTCTTCTAGCAAATAAACAGAACTTAACTTGACAAAGTAGACTGCAATTTTTTTTAAACATGAGAGAGAGATCATTCTCAATTACAACCTGTTGCAACACTAAATTGTATGTGTAGAAGAACTGTACGTACATATATCACAGAATCTTCATCTCTGCAGCAGTGATAATGATGCATGTTTTTAACTTTAGGAACTATTAATATATTTTAAATGTTGCTATATTTATTAAGGTAATTAAAATAACTTCATGGCCAAAGATCAATTTTTTTATTGCAATGCGTATATTTTTAATAGAAATAAAAAACAACAACAGTTTTTTGGAAGTGACAATTTTTATGGCAGTCGTTTACAAACTGGGAGATGGGGGTGCTACTTCCAGAAATTACAAAATACTTCTTAAAAATCATGTGAGAAGTATTTTTTACTTCTTGTCTGAAAACTTACCGCGACCCGTGTTTCGGACACAGTTTTTTTTTTTTTTTTATGCAGCTTGCTTGCTAAATGCTTTTCACAACTGTCCTTTCTTAAAAAATCCACTGGTATGTTACAACACGAACAGAACAATAGATTTTTGTTCACATGAAACTTCCCCTTGCTGTACTGCTTGCATCTTTCAGATACACTCATTTTACTCACGTGGCTCATTCTCAAAATTAACAAACAATATCTAGAAACTTTATAAACTTAGTACTCACACGAAAGCACAAAAATTTATAAATCTAAGCGTCTGCGAAACTCAAACACACTTTTCTGTGAGCTGCTTTTCCCAACTAAAACTACAAATACAACTGAAGACATCCGGCTTACTAGTGCGGCGAGTCGCAAAGTTAATTCAACAGTAGCGAGGGGTGGAAATCCGGAAACACGACACGTGCATTCTTCAGCAGAGTGTATGTGAGCTGCAATTACCCGTCAAGCTTGGTCAATAAGAGTCTCTTCGTAACGGACAATCTTGAGAGGTAATTCAATTTTTAAAGTTCTGGTATGGACTTTGGAATAGAATTGTTTTGCGGTGATTTTTTCGCGTAGATACTAATGAGAGCAGTTTCAAAATTACTTAAATATGAAAAATAATCTAAAAATTATAATAGAAATTATGCAAAAATTAGAAAAAAAAATCTGAAATTCGAGGATACATTTGATATTCGCGAAATTACAGAAAAACTCCAAAATTTGAGGAAATTCGCTCCACGAAATAGTTACTAGAGTATTCATAGTTTCGTGCACATGAATGGCTGGACATAGTTTTCCAGCAAACCTAGGCCTACAGCATCACACTTCCTCCACGGGATAGTTGGCGTTCCATGTTTCATACGGGTGCCAACACTTCCCCGAAGCACACATTTCCGGCCGTCCACAAGACGCGGCAGAAAACGAGATTCATCGAACTAGGCAACCTTCTTCCAAGCATTCAAGGTCCAGTTTTGATAAGCGCTTTCATCAGTGAACCTAGGTTAGAATGGGCAGTCGGAGCGGCATGCAGCCCCATGTTTAGAATTGTTCGATGCACTGTGTGTTGTGACACATTACTCTCGTCACCAGCACTTAAATTACCAGCGAGTTGCGACACAGTATCTCTTCTGTTGGCTCGTACCATACAGGAGAGCCCTCGCTCAACTTTTAACATCGATGAGCTGCTGTCAAACCACGTTTTGTAAGTACTGACCACGGATGACCGTTAGCACTCTACACGCCTTGCCGTCTTGCATATGCTTTGATCCAGTCGCCTGCCCATTACAGTTTGGCCTTAATCAAACTCGTTTAGGCCCGCTGCCTTTCTCATCTGAAGAACAGGAATAACACTGGTTAACAGAGCTCAGTATCAGGTGTTATTTGCACATTTTCATCAATACCGGAATTGTTTGGATTTACATAAAGATGCGTTGGTCATAATATTTTAGCTCTTCAGTTTATACACTAAATATGCAAAGTAGTAGGAACAATGTTCCTACTACGCAGCCTACGCTCCTTGTGATAACTGACAAATCCTGAAGATGAAGGACTTACGGAGATATCATTTCAACATGAAGTTGCAAAATGTTTTGTTTACGTTATTTAGTGAGGTGTCTTTACAATACATAACCGCAGCATAAAACCACAGTTTTGTAATTGAAACACATACGAATATATGACCACTAAATGATGAATCTGTTCGCCACGATATTTAAAAATATTGAAATTTCTAACTGTGACTGTCCACAATAGAAAAATTACAAAAAATACAGCACAAATAGAAAAATTTACGGTGTAAAGTTCTGTATTTTTTATTTATTTAAATTTAAAAATCATGTCTTATGCGAAAGGATTTTTGGTACAACTGCGACATAATTTTGGTAGTAGCAGTTCTCTCTCTCTCTCTCAAATAAGTTAATTTGCTGGAATTTTCAGTCCATTTTTGAAAATTTAAAAACTGGAAGCTCAAAGGTATGAAAATCAAGATTATTTTACGATTTCACAAACATGAAAAGACTATGTAAGCAATTTTGTTTAATTTTTTTTAATGTTCTTACTTCAGTGTTCTTAAAAGAAAATTTTAAACAAATATAACTATTGAGTATGTCCGAAATTAGAAGTTTCTCCAGTGCAATTACATACATACCTAACTAAACTAGTGATTTAAAACTGGTTATTCGCTCTTTCCACGTCGATTAAGTGAGTTTTCCACGCTATTTAAATATCTTGAAATTTCTAACTGTGATTTTCCACAACAGAAAAATTGCAGTACAATTTTTCCTGCAGTAAAATCTTGGCATGAAACGATGAAACATTTTCTGCAACACTCACTTCAATTTAAGGATGAACGCGTGTGTTCTCACCCCCCCCCCTTTCAGTACTACAGTACTATGCTTGCCTCTGTTTTCCTAATGCTGCGCTTCGGGGGCAACGAACAGCAACTGAGACAGCAGCGCCATCTGTTACCGCGAGGAGTTGGTGAGAAATTCCTAGCTATTGGAAAGGTACATACAGTGTTTGACTGAACGCATAATATATCGTATAAATAGCGCAGAAGGAATACTCCTGGAACATGTACCTAAGACTTGTTGTTCCGCCCTTGAGCTTTCAGATCAAGCGCAATTTTATATGGCATGGATTCCAGGAGGAACTCATTTTGTTCAACAGCTATGTTCAGACAAGCTGATGTGACGGCGCCCGTGAATGGCCGAACTTTCACTTGAAGAAGATCTCTGTTACAATTAGCTCTCTCAAACTCCACTCACTGCGGGGTTTTTTGGAAGATCTTAAGTTACAAATTAAATATTTTATATTTATAAACGTTTTATTAACGCTAATAAAAGTCATTCAACGGATAATTTTTCAGCTGTTTACAAGGCACCTAGGCCGCGGGTCGTTTTAGACGACCTTAAGTTTAAAACCTTCCTTATGTCATTACGATCTTACCACGCGTTTATGCCACCAGGAGACCTCATACGCTTCGTTTTGGTCAACTAGGAAAACTCCCTCACTTTGACAAGATCTCCGAACGGAACGCAGTCTGTATGTATCCCCTTACAGTATGAGAAGATGTTGGAGCTTTCCGGTGTGGGAGTTTAGCTGGATTCGTCCCAAAGAGCGATATATGAATTTGAAACTTGTCGCAGAAAGTATAGCTTCATTTGTGTACATTTTCATTACTTTACTTTTGTATATCTGCACTTTCTTCGTTAACAATTACATCTTCGCTGTTATTTTATGTTGAATTTCTTGTTTCCGTCGTTTTACTTTTGTCGAACAGGAAGTCTACATGTGCTCCCGTGCTTCGGCTACATAACGCAGCTCATCCAGAATTCATCATTCCTTTACTGCTTCAGATTCTTCTTCGTTAAGGAATGCTACATATTTCATTTAACTCATCTTTCTTTGACTGAGAAATTATTCGCGCATCTTTTAATGAGCGTTTTGGAGCATTTAGTTTGCGGCCCTTAAGAGATTTCCGACGACGCACGCACGTACACCATTTGACAGAGATATATGTGACTGCCGCTTCGCCACCGCTACGGTTCTAAAATAACGTATTTAATCTAAGCTGTCATTTGTGTGGAACTGCATCTGTTGCTTTGTGCATCAGGCTGGAGGTTCTATTTATGGATATTACTTAAAAGGTAGCTCTTGAACACTCGCAGACGCGACCCGGTGTGTTCTGTATAGTACAATGAGATTACAGGTAAAACTAACGAGATCAAGGTGTTTGCGAGCGTTCATTAGGTTTGCGAAAGTCGGAAATGTACGGCTTAATGTTCCTGCTAATGTTCTCTGCCCGTAGCCACTTTATGTTCATTACGCCCCTTTCCCCCTCAAACAATCCACATCGCCACCATTCTCTCCTTACAATTAGCAAAGGCCTCTCATTGTCTTCAGCTAGGGTTGGTGTTACTGTTGAGGTGATGGCCACGGGAAGACTTCGGCGCGGCACATTTTCTTTAACGCCCCCCCCCCCACCCACCCACCCCATGTTCAGATGCTCAATCAAGACTCCCAAGAACCCTGCTCGCTGCTAAAATTCACCGTGTTTATGACATGGCTGTAATTCCCAAGCATGCTGCTTACAATACTCTAATCGCATTAGGAGCTCCAAGAAACATCAAAGCATGGGCGCTATCGACGGGATCACTTTTAGAGCATTTTCAGGCTGCTGTTAAAAGGATTTGACGTAAACGTAAGAACGTAAGAGCGCTTTAGCAATTGGAGCAGGCAGCTGGATTTTTTTTTTTTTTTTTTTTTGTCTTTTCACTTCGTAGGCTACCATGCACTTTCTGTTACAAAGCTGTTTCGTTCCAGTTTAAACAGTGAAAGCTTTCAGAAACAAAAAAAGTTCTGATCCATTTGACAAAAAGACGATGGAAACGCTATTACACTTTTTTTTTTTTTTTTTTTTTTTTTTATACTAAACAAATTATATTTATTTTCATTTCGCTTTTAGCTTTTACTAATCAGCTCTATATGACTTATCACTATCTTTTATATGAGAGAAATAAAAGAGATTGAGCCAGACGCTAGAGCATGAGATTTTAGGAAGATTTTGAGAAATACTGAACAGAGTCTTATTTCGAAGTTGTTCGATTCTATTTTTTCTTACAGGAAACAGAGGTTGAGATGAGGTTAAGAGGCCGATAACGCGAGGGACAGTGTCTGCCTTTAAATATCATGAGCAAAACAAGGGAGAAAAGCAGAAGAAACTACTGTAATACCTCGGCGTTACAAAATCTTATCTGGCCGAAAAAAACGTAACAATTACATCCGACACTAAAGAACCCACACCAGGGGCCTTCAACAAATTACAAGACTTGCATTCAGGCAGTGATCAAAAAGCTTATCTATACATACACTCCTGCTCATAAAAAACAGAACTGCCCATCCCTGTGGCGAAGTGCTATAAGCGCTGGCTTATGACCATTCGTCCGAGATGGGGCAGGGTTCGAATCCCGGTGAGGCGTGAATGTTGTGTTTGTCTTACTCTCTTCCTTCCATGGAACCAGTGGACCGTAATTTAGGAATGGGGGACTGCTTATAGCCCGCTGAGTTGCTCACAGTGTTCGTTAAACTCCCAATAAAAAACAAACAAAAAAACAACAACAGAACACCTGTAACTAGTCAAGTTACTACACTGATTCTTACAGGATATGTTCATTAGTCAATACAGAACAAATGATTAGCATCTCGGTGTCATACGTACCAGGTGCGTCGATGTAGCTAATAATCGGTGTGGCCACCTATGGATTGTATTATCTGTTGTATATGTTTATTAGGCAACACAGAACAAATGATTAGCGTCTCGGTGCCGTACGTACCAGGTGCGTCGATGTAGCGAATAATCGGTGTGGCCATCTCTGGCTTGTATCACCTGGTGTAAATGTTCATTAGGCAATACAGAACAAATGATTACCATCTCGATGTCATACGTACCAGGTGCGTCGATGTAGTTAATAATCGGTGTGGCCATCTCTGGCTTGTATCACCTGCTGTATATGTTCATTAGACAATACAGAACAAATGATTAGATCTCGGTGCCGTACGTACCAGGTGCGTCGATGTAGCAAATAATCGGTGTGGCCATCTCTGGCTTGTATCACCTGGTGTAAATGTTCATTAGGCAATACAGAACAAAATATTGGCATCTCGATGTCATACGTACCAGGTACGTCGATGTAGCTAATAATCGGTGTAGCCAGCTCTGTCTTGTATCACTTGCTGTAAATGTTTTTTAGGTAATACAGATCAAATGATTACCATCTCGGTGTCATGCTTACCGGGCGCGTCGATGTAGCTGATAATCGGTGTGGCCACCTCTGGCTTGTATCACCTGGTGTACGCGCTGAGGCATTGGATCAAATATTATGTGAATGGTGTCCTGCATGATAGCCATCTAAGCTGCATTGACCCGCATCCAGAGTTCATCTAGAGTTGCTGGCGAATGGTCGTACCACTGTACCTTTCGTTTGAGCGTCTGGCGGATGGTCGTACCTGCTGGCGGATGGTCGTGCCACTGTATTTGTAAGGGTGAGAAATCCGGCGATCTAGCCGGCCACAGCAGAAGTGGAACGTTGTTACCTCGAAGGAATCACGTTTTGTCGCTGCACCATGCGGTGTGGCATTGTCTTGCTGAAATATGGCCCCCGGGACGTCCTGTAGGTACGGAAGGGCAACCAGCCGTAGAATGTCATTGACGTAACGGGCAGTCGTTATGGTGGTACGAACGTTCGCGGGAGGTGATCTGCTTTCGTATTCGATAACATGCCAGGGCATACTGCCTCGTGTTGGTGCAGAATGCCAGGTGCGAATGCACTATTTCGGACACCTCTTCTCCTGTCGTTGGCGGATACAGACGCTGCCACTATTTTTGCCTAAATAGAAGCGGGTGTCGTCCGAGAACACGATAATGTGTTATTCGTCATGCCACTCCCATCGTTCTGTGCGCCATTGCTGCATGGTAGTCCATTGATGTCGTGTCAAAGGCATCCTGAGAAGGGACCGACGAGTCTGTTGTACAAACTATAAAAACCTGAGACGTACTGTTACACCTGACATGGGAGGATGCATCATTGTTTGCCATTTGTGACGCACCATATTGCGCCAATGCCGTTAATGACGCAGAATGGTAACTCAAAGACATCGTCAAGTGATGACGGCTCTCTCTCTCGGCGTTGTCTATGTACGACGTCCCAAACCTTTTCTTCCTGTCCTATGCCCTTTTTCATACCATTCCCTGCATACTCTTGCTAGCACGGAGGGACTACACACCGCACGACCGGCGATCTCTCGGACAGAAGCACTGCAGTCTCTCTTACCGATCATCATCATCGACCATTATCAATCCACTGCTGGATGAAGGTCTCCCCAAATGTCTTCCACAATTGTCTGTCTTGGGCCTGCCTCCTCCATGTCACCACAGCATACTTTCGAATTTCATCCTTCCATCTCCCATGGGGCCTTCTTCCGGGCCTTTTCCTGTTCCTTGGAATCCAGTCTAAGATTTCGGTTGTCCATCGATGGTCCGTTATTCTGGCGATATGTCCAGCCCATTGCCATTTCAGTGTTTTCACTCTGGTCATGATGTCGTCCACTCCTGCCATTTTCCTTATCCACAAGTTCCTCTTCTTATCCTTCCTGGTTACACCAAGCATGCATCTCTCCATGCTTTTTGAGTTGTCTGCAGTCTTTGTATGTCTTTTTTAGTTCAGGTCCATGTCTCTGCTCCATACGTAAGCACTGGCAGGATGCATTGATTAAACACCTTTTTGTTTTAGACATAATGACATACTGCTCTTAAAAATTGTACTGTTTCTTCCAAAAACTCTCCATCCAAGTTTTATACGCCGATTAATTTCTTCTTCAATGTGACCCTCACTCGATATCTGCTTCCCAAGATAAATGTAGGAATCGGATGTCTTAAGCTTTTCTTCGTCAATCGATAAAACTTCGTTTCTTGTGAAAGCATTGTACATCACTTTTCTCTTCTGAAAGTTCATTTTTAATCCCACTTCTCTACTCTTGTCAGCAAGTTTTTGGATCATTCTCTACAGCTCTGAAGGGGTAGTTGTAAAGATGACTACGTCTTCAGCAAAACGAAGGTGAGTTAAGTAATCTCCATTAATCTTTATCATTTTGTTTTCCCAGTTCAATGATTGAAAGACATTTTGCAATGTGGCGTTAAAGAGCTTGGGAGATATGGTGCCACCTTAACCTTTGGACTTGCATTTTCATGGATGTAATTAATAATGCTAATGTATGCATCTTCAATACCGCAGGATTTCAAAGCCATTGTTACTACTGATGGTTTCACGGAATCGAAGGCCTTTTCAGTGTCAATAAAAGCAATGCATAATGGGAGTTCATCTTCTCTTGTTCTTTCAATTAGTTCTCTCAGTACATGGATATGATATATGGTGCTGTAGCCACTCCTGAATCCAGCTTGTTCTCTTGGTTAGGCCATGTCTAGTGTTACCTTCAAGCAATGTGAAAGAACCTTAGTGAAGATTTTATGAACCACTGGAATGAGGCTGATGGGCATGTAGTTCCTGAGGTCCCCAATGTCCCCATGTAGTTCCTGAGGTCCCCAATGTCCCCATGTAGTTCCTGAGGTCCCCAATGTCCCTAATGCCACTTATGTGACTGTCAGAGAGTAGTGGGTAAGAATGCCTCGTCGTCTTACACGACGACGAGGCATTCTTACCCACTGCTCACCAAGCACTGACATGCAGACAGAGCTACACAACACCTATAAAAAAAACCGACCGGTTTCCTGTCTGTTACTTTGCGAGAACTGATTTGATTAGACGCCGTACGCATGCGCCTATGACACCGAAATGTTAATTATTTAGGCTATATTGCATGATTAACATATCCTGTAAGAATCAATGTCGTAGCTCGACTCCTTTCAGGTGTCCTGTTTTTTATGAGCAAGAGTGCGCATGCTTTTCCTACGAAACTTTATTAGAAAAGTAAAAAGATAATTTAACTATTTTATTTATTCATTATGTACAGGGGTTGGAAAGAATAATGTGAACACCACGCTCAGAGACTTGACTTTTAGTGCAGTCGCAATACGCAGAGGTATCCACCGCATTTTGGTTGTAATAGCTTTGTTTAGAACCTCAAGGCCTTGTTTAAGTGGATTTAATGTGTCTTGTTGCAAAATTTCTTTCAGGGTGACGACGAAATGAGCGACCTAATGGACTTGGAAAGAGGGCTGATTGTCGGTGGCCGGCTAGTTGGTGTCTCCGTGACAACATTCGCCAGGGCACTCGCAGTATCGAGAGTTACTGTGTCTAGTCTCATGACGGCATACCGTGTTTGTGGCAAAACCTCGTCTGCGAAACACAAGAGTGGCCGGAAAACGACCCTGACTGATACAGACACAGAGCATTAAAGAGGATTGTTACCCGGAATAAGAAGACCACGGCGCCAAAATTAGTGCGGAGCTCAATCTGCATCTCCAGACCCCAATATCAACGACCACAGTGCGCAGAAAACTGCATAAACAAGACATTAATGGAAGAGCTGCTATTGCAAAACATGTGGTGACCCGGGTGAATACACAGCGGCGACGGCAGGGGTGCCTGGAGCATACAACGTGGACTGTGGATGCATTGAACTGTGTAATGTGGTCGGATGAATCTACATTCACACTATTCCTCACAGCAGGAAGTACTTACGTGTGGAGAACACCGTCAGGAGCGTACACAACCATGACTGTCTGCTCCCAACAGTGCAGCATGGTGGTGGTTTTGTCATGCTCTGGGCGGTCATTTCGTGATTTTCAGCAGTTTCTCTGATCACCTTGAAAGAACGGATGACTGGGAGGGCGTGTGAAACCATTTTGGCCGACTAAGTCCATCCAGTGACTCAGGTATTATTTTCTGCAGGGGATGCCATCTATCAAGATGATAACGCCCCACTTCACAGAGCTTAAGGAACATGAGGACGAATTTTCACACCTTCCTTGTCCTCCCCAGTCACCAGACTTAAACATCATCGAGCCACTTGGTCAGTGTTGCGAAACAGAGTAAGATCCCGTTATCCTCCACCTGTATCTCTCAAGGTCCTGGAGCGATTTCTGCATCAAGATTAGTGTAACATTCCGTTAACCACAATCCAGGATTTGTATGCGTCCATTCCAAGGGGGATACAGGCAGTTCAAGAAGGATTCAGGCGGTTTTGAATGTCAAAAGTGTCCCACACCCTAGTACAGGGATGGCGAACCTATGGCACGCGTGCCGTTGGGTGGCAGACGAACACTATTTGAGTGGCACACTGATATGAAAACATTAAGTAAAAATGTAGTTTTTGGAAAACAATAATTTTATATTTAGATATTTTTGGTTAGATATTTTGATTTTATGGGTTACATGTTTTTGTTAGATTTCCTTGTGGAAACGTAATGAGGGAGGAATTAATTAAATTGCTGAGTTTGCCAACTATGATCACAGGGAAATATATATAATGCTTGAAGTGAAGCAGAAATTTGTAGTAAAAATGGGGATTGACTTAAATAAAATAGTGTCTGTGACTGCTGATGGTGCCCATAAAATTGAAATCTGATGGTGTAAGTTAAAAAAACTAAGAAATGATTTGCAACGGTAACTATGTTCATAATCGACAGACTCCTCATTTAAGTTTATCGTTATTTATTCTTGACTAAACACACAACTAAAGCGCTAATGAAAGTTCACGGATATATAATAAACATAGAATGAATAAGTTATTAATCAATAACGAACTTTGCTTTCTATTTAGTCTGCTTTAAACAGTCTTACCATGAAATTAATATTCCTTTGGCTTTTGACACAAAAACAGTTTATTCCAGCGACAGTCCTTTTAGGTAATCATAATACATGTACTCTTTTAGAGCACTTTTGTAAGAACAACAAATAGCGTGTTCACACACATCGAAGCGACGCCATCTCCTCTGTCTAGGGTCGTGATCCCATAATTCTTTGCAGCGAACCGCTGGCTGTTCTGTTCGGCATCAACGCAACTGAAACTAGCTAACGTAAACAAACTTGCAGCAGGTAGTCGACGAAGACAAAAGAAACGAGCAAAGGGCGCTAACATCCAACAAAAACAATAGGTTATAAACCGAGCATGAGCAACACACCAAAGTTTCACACCAATGTGATTATGTAGGTATGATTTTTTTAATTATCTTCTTACAAATTAAATCAGGTTCAAATTGAATTGGTCTTAGTCTTAAAATTCACCTACTTACCTATTCTGTTAAGGTCATTTTTATGTTATTAGCAAAAAAGTTTCACGACGAAAAAAAAAAATTAAAAACAAAAACAAATGCAAGAGAAATGGTACAATAGACACTTGAAAGCAGTAAAGTAAACTTTAAGTGGCACACTAGTCAGAAAAGGTTTGCCAGCCCTGACCTAATAGGTACGTAAAGTCTTCTTCTCCTCACATACATTTAAGCAAGGAATAGTGGAAATTCACAGAGAGTGTCAGTAGCCTTAATAAAGTTTGGTTACAGTGCAATTTCTCTGTTACCGATTAGAAGATCAACGAATTGAGAAGTCGTCGAAGGACTGTTATGCCGTAATGTAAGAGTCAGTGAAAGCATAAGCCGTCGCTTTAAATTTTAGTACCCTGAAGGAGAGTGAAAATAACCGTTAAGGCCTGAGGGTATTTTCACTGTGTTTAACGATGAAAAGTTCATCGGATGGAGAGGCTAATTGTATGAATGTCATAAAATGGGAGGGCCACTCTGGATCTTCTGATTCCATAAGACACCCAGAATCAAAATAGAGGATGACGAATGGTACAATGCAGAGGGGGCGGAGGCTTAAAGTTCAGACAATGCCCTTCTCACTCATGTCATCCAGCAAATCGTGCTTCCATTCCGTTACGTTTCGCGCATTGATATGAAAGTTAAAGAAAAACACACACGCACCTCACAACGATACATTCGTTACTAGAAAAATGTAGTACTCAGGTTATTTTGAATTTTAATTTAAATTCTGGAAATAATTAATGAGCATTTAAAATTGAAAAAGTTAGCGAAGAATGGTATGTTGGGGACAAACTAAAGCCAAAAGTTGTAGGGGATACGCCAGCCCTGTCGCCATACGGTTCTACGCGCATCTGGGAGTAAGAGCTACACTGGCGTGCAAAAATTAAGGACGAGACAGTTTTTCGAATGTAACGTGGTGCAGAAGTGCTCCACATCGACTCAAATCATACCATAAGATCCCCCAAGATGTAAGAATATGGGACAAGTGAGCAAAACCGTCCAAACAAGGAATCCAAAGGATACAAAGGCACTTTATTGAAAAGGTAGCTTCGAGCACAACTAGACAGAAGGCAGAAACGTCCATGTGATAGGCGGCTGCCAAGAAAAATCCAGTCTTTAGTAGGGGATATGATCGCCCCTGACTGCGTTGCAGGATTCACAACGTCTGTCCATGCTGCGGACGAGGTTGTCAAAGAGCGGTTGAGGCATTGTGCCCCATTCCTCATTGTAGCGCCAATCGCAGCTGCGGAATCGTTGCTGGCGGCTGGTGACGTGCTGCCAAGCGTCTCCCGAGAAGGTCCCACACGTGTTCGATTGGATTTAGGTCCGGGGACCTAGCGGGCGAATCCATGCGTTGAATATCTTCACTCTCCAACAGCTCTGCGACAGCCACTATACGATGAGGTGTAGCGTTGTCGTCCATGAAGAGGAACTCAGGACCCACAGCACCTCTAAACAGACGCACGTGAGGCAGGAGAACCTCAGTACAATAGCGGACACCAGTGACTGAACCTCCTTGGAAGATGTGGAGGCCAGTACGGCTACCAAGCATGATACCGCCCCAAACGATAACTCCGCTACCTCCAAGCCGGTCCCTTTCGATGATGTTGGAGGTGTGATTGCGTGTTCCCTGCTCTCTCCAGATGTGTATACGTCCAGAATCGCTCGTCTGACTAAATCGGCTCTCATCCGTAAAGAGAACTCGACCCAATTGCTGATGTGCCCAGTTCTTGTGTTCCTGGCACCACAGAAACCGCCGTCTCCGATGAGCAGACATTAATGGCACACACCGTACTGGTTGTCGGGCAAATACACCGCCTTTGCGCAGCCTCCTGGCCACGGTAAAACGCGATAACGAACGTCCAGTTGTCTGTTGCATGTGCCTTGCGATTTCTCTCGCTGTCTACCGTCTGTCTCTTCTCGTGTGTAGGACAATATACCGGTCGTCCGGTGCCATGGTTGCACGTGGTTGACCACTGCTAAACTCTCAGCCAGTTGTTCCTGTCGTTTGAAATCCTCTCCAAGCTCGTGAAGCGATGCTTTGAGTGATACCGAACTCCTCGGCCACACTAGACACACTTCGACCTTCTTCGAACTTCCCAATGACGCGACCTTGGGTAAACTCATTCAGATGTCGTCTACTGGATTGCCTGTTGGCCATATCACACGGTAGCAGCAACTCGACGTCGTTCAAACCGATGTACACCGTGCAATAGCTTTCACCGAATTGCTGAGCGTACACCGCCCGTGTGCTTTATACCCTTCCGACCCTCCCCTCTAAGTCATGCTGCATATATGCGCATGCCCTACCGTACCGGAACCAAGTCTATCTCCTGAGTGGTCTTTCGGTCCATTCTGCCTGCTCGTTCCGCTGTTATGCAAATTTCTCCTCTTCGCCCTTAATTTTTGCACACCAGTGTATTATGGCAGAAAGTTAGTGTCAGCCAGTGTGTGCC
The DNA here is from genome assembly GCA_039090855.1 of Macrothele yani. NCBI lineage: Eukaryota > Metazoa > Arthropoda > Arachnida > Araneae > Macrothelidae > Macrothele > Macrothele yani. The sequence goes on along the minus strand of CM076991.1, from coordinate 104,721,184 downwards.
AACATGACCACGCAACAGAAAAACATACAGTTTGGAGCCTGTGCACAGTACTTCTTACACCAACCAATGACTCAGCTGCTGCACTGCGGGATTCGAAGATAATGTGATGAAGAACGCCAATCACTCAGAAACGAGGGAGGGCTGCAAAGTTTTGTCTCGTCTGCAGCATTTAGGATAAGAATGGGAAATTCGTGATGAAACTGATTTTGGAAGTCAGACGAGTTGCCACCTCCACCATACTGCAGACGGGTCCCTCAGCTGAGAACAGTTCTTTCTTAGTGTGAATCACAATGGAAGTCAGTACAGACGTACAGTTCAAAACCGATCTGTTATTTAATTCCTCTCTGCAGAAAAAGTTGCTCAAATCGACTTTCATCGAAGACTGAAAGTTGTTTATGTGGATAATTGTATTAACGTTCGAATTCATTGATCGAATCGACGAGTGGCCGCTGTTCTGTGGACTAAAGAAGGTCCTGCAGCTTATTAGGTTGGTGGTCATAATTTAATGGCTCGTCGGTGTGTTCCAACAGCTTTCCTACATCGCACTCCAATTACTTTCTTACGTTTAGTGACATCTGGGGAAGAAAGAACCACAAAACCTGCATTTTACATCGAATGAGCTTGAAATTAAAAAAAAATTTGCAGGAGAAATTTTTTACTGCCATTTATTTACTTCAAGATTTTTCAAAATTCTGTACGATTACTGCACGCTAGTATTTTCAATACAGTCTGCTTACAAATTAAAGACTTGACAAAAACGTACGGTAAGAAAACAGATAGTCACGTATTTATTGATCTATATGCTTCATTTTTCTTCACGTTTGTAGATAGAAGAAATGAAGAAGCCAACAGTATTTTTGGCTCAGTTCCCAGGTAGATCTTAGGAACATCAACTAATGGCTTAAAAATTTCCATTTTAGGATAATGATAAATCTCATTTGATAATCAATAAAAACCTAATGCGCTTTATCTGAATTTTAAATTTTAGGAAGGATGATATTTCATTTCGACATTAAGATCATTTTTTGAAAGAATTATTAGGCAATTTTCTTTCCGCGCACGCAAAATGATCTTGGAGCTCGGTGAAATATTTACGCAGTTTTCCTGATAGAATCTATGTGGCAGAAGGTAACGATATATTGACAACGCATTCTTCATTTTGCTATTTCGTTCCTTTTCGCTCGTATGGCGTTACCTGGCGTGCCGTTTAATTACAAGACGGATGAATGCAGATGTAATTCCCTCAGCTTTTTTTCCTTTCTGAATTCATTGTAGGTAAATGTTTTCTGTGCTATGTCCACGGTATGGGAGAAAACTGCACACAGAAAAAATGCCCACGGAAAAAAAAGCCCACATCTTGAAAATAGGAAAATACGGCAGCTTCTGACTGATGTTTTCTTACGTCTGTTAGAAATATGAGGCCTTTCTCAATTTCATGAAGAAATACAGAGTATATTCATTCATTTTTAAAACAATTCTGCAGCAATATGATTAATGTTTAAAATAAAATTATCACTTCCTTAAATTTCCTATCTAATAGCCCTTTCTCTCGAAATTTGCATCTAGATTTCGGACATTTCTTAAAATGGGTAGTGGTATTCGACTCCTCCTACAATGCTTCCATAGTCCAATCATTGTTTTTAGTCTGCTTTCAGAAAGCGCTGTTTTTTTCAGTTGGAAGGCACAATAGTTCATTGGTAAAACACATCAGTGAAGAATATGACCAAAAGGTATAGACTTGTTACACGTATTTTTTACCAGTCTTTTTATCAGTACAAAGCACAATAATTAATTCGTTGGTGACACATTAAGGGACTTTGAAGGAATATAAGCAGAAGGTATAGGCTTGATATCAGTCTTTTTAACAGTCCGAAGGCACAATAGTCCATTGGTGACACATTAGGGGATTTTGTAGGAATATGAACAAAAGGTATAGACTTGATACCAGTATTTTTACCAGTCCGAAGGCACAACAAAATTCCATTGGGGACACATCAGGGGACTTTGAAGGAATATGAGCAAAAGGTATATGCTTGATAACAGTGTTTTTCGCAGTCCGAAACACAATAATTAATTCATTGGTGACACATTAGGGGACATTGAAGGAATATGAGCAAAAGGTATAGACTTGATATTAGTCTTTTTAGCAGTTCGAAGGCACAATAATTAATTCATTGGTGACACATCAGGGGATTTTGAAAGGAATATGAGGAAAAGGTAAAGACTTGATACCAGTCTTTCTAACAGTCCGAAGGCACAATAGTCCATTGGTGACACATCAGGTGTCTTTGACGGAATATGAGCAAAAGGTATAGACTTGATATCAGTCTTTTTAGCAGTCCGAAGGCACAATAATCCTTTGGTGATACATTAGGGGACTTTCAAGGAATATGAGCAAAAGTTATAGACTTGATATCAGTCTTTTTAGCAGTCCGAAGGCACAATAATCCTTTGGTGACACATTAGGGGACTTTCAAGGAATATGAGCAAAAGGACTTGATACCAGTCTTTTTTGCAGTCGGAAGGCACAATAATTAATTCATTGGTGATACATTAGGGGACTTTGAAGGAATATAAGCAGAAGGTATAGACTTGATACCAGTCTTTTTAACAGTCCGAAGGCACATTAGTCCATTGGTGACACATTAGGGGATTTTGAAAGAATATGAGCCAAAGGTATAGACTTGATAGCAGTCTTTTAGCAGTCCGAAGGCACAAAAGTCCATTGGTGACGCATTAGGGGACTTTGAAGGAATATGAGCAAAAGGTATAGACTTGATACCAGTCTTTTTACCAGTCCGAAGGCACAATAGCCCATTGGTGACACATCAAGGGACTTTGAAGGAATATGAGCAAAAGGTTTAGACTTGATACCAGTTTTTTAGCAGTGCGAAGGCACAATAATAAATTCATTGGTGACACATTAGGGTACTTTGAAGGAATATGAGCAAAAGGTATAGACTTGATAAAAATCTTTTAGCAGGCCGAAGGCACAATAGTACATTGGTGGCACATCAAACTACACAGCACAGAATGTTTCGTATATGTTACAAATACGTAGCACTGAAACATTAATACTTTTGAGATACGTTGCGCAATGTAACAGTTATGTTTCAGAAACCTTATGGTTGCGTCAAAATGTCCCTAAAACGTTACATAACTTTGAAACATAACCGATACGTTACAGTGAAAGGTCTTTGTAACTTCAACATACCAACTTCACGCTGCTGTTACGTGTTTGAAAGATATTTGTAACTTCGTTACATTACTGTTACGTGATAACATGGGATTTCTGTGAAAAGCAAGCCGTTCACGTGCTGCCGCAAGGACGGATGTGGTCGATTCCTGGTCAATCACGACGTTAGTTGCAGCCATTTTTTTTTCCACGTGATCTTCTCGATCATTTTTTGTCTGCCATTTTCTCTTTGTTTTCAACCATACATTTTGTGTGTCAGGTGGTCCTGCCGAACATGTTTTGTTCGCCATTTTTTTTTACCTCCCCACGTGGTCCCACCGATATCTTTTGCACGCCACTATGTTTTTCTCCATGAGGAAATTTTATGGTGTGACGTCAAGACGCTAGGGAAATTTTCTTTCCAGTGAAAAACAAATCCTCGAAGGTCACGCCAAGTTCGAACCCTAGTGGTCAATGTTCGTGACTGCCATTGAAAACATTTCCGGGTTCGATCCCAGGCAGTTACGAACGCTCGAACCACTAAATATCTGCCGTGCGCCGGATGAGCACGTTAAGCCGTCGGGCCAGGGGTACTGGCCCCCCGGTAATAAATAAGGGCGTCTTCCTCCCCCTTTCTACCTCACTTCCGTGTAACTCTCCTATCGGGTATTTGAGCCCAAATCTCCTATCTTCCTATTTCTAAGGGTTGTTTAAAACCTGGGGTCAGACACTCCCTTCCTAAAATCCTCCACATATGATCAGTTCCAGGTTGGAACCCCTGTCCAGTGGGTTTCTAGAGAGATGCATTATCACACTCGTCCATGGGACGCATCGCGCTTACAGAGTTCTGTAGGAGCTAACGAGAAGGCCAGTGCTTTGCGAATACGTTATTTAATAGAAATGCATTATTTTTTCCACAGATCATTTTATTTTTCTGTAGGATGACTTAAATTTCTTCATGATTAATCAACGAAATGTACCTTTTAATATATATATCTATCTATTTTTTCTAAATGCTTTGCGAATGCGTTATTTAATAGAAATACATTTTTTTTCCATAGATCATTTTATTTTTCTGTGGGGTGACTTAAATTTCTTCATGATTAATCAACGGAATGTACCTTTTAACGCATATCATACTTTTTTTTTTTTTTTGTCAAAACTTGCGTAGTCGTTAAACTTCTCAATATATCAACATTTTTTTTTCTACCTTTACAAGCTAACAACTACTTTTATTGAGACTTTTTTTCTGATTCAGAAAAAACAAACGTAGTAAGATATTATACACTGGCGTGCAAAACTTAAGGCCGGACACTAGTGTACACTAACTAGCTAACTCCGGGTACGGAGAATGGCCACCGGAGAACTGACCACACGGAGAACTGGACTCATTGGAATTTAAATGCCATAAAATTGTTCTGCATAAACACATTTCGTGTGGCTATATTCCTCACTACTTGAGCAACTATTGTTCATAATATATTTATTTTTTAATATTTCATTTTCAGTAAGAAATTTAGACATTTCCATGATTTTCTGGCTAAAGACAAAGCGATGAACTGGCCATAAAAATTTTAAGGGGCAATATAAAAATTGCCTTCTGGACTGCTGCGTGGCTATCTCTCCCGAGATTGCTTATCTGAAGCACATAACATTTCCATAATTAAAACAAATTCTCAGCGGGTATGTGTAAATGCAGGAAACTTATCGGGGGGGGGGGTTAGAACCTAAAATATGAAATATAAATCATTTCTGGTCCGATCGGGATATTTTTAGAATTTACAAGTTACAACTCAACAAATTATCTGAAGGCATGTGCCTACCCAGGAAACCTGTTGGGGGGAGGGGGTTATTACGAGAAGTGTAGAATATAAAGACTTCTCGTCCGATCGCAGAGATTTTCAGCATTTACAACCAGAAATACTTTATGTTTATACTTTAGGTATTACCCCCCCCCCCCCGAGGTTTCCTGAGTTAGCACATGCCCACAGAGGGTTTGCTGAGATGTAGGTTGTAAATGTTGAAAATCTCCTGATCGAAACAGGAATTCCTTGTATTTTATACTTTTGATGTTACACCCCTTCCCCCTCCCCGACAGGTTTCCTGAGGCAGCACATGCCCTGAGATAATTTGTTGACTTGTAGGTTGTATAACACCTGCTTACATCCATTAGTTCACATGCACCTAGTTTTAGTCATAACTGGAATTCGACAGGGGTCACCACAGGGTATCATTTGGTTCTATTTGGATTCATGAATTGCGTTTGGGGAATCAGCATGGCATTTCTTCGTTTTCTTCCGTGTGGTTTAGAATTTATATGTTTCAGGAACATGTTAGGTTCGTTTTGGTTTGCTGTTCATTAAGATGACGGTGTTTATTGTTACTTTACTTAAGGTAAGTCTTATATTTAATTTTTGGTGTTTCTGTTTCAAGTAGGGAAAGACCGGGTGTCTAGTCCTAAATTTTGCAACATTGTTAACCCTTATTTTGGAGATTGTTTTTCAGTTAATTCGACACCTGCATGAAACCTGGACCACGGCCCTCGTTCCCTGATGAGTGGCTCCCAGTTTCCGACCTTACGTGTTTGTTACCATTATGATTTTTATTATTACGGCTATTTTTGTGTGTATATTTGTGACAGTTCGTGTTTTGGTTTACGTTCGCTAGTTCATGGGAGGTTCGGGGGTTTTGCTTCGGGAGTTCTTCGTTGATTGTGAGTACAATTTTGCTTATATATATATATATATATATATATATAACCAGAAATACTTTATGGGGATGTAAGGTCAGGTGATGCGTAACATCACAGCCTCTCCTTGACAAATGTCAACCCCGCCTTCTCGTGGTGCATCCTGTTTCCACTAAAGGGGCTCTGACGACCGCCAATAGCGGTATAACTATACCATCGGGATCAGAGGAAATTCTATCCCACACTCACCAACCCGCTTGGCCAGCGTGGTGAGTTATGGCCAAACCCCTCCAAAATGATTCCACAACTTAAATCTTGGCCCTCAGTCTCCGGCAGCTGGAATGTACCTGGCCAAGGCAGCGGCCAGTGCGACATGAAGGCAGAGGGTGCTAAGAATCCCCGGAGGACCGGACTAGGCTGCCATCTGATGCTGACCTTGGCTACTTACAATGGACGCTCCCTATCTTCTGATTCAAGGCTTCTTGAATTGGAAGAGGAACTACAAAGGATCAAGTGGGACATCGTGGGGCTAAGTGAGGTAAGGAGAAAAGGAGAAGATCTCATCGAACTGAAAAGTGGACATCTCTTCTACTATCGTGGGACAGATACTGGCAGAACTAGTGGTGTTGGATTTATAATAAACAAGAAACTGAAGGATAAAGTTGTAGAAGTTGAAAGTTCTTCTGACAGAGCTGCACGACTTGTTATCCAACTCTCGAAAAGATACCAGGCTCAGATTATTCAAACTTATGCACCCACCACAAGTCATCCTGAAGAAGAAATTGAAGAATTTTATGAGGAAATTTGTCATCTAAATAATAAAGGTAAGCAGCACTTGAAAATAATTATGGGAGATTTCAATGCAAAAATAGGGCAACGGCAACAGAATGAAACTTCAGTAGGTAAATTCGGTCATGGCAACAGAAACCAGCGTGGAAATACTCTCGTTGAGTTTGCAGAGGCAGAAGGGTTTTTCATCTTGAACTCCTTCTTCAAGAAAAAGCCACACAGGAAATGGACATGGAGACATCCAAATGGGACGACAAGTGAAATTGATTTTATTATGTGTAACAAAAAATTCGCCATAGAAGACTGCAGTGTGCTAAACAAGTTCAACACAGGTAGTGACCATAGATTGGTGAGATGTAAGATGCACCTCAACACTAAACTTGAACGTGGCAAGCTCATAAGACAGACAAAATCTATTGACATAACCAACCTTAAAAAACACCATAATACCTTCAAATTAGAACTGAAGAACAGGTTCTCTGCTTTAGAAGGCCTAACATCGGAAGAAGTGGACATCTCTGAAGTTAACAGAAAAGTAACCAAAGCTCTTATGGAAACAGCAACAAAATTAGCTGGGTCTAAGAACAAGTTGCATGTGAACAAATTATCAGGAAAAACCAAAATGTTGATGCAAAAAGAAGAGAGATGAGGACAACTAAAGAAGATGTGACTTCCAAAGTGGAATATATAGAGCTATGCAAGACAGTACGAAAAAGTATCACTGAAGACGTAAGGAAAATTCAACTGTGAACTAGTGAGGAAAGCAATTGAAAACAACCAAAGCCTAAAGATAGCAAAGGGACATCTCAGTAAGGGAAGAAAACAGATTATGGCACTGAGAAAAGAAGATGGTTCTGTAACAAGAAATAGAGGCGAAATTTTGACAAGAGTGAAAGATTTCTACTCCAAATTATATGAAAGGGATGATATATGCACTCCAGACATCATGAAAGATACCAGTACCAGAGTTCCTCCAGTCCTTCCAGCAGAAGTTGCACATGCAATCAAGAACATGAAGCGAGGAAAAGCTCCAGGAGAAGATGGAATTACTGTAGACATCATACAAGAAGCAAGTGGAGAAATCGAAACAGTACTCGCCCAAATTTTCACTCGATGCCTTAATGAAGGAAAGATTCCTGAGGATTGGAACACCGCTACAATGATCCTGCTACATAAGAAAGGTGACATTGAGGATCTCGGAAACTACAGACCTATCAGCCTCCTATCAGTAGTTTATAAAATCTTCACTAAAGTTCTTTCACACCGCTTGAAGGTAGCACTAGACATGGCTCAACCGAGAGAACAAGCTGGATTCAGGAGTGGCTACAGCACAATAGATCATATCCACGTGCTGAGAGAACTAATTGAAAGAGCGAGGGAATATGAACTTCCATTGTGCATGGCTTTTATCGATTATGAAAAAGCCTTTGATTCGGTGAAACCATCAGCAGTTACAATGGCTCTGAAAACCTGCGGTATTGAAGATGCATACATTAATATTATTAATAACATCTATGAAAATGCAAATGCAAAGATTAGGCTGTTTGAAAATACAACACACGTAAAAATTGGAAAGGGAGTGAGACAAGGTGACACCATATCTCCGAAGCTCTTTAATGCCACATTGGAGGGTGTTTTTCAGTCGCTGAGCTAGGAAAACAAGGGGATAAAGATTAATGGAGATTATCTAACCCACCTTCGTTTTGCTGATGACGTAGTCATTTTTGCAACTACCCCATCAGAGCTGCAGAGTATGATCCAGGAACTTGCTGACAAGAGTAAAGAAGTGGGATTAAAAATGAACTTTCAGAAGACAAAAGTGATGTTCAATGCTTTTACAAGAAATGAAGATTTATCGATTGATGGAGAAAAGATGGAGATAACAGACACGTACGTTTATCTTGGACAGCAGATATCAAGTGAGGGTCACATTGATGAAGAAATTAATCGGCGTACAAAACTTGCCTGGAGAGCTTTTGGAAGAAACAGCATAATTTTCAAGAGCAATATGCCATTATGTCTTAAAAGAAAAGTGTTTGATCAATGCATCCTTCCAGTGCTTACGTATGGTGCAGAGACGTGGACCTTAACTAAAAGAGACATACAAAGGCTGCAGACAACTCAAAGAAGCATGGAGAGGTGCATGCTTGGTGTAACCAGGAGAGATAAGAAGAGGAACTCGTGGATCCGAAAAATGACAAGAGTGGAAGACATCATGATCAGAGTTAAATCCCTGAAATGGCAATGGGCTGGACATACTGCCAGAAGGACAGATCATCGATGGACAGCCGAAATTTTAGATTGGATTCCAAGGGACAGGAAAAGACCCAGAAGAAGACCACATGGGAGATGGGTGGATGAAATTCGAAAGTATGCAGGGGTGACATGGAGGAGACTGGCACAAGACAGACCGTTGTGGAGGAAACTTGGGGAGACCTTCGTCCAGCAGTGGATTGATAATGGTTGACAATGATGATGATGATGATGATATATATTACAAATTACAGACTCTAAAAATTTCCAAAACTAATCAACTTTGAAATTCTAAAGCGCCATTGGCTGCCTAAAAGAAAATTCAAAACCACATAAGGACAAACAAGGTGAAAACAAAAAAAATAATAAATTCATAAATAATAAAGGAAACATGGATCCTTATTAACTGAGATATTCACAATTTCAACCAGGAGAAAAAGACAAGAATTGTAGAACATATGGCAGTTGTCGTCCATGGCTTCATCAGAGGCCGGACTTCACCCTTGCCTACTGACTTATACAGATTGAATATATATATATATATTTTATCCCACTACTTTACTATTCTCAACAAGTTCTTGGATCATACTCTGCAGCTCTGAAGGAGGTAGTTGCAAACATTACTACGTCATCAGCAAAACGAAGGTGAGTTAAGTAATCTCCATTAACCTTTATCCCTTTGTTTTTCTAGTTCAATGCCTGAAAGACATTTTGCAAAGTGGCATTAAAGAGCTTGGGAGATCTGGTGTCACCTTGTCTCACTCCCTTTCCAATTCTTATTTGTGCTGTATCCTCAAATATCCGAAGCTTTGCCCTTGCATTTTCATAGATGTTATTAATAATGCTAATGTATGCATCTTCAATACCGCAAGATTTCAAAGCCATTGTTACTACTGATGGTCTCACAGAATCGAAGGCCTTTTCATAATCAATAAGAGCCATGCATAATGGGAGTTCATATTATCTTGTTTTCTTCAATTAGTTCTCTCAGTACATGGATATAATCTACAGTGCTGTAGCCACTCCTGAATTCAGCTTGTTATCTTGGTTGAGCAATGTCTAGTGTTGCCTTCAAGTGGGATTAAAAATGAACTTTCAGAAGACAAAAGTGATGTACAATGCTTTTACAAGAAACGAAGATTTATCGATTGATGGAGAAAAGCTGGAGACAACTGATACCTACATTCATCTTGGGCAGCAGATATCAAGTGAGGGTCACATTAATGAAGAAATTAATCGGCGTATAAAACTTGGATGGAGAGCTTTTGGAAGAAACAGTACAATTTTTAAGAGCAGTATGTCATTATGTCTTAAAAGAAAAGTGTTTAATCAATGCATCCTGCCAGTGCTTGCGTATTGAGCAGAGACATGGGCCTGAACCAAAAAAGACATACAAATACTGCAGACAACTCAAAAAAGCATGGAGAGATGCATGCTTGGTGTAACCAGTGGTGTTGGATTTATAATAAACAAGAAACTGAAGGATAAAGTTGTAGAAGTTGAAAGTTCCTCTGACAGAGCTGCACGACTCGTTATCCAACTCTCGAGAAGATACCAGGCTCAGATCATTCAAACTTATGCACCCACCACAAGTCATGCTGAAGAAGAAATTGAAGAATTTTATGAGGAAATTCGTCATCTAAATAATAAAGGTAAGCAGCACTTGAAGATAATTATGGGAGATTTCAATGCAAAAATAGGGCAACGGCAACAGAATGAAACTTCAGTAGGTAAATTCGGTCACGGCAACAGAAACCAGCGTGGAAATACTCTCGTAGAGTTTGCAGAGGCAGAAGGGTTTTTCATCTTGAACTCCTTTTTCAAGAAAAAGCCACACAGGAAATGGACATGGAGACATCCAAATGGGACGACAAGTGAAATTGATTTTATTATGTGTAACAAAAAATTCGTCATAGAAGACTGCAGTGTGCTAAACAAGTTCAACACAGGCAGTGACCATAGATTGGTGAGATGTAAGATGCACCTCAACACTAAACTCAAACGTAGCAAGCTCATAAGACAAACAAAATGTATTGACATAACCAACCTTAAAAAACACCATAATACCTTCAAATTGGAACTGAAGAACAGATTCTCTGGTTTAGAAGGCCTAACATCGGAAGAAGTGGATATTTCTGAAGTTAACAGAAAAGTAACCAAAGCTCTTACGGAAACAGCAACAAAATTAGCTGGGTCTAAGAACAAATTGCATGTGAACAAATTATCAGGAAAAACCAAAACGTTGATGCAAAAAGAAGAGTGATGAGGACAACTAAAGAAGATGTGACTTCCAAAGTGGAATATATAGAGCTATGCAAGACAGTACGAAAAAGTATCACTGAAGACGTAAGGAAATTCAACTGTGAACTAGTAAGGAAAGCAATTGAAAACAACCAAAGCCTAAAGATAGCAAAGGGACATCTCAGTAAGGGAAAAAAACAGATTATGGCACTGAGAAAAGAAGATAGTTCTGTAACAAGAAATAGAGACGAAATTTTGACAAGAGTGAAAGATCTTCTACTCCAAATTGGATATGATAAGGGATGATACATGTACTCCAGACATCATGAAAGGGACCAGTACCAGAGTTCTTCCAGTCCTTCCAGCAGAAGTTGCACATGCAATCAAGAACATGAAGCGAGGAAAAGCTCCAGGAGAAGATGGAATTACTGTAGACATCATACAAGAAGCGAGTGGAGAAATCGAAACAGTACTCGCCCAAATTTTCACTCGATGCCTTAATGAAGGGAAAATTCCTGAGGATTGGAACAACGCTACAATGATCTTGCTACATAAAAAAGGTGACATTGAGGATCTCAGGAACTACAGACCTATCAGCCTCCTATCAGTGGTTTATAAAATCTTCACTAAAGTTCTTTCACACCGCTTGAAGGTGACACTGGACATGGCTCAACCGAGAGAACAAGCTGGATTCAGGAGTGGCTACAGCACAATAGATCATATCCACGTACTGAGAGAACTAATTGAAAGAGCGAGGGAATATAAACTTCCATTGTGCATGGCTTTTATCGATTATGAAAAAGCCTTTGATTCGGTGAAAACATCAGCAGTTGCAATGGCTCTGAAATCCTGCGGTATTGAAGATGCATACATTAATATTATTAATAACATCTATGAAAATGCAAGTGCAAAGATTCTGCTATTTGAAAATACAACACACATAAAAATTGGAAAGGGAGTGAGACAAGGTGACACCATATCTCCGAAGCTCTTTAATGCCACATGGGAAAATGTCTTTCAATCACTGAACTGGGAAAACAAAGGGATAAAGATTAATGGAGATTATCTAACCCACCTTCGTTTTGCTGATGACATAGTCATTTTTGCAACTACCCCATCAGAGCTGCAGAGTATGATCCAGGAACTTGCTGACAAGAGTAAAGAAGTGGGATTAAAAATGAACTTTCAGAAGACAAAAGTGATGTACAATGGTTTTACAAGAAATGAAGATTTATCGATTGATGGAGAAAAGCTGGAGATAACAGACACGTACGTTTATCTTGGACAGCAGATATCAAGTGAGGGTCACATTGATGAAGAAATTATTCGGCGTACAAAACTTGCCTGGAGAGCTTTTGGAAGAAACAGCATGATTTTCAAGAGCAATATGCCATTATGTCTTAAAAGAAAAGTGTTTGATCAATGCATCCTTCCAGTCCTTACGTATGGTGCAGAGACGTGGAGACGTGGACCTTAACTGAAAGAGACATACAAAGGCTGCAGACAACTCAAAGTAGCATGGAGAGGTGCATGCTTGGTGTAACCAGGAGAGATAAGAAGAGGTACTCGTGGATCCGAAAAATCACAAGAGTGGAAGACATCATGATCAGAGTTAAATCCCTGAAATGGCATTGGGCTGGGCATACTGCCAGAAGGACAGACCATCGATGGACAGCCGAAATTTTAGATTGGATTCCAAGTGACAGGAAAAGACCCAGAAGAAGACCACATGGGAGATGGGTGGATGCAATTCGAAAGTATGCGGGAGTGACGTGGGGGAGACTGGCACAAGATAGACCGTTGTGGAAGAGGCTTGGAGAGACCTTTGTCCAGCAGTGGATTGATAATGGTTGACAATGATGATGATGATGATGATGATATACAATCTGGATAAGTCATTCTCTTGTTTTTCAAGCTAGGAATAAACCATTTGCTATTTCCACTTTTGTTGCTTTGATCTGAATCATACCCGTGCTCTTATGTTTTCATGTTTGTCTTTTAAATAAGATAAAATGAAAAATCGGTAACATTTAAATTCAGTTTACGTATGCTACAAGCTTTTTTATAATAATTTTCATAATCTATAGATGATGCGTTTTAAATATGACAAAAACTATAATTTAATATAAGATCAGTTCCATATTGTTGTTCATCAAATGAATTTCCTTGACATAAACAAGCATATTCTGTGCCAGTAATTGCTCACGATAACGAAACTAATTCCATGTAATATAGCAGCCGCCGTTGCTGTTACGATGACTATAAATCATATTAAGCACCGGAAGAAATATAACGATAATCAACTGCCAGGCTGCTGAGTAGCTGACAGATGATGCTCAGGATATCTTCAAGAAATCAACACATTTATATAATCCGGCAGGAAATAAAGAACACTGTACAGAAAACAGATCACTGCACTTGACAAAAAAGTAAAGCCATACTGGCAAGCGGAAACGCGCCTTGTAGTTTTTACGCAAGGGGATGCCTCCTGTTTATCGATCCCTCGCCCGCAAAGTGATTTACTTCGTCAATTTAGGAATCTTGACATTACAAATAAATTCTGTTAGGGTAAGAGAGATATTTGGAATTTCTTTTCTTATTTTTATCGAAGGAGGCAAAAAATGATTGTTTACTGTACTGTTGTTTGGGACAGTACTAATAATACACTAACCGGTCAACGAATTACACAATCAAGTCAAAATATTGTGACAACATCCTACTTTTGACGTCAACAGCGGGCAACCAATGTGGGAAGGCACGTGTCGTGAGCTTGCTTGGAGTGTATCTAAATAGTGCTGTACGCATTCTGAGAACATATCACTCGTTGCTGTTATGGAGAAAAGGAGCGATTTATCAGATTTGCAAAAAAAAAAAAAAGGGTTGATTATTGGCTTTCGAGCCAAGGATGGTAGTAATTCTAAAACAGCGCAGTTTGCGATCTGTTCGCGTGCTGCTGTGGTTAAAGTGTATCGTGATTGAAGAAATGGCACCATTGCGAATAAGCGACTTGGAAACTGTGGAGCATCACGTGCCATTGATGTGTAAGGTGAACGTTGGCAGCGAAGGTGCATGAGGACCGATCGACATGCTACAGTGGAGCAACTCACTAGCCGAATGAACCAGGGGGCTACCGAAAGTGTGTCTAAAACGACAGTTCAGCGAACCCTGCAGCGTATGGGGATCCGATGCAGACGGATGGTCACTGCACCTATGCTAACGAAGGTGCATCGTCTAAAAAGGCTTACATTTGCACGGTAGTGTCGGAATCGGATCTCCGCTGATTGGCAAAGGATTGCCTTCACCGATGAGTCACGTTTTCTGCTTCATCGAACCGATGGACGTTGGCGTATCAAGCGAGAAACATCGCAGAACAAACACTCTTCAACCATTGCTGGAAGAACACAAGCTGGTGATGGCAGCGTTATTGTATTGGGAATGCTTTCGTGGCATTCTCTGGGTCCACTCATACCTGTGGAAGGCATCATGGACCGAATTCGTTGTGAATCCATCCTTGCAGACCACATACACCTATACATCCTGATTGTCTTCCCTGTGTCGGATGGGATCTTCCAGCACGACAATGCGACGACGTGTCATACAGCTAGAAATGTCCGAGAGTGGTTGGAAGAGCACGATGAAGATTTCAAAGTACTTCCCTGGCCCCTGATTCCCCAGACTTAAACCCCATTGAAAATCTGTGAGATCATCTCGATCGTGTTGTTCGCTCTATCCATCTTCCACCACGCACTTTCCAGCAGCTGTTAGAGGCACTGCAGTCAGCATGCCACCACATACCTTCCCGCACCTTATTCAATCACTTTCAGCCCATCCCGCTGCTGTCCGCGCTGTACACGGCGGTTACTCTGGATATTAGCTGGTGGTCACAATAATGTGACTTGTCAGTGTATAAACGTTTATTCAATACCAGGTTGGACCTACTTTAGCCCGACGCACTGCACGTATTCGGTTTGACATAGATTCCACAAGATTTGTTTTCTATTGAAGGGTTAACGACCACCGTGAGCAACTCGATAGGCTATACGCAGTCGCCACAAGGTGTTGGAGTGCTTCTACGTCTACAGAACACCAGCCGTTTGCCAGACTGTCCTTTAACTGGCTCATATTTGGCGGCAGGAGACCTTGCTTTTAGATCTGTTTTTCTAGCATGTCCCATACATCCTCAATTGGGTTTCAATCCGGGATATGTGCTGGCCTGGAAAGATGACGTCATTGTAATGCTTGCTGAACCACTGCTGAACACATCTTGCGCGATGTACAATAGCATTGTCATCCATGAAGCAGCCGTCACCTGCTGGATAAAAAGTCCACATTAGAGGAAGGACTTGATCGGCAGCAATGTTTTTATAATCCTTGGAGGACATCCGATCTTCCAGTGCTATCAGGGGACCCGTTCGGAACTAACATAACATGCCCCCATCATGACACCACTTCCGGGAACCTTGAGTTGTATTTTCAACGTAAGCTGGGTACATTGCTTCATGGGCCACCTGTCAAACTCTCTGCCTACTGTCGATATAGAACAAAGTGTACAGCAACTCGTCGGACCACATGACTTTTTCCTGTGTCCAGTAACGGTATTTCTGACACCACTCTATACGAATTTTCCGGATCTTCGAAGAAATCCATGGTTTCCGTATAGGCACGCTACTACTGTCAATACCGATTCTCTTCAATTCTCTGCGTATATCTGCCTACCGTCGATATATAACAAGGTGTACAGCCACTCGTCGGACCACACGACTCTTTAGAGTGTACAGTAACGGTGTTTTTGACACCACTGTATGTTGTTTTTTGGAGGGGCGGAGATATTAAATTCCAAAAGATTGAATGCGTAGTTAAAAACATAACATAAACACCCAAATTAATCGGCACGCAGTAGAAATAACTGATGTTTTTCGCTAGCCTTCATTCGTGGCCCAGAATGTGAGCTTAACAAAAATAGAACAGAGCACTTCACGTTAGCAATAATAAATTCATATACAGACCTGAATTGCATGCAAAAAATGGTATTTAATTATAACATAAATGATGATACGAGAATATCCATTTAGGTGTAATACGTCGACACATAGATACTCCATCACGGCAACAAAGGACGTTTCATACAGACGCCATTTGATGCCATGTTTGCTGAAGAAGTTCACTTCAGTCGCGCACACACAATCCCTTTGCAGGTGGACAAAATATACGTTCATAACACTAAGAACACATTCCAAAATTCATGAGGCGTACCGGAGTCTGCTGTTTAGGAACATCTCGCGTAATACAGTTTGCTTCCTTTATTAAAGGAGCAGTTCTATTTAGTAAAACGCACACGCACAACTTCCTTAACATACAACCGCCGCGCACAAGCAAAGACGGGGGCAGACACTATCCACACAAGAAGAAAGTTCTCCTCTCAACGCTTACGTCACAGGTAGAGAGAGAGAGAGAGAGAGAGAGAGATATATATATAGGAGCCCACATGTGGCGTTTCAAGGTACGTGTAGTTCGGAGCTGCGCCGGTATGTGGCAATTCATTTGGAGCGTCGTAAAAATCCCTTCTGACGATCTGCGTTTTTCATTTTTTATTGCCGAGAGGCTGCGATTCCAACACTCTTTGCAAATTTTCCGGATTTTCGAAGAAATCCGTGGTTTCCCTATATTCACGCAACTACTGTTAGTACTGATTCTCTTCAATTTCTTGCGTATATCTGCTTATCGTCAGTATAAAATAAGGTGTACAGCGACTCGTGGGACCACATTATTTTTTCCAGTGTCCAGTAACGGTATTTCTGACACCACTCTATACGAATTTTCCGGATCTTCGAAGAAATCCGTGGTTTCCCTATAGGCACGCCACTGTCAATACCGATTCTATTCAATTCCCTGCGTATATTTCGCTGAAATATGGGTCAGGAACGGCCTTATTAAATGGCTTGATCAGTTTCAATTGTTGCACACAGGAAGTCCTTTTTAACCGTACTATCCTTCCCAGACCACGACGATCTAGTTGCTGACAGATTCTCGTGGCGATACAGTTACGCCACGACAAGCATTGTAGGTTATTTTTCCTCTGATTAAAGACCCTGTATATCTCATCTTTTGAAGAACCAGTCAGTTCTCAAAACTGTCGCTCCAGCTGGATCGTCCCTCATAATAACCTATTTATCGAAATCCGAGAAGTCCTTTGTTTTTCCCTTTGTGATTTTTACTACTGACGAGCATCAGGCTTAAATAGTTTCCTAGAACACGTGGTGGAGCACGTGACCACGTATTTTGCATACACGCTCTGCAGGTGACGTTTACGTCCATCTGCAGAAAAGGTTTCTAATTTAGTGGACATTGTGTTTACTTTTGATGGTAATAATAATTAGTAGTAGATCTGTGTTTATGGAACTGCGAAAAGATGCTCATGGGAATTTACAAAGAAAATACTAAACAAAAGCAGAAGAAACCAACAATATTGAAAGCAATACAAAATAGATTAGAAAACTGGATAAGCAAAGTGTTACGTAAATAATGCCTGCAAGATAAGAAAGGAAAATTTGGCAAGAGCACACCTTCGCTGTAGTTCTCGAAGGCTTCATCAAAAGTGAAACGGATGAATTCACTTGCGTTGCTTAGGAATAAGGACTTCCAATTCACTGTACATACACTATATTATGAAAAGTATTCGGACACTAGCAAATATTTGCGTTAAGTGCAAAAAACAGTTGCGCTGGAAGGTTCGCTGTGATTGGGGAGGTACGTACTGTATACAGTATAAAACTGAGATATTCTGTCGTGTTATCAGTAACTCTGAAGCGGATATGCCGAGTGGGCGTAAACTTTCCGAGTTCCAGCGTGGGCTGGTCATAGGATGTCATAGGAAGGTGCGCAGTGAATGGGGAGGTTCGTATATAAAGCTGAGATGTTCTGTCGTGTTGTCAGTAACTTTAAAGTGGATATGCCGCGTGGACGTAAACTTTCCGAGTTCCAGCGTGGGCTGGTCGTAGGATAACCTAGTAAGGTGCGCTGTGAGTGGGTAGGTATGTACATATAAAGCTGATATGTTCTGTTGTGTTATCAGTAACTTTGAAGAGGATATGCCGAGTGGGCGTGAACTTTCCGAGTTCCAGCGTGGGCTGGTCATAGGGTGTCATAAAAGGTGCGCTGTGAGTGGGGAGGTGCGTATATAAAGCTGAGTTGTTCTGTCGTGTTATCAGTAACGTTGAAGTGGATATGCAGCGTGGACGTGAATTCTCTGAGTTCCAGCGTGGGCTGGTCATAGGATGTCATTTGAGGTACGTTTCCATACGGAGCATTGCAGCTAAACTAAACATACCAAAATCGACTGTAAGTGACATCATGAAGAGTTGAAAGCAGAACGGCGCAACTGCACCAAAGAGACGTCCAGGAAGGCAACACGAACTGACGGAACTTGACAGAAGAGCCATAGTAAGAAATGTTCAGAAATCTCGTTTCTTCTCTGCCGTTTTCATCGCTGCTGAAGTATGAAATGTTTGTGAGGGCTCGGTTAGTACCATAACTATCCGCAGAGAGTTGCACAGTGTGGATTGTTGTGGTATAGCAGCGGCACAAAAGCCACACATTACTACCGTGAATGTGAAGTGCCCTTTGGAGTGGTGGGTCTCCCGTCTTTCTTGGATTCTGGGCAGATCAGATCAGATTAGATCATATGTAAAGAATTTTACGAAGGAAGTGTCTGATCCCAGGTCTTAAACAACCCTTAGAAATAGGAAGCTAGGAGATTTGGGCTAGAGTGCCCGATAGGAAACTGACACGGAAGCGAGGTAGAAAGCGGGAGGAAGACGCCCTTATTTATTACCGCGGGGCCAGTACTCAGGGTCCGACAGCTTAACGTGGCCATCCAAAACACGACATGTATTTAGTGTTTCTACAGTTCGTACCTGCCAAGGATCGAACCTGAGGTTATCTCCATGGGAGTCACGAACGCTGACCACTAGGCCACCCGCTGCCCTATTGATTCTGGGCAACATAACAGCTATTCTTTGAAGTGATGAGTCACGCTTTTCACTCTTCCAATCTGATGGGTGTGTTTAGCATTGGTGATAGCCCGGCAAGCGGTTTTCTTCGGACTGTGTTCTTCAAAATGTTAAGTTCGGCGAAGTCTCCATTATGGTATGGTGTTGCTTTTCGTCGATGGGAGTCGGCCTGTTTGTTACTGTACAACAAACCATGAACTCTGAAGTGTACCTCGACGTATAATTCTGTCCTACCAACAATGTGGCTGTATTGTGGAAACGACCGTTGTCTCTTTCAAAACGATCGAGCTCTCTTCCACACTGCACGGAGTGTGCAGGACTGGTTTCTTGAAAATGAGGTGAAATTGTTAGACTGTCCTGCCCAGGGCCCTGATCTTAACCCCATAGATAGAACTCTACTGGGATGAACTGGAGCGACGGATGCGCAATCGACCACAACGGCCGTCCTCGCTTTCCACTCAGGCAGTAACTGTGCCGAGCCATTCCTGTCGAGACCTACCGGAAATAGGCTGATAGTATGACTCGACGTGGTGCTGTTGTCATACACTGGTGTGCAAAAATTAAGGACGAAGAGGAGAAATTAGCATAACAGCGGAACGAGCAGGCAGAACGGACCGAAAGACCACTCAGGAGATATACTAGGTTCCGGTACGGTAGGGCATGCGCATATATGCAGCATGACGTAGGGAGGGGGTGTCGGAAGGGTATAAAGCACACGGGCGGTGTACGCTCAGCAATTCGGTGAAAGCTATTGCACGGTGTACATCGGTTTGAACGACGTCGAGTTGCTGCCACCGTGTGATATGGCCAACAGGCAATTCAGTAGACGACATCTGGATGACTTTACCCAAGGTCGCGTTATTGGGAAGATGGAAGAAGTGTGGCCGAGGAGTTCGGGATCGCTCACAGCAGCGTTTCACGAGCTTGGAGAGCATTTCAAACGACAGGAACAGCTGTCCAACGAGAGTTTAGCAGTGGTGATCCACGAGCAACCACGGCGGCGGACGACCGGTATATTGTCCTACAGGCGAGAAGAGACAGACGGCAGACAGCGGGATAAATCGTAAGGAACATGCAACAAACAACTGGACGCACGTTATCGCGTTTTACCGTGGCCAGGAGGCTGCACAAAGGGGGTCTATTTGCACGACGACCAGTACGGTGTGTGTCATTAGCAACCGCTCATCGGAGACGGCGATTTCTGTGGTGCCAGGAACATAGGAATTGGACACATCAGCAATGGGGTCGAGTTCTCTTTACGGATGAGAGCCGATTTAGACTGACGAGCGATTCTGGACGCATACACATCTGGAGAGAGCAGGGAACACGCAATCACACCTCCAACATCATCGAAAGGGTTCAGCTTGGAGGTGGCGGAATTCTCGTTTGTTGCGGTATCGTGCTTGGCAACTGTACTGATCTCCACATCTTCCAAGGAGGTTCAAATACTGGTGTCCACTATTGTACCGAGGTTCTCCTGCCTCACGTGCGTCTGTTTAGAGGTGCTGTGGGTCCTGAGTTCCTCTTCATGGACGACGACGCAACACCTCAACGTACAGTGGCTGTTGGAGAGTGAAGATATTCAATGCATGGATTGGCCAGCAAGGTCCCCGGACCCATATCTAGTCGAGCACGTGTGGGACCTTCTCAGGAGACGCTTGGCAGCACGTCACCAGCCGCCAGCAACGATTCAGCAGCTGCGATTGGCGCTACAAGAGGAATGGGCTGCGATGCCTCAACAGCTCCTTGACAACCTCGTCCTCAGCATGAACAGATGTTGTAAATCCTGCAACGCAGTCAGGGGATCATATCACCTACTAAAGACTGGATATTTCTTGGCAGCCGCCTGTCACATGGACGTTTCTGTCTTCTGTCCAGTTGTGTTCGAAGCTACCTTT
Organism: Macrothele yani; assembly: GCA_039090855.1. NCBI lineage: Eukaryota > Metazoa > Arthropoda > Arachnida > Araneae > Macrothelidae > Macrothele > Macrothele yani. The sequence goes on along the minus strand of CM076991.1, from coordinate 104,700,130 downwards.
TCAATAAAGTGCCTTTGTATCCTTTGGATTCCTTGTTTGGACGGTTTTGCTCACTTGTCCCATATTCTTACATCTTGGGGATCTTATGGTATGATAGGAGTCGATGTGGAGCCTTTCTGCACGACGTTACATTCGAAAAACCGTTTCGTCCTTAATTTTTGCACCCCAGTGTACAAGCAAACGGTGGACCGACTAATTAATTGCCATAAAAAAGCCATTTGTCACAAAACATTGTGGTGTCCGAATACTGTTTATAATAAGTGCATTCACGGATGTAACAAATTACTTTGATTCTCATGTCAGAATTAGCTGTCTCACTTTCTTGAACTGGCCAATAGAAAATTTTATTTTGTTTTATTCGACCGTTTTTCATAGCAGTAGATGTGCCTTCATTGGACAGTGGTATTTCTTTATTGCTCGCTATTTTAAACAAAACTCAGTACTTCAGGGAGTTTGTGCTGTAAATTGACAGAATTGATGACTCAATTAAAATTATGTATAACACAATGGGGTTGTAACCTGTAGATATCCTATACGAAGAATTACCAATCCTTCCTCACTAACACAATTGCGGTTCACATTTTCTGCCTTTCTTTCGGTAAGAGTTTAGCTTGCGCATGCGTAGATGGACTTTCGTAACAATACATCACATACCAGAGTCGTTTCTTACGTTCGTCTAAATCCAAATTAACATGTAATAATAATAATAATAATAATAATAATAAATATTGTTCTTTAAAAACTAAACTTACTAATGCCAAGCTATTTCAATCGGTGGAGAAATCATGCAATATTTTAAAAAGAAAATATTTCGGAAAGGTTTATCGACATGGTTGGCATCGGTCCACGAACCAATTTCTTCAATCGGGATTTTAGAAGCTACGATTTTATTTCAAATACATCAGAAGCAAAAATTAACTCTTACGCCCTCTGGTGACCAAAGTGTTCTTTACCAAAAATTAGAAATTATAAGCAAAACATTTTTCATCGGGAGTTGTATCCGCTGAAAGATAAAATTTTCAAAATCAGAGTTTAAGAAGAAGAGATATCGGGAAAACGTAATTTACTTTTACGCCCCCTAGCGGAAAGAGTATGCTTGAATTGAAAAAGTACCTATATATCTAAAATACTCTTCGACATAAATGGAATTGAAAGATAAAAGCATTTTTTCAATCGGATGTTTAGAAGCAAATATATTGAATAAAATGTATTTTGAATTCGATATCATCAGCATTTACGCCCTCTAGCGGCAAAACTGCACATCGTAAAAAAAAAAACCAAATAAAGGATCATCATTCGCATATTTCAAGCTACCCAAGGCAGAATGAATTTTTCAAATCGGATTAATAGTTACAGAGATATGGTGCCTAGAGGCGGACGGACGGACGGACAAACAGATAACATAAGCACGATCTTTTTTACCAAAGACGTGCTAAAATCGAGACTACGGTAGTTTACTTTGTAGATAATTTATGCTATCCATCTTTCACACATCCTGATTTTTGTGGGTGTGCAGCAAAACGAGTGATTCGAGAGTGCACATTTATTTATGTACAACACATTACATTTATTCGCATCATTCACGACCTCACCAAACCAATGTCTGGTACATATTAAGTGGAATTAAATCATAACCACAAACAATGAGGTTTACTAATTCCTGACGGTGAACGATGCTTAGGTAGATGGATTTACGAATGTTTCTGTAGTAAAACTGATGAAAGACATGTGAGTCATAAGAGCAAATATTTGCTAAACTATGACCGGTAATAGTAAGTATTTCGACTGTTTAGTTTTTTAAAACAATATACATTTTTATTATTATTATATATTATTCAGATTTATCGAACGTAAGAAAGAGCACTGAAACCAATTATATATGATGTAGCTATAAAAGTCCACCTGCGCATGCGCAAGCTAAAATCTGACCTCAAGATAGAAAGAAAAGCTAAATATCAAATGTGTTAGTGAGGGGATTGGTAACTTTTGGTCTAGGACATCTACAGTGCAAAAAATAAGTTGTGTGAATTTACAAAAAATCTTTAAAAATAACGTGTAGCAAAGTTCCCGGTAGGTGTCCACCTTTTACAGAAATTTCCGTTTTTAAAAGTGCCCGTTTATTTCAACTTCCGTATTTTCACAGATTTTCCGTATAGTCAGAAATTCCGTTTATTTCAGAAAAAGTCCATTTCAGGTTTTTCCGTTTTTAAACTCGAATGCCGCAAAATCGACCACCTTGCTTTTTAAGCCCTTGCTGCATATATTCCTTCCGCTGCTGTCAGAATCGCACCCTCGTCATTTCAACAGGTAACGCACGCCTTTAACCACTGAAAAGCACGTACATCGTAAAACAAATTGGGCGACTATGAATTTTTGTTTTTGTTATTAATGCGAGTGATTTAGTCATTTTTTTTTCTGTTGGAGCTTATTGTTTTTCTGAATAGGTTTGTAATTCAAAAAAAATTCTGTAGGAGGACTTTTCACAGATTAAGTATGATTTTTCGAAGCAACAAAATGCTTTGCAACTTGATTTCTTTAAACTGGCAATAACTTTCAGTTTTCTTTTAAGAAGGTGCAATGTACTTTTTATAGTACAATTTCACACACACACGCAACTCTTAAATATAAAATTTACTCTTGGTAGCTATAATAACTTTTGTCTTAAGTTGTCCAAAGACTGATGCATAGACATCGTATAATCATCTGTACAATAAGTATCCGGTTTCTTACAGTAACATAATATGTAGCTGGCCAACTGTTGGCCTGAAGCTGGCCTACGTGGTATCTGCTGGGACATTTCATTGATGGTTGGGCAACGGCAACATAGTGCTGGGCCACTGCTGGCTGCCAGTGCTTGGCTTGAATGCTGGCCCAGCGAAACTGTTTTTGCTGGGAAGGAAAGTCAAGAAGAAGTTTGATACGAATTTGATACGATGCACCATTTTCGAGATATTTGAGAAAATCAACCTAGGTGGCTCATTTAATACTTCCGTTACCCATTTTTGTTACATCGAAATAAAAAGATGCATAGCATCAAAATGGAAAGGTGTAAAGCACCAAAATGCATTTTTGAAATGCCTTTAATTAAATTTAGCATTGGGTTTTCGCATAAAAATAAAATGCATGTAGCGTATTAAATCCGTTTATTTTCGTGGTGTAGTCAGCACAAAGATTCGCCAATCTTTCACACTCCACTGGGAGGCTTTTTCGAGGCAATGGTAGACATAAAAATGCAGGGAACTGGAACACGTAAAGAACGAAGATGATTTTTGAAAATAACGTGGGTGATATCACGACCCTATTACACGAATTTTTATCACGCAATAATACGATGCGCCGTGATGTGTTTCCATCTTTTAATAGCTCATGCCAAACCATTGGTAGTTTAGTAGAGACTATATAATTGCACGCCAGTTTGCTGGATGGGATTCCCACTGTTTCCTTGATGGCAGTCTCTTTAAAATTTGTGTAAGGAGCAATTCTTCTAATATTTTTCCATACAAGACCGGCATAGCAATGTATGACTTCTTTGGCGAGAGCTGTATTCTGCATGTCATGGTTGACACTTCGCACGTGCTCTTTATATCTAGTATCCAAGCACCGCTTTGTCATTCCGAAATATATATTTTCTGTATTATCAGGATATACCAACGGTATAGCGTAGACACCAGCATTTTCTTTCTCATACTGTCTCTCTTTGCAACTTGATATTATATGTAATAATGGTGTTAGGGACTTCATTGCTATTAATATGTTGTATGTGCGTAATAAATTCTTTAACCAATATGTAAAGTCTGGGATATATGTAATGGATCCTGCGTATCTCATCGTCCTACTAGGCGATTTTGTTATTCCTGACATTATACGATTTCTTACACTGAAGAGCAATTGAATTAGAGATACCTGTCTAGTAACGTGTAGCACCAATTTTCGCCCTGATGACGCAGGCGATTCGTCTCGGCAAGACCGGAAGCGTTGGAAAGTCATACCGATACATGACCCCTGAACAAGCTCCAACAGTTCACGAAGATTTGATGGAGGGGGATTACAGCCTCCAACATCTATCTCGATGGCATCCCAGATGTGCTCGATGGGATTGAGTTCAGGTGACCTAGCTGGCCAAGGAAGCGAGGTCACGTCGGTGGAGTGTTCTTCCAACCATTAGGATACAATTCGGGAGCGATGGCACGGTGCATTGTCTTGTTGCAGGATGAAGTCCCCAGTGGGGTGTTGAAGACGCACAAACGGGAGCAAATGGTCGTCCAGGATTTGCCGGTAACGTTGACCTGTGAGGGACGATGTCACACGTACCAGGGGTCCCATTTCAGTCCACGTAAACAGTCCCTAAACAAGAATGCCACCCCCACCAGCTTGAAGGGTTCCCTGCTGGCAAGAAGGATCTATCGCTTCATGTGGTTTGCGCCGTACTCGTATCCTGCCATCCGCATGTACCAACGTGAATTTCGACTCATCAGTCCAGGCAATATTTTTCCACATGTCTAGGGTCCAGTGGCGATGTTCCCGTGCCCACGCTAATCTTTGCACTCTGTGATGTGCGGTCAGCAGCGGTACCCTCGTGGGACGATGCCTTCTGTACCATATAGCGAGCAGATGGTTCTGGATGGTGTGGCTGCTTACACGTTTTTGTGCACCAGCATTAAATTGCCGAGTGATTTCTTGCACTGTGGGCCCGTCTATCCGCTGTTACAATGCGAGCTAGCCGACAATGACCCCGCTCATCCACACGCTGTTGTCAACGGCAGTTGGCCCTTGCAGGGATGGTTTTACCGGATTCGATGTACTCACGTTGCACCCGTGACACAGTGGCTCGTGAAAATCCCAGTGCCTGCACGACTTCCGAGATGGAGTGTCCCATTCGTCCGGCCCCGACATTTTACCCACGATCTAATGCGCATAGATCCTTGGTCTTACCTATACTGCGTCCGACTCTTACTGATTCCCGTCGCATCTCTCCTTATATTGTCGGATCGCTGCATATGTCATGTTATTTCCGTTTACAGGGCCACCTACAGCGCCACATTTGCATAACGGCAGCTGTCTCTAATTTAATTGCTCTTCAGTGTACAGTCCTGTGTATTCTGTCTATGTCATCCTTCTTATATCCAGCCTTTAGACCTTTGTTATAAATTTTATCAATTTATTTTTTATTTAGGTAGTCGGGTTTGCACACGTTATAAGCTCTATACAGCCATGCTGTAAATGCGGAAAGTTTGTACTCTTTTGGGTAGTGCGAATCAGGAGGGACAAGGTTCGTTACTGCGATCGTTTTATAATAAACGTTAAAATCGAATGTGGATGTTCTATTTCTTCTGAGCGCGACGTCTAGGTAATTCAGTGTCCCATCTTTTTCAAGCTCCATGGTGAACTTTATTGTACTGTGTAGGTTGTTTATCTTGCGCATGAAATAATTTAATGCGTCTACTCTATGTTCCCATATGAAAAATATGTCGTCAGCGTAGCGGATCCACACTCGGGTTTCTTGGTTTTCTTGACATCACGAAAATAAACGTATTCAGTACACTATATGCGTTTTATTATTATTCATGTCTGGTATATTTAAAATAAAGTTCGGGTTCACGTAAATTAAGCAGATTAAAATGAGATATTGTTACTGTAGTGTCAGACATATCAATTCTTAGATAATACCTTTTGTTTCCCGCCGTATAGCGAGCTACCGCCTCGCCTTTACTATACGATCTGGCTATCAAGGTGGCTGAAGACGTCCTTGTGTAGAATAATAATTACCTCGACAAAACTCAGTCCAGTACACGGAAATAAAACACAGCAAGATATTATTATTCCGATATCATTTACTTCACGGGTTTCCGATGACTTTCCGCTCAGATTCCCCGTGCTGACCACGTGCTACCTTTCCGCGATACCCGGTGGACGAAGGAGTCCTCCTTCCCGTTCACCACGCTGCACTTCTGCGATACCCGCAACCCTTCCGTCAAAAACCGGTGTCCAAACTAGGACCCTCTCTCCTTGACGACCGAAGCTCAGCTGTGTCACTCAATTCTCCTGGCCCTTTTTGTCCTCTACCACGCATGCGCAAGAAAAACTGGTTTCCCCAGTCAGCACGTGAAATACCTGAACTCAGGAATGTCGTCGGGTACCTGCAGGCGATTACAACCTTGCACGTATACAAAAGCGGTATGACAACTGGTTTAACAGAAGCATTCGAGCAGCCGACTCTTCAAGGTCAGGTGCCCCAGGTGTTCATGCACCACTCCCTTAATCCTCACATAGGATTAAAATTGTACCACGTGGGTGGTGAAGAATGTCAGTCAGTTCTTAGTCGAAACAACAAAATGGCGGAATGAAACGTCCGTCCGTACGTGTCTATCACAATATTAAAATTAAATAAATTCATAATCGACAGGCCGCCCCGGTGGCGCAGTGGTCTAAGGCGTTGGCCACTGATCATTCGTCCGTAAGGGGTCCGGGTTCGAATCCCGGTCAGGCATGGATGTTGTGTTTGCCTTACGGCCCTGGCTCTCTCCCTTCCCTGGAACCAGTGACCCTAAATTAGGGACGGGCGACTGCTTATAGCCCATTGAGTTGCTCACGGTGGTCGTTAAACCTCCACTAAAAAAAAAAAAAAAAAAAAAAGAAAAAAAAAATAATCGACAGCTTGATTGCGGGCGACCCTTACAGTTACGTTTATGTAAAACATGATTAAATAACGTTCGGCGATAGTTTAGTAAAATGTGCGGTTGAGTAAATTTGAAATTAACTACTGTTGCGTCGCTTCATGGGATAGCATGCGGCATGATCAGATTTCAACAAAGGCTCTGATAATGATGCGCCGTCACCCATTTTTGCTACATCGAAATTCTTCACTTGGGGTACAATTTTTTAGTGTTGGGAAAGACGCATAGCATCAGAAGAGTTGTGCAGATGTTTTTGTCATAGACAGAAAAAATATCGATTTGAGGAAATTTAGTTATCGAGTCCATAAAGAGACAAGTTCCTGCTTGTATAGAATCCCAGTTTTGTGTTAATCTCTAAAAGGAAGGAAAGCAATTTCATCGCATTATAAAGATTTCACCCTCTAGGGGTAAACGTAATCACAAGATAAATATACCAATTCGTGTGGCTACGATAAAATTTGTAGAAAGCGTACATAATGCTTATGCATTAGCACTCTTCGATGAAATCTGGCTACCACGTTCTTCTTCTCATATCGTAAAAGGAAGAAATAATTTCATCACTTTTATGAGACTAACCTCGCCCCCCTTCCCCTCTTATTTGATTAGAATCGTTAAAAAAATTCGAAAAAAAAAATTAGGACCTACGCACCTTAGCTTTTCTCTTGATTAATTAGCCACGTAAGCGGGAGCAAATTAGCAATAAAACACACGAAGGAAACACAAATACAATTTCGTTCATCAGCAGATAGGAAATAAGTAATTAGTTTTGCAAATGAATACTCCGTGCGCCATTATGTCGGAAGGAAGTTTTAAGTAAACGAAGTAATTAGTTTAAAAGGTGACAGACGCTTGACTGAGTTCTGGGCATTCTTTTCTGCGACATCACCCAAGAAACTGGAGGAAGTTTCCCATATATCTTCACTTTTAAAATTATGCTCCAACAAAGGAATTCTCAGTTTCCAAAATGCAATCACACAAATGTCTGGATATAAATCTTCTCTCTTAAAAATATTTCATTTCTGGAGTAACTTTGTTTCCAAGAAAGAAGACGCGAATTCGGTCCAAACTGTGCATCCGTTTTGATGATACTGCACCAAAATGAGACTGTGCTCAAAAGTTAAATATAAACGGTAAAAAAATGTTTACACATGAATTACACCCAAAAGAAACGTATTTCTCATTTCCACGTTGCATTAGGCCTAAGAATTTAAACTTAGTTTTCTAAAGCCCAAATTATGATTTTTATCTAGACCCAAAGATAAGCTCTTACAGAATATCGGGGAGAGTCATATAGTAAGGTTTAACTTAGCGTACCATTATATTCCATATTACTATGACCACCACTATTTCCATGAGCAAACACGTCCATCAGCGCGTAGCATTGACGTCACAAACAGACACGGAATATACAGGGTATGAACAAATTAATCTGAGTACCATGATTATAGTGATTAATGTTATTGGTGTAAGCTACACTTAAGTTAGCAAAATCATGCAATCCACTGATTATGGTACGCTTTCCAACGTACCAGAAATCGCACGTAGACAAACCTTCCTCCCTACCCTGACTATTGATTCGTTCAGTATACCTCCGGAACAACATACTAAAGTTTTGTCGCAATAGAAGCAGTTTTAGTCAAGTTATGAGGATAATGGCTGTGGAATAAATCTCGCTCCTGTGCTCTGACCTTTGAACCCGTCTCGATTATATTCAACAGAACAGGTCCAGTATACCTCCGGAACAACATGATAAAGTTTTGTCGCGATCGAAGCGTTTTTACGTAAGTTTTGACGCATAAGAGCAATGGAATGGATCGCGCTACTATGTCCTGACCTTTGACCCCATTATGCCCATTTTCAATAGATTTCGTTCCCAGAATGTCCTCTACCACATACTAATACTAAAATTTCATTGAAATGGAACCGTTTTTACGCGAGTTATCGTGCGGACAGACAGACAAAGCTGGAACATATACGCTTCTTCAACCTACGGTTGAAAAGCGTAGACAACAAATGTTGTGTCTATCCTTTGTGTATCTTTTCTTCGCATATATTTTCTAGGTTGTACAGCAGCTTGCTAAAAGTTGTATTCATCAGCGGTACGTGTTCAAAATATAGGTTTATTTGTCCCAAAAAATAAAATGCAGTGAAAAATATACAAAATGATGGAAAACAAAACAAAACGCGATGATGAAATTATATACAATCATTCATACATACTTCCTCCTGAGCTTCAGGAGAATCAAGAGGGGGCAAATTTACTCCCCCACACCTTCCTAAGTATGTTGATCAACAATAAAAGAACAAGGTGTAAATATTACAAAAAGGCGAGAAATTACATAGTTGATAAAACGTACAACAGCGATAATTTTTGCAAAAATTTACAAAAAAAGGTTCAGCAGTAATTGATAGGAAAAAAAGTATAATTGTTGAAATAACAGTGAAAAACATACTGAACGTAGTGATGGCATCAGTGAATAATGATGTTTTAGTTGATGAACAAGAAAAAACATTATACAAGTTGTTGAATTTTGTCATAAATAATTGTAAACCGTACTTGGTTTGCAACCAAGCTAGCGTTGAACAGTCGGGAGGATGCTGAGTATTTAGATGCCGTATAATCCAGATGAAGACGAGATTGAAGGTGTATTTTGAAAATAGCACAGTTACGCTGCGCACGATGAGTATCATTATGAGGTATGGCATCAGCATGATGTAGGTTGATGAGGTAACATAATTTGTTAACACAAACCCAAAAGAGTAGGTAGGAGAGTGACATATTAGGGGATGAATGCTCACAGAAAGTAAGAGAGAGTCCTTATTGGAATTCGGAAAAGAGCATGATGCTTGAGCAATCTTAAGAATGAGTTCCGTGAGAGGTTGTAAAATCCTGCTGCTCTCGTACATGTGCAGGAGGTCACCTGGAAGAGAGCAAAATCTGCAGTTGTAGAAGAAATAACTTGATATCCGTTAAGAATGCTTGGCGTAGGAAGCCAAACGAATAGCCATTGAATGTCTTTAGCACGTTGAATATTGAAAGTAAGTCTGGCGACTGTCCAGGTGGGTCGGATAACTGAATTCGATATACATTATATTGACAAAGGTCACCGGACACCCCTTCGAAAGCAAATAAACGGATCCGCTGCACTGTTAAGATTCTCGGTACAGATGCAAACCGTATAAAAGAAAGCCTGCAGTTGACCGTGATCATATCGCACTGTGAGGTTGAGTGAAAATGTCCAAGGCAACTGTTTTGGATGTACAGAATGAGGACACATGGCGTGCCTGAAGCAGCAAACCGTACCGGCAGACCAGAGAAAATCAGTGATAGAGGACGTCGAAGTCTCAGGAGAGTCATTAAAGCTAATCGACGGAGTACTGCACAAGACCTCAGTGTACAGGGGGTAAAAATGCTGGAACCTCACTATGTACACGTACCATTCGCAGAGAACTTCATTTCATGGGTTACCGTGGTCGTGCGGCTGCTCATAAGACTTTCATCTCCACTCGGAATGCTACTCGTCGTTTACATGGTGTAAAGAACATTTGTCGTGGACCGTAGAGCAATGGAAACGGGTCCCATGGATTGATGAATCCAGATACACGATCCATAAGTCTGATGGCCGTGTGTGGGTATGGCGGAAGCCGGGGGTACGCTATTTACCACAGTGTACTGTTCCTACGGTCAAGTTTGGACCTGGCAGTGCCCTCGTGTGGGAGTGATTTTCGTGGTATGATCCAGGCCCAATGGTTATCGTGGACAAGCCTGTTCACCAGCACGTCTACTTCGATATTCTAAACAATTATGCTCTACCAACTCTGTGACAATGCTATGGAACCGAGCCTTGTTGGTACCAGCAGGATAATGCACGGAGACATAAGCAAGGTTTCAAAATCGCTTTATTATTATTCATCATACGAAAACATAAGAGGGAGATGTACAGCGTTGGGCGTCTCACTGGGAAATAATACAAACTGTTAAAACATGATGGTATATACACTGCAATGACAATGGGGATGAATAACAGATGCTGCAAGCAAAGCTTATTGCATAAAAATTGCAGAAGTGACAGAGACAAACACATCGTGTCACATGACATTGGCTGGGCATGATTGACAGGATAACACAGGCAAAACAATAGTACACAATTAGAAAAGGAATAGTACAAACACTGCCGTGAAGGTAAAACATTACATACATGAGATAAAAACACAGCGTGCACAATTGTGCAAGTTATTTAACGAGGGTAACAAAGCAACATAATACAGGCGGGGTGAAGGTAATTAATGTACACGAGTAAGCATGAAAATACACTGAGATGACATTAGCATTCACAATTCAACGGTAGCGTGGATTGCACGAAAAAAAAATGCAGAAGGAACAGTAAGATCACAGAGCAAAACTAGGAATGCACACTGGGATGACAAGAGGAATTAACGCAAAATGAAAGCACTGTACGACGCAATAGATGTAACTGGTACATTAATAAGACATGATGAACCATATTATACACAGGGATGACCAAATAAAATACACAATGTGAAGACACGATACAACGCAAGAAATGTTACAAGTACAGTAAAAAGCACACGATAAACCACGAGTGCACTCTGGGATGTTATGAGTATACGCATAAAGTGAAAGCACAGGACAAGCCATGCGTTCTGACGGATGACATAATTTATCATAAATTTGTACGTGCACGATTAAAGCATTAACACAATGTGAAAGTACGGTACAGCACAAGAAATGCAAGAGGTACAAAGGATGCACAAAAACAAACCCCATGAAAGTACACTGGGATGAAAATAGTATGTACACAATGTGGAAGTATAGAACTGTACAAAAATCAAAGAGGTGCAATGAAAATGGCTAAACACTAAGAAGGTGTGTGAGTGCGGCAAATATAACAAATGAGATATAGAGACGTACACCACATGACATCTCAAAGTAAAACACACTACAGGAACACGGTGTAATACACTAGGTGCATAGACAGAAAGCACTTAAGGTGACCAGGGTACAGCCCCAAGTACATAAAGTGACGGGAGGTCACGGAATCAGAGGGCACACTGATAACAATGTAAATATGGTAAAGCATAGCACGACACGAAGAACAACAATTTAAATGATAAGATCACAATGATATGCACACTGAAAACGAGAAACCAAAAACTTGGGTATTACAGCACAGGCTGTAGCACGATCACATGATATACATGGAGACGAGTCGTAGAGTGCAGGAGGGGCACCAGCGTGCCACGGAACTCAGCAAAGGAGGTGTAGAACGTCCTAGGGTACTGATAGGTGTAGCAGTCCAGAATCAACCGCGAACCATGGAGCGACCGGCGACATAAGCAAGGACTGTTACGGCGTGGTTTCACGATAATTCTGTATCGTGTGTGGACTGACCAGTACAGAGCCTCGATGAAAATTCCATAGAGCACCTATGGGATGAATCAGAGTGCCGCATAAGAAGTTTGGAACTAAGGCCTATTACTAAGCAACAGTTAGCGGCAGCATTATGTAGTGAATGGAGGCGCATACCTTTCGCTGTGTTCCAAAACCTTGTCGAAAGCATGTCTCGAAGGGTCAGTGCATGCATTAATGCCAAAGGTGGACCGACACCGCACTAATTTATGTCAACAAATGCTATGTTGTGTTTCTCTTCTATATGTCCGGTGACGTTTGTCAATATAGTGTAGATGTGATGGGTGATTGTGTTGCACTATGAAGAAGAAAATGCTGATCAGGATTTTTCTACGTAACCGCATGAAGTAAAGTCGGAACCCTACGGAGAGTGAGGAAAAACGGCATCCGTAGTGGAGCGGACGAGACCGAGCGAAGACCAGTCCGTGACACAAGTGCTGGAAATCTGTGACGCAGTACTTTGTGTACATAGTGAAGCTTAATGACTGAAAACTCTCATTGTCTTAAACCATTGTCAAAGGTATGTGGCAAAGGAGGTCGGATGTTGCACAAGAGCTTCCACTCAAGATTTTTATGGACAAGCTGAGCGACTTACGAGCCGGCGGTGAAATGGGTGAGCTGTCAGACTTCCAAAGAGTACAAATTGTGGGAGCTCGTTTAGCAGGAGTGTTTTCATTTATAACAGCCAAATTGTTTGATGTTTCAAGGCCAACAGTTTCCATTGTTATGACTGCGTACAAAAAGCATGGCAAGTGTTCATTGGCGAAGAAGAAGAGTTTGCGAAAACCGAGATTGAATGAGAGGACAGTCGGACACTAAAAAGAATTGTGCCCAAACAACACATAACTACTGCAGAAATAGTGACAGCAGAACTCAGTATTCACCTGGAAGACCCTGTTTCCATAAAACCGAGGTTGAATGAGAGGGACCGTCGAACACTAACAAGAACTCTGCCCAGACAACACAGAACTACTGCAGAAAACGTGACAACAAACTCAATATCCACCTGGAAGACCGTGTTTCCATAAAACCAAGACTGAATGAGAGGGACCACAGAACACTAACAAGGATTGTGTCCAAACAACACAGAACTACTGCAGAAATAGTGACAGCAGAACTCAGTATCCACCTGGAAGACCCTGTTTCCCTAAAACCGAGGTTGAATGAGATGGACCGTAGAACTCTCACAAGAACTCTGCCCAAACAACACAGAACTACTGCAGAAAAAGTGACTGCACAACTCAATATCCCCTGGAAGAGACTGTTTTCATAAAACCCAAGACTGAATGAGAGTGACCGTCGAACACTAACAAGGATTGTGTCTAAACAACACAGAACTACTGCAGAAAAAGTGACAGCAGTACTCAGTATCCACCTGGAAAATTGTTTCTACAAGACAGTCCCGCAGAGAACTTCTCAAAGCCAAGTTAAACCAACGCTAAAATGCGAAAAAGATGGTGTCATGAGAATAAAACCTGAACAGCTGATGATTAGAAACGTGTGATTTGGTCCGTTGAGTCCCCATTTGTATTACTCCCAATATTAGGTCTCGCTCATATATGGATAACACCTGAGGAAACGAATAATATGGAATGTCTGGTGCCAACTGTCAAACATGGACGTGGATGTGTGATGATTTGTGCTGCCATATCTTGGTATTCAGCTGGCCCCATCATTAACCTACATGGTCGAATTACTGCCAACAATTACCTGGACATTCTAGGTGATCAGGCATCCTGTGGTTCAAATGCCATTTTTCAATATGATAATGAACTCATACACACAGCCAGAACAATTCAGTGTCAGTATGAGAAGCACCAAGATGAACTTCAACAGCTGCTCTGGCCAGCTCAATCACCAGAATTGAATACCATTTAACCACTATGGACCGTTTCGGAGTGTAGAGTGAGAAGCAGATTCCCTTGTCCACCATATCTGAAGCAATAGCGTTATGTTCTGATCGACGAATGGTATAACATTCCCCTGGAGACCGTTCAAAAGTTCTATGAATCTATTCCCTGAAGGTTTGAAGCTGTATTAAAATCAAACGGTGGTCGAACATCTTATTGATAAAGATATATCGTCTAGTTCCCAGGTGTGTGTGTGTGTGTGTGTGTGTGTGTGTGTGTGTGTGTGTGTGTGTTCACATTATTTTGTCCAACCCCACTGTCGCAGCGAAAGACAATAATCTCAATTTTCCAGAACTTTTTAAGTACCTGCTTTACTAAATATCCGACATTAAAGGATCTCTCATCAACAGTCCTACCCCTTCCGATCACTGAAGTTAATCAACTACCTGACAGGTCAAGCTGTGACATTCTCCACTTATTTCCTATTTTCCTGGAAATTAGTCTCCTGTTCCAAGCTGTAGGAAAGAAGACGTTATCGATGATGTCAGATTGGAGGCCATGTTTAAATCCGATTCACGTCAATGTCAAATGATACGCCAACTTGGCAAGCAGCTGGGATTATACTACGCAACCATTTCCGGACATTTCATGGTGATAAGCAAAGTGAAGATGGATAAATGGGCTTTACATGGGTTGGTGTAACAGCACAAAGCACGACGATTTGATTTCTGATATTCTCTCCAAAGTCGCATCCATACGAGTCACACTTTGTGGCGCCTCGTCACGAGTGACGAGAAATGGGTGCTGTATAAAAATCTCCGACGTCTGGGATAATGAATCGAACATGGTAACCCCCCCAATATACATCCAGAAGCTGGTACTCCATTTACTCCATCACAGAAAGACGATGGTCACTGTTTGGTGGTTCTCAGCAGTGATACCCATCCTTCTTCTTGCAACCGGGTCAAACCCTCACGGAGGATAGGTATCGTCAGGAACTTTATATTACGCATATCCAACTGTCCTCCAAACAGCCGACATTGGTCCATCGCCATGGGCCCATACATTTCCATAATAACTCGAGACCCCATGTTGCACGCCAGATGATCCAGAAGCTGCACGAGCTGCGCTACGAAAACTTGCTTAACCGACTTATTCATCTGATATACACTGGCGGAAAGTGAAAAAAGAACACCAAGAAGGAGACGTCTGATACCAACGAAATTTATACAGCATAATAACGGAACACCGATGATAATGTGATCAAAACATTATGGCAAAATACAGCTGTATTTGCTGGTAAACTGAAAAAACACATTTCCATGTAACATGGTTAGTACGAGGTTGAACCGCCATGAACTGCGTCACACTGTGCAATTCTGGCATTGTGTCTGTCGTACAGATGTTGGATGTAAGTTTGGGGTATTGAGTTCCAAGCATCCTCAATCTGGACGCATAAATCGGGGATGATCGTGGCTGGCCGCGGAGACCGGATAAGTCGTTGTCCCATAAAATCCCACACGTGCTCAATGGGGGACAAATTCGGTGAACGTGCAGGCCATGGAAGTTGTCTCACACCCTGAAGTGCATGTTGCGTTGCACGTGCCACTTGTGGGCGTGCGTTATCTTGCTGAAAAACACCACGATGGACCGACCTCACAAATGGCACAACAACGGGCTGAATGATGTTGTTGATGTAAGAGGTGCTGTTTAACGTACCCGGTACAAACACTAGTTGTGTACGGGAGCGATAGCTGACCGCTTCCCACACCAGGAGACCAGGTGTAGGCTCTGTGTGCCACTGGCGGATGCAAGAAGGGTGGAGACGCTCCCCTGTGCGTCTGCGAACACGCATACGGCCATCGGAGGCATCGGAGGCTTCCAAGCAGAATCTGCTTTCATCGCTGAACACGACAGATCGCCATTGCGTTCTCCAGTGCAGACGTTGGCGACACTATTGCAGCCGTTCCTGACGGTGAGCTGGAGTCAGAGATGCACATGCCAGATGTACACGTGCACGTAGTCCTGCATCTAGTAGACGGTTGCGGATTGTTCGCACAGTCACCTCAGGTGCAACAGCAGCTCGGATTTGCGTCGCAGTGGATGTTCTGCTTGACAACGCCGCTCTTCCTATGCGTCGATCGGTCCGCTCATCATTCCGTCTGTGACTCCCGGTTCCACGTCTTCTCGTGTGGTAATGTTCCTCGGACCATCTACACCACCATCGTACCACCACCGATACTTCCCGTCCAATTCGCTCCGCAATACGACGATACGACCACCCGGCCTCCGACTAGACGACCTCGCTCAAAGTCCGATAACTGCTGAAATCGTACACGTCTTCCATTTCCAGGCATTGCAGCTTCTTCAGGGTCTTCGCACGTGTCCGTACGCCGACGACTGATTACATTCACTTTGCCGTACTCCTTAAATACCACCGACGATAATTTGCATATTATGCCGTGCTGTGGCGTAAGCGCTCACCGGTTAGTCCCGAAATTAGCATCACCCCTACGTAAACTCGACCCCATTAACATATACAAATTTCATGATCGTCCACCAATTCCTTCTTGGTGTTCTTTTCCCCTTTCCGCCAGTGTATTCTGTATGCTAGGATATCAGGAGTTTTTCATGTTGCATGTAAAGATTCCAAAAACCTTTTAACTAATTGGATACACTGTTTTAGTTAGAATATTTGTAAAGACTTTGTGGGATAGGACCTTTCCTGCAAAGCCTCATCCAGCCTCTTCTACTTCTCAATCCTAAGAGTTATTCGAAAAGATCCCCATCCTCGTCATCAGAAAAAGAATTTGATCCTGACAACAGAAAAATCAAGAAGTTTTTTACTGATCAAAAGAAGATTTTAATTGCTCCGTATTTACCTGCCTTGGACCACTTCTCCTATGTTGGACGTGATGATATTTTTAATTAGTGTGTATCCCAAAACTTCTAGGCTGTCTTTTTTGCGTTCCTTTAGGCGTTTTACTTTATTTCTGAGGCGTACTGGGTTTACCATCTCTTTTCTTTTGCTGGTGCAGTGAGCTTTGCAGTTGGTTGGTTGGCGGTTATCGGCATGAGGTCCTCTGGCCAAAGAACTCCAACACTTATGGTGTATAAAAGAAACGAAAGCAATATCAAACTACAACAAAAAGTACCTCAAGAAAGCAGAAACCTACAAGAAACGGTATAAATGGACGACAAAGGAAGCGGACTGGTAAAAAAAATGAAAATACATTGGAGTGTGAGAAAGACAGCACAGAAAACACGTCATAGTGATCGTTTACGACGCTGAGTTTCTAAGACGTCTGGTAGAGTGAGTTAAAGCAGAAAACGAACATGTTCATAAAAAAGGTTGCGACACGGGTACGAAACATAAACAACAGTCAAAGGTACATTGCACTTCGCCCCTATAGGAGCAATAACGCCGCACTACAAATAGCGGCGAGTGAAACCAGGAAGTCCGTTGCGGAGACGTGTTCTTGCTACTTCCGGTTCCGGCGAAAAAATGACTTGCAGAACTGGCTTTGTACGATGCAGTTGGTTCCATACTGGTTGTACCCACAGAGTCTACCACGCAAGTTCAGTGTGCTCCCGAATACTTCAGAGCAATTTCTGGTAGTAGAGGAGCAAAATTAACAAGAAAGAGGACCGAGCAACAGCATTAGAAAGCTCCCTACCCTAGGTCCCAAACTGACTGAAAATCCAGCCAAATCGGACCTCAAAGCTAACCTCGTCAAGGGAACGGAAGCAAACGTATCACCATACAAAGAAAAGGATGCGCAATAGTCCTATGCCATGCCGTAAACTGGAGAGTCTGAGCCGGAACCACCTACAGTTCAGCCCGGGGCTTTCCAAATTAAGTTCTGGGCAGACCTCTACGTTTAGAGAGGCCTTAAAGCTAATCTTTTTGGTGTTCATGAATCATCGAACTTTTATTTCACAAGAGAAATGCACTTCGTGGTCTTCAAGCTGAGTTTTATTATATTGTGACGTACTACAGAGGTGAAAGCACGGATCAAGACGACAAATCTGCATCGATACATTCCGTCGGTGTAGTTTAGTTGGTTAGATCAAACTGGCTCTGGAGCGAGGAGGAGCCGGTTCGATCACAGGCAAATTTGTGGATTACGCAACATACGTGAAGTGTACTCTTCCGATGACTTCTATAAAGTGGTCTAAATTTAGCACTTTAAATGTAGGGCTCAATTTTTCTCAGCGTTCCTGTAACTTGTTTATTTACAAGGAAAACTTTAGGAGCAGTCAAAAACCATTACAAAAAGATGCACTTTTACCTTTATAAGTTTAAGTAGCACTTAAAGGAAATTTTAAGGAATATTATAATGTCTTCTGCTTGTGAAACTTTAAAGGATTTTCTTTTGAGTCTTCATACAGCCAGTGCCGTAACTAGCTTGTGACGTGCCTGCCCTGCAGGAGGCACACAACATAAAGGCAGATAGCAGCAAAAACGAACGTCTGCGTAGCTCAGTTGGTAGAGCGACTTGTTCCGGAATAAGTGGACTCGGGTTCGATTCCCGGCGTGGATCAAAAATGACGGAGGAATTTACTTCGTTATAACGGAATGGTTACTTCGTTATAACGGAATGACGGAGGAATTTACTTCGTTATAACGGAACGACGGAGGAATTTACTTCGTTATAACGGAATCTCGCAATGGTGTGACGTTCTTTCCACACCGCGAGACAAGAAAAATAAGAGAACCAGTTCTCCAGCGCTTCGAAAAACAAATGTGTGTGACGTTGCATTCCACACACCAGATTGACTGGGAGTTTTCAAGTGCACGTTCTACAGCGGATGGATGCCTGCAACGATTTATAGTCACGGCTGATCCGTGGGCCATGCCCCCGGCACTCTTTGGGGAGGGGGAGATAGGACGTGCCAGCGCCGCAAGACGCACACGACATAAAGGCAGATAGCAGCAAGAACGAACGTCTGCGTAGCTCAGTTGGTAGAGCGACTTGTTCCGGAATAAGTAGACTCGGGTTCGATTCCCAGCGTGGACCAAAAATGACGGAGAAATGTACATGGTTATAAGTTTTTCATGTGCCCTGTGCAATATTTTTTTTCAAACTTGAAATTTTGAATTTCACATGTGATGAGCGCTTATATACACTCACGGACAATGAAATTTCCGCACCTAGAAGAAAATATGCTACAACCGCGAAACTTTGCAAATAGCTAGAGTGTGTTTTGGTATGCAGATGGCCCACGTTTGGTGCGAGTTCGCATGGCCGCACACCCTGTGGTGGTGCTGCAAGCACGAACCGGCAACCTTATAAACCGGCGTGTAGTCGACGCCCCATGAAAGCGAAAAGCGCCGTCCGACGCAAGCAAGGGTACAGAGTGACAAGAATGCCGGGTAGACGTCAGAGACGTCGATTTAAGCAACTTACGGACTTTGAGAGAAGCCTGATCATCGGGTTGAAAACAGCAGGGTGGTCGGCGCGCCGTATAGCCCACCACGTGGTGCATTCCAACCATACCGTTAGACTGTGTTGAGAGTAGTGGACACGTGACGGGACTGCCACACGGCGGAGCGGCTCCGGGCGGACCAGGAGGACCACCGGTAGAAATGATCGACGGATCGTGCGCCAGGCACGAACGAGTCCCACGGGGACCCAGTCCACTACACAGGCAGATATAGCGGCTCCTGTGTGCTCACGAACCATTTCCCGACGCCTCGTGGAAGGGAATCTGCGATCCCAGCGCCCCTTACGTGTGCTGTCATTAACACTGGAACAACGCCTGGTCCGTGTGCAGTGGTGCCAGGCCAGAGCGACGTGAGTGTTTAGCGATGAATGCCGCTTCGTTTTGAGGACATATGATCCCTGTGTCCAGGGGTTGAGGTCCACGCGTCAACGGCACAATGCCAAACTCGCTATCCAGCGCCACACCTCTTCCACTGCAGGCATTATGTTCTGGGGAGCCATTGCCTACGATAGCCGATCAGCTCTAGAAGTGGTACGTGGATCATTCAAGGGCCAGTGGTATGTGGATGAGATCCTACTGCTCCCATTCCTGGCTGGAATTTCAGGTGTGCTACACCAGCAAGATAATGCCCGCCAGCACACGGCTCGGGTTGTCCAGGACTGCCTACGTCATGTCCAGACACTTCCATGACCTGCTCGCTCCCCGGACATGTGTCCTGTCGATCATGTGTGGGACCAGTTGAAACGCCGACTGCCGTCGTGAAGCACTATCCGGGATTTGGAGCACACCGTCGAACACGTGTGAGCCAGTCTGCCGCAGGACAACATCAGGCGTCTGTTCGCCTCCATGACAGACCGTATTGCAGCATGTATCGCCGCACGAGGCGGAGCGATGCGCTATTAAAGATGACCGGACTGCGTGCCACAGATCCCTTTGCAATTGTCCTGCAGCTGTGTTTTTGCCATCATGTGTATCATTTATCTGTATCATCACGTACATAAAAATTTAGTGAAGTCCGATGCTTCCTTTTTGGTGCGCAAATTTGATTGTCCGTGAGTGTATTTAAATCTGTGCCATACTTAATAACAAGATCTGCAGCCGCTATTAAAACTCCAACAGTTTTTTTCTTGTGGATTCAAGGTTTAACGACCACCGTGAGCAATTCAATAGGCTATAAGCAGTCACCCGTCCCTAAATGCTAGCAAAGGATCCAAAGTTTCAAACACAGTAATAACTGCCGGAGAAGCATGGGTCCACTATTTCGACCCCTCACGTAGCACACAACGAATGTCTGGAAACACACAGGCTCACTTTTTACGAAAAAAGTCCTCCAAACCAAATCAGCTGCGAAGGTGATGATAATAATTTTTTTATCATAAAGGTATAGCCTACCAGTATGCTATCCCTCCACAAATTGCTGTCAAGGCTGAGTATTACATTTCAGTGTTGAAGCGTCTAAGACGAGACGTATCAATTAAGCGACCACCCGGAACTGGTAGCAAGTGGTGTTACAGATATTTTACACGTGGTTTTAGGATTTCACATAAAATCTCAAAATGTAACTTTTTATTCCATCTCGTGCTCCACTTTCCTTTGTCTCTACAAAGCGTGAGAGAAATTTCTTAGAGTCAGT
This sequence comes from Macrothele yani, assembly GCA_039090855.1. NCBI lineage: Eukaryota > Metazoa > Arthropoda > Arachnida > Araneae > Macrothelidae > Macrothele > Macrothele yani. The sequence continues at coordinate 104,679,094 of CM076991.1, read as the reverse complement.
TCCCCATTAGACAGCGGATGCACGGTTACTTACTAAGACGACATTCTGTCTAAGATTAGTATATGCACATTGTTTGTTGAATGGAGATTAACTCTATCGCACCTCTTTTGAAGCTTTCCAGGTTTCAATTTCAATGAGGCCGACGAATGACTAGCCCCTCACATTTGACTTTGAGGCTGAAGATTTACCGAAAGCGGTGTGGTTCTTTCTCTCGGGGAACCTTAGGATATGCTTAAGGGCATTTCTTGGAGACAATAGGAAGAGGCGAAGAGAGGAGAGTTGTCTCTAGGTTGAGATAGCGAGAGGTCACGAAAGCACAACGGAGGTGATTGCCCCATGGTAGGTTTTAGGTGGACAGCCAGGTAGAGGGGATTTCACGCACAGCGCGAGAGATGAGTTGCTAAATCTTATATAGTTGAAGATGATAGTAAAATTGTATGCAAATAATTCTTACGATTCGTAAATATGTCTAAAAAAACTTTTATTCTTTTCTTCATTTAATTGCCTGCAAAGGTTGCCCGTTAGCTGTGCTTCATTTTCTACTTCTCCCTCTTTCGATCCTCTCTCGCGCTGTGCGTGAAATCCCCTCTACCTGGCGGTCCACCTAAAACCTACTATGGGGCAATCACCTCCGTTGTGCTTTCGTGACTTCACTGCTCTCTGTCTCAACCTAGAGACAACTCTCCTCTCGTCGCCTCCTCCTGTTGTCTCCAGGAAATGCCTTTAAACATATCCCAATGTTCCTTGAGAGAAAGAACCACACCGCTTTCGGTAAATCTTAAGCCTCAAAGTCAAATGAGAGGGGCTAGTCATTCGTTGGCCTCATTGAAATTGAAACCTGAAAATCATCAAAAGAGGCACGATAGAGTTAATCTCCATTCAACAAACAATGTGCATATACTAATCTTAGACATAATGTCGTTTTAGTAAGTAATCGTGCATCCGGTGTCTAATGGGGAACTGACTCTGAGAAATTTCTCTCACGCTTTGTGGAGACAAAGGAAAGTGGAGCACGAGATGGAATAAAAAGTTGCATTTTGAGATTTTATATGAAATCCTAAAACTCCGTATAAAATCTCTGTAACAGTGGATACTACACCATGATAATGCCCGTCCACACGTGGTTGCTTGTGTTCAACAGTTTCTTACGAAATGCAGTATTGAAATCATGCCACAGCCTGACTACAATCCTGGCCTCGCCTCTTGCGATTTCTGGTTGTTTCCAACAATGAAGGAGAAGTTCCGTGGTGCAACATTCAACACAGATGCTGACGTTATTCAAGCTAAAGCATCTTCTGCAAAAATACCTTCTCCACATGCTTTGAAAAGTGGACTGAACGATGGGACCGTTGCATATTATCCTAGGGAAAATACTTTGAGAAAGAATAACATGTATTTTGCTGTACCTGTATTTCTTCATTTTGTGTGATTTTACTTTGAATTTTTATTGGACGGTCGTTGTATTTTAAATGCTCTTCGAATGTTTATAAAGCTATCAGGAATACAGTAACCTTTGTTGGGTCAAAGGGCATTTAGAAAAACTTTCTAAGAGTATTCTTAGTTTCCTTTGGAAGACCGTTGAGATTGAAAGCATCTCAAAAACACAACATACAGGCCTTTTAGAACTTATTTGAAATCAGAGCTTTCTAATTATGGATTCTGTCTCTCGCTCTCACCTCTTAGCTAACTTTAGAAGTACCGGAAATGCATTTCATTGCAAAGCCATTTGAAGATTTGTAACACGATCAGCTTTAAATAATACTCATGAGATAGTTCAAATTAGTCTGATGCCTCGAGAAACAACTCGAAAATACTTCAGAGGCAAGGCGAAATGCTTACCTTCACGTGGTAATCAAGACAGCGTAGTTACAAAGCTCCAAAAATTAGTGTAGTCGTATGATCATAAGTGAAAACGATTGCGAAAGATCTGAAGAGTTGGAAAGTGAAACAAAATGCGCCCGCTCAGTTCTGCAACCTTTGCTGGGTATGTTGACGTACACTTTGGCACGAAAACCATACTAGAAAAATATATTTTCTTTCATGAATGGAATACGGGATTACATTTTTCAAGTTTTCGGATATTATATGACTTACCATCCATGTCATATTTACACCAAAAAAAAAAAAAAAAAAAAGATTCACGTCTTCAAAATTTGTATTGTATAGTGTAATCCCGTATTCCATTCATGATTTATCTGCTCATCCGGGCAATCACGTGATAGAAATTTAACCTCCAGATTCGCTAAACATGAATGCCGGTTGCTCCGACCAGCGAATCCTGTGATGGTAATATTCAAATTAATCGGAAACTTGGGATTTTTTTTTTTTTATTGGAATTTTAACGACCATGGCGAGCAACTCAATGGGCTATAAGCAGTCCCCTGTCCCTAATTTAGGGCCACTGGTTCCAGGGAAGGGACTACCATTCATGTCATATTCACCATTCATGTCATATTCACCATTCATGTCATATTTAAACCAAAAAACGGATTCGCATCTTCCGAATTTGTATATTTTCTTTCTTTGATTGGAGAACTAAAAATGGAAATACTTCCAATTAACCTTCTGTGGCGCAGTGGTCTAAGCGATTGCTTCTGATCATTCGTCCGAGATGGGTTCGGGTTCGAATCCCGTGAGGCACGGATATTGTGTTTGTCTTACGGCACTTGCACTCTCCCTTCACTGGAACCAGTGGCCCTGAATTAGGGACGAGCGACTGCTTATAGCCCACTGAGTTGCTCACGGTGGTCGTTAAACCTCCAATAAAAAAAAAAAAATTCATCTTCGCAGAATATTTGTTAATTCAGTTGGTCCTTTGCCCTCAAAATTTTTTAATCACTGTCGGAAAGAAGCCTTATAAAAGTTTGACGACATCATTATTTTTTTAAATTTGTGTAACAAAATGTTTTTCCAGCAAACTAACCAAATGGCGTCATCTAAAAGCATTTATATGTTGGCGTATATCCTCTTTCATGAAATAGTAATCACTTTGAAATTGAAAAATAAATGAAATATCAGCAATTCCGGCCATTTTGGTAAATAAATTCCAAAATGTGCTCTCATATATATCCTTGTAGAACGTAATTCTTCTTCGTGCATATGCCGTTTTCTGTTTTTCTGTTTACTGCATGCGATGCTGTGTGCTCTTATTTGCATGATTAAAGCAAGATTCCCGTCTATGTGCCGCAAGAAGAAATAGAGAAAGAGAGATGTAAAGCATAAATAAATTACGGAGCTCACGGGAAATGCACGCGATGAAGTCTATCCTCATTTTGCTACATTTTTAGATTAATCAAATCAAGGAATTCAATTAACTTCTAAAATAATAACAATTATAAGGAGTGCAAGGCAAAAAAGTGAGACGAAAACAGAGAGAAGAGACATGTAAACCGAGTTTTCGTTGTGATGGGCACGTATTTCAAATGCGTTAATACAAAATGTAGCAATAATTAAATATTTACGTAAAATATTATAACTATATACTAGTAATCTGAAATAAAGTTTCCAAACGTTCGCACATCAGCTAGACGGCTTTTTCAAGGAACACAGACAGCAACGTGAACGTAGAGTACTTCATTAATTTGAATGCGGTGACTTGACTAAATGAATAAATGAGAATATCATTATTCATTCGAAGAAACGAGGCGTCATATTGTTTGGGAACGCGGTACCGATGGAGAAAACGCGGCATTATTTGAAGAAGTGGTTCCAAATTCGTGGCAATTCTAGAGAGGCGAATCATTGCAAGTCTCACTGTTGGTAAGGATCTCTAAGGTTTCGCGAATGGCAGTAAATTTAGGCATGGAGTAGGAGCTAATTTTTTTTTATATCATCCAACACAGGATTAGCGGACTTGAACTTGACTTCTCTGGTTACTTTCCCGTCCCTTATGTCTTTTTTTATGTTCGTTGATTCTAATTCTGAACGAACGTTTGGTCATTCCAATGTAGTATCGCTTGGAGCCGTCCGAATATTGTAGTGGGATGGCATAAACACCCGCCAGGTTGAAAAGAGGAGGTTTTTCAATATTTCTCTTAAGCACGATATACACCGATGAGCCCTTACATTATGAACACCCCTAACCGAGAGAAATGAGCGCGCCTGGAGACCGAAAGGTGGCGCACGTAAAAATCACAGCCCAATATACATATACAACCCGAGGACCGGCTTTAGGTTAGTAGAGTGTCCGGAGTCAGAATGGGAAAAGCTGCCGATTTATCGGAGTTTGATAAAGGACAAATTGTGATGAAACGGCGCCTCGCAACAACGATCTCGGAAACGGAGTGGCTTGCGGGTTGTTCACGTGTCGCTGTAGTGAGTACGTATCAAATGTGGTGCACAGATGGCCAAACGACGAACCATCGTCCTCATCTCATTGATATCAGTGGGAAGCGGAGAGTGTCACGCATTGTTAACGGCGACCGCAGGGCCACAGAGCGACAAATCATCCGCAGATATACAACAATCGTGATCAGGGAAATGTGCCACAGCACACAGGTCATCGCAGCCTTCTGCGCATGGGCCTGCGTATTCAAAGATCCAGCCTGGTCCTCATGTTCACTGTACGTCATCGCCAAAAAACGCATGAAAGAGTCGCACGCAGTATGTGTAAGACGAAGGATCTAAGCGCATTTGATCGTGGGCAAATTGTCGGGGCCTGACGAATGGGTTACTTCATCTCGGAAGTCGTTCAGGCACTGGAATTTTCACGAGCCAGTGTGTCACGGGTGCACCGTGAGTACATCGAATCCGGTAAAACCATCCCTGCAAGGGCCAACTGCCGTGGACAACAACATGTGGATGAGCGGGGTCATCGTCCGCTAGCTCGCACTGTAACAGCGGATAGACGGGCCACAGTGCAAGAAATCACTCGGCAATTTAACGCTGGTGCACAAAAACGTGTAAGCAGCCACATCATCCAGAACCATCTCCTCGCTGTGGGTTACAGAACCATCGTCCCACGAGCGTACCGCTGCTGACCGCACATCACAGGGTTCAAAGAATAGCATGGGCGCGGGAACATCGCCACTGGACCCTAGACATGAGGGAAAATGTTGCCTGGACTGATGGGTCGAGATTCACGTTGGTACATGCGAATGGCAGGATACTTGCACGGTGCAAACCACATGAAGCGATGGATCCTTCATGCCAGCAGGGTGCTCTTCAAGCTGGTGGGGGTGGCATTCTCGTCTGGGGACTGTTTACGTGGACTGAAATAGGACCCCTGGTACGGGTGACATCGTCCCTCACAGGTCAATGTTACCGGGATATCCTGGACGACCATTTGCTCCCGTTTGTGCGTCTTCAACATCCCACTGAGGACTTAATCCTGCAACAAGACCATGCAGCGTGCCATCTATCCCGAATTGTATCCGAATGGTTGGATGAACACTCCACCGACGTGACCTCGCTTCTTTAGCCAGCTAGGTGACCTGACCTCAATCCCATCGAGCACATCTGGGAAGCCATCGAGAGAGATGTTCGAGGCTCTGACCCCCTCCATCAAATCTTCGTGAACTGTGGGAGTTTGTTCAGGGGTCGTGGGTCCGTATGGATTTCCAACGCTTCCGATATCTTGTCGAGTCCATGCCGACACGAATCGCCGCTGTCATGAGGACGAAAGGTGGTGCTACACGTTACTAGACAGGTATCTCTAATTCAATTGCTCTTCAGTGTATATCGTCATCATCATTGCAAACCATTATCGATCCACTGTTGGATGAAGGTTTCCCCAAGTTTCTTTCACAACGGTCTGTCTTGTGCCAGTCTCCTCCATGTTACTTCCGCATACTTTCGAATTTCATTCACCCAACTCTCATGTGGTCTTATATATAAGGGGGTATTGACTTCGGAGGGGAGGAACAACCGGAAGCGCCCGCGAGGCGTGAGGGGCAGGAAAAATAAGAGAAAAGAAAGAAGTCTTGAAAAAACCATCTGGGAAGAACCGGTGGGGACATTTTTACGAATTTTGTTTACGACCCAAATATGATACGAACGTAGATCAGATTGTTATTCACAGTTTCTCCCACCTACTCTGATTTCAGTACCAAGGTCTGCCAAACAATATGACAGTAGATGCTAAACAATATGACAGTAGCAAAGAGTATCGCCATGTTTTCCCCCGTTGTCCCTGTTTTCCCTTTCTCTTTTGCGCACGCTCTCTCTCTCTCTCTCTCTTTCTCTCTCTCTCTCGCTCTCTTTTTATTCTACTCCGTTCTCTTCTTTTTACTGAACCTAATTTAAGGTAATAAGTATTTTAAATCCTCCGTACTAAGTTTAATTGTTAATTTTTTTTGAAAAACTGAAAACAAAATATTCAAAGTTAATCATCGCTACTATAAACGTAAAAACTTCGTTAGGGTTGGGGGGGGGGGACGCCCCAGTCGCCCCCGCTGGATTCGCCACTGACAGCCTTCTTCCCTACCAGCATGCCGCGCGCAAAACCAACGCGATGTCTCGTGTCTTTAAATGAATATTGCGTCGTATTTATTGTCAAGTCACCGCTTTCAAAATGTTAAAGCGTTCCATTTTTCAGGTTACAGTTTTTGTCTTACCTTCCTTGTAAAAGCCATCTGGTTGATGTGCAAAAGCTCGGAAAACTGATTTTTGTACTACGCCAATAAATTCGGATTTCTAGTATAGGTATACTATTTTCTTCACAATCTGCTCTTTTTATACATTTACAAACTGTGGTCTCAAATGTTTTCCCTTCTTATTTATGTCTACAAATTGTTTTATGATATTTCAACGCAAACATGTAGTCTTCAATAGTTAGACTTATCAAATGATATATATAGTTATTTTTTCTTAAGATAACATTATAACATAAACTCTGATTTGAACAGTATTGTGTAGTCTCAAACTTCTTCTTCCCATGACTGTAAATATGTTTCATATTTTTCGAAAATGTACGTGGCGAAATATTTTTAGAAAGAATTTGCGTAACTGATCAAATTTTTGGAAAGGAACACATAACGTTAGTTATAAAAATGCTCTATCGTAAAGAATAGGAACGTGATCGCTCGCCTTTTTTCGAAAGAAAAGAACAGCCGCTCTGCTTTAATTTCAAATTCTCTTCCCTTATTTATCCCTAAGACAATTTCCCCTTCTTACTTTGAGCATTGGATTTTACGTCCGAACTTTTCGAAGTTAATCGCAGTTCTTTTAGAATTGCTGCGCAGTTAAAAGCACTAACCCGTCTCTTTGAGAACCAGGAGATATTTTTGCAAATTGAGATCTGCCGTAGAACGATTCTGTGGAACTAATTTTGTGCCTTCGCCCCATTATCTATTTCCCAGGGCAACCCTTGAAAATCAAGATCAATATGCTAGGCCATCGGAGCGCCGGAATTTTTATCTTCCTATGTCAATGATTGGTCTTGAGCAAGGTCTGGTATCTCGCCGTAGTTATTGCGTCTAGCTGTTAATTAGAAGGTCCTCTTGTTAATTAAATGTTTCCGGTAGCGAAGGGATAAGAGGCATACTTTTCACAATATTTCAAGTCTCGGGAAATCAAGCTGCTCCTCACTGACACCCACGATGAGCAAGGAAATGATCACCTTGAGTTTCCCATCGTCTTTCCTTCGCAGTATTCCCCTTTCCAGAAGAAAACCATTTATCAAACACATTTCCCACGACGTAGGTGATTCTTTCTTCCTCCTTCATCGTCAAAAGTTTCCAACTCTTACGAAGACAACAACTCCTCGTTATCGCGAGTACAAGTTATTGACGTGAAATACTTTACTTCGGGTCATATTTGATGTTTCACTTTATCTGTGTCGAAAAGAGAGGAGTGACGGTTCTTTGCTTCGCCTCTAGGATGCTAATGCTCCAAACCAAATCAAATGTGCCTGAAAACAGAATCAAAGCAGCACATGTTTTCCAGAATAAATAAATATTTAATGAACTTTACACACGCAATATAAAACATTAACAAGATCATTCCCTTGCCTAATACACAAAACATTCTTACACGAATAGCAAGAATGAATTCTCATCCTAAATTCGTGGATCAAAAATAACGAACAGAAACGTCTATAACGAAGTAAATTTCTCCGTCATTTCTGTCCACGCAAGGATTCGAACCCAGATCCCCTCATTCCGGAATAAGTCACTCTACCAATTGAGCTACGCGGACGTTTGTTCTGACTACTATCTGCCTTTATGTCGTGTGCGTCCTGCTGGCATGTACGTTACATCTCCCCCCCCCCGAAAGAGGGCCGGGAACATGGCCCACGGGTCAGCCGTGACCATGAATCGTTGCAGGCACCCATCCACTGTAGAACGTGCACTTGAGAACTCCCAGTCAATCTGGTGAGTGGAATGCAACGTCACACACATTTATTTTTCGAAGCGCTGGAGAAGGGATTCTCTGATTTTTCCTATCTCGCGGTGTGGAAATAACATCCCACCAATGCGAGATTTTGAACGGTCGGGTCATCCGGAAAGTTCGGGCGCCATTATAACGAAGTAAATTTCTCCGTCATGTTTGGTCTACGCCGGGAATCGAACCCGAGTCCGCTTATTCCGGAACATGTCGCTCTACCAACTGAGCTATCCGGGCGTTTGTTCTGACTACTATCTGCTTTTATGTCGTGTGCGTCCTGCTGGCAGGTACGTCACACGTCCAATTTAACCCTCTTTTTGAGTTCTGTGTTCTCATGTTTCCCTCGTTTCCCTACATTTGGAATCCTTTTAGGACGCCCTAAAAGAAGATAGAGCGGTGAACTGCCTAAATTTGTGGGGAAAAAATTGATCAACCATAGCCAAGAACAAAGAAAAATGGAAAGAACTGGAACAGGCCTTTATCTAGCAGTAGTATGAGAAGGGCCGAAAAGAAGCAAAAGTTTTCATGTAAACTCGGCATCTCCTCGTTAAACGTTTTCTGACTTAACGCCGCGGAATTTCTTCCGCGAGTCGGATCCTTAGAAGTAGGAAGATATTGACAAAAATAAGATATATATCTACTCCCCTGGCGAAGAAACCATGCATTATTTTAAGAAGAAAATACTTTGGAAATGTTTAGCGACGTGAGTAATATCGGTCGACAAACGAATTTTTTCAATGGAGATTTTAGCAGCTCAGAATTTGCTGCAAATACATCAGAAGCGGAAATTAAAGCTTGCACCCCATGGTGACCAAACCATTTTTTACCAAAAATTAGAAATTACATGCAAAAGATCTCCCATCAGGAGCTGTATCCGGTGCAGAATTTTTTTTTCAAATCGGAGTTTTGGAAGCAGAGATATCAAGGGAAACACAATTTACTTTTACGCCCCCTAGCGGAAATTCTCTGAACTACTTGAAAATTTTGAAATTATATGAAAAACATGTCGCACCGGAAACTCTATCTAATAACGAAGGAATTTTTCAAATCGGACTCTTAGAAGTAGATATTGACAAAAATAAGATATACATCTACGCCCCCTGGTGGAGAAACCATGTCAAATTTTAAGAGAAAAATATTCCAATAAGTTTTATCGACTGAAGTGGCATTGGTCCGCTAACGAATTTTTTCAGTCAAGATTTCAGAAGCTCCGATTTTGTGGCAAATACATCAGAAACAGAATTTAACACTTACGCCCCCTGGTGGCCAAACCATTCTTTACCAAAAATTAAGAATTGTGTGCAAAAGATTTATCCATCAAAAGGTGTATCCGCTGAAAAAAGAATTCCAAATCGGAGTTTTAGAAGTAGAGATATCGGGGTAAACGCAATTTACTTTTACGCGCCCTAGCGAAAAATCAATACACAACTTGAAAAAGTGACTGTACCTATAATACTCTGCGACATATATGGAATCGAAAGGTAAAAAAAAAATTTAATCTACTGTTTAGAAGCAAATACAGTATATAGAATAAAACGTATTTTGAATTCGATATCATCTGCATTTACGCCCTCTTGCAGCGAAATTTTACGTCTTAGGAAAAAACGAAGTGAAGGATCATCATTCGCATATTTCAAGCTTCCCAATGCAAAAAGAAGTTTTGAAATCGCACTAATAGTTGCTGAGATATGGTATCCTGCCGCCCCGGTGGCGCAGTGGTCTAAGCGATGGCCTCTGATCATTCGTCCGAACGGGGTCCGGGTTCGAATCCCGGTGAGGCATGGATGTTGTGTTTGTCTTACGGCCCTGGCTCTCTCCCTTTCCTGGAACCAGTGACCCTAAATTAGGGACGGGCGGCTGCTTATAGCCCATTGAGTTGCTCACGGTGGTCGTTAAACCTCCAATAAAAAAAAAAAAAAAAAAATGATATGGTGTCCACAGACGGACGGACGGACAAACCGGTAACATAAGCACGATCTTTTTTTACAAAAGAAAAAAAGATCGTGAAAAATGAAAGAAAAAGACCGAAAAAGATCTGTCAAACTTCATTTATCAGTCTTTGTATAAAAGCTAAGCAGACTGATAGATGAAGTTCGGCAGCATGCTGGGACAATAAATATATTACTTTGTTGCTTTTCTAAGTCTTGCGCCTTTTACCCATTTGTACTCTATGCACTACAAAACTCACGTGATCATTCAATTGATCATCAGGAAGGAAGAAACACACCCCCAAGACGAAAGTTCTGGAAAAACCTTTGTCCATTAGCGAAAGGCCGTTGTAGAGGATGATAATTTTTTTCTTTCTTTGTCTTTCACACTGCCTTACGCTGTACTTATATAAGTTGTGCTGTAAGTCACAGTGGCGAATTTGCATATTATTACTTTCTACTAAAAATCTCAATGTTTTTACTAAACGCACACACACACTGCCAGAAGTTCAATATCTTGCCCCCCCACTGGGCGCCCATGATTTTAATATTCTGATGTTCTAATCGCAGACAGAAAATTTTATTCACACGCCGTCTGTGGCACTATAGCTAGTCTTATACTGTATAAGACTAGTTTTAAATTCGCTCTTCTTCCGATTGCGATAAAACAATTCATGAGTTTTCCAATTTCCCTCAGTTTATGAGACGTAAAATTCCATTTCATTTTGTTCTGTAAGACTGACGCGTTACTTCTTTGATCTGGTTTTAATTTCTAATCGCAGCAGGGCAGACGACTATAAGGGGTGAAATCTTGCCCGCCCAATAATTTACGAGATGCAGTTCCTATCTCCTATATTTTTCGTCCTGTTTAATCAGATAAGACTGTCATTTTCAAAATACGCGAATAGAAATATTTCCATAAAAAAAAAAGTATAAAAATTCAGTAAAACAAATCGGGATTTTGTTGTTGTTGTTGTTGCTAGTTTGCCTATTACCAACTAGAAATACATTTTCAGGTTTTAACGTACTTGTAAATCGCAGCGTACCTTTTTCACATTTTTTTCTAGTTCCCTCATGACAACGACAGATAATATCCAAATTCCGTGTCATGTCCCTTTACGTCTAGCACACCCTCCCTAATAAATTATTTGGTGAAGTTGGCGTTCCTAATTGAAGAGAACTCAGTCAGTCCCATTTTGAATCTCCCCTGCCGTAGTATAGGTGAGGTGAACATAATTATTCACGTTGATGTCAGCGAGAAAAACAAACTGCAAATTGCTGCAGCTTCATCGGTAAGGAACACACATCCGATTGTACTCTATATCCCGTATTTGACTCCATAATGTGATTTACCATGTTTATTAGCAAAAGTGACACAATTGAACATCAATTTTGGACACTTTCGTAGCTGTTCCCAGAAACTTAACTTTCAGTTGTGAAACTTGTGACTTTAGTATTATTAATATTTATAAATTTACTGTTTTAAAACTTTTTACGCTTTCCAACCGTAGGTTGAAGAAGTGTATATGCTCCAGTTTTGTCCGTCTGTCCGTCCGTCCGTTTGTCCGTCTGCCTGTCCGCACGATACCTCGCATAAAAATGGTTCGATTTCGATGAAATTTTAGTATGTGGTAGGGGGCCATCTGAGGACGAACCCTAGTGAAAATGAGCGAAATGGGGTCAAAGGTCAGGACATAGGAGAGGGATCCATTCCATTCCCCTCATGCGTCATAACTTCCGTAAAAATAGTTCGATTTCGATGAAATTTTAGTATGTGGTAGGGAACTACCTGGGGACGAACTCTTTTGAAAACGGGCGAAATAGGGTCAAACGTCAGGACGTAGGAGCGGGATCCATTCCATCGACCTTATGCATTATAACTTACGTAAAAATGCTTCGATTGAAACAAAACATATCATGTTGTTCTGGAAGCATACTTTACCGGTTCTGCTGAATATTATCAAAATGGAGTCAAAGCTCAGGTCATAGGAGCAAGATTTATTCTACAGCCATTATCCTCATAACTTGAGCAATGATTTCTGGTATGTTGGAAAGCGTATCATAATCAATATATTGCATGATTTTACTAACCTTTTTGAATGGAGGTCATGAAACTAAAAATGATAATTTTCAGAAAGTTTAAGGTATTTAACAATTACAAAAACTTTACAATTAAAAGCATTGTATGTGGTTTTAAATTCTCTTAATTCTAAATTAGCAGTTTAAAAGTGTTTTTTAGCTACAGTTAAAAAAGATTTCAAATAATAAATTTAGAAAGACTAATTGCCAACTACAAGTATCACAGTTCAAAATTGAAAGGCAAATTTGGGAGATCAGGTACGAACTTGTTCAAAATGGTATATTTTATGAGATAAATTATATCATCGGAATGCAAGGAAGAGACTTTTTTCGCTTTCCAACCGTAGGTTGAAGAAGCGTATATGCTCCAGCTTTGTCCATCTGTCTGTCTGTCCGTCTGCACAATAACTCGCGTAAAAATAGTTCGATTACGATAAAATTTTAGTATGTAGTAGGGGACCTGGGAACGAACACTATTGAGAATGGGCGAAATGGGGTCAAAGGTCAGGACACAGCAGCGAGATTTATTCCACAGCCATTATGCTCATAACCTGACTAAAAATGCATCTATTGCGACAAAACTTGATTGCGTTGTTCCGGAGGTATACCGAACCGGTTCAGTTGAATATCATCGAAATCGGGTCAAAGGTTAGGACACAAGAGCGAGATTTATTGCACAGCCATTATCCTCATAACTTGAGTAATGATTTCTGGTATGTTGGAAAGCGTATCATAATCAATGCATTGCATGATTTTACTAACTTGTTTATAATATTTAATATTGTTAAAAACTACTAAGGGTTTAATGAACACCGAGAGCAACCCAATGGACCATAAGCAGTAGTCCATCTGGACTTTGCGAGCGCTGATCACACGAAGGACCAGTGGGGTACGGCAATCGCACAACCTATTTTTTTTTTAAGGTTTAACGACCACCGTGTCCGATACGATGTGCTATATAAGCAGTCGCCTGTTCCTAATTTTGAGTTGAGGCACTGGTTCCAGGGAAGGGTAAGAACCAATGCCGTAAGACAAACTAAGCATCCACGTCTCACCAGGATTCGCATCCTGACGCATCTCCGACGACAGCGTTGAGACCACTGCGGCACCGGGGTATCCTTCGCCCGGAAGAGGCATAGATGTTGTGCCACCCCGAACCACTCGTGCAGTGGAGCTGATCTCTGTGGCTTTTGACAGACAAGTGCACGATTAATAGTTTTCCATTGATGCGCAGAAGTGAAGTATCGCTTGGTATCGTTACGAGCAGATACAAAGAGTCGAGTTATTCTAATATGCTATATTGTATCATATTTCAGCTACACTGTAAAAGGTTATCTAAAATTCACAAGCCACTTTCTGTCATTTCTTTTGTAAATTAAAGTGGCATATTACAACTGTGACGTACCTGCCCAGTAGGACGCACACGATATAAAGGCAGACAGCAGCGATAACAAGCGTCCGCGTAGCTCAATTGGTAGAGCGACTTATTCCGGAATGAGGGGACCCAGGTTCGAGCCCCGGCGTAGACAAAAATGACGGAGAAATTTACTTCGTTATAATGGCGCCCGAACTTTCCGGATGACCCGGCCGTTCAAAATCTCGCATTGGTGTGATGTTATTTCCACACCGCGAGATAGGAAAAATCAGAGAATCCCAGCTCTTCGAAAAATAAAAATGTGTGATGTTGCATTCGACACACTAGATTGACTGGGAGTCCTCAAGTGCACGTTCTACAGCGGATGGCTGCCTGCAACGATTCATGGTCACAGCTGACCCGTGGGCCATGCCCCCGGCCTTCTTTCGGGGGGGGGGGAGATGTGTCGTACCTACCCAGCAGGACGCACACGATATAAAGGCGGACAGCAGCGATAACAAGCGTCCGCGTAGCTCAATTGGTAGAGCGACTTATTCCGGAATGTTGGGACCCAGGTTCGAGCCCCGGCGTAGACAAAAATCACGCAGAAAATTTACTTCGTTATACAACCTATAACGGAAATAACCTTGAATTTCAAGGTTATGAAATTCAAGGTTATTTCCTTGAATTTCATAACCTTGAATTCTCCCGTACCACGGGACAATTCTGAATTTTCAGAAACCTTTCCGCAGTTTTTTCTTACATTGACGGGAAATTATCGTTTTAGAGGTGTTAATGGAAAATTCTGAAACCTTTCCGCAATTCCTTTCGTATATTAACGGAAAGAACTCCGTTCTCAAGTTTTCTATATCTATATGACGAGAAATTACCGGTAATAGAAGCGACTAGTGAGAATACTTGAGGTTTCATTAACTTTAATTTCAATGGTCTGTAGGGTTATGTGATTTTGGAGTTCCGTAGCGAGATCGTATATTGTGGATAGCATATCGCATAAATTTTGCTTATTGCGGCACAGGATATTTCTTCTCCTCTCCCCTATTGTGTGCACCAGCTATATATTGTTATACATATTGTGTTACTATAAGAAATCGGGTACTTAACTTATTGTACAGATGGTTATACTATGGTTATACGATGTCCAACAGTCTTTGGACAACTTAAGATAAAAGCTATTATATCAGTTTAGAGTAAATTTTATAGTTAGGAGGGTTTTATTTTTGTGAAATAATCCTATGAAAATGTATATTTCCATTTTTTTAAAGATAACTGAAAGTCATTGTCAGTTTATAAAAAAAATTAAGTTCTAAGCATTTTGTTCCTTCGAAAAATTACGATGAAAAATGCTTAATTTGTGAAAAGTCCTCTTACGTAATATATATATATACAGTATCTACCAACAAGTAATTGGACACCTATGATAGCAAAGGAAAACGAAGTTTATTCACCTTCAATAGTTGGTGGAGACTCCACGAGCGGCGATTACAGCTGCGACCTTCCGGTGCATACTCTCAACCAGGCGTTGTACGACGGCTAGTGGTATTTTCTTCCACCCGGCTAGGAGAAGACATGTCAGTTCCTTCACCGATTTCGGACGGTGGGGACACCCCTTAAGTCGACGCTCCAACTCTTTCCAAAGGTGCTCAATAGGGTTAACGTCCGGGCTCTGCGCAGGCCAGTCCATTCGATTAAACCCATTGTCATCATACCAAGCCATGGTGGAACCTCGCAACATGACAGGTGGCATTGTCATCCTGAAAGTAACTTGGGTCCACCCCGTAAAACTGCCACAACGTAGGAAGCGCATGATCATCCAAAATGGTGCAGTAGGTCTCGGCGTTGAGTCTACCAGGAATTGCGACCAAGGGTCCCGTGCCATACCAGGAGAAACACCCACATAGCATAATTCCACCGCCGCCGAACTTCACAGTTGGTGCAATACATTCCGGCAGGAGGTGTTCTCCAGGCAGACGCCAAACCCAGACCCTGCCATCCGAACGGTAGAGGGTGAACCTTTATTCGTCGCTCCAGAGAACCTGTTTCCACTGTTCAACGGTGCACTGTCGACGTTCTTTGCACCACGTTAGCCGAGCAGCGCTATTGGACTTGGTGATCAAAGGCTTGCGTGCGGCAGCACGTCCATGATAACCAAGCAGATGGGCTTCCTTACGGATGGTATTCATCAAAAGAACACTCCCGGATGCCAGTTGAAACTCCTCGCGGATGTGGCCCATCGATTTGGTTCGGTTCTTCCGAATTTCTCTAGCCAGCACCCGTCGGTCTCTAACTCACAGTTTTGTGGGTCTGCTGCGTCGGGGCACATTCCGACAGTCACCTCTCATCTTCCAGTTGCCAATCACGTTGGCCTCTGTCGATTTTGGGTACTTCAACTCGCTGGATATGTCACGTATGGATCTGCCATTTCTGTGATACCCGACGATTACACCTTTCTCGAAATCAGAGAGCTCCGAACTGCGTGGCATGTTGCATGCGACTGGTTGCGTTGATGTTTCCCACACGATACTTAACGGCGGCGGCCGTGACGTATATCAGGACCGTAGATATCGTCGATTGCAGGGGTGTCCAATTACTTGTTGGTAGATAGTGTATATCATCATCATCATTGTCAACCATTATCAATCCACCGCTGGACGAAGGTCTCCCCAAATCTCGTCCACAACGGTCTGTCTTGTGCCAGTCTCCTCCATGTCACTCCCGCATACTTTCGAATTTCATCCACCCATCTTCCATGTGGTCTTCTTTTGGGTCTTTTCCAGTCCCTTGGAATCCAATCTAAAATTTCAGCTGTCCATCGATGGTCTGTCCTTCTGGCAGTATGTCCAGCCCATTGCCATTTCAGGCATTTAACTCTGATCATGATGTCTTCCACTCTTGTCATTTTTCGGATCCACGAGTTCCTCTTCTTATATCTCCTGGTTACACCAAGCATGCACCTTTCCATGCTTCTTTGAGTTATATATATATATATTACAGATCTATTCAGAAACATGATAAGCTCCAACAGAAAATAAAATGAATAAATCACTCGCATTAATTACCCAAAAAAAAAAAAGATTCATCTTCGCGCAATTTGTTCTATGATATACGTGACTCCCATTCCCGCGCGTTTGCGGCTCAGTGGCTAAAGGCGTGCTTTACATATTCAACAAACGCAAGCGGCGCGTGGTCGATCCTAATTGCTTTGGAAGGATTATCTGGGGAAAGGACTGAAAAATGCAGGTTCGTCGTTTTTGCGGAATTTCAGTTTAAATACGGAAAAATCTAAAATGGATTTTTCTGAAATTAACAAAATTTCTGACTACCGAAAATCTGTGAAAATACGGAAGTTAAAATAAAAGGACACTTTTAAAAACGGAAATTTATGAATAACACATACCGATAACTTAACTGCTCGTTATTTTCAGAAATTTTCCGTGAATTCACACCCCTTAATTTTTGCAGTGTAGGCTGGCCCGGTTTGGTAGGGGGTAATGATTAACGCCGTAGAAGAAAGATTGCCGAACAACCGAGTCTAAGAGATCTGATAATTCAACGAAACTTTATTTTTGTATTGATTGTGCTCTAGTTTTTAAAGTCTACTACGCACTCAAAATATCTTTAATGGGCGTGAGACCAAAAGTTTCGTTTAACGAGAGCTCACTGAAGGCAATTTTCCGTTAAATAATGGCTTCTGTAACACCTTTTTCCTTAAAACTATAGCTGTAGACACTGAAACCATATATGTTGAACAATCGCAAAGTGATTCCGAACGGAGGCAATGAGAATTGAGCATAATTCCGACAATTCCGGAATAAACCAGAAACTATTGTGCTTCGGCTACGCGACAACAGCTCATGGCGACCTGTTGCTGCCATGAAAGACGCCATTAATCACAGTTGATCATGTGATTAGAACAAAGCCTCAGTTGCCATAGCTACGGTGAAACAGAGAGGCAATCTCCCTTTATGCGGCCACTATCGGCCATTTGATGGCCAGCTCAGGACAATGGCCGCTCGCGCCCACCAGCAAAGCACATCTCGCTCGATAAATTACAATGGCATCTTTTGTTTACTTGGAAGGACAGAATTAATGAGCCCTGCGACATCAAGTGGTCTCTTGCACCAGAAGAAACGGACGGAAATTGCGCCCAAGTTATGAGGTCCCAGGGACATAAACACTTAATGGGTTATCAAATTACTATCAGAGGATGGGAGGGTGGGCGTACACTCACCCTTGCGTAACCCCCGAGTACTGCAGACTTACGCTCAGAGTGGCTGCAAAGCGAAATGGTGAACAAATCTTTGCTATTTGGATTTCTGAGTTCAATTTATTGCCCGGCATTAAAATGCCTTACACTTCCACTCATTCGTCGATGTGGAATGCCATCTGCTGACTAATCAGACGAATGATCGTTGCAGACACGCCTACCATGAACGCGTTATACAAGAGCTGAATTGTCGCTTTCAGCATTCGCTTTCATTTTCCTTTCGGTCTTCAAAAAAACAAAAAGAGGGAGAGGAAATGGGAGTACCCGATACGAAAAACTTGCCTGTTAGCACAAATTTCTCCCGAATTCCTGTTTTGTGTGACTGACAGGTAAATTTCTATAAAAATAAAAACGTAAAAAACAAAAAAAACCTACACACACACACACACACATACAAGAAAGATGACGCCGAATTCTCGGGATTAAAGAGCCCGTCTTTTGAACCCACGAAACATATATTTCGAATCAGATTTTTAGAAAATCTTGAAATTCAGAAGAACAGAAAATACATTTACACTACCTAGGGAAAACGTACGCATAATTTAAAAGGTATGTAATGAAAGCAGGGTTATTTATAGTACGATGAGACATCGCTGTATACATATACTTCGATTCACCCTAAGATGACCCTGAAGGAACCTATCGCCGCGACTAAAAGTAGTTCCCAACATTTTCCGTGAAAACCAACGCATTTATTGCCCAGAATCATACTTTATATTGTCCTGGCCGCGGGTTGCCTAGTGGGCAACGTTCGTGACTGCCATGGAGAAGACCTCAGGTTCGATCTCAGGCAGGTACGAACGCTCGATCCACTAAATATCCGCCGTGCGTCGGATGGGCACGTTAAGCCGTCGGACCCCGGGTACTGCCCCCCCCCCGGTAGCAAATAAGAGCGTCTTCTACCTCGCTTCCGTGTCACTTTCCTATCGGACACTCTAGCCCAAATTTCCTAGCTTCCTATTTCTGAGGGTTGTTTAAGACCTGGGGTCAGACACTCCCTTCCTAAAATCCTCTACTCATGATCATTTATATTGTCCTATCTGCTTACTTAAGTACATATAGTTATTTTAAACAAATCTAAAACTGATCTATTTTTTGAAATTAAGTTTTGAAATTCGAACAACGCACGCATGCGTAGATATGTAGTGTTCGGGAGACAAGGATGCCAGTCAGTTGATGGGGGAAGTGATTGACAGCTGTTAACAGCAGGACACAGTGGGGAGTGACGCGGATGAACATAGCTCTCGGCCGTCCACGAAGGCTAGCTGAGTGCGTAGGCTCTTGTATCTTAAACTGATAATCTTTGAGTGAATCGATGTATAGTATGATTGAGACATCGCTGCTGTGTTCCTGGAACCAGTCACGCACCGCCTTAGCGACGTGGCAATGCGCATTGTTCTGTTGGGAGACACCATCACCACCAGGGTAGATGTCGAACGCGAGGGAATGTATGTGGTCAGCGAGAGTGTACAGGCGGCCATTGGCGTTCAGGAACCAATCCAGTGGTACCAGCGGTCCCAGGTCATACTAGGAAAACATCCCCCAGAAATGGACACTGCCAACGCTGGCATGTACTTGACTGACAAGCGTGTCCCCGTATTGGTTCTCGTGTGTCTGGCACAGTATCCGCCACCGCCCGTCACTTCTGTTGAGTAGAAACCTGGATTCGTCGGAGAAGGCAAACTTTTTGCACTCTTCTACTGTCCAATGATGGTAGTCCCATGCGAACTGCAGGCGTCGTTGCCGATGGACCTGGGTTAACATGGGCGCCTTGACGCAGCGTCGACTCCGGAGACTCATGCGTAACAGGGTTCACTCTACTGTAATCGTGGGTAGATAGAGATAGATACTTGGATGCCAAAGCGTTCATTTGCGTGGTCAGTTGCTGCACTGTTGCGCGTCGATTGCCCTTTACCAGTCGACGGACGCGATGTTCTCCTCTGGGGTCGATGGCCTTTGGGGCTCCACAGTTATGACGTTGGGGGGGGGGTACTCGGTGTGCCAGCGGTTAATTTTTTGGTACACCCTTTACGACACTCAAGAACAGCCCACGAAATTTGCTGTTTCTGAGATGCTTCCACCCTTGGCGCGGTAGCGTGTGATTATATTCCTTTTTGAACGTCCGTCAAACCATTACCTCTGCCCATTGTTCTGACGTAATGCACTACGTCTCATCTGTCCTGGCCGGCCGCTTATATCTCCGTGTGGTCGACCTTGTCACGCGCACTTTCTAACGCACCTGGGCGGATACATTGTGATTCCGGGGTGGTCATATTATTCTGATACGACCGTGCATAAGCTAAAAGTATTCTTCACAGCAAACGCTATGCTAAAGAAAACATATTTTTCATATACGTCTCTTGGAAGCAGAGATAGCGAGAAAAAAGCTTGATACACCACCTTGAGGGAAAACTAAATTATAATTAAGTGAATATCGTTTCGCATCTTTGCTGTAGCGCATGTAATACGGTAAAAAAATCAATAGGATTCTTAGAAAGGATTATTTCTTTTTCTTCCTTTTCTATTTTTCTTTTGGTAAAAAAAAAGAAAATTTTCAATAGGATTCTTAGAAATATATATACGCTGACACCACCTAGCGCCAGAGCTGCGAACTGAAAAAGTACCCCGAATGCATGCTAAGTGTCCCTTGTGGTGAATAGCACCCGGCGTTAAACAAATGTCTTTATATCAGACTTTTAAAAGCAGACATATCGAGAAACGCAGGTAAAATATTTGCGCTCTCTAGTGGCGAAATTTTATATTGTTTTGGTTATAAAATGCTCACAATTTTTTTTTCTTGATAGCAGTATTTGACCAGAAAAGAATTCTCCCAATCGGTTTTTAGACGTGCAGATATTGTTGTAAATATACCGTAAACGGAAACTTCAGCTTATGCAGCTTAGTTGCAAACATATGCGTTAAGAACAATTTGAAATTATGTGAAAAACATTTTGCACCAAAAGCGCTATCCGATGAAGAAAGGATTTTTCAAATCGGACAATTAGAAGCAGATATACATTGAAGAGCAATTGAATTAGAGATACCTGTCTAGTAACGTATAGCACCATCTTTCGCCCTAATGACGGCAGCGATTCGTCACGGCATTTACTCGACAAGACACCGGAAGCGTTGGGAAGGCATACGGATCCACGACCCCTGAACAAGCTCCCACAGTGCACGAAGATTTAATGGAGGGGGGTCAGAGCCTCGAACATCTCTCTCGATGGCATCCCAGATGTGCTTGATTGGATTGAGGTCAGGTGACCTTGCTGGCCAAGGAATCGAGGTCACGTCGGTGGAGTGTTCATCCAACCATTCGGATACAATTCTGGAGCGATGGCACGGTGCATTGTTTTGTTGTAGGATGAGGTCCCCAGTGGGATGTGGAAGACGCACAAATGGGAGCAAATGGTCGTCCAGGATATCCCGGTAACGTTGACCTGTGACGGACGATGTCACACGCACCAGGGGTCCCATTTCAGTCCACGTAAACAGTCCCCAGACGAGAATGTCAACCACACCAGCTTGAAGAGTACCCTGCTGGCAAGAATGATCCATCGCTTCATGTGGTTTGCGCCGTACTCGTATCCTGCCATCCGCATGTACCAACGTGAATCTCGACCCATCAGTCCAGGCAACATTTTTCTACATGTCTAGATTCCAGTGGCGATGTTCCCGCGCCCATGCTAATCTTTGCATCCTGTGATGTGCGGTCAGCAGCGGTACCCTCGTGCGACAATGGCTTCTGTACCCCATAGCGAGGAGATGGTTCTGGATGGTGCGGCTGCTTACACGTTTTTGTGCACCAGCGTTAAATTGCCGAGTGATTTCTTGCACTGTGGCCCGTCTATCCGCTGTTAGAATGCGAGCTAGCCGACGATATCCCCGCTCGTCCACACGCTGTTGTCCACGGCAGTTGGCCCTTGCAGGGATGGTTTAACCGGATTCGATGTACTCACGGTACACCCGTGACACAGTGGCTCGTGAAAATCCCAGTGCCTGCAAGACTTCCGAGATCAAGTGACCCCTTCGTCGGGACCTGACAATTTGCCCGCGATCAAATGCGCTTAGATCCTTCGTCTTACCCATACTGCGTCCGACTCTTACTGATTCCCGTCGCATCACTCCTTATATTGTCAAATCGCTTCTTACGTCATGTCGTTTCCGTTCACAGGGCCGCCCACAGCGCCACACTTGTATAACGCCAGCTGTCTTTAATTCAATTGCTCTTCAGTGTATATCGACAAAAATAAGAAATACATCTACCCCCTGGCTATAAAACTGTGAACTATTTTAAGCGGAAAGTATTTTCAAAAGGAGTTCCGAGGGGATTGTTATCGGTCCATGAAATAATTTTTTAAATCGATGTTCAGAAAAGCAGATTTTGCTGCATCAGAAACAGAAATGAACACTTAAGCTCCCTGGTGGTCAATCCGTTCTACACAAAAATTAGAAATTGTATGCAAAACGTTTGTCACCAGGAGTTGCATCCAATGCAGAAATAATTTTTTCAAAATCAGCTGTTAGAAGCAAATATATCGGGGAAATCGTAATTTTCCTTTACGTCCCCAACCGCAAAATCTGCGCGTTTCTTGGAAAAGAAACTCTACCTAAAATAGTTTTCGTCATAAATGCCGACAAAAGGAAGAAATTATTTTTACAAGTCTAATGTTTAAAAGCATATATATATATATATTAAATAAATGTATTTTGAACTCGATATCATCTGCGTTCCTGCCCTCTAGCGGCGAAGTTCCGCATCGGAAAAAACCGGGACGCAAGAATCATCGAACTGATATTTCAAACTTCCAATGCAAAAAGAATGTTTCAAATCGGACCAACAGCTGTAGAGTCATGGTGTCCACAGGCAGACGGACGGACAAAGTGATACTATAAGCAAATACTTTTCAGGACGTCTTTGGTAAAAAAATATCGTGCTTATGTTATCATTTTGTCCGTGCGTCTATGGATACCATATTTCTGCAACTGTTAATCCGATTTGAAAAATTCTTTTGCATTGATAGCTTGAAATGTAAGAATGATGATCCTTGCATTCCGTTTTTTTTTTTTTTTTTTTTTTCGATGCACAACTTTGCTGCTGGTGGGCGTAAATGCAGATGATATCGAATTCAAAATGCATTTTATACTATATATTTTCTTCAAATATCCGATTGAAAAAATGGATTTTCCTTTCCATGCCATTTATATCGAAGACTATTGTAGGTACAGTTTTGTTTTCCCCCATCCAATTTGTTTTATTTTTGTAGAGCGTTTCCTATGAGAAATGTTATTCATGCAATTTAAATTTTTTCAAATAATAATGTGTAGATTTTCCGCTAGGGGGCGTCATGGTAAATTTCATTTTACCTCATATCTCGGCTTCTAAAATTCCGATTTGAAAAATCCCTCCTGCATCAGACACATCCCCTGGTAAACATTTTGCATATAGTTACTAATTTTTGATAAAGACTGGTTTGACCACCAGCGTTTCTACTTCTGATACATTTGCAGCAAAATCTACGCTTCTGAAAACTCGACTGGAAAAAACATTTTGCATATAGTTACTAATTTTTGATAAAGACTGGTTTGACCACCAGCGTTTCTACTTCTGATACATTTGCAGCAAAATCTACGCTTCTGAAAACTCGACTGGAAAAATTTCCTTCGTGGACCCACCGCGCTCACTTCGGGAAACCATTTCGGAATACTTTCTTTTCAAAATAATGCATACTTTTTGAGCCATGCGGTGAAGATGTATATCTTATTTTGGTCGTTATCTCTGCTTCTAAGAGTCTGATTTGAAAATTTCTTTGTTTGTGGAGAGCTTTGCCGGTGTGAAATGTTTTTCATATAATTTCAGATTTCTCCCAATGCACAAATGTGCCACTAGATGGCGTAAGTTAACGTTTTCGTTTAAAGCAACATCCGCAGGACTAAAAACCCGATTGAACAAATTATTTTTCGGTCGGATACTACTTACTATGAAAACCCTTTTCATATAATTTTTTCCCAAAACAATGCACAATTTCGCCGCTAAGGAGAGCAAATCTTTAATCTGTTTTTATTAATAACTTTGCTTCTACATCTGCGACTTAAAAATTCTTCAACACCGGATGCCGCTTACCCAGTGGTACACTTCAGGTTTGTATTTGAGGAGTTTTATAGTTCACAGTTCTATCGCTAAATGATGTTTTTGTAGTTATGTTTGCAGCTGCGTCTCCGCTTATAAAACGCTATTAAGAAATTTCCTTTTTATTGTATGCCATTCGCTACAATAAAGATGCGAAGCATTAACCTGTTTAAATAATGCAGAGCTTTCCCGCTAGGGGGAGTGAAGGTCAAACCCTTTTCTCACTATCTCTGCTTCCAGGTGATGCATTTGAAAAGTTATTTTTCCATGAGGTGTACACTGAGAAAAATGTTTTGTGTATTCAACAAAAAACTTTGTCGATATATAGTTAACAAAAATTTTGTTGAATTTGCAAAATTATTTTGTTGAAAATTATTGAATTAACAAAATTCATTGTTATCACGACGAAACGTTTTGTTCATTTATCAAAATGATTAGGTCGATTTTTGGGAATTTGTTTGATCCAACAAAACATATTGTTATCATGACAAAATGTTTTGTTGCTGCAACAAAACATATTGCTATAGCAACAAAACTTATTGTGTCACGATAACAATACGCGTTGCTGCAGCAATAAAACATGATATCATGATGTCATGATAGCAATATGTTCTGCTGGATCAAACAAATTCTCAAAAATCGACCTAATAATTTTGTTAAATAAACAAAACGTTTTGTCGTGATAACGATAAATTTTGTTAAATCAACAATAATTTTCAACAAAATAATTTTCCAAATTCAACAAAAAATTTTGTTGACTGTATATCGAGAAAATTTTTTGTTGAATTAACAAAACGTTTTTCTCAGTGTATCTTTCGCCTATTGTCTTTTCCATTATGCAAAATTCTTCTGCGAGAAGGCGTTGAGTGCGTCATGGTTATTGCTATATTTCTTCTTTTAACTGTTCAATTCTTTGTCTTTGATGTTCTTTCTGCTATGATAAACTATATTGCGCTATTTGTGGATTTTCGTAACATGCTTTTCATCCGCTGGTGGAAATAAGTAGCTGTTTCTATTTCTGGATGTTTCATCGATTGTAGAAATCCAGCTGTTTTTTTTTTCTAACTGGTTTCATTGACTTTGAATAACATTGATCAATTTTATTCGCGTGAGAAAGGATTCAAATGACGTGCTCATTACAAACGAAAATTCGGTGTCATCTTTCTTCTTTTACTTTGAATCGACCATGACACTTTTGTTCAGAAAATTAAATCTTCCAAGGTTTTAATTCAGTCACAACTGATTCTTTTGATATTAAATACAGTACTTTCCGATGAATGAATAAAAACAAATGAAAGAAAAAGTCTAAGGCAATTGCATACATATTTTTCGCCGATACCAAAATGAATTTAGCATAAACACATATAAAAGCTACATCGACTCAACAGTCGGAAAGCAGTAAACAAAATAAATTACTACAGACGTATTAAGGTGGACGTCTAGTGATTTTGCTTCCTATACTTCCAGTGGGCAAATTTCTGTACACATTTTCTTCATAATTAATGCGTTCCCAAGGAGGAAAGTTTGAACATCGATTAAAATAATTTCATATTATAACTTGGAAAACTTAATATTTTCTAAAACATAACCATAATTATGCAATCCAACATTTGTTTTTCTACTGACGTCATCAAAGTACAGGTCGCGCCATCTTTTTTCTGGTCTCGACACCACCAAAGGAAAAGTTATTGATTTTTAATGTAATTATGGTTATGTTTTAGAAAGTATTAAGTATTCCAAGTTATAATATGAAGTTATTTTATTCTATGTTCAAATTTTCATCCTTGGGAACCCATTAATTATGAAGAAAATGTGTACAGAAGTGTGCCCATTAGAAATATAGGAAGCGAAATCACTAGACGCCCACCTTAATATATGCTAATTTAAACTCTGGACCAATTCGGACGATATTTAACAGAGGAACTAAAAAAACGCGCAAACGTTTTAGAGATAGGTGAAAAGATACTAAATTTAAAATGGAAATGGGCTGGCCTTATAGCAAGAATGGAAAATAATAGATGGACTAAAATAATAAGAGAATGGAAACCATATAAACGAAAGAGAGCAGTAAGAAGACCAGAGGAAAATGGATGGATGATATAAACAAAACTGTAGGAAAGCTGTGGAATAGACAAGCCCAAAATAGGAAAATTTGGAAAGAGATGAGAGAAACTTATATCCTCAGTTGGCTATAAAAAGAGTTGGAAGAAGAAGAAGAACAGGGTCGCGGGTGGCCTAGTGGTCAGCGTACGTGACTGCCGTGGAGATAACCTCAGGTTCGATCCTGGGCAGGTACGAAAGTTCGAACCACTAAATAATACCCGCCGTGCGTCGGATGGACACGTTAAGCCGTCGGACCTCAGGTACTGCCCCCACGGTAATAAATAAGGACGTCTTCCTCCCCCTTTCTACCTCGCTTCCGTGTCACTTTCCTATCGGGCACTCTAGCCCAATTCTCCTAGCTTCATATTTCTAAGGGTTGTTTAAGACCTGGGGTCAGACACTTACTTCCTAAAATCCTCTACATGAGATCTGATCTGAGAAGAAGAAGAAAAGATGCAAGCTGAAATTTAGAAAATTGCATTGTAAGGACCGAAAAATTTGATTTTCCTTATAATGTTTTTAAATGATATATATTTGTACTCATGCGATGTGCTTCAAAGCCTGAATCCTTAAAAACATTGCTTATCGTGCATCTGTGATACTTGCAATCCTGGAGCTTTTTTAACTTTATGATGCTCCGTATAGCTAGCACAAAATCCTTAATAACACAACGAGAAAGACTAAGCTTTCAAACGGCTCTTTACTTAGAGAACCAGGCTGTATTTGTCTTTACGTCACATCACTTGGATAACTCATCAAAGTTAATAATCTGTAACAAACGGGTTACTTTAAAACAGTCAACAACTTTCAACTTCAAACGAACTCAACAAATTTAGCCTCTGTGACGTGAGACTCAAAGTGTCTGTCTGCCAATGTATCTTTGGATATACTGTATATACACTCCTGTTTCCAAAAATCGCAACACTAAGAAGGAATCGCGATATCCAAATGAAAATTATTTCACAGATTTCTCATGTTATAGGAGATCAATGATTACATTTGTAGAGCTGTACAATACCATTTGGATTCAACACTCAGTATAGTGTGAAGCCACTTCGAGCACCAATAACAGCCTCTACAAGGCGCGGCGTTGAATGGAAGAGGTTTTTGATATCGTCCTGGAGGATGCTTCTACTCGAGACCAGAGTTCATTTGCGGTGACTTGCGGAGGCGCTTGGGGAGACAATCGTTTAGCTACTAATTCCCAGACATGTTCGACCGGGAACATATCCGGCGACGTGCAGGCTAGGGAAGAAGCTGTATCTGTCGTGTATGGAGGAGGTATTGGACATTCCGGGCCACATGCGATCGATCATTGTCCTGCTGGAATATAGCTCCAGGACAACTCTGAACGAAGAGTAATCACTTGCGCCTCTAAAACATCCCTGATGTATCGCAGGCATTTGAGGGTTCCCTCAATTGGTATGAGGTGAGATTGAAAATTGAACCCAATAGCCCCCCAAACGATGACGTTTGGCGTTGGGCTGGTATGACGCTGCAAAATGCACGCACACAAGGTGCCATTCACCACAAGCCTTCGAACACGTATGCAACCATCATGGTGAATTGAGTTGAATCGTGACTCGTCAGAAAACACGACATGTTGCCAATCAGCTCTTCAGCGTCTGCGTTGGAGACCCCACTGCAACCTGAGGAGTATGTGGTTGATGGTCAAAGGAATGTGCAGAAGTGGACTCCTAGTGACCAGTCTTGTGTTAAGCAGACAACGTCAAACTGTGTTGGTGGACAAAGCCTGATCTGTGACTGTACTCCACTGCTTCGCTAACACCGTGGATGTCGCTGTGCAATCGGCCACTGCTATACGGTAGAGGTGTCTCTCATCCTGCGAAGCCGTCAGATTTTACGGTCTATTTCCCGGATTACTGTGCGTCTGAGCCTCATCTCTGCACTGACGCCAGGTTCACATCAGTGTACTGACGTCAGGTTCACCTCAGTGTACTAACGCCAGGTTCACATCAGTGTATTGACGCCAGGTTCACATCAGTGTACCGGCGTTTCGTCCGTACTAGTGGCAATTTCGCGGTAGGAAAATCCAGCTTTTCTCGCCCCAACAATTCTTCCTCGCTCAAAATCCATCAGGTGTTCGTGATGTGACCTTTTCTTCGGCGACGGGGTGTAGTGAGACACAAGAAACACTCTTTCGACTCCATGTCGGCTCTTAACTGATTACAACATCTCGTTTGAGCGAGCTCTTTATACCCAAGAAAGGACAGCTCAAAGCGCGCTGCTCCGAAACCGCATGCGCATTTTTCACTGGCATTTTAATCATTTGCATGCCCAACCCTGTTGTACATATCATGTAAGTTTCAAGTTAATGCCAGCAGTCCTTTATAGCGTTACAATTTTCCCATACCGTAGTGTAGCTGATCTGGTCGACGGTATAGAATACAACGCAAGACTAATCTACCCACTTTTAACATTGTTAGCTCCACGGATTATGTACCGGGTGTTGTACTGAATAATGTGAACACCATGCTCAGAGACGTGACTCCTAATGCAGCCGGGTACGTCGCAATACGTAAATGTGCCCACCACGTTTTGGTTGTAATAGCTTTGAACTACCCAACGGACTTCGAAAGAGAGCTAATTGTTGCTGGTCAGCTAGTTGGTGTCTCCGTGACAACAGTCACCAGGGTAGTGGGGGTATCGATAGTTACTGTGTCTAGCGTCATTACAGCATACGGAGTTCGTGGCAAAACCTCGTCTGCGAAACACAAGAGCGGTCGGAAAACGGCCCTACTAATAGAGACAGGAGAGCATTAGAAGTGGATAATCTCCCGTAATAAGAAGACCACGGCACCGAAAATTAGTACAGAGCTCAATTTGCGTCGCATCAAAGCAAATTTTGCGCAGGGAACTTCATAAAGAAGATATTCATGGCAGAGCTGCTATTGCAAAACCCTGGTGACCTGGGTGAATGCACAACGGCGACGGCAGAAGTGTCAGAAGCATACAAAGTGGACTGCCGATGCATGGAAAGGTGTAATGTGCTCGGATGAAACCACATTCACACTGTTCCCCAGCGCAGGACGTGTTAATGTGTGGAGAACACCGTCAGAAGCGTACAACCCAGACTGTCTGCTCGCAACAGTGCAGCATGCTGGTGGTTTTGTCATTCTGTGGGCGGTCGTATCGTAATTTTCAGCAGGCGTCCTGATCACCATAAAGGGATGGACAACTGGCAGAGCGTACGAAACCATTTTTGGCCGACCAAACCCATCCAACGGCTCAGGCATTGTTCCTGCAGGACAATGCCATCTATCAAGATGATTACGCCCCAATTCACAGTGCTCGGAATGTCCAATCATGGTTTGAGGAACACGAGGACGAACTTTCACATCTGCCTTGGCCTCTCCAATCACCAAACTTTAATATCATCTATCCACTGTGGTCTTTGTTGGAAAACAGAATAAGATCCCGTTTTCCTCCTCTAGCATCTCTCAAAGACCTGAAGCAATTTCTTCATGAAGAATGTTGTAACATCCCTCAAACCACTATCCAGGATTTGCATGCGTCCATTCCAAGGAAGATTCAGGTTGTTTTGAATGCCAAAGATGGTCCCACACCCTACGAGGTACGTAAAACCTTCTTTTCCGAGGTGTTAGCATTGTTCTTTACAACCACTGTACATAGTTCGTATCTGGTCAAAACATGCACACGCCATTCAGACCTGACCTCAAGATTGTTGCCAAATAACATTCGGTGAGTGAGAAAATATAACGTTCAGGTTGAAACGCTTAAAGAAAACAAACTCAAAATTCACATGGAGAAATGAACTCAAATTGAAAGTTAAATTAGAATATACGACATAAGCAACTGATCATTTTTTTTTTTGAACCACCCATGCCACTTTTGTTCAGAAGGATAAAGCTTCAAAAAGTTTTAATTCGGGTACAGCCGTGTTTTTAATATTAAATACCTTCGGAAAAAGAAATAGAGAGGGAGAGAAAGAGACAGAGAGAAATGACAAGAGGGTTTGTAAACCATAAACGGGAAATACTGTATGATGACATGATAGCATCTACGCAAAGCTGTGTTAAGTGATGTTCTACTGAAAGAAAGATTGGTTTTTGACCTTAAGAAAATTTCATTTGTAAGAATTTAAAACTTAGATTTTCCTATCTTTTTTGCTTTAAATCGACCATCCAAATTTTCATCAGAAAATTAAAGCTTTTGAGATTTTAATTGTCACAACTGATTCTTTTAATATTCAACACTTTCGGGGGAAAAAATAAAACCAGATAAAAAATATGCTACAAAGAAATTTAAATATTTTTCATCCATACAGAATTGAATTCAGTATAATCACATATAAAAGCTACAACGACTGCGAGCGGTAAACAAAACAAATTAGCCCAAACACATATGTAAATTTAATTTCTCGATCTATGCGGAATGTGTTTAATAGAGTAACATAAAAGACGCGCAAGTTGATATTTAAATAAAACGCTTTTCCTCTTTCATCGAACGGCACACCCTGCAGTGTTTAAAATTATAAGGAAATAACTAGTTCTGATAAAAATCATGCTTGGTACGTCCACTTATATTTTCAGCAATTAAAATCACTGTAGAAAAAAATGCATCTTCGAATGTCTACTTTGCACTGGCAAGACCTTAATTGCTTTCTTTAACTCTTTTTTTTTTTTCAACGTGAGCTGACCTTTCTTTTTCTGAAAATCTTTGAAATCTGTGTGAATAAAATGAAAATTCCGGCCACTTAATCATGCTTCCCATTGATTAAACAACTCGTTTTCGTAGAAAAATCAATTACCCTAACTCTGCAAAAAAAGACACTTTACTTAAAATTAAGCATCAACAAAAGAAGGAAAAATTTTGTGGTGGGTGGATAAATTGCTTGTGGCGAGCAGAACAGTTTTTTTACATGTTTCGCTTTTTTTTTTCTTTTTCTGCTTTTCCTCTTGTCCTGTTCACGAGGAAGCGAATGATTAATGAGGATGTGTTTTTATTTCGAGACTACAATCCAGAAAAAAAAATTAAAAACATGCAATTATAATTCCCATCTTGATACAGTCACATTGCTGTCATTACACAATTTATTACGCAGACCCTTCAATTGTTGCAGAAGAAGTTACTCGATGCTTAAACAGAAGTTACGCTTCCTTTTTCTTTTTGATTTTTGAAGAACGCATTCGCTGTTAAAATTGTGTAGTAAACAGATAAGTACAAAAATTAAAATGCTTTTATCAATTAAACGTTAATTAATGACTCTGACGAAATAATCCAGCATGCAAAGTCAATACTTTTCACCTAATTTAATAATGACAAAAAGTCTCGAAATTTTCACATTTATTTTGGGAAAACTTGCCTTCTTTCGAATGAAATAATTTGCTAAAAGAAACTTTATCGAGCCATGAATTCTAAATGCGTCTAAGAAAAGGTGTGATGCTCGTCCTCACAGAAAAAAATGCTATTCAGAGTGAATTATTGGCGTGGTTTACTTACCTTTGAGCGGACGCTAACAGACTAAATTGTGATTACATAGGCACGAAGTGGCATCAGAAGAATTGCAGATTCCTTACGTTTTAGAAGCAGGGAAGAACGAAAAAATGGATTAGAACCAGCTGAATTAATTCTCGTATAACTTTTTAATTTCTCTGAATGGGGGTAATATTTCTATGGATAAATATTTGTTACTTAATGCTTGCAGCGGAGGCACATGGAGTTTCCATTTATTATCCCGCCTAAATTGCGCATTCCGTTCCCTTCTTTTTTCTTCTGATCGCAGGTTTAACGACCACCGTGAGCAATTAATGGGCCATAAGCAGTCCAGTCGCCCGGTCCCTAATTTAGGGTCACTGGTTCCAGGGAAGGGAGAGAACCAGTGCCGTAATACAAATACATCCATATCTCACCGGGATTCAAACCCTCACCCCTTTCGGACGAATGATCAGAAGCCATCGCTTAGACAACTGCGCCACCGGGGCAGCTTCTCTTCTTTGCTGTGCTGTATACATACATACATACATACATACATACATACATACATATCTCTAAGCTGTTCTCTGAGATTCAGAGGTTAGCTCCAAAATGAAATACAAACTGCCAGATACTTTTACTTACTGTTTTCGTATCAAACTTAACCATTTACAGCGATCTTGACATACAACTCGGGCTTCACTGATATCCATTATACGCCGTACACAAGATCTTTTATACTTCATACTTATAATCTTTTTGTCATGCAGACACTCCATAATCTGATCCACCTATGTCTTCCTTGGCCTTCCTCTGCCTTTCCTTCCTGCCACTTGGGTTAAAAGATTTTCTTAGTAAGCATCTCATCACGCATTCTTTCAACATGACCAAACCACCGAAGCATATTATTCTCCACCTTGCTAACAACATTTTGCTTCACATCACACAACTGAAACACATCTTCATTCCTCACACAATCAGACCGTGTCTTGCCACAAATCCCCCGTAAGTAACGCATTTCTCCAGCACACAAACGACTTCTATGTTTCTTCTGTAGTACCCAGGTTTCACTACCATACATCAGAGTCGGAACAATTACACTTTCATACATAGCCATGCGAGACTCTATTGAGAACCCATCATTCCTGTGAAAACCTCCCAGAGCAGCTATGACTTCCAATGAAGAATTCACTCGGCTACTGATTTCACCATCCAATCTGTTCTCTCTGTCAAACATGCTTCCTAAATACACAAACTCACTCACCTGGTCAATCACAGTGCCATTTATACTTGCATTACATTCAGTGCTACGAGTTCCTCTCTCAAATACCATAACTCTGGCTTTCCCTTATTTATACTCAGTTTGAATTTCATGCAAACTTCGTACATCCGGGACAACATATTCTGCAAATCATTTTTGCTCTCTGCCAACAAGACAGTGTCATCAGCGTACAGCAATCTGCGCACACGGACATCACCAAGACATAAACCACTATTATCTACTTTAGCATCACGCATGCACGCATCCATAAATATATTAAACAGCCATGGTGACATTATACAACCTTGTCTGACTCCTGCACCAATATAAAACCATTCTGATAAAACACTATTCACTCGTACACAAGCTCTACCACCAGCATACATGGCTATTCCCAGTAACACCATATTCATTCAATACCTTCTACAAAAGTGTCCTATTTACTCGGTCGTAAGCTTTCTCTAAATCTATGAAGGCAGCAAAAACTTTCTTACCAACAGCCAGATACTTTTCAATCATCACGCGTAATGGAAAAATTTGGTTAGTGCAGCCTTTACCAGGCATAAAACCACGCTGAACATCCTACACTTTCTCTGATGTAAGACCATGAACTTTTTCATTAACAACCTTACCAAATACTTTCCCTGGCACACTTAGTAGGCTAATACCACGATAGTTCTTGCATTCAGTATGATCACCTTTTCCCTTATACAAGGGAAAAAATAGTAGCATCCTTCCAATCCCGAGGTACCATTCCTAGCTCACAGCACAACTGTCAAGCCTAGGATAATCGTTCTACCCCGTCCGATGTTCAAATCTGGACCATTGATATTTACTTCCAATTCCTTTTATCTGCACTTTGGCAGAAAATAGTTTCATTGTTTGTGTTCCACGACGCAAGAAGTTGTTAATTGGGCCCTTTTTACTTGGGGAGTCAGTTTCAAACCTTTGAAGAAAAAAAAGCTCAAGCGGAGGAGTCGTTTGTGGCTGTACCCTGATTTAAAACTTCCTGTCCACAGCGTATGCGTTAGTGTCTGCTTGAAAGTTTGTCCGTACTATATGGAGCAATGGAAGGAGTGAGCTTCACTTCTATAATGGTGGGTAGGTAGTCAGCTAGTGTGGTCTCAGCTCTTCGAATGAAGTTAATTTACTAAAGACAGCCAAAATACTGTCTGCTTTCCTAGTTGTGTTACCATGTCACTGTTTTGAGATGTTAGCTGATATTAACATACACCAATGAGCCATTACATTAGGACCACCCTCAGCCTAGAGAAACGAGAGCACCTGGAAACCGAACGGTGGCGCAGGTGAAGTTGATAGAGTAGTATATATATACAACCCGAGGAACGGCTTTCGGTTAGTAGAGTATTCCCAGTCAGAATCGGAAAAGCTGCCGATTTATCGGAGTTTCATAAAGGACGAATTGTGGTGACAAAGCGGCTCGGAACTACAATCTCGGGAACGGCGTTTCTTGTGAGTTGTTCACGTGCCATTGGAGTGAGTACGTATCAAAATTGGGGCACAGATGGCCAAACAACGAACCATCGTCCAGCCGTGTGTCGTCCGCCGCTCACTGGGGAGAGGAGACGGTCGCGCATTTTTTACAACGACCGCAAAGCCACAGTGCGACAAAAAAACCGCAGCTACAACAGTGGTGATCAGGGCCATGTGTCACAGCATACAGTTCCTCACAACTTTCTGCGCATGGGCCTGGGTAGCCGAAGATCCAGCCGGGTCTACATTCTCACTACACGTCGTCGATAGCAACACATGAAATGTGCCCAAGATCATCAAGGGTTGGACCGTGGATGACTGGAAGACAGTGGCCTGGTCTGACGAATCAATATTCCTAATATTCCTGGAGCATCACGTAGACAGCCGAGAGCTGATACGCCGATTACCAACGGAGGCTATGGCACCTGGATGCGCTGTTGGGTGGAAACAGGCCGGCGGCGGTGTTATGCTGTGGGCGATGTTTTCTTGAGACCTTTCAGGCCCAATTATCCCAATAGCACAATCCCTGACAGCTGTCAGGTATCTGAACATCGTTGCGGACCAAGTTCACTCATTCATGGCAACTGTGTTTGTTCCCTGCTGGTGATGGCCATTACCAGCAGGATAATGAGCCATGCCACACTGCCAGAATCGTCCAGGAGTGGTTCGAAGAACATGCTGGTGACTTTCTGTTAATACCCTGGCCTCCAAACTCATCTGACATGAACCCAATCGAACATTTGTGGTTCGACTTGGAAAAGCGGGTTCGCGTTAAATCACTACCACCCCGAAATGTGTCGGAACTGGAGGACCTGCTGTTGAGATCATAGTATCAGTTACCCCAGGATGCCTATCGCCACCTCATCGAATCGATGCCTCGCCGAGTGGCCGCGGTTTTGCGGGCTAAATGGGGTCCTACATCTTATTTAGGTAGATGGTCATAGTGTAATGACTCACCGGTGTACACTCTAGAGCCAAAGCATTAAAACCAGCGCGTCTCATGCAAATCGAATCAACTGCAAGGGAACGATGGGTCGTGTGAAGGCCATGATTAATGGAATGAAACGGTATAAATAACACCGTATTAAGCTCTTTTTAAATCATTGATATTCTTGTCCCTCAGATGGGAAAAGCAGCTGACTCAGAAGAGTTTGACAAAGGCCAAATTGTAATATCGAGACGACTGGGTCACAGCATTTCGGAAATGGCAAGATTTATGGAGGGCTGACGGTCAGCGGTGGTTAGTACCTCCTATAAATGGCCCGAGAAGGAAAACAACGAACCACCGGCAACGTGTGGGTCAACCACAGCTCATCGATGCCAGAAAAAAGCAAAGACTATCTTGTTTGGAACTAACCAATAGAAGGGATACTGACGCGCAACTCGCCGGTAATTTGAATGCTAGTGACGAGAGTAATAGGTCTCAACACAAACAAAGACAATCCCGTATGGTACCAGCCAACAGAAGGTATACGAAGCCGCAACCTCCGGTAATTTGAATGCTGGTGACGAAAGTAATGGGGCACAACACACACACAAAAACAATCCCGTATGGTACGAGCCAACAAAAGGGATACTGAGGCACAACTCGCCGGTAATTTGAATGCTGGTGACGAGAGTAATAGGTCTCAACACAAACAAAGGCAATCCCGTATGGTACGAGCCAACAAAAGGGATACTGAGGCGCAACTCGCCGGTAATTTGAATGCTGGTGACGAGAGTAATAGGTCTCAACACAAACAAAGACAATCCCGTATGGTACCAGCCAACAGAAGGGATACGGAGGCTCAACTCGCCGGTAATTTGAATGCTGGTGACGAGAGTAATGGGACACAAAACACACACAAAGACAATCCCGTATGGTACGAGCCAACAAAAGGGATACTGAGGCGCAACTCGCCGGTGATTTGAATGCTGGTGACGAGAGTAATGGGACGCAACACACACACAAAGACAATCCCGTATGGTACGCGCCAACAGATAGGATTCTGAGACGCAACTCGCTGGTAACTTGAATGCCGAAGACGAGAGTAATGGGTCACAACAGACACAAAGACAATCCAGTATGTTACGAGCCAACCGAAGGGATACTGAGGCGCAACCTCCGGTAATTTGAATGCTGGTGACGAAAGTAATGGGACACAACACACACAAAGACAATCCCGTATGGTACGAGCCAACAAAAGGGATACTGAGGCGCAACTCGCCGGTAACTTGAATGCTGGGGACGAGAGTAATGGGTCACCACAGACACAAAGACAATCCCGCATGGTACAAGCCAACAGAAGGGATAATGAGGCGCAAGCTCCGGTAATTTGAATGCTGGTGACGAGAGTAATGGGTCACAATACACACAAAGACAATCCCGTATGGTACGAGCCAACAAAAGAGATACTGAGGCGGAACTCGCTGGTAACTTGAATGCTGGTGACGAGAGTAATGGGTCACGACACCCAGTACATTGAATTATGCTGAAAATGGGGCTACGTAGCCACAGGAAGCTGCGAGTGCATATGCTAATCTCGTTTCACTTTTCGGCAGCTTTTCTGTGGGCACTTTTCCCGTAGCCGTGTTCTTTGTGGATAAGTGTCAGCCTTGTCTTTTGAACAGAAAATCGTAAAAGTGTCCTAAGCACCTAGTGGTTATCAGGTATCAAAAAATCTTTCTTGTGCACGATAATTACCCAAGTTAAGGAAAATGATAGCATGAATGTGAATTGTTTGAAATTTGAAACAAGTTAAGAAAAATTAAAAACAAAAACTAACTTTCGCTTTAACTCTTTAAGTGACAGATGCACCTGAAGCTAATGGTGCCCAAAATTTACTGCCTCACCAAACAAGTTCTCACAAGGCGGTAGGTACGTCGCCAAGGGGTGTGAGTCTGTCTTCTCCACCCTGCGGGAAGACAGACTCCAAGGGGGTGAAATTTGTCTTCCCCACCCTGCCGCCCACCTAGTTCAAAATGTGTCATTTTCAATATACTTAATTTTAAAATATTATCTGGACTCTCCAAGTAATAATAAGTCTCGAGTTTTACTTAATGTAGCCCTATGTAGTTTCCCTTAGGAAGTACGTTGTTTACGCATGCATAGAAATGTTATCTAAATAGCATCCCTAGGGCCATGAAAATTGAATTGTTCTCCACTCTTCCAAGTCCTTAGTTTAATTCTCTTTTTCATGTTTGTATGGGCAGGGGGCGAATGAGGAGAGTGGATAGGAATTCACTGAGGGTGGTAATTACTAATTGCTCTGCTGTTTGTCTTCTTTACAAAATTGGGGATTCTGACAAGGAAAGTGGAGTCTAAAGTTACACGAGCGCTCTTGAGATTGCCCCGAGACAGTGAAAGTACAGAAAGTGGTTAACGACTGCTTTTTAGAAGAGGAGTGCAAGGCAAAGTCGCTGGCTGGATGGAAGGAAGTTAAGGAGGAGGGAGGTATTGTGTCAGCGTGGCACAACGCTAAAATTTGACTTAGATAAACAAACACGAGATTTTCTTTTAAATAAATTGTTCGAGTACAGTGCTATTTTCGTAAGCAGAAATGCAAAAGTCTGAAAAGAAATTTAAGACAGTGCATCCAGAACAAATAAAAAGTTGAAGGCGGCATTACACCAGGGGCGTAATTTGTCGGATCCATGTACGTATGTATGTGCGTCCAGGTACAGGGGATCGGAATACCACGAATTCTTTTGTAGCCGGTAGTGAAAAACATTGACGCCGATCCTGTGGCGTAGTGGTCTAATCGCTGGCTTATGAGCATTCGTCAGAGAACAGTGCGGGTTCGAATCCCGTGAGGCATGGACGTTGTGTTTGTCTTACGGCACGGGCTCCTCCCTTCCCTGGGACCAGTGACCGTAAATTAGGGACGGACAACTGCTTTTAGCCCATTGAGTTATTCAAGGTGGTCGTTTAACCTTTAATTAAAAGAAACAAGTTAGTAAAATCATGCAATGCATTGATTATGATACGCTTTTCAAAATACCAGAAATCATTACTGACGTTATTACTCAAGTTATGAGGATAATGGCTGTGGAATAAATCTCACTCCTGTGCTCTGACCTTTGGCTCTATTTCGATGATATTATACATAATTGGTTTAGTGTGCCTCCGGAACAACATACTAAAGTTTTGTTGCAATGGAAGTATTCTTAGTCAAATTATGAGGACAATGGCTGTGGAATAAATATCGCTTGTGTGCTGTGACCTTTGACCCCATTTCGATGATATTAAACAGAATTGGTTCAGTGTACCTCCGGAACAACATGATAACGTTTTGTCGCAATCGAAGCAATTTTAAGTACGTAATGACGCATAAGGGCGATGGAATGGATCCCGGTCCTATGTCCTGACCTTTGATCCCATTTCGTTAATTTTCAACAGGGTTCGTTGCCAGGTTGTTCCCTACCACATACTAAAATTTCATCGAAATCAAACCCTTTTTACGCGAGTTATCGTGCGGACAGACAGACGAACAAAGCTGGAGCATATACACTTCTTCAACCTACGGTTGGAAAGAGTAAAAAAAAAATGCATTAAAAATTCGTTCTTTCAGTGTTTCGTAAAAAAAAAAAAAAAAAAAAAAAAAAAAAAGTTGTTATCAAGCTTGCCCCACCAAAAATAATGCTTGCCCACCCTCGCCCATCTTGATTTCGAAGTCTAGCGACGTCCCCTGCATGGCGGCCCGGTTGTACGAAAGCTACGCAAAACAACTCCTTTCCTCTTCTTATCTCGTTTGTACCGACTATGTCACAGATGATAGGCACTCGCATTTAGTGATCTATTCTCTGCTCGATGAATTAAGGAATGATGGGGAACGACTTGTTTCTGTTCCGAGCCAGTGTCTAGTCCCCCTGACACGGACATCATGCCACGGGAGACTCAAATATGATCACTCTCCTTTCAAAAGTTATATAACAACTTTGCTAAAGCACTTTCAGTAGGTATTCCGTCAAAGGATGGGCGTCAATCATCCGTCAGAATGACCACTTTGAAAAACCAATTGAGGGGAAAGGAAGATTCGGTTCCCTATCACTTTGTCCGTGTTCATTTCGTCCACGTTCACATGGTTCAGTTCATGTAACTGTTACGACTTAATAAACATATATACCAATATTTACTCACGAATACTGAACGTTGCATTATATACATCTGAAAATATCAGGCATGGTTCTGACATTGAATATCATACAATCTTCCCTATATTATAAGAGGAACACCAAAATCGACTGTCTGAGCCTGTTAAAAGTCACTACCACTATATGAAGAGGTATTTTTCATACCCATAATCATCTCATATGTGCGGAAATTGTAATAAAATTAACGAAATGAGTCCTAACACTCACACCTTAGACGACAGTCCAATTCGGTTGTAGAAAAACACATAGTTCATGCCCAGATGGGAAACAGGAAAATTCATTGTAAACAATCCACATAACAGGTCAATTTGGTGCAAAATTATTTAAAAAAAATCCACGAAAGCTAAGAACTATGTGAAAACAATATACAAGATGTATCATGAATGGAATACGGGATTACACCATACAATACAAATTTTGAAGATGGGAATATATCTGTTCTTTGGTGTAAATATGGCATGGATGGTAAGTCAGATAATATCCGAAAACTTGAAAATTGCGTCTTCTGGACGGGACAAGATATATTTCAAAACATTAAAAATTTTTTGAAAAACTTTGGTTTATGTCATAGTGATTGACACTGTACCACACAAAAGAGTTAAAAAGCTGCTCAAAGTTCAGTTCCTTGTTTTACTTTAAATAACATTTAAAATCGTTATATTTTAATTGAAAAACCTAAACAGGGGGGGGGGAAATCGCATGTAGTAAAGTCTGCTGACCTTTTTATTCTGCCTAGTAACAAAAATTTGATCAACACAGAAACTGTCCATGGTATTCCATTCCTTCTGCGGATGAAATGAATGTGGACAAAGTGAACGGTGGACGAAATGAACTGGACCAAGTGAACGTGCACTGTAAAAAAATTAGTGGTGTGAATTTACGGAATTTTTTTAAATTACGTGCAGCAAAGTTGTCGGTAGGTGTTTTTCAGAAATTTCCATTTTTAAAAGTGCCTGTTTATTTTAACTTCCGTATTTTCACAGAGTTTCCATAGTCAGAAATTCCATTTATTTAAAAAAAAATCCATTTCAGGCTTTTTCCGTATTTAAACTGAAATTCTGCAAAATCGACGACCCTGTATATTTCAGCCCTTTTGCTGCACACAAGATGGAACCCCCTGTCGTTTGGGCTGGTTCAACAGGCAACGCACGCCTTTAACCACTGAGCCACAAACGCTCGGAAATACAAATCGCGTGCATCGTAAAACAATTTGGGTCACGATGATTTTTTTTTTTTTTCTGTAGAAGGATTTTTCACAAATTAGGCATTTTTCATCGTAATTTTTTGAAGCAACAAAATGCTTTGCAACTTGATTTTTTTAAATAGAAAACGACTTTCAGTTATCTTTAAAAAAAAAGGGGGAATTGTATTTTCTTACATATTATTTCACAAAAAAAAATCCTAAATATAAAATTTACTCTTGATAGCCGTAATAGGTTTCGTCTTAAGTTGTCCAAAGACTGATACATAGACATCGTATATACGTGGAAAGAGCGGTGACTTCTGTTTGATGTTCCTGGTCCACGTCAAAGGTCTGTATTAATTAAGCTAAAAACTAAGAACTAAAAAGTAACGCAATATATAATAAATAGCTGATGCAGAAAATAGGGGAGAGGATAAGAAATATCCTGTGCCACAGTAAACAAAATTCATGCTGTATGCTATCCACAATATCCTATCTCGCAACGGAACTTCAAAATTCGACAGACGATTGAAATTTAAAAGTTAATTAAACCTCAAGTTCTCTCCCCAATCGCTTCTATTACCGGTAATTTCTCGTTATGCGGATACAGAAAAAAATGAGAACGGTGTTTTTCCGTTAATATACGAAATGAATTGTGGAAAGGTTTGTGAAAATTCAGAATTTTTCGTTAACACATCTCTAAAACGGCAATTTACCGTCAATATAAGTAAGAAACTGCGGAAAGGTTTCTGAAAATTTAGGATTTTTCTTTAACACATCTCTAAAACGGCAATTTACCGTCAATATAAGTAAGAAACTGCGGAAAGGTTTCTGAAAATTTAGGATTTTTCTTTAACACATCTCTAAAACGGCAATTTACCGTCAATATAAGTAAGAAATTGCGGAAAGGTTTCTGAAAATTTAGGATTTTTCGTTAACACATCTCTAAAACGGCAATTTACCGTCAATATAAGTAAGAAATTGCGGAAAGGTTTCTGAAAATTTAGGATTTTTCGTTAACACATCTCTAAAACGGCAATTTACCGTCAATATAAGTAAGAAATTGCTGAAAGGTTTCTGAAAATTTAGGATTTTTCGTTAACACATCTCTAAAACGGCAATTTACCGTCAATATAAGTAAGAAACTGCGGAAAGGTTTCTGAAAATTTAGGATTTTTCGTTAACACATCTCTAAAACGGCAATTTACCGTCAATATAAGTAAGAAACTGCTGAAAGGTTTCTGAAAATTTAGGATTTTTCGTTAACACATCTCTAAAACGGCAATTTACCGTCAATATAAGTAAGAAATTGCGGAAAGGTTTCTGAAAATTTAGGATTTTTCGTTAACACATCTCTAAAACGGCAATTTACCGTCAATATAAGTAAGAAATTGCGGAAAGGTTTCTGAAAATTTAGGATTTTTCGTTAACACATCTCTAAAACGGCAATTTACCGTCAATATAAGTAAGAAATTGCTGAAAGGTTTCTGAAAATTTAGGATTTTTCGTTAACACATCTCTAAAACGGCAATTTACCGTCAATATAAGTAAGAAACTGCGGAAAGGTTTCTGAAAATTTAGGATTTTTCGTTAACACATCTCTAAAACGGCAATTTACCGTCAATATAAGTAACAAACTACGGAAAGGTTTCTGAAAATTTAGGATTTTTCGTTAACACATCTCTAAAACGGCAATTTACCGTCAATATAAGTAAGAAACTGCGGAAAGGTTTCTGAAAATTTAGGATTTTATCGTTAACACATCTCTAAAACGGCAATTTACCGTCAATATAAGTAAGAAACTGCGGAATGGTTTCTGAAAATTTAGGATTTTTCGTTAACACATCTCTAAAACGGCAATTTACCGTCAATATAAGTAAGAAACTGCGGAAAGGTTTCTGAAAATTTAGGATTTTTCGTTAACACATCTCTAAAACGGCAATTTACCGTCAATATAAGTAAGAAATTGCGGAAAGGTTTCTGAAAATTTAGGATTTTTCGTTAACACATCTCTAAAACGGCAATTTACCGTCAATATAAGTAAGAAATTGCTGAAAGGTTTCTGAAAATTTAGGATTTTTCGTTAACACATCTCTAAAACGGCAATTTACCGTCAATATAAGTAAGAAACTGCGGAAAGGTTTCTGAAAATTTAGGATTTTTCGTTAACACATCTCTAAAACGGCAATTTACCGTCAATATAAGTAAGAAACTGCGGAAAGGTTTCTGAAAATTTAGGATTTTTCGTTAACACATCTCTAAAACGGCAATTTACCGTCAATATAAGTAAGAAATTGCTGAAAGGTTTCTGAAAATTTAGGATTTTTCGTTAACACATCTCTAAAACGGCAATTTACCGTCAATATAAGTAAGAAATTGCGGAAAGGTTTCTGAAAATTTAGGATTTTTCGTTAACACATCTCTAAAACGGCAATTTACCGTCAATATAAGTAAGAAATTGCGGAAAGGTTTCTGAAAATTTAGGATTTTTCGTTAACACATCTCTAAAACGGCAATTTACCGTCAATATAAGTAAGAAATTGCTGAAAGGTTTCTGAAAATTTAGGATTTTTCGTTAACACATCTCTAAAACGGCAATTTACCGTCAATATAAGTAAGAAACTGCGGAAAGGTTTCTGAAAATTTAGGATTTTTCGTTAACACATCTCTAAAACGGCAATTTACCGTCAATATAAGTAAGAAACTACGGAAAGGTTTCTGAAAATTTAGGATTTTTCGTTAACACATCTCTAAAACGGCAATTTACCGTCAATATAAGTAAGAAACTGCGGAAAGGTTTCTGAAAATTTAGGATTTTATCGTTAACACATCTCTAAAACGGCAATTTACCGTCAATATAAGTAAGAAACTGCGGAATGGTTTCTGAAAATTTAGGATTTTTCGTTAACACATCTCTAAAACGGCAATTTACCGTCAATATAAGTAAGAAACTGCGGAAAGGTTTCTAAAAAATTCGGAATTTTCCAGTGGTACGAAAAATCCGTGAAATTCAGGTTTCTTTATGTTATTTCTCGGAAAAGGTTGTATCAGAAATATACTTCCTTAGTTCACGAAAAAAATGACAGAAAGTGGCAGGTGAATTTCTGAAAATTAAAAAAAAATTTACAGTGTGGACGAAATGAACACATGCAAAGTGATCCTTGATATGGGATTTGTGTTGTTTGCCGACCGCCACATGGTTGCTTAGAGAAATTTCTAAAAATTTTTTCTGGCTTCCTGGATTATGTCAATGTATGTGATAAGATTCTGTATTGTCTAGGGGACTTAAATGTTGATTGTGGCGTACATGATACCACTACTAAAAAACTAATGGCTATTGTTCCTGCTTCAGG
The DNA here is from genome assembly GCA_039090855.1 of Macrothele yani. Classification (NCBI taxonomy): domain Eukaryota; kingdom Metazoa; phylum Arthropoda; class Arachnida; order Araneae; family Macrothelidae; genus Macrothele; species Macrothele yani. Next base: position 104,635,009 of record CM076991.1, on the reverse strand, counting down.
ATTTGTGAATGTTATAGAACACCCAACCAGAATTACTGCTACTTCTGCCACGCTGTTGGATTTATGTATAACCAATAGCACCTCTATCTATTCAGGAGTACTGGCTTATCATATTAGTGATCATCGGACGATTTTTTGCTGTCGTGTTCTTATACGAATAGAAATTTGCCGTCTACTCGTTCATTTGTAATACGGAATTTTAGTCTCGAGAATCTTCGGCTGTTTAACTTAGCATTGTTGGAATTAATTTGACAGCCTGTATTGAATCATATTGATCCTGTCGCGTGATATGAATTATTTTGATCAATTTTTTCGCGGTTTTATGGTCTTCATTTTCAACTTATTACTGTAAAGCGTTCTGCTCGTTGTAAAAAGGCGTGGTTTTTTTCAAATGGCCTTCTTAGGTGTCTGCATAGGAAGAATAGACTTGTTAGGGTATTTTTAAGATCCAGGGATTTCAGGATTTTGAAGAGATATCGAAATTGGTATAACATTAAAGTTCGATATGCTAAAAGAGATTATTATTTGAACAGGTTTTCTTCTACAGACAGTATGAGGACTTGGCGCTCTATAAATGATCTCTTGGCCAGATCCGGATCTTTTGCTAAAACTGTACAGGTTGATCATAATGGTGACATGGTGTCAGACCCACAGAGGGTTGCTGATTTGTTCAATAATTACTTTGTGGAATTGCCTGGATGATGCTGGCTTTCGTGATTATCTTGCGGATCATAGCCCTTCTTCATTCTATCTCACTTGTGTTGCAGGTGATCTTGCTCGGGTTTTAAATTGATTAAAGCCTTCGGGGAGCCCTGGTCCAGATGGTGTTCACCCTAAGGTGGCCAAATTTGTCTCCTCGTGCCTAATTGTTCCGTTGACTCATATTTTTGATAATATTGCCTTAACTGGGATTGTTCCGCTCCCCTTGACTCTTAGCCGAATCACTCTATTTCATAAAAAGGGTTCGGAAACACATATGGCAAATTATCGGCCGATTGCAAATACTTCGGTATTTGCAAAAATTTGGGAGAAACTAATACTAAATGGATTGAATTCATTCGTGGATAGAAATGAATTTTATATCCCAACGAGCATGGTTTTCGTAAAGGTTTTTTGACGGAGACTGCTGTTTTGGACGTTTTGAATTACTTACATGACAGTTTGGATTCTGGGGACTCTGTTGTCGGACTTTTCTTTAATCTTTCAAGAGCATTTGATACAGTCAGTCACGATGTTTTATTGATTAAGTTACAGAGGATTGGGATAAAGAGTGCTGCATTGAAGGTGTCTCGGAATTATTTGATGTGCAGGAGACAGTACGTTCAGATCAATGGATACTGCTCTGAAGTAAGACCCGTTTCTTATGGAGTCCCTCAGGGCTCGGTATTAGGTCCTATTTTGCTTCTTACCTATATAAACGATATTGTTCAGGTCCCGGCTAAAGCTCAGATGGTACTGTTCGCTGATGATGTCAGTCTTTTTTATGGGAAACTCCTTGGATGAACTGATTCCTCGAGTAAATCTTGAAATTGTGAAGTTTATTCGTTAGTTTGCATGTAATTTTCTTACATTAAATGTAGCTAAGACGGGTTGTGTGTTGTTTTCCTGTACAAGGCATGGTCATAGTGATTTGAGTCCGATATATTTTTGTACGCCACGGCATTGGAATATCGGGCCTCAATAAGGTTCTTGGGAGTTGTCTTGCATGAATCTTTGAAATGAGATGACCAGGTGGATCAGTTGGCGACTTGACATAGATCTAGTGTTGGTATGATTGCGAGAATCTCTGGTATCCTGTCGGTTAGAGTTCTTTTGATCTTGTACTATTCATTTGTTTATCCTGTGCTGTCGCCTGCATCTTGATTTGGGGTGTAACTACAAAACGAAATCTCACTCGTCTGTCTGTTTGCAGAGAAGGTATGTTCGATTGTTGAACTTTTCGGCTCATTCAGAATTTTTACTTCGTTATTATCGTATATTGACTGTAGAGCAGTTGCACAGATATAGACTAATGTTAATGATTCACGAACGTATTAATACAGGAAGATGTTTAAATCTGATAGTTCTGTCGAGAGCCACTCATTCATATGATACTCGCAGGAGGTCAGAGTTCGCTGTCCCTTGGACGCGTACGGGCATGATGTTTAACAGCATTGGTGTATTGAGCCTGCGAGATTTGAATAGACTTCTATTAGATCTGAGATCCGATACCCTGTTTTCAGGCGACTGTTGAGGAGTTTTTTCATTGAAAATTGTATATAAAAAGGGGAGGGGAGGGGGAGGGAAAGATATTTTTATTGTCTTGGGCTTTCTGGATGTTATTTAGTGCATACTTTAATGTCATATTTGTTGTCTCGACTGGACATAATTTTTTTTTTTTTTAATTGCAGAGCAGATCAACTTTTAGCCTTTTCCCCCTGGCTCCTCGCTGTACATTTTAAATTGATATTGAAGGTGTTGTAGTCATATTGACAACATCTGAGTGTGAATTTGTTCCTGTGTTTTATATTGTAAAGTATTTATCTTCGTACCATGCAGCGGCGTCGGAACCGCGGGGGCAGAGGGGGCAGTTGCCCCTCACTCAAATGAGTGTAGAAGCAAAAGATCCCATTTGCCCCCTCAGTTTTCTTCCTTTCCAAGTCACATATGTTTCTGATTGGAAATCTCAAACATTCGTTTGTTTTTTTCTTGAAGTTCATTTTGATAAAAATTGAGTATTGTTCCTAATTTTTTCATGAACTATCTAGAAATCTGAATATTTTTTTAATGTCACTCCTGAGAGGCCAAGAAATGCTAGAACTATTAACCCTTTAACGACCATAACGCGCTCACGTACAAACGGCAAAGCTGCCCGAAACGCCTGTTTAGAGTGAGACAGATTTCTTACCCTTACTTGTTCTTCAAATTTTCTTGACCTATGAGGGATCAGCAGAACTCACCCTCAGTCACTATTGTTGTTATTAAAGAAAGAAGTGAAACAGCAGACAGTTTCTGGCGTTATGGTATTTAGAGTGATACCAAATTTTTGGGTCATGGTCGTTAAAGGGTTAAAGAGTCCAGAGGGCTGGTTCCTGTTTTCAAAGCAGCAACGTTTTGTGTCTTATTAGGTGTAACAAATTAGTCTTCCTCTAAAAAAATGAGTAAAAATAAATGAAAGTAGGGTGCGAAATGTGATATAAGTTCATTCAACGTTTAATTATAGCTTCTACGGCTACAATCCCTGCGGAATTGGTATCAATCCGGAAGCACCAAAATCTGTAGTTTAACGCCGTTTACGCTTACCGTTAGTTTACATTTAGAAACTACATGATATGAAAGTGTCTTTTTTAGATGAATGTTTAATCGAAAAAAAAATTCAGCACGTCTTCTTTTACAAGTAGTACGATAAATATTATGCCACGATAAAACATTTTGTTCTGCGTCATCTTGTCCCCGCTGTCAAAAAAGAGTTCCGACGCCACTGGTACCATGGGAATTATATTGTTAAAAACTGGAAAATTGTCTTACTTATATTGGTTTCATTGGTGTATTATATATTCTTGTTATTATTAACCTTAGATTATGTGACATATTGTTCGTTCTTTTGGGTGTTCTATTGTGATATTGTACCGCAAAAGAGTTCTAATAAATAAATAAATAAATAAATCCGTCAACGCAAGATTCGCAGGTTCACACGGTCCAGCCACGTTTCGCCCACTTCTTAGACAGCAAATGTATTCATTCGGATTGATTTCAGTTCATTATGCTATTCCCGAGTTAATTCGTTCCAGTCGGTTAAAAGGTTAAATATTACAGCAAAATGATTAGTCTCTCAGATTAATCATTAGAAACAACAGCATCAAAAGATCTGACATATCAGTTCTTCACGCTGCCGGGTACAAAATTAGAAGAAAAAAATGCCGAAAGCGTTAAGACTCTCAACGCGTCTTTTTTTCTTGAAATTTCTGCAACGTGGTAATGGAATATTTAATTTCGCGGAAATGAATTAAATGATTAGCACATCTCATCATGCTGAGGAGAAGTTTTCATTAACAAGTAAAAAAAAGAAGCTAATTTCTCAAGATCCTCAACTTAATTGTTATTGTAGAAAATTTTACACAAAGTCATCAGGAACTTCTTAAAAATTTTTTTTGGAGATATGTAAGTTTATGTGTAAGGACAAATTAAGAAAACTACTTTTGCAATCTTCTGGGTGACGAAGAGGAAGAAAGTGCATCCTTTTCAAAGAAGACTTCATGAAGTTTTTGCAGTAGCACACATATATGAAAAGACGGGGTCGCTCCAAGATTAACGTTTAGTATTGTGATGCCCACCGACGGCTGTTTTTCAGGTTGGCTACTGTCCAAACACTTCTGACAAAGGACACCATCTCTCAAGTGATTCCGTGCTAACGCTCTCCCTTCCCGACAAGTGTTTGTTCTGGGGACGAGTGCCAAGAGTAGTGGTTCGTTTTTCAGGAGTCTCCTTTGTCCTTCTTCGGCCATGTGATTGCCTACCATCTATGTTTTCCCACAGGAGGGCTGAGTGATTGTTCAACGAATTATCCCATGCCGGGCAAATGCAAATTTACACAATTCTTCATCTTTCGAAAACTAACGCGCCCAACGGTTCGCATGTGGTTCTATTCCGTCACAAAAATAAAAATTAATTCTTGACGGACTGTACAATAAAATGTGCTACAATCGTATTTGCCGAACTGCTGTCTACTTACAAGATGAGTTAAGTAAAAAATTCAATAGAGTTCTTAAGATTTTAAATAACCTAGAAAACGTTGATTGAGTTAAAACAATATGAAATACCTAACATTTCCCATCATATTAAATATATTATCATACATATCACATGCTGCACTAAATACTGCGAATATTGCATTAGCAATAGTTAGTGCCTTTTGTTCAAAAATAATTAAATTATGTTTTACATTAAAAACGTTTAAAATAGTAAACTCAGTGAAATGTCATCTCATAAACGAATCCTATTTAAAATCAACATGAGAATACATCGTTAGGTTCAATAATTGCTTTCAAAAATACTTTAAGATAAAATAAGCTGTTAAAAGTTAGACTAATTTATATGTATGTCAAAAAAATAAAAGTAAAGGAATTACAGTTGAAAATAAAAGTGCAATATTTAAATAACTTTAAAACTGTAAACACCTGATATTTTATAATGCATATCGCATATCGTTTTAATTCTTTCCCTTCTGAGAAGTTTTGGATGTATAAATAAAAGGATAAATAATATATGAGCAAAAACCATTTTTGTTCGGTCTGAATGTATAGTATAGTATAGTATAGTGTAGTATAGTAATTTATTATAAAATCTGTACCGCCAATTGGCTTCACAGGGAATAACAGAACCAATTGCATGCGGGAAAAAAATCCCCGCTAATCCACAATACACATATAATACAATCTTTCAAAAGAAGGATGTTAAACAAAAAAAAAGTATTTAACAACACAAAACTGAACTCCATATAATCAAACGAATTGTTGAACATCAACATTTTCCAACTAACAAATCAACTGACATCACATAGAAAAAAATAATTAATAACAAATAAAATTGATGAAGATACGTGTTACAAGTTAAAAACAAAATCATGCTGTCTAAACACGTTTAATATTAAAAATTATGAACCTCGCACTATAGGAGGACATAAATACATACAGTTAAAAACGTTAAAAACACACTAGTACTTTCGTGACCGCCATCGGTCACTTCCTCAGGTGTGACTACCAGATTTAAGTAGCAACAGTCAGCATATATGTACAACATGACGTGCCAGGACAGACGGGTGCGCAGAGAGACATAAAAAGAACAGGTGGTCAGGAGTCAGTAATAATTATTACGATATTTAAATCACAGTAAGTCATGTATAAGGTATTTCCAAGCATCAGGAATATAGTTAGGAATATCATCGTTGCAGCAACTTCCCCGATGAGCCAGAATTTGAAGGGCTTCTGTAAATAGTAATAAATTCTTATTCTTAGGTATAGTCAGAATAGTAACCTCAATTAATAACCTAAAATCCTCTCCAGACTTAGAACTGGTAGTCACACCTGAGGAAGTGACCGATGGCGGTCACGAAAGTACTAGTGTGTTTTTAACGTTTTTAACTGTATGTAGTTATGTCCTCTTATAGTGCGAGGCTCATAATTTTTAATATTAAACGTGTTTAGATAGCATGATTTTGGTTGGTGTTTTTTTTAATTAATAACAAATGTTATAAATTAAATTAAAAGTCAAACCCAAAATATTATATAATCAATGATATTATAAAATCAATGATAAACTGAAATCAAACTTATGTACACCATTGAATCCAAGCTTATGTAGACCATTGAATTACTAAACCATATTAAATAATCCATTTCACTAAAAATTACAACACAATTCACTACAAATTACAACATAATTCACTAATAATAACACCATAATTCACTAATAATTACAACATAATTCACTAAAAATCACAACATAATTCACTAAAAATTACAACATAATTCACTAATAATTACAACATAATTCACTAATAATAACACCATAATTCACTAATAATTACAACATAATTCACTAAAAATCACAACATAATTCACTAAAAATTACAACCTAATTCACTAATAATTACAACATAATTCACTAAAAATCACAACATAATTCACTAAAAATTACAACATAATTCACTAATAATTACAACATAATTCACTAAAAATTACAACATAATTCACTAATAATTACAACATAATTCACTAATAAATACAACATAATTCACTAAAATCACAACATAATTCACTAAAAATCACAACATAATTCACTAAAAATTACAACATAATTCACTAATAATTACAACATAATTCACTAATAATTACAACATAATTCACTAATAATTACAACATAATTCACTAAAAATCACAACATAATTCACTAAAAATTACAACATAATTCACTAATAAGTACAACATAATTCAAAAAATAATTACAACATAATTCACTAAAAATTACAACATAATTCACTAAAATTTACAACATAATTCACTAATAATTACAACATAATTCACTAATAATTACAACATAATTCACTAAAAATCACAACATAATTCACTAAAAATTACAACATGATTCACTAATAATTACAACATAATTCACTAAAAATTACAACATGATTCACTAATAATTACAACATAATTCACTAAAAATTACAACATAATTCACTAATAATTACAACATAATTCACTAAAAATCACAATATAATTCACTAATAATTACAACATAATTTACTAAAAATTACAACATAATTCACTAAAAATTACAACATATTTCACTAAACATCACAATATTATTCACAAAAAAATTGCAACATAATTCACTAAAAGTTACAACATAATTCACTAAAAATTACAACATAATTCACTGAAAATTACAACATAATTCACTAATAATTACAACATAATTCACTAAAAATTACAACATAATTCACTAATAATTACAACATAATTCACTAAAAATTACAACATAATTCACTAATAATTACAACATAATTCACTAAAAATTACAACATAATTAACTAAAAATTACAACATATTTCACTAATAATTACAACATAATTCACTGAAAATTACAACATAATTCACTAATAATTATAACATAATTCACTAAAAATCACAATATAGTTCACTAAAAATTACAACATAATTTACAAGTAATTACAACATAATTCACTAAAAATTACAATATAATTCACTAATAATTACAACATAATTCACTAAAAATTACAACGTAATTCACTAAAAATTACAACATAATTCACTAATAATTACAACATAATTCACTGAAAATTACAACATAATTCCTAATTCAGTAATAATTACAACATAATTCACTAAAAATTACAACATAATTCACTAATAATTACAACATAATTCACTAATAATTACAACATAATTCTCTAAAAATTACAACATAATTCACTAAAAATTACAACATAATTCACTAATAATTACAACATAATTCACTGAAAATTACAATATAATTCCTAATTCACTAATAATTACAACATAATTCACTAAAAATTACAACATAATTCCTAATTCACTAATAATTACAACATAATTCACTAAAAATTACAACATAGTTCACTAATAATTACAACATATTTCACTAAATATTACTACACAATTCACTAAAAATTACAACATAATTCACTAAATATTACTACATAATTCACTAAAAATTACAACATAATTCACTAAATATTACAACATATTTCACTAAAAATTACAACATAATTCACTAATAATTACAACATATTTCACTAAAAATTACAACATGATTCACTAATAATTACAACATAATTTACTAAAAATTACAACATAATTCACTAATAATTACAACATAATTCACTAAAAATCACAATATAATTCACTAATAATTACAACATAATTTACTAAAAATTACAACATAATTCACTAAAAATTACAACATATTTCACTAAAAATCACAATATAATTCAAAAAAATTGCAACATAATTCACTAAAAGTTACAACATAATTCACTAAAAATTACAACCTAATTCACTGAAAATTACAACATAATTCACTGAAAATTACAACATAATTCACTAATAATTACAACATAATTCACTAATAATTACAACATAATTCACTAAAAATTACAACATAATTCACTAATAATTACAACATAATTCACTAAAAATTACAACATAATTAACTAAAAATTACAACATATTTCACTAAATATTACAACATAATTCACTAAAAATTACAACATAATTCACTAATAATTATAACATAATTCACTAAAAATCACAATATAGTTCACTAAAAATTACAACATAATTTACTAGTAATTACAACATAATTCACTAAAAATTACAATATAATTCACTAATAATTACAACATAATTCACTAAAATTTACAACGTAATTCACTAAAAATTACAACATAATTCACCAATAATTACAACATAATTCACTGAAAATTACAACATAATTCCTAATTCACTAAAAATTACAACATAATTCACTAAAAATTACAACATATTTCACTAAAAATCACAATATAATTCACAAAAAATTGCAACATAATTCACTAAAAGTTACAACATAATTCACTAAAAATTACAACATAATTCACTGAAAATTACAACATAATTCACTAATAATTACAACATAATTCACTAAAAATTACAACATAATTCACTAATAATTACAACATAATTCACTAAAAATTACAACATAATTCACTAATAATTACAACATAATTCACTAAAAATTACAACATAATTAACTAAAAATTACAACATATTTCACTAAATATTACAACATAATTCACTAAAAATTACAACATAATTCACTAATAATTATAACATAATTCACTAAAAATCACAATATAGTTCACTAAAAATTACAACATAATTTACAAGTAATTACAACATAATTCACTAAAAATTACAATATAATTCACTAATAATTACAACGTAATTCACTAAAAATTACAACATAATTCACTGAAAATTACAACATAATTCCTAATTCAGTAATAATTACAACATAATTCACTAAAAATTACAACATAATTCACTAATAATTACAACATAATTCACTAAAAATTACAACATAATTCACTAATAATTACAACATAATTCACTAATAATTACAACATATTTCACTAAAAATTACAACATGATTCACTAATAATTACAACATAATTCACTAAAAATTACAACATAATTCACTAATAATTACAACATAATTCACTAAAAATCACAATATAATTCACTAATAATTACAACATAATTTACTAAAAATTACAACATATTTCACTAAAAATCACAATATAATTCACAAAAAATTGCAACATAATTCACTAAAAGTTACAACATAATTCACTAAAAATTACAACATAATCCACTGAAAATTACAACATAATTCACTAATAATTACAACATAATTCACTAAAAATTACAACATAATTCACTAATAATTACAACATAATTCACTAAAAATTACAACATAATTCACTAATAATTACAACATAATTCACTAAAAATTACAACATAATTCACTAAAAATTACAACATAATTCCTAATTCACTAATAATTACAACATAATTCACTAAAAATTACAACATAATTCCTAATTCAGTAATAATTACAACATAATTCACTAAAAATTACAACATAATTCACTAATAATTACAACATAATTCACTAAAAATTGCAACATAATTCACTAAAAATTACAACATAATTCACTAATAATTACAACATAATTCACTAAAAATTACAATATAATTCCTAATTCACTAATAATTACAACATAATTCACTAAAAATTACAACATAATTCCTAATTCACTAATAATTATAACATAATTCACTTAAAAATTACAACATAATTCACTAAAAATTACAACATAATTCCTAATTCACTAATAATTACAACATAATTCACTAAAATTACAACATAATTCCTAATTCACTAATAATTACAACATAATTCACTAAAAATTACAACATAATTCACTAATAATTACAATATAATTCACTAAAAATTACAGCATAATTTTAAATAACACAAACAAACAACTCAAAATGAAGGTTCCCAGTCCTCCTCCGATTCCTCTGCAGCATCAAGGCATGGTATAACTCCAGTCTATTTTAACCGTTTTGACATTAAGCACCGCACCTGCTTTGGTGGATCTGTTAATGCATATATTTTCCATCTTGTGATGCAGTGCGAGAGATTAAAGTGTCCATCATTCTGCGGTGCAGTTGCCATGTGTAAATCAGCCTTTTCATACCTGGACGAACAGACACACTGCTGCAGTTTCCTACCTGATCGGGAGACTTATGGAGAAGAAGGGGACTCTGTTGAATATTTTCCGCAGAGATTCGTCTATTGGTCTGTATGTATAAAGGACCACAATAACTTTGTAAAGAAAAGTCCCTGAATGCACACCTTCACAGTGAAGCCTGATTGCGTGTTCGTTGTCCTCGGCAGTTGGTGTGACGCATTTGACTGTGCTGTTGTTACGGGATAGTCAACAGTCATCGTGCCTTTATGTTACGAGCAATTACAGTATGAACCGGTACACAGCGCGTGTTTACTGTCCGCACGTACTGGAAAACTGCGTCGATAAAGGAGTGCCAAAGACAATTTATTGCGGAGTTTAAAGTTCGGAAATCACAGGCAAAATCCTCAATTCAGTATCTGGTGAAGAAATTGGAAACCGCGGGAACATTTTTGGATGTCCACGAAGGAGGACGTCTGAAACTGTCAGAAGCCACAGGACAGGAAGTCAAAAACCTGGGCTCTAGATACAAGGGCTGGTTCATACGGCAGATTTCAGTTGTCCCCGGAAGTTGCGGCTGGTGACGTAGTTGGTATGCATCGCCGAGTGTTAGGTATCGCGTTTGCTTTGCTCTGTGCGGGGAACTCTGATGATAAACACAACTACAGAGTTGCCGAATATGAAACAAAATGGTGAAATGATTTAAACGAACAAAAGGAGTGAAGCAGAATTTATCATTGATAGTTTCCTCTTTTATACACTGACGGAAAAAAAAATCCCAACACCAAGAAGGGGTTGTGTTAGATAAACGAAAGTTGGTAGGCGGTGAGAGTACATCTGTAAGATGACGTCTATGCAAACTTCGCGCTCGGAGCATACGTGTGGCACTAGTAGCGCCCCTCGGAACATGCAAAGCAGGTTTGCTGTAAATACGCGCTGTAACGTTCGTAAGCGTTAGTTATTGTTGAGATTCGACGTAGTGTGTTGATGTTAGTCAAGAATGCCTTTAAGAAGACGAAGAAGCCATTATCAAGAGCTCACGGAGTTTGAACGAGGTCGTGTAATAGAGCTACGAGAAGGTGGATTTTCATTCCGCAATACTGCAGAACGACTTGGCAGGAATGTAGCCACTGTGCATGATTGTTGGCAGCGGTAGTCAAGAGAAGGTACTGCCTCAAGAAGACCGGGTTCCGGCCAGCCACGCTGCACTACTGAGATGGAAGACCGCCGTGTACGGCGTATGGTCGTGGCGCATCGTTCCGCGTCTGCGGCAGCAATTCGAGCTGCAGTTGCCACCACAGTGACACAACGAACTGTTACAAATCGGTTACTTGAAGGACAGCTCCGAGACAGACGCCCTGTAGCGTGCATTCCACTTACTCCAAACCACTGCCGTTTGCGACGTCAGTGGTGTCAAACTGGAGCTCATTGGAGGACGGAGTGGAGATCTGTTGTGTTTTCTGATGAAAGCCGGTTCTGCCTGGGTGCCAGTGATGGCCGTGTGTTGGTTAGAAGGAGGCCAGGTGAGCGCCTGCAACCAACCTGTCTGCGGTTACGGTCTGTGGAGCAATTCCCTATGACAGCAGGAGCACTCTTGTAGTTATCCCACGCACCCTGACGGCACAGTTGTCCGTCGGTCTGGTGATTCAACCTGTTGTGCTGCCATTCATGAACAGCATTCCAGTGGGTGTTTTCCAACAGGATAACGCTCGCCCTCACACCGCTGTTGTAACCCAACATGCTCTACAGAGTGTCGACATGTTGCCGTGGCCTGCTAGATCACCAGATCTTTCATCAATCGAGCACATATGGGACATCATTGGACGACAACTCCAGCGTCACCCCCAACCAGCATTAACCGTCCCTGTATTGACCGACCAAGCGCAACAGGCATGGAACACCATTCCACAAACTGACATCCAGCACCTGTACGACACAATGCATGAACGTTTGCGTGCTTGCATTCAACATTCTGGCGGTTACACCGGTTATTAATGTACCAGCATTTCACATTTAAAATGGCTCTTCTCGCGCTTACATTAAGCTGTGATCTTGAAACCTTAATCGATTAAATATGTTACCTATACAAATGTATTGCCGCCATTTCATTCCTCTACAACTAATTTTTCTTGGTGTTGGGATTTTTTTTTCCGTCAGTGTATATATGTGTATTACTTCCATCAAGCTCAAAAATAATGCTTTTTTGTTAATAACAAAACCTCGGCTTCTGTAATTTTTGTGAAACGTTTCGGATATTCAAGTGTCCATTTAATTCTACTTCTACCCTCTACAAGAGAGGTTACCTATGTTTTTGTAAGTATGTTTCGAAAGCATTTGTCATTTTTTTTTTCAATTTTTGATTTTTCGTTTTTTGTCTTTTTATCTTAATTATGAGTTCTCTAATTTGTTTCAATAAAAGCCGGCGCAAACGATTCCATCTTCTGGCTTTGCTAAAAAAGCTCTTTAAAATATCCTTTTTTTTTTTCCTGTTTACAAAAAGTTTAGCTCTTTTTCCGTTATTGACAATTTGTCAATTAAAAAATTAACTTTTTTTTTTTTTTTTTTGGAACATATCACATTTCCCGCAGAAAATTGTCTCTTCATCTGATGCAAGTTGAATTGGGGTCACCTTTTCTTCAAAAGACCTTTTTTGGGACTAAGGTTTTTAAGTCTTATCAAAAGCATCATGCAGTATTTTTCTCTTTCTTTATCTCTCACCTCTTGCAGTGACATTTTCAACGTTTGATCTCGGTAAATTGACTGTTGATATAGCCGACGATTTTAATATATTTTTCATTGGTTAACCAAGCAAGCGATTCATCATATCATCGTCGTACTTACTATTTAAAAAGTGCTCACTGCAAATCCTGGCATTTTTAAAATTAAAAGAATCTGCTCTGCAATACCTGTTACCCAGTTTTTTGTAACAACTGGGTCGTTTCGAGGGGAACAGTGATAAATTATGTTTCTCCCTTTCGTATTCCTGCAGGTATTTCGTCACGTAGCAAAAACGCCGGAAGCCATTGTACGAAAACGATGTACTAAAGAAATTAAGTAAAACAATTCGTTGTCAGAAATACAACGAAATAAACAGCAGATAACTAATGCGAATGCAACAAACGTAGGTTAACAGCATTCACCGAGCGCTTTACATCGCGCACTGACAAGTGACATGCATCCCCGTGACGTCACTGAGCGGCGCAGGGAAGATCACTTCAACGACCAGGAACACCCTTGTTACTAAGCCCTGGTCAAAAACAGACTGCTGGCCTCCCCACAGAAGTCCTTGCGTAAACTGTCGCTGGCGATGGTGGTTTCTACAAGCACATGTCAACGAGCTGCAAGAAAGCAAAGCTACATGCATATCAAGTTACCGCTGTGCAAGAATTGAAACCTCCCGGGGAACAGAAGAGACTGAATGGATGTAATTTGTTCCAGCAGTTTGTCAGTGTACAGCCGTGAGTACTGGACTACATGAGGTTCTCCGAGGAGGCGTGGTTCCCCCTAAGTGGGCACGTCAATTCCCAGAATAGCCGTACTTGGGATAGTGAGAACCCTAACACCGTTCATGAGACGCCTCTTCATGACGAAAACATTGGGGTGTGGTGTGTGTGCTCTGTTGCGACGCCGCATTAATTGGCTCAATCTTCTTCCATACAACGGTGGATACCGCAGTCTACATGGAAATCTTCCATGAGTTTGTGAATCAGTTGGACGACGTGGAACTCCTTGCTCGCTATTTTCAGCAGGATGGCGCCACCTGCCACAGCTCCAATGTCAGGCATGGTTGAAATTGTTTCCTTTTTTGAAGATCGTGTCCTTTCAAAGAAACTTTGGGCACCAAGGTTGCCTGATTTTACCAAAACGTATTTCTTCCTACACAGAGAAAAATGTTTTGTTAATTTAACAAAAAATTTGTCGATATACAGTCAAAAAAAATGTTGTTGAATTTGCAAAATTATTTTGTTGAAAATTATTGTTGATTTAACAAAATTTAGTGTTATCACGACAAAACATTTTGTTCATTTAACAAAATGATTAGGTCAATTTTGGGAATTTGTTTGATCCAACGAAACGTTTTGTCGCGATAACAATATGTTTTGTTGGATCAAACAAATTCCCAAAATCGACCTAATCATTTTGTTAAATGAACAAAACGTTTTGTCGTGATAACAATAAATTTTGTTAAATCAACAATAATTTTCAACAAAATAATTTTGCAAATTCAACAAAAAAGTTTGTTGACTGTATATCGAAAACTTTTTTGTTGATTCAACAAAAAAAAATCAACAAAATTTTTGTTGAATTAACAAAACGTTTTTCTCGGTGTATGAGGCGTGCTGAAAGGGTAAAGTCCATCGCAACAAGCCACTGACTCTCATGGAACTGCAGAAAAACATTCGCCGGGAAATTGAGGCTGTGACTCCCGATGTGTTGGTGAATACTTTCCGTAACATGAAGAGGCGTGTGCAGGCATGCCTTGATGCTGATGGCGACCACTTTCAACAGTTTCTCTGAGATCATCATGCTTCACATACACCAAGGTAGGTCCGTGTCAGATTTCACTGAATTACGTTCATTAGTTTGCAAGTTATAAGGGAAAATTTCACTGAATTACGTTCATTAGTTTGCAAGTTATAAGGGAAATTTCACTGAATTACGTTCATTAGTTTGCAAGTTATAAGGGAAATTTCACTGAATTACGTCCATTAGTTTGCAAGTTATAAGAGAAATTTCACTGAATTACGTTCATTAATTTGCAAGTTATAAGGGAAATTTCACTGAATTACGTTCATTAGTTTGCCAGTTATAAGGGAAATTTCACTGAATTACGTTCATTAGTTTGCAAGTTATAAGGGAAATTTCACTGAATTACTTTCATTAGTTTGCAAGTTATAAGGGAAATTTCACTGAATTACGTTCATTAGTTTGCCAGTTATAAGGGAAATTTCACTGAATTACGTCTATTAGTTTGCAATTTATAAGGTAAATTTCAATGAATTACGTTCATTAGTTTGCAAGTTATAAGGGAAAATTTCACTGAATTACGTTCATTAGTTTGCCAGTTATAAGGGAAATTTCACTGAATTACGATCATTAGTTTACAAGTTATAAGGGAAATTCCACTGAATTACGTTCATTAGTTTGCAAGTTATAAGGGAAATTTCTCTGAATTACGTTCATTAGTTTGCCAGTTATAAGGGAAATTCCACTGAATTACGTTCATTAGTTTGCAAGTTATAAGGGAAATTTGGGGGCCGAAAGCTAGTGAAACACATTATATTTCGCTAAACTATGGCAGAACATTATTTCATCACGTTTTACGCCAGTGTTTCTCAAGTGTGGTCACCACTGGTAGTCCGCGGCTGGTCTATCAAAGTGGTCCGCAGGAAATTTCAAAAGAAAAATTAATGGAGAATGTGAGAATCCCTCCTCTTAAATTTTGAGTGCATGCTGTACCCGAATATCCAGAGCTATCAGATAGAGCCATTCAGTTTCCTTACAACTGTGAGTTTGGATTTTCGGATATATTGGGTTGTCGGAAAAGTGATGACGTATTTTGGCACCCGATGGCGGTTGGGCGGTTTTGGATGTACTAGAGGTCTGCGCAGCTGTGTAATTGCTATGGCATTCGACAGGTGCCAGTTCTAGCTGCAGTCTAAAAGGAATAGTGAGCGGTTTGGTCGATTTGCGGAGATTTGACATCAAGTTGAAGATGGAAGACCAAACTGGGCACTTTCGCCATATTATACTGTTTTACTTGCGTAAAGGGAAGAACGCGCCTTAAGCTGGTGAAAAGTTGCGTAAAGTGTACGGTGATAATGCTCTACAAGAACGTCAGTGCCAGCGGTGGTTCGCAAAATTCCGTGCTGGTGATTTTGACCTCAACGATGCTCCTCGGTCCGGGAGGCCAACCAAGGTTGATGACGACCAAATCAAGGCATTGATCGAGTCAAACCCACGTTACACCACACGAGAGATTGCAGACACATTGCACATCCATCATGCAAACGTTCACGACTACGTGAAGAAGCTGGGATATGTGAGCAAGCTCGATGTGTGGGTACCTCATGAACTCAAAGAAGCTCAATTGACGGCGCGTATAAACATCTGCGATATGCTCTTTAAACGTGAGGGAAACGATCCTTTTTTGAAGCGACTGATAACTGGTGACGAAAAGTGGATTGTGTACAACAATTTGCTACGCAAACAGTGTTTTTCCCGACGTGCTGCTTCGCCTCAAACGACATCCAAAGCAGACATTGACCAACGGAAGGTTCTGGTCTCAGTGTGGTGGAATTTTAAAGGTGCCGTGTTTTCCGAGCTTCTACCACGGAACCAAACAATCAATTCGAATGTGTACTCTCGGCAATTGGACAGTTTGAACGAGTTCATCATCCAGAAACGTCCAGAGATCGTTCATCGTAAAGGTGTTGTGTTCCATCACGACAACGCGAGACCACACACAAGTTTGATTGCCCACGGAAAAATTATTGGAGCTTGGGTGGGATGTGTTGCCACACCCAGCATACTCGCCTGACCTTGCACTGTCAGACTTCTACTTCTTTCGCTCTCTTCAACTGTCCTTGCGTGGTATAACGTTCAATTCAGATGAGGCTGTAAATCAGCACCTTGTATAGTTTTTCGCCACGAAAGACAGGTCCTTCTATGAACGAGGCATTCTGCAGCTCACTGAAAGATGGCAAAAGGTTATCGAACAAAACGGGCATTATATCATTGATTGATCTTTGGCTAAAATACGTCATGACTTTTCCGACAACCCAATAGTTGAAATTAGAGCAAGAAAAGAAATAGTTTAATTATGGAAGCTAATCTAATCTCAAACTATCTGTCATCCAACCGGATATAGATAGCTTGGTAAAAGATCGCAAGCAGCAGCATCCCTCTCATAGACACTACGATTATTATTGTAGTTATTATTTTTGCTATTAATTACTGAATCTTTACATGTGGACTTTCAGAAAAGTAATAAAATCAAAAGAGAAGATCAAAATACAGTATAATTGTTTATATCATATTTTGCACATGATGTAACTTGAATTGTATGGATTTTTTTTTTTTGCTGTGGCTCGAGCTTAGATTGGGGGCGGGGAGGGGGTGTGCGTTTTTCGGAGAAAAGTTAAGTAATTTCCCATAAATATTACCTGTTATAAATCTTTGTTTTTGGGTTTCGATGAGGGTTTGACCCCTTCCAAACCCCTCCCCTGACTATGCCCATGCTGTGATTACATTGCCAATTATTTAATTAAGCTAATTATCTCTTTTTCGTTATACGACTGACAAAATAAAATCATAACTCACCAAACTCTTTCTTCATGAAATATAGGTACTCTCAAAATTACTTTGTTTCCGATAGAGTTGGCAGACGACCGGTATTTTGCCGCCCCGGTGGCGCAGTGGTCTAAGGCGCTGACCTCGGATCATTCGTCCGTAAGGGATCCGGGTTCGAATCCCGGCGAGGCATGGATGTTGTGTTTGTCTTACGGCACTGGCTCTATCCCTTCCCTGGGACCAGTGACCCTAAATTAGGGACGGGCGACTGCTTATAGCCCATTGAGCTGCTCACGGTGGTCGTTAAACCTCCAATCAAAAAAAAATCGACCGGTATTTTAAGCACCTGGTCGGAATTAAAAAAAAAAACAGCTGAAAAAAGCTTTCATTTTACCAAAAGAAGCTAAAATTAACTAAAATTTATATTTCAAGGGGGGGGGGGACGTAAATCTAGCCGGAGCTTATAAGCCCGTCTATGAGTCACATAAGATCGGTGGGATACTTTGGTTGTGTCTTTTCTTTTTAAAAGGGGGTTTTGTCTTCTCTCGTCGGCCGATGAGGGTGTCCGATAGGTCCTAGTAATATTAACCAAGGTTGGTGGCAACCTCAGTTTCAGACAATATATTCCTCAATTTCAAATTTCTTCTAGTGAAGTTTCCCAGGCTGCCCCACTTGATGGTCCGCGATAGGTAAAGAAATGCTTAAAGTGGTCCATGAGCGATCAAAGTTTGAGAAACACTGTTTTACAACAACGTAACAATATATCATTGCAATCTGCGTAAATTACGAGAACCTGTTGCTAAATATGATAAAAGCATTGCAAAAATGCATTTTGATGCTGTAGTCGGTGAGTCACTTAGGCTGATTTTCTCAAATATCTCGAAAACGGTGCGTAGTAGCGAAATTCGGTTTCATCCAGGATACCTGCTATTGACGAGAGCTTTAAATTATTGTATAATACGATGGGGTGTAAACTATAGATATCCCAGACCAAAAGTTACCAATCACGCTCTTAACACATTAGCGATTCAACTTTTCTTTCTCTCTTGAGGTCAGATATGAGCTCGCGCGTGCGCAGTTGGACTGTCGTAGCTGCATCACATTTCATTGGCATCAGGGCCGTTTGTTACGTTCGCCTAAATCTGAATATTATATAATAATAATAATAATAATAAATATTGTTTTTGAATTACTAGAAGTCGAAATACTATCGCCACCGCAATAGGCAAGTAAATATGACTGACATATTTTCCTTCACTGGTTTTACGACAGTAACATTCATCAATCCACCTACCGTACCGCTCAATATCAGGAACTAGCAGGGATAACCGGTATTTCTCGGGTATATATTCGTGGAATCACCAAGTTCAGCCGGTGAAATTTTATGAACGAAAAATATATTCCTGTAATTTTCCAATAAATACCAAATTTGGTGGTTCTAAATTGAAAATTGTAGAACTTTTTTCGAAAATTTTGTATGGGGGTCCCCTTGACCCCCGGCTCCGACCCCTTCCAAAAACTGTCTACGGTGTAAATCAGAGTATCATGAGATAATATACCAAATTTGGTGGCTGCAAATTGAAAACTGTAGAACTTTTCATGAAAATTTTGTATGGGGGGGGGCCTCTTGACCCCCCGGCTCCTACCCCTTCCAAAAACTGTCTACGGTGTAAGTCAGAGTATCATGAGATAATATACCAAATTTGGTGGCTGCAAATTGAAAACTGTAGAACTTTTTCATTCAAATTTTGTATGGGGGCCCTTTGACCCCTTCCAAACACCGTGTACGGAAGTTAGAGTACCGTGAGATAATATACCAAATTTGGTGGTTCTAAATTGACAACTGCAGAAATTTTAACTAAAATAACGTCAATTTTGTATGGGGGCCCCATGACCCCCTCCCCGGGCTCCGATCTCTTCCAAAACCCATCTACGGTCTAACTTAGAGTACCATGAGATAGTATACCAAATTTGGTGGTTCTGAGTTGAAAACTGTAGATTTGTATAGCGGACAAGCAAACAAATATACAAACTTTCACTTCAAAAAATATAGATTAATAAACCTTATTGTTTGTCATAATTTAATTCCACTCAGTATGTATCGGACTGTGGTTCGGTGTGGTCGTGACTGACGAGAATAAATGTCATATGTTGTACGTAAATAAATGTCTACTCTCGAATCACTCGTTTTATTTAACACCCACAAAGACATTGGCATGCGAAAGATGCCTAGCATAAATTAGCTACAAAGAGTAACAGGGTACGCTCTCGTTTTATTATTATTATTATTATTTTGTTGTGTTCCTTCCCTGGAACCAGTGGCCCTAAATAAGGAACGGGTGGCTGCTTACAATCCTTCAAGTTGCTTGCACACATGGCGGTCGTAAAACCCGTTCAAAAACAATAATTACCTGGCAATGATTATTCAGAATTCGCATGCAAAAACAGTAATTTAATGTGAAACAAAAGAAAGATGGCGATAGCTGGAGATGGCTCTCACACTGCTTTTTTGTCCTGGAGCGCTTCTTGTATGCCCAAGAGTACAGAGATACTGTCAGTTTGATAGCAGTGAGCGCTTGCAATGAAGGGACGCTGTTGGTGCGAATTGTGTCCATGATCAGAGAACACTTGAGACGGTGAGAATCGCTATCTTATACAGGGTGTCCATAAAGTGTTTCCCACATTACAAAAATTAATATTAAAAAATTTATGTAAGTTAAAATGAAATGGTTGGCTACATAAAATAGCAGCACCCAAATTTATTTTTCTGTCCTATAGGCGAGTGCTACTGCTGAAGAAGAGGAGCATTTCGTCGATAATGGCTTCCATGCAAAACAAAAAAGCGGTGTGCGTGTTGTGGTTCCATGAGACCAAATTGGTGGTTACTCTCCAGTGTCATTTCTGAGGAGAGTACAGACGATCACCAGCAGACCAAAAAAGCATAAAAGCTTGGTATTGAAAAGTTTAAAGCGACGGGTAGTGTTGGTAATCTCCCCGAGTGGGCCGACCACCGGTTACACAAGAGACAGCTGCAGCTGTTCAGGAGACATTTCTGCGAAGCCCCAGGAAATGCATTCGTCGTGCTTCATTGAAAACTTAGATTCCCCGTGCCACAGTTTACAAAATTTTACACAAACGTCTTCATCTGTATGCTTATAAGGTACAGATCGCATACAGATGAAGACGTACGATCTTCAGCCTGATGACCGGCCTCGCCGTGCTGCATTTGCGACGGAGATGTTGCAGCGCATAGCTCATGATAGTGATTATCTGCACCGTGTCTGTTTCTCAGATGAAGTCACATCCCACGTCTCTGGTACAGTAAATAGGCACAATCTGGGGATCAGAAAATCCCCATTATGTCGTCGAAAAACAGTGGGCCAGACCGAAAGTGAACGTATGGTGCGGCCTGATGCATGACAGAATCATCGGAACCGTCTTTTTTACAGAGCCTAAGGTATCATGTAATGTGTACTTGGACATGCTGAAACTTTTTGTAGCCCCTCAGTTGCATGCACTCCAACCTTCGGTTATTTTCCAACAAGACGTTGCTCCACCACATTGGTTAATAATAATTATTCGAGAGTTCCTGAATGCCACATTTCCGGACAGATGGATTGGCGGCGATGGTTCCATGACATGGTCACCTCGATCGCCCCACATAACCCCTGTAGACTTTTTCCTGTGGGGTTATGTGAAATACCAAGTTTACTCTAGCAGTGTTCCAGATGTCGAGACGTTGAAGAACAGAGTAACGGACTTTATTGGTTCTGTCTCTGCTCAGATGTTTTCCGGTGGGGTTATGTGAAGGACCAAATTTACTCTAGCAGTGTTCCGGATGGCGAGACGTTGAAGAACAGGATAACGGACGTCATTGGTTCTGTCTCTGCTCAGATGTTTTCAGGTGGGGTTAGGTGAAAGATCAAGTTTACTCTAGCAGTGTTCCGGATGTCGAGACTTTGAAAAACAGAATAACGGACGTCATTGGTTCTGTCTCTGCACAGATGTTTTCCGGTGGGGTTATGTGAAAGACCAAATTTACTCTAGCAGTGTTCCGGATGTCGAGACGTTGAAGAGCAGAATAACGGACGTCATTGGTTCTGTCTCTGCTCAGATGTTTTCCTGTGGGGTTATGTGAAAGACCAAGTTTACTCTAGCAGTGTTCCGGATGTCGAGACTTTGATGAACAGAATAACGGACGTCATTGGTTCTGTCTCTGCTCAGATGTTTTCCTGTGGGGTTATGTGAAAGACCAAGTTTACTCTAGCAGTGTTCCAGATGTCGAGACGTTGAAGAACAGAATAACGAACGTCATTGATTCTGTCTCGGCTCAGATGTTTTCCTGTGGGGTTATGTGAAAGACCAAGTTTACTCTAGCAGTGTTCCGGATGTCGAGACTTTGAAGAACAGAATAACGGACGTCATTGGTTCTGTCTCTGCTCAGATGTTTTCCGGTGGGGTTATGTGAAAGACCAAGTTTACTCTAGCAGTGTTCCCGATGTCGAGACGTTGAAGAACAGGATAACGGACGTCATTGGTTCTGTCTCTTCTCAGATGTTTTCCGGTGGGGTTATGTGAAAGACCAAATTTACTCTAGCAGTGTTCTGGATGTCGAGACGTTGAAGAACAGAATAACGGACGTCATTGGTTCTGTCTCGGCTCAGATGTTTTCCTGTGGGGTTATGTGAAAGACCAAGTTCACTCTAGCAATATTCCGGATGTCGAGACGTTGAAGAACAGAATAACGGACGTCATTGGTTCTGTCTCTGCTCAGATGTTTTCCTGTGGGGTTATGTAAAAGACCAAGTTTACTCTAGCAGTGTTCTGGATGTCGAGACGTTGAAGAACAGAATAACGGACGTCATTGGTTCTGTCTCGGCTCAGATGTTTTCCTGTGGGGTTATGTGAAAGACCAAGTTCACTCTAGCAATATTCCGGATGTCGAGACGTTGAAGAACAGAATAACGGACGTCATTGGTTCTGTCTCTGCTCAGATGTTTTCCTGTGGGGTTATGTAAAAGACCAAGTTTACTCTAGCAGTGTTCCGGATGTCGAGACGTTGAAGAACAGAATAACGGTCGTCATTGGTTCTGTCTCGGCTCAGATGTTTTCCTGTGGGGTTATGTGAAAGACCAAGTTTACTCTAGCAGTGTTCCAGATGTCGAGACGTTGAAGAACAGAATAACGGACGTCATTGGTTCTGTCTCTGCACAGATGTTTTCCGGTGGGGTTATGTGAAAGACCAAGTTTACTCTAGCAGTGTTCCGGATGTCAAGACGTTGAAGAACAGAATAACGGACGTCATTGGTTCTGTCTCTGCTCAGATGTTTTCCGGTGGGGTTATGTGAAAGACCAAATTTACTCTAGCAGTGTTCCGGATGTCGAGACTTTGAAGAACAGGATAACGGACGTCATTGGTTCTGTCTCTGCTCAGACGTTTTCCTGTGGGGTTATGTGAAAGACCAAGTTTACTCTAGCAGTGTTCCGGATGTCGAGACTTTGAAGAACAGGATAACGGACGTCATTGGTTCTGTCTCTGCTCAGACGTTTTCCTGTGGGGTTATGTGAAAGACCAAGTTTACTCTAGCAGTGTTCCGGATGTCGAGACGTTGAAGAACAGAATAACGGACGTCATTTTTTCGGTCTCTGCTGAGATATTTTCCTGTGGGGTTATGTGAAAGACCAAATTTACTCTAGCAGTGTTCCGGATGTCAAAACGTTGAAGAACAGAATAACGGACGTCATTGGTTCTGTCTCTGCTCAGAAATTTTCCGGTAGTGTTATGTGAAAGACCAAGTTTACTCTAGCAGTGTTTCGGATTTCGAGACGCTGAAGAGCAGAATAACGGACGTCATTGGTTCTATCTCTGGTCAGATGTTAAACAAAACATTGCATGAAATGAAATAGCGCTTAGATGTCCTACGGTCCACAAACGGCGCCCATGTGTAGTTGTACTGACACCGGGAAAAAAACATTACTTGTGCACAATCATTGCCGTGCAATCTCTTTCTTGTACCTGTAATACATTTTTTATATTAATTTTTGTAATGTGGGAAATACTGTGTGGACACCCTGTATTATTTCTTCTCAATATGAACATGTGTTCTAAGAAGTTTCATCACACAATGTTTCTTCTGTAAGTATTAAAGAATTATTACCTGCTGCTTTCTGAGTATCTTAAAGAGAAAATGTTTACGAGTCTCATCCAGAGAAAGAGGAATTTGCATTTCCAAAAACATTATTTTAACTAATTAAAATCGATACGGCATTGTGTAATGCCGGAGAGAGAAGATGGAAATAATATAATGGCTTTGTCAATGATAAACATTTTTAGCGTTTCAAAGAACAGGGCCCGAGGTACTTTATCATTAAAATATTTGAGCTTGATTTTACAGACACGAATGCTTTTATTTACGTTGCAGAAACGTAGATGAATACCTAAAAGAATGCTCATAGGTCAAAGTAAATCTCGTACTTGGTAGCGTTTCGTTTTGTGTTTTAAAAGACTTGAGGCCTGGTTGTTTTCCAGATATTTGTGTTGGAACGGGAAACTGTATACGAAACAGCTACGTATCCTCCAATTATTAGTTTTTTTATTACTGCCTATTTTACCTAACGAGTGCCCTAAAGATATTACAAATTCTGTGATAATAGCAACCAAACTTTTGTCGAACAAAAAATATATTCCTCGGGCCAAGGATCAAGTCAGTTTTGGAGAGCATCATAGCGAAGATTACTTTTTATTAAATCGTTTCACTTCTAAACCGGATGAATTTCCACACTATGATAAGATCAGATCATATGTAGAGGATTTTAGGAAGGGAGTGTCTGACCCCACGTCTTAAACAACCCTTAGAAATAGGAAGCTGGGAGATTTGGACTAGAGTGCTTGATAGGAAAGTGACACGGAAGCGAGGTAGAAGGGAGGAGGAAGACGCTCTTATTTATTAGCGGGGAGCCAGTACCCGGGGTCCGACGCACGGCGTGTATTTAGTGGTTCGAACGTTCGTACCTGCTCAGGATCGAACCTGAGGTTATGTCCATGGCAGTCACGAACGCTGACTACTAGGCTACCCGCGGCACTATATTATGACGAAGTAAATTTCTCCACCATTTTTATGCCTGGGGTGGTATTCGAGCCCACAACTCTCGCACCTGGAGCTCAGAGTGCTATCCACTACACTACACTGGTAAGTTCTCTCATTGCCATCTGGCTTTATCCCATGCGCGTCCTGCGGGGCAGGCACGTCGGAATACACTGACGGAAAAAAATTCCAACACCAAGAAGGGGTTGTGTTGAATAAACGACAGTTATTAGGCGGTGAGAGTACATCCGTAAGATGACGTCTATGCAAATTTCGCGCTCAGCGCATACGTGGGGCGCTAGTAGCGCCCCTCGGAACATGAAAAGCAGGTGTGCTGTAAATACGCGCTGTAACGTTCGTGAGCGCTAGTTATCGTTGTGATTCGACGTAGTGTGTTGATGTTAGTCAAGAATGCCTTTAAGAAGACGAAGAAGCCATTATCAACAGCTCACGCAGTTTGAACGAGGTCGTGTAATAGGGCTACGAGAAGGTGGATTTTCTTTACGCAATATTGCAGAACGACTTGGCAGGAATGTAGCCACTGTGCATGATTGTTGGCCGCGGTGGTCAAGGGAACGTACTGCCTCAAGAAGACCGGGTTCCGGCCGGTCACGTGGCACAACTGAGATGGAAGACCGCCGTGTACGGCGTATGGCCGTGGCGCATCGTACTGCGTCGGCGGCAGCAATTCGAGCTGCAGTTGCCACCACAGTGACACAACGAACTGTTACAAATCGGTTACTTGAAGGACAGCTCCGAGCCAGACGCCCTGTAGTGTGCATTCCGCTAACTCCAAACCACTGCCGTTTGCGACGTCAGTGGTGTCAAGCTAGAGCTCATTGGAGGACGGAGTGGAGATCTGTTGTGTTTTCTGATGAAAGCCGGTTCTGCCTGGGTGCCAGTGATGGCCGTGTGTTGGTTAGAAGGATGCCAGGTGAGCGCCTGCAACCAACCTGCCTGCGACCGAGACACACTGGACCTACACCTGGAGTTATGGTCTGGGGAGCAATTTCCTATGACAGCAGGAGCACTCTCGTGGTTATCCCACGCACCCTGACGGCCCAGTTGTACTTCGGTCTGGTGATTCAACCTGTTGTGCTGCCATTCAAGAACAGCATTCCAGTGGGTGTTTTCCAACAGGATAACGCTCGCCCGCACACCGCTGTGGTAACCCAACATGCTCTACAGAGTGTCGACATGTTGCCGTGGTCTGCTAGATCACCAGATCTTTCACCAATCGAGCATGTATGGGACATCATTGGACGACAACTCCAGCGTCACCCCCAACCAGCATTAACCGTCCCTGTATTGACCGACCAAGTGTAACAGGCATGGAACTCTATCCCACAAACTGACATCCAGCACCTGTACGACACAATGCATGAACGTTTGCGTGCTTGCATTCAACATTCTGGCGGTTAAACTGGTTATTAATGTACCAGCGTTTCACATTTAAAATGGCTCTTCTCGCGCTTACATTAAGCTGTGATCTTGAAACCTTAATCGATTAAATATGTTACCTATACAAATGTATTGCCGCCATTTCATTCCTCTACAACTATTTTTTCGTGGTGTTTGGATTTTTTTTCCGTCAGTGTATCTACATCGAAGTGCCAAAATATTATGACCATCGCATCTTTATGTAAATCGTGGGAACTGCAGTCAAACGATAACGCATATGAAGTTCATGAAATTGGGTAATAATAGCTGATTCTGAGCTCTGTTAATCAGTGTTATTCTTGTTCTTCAGACGGGAAAGGTAGCGTTGATAAAGGCCAATTGTAAAGGCCAGACGGCTTGACAAAGACCAAATTGTAATGGGAAGACGACTGGGTCACAGTATTTCCAAGACGGCAAGTCTTGGGGGTGCTCAAGGTCATTCGTGGTTAGTACCTTCAAAAAGTGGTCCGGAGAACCGTCGACAAGTTGTTGGCTGGTCAGAGCTCATCGATATCTAAAAGTGAGCCACGTTCTCGTGTGGTATGACCAAGCAGAACTGATATTGTGGCCGGTTATTTGAATGCTGGTGACGAGAGTAATGTGTCACAAAACGCAGTACATAGAACCCTGCTGAAAATGAGGATGCGTCGCAACAGGCCGCTCCGAGTGCCCATCGGTTCGCTGTCGAAAGCGCCTAAAATGGGCAAGTGGGAATCAAAGCTAGGTCTTGAATAATTGAAGAATGCCGTCCGGTCCGACGAATCTCGTTTTCTGTTGCACCATTTGGACGTCCGGGTACGTGTGTGTTATTTATCTGTGGAAGTGTTGGCATCAGGGTGCACCGTTGGACGAAAACAGGCCTGTGGAGGAAGTTTAATGCTTCGGGCAATGTTCTGCTGGGAAACCCTGGGTCTAGTGATTGATGTGCAGGAAACTATGACGTCTACCACTTAAATAAACACCATTGCAAACCATGTACATCCTTTCATGCCAACGGTATTCCTCTCTAGCAGTGCCCAGAGATAGAAACGGGTTAATAGGTCAACCGGTCGACAATTTTTTGCTGGTCCAACGGGTCGGGTCAAGGTGTTCCTGACCCGACTTTGCCCCGGTTTTATTCCCGTTTTATTTCTGAAAAGAAAAAAATATATTCCAAAGAAAATTGCGCGCTGTGGAATTCTGTATTCGATACTGGTGCCCACGGAGTGAATAATGATTTGTCATGCAAAAATATTGTCGTCTCTTTCTTAAAGCAACGAAGATTTCCACCGACCGACGTCAAACACACCTGCACCATATCGAAAAAAGATTTGCGTTCTTTTACAGTGCGATTGTCCAGGCAAGGTACAGGGAAACGCCATTCACTTGCTTCTCAGCTGATTCACTCTCTCCGTGCGAAGTTCACTGTATGACTAACAGTTACTTTTCACATCGCATCTTTTACATTGAGCATTCAGAGGTTTTCGATTGATGTGCTAATATCCCGTTCCCATAACATGTCATGTCGAAATTAACTCTTTATGTGTTAATATGGATGGATTTAATATTAAGGAGGTTGAGAAAGGCGTCGAGG
Source organism: Macrothele yani (assembly GCA_039090855.1). Classification (NCBI taxonomy): domain Eukaryota; kingdom Metazoa; phylum Arthropoda; class Arachnida; order Araneae; family Macrothelidae; genus Macrothele; species Macrothele yani. The sequence goes on along the minus strand of CM076991.1, from coordinate 104,606,802 downwards.
CTAACAAATACGTGCTTGTTCTAAACCACAAGGGGAAGAGTGGAAATTGTTTCGTCTCATTAAGGAACCGGTGAACAATTCTGTGTTGTTTGGTCTTGCTTGTTGTTCAGAATGTGGAAAGTGTATAATTACAAAGAAAGATGTCGACGGTGTAATAAAAGATTATGGTACCAGAAATCTAACGGACCATATGAAAGTATGCGCACCTCCATCAAAGCGTGGAAAGAGTGAAAAATCTAAATACATTTAAAAAAATACACTTGTGCAGTCGTAAATAATGATTCCCATTTGTAATATACTCCATGGTCACGGTCCTAGTTAGCCATTACTTCTGGATTACGAAAAATAGTAGCACTAAAAATGGCACTAAAATTTAGCTAGTAACCAAATTTTATTATAAAAAAAGGATTTCAGTTATTAAATATCAAGCAGTTATTGTGGTGAATACATATATTACGTTTCATCATCATCATCATCATTGTCAACCATTATCAATCCACTGCTGGACGAAGGTCTCCCCAAGTTTCCTCCACAACGGTCTGTCTTGTGCCAGTCTCCTCCATGTCACCCCTGCATACTTTCGAATTTCATCCACCCATCTCCCATGTGGTCTTCTTCTGGGTCTTTTCCTGTCCCTTGGAATCCAATCTAAAATTTCGGCTGTCCATCGATGATCTGTCCTTCTGGCAGTATGTCCAGCCCATTGCCATTTCAGGGATTTAACTCTGATCATGATGTCTTCCACTCTTGTCATTTTTCGGATCCACGAGTTCCTCTTCTTATCTCTCCTGGTTACACCAAGTATGCACCTCTCCATACTTTTTTGAGTTGTCTGCAGCCTTTGTATGTCTCTTTTAGTTAAGGTCCACGTCTCTGCACCATACGTAAGCACTGGAAGGATGCATTGATCAAACACTTTTCTTTTAAGACATAATGGCATATTGCTTTTGAAAATTATGCTGTTTCTTCCAAAAGCTCTCCAGGCAAGTTTTGTACGCCGATTAATTTCTTCATCATATATGTAAATATATATAAGTTGAGTTTTGAATTTATAGATCAAAGCAGATTTGTTCGGGTCAGTTACGGTCCGGGTCCGAAATTTTTAACCCGTTTCCAACTCTGTTCGAGATTATAAATGGTGGATGGTCCCTGAACGCTGTAAACTTCTTAAACCTTTGTTTAAAGATGGTATGGTTACCTGTTAATTAGGGTACGCGTGTTCGATCTTTAGTTGTCCTAAATGAGATCGTGAAGAGCGCGGAGGAATTATACCCTCTCATCCCAACGAATTTAGTTTCTCACGTAGTGGCCTTACTGTTTGAGCTGGCTTGATGGTCTGCTACAGACGGGAAAAGAACACATCCTGACTTTAAGGAACAGAAAGGAGTGGGAGAGTGGAAGTGGCTTCATAGCTCAACCGCAGTAGTGATGCCATTGCTTTCGGTATCTCCTTACCTTCCATTTCCTCCGGGAGAACATATCGTAAGAGCGCTCGATTTGTGACAACGCAATTACGTTCCAAACTCCTTAGCTAATTCTTCAGTCTCACTTCTGGTTCTGAATGAGATATTTAGTGAAACACATTCCTAAGTAACAAAATGGCGGGAAAGAAAAAAAGAAAAAGCAATGCACAGAATGCTGAATTGAAAACTGTGTGTTCCTTTTATTTTATTTTCCGATGGAGAGAGACGATGTTTTGGCAAATGTAACCACTGTGTCCGTCTTGATAGGTGACCTCTTAGGCGGTCACCAGTCAAAACGGACATTTTTTTCACTGAACAGTGGATTACCTTGTTAGACACGCTTCACTGTATTACCTTATTTGTGCTAATAGTTTTGAGAGAAGGTGTTTAAATTAGAGCTAAAAAGCCACAGTGAATTTTCGTGGCTTTCCTTTTTTTTTTTCTGCCAGAAATTAGGGAACCGAAATTATTTTTTTTTATAATTTTTTAATTGACTGGATTTTATGAAACATGAGAAAAAAAATAATATTTGATGAAATGTATAATTAACTGATCTAACAGTTTTCTGCGTGAGTAAATCTACCCGACTGTTCTGTATAACTTTAAAAAATATTAGTCTCTTAAATTCAGAGTATTTCTGAAACCACAAAGAATTGTTGTTTATACAAAAAGAAAATGAATAAGTTTAAACGTTGAACCACCCGAATCATGAAATTAAGAACCAAAAATTCTTCCTTTTTATATTTTAACTTGACCGAATTTTAGTAAAAAGGAAGAAAAAAGATTTATTTTAATATTTGATAAAATGTATAAGTAACCCATTTTAACAGTTTCCTGTTTGAAATTGTTAAACTGTTAAATCAGTCCCACTCTTCTCCATGAAATAAAAGATTTTTGTCTTTCTTAAATTCAGAGTACATCTGAAACTACAAAGAATTGAATTTTATACAAAAAGAAAATACATAAGTTCAAAAGTTGAACCGCCCAAATCCTGAAATTAAGAACCTAAAATTCTTCCTTTCTATATTTTAACTTGATCAAATTTTAGTAAAAAAGGAGAAAAAAGATTTTTTTAATATTTGATAAAATTTATAAATAACCCGTTTTAACAGTTTCCTGTTTGAAATTGCTAAAATGTTAAATCAGTCCCATTGTTCTTTATAAAAATAAATATTATTCTCCTAAATGCAGAGTATTTCTGAAACCACAAAGCGTTAGCGTTTATACAAAAAGAAAATAAGTAAATATAAAGGTTAAACCCCTCAAATCCTTCTTCACCTTCCTTTCCTTCATTTGACCTTTATTGTCGTGCAGAAAATGATGGAAGAAGGCGGATAAACTGCAGGTTCGCGATCTCGCCATCAAAGATATTCATGAGATTTCGGGATCTTAAGAAGTAGTTCATAGATGGCGGAGATGTGAAGGAGTCTACGGAAGTGGTAGGAATCTATTCTAATGAAAAGGATTTATTTGGTGGAGAAAGCGGCAGCTCTGTATAAGATTCTTTCAGCACATTTACATGTAAACGGGATTTTCAAAGAGCTCTCTGATTCTCTCCCAACTTTTCCCCTTCCTTAGGTTTGATTTGTCGTCGGTGTTTCCCCTTCAACTCCACATTACACATTTTTTTTCTCCTGTATTTCAGCTCCAGAATGCGTTGAGTAAATTCTCCACCGGTAGTTCTCATCCCTTGAGACTTTTGGTGCGCTGTGTGACGGTGTTTGGAGGTCTCCAAGGCAGTTAGTGGAGACCGCCTAGGATCTGATTCGTCAGAATAAAACTTCCCATTCCTTCAGCAGTTACTAGTAGACGTGAAGCTTCATAGAAATGTTAAGTAGGAATATTCAGATGCTAAAAGTGTTTGTTGTAATGGAAGAAAAAAAATCACTGAAACATCTTTCGTGTTAGGTAATAATCTCATATTAATCTCCCTGAGCATTATGTCTTCCTACACGCTGAAAGGATACAAAAATATTTATTTACTCTTATATATTATGAAACAGTTTCGAATCGCGTGAATATTTAAGTATTTTTACGGTTTTGTTTCTTGAAGTTTTCCTTAGCAGAAATTGTATCTCTGTCGAAAAATGCAATTTTCTTGAGCCAACAATCAGAGGTTTAAAACCTTTTGGCATCCCGCCCTCTTCTGATTTTTGAGAAACCCTCAATCCTGGGATATCTCTTTTATCATCATTCACTCTCTTTGGCTTCACGGCATCACTCTAGGTAAAAGGGGTGTCATCCCTTTTTGATCTTTGAGAAAATCTCACTAGTTACCATTTCTCCCTCGTTATCGTTCAATAATTCCTTTGGCTTTTCTGGGTTCACGCCTCTTTGGATTTCTTAGAAAGCTTTACGCCTCCCAATTTCTCCTTTAAAATCATCCAACTACTTTAACTTATAGGCATCACCTCCACACATCCTTTTTTGGTTTTTGATAAACCCCAACGCAGCCCTCAACTTCTCCTTTACCATCATCTAAGCTTAGACTTTTCCGTTTCTCATACGTGTACTCTAATTTACCCTTCCTTTTAAGTTCCTGTCTTCTTATGTAAATTTGGATATATTCTTGTTAAACGTTTTAACTTGAACGCTACATTATCTCTCTCGACGAATTTGTGTTTGGCAGCTTGACAACAGGTCAAAGAATAATGACATATTGGAAAGCTGAAGATAAGAGTTGGTGTTTTGACTGTATGATTAAGACTGCTTAGAGCTAGTATTGTTTGGTACGAGCACCTACTATCACGAGCTTTGTTGAATGACTAGCGCTTGATTATCCCTATCATTTGGTTTCTGTCACTTGATTATCCCCATCATTTGGCTTCTGTCACTTGATTATCCCTATGATTTGGTTTCTGTCACTTGATTATCCCTATCATTTGGTTTCTGTCACTTGATTATCCCCATCATTTGGTTTCTGTCACTTGCTTATCCCTATATTTGGTTTCTGTCACATGCTTATGCCTATCATTTGGTTTCTGTCACTGGATTATCCCTATCATTTGGTTTCTGTCACTTTATTATCCCTATCATTTGGTTTTTGTCACTTGATTATCCCTATGATTTGGTTTCTGTCACTTGATTATCCCTATGATTTGGTTTCTGTCACTTGATTATCCCTGTGATTTGGTTTCTGTCACTTGATTATCCATATCAGTTGGTTTCTGTCACTTGATTATCCATATCATTTGGTTTCTGTCACTTGATTATCCCTATCATTTGGTTTCTGCCACATGATTATCCCTATCACTTGATTATAACTTGATTATCCGTATCATTTGGTTTGTTTGAAGGGGTTTAACGACCAATGTGAGCAATTCAATGGGCTATAAGCATTCGTCTGTCCAAATTTAGGGCCAAGGGTTCTAGGGAAAGGAGAGAGCCAGAGCCGTTACACAAACATAACATACAGACCTCACCGGGATTCAAACTCATCTCTGACGAATTGTCAGAATCCAGCGCTTAGACCAATGCACCTCCGCGACGGCAACTTGGTTTCGACAGCGGCACTTTTTGGTCAGTCTGACTTGCAAACATTCCTGATGTTTGAAGCACGATAGCTCATATTCTGCAGTTGATGCTTCCTGTTATCAAGACTATTATTAAATGAACTGTGTGTTTGACGAATGAGATAAGCTTACAGAGAACAAATGAATAAAGAGTGGACACAGTAAGTACTATATACTTGACTCTCATCTCGACGTTAATATTCCTAGTGCTAATTAGATAATTCATGTTTTATACAGTTGCACTGAAGTGAGGCTCTTCGGGATTCATCTAAAGTAATTCAATAAATTTTACGATGAAGCAATTTTACTTCGGCAAGTTAAGCCTTATTCTGTGATCGTTGTACTGTTTTACAATGAAGTAAAACAATTATTCTATAGGCTTCATTCCGCCCCCTTTCATTTGGCCGCCCCGGTGGCGTAGTGGTCTAAGCGCTGGTTTCTGGTCATTCGTTTGAGATGAGTCCAGGTTCAAATCCCGGTGAGGCATGGACAATGTATTTGTCTTACGGCACTATCTTTCTGCCTTCCTGGAACCAGTGGCCTTCTAAATTAAGGACAGCCAAATGCTTATAGCCCATCGGGTCGATCACATTGGTCGTTAAACCCCAAACAAACGAACAAAAAAGAATGCCCCCTTTGGATTTTTGAGAAACTTTAATGTCCCCCCCCCATTTCTCCTTTCAACTCCTTGGACTTTTCGATATCACAATCTCCTTTTGCATTTTGAGAAACCCTTAAGCATCCCCATTTTTCCTTTTTCATCATTCAACCCGTCTGACTTTTTGACATCAAATTTTCGCGCCTCTGCATTTCCCTTTTATCATCATTCAACAACTTTGCTTTTTCTGAATTACGACCCCCTTTTGATTTTTGAGAGACCCTTACTCCTCTATCTATTTCTCTTTCATCAAGATCCTACACTTTTTAACTCCTATTTCTTACGGTAAATTCTATAAAGTAATTTAAAATTAATATTACAGAGAAAAAAGTTCTTTTTTTATTAAGGGTTTGGCCAGGACCGGATTAAGGCCTTAGTGGGCGCCTAGGCTAAGACATTTGATTGATTGATTTGGAGGTTTGAGCAACTCAATGGGCTATAAGCAGTCGCCAATCCTCAAATTAGGGTCAGTGGTACTAGGAAAGGGAGAGAGCCAGTGCCGTAAGACAAACACAACATCCATGCCTCACCGGGATTCGAACCCGGACTCCTTTCGAGCGAATGATCAGAGGCCATCGCTTTGACCACTCCGCCACAGGGGCGGCCTAAGACATTTGAGTGGGTCCACAAACACTTATGACGGGAATCATAACGAAGTCCGTTAAAACACGAAACTGCAGCAATATGATTGTCATAATTATTACGTAGTGCATTCTTCAAACTAATAAATTATCTGCACAGTTTTCATAATAAGTCACAATATTTTTCATTTTTCTCATAGGAAAATGAGTTAAAAGCTTAAGATTCCTAGTTTTTGTCTTGGATTTTCTAATGATTTAGCATAATATACTTTCTTAGTGCAACTTTTTTGTAAAGCAATGTGAACCCACAGGGGATTTTGACTATTAACGGTCCCGAGTGCAAATTGGGAGTTGTAGGTGGATGGTAGTGAAAAAGCTGAAACTGTCTCACCGACCCCGCTGTACACAGCAACATGAAGCCTTTAGCCTTGGTGAGTCACTGCCTTGAAATCTGTTCGTCTTCCAGCCTGCAGCCTGTGTTTCTGACTAAGTGCAAATCATAACAGACAAAAGTAAAAATATTTTATAAATCTCTCTCTCTCTCTCTCTCTCTCCTTATTTATCAGGGTCGCGGTTGGCCTAGTAGGCAACGTTCATGACTGCCACATGCCGCCCCGGTGGCGCAGTGGTCTAAGCGATGGCCTCTGATCATTCGTCAACAAGGGGTCCGGGTTCGAATCCCGGTGAGGCATGGATGTTGTGTTTGTCTTACGGCACTGGCTCTCTCCCTTCCCTGGAACCAGTGACTCTAAATTAGGGACGGGCGACTACTTATAGCCCATTGAGTTGCTCACGGTGGTCGTTAAACCTCCAATCAAAAAAAAAAAAATGACTGCCACGGAAAGGACCTCAGGTTCGATTCCAGGCAGGTACGAACGCTCGATCCACTAAATATCCGCCGTGCGTCGGATGGGCACATTAAGCCGTCGGACCCCGAGTGCTAGCCCTCCGGTAATAAATAAGGGCGTCTTCATCCCCCTTTCTACTTCGCTTCCGTGCCACTTTCCTATCGGGCACTCTAGGCCAAATCTCCTAGCTTCCTATTTCTAAGGGTTGTTTAAGACCTGGGGTCAGACACTCCCTTCCTAAAATCCTCTACATATGATCATTTGATCTCTCTCTCTCTCTTTATCTGACTTTATATTTATTATTTCCTCAGGCATGCCGCCTGGGCTTTTGTTCTTGGTAGGCCTCAAGGCCATAACCCATATAGATCCCCCCCTTAATGCTGCCCAGAGTTTAGCGACCACCGTGAGCAACTTAACGGGCTATAAGCAGTCGCCAGTCCCTAATTTAGGGCCACTGGTTCCAGGGAAGGAAGACAGCCAGGGCCTTAAAAATAACACATCCATGCCTCATCGGGATTCGAACTCGGAGGAATGATCAGAAGAAAGCTCTCAGACCACCGTGCCATCGGCCGGCAAAAATAAAATGTACTGAAACAACATTTCAAACAAAAAATAAGCACAAAGAGTTTTCATATTACAAAAACTTAACAAAAATGCAAAGTACCTTAAGAAACAACAGAAACAAAACGAATATTATTCAAAGGATCCTTTTGAGTTTGTTTTACGCGTTGAAAATTCCAGGCTTGCAAGTGCGAAAAGCAAATCATTTTCGCCATATTGAATAGATTGAAGAGCTACGATTTCAGGTCTAAAGACAAGTTTCTTGAAATAAAATTTCAAAATGAAAATTATTGTTTAAGTAAGTAAAAAATATATTTTTGTAATGAAAATCTCACTTTGCTTGAAATTTCTTCACGTGTGGAAACTAATGAAAAACAACGAAATAGTGGGGGGAGGGGGAAGTTGAGATAAAACAAGAAGAATTGACGCCAAATTCCCGGTTGTGATGAGTTCAGCCTGTGATAGAGTGTTAGTCGTATTACATTAAAAACAGTTTCAAGGTAAAAAAAAATCTAATTAATAAAACGGTACTATACACCAACTACACTCAAAATAGTACAACTGCACTAACGATCCGAATTCCCTGGTGTTGAATAGGAATCAGCGTTTCCAAGCTTTCTAATATTTAAAAAAGCAGAACCAATCAAGTTGATCTCTCTATGCATACACAGATTAACTTGATTTATTAATCTCTCTATGCTGTGTTCAATTCCCTACTTACCAAAAGTCTCCTATCAACTCTTGAACGCACTCGAGATGAACCTCGGTGTCAGTATAAGGTCTCTCACATCTTTATGGGCCATGCTTAAGTGGCCGCGGGTGGCCGAGTGGGCAACGTTCATGACTGCCACGGGAAGGGCCTCAGGCTCGATCCCAGGCAGGTACGAACGCTCGATTCACTAAATACCCGCAGTGCATCAGATGGGCACGTTAAGCCGTCGGACCCCGGGTACTGGCCCCCGGTAATAAATAAGGGCGTATTCCTCCCCTTTCTACTTCGCTTCCGTGTCACTTTCCTATTGGGCGCTCTAGCCCAAATCTTCTAGTTTCCTATTTCTAAGGGTTGTTTAAGACCTGGGGTCAGACACTCCCTTCCTAAAATCCACTACTCATGATCATGTGCCATGCTTAAGAGTAATACTGACAAGTCCCTTCTTTGAAACGAGGCAGGTGTTTATGCCATTCCTTTATAATATCCAGACGGCTGCAAGCGATACTACATTGGAATGGCCAAGCGTTCATTTAGAATTAGTGTAAACGAACATAAAAGGGACACAAAAAACGGTAAAGTAACCACAGCCCTACCCAGAGAAGTCAAGTTTAGGTCCGTTACTCCTATGTGGGAGGACATAAAGAAATTAGCTTCTTACTCCACTCTTAAATCTACTGCCATTCGCGAAACTTTGGAGATCGTTACCAACCGCGAGTCTTGCAATGACAGCGTATGGCTGGAGTTCCCGCAAATATAGAATCAGTTCTTCAAATAGTGAATGCCTTTGTTTTACTACCAGAATTCCGTGTGCTAAACGAACATGATGCCTTGCGTCTTTAAATGAATAATTACATCCGCATTTGTTCGCTTATTGTCAAGTCAAGTCACCCCGTTCAAATTGTTGAAGTGTTCTATTATTCAGTTTGCAGTTTGCTGCCTACCTAACTTGAAAAAGCCATCTGGTTGATGTGAAAAAGCTTGGAAAGTTTGATTTCTATTCTACGCCAAGAAATTCGGATCATTAGTAGAGTTGTGCTATTTTGAGTTTCAAGATAATTTATTTTATTTCTAACTGCGAGATAGGTGGATCGGATTTTAAGCATTAAAATAGAATTTCGCGCCATCAATCGGGAAGATGTTCCATTGGGAAAACTGAACATTGTGTTCCCGCTTATTCAATCGAGTCAAAAAAATAGTTTCAAACATTTCATTTCTTGCGGAGCAGTTTCAGTTATAAATTTGTCGCTCCCCTGTGGCGCGATGATCTAAACGCTGTCTTCTTACCATTCGGCCGAGATGGGTACGATTTCGGATCCCAGTGAGATATTGGTGTTGCGGTCGTTAAACCCCGAAACAAATAATAAATTTAAGTTGTTACATAAATCGCCTACACAGAAAACACATTGTATCAAGGAGATCAAAATGCACTGCTTAACATACAAAATTCCTCACTAGGAAATTTGGGTGGTCTGGAAAGTACATGCCGAATTTGTATAGCATGCTGATGATTGGTCGCCATGTATGCCACCGTCATATATGTAAATGACGCAGCTACATAAATGGATGTGTGAGAAGTCCGTGTATCAGCTTGTTCTGAAAGCTGTGGAAAGAAAGACAGGGGTGTGGCTGTAAAGTCGTAGGACGATGAGCGACAATCCTTTGCATGTAAGGCAAGCCATACTTTACCTCTACCATAAGCGCAACGCAGGCTGCACGGGAGATCGTGATGTGTACACGGTCGCTGCTGTAGCAGACAGAACAATTCGCAAGTGGTTTGCCAGATTTCGAGATGGAAACTTCCACCTGGAAGATGAAGAGCGCTTGGGCAGGGCTTGCGCCATTGGTGAGGACCAGCTGCCATTGGTGAGGATCAGCTCCGTATCTATCGAAATACACCATCGATGAACACCTCCGGAAGTTTTTTTTTTGTTTGTTTGTTTGTTGATTGGGAGAGTTTAACGTCCACCGTGAGAAACTCAGTAAGCTATAAGCAATCTCCCGTCCCAAATTTAGGGCCACTGGTTCCAGGAAAGGAAGACAGCCAGTGCCGTAAGACAAACACAACATCCATGCCTCACCGGGATTCGAAACCCCAGCCCATCTCGGACGAGTGATCAGAAGCCATCGCTTAGACCACTGTGCCACCGGGGTGGCAGGAACTATGCCTACGTCACTCGGGGTGATGTATGGGTACCACCCAATTTGTCCGAGATAAACTTGCTTGATCGGGTTTCTATCTGTGACACGCTTCTGAAACGCAACAAAGATGATCCGTTTTGGGGAAGATTGTTAACTGGTGACGAAAAATGGATCGTTTACAACAATGTAGTGAGGAAAAGGTCATGGTTGAGGCATGGTGACTCACTTTTAGCAACCCCTAAAGCGGGACTACACCCATAGAATATTTTGCTCAATGTTTGGTGGACTGTGAAGGCGTACTGCAGTATGAGTTCCTACCGAACAACTAAGACATAAATAGCTATTGTTATACGGAAATATTCAAACTTTAATCAAATCGTAAGTTTTGTTATTTTGTGCGCAAACGGCAGCTAGAGAAATTCACTTCCCAGTCAAAAAGACGCTTAGCACAGATTCATTTCGGAGAAAGGTCATACTTCGTCGACCGTGGGACCTCCCACTAACGAAAGGACATACCCTTTCCCCCGTCATTATACATCACTATCTCTCAAAGCCCCGCCAGGGACAATGGGAGCAAGTAATTAATAGTCGACTTCTTACACCTAGAGCATTTCCCTACAGGACAGATCGTGTAGGGGAATGGAACGGATAGGAGTCATAAATGAGGAGTTTCGTTGGTGATTTTGAGGGGAGAAGTGGGAAGAATTTTGCTCGGTCTCAGAGCAGGGGAAACGCTTTTGCACGGAATGAGAAGGAGATTTCAGCGGGAATTACATAGAGGAAGTCGGCCGAGATATCTATCAATCCGCTGGAAGTATTTACTATTCAATCAGACCAACCAATTTTCCAATATTTCCCCTTTTCCCCCGATCTGATGAATAAAGATACGTGCAAAAGAAAACATCTGTCATAACATTCGATTTTTTTAAGTCACTTATTTTATTTGCTTCCCTGCTCCAATAACAGGAACCTGCAAACAGCGATTCTTCTAAGTTGGCGTTCCCCACAATACATGAAACTAAATCAAGCCAACACTATATATACTGCTCACAATTGAACATTCTGTAGGCAGCAATCAAGAAAAAATGCCTTGGTTAAGCAAATAGGACTGGCGTTGTGTTCCAGCAGGACAATGCAAGACCTCATGTTACTCTGAGGACACGACAGAAGTTGCTAGAGTTTGGGTGGGATGTCCTACCTCGCCCGCGGCATATTCTCCGGCCACTACTCCCTCAGACTACCACCTATTCAGATTGATGTGGTTTGGGTGTGACGCTAACCTCATCAGGCATATTCTTTGCACAGTGCTTCCTCAGACTACCACCTATTAGATTGCTAGCGTTTGGCTACACGCTACCTCAGCAGGCATATTCTCCGGACATTACTCCCTCAGACTACCACCTATTCAGATTGATGTGGTTTGGGTGTGACGCCAACCTCATCAGGCATATTCTTTGCACAGTGTTCCCTCAGACTACCACCTATTAGATTGCTAGCGTTTGGTCGGGATACCTAGCTCAGCAGGCATATTCTCCGGGCTTTACTCCCTCAGACTACCACCTATTCAGATTGATGTGGTTTGGGTGTGACGCCAACCTCATCAGGCATATTCTTTGCACAGTGTTCCCTCAGACTACCACCTATTAGATTGCTAGCGTTTGGTCGGGATACCTAGCTCAGCAGGCATATTCTCCGGGCTTTACTCCCTCAGACTACCACCTATTCAGATTGATGTGGTTTGGGTGTGACGCCAACCTCATCAGGCATATTCTTTGCACAGTGTTCCCTCAGACTACCACCTATTAGATTGCTAGCGTTTGGTCGGGATACCTAGCTCAGCAGGCATATTCTCTGAACATTACTCCATCAGACTACCACCTATTCAGATTGATGTGGTTTGGGTGTGACGCCAATATAATCAGGCATATTCTTTGCACAGTGTTCCCTCAGACTACCACCTGTTAGATTGGTAGCGTTTGGTCAGGATACCTACCTCAGCAGGCATATTCTCTGGACATTACTCCCTCAGACTACTACCTATTCAGATTGATGTGGTTTGGGTTTGGCGCCAACATAATCAGGCATATTCTTTGAACAGTGTTCCCTCAGACTACCACCTGTTAGATTGGTAGCGTTTGGTCGGGATACCTATCTCAACAGACATATTCTCCGAACATTGCTCCCTTAGACTGCCACCATTTCAGATCGCTTCAGAATTCCCTTAATGGCACGAGGTTGGATTCTTTGGACAGGGTCAGAAATCAAATAAATCAGTATTTCGTGCTGAAGCCTGCAAAATTCTGGGAAGGCGGAGTCTGCAGCGTGCATGACCGATGGCAAAAGATTATACAGTAACAGAGTACATATATCATTGATTAAAGGTCTGGTTTTTCTCTGCCAAACGTGACGTTCTTTTACATGCTGTTTTTCGGTAGAAAATTGACAGCCCAAAATTTTCGAAATGATGGGAATGTGTCGATAGTTGGGTTATGTAAATGATTGAAGTTGTGAGCCAATCACGTGATAGGTGATGAAAATAAAAGAGCAAAACGGCTTGGCGTAGCTACCTTTCGTTGTCCTTATCTAGGCGTGTGGATAATTGCATCGGTGTGATCTCGGTGACGAAAGCACGTGTAGGGGTAAGAGTGCCTGTGTGACGTCATCGGGAGTCCTCCCATCACACGGACATCTTTATCATCATATGGACACGACTGTATGGTATCTGTATATCGTCGCGGCGGAACCACATCAGAATGCAACTACTGTCTACCGAATGTGACGACAGTGGTTGGTCAAAGTTAACGTGCCTTGTCGTAGGGGGACTGGTGTATGTAGGCTGCTGTCGGAATGTCGCCAAAATGGCCACATTCGACAGCATGATCTAACAACCCTATAATTCACAGCGCCCGACATGTGCAGACAACTATGGGAATCCCGGTATTAACATATTAACACGGGCTGCGAATAGTAGATTGGTTGAGGCAGGATTGCGTAATTGCCAGCCATTTCGACGATTGACCCTCACCGTAGCACACCGTCGCGCAATTTTGCATTGGTGTGTAGCAAACATAAGTGGCGGGGCGAATGGACCCTGTCGTATTCACCGACGAGTCTCGGCTCTGTCTCAGCACCGACGATATCCGATTGTGAGTCTACGGAAAGTGTGGTTACCTGGGTGATCTCTCTCTCTCATCCATGAGGGACACAGTGTACCTCAGCCTGGAGCCACGGTTTAGGGTGCTATCGTTTTCAACAGTCGTTCATCGCTCGTATGCGTAGTGGCTACAGAGACAACACGACGATATGTCGACGAAGTGCTGCAGCCCATTTTGTAGCCGCATCTCCGTGGCAGAGTTGGACAGGAATACATTACAAAGTAATGGAAGTACAGATTACAATAAGCGTGAAAAGCAGTAACAGCTAATGCATTACTAGGTAATCTCAAGTATGGCTTGCCCAAGGTAATGGAATTAATCTGTAATGCATTACAATGAAGAGGATATAATTCAATCATTTAATAACGCCATTCAAACGCAATGGAATTATTTGGTAATGAAATTACACAATTTGCAAATAATAATTACATACTAATACTTTATACGTGTGTCAAAAGCTATATTCTAGAAAAGTCGGCCACGTAACATACGTAGCAGACAGAGACCGAAGCGTCGTGTAGAATGTTCTAGAAGCGACAAGAATGGATTAGACGTTTGTAGAATGTTCCAGAATGATCGCGCAGTGGGAAATTGGGGAGCTTTATGTAAATCCAAAATATTCCAGAAGGTGCAGGTCCTGTCGTGAAGTATATACGTATGAAGGAGTCAGTCGCTCGCTAGTCCAGTGTTCGTATCGTACAAGAACACTTGAGAAGTACAGCAAAATGTCTAGAGTTCGCAAATTTCTGTAATATTCGGCAGAGCACCCTGAGTTGCTGAACTGTGAGTGTAGTGCTAATATGTGCTTGCTTGTGGCTATAATGGGGTAATTATTTTGGACAGTGAAACGTATGTAATGGACGAGAATACTGTGCTGGAGATGGACGAAATGAGTATCGCTAACCGAAATAAACATCCCATTCGTACTTACTTCATGTGCATTATTTCGTTCAAATCAGTTTACTTGAGGCGAAGACGGGGCAACTACTCATGTCATACACGTACAATATCCAATACTTACACATGCACGCATTTGAGGTCCGAGGGGTGGAACAATTATCAAATAATCTACACAACGTGTAAAGGTGTACTAGCTGCTGGTTTATTCACGTTGTATTGTTATCCATAAGTTATTGGTTAATTACCAAAAAATTAACTATTACGATTATAATGGGTAACTTCTGCATGTCATTACAATTACCATGTAATTCTAATGACCCGTTTACCATTACCATGTAATGGTAACGCTATGTTCTTGTTCCCATTACCATTACGCTGTCATGCATTACCAATTAATTCAATTACGATTTTGCCCAACTCTGATCCATGGTAGCTCTAATACCCAGTTTCAATAAGATAACGCCTTCGTGTATACCCTAATAACAGGAGACAGTACCTACGAGGGCGGCACAAGTGGGGCGCTGGCTTGTGACCAATCGTCCGAGGTGGGTCCGGGTTCGAATCCCAGTGAGGCATAGATGCTGTGTTTGTCGTAACCCTAAATTAGCAACGGGAGACTGCGTGTAGCTCACTGAGTTGCTCACGGTGGTCGTTAAACCTCCAATAAAAAAAATAATAAATAAATTACAAACAAGGTGTTGAAGTGCTGCCCTAGTCAACCCTAGGTGGCACATCCTTGCAATTTGACGTACGCCCAACACTAAGCCATCGTCTTCTATTCCTAAAAAACGGTGACTCAGTGTTGGGCCTATGTTAAATTCCGACGCGATCTATATGTCTCTCCCAATAAAGAAAGCGTGGCAGACGAATTAACGCCTCTGCATAACCTCCACACAAAGTGTATCTATACCGAGGGAACATCTTCTATGAAGCACGTGATCATGATAATTGTACCTATAGATACTGCCGAGAAAATAGGGGATTTTCGTGGAAAATAAATTCCTAGGGATACCACTGCTTTCACTTTACGGGATGGAAGGACAATTTGTTGTGACATTAACAAAAATGCTTCGTCACACAGTTGATAGTGCGATAAATATGCTTCGCCATCTCAGCTAATATCTATATCCGTGCTAGAAATCAGTGCGCTAGTGCTAAATAAATAAAGATTAGTGCTTCACACATGCCTATCTTCAACGGTAAAAAATTTCTTCATGATGTTTTTCAGTCACGTACGGAAAGCCCTACCTAACTCCGTGGCATCTTGATGTAATATTGCGTAAATTTTCGCCCAGGTGAAGCAGTAGTTTAAGCGCTGGTTTATGATTGGGGATCCGGGTTCGAATCCCGGTGAGGAATGGATGTTGTGTTTACCTTACGGCATACTGCTCTTTCTCTTCTCTGGAACACGTTACCCTAAATTAAGGACGGGAAACTGCTTATTTCCCATTGTGTTGCTCATGGTGGTCGTTAAATACACAAATAGCAACACAGCGTAAATTCAAATGAAATATTAGAGCTTTCTTTCAGCACTGAGAAAGAGAAATTTTACAGTTGTACTCGCATAACAAAAGATACGCAGTATTCCTCAAGAAGTGTACTGGCTGAATTTTTCGGGAACAACAGTAACTATGAAATCAGGATATTTTAATTTTTACTGAAATAAATGGTTGCCTTGTGAGTACCACCTTCTTAAACCCCGACTACGAAACCTTTTCATTTTTATGAATTCTTTGTATCTAAATTTCTTGTTAGCAATGCATCTATGGAATGCACGAACACGGAAAAAAAATCCCAAATATGTAATGTTATGTAAAAACGGACTTTACATAAATTGTAGAAAATTTAGCACCTTCCCATTTATGAATAAAAACCTAAAAAAAATATTTGTAAAAGAAATAAAGCCATCCAGGTGGCACAGTGGTCTTAGTGCTGGCTTCTGACTGTTCGAATCCCGGTGAGGCATGGATGTTGTGTGTGTCTTACGCAGTGGCTCTCTCCCTTCTCTGGAACCAGTGACCCTAAATAAAGAAAGGCAGAATGCTTATAGTCTAACGAGTTGTTCGCGGTGGTCGTTGAACCCTTATCAAAAAAAAAAAAAAAAAAAAAAGAAGGAGAAGAAATAAATAATAATAAAATATAGAAAAATTCACGCTCATACGCAACATAACTCTAAAACAAGGCTTTCTTTAACAGAAGTTGCAAAAATTAGCGTGTATATGTTGAGATGGAGATCGCTAAGAGCAGTGGTGCGCAATCTTTTAATGGGTGCGACCTCACTGAAGAATTATTTCATTACGTCACAATGTAAATAAAACAAGGGATTAAAAATTATAATTTTATATGCATTTTTAAAAGACATTTATTTTATATTCACCAGTATTAGTTACATTTATTAATTAAAAATTTCAAAATATTTCATCTAATTTGAAATAATATGTTGGAAATATTGAAACACAAAATAAACACATTTAGCGGAAGGAAAAAAGCTAAACACAACCTTTGTTTGACAGTCCTAATGTGAAATTTGCGATTGCATATTATCTAATTCTAATCATATTCTTTTGGTAACCACTCTATTTTCTATATAAAAAAAAAAAAAGAGGAAAAAAAGAGAAAGAAATGGCGACCTCTTAATAAACCCTCCTGACCACAAAAAGGGTTCCAACCCAAAGGATGCGCACCCCTAGCTTAGAGTACAGCACTGAAAGTGTCAGTTTGATAGGTAAAATAATTGTCAAGAGACTGCACAGTGCGATATAGCTTGAGATAATCAACGAACAAGAGAAAAGACCCATGAATGTAAAGAGTTAGGTCGTTGATGTACATGGAAAACAGTAGCCGTCCTAAATTAGACCCTTGGGGTATCCCAGATATAACTATCGGTCGACAACGATTCCAACAGTGAAGACTGTGAGTAAAAAGCGTAGAGGAATGGTGAAACATGAATCTACCATAATGACTTCCCATCATACAAAAGGAAAAAAGGAACAAAACGTAGCTTGATCTCACAGGAGATTTTTGTAATTCAATATCCGTTGAAGTGGTTTAACAACAACACGCACGTACAAGATGGTTGCAGTACTAATTAAAATGTAGAATAAATAATATTAGAATGAAGATAAGTATGAAAATAATGTTGCGGTTTTTGCATTATTCGAACTATTGGGTGTCTGCAAAAGTTCTACCCGTTTCTGTAATAGATGCAAATTGCGATCGGAGTAGTTACGTCACAGATGACGCGGCGATGCCAAATTATCGGCCAATAAAGCATGGAGCAATAGAGCATACAGAGGCACTAGGTTTGTCCGAGTAAGTCATTCGTAACGGAAATCACGGACGGTGTAACATGCCATGCGATAGGGAGCACATTAGATATTGTTTACTGTACGAGTTCGATAAAGGCAGTACTACAGCCGCGGCTTGCCGCAACATCTGTCAAGTGTATGTGGAGGATGCAGTTGACGACAGCACATGTCGCCATTGGTTTCGGAAATTCCGGGACGGAGACAGAAGCTGTAAAGATCAACCACGTCCTAGGCGTCCATCCGTGGTTTCTGACGAGGATGTGGACCAAGCCATAACAAATGACCCACATCCAACGGTTCATGAATTAGAACAACAGTCGAAAGACGGATGCATGAGCTTGGGTTCATCACCATGTTCGATAACTGGGTTCGGCAGCAGCTTTCTGCAAAGCAACGAGAGGAGAGAATCCGTACTTGTGTTTCATTGCTTTCTCGTCTCAGAAATGAACCGTTCTGGGGACGAATTGTAACGGGTGATGAGAAATGGGTACTGTACCGTAATGTAAAGCGTCAACGGACTGTATGCCAAGGTGCGGAGCCTGCTCCATCGAGCTCAAAAGGAGGACTGCATCCCAAAAAGGGGTTTTGTTGAGTATTTGGTGTGATGTCCAGGGAATTATCCACTGGGAGGTGTTAGCACCTAACCGAACGATAAATGCTGACCTCTACTGCCAATAGTTGGACAGTTTGCGTGAACAACTGACATCGAAGCGGCCAGCACTCGTCAATCGCAAAGGCGTGATCCTTCATCATGATAACGCCAGACCTCACGCTGCTTTAATCAGTCGGCAAAAATTACTGGACTTTGGTTGGGAAATATGACTTCACCCGGCGTATTCCCTTGACCTGGCACATATGGCCTACCACCATTTTCGATCGTTACAGAACGTCTTCGCTCTCCAAACCGTCAATGATGTGAAAACGGCATTATATGACTTTTTTTTTTCAGGAGTTTCATCAAATAGAAGTCATCGTTCTTCCTACGTTTATAAGTGAGTCACGGAATAATTCTCATCGGCCGCCACCGGGAATCGAACCCAGGGTCTTCCAGTTACGCGCAAGACATGCTTCCACTGTACCACAGCGGCCTCGAAATTCGACAGACTCCCATGCGACAAACTGCCAAACCACCTGGCAGGTTACTTTCTTTGGAGCCCTGCACAATGCTGGGGATTCACCAAAGATGAACAGCAGCAACTGAACAAATAACTAGAAGGCGAAAGAATAATACAGTCTTCCAAACCGCACAATGGTGGTGTGAGTTGGAAAATCTTTTCAAAGCATACATGTGTGTTGGAAAATCTTTTCAAAGCATACATGTGTGTTGGAAAATCTTTTCAAAGCATACATGTGTGTTGGAAAATTGTCACGTTTTTGAGATAAATTGCAACAGTAAACAAAAGCTCTCTCTTTGAAGCTTGAAGAAAGATCAGTGACACTTTTAACGGTGTTATTCTCACGGCTGGAAACAAGAGCGTTTAGCGATTCATAAGCTCGACAACTAACAGTGGAAACGTGGAATCATGGTTGTTGCAAATAATATTTGTAAACAATAAGTCAAATTTTGCATTATGTGCTGCGGTTTCCCAATGAATTATGGATCACACACACACACACACACACACACACACACACACACACACACACACCGGACAAAAAAAATTACTCCAGAACTTTACTTTTAATACTTAGTTACATCACCACATGCAAAAATCACAGCTTTAATTCTTGCTGGAAGATATTCAACAAGATGATTTAAATAAATTAATACAATTTTTGACCCTTCTAAGGACACCTTGCCTCGTAATTCATTGATATTCCTGGGATGCTGAAGTTCGGTTTTTACACTTCGTTGAAAGTGGTCCCATAAGTTCTCAATGGGATTCAAATCTGACGATTTAGCTGGCCAGTCCATGTCTCCCAAATTTTTATCATGCTCTTCACATCATTCCATAATAGCTTTATGAATCCTACAGTTGTCATCCTGGTAAATCGGATAAGTTACTTGACGAGAATGCTGCAAATATTGTGCAAAATGAAACGCATGATTGTCTAAAGATTTTATGTAAGCATGCTACTTCATCGTATTTTTCACCTCTACTAGTGAACCTAATTAATAACCATTAAAACAACCCTACAGCATTACAGATCCACCTCCTTTGGCAAGAACTCATTGAACACACTCACGATTGAATGTTTCTTTAGACCTCCTGTTGACCCTACGCGTTGCATCATTTGAATATAGGAAACATTTGGAGTCATCCGACCATATGGCAGCTTTCCACTGATAAACAGTCTATGTCCTGTGAGGTTTGGCCCAAACTAATCGAGCTTTTTGTGAGCTGAAATTAACATTGATTTTAGTCATGTAACTGTACTCCAGATATCCATTGGATGAAGCTCCCTACGCAAATGCGTCTCAGATATAGACGTGTGAGGCCCATTATTAACAGCCTGGAGGTGTTCCTGCCTTGTTTGAAATCTGTTTTTCATTGACTAGGAGATAATTTTTGCGCCGGTCAAAACTTGTCAAAATGGTGTTTCGTCAGCAGTTTTTCCTTTTATTTTAAGTCAAGTTTGACTTAACCAATATTCATAAACACGTAGAACTGCTCTTTTGCTAACACTAACAAATTCAGCAACTCCTTTTTGGTAGGACAAAAGCTATGACACTTTTTTACCAGTCATTTACATCTGTCTTTCAAACCAATTGCTTTTAATTTTTCAAAACTTTCAACCTATGACGAAGTAACTTTCTCCGTGATTGTTATGCCAGGGGAGATTTTCGAACCACCAACCCTCGGCTCCGGAGCTCCGAGGGCTATCCACTGTACTACACTAGCATGTGCTTTCATTGCTATCTGCCTTTATCTCATGTGCATCCTGCGAGGAAGGCACGTCACCGCAGGAAGCACATGAGATAAAGGCAGAATGAGTTCTTTCTATATAAGTTTTTACTATATTTCCTTACAGAAATTCGGCGTCTATTTGATTTGTTTTCAATCTGCTTCAATTAAAAATTTCACTCCGTTATAGGATGAGCAACATCCCTTATATCATCATCATCATTGTCAACCATTATCAATCCACTGCTTCCCCAAGTTTCCTCCACAACGGTCTGTCTTGTACCAGTCTCCTCCATGTCACTCCTGCATACTTTCGTACTTTCGAATTTCATCCACCCATCTCCCATGCGGTCTTCTTCTGGGTCTTTTCCTGTCCCTTGGAATCCAATCTAAAATTTCGGTTGTCCATCGATGGTCTGTCCTTCTGGCAGTATGTCCAGCCCATTGCCATTTCAGGGATTTAACTCTGATCATGATGTCTTCCACTCTTGTCCTTTTTCGGATCCACGAGTTCCTCTTCTTATCTCTTTTTTGAGTTGTCTGCAGCCTTTGTATGTCTCTTTTAGTAAAGGTCCACGGCTCTGCACCATACGTAAGCACTGGAAGGATGCATTGATCAAACACTTTTCTTTTAAGACATAATGGCATATTGCTCTTGAAAATTATGCTGTTTCTTCCAAAAGCTCTCCAGGCAAGTTTTGTACGCCGATTAATTTCTTCATCAATGTGACCCTCACTTGATATCTGCGTCCGAGATAAACGTGCGGGCCTGTTATCTCCAGCTTTTCTCCATCAATCGATAAATCTTCATTTCTTGTAAAAGCATTGAACATCACTTTTGTCTTCTGAAAGTTCATTTTTAATCCCTTTTCTTTACTCTTGTAACCAAGTTCCTGGAACATACTCTGCAGCTCTGATGGGGTAATTGTAAAAATGACTACGTCATCAGCAAAACGAAGGCGGGTTAGATAATCTCCATTAATCTTTATCCCCTTGTTTTCCCATAATAATATTTATTTAAAGCTTAAAAACAACCGTCTTAGGCCGGGCTATACGGTAGTATTTAAATAAAATTCTAATTGCAGCCTGAGAAATATGGCATAAATATAATTGCATATATCGCTGCAGGTGATTGACTTTTTGTCCGGTATCTTTATTTTGTTAATTTAGATGGACTGCCTATCATAAAGGTCTACATCAAAGAAAGAAAACCGCTTGTGATAAAGTGCACATGCGTTAAAGTGAAGGCATAAATCATATCGCTAAACCGTTTGATCTTATAAAGAATTTACTCTAATGTGCAAGGGAGCATATTCTCACTGAAATAATCTTTTTCGACAGGAACAGGGTAACTGAAAAACAAAGAAATTCTTTTGGAAAACTTAAAGTGCAGGTTGATCACGATGTTCTGCATGATACATTGCTCGTTTTCAGGACTCAGTGCTTCAGCAAAAAAAAAAAAAAAAATTGTAAATGCCAAGTATATGCTGGACGAAAATGTAACGATTTGCGTTTCGGAATTCAAAGGTATCATGTTCTTTTTTTTTTTTTATTCATGATAACAATCAAGAAACGAAACTAATTTCTGCTTCAGGGCTAGAAACCACTACATTACGGTTGAGCAACGATTGAAGAGATGCTTCTAAAACTGACGCATTGGACTCGTTCTGTGAAGTGCGAGAGCAAAAAAAAAAAAAAAAAAGATCTCTGTCTGATCGATGCTAACGTGTTTATTTCTGACATGTTTTGCTGGGAGAATTTTTGTACTCTGTTGATCACCTATGGCATCAGCACTGCAGTTTTTTCTGGTGGAAGAAAACACAGCATTTTTTTCAATACGAAGGAAATATCAAATGCGTTTTGCTAATGACGACATGCTGCTTTCTTTTTTTTTATTTTCTGGTTGATCTCAATAAAAAAACATATGTCCTAACTGGGAGAGTTAAAGCTCAAACAATACAATGCTAAACGGCAAATTTTAAGTGTACTGATTCATCTTACCGAACAACTCAATTGTTATTTCTTTGATATCTATTTTCTTTCAACCCAACCTATGGTCGAATTCTCTTGTTTCCGATAAGCTTCGGACTAAAAGAGGCATATTAATTTGGTCGGGTAATTTAATCGTTCAGCCTTGAAGCTTTTTTTACGTTAAATCTCAGTATAAGTATTGTCTGAATCGTTAGTGTGCAATTCTTGTGTAATTTTAAAGGGATTTTTTTTTTACCCTGCCAATTATTCTTTCTGTTTTGTTTTCCATTCAGTATAAGAAATCAACATTATTACTAACATTTTTTATTCAAAACACCATTTAACAAACTGCTAATGAGGAAACCATAAGTGCAACAAGAGAACTACATCTGGAAAAAGTTCCACATACTTGGTAGTTTAAATAACGATATGTTTGATATATCCCCCTCGCTTCTCAGTGACATGTAGTCACCTGACAACGAAATTGTGGAGAACTGCTTCTAGCGTATCCTCCGAAATAGAAAAGATTTCAGTTTCGATGGCTTGTAGAAGATCGGGAATTATTCAAGAGTTGTTCTGAAACACCATATGCTTAAGATAACCCCAAACATAAAAATCACAAAGCGGTAATGTCTAGCGACAGTGGTTGCTACGCTATACCTTTACCACGTACCTCTGGGTTACGATTACACACTACACGGTTGCCAAAGACCTCATCTAGATACTACAAGATTATTCCTGCTGTGTGAGGCGTAGCGTCATCTTGCCGAAACCAACACTGTTCAATATCTACACCATGCTAAAAAGGCACAGATTAATTCCTGGTAATCCTCAGGTACACATCGCTTGCGATGTTTCCATCAATAAACATTGGTCCAAAGATTCCAAATGCAGACATTGCATAACAAACAGTAGCTATTTCCGCAAGTAAAGGGTTGTCCACGACAAAACATGTGGATTTTCTAAGGTCTAAAATCTTGCACTTTGTTTACTGACATATCCGTTTAAATGAGATTGGAGGTTTGACGGCCACCGTGAGCAACTCCAATGGCTATAAGCAGTTGCCCGTCCCTAATTTAGGGTCACTGGTTCCAGGGAAGGGAGAGAGCCAGTGCCGTAAGACAAACACAACATCCATGCCTCGCCGGGATTCGAACCCGGACCCCTCTCGGACGAATGATCAGAGGCCATCGCTTAGACCACTGCGCCACCGGGGCGGCCCGTTTAAATGAAAACGTGCCTTATCGGAAAACCAAATTCTTTGCATAACATCCAGTTCTTCTTCCAAAAGTTCAGTGAATGCGTCTCTGTTTGGCATTTGGGGTGAGTGGTTGACTGAACTGAATTTGTAAAGGCAAGCTGACAGATCACTTCGGTAGATTTTCCCTACAGTACTGTATGACATGACCATCTGCTGTGAAAAATTTTACGCAAAATCTTCCTTGGACTTTGCAGCAAAATTTTCAGAGCTTCCTCCACCTTTTCTGGCGTTATCACTGATGGTCGCATACTGTGGCCCTTCCTAGCATCCAAAACATTGCCAGTCCTCTCAAACTTATCAATCAATCTCAACACTGTCTACTTACTGGGTCCATCACGCCCGTTGACGGTATTTCCTTTGAGTAATATCAACAGAATAGTCACTGGTGAAATACTTCTTCATACACTCATGTCCAAAAATTAAGAATCACTTATATTTTCATAGCATACTTTTACTCCGACAGGATCAGCATGAAAATATTTTAATAAGCAGTAAGCAAAGATGAAAAGGACATGTAAACACATAAATAAGTATGGATTTCTGCCTATTTATAGAAAAAATTCGGCAAAAGAATGAAATATACCATTTTCAGATATTGGCTCACAATAACTAAAATTGACAAAACAAAAAATTAATACTTTTTCATGGATCATTTTAATAGGATATATCCTGACTGCAATTCATGATTGGCATCGGTGGGCCATGCTTTGACGAGATTGTCCAGAGGATCCTGAGGAAGGTTTCTCCATTCCTCTTTCAGCGCCATCACCAGATCTATTTTGGTGCCAGATTGGGGATCGATTTCAACAATGCGCCTCCCAAGAGCGTCCCAAGCATTTTCGATTGGATTCACGTCGGGGAAGTACGCAGGCCATTCCATTTGGTCGATCCTCTTGCTCTCCAACAGTTCATCGATACATAATGATCGACGAGAAAGGGCGATATCGACCATGAAAACGAAATAATTTCCCACAGCACCGCGAAACAGCTTTACATGTTCTAAAATGACCTCTGTATAATGACGCTGGGTATTCATTACCGGTTTGTCCAATACTAGGAGCTCTGTACTCCCATTGATCATAACACCAGACCAGTTCATTACTACGCCACTCCTGTAATGGTCAGTTTCTATGATGTTTTTGGTTGAATAGGAAGTACGGGGTTCTCGCCAAATGTATTGCTGCTTAGTCACATGATCAATGAAATCGACTTTCGTCTGTGAACAGAATATTGGCCTATTGCTCTTCACACCATGTCGGGCATTCACGACACCATCGATAACGAGTTGTTTTGTGTGCTGGTGTCAATTGAACACACTGTACAAGTTTTCGGGTATACAATCCAAACGGCTTCACACGATATGACGCGATATTTTGGTACCCGTGCTTGATTCCAGCTGTTTTGCTAACTTCCCAGCTGTTATTCAGCAATATCTTTCAGCCGTTACAACAAGATAACGATCTTGTGATGGAAAAGTTTTGCATGTCCGATCATTACCAAAACTTCTGGCAGCTGTTCCATGTCCAGAATCATGTTAATCTATTCAATGTTCAAAATATTTTTACGATACCATAGATAGTCAGTTGTTTTGTGTGCTGGGGTCAATGGAACACACTGTACAAGTTTTCGGGTATACAATCCAAACGCCTTCACACGATATGACGCGATATTTTGGTACCTGTGCTTGATTCCAGCTGTTTTGCTAACTTTCCAGCTGTTATTCAGCAAGATCTTTAAGCCGTTACAACAAGATAACGATCTTGTGATGGAGACGTTTTGCATGTCCGATCATTACCAAAACTTCTGGCAGCTGTTCCATGTTCAGAATCATGTTATCTATTCAACGTTCAAAATATTTTTACGATACCATAGATAGTGAGTTGTTTTGTGTGCTGGGGTCAATGGAACACACTGTACAAGTTTTCGGGTATACAATCCGAAATGATTCAAATGCCTTAACACGATCTGATGCGATATTTTGGTACACGTGCTTGATTCCAGCTATTTGGCTTTGCTAACTAGCCAGCTGTTATTCAGCAAGATCTTTCAGCCGTTACAACAAGATAACGATCTTGTGATAGAGAAGTTTTGCATGGCCGATCACTACCAAACCTTATGGCAGCTGTTCCATGATCAGAATCATGTTAATCTGTTCAATGTTCAAAATATCTTCACGATACCATCTATAGTGAGTTGGTTTTGTGCGCTGGGGTCAATGGAACACACTGTACAAGTTTTCGGGCATACAATACGAAACGATTCAAACGTATTCACGCGGTTTGACGCCATATTTTGGTACCCGTGTTTGATTCCCGCTGTTTTTGCAAACTTCCCAGCTGTTATTTAGCAAGATCTTTCAGCCGTTACAACAATATAACGATCTTGTGATAGAGAAGTGTTGCATGGCCGATCACTACCAAACCTTCTGGCAGCTGTTCCATGATCAGTACATTATTTCCCGATCCGTGATACTACTCTCTGTGCAATTTCAAACTCCTTCGCTACGTCTCTAGTTTCTGCCCTTCTGCCAATTTACTAAAAATTCGCCCACGGGTAAAATCGCCTAGATGCATTCTTTCAGATGTACTACAATTCGCTATAACTACAAAAAGGACAGATCCACGCTTCTTTTTTTTTATTGAAGATTTAACGACGACCGTGAGCAACTCAATGGGCTATGAGCAGTCGCCCGTCCCTAAATTAGGGTCACTGGTTCCAGGGAAGGGAGAGAGCCAGTGCCGTAACAAAAACACAACATCCATCCCTCACCAGGATTCGAACCTGGACCCTTCTCGGACGAACGGTTATAAGCCATCGCTTAGACCACTGCGCCACCGGGGATCCCCACTTCAACACCTACAAAACAAACGATTTTTTCCCCACTCACTCTTCAGCTTTTATCGCCGATCGACAGTACACAGCTGTCACATGATTCATAACAATTTGCATATGACCAAACACTCTAACATAGCTTGCTCTTACGTGTTTCGATGACGTCAGGATGTTTTTACCGCTAACCAACGACTTGCGAGTCGGAAATTTAGCCTTGTGTCGTTAATCCTTCATTTTGGGGCATGAGTGCATTAAACACCTTCTGTTCAGTGCTGTATGCTTCCATTGTAACTGAATCTCCAAACATTCCTCTATCACAGGAGTATCACAAAATTTCACAAAGACGCGAAACAACGTCCCTGCAATGGAAAAAATGGTGACAAGAATTAAAAAATCAAATCACCCTGTATAAATATGCATGCGCAGATGTTCGATTGTTCGAGGGGACAGCACTTATAAAAATTAGAAAAGAAATGAGACAAGGTGACACCATAATTCCCAAACCCCTCAGTAACACAATTACCATTGTCTTTTAACCCTTTAACGACCATGACTCCAAAATCTTGTATCACTCTAAATACCACAACCTCCGGAACTGTCTGTTGGTTCACTTCTTTGTTTAATAACAACAATAGTGACCGAGGGTGACTCCTGCTGATACCACATAAGTCGTTCAAATTTGATAAACAGGTAAGCGAACGAAATATGACTCACTCTAGGTGATTCGGGCGGCTATGGCCGTTTGTATGTACGGGCGTTTTGGGCGTTATGGTCATTAAAGGGTTAATCATTGAACTCGGAAGAAATTACGTAACCTACACTGTTTTTTTTTTTTTTTTTTTTTGATGAAATCGTAATTTAGTCATTTTTACAAGTGCACGGTATAAATGCAGATGCTATCGATTTCAAAATATATTTTATTCAATGTAATTGCTTCTGCACATCCGATGAGAAATATTCTTGTCTCCACTCGATACCATTTATAACGAAGACCATTCTGGGTACAGTTTCTTTTTCAAGTAATGCATTGCTTTTGCGCTAGGGGGCGTAAAGTGAAACTGCGATTACCACGACATCCCTACTTCTAAAAGTCCGATTTGAAAAATTCTTTTTGCATCGGATAGAGCTCCTGATGAAAAATGTTCTGCATATAATCTTGCATTTCTGTAAAGAATAATTTGGCCACTAGGGGGCGTAAGTGCATATTTCAGTTTCTGATATGTTTGTAGCAATATTTACGCTTCTGAAAGCTTGATTTAAAACATTCTTTCCCGGTCAGATACCACTCCCCACGACAAGCTATCAGAGAATAACCTTGTGTTGAAAATAGCGCATACATTTTCCGCCAGACATCAGGGGACGTAGATGAATATCTCATTTTTTGTAGATATATCTGCTTTTAACAGTCCTATTTGATTATTTTTTTCGGAGAGCGTTCCGAATGCAAAATATGTTGCATATAATTTCAAACTTTTCTTTACGCACAAATATGCCACTAAGAATGCAGAAATTCACCTTTCCGTTTGCAGCATATTAGCAGCAATTTCTGCCCGTCTAAAGAGCTTGATTCAAAAGAATTTTTTTGGTCAGATACTACTAACTGTCTAAACATTTTGTGTACACTTATTGCCAAAAATAGTGGGAACTTTCCCGCTAGGGGTGTGGTTTTTTTAAATATCTGTCTGGTTCTTTTATATCACTTTTCCTGCTAGGTTCTAATTGATTTTTATTAATATCTGTGCTTTGAATGCCGTGTATTATTTACATTGTAGAACAGGTAGTCTCTACTCGTGTGGCTTTGTAGTTCACAGTTTTAGCGCTAGGAGGTGTTAGTGTGTATTTTCGTTTGATGCTATATCTTTCGTCGTCTAAAAATCCTTTTGAAAAATTCCCTTCCATACTATATGGCGTTCGTTACAATAAAGATGGGAAATATGGTATTTTTAAATTCGTCCATAGCTTGCCCGCTACCGCTAGGGGTCAGAAATGTCAAAACCTTTTCTCACTATCTCAGCTTGCAAGAGACGTATTTCAATAATTATTTTTCCTTAAAATAGGTTTTGTTGTGAAGGACACATTTCACATATTTTCAACTTTTGCATTATTCAAAATTCTTCCGCTGGGGAGCGTAAATTTAGGTCATGTTTTCTCCAATCAGGTAATCCCAAAATTACTGTCGTTTTTTCAACGTGTGAAGAAAAGAAAGAAAAACTTACCTGGAACAGATGTTTTAATCCATATAATAATTGCCCCCTGTATTTACAACCTTCTCCCATCGATCGACAAGGTTTTGAATACCAGGCTTTGCCGCCCCGGTGGCGCAGTGGTCTAAGCGATGGCCTCAGACCATTCGTCCGAAAGGGGTCCGGGTTCGAATCCCGGTGAGGAATGGATGTCTTACGGCACTGGCTCTCTCCCTTCCCTGGAATCAGTGACCCTAAATTAGGAACGGGCGACTGCTTATAGCTCATTGAGTTGCTCACGGTGGTCGTTAAACCTCCAATGGAAAAAAATGGATGGAATACCAGACTTGTAGAATTCCATGGGTTTCGATGCAAAAAAGGCAGAGAGCGTTCGCCGTACCTCCTCCACATTTCGAAGTGTAGTCCCAGCAAGATGGTTTTGCAGGCTGAGAAAGAGATGATAGTCGGATGGGGCGATGTCAGTGGAATATATGATGCGGAAGGCTTTACCATCAGAAGTCCTGCAACGTGGCACTGGTCATTTTCGCTGTGTGTGGTTTTGCGTTGTCCTGCTGCAGAACCACACCTTTACGATTCACGAGTGCTGGACGTTTATCCTGCAAAGCAGTGCATAGACGCTGCAGCTGCTGACAGTAGACTTCCCTGTTTTTTTTTTTGTTTTTTTTTATTGGAGGTTTAACGACCACCGTGAGCAACTCAATGGGCTATAAGCAGTCGCAGACTTCCCTTGTAATGGTTTTGTTGGGTGTCAGCAGCTTGTAATGGATTATACCTTGCATATCATACCACACAGACATCAAAACCTTTTGTGGGAAACCTCCTGGTTTTGCCACTGCTGCAGGCACAATTCCCTTCGGGAAGCCACTGCCGTTTACGCTTAATGTTATGATAAACAATCCATTTTTCATCGTCCCGTGACAATTCTGTGCAAAAACGGCTCCTTTTTTTCACGGGAGAGCAAAGAAGTGCAAATTTCCACACGCTGTTACAGCTGTTGTGGAGTGAGATCATGAGGTACCCACTTATCCAGTTTCGGCACATAACTAAGGTCCTGCAGATACCGATAAACAATTGAATGGGTTTAATGAACAAGTGTGGCCAATTCCTCGACTGTTGCCTGCGGATTTCCCTCAGAAGCAGCTTTCAGCACGTCGTTATCCAGCTCAACAGGCCGTCCGGGTCGCTGCATATCCTTTAGGCTGGTGTCCCCCCGCCCTTCGAAATTTCTGGAACCAGCGTTGACAGTTCCTGACCTCCAAGGTACCCCGCCCATATACGGCATTGATGTTTCATGTTGCTACCGTCGCTGAATGTCAATGGTGGAACTCATACAGCATAATGTGCCTAATATGGTCTTCTGACACTGCCATTTCCTATGCGGTTTAAGTACACAACGACTGCACCTAGAACTACCGTTTGCGGTCTCAAGTGGCTTGAAGGTCTGCTCGCGTGATTCCTCTTATACTCACCGTGGTCGACGTCATAGTCTGGGCACCAGGGGGATCACTACTGTTGAGCTTGCGCAAAACGACATTACTTCTGGGATGACCTAATATATCTGTTCATCTAACTGTTTGATATAAAAATCGCCGTGTCTCTAATATATCCCTTTAGATAAGAGAATTTTTTTGAGCATAATTTGTTAATTTCTTGTAACAGACTTCTCAACCGCTAGCGGTAAAAAGTAACTTTTGCTGCTTCTAGATGTTCTATCGATTGTAGAAATGCGGTAGATTTTTATATACATTCTCTGTAACGGGTCCCATTGACTATGAATAACTTTGAAATATTTTATTCGTGTCAGAAAGGATTTAAGAGACATGCTCATTACAACCGTAAATTCGGTGTCATCTTTCTTGTTATATTTTTTATTTTTTTCTCACAAGTACCAATATTTGATTATTAAGAGCAGAGCGAATGAACTGTAAACAGTGATCGTTATGATGGGTGCTACAAGGCAAGATGAATCCCGTAATTCGAATCGCTACTATAGGAAATATGTTTTGTTGTTACACCGCAATGCCCGTCCACATACTGCTGCTCACACATTTGAAACTCTTCAGCAAATAAACCTTGAGGCAATGGAGCACCTTCCGGACTTTTCTACTTCTGGCTGTTTCTTGTTGGTTCCACTTAGAGGCATTTTGAAAAGCCGTCGATCTATCACAGACTGAGAAGTGAAAGGAGTAGCGTATACGTAGCCCGTGTCTCTGCAAAGAGCTTTTTTCTTTCTTTTCTGACAGCATATCCTTATATGTTCTCGATTGCCGTTCAGGTGGTCTACTGGTTATCGGAAATGGTTCCTGGATATTTGTGGTTCGGTCCAGGCTCGAACCGCGAAGGAAACATGATTGGCGTGCTGTTACTACAACGTTGGCTCTCCTTTTCCTGTCCTAGAGCCAGAGGTGTGGGGGAGCCGGAAAGCACCGGAACGGCGTTCCGGTACTTATTTTTCTATTTGGCACACGTTCCGGTAGCGTAATTTCTTTTCTTTTCAAAATGCGAATGTCATATAATTCTTTCCCAATAAAAAATACATCAGAAAAACTGCCCAGTTACAGAAATTAACGTCCCACGTTTGTTTAAACTTAGAGTTAGTCCCTAAATCTATTCTCACTTGGCAGTCCCTTGAAACTCCTTTTTGAACTGTTGTTAAGAACTTTGAGGTGGGGATATTGCAATAGGGAAATAATTACAACTGGGAATTTAATCTAGTCAAAAGTAAATCCGGAAAGTCTGATTTCAGCAAATATTATAGTTTCTTGTACTAAAATTACGAGGGTCGTACCAAGTAATGCTAAAGTGGGCATAACGTTTTTTATTAACTGACAGCTGTCGTTCAAATTGCACATGCTCGCAGAGCACCTCTTCCTCTATAGTAAACTTTCTACTTCATTGCAGGTAAATAATGGATTCCAAGCTGAAGCAACGTACGTGCCATCACTGAGGTCTTGACGAAGGAAAGGCGCAGGCCTTCCGACATCCACAGAAGGCTACAGAATGTTTACGAAGATGACACCATTGACAAGAGCAATATGCACAGATGGATGAAGAAGTTTAAAGAAGGGCAAACCAGCATTGAAGACAAAGCACACAGTGGGAGACCATCATCTGCGATCACTGACACGAATCCTCAGCGAGTGGATGAACTGATTCGCGCTGAGGGACGAGTCACAATCCGTGAGCTTGTTGCACAACTGGACTGTGATCACGATGCCATACAGAAGATGGTGGGAGATTTAGGGTATCGAAAAATGTGTGCAAAGTGGCAGTAGACACCCGATTTGAAGACGAGAAGGGTGGAAGTGTGTTCTGATCTGCTAGAAGCGTTTGAAGCCAGTGAAGACACGTTTTTTGCGATATGGTGACAGGGGATGAAACGTGGGCTTATCTTTACGATTCGGAAACGAAGAATCAATCCATGGAATGTAGTCACAACTCTTCATCAAGGCCTAAGAAGTTCAAAATCCAGTGATCAACAAAGAAAGTCATAGTGACTATTTTTGGGGATGACAGGGGTGTTATTCTTCACGATTTTCTGGAATGTGGCTGTATCGTGACTGTCTAGCGGCACATTGAGACACTCGAGAAGCTTAAAGAAGCCATAAGGAGGAAGAGACCGAATGAGAATCATCTGAAAAGGATCAACATTGACCATGACAATGAGAGACCACACACATCTTTGGCAACAAATCAGCCGATCAGCAAATTAGACTGTTCGGTGCCCCCCACCCCCACCCCCATTCACCGTACAGCCCAGATCTGGCTCCCTCCGACTTCCACCTGTTCGCTCCAATGAAGGACAGTCTTCGGGGACAACGATTTGATGACACAGACGAGGCAAAAGTGGCCGGCAAGAAGTGGGTACAACAGTCCACACCTGAATTTTTATAAAAAGAATTCGAGAGTTGGGTTTAACGATGGCGCAAATGCATCGCTTGTGGTGGAGACTATGTTCAGTAGTACCTTTGTATAGAGAAAGAGTTATTCCACCAACATGTGCAATTCGTACGACCTCTGTGAGTTAATAAAAAAGTTATCCCCATTTTTGCATTACTTCCGTTACAAGCCTCGTATTAAAACAAAGTAAAACGGTTAGAAGCAAAATGGGGGGCTGAAAAGGGAAAGGTATTGAAGATATAAATGTTCTGCGTTTACCTGTACTATTCCAAATAGCAGTACACCACTGTCTGGAACCAGTTCCCAGAATTAGGGGCGGGCGACTGCTTATAGCCTTTAACCCCCGAATAAAAACAAGTTAGTAAAATCATGCAAAGCATTGATTATGATACGCTTTCCAACATACCAGAAATTATTACTCAAGTTATGTGGATAACGGTTGTGGAATAAATCTCGCTCCTGTGTCCTGACCTTTGACCCCATTTCGATTAGACCGGTTCACTATACCTACGGAACAACATGATAAAGTTTTGTTGCAATAGAACAGTTTTACGCAAGTTATGAGAATAATGGATGTGGAATAAATCTGGCTTTTGTGCAATGACCTTTGACACCATTTCGTTGATATTCAACAGAACCGGTTCACTATACCTCCGGAACAACATGATAACGTTTTGTCGGAATCCAAGCATTTTAGGTACGTTATGATGCACAAGGGCAATGGAATGGATCCCACTCCAGTCTCTTGACCTTTGACCCCATTTCACTCATTTTCAATAGGGATCGTCTCCAGTGGCTCCCTACCGCATACTAAAATTTCATCGAAATCGAACCATATTTACGCATGTTATGACGCATAAAGGTAATGGAATGGATCCAGCTTTTATGTCCTGACCTTTGACCACATTCCGCCCATTTTGAATAGGGCTCGTGCACAGGTGATTCCCTACCACATACTAAAATTTCATCTAAATCGAACCATTTGTACGCAAGTTATGACGCATAAAGGCAATGGAATGGATCCAGCTCCTATGTCCTGATCTTACACCCTATTTCACCCATTTTCAATAGGGTTTGTTCCCCAGGTGGTTCCCTATCACATACTAAAATTTTCATCGAAATCGAACCATTTTTATGCAAGTTATGACGCATAAAAGCAATGAAATGGATCCAGCTCCTATGTCCTGACCTTTGACCCAATTTCACCCATTTTCAATAGGGACCGTCCCCAGGTGGTTCCCTACCACATACTAAAATTTCATCGAAATCGAACAATTTTTAAGCAAGTTCTGACGCATAAGAGCAATGGAATGGATCCCGCTCTTATGTCCTGACCTCTGACCTTGCTTCGACCATTTTCAAAAGGGTTCGTCCCCAGGTGGTCCCCTACCACATACTAAAATTTCGTCGAAATCGAACCATTTTCACGTGAGTTATCGTGCGGACGGACGAAATGACAGACGGACGGACAAAGCTGGAGCATATACGCTTCTTCAACCTGCGGTTGGAAAGCGTAAAGAAAGGGCTGAATTCTTGTTGCAAAATATTTTGGAGCAAAGTTTTCCTCTTACGCAACCAATATTGAAAAATGTAAGTGACGCTTTGTTCCTAGACAACTTAACTGATTGTCGTACTTTTTTGCATAAGGATTTATCACCATATGGGATAAAATGTTATTTAAATTTTAGAAAATTGCTCAATTGACTGTTTAAAGTAAAACAAAAGTGCTTTTTAATATCATACTGAGTGGTAGATTTTAAATTTTTATCAGAGGATAATCTCACTACTCTTGAGAAATCGATATCTTCCTTCTCGTTTCTTGTACGACAATAATATTTTTCTTATTAATGAATTTCTGGCAATTCATTTTGAAATGACAATGTAATTGCATAACAAAATAGCATATCAAGGATTATTTTTCCTGCATTTATTGCCAGTCACCAATTCACTTTGTACAAATTCCTTAGATTACGTGAGAACTTAATAGCACAGTAGTTAAAAAGTTCTCACACGGTCTTCACTTGCTCTTAAAGACTTGAAACATGAATACCCTATGGTTTGCGTTGAATACTTTGACTGGAAATCGATGCTAACGGGGAATTTCATATTGATAGATCTTCGCAACAGATGACTGGGTGAAACAGTAGCCAGTAATTATAAGACGAAATAAACATCTTTTGACTGAACATTGCACTTAGTTAAGACAGCTATCCGTGGAGAGTGGTTAATTGCATACAAGTGATTGGGAGAATTGGTAGCTATCAAAGCTCAGGGAGTGAAGTTGGGCTTAAAAGCCGAAAATTTATGAAATTGTTACCTTATCCATTGTAATTACCAAACGTAATCATTGTGCCGAAGCGCCAAGTCTCCTTCTTTCTTTGGACCGGAGACGTTGCCGAGACGTTTGTTGGTATATTGAACTGTTTCCCAAAGTTCAACAACACATAATCAATCAAAGCACGAACACAATCACTGCCCCTATTGTTTAAAGGCACCTCGATGAGTTTGTAACAAGGTAACGACAGTTCGCGAACGAGACCCATAATATAGCGCGAAACAGATTAATAATACAGTCTACATTTGCACCCTGGTGGCTGTAAGTATAGAGGCCGATGCTTCCACAGAAGTGCCCGAAGGGTGTTCATCAAGTCTGTTAGCTAGAGATACAAAATTACAGCGCAAAGCGATACCTTAATGGGGAGGGGAGGAAGAGGTATTCCCCACAAATCCGTCAATGCCGAATAACATCAATGCCGCAACTGACTTCCACTGAAAAAGCATTTGTAGAATGATTAAAATAAGAAATGTTAGCTTGCGTTTTATGAAAGTTTTAGCGTGACAAAGGTAATACTGACAACTTTACGGGGTTTTTTTACGGGTTTGCCACACATATACGTATTGTGAAAAAATTAATGCGTGTAAGGTGATGGCTGTTTATGGAAAAATTTGGTTTTCAATATAACATCGGTGTCCTATCATCATCATCATCATCATCATTGTCAACCATTATCAATCCACCGCTGGACGAAGATCTCCCGAAGTTTCCTATACAACGGTCTGTCTTGTGCCAGTCTCCTCCATGTCACTCCTGCATACTTTCGAATTTCATCCACCCATCTCCCATGTGGTCTTCTTCTGAGTCTTTTCCTGTCCCTTGGAATCCGATCTAAAATTTCGGCTGTCCATCGATGGTCTGTCCTTCTGGCAGTATGTCCAGCCCATTGCCATTTCGGGGATTTAACTCTGATCATGATATCTTCCACTCTTGTCATTTTTCTGATCCACGAGTTCCTCTTCTTATCTCTCCTAGTTACACCAAGCATGCACCTCTCCATGCTCCTTTGAGTTTTCTGTAGCCTTTGTATGTCTCTTTTAGTTAAGGTCCACATCTCTGCACCATACGTAAGCACTGGAAGGATGCATTGATCAAACACTTTTCTTTTAAGACATAATGGCATATTGCTCTTGAAAATTATGCTGTTTCTTCCAAAAGCTCTCCAGGCAAGTTTTGTACGCCGATTAATTTCTTCATCAATGTGACCCTCACTTGATATCTGCTGTCCAAGATAAACGTACGTGTCTGTTATCTCCAGCTTTTCTCGATCAATCGATAAATCTTCATTTCTTGTAAAAGCATTGAACACCACTTTTGTCTTCTGAAAGTTTCATTTTCATTCCCACTTCTTTACTCTTGTCAGCAAGTTCCTGGATCATACTCTGCAGCTCTGATGGGGTAGTTGCAAAAATGACTACGTCATCAGCAAAACTAAGGTGAGTTAGATAATCTCCATTAATCTTTATCCCCTTGTTTTCCCAGCTCGGCGACTGAAAGACACCCTCCAATGTAGCATTAAAGAGCTTCGGTGATATAGTGTCACCTTGTCTCACTCCCTTTCCTACTTTTATGTGTGCTGTATTCTATATCACTTAATATTTTGAACGAAATCTTGTGACACATGCCGCTGAACAACTTTCCTTTTGAGTTTCTGTTTTCTTATGCAAATTTTATTATTCCTTAGTGAAACATTTGCTCACTGAACGGCACATTGCTTCTCCGAATAGCTTCGACAATTTTGCAACATTGACAATGAGTCAGAAGAACATAAAAAAAATGACTAGATAGAATGAATGTGAGAGAGTTGGCGGAGAATAGATGGTTAAGCGTTGATATATATGCACTGTTGAGACTCATTCAAAAGAACAAGTGCTTAGGATACCCATTCGCTATTTATTTACCGAATGAATCTCCGCACATAGCGAACAACCACATTTACAGCACTTTTTGACGAACTTCCCGAAATAGTAACAGCTTAGGCGACCCATTCGCCATTCGGTCACGAATGAATCTCCGCTGGTGGTGAACAAGCATATTCACAGCTCTTTTTCATAAATTTTATAAAAGAGCAGGAACTTACTATACTGCGCAAATTAATTAGGACAAAGTAAAAAAATCACTCTTTTTTCCAAAACTATGCCTTTATATCATTCTATGCCTTGATATACACTGATAAATACCTGTATTAGTATGAAGTATGTCGTCCTTTAGCAGAAATGACCTCGTGAATTCGTTTTGGCATTGACTCCACTATATAATTGAGTGCACATAGTTTTTGACTTCATAATTGTGGAACCACATTTTTATAGCATTCGTTATCATGCGTTCTTTGGTTGTACAGTCCATTTTACCAAAACGTCTCTTCAAAATATTCCACAAGTTTTCTATGGGATTTAAGTCGTGTGAATTTCCAGGCCAATCAAGCAAATGAATTTGATTTTCCAGCATGACATTTTTGACCAATGGGGCCAAGTCATGTTGAAATGTCCCGTCAAAAGTTTGCAAGAATGGAACAATCCTACATTGTAATATTTCTACGTACTTGGCTAAATTCATCATACCTTAAACAGTAACTAAGCTTCCAGTGCCATTTGATGTGAAAAATCCCCAAAACATCTGTTTCAGAGGGTGTTTTACAGTTTGTTTGACATGCTCAGGTCTTAAGGGTTCACAGTTGCTTCGTCTAACGACATTTGCTTGGTAACCCTGCACAAATAAATAAGTTTCATCACTGAAAATTACCTTTTTCCAGTCGTCAGCAGTCCATGATTTATATTTTTTGGCCCATACTAAACTTTTTATCCTCCTTTTCGCAATCAAATATTGTTTTTTCGTTGGTCTTCTAGCCTTCCGGCTAACTTCCAGAAGCCTACGGCGTACAGTTGGATTACTAACATCACAACCACTAGCCAATAAATCTCTTTGAAGGTCGGTGCTTGCTTTTTTTTTATTCATTTTACTATTTCTGACTAGATATTTATCGGTTCGTGGAGTTGTTTTTCGTTTTCTTCCACATCTACCTCTCCTTTTTGGAGACGATGATCCAGATGCATTGTATCGCGTAAGCAGTCTTGATGTACTTGATTTGCCTACACCAACTGCAGAAGCGATATCTCTCACTGTCATATAAGTCCGATCCTTCAAAGCAATTATTTTTGCACGCTTGCTTGGGGAAATATCCATTTTTTAATACACGAAAGCAACACGTACTCACAGAGAGCAAAAACTAACATCTACCTGTCACACACGAAAGCTCACAACTGAAGCTGAAGTGCCTATTTCCTGTTTAAAACCAGTCAAACCACGTTCTTACTATCACGTTCTAACAGTCACACCACCTTAGAGCTGATAAAACCGGTTTACGCGGGTGTCCGACATCAACTGGCGATCACATTAGAATTCTGAGAATAAAATAGCTTGTCCCAATTAATTTGCACGGTATAGTAGGAGACCCATTGGCAGTTAGTTTTCTTTTTGAGAAACTTCCCAAAAGAGTAACAGCTTAGGAGACCCATTCGCTATTCGTTCGCGAATGAATCCCCGCTGATGTTGAACAAGCATATTCACGGCTCTTTTTCATAACTTTATAAAAGAGCAAGAGCTTACGAGACCCATTGACCGTTCGTTCACGAGTGAATCTCCGTTTATGGCGAAGAAGCGCATTCACATTTCTTTTTGATAAAATTCCCAAAAGAGTGACAGCTTAGGAGACCCATTCGCCGTTCATTCACGAATGAATCTCCGATCGTGGTGAATAATTCGGGCATACAATTCAAATGAATGGCATTCCCGTATTATTTCCATTTCTATGTTTCACCATTATTTCCTAGCTGATTGCTCACTCAAATAACGGTTGACTCATAGTAATTCTTCACATTACTTTTCTTATTGAGAATCCATCTCTGAAATCATGGGGACGGTAGAAATCCAAGCATGCTGCAACTTTAGTGTGTGTTCCAGTAATGGCAGTTGAATGCTGATTCACAGGGAGAACCATTCACAGTGAAGTCACTCGTAGTGAACGAATCGTTCACGAGTGGTCCACCACTCATGAATGATTCGCTCACAGTGTGTGACTCTTCATTACTATGAAGATGTCTTATGTCTCAATGCCTACAATATGTTATCATGAACCTCCTGTAGAACTAACCTTTCAATGACAAATATTTTATCACCGCCGGTAATTACTTTTCTCTGTTTTTTCAAAGTTCAAAAAATCACCTGAAACAAACAAACAGGGCTAATAAGTTCTTTACCTTGAAAATTGGCAAAACATGTACTACTACCTGCAAAACAAACAAATAAACAAACAGGAATAAACAAGAAAAATGACACCAAATTTTCCTTTGTAATAAGCACATCTTTTGAATCCTTACCGACCCAAATAAGATTTATCAAAGTTATTCATTGTAAATAGAACCAGTTAGAAAAAAAGATAAACCGAGTTTCCTAAATCGACAAAACATCCAGAAATAGAAGCAGCTACTTACTTTCACCATTATGAAAATGAACAAATGGTGCACAAAAAGTTTCACGTAGCAGAAGGAAGGTGTCAGAAACAAAGATATTTTCAAACCGAACAGTTAAAAGAAGAAATATAGAAGGAAACATGATGTCTACGCCTGCCAGGGAAAGAATTTTGCAGAATTGAAAAGTTGAAGATAGGCGAAAAGTATTCTTCATGGCAAAAGCTATACTAAGGAAAAATAACTTTTCAAATACGTCTCCCGGAAGCACAGATAGCCAAAAAAGGTTTTGACCTTTACACCCCTAACGGGAAATCCGTGCACTATTTAAAGAGGATAATGATCTCCATCTTTATTGTGGCGAATGGCATACATTTAAAAAAATCTCAAAGGGTTTTAGAAGCGGAGATACAGCTGCAAAACTGAAGTACACAAACGCCACCTAGCGACAGAACTGTGTACTGCGAAAACTCATCAAGTAAAAACATAATATGTTCCACAAGGTGAATGGTATTCGGTATCAAAATATTTTTTTGAATCGGGCATTTAAAGGCAAAGATATCGCGAAAAAAAAACCCAGATTAAATATCGGGTGATCCAAAAGTTTTGCACATTTTGAAAACGTAATAACTCGCGGAGTTTTGAGAGTAGGACAACGCGGTTTGCGTAGAAATGATCAGAATGACATCGGGTGTTTTTATGAAATCACATACATTTTTACTAACTTTACTTACATTTTTCATCGCCAGATGGCGCCATAGGCGAACAGGTCTGGGATGGAGGGTATAAAAGCAGAAGCTGGGAAACAACCACAAGTCACAGCGGCCCGTGTCAGTATGTGTCATTACTGGACAAAGCGCTCTTGGTGAAATTGTTCTATTGCAACGCTGAATGTGCGAGTGCTGCGTTGAGAGCCAACCGGTCACTCAAAGGTGATCGAAGTGGGAAAGGACGATGGAAAGTGTTGCGCTGCGGCGAGAGGTGAAAATCTTCGAGGAAACGGGATCTTTGGCAGCACGCCCACGAAGCGGTAGACCACGAACACATGCTGCTGCAGCAGAGACGATTACGCAGGAAATGGATGTGATTGCAATGTCATCCGCACTTGGCGACTCCAGTGCTCGCCATGTTTCTCGGCAAACATGCATTCCATACGGGACTGTATAGCGAACACTACGACGGATTCTTCACAGATACCCCTACAAACTGCAACGGCATCACGAACTGCAAGCTGGCGATTACGTGCAGCGTCAGGAGTTCGCAGCATGGTTTTTCGACAAATGGATGTCGACGAGAACTGGCTGATGAACGTTTTATGGAATGGTGAGGCACACTTTTCCTTAAAGGGAGCGGTAAACACGCACAACTTCCGCATGTGGGCCACGGAACATCCCCGAGCAGTCGTTGAAGTGCCATTTCATCAGCCGAAGTGACAGTGTGGTGTGGATTCACGGCTTCCTTCATTATCGGTCCTTCTTTTTTTTTTTTTTTTTTGAAGAGGTCAGCGGCACCTTTTTCGAAACCATTTCAGTGGCAAGTGCACGTTATGCGAACATGTTACGAACGTACGTTATCACTAGCTTGCAAGAGTGGGATGCAGTGAATCTGTGCACATTTATGCAGGATGGAGCACCACTCCACATCGCACGTTCCGTTAAGCAATTGCTGAAAGAGACGTTTGGCGCAAATCGTGTGTTGAGCCGACACTTTCCGAAGGCCTGGCCTCCTCGGTCACCAGACCTGACACCCTGCGATTTCTGGCCCTGGGGTTACCTAAAACCACAAGTGTACAGATGTTTGCCCCACTTCATTGGCCATGCTGAAAGATGCCATTCGACACCATGTGGCAGCTATAGCACCGAACATGCTCTTTAATGTCGTCCATGGTGTTCTCTCTTGTCTGCAGGTAGTGCTGGAACAGAACGGCCATCACATTGAACACCTGGTACAATGAGATGTCTAACCTGGTACAATCAGGTGTCTTTCTTTCTCGACGCTTCCAACCTGTGGTTGCTGCGCCATCTGGCGATGAAAAATGTAAGTAAAATGAGCATACGCAAACCGCGTTGTCCTACTCTCAAAACTCCGCGAGTTATTACGTTTTCAAAATGTGCAAGACTTTTGGAACACCCGGTATTTGAGCCCGTAGGGCAAAATTGTGCAATATTTTGGGAAGGAAATATGTATACACAAATGAGTTCAAAGCTAGTAGCATCTGAACGAAAAAGATTTTTTTAATCGGGAATTTAGCACCCCATGTATTGCGGCAAACATGCTGTAGACGGAAACGTGAACTTACGTCCTCAAGTGGCATACCTTGTGAAAGAACAAATTTGTCCGTGACGTGCATGGAATCCGCTCCCCATCACTCCACAGCCTACACGGATGGAATGTACCGCAGCAGATTTGTCATTTTGACACGTGATTCACCTTCGTAGAACATCACAACTTTTACGTTAAGAAAATTAAAAATCATACGACGTATAAAAAACATTTCGCACCAGAAACGCTCTGTGATAACGAAAGATTTTTTAAAACTGAACTCTTAGAAGCAGAGATATCGACGGAAATGAGATACACTTGCACGCCCCTGCCGGAAAAACTATTAAATATTTTCATCAAGAGGTATTTTCTAAAGGTTTTCGAGGTGAGCGGTATCAGTCCACGAAAGAAGTCTTCAGCCGACATTTCAGAAGCTCAACTTTTGCTGCAAATACATCAGAAACAGAAATAATGTCTTATTCCCCCTGGTGGCCAAATTATTCCCTATCAAAAATTAGAAATTATCCCTGCAATCGACGGTATCTGCGGTCTTGATACACGTCACGGTCGCCGCCGTTAAATATCGTGTGGGAAACAACAACGCAACCAGTCGCATGCAAGATGCCACGCAGTTCGGAGCTCTCTGATTTCGAGAAAGGTGAAATAGTCGGGTATCACAAAAATGGCCGATCCATACGTGACATATCCAGCTAGTTGAAGTACACAAAATCGACAGTGGCTTACGTGATTGGCAAGTGGAAGATGAGAGGTGACTGCCGGAATGTGCTCCGACCCGGCGGACCTACAAAACTGGGAGTTAAAGACCGACGGGTGCTGGCCAGAGAAATTCGGAAGAACCGCACCAAATCGATGGGCCACATCCGCGAGGAGTTTCAACAGGCATCCGGGAGTGTTCTTTTGATGAATACCATCCGTAAGGAAGCCCATCTGCTCGGTAATCATGGACGTGCTGCCGTCCACAAACCTTTGATCACCAAATCCAATAGCGCTGCTCGGCTAACGTGGTGCAAAGAACGTCAACAGTGGACCGTTGAACAGTGGAAACAGGTTCTCTGGACCGACGAATCAAGGTTCACCCTCTAAAGTTCGGATGGCAGCGTCTGCCTGGAGAACGCCTCCTGCCGGGAATATATTGTGCCAACCGTGAAGTTCGGCGGCGGTGGAATTATGCTATGGGGGTGTTTCTCCTGGTACGGCACGGGACCCTTGGTCGCAATTCCTGGTAGACTCGACGCCGAGACCTACTGCACCATTTTGGATGACCATGCGCTTCCTGCGTTGTGGCAGTTTCACGGGGTGAACCCATGTTACTTTCAGGACGACAATGCCACCTGTCATGTTACCAGGTCCACCTTGGCTTGGTATGGTGACAATGGGGTTAATCGAATGGACTGGCCTGCGCAGATCCCGGACCTCAACCCTATCGAGAACCTCTGGGACGAGTTGGAGGGTCGACTTAAGGGGTGTCCCCACCGTCTGAAATCGGTGAAGAAACTGACCTGTCTTCTCCAAGCCGAGTGGAAGAAAATACCGCTAGCCGTCGTACAACGCCTGGTTGAGAGTATGCCCCGGAGGGTCGCAGTTGTAATAGTCGCTCGTGGAGGCTCCACCAACTATTGAAGGTGAATAAACTTCGTTTTCCTTTGCTATCACAGGTGTCCAATTACTTGTTGGTAGATAGTGTATATCCGATGCAGAAATAATTTTTCAACAGGACTTTTAAAAGCAGATATCGGAAAAATCGTAATTTACCTTTAAACCCCCAGCGAAAGGAAGGAATAATTTTATCAATTGTATAGTTAGAAGCATTAAAATGGTTGTGGTACGGAATAATGTGAACACGCAGGAAAAGAAGGTTTTACGTAACTAGTATGGTGTAGGACTACCTATGGCATTCAAAGCCACCTGAATCCTCCATGGAATGTGGCATACACATCCTGGATGGTTGTTAGTGGGATGTTTCACCACTCTCCATGCAGGAACTGCTCCAGGCACTTGAGAGACGCTAGAGGAGGATAATGGGATCTTACTCTGTTTTCCAATACAGACCAATGATGTTTAAGTAATGGTGTTTAAGTCTGGTGATTGGGGAGGCCAAGGCAGGTGTTAAAGTTCGTCCTCATGTTCCTCAAACCATGATTGGACATTCCGAGCTCTGTGAATTGGGACGATATCATCTTGATAGATGGCATCCTCTGCAGGAAACAATGCCTAAGCCATTGGATTGACTTGGTCGGTTAAAATGGTTTCATACGCCCTGTCAGTCATCCGACCTTTCTAGGTGATCAGGGGACCTTC
This sequence comes from Macrothele yani, assembly GCA_039090855.1. NCBI lineage: Eukaryota > Metazoa > Arthropoda > Arachnida > Araneae > Macrothelidae > Macrothele > Macrothele yani. Next base: position 104,562,569 of record CM076991.1, on the reverse strand, counting down.
TGGAAACCACGATGTGACTGCCCAGAGCATGACAGAACCACCACCATGCTGCACTGTTGGGAGCAGACAGTCTGGGTTGTACGCTTTTGACGGTGTTCTCCACAAGTAAATGCGTCCTGCGGTGGGGGAATAGTTTGAATGTGTATGCATTCGACCACATTACACACTTCCATGCATCGGAAGTCCACGTTGTATGCTCCTGGCACCACTACCGTCGCTGTTGTGCATTCACCCGGCTCACCAGAGGTTTTGCAATACCAGCTCTACCATGAACATCTTGTTTTTGCAGTTCCCTGCGCTCTGTTTTTGTTGGTATTGGGGTCTGGAGGTGCAGGTTGAGCTCCGCACTAATTTTCGGCACCGTGGTCCTTTTATTACGGGTAACAATCCTCTTTAATGCTCTCCTGTCTCTATCCCGGCCGCTCTTGTGTTTCGGAAACGAGGTTTTGTCGTGAACACAATATGCTGTCATGACGCTAAACACAGCAGCTCTCGATACGCCCACTACCCAGGCGACTGTTGTCATGGATGCACCAACAAGCCGTCCACCAACAATTCGCCGTCTTTCGAAGTCCGTTAGGTTGCTCATTTCGTCATCACCCTTAAAGAAATTTTGCAACAAGACACTTTAGATGCACTTAAAGAGGACCTTTAGATTCTAAATAAAGCTATTACAGCCCAAAAATGGGGTTACCATTGCAAATTGCGACGTATACAATTGCATTAAAAGTCACGCGTTGTGTTCACATTATTCTGTCCAAATTTTGTATATCGAATAACATATATTTTAAATTCGATTGCCGCTACATTTTGCGCCATCTAGCGGATAAGTTATGCATAAAAAACCGGTATGCAAGGATCATCGTTCTCACATTTCAAATTTTCCAATGCAGACATTTTTTTTCCCCGATCGTGCTAATTGTTGCAGAGATAGGGTGTCCGCAGAAGGACGGAAAGGCGAACTTTTGGAACGACTCTCGTTTCTTAATAGCTTCACAGTCAGTGATGAAAGGGATAGGTAATCCCTATTTTGAATCGGAGCAGTTTTTTTTAATGTTTTTTTAAATGTTTTTTTTTTTCGTATCGGTGCAAATTTGCCGAGAGACAAAAAAAAACTCTTTGGAGAGTAAATTGATGTTATCAAACACAACAAAGAGACATTTTTGAAATTGCGTAGTGAGATATTCTGTGAACTACAAAGATTTTTGAAAAGTAATTACATAAAAAAACTTTTAGAGCTCTGAAAGAGGATCTTAACTAGTATGTTACAAGTTTTCGCAACCGAAGCATAACGTTTTACAATGTGAACAACAAGAAAAATTACATTGGAAATTCAAATCCGAATTAGAAATGTTTTTAATTCTAGGCTTTTTAATTCCCATACAGTAATAGTTAAGCTACAACTCGACGTATAGAAACATATTTTTCAAATCTTTCAGAAATGTATTTAATATTTTCTCATTTTGGAGAACAATGCACTTTTAGCCTGCCATATCTTATTTCTTTATTTCATTTAAATGAAAACGGGGAATACTGGTGTTAAATATGCACCCCTTGTTATTTATACAAAAGATGTGACACGGTGACTAGACAACAAATAAACTTTTATTTTCTAATCGATTTGTTTTTCAAGCACATTTCTTGAAATAGTTTAACAAGAGTGTTGCAGCATAAACGTCTGTCATGTTTATTTCGTTACTGTTGTCCTGTCTTTAAGCGAAGCATACAAATTTTATTTGGTCTGTATTTAATTTGCAAATTATATAAACCATGCCAGTGTTTTAGGTCTCCATATTTAGATGATCATTTCTTTGAAGCTAAATTCGCGAGAATATGAAATTCTGCAAGGTTTGCCTTTTCTCCTTACGTAGACGAAAGTAAGTTAATTAGCTTTGCTACATATTTATTTAAAGAATTCAGAATTCTTCAAAATCGCCGTCAAAGGAACTCATCTGGATGAAGTGCGCTACTGCATGTTTAATACATGCCGTTTTCGCCGCCCCGGTGGCGCAGTGGTCTAAGGCGCTGGCCTCTGATCATTCGTCCGTAAGGGGTCCGGGTTCGAATCCCGGTCAGGCATGGATGTTGTGTTTGGCTTACGGCACTGGCTCTCTCTCTTCCCTGGAACCAGTGACCCTAAATTAGGGACGGGCGACTGCTTATAGCCCATTGAGTTGCTCACGGTGGTCGTTAAACCTCCAATCAAAAAAAAAAAAAAAAAAAATACACGCCATTTTATAAACAGCTTGCTTTAAAACTTGCCTATTTTAAATGCTACACTAAGTTATTGTAATGCGCATACATGTACGTGTTCATGGGTTTTTTGAGTACACAAATTTATTAAAAACTGATAGGAAAGGGAAATGAGCTCTTCCTTGGGCACAACTGTAAACATTTTACTCTAGAAAAATACGAAAGCATAATTGAAAATTATAACAGAGGCCCTCACATTAGCTAAGAACGTTTTCCAGATAATACAGAGTGAGTCAAAAGGCGCAGCACATCATTGCATTTCAGAAACGGGATGGAAAATGAAATATCTGAATACCCCATCGAAAATGGCCGCCATCTTGAAATCCTCCATATTAGATCAATGTCAAATTTTTCAGATGATAAGGTTGTCATGTTGTATATCAAACAAGACCAGAATTTTCGCAGAAATTGGTTGCTGTAATCAAATTTATGAAAATTATAATTATGAGTTTTCGGATTTTTTATTGCTTTTTCCCTTTATCTTGTTAGGCGAGTGATGGCCATTGTTCTTTTTCTGGGTGAACATAATATGCGCCTTTCCATATTAATTATCAAGACCAGAACCTTGACCATTCTCTCTGAGTCGTCTGCGAATTACAAAAACTTAGATCTTTCATTCTAAATTTAATGCGGCTCACCAAGAGCAGGACGTAAGTCATTATATCTAATTTGCTTCAACTTACCAAAATCGAGACCAGAACCTTCTTTCTAAATTGTCTGATCTTTACGGAGTCTTATCACTTTAAATGTGCCGCAATTTATTATGAACATGGGAAACTCTCTAAATCTACCGCAGATAACAAATGACAGGACCTGGACCATTCTCTCTAAATATGGTGCAACTTACTAAGAAACACATAGGCCTTACTTTCGCAATTTTTTGCAGCTTATAAAGAGCTGTATCTGACCGTTCTTCCTAAGTTTTGTGATATTTACAAAGAGTGGAAAATTTTTCATTTCAAATTTGCTGCAGCTTACCAAAAACGGGACACTTTTACTTCAAAATTTGCTGCAGCTTACCAAGAGCGGAATATTTCTCTTTCACAGTCTGCTGCAGCTAACCAAAAGTAGGACATTTTTATTTCAAAATTTGGATATTTTAGGGATCTTTCGACATTTGCTACAGCTTACAAAAAGCAGGATATTTCTCTTTGGATGCAGCTTCCAAGAGTACTGAACATAGGCTATCCTCCCGAAATCTTCTGCATCGTAGAAAGAGCTGGACCGGACCCTTCTTACTAGATTTTCTGAAGCTTACAAAGAGTGGGACAATTTTCTTTAAATATTTTCTTGCTGTATCTAACCAAGAACGGGACCGTTACTTTTTTGTCTTCTGTATTTAACATCTACCGTTAGCAAGGTGGCTATAAGCAGTCGCCTGTCCCTAATTTAACACCACTGGCTCCAGGGAAGGAAGAGAGAAAGTGCCGCAAGACAAACACAACATCCATGCCTTACCGGGACTCGAACCCGGTCTCACCTCGGACGAATAGTCACATGCCATTTCTTTGACCACTTAGCCACCGGGGCTTGCATCGTTCTTTCTGAAGCTTCAAATTACCAAATTCAGGATCCAACCTTTTCCTCTAAATTTTCTGCAATTCACCAAGAGTACGGCTTGACCCTTCTTTCAAAATTTGCTGCTACTTACCAAGAGTACGACCTGAACCTGCCTTTGAAATTTGCTGCTGCTTACCAAGAACCTTTTTTTTTTTCGCTGCTACTTACCTGAACCTTCTTTTGAAATTTGCTGCTACTTACCAGGAGAGCGACATGAACCTTCTTTCAAAATTTGCTGCTACTTAACAAGAGCGCGACATGAACGTTCTTTCCTAATTTTCTGCTACTTACCAAGAATACGACCTGAATGAACCTTCTTTCGAAATTTCCTGCTACTTACTAAGAGTGCGACATGAACCTTCTTTCAAAATTTGCTGCTTCTTACCAAGAGTACAAACTGAACCTTCTTTCAAAATTTGCTGCTATACTTACCAAGAGTGGGACATGAACCTTTTTTCGAAATTTGCTGCTACTTACCAAAAGTACGACCTAAACTTTTTTTTTTTAAATTTTCTGCTACTTACCAAGAGTACGACCTGAACCTTCTTTCAAAATTTGCTGCTACTTACCAAACGTACGACCTGAAACTTCTTTTGAAATTTGCTGCTACTTACCAAGAGTGCGACATGAACCTTCTTTCAAAATTTGCTGCTACTTACCAAGACTGCGACATGAACGTTCTTTCCTAATTTCCTGCTACTTACCAAGAGAACGATTTGAACCTTCTTTCGAAATTTGCTGCTATACTTACCAAGAGTGCGACATGAACCTTTTTCCGAAATTTGCTGCTACTTACCAAAAGTACGACCTGAACTTTTTTTTGAAATTTTCTGCTACTTACCAAGAGTACGACCTGAACCTTCTTTCAAAATTTGCTGCTACTTACCAAACGTACGACCTGAAACTTCTTTCGAAATTTGCTGCTACTTACCAAGAGTACGACCTGAACCTGCTTTTGAAATTTGCTACTTCTTACCAAGAGTACAACCTGAACCTTTCGAAATTTGCTGCTCCTTACCAAGAGTACGCCGTGAGCCTTTTTTCGAAATTTGCTGCTACTTACCAAGAACAAGACCTTGGGTCCCCATCTCTTAAAATTTTCTCCAATTTATTAAGAACAGGGTAAAGGCTTTTTTTCCGAAATTTTCTGCATCTTAAAAAGAGCGAGACCTGACACTTCCTACAAAATTTTCTGAAACTTGCTAGGAGGGAGACATTTTTCTTTCAAAATTTGCTGAAATTTACTAAGAGTGGGATAATTTTACTTTCAGAATTGTCTATAGATTACCAAAAGTGGGATATTTTTCTTTCCAGAGAGAAAATAGACACAGTTGAAACTAGGAGATCGGTCAGAAAAGACATTTCCTCCGATATGTAAATAGAATGAAAAATTGTCGTAAACTCAAAGCGGAAAATAAACAAAATCCTATAACCCACTCCCCGCTGGAGTAACAAGGGTATGCCATCTTAATATATTCCCGTAATCAGAAAATAAAAGTTATATGTGCAACTGAATTTGTTTGTTCTTTCCTGCTCGAATGAAAAAGAAGATCTGCAATCTTCGTTCAGTCCTCTAGCGTCCACGCAATCGGCATCCAGGGTTAAACAAACATATCAACAATTGTCAACCGCTCCAACAAATAAACAAACATGCCAACAATATCGCCGCTCAGAAATAGATGATGAAGCATCAGTTTGAATACCGAGTTCTGTGAATTTGACAGATGGCGCGGGCAATTTGTTACTACGTCTACATAATTTGCTTGACGCTCTGCTCAAACTGGAGCAAAATATTATAGTTTCTCTATATTCTTCATAAGGTGGTATTCAGAAGACTCGAAAATTAGCAACACACCCTTCCCAGGATAATATTCTCCATTTCTTTTTAATTTGTAGTCTTGCATCCTAAAAGAGAGTGAGACAAAGGCTTCAACCTAAAGATTATAAACATTTATTTTCATACGCATTTGCTTCTTGATGAAAGTTTTTCTCAATTTCTAGTTCCCTAACTATGACTAGGAACTATTAAGAAAATTTTCCTAAAAAAGAGTTTGCAAACATGAAAGAATATCAAAAGGAATTTTAAATGCGCTTCTGAAAAACCACATTTCCTGATTTTTTTTCCAACAGAAGGAACTCGTCCCTGGAGTATTATAAATTCCCTGAAAACACAAATGAGATTCAGCTTCAAAAAGATTATATGATTGATGCGGCAACTTGATCTTATTTACTGAAATCTCCTCCCCCTCTTTCGCGCCATTTTTCATTCTGCAAAAGGCACATTAGCGAACAGTTGCTTATTCCGCCTAAGATATCCTATTACTTTCTCCACACTAGAAAAAAAAACAAAAATTAAGGGAAGAAAAGTGAAAGCACCCGCCGTGGTGTAGCCGGTTTGTTGTCGGAAAACAATTGAGGCCTGCCCACATAATGAAAAGACAACGCAAAACAAAAAAGAAATTAGGAGGGTGAGCATCTTCAGGGGGAGAGTTCGAGGGTATTCATTTTGGAGAATGGCATTATAGGAAAATCAAGACAGGTGATGACGGCGAAAAGAACAGACGCGCAGAAAAGATGGCCTCGGCTCAGTTTGAGAGGATGGGATGCCGGATAGACATGATTCCAGTGACGGCCTCACAATAGGATTCAGGTGACCAAGAAAGATGTGGTGTGCAGGGTGGGTTAAGAGGAATGTTGAAATGGAAAGCAGTGGTTCGATGCGCGCAAGGGGGTTGGCACGAAAGGATAGGGACCAGCGCTGCCAAGGAAGAAAGTGCTGGAACTCTTAGATAGAGCAGGAAGAGATAGAGGCTTGTGTTGGGGGAGAGAAAAGATTTAATAGAAGGACGATTGGGGAACTGACAGCCAGGAGCGGCCGGCATTAAATCCTCCAAGTGACGGATGGTAATTGCATGGAAATGCCGCCGTCCTCAGGTGTTCCGCCGCAGAACAGGCGAGACCCAAAATCCGATTCCAAGTTTGGGCAGATGTGCTTGCCAAGGCAGGAATGCCCTTATACATACGCGAACTGCTGGAAAACAACCCCCTTCTTGAGAAAGAGACACTGTAATCCTTTCGGGTTAATATGTGCTTCGGAGCTAAATTAAACAAATTATGTTTCAAACAGAAACGTCTTGAGCGTCATCCTGGTGCAAGTCTAATTTTATTTACATCGCGATTATCATTTCTTAAATTACCTAGATGCCTTCTTTTGGTACAATGACCGCATAAAGATACAGGGAATTAGATGGGTTATATTTTGAAGCTCGTAACTAGCGACTCTTTGCTTGTAGGATTTTAGCGTACATCGTATGGCAATAAAGTAGGAAGACGTGTGACTGGAGGAGGTAAAGCAGATGGGCTTCATGAATTCGCTTTATTCTGTCATCCGGACTTGAGGGTTTAATTTGCTTCGTAAGAGTAATGTGTCTTGTTGAAGTACTAATAAACAAACAAAAAATGCTTATGTCATGGTTAACTTTATATAAAATAAATTGCTACTTTAAGAGCTATTTATCGCTTCGTATGGATCGCCTCTTAATGCTTTATTTCTCACATTACCCGTCGTTTTCTTCTAAATTCATCTAGGTTGGTTGGTTGGTTGGTTGATTTTTATGGCGCAAGGGCCATGTTTGGCCAAAGAGCGCCAGACATAAGACAGACAAACAAACAGTATTAAAAACGTGCTATGAAGCTTAAAATATGGCTGATCAAATAAAACTGAAGAATGAGAACGATGGAAGGGCTAAAAAAGATAATGAAACAAACAGTATTAAAAAACGTGATACAATGATTAAAATCTAGCTGATTCAGTAAAACTGAGAAATGAAGATGGTGATAGGGCTAAAATCTAGATACGTTTAAAATAGTCAATTTCTTTAAAAAAAATGAAAAAAACAGCAACAGCATTGCAGTGGTCATTTAGGAGCCGCTGCAGTGTAGCGGCGTCCTCGTTCAACAAATGAGAATGAAAGAAATGAAAACGTACATCACGAAAACGGACACAGGTACACAGAAGATGAGTGACGGTGAGTCGGCAATTGCACGCCTCACACATCGGCGCAGTGTCGCCACACAGCAAAAAGCGGTGAGTGAAACGACAATGCCCAATGCTGAGACGCGCAAGCACCACTTCCTCCTTACGGTTCCGACGATATGAGGATTTCCAAATTTCAAGATTAGGTTTAATACGATGCAGTTTATTTTCCACCTCTTGGTCCCACAGACCTTGCCACGTTCGCTTGATATGATCGCGAACAAGAAAGAAAGAGGAAGCAGATCTAGCAGCCGCATCAGCACACTCGTTACCCGAGATTCCAACATGCCCGGGAATCCAACAAAATTGTATCTGGACACCGGCCTCGAGCAAAGAACAAAGAAGCCTTCGTACGGCAAAAAGAAAAGGGTGGTCACAGCAGTCCAACGATGACAATGACTGTACAACACTCAAAGAATCAGTGTACACCGCAGCCCGTTGATGAGAGCCCGACTGAACATGAAGTAGTGCAAGATACACAGCATGCATCTCCGCCGAAAACACCGTGGCCTCAGCTGGGATCCGCGCTACTGAAACGTCATCTACACAGACAGCCGCGGATCCAACGACTCCATGCATCTTGGAGCCATCAGTAAAAATAGGAGTATAGTCAGAATTGAGGTCACGGTGCTCAGCGAAGAGCTGCTGGTACACTGACGCAGGGGTTGAGGATTTATCGAAAGATGTAAAGGTGGTATCAACCATGACACCAAGTTGGTGCCATGGAGGATCCCCAAAGCCCCTGGTCTCTCCAACAAGTGACAAGTCGAGCCCTACATCACGGGCTACGGCCGCCATACGAAGACCGAAGGTTGAAATGCACGAGGGCCGGTTCCCGAATAAACGAGCATGCTGGGGATGAAAAACAGCATCGTATAAAGGATGGTATGGAAGAGATCTAAGTTTCAGGTAGAATTGAATAGTCAGCTGCAGACGGCGTAATTCAAGCGATCGTTCGTTCGCGTCAGCGTAAAGGCTGGGAATTGGAGACGTTCGAAATGCTCCCGAACAAAGACGCAGTGCTTGATGGTGAATAGTGTCCAAAGGCCGGAGAACATCTAGGTGCGCAAGCACAAACCATATTGCTTTCGCCTGGCGCATGCGCACTAATATTCCCTCTCAGCGGCCATGAGCAATGCGTACTTAACCCAATGAGCTGGTCAGACATCAAAACCACTTGGGCAAAAAAGAATGTATTTTCTCAGCTTCTCTTATTAACGCAGTAGAAGTTGGAAATTGGATTGGAACCCTTATTTTTTTTAATCCCCATTTTTATCACCGTTCTTTCCGCAATTGATTTTAAATTTAAAAAAATATTAGAAACGTTTCATTAATTAAAATTTTTATTTTATAAAAAGGTAGAAACTCAAACATTTCTTCTGGAATAAAATCACTGGAAATCAGGAAGAGCACGTTTACGCATGACACACAATCTCTTTGCATATCAAAATTCGAAGGAGAATAAGAAACAGAAAATACAGCACAAAAGCAAAGTTTTGAGCATACCCTTTTACCAGCGACTTACAATTTAACTGACCGGAAAGCCTTTCCTCGCCAACTGTATCATAGGTGCATTAGTGCAATGAACTTGGTTACGGTTTGCTGTGATTGGCTGCCGCTGATGTGTTGTTTCGAGAAAAGACTCAATATCTGCCTCTTTCTCTGCGTGGGAAAATCCCTAATCCGCATTCGCGCGTTCACTATCTACTCGCACGAGGCTACTTTGCAAGAAGTCTTTGAGAATGAAGAGGACAATGAAGACGAACGTAGAAGGAGGCGAACGGCATTTAAGAAAAGTGTTGTCTTGACTTTCGAGAGCCTGAATTTTATTTATTTATTATTATTTTTGCAGGTAACTGATTTTCGACTGATGAACATTAATTAGGGATTTGGGAATTTCAATCTAAAACGCTTACTGCGCGGGAGATATTTCAGCTGCGCGGAGGAAGTTAAATAGGGAACATTGATGTGCACTCGCCAGGTAATTCTGCTCGTCTTCTGCGGAAACCACGGAATAAAATCTCGCTTAGCTTTCTACGGGTAACGAGTTGCTGGCGCAAGCATGCAGTGGTCTAAGTGATGGCTTTTGATCATTCGTTCAAGATGGGTCCGGGTTCGAATCTCGTGAGGCATGGATGTTGCGTTTGTCTTACGGCCCTGCCTCTCTCACTTCCGTTGACCCAGTGTCCCTAAATTAGGGATGGGCGACGGCTTAGTGCCCACTGAGTTGCTCACGGTGGTCGTTAAACCTTCGGTCACACGCGCAAGCACTGCCACCATGTACGCCAGGTAAACAGGAATTTTCCTGCCTACACAGGGTCTTTTTTCAGTTTAAGTACCACAACTTTTTTAGAATATATTTGCATCGGAAAGACTGCGAGCTTAAAATTTATATTTACTTTGTCATTTCGTTCAAAAAAGTTATTCGATGATTGTGAATAAAGAATTATTGCCACAATGCACTTCAATACGTACAGAAATTAGTAAAACTCCACTAGTAATCCGATTTATTGGCGTAGGAATATACACTGCGGGCCACCCAAAATGCAGCACCAAGAAGGAAGCATCCGATCGGTTTGAAATTCGTACATGCGTCGCCCGCGAGAGGACATGCAAACGATTAGCATTGCAGGGCATATGAAAATCATGTGCGCACAGCACGCCACCGAGAAGCAGTATAAGAAGGGTGCACAGAAGACAGGGTGTAAGTAGTGGAAGTGTGCTGTGCTGCCGGACCTGTGCGTGGGGAGCTTCCTGATGCCTCGTCGCAGAATACGGCAGTCATTCCAGCACGTTTCGGAGTTCTACAGAGAACGAATAGTGGCTTATCGCGACAGCGGTTTATCGTACCGAGACATAGGTGCCCGTGTGGGACGACATCCAGCCACAGTGAGGCGAGTATGAATTCGGTGGGTGCAGGAGGGACGGACGGACCGACGTGAGAGATTGCCGCAGCCGCGGCACAACACCGAACGAGAGGACCGGCATGTTATGCGGCGGGCATTGACGGCACGCACCGCCACATCACGAACGTTAGCGTGGGAATTAGGGTGTTTGCGCAACAACCTGTGTTAGCACGTATAGTTCGACGTCGTCTGCAGGAGCGGGGACTTATCGAACAGCGCCGATTGCTCCAATTACCAATGACGTTACACCACAGGCGAGTGCGGCGGCAGTGGGCCGTTAAACGCCGCACCTGGACTGCGGAATGGCACGACATTATCTTCTCCGACGAATCCCACTTCTTCTTGCAAAACCACGGTGGTCGGATCCGCGTGTGGCGGCATCACGGTGAGAGACTTTATGACGCCTGCATTATGCATTGATATAGCGGTCCGTCGCCTGGCGTTATGGTCTGGGGCGCCATTGGATATGACACCCGCACCCCTCTGGTACGCATCGCCATACCGGCGTGTCGCCTGGCGTTATGGTTTGGGACTCAATTGGATATGACACCCGCACACTTCCGGTACGCATCGCCGGGTCACTCAAGAGCCACCGCTACATCTCCGACGTTTTAGAGCCTGTAGTCCTCCCTTATCTGCAGGACCTGCCAGCGGCCACGTTTCAACAGGACAGTGCGCGCTCGCACGTGGCACGCATCGGGCAACAATTCTTCACGGCCCACCAGGTGTCACTGCTGCCGTGGCCCGCATGTTCTTCCGATATGTCGCCCATCGAACACGTCTGGTCGCTGATCGACAATCGAGTGGCCCGGCAAGCACCACCCGCGGCTACGCCTGATGAACTGTGGCAACGTGTGGAAACAGCCTGGACCGACATACCCCAAGCCCTACATCCAAAGCCTCTTTCGTTCGATGCCGCGGCGTGTAGCGGCCGTTATTGGCAGTTATGGGGGCCACACGAGCTATTGATGTCTGCGTGTTCCGCAAGTCGCACGGGCCTGTAAGCTCAATCGTTTCATCTTTGTATCTGTTGTTATGTGTCCAGTAAATCTGGCTTTGTTATTTTGTGTCCTTCTTTGTGTAGCATTTCGAGTGGCCAGCAGTGTATACATAAACGTTTTCTAGCTTTCGCACATCAACCACGCGGCTGTTTATGTCTTACTTCATTGAAAAAGTAAGTTGATGTGCGAAAGCTTGGAAACGTTTATTTTATATATTCTTACACCAATAAATCGGATTACTAGTATAGTTTTAGTAATCTACATAACTGGTGTATAGTTTCTCGATATTAATTCAATACGTATTTTCGTTCCGTGTTGTCTTTTACGCTTTGGTAATAAGTTTTTATTTAAAGTTAAGTAAAAAGTGCTTTTTTTAGCACGTCTTTTGCAAAAAAGATCGTGCTTATGTTATCGGCTTGTCCGTCTGTCTGTCTGTCTGCCTGTCCGTCCGTCTGTGGACACCATATCTCTGCAACTATTAGTTCGATTCGAAAAAAATTTGCTTTGGGAAGATTGAAATCTCCCAATGATGATCCTTTTATTCCAGTGTTTTTACGATGCACAATATCGCCGCTAGAGGGCGTAAATTCAGATGTTATCGAATTCAAAATACCTTTCATTCCATATACTTGCTTCTAAACATCCGACTGAAATTTTTTTCTACCTTTCGATTCCATTCATGTGAAAGAGTATTTTAGGTATAGTCACTATCTCAAGTGACGTATAGATTTTCCGCTAGGGGGCCGTAAAAGTACATTAAGTTTTCCATGATATCTTTACTCCTAAATCTCCGATTTAAAAAAAAAAAAATCTTCTGAGGATACAGCTGCTGCTGGGAAATCTTTTGCATATAATTTCTAAATTTTGGTAAAGAATGGTTTGGCCACCAGGGAGCGTAAGAGTTAATTTCTGCTTCTAATGTATTTGCCACAAAATCTGAGCTTCTAAAATCTCGATTGAAAAAATTATTTCGTATACCGATGCCACTCACGACGATAAACCTATTCGGAATATTTTCTTCTTAAAATATATTATGTTTTCTCAGCCAGGTGGCGTAGATTTATATCATAGTTTTGTCAATATCTCTGTTCTAATAGTCCGATTTGAAAAATTCTTCCTGTATTGCATACAGCTCCTGGTGGGAAATGCTTTTCATATGATTTTTAATGTTTGGTAAAGAAAGGTTTGGCCACCAGGGGGGCATAAGCGTTAACTTCTGCTTCTGATGTATTTGCAGCAAAATCTGAGCTCCTGAAAACACGACTGAAAATTATATTTCTTGGATCGATACCGCTCGCATCGGAAAATCCTTTGAGAATATTTTCTTCTTAAAATAATGCATGTTTTTCACGCCAGGGGTCCTAAATGCACTTCTTATACTTGTTGATACCTCTGCTTCTAGGAGTCCCGATTTGGAAAAATTCTTCCTTTGTTGGAGAGCGTTTCGGCTGCGAAATGTTTTTCATATATTTTCAAATTTTTTTAACGCACAAGTCCACAACCAGAGGGCATAAGTTCACGATTCCGTTTACAGCAGTATATGAGGGATTAAAAACCCGATTGAAGAGCTACTTTTTTCGGTCAGACATTACTGTTTTCCATACCGGTTCCACTGTCTTTGAATAGCTTTGATAAATTTAATTCGTATCCGAACGGATTCAAAGGATGTGCTCATTATACCCGAAAATTCGGTGTCATCTTTCTTGTTTCATATATTTTGATAACTGGCATAACGTGAAACTTGACTGCCACTTCTTACACATTTCTCACATTGTGGTGTTTGATTCAGAATTCTTTCAGTCATAGTATATACGAGCTCATTTTGACGCTTTCCTTGAAAAAAATTAACCAAATTAATTTTTTTTCTGATAGAACAACGTTACAAACAGCTCTTTTGGGAAAAAGTTTCAATAGATAAGCAGTCGTAAAAATTGCAAACGAACTTATAAAAAGCTCGATCTGTCACAAACGCTTTTTCTATATAAGAATTTCCGTCAAACGGACGTAAAAATTTGTGAAAAATTCGAACTATCAAAAATGGTTGTGGAGTTTAACGACTACTAAAAGCAACGCATTGAGCTGTCGCCAGCCTCGCTTCTCCAATTTAGAGCCAGGAAGGGAGAGAGTGAGTGCCGTAAGGCAAACACATAACCAATGTATTATCGGGGATTTGAGTCCAAGCCCAATCGGACGCTGTCAGAAGCCAGCATTTAGACCACTGGCCGTCGCCCCGGTGGCGCAGTGGTCTAAGCGATGGCCTCTGATCATTCGTCCGAACGGGATCCGGGTTCGAATCCCGGTGAGGCATGGATGTTGTGTTTGTCTTACTGCATTGGCTCTCTCCCTTCCCTGGAACCAGTGACCCTAAATTAGGGACGGGCGACTGCTTATAGCCCATTGAGTTGCTCACGGTGGTCGTTAAACCTCCAATCAAAAAAAAAAAAAAAAAAAAAAAAAAAAAAATACCACTGGCCCACCAGGGCTACGAACTGATCAGATCAGATCATGTGTAGAGTGTTTTAGGAAGGGAGTGTCTGACCCCAGGTCTTAAACAACCCTTAGAAATAGGAAGCTAGGAGATTTGAGCTAGAGTGCCCGATAGGAGTCTGACACGGAAGCGAGGTAGAAAGGGGGAGGAAGGCGCCCTTATTTATTACCGGGGGCCCAGTACCCGTGTACCGACGACTTAACGTGCACATCCGACGCACGGCGGATATTCAGTGGCTCGAGCGTTTGTACCTGCCTGGGATCGAACCCTAGGTCTTCTCCGTGGCTGTCACGAACTTTGACTACTAGGCCACCTGCGGCCCAGGGCTACGAACTGTCAAAAACGCCGATTTGGCATAAGAATTTTTTCTGACAACAAGGTGTAAAGTAATTTAAAATTCTAAAACCTTTCACAAACGCCGTTTGGGCATAAGTATTTCCGTTAAAGTATAACGCTGTTTCGGCAGAAGAATTTCCATATGTATACATATTATATATGTTTTTTTCTGAATATTACATGTTATAAAATTAATTTTGAAATGTAACATGGTCAAAAATGCAAACCCATAACGAAAAATAAGTGAAATGAAATGAAAATGAAAGAAACCTAATAATTTATAAAACATTCAGACTGGCACAAACGCCGTTTCAGTATAAGAATTTCTGTTCAAAACAAAGACGTAAAAAATTCTAAAACATTCGAACTCTCACGAACTCCGTTTCGGGGAAAGAATGTCTGTTCATAAAGAGACTGAAGAAATTTGTAAAACATTCGAATTCTCACAAATGCCATTTCGGTATAGGAATTTCTGTTAACAAAGTGACCTAAAGATAAAAAAAGCATTTGAACTGTCACATTCGTCGTTTTGATATGAGGATTTATGTTCATAAAAAGATGTAAAAATTTGTAAAACATTCTAAATGTATGAAACGCGGTTTCGGTATAAGAATATCTGTTAATAAAGAGACGTAACTGGTTAAAAAGAAGTTCGAACTGTCTCAAATGCTGTTTTGGCATAAGAATTTCTGTTAATATAAAGGGACGTAAAAGTTAAAAAAGCAACAGTCGAATTGTTATAGACGTAGTTTCGCACACAAGAATTTGCTAGTTAATTTCATTCTTCGATAGCGAAGGCTAACGAAGTAATCTCAAATAGAACATGAACAAGAGGATTCGAAATCACTCACCTTATTTCTGTACATACACAGTCGAGTCATATTATTGCGACCACCAGCTAATATCCAGAGTAACCGCTGTGTGCAGCGCAGACAGCAGCTAGACGTGCTGGGAGTAACTCAGCAAGGAACATGGAAGGTGTTCATAGGTATGTAGAGTCATGCTGACTTCAGTGCATCTGATAGCTGCTGGATAGTGCGTGGTGGATGATCCATAGGGCGAATAACACGATCGAAATGGTCCCACAGATGCTTAATTGGGTTTACGTCTGGGGAATTAGGGGGCCAGGGAAGTACTTTCAAGTCTACATCTTGTTCTTCCAACCACTCTCGGACGTTTCTAACTGTGTGACACGTCGCATTGTCATTCTGAAAGATCCCATCCGCCCCAGGGAATACAATCAACATGTATGGGTGCACGTGGTCTGCAAGGATAGATTCATAACGAATTCGGTGCATAGTGCATTCCACAGGTATGAGTGGAGCCATTGAATGCTACGAAAACATTCCCCAAACCATAACACTGCCCGCATCAGCTTGTGTTCTTCCAGCAATGGTTGAAGAATGTTTGTTCTCCGAGGTTTCTCGCCTTATACGCCAACGTCCATCTGTTCGATGAAGCAGAAAACGTGGCTCATCGGAGAAGGCAATGCTTTGCAAATAGCGGAAGTCCAATTCCGATACTTCTATGCAAATGTAAACCTATTCTGCCGATGCACCTTCGTTAGCATAGGTGCAGTGACCATCCGTCTGCATCGGAGCTCCATACGCAACAGCGTTCGCTGAACTGTCGTTTTAGACACACTCCTGGTAGCCCCCTGGTTCATTCAGCCAGTGAGTGGCTCCACTGTAACCAGTCGATCGGCACTCACGCACCTACGAAGCTTACGTTCACCTCTCACATCAATAGCACGTGGAGCTCCGCAGTTTCGACGTTGCTTATTCACAATGGTGCCATTTCTCCAATCACGATATACTTTAACCATAGCAGCACGCGAACAGTTCACAAACTGCGCTGTTTCAGAAATACTGTCACCCTTGGCCCGAAAGCCGATAATCATCCCTTTTTGTAAATCTGATAAATCGCTCCTTTTTTCAATGACATCAACGAGTGATATGTTTTAAGACTGCCTACAGCACACCTTATATACCCTCTAGGCCAGCTTACGACACGTACCTTCTTTCATTGGGCACTCGCTGTTGACGTCAAAAGCAGGAGGTGGTCGCAATAATGTGACTCGATTGTGTATGAACTGATATTTATTCGAAAAATATACAGGAGTGGTCCATGATCTTGATCTTGTCACAAAAACCAAAACGACGATTAACTATCATAGGTGAATACATGGAATGGGTGTAGTTAAATGTCGATCTTTTGAAACCAAAACGCAATAATAATTGCATTCTTTCTGTAATGGCGTCCACACAATTAAAAACAACGTGCATTAACCTTTATTGCACTCACAACACTGCTAAATGTTTCCTGTTAATAAGGAGACGTAAATGAAAAAAAAATATTGAAACTGTCACGAAAGCCGTTTCTGCATAAGACCTTTTGTTCACGAAGTGGCGTAAAAAGGAAACAAAGAAAAATACTTTAGACTATCACGAATGCCATTTCGGCGTAAAAAATTTTGTTAATAAAGACGCGTGAAAAAATTGAAATGTCACGAATACCGCTTGGTTAAAAGAATTTCTGTTAACAAAGAGACGTAAAAATCTATAAAACATTCGAACTTTGACGAATGCCGTTTCGGATAAAAAATGTCTGTTCATAAAGAGACTGAAGAAATTTGTGAAACATTCGAATTCTAACGCCTTTTGGGTATACAGTGGGGCAGATAAGTGATAAAACCGTTCATATGTGAATACAAGCACTAAAGTTAGTGTGGTTATCAGTCATGGTCCAACTATTTGAGAAATCACGTTAGTCACTTGAATTTCCAAGATGGCCGCCATATTCCTACATGGCTGCCATTCCCAGTATCTCTGCCACAGAATAAAACCCACTGGACATGTTTCAACTACTTTAATTGACTCCTTCGTTTGTCACATAAATCGGGAAGTTAATTGCACAACTACGTAAGAAACATCTTAAGCTTCTCTGTTAAATTTTTAGCAATACACTAATTTTAGCAATGCACAAAGTAATATAATTACACCAAGCATGATGAAGCGAAATATGATTGGATAAGTCTAATGCAAATCTAGTGACATTTAAAGTTATGCTGTAGGCCGCACCTTGTCCTCTCAGTGGCAACTGCATAGGGATGTGCACGTAAGACCAAAGCGGAAGCATTTACATCTTCCACGGCATTCAAATTTGCATCTGCACTTAGGAAGCTGGAGACAACTTTCTGCAATCAAGCTCACTCCACATGATCCGCCATAAATCACCGTTTTTTGTCCATTGCCATTCAGCAGGACTTTGTATATTTGGATGGCGTAATGCTGACTTACCCCATATCTAGCCAGCCTTGTTGGCTGCGCGCTTCACGTGCTGCAGTAGAGAAGCTCTAATAGAAGGAATGGCTTGGTATGGTCTCTGTTTCCTTGCAAACATGACCAATCTTGCATCATTAACCCCTTGAAATGCACTTCACCTATCATACATCAGGACGACAAAGGTCTTCAAGATCCTCATGTCATCATCATGTACTGTTTTTGGGATATGGCTGAGCCTGATGAAGACATCAGATGCCTCATCATATACGTCCGTTTGCCAAGCTGTTTTCTTCCCTTTACCACGGAATGCTGAAACAACATCACAGCCGGTGAAGGCATGTAAGAAGAGAATCCCTCTGTTCTTCTCCAGTTCAAAAGAAAGATAAAGATCGTGTACTGCGATCCATCTCAGGTTCCGTCCTTGGCCAAAAGCAATACACAGCTCCTCACACCAATCTTCGAAGCTTAGTTTTTCCTCAGTGTTGCCAAATGTTTCATTACAGTAGCCAGAGTAGGATTACTTCAAGTGCATGCTGTTATTTGGTGTATCTGCCGTGTTCCAGCTACACTGGAGGCTGTTAGAAATGCTTCTGCAGTACCGGGAGATGCTGTGCCTACTTCAACAAAAGCACCAAACCAACCGCTGCCTTTCAGTATTGTGCCAAGTGATTTCAATGCAGCCATCTCTTTATGTAGGCATCCAAACATTATGACAAATTTGTCTTCCCCATAGTTCTCAGGCTAGTGCCACTCAATTTGTTTGGCTACTGTAAAGATGGGTTAGTCAGTTGCAATAGCAGGTACCTGGCATGGGTTCAAGAATGAAACTATTTTTTTGATCTTGTCCATGACATGTCTGACTGTAGCAACTGAGTGTGCCTGATCTCAAAGCTGAAGTAAAAGTAAGGTAATATTGACCTCAAATGCAGGGCTTCTCTTTTTTGATGCGTGGCTGGCCAACCAAGTAACATCCACTGGGCCATCAGTCATACTTACATTCTCCAGCCACTCGTATTCCAGTGCCAGTTGTGATCTTAACTGACATGTTCCAGTGTCTGTCACAGTCGTGTCTATCTCTGTAGTATCTACGACATTTGTCTTTGGAGGTGAAATATACTTCTCGGTGAAGAAGCCAGCGCAGATATTTGTGAAAGAGTCAGGGAATTCAGGAACTTTCCTCACTTTCTTCTCGCTGAACATGAGCTTCCCACGATATTCACCTTTACTGTTTTCGGTTATGTGCTGAAAATAGAGATACTAGTACCATGGAAAGAGGTGGTTGCTGTTATTGCAGTAGGATTATGGTCAATGTTGCCCATGGCTGCTGTGGTGAACAATTGTCTTTGCAAATTTTTTGGACATACCAGCCCATCTTCTACATATTTTGCAACGGCTGCATCACCTAGCTGTGCAGATGTTTCTAAAATTCTGTCATAGGAAATTCTGAGACCATGCTCATGAAGCAAATCCACCAACGATCTCTTCCTTGTCTTAGCATGTACGAGCGTCCCCATGTAAACAGGAAATGGTGTTTCATGGTTTATCGAGTGTCTATGAGTAGATGCCCGTTCCTTCATCCTTGTGCAGAAGTTGTTCTTCAACAGCTGGGCTAATGCCAGGTCTTCTTTCATGGAACCAAATGTAAGCTGAGATTTGATATCAGTACCATGTTCAACCATGCCGACAAACTGAAGAAGAGTAGGAGGGATAGCCTTATCAGCTCAACTATCGTGGAATGTCCCACCAAATGTTGACTAGTAGTCAAGCATGTGCCTTCGCAAAATTATTGCAGCCTTGCCCAGGATTATGGCTTCTCTGTAGTCTGAGACTTGTGATAAGGTGAAACCAGCGTCTTCTGTAAAAGCCAGAAGGACATTTCTTCCCTGCTTGTGATCTGCCAGCTCAGGCATTGCTTCCAGCAACTTCTACTTCAGTCTAGTGGAGTTTACATGAGGTGCCTTGACACCAAGCTGATCTAGCCGATGCTGGTAAAGATGAACCATGTCTGCAAGAGGGAAGACTGCAGGACCCCCAGTGCTAGATTCTGTATCCACTATGTAGATCATTAGTTCAGAAAATGCAAGTGGGTAAGCTTCATGTTCTGGTGTCTGGTCCTTTTCCTGTCTTCTGATGTTTCTGAGGTGCGTTCTCTTTCTGTTGTACTAGTCAGCCAAACGTGCAGTGTGGTACTTCAGCTCATGTGCAATGGCGTATCCACCAATCACTTTTGAGAGAAGTTTCCATCATTAAGACTGTGGGCACATTCTTTCGGTCTTTGATTAAGATGCATTGTCATAGCTTGTCTCAGTTCGGATGTTGGAGCTTCGTGTTCACATACAATGCACTGAGATTCTTGTCATTCATAGCTACGTCTTGGGAGCTTGCTGCTCCCTCATTCATCTTTAGTACTGCTCTCTGCATGTATTTTTCTCTTTCTTGCTCGATCAAGTTTGCTGTTGCTGAACAGTAGACGAGAGCTCTGGTGGTTCTGGGCTTCGTTCCTTTTCAGCGTTTCTTCTATACCACTACCTCCATCCAGTCTTCCAGGATCCAGAACAATGGGTAAATCATGTATGGAATAAAAGAGAAGAACATTGGTCGCAATCATGTTGTATCCATCATTTTCACAGTTATAACGTGTGGGTGGTAACTTCAGTTGTTCGTTCTTGTCCTTTTGGCACAAACAGCATTTGGTCCAGTCAGTTCGCCATGTTGGAGGTAATGGTGAAGAATTCGGCATGTTCTTGAATTGTACGTCTTTCACTGTAGAGGATTTGTTCTTTCACTACCTGGAAGAAAAGATCATATACGTATTTGAAGTTTCTCACATTATAAACAGGAAAAAATAAAAACATTTACTGTAATGTTCAAGCATTAAACGTGTAGAACTATCCTCGTAAAGGTGTCGGCCATATTGGAAAAGGTCGCCATCTTAAATTTTTGATTGGCTAATGGTCTACATGAAAAGTGGGATTTTAAATGATAAAGTTTATTACTTGCATTAACATTAGAACGATTTCTTTGAAATATTCGATTATCATGTGTCGACCATCTTGAAAATGACTGCCATTTTGAATTTTCGAGTGGCGCTAACGTTTTACATGAAAAGTGCGATTTTCAATGAGTAGGTGTGCGAACTTTGGTACTTGTATCGACATTTGAACAATTCATCTGAAAATATGCACTTATCTGCTCCACTAATAAGAATTAATGTTAATAAAAAGACGTAAAAAATAAAGAAAAGTAAACGTTCGAACTTTCACGAACGCCGTTTCGACACAAGAATTTCTTTTAATAAAGAGCCGTAAAATTAAAAAAAACAACAACAACATTTGAACTGTCACGAACGCCGTTTCGGCATCAAATTTCTGTTTTAATAAAGAGGCGTAAATAAAAACAAACCACATTGGAATGTCAGGAACCTCGTTTTGATATGAGAATTTATGTTAATAAAGAGACGTAAAAATAAAAGAAAGCATTCGAACTGTATGCAGTTTCGGGATAAGAATTTTTTAACAAAGAGGCGTAAATAAAAAACAAAAAAAAAACGTTTAAACTCTCACGAACACCAATGCGGCATAAGAATTTCTGTTAGTATAAAGGAGGCGTAAAAATTTAAAAACAACCATTCGGATTGTCATAGACGCAGTTTCGGCATAAGAATATCGATTAATAAACAGACGTAAAAATAAAAAAAGCGTTCGAACTTTTACGAACGCTGTTTGGGCACAAGAATTTATGTTAATAAAAAGACGCAGAAATAAAAAAAACTTTAGAACTGTGTCGAACGCCGTTACGGCATCAGAATTTTTTTAACAAAGAGGTGCGACGAAAATTAGAAAAAAAAACAAAAAAAAAACATTTGAACTGTCACGAACGGCGTTTCGGCATAAACATTTCTGTTAATAAAGAGGCGTAAAAAAAAACTAAAAAAAAAACATTGGAATATCACGAACGCCGCTTCGGCAAAAGAGTTTCTGTTCATAAAGATTCTTAAAAATTTTTTAAATATTCGAAGTCTCAGAAACACCTTTTCGGCATAACACTTTCCAACGAAGTGACGTAAAATTTTGTAATTCATTCGAACTTTCACAAACACATAAGAATTTCTGCTAATAAAGAGACGAAAAGAAATGTATGCACTTGTGAATATTTCAAGATGCATACTCAACATCAAAGATAACAGTATATGCCATTGGTAGAGTACGAATTGAAATTTTAAACATACAATTGAGTAATCAGCTGTACATTTCAAAGGTAAATATATGATTCCTCAGGTTTGACATTTCTAAGAAGAGCTTCATTTGGATGACGGGTGTGATTTTCTTACAGAAAGAAAACAAACAAATACAAGAGAGGTTGATTTTAAGTAAGACAGCCAGAAAGAGCAGGAAAACTCACGTACAGAAAGAACGACAGGAATGAAAAGTACAATATTATTTTCAATTTCTTGTTTAACGCATTCTTAGCAACATATGGAACCTAAGTGCTTCTGAACTTTGATGCTTCGGTGGACGTGACTCAGCAAATAACTGGTATGCAAAAAACCATTAACAGAAATTTATATTCCGTATGGGTTTCGACTCTGTTCTTCCAATGGAGTTCAGAATATTTACCAGAATAAAAAACAGATTCGTCTGTACCTCCGATATATCAATATTACATTTTGGTTTTTATCTGTGAAAGGAGAAAACACAATCGATAACCAACTGTGGGCTATACCGGTGGGTGAATTGGAAGCCATCTGCGCAAGTTCACGACACGTGGATCATAGATTTATGACTCTGCTCCCGGATAGCGTAGGGGTCAGCAGACCTCACTTGTTCCATCTGGGTGGCCCTTGGATCTGGAAGGACCCCCTGTTGACCTCGGACTGTGACCTCCTGTGAAGCAAGCGAGGCTGCAGACAGGTACAACGGTTGCTGGATGATGAAGGAGACTCACTTGGGTCAAAAGATATACAACAGCTTCTCGTCAAAAATTTGAATCCAGTCGCACGAACTTCTCTAGATGACATCCTGCGAAAGCAAAACGCGTGGGGGTCGCCTGGCTGATCGAGTTACACAAATGATGCAGCCATTGAAGACCGCTGAAAGAAAAAAATCCTCATAGATATGCTGCAGGATGAGGTTGAAAACCTCTGGGGAAAAAAATAATAAAAGAATTATCTGAACTTCCTTTAATATCCAACTTCTGTCAGTAGCTTTTTCAACTCAATACTTTAAAAAAACTAGGAAGAAATCAAAATTGCTTCTGAATCGTCTCAGCTGGTCCTTAATGAGGCGTAGATGGCGCATTTGTCCCATTCTGTTAGTGGGTCTGTTCCTACCCTGATACAAGATTCCAGAAATCAGGAACGCGCGAAAATACAAGCTTAGATATTCACACGAGAGGTGAGTGCGGGCAGGCCGGGATTTATAAGGAAAAGAAAGGGGCAATCTCCCCCCCCCCAGCCAAAGGGGCCCTCTTTACAGAAAAATATAATAATTAAAATATAACTTCTTTCATTAAAATAAAAATTGCGACGAACGATTTTTAACAGACCTAGTTTTTAATTTTTAATAATGTTGCTATCATAATTGAAATTTCGGGGGTGTTCGCTCTGTTGTCATCGGCGACGTGTAGTGTACAACGACCAGTTACGTCACCGTAAGCCGTACAAAGACTATACAGTGTAGTTGGGACTATATCTTCTTCATGGCAACTACATTCTTGTCAAGACAGAGAAATCAACATGATGATGCGAATTCAAACTCAGCCTCATAGAAAGTTGTCCTTTCTTTGAGATGGAAATTCAGATGTGGTGCTTTCAATATAATTTTAGATCAGTTGTCTGTTGCCTTAAAATTACGCAGGCTAGCGTACCAATCAGTATATGTCAGGTTCAAAGTCATAGTCAACTTATGCAGTCTACCTGATGCAGAGATAAGAACTGAGGCTGAGAAACTTATAACTGCTTACCCCCGCGGTTTCAGTAATGTGTTCATAGAGATAATTGTCCAGTTTGCAGCCTTCAATAAGCTTAGGTCAAGTCTCACTTCATCTCGGCAGGCTGAATCTCAGCATCCCAAGGGCTTGGCAATGCCTTTCCATGTGTCAACGTAGCTCTCCGAATATACACTATATTGACAAAAGTCACCGGACACCCCTTCAAAAGAAAATGAACGGATCCACTGGGTTGTTAAGATGCGCGGTACAGCTGCAAACGGTATAAAAACAAGCCTGAAGCTAACTGCGATCATATCGCACTGTGAGGTTGAGTGGAAATGTCGCGGCGGGAGAGAACTGACTTTGAGAAGTGCATGCATTAAAGCCAAAGGTTGTTTCAGAATCGCTTTAATGTAACAAAACAGAGGAGACGAGCAACATGGAATCGTCCCAAAGAAAAAAGAAAAAGAACAGGAATGATACAAACTGATAAAAGCGATGATATGTGTATTGAATGAGTAATGACAAATTTATAATGTATGCAAACAGAGCAATGCTTGAGGAAGAACAAAATGATCACAGGTGGGGCACCGCAGTGCGAAAGAACAACAAAAAGTTAATGCGAGAGTCTTAACTCACCGTGAGATGTAATGGACTTGGTGTAACAGCGAAACACGGCGTCACTGGTGACCACGTAGCATAGAAGAAGCTTTCACGGCATGCGGAGATGGCAGACTGATATTCCTGCTGTACCACCGTGCACAGAGTAACGGAAAGCATTGTGAAAGGTGAAGTCCCAAGTGCGCCATCTACGAAAAAGTGTCGAGGAATGGCAGTTCATCTCTTGCAGAAGGAGTAAGGCGGCCCCAAGAGGCGAGAGAATCTTCCAGAAAGAGAGCGTTAGCGAGGGGTTTAGCAAACCCCCTACAATTCAGAGTGGAGACCTGGAATGGGTAAGTCCGACGTCGGATGAAGAGCAGCTATGGCAGCTTTCTGAAATGTGTCGAGGAGATTGCTGGTACCACGACACCACAAGACGCAGTCGGGTTGCTTGGCATTATGCCAGAGGAATTTGAGGATGGAGGATGCTTGGTCAAAGACCTCGGAAAGAACTGCTTCAAACTGCTGTAAAAATATGAGAGAAGCCTTCCGATTTGTTTTATGAGTGAGAAACTCGTAAAGATCTTCAAAGGGGACAGGTTCTGAAGGAAGAGAGGAACTGGTAAGCAGAGTCGAGAAATCTTCAAACGTCGGCAGAGGACCCTTGGACTTTGAAGAGGAAGAGCTAGAACGTGACAGGTGAGTATTGAAGCCAGCTAGACGGGTGGAACGATGTGGGCGGCAAGTCGGAGAAGGTGACATCTTTTTTCTCCGGGCCTCGGTACGGGTAGTAGAGCGACGTTTGCCGTGGATCGATGACACACGAGATGTGGAATCAGAGGAAAGGTCCACCTTACCGTCGGGAGCAAAAGTGCCGACGGTGAATGAAGCTTTAAGATCTGCAGTGTTGTCCTCTGATGGAGAGAGAACACGGGAAGGCAAGGAGGAGTCAAGCGGAGGAAAATTCGACAGAGTGGAGAAAGCAAACATCGGAAGACGCGTGTTGATCGAAGACTTTAATCAAATTTTGGGCAGAACTGGGTTCAGGAAGCGCAGACGCGGGAGAATGCATGGCAGCAGAAACGGAGGAAGAGGCAGAATGCTGCCTTGGAAATCCAGGATTCAGTGGCTCTGCATGGGAGCAAAGAGCCTGCTGATGTCCGTAAGCCTTGCAGCGCGAGTAATGAGCAGAGATGAGGAGCTCAATCCGGCGGCGCTCGTTACCACAACGAACATCAAGGAACCGTGGAAACTTTATGAGATGCTCTTCCGACGGGAAAATGATGCGAGCAGTTCTACGGAAGCCACAGGTACGTTTATCATCGGGGTCAGGTGGGGAATAGGAGAGAGTCTTCACTGGGCCGTCTACTCTGCCGCATCGGCTAAGTGCAATACACAGCATATCATCAGAGATCTCCGGGAGTACCGGATGTAGAGAGACCGAACAGGACGCTTGGCGATGGATTCGGTTAAGAGGTGACGATCGCCAATTGATAGGCGCCCGACAAGAAAAGCTCGGCATATTCTTTCTTCGAAAAATAAACAAGCACAGTTCGTGGCTTTCGGGTGAGGTGGGTGATGGCACCAGAAGGAAGCATCTTCTTGAGAGCGGAGCTGTACTGATTCAAAGGAGTGTTGGGCAGCGCATCAAAGCAAACCCCCAACTCGAGGGTCGAATGAAGACGTTGACCAGCAGGAGAGTTCTCGGGAATGTCTAATAAGATGGTGTCACCGTTGAGAGTAACGTAAGATTCCATAGGCGGCAGACGAGACGAGGAGAAAGCCGGTGGAATACCAGAAGCAGCCGCAGAATTCTTGCGTGCAGAAGCGCCTCCTTTGGAAGGCATTGACGCAGCATAAGACAATGTACTGGAAGCAGAGGCAGTAGAAACTGTAGAGGGCAGATTAGCGGTTCCAACAGAGACGTCCATGAATTCATCATCGTCAGCAGAGGCCAGGGACGTCACGTCCACGTTCTCAATGGCAGAGTCGGTGACCTGAGCAGGAGAAGACGTGCAAATGACAGAAGGAAAATTAAGAGGCTCTCCCCTAGCAAGCGAAGGTGACTGATCAACTGCGTCTGTCGTTGAAGAGGCGACGCGAGGAGCTGCAGCGAAGCGGGAGGGAACAGCGCCCTCATCGGCAGATGCCATAAACAATGGCAAGGGCTAACGAAGAAAACGAGCAGCTCGGTGTGTAAATTAAAACACTGATAATGAAAAAATGAGCACTAACCAACTCGTGAGGTATCTTAAACGAAAGCACAGACCTTTAACTTCGGCACACACACAGAAGAACAATGATGGGACGCACAAAACACGTACGTGAAGCACTCAAACACGGAGCTCGTGAAGACACGGTACTAATGTATGTTAATAAATGCTATGTTGTGTTCAGTGGCGTATCTTGGGTCCGAGACCTGCACTATCCCCCCCTCAGCCCCCGCCTCACAGTACTGTTTTTTTTTTAATTGCGAAGCTTATTTTTTTAATGTTAAGTAACAGAAGTAACATTTTTTTTCTAAATTTTAGCTTCATGCTATTGCTAACATTATACCAAATAATTATAAGGATTAGGATTTGAGCACTTATGTGTACATGAACTCCATTCTTATTTCCCTTTGTGTGAACTTGAGTTTTACGTTTTTACAAAAATGTTTCTTCAGAGAACTTTTTATATTTAAAAATAATGGTTTTCTCTATTAAGAAACCAGCCAAATTTATATATAGATTAAGATAATACAACGTAGTTGTCACAAATGTTTATTTTCTTTATTTCTCAAGCCGACCATGGTTTCTCTGGGTATTGACCTAGCTTCATCAGGACGAATGGCA
Source organism: Macrothele yani (assembly GCA_039090855.1). NCBI lineage: Eukaryota > Metazoa > Arthropoda > Arachnida > Araneae > Macrothelidae > Macrothele > Macrothele yani. The sequence goes on along the minus strand of CM076991.1, from coordinate 104,535,343 downwards.
CGTAAATATTCAAATTGTATATGACATCAAAAATGGTGGTCACGTGTTTTGGTTAGATACTTCCACGCGTTTGATAGAAATGGCGTGGATGTCATGTTATTAACAAGTTGCGAAGACTTCTGATATATATGGAAAGCTTCCAAAATATCAAGTTTGGTGGTTGAATCTGGCTTGTCAATAAGTTTTGCTTCTTCAAAGAGAAATTTTTGGTCCTTTTCGTAACAGTGTTTAGCCATCGATGACTTCTTTAGGTCACAATTCCGAATGTAGGTCTTGTGCTCCTTCAAACGAAAACGCAAGGCTCTACGGGTCTGTCCTATATACGAAACGCCACATTCACATGGAATTTGATAAATTCCCCACGAGTTTTTGTCTTCAACACAGTCCTTTGATCCTAAAAATCTCATTTTGTTTATGGGTTTAAAAATTACCTTAAAATTAAAGGTTTTGAGAATTTTCGTAATTTTGAAAGCAATGTCGCGAGAAAATGGAATAATGGCAAAATTCTCTCGCAATTGGCGCATAACAGGAGTTAATGTGGATATGGACTTCGGTTTCCGGAATTTTGTCAGAGCCTTGTCTATAATGGACAACTACGTTGTATAATCTTGATCTATATCTAATCGTCGCAAGACTGTAGTAGTTGAGATAAAGAACCAGCCAAGTTGTTCGAATGTACATGTCCTTGCGTGGCTCTAAGGTATATCTTGATTCTTTTTAAAACGGAAAAACTTCTTTCGGCAGTTGTTGATGGAAAATTTAATATTAGATCTGCTTATTTTTACACCTCGAGAAACACTATGTCCAATTATTCAACTGTATGTAACAAGTAATGTCTTTTACTGATTTGTTTTGTATTCATCAAGGGAATAAAACACCTTCAGTCCATTTTTTAATCGAGCTGTATCCCAATGTGAAACATAGAGTTCTTTAAGCTCTGATAGCAGATGTTCAGGGAAGCTTTCACGAAATTTATCAAAACAGTTCGAATCCAACAAAGCCACGAATTTAAGATATAATATTACCGATTTTAATTCACTGACACTTCACACAAACTGAAACAACTCTCGCGAAACACGCGCTGGAAGCATGGAGGGACTGAGGTAGTCCGAAGTCTTCTGTTTTCTGAGCGAACCGCTGCGCAAAGCAATGGTCAATTCACCTCAATATGCTCATTCATGTTGTCATGGAAACGCTAGCAGGCGATTGCATTGAAGTTCTTCTCATCAGAACAGCGAAGACTCTCGAAGACCTACTTGCGTTATGCCTCTGGACTGTTTGCCAGACTGATTCTCTTAATCGAAAGAAGCGAATCTGCTTGTGTGTTTATTTTTTCTCACCGAAAGCATCGATATATCTTAATACCGTTGATAATTGACCTTTATGTGTATATTTAATTCACTTTTATTTGTGCTTTCTCTGGGTTTCGCAGCTATCCTAGCTAGCATCGAATATGCGCCACTGGTTGTCTTTCTCTTCTAGGTATCTGGTGACTTTTATCAATATAGCGTATCTATGTATGTGTAATTTGTCAGTTCTAATTACATGCAGTAAAATGGCTGTGATGTGTAAATTTGATGAATTGTCCTTTTTGCTATGCATTTTAATTTCTGAGTTCCAGGGACCACGGAACCTTTGGGCCCAGGGCTCCCCAAATCAAAATCCGACAATGAATACGGGTTCAATTTTAAGGGCCTGAACCCAAATTTTTTATGGCAAAATAGTGCCAGGGACCGAACGAAACCGAGAACTTTAGGCGTTAAATAAAAAATTTCCTCTTTCAGATTTTCCCTCTTTCTTGCGATTGACTAATGTCTTTCTGAACCGGGGAATGGAGAAGAGATCTTCCGTTTACTGTAAACCGCCACACAGGAAAACCGCCACACAGGAAAACTGCCACACAAGAAAATCGCCACACCGGAAGATTGCCACACAAGAAAACTGCCACACCGGAAGATTGCAACACAGGGAAACTGCCACACGCTTTTCATTAAGGAGCAGCGTATAAATTGCTATTCCTCCGAGGAACACTTAGAATGTGTGGCAGTTTTCCAAGTTTCCGAATTATGTGTGGCAGTTTCCCAAGGTGCCTAACGATGGGAAGGAGCTCTTTTGTTTGTCTGAATTTTCATATCGGTTCATTCTTAGAGCAACTGACCACAGAAGTTCGAGGGGGAAGGGGGTGATGGGTTTAAAGATAGTCGTTTCCTGGCCTACATTGAGAATTGAATTGGGAACTCCAAAAAAATTTCGAGAAAACGTTCTATGTAAGCCAAGCGAAAATTGTTGTGTTCAGGAAAGGACAATAAGGTGGGATTTTTTTAATAACGCTGGACTTTTACTTAGGCACTAAATATTTACATGACATTTCAAATTTGCAATATTTTTCTTTTACTTAATTAATTCATAGGCCCGACTTTTTAACAGCTTTTAATCCGCCGATTTCATATTCATAACGTTTACTTATCAAATAAAGTCAATAGCATTTGCGCTTTTACTTAGGCACTAAATATTAAAATCATAGGCCACAAGCCTAGGCCTTTTTAACAGTTTTTATTCTACCAGTGTCGTATTCACAACGTTTACACATCAAATCAAGTCAATAATATTGCGCTTTTATTTAGGCACGAAATATTTATTCACAGGCCCTAGGCCTAGGCTTAGGCCCTTTTACCAGTTTTTATTCTTCTACCAATGCCATATTCACAACGTTTACACAGAAAATCAAGTTAATAATATTGGGCGTTTTCTTAGGCACGAAATATTAGTTCATATGACCTAGGCCTAGGCCATTTTAATAGTTTTTACTTTATCATTGTCATATTCACAGCGTCTACACAACAAATAAATGTAATAATATTGCGCTTTTACTTAGGCAGGAAATATTAATTCATAAGCCCTAGGCCTAGGCCTTTTTGACAGTTTTTATTCAACCAAAGCCATATTCACAACGTTTACACAGCAAATCAAGTTAATAATATTAGGGTTTACTTAGGCACGAACTATTAATTCATAGGCCCTAGGCCTTTTTAGTAGATTTTACTTTATCAATGCCCTATTTACAACGTTAACACAACAAATAAATTTAATAATATTGCGCTTTTACTTAGGTACGAAATATTAATTTATTGGCCCTAGGCCTAGGCCTTGTTAATAGTTTTTACTCTATAAATGCCATATTCACAACGTTTACACGCAAAAAACACAGGCCCTGGTGGCGCAGTGATCTAAGCGATGGCCTCTGATCATTCGTCCGAATGGGGTCCGGGTTCGAATCCCGGTGAGGCATGGATGTTGTGTTTGTCTTTCGGCACTGGCTCTCTCCCTTCCCTGGAACCAGTGACCCTAAATTAGGGACGGGCGACTGCTTATAGCCCATTGAGTTGCTCACGGTGGTCGTTAAACCTCTAATCCAATCTAATCCAATCCAAAAAACACATTGCTCTTTTACTTAGGCACGAAATATTCGTTCATAGGCCCTACGTCTGGGCCTATGAATTAATATTTTGTGCCCAACTAAAAGCGCAATATTATTAAATTGATTTGCTGTGTAAACGTTGTGAATATGGCATTGATAGAGTTAAAAGTATTGAAAAGGCCTAGGGTCTATGAATTAGTAAACGCACAATATTATTAACATGATTCGCAGTGTAAACGTTGTGAATATGACATTGGTAGAATAAAAACTGGTAAAAGGGCCTAAGCCTAGGCCTAGGGTCTACGAATAAATATTTCGTGCCTAAATAAAAGCGCAATATTATTAACTTGATTTGATGTGTAAACGCTGTGAATATGGCATTGGTAGAATAAAAACTGTCAAAAAGGACTAGGTCTAGGGCCTATGAATTAATATTTCCTGCCTAAATAAAAGCGCAATATTACCACATTTATCTGTTGTTTAAACATTGTGAATATGGCAGTGAGAAAGTAAAAACTATTAAAAAGGCATAAGCCTAGGGCCTATGAATTAATATTTCGTGCCTAAGTAAAAGCCCAGTATTATTAACTTGATTTTATGTGTAAACGTTGTGAATATGGCATTGGTAGAAAAAAATTGGTAAAAGGGCCTAAGTCTAAGCAGGGCCTGATTTACGCCTAGGCACGCAAGGCACATGCCTAGGGCCCTCAAATTTAAAGGGCCCCAAAATCTTGGTTAAAAAAAAACTTTCCCTTTTTCAAAATATTTATACGTGGGTAGATGTGATGTGGAGTAACTATATATAAATCGCTGGCAAAACACAAGCAAGTACTGGCAATATAATATGTGATATTTCTAGTTAATATCAGTAACATTTTCCAGATAATTTTGGGAGGGTTTTTGCGCGAGATTAAACAAAAAATTGTCGTGTTGTGTAAATAAAACTAGCAGTATGTGTATGTTTGTAATTATGGCTTACTAAGATCAACTATATACTTCAATTTCAAATACTGCATGGTTCTGAAGCAATTTTTAAACATTTTGACATTTTAGCTCCCAAAAGTTTTATTTGAAAAATCTTTGGACTTAATTCGGGCAGTGTTTGAATCCCCCCAAATATCTCTCTTAAATACACCCCTGGTTAATATGGTAATAGTATAGTTTAGACACACCTGGCAAAAAATCCAATGCCCAATTGAATTTTACCCGTCATATGGCTTTGTCACACACAACTGTTTAATTGATGAAGGTTCAAGTCTTTTCAGATGCAAATCAGTAGGACAGCATAAAAATCTAGGAGAAAACAATATTTTTACCATGTACTACCGTTTTTTAATGTCAGTCTTATAAATGTATTGTGTTTATTAAATTATTACGCTGGATTGTCATACAGTCGCCCAAAATGGTCACACTACCTACTCGACTCCTTAAAGTAAATGTCGAGTGGAGGGGGCCTCGTTTTGGGTTCTGCCTAGGGCCCAATTCTGTGTAAGTCGGGCCCTGAGCCTAAGCCTAGGTCCCGCGAATAAATATTTCGTGCCTAAATAAAAGCGCAATATTATTAATTTGATTTGATGTGTAAATGTTGTGAATATGACACTGGTAGGACAAAAACTGTTAGAAAGGCCTATGCCTGTGGCGTATGACTTTAATATTTAGTGCCTAAGTAAAAGCGTAATGCTATTATTGACTTGATTTGATACGTGAGCGTTATGAATATGAAGTCGGCGAATTTAAAGCTGTTAAAAAGGCCGAGGTGTAGGGCCTATGAATTAATTAAGTAAAAGAAAAATATTACAAATTTGAAATGTCATGTAAATATTTAGTGCCTAAGTAAAAGTGCAGCGTTTTTAAAAATCTCACCTTATTGTCCTTTCCTGAACACAACAATTTTCGCTTGGCTTACATAGAACCTTTTCTCGAAATTTGTTTGGAGTTCCCAATTCAATTCTCAATATAGGCCAGGAAACGGCAATTTTTAACCCCCCCCCCCTCTTCGAACTTCAGTGGCCAGTTGGCCTAAGTATGAACCGACATGAAAATTCCGACAAACAAAATAACTCCTTCTTATCGTTAGGCACCTTGGGAAACTGCCACACATAATTCGGAAACTTGGAAAACTGCCACACATTCAAAGTGTTCCTCGGAGGAATAGCAATTTGTACCCTGCCCCTTAATAAAAATCGTGTGGCAGTTTTCCTGTGTGGCAATCTTCCGGTGTGGCGGTTTTCTTGTGTGGCAGTTTTCCTGTGTGGCGGTTTACAGTGAACCGTATCTGCGTTCTTGGTCCCATTGCAGCCGCTGACGTCTGTGGTTTACGGGAAAAGGGAAGTCGATGCAACTGTAACGTGGATATTACATTTTGAAACATGTTTCTGATCAATTCGTTTTTCCCAGCAAGGAATGTTTTAGCTTAGGTTTGAAAGCAATATCTAGGGCGACATCAGAAATTAGATTGGTAAAGGCGAGCTTTAAAGAGAATCGTTTCTTTTGTATAGAAGGTCGTTTTTAGTTAACTTTTAAGGGGCAAATTCTTTATGGCATACGCCGTAGTCAGGGGGTATTGTCATGAGCGAACAATTCCAGACTGCTTAATTAGTTTATTGCGTCAGAGACACCATAGACCTTCAAGCTAAGGACAGGAAGTAGAGTTCAAGGGAAGGAGGAGGTTTTTTGGAAGACTTCGCGGATAGATCTAGGAGAGGGTATCGACTAGAGGGGCGGTCAGTGGGAACGAAGTACAAAATGTCCTCTGTCGGAATGTGAGGCGTAATAAGAAAATGAGTTAAAAGAGAAATCAGGTAGAACATGTAGATGACTAGTAGAAAGTAAAGCAATAATTAATTCATCAAACAGAGGTCATCGCTCTTCCCACGTTTATAAGTGATTCACGGAAATATTCTCATTGGCCGCCACCAGGAATCGAACCCAGGGTCTTCCAGTTACGCGCCGGATAGGCTTCCACTGCACCACACCGGCCTCGAAATCCTCCAGACTTACACACACTGCCAAGCCAATTTGGAAGGTTGCTTCTTGGAGCCTCGCACAAAGCTGGGGATTCACCAAAGATGGTAAACAGCAACTGATCAATTAATTAGAAGGCGAATAAATAATTAATACAGATATTTGACGTTGACCAGGAACATCAAACAGAGGTCATCGCTCTTTCCACGTTTATAAGTGAGTCACGAAAAAATTGGCCGCCACCGGGAATCGGCCGCCACCGGGAATCGAACCCATTGTCTCCCAGTTACGCGCCGGATATGCTTCCATTGCACCACAGTGGTCTTGAATTCTTTCAGTTGCTGTTTACCATCTTTGGTGAATCCCCAGCATTAAGCGGGGCTCCAAGAAGCAACCGGCCGAATTGGCTTGGCAGTGTGTGTGAGTCTGGAGGAATTCGAGGCCGCTGTGGTGCACTGGAAGCATATCCGGCGCGTAACTGGAAGACCCAGGGTTCGATTTCCTGGTGGCGGCCAATGAGAATTTTTCCGTGACTCACTTATAAACGTGGAAAGAGCGATGATATATGTTTGATGTTCCTGGTCCACGTCAAATGTCTGTATTAATAATTCATTCAGTAATTAATATAACTTCAGGACATACCCAATAAGCGAATGAAATACACTATCTACCAACAAGTAATTGGACACCTGTGATTGCAAAGGAAAACGAATTTTATTCACCTTCAATAGTTGGTGGAGCCTCCACGAGCGGCGATTACAGCTGCGACCCTCCGGGGCATACTCTCAACCAGGCGTTGTACGACGGCTAGCGGTATTTTCTTCCACTCGGCTTGGAGAATACAGGTCAGTTCCTTCACCGATTTCGGACGGTGGGAACACCCCTTAAGTCGACGCTCCAACTCGTCCCAGAGGTGCTCGATAGGGTTAAGGTCCGGGCTCTGCGCAGGCCAGTCCATTCGATTAACCCCGTTGTCACCATACCAAGCCATGGTGGACCTCGCAACATGACAGGTGGCATTGTCATCCTCAAAGTAAGATGGGTCCACCCCGTAAAACTGCCCCAACGTAGGAAGCGCATGGTCATCCAAAATGGTGCAGTAGGTCTCAGCGTTGAGTCTACCAGGAATTGCGACCAAGGGTCCCGTACCATACCAGGAGAAACACCCCCATAGCATAATTCCACCGCCGCCGAACTTCACAGTTGGCACAATACATTCCGGCAGGAGGCGTTCTCCAGGCAGATGCCAAACCCAGACCCTGCCATCCGAACGGTAGACGGTGAATCTTGATTCGTCGCTCCAGAGAACCTGTTTCCACTGTTCAACGGTCCACTGTCGACGTTCTTTGCACCACGATAGCCGAGCAGCGCTATTGGACTTGGTGATCAAAGGCTTGTGGGCGGCAGCACGTCCATGATAACCGAGCAGATGGGCTTCCTTACGGATGGTATTCATCGAAAGAACACTCCCGGATGCCTGTTGAAACTCCTCGCGGATGCGGACCATCGATTTGGTGCGGTTCTTCCGAATTTCTTTGGCCAGCATCCGTCGGTCTCTAACTCCCAGTTTTGTGGGTCTCTCGGGTCGGGGCACATTCCGACAGGCACCTCTCATCTTCCACTTGCCAATCACGTAGGCCACTATCGATTTTGGGTACTTCAACTTGCTGGATATGTCACGCATGGATTGGCCATTTCTGTGATACCCGACGATTACACCTTTCTCGAAATCAGAGAGCTCCGAACTGCGTGGCATCTTGCATGCGACTGGTTGCGTTGTTGTTTCCCACACGATATTTAACGGCGGCGGCCGTGACGTGTATCAGGACCGTAGATATCGTCGATTGCAGGGGTGTCCAATTACTTGTTGGTAGATAATGTACTATTAAGGGCAAAGCTCTGTTAATGTCACAAAATGCAGAATAATCTGGTCAGGAATGCTTTTACGTTCATTTGTTTTTTTAATTTTGGAAATTTCACTACATGTTTTTTTTCTATATTTTACTACATCACTCTGAACTACTTTTACCAATTAGCAAATATGTAAATTATATTGCAAAGATTAGTTTTCTAGAGTCCAAATCTTAAACACTTGCAACTGTCTGTACGGCGTTGTGCGTTTTATAATGCAATTTATTCAAAATAAAAGTAAATTTAGATATCAAAAAGAAATAACGAATGGAATTTCTTGTTTCTAAACGATCTTCTTTTCTTCAGCTTTTACTAAAATTACTGATTCCCTGATACGGTCGAAGGGCACGTTGATTATTTACTTATTTTCAAATCCACATTTTAGATCATTTGGCTTTATGCGTAGTATTTCTAAAAACATATTAATATTGTGAAGTGGTTTAACTGAACAAAACTTTTTAAACTAATCCTTGCTTCGGCCATATCTTTGGCCAGTGTGTAATGCATAAATGCAAGCCTTGATAAGCAAAATTTTCCAAGAATCTGGGCCCGGGCTCAGCAAACACATGTAATCAAAGAAGGCGGGCCGGGCCCGGGGCCTAAAATTGAGCCCGAACTCATCTCTACTGCATACACACGCCTTTTTTGAAGTAATGCAAACCTGAGGGGAAAAGGTCCGAGTCATTAGTGTGTCACAGGTGTTCTCCTCGATTTTGATGCGCGCGCACGCAGTTCTTTCTCCGAGAGTGTGTTACCATGGGAAAATTTTCCTGTGAGTTTCTTGCGTTTCTGATGTTACACCCGCGGTGTCCCCTAACACTCAAAGCACCATCCCATCAGTTATGACCCCTTGCGTCCGTCAGTAGCATGGTTTCAACTTCACTTTATTGGGTCTCTGGGACCTTTACATACAGCAGTACAACGGGGAAACCCGGGGCACAGTAAATTAATAGCAAAGGACGGGTCACGCCGGGCATCATAGGCAATTCAGAACACAAACATAACAGGAAAAAGAACGCAATATACTACATAGACAGATGCGATTCAATAACGGGACACAAGTACGATAATACAAAGCTAAAATGTACACTCAGTGGGCGAGGCAGAACGCAAAGCTAAAATGTTCACTCAGTAGACGAGGCAGAACACAGAGCAAAAATTCTGGAGCAACAAGGCGGGAGTCCAAAAAAGGCAGCGGGGCTCAGTGATCATAGTCACTAGCATGGAGGGCTACGGCGTTTCTGATGTAATAAACTAATTAGGCCCATCCCGAATGCCGGCCGATGACAAAAAATAAAATAAAAAATAAAACGATTAGGCTCTTAGGGTTTTCTAAAACGACGTTCCTCACAAAACTCGCTTTTACAAGCCCAATTACTGATTGCCGCCTAAGATAACGCTTTCGAACCTACATCTGGAAAATTTGCTGCTTGGAGAAATGAATCGATACATAAATGCATTAAAATACTTCATCCACGTAGCACCGTCATATTTCCCTATGTGTCACATTAACACCAGACAGACAAATAAATTTGCACGAGACCTTGCATGAACTGAAAACTTTCTGGCGTTCAGAACATGTGAAGGCGACTAAAACAAAGGCAATTTCTGTAGGAATTTCCGCTTAAGCTTTTTGTCCCCATTACATCATCATCATAAATTTCGCAATCACTGCTAGCTCACTTGAAAATCATAAAAGAAACGTACCGCTAATTTGAAAGCATTCTAGCATCAAAACGTTTCAAATCGGCTGCTCTCTTCGCAAGAGAAAGACGTCAAAAAAAAAAAAAAAAAAAAAAGGACTCCCGCAGAGTTGCGGAAATAAATTCAACCCACTCTGGCGGAAAAAGGTTCGACATTTGGAAAACGACAAAAATGGCCCTCAACAATGAACAGCATTTTTCATTACACGCGTCATCAATTGCAGATTTCCGGGAATGAAGGGTCGAAGCGTGTGTGAAGAACGTCGGAAGAGAGAGAGAGAGAGAGAAAGAAAGATCTTCATTCCACGTTCTCAGGAGGGACCTAGTCTTTCACTCCATTGAAACAAATCCCAACTTAAGAGGCTTCCTCCGTTCGATTAAAAGCTCTGTCACATCGATGCGCCACCGTTTACTATTCAAAGCGAATTCCTTTGAACGCAATCTACTAGCATCTTCTTTTGTGTGCCATTACAGCACTTAGAAAGTAACAAATCACCCGCGTAGCTTCGTCACAATTATTTCAAAACAAGCCGAATAAATCTGAACGTGGACTCGGAGTCGTGAATGCTTGGAAACTACAACTCTCAGAACAGATATTTGGCACTCTTTCTCTCCCATCACCTTCGCTATAATTTTACCAATAAAGGTTTTCCCGCTTTCCATCCAATTTAGATCCCACCCACCCAACTTTGTTTCTTCTTATCTATAGAATTATCATCTCTGAAAACATCTTAATGGACTCGGAGTTGACTGGTCTCCTGTTTTCTTTCTCTAATTAATACCCTTATGGCAAAGTGCTTTTCCTCCAGTTCCCATCGCGAGTGGATTCCCCATCAACTCTGCGTATTAAAAGGTTGGTAATGAATTTATGCAGTAACTGAATAACTACTAGTAACACGCGCTTTTCACGTATAAAATAGAGGATGCCTAGCGGTAAATTTGCACATTAATGAATTCTTTACTCATTACATTCCAACCGAAAATTGAATATTTAAAACGTAGCATTAAGCCAGGAAAAGACACCAGACACATTTATGCATTTGACTAAATTTTTGCTAAGCAGACAAAGCCGCGGGAAATTATGTGCATCTCTGCCCTCGCTGTCGAACATGACGCATCGGAAGTTCTATCACAAAATGGCTTTAATGACACACCGTATGAACGCATGGGGTCATCAACAGCTGAACTTATTTCTACATTTCAGAATTTGTTTACTAAGTGTACTGTATTCAACGCTGTTTATAAGAGGGATCCTAAAATTTGCATTTGCAGGAACACGAGAAAACTGAGAGATGACGTTAGTCAAGGCATTGCATGCTTTTACATTTAAGACATATTCTGCAAAACACATCAGAAAAATAAATATTTACACGATGAAGAAAATATGCAACGCCCTCATTTTTAACACGTTTTTGCAAAAAAAGATCGTGCTTATGTCATCGGTTTGGCCGCCCGTCCGTACGTCTGTAGACACCATATCTCAGTAACCAATAGTCCGATTTGAAAAATTATTTTTGCACTGGGAAGCTTGAAATATGTAAATGATGATCCTTTATTTCGTTTTCTTTTTTTTTTTTTTTCGATGTACAGTTTCGCAGCTAGAGGGCGTAAATGCAGATGATATCGAGTTCAAAATATATTTTATTCCATATCATCATCATCATCATTGTCAACCATATATTTCCTTCTAAATATCCGATTGAAAAAAATTCTATTATCTTTCGATTCCATTTATGTCGAAGAGTTTTTTTAGATATAGTCCCTTTTTCAAGTTACGCATAGATTTTTCGCTAGGGGGCGTAAAAGTAAATTACATTTTCCCCAATATCTCTTCTTCTAAAACTCCTATTTGAAATTTTTTTTCTTCAGCGGATGCAGCTCCTGATGCAAAATCTGTTGCACATAATTTCAAATTTTTGATAAATAATACTTTGGCCAAAAGGGGGACGTAAGTGTTGATTTTTGCTTCTGATGTATTTGCCATAAAATCTGAGCTTCTAGAATCTCGACTGAAAAAATTCGTTCGTGGATCGATGCCACTTACGTCGATAATTTTTTTTTCGGAATATTTTCTTCTTAAAATATTGCATGGTTTCTCCGCCAGGGGGCGTAAATGTATATCTTGTTTTTGTCAATATCTCTGCTTCTAATGGTCCAATTTGAAAAATTCTTTCTTCATTTCCGGTGTGACATGTTTTTCACATAATTTCAAAATTTTCAAGTAATTCATGAACTTTACGCTAGGGGGCGTAAAGGTAAATTGCGTTTCCTACGATATCTCTGCTTCTAAAACTCCGATCTGAAAAATTCTTTTTGCACCGGATACAGCTTCTGATGGGAAATCCTTTGGATATAGTTTTTAATTTTCGGTAAAACATGGTTTGGCCACCAGAAGGCGTAAGTCTTAATTTCCGGTTCTGATGCATTTGCAGCAAAATGTAAGCTTCTAAAATCTCGATTGAAAAAAATTCCTTTGTGGACCGATAGTATTCACGTCGACAAACTTTTTCGAAAATATTCTTCTTAAAATAATGCATGATTTCTACGCAAGGGGGTGCAGATGTATATCTCATGTTTGTCAATATCTCTACTTCTAGGATCCCATTTGAAAAATTCCTTCTTTGTTGGATAGTGTTTCAGATGCGAAATGTTTTTCATATAAATTCAAAATTTTCAAAAAAATCATAGACTTTCGCCAGGGCGGCGCAAAGGTAAAATTCGTTTCCCCTATATTTCTCTTTTTAAAACTCCGATTCGAAAAATTCTTCCTGTATCGCATACAGCTCCTGATGGAAAATGTTTTTCATACAATTTCTAATATTTGATAAAGAATGGTTTGGCCACCAGGGGCATAAGGTTTAATTGCTGCTTCTGATGTATTTGCAGCAAAATTTGAGCTCATGAAACTCGACTTAGTTTTTTTTTTTTTCTTGGACCGATACCACTCACATCGAAAAACCTTTTGAGAATACTTTCTTCCTAAAACTATGCATGGTTTTCTCGCCAGGGGGCGTAAGTGCATATCTTATTTTTGTCCATATCTCTGCTTCGAGGAGTCCTATTTGAAAAATTCTTTCTTTGTTGGAGATCGTTTCCGTTGCAAAATGTTTCTTATACAGTATAATTTCAAAATTTTCTTAACGCACAAGTCTGCAACCGTAGGGAGTAATTTCATGGTTCTGTTTATAGCAATATCTGCGGGATTTTAAACCAGATTGAAAAACTTTTTTCTTCCGTCTAGTACTATTGTTTTCCATACCGGTTCCATTGACTTTGAATAACTTTGATAAATTTAATTCTCGTCAGAACGGATTCAAAAGACGTGCTCATTACACCCGAAAATTAGGTGTCATCTTTCTTGTTAAATTTCCAATTGATTTCCAGAAAAAAAAATGTTCAAAATTTTTAAAGAAGATACAACTGCTTCATGAATTAACTTAATCCTCCACATTCAAAGAAAGTAGACATACAGTGAAGTACCAAAAATCATGGGATACGTACTTAGTATCGTGTAGGATCTCCTCTAGCCCTGCAAAGTGTAGCAACTCGATGTTGCATCGATTCCACAAGTGTCCGGAAGACTTCTGAAGAGATGTTGAGCCATGCCTTCGGAATAGCCGCACACAGCTCCCTGGTATTTGTAGGTGTAGGATCTTGGGTGCGAATGGACCTTTCCACCATACCCCATAAGGGCTCTATTGGGCTCATGTCAAGTGGACGTGGTGGCCACACCCTCCGTCGGAACCGTCCAGAATGCTTCTCGAACCAATTTTGGAACACTTGGGGTCGATGACATGGTGTATTGTCTACCTGTAAAATTCTACCGTTGTTGGGGTACATGAAGTACATGAAGGTCTGCAAATGGTTCAACCAGCAGAGCAACAAAGTGATTACCGGTTAATGACGTGTTAACGAAAACCAGAGAGCTCAGACTGTGTCACGTAAAGATACCCCACACATGTATAATATCACCTGCACAGTGCCTTGTTGACAGCTTGGGTCCATGGGCTCATAGGATCTGCGCCACGCCCGAATCTTGCCATCAGCTGGTAGCGTGACTCTTCGGACCACGCCACGGGTTGCCAGTCTTCCAGGGTCCAATTACCGAGCACAGGTGAGGCGCTGTGTCCGATGTCGTTGGGTTAATAAAGGCACTCTGGTGGGTCTTTTGCTCCCATACCCCATGGACGCTAAATTACGTTGCACTGACCTGACGGGTATGTCTCTGGTACCTCCTGCATTGAGTGTGGAGTTATTTGATCCAGTGTCGCATATCTGTTAGCATGGACAATCCTGGTCACACGCCGCTGGCCACGGTCATTCAGTACCAGTTGTCGGCCACTGCGCTGTCCGCGGTGGGTGGTAATGCCCTCCATGAGGTATTTTCGGTACGCACGTGGTACAGTGGATCGAGGGATGTTGAATGCTCGCACAACTTCGGAAACTGAATGTCTCATCCGTCTTGCTCCCAATGCCATGCCTCGTTCAAACTCCGATAATTCACGTCGGCTTGCAATAATCCTACTGGTGGCTGTTCAAGCTGACTCACGAGATTACATCTCGCAACTGATAAAAATCGTGGCGTGTGTCGAAGTCTTTATACGATGGCAGCGACAGTTAAAAATTTGCATACTGCTATCCCATGACTTTTAAGGCACTTCCAATGTACTCCCCATCGTGTTAAAAAGATATGATTTCTAGCAGAGCAGACTGTCATTGAAGCAGTCAGGATTTTATTTCGGGGTGGGTCAGGGATCCTATCTCACACACTTAGAATACATCATAATCATTGTCAACCGTTATCAATCCACTTCTAGATGGAGGTCTCACACAACGGTGGTGAAAGTAATTAACATTTAATTTCGTGTAAAGATCGGCCAAAGTGCTGCTTAAACGTTAGAGCGATTGAAAGTGGTGTATGGTGTGGGTGCCATGAAAAAGTCAAAAGTCAAGTGTCTTTGAGTGACATGAGAGCCGAAAAAACAGGCTTGTCGCTCTCGCAGATCAAGACTATGCGTGTCTGTTTTTTCGATCACAATGAGATAGTTCATCAGGAATTCAATAAACAGGGACAAACGGGTAACCAACAATTCTATTTAGAGGTGTTTAAAAGGTTACGGGATTCTGTTCGAAGGAAAAGAGCTGAGATGTAGTCTGACAACTATGGCCTGACAGTTCCCCAAGCTATGATGAACTCAGTGTTCACAACTTCTTGGCTAAAAAATCGATTACCATATGTCTACATATAGCACTGTATGTGCTCCATATCATCCACATACAGTGCTATATGTAGGCATAGATTATTCTCTTACATTTCTTAACATCTACTTCATACATTTTGGTTTAATTGTGCAAATTCTTTAATTGTAATTAATGGAATTATTATTGTAATTGTGTTATAACATACTACGGATACATTACTGAAATTCTATTTTGTTTTGTTTAACTACTTAGCACAGATTTACCGTAATAATGTATTGTTGTGTGGAATTCTGTCATGTATGGTATTGCTATGATGAATGGCAGAATATTCAATAAATTCAAATTCAAATTGGATCATCAACCTTATTCACCTGAATCAGCCCCTTGTGATTTCTGGCTCTTCCCAAAAAAAAACTTCTATGAAAAGACAAAGATTTTCAGACATTTCTGACAGCAACGTGACAAAGGAAGTCAGAGTATTCTAGAAACAGATTTCCAGGTATATTTCCAGCAATGGCAAGCAACAGCGTTTAAATACATGCATAGCTGAGGAAGGGAATTACTTCAAAGATGAAAATAGCTACTGGTGCACAGGCACGCACACCTTTTTTCCACAGGTGCGTTCCGAGAATTAACTATATGTATGTATGTCCTACATTTAAACTCGCATGTATGTACGTCTTACATTTTAAATTAGGGTAACGTAAAATTACAAGTTTTTTCCTTTTTATCACGTCTTTTGTAAAAACAAGTTAGTAAAATCATGCAATGCATTGTAATTATGATACGCTTTCCAACATACCAGAAATCATTACTCAAGTTATGAGGATAATGGCTGTGGAATAAATCTCACTCCTGTGTCCTGATCTTTGAGCCCATTTTGCCCATTTTTAATAGGGTTCGTCTACAGGTTGTCCCCTACCACATACTAAATTTTCATCGAAATCGAACAATTTTTACTCAAGTTATCGTGCGGACAGACAGACAGACAGACAAAGCTGGAGCATATACGCTTCTTCAGCCTACGGATGGAAAGCGTAAAAAAATCGTGCATATATTATCGGTTCGTCCGGCCGGCTGTGGACACTATATCTCTGCAACTGTTAGTCCGATTTGAAAAATTATTTTTCCATTGGGAAACTTGAAATGTGAGAATGATGATCCTTGCATTAAGGTTTTTTCTGATGCCCAACTTCGCCTCTAGAGGGCGTAAATGCAGATGATATCGAATTCAAAATACAATTTATTGCATATATTTACTTCTAAATATCCGATTGAAAAAAATATTTCATCCTTTCGATGCCATTTATAACGAAAACTCTTTTAGGCACAGTTTCTTTCTCAAGTAATGCATACATTTTACGCTAGGGGGCGTAAAGGTAAACTACATTTCCCTATATATCTCTGCTTCTAAAATTCCGATTTGAAAAATCCTCTCTGCATCGGATACAGCATCTCATGGGAAATGTTTTTCATACAATTTCTAAATTTTGGTTGGCCAGGACATTACAAGAAAGACAATTTATTGTGCTCTGAAATCCAGAAGGCTTTGGAACGTGTTCAAGGGACAAACAGGCCATTTTGTGCAGAATACGTAAACGTGAAAAAAATGTAATTACCGTCCGCAGGCGTTCCGGCGTAAGATGTCAATACGGGATATGGTCACCATGGAGGGCGATGCAAGATTCCACACGTCGTGTCATGCTTTGCACAACATTATCAAGCAGCTGTTGGGGTAATTTATCCATTTCCTCTGTCAGTGTACGGATAAGGGTGTCCTTGTTTATTAGAGGGCATTGGCAACCAGCAAGACTCCTCCCCAAAGCATCCCACTCATTTTCAATGGGATTCAGATCTGGAGAACGTGCTGGCCATACGAGGCGTTGAATATCCTCGCTCTCAAGACACTCCTGGACAGCGACTGTTCGATGACATGTTGCGTTGTCGTCCATGAAAAAGGAATCTATCACCGACAGCACCACGGAACATGCGGACATGATACCTCAGAACATCATTAATGCATCGTTGGCCAGTTACAGTCCCAGTTGGAAGCACATAGAGGGACGTACGGCCATTGATCATGATGCCAGCCCATACCATGACACTACATGTCGGATATCGGTCCCTTTCCTGTATGTTTGCTTTACAATATGCAGTACCACTATCACGCCAGATCAGTTGTCGTCGACAATCAGACGATAGACTGTATCTACTCTCATCTGAGAAGAGGACAGCAGACCAGTCGTTATCAGTCCAATTCGATGTTGATGGCACTAGTGCAAACGGACGGTACGGTGACGTCTGGACAATGGGATGCACACAACAGAATGGCGGGCGTATAGTCCTCCTTCATGCAAACGTCTGGCGACAGTTTTCGGGAGATCCGCTTGCCAGTAGCAGCCATAAACTGATTTGCTACCTAACTAGCTGTGCTGCGCCGGTGTCTTTTTGTTGATAGCACTATGTACCGATCTTCTGCAGGTGTCGTACTGCGAACACGATCTCCCTCGTGACGTTTGCTACACTCTCCATTTGTTTGAAATGATTTCCAAAGCCTTGAAACAACACTGTGGCTGACGTCGAACTCCCTGGCAACATCTGTTATTTTTCGCCCTTCTTCAATCTTTCCAATAATACGGCCACGCGTAAAATCATCTAAGTGATGTCGGGAAGACATACTGAAAATTGCAAGTTCGTCAATTGATTCTTTCCCTTTCAACTTTGCGTTTGAACAACAATGGTCAATACGCTTCAAATCCTTTATATCTCTTATCAGCGCTATGACGTCACGAACAAGTTCGGCAATTCAAAATTTGCATACGCACAACACGTCTTACTGTATCCCGCACTTATGCTAATTTACACATTTTCCTGTCTTCCATTTTATGGTTGCTATCGTTGCTATTGTCATCCGTCCTTAGCAATTGTCCGGCAGTGTATTTGCAGCAAAATCTAAGCTTCTGAAAACTCGATTGAAAAAATTCTTTCGCAAGCCAATACCGCTCACTTTATAAAACCTTTTGAGAAATACCTCGTGCTTAAAATAGCGCATAGTTTTCCAGCCATAAGGCGTAGATGTATATCTTATTTTTGTCGATATCTCGGCTTCTGACAGTCCGATTTGAAAAATTATTTCTTTGTTGGAAAGCGTTGTCTGTGCAAAAAGTTTACTATATAGTTTAAAATTTTCAAAGAAACGCATAGATTTTGCGCTACGGGGCATAAAGGTAAATGGCGTTTCACCTGATATTTCTGCTTCTAATACTCCGATTCAAAAAATTCTTCCTGCATCGGATACAGCGCCTGATGGGAAATGTTTTGAATATAATTTCTAGTTTTTGATAAAACATTGTTTGGACAACAAGTGTTTATTTCTGCTTCTGATGTAGTATTTGCAACAAAGCCTATGCTTCTAAAATCTCGATTGAAAAAATTCTTTCGTGGACCACTACCGCTCACTTGGAAAATCTTTTCAGAATACTTTGTTCTTAAAATAATGAATAGTTTTCGTAGCCAGGGGGCGTAGATGTATATCTTATTTTTGTCGAAATCTCTGCTTGTATGTGTCCGATCTGAAAAATACTTTCGTTGGCGGAGAGCGTTTCTGGTGCAAAATGTTTTTTTTTAATATAATTTAAAATTTTTCTTAAAGCAAAAGTTTGCCACTAGAAGGCGTAAGTTCACATTTCCGTTTACAGCAATATCTGTGGAACTAAAAACCCGATTTAAATATTATTTTTAGCTTAGATACTACTGGCAATGAAAAAACTTTGTTTGCATTTTCTTTCTAAAATAATGCACAATTTCGTAGCTAAGGGCGGCTCTGTTTAATGCATTTTTTTCCTAATATCTCTGTTTCTAAATGTGCGATTTAAGAAACTCTTTCAACACGGGATGACATTTACTTTGTGGAACACTTTGGGTTACTAATTGAGGAGTCTTATGGTTCACATTTCTGTTGGTAGGTGGTGCTTGTGTATTTCTGTTTGCAGCTGTATCTCCGATTCTAAAATCTGTTGATTTTTTTTTTTTTTTTTTACTGTATGCCATTCGCTACAGTAGAGATGTGGAACGTTTGTCCTTTTGAATAATGCACAGATTTACCGTTAGGAAGCGCAAAGTCAGTACCTTTTTTTCGCTTTCTCTGGTTCCAAGAGACGTATTTGAAAAGTACTTTTTCCATGAAGAATATTTTTCGCCTATTTTCAACATTTTACGTTATGCAAAATTCTTCCGCTAGAAAGCGTACAGTTATATAATGTTTCCTTCGATACTTCTTTGAACTGTTTGATTTGAAAATCTGTTTGTCTCCATTACTTCTGCAATCAGAAACTTTTTGGGCGCTATTTGTTAATTTCCGTAATATGTTTTCTAGCCCCTGGTGAAAGTAAGTATCTGTTTCTATTTCTGGATTTTTATCGATTGTAGAAATCCGTTTTTTTTTTGTTTTTTTTTTTTCTGACAGAAAAGATTCAAAAGATGTTCTCATTACAACCGAAAAATCTATGTCATCTTTCTTGTTTATTTCATTTTTCGGAGGCATTCAAAAATTTACGATAACATTTAGCATTTTTTAAATTTATTTGATGTGTTTTCTGCACTCATACGTGTTTTGAGGCTATCCCCCGGAAAAACATATAACCGATGTTCTAGTTCATTCTTGAAGAGATCAAATACCACTTTTAAAAGCGAAACATCCCAGATGTCTTTTGTTTGATGAAAGTTTGAAAACCAAGTAATAAAAACCATTAAACCTTTAAGGCTGTCTTTGAATTAGCGTAAGAGAAATTCTATCCTATATCTGAAATGTAAATCTTTTTGTACACATTATCTCTAAAACTATTACTTTGAAGTGTTTGAAATTTTGAGCACAAATAAGAACTACCTATAGCTAATATCTGCCACAGTTATTATTCAGAAAAAAATGTTAGAATGCTTTTTTAAATTCAATTTATCTGACTCGAAAGTATTCCAATTTGTGCGCTAGATGGCGCTATAAGTTAGCTTAGCAGTGTTTCTGTTTAAAAGAAACGAAATATCTCCTTTCTGTCTGATTTTTTTGATTTACGTAGGCGAAATAGAAAAAATAAAATGGGGCCAAAAGTGAAACTGGAATCTTGTCTCCCATAAATCATCTTAAATCCTACTGTACGTTCATTGTTTGAAAAGAAAATGTGTACATTAGCAGAGAACCTCTGAATTTGAGCTATAGAAACTACGCCTACTAACTAAGCTCCACCCCAAATAACGTCATTGGTTAAAGCGTAACAGGACGTATTTGTTTTTTCATTGTGGAGCCAACGAGAGACCGCTTCCATTCTGAATAGGGCTAGGTCTGCAGTGATTTGATGACGCCAACTTCTGGGACAGTCCTTCAACATGTGAAAGCCATGCCAAAAGCGTGATTTTTGCGCCATCTCTCGCAGAACAGAAACCCTAACACTCATTCAAAGACAGCCTTAATGTTTAGTGCTCATTCCATTAATTTTGACTACAGAAAAGAAAATCTTACCTTTTCCATTTAAACTGATTGAAGTATTAAGTTCAAAATATAAAAAAATTTGATTTTGCAAATGCTTTAGAGATAAACATGCAGCTAATTTATAAATACAAAAACAAATCAGAAGCTTTTCGTAAGTCTAAAAATCGTTATTCTAAGCTTCAAATACGCACATACAGGATAATAGTACGAACGTAAAATTTTACAAAAGGAAAATCCTGTTTAGCACGTCTTTTGCAAAAAAAAAAAAAAAAAAAAAAAAAAAAAACGTTTTTATAGTATCACTTTGTCCGTCCGTCCGTCTGTAGACACCACATCCCTGCTACTATTAGTTCAGTTTCAAAAATTCTTTTTGCAATGGAAAGCTTGAAATGTTAGAACTATGATCAATCCTTTCAGGTTTTCCCGATGCATAACTTCGCCGCTACAGGACGTAAATGCAAATGCTATCGAACTCAAAATACATTTGATATCATGTATTTGCTTCTAAATATAGGATTGAAAACATTATTTCTTCCTTTCAATGGCATTTATAACGAAGACTACTTTGGTACAGTCTCTTTTTCTAGTAAAGTATAAATTTTCCGCTAGGGGGCGTAAAGGAAAATTGGGATTTCTCCGATATCTCTGCTTCAAAAGTCCGATTTCATAAAATCCTTTCTGCATCGGATACTGCATCTGGTGATAAATGTCCTATATATAAATTCAAATCTTTGGTAGAGAATAATTTGGCCACAAGGGACGTAACAGTTTATTTCTGTTTGGAACGTATTTGCAGCAAAATTTGCACTTCTAAAAGCCCGATGGAAAACATTTTTACAGAGGGTGTACCAAAAATACGTTTCAAATAGCGGCGACTATCGGAAATAGAAAAAAGAAAAAAATGTGACTGCAGAATGATGTCATACGTTTCGTCATGTGCTTGTGGAAGGAGTGTGGCACAATTGTGCCACGTAGTTAATTCGTTAACGGTTGTTCGTTATCTCGCAGCAGCTGCAGTGTTACTTGAAATTGGAAGTTCAGGGAACAGGCATTTTTTAAGGGCAAAACGTTTGAATTCAACTAAGTTCATCGTGAAGTGTCTGGAGAAGAGGCAATGTCTCGCTCGTCAATTGGAAAATGGTATAAGCAATTCGAAGAAGAACGTACGGATTTGACAGATGAATCGGGTAATGGCAGACCTTCGACTTCGACGACCGTTGATCACCTTTCGAGCTTCTGGGATATGATTAGGGATAACAGCCGCATTAAATTCCTTGAAACTGTCTAAGATTTAGGCGCGTCATATGGTAGGGTTCACGTTATCATTCACGAGCAACTGCATTTCAGAAAATTGTGCGCAAGATGGGTTCCACGATCTTTGACGGAACAGAACACAAATCAGCGATTTGCGTCCAGTCTTGCGTTCCTACAACGTTATTCTGAAGAAGGCACACATTTTTTTTGCAGCGCATCGTGTCACCGATGAGATGTGGGTGCGTCACTTCGCACCAGAAAGCGAATCGGCATCCATGGTGTGGGAATATCCTGGCTCATCAACTTTAAAACAAATTTAATGTCGTGCCGAGTGCAGGAAATGGGATGGCAAAGTCTATTTTAACTACGGGGGGCCGGTGTACACAGAGTTTATGGCAAAAGGGAGTATGATAAAAGACAATGTACTGCAGTGATGTGCCGTATTTTTACTGTTGTGTATGAAGCCACTTTTTCAGAAAATTTGATTGCCTTGGAGCGGAAATCGAACCCGCACCTCCGATTAACGGTTGAGCATGCTATCCGTTACACCACCTACTACAAGGAAGATCCAAGCAACTGAAGCTTCAGTAGTTGAAGTTTCAGTTGAAGATCTTGGATCTTCAATTGAATATCAATTGAAGATCTGAGCAACTTCAATGGATCTTCATTAAAGATCCAATCAACTGAATCAAAGTTGCTTGGATCTTCAATGAAGATCCAAGCAACTGAAGCGTCATGCTTTGCCTGAAATAGTCACGCATTTTATAGATTTCCTAGACATACTGCACAAGCAACTGAAGCTTCAGTAGTTGACGTTTTAGTTGAAGATCTTAGATCTTGAATTGAAGATCCAAGATCTTCAACTAAAACTTCAAGCTTTGCCTGAAAAAGTCACGCATTTTATAGATTTCCTAGGCATTCTGTACAAGCAACTGAAGTTGAAGTTTTAGTTGAAGATCAATTAAAGATCCAAGCAACTGAAGTTGAAGTTTTAGTTGAAGATCAATTGAAGATCCAAGCAACTGAAGTTGAAGTTTTAGTTGAAGATCAATTGAAGATCCAAGCAACTTTGATTCAGCTGCTTGGATCTTCCTTGTTCTAGATGGTGTAACGGATAGCATGTTCGACCAATAACTGGGAGGTGCGGGTTCGATTCCCGCTCAGAGCAATGTAATTTTCAAGTTTTCTGAAAGAGTGGCTACATGTACAACAGTGAAAATACGGAACATCAGTGCCAATGATTACATATTTCATGCTTTGCCCTAAAAAGTCACGCATTCTATAGATTTCCTAGGCATTCTGTACAATGCCTGTTTTTCACACATTGCCGGTAACATAAAAATCCGGTTGATTTCTTTCTTTTTCTAACCGGTTTCAATTAGTAGAAATAGCTGTAAAAAAATTATTCGCCCAGAAAGGATTCAAAAGACGTGCTCATTACAACCGAAAATTTGGTGTCATCTTTCTTATTTAAATTTCAAAACACATAGTATACAATGATTAACTTCGCGTTTCCCACACGAGAGTCTAAGCATTAGAGAATAGGTGTTAAAAGAAGGCTGAAATAATAAGAAAAAAAAAAAATAAACGATTTGTAAAGGAAGTACATTGTACCGTAACCAAAATTTTGGGAACTGAAAAGGGAAGTGTGAACACAACCATTGAAACCATTATTTGCAGAGAAGTTCCGAAAAGTAGATAAGGTGCTGAAGCAAATAAGAAAACAGAACAACTTGAATGATGCAACTGATGCAGCGATGGGATGGGAGTCTCGGATGAGGAAACCACACAGATAGGGAATAGGTCCGGAATTTGACGGGGGAAAGGCAGCTCAATGGCAGCACAAAAGACAGCCCAAAATCAGATTGCAAGGATAAGAGGAAACCACTCGCTTATCTCTCTCTCGTTATTCTGGTCCACTGGGCAAAGACACAGGACGTTTCTGTAACTCCCCGCTATCACACGAACATCCGCACAGTGGCATCCCGGAAAGAATAGGACAGATAATGGGAGAACTGTGGAATGTTCGGAGCCTGGATTCATTTTTTGGTTAAAAGATCCGACAACTAACCGGTGATGCTGCATTCTGCTAAGTGTTTAAAGCGGTCAAATGATAAATACTTTCTGGATGTTTCTGTAGAGGAAAACATTATTGAATGGGTGTTGTTATTACTTTTACTCAGAATCTATGTGAAACAAGCGACAAACATCACATGAAACTCAAGTTAAACAACTTACAGTGATAATGACAGCTGTGAAAACAGGAATTTATTGGTGACGGAGATCGTATCCTCACTCCGGAGTAGGTTGCTCCAACCGGAGTAGGTTGCTCTAATCTACGCCGACGGAATGTATCGCTGCAGATTTATAGTCTTGACACGTGCTTCACCGCTGTAGCACGTCATATCAGCTTCCTCTTTTTTTTTTTTTTTTTTTTTTTTGAAGCGAAGAAGAAACCTTACATAAGTTCTAGATCAGATGAGACCATATGTAGAGGATTTAAGGAAGGAAGTGTCTGACTCCAGGTCTTGAACGACTCATAGAAGTAGGAAACAGGGAGATTTCGGCTAGGGTTCCCGACAGGAAAGTCACACGGGAGTGAGGCAGAAAGGTGGAGGAAGACGTCCTTATTTATAACTGGGGGAGGGCAGCACCCGGGATACGACGAGACGGCTTAACGTGCCCATCCGACGCATGGCGGATATTTAGTGGTTCAAGCTTTCGCACCTGCCTGGGATCGAACCTGACATCTCTTCGTAGACGTTACGAACGTTGACCACTAGACCATCCGCAGCCCTCATTAATTCCAGATCAGATCAGATCATATGTAGAGCATTTTAGGAAGGAAGTGTCTGACCCTAGGTCTTTAACAACCCTTAGAAATAGGACGCTAGGAGATTTGGGCTAGGGTGCCCGATAGGAAAGTCACACAGAAGTAAGGTAGAAAGGGGGAGGAGTACGCCCTTATTTATTACCAGGGGGCCAGTACCCGGGATCTGACGGCTTAACGTGCCCATCCGACGCACGGCGGGTATTTAATGGTTCGAGCGTTCGTACCTGCCTGGGATCGAACCTGAGGCTTCTCTGTGGCAGTCACGAATGCAGTAGGCCATCCTCATTAATTCCAGACGATGTGCGAAACGAATATCACACATTTTTCGAAGAATTTAACTGCTAGTAGACCCATTTCTACATTCGGGCGTCAATGTGAAAACAGGAATTTGTCGGTGACATTTTGAAGCAAACGTAATAATATCAACAGATAGTTGGAGGAAACTCTTGAAAATTGTCATTACAGACAAAATTGCTTCCAAACATTTTTATTTGGCAATGCTGCTACTAGCTAAATAACCACAATGAATTGTGACATATTACAGATGTGACGCTCATGTAGACGGTAAGTAGAGGTGATAAGTCCTTGCCGGCGTAGCTTAATTGGGAAAACAATCAGCTCCGGTGTAGAAGGATGTAAGTTCGAGTGCTTCCACAGGCAAATTTGGGTTTCACATTGGCACCCGAACGTAAAAATGGACCTACTGGCCGTTTGGTTCTTCGAAAATGCGTGATGTTCCTTCCACACATTGTCTGGAATTAATGAGGATTCCTTCATTCCTTCGAAAAATGTGTGATGTTCCTTCCACACATCGTCTGGGATTAATGAGAATTCCTTCATCACTTCGAGAAATGTGTGATGTTCCTTCCGCACACCGTCTGGAATTAATGAGAATTCCTTCATCACTTTGAAAAATGTGTGATGCTCCTTCCACACATAGTCTGGGATTAATGAGAATTCATTCATCGCTTCGAGAAATGTGTGGTGTTCCTTCTAAGCATCGTCTGGAATTAATGAGAATTCCTTTATCACTTCGAAAAATGTGTGATGTTCCTTCCGCACACCGTCTGGAATTAATGAGAATTCCTTCATCACTTTGAAAAATGTGCGATGCTCCTTCCACACATAGTCTGGGATTAATGAGAATTCATTCATCGCTTCGAGAAATGTGTGGTGTTCCTTCTAAGCATCGTCTGGAATTAATGAGAATTCCTTCATCTCTTCGAGAAATGTGTGGTGTTCTTTCCAAATATTGTCTGGAATTAATGGGAATTCCTTCATCACTTCGAAAAATGTGTGATGTTTCTTCCACACATCGTCTAGGATTAATGAGAATTCCTTCATCTCTTCGAGAAATGTGTGATGTTCCTTCCACACATAGTCTGGGATTAATGAGAATTCCTTCATCTCTTCGAGAAATGTGTGGTGTTCCTTCCAAACATCGTCTGGAATTAATGAGAATTCCTTCGTCTCTTCGAGAAATATGTGGTATTCCTTCCACACATAGTCTGGGATTAATGAGAATTCATTCATCTCTTCGAGAAATGTGTGGTGTTCCTTCTAAGCATCGTCTGGAATTAATGAGAATTCCTTCATCTCTTCGAGAAATGTGTGGTGTTCTTTCCAAATATTGTCTGGAATTAATGGGAATTCCTTCATCACTTCGAAAAATGTGTGATGTTTCTTCCACACATCGTCTAGGATTAATGAGAATTCCTTCATCTCTTCGAGAAATGTGTGATGTTCCTTCCACACATCGTCTGGGATTAATGAGAATTCCTTCATCTCTTCGAGAAATGTGTGGTGTTCCTTCCAAACGTCGTCTGGAATTAATGAGAATTCCTTCGTCTCTTCGAGAAATATGTGGTATTCCTTCCACACATAGTCTGGGATTAATGAGAATTCATTCATCGCTTCGAGAAATGTGTGGTGTTCCTTCCAAACATCGTCTGGAATTAATGAGAATTCCTTCGTCTCTTCGAGAAATATGTGGTATTCCTTCCACACATAGTCTGGGATTAATGAGAATTCCTTCATCTCTTCGAGAAATGTGTGGTGTTCCTTCCAAACATCGTCTGGAATTAATGAGAATTCCTTCGTCTCTTCGAGAAATATGTGGTATTCCTTCCACACATAGTCTGGGATTAATGAGAATTCATTCATCGCTTCGAGAAATGTGTGGTGTTCCTTCTAAGCATCGTCTGGAATTAATGAGAATTCCTTCATCTCTTCGAAAAATGTGTGGTGTTCTTTCCAAATATTGTCTGGAATTAATGAGAATTCCTTCATCACTTCGAAAAATGTGTGATGTTTCTTCCACACATCGTCTAGGATTAATGAGAATTCCTTCATCTCTTCGAGAAATGTGTGATGTTCCTTCCACACATCGTCTGGGATTAATGAGAATTCCTTCATCTCTTCGAGAAATGTGTGGTGTTCCTTCCAAACATCGTCTGGAATTAATGAGAATTCCTTCGTCTCTTCGAGAAATATGTGGTATTCCTTCCACACATAGTCTGGGATTAATGAGAATTCATTCATCTCTTCGAGAAATGTGTGGTGTTCCTTCTAAGCATCGTCTGGAATTAATGAGAATTCCTTCATCTCTTCGAGAAATGTGTGGTGTTCTTTCCAAATATTGTCTGGAATTAATGGGAATTCCTTCATCACTTCGAAAAATGTGTGATGTTTCTTCCACACATCGTCTAGGATTAATGAGAATTCCTTCATCTCTTCGAGAAATGTGTGATGTTCCTTCCACACATCGTCTGGGATTAATGAGAATTCCTTCATCTCTTCGAGAAATGTGTGGTGTTCCTTCCAAACATCGTCTGGAATTAATGAGAATTCCTTCGTCTCTTCGAGAAATATGTGGTATTCCTTCCACACATAGTCTGGGATTAATGAGAATTCATTCATCGCTTCGAGAAATGTGTGGTGTTCCTTCTAAGCATCGTCTGGAATTAATGAGAATTCCTTCATCTCTTCGAGAAATGTGTGGTGTTCTTTCCAAATATTGTCTGGAATTAATGGGAATTCCTTCATCACTTCGAAAAATGTGTGATGTTTCTTCCACACATCGTCTAGGATTAATGAGAATTCCTTCATCTCTTCGAGAAATGTGTGATGTTCCTTCCACACATCGTCTGGGATTAATGAGAATTCCTTCATCTCTTCGAGAAATGTGTGGTGTTCCTTCCAAACATCGTCTGGAATTAATGAGAATTCCTTCGTCTCTTCGAGAAATATGTGGTATTCCTTCCACACATAGTCTGGGATTAATGAGAATTCATTCATCTCTTCGAGAAATGTGTGGTGTTCCTTCTAAGCATCGTCTGGAATTAATGAGAATTCCTTCATCTCTTCGAGAAATGTGTGGTGTTCTTTCCAAATATTGTCTGGAATTAATGGGAATTCCTTCATCACTTCGAAAAATGTGTGATGTTTCTTCCACACATCGTCTAGGATTAATGAGAATTCCTTCATCTCTTCGAGAAATGTGTGATGTTCCTTCCACACATCGTCTGGGATTAATGAGAATTCCTTCATCTCTTCGAGAAATGTGTGGTGTTCCTTCCAAACATCGTCTGGAATTAATGAGAATTCCTTCGTCTCTTCGAGAAATATGTGGTATTCCTTCCACACATAGTCTGGGATTAATGAGAATTCATTCATCGCTTCGAGAAATGTGTGGTGTTCCTTCTAAGCATCGTCTGGAATTAATGAGAATTCCTTCATCTCTTCGAGAAATGTGTGGTGTTCTTTCCAAATATTGTCTGGAATTAATGGGAATTCCTTCATCACTTCGAAAAATGTGTGATGTTTCTTCCACACATCGTCTAGGATTAATGAGAATTCCATCTCTTCGAGAAATGTGTGATGTTCCTTCCACACATCGTCTGGGATTAATGAGAATTCCTTCATCTCTTCGAGAAATGTGTGGTGTTCCTTCCAAACATCGTCTGGAATTAATGAGAATTCCTTCGTCTCTTCGAGAAATATGTGGTATTCCTTCCACACATAGTCTGGGATTAATGAGAATTCATTCATCTCTTCGAGAAATGTGTGGTGTTCCTTCTAAGCATCGTCTGGAATTAATGAGAATTCCTTCATCTCTTCGAGAAATGTGTGGTGTTCTTTCCAAATATTGTCTGGAATTAATGGGAATTCCTTCATTACTTCGAAAAATGTGTGATGTTTCTTCCACACATCGTCTAGGATTAATGAGAATTCCTTCACCTCTTCGAGAAATGTGTGATGTTCCTTCCACACATCGTCTGGGATTAATGAGAATTCCTTCATCTCTTCGAGAAATGTGTGGTGTTCCTTCCAAACATCGTCTGGAATTAATGAGAATTCCTTCGTCTCTTCGAGAAATATGTGGTATTCCTTCCACACATAGTCTGGGATTAATGAGAATTCATTCATCGCTTCGAGAAATGTGTGGTGTTCCTTCTAAGCATCGTCTGGAATTAATGAGAATTCCTTCATCACTTCGAAAAATGTGTGATGTTCCTTCCGCACACCGTCTGGAATTAATGAGAATTCCTTCATCACTTTGAAAAATGTGCGATGCTCCTTTCACACATAGTCTGGGATTAATGAGAATTTATTCATCGCTTCGAAAAATGTGTGATGTTCCTTCCACACATCGTCTGGGATTAATGAGAATTCCTTCGTCACTTCGAAAAATGTGGGATGTTCCTTCCACACATCGTCTGGGATTAATGAGAATTCCTTCGTCACTTCGAAAAATGTGGGATGTTCCTTCCACACATTTTTTTTTTTTTTGATTGGAGGTTTAATGACCACCGTGAGCAACTCAATGGGCTATAAGCAGTCGCCCGTCCCTAATTTAGGGCACTGGTTCCAGGGAAGGGAGAGAGCCAGTGCCGTAAAACAAACACAACATCCATGCCTCACCGGGGCTCGAACCCGGACCCCGTTCGGACGAATGATCAGAGGCCATCGCTTAGACTCTTCCACACATCATCTGGGATTAATGAAAAATCATTCATTACTTCGGAAAATGTGTGATGCTTCATCCACACATTTTCTGAAATTAGTGAAAATTCCTTCTTCTACAAAGAGTTTTTTTTTTGATTGGAGGTTTAACGATCACCGTGAGCAACTCAATAGGCTATAAGCAGTCCCCTATCCCTAATTTAGGGTCACTGGTTCCAGGGAAGGGATAGAGTCAGTGCCATAAGACAAACACAACATCCATGCCTCACCGGTATTCGAACCCGGACCCCTTTCGGACGAATGATCAGAGGCCTTCGCTTAGACCACTGCGCCACCGGTGCGGCTCTACAGAGAGTTACTTCACCCATGGTTTGAGGTGTACCCGTATTTATTTCTTCTCACACTCGTGACGCCCAACCTTTTCAATGGCCGTTTCTTTACGGGTTCTCACCCTGCTTGGTTGCAGTTATAATAACTGAGCATGAAATTACAGGTACGTAAAAATGTCAGCATTTAACACCAATGTAAATAAGACATGACGACGGCAGCTCTTAATTATAAACGCACAAGTCCGATCCGATCGACACTACGTCTTCTTGCTTGAAGGGTAGCTGAAACTGAAATTCAAGTGATGCGAATTGCACCTCCGCTTGTTTCTATGATGATGATAATGCCATTTTGTACGCTTTTCAACCGTAGGTTGAAGAAGGGTATATGCTCCAGCTTTTTCCGTCCATCCGTCTGCCTGTCCGCACGATAACTGGCGTAAAAATGGTTCGATTTCGAATGAATTTTAGTATGTGGTAGGGAACACCTGGGGACGAACCCTATTGAAAATGGGACACATGGGGTTAAAGGTCACGACGTAGGAGCAGGATGCATTCCATTGCCCTTATGCGTCATAACGTGCGTAAAAATGATTCGATTTCGATGAAATTTTAGTATGTGGTAGGGGACCACATGGGGACGAACCCTATTGAAAATGGACGAAATGGGGTCAAAGGTCAGGACATAGGATTCGGATCCATTTCATAGCCGTTATCCCATATTATTACGAAGGTCGTCAAGTAATTTTGCTTCCTATACTTCCAATGGAAAAACTTTTGTACACATTTCCTTCACAATTAATGTGTTCCCAAGGATGAAAGTTTGAACATCGATTAAAATAACTTCATATTTTAACTTGGAATACTTAATATTTTCTAAAACATAACCATAATTATATTAACAAGTTTGTAAAATCATGCAATGCATTGATTACAATACGCTGTCCAACATACCAGAAATCAGTACTCAAGTTATGAGATAATGGCTCACGAATAAATCTCGGTCCTGTGCCCTGACCCTTGATCCCATATCGATGATATTCAACAGAACCGGTTCGGTATACCTCCGAAACAACATGATAAAGTTTTGTCGCAATCGAAGCATTTTTACGTTAGTTATGATGCATAAGGGCTATGGAATAGATCCCGCTCCTGTGTCCCAACCTTTGACCTCATTTTGCCCATTTTCAACAGAATTCGTCCCCAGGCGAGTCCTTACAACATACTAACATTTAATCCAAATCAAACCTTTTTAACGTAAGTTATGACGCATAATGGCGATGGAAGTGATTCCGCTCCTATGTCCTGATCTTTGACCCCATTTCGCCCATTTTCAACATGGTTTGTTGCCAGGTGGTCCCCTACCATATACTAAAATTTCATCGAAATCGAACATTTTTTACGTTAGTTATGACGCATAACGGCAGTGGAATGAATCCCGCTCTTATGTACTGACCTTTCACCCCATTTCGTTCAATTTAAATAAGATTCCTTCCCAGGTGATACCGTACCAGATACTAAAATTTCATCGAAAGCGAATGATTGTTACGCGAGTTATCGTGCGGACGGACATACGCACACAACGCGTGACGTAATGAAGCAGATGGGAATCGCGACCATCTGCTGGCAAGAGTATGACGTCATAAAACTTTAATAGGATCCACACATAACGCGTGACGTAATGAGACAGATGGTGTGACAGCGCGCCAACATTCTCAAACGCGAGATTGTGACGTCATAAGATTTCTAAGCATTGGTAACATTAATGGAACGACGCCATGACATTGAAAACGTGGTAATTCGGGGTGGTTATTTAACCCACTAAAAGAATTCTCCTAAAGTCGAGATCAAGCTAAATCGATTTCTAGTACCAGAAAACGGTAGGTTAACGACTTTCATCAAAATTCTTCGAGCCGTTTTCAAAATAAAATGTACATACATACACTGACGGAAAAATAAATCCCAACACCACGAAAAAATAGTTGTAGATAAATGAAATGGCGGCAATACATTTGTACAGGGAACATATTTAATCGACTAAGGTTTCAAGATCACAGCTTATTGTAAGCGCGAGAAGAGCCATTTTAAATATGAAATGCTAGTACATTAATAACCGGTGTAACCGCCAGAATGTTGAATGCAAGCACGCAAACGTTCATGCATTGTGTCGTACAGCTGCTGGATGTCAGTTTGTGGGATGGAGTTCCATGCCTGTTGCACTTGGTCGGTCAACACAGGGACGGTTAATGCTGGTTGGGGGTGACGCTGGAGTTGCCGTCCAATGATGTCCCATACGTGCTCGATTGGTGAAAGATCTGGTGATCTAGCAGGCCACGGCAACATGTCGACACTCTGTAGAGCATGTTGGGTTACAACAGCGGGCGAGCGTTATCCTGTTGGAAAACACCCCTG
The DNA here is from genome assembly GCA_039090855.1 of Macrothele yani. Taxonomy (NCBI): domain Eukaryota; kingdom Metazoa; phylum Arthropoda; class Arachnida; order Araneae; family Macrothelidae; genus Macrothele; species Macrothele yani. The sequence continues at coordinate 104,502,873 of CM076991.1, read as the reverse complement.
GAATGCTGCTCATGAATGGCAGCACAACAGGTTGAATCACCAGACCGACGTACGACTGTGCCGTCAGGGTACGTGGGATAACCACGAGAGTGCTCCTGCTGTCATAGGAAATTGCTCTCCAGAATATAACACCAGGTGTAGGTCCAGTGTGTCTCGGCCGCAGAAAGGTTGATTGCAGGGGCTCACCTGTCCCCCTTCTAACCAACACACGGCCATCACTGGCACCCAGGCAGAACCGGCTTTCATCAGAAAACACAACAGATCTCCACTCCGTCCTCCAATTAGCTCTAGCTTGACACCACTGACGTCGCAAACGGCAGTGGTTTGGAGTAAGTGGAATGCACGCTGCAGGGCGTCTGGCTCGGAGCTGTCCTTCAAGTAACAGATTTGTAACAGTTCGTTGTGTCACTGTGGTGGCAACTGCAGCTCGAATTGCTGCCGCAAATGCGGTACGATGCGCCACTGCCATACGCCGCACACGGCGGTCTTCCCTCTCAGTAGTGCCACGTGGCCGGCCGAAACCCGGTATTCTTGAGGCAGTACCTTCCCTTGACCACCGCTGTCAACAATCATGCACAGTGGCTACATTCCTGCCAAGTCGTTCTGCAATATTGCGGAAAGAAGATCCACCTTCTCGTAGCCCTATTACACGACCTCGTTCAAACTCCGTGAGCTGTTGATAATGGCTTCTTCGTCTTCTTAAAGGCATTCTTGACTAACATCAACACCCTACGTCGAATCTCAACGATAACTAACGCTCACGAACGTTACAGCGCGTATTTACAGCTAACCTGCTTTGCATGTTCCGAGGGGCGCTACCAGCGCCACACGTATGCGCCAAGCACGAAATTTGCATACACGTCATCTTACAGATGTACTCTCACCGCCTACCAACTGTCGTTTATCTAACACAACCCCTTCCTGGTTTTGGGATTTTTTTTCCGTCAGTGTACATACATGAATTGTTACTTTAAGGTGGACGTCAAGTAATTTTGCTTCCTATACTTCCAATGAAGAAAATGTACACATTTTCTTCACAATCAATGCGTTCCCAAAAATGAAAATTTGAACATCGATTAAAATAGCTTCATTTCATAACTTGGAATACTTTATATTTTCTAAAACATAACCGCAATAATATTTTCTAAACCATAACCGTAATTATGCAATCCAACATTTATTTGTCCACTGACGTCATCAAAGTACAGGTCGTGCCATCCTTTTTCTGGTTTCAACACAACCGAAGGAAAGGTTATTGTTTTTTAATATAATTATGCTTATGTTTTAGAAAATGTTAAGTATTCCAAGTTATAGTATGAAGTTATTTTAATCGATGTTCAAATTTCCATCCTTGGAAACACACTAATTGTGAAGGAAATGTGTACAAAAGGTTTTCCATGGGAAATATATTAAGCAAAATTACTTGACGTCCACATTAATAGTGTGGGATAAGGGCGTTGGAATGGATCCCGATCCCATGTCCTGACCTTTGACTCCATTTGTCCCATTTTCAATAGGGTTCCTCTCCAGGTTGTCCCCTACCACATACTAAAATTTCATCGAAATCGAACCATTTTTACGCACCTTATGACGCATAAAGGCAATGGAATGCATCGCGCTCCTATGTCCTGACCTTTGACTCCACTTCACCCATTTTCAATAGGGTTCGTCCCCAGGTGGTCCCCTACCACATACTAAAATTTCATTGAGATCGTACTATATTTACGCAAGTTATGACGCATAAGGGCAATTGAATGGATCCCGCTCTTATGGCTCGACCTTTGACCCCATTTCACCCATTTTCAATAGGGTTCGTCCCTTGGTGGTCCCCTACCACATACTAAAATTTCATCGAAATCGAACCATTTTTACGTGAGTTATCGTGCCGACAGACGGACGGACAGACGGACGGAAAAAGTTGGAGCATATACGCTTCTTCAACCTACGGTTGGAAAGCGTAAAAAATCAATAACGTTTCCTTTGGCGGTGTTGAAACCAGAAAAAGGATGGCGCAACCTGTGCTTTCATGACGTCAGTAGACAAACAAATGTTGGATTGTATAATTATGGTTATGTTTTAGAAAATATTAAGTATGTCAAGTTATAAAATGAAGCTATTTTAATCGATGTTCAAATTTTCATCCTTGTGAACGCATTAATTGTCCAGAAAAAGATGGCGCGACCTGTACTTTCATAACGTCAGTAAACAAACAAATGTTGGATTGCATAATTACGGTTATGTTTCAGAAAATATTAAGTATTCCAAATTATAAAATGAAGATAATTTAATCGATGTTAAAATTTTCATCCTTGGGAACGCATTAAGTGGGAAGAAAATGTGTACAGAAATTTTTTCATTCGAAGTACAGGAAGCAAAATTACTTGACGCTCACCTTAAAGGAACAATTCTTGTATGTATGTAAATTTCATTTTGAAAACGGCTCTAAGGATTTTGATGAAAGTCGTTAACCTACCGTTTTCTGGTACTAGAAATCGATTTAGCTTGATCTTGACTGTAGGAAAATTCGTTTAGTGGAATAAATAACCACCCCGAATTTCCAAGTTTTTAGTGTCATGGCGTCGCCCCGTTAGTGTTATCCATGCATAGAAATCTTATGACGTCATACTATCGCAATTCAGATGCTGGCACGCGGTCATGCCATTTATATCACTACGTCACGCGTTGTGTGTGGATCTTATTAAAGTTTAATGACGTAACACTCTTGCGAGCAGATGGTCGCGATTTCTATCTGCCTCATAACGTCACGCGTTGTGTGCGTATGTTCGTCCGCACGATAACTCGCGTAAAAATCCTTCGATTTCGATGAAATTTTAGTATGTGGTAGGGGAACACCTGGGAAGTTACTCTATTGGAAGTGAACGAAATGGGGTCAAAGTTCAGGACATAGGAGCGGGATCCGTTCCACTGCTCTTATGCGTCATAACTAACGTAAAAAAGGTTCGATTTCGATTAAAATTTAGTATGTGGTACGGGACCACCTGGGGACAAACCCTTTTGAAAATGGGCAAAATGGGGTCAAAGGTCGAGACATAGGAGCGGAATCCCTTCCATCGCCATTATGCGTCATAACTTACGTAAAAATGCTTCGATTTAGATGAAATGTGAGTATATTGTAGGGACCTGCCCGGGGACGAATCCTGTTGAAAATGGGATAAATGGGGTCTAAGGTTAGGACATAGGTGCGGGATCTATTCTATCGCCCTTATGCATCATAACTTACGTAAAATTGCTTCCATTGCGACAAAACTTTATCATGTTATTTCGGCGGTATACTGAACCAGTTCTGTTGAATATCATCAAAATGGGATCAAAGGTCAGGGCACAGGAGCGAAATTTTTTCCACAGCCTTTATCCTCATAACTTGAGTAATGATTTCTGGTATGTTGGTAAGCGTATCATAATCAATGCATTGCATGATTTTACTAACTTGTTAATACCAGAAACGACTCTTGAAACAATTTCAGTGTTAACTTGAAATAGTTTCAAGAGTTGTGTTTTTCTTTAAAAATAGAATTGGCATTTTTAATTTTATTTTGTAGCATAAAATGTTTTCGGAAGACAAAAAATCCTAAACTACAGAATTTGTTGAAGGGGGAGAAGGGGGTGACTCATGGGTGCTCCAGGAGTACCCATGATCCCAGGTGATCAGAGCAAGCAACTGGGCTCATGATGTTATGAACACCCCGCCCACTCTCTGGTTACGGGCCTATCGATCATTATTTCCAGAAGGTTTCAGTATTGGTGTGGTTCGACCGTTTGTCGATTTCGTTACTACGTTTTGAAGAACTGATTGTGTTACAAGCCGAATGTATACTTACCATTAGTTCAGAAACAGTTGGAAAAAGGGAAGTGAACTAAGGAGCGCAAAGGTTTTTGCCTAATTCGTAGCGTCATCCACAGAGCTGTCACCCAGTGGATTATTTACTGTCTTACCCAAACTGTGGTGGCACAAGGTACAGTAAGGTTTGCACATTCCGCCTTCTTCGCAGACGAATAATCGTGACATTTTTTTTTGTTGGGGGATTAACGACCACCATGAGCAACTCAATGGGCTATAAGAAGTCTCCCGTCCCTAATTCAGGGTCACTGGTTGCTGGGAAGGGAAAGAGTCAGTGCCACAAGACGAACACAGCATCCATGCCATACCGGGACTCGAAACCAGAACCCATCACAGGCAAATTGTCATAAGCCAGCGCTTAGACCACTGGGCCACGGGGGCAGCTACCGTCCTAACATGTGAATCGTAGATCCGAACTGTAGCTATGGCGGAAGATGTTTTTTGTCAACCATTTTTATAACTCAAACACAGAACAAAAGCCTATTACATTAAATACAGAAGAAATTCACAGTCATGTGAATATTTTAGTAACGGAGATTTCAAAAATACCTCTCGAACACTTTTTTTACGTTAAGGGTGGGAAAACGGTTATACTTTTAAATGTTAATTTAGTTACAAAGGGACTTTTTGCTGCTTTTATATAAATTTAGAAGGGAAAACGCACATCAGAACATATCATTGTAATGTAATAAAGAATTTCTTTATGAGGAATTCGAAAAGCATCTCGGCAACATTACCTAAATTTTTTAAGTTAAGAATTAAAAACATTATGCATTAAAAATTTGGTAGAATTTATGGAGTTATTCTAGCTGGCTTACTAATAATAATTCCAACACGCTGCTATGGTGCAAATAGAAAGAAACGTGGCGATTACGTAGTCTTACGATGGCGTTTTGGACTGTGACGTCACAAAGCAATCACCGGAGCAGGATGAGCATAACCTTGCCATCTACTCACCCTGGTGGTGGCACACCCTCAGATTTAGTGGGATGGTCCCTGACACATTACATCCTATTAGGGTGAAAAAATATTGAAAACCCAGTGCTCGCTTCAGGGAAAAAAAATCTTCCAGCGTGCAGTCAAGTTAGGTTTGCCAGAAATATAAGCAAACCCAAGGAAGGAGAGCTCCCTTCTGTAACATACTGTGTGTCCACTTTCACTCTGCGCATAAAGTTTTGGGTCTTCTCTACTCACTTGAGGATCTAAGTATATATCTCTGGAAAAGACCCGTACACTGTGTTTTTACTTCTGCCATGGCACTATTTGCTGCTGTAATTATTGCGTCAAATTAAGAATGGGAGGTCATGGGGATAGCTATTTTCTCCCATCCCCAAGCATTTATTCAACTATGATTAACACACGCATGCATGAACCATCGCGGTATTTATGTTTTGCCCGATCATAGTCAGTTTTGTCCTCGGTATGTTTATGGTATGTTTATTCATTCTATTCTACTCGCTGATTCTGCCTTGCTTTTCTTACCCCATACATTCCTTTCACAGTCACAAAACTGCCAAATTCCGGCACCGTCCCAGTCTTCTACGAATCGTTACTCCTACTTCCACTACTTTTCTAGGCCGGTGGCTCATCTCAGTCCCTAGACCATTCGTAGAGAAATAAATTCCTATTTCTTCTAACCTGGAGCGGCACAGAGCATCTTCCTCCTCTTTCTTCCAATTGGAATAATGCTCGAGGTTTTCTTTCCCTATAAAATTCCCTTCCCTGCGGTCAGCGGCTAGCTGTCTTTAGTTGCCCCTTTCATTAGCACTTACACCGATGAACCATTACATTACGACCACTCCCAGCTTAGAGGAATGCCCGCGCCTGGAGACCGAACGGTGGCGCAGGTGAAGTTCACAGAGCAGTGTATATAGAAACCGAGGACCATCTGTCGTTGGTAGAGTGTTCGGAGTCAGAATGGGAAACGCTGCCGATTTATCAGAGTTTGATAAAGGACAAATTGTGATAGCACGGCTCCTCGGAATTACGATCTCGGAAACGGCGCGGTTTGTGGGTTGTTCACGTGCCGCTGTAGTGAGTACGTATCAAAAGGGGTGCACAGATGCCCAAATGACGAACCGTCGTTCAGCCGTGGGTTGTTGACGCCAGAGGCGAGTAAAGACTGTCGCGCATTGCTCACAGCGACCGCAGGGCCACAGTGCGACAAATTACCCCCAGCTACAATAGTGGTGATCAGGCGCAATGTGTCACAACACACAGTTCATCGCAGCCTGCCTAGCTCAAGGCCCAGCCGAGTACCCATGCTCACTGCACGTCATCGCCAACAACACACAAAGTGGGCCCCAGGTCATCGAGATTGAACCGTGAATGATTTGGAAGAAACTGACCTGGTCTGCCGAATCAAGATTCCTGGTACATTACGTAGACGGACGAGCGGGGAGACCCCGATTATCAATGGCACTTGGATGCACTTGAATGCACTGCTATGGCACTTGGATGCACTTGGATGCACTGCTATGGCACTTGGATGCACTCTCAGGCGTAGCCGGACATCGTTGCTGACCAAGTTCACCCATTCATGGCAATTGTGTTACATGCTGGTGATGGCCATCACCAACAGAATAATGCGCCATGCCACACTGCTAGAAACGTCAAGAAATGGTTCGAGGAACATGCTGGTGAATTTGTGTTAATGCCCTGGCCTCCATATTCACCTGACATGAACCCAATCGAACATTTTGGTTCGACTTGGAAAAGCGGGTTCGCGGAAAATCCCCACCACCCCGAAATGTACGGAAACTGGAGGATCTGCTGTTGACATTACGGTACCAGATGCTCCAAGATACCTATCGCCACCTCATCGGATAGACGCCTCGCCGAATGGCCGCTGTTTTGCTGGCTTAATGAGGCCCCATAGCTTTTTAAGTAGGTGGTCATAATTTAATGGCTGATCGGTGTACTTTCCATGAGTGAGCTACATTATTCCGATTGTAATTACTCGGGAAAAAGGAGGATGAAACTTCTAATTAGGACTAAGAACTCTAAAAGGGTCATGTGCTCAAAATGATCCCACCTAGATGATGATGGGCAATAAAACTGTTCAAAACTGAAGTTCATGAAGGACTTTTGAATGTGCTTTCTCAGAAAGAGGGTTTCCTCACATTCTCACATTCACATGACCAGAAAAAGGTGACCTCTTTGCGAACAGAAATGGCTATCTTCCATTTCCCCCAAATATGCAGACAAAGGAGGGATCCTTCTTCGGTATCACTTGAAAACAGGAGAAGGAGGGATTTTTCCATTGTATGTTCACAAAGACGTGACTCCTGCATCTTCTCACTTCGAGGGCCAGAGAGCACACCCTCCTTTTCTCTCCAATCAGAATAACGGACGGAATTTTCTTTCCCTATAAAATTCTCCTCAGACTTCTCTTCGGTCAGTGGCTGTCTTTAGTTATCCTCTTCATAAGCAATTACTTCACGCGTAAGAGTCACATTACTCTGACTGCGCTTCCTCAAAAAAGGAGGACGAATATCCTCATTGAGACTAAGAACTCCAAAAGCGGCATGTATTCAGAATGATATCACCTAGATAATGTGCAACAAAACTGTTCCGAGCGGAAGTTCATGAAGGGTTTGTGCAAGTGTTTTCTCGGAAAGAGGCACGTCTCATCCTCTCATGACCAGCAAAAGGCGACTAAAGGACCAGACTCTACGTTATTTCTCAAAGATGCCAAGGAGGGATCCTTCTCTGGCATCTTTGAGAGACAGGAGATGAAGAGATCAATGAAGGATGGATCTTTCCATCATCCCTTGCAAAGACAAAAATTTACTTCATTTCCAACGCCAGAGAGCATCACCCGTATTTTCCCTCCAATCATAATAACGTGAGGGGTATTCTTTCCCTCCTGTAAAATTTTCCTCAGACTTCCCTTTGAGGAGCGACTATCTTTAGTAATCCCCTTCATCAGCATTTATTTTCCACTTGTGAGATACATTACTCTGACTGCACTTCCTCAAAAAAAGAAAAACAAAAAAAGGTGATGAATCTTTTCATTAAGACTAAGAACTCGAAATGGACTATGCGTTCAAATCGCTCCCTCCCTAGATAAATGGACAGTAAAACCATTCCAAACTAGAGTCCATGAAGGGTTTGTGAAAGTGTTTTCTCAGAAGTAGGCACTCCTCACACTCTTATTAACGGTAAAACGCGACAAAGGAGCGATCTCGTATTTCACAAAGATGCCAAAAAAGGAGGGATCAATTTAACTCATAAAATGATATTAACACAAAGATTATTGCTGCGCTGAAAATGAAGCTATGCGACTCGGAGTAACAGAACCAAGAAACATTTGGAGACATTGTCGAGTTACATATGATTAGTAGTTAGTGGTCATTTCTGGAGTACAACTGCATATTATTTATTAGTGAATGTTAATTGAAGACATTTGACGATCATTAAAACGTACTTTTTTGAACCAAGAAACATGTAAATACGCATTGTTTCAGTTCTGGAGTTTAATTTCGTACTGTCAGTGAATGTTTATTTAAGAATTTAAAGTGGGAAGAAAATCTCGAAAGTTTGAAAGAAAGAAGTCTGAATGAAAAGTGTGTTAAACAATGATCCCAAACAAATATCGGGACAGACATCGAGGTAACTTAAACAAGAGAAAAAAAGTGGATGCTCGAAAACTTGAAAAAGTGGATCCTTGGTAACTAAAATTTGAAAAGGTGGATCCTTGGTAACTAAAACTTGAAAAAGTGGATCCTTGGTAACTAAAACTTGAAAAAGTGGATCCTTGGTAACTAAAACTTGAAAAGGTGGATCCTTGGTAACTAAAACTTGAAAAAGTGGATCCTTGGTAACTAAAACTTGAAAAAGTGAATCCTTGGTAACTAAAACTTGAAAAGGTGGATCCTTGGTAACTAAAACTTGAAAAAGTGGATCCTTGGTAACTAAAACTTGAAAAAGTGGATCCTTGGTAACTAAAACTTGAAAAAGTGGATCCTTGGTAACTAAAACTTGAAAAGGTGGATCCTTGGTAACTAAAACTTGAAAAAGTGGATCCTTGGTAACTAAAACTTGAAAAAGTGGATCCTTGGTAACTAAAACTTGAAAAAAGTGGATCCTTGGTAACTAAAACTTGAAAAAATGAATCCTTGGTAACTAAAACTTGAAAAGGTGGATCCTTGGTAACTAAAACTTGAAAAAGTGGATCCTTGGTAACTAAAACTTGAAAAAGTGGATCCTTGGTAACTAAAACTTGAAAAAGTGGATCCTTGGTAACTAAAACTTGAAAAGGTGGATCCTTGGTAACTAAAACTTGAAAACGTGGATCCTTGGTAACTAAAACTTGAAAAGGTGGATCCTTGGTAACTTCAACAAAAGGAAAAATTGTGATTTTGAAAGTTCTGGAGTACAACTGCATATTATCAGTGAATGTTTATTCGAGACATTTGGCGATTATTAAAACGCACTTTCATGAACCAAAGAACATGTGAATACGCATTGTTTCAGTCCTGGAGCTTAATTCTGTACTGTCAGTGAATGGTTATTTAAGAATTTAATACTTTAAAATCGGAAAACAATCTCAAAAGATTGAAAGACAGAAGTTTGAATGAAAAGTGGGTTAAACAACCATCCAAAACAAATATTGGGACAGACATCGAGGTAACTTCAACAAAAGGAAAAAGTGGTTCCCTTCAAGAGAAAAGGAGAAATCATATGAGGACAGAGGAATATTTAGAAAAGGAGGAGGACACGTTCAACAAACGCGTTGATAGTTGAAATCATTATATAAATTAACTAAAAAATAACAATATAATACAATTCTAAATTAGCAAAATTACCAAGTTTATCGATAGTTTCAAGAATCAGGAACACTTTGAAGGGTAATAAATAACCTAGAGCAAGTCCCATGTGCTAACGTTAAAACGGTAAGCAACAATCACAAAATAAGCAGCTTAGACATTCCTGATTTCACTTTTACAAGTCGTGTTTTCGCCTTTAAGTACTGCACAGGTTTTCTAAAATATCGCAAATATCTTTATGCTTTTCTTTACATTAGCGAAGTTTCAGTACTTCTCGAGTGTTAAGGGGAGAAAGCAGAATTGTGCGCCAAAGATATGGCGCGAGGATATATGCTTTCCAAAAATTGATGAGATTAAGAGGATCTCTGCCAGAGGCTTTGAAGGGTTCTCTGTCGGACAAAGAGCGGTCGATAAAGGAAGGATGAGGAAAAGAAGGGTATCTGGATAAGTGTTGATCTTAAGCAGCCTTCACATGCGATCGAAGCCTCAAGAACAACGGGTGCGTGTCTTCGGAAGAGGAAGGACAATGACAAAACGATTGTTTACGAGAGAAAAGAAGTTTCCACTTCGTTAGCATCGCTTTCTTAGATAATCTTCCTCTGTCGTTCTTTGTTGTCACTTGAAAAGATTCGCAGACAACATCTTGTTTTACGTCAGATTCACTCAAGTGCACCAATTATTCATTGATCATTACAACAAAGATATTTCTAGTGTTCTCTTACCAGTTCAGGTCCAAAAGCAGCACAAGAATTTCTCTTCATACCTGCTGAATTTAGTTGTAAGCTTCACACCGTATTCTGTGAATACTTAGATGCTTACGATTATTTAGGGTTCATTTCTCATATAACGTGCTGTCTTTTTTCCGAACTTCCTATTCTTATGTCCACTACAATTTCATCAAGAATACATTATTTTGATTTGTCGTTCCTTGGCTCGTTCCCACATCTGTTCGCCAAGCAAAAATATACAATTCACCGGTTGTCTAAAAAGTAAAAGAATCCAGTTTCGTTCATTCTTAATTTCATAGCTAACACAAACTGACTATTTTGCTTTCATTTACTCTTCTTCCAAAATGGTTACACCACCGTGTCAACAAATTCAATTTCCTCCTTTTTTGGAGGTTTGTTGCGGACAATTTTTAATATATCATACACTATGTTTGCTGCGGACAATTTTTTAATATCAATGCAGAACTGTGGTAATGGATTATAGGGACTTCTAGTACAGCATTTTCATTATGTAGTAAATAGAATCGATATTAATGATATTATACATTGGAATACCAAGAAAAAATAATGAAATAATATGATACTTTGTCGGCTGGTCATTATCGACACAGGCATGAATCAACGTCAGCAACAGTGTTACTGCACGGCACACGCCGTTGAAGCTTTGAACTCTGCTCTTGTTTCATATTTCTGCATTTTCACATTGTTCTACTTAGAATATAATGTTCCGGCCTACTTTGTCTGCCAAGATGTACACCATGTGCTGCCCTGTCCTGTATATTTTTCACTCTTGCTTTTCTTTCAAAATGAATATTTCGATTCATCTCAACAAATCTTACAGCAAAATAATTTTGCCTTAACTCATGTATCTAGAAATCCAACAAACTGTCCAGCTAATCAACAAGCGCAGTAGCCCAGTTGTCTGAGGTGTTGACTCCTAAAACATTTTCGAAGATGCCCCGAGTTCAAGTTCCGGTTGGGGCATAGCTGATGTGTCTGTCTGATTTCACTGGATCTTCCCCTTTGCTGCAGTTAACCCCCCCCCCTATCCTCCCCAAAAATATCTACAAGCAAATAATTTTTCCGTTTCCTGCTTTTCAGCTAAGATAAAAGCTATGAATGTGATTTTCAAAAAAGACAACAGCTATGTCTCTCACGTGATTTAATAAGCTGCCATCGACATTTCGCTACTATTCTATCAAGCTGGGAATTTTACCTTTATGTTCAAAAGGAATAGTTTTCCCATTCGCAACATTCTTTAAATCGGGCTGGATATCACTACCAAGTGTCCCAAAAGATATCTACCAAGTTTAAACGGCCACAACGGCTGCAGAAAATTCGAAGAAATATTATTAATGATATTCACAGACAGTTGGAATTTGCGATACACCAGTGTTCCCCATTTCCCTGCAGGAATCGAGGAAATGACATCTACCACGGGGCAGCATATACTGAAGAGCACTTGAATTAGAGACAGCTGGCGTTATGCAAATGTGGTGCTGTGGGCAGCCCTGTAAACGGAAACGACATGACGTATGCAGCGATACGACAATATAAGGAGTGATGCGACGGGAATCCGTAAGAGTCGGATGCAGTATGGGTAAGACGAAGGATCTAAGCGCATTTGATCGTGGACAAATTGTCGGGGCCCGACGAATGGGTCACTGCATCTTGGAAGTCGTGCAGGCACTGGGATTTTCACGAGCCACTGTGCCACGGGTGCACCGTGAGTACATCGAATCCGGTAAAACCATCCCTGCAAGGGGCAACAGCCGTGGACAACAACGTGTGGATGAGCGGGGTCATCGTCTGTTAGCTCGCATTGTAACAGCGGATAGACGGGCCACAGTGCAAGAAATCACTCGGCAATTTAACGCTGGTGTACAAAAACGTGTAAGCAGCCACACCATCCAGAACCATCTCACCGCTATGGGGTACAGAAGCCAGCGTCCCACGAGGGTACAGCTGCTGACCGCACATCACAGGGTGCAAAGATCAGCATGGGCGCGGGAACATCGCCACTGGACCCTAGATATGTGGGAAAATGTTGCCTGGACTGATGAGTCGAGATTCACGTTGGTACATGCGGATGACAGGATACGTGTACGACGCAAACCACATGAAGCGATGGATCCTTCTTGCCAGCAGGGTACTCTTCAAGCTGGTGTGGGTGGCATTCTCGTCTGGGGACTGTTTACGTGGACTGAAATGGGACCCCTGGTTCGTGTGACATCGTCCCTCACAGGTCAATGTTAACGGGATATCCTGGACGACTATTTGCTCCCGTTTGTGCGTCTTCAACATCTCACTGGAGACCTCATCCTGCAACAAGACAATGCACCGTGCCATCGCTCCCGAATTGTATCCGAATGGTTGGATGAGCACTCAACCGACGTGACCACGCTTCCTTGGCCAGCTAGGTCACCTGAACTCAGTCCCATCGAGCACATCTGGGATGCCATCGAGAGAGATGTTTGAGGCTCTGACCTCCCTCCATCAAATCTTCGTGAACTGTGGGAGCTTGTTCAGGGGTCGTGAATCCGTATGGCTTCCCAACGCTTCCGGTGTCTTGTCGAGTCCATGCCGAGACTAATCGCCGCCGTCATCAGGGCGAAAGGTGGTGCTACACGTTACTAGGCAGGTATCTCTAATTCAATTGCTCTTCAGCGTATCTTCATCGTGGAAGAGTATTATCAGTAATCGCAGAGTCCAGAAAAGGTGAGGAAGGTCTGCCAATATTGGTGGGATCGTGAAATTTAGTGATGATGTTCCTTATAGTGTGTCTGTCTGGACCGTTTTTGACGCTGAACTTCTTCTGGAATGCCCTCCTCACCTTTTTCCGGACTCTCCGATGATCGGCAATACTCTTCCGCGATAAAGGTGCGCTTATCTGTGGTATAAGTTGTCATTTTCTTGACTTCTGCAAAGAAACAGAAACACTGCAAATTCCAACGATCTCTGAGTACAATGTCAAAATTTCTTTACATTCTCTGCAGCCGTTGTGGTGTAATTTATATCTTCGTTTAAACTTGGTAGGTATCTTTTAGAGCACCCAGTTTCAAGTTAACTATCAAGGAAAATTAAGCCTTCCCACTTAGTGTATCTCGAACGCAAATTCATCTTTCCTTACTGATATCGATTCTTGTCTACCTTTTCATTACCAATGCTATGTATTGCTGAGTTTTTACTTCCCAACTATATATTTTACTTTAATTATGTTTCGTATAGTTCTTCTGCTTGACTGTTTTATTGTAAAACATTCGCATTTCAACGTGTCTTTAACAGATTGGAGAAATAATATTAATTTCAAATGTGAACTGCTACTGCCACTCCATTATTTGCAAATTTAGTATCAACGCCACTCTGAAAATAAAGGTAAATGAGAGTCCATGTTGATCACAGCAAAACTTAAAGTGGATGATTTAACCTTTTAACGACCATACCGCCCAAAACGCCCGTTCATCGATACAACCACGGCTGACCAAATCGCCTGTCCACAGTGAATAGAATGTTTTCAGCAGAATTTACTCCGTATGTATTTTGAACTTTCCTGGCCTTTACGAATTTAGCAGAGTCACTCTCAGGTACCAATGTCGTCACTAAAGAAAGTAGTGAACCAGGAGTTTCTTTTCCCGGACAGACGTCATTAATTCTCATAGCATTGCACCTCTTTCCCGTGGAAGAATGCAATGATTGCTTTGGGAAAGGTGAAACAGGAGTTCGCTTCTCCCGGGTAGATGTCATTCACTCCTATTCTAACACACCTATTCTCCGTGGAAGAATGCAATGATTGCCTTTGGGAAAGATGTCTCTCCCGGACCAACGGCATAAACCAAGAGTTTGCTTCTTCTAGGTAGATATCATTCACTTCCACAGCATTACACCCCTTCTCTGTGGAAGAACGCAATGATTTTCTTTCAGGAAGGTGAACCAGGAGTTTGCTTCTCTGAGGAGACGTCCTTCACTCCCATAGTATCAAACCTCCTCTCCGTGGAAGAATGCAATGATTGTCTTCGGCAAAGGTGAACTAGGAGTTTGCTTCTACCAGGGAAACGTCATTCACTCCCATAGTAACACACCTCTTCTCCGTGGAAGAATGAAGTGATTGTCTTTGGGAAAGGTAAACCAGGAGTTCGCTTCTACCAGGGAAACGTCATTCACTCCCATAGTAACACACCTCTTCTCCGTCTATAACTAAAGTGATTGTGTTTGGGAAAGGTGAACCAGGAGTTCGCTTCTACCAGGGAAGCGTTATTCACTCCCATAGCATCATACCTCCTCTCCGTGGAAGAATGCAGTGATTGTCTTTGGGAAAGGTGAACCAGGAGTTCGCTTCTCCCAGGAGGCGTCCTTCACTCCCATAGTATCATACCACTTCTCCGTGTAAGAATGCAGTGATTGTCTTTGGGAAAGGTGAACCAGGAGTTCGCTTCTCTCAGGAGGCGTCCTTCACTCCCATAGTATCATACCTCTTCTCCGTAGAAGAATGCAGTGATTGTCTTTGGAAAAGGTGAACCAGAAGTTCGCTACTCCCAGGAGGCGTCCTTCACTCCTATAGTATCATACCTCTTCTTCGTGGAAGAATGCAGTGATTGTCTTTGGGAAAGGTGAACCAGGAGTTCGCTTCTCCTAGGAGGCGTCCTTCACTCCCATAGTATCATACCACTTCTCCGTGTAAGAATGCAGTGATTGTCTTTGGGAAAGGTGAACCAGGAGTTCGCTTCTCTCAGGAGGCATCCTTCACTCCCATAGTATCATACCTCTTCTCCGTGGAAGAATGCAGTGATTGTCTTTGGAAAAGGTGAACCAGAAGTTCGCTACTCCCAGGAGGCGTCCTTCACCCCATAGTATCATACCTCTTCTCCGTGTAAGAATGCAGTGATTGTCTTTGGGAAAGGTGAACCAGGAGTTCGCTTCCACCAGGGAAGCGTCATTCACTCCCATAGTATCATACCTCTTCTCCGTGTAAGAATGCAGTGATTGTCTTTGGGAAAGGTGAACCAGGAGTTCGCTTCTACCAGGGAAGCGTCATTCACTCCCATAGTATCATACCCCTTCTCCGTGGAAGAATGCAGTGATTGTTTTTGGAAAAGGTGAACCAGGAGTTCGCTTCTCCCAGGAGGCGTCCTTCACTCCCATAGTATCCAAACCTCCTCTCCGTGGAAGAATGCAATAAATGCCTTTATTAAAGGCCTGGAGATCAATGCATATCATGTCGACAGATAAGAATCTCCGTGTGGTGACCCAGCCATATACCTTTCTTTGTTAATCTGTAAAAATGGGGACAAAAATTCAAAAAGTAGCAGCAGACAATTTGGGCGTTATGGTATTTTTGATGAAACACGGCTTTTGGTTCTGTGACCTAAAGTACGAAAAGTAACATTCCAAAGCTAAGAAGATATCTGAAACAAAGCGATGACAAATCACATATTTATTATGAAGAAGTTATGACAATGCAAAAAATGCAGTTTTGCTTGCTGGCGCTTTATGTTTGCCACAGCCTCCGGCTATAGATGGAGCCGGAGACGTTCAACTACAATACTGATTTCAGAGTACTTAACAAACCGGAAGGTGATGAATTCGAAGACAGAAATATAAAACATACGTGAGTAAAGTGATAAAAAGGCAATCTAAATAAAAAGTGAAATGCCAGCGAGAATGCTAATAAACAGAAATGCGTGCACACGTTTTATAAAGCTTGTTTGCTCGGAAACAAGACGTTGAAACAAATGATTCAACATATCAAAGAATTAATATTCACAAAATATAATGGAAGTAAATACCTTCTGATTCCTCGAACTTGAAATATTTTTCTTAATACAGCCCGAACTCACTTGATTACTCAAGCATAAGCCTACAAAGTTACTTTTAGGCGCCTCAAAAGAAATTTAAGCTATACTGAAGAATTTAAACTAAGCGAACTGAATTATTGAATCGTAATGAGCAAGCTTGTGTTTGAGCACGTCTGTGTTTATACTAAAGGCCAAGAATCATCTGATTTTCTCAGGATATGTCCGTGATATTATTTTCAGCCACCTTAGAATAAGATTAAACTTATTCTAAGGTAGCTATAGGACAAAAATGATACGTACTGCAAAAATATTGAATCCTAATGAGCAAGTTTGTTTTTCAGTGCATCTGTTTTTTTCAAAAGATTTTTAATGAACGATGATTCTGAAAATAAATTGGAAATTGCGAAACGGAAGCGGAAAGGAACATCAACAAAAGCAGCGGAAAGTCTTTGGTGCTCTGATATATATAACTGAAATATCTTGAAAACAATTTTGCTTTACAAAATACTTATCGCTGCTTTTAACTGTCTTCTGTTCAGTTTTAAATATCTTATTTTACGTCATAAATAACCCTAAAATAAACCTTCTTTCAAGGCACGTGGTAAACACGTAAAGTCACTATTTTTGAGCAGACAACTGTTTAAAACTTTCGTTCATTTAACAAACTCCTCAGAAAACTCATACATTGCTTAAGCACAATAAAATAACCTTAATTTATACGTTTTTTTTACATAATTGTTTTTATAATTGAAAATGATATTTCATTCATATAGGATATCTACCATGCTCTTTGTAACGTATACTTTTAATTTTACCCCTTTCGGAGTTCCTCTATGCTTGGAGAAATTTGGTTCTTCTTGTTAAACGTTTTTCCGACTGAACGCCACAAATTCCCCATCGATGGATTTGATGTTGGTAACACCTGACAACAGGTCAAAGTGCAACTACGTAGTAAGTCCCGAGAGATAAGAACTCAAGTGTTCAATATTAAGGGTGCTGTGCTGAACTGACTATGCTTAAGCAATCTTCTGTGTGCACTGTTTTGAAATGCTATGAGCAATTTGCGATCTAGTCCACATAATTAATACACGTCATATCTCAGCGAAAACAGTCTTTCTGGGCTAGCACTCAATCCAACGCAAGCAGCTACCAATGCCAGCAGCTTGCACCCCTGTGAGTTGTCATATGTCGCAACAGGGTACCCCTATGAGTTATCATATGGACACCCCTGTGAGTTGTTATATGGACACCCCTGTGAGTTGTCATATGGGCACCCCTGTGAGTTGTCATATGGGCACCCCTGTGAGTTGTCATATGGGCACCCCTGTTAGTTGTCATATGGGCACCCCTGTGAGTTGTCATTTGGGCACCCCTGTTAGTTGTCATATGGGCACCCCTGTGAGTTGTCATATGGGCACCCCTGTGAGTTGTCATTAGGGCACCCCTGTGAGTTGTCATATGGGCACCGCCGCCCCGGTGGCGCAGTGGTCTAAGCGATGGGCACCTCTGATCATTCGTCCGTAAGGGTCCGGGTTCGAATCCCGGTGAGAGTCATGGATGTTGTGTTTGTCTTACGGGCACTGGTTCTCTCCCTTCCCTGGAACCAGTTAGACCCTAAATTAGGGACGGGCGACTGCTTATAGCCCATTGAGTTCCTCACGGTGGTCGTTAAACTTCAAAAAAAAACAAAAAAAAAAACATATGGGCACCCCTGTGAGTTGTCATATGGGCACCCCTGTGAGTTGTCATATGGGCACCCCTGTGAGTTGTCATATGGGCACCCCTGTGAGTTGTCAGTTGGTCATCACAGGCAGTGGCTGCAACAAGTTTCCCTTAAGCGACCCTATAAGAACGTGCCATAAATGGTGGCTAGCCTAATGTGATCTGCCAGTTTCCCGACAGTGGCAGCCGGCAAATCACGTGACGTTAGTGATGGCTTACGGATCTGGTTTTTCAATTGCCCTGTAGTGGCAAAATGAAACATCACAGCTTATCAACGTTTACCTGGGAGCGCCATTTTTTTCTCCACGTGGTCAATGTTAAATGACGTCACAGCTGAGTTGGCTCTATTTTTCCCCACAGAAAATTTATCTCTATGACATCACTGTGCTGAATTTTCTCAACAGGTCTGGGAAAACGCCCGGTGGATCAGTGTAGTATCAAATCCGCGGCAGTTGGGTTGTAAGGCAGATGCTTTTACCACAACACTGCGTCGTCAGGTGTGGGAACTTGCTCGAAAGTGAGCTACTTTCCCGCGCGATGTGAAACGAAGCGTTCTCTTTGTAATTTTGCAATATTGCCAGTTATTTTTCATAAATGTCTGTTTTATATTATTCATAAATTTGTTTTTTCAACGTCATGATTTTTTTTATTTACATTTAGGGAACTTCACTTATCTTCAACGAGTGTACCAGCTTTAAGATGTTTTCCAAAGTTGTGTGCTGTCCTTGTGGTCTTGAAGGGCGATTGCTTAATTAATATATTTACGTGTTCATGTCAGATTCTGTTACATTTTTAACATGTACTTTTTTTTCTACCGTTCAAAGCTACATTTGCTCTAAACTGCCCTAAATAGGAAAGACATTTTCCTTTATCTCTGGTTATTTTTGGCAGCGAATTTTGTCAATTTTGTGTATTCACCCAATGAATGAGTGCATTGTATTCATATAGAGTTGCGTAATATGTTTTCAAATACTTGATCACTTTGTGATGAATTTATACTTTTTTATTTAATTCAGAAGTACCCATTTCGTTTTTTTCAATGTCTTTGGTGGACTTTAGTTTGAAACGGTTTAGCGTATGTCAACGGAGGATTATTCGATACATTTATTAAGTTTGCAGATATTATTTCTTGTTGTTCATGGGAATGGAGTGAGTGTGTTTTATGGCTGTTTGTATTCTCGATTCTTCGTGTGTTAGTGAAAGAATTTTGCTGTGGAATGAGTTTCTATAAATACAAGAAAGTAATTGACTATTTCTTACAGCTCATTAATTATATATATATAATTTTCCTCCGACGTTAATCTTCGTCAACGCAACATTTCATAAGGACATTAATTCGCATCTCTATATGTATGGCTTTTTTTATCTTAACATCCACAAAAATAACACGATGGCGTGGCATCGACTTCAGCTAACTGGTACCACGAGAGACTGTGCACGTGTTGCTTTTGCGCGTGAGTAGTTCTGCTGCTTGCGCCTCGTGTTGGTTTTGCTTCGGTTGCCAACTCCGGGCCACTCGTGGCGCCTGCTTGGGAGCCCATAATGCACAGCGATGCGGCAGTGCCATCAATGGCTGGCAATTGATAGCGCTGCCACCAACAGATCGCTGCCGTACGATCAGCTGCAGATTTTAGTCAGCAGTGACCCATCACTGCCAGCTGACGTCCAGCAGTTTCCCGGGACTTGTGTTTTTGCTGGGATGTTATAAGAAAGTAGAGAGCTACGATTTGTTATATTAAGAAAGCTTCACGTCTGTTGGGATTAAAGTGCCCTTGTTCTGACTCCGAACTATTTGTGGATGTTTGGATAACGACATGCTGATTGAAAATAATGAAAAACTGGATTTGAAAGCAACCTTATTTTCTCTAAAATTGTTTTAGTAATATCTTAACAATACGTATATAATTATAAAATCTTAATTATAAGTTAGTTAAGATATTCAACTTTTACGGCAGAAGAAATCTGAAGTGCCACAGTGAAGACAATTTACAACGTTAACTTAAATCTTACGTCAGTTATGCTGCGTAATGTTTTAAAGTAAAACTGAAGTTCAAAGAAAGCTAACAAACTCAGACCTTTAGTGTTCTACAAGGAAGTTAGCTTAACGTTAAGAAAATACAGAATAGTAAAACTATACTAGTAATCAGATTTATTGGTATCAAAATATAACTACGTATATATGTATTTCCAAGCTTTCGCATATCAACCAAATAGCTTTTTCAAGGAAGGTAGATAGAAAACTCCAATCTAAATAATAGAGTGCTTCAACAATTTGAATGCGGAGACTTGACTAGATAACAAAACAAATACACAGTCAAGTCACATTATTGTGACCACCTCCTACTTTTGACGTCAACAGCTCGTAGCCAATGAAATAATGCCCGTGTCGCAAGCTGGCTTAGGGGGTATATAAGGCGTGTTGTAGGCATTCTTAAAACATATCACTCGTTGCTGTTATGCATAAAAGGAGCGATTTATCAGATTTGCAAAAAGGGATGATTATCGGCTTTCGCGGCAAGGGTGGCAGTATTTCTGAAACCCCGCAGTTTGTGAACTGTTCGCGTGCTGCTGTGGTTAAAATGTATCGTGATTGGAGAAATAGCACCATTGCGAATAAGCGAGGTGGAAACTCCGGAGCACCACTTGCCATTGATGTTAGAGGTGAACATTGGCTGCGAATTGCGTGAGAGCCGATCGACATGCTACAGTGGAGCAACTCACTGGCCGATTGAACCAGGGAGCTACCGGAAGTGTGTCTAAAACGACAGTTCAGAGAACCATGTTGCATATAGGGCTCCGATGCAGACGGATGGTCGCTGTACCCATGCTAACGAAGGTACATCGACAGAAAAGGCTTATATTTGCGCGGCATTATCGGAATTGGACCTCCGCTGATTGGAAAAATTATTGCGTTTTTTGGTGAGTCACGTTTTCTGCTTTATCGAACGGATGGACGTTGGCATATAAGAAGAGAAACATCGGAGAAAAAACACTCTAAAACCATCGCTGGGAGAGCACAAGCTGGTGTGTGCAACGTTATGGTCTAGGGAATGTTTTCGCGGCATTCTCTGTGTTCACTATACCTGTGGAAGGCGCTATGCACCGAATTAATTATGAATCCATCCTTGCAGACCATATACACCCGTACATGCTGATTGCCTTTCTTGGGGCTGATGGGATCTTCCAGCACGACACTGCGACTTGTCACACAGCTAGAAACGTCCGAGAGTGGTTGGAAAGGCACGATGAAGACTTCAAAGAACTTCCCTGGCCCCCTAATTTCCCATACTTAAACCCAATTGAGCATCTCTGGGACTACTTCGATCGTGTTGTTTGCTGTATGGATCTTCCACCACGTACTCTCCAGCAGCTGTCTGATGCACTGCAGTTAGCATGACTCCACATACCTGTTAACACCTTCCATCACCTTATTGAGTCCCTCCCAGCCTGTCTAGCTGCTGTCCGCGCTGCACACGTCGGTTACTCTGGATATTAGCTAGTGGTCACAATAATGTGACTCGACCGTGTAGATGCGAATGTAATTTTCACTGAAAGACACAAGTCGCCATGTTGATTGGGCACATGGTATCGTGGAGAAAATGCTGCGTTACTTGAAAAAGTGGTTCCAAATTAGTGGTAATTCTAGAGAGACGCGATCATCGTAAGCTTCACTGTTGGTAATAATCTCCAATGTTTTTCGAATGGCTGTAGATTTCTATATCATCTCCTGTGTGGGATGATATAAAAAAAATAGCCCCCTACTCCACCTTTAAATCTGCAG
This sequence comes from Macrothele yani, assembly GCA_039090855.1. Taxonomy (NCBI): domain Eukaryota; kingdom Metazoa; phylum Arthropoda; class Arachnida; order Araneae; family Macrothelidae; genus Macrothele; species Macrothele yani. The sequence continues at coordinate 104,481,220 of CM076991.1, read as the reverse complement.
CCATTCGAGAAAGCTTAGAGATTATTACCAACAGCGAAGCTTGCAATGATAGCATCTCTCTAGAGTTGCCATGAATTTGGAACCAGTTCTTCAAATACCGCGTGTCCAACAAACATGTTGTCTCGTGACTTTGAGTGAAAATTTCATTCGCATTTATTTGCGTATTGTCTAGCCAAGTAACCGCGTTCAGATCGTCGAAGCAATGTTAATCAGATTGCAGTTTTCTGTCTACCTTCCTTGAAAAAAGTAAGCCATCTGGTTGAAGTGCAGAAGCTTGGAAACGTAAATTTATATTTTTACGCCAATAAATATGATTACTAGTATAGTTTTACTCCTTGGTGCATAGTTCTTCGTTATTAATTTGTTAAGATAATAGTTACAAGCAGACACATGTTCGACTACTGTTTTACAGCTTCTATACTGCAGTTGGCTGAAACTTAGTTGCGGTTTCATCCTGCCATCGAAGTGTTCTCGATTGCGCATTATGATGCTGATCTTTCGTGCTTGTCAAATTGTAATAGATGTAAGTCCCTTTTCCTTTGTAAATAGGTCTTTTAACCCTTAAACGACCATCGAGGATACCAAAGCTCATGAACAACAGAAGAGAATTTGTGCGGGACTTCAGTTAAGCTTCATGTTGTTCATCCTTGGTGTTTGTTAGAGTCAGTAGATATAAATACCTTTTCTACTTCTTTGATCGGCTTTTTAGTCTGCCGACGATCGTCTTGTCGGAGGATCAAAGGAAAGGGACTACCGCAGTTCTTTCTACCGGACTTTAATTAAGTGGTTCCTCCTTGGTGTATGTTAAAGTCAATAGATATACCTACTCTTTTTGCTTTTCACCTTTTAATCCTTCGTCGGTACACAATCGTTGGAAAACCAGAAAACAGTGCAGCATCAGAAAACAGTTCAGCATCAGAAAACAGACTTCTATCATCCGTCCTATCGGATTTTTTTAACCATTTCATGACCATAGCCCCCAACGCGCTCTTACATGTAAACAACCACAAACGCCCGAGTCGTCCGGATAGCATGAGTAACATTTCCTCTCGCTCGCATGTTCTTTTAACTTACACGGCGTCTGAGAGATTAACAGGTGTCACCATCAGTCTTCATTGTTGTTGCTAAACAAAGAACTGAACCAGTAGTTGCTTTGTCCCGGAGCTATATCATTCAGCCTTTTGACATCGCTCAGTAGAACTCTTGCTTTCTTGACACGTGCTTTGTTTGTCTGTGATATTTGCATTGTTCCAAAAGTGGAGTTTATGGCGGAAAATTTGTTTCCTTCATTTTTTTTTACAAGAAAGAACAAGAAAAGAGTAAAGTAAACAAGATTGATTGAGAGAATATTTTTACAAGAAAGAAAGTGAAAAGGGTAAAATAAAACAAGATTTTCCGGCTGTTGCCACTCCCTCCCATCTGCTTAAGGTTCTCAGTGGAAGAATGCACTGACCGCCCCAGGGAAACGTCCGTAGGTCAGTGGATATCAAGAGATCGGAAGTTTCGAGTGGTGACTCAGCAGTAATCCTTCTTTTGTCATTGTCAAAGGGAGGGGGAATAAAATTTGAAAAGAAGTGGCAGACATTTTGGGGCGTTATAGTGTTCTAGGTTCGTTACAGTATTTTAGGGTTGAGGTCGCCAAAGGGTTAACTTTATGTTGTTTCTCCTCGTGTCTACAAGAAATAAGCAGGTGTGAGTCCTTTGTTCTTGTTGCTGGGATTTTTAGTGGTTCGACGAGACCACGAGGTTTGTACGAAGAAACTGGACTTCATCGCACGCAATTCGAATGATATGCCAGACAGCAGCGCCTCTTATTCTCGGAGACATGGACGACGTCATTAACTTCTACCCAACTGTTATTTAACAAACCCACTTTGGATGTTCAGATTCATATTCTATTGATTCTAAATTACAGTACAAGAATTGGTTATGCTAACACGCTCAAACAGTCATCCCTTAAGGCTTTTCTCCATCATCTGAGGTACATTTTATTAGGAATCTTCAAAACTTGATATAAACTTCCGTTATTTCAAGAGCAATAAGTATAATAATACTTGGAGAATAATCAGAAGTTTTATTTGCATTAAATTTCGAGCTGAGTAAAATTCACTATACAAAATTCTGTATTTAAAATCCTGTAGGAAATCGCATTCCTATGATATGCAAATATTATTTACGATCGACTTAGTGTTACGGTTGTGCAGAAATTACCCTACAGCGTAACTCTTACAGTATTAAGCTCCCGCGAAGAACTGTGACATAAAATTAAACCCACACATCTTTACAACGGCAATCAATACGAACATGACACTCTATAACATCAATTGCCAAGGGGCATAATGTAGTAGAAAATATTAACAACGGGATATAAACGTTCACTGAATCAAGCACTAGTGATTTCTAGGATTATTCAAAGTAAGAACTTGACTTTAACATAGAAATCCAATGAAAATTGTATCACCGTTTATATCATGAAGAGAATAACTCTAGGTTACTGACGCCACAACACAATGTGATCGGTACTATTTATATTTCTAGCAATAGCTTTTAATTTGTCAACATAATTCAAATGGAGAGAAGTTATAAATTTGATATTGTACTCAACAAAAGACCACAATAATACACACACGTAGCACTGAAATAAAATCCCTTATGCAGAGCAGAGTTGGGCAAAATTGCAATTCAATTCATTGGTAATGCATTACAGCGTAATGGTAATGGGAACAAGAACTTAGCGTTACCATTACATGGTAATGGTGAACTGGTCATTAGAATTACCTGGTAATTGTAATGACATGCAGCAGTTACCCATTATAATCGTAATGGTTAACTATATGTTGGTAATTAACCAATAACTTATGGGTAACAATACAACGTGAATAAACCAGCAACCAATACACCATCACACATTGTGTAGTTTATTTGACAATAGTTCTACTCCTCGGACCTCAAATGCGTGTATGTACATATTATAAGTATTGGAGATTGTACTTGCATGACATGAGTAGTTGCCCCGTCTTTGCCGCAAGTAAAGTGATTTGAACGAAGTAATACATATGAAGTAAGAACGAATGGGATGTTTATTTCGGTTAGAGATACTCATTTCGTCCATCTCCAGTACAGTATTCTCGTCCATTACATACGTTTCACTGTCCAAAATAATTACCTTACAATAGCCAAAAGCACATATTAGCACTACACTCACAGTTCAGAAACTCAGGGTGCTCTGCCGAATATTACAGAAATTTGCAAACTCTTGACATTTTGCTGTACTTCTCAAGTGTTGTTGTCTATTACTTGTTCGATACGAACACTAGACCAGCGAGCGTCTGCCTCCTTTACATACACTTCACGACAGGACCTGAACCTTCTGGAATATTCTTGATTTACAAAAAGCTCTCCAACGTCCCACTGCGCGATCATTCTGGAACATTCTACAAACGTCTAGCCCATTCTTACCGCTTTTAGAACATTCTACACGACACTTCGGTTTTTGTCTGTTATGTTACATGGCCGACTTTTCTAGACATAGCTTTTGGCACACGTACATTTCTATAAACTATTAGTATGTAATTATTATTTGCAAATTGTGTAATTTCATTACCACATAATTCCATTGCGTTTGAAGGGCATTATTAAGTAATTGAATTATATCCTCTTCATTGTAATGCATTACAGATTAATTCCATTACCTTGTGCAAACCCTACTTGGGATTACCATGTAATGCATTACCTGTTACTACATTACACGTTAATTGTAATCTGTACTTTCATTACTGTGTAATGCATTCCTGCCTAAATCTAATGCAGATGTATGATGTAGATGTTACTTACGTAGCGTATATGCAAAATACGTGGCCATGTGCATCACCACGTGGTCTAGGTAACTATTTGAAACAGTTGACCGTCAGTAGCGTTGATCCGAATGGGAAATCCAAAATATATTTTGCAGTTCGATAAAGAGCTTATTATTGGTGCCCGTTTGGTTGGAGCTACGATTCTGAAAACAGACTGGTTCCTCAAAAGGTGAGATATTTCGGGTCTTTAACCAGTTGAAAATTAACCCACATTGCTTGTCTCAGAGGCGTAACTGTCGCGCGAAGACAACCTGGCAGGAGCGAGATCGCAGTCATATGAGAAGGCTTGTACGAAGAAACAATACTTCTTGTGTGCAGCAATTGACTGAAGCATTCAATGTTGGCTGTTTCCGACCCACATCTCAGCGAAATATGCGCAGGGAATTAAAGAGAATCGTTACTGGCAGTCGCATGTACATACGGAAATTACTGATTTCTGCGAGGAAGCGGAGAGTTCGTATGCAGTTGTGTTAAGAGCACCGTGACGGGACACTCGAAGACTAAAGAAAAGTCATATGGTCCCACTAGTTGCGGGACATCTTGTTCTGTACCAACGGTAGGCAGAGAATTTGGATCTAACTCCACGAAGAAATGAACCTAGCTGGCCTTGTAAATATAACTCAACGTTCTGGAGGTTGTCTCATGGTGTGCGGCACGTTCTGTTAGTACGGAACGGGTCCACTGATATTACTAGAAAGTCGGGTGTCCTCCAATTATTATCTGAACCATATAAAAGTCGGGTGTCCTCCAAGGTATATCTGAACCATATAAAAGTCGGGTGTCCTCCAAGGATTATCTGAACCATATAAAAGTCGGGTGTCCTCCAAAGTATATCTGAACCATATAAAAGTCGGGTGTCCTCCAAGGATTATCTGAACCATATAAAAGTCGGGTGTCCTCCAAGCTACTGGAACGGGTCCCCTGATATTACTAGAAAGTCGGGTGTCCTCCAAGCTACTGGAACGGGTCCCTTGATATTACTAGAAAGTTGGGTGTCCTCCGAGGATTATCTGAACCATATAAAGGTCGGGTGTCCTCCAACCTATTGGAACGGGTTCCCTGATATTACTAGAAAGTCGCGTGTCCTCCAATCTACTGGAACAGGACTCCTGATATAACTAGAAAGTCGGGTGTCCTCCAAGGATTATCTGAACCATATAAAAGTCGGGTGTTCTCCAAGGTATATCTGAACCATATAAAAGTCGGGTGTCCTCCAAGGATTATCTGAACCATATAAAAGTCGGGTGTCCTCCAAGGTATATCTGAACCATATAAAAGTCGGGTGTCCTCCAAGGTATATCTGAACCATATAAAAGTCGGGTGTCCTCCAAGGATTATCTGAACCATATAAAAGTCGGGTGTCCTCCAAGCTACTGGAACGGGTCCCCTGATATTACTAGAAAGTCGGGTGTCCTCCAAGCTACTGGAACGGGTCCCTTGATATTACTAGAAAGTTGGGTGTCCTCCGAGGATTATCTGAACCATATAAAGGTCGGGTGTCCTCCAACCTATTGGAACGGGTTCCCTGATATTACTAGAAAGTCGGGTGTCCTCCAATCTACTGGAACGGCACTCCTGATATAACTAGAAAGTCGGGTGTCCTCCAAGGATTATCTGAACCATATAAAAGTCGGGTGTTCTCCAAGCTATTGGAACGGGTCCTCTGATATTGCTAGAAAGTCGGGTGTCCTCCAAGGATTATCTGAACCATATAAAAGTCGGGTACCTTCCAAGCTACTGGAACGGGTCCCCTGATATTACTAGAAAGTCGGGTATCCTCCAAGGATTATCTGAATATTGTTACCCAGCAAATCCATCCTGCAATGTTGACTTTTTATCCAGCAGGTGATGGCTGTTTCATGGATGACAATGCCACTATACATCGTGGGCAAGATGTGTTCAACGAATATAATAGCGATTTTCACCTTCTTCCCTGTCCACCACAAAACCAGGGTCTGAACTCCATTGAAAATGTATGGAACATGTTACAAACCAAATCCGGAATCAAATTTCTCTTCTGTTAAACCTGAGACAGTTATAGGACTGTCTGGTATGCTGTAGACGTAGATACACCCAAAACCAACCTATGCGAAATCGCATACGTGCTGTAATTCGGACTAAAGGAGGTTTTCAATAAAAGTTTCTAACTCAGTAGCCAGCATGCATAACTACTTACACGTAGCAGAATTCAATATGATGATAATTTCATAGTTCTCGCCCCAGAGGCCGAATGATTAGAGACACTACTTTCTAGCCAGCAGTCTGTGCTGGTCGATGGATGGAGTCCCCGATGCGAAATGTCTGGTGCAATTGTCTTACAGCGGTGAATCTCTACCAGCCCAGGAACAAGTGGCACAAAATTAGAGACGAGAGAGTGTAAGCCAGTGTTAAAGCTCGAGACAAAACAAAACCTGTAAAGTCATTCACTCGAGATGATAATTTAGTTCTGGGATGATTATTACAACACATAATAAGAATATAAGATTTAAACTGTCTAATTCCGTTAATATTATATAGACGTTATAATGAATAAAGCTTTTACTACTAAGCTAAGTATAATGCTTCTGCTACTGAATTATATGCTTGTACTAAGCTAATGCTTCTTCTAATGGTTGTTAATTAAATCATGAATAAACTTTTCTGCTAGTAGTGTAGTAACAATAATGAACAAGCTTTTAACTGCTAGTAATGTTGTGGTAGTAATTAAGATGAATAAAGTCTTAACGCTGGTTGTTAATAATAATCAATTAATGACATAAACCTAACAGCCAGACAGAGATCTGACAAAAACTATGAACTGAGAAAGACGTACTTACGAAAAAGCTCTTTTATTAGATAACTCTTGAATCATCCAACGCCCACACACTACTCGTATCACAATAATGAAGAATCAACCTAATCACATAGAACGAAGCTCTCCTATCCAACAACAAACGCTCTCCTTCACATAAACCAACGCTCTCGCTATACAACAACAACAAACGCTCTCCTTCACATAAACCAACGCTCTCCATAGGTATCGTTGAACGCGCCTATTTATACTGGCTACCACCACGTCATGACTTACACTCATTGCCAGATCTCATTCAGCGGGTGAAATAACATCTCGTTCAGTAAGAAGATAATTTACATAGTAAAATAAAATAACCAGAGATAGTAAAAATCAAAAGGAAAGTGAATATAGAGTATACGTTACAACGTTTCCGCAGAGCCCATTTCAACAGTCCATATGAGTAAAATTCCAATAAAGTATTCGAGTTGTGCTCTTCATAAGGGTGCCCTCTTTCGGCATAATGTGGCTGCAGCTTTCTCTGCCCTTTATTGAAGACACAAAGTGTACAGTAAGTTAAGAACCAGTCGTTTCAGACCTAAAGTATCAGACAAACAATGGAAGATAACGGCGCAAATCCAACGGGATTAGTGTAAGTGCCAGATGGCCTATCCTAGTGACTCGACGTCAGCGCTCCTAGCGACGATATCACAAACTTAGCTTCCCGAACTCCGAAACTGTGGGAGGTATAGTCAAAATGTCAACTGCGAAGTTCAAAGGCATTATTCATTTCCTACAAATCGGTCATAAAAAATGGAGCTCAAAGGGTGCATTTAGAGTGTACATCGAGCAAAAGTATCATTTCTAAGCGGCGCGATATCATTGGATTGCTGTCTAAAGATGACACGGGCGGAAGCGGATACATCGTGAAAATGGAAGCTTTCATTCGTGCAAAACTGTGAGAACGATATCCGAGTGGATGGAATTGCAACTGTCGAAAGCAACTCGGCAAGTCTGTACCAGGGGGATTCCATTGTCACAATGTGTCCTTGCCACCGTTTAGAAGACCCTTTCATCTGTAGAGACCAATCCAATGATATTGCACTACTTACGAATGGAAATGCTTTTAGATACTTTTGCCTCATTGTAAAGTCAAAATACCCCCGTTAACGACCACTTTTTACGACCTATTTGTAGTAAAAAATGGTGCCCATTTAATTTCTTAATTAATACATATGTTGGCTCTATCTATCATATTTTCAGAGATTGTGGAGCTAATTCATTTTTAGGAGCCCTGATGTCCAACTGCTGGGATCAGCCCTTTGTCATTTGCACTAATTCGTTTAAAAAACTTGAAAATTACACTGTCCTGGAGCGAGTGTCGAACCCGCATCTCCCGATTTCCGGTCGAGCATACTATAGGAAGTCAATTTTTTCGTGCTGAAGGATATTAAGAACACAGTTTGCCGTCTTTACACGATTTTAAAAAATTACGGTTAAAATGATATATACATTAGAACATGAGCAATTTCAAGTCCACTGTGGACCCGTCATCAGATGGTGTGGTTGCATTATGCCCTGGGAGGGTATATATTATATAGTATGCACACTGACGAAACAGTATGTTTTGGCATGCGCATGCTCACTACACAATCATGTCGTTTCATTGGATCAGCCGGTATTGTCTCTTTCGCTGTAATAGTTACAAAGTAGTTTCCATGGCAACGGTATAATGATAGGGGTATTGTCGTTACAGCATTCTGCCCTATGTTTATGTATCAATAGACTTTGCAACAGGAGGATAGATGAACAGGTAGTCGGCGTATGTAACACAGTAACATCATTCCAGATAGTTTGGTTTTGACCCTTCAGGCATAGTCTTGAAAGAGCGGCGGAAGTGAACCATGTTTTAACATTGTATCTATGTTCAGAGACACGTAAATTAATATTGCGACTGGTCGAACCTATGTATATCTGGTCGGTTACATCAGCATTCATAGCTTTTAGTGGGATGCGTACACACCGAATTTGGAAACATGGGGAATCTGATCCCTGTCATTTTTAATATGGGCGAGAATGTTGCACGTTTTTATGCCAAAATCAAAATTAAATGAACGACATGCGTTTTTTAAAATTAAATGGACAACATGCGAACATACTAGTCATTACATTACCCAGGACAAGGAAATTCCAAGCAACTGAACATAGATATCTGAGAACCTTCAGATTTTTCTGAAGGAAGTGGTTACATGGAATACAGTGCAAATATGCCAATAACAGCATTACAATGCCTACCATGTATTTATAAAAATAAATTTCTTTGGGGAAATTCGTTTCCCAATTGTATATGATATACCAATTCCGTTGGCTCCGCATCGTTGTCTAACTCCATTCGCATCTGAAATGACTGCTGCGCTACTTTGCTTTACACCCTGTACATACGTACAAATCGCAGTGGCATAAGATGATGATGTCAGTATCATACAGAGCAAGCAATTCTTTGCAACTCCAAAAACTTTGCAATGTTATTGGAGGAAGCCCACCTAGCACAGCCTTCCAATTTAACGCAGGCCTAACACTGAGCCACCGTCTTTTAGGAATAGAAGACGGGGGCTCAGTGTTGAGCCTACGTTAAATTGCAATGCTGTGCTACCTGGGACTTTCACTTTGGCGATATTTTCCAGTTCGCAGATTACCAACTTCTCGTTATCTACCTTTGAGAGTAGTTCCTCTCGGTCTCATTTGTTTTTTGTTGTTCATAACCTCAGGTGCTAACGATCACCGTTAGCATATGAAGTTAGGAACAGTCGCACACTTCTAAATTTTTGCCACTTATACCTGGGAAAGTTATGAGCCACAGCCACAGGACAGAGACATCATCGATGCCAGATCCTGATGTAGGGACCGGGCTAATTCGAACGAAAAGCTGTGACCACTCGGTATTGGGCTGGTAGAAGAAATGGAGCATTCTGTGTTTTGTGTGAGTAATAGCTTGTTTTAGACTGTTGTTTCGCGTAATATTTTGACGTCGAATGTTTTCAGTCGTTTACGTAGGTACATCCCTCATCTAATCCATCAGTCTTCAAGGCGGCATCCTTCGGTGTACGATATTAAAATCCTGTACATTTAAGAATCTTAAACTCAAGTGAACCTTAAAAAGATTTAATTGCACACAGATTAGAAGTAAAACATTAAATCATAAGATATTTCGGGTTACCCATCATCAGATGAATAAACCAAACCCCAGCTCAGGTATAGAGATATACAGGATGATTGTAAACACCTTGAACAAAACAAGAGGGGTGATAGTACACATCAAGACGAACAATATTTGCAATGGAACCTAGGGCCGCATTCCACTCCTAGTGCCAGAAAAGAGCACGTTCGAAAAAACGTCCAGCAGCCCCACGGAGTTCCTACCAGTGCATGAGAAGCACAAGGTGAAAATCAGGTGTGCTGAAAACGTGCGTTGACGATGAGGAGCAAACATTTAAAAACGTAGCGGAACACGTTCATCGATATTACGGTGCGAACATCACATGATAATTGACGTATACGTTTGATCGGCGCAGCGTGCCGTGTGTTCCTGGAGCAAGTGCTTCCCGGTCTGTTGCAGGATGTTCCGCTCACCACACGGAGGGACATGTGGTTCATGCATGATGGGGCCCCAGCACACTTTGCCACCGAGGTCCGATACTTCCTAAATGCGACCTATCCCGGGTGGTGGATTGGATGCGGTGGACCTGCGGCTTGGCCTCCACGCTCCCCGGACTTCTTCTTCTGGGCTTCTTCTTCTGGACTTCCACTGGACTTCTTCTTCTGGGAGCACATGAAAACATTGGTGTACGAGACACCTGTGGACTCCTTGGAACACCTCGTCACGCGAATCGCTGTTGCTGCGGACAACATCAACACCACACCGGGAGTCTACGAGAGGTTGGTGCGACAGTCCTTCATTTGCCGGTGTAGGCTGCGCAACGAAGCCCTTTGGACGCCAGTTTGAGCAGCTCCTTTGAGTCTTTCTCTGATGCCATTGGAATTGTGCAACTCATAAATTAGTTATGTTTCTTTGTTTTCATTGTTGAAGGCTCAACGTGGTTGTGCAACTTTACTTTTTTAGGGCACTAGGAAGGGAATGCGGCCCTAGGTTCCATTGCAAATATTATTCGTCTTGATGTGTATTATAACCCCTGTTGTTTTGTTGAAGGAGTTTACAATCACCCTGTATATACACATGCACCCCACGTCATTCAAGGAAGTGACGTAATTAATCAATAACAGCCAACAGCATTGAAGGATCACGGAACACATACAGTGATAAAAATCAGTCCTCTAATTAAGGGGACCGAGTAGGAGTGAAAAATAACACACCTGTAAAGTTTACAGCAGTAAAAAAGCCCAGTTCACCCAAGTCAAACTCAATACAGTCCAAATATGAAGTACTTACAAATTATAAGATATCGTCCACTCTGGGATGATCAACAGTCCATATTATTTGTTTCCAAGGGTCCTTAAAAAAAGTAGGCACACTGTCATTACAACAAAGTTTTCCTTTTGACGTTATTACCAAACTCTCTGTGAACAACAGTGATGATATAGAACATGGGGTCACGATGATGGAAGCATCTTCCCAGAACTAGGAATCTGAACCATTATATACTGTATTGAGTTTGACTTGGATGAACTGTGTTTTATTTTGCTGTTATAAACTGATTTACAGATTGTTTTGTTTTCACTCTTGCTCGGTCGCCTTATTTAGAGGACTGACTTTATCACTGTATGTGCTCTGGGATCCTTCCATGCTGCTGGCGGATATTGATTAATTACGTAACATCCTTGAATGAATTGGGGTGCACATGTGTATACAGGGTTCAAAGGAAAGTCCTTATTCAGGGTAATAACTGCGGAAGGAAGGGTCAGAGTGGTATACAACTTAGGTCTATGTATAGGAAAGCGACGTTGGCCGATCGAATGAAAGCGATTGTTGCACCTCTAGTGGCAAAGGTAAGAAGTTAGGAAACCTAACTCGCGAACAACGCGAGATAGAAACAAAATTCCAATTACAAAGCTGTAGCGCATCGTCTAATTAGCAGGAAACGACATATGGCGCGCCCGAATTATGTACATTTGCATATGTAAACACGAACGGGACCTGAGAATCTTATAGCGTCTTCGTTAATTTGGCTAACAAGCTAACTGGTCATTGTGTGAAACTTCTCGATGCACATGGTACACTGCTGGATTCTAAACGCCAATCATTTTTCATTCTGTTCCGATATGTTTGGAAGCTAACAGAAAAAAAAGCAATGACGGAGTATAGAAGACGAATAGCTTCCATGGCCGGCTTTACCACATAGCTGCCATTTCCAGAAAATCCAAATCCTGTGTATTTGCTAATTTTCAATTTGTTTTCCCTTGAAATCTCATGCGTCGAATACAGCAACGGACTTCTGTCATTATCACTGGTCAACAGCCAAAAAGGTACGGAAATCAAAGCCGCCGAATTTTTCGTTTTCATGGACGTTGAACCCGAATGTGGTAATAAAAAGTTTCAGTTGGCTCTACTTTACAACATCCAGTAGCAGCCCTTTTATTGGGTATTGTGAGAAATTCAATAGGATTTGCATCCCTAATTATGTTTTGATGGACGTTGAACCCGAATGTGGGAATAAAAAGTTCCTGTTGGCTCTACTTTTCAAAATCCAGTAGAAAACATTTTATTGGGTATGGAAAGAAATTCAATACGATTTGCATCCATATTTATGTTTTGATGGACGTTGAACCCGAATGTGGTAATGAAAGTTTTAGTTGCCTCTACTTTTCAAGATCCAGTAGCAAACCTTTTAGTGAGTGTGGTAAGAAATTCAAAAGGATTTGTATCCCTATTTATGTTTTGACAGACGTTGAACCCGAATGTGGGAATAAAACGTTTCAGTTGGCTCCACTGTTCAAGATTTTGTAGCAACCCTTTTAGTGAGTGTGGTAAGATAAGTTTCAGTTGGCCCTACTTTTCAGGATCTCATAGCAACCCTTGTAATGCGTATGGTGAGAAACGCACTACGATTTGTATCCTTATTTTTCAGCAGTCAAGCGATATCATTTACTTTACACTAGGTCTTATCAACAACCAAACAAGTGCCGAAATAATGAAATGTAGGGAAGGGAAAAAACTAATATTACTGTTCCATTGAAATGAAATTTCATTTATATCGCAATTAGTACATCAGAAGATGTTGCAAAAAGCTATACCAAAGCAATTTGTCCAAATCCTAAAACAGCTATTTCGAATTAAAGGGTATGCACAGTTTCACAAACTACACACATTAGGTAAGTATCGTTTTCCAGTTCTAATTAGGTATGAAGTCAGTTGTGAGGGTATCTTCTGGAAGCCGTTTTTACGCCAAAAAACGCGAAAATGTGGCTAAAACGATGCCAACGCAATATACTCAAAAGGTAAAACATCTTTTTGGAATTAAAAGGAATAGCCTTGTACAGTTTTCGAAACTGCACAAACTGGTTAAGTATCGCTTTCCAGTTCAGATTCGTTAGGGAGATAATTGCGATGGTAACTTTGGCAACTGTGTTTGCTCCAAGAACGCGAAAATGTGGCTAAAACGATGCCAACGCAATTTCCTCAAAAAGTAAAACAGCTCTTCCAAATTAGAGTCTTTACAGCTGTACAAATTACACAAACTGAGCGAGTATCGTTATCTAGCTACAATTAGTTTGGGAGATTATTGAGATGGCACTTTTTTATCACCTATATATGCATCCGTGCATATATAGTGATAAAATTATCGTAACATCCATAGCTAACCAACTCAGCAATTTTATGTGTCTTTCCAAATTCAGCACAGCAATATTAATAATAAAAACGTCATTTCGTCTTCCTACCAAACAACAATTTAAAATTTGTAGAACAGTGTTATCGATGATATTATGAGATTACTGTTGAAAGAGCTGTACACGTATAACACTGAACCAAGCGCCCAGCTTGTACATTTTATTGGTTGCATTTTAAAGAAGCATTATTGCATATAAAATTAACACCATGTAAAGTAATTAATTTCAGTAAATCCCTTGCAAGTATAGGACTGCTGTTAATTAAAACTGCATGTAATCGAATTATTTTTAAGCCGCTCTAAACATGCAGTGATACATTCTTTTCTTTTTTTTAATTTTTAACTCAAATTCTGTGCTTCAAGAAACGAAATCTCTAACTGATTTTAATGCAAAAAAATAAAAAAATATTTTCTAGGAAATTACCGTGCTCGGAAATGAAAACGATGCACAATGGAAAATGTTGAAAGATTTCCGTCTGAATGAGAACACATCTAAAAAAAAGAAGGAAAAAGAAAATGCAAGAAAGAAAGTAAGGGCGCAAAAAAGAAACAAGAGAAAACTGGCTCCCCGGCTTTTTTATTCCATTCTGCGCCAGAAGACATCATTAAACCAGTGAAATTCCATCTTCGTGTCCTGCTGCCTCGCCCTTAGAGTTTTGATCATTTCAAAGTTGATCGATCACTTTCAAAGTAATTGCTCTGCCACCCTTCAAAAATAAAACTGCTAATCCGTTAATGTCACTGATTGGGTCATTTGGTAATCTTTGACCGTCAACATTCTGCTCTTCAAAATAACGTTAACATTCATAAGTTGTCATTGAGTTAACGATATACATCGCTCTTGTAGATGCAGAACACGCGAGAAATGGTTTACGCAATTCACCGCTGGGAATAAGGAGGGTAAACTCCAATAAACAAATTTTAAGGGAAACTCTATAGTTACAGTGAGTGTCCATTTGACTTCGAACTCATTTTATATAATTTCTGGAACAGCATTTTCAGGGAAAAACTGTGATGCCTTTTCTTAAATGCACCAGGTTCCATAAATTCAGGAGAAAACAGAAAAAACGCGATTATTTGTAAAAGAAGAGTTGGAAATGCACGAAATTTGGGTATATAAAATGAAATGCAAAGCCGAGTCAGGGTATCGTATGAAAACAAGCGGTGCAAAATGACAGCGGTATATGCAAATGAGCCGCAGCATAAAAGGGACTGCTGCGGATGTGCGTGTCACATTTCTTTCTAAGTGTAAAGAAAGGATTTTGAGATAGCAGATTTTCTGTAATGGCTGCGAAATATTATTTAACAGATAAACTGAGATGGACGGCCCTAGGAAAACTAGAGGCAGGTCAAAGTCATGTGGATGCTGCAAGATGGCTACATGAGAGTTCTATGGTCCATAGACTGTGGAACCAATATCAAACTACGCAATCAGTTTCTCGGAGGCACAGCGAAGGAAGGCCGAGGCTTACAACATCCATGGATGACCGACATCTCTGATTAACTGCGCAGACTCCAACAAAGCGGCGATCTGTCCTTGAGGTGGCTACAAGTACAGTGGTATCTGCTTCCACTAGGAACAGAAGGCTTCACGAAGGAGGTCTTCATCTTAGCCAACAAGATTTTCTTGCCTCTTAACTCTCGTCACAAGGGAGAGCGTTTGAATTGTGCAAGACTTCACGTCAATTAGACTGAAAACTGATGGAAGTCAGTACTCTTCACAGATAAGTCCAGATTTTCTTTGCAAGGATATTCGATGGTGTTCTGATCTGGTGAGAACGAGGAAAGCGCTATCATCTCTCTATGACCGGTGAAAGGGATATTTAGAGTGGTGGTAGCGTGCTGGTTTGGTGTGGTATCTCGTTAGATGGACGTACAGACCTCTGTGTGCCTTCAAGAAGAATCATGATTGCTCACGCTATGAGGATGACGTTATGGACCCCTATTTTGGCCTTAATGCTGATGCCATAGGAGATACATTTCCAATATAAGACGATAACGTTCGTTCCCACCGAGTGGGGCTTGTAGAACAATGCCTTCAATTGGGTAGGAAAGGAATAAAATTTGGCTTTGCTAGGTCTTCCGACCTTAATCCGATCCAGCATATGTGGAATATTCCAGGGGGATGTCTTGCTGCCCTGAAACCCTTTGGGCAGGACATGGAGGGGCTTAGACAAGTTTCCACGAACAATGCTCGCTTATACTTACTGACCTTAAAGATACCGTCATCAACAGCATGAAACATGGCTGTGAAGCGTGTGTTGCTGTGAAGGTGACCACACTCCCTATTGAGGTACTTTGGTGTTCCATTTTGACACCTTATTTTTACCTGGTTCTGCACATGGTCATCTTTTTCGGAATTAAGTTTTTTTTTAAGAATTGTTTTAGAGATTTTCACTGGCGTACGATATGATACGGGTTTGAACCGAATTTTATAGCATTTTATCATGTATTTCTTAAGTTATACCGATTTTCTGTTTCATCCTTCATTTATGGAAACTAGTGTATATGAGGAACATGGAAATCCAACAGTCCGTAACATTTTGCAGTGAGTAATTAAAAGAACATGAGAACTGTAACACGTGGAATTACATTCTTTGAGCGAAGCAAATTACAGTGTGTGGAAGTATATTTCTTAATACGAAACAAAACAGAAACGTTCTTGTCCATATGCTTTGACGTAGACCCCCCACACCGAAGAGCCATTACATTATGACCACCTACCTAATAAGTTGTAGGGACCCACTTTAGCCCGTAAAACGGCAGCCACTTCGCGAGGCATCGATTCGACGAGGCGGCGATAGGTATCCTGGGGTATCTGGTACCATAACGTCAACAGCAGGTCCTCCAGTTCCCGTACATTTCGAGGTGGTGGTGATTTAGCGCAAACCCGCTTTTTCCAAGTAGAACCACAAATGTTCGATTGAGTTCATGTCAGGCGAATTTGGAGGCGAGGGCATTAAGAGAAAGTCACCAGCATGTTCCACGAACCACTCTTTGACGATTCTGACAGTGTGGCATGGCGCATTATCCTGTTGGTAATGGTCATCACCATCAGGAAACACAGTTGCCATGAATGGGTGAACTTGGTCCACAACGATGTTCATATACCCGACAGCTGCCAGGGACTGTGCTATTGGGATAATGGGAATTAACGTGTTCCAAGAAAACATCGCTTATAGCATAACACCGCCGCCACTAGCCAGTTTCCACCCAACCGTGCATCCAAGTGCCATATCTTCCTTCTGTCGTCCACGCTCGGCCGTCTACGTGATGCACGAGGAATCTTGATTCGTCAGACCAGGCTACTTCGTTCCAATCATTCACGATTCAATCTCCATGACCTTCGGCCCATTTCATGTGTTGTTGGCGACGACGTGCAGTGAGCATGGGTACCCGGCTGGGTCTTCGGCTACCCAAGCCCATGCGCAGAAGGCTGCGATGAACTGTGCACTGTGACACATTGCCCTGATCGTCACTCTTGTAGCTGCTGGTGATTTGTCGCACTATGGCCCTGCGGTCGCTATAACTAATGCGCGACAGTCTCCGCTCCTTTCTGGCATCAATGAGTTGCGGACGACACCCGTCTTTGGACGACGGTACGTCGTTTGGCCCTCAGTGCACCACGTTTGATACGTACTCACTACGGGGGCATGTGAACAACCCGCGCCATTTCCGAGATCGTAGCTCTGAGGCGCCGTTTCGTAACAATTTGTCCTTTATCAAACTCCGATAAATCGGCAGTTTTTCCCATTCTGACTCCGAATACTCTACTAACCGAAAGCCGGTCCACGGGTTGTATACAGAACTTCACCTGCTCCACCGTTCGGTCTCCAGACGCGCTCAATTCTCTAGGCTGGTGGTGGTTACAATGTAATAGCTCACCGGTGTAAGTCAAAAACAGTTGAACGTCTTTAACCCATCCTTCCTTAAATCGTCACCTTCGCCTTTTGTCTGCCATACTATAATCCTGGAACAGATTTTCCTGAATAAAATAAACATTCCTTCGATGAACCGCAACTTCGCTTTCCACCGATAAACTAAGAATACCTCAGCTGTTTTAAAACCAGTCTGCTTTCAAAATCTTTGCTCCAGGCAGACTGACACCTACAACAAGCTCTTTATCGAACTCTAAAATACCACTTTTTTTTTTTTTGATTGGAGGTTTAACGACCACCGTGAACAACTCAATGGGCTATAAGCAGTCGCCCGTCCCTAATTTAGGGTCACTGGATCGAAGGAAGGAGAGATCCAGTGCCGTAAGACAAGCACAACATCCATGCCTCACCGGAATTCCAACCCGGACCCTTTACGGACGAATGATCTGAGGCCATCGCTTAGACCACTGCGCCACCGGGGCGGCCCCTTTGTTTTTGTTTTTCAACTGTGATCAATGCTAATGATTACTGACGAACAACAGTCTTAAATAGTTATCTGGATCACCTGGTGAAACACGTGATCACATATTTTCCATTTACGCACATCTGTATAAATATTTTTCAGTGGCGTGTGTGATTGAAAGACAATTGGAGCGACTGAGCGAGCAGTTTTCAGTGGGCATTTATTAAACGAGCTATATTCATGTACAAAGAGAGATTCACGACATGTAGATGTTGAATGATCGTTGTACGAACAATTTGGCTTCAATTATTTTCCTGTAGTGAGTGTACCGATTCAAAGAGCGATTGGTTTTAAGTAATTTGTACGAATCTTTTGATTGAAATCAAATGCCATGTGTTGTTCCGAGCATAATTGATTGATGTGGTTTGGTGATTCGTACGCAAACTTATTCTAATTTATCTTCAAGGAAATTAAATTGATCTTCATTTTTGTTCTATTTAATTGACTGACATGTGATCTTAATATTTATTCTAATGTGATCTTCATTTTTATTCTAATTAAGTTGATCTTCATTTTTATTCTAATTAAATGATCTTCATTTTTATTCTAATCGATCTTCATTTTTATTCTAATTGATCTTCAAGGAAATTATATCTGTATGGTTTGGTGATTCGTACGCAAAAACTTTGCATATCGTTGAGCCCTAGACGTTAGTTTGAAAATTGGCTTCAATTGGTTTGAACAACTTGGCTTCAATTATTTTCTTGTAGTTAGTGTACCGATTCAAAGCGCGATTGGTTTTAAGTATTTTGTACGAATCTTTTGATTGAAATCAAATGCCATGTGTTGTTCCGAGCATAATTGATTGATGTGGTTTGGTGATTTGTACGCAAACTTATTCTAATTGATCTTCAAGGAAATTAAATTGATCTTCATTTTTATTCTAATTAATTGACTGACATGTGATCTTCATTTTTATTCTAACGTGATCTTCATTTTTATTCTAATTAAATTGATCTTCATTTTTATTCTAATTAATTGATCTTCATTTTTATTCTAATTAAATTGATCTTCATTTTTATTCTAATTAATTGATCTTCATTTTTATTCTAATTGATCTTCAAGGAAATTATATCTGTATGGTTTGGTGATTCGTATGCAAAAACTTTGCATTTCGTTGATCCCTAGACGTTAGTTTGAAAATGCGTGTTATGTATATTAAATATGTATGCTCCAACAAGCAGTGAAGTTATCCGACAGTAAAGATAAATTCACAAACCTCATGAACTCGAAGTTACAGTTGCTTTACTGTGAAGTTAGGGCGTTAAAATACAAATCAGCAACCCATTTAAGAATAGCATCATAAAGTACAAGAGAAAATATCGTCCAAACTAGCAATTTATTGCGAATCATTTAAGTTTATTTGGGAAACGCACTGTGTGTTAGCAAGGGGCTGAAAAGGTAAGTAGACGAGCTCGGAAGAAGTAATTGCGCTAAGTAAAGATTAGAAAAAATCGTAAACATTTAAATCTGTAGCAAATCCTAGTATTTATAGATATGTGAAAACATAAGTTTGTCCGTGACGGGGATCGAAGTCGTGCCCCCTCACTCCGGAGTAAGTTGCTCTCCCAACTAAGCTACACGGACAGAATGTATCTCTGCAGACGAGCTTTACATCTGCAGTACGTAACATGATCTCCCTATCATATTTTTTTTTCTTTTCGAAACGAAGAACAAATTTCCTTTAATTCTCAACGATGTGTGGAACAAACATCACACACTTTTTGAAGAATCCAACGGCCAGTAGATCGATTTTTAACATTCGGGCTCCAATGTGAAAACACAAATTTGTCCATGCCCTCTCTCTCCGGAGCAAGTTGCTCTCCTAACTAAGCTACACGGACGCAATGTACAGCTGCAAATTTCTCCTCTTGATACGTAATTCACCTATATAGAGTACGTCACAGATACAACAAATGAATGCCAAACGTTGTATCATATTTGATGAAATTACCCGGAAAAAGGCTTCGATGTTTGGAGCGCAACTGGAAATTGTAATTAAAGAGGAAATTTTAAATGGAGTACAGCTGAAATTTCTCACTAATAAGAAAATTTTAAACAACCATCACCTTTAATTATTACCACTTATTACCTTTTTCTTGCGCAACGGCGTTTGAGAATACGTTTCAAGAAATCACCCTGAATAGACAATCCACTTACGACTGGCACAAGAAATTTGAAACAACAGGATATTTGTGCAATGGTCCAGGGAGACCACGTGTATCTGATGAAGCAGGTTAGTAAAATCATGCAATGCATTGATCATGATACTCTTTCCAATATACCAGAAATCGTTACTCCAGTTATTATTCAAGTTATGAGAATAATGTCTGTAGAATAAATCTCGCTCTTGTACCCTGACCTTTGACCCCATTTCGATGATATTAAACAGAATTGGTTCAGTATACTACCGGAACAACATACTAAAGTTCTGTCGCAATGGAAGCATTTTTACGTACGTTATGACTCACAATGGCGATGGAATGAATCCCGCTGCTATGTCCTGACCTTTGACCCCATTTTCCCATTTTCAATAGGGTTTGTTCCCAGGCTTATCCCCTGCCACATACTAAAATTTCATCAAAATCGAACGATTTTTACGCTAGTTATCGTGCGGACAGACAGAGGAACAAAGCTGGAGCATATACGCTTCTTCAACCTACGGTTGGAAAGCTTGAAAAAGTGGAGCGTGTTCGTGCCATATACTAGCGTAGCCCAAATCCACAACGCCGCCCCGGTGGCGTCGCAAGGTATTATACCTTATGTTACCGTATTTGCTCTCTATTGATGTTCTTCTTTGTATTTATATGACACTGCCTATGCGCCTGTTGTACATACATTACTATTTTGCTCATCTGATACACATCTGTTTCACTTGCACTTATCACAATATGCCTTTACCTTATCTGCCGTGCGTCACGGATATACTTATTGTCTCGATTGCACTATATTTCATGGTACTGCACATATTGTCTCATTTTACGAAGTGTCTGCCTATACTGTTTCACCTGTTTCTCTTTGTTGTATCCACTTAAGTATGTGAAACAATCCCTCGAATATGAATTTGTTCTCACTGTAAATAGTACATTTTTCATTTGTACATATATCATCCTCGCTGTATACATGTTCTCATTTCATTTTTTTTTTTCTGTTTGGCGCTGTAAATCCAGGCCTTATGTACTTGCTTAATTTGTTCAATAAAGTGAAAGCCGTGGTCTAAGCGATGGC
Source organism: Macrothele yani (assembly GCA_039090855.1). Taxonomy (NCBI): domain Eukaryota; kingdom Metazoa; phylum Arthropoda; class Arachnida; order Araneae; family Macrothelidae; genus Macrothele; species Macrothele yani. The sequence continues at coordinate 104,460,122 of CM076991.1, read as the reverse complement.
TTCTGATGATTCGTCCGAAAAGGATCCGGGTTCGAATCCCGGTGAGGCATGGATGTTGTGTTTGTCTTACGGCACTGGCTCTCTCCCTTCCCTGGAACCAGTGACCCTAAATTAGCGACGGGCGACTGCTTATAGCCCATTGAGTTGCTGTTAAAGCTCCAATCAAAAAAAAAAATCCACAACGGTAGCAAGTCGAGAGTTACAAGTTCCATAACCGACTGTTTGGAAAATTCGGAGAAAGCAGCTGTAAATGAATCCCTATAAACTACTATAGTTATTGCAAAATCTAAGTGACAATGACAGAACGGCACGTCACGATATCTGTACAGAAATGCAAGAGCGTTTTAAAGAAGATGGTTTTGGTGAGCGTCTAGTTTTTAGCGACGAATCGATATAGGGGAAAAGTTAACAAACGTAACATTCGGATACGCGGGACTGAAAATCCTAGAGCAACAGTCGAACATGTTCAACTAAAATCTCGAGAAACATTGGAGTTATTAGTCACACTCTTAGACATTTAACTTCGAAACTAATGCTGTCGTTATACTATTCCATCATTCAGACTTATTTTACTTACTGTATTTTGACATGGGGGAAAACAACACGATATAATATCCTTAAATTACAAAAATTACAAAATAAGTTTATCAGGTTATTGGCTTAAAAAATTTCTACTAATCAATCTTCCAATTTAACATATAGAACAACTTCACATCCCAATACATTTAATATATTAACTGTACAACAACTATATGAATATAATTTAGGAAAGATCATGTTTAAAAGAATAAATTATAACCTCTATCATGACTTGATCAAAGTTAATACCCATACTCATACTTATCTAACAAAAAATAGATTTAAATTGTTACCGGCACTTACATAAACAGAAAATTCTAAAAATAACATAAACTATTTTGGTCCTAAATTATGGAATACTTTTCCTTATCATCTTACTGCTATTAATAATAATAACCTTTTTAAGAAAAACCTAAAACTCTATTTAATGGGGAAGAACTAGATCTATCAGAGTATATCTCTTTTTCTTTAGACCAACTGGTTTAAGGCCAACTTATTTACATTTGTATTTCTCATGTGCTTGCTCCTGTTTGATGGGAAAAAAGGGGGAAGAGAAAAGTGGAGGAAAATGAAATTGGCATAAATTTCTACTTATATATCACAAAATTACTCTTGGTGACGTTTCTCTATAATTTCTATTTACTACTTACTAATTTACTTGTATGATATCAGAAAATCCGTTACGTCTGTTCCTGACTTGTATGATCTTTATTACGGGTGCCGAGGGCTATGTTAGGCGAATTGGGGCCTTTTTCCTCAAGTTCCCCAGTTGTCACTAGTTATATTGTTATTGTTATAATGCTACTACTAGTGTATATGGTCACTACTGAAAAATAAAAATGAAATGAAATATTCTTCAGAGGTGAATGTGTTCTGTGCTGTATCCATAAAAAAGTGTATGGTCCCCTATTTTTCCAAGAAAACACTATAACTGGAAGTTCATATATCTCTATATGCTGATTATTTGTTTGATGCCTCAACTTCACGAAGACATTGACAACTTCATTTTCCAACAGGATGGAGCACCCCTCCACACAGACACACACTGGTATCGGTAAGTTCGAAATTACCTCGATGAAAGTCTTCCACAGCGCTGGATTGGCAACACAACAGGCGACAATATGTCAATCGCATGTTGGCCACCACAAAGTCCGGATATACTGTAATACCACGTGTCTTTTTTTTATGGGGCCATGTCAAACACAAGGTCTTCATCCCTCCCCTTCGTGTTTATTCAGCTGATCTGAAAGAACGTATCACAAATAGCTATTGCGGGAGTTTTTGGAGAAATGTTAAATCGTATTTGGCAAGAATTCGACTACAGCTTTGATATATGCGGTGTGATTAAGGGTGCTTACATCGAATATCTCTAAGTTGCTGTGAAAAACTTCGAGAAATTCCCTACAAAACGGTGCAAAGTGAGTGTTAATAACTTAAATGGTTTTGGCTTTATAAAATGTTGAACATGAGTATTTCATTTGTAATAAATCTTTATATGCTTAAAAAGCATAGTGGTCATAGTTTCGTTTAAACACTAATTAATGGAGATATATCTTATGTATATATTTAAAACACAAGATCGTTTCTTTCTACAATCCACGAGCGCCACCTACTGGAGCGATTTTCATTATTTTATTTTAAATGACTAGGGGCTGCGCCTCTAGGCTCGCTACGCTCGTTTCCAGATTAGCGCTCGGGCCCTGCAGCCCGATCTCCAAGTATATCACATAAAATAAAAACTGGAAAATTCATATAAATTTAAATTTTTACTGCATGTCTGAGCAAATAAGGCTTGTTATTCCGAAGTTTCAGAGTTTTTTTACTGTCGTTAATTTTTGGAAGGTCGGACTTTTATCGTTTGAACTTATAGCACTTACTTAATTTACCACTAAGGGAAACAAAAGCGGTCTTAAAAGCATTTCCGTAAACCGTAAACCGTTATGCTAAACCGTCAAGGTGGACGTCAAGTAATTTTGCTTCCTATACTTCCAGTGGGAAAAACTTTTGTATACATTTCCTTCACGATTATTGTGTTCCCAAGGATGAAAATTTGAACATCGATTAAAATAACTTCATATTATAACTTGGAATACTTAATATTTTCTAAAACATAACCATAATTATATAAAAAATCAATAACTTTTCCTTTGATGTTGTACCAGAAAAGAGATGGCGCGACCTGTACTTTGATGACGTCAGTAGACAAACAAATGTTGGATTACATAATTATGGTTATGTTTTTGAAAATATTAAGTATTCCAAGTTATAAAATGAATCTATTTTAATCGATATTAAAATTTTCATCCTTGGGAACGCATTAATTGTCCAGAAAAACGATGGCGCGCCCTGTTCTTTGATGACGTCAGTAGACAAACAAATGTTGGATTGCATAATTATGGTTATGTTTTAGAAAATATTAAGTAGTCCAAGTTACAAAATGAAGCTATTTTTGATGTTCAAACTTTCATCCTTGGGAACCCATTAATTGTGAAGAAAATGTGTGCAGCAGTTTTTGCATTGGAAGTATAGGAAGCAAAATTACTTGGCGTCCACCTTAAACAATTGAGATAGCTTTACCAACAAAACATAAGCATAACAAATTCTTTGCGTCACCATGGCAGCAGGTCACGGGACCAGAAAGTTCCTATGTGGTTATCGTGAAGACAGACAAGCCGTTCGTTTCTTTCCTTTGCGTCTTTAAAAAATGTTTAAAAATCAGAAAACGACTTTTTCTTAAATTTGTTTTTTTGTAAAAAAGGGACGATATTCCTAAGTTTATGTTGCAAAAATTGCAATGCGTTATGATTTGTAGTTTGCCATATATCCGTTTTTTTAAATGGATTCCATCGCGAAATAGAGAATTTTGGGAAATTTAGAAATTTAATTTCTCATAAAATAAATCGAAATTCAAAAAAAGGGGGACGAGATGCAAAACTTCGGTTATGGCACTACATGCCTACAAAGTTTCGTGATTCTGTCGCTGTTAGTGTGTCCGGCACGTGACCTGAAAGCGCTTTTTTGCATACCATAACTTCGAAATACAATAACTCTTGAAGTGTCACTAGAATCGAGAAATGGTTTATTTCAGCGTGTTTTCTAAACAATTCTCTACACACGTCGTAAAATATCATATTTTTGTGTTCAATACGTTTTGCACTGCGAGCTAGGAAAGCAAGAGTGTCGCGAAATTTCTAAAACAGCGGCAGCAGCGGCGGCAGTTACTTTTTTTTAGAATAGAGAGAAAGCTACTGACCCACGGAATTGTCATCGCTATTTTTAATTGTCATAAGTAATTTTTTTATGTTACCATGGCATTTTCTTTGTACAATACGCCGTAAGCAGAACGATACACGGGAAATCGGAAACTGGTTTAAAGAGTTCTAATTCGGTAGTACAACTAAAAATAATTAAAAAAAAAGGAAATAGCCTATGCCCACCAGAAATAAGTAAGCTTCCCAATGGTGAAAGAATTATCCAAATCGGTTGAGTGGTTTTCGAGATTACCTCAAACACACAACCAACGTTTTTCTCATTATACACTATATTGACAAAAATCACAGAACACCCATTCAAAAGCAAATGAACGGGTCTGCTGCGTAGTTAAGATGCGCGTTACAGCTGCAAACGGTATAAAAACAAGCCTGCAGCTGACCGCGATCATACCGCACTGTGAGGTTGAGTGAAAATGTCGCGGCGGGAGAGAACTGACTTTGAGAAAAGAAATATTGTTGGGTGTTATATTAGTGGGTCCATAAGAGAAACCGATAGGCGTTTAAACATACCCAAGGCAACTGTTTTGGATGTACTCAATAAATGAAAGGCACATTGCGTGCCTGAAGTAGAAAAACCTACCGGCATACCAAAGAAAATCAGTGATAGGGGATGTCGAAGCCTCAGGAGAGTCGTTACAGCTAATGGACGGAGTATTACACAAGACCTCAGTGTAAAGGTGAGTAAAAATGCTGGAACCTCTGTACGTACCATTCGCAGAGAACTTCATTTCATGTGTTACCGTAGTCGTGCGGCTGCTCATAAGCCTTTAATCTCGGAATGCTATTCGTCGTTTAGCATGGTGTAAAGAACATTTATCGTGGACTGTAGATCAATGGAAACGGGTCCTATGGTCTGATGAAACCAGATACATGATTCATAAGTATGGCAGCAGCCGGGGTAACGATATTTACCACAGTGTACTGCTCCTACGGTCAAGTTTGGAGCTGGCAGTGTACTCGTGTGGGGGTGTTTTTCGTGGTATGGTCCCGGCCCATTGCTTATCGTGGACAAACCTGTTAACCAGCACGTTTACCTCGATATTCTCGACAATTACGCCCTACCAACTCTGTGGCAATACTATGGAACTGAGCCTTGTTGGTACCAGAAGGATAATGCACCGAGCCGTAAAGCAAGGACTGTTACGACGTGGTTTGACGATAATTCCGTATCATGGGTGGACTGGCCAGCACAGAGCCCTGATCTTAATCACATAGAGCACCTATATAATGAAATAGAGCGCCGCATAAGAAGTTTGAAACCAAGGCCTACTACTAAGCAACAGTTAGCGACAGCATTATGTACTGAATGGAAGCGCATAATTATCGCTGTGTTCCAAAGCCTTGTCGAAAGCATGTCTCGATGGGTCAGTGCTTGCATTAAGGCGAAAGGTGGAATGACACCGTACTAAGTCAATAAATGCTATGTTGTGCTTTTCTTCTAGGTGTCCGGTGACTTTTGTCAATATGGTGTATTAGTATAGATTATATAATGATACCCAAAAAAATTGTTAAAACCAAACTGGCAAAATAAAACACATTTAAACCTCATTGTGTAGTTATCTAGACACGATATTATTTCGGATCACTGAAAGAATGCCTAATTACTACAATGCAAGCCCGTCAACGACGGGAAAGCCTATGTTCATCTAATAATGAGGAACGTCATCGTTAAATTCATATACGAGTAGTTGGAAAAGTTAAAAATTAATGGGAATATTACAAACATTCTGTTGTTGGTGACCCATCTTATAGACTGCCATTAATAATTCAACTCTATATTGTAGTTATGCATTTTATTACTATTCGTGTTATGAGACAAGAAAAAATTTAATTCACAGCTTTTTCAACAGTGCATGGCTCGGCTTACGGACTAGTAGTATTTAAAACCCAATATTATTCACCCACGATTTATCGAATTAATATTGTATGAACTTACTAAGTTTCATAAATACAGAGCATATTCGACAATTGTGATATCCATATTTCTACCAAGAGTTCGGGTCCATAAAAAGCTCCCGACGCCACCCTATATGTTCTAGTTCTCGCACTACTTTAGGAAATTTACGTTTGTTACAAATAAAGTATGTAAATAGATAAGAATACGCTTGGGCACCTGTATAATGTAGTGGATCTTTTCTCTCACTGAAAGGGATTTTGCATCAGGGAAAGAGGGAGCCAGTTTTCTCCAACAGAAAACATTGATGTAGTTTATTGGACTTAGAGGTGGATTTCCGACAGACAGAGATGCAGTAAAGAGATCTCAGCCAGTTCTGTTTGCTCTTCTTTCTGTTACTTTCCCATATCCTCCAACGGCATCTTATCTTTCTTGTAGTCCTTCAGAAGTAAAAAAACAATGGCTTCTTTCAAGCAGATTACTGTGTACCTTCTTCAAGCGCCCTACATCCTTGCCTTTTTTTACTTCGCTGATAAATCAGATTTAGATAAAAACCACTAGTAAAGTTAAGCCCCAGTCCTCGTTTCTTTTACTACTATCACCGTTATTCAGCGAAAAGTTTCTAAAAAGGTGCATTTATATTTCGTATATTTCTGTTACCTGAACGAAGGGAATGCCTTCGAGATTTTTCGTTTCAAGCCAGAATACATTGAAAAACTCACACAGAGATATTAATCGGAAACGTTGCCGGCAAAGAGATCTCGCGAACGAGCTTGAAATACAATAGTTCACTTTCATCTTCATAAAGAAAATATTTTCGCTCGATATCCTCTAACACATCCTTTTAGAGGATATGAGATCATCATGAAGGGGGAGGGGGAGTAAAAGAAAAATTCTAAAATGCTGTTAAATTTTGCTTCTTTGCAGAAAGTGTGCTGCTATCATCACAACGATTTTAAATTACTATCATACAGCGTCTCTAAACAAATTATTGTTAAGCTGAGCAGTTAGTAATCAAATTCATGATTGTTAAAACTACTTCTGTGCAATAAATGCTAAAATAGTGGTATACTGATGATATTAAGAAATAGACAAATTGTTAAAATCTGATTTAAAAAGGTATTAAGTCATTTCTTTTCTAATATTGGAAAGGATTAGTAAATAGTAACACTGTACTAGTGACCCGATCTTTTGGCGTAAGAAATAAACACATAAGCGTTTCCAAGCTTTCGCACATCAGCTAGATGGCTTTTTCAAGGAAGTTAGACAGAAACTGCAAACTGAAAAATAGAACGCTTAACAATTTGAACGCGGGAACTTGACAATAAATAGATGCGACGTTATATTCATTTAAAGATACGAGGCATCACGTTGGTTGCACGCAGAATCCTGGTAGAGAAAAGGCGTATCTTGAAGAATTGGTTCCAAATTCGTGGCAACTCGAGCGAGACGCAATCATTGCAAGTATCGCTGTTGGTAATGATCTCCAAGGTTTCCCGAGTGGCTGTACATTTAGGGGTAGAGTAGCTAGCTAATTTTTTTATATCATCCCACATGGGAGTAGCTGACTTGAATTTGACTTCTCTGGATAGTGCCGTGGTTACTTTACCATATTTTGTGTCCCTTTTATGTTCGTTGACTCTGATTCCAAACGAACGCTTTGTCATTCTAATGTAGTATCGTTTAGAGCTATTCGGATACTGTATAGGGATCGCATCTTTAGTATAGTATGCAAAGATGCAGGGGACCTTACGCTGACGCCGTAGTTCATTTTCTTGAGGGTGTTTTTGAGTTTGTAAGACACACTTGGAATGTAGGGAATTGAGCATAAATAACGTAGCTGCGGCACAGGAAGACTGGAACGTTAAAAAAAGACTCCAAAAAGCCAAGAGCCAAACATTCCAGTCTTCCTGTGCCGCAGATACGTTATTTAGGCTCAATTCCCAACATACCAAGTGTGTCTTACAAACTCAAAAACGCCCTCAAAAAGATGAACTACGGCGTCGGCATAAGATCTCCTGCATCTTTACATACTATACTAAAGAAAAATAGTGAAAAACCCACCTCTCTCCTGCGAAGCAGGCGTTTATGCGATTCCCCCACAGTATCCGAACGGCTCTAAATGATACTACATTGGAATGATCAAGCGTTCGTTTGGAATCAGAGTCAACGAACATAAAAGGGACACAAAATACGGTAAAGTAGCCACGGCACTATCCAGAAAAGTCACATTCAAGTCAGCTACTCCTATGTGGGATGATATAAAGAAATTAGCTACCTACTCTACCCCTAAATGTACAGCCATTCGGGAAACCTTGGAGATCATTACCAACAGCGATGCTTCCAATGATTGCGTCTCGCTCGAGTTGCCACGAATTTGGAACCAATTCTTCAAGTAACGCCTTTTCTCTACCAGGATCCCGCGTGCAACCAACGTGATGCCTCGTATCTTTAAACGAATATAACGTCGCATCTATTTATTGTCAAGTTCCCACGTTCAAATTGTTAAGCGTTCCATTTTTCATTTGCAGTTTATGTCTAACTTCCTTGAAAAAGCCATCTGGTTGATGTGCGAAAGCTTGGAAACGCTTATGTGTCTATTTCCTACGCCAATAAATCGGATTACTAGTACAATGTTACTATTTACCACTTAATTGGTGTACTGTTCCTCGTTATGAATTTGGAAATAATTAATTCTTATTGTTGTACCTTACGCGCTTTATTCGCTAATTAAATGACGCCGGAAGATTAATAAAAAAATAAAAATTAATGACTGTCTTATAAAAAAGAATTCTTTATATTTCAATTTTTTTCACCTTCACCTACAAAAATAAATAAATAAATAAATGATTGCCTTATCTCTCTTTGGAAAAAGTACATTTTAAAAATTAGTGATTGGCATATTTTACTAAAAGCAGGCATATCGAAGCAGAAGGTCCTACTCTCTAAACTGATCGACCTACAATTTTTCATGTTGACAATTTTATTCGCTTTTTATAAATTAAGAAATATATAAACATCTTTAAAAATTTTTCAATTGTTACAATTTTGGCTGTCGACAGTATAAATCATTTGATGAAAATAAATATTTCCAACAGCAAATTTTTATCATCCATTGCGTACATACGCAAAGCTAAGCTGTTCTCTGAGATTCAGCGGTTATGTACTCAAAGAAAACTCATCTGTCAGATTAAAGTTTAAAACTGATGGGGCTTGATTTTGCTTACTGTTGATGTATCAAATGTTTCCCAGCGATCTCAGCATACAACACCAGTTCACAGACATCCACCTCGTATCTCACACAAGATACTTTGTAGTTTACACTAATCTATTTCATATGCAGATATTCCTCAATTTGGCTCATTCACGATTTCGTTGGCATTCCTTTATCATTTTATCCTGACCCTTGGACAGAATAAATTCTATTAGTAAGCATTTCACCACGTATTCTTTCAACATTTATGTCATCCAGTGTCAAATTAAAATAATATACACAGACATCAGAAGTAAATAAACACCTGTCGTAATGTCGTTTTTGCTATGTCATCATCATCATCATTATCAACCATTATCAATCCACTGCTGGACGAAGGTCTCCCCAAGTTTCCTCCACAACGGTCTGTCTTGTGCTAGTCTCCTCCATTTCACTCCTGCAAACTTTCGAATTTCATCCACCCATCTCCCATGTGGTCTTCTTATTTGTCTTTTCCTGTCCCTTGGAATCCAATCTGAAATTTCGGCTGTCCATCGATGGTCTGTCCTTCTGGCATGTCCAGCCCATTGCCATTTCAAGGATTTAACTCTGATCATGATGTCTTCCACTCTTGTCATTTTTCGGATCCACGAGTTCCTCTTCTTATCTCTCCTGGTTACACCAAGCATGCACCTCTCCATGCTACTTTCAGTTGTCCGCAGCCTTTGTATGCCTCTTTTAGTTAAGGTCCACGTCTCTGCACCATACGTAAGCACTGGAGGGATGCATTGATCAAACACTTTTCTTTTAAGACATAATGGCATATTGCTCTTGAAAATTATGCCGTTTCTTCCAAAAGCTCTCCAGGCAAGTTTTGTACGCCGGTTAATTTCTTCATCAATGTGACCCTCACTTGATATCTGCTGTCCAAGATAAACGTACGTGTCTGTTATCTCCAGCTTTTCTCCATCAATCGATAAATCTTCATTTCTTGAAAAAGCATTGAACATCACTTTTGTCTTCTGAAAGTTCATTTTGAATCCCACTTCTTTACTCTTATCAGCAAGTTCCTGGATCATACTCTGCAGCTCTGATGGGATAGTTGCAAAAATGACTACGACATCAGCAAAACGAAGGTGAGTTAGATAATCTCCATTAATCTTTATCCCCTTGTTTTCCCAGCTCAGCGACTGAAAGACACCCTCCAATGTAGCATTAAAGAGCTACATTGGAGGGTGTCTTTCAGTCGCTGAGCTGGGAAAAGGAGTCACATTATTGTGACTACCAGCTAATATCCAAAGTAACCGCCGTGTGCAGCGCGGACAGCAGCTAGACGGGCTGGGAGTAACTCAATAAGGTGCTGGAAGGTGTTCACTGGTATGTGGAACTATTCTGACTGCAGTGCATCTGACAGCTACTGGAGAGTACGTGGTGGAGGATCCATAAAGCGAAAAACACGATTGAGGTGGTCTCACAGATGCCCAATCGCGTTTAAGTCTGGGGAATTACGGGGAATGAGAAGTACTTTGAAGTCTTCATCGTGCTCTACCAACTACTCTCGGACATTTCTAGCTGTGTGACATGGCTAGAAATTTCGTGCTGGAAGATCCTATCCGCCCCAGAGAAGACAATCAGCGCGTACTGGTGTACGTGGTCTGCAAAGATGGATTCATAACGAATTCAGTCCATAGTGCCTTACACAGGTATATGTGGACCCACAGAATACCACAAAAACATTCCGCAGACCATAACGCTGCCTCCACCAGCTTGTGTGCTTCCAGCAATGGTTGAAGAGTGTTTGTTCTCCGACGTTCCTTGCCTTATACGCCAACGTCCATCCGTTTGATGAAGCAGAAAGCGCCACTCATTGGAGAGGGCAGTTCCAGTGCCAATCAGCGGAGGTCCAATTTCGATACCTCCATGCAAATGTAAGCCTTTTCTGCCGATGCACCTTCGTTAGCATAGGTGCAGTGACCATCCGTCTGCAACGGAGCCGCCCATACACAGCAGGGTTCGCTTAACTATCGTTTTAGACACACTTCCGGTAGCCTCCTTTTCATTCGGCCAGTGAGTTGCTCCACTGCAGCAAGCGATCGGCCCTCATGCCTTTCGAAGCCGACGTTTACATCTCACATCAATGGCACATGGCACTCAGCAGTTTCCACGTCGCTTATTCGCAATGGTGGCATTTCTCCAATCACAATACACTTTAGCCACATCAGCACGCGAACAGTTAACAAACTGCGCTGTTTCAGAAATACTGCCACCCTTGGCACGAAAGCTGATGATCATCCCTTTTTTGCAAATCTGAGAAATCGCTCCTTTTATCCATGACAGCAGCGTGTGATATGTCTTCAGAATGCCTACAGCACACCGTATATACCCTCCAAGCCATCTCACGACACTAGCCTTCTTACATTGGCTACGCGCTTTTGACGCCAAAAGTAGGAGGTGGTCACAATAATATGACTCGACTGCGTATTTTGCAGGACAACGTCAATGAGTAGATGACCCCAAAGGAACATGCCTCGATCCAAGGGAGCCAAAGAACTAAGCGTGGAGCAATCGGATCTCGGATCCAGCCACCGTCATATTGTTGCAAACCTGCAAGTTCCCCTTGCCACAGTTAATTGAGTGCTAGTGGAATTGAAGAAGGCAGGAAAGCAACCAGCAGCATCATGTACGGGTCACCCTGAACCATCACAGAGCTATCTTCGAGCTGCCAAGCGTCCTATGGAAATCAATCCTCGTAGGAAGACCGCCGAGATTGCCGAACAGCTCCAAGTGAGTGCCAGAACTGCTCAGCGGTATCTTCGCAGACTTGGATATCGTAAAAGAGCGAGCGGCTCGACGTAAACCTCTTTTGCGAGAAGCAGATATTCGTCGCAGATTGGCATGGGCGACAGACATGATTGAGAGACCCTTAGCATTTTGGCACACTGTCATAATCTCTGATGAGTCCCGATTCAAACAATTTTCAGATAGTGGCAGAGCCTGGGTATGGTGGTCCCTAGAAACGAATTCAGTTTGAAGCACCTACGGCCAATTGTGGAACATGGCGGTTTTTTTAGTCATGATATGGGGAACCGCTTGGATGGATGGTAATTCAGTCCTCATAGAATGTGAAGGCAGCACAAAAAATACATAACCATCCTTGAGAGGGGCTTACTACCGGTATTCTCCAGTGGTCAGATGTCAAAAGCTACCTGCATATTCATGGAGGATGGCGCTGCATGTCATGGAGCAAAACGTACCCAAACATGGCATTAACAAAACGCTATCAAGAAACTGTCGTGGCCAAGCCAGAGTACTGATATGATCCCAATTTAACACCTGTGAGCCATATTGCATGGAAAATTACACGATGCCACAGAAACCAATCGACAAGGCACATCTGCTGGCCGCTTCCCTGTTGGTGCAGTGGTCTAAGCGATGGTATCTGATCATTCGTCCGAAAGGGGTCCGGGTTCGAATCCCGTAAGGAATGGATGTTGTGTTTGTCTTACGGCACTGTCTCTCTCCCTTCCCTGGAACCAGTGACCCTAAATTAGGGACGGGCGACTGCTTATAGCCAACTGAGTTGCTCATGGTGGTCGTTAAACCTCCAACCAAAAAAAAAAAAAAAAAAAAAGATCTGCTGGCTTTGTTACGTAAATCGGTTTCTCAAATTCCACAGATCACCATTGTTGATCTTATTTCCACAACAGCTAACAGGATGAAAGTTCTATGTACTGCACAGGGCATGGCTTCCAGATATTAAATTCCGCAATAACCACAGCTTTTTCCATTCCACACGGACAAAAAATAAATATTATTAACAAATCAAATGTCTATTTACTCATGTCATATCTGTGTAGACTAACTAAAATTCTTTAAATAACGCTACTTTTCATTTTTTTATCTGGCCACATAATCATGATCTCCATATTCATTTTTGTGTGTATCCTTATATTCTTTCCATTTCTCTTAAACTTTTTTTTAGCGAGTTTAATTTCAAAGATTAGAGACTCAGATTTCGGCAGTCTTCCCAGTAATGTTTCTGCTTTTACCTCCAACTAACACCATAAAGATTAAATTCAACACAGAGTTATTAGTTCCGCAAGTCGATGACAATGAATTTCCTTCTCTATTTACTGTGTTTTACTGTACCTATATTTCTTCTATTTGTGGGTTTTTTTTTCTCTCAGATTTTATAGAACGGCCATTTTGTAAGCATTTTTCCCTTGAGTTGGAATAAGGTCTGCCGGCCTAGAATGTGGGGGCCCACCGGGATTTCTTCCGGTATCCCGGCGGCCCAGTCCGCGTCTGATTTGCTGGCTCATAGTTGAAAGCATTTTAACTGAACTTCGTACTACTTTAAGGCTTATTGGACACGTATTTTCATTGTTTCCTTCGTGCAAAATGTTTCATTGTTAGTAGATGCGGTTTGCAAGAATGTAGGAGAGTGTTGGGTGGCCCAAATATTACGAACTTCTTGTATGCAATTTTTTCTAATTTTTTTTTAACTTTTAATATACGTAGAAGATTTTTTTTCTAAAATGTTCTCTCTGTTATTCAACATCATCTATGTCGTTAGTGCTCGAAATATTTTATGTACGAATGCATACTACAGTGATGATGCTCAGTAATTTGTTCATTGAAGGCAATTAAGTGTATTAAACTAATTCCAAAACTAAGAGCATTAATAGGGACGCATTGGAGAATATTATTAACGACATTTAAGACATCATTTAAGAATTTTTTTCTCCGTTTTAAGATTTTAATGAAGAGCATGAATTTTAATTAACGAAAATTAATTACATTTTTTGCTCCAGTGATGATGAAACTGATATTTTTTCTTAGCGCTGGTGCTTCTAATTGCCACATAAACTTTTTTTTGTAACAGTGCTAAGGACAATCACCGTTTAGCCCCCTTCCTCCTTCAAGAAAAAGGGAGATAGGGTTATTCAAATAACTCTAGACAACAAATTCAAACTTTTTTTGTAACATTGGTCAAACAGAATGTTTTTAACTAATTTTGGGGTAGCACATTGATGTACTTCAAATTTCAATAAATACACATATGAGAAATGGAAATAAATGTGATTCTTTTATTAAATTGCAACTTAAACTTATTAATTAGTTTCAGGAGTACAGTTAAAAAAATTAGGAACATCGTAGTTATAGACCATTGAATATAAAGAAACAAATGAAATTATCTTGAAACGCAAAATAAGAAAACACGAGTGAAGATCTTTTACACTTGCAAGAAGTTCATTTGTATCTGAGATTACAATTAAAAAATTAGAAGCATTGTAATAATAGACCACTGAATATGCAGCAACAACTGATATCATGCCGCTCCGGTGGCGCAGTGGTCTAAGCGATGGCCTCTGATCATTCGTCCGAACGGGGTCCGGGTTCGAATCCCGGTGAGGCATGGATGTTGTGTTTGTCTTACGGCTCTGGCTCTCTCCCTTCCCTGGAACCAGTGACCCTAAATTAGGGATGGGCGACTGCTTATAGCCCATTGAGTTGCTCACGGTGGTCGTTAAACCTCCAATCAAAAAAAAAAAAACTGATATAATATTGAAACGCAAAATAAGAAAACTTTAGTGAAAATCTTTTACACTTAAAAGAAGTTCCTTTGTGTCTGTATTACACGTAAGAAAATTAGAAACATCGTAATGATAGACCAATGAATATAAAGAAACAAATGAAATAATATTCAAACGCAAAATAAGAAAACATGGGTGAAGATCTTTTACACTTATAAGATGTTCATTTGTATCTAGGATTACAGTTTAAAAAAAATTAGGAGCATCGTAAGAATAGACCACTTAATATAAAGCAACAAATTAAATAATATTGCCACGCGAAAGTAAAAAAAAACTTGGGTGAAGATCTTTTACACTTATAGATCATTTGTGTCTTTTACGTGCTGAGGAATCTTCCTTCTGTAAGAACAAGCAAAATGAATCTACTGGACGTTGTGTTGTTCGAAAAATGTGCGATGTTAGTTTCACACATCGTCTGGAATTAATGCTAAAAATCCTACTTCGCTTCAAAAACAAACAAAAAAGAGTTCAGGGGGAGATGCTCTGACGTACTACAGAGGTAAAGCACGTGTCAAGACGACAAATATGCAGCAATACATTCCTTTTCGCGTAGCTTAGTTGGGAGAGGAACTTACTCCGGAAGTGAGGCGGCGCGGTCTCGATCGTCGTCACGGAAAAATTTGCGTTTTTACATTGGTGCCCTAACGTTAAAATGCATGTACTGACCGTTGGGTTCTTCGAAAAATGTGTGATGTACTTCCTTCCACACATCGTCTGGAATTAAAGACAAAATTCCTACTTCGCTTGAAATGGAAAAAAACAAATTAAGAGAGAGATGATGTAACGTAGTACAGAGATAAAGCGCGTATCAGGACGACAAATTTGCAGCGATACATTTCGTTCGTGTAGCTTGGTTGGGACAGCAACTTTCTCCGGAGTGAGGAGGCACGACTTCGATCTCCGTCACGGAAAAAAACTGTGTTTTCACAATCTCTCCTTCATGGTTTGGATGTCCAAGTGAAATCTTTTCTCTTGCTTATCGTGACAGCTCCTATGTACTCGGGAAAGAAGTCGAGATGCAAATGCAAGAAATGGATCGTTAAAGACATTTGGTAGCCAAGATTTTCATAGTTTTTGAGATCTTGAATGAGATGGTGGTAGTTTTCCTCTTCGTGGATTCCCAGAAAAACCTGGAATCCAGACGTAAGTAACCTCCATGTTGCGCCCTCCTTCATATTGAGTTTTTCTTCAAAGACAGTATCATTCAGTAGCTTCTTGATCTGTGCTGTGAACCAACAAAGATCTCTTCTTTAAGTGAGTTTGGCAACGCTTAATTTTGGAAATTTTTCCTTCGAATTCAAAAACCCTTTACTTGTTTTATCCATTGCACAGTGAAAGATCAGAATTAGGCTGTGATCTCATGCGGGAGGGGATTACATTGAAGGTGATAGCAGTTAAAAATGAAAGTTCCTCATTTAACTAACTGTTATCTAATAGGCATACGTCGTATTTTTGACGCATATGTCACTGCTTCACAAATCACAGGTCTGTCGTACACGTCCATATGGATAGTCACTGATGCATCATAAAACGGGATGGTAAAAAGACGAGTTGTTCCCAATAGTACACACTTGCGGAAGAAAGGCGTTACATTCTTACACAATAATTCTAGCTCCCTCCAGAAGTAATTTTTAATGACATTCCTTTAGTTTCTGAAGAAAGGGTAAATTTTTTGGGAGTTATATGTATTTCAAGAAGAGTTGAAGTGGAATACTCATGTTGAAGCCTGTTTTCAGTGAAAATATCGCGAGTAGCAATTCTATCTAGTTTCGAGTTTCTTACCGGTAAAGATATAATAATATTTTATTATTAATAACACCCAATGGCCCTGCCCTTGAACGAGTTGTCGCGTAATATTAAATCAATTGTTAGTTTTTCTCCCAGTCGTTCCTGGGCTGTGGGCAACTGTTAGTTTTTTTCCCAGTTTTTCTCCAAGCTGTTCTTTGGAGTGATAAGTCACGCTTTTCACTCTTCCAATCTGGTGGGCGTATTTGGATTTGATGACAGCCAAACGAACATTTTTCGTAGGACTGTGTTCTTTCAACTGCTAAGTTAGGCAGTGTCTTCATCTAGATATGTTTGGAGCTGTAGGACTTGGCCCTTTGGTTATTACACTACAAACCATGAACTCTCTTGCGGATGGGACTTGGCCCTTTTTTTATTACAATACAAACCATGAACTCTTTTGCGAATGGGACTTGCTTATTACACTACAAATAATGAACTTTTTGCGGATGGGACTTGCTTATTACACTACAAACCATGAACTTTTTTGCGGATGTGACTTGGCCATTTGGTTATAACACTACAAATCATGAACTTATTTGAGGATGGGATTTGGCCCTTTGCTTATTACTCTACACACCATTAACTCTTTTGCGGATGGGACTTGGCCCTTTTGTTATTACACTACAAACCATGAACTCTTTTGCGGATGCGACTTGGCCCTTTGGTTATTACACTACAAATCATGAACTCTTTTGCGGATGGGACTTGGCCCTTTGGTTATTGCACTACAAACCATGAACTCTTTTGCGGATGGGACTTGTTTATTACACTACAAACCATGAACTCTTTTGCGGATGGGACTCGTTTATTACACTACAAACCATAAATTCTTTTGCGGATGGGACTTGGTCCTCTGGTTTATTACACTACAAGCCATGAACACTTTTGCGGATGGGACTTGGCCCTTTGGTTATTACACTACAAACCATGAACTCTTTTGAGGATGGAACTTGACCCTTTGCTTATTACACTACAAACCATGAACTCTTTTGCGGATGGGACTTGGCTCTTTGGTTATTACACTGCAAACCATGAACTCTTTTGCGGATGGGACTTGACCCTTTGCTTATTACACTACAAACCATGAACTCTTTTGCGGATGGGACTTGGCTCTTTGGTTATTACACTGCTAACCATGAACTCTTTTGCAGATGGGACTTGCTTATTACACTACAAATCATGAACTCTTTTGCGGATGGGACTTTGCCCTTTGGTTATTACACTGCAAACCACGAACTCTTTTGCGGATGGGACTTGGCCCTTTGGTTATTACACTACAAACCATGAACTTTTTTGCGGATGGAACGTGCTTATTACACCACAAATCATGAACTCTGACACCATGAAACCTCGACGGTCTGGATAATTCTGCCCTAGGAACAATGCGGCAGTGTTATGGAAATGACAGTTGTCTCTTCCAACGCGATTGAGCTCCCTCCCTCACTGCTCGGCCTGTGGAGGACTGGTTTCTTGAAAATGAGGTGACTGGCCTACTCAGAGGCCTGATCTCAATCCCATAAAACACCTCAGGGATGAATTGGAGCGACGGATTGGAGCATGGTGTTAGAGTTCATGGTTTCGACTACAACGACCTTCGTCGCTCTCTACTCTAGCTGCAGCTTTGCAGGACGAATGGCGAGGCATTCATGTCGAAACCTACCGGAAATTAGTTGATAGTATGCCTCTACGTGTTGTCGTTGTCATTCAAGGAAAAGGTGGGCCAACTATCTGCTAATTGCGATAATAACGCCATTTACCCCAAAACATTGTGGTGTCTGAATATTTGTGATAATATAGTGTATAATGTATTGTTGTTAAATATGTAAATTCTTAGCATTTTCCGTTTTTGGGGGGACCAGGTGCTACTCAAGCTTACATTAGCATTTTTCACTAGCTCCCTGTTGTTTTACACTTAAGTGTTTATAATGTGTTTCGAATTTTGCATATAGTGTAATTTCCATTTGATTAATTATTTCTGGCATATGAATCACTTTTAAGAATTTGTAGTATATGTTTGACTGTGTGTAACATGGTGAACATAAAGACTGCGAATGAGTTTATAATTTGACTCGCAGAGACAGAAAGGCTGGGAAACGATGCTTTCGTGAAAGCAGAGGGCGCAACGACCGTTGTGACGCAATGGTAAGCACGAGACTTCCACTTCCTGCAAACACCAGAGGAAAAAAGACAAAGTAATGGTTGCTCGCCTACGCGAATTGCCGTCTGTTCAGGAATAGCAATTTGTTGCTTTAAAATTTTGTTTACGTTAACGGAAAACGGCCAGAGAGGCCTACAAAATGCTAAAACAGAGCAATGGTGAAGACGTTCTTCCACAATCTATAGCGTTTCGGTGGTTGCAAGGAAGGCCGAATTTTCACCACAAAGTGCGGTGGTCTAGGGGCACTTTGGACTGAGATTAATGAAACATCGGTCAACACAGCTGCTGTGATTGTTCGGGATGATTGCCGAATAATTTTGGATAACCTCGCTGCCGTGTTACACATATCACATGCTAGCGCATGGACTATTTTACACGAACATTTGCATATGAAGCGTGTCGGTGCAAGTTGGGTTCCACGTTTATTGGCAACTGAGTAGAAGCAGGTGCGAGTGGATGTCTGTAGAGAGCAACTGAGTGGAAACAGGTGCGAGTGGATGTCTATAGAGAGCAACTGAGTAGAAACTGGTGCGAGTGGATGTCTGTAGAGAGCAACTGAGTAGAAACAGGTGCGAGTGGATGTCTGTAGAGAGCAACTGAGTAGAAACAGGTGCGAATGGATGTCTGTAAAGAGCCACTGCATAGAAACAGGTGCGAGTGGATGTCTGTAAAGAGCAACTGAGTAGAAACAGGTGCGAGTGGATGTCTGTAGAGAGCAAATGAGTAGAAACAAGTGCGAGTGGATGTCTGTAGAGAGCAACTGAGTAGAAACAGGTGCGAGTGGATGTCTGTAGAGAGCCACTGCGTAGAAACAGGTGCGAGTGGATGTCTGTAGAGAGCAACTGCATAGAAACAGGTGCGAGTGGATGTCTGTAGAGAGCAAGTGAGTAGAAACTGGTGCGAGTGGATGTCTGTAGAGAGCAAGTGAGTAGAAACAGGTGCGAGTGGATGTCTGTAGAGAGCAAGTGAGTAGAAACAGGTGCGAGTGGATGTCTGTAGAGAGCCACTGAGTAGAAACAGGTGCGAGTGGATGTCTGTAGAGAGCCACTGCATAGAAACAGGTGCGAGTGGATGTCTGTAAAGAGCAACTGAGTAGAAACAGGTGCGAGTGGATGTCTGTAGAGAGCCACTGCGTAGAAACAGGTGCGAGTGGATGTCTGTAGAGAGCAACTGAGTAGAAACAGGGGCGAGTGGATGTCTGTAGGGAGCAATTGAGTAGAAACTGGTGTGAGTGGATGTCTGTAGAGAGCAACTGAGTAGAAACTGGTGCGAGTGGATGTCTGTAGAGAGCAACTGAGTAGAAACAGGTGCGAGTGGATGTCTGTAGAGAGCAACTGAGTGGAAACAGGTGCGAGTGGATGTCTATAGAGAGCAACTGAGTAGAAACTGGTGCGAGTGGATGTCTGTAGAGAGCAACTGAGTAGAAACAGGTGCGAGTGGATGTCTGTAGAGAGCCACTGAGTAGAAACAGGTGCGAATGGATGTCTGTAAAGAGCCACTGCATAGAAACAGGTGCGAGTGGATGTCTGTAAAGAGCAACTGAGTGGAAACAGGTGCGAGTGGATGTCTATAGAGAGCAACTGAGTAGAAACTGGTGCGAGTGGATGTCTGTAGAGAGCAACTGAGTAGAAACAGGTGCGAGTGGATGTCTGTAGAGAGCCACTGAGTAGAAACAGGTGCGAATGGATGTCTGTAAAGAGCCACTGCATAGAAACAGGTGCGAGTGGATGTCTGTAAAGAGCAACTGAGTAGAAACAGGTGCGAGTGGATGTCTGTAGAGAGCAACTGAGTTGAAACAGGTGCGAGTGGATGTCTGTAGAGAGCAACTCAGTAGAAACAGGTGGAGTGGATGTCTGTAGAGAGCAACTGAGTAGAAACAGATGCGAGTGGATGTCTGTAGATAGCAACTGAGTAGAAACAGGTGCGAGTGGATGTCTGTAGAGAGCAACTGAGTGGAAACAGGTGCGAGTGGATGTCTGTAGAGAGCAACTGAGTAGAAATAGGTGCGAGTGGATGTCTGTAGAGAGCTTCAAGGCCTGCTTGCTGAGCATGGTGAAGCGTAACTGAATTCCATTGTCACAGCTGATGAAACCTGGCTTCATCATTACGATCTCGAAGAAAAACAGGCAAGCAGCGTCTGGGAATTACCATCTTCTCCATCACTAAAGAAGGCCAAACTTGTTCCTTCTGCAGCCACGGTGATTTGTTACTTTGATAACCGTGAAATTATTTATCAGCATGGAGTCCCTGCGCACACCACTACTACGGGACAGTATTATGTCGATATTTTGAAGATTCTGGCCAAACACATCCAACGGAAACGTCCACCCGTGTGCTTGGCGCCTACATCATATTAAGGCAAGACCACGTGTTTCTAACGTGGTTTCGCAATATTTGGCCCAGACAAATGTCGAATGTGTGCCACATCCGCCTTATAGTCCTGAACTAGCACCATGTGATTTTTCCTCTTACCGAGGTTGAAAGCGGAATTACGGGAGAAGAATCTTGCGTCATCCACGGCCGTTTGAAGAAGTAGGAGGCGATTCTGAGGAGGCTGTCGACAGATGGTTCGTAACACGTGTTCCAGGACAGGCGACGACGTTGGACGAAATGCACTGCAATGTATGATGACAACTTTGAGGAAGACCATACCCCAAAGGACCCTGCATAACACGGCTGGTGAGTAATACACCCATTCTCACTCTTTATTGTCTAGCCCTCGTAAATAAATAAAATAAAATAAATGAATGAATAACTGACTTTTGGTTGTCATGGCGTTCACAAAAATGCCTCTAACCTAGGCCGTCTAGAAAAATAAGAACATGACATTAGAGAGGTGAGGTCCCTCTTTTAGTGACATCACGCAGAAACCAAGGCTTCCGATTGGTTTCCAAGGCTGTCATGTATGACGTCAAACTCGACACTGACAAATCAGTCCGTGTTGCATCAGATTTTTTTTTATTAAACGTTTAACGACCACTGTGAGCACCTCAATGGGCTATAAGCAGTCGCCCGTCCCTAATTTAGGGTCACTGGTTCTAGGGAAGGGAGAGAGTCAGTTCCGTAAGACAAACACAACATCCATGCCTCACCGGGATTCGAACCCGGACCATTTCTCGGACGAATGGTCATAAGCCAGCGCTTAGACAACTGCGCCATCTGGGCGACTAACATGCGATTGGTTCCAAACGGAGGGTACTCATCTCCCTAATGTGATGGCGGACGCTTGTAACATATACAAACTAATTCACAGAAAGAATAAAATCTAATTTGTTTCGAATGAAGAAAACTTTCACCGAATTTTTAAATCTTCTGCTGATTCTAAATACCTATTCAAAGCCAAATACTTACTTTAGAATCGCATGCACGTCATAATCATCTCTCATTGGTTGATGCCTGATAAATTTTCAGTGACGTTATTACCTTAAGAATGTTCACTTAGCTGACAGTTCATTTCCTCAGAATAAAGTAGATAAAGGAGCATGATTCTTAACATCAAAATGTGAGTATTTATACGGTTCAGTTACAATGCTGTTTAACTCGATTGAAAAATCTGTCTACTGATAAAAAATTAATGTGCTAATCAAGTTGATTTACATCTAATTTGGAGTCATGATGTAATTTTCTTTCTACGGCATGAGAAAAGACTGTTTACTAAATTAAATCACGAATCCCCGAAATTCATAAAAATGTCATCTCGTCTCCGCTGTAACGTCGTTAAAACGCAATTCTGTTGGGACTACTTTCTTTTAAAGTTTTGAAACAACAGCGCTTGTACAAATAACTTGCCTTAGAACAATCGACATTTGGCTTTAGACTCAGCGCTCGGGTTTTTGGGAATAAATTATCCGCTTTAAGAATAGACTTCAACAAGTCTCTCGATTTCTTTGAAACTTAAGACATTCTTTTGATTCACGAGGCAATTATTCGAAACAAAGGCAAACATCTAACAAGAATATTTAAAGCGGGAGGAAGAAAAAGGTGCGCGCTGACATTTCGCGGATTAGTATTGAACACAAACGGAGTTTGGGGACAAAAATGTGTTTCCAAGAAATGATGCGGAAATCCTTAGATCTCCTTAGCACGTGAAAATGCAGTTTGGTGTCAATAATTAATTTCACGCTTGGCTTACGAAACATCTACAAAGATAGAGTTTCCTAACAAAATAAAAGAATAAGAAGTGAGCGAAACTTAAATAGGAAGTTAATAATTGACGTACTGCCTCATTTTTGAACCCTGAGCTGCCGTTACATCATTGCGTTGTGCGTTGTTATCACTCTGGGTCCTAGGGACCCACATATTTTTAAAAAGTCGGTATTTTGTGCGATATTCTGGGTCCTTTTAAAAAATCAAAAGAATCAAGAGATAATGAATATTTATACAGTTACTTACATAAGCAAAATGAAAGTAAATGTAATGTACATTGTTCAACCCTGTAATTTGTGCTGTTTGAAAGCAATCTTTAAAAAAAAATCAAGTACTGACAAAATTAAATTTTATCATTTTAAACTAAATTTTATTATAATGGAACTACACAAAGACAATGCATTTTAAGCAGGGGCGTACATATAATTTTTTTCGGGGGCGGGCGACCGAAAATGGAAGTTTTTGAAATCCATCAGGACAAAATAAAAGTTAATTAAAAACAGAAGAACAAATTTAATTACTGTTTCCTATTGTAAGTTGGTGCATCTTTATTAAATTTAAACATTTTTTCTAATGTAAGTCGCATTTTAACAAAGAAATTAAATACTTTCGGAGCCCCCCCTCTAACTACGCCACTGATTTTAAGTCAGCTCCGAACATCAGAGTGGTTTTTATTTTTCAAAACTCAGGAACTGTGTGATCACTACTCTTGAACAGTTTTTTTTTACATTTAACGAACAATCATTGAAGTAAACGTACAACTTATAGTACAGTATAATCGTTCAGAGTGCTTTTATTATATCAATGTAAGTTTATTTGAAAATCCTCCAACTACTTGGCTCAGTGAATAAACAAAGACAGCGCTCTTTTCACGTTTTAGCAACACACAGCAACCAAAAAATTGTTATTAGGTCACCACTGCGGAATCGACCAACAACCCACGGCACTATGTGTGTTTTTCTGTCAGCTTCTGACATCATAACACACACACACACACACACAGCGCCGCGGATTGTTGACCACCGTGGTGTAGGGCTAACGCGCTCGGTTGGATATCGAGAGATCTGTGAATCGGTTCCTCAGTAGTGGCCGAATAAAATTTTTAGGTAGCCGTGTGCTGCTAAAACGTGGAAGAGCGATATCTTTATTTATTCACTGACGCCACTTATTTGGGGGATTTTCACTCTGGATCTAGCCCTTTGGATTTAACTGCTGTAATTAATATATAGCCAGTGCCGTTAATGCCCACCAGATGGAGGATGTCTCAGTAGCTGAGCCCATCTTACGGATTTATGATGTCAGAAGCTGACATATAAACACACGTAGCGCCGGGGATTGTTGGCCACCGTGGTGTAAGGCTAACGCGCTCGGCTAGATATCGAGAGATCTGGGATTCCATTCCCCAGCGGTGACCGAATGACAGTAAGTTTGTTTGTTTTTCAAATTTTATATTTCAACCGTTCCAATATTGACTAAAACAGCTGAAAGGTTTAATAAATTAATTACGACATTTGTACTTTTAAATAATCTTATATTGTATATTTACATAATCTTGATGAACGGTGCATTACTGGATTTTTTTGTTTTTTCCCAAATCCTAAGAAATTTGACTTTTGCCAAATGGCATGTGCGACGTACTACAGCGGCCAAAACATGTGTCAAGGCGACAAATCTGCAGCGAGACATTCTATCAGCGTAGCTCAGTTGGGAGAGCGACTTACTCCGGAGTGAGGGGGACACGGCTTCGACGGCCGTTGCGGAGAGACTTGTGTTTTCACACATGCTAAAAAATTCGAAATAAAATGTGGATCCCAAAGGATGCATAGAATTTGTAATTCTGGTCGTTTTGCTTTTGTTTTAGAGAAATTTACGCACTACAGAGCATTAGTGGCAGCGATGTGAACCTAGTCCTTGTTACGTAATTCCTGTGTTTTATGTTAAATAATTATTTAACCATTCACATACGTTTTAGCGTACATAAACAAAGTATTACTCAGGTTTATACCAGCGCATAAAATCCAGTCATCTGCAAACGAAAAAAAAAAAAGGTAATGCAACTTGTCTAATTACAAAAGCGAAATACACTCTCATGTTCATAAAACAGAACAGAACACTTAAAAGGATTCAAGTTACGACATTGATTTTTACAGGATTTGTTCATTAGGCAATACAGAACAAATAATTAGCATCTCGGTGTCATACGTACAAGGGGCGTCAATGTAGTTAACACCCGGTGTGGCTACCTCTAGCTTGCATCACCTACAGTATATGTTCATTAGATAATACACAACAAATGATTAGCATTTCGGTGTCATACGTACCACGTCGTCGATGTAGCAACTAATCGGTGTGGCCATCTCTGGCTTATATCATCTGATGTATATATTCAATAGGTAATACAGAACAAAATATTAGCAACTCGGTGTCATACGTACCAGGAGCGTCAATGTAGCTAACACTCGGTGTGGCTACCTCTAGCTTGTATCACCTACAGTATATGTTCATTACACAATACAGAACAAATGATTTGCATCTCGGTGTCATACGTACCAGGTGCGTCGATGTACCTAATGATCGCTGTCACCATCTCTGGCTTGTATCACCTGCTGTATATGTTCATTAGGCAATACAGAACAAATGATTATCATCTCGGTGGCATACGTACCAGGTGCGTCGATGTAGTTAATAATTTAATCGGTGTGGTCGCCTCTGGCTTACATCCCCTACTGTATATGTTCATTAGGCAACACAGGACAAATGATTACCATCTCGGTGTCATACATACCACGTGCGTCGATGTAGTTAATAATCGGTGTGGCCACCTCTGGCTTATATCACTTGCTGTATATGTTCATTTCTGTATATGTTCATTTCATCCTTTTCATATAATTTGGAGTGAAATATTTCTACTCCAAATTATATGAAAGGGATGATACATGCACTCCAGACATCATGAAAGATACCAGTACCAGAGTTCCTCCAGTCCTTCCAGCAGAAGTTGCACATGCAATCAAGAACATGAAGCGGGGAAAAGCTCCAGCAGAAGATGGAATTACTGTAGACATCATACAAGAAGCAAGTGGAGAAATCGAAACAGTACTCGCCCAAATTTTCACTCGATGCCTTAATGAAGGAAAGATTCCTGAGGATTGGAACACCTGCTACATATGATCCTGCAATACATAAGAAAGGTGACATTGAGGATCTCGGAAACTACAGACCTATCAGCCTCCTATCAGTAGTTTATAAAATCTTCACTAAAGTTCTTTCACACCGCTTGAAGGTAACACTGGACATGGCTCAACAGAGAGAACAAGCTGGATTCAGGAGTGGCTACAGCACAATAGATCATATCCATGTGCTGAGAGAACTAATTGAAAGAGCGAGGGAATATGAACTTCCATTGTGCATGGCTTTTATCGATTATGAAAAAGCCTTTGATTCGGTGAAACCATTAGCAGTTACAATGGCTCTGAAAACCTGCGGTATTGAAGATGCATACATTAATATTATTAATAAAATTTATGAAAATGCAAGTGCAAAGATTAGGCTGTTTGAAAATACAACACACATAAAAATTGGAAAGGGAGTGAGACAACGGGACACCATATCTCCGAAGCTCTTTAATGCCACATTGGAGGGTGTTTTTCAGTCACTGAGCTGGGAAAACAAGGGGATAAAGATTAATGGAGATTATCTAACCCACCTTCGTTTTGCTGATGACGTAGTCATTTTTGCAACTACCCCATCAGAGCTGCAGAGTATGATCCAGGAACTTGCTGACAAGAGTAAAGAAGTGGGATTAAAAATTAACTTTTAGAAGACAAAAGTGATGTTCAATGCTTTTACAAGAAATGAAGATTTATCGATTGATGGAGAAAATTGGAGATAACAGACACGTACGTTTATCTTGGACAGCAGATATCAAGTGAAGGTCACATTGATGAAGAAATTAATCGGCGTACAAAACTTGCCTGTAGAGCTTTTGGAAGAAACAGCATAATTTTCAAGAGCAATATGCCATTATGTCTTAAAAGACAAAGTGTTTGATCAATGCATCCTTCCAGTGTCTTACGTACCAGGTGCAGAGACGTGGACCTTAACTAAAAGAGACATACAAAGGCTGAAGACAACTCAAAGTTGCATGGAGAGGTGCATGCTTGGTGTAACCAGTAGAGATAAGAAGAGGAACTCGTGGATCCGAAAAATGACAAGAGTGGAAGACATCATGATCAGAG
Source organism: Macrothele yani (assembly GCA_039090855.1). Classification (NCBI taxonomy): domain Eukaryota; kingdom Metazoa; phylum Arthropoda; class Arachnida; order Araneae; family Macrothelidae; genus Macrothele; species Macrothele yani. Next base: position 104,433,257 of record CM076991.1, on the reverse strand, counting down.
TTAAATCCCTGAAATGGCAATGGGCTGGACATACTGCCAGAAGGACAGATCATCGATGGACAGCTGAAATTTTAGATTGGATTCCAAGGGACAGGAAAAGACCCAGAAGAAGACCACATGGGAGATGGGTTGATGAAATTCGAAAGTATGCAGGGGTGACATGGAGGAGACTGGCACAAGACAGACCGTTGTGAAGGAAACTTGGGGAGACCTTCGTCCAGCAGTGGATTGATAATGGTTGACAATTATGATGATGATGATATGTTCATTATGCAATACACGACAAATGATTAGCATCCTGATGTCATACGTACCAGGGTGCGTCATGTAGCTAATAATCGGTGTGGCCATCTCTGGCTTATATCACCTGCTGTATATGATCATTAGGTAATACAGAACAAATGATTAGCATCTCGGTGGCATACGTACCAGCTGCGTCGATGTAGCGAATAATCGATTTGGCCACCTCTGGCTTGTATCCCCTACTGTACGCGCAGAGGCATCGAATCATGTAATGTGCGAATGGTGTCCTATGGAGTAACCTTCCAGACTGTATTGACCCGCGTCCAAAGTTCATCAAGAGTTGCTGGCGGACCGTCGTATCGCTGCGCGTGTCGTTTGAGCATGCCCCAGAGGTTTTCTCTGGGTGACACTGTCTGTATATTCCTGGTGCCACATTTCATAGTCCTGCTGAAATATTGCCCCAAAGACATCCTGTACGTACGGATGGGCGACAGGCAGTACGGGGGTCCTCACAAAAGTTCCGCACATTCTCCAGTTTTGAGAAAAGTGTGAAATAACGGAGAAAACGTACCTTATTGCCGTTCAATACACTGCCCTCCGCTGCTAATGACAGCTTGCCAGTGGTAAGGTAGGTCGTAGATGCCCTGTGGTACGCCATTTTTGTTCAACTGTCGTATTAATCGGGTCACGTCTAGTGACAGTTCGCCCAGCAATTCGTAGGGGATGCCGGGGAGCCGATGTTTTAACTTTTGGAATAGATCAAAGTGGACTGAGATCAGGGCTCCATGGCGGGTGCGATAAAGTTTTCCAGCCATATTTCGACAAATATGCCCTTAATCAAGGCTGTACCTTGATACGATGCGTTGTCGTGCAGCAAGATTACTCCCGCTTTGACGAATTTTCGGTCTCAACTCCGAAAGTCGCGATAATATTGTACGTTGACATTTTGCCCTACCGGCACTTGATCAGATACCACAACATCCTCGGCTCTGTACGCAAAAATCATCATTTGCTTCCCTTTGGATTGTTGCTGGCGACGCTTTGAGGGGCGTGGAGAATTTGGATGCCTCCGTTCCGCTGACTGTGACTTCACGTGCGGCTCAAAATCACGGGTCCGAGTCTCACCAATTGCGACAATTCTGTTCAGGAAGGTGTCGCCCTCCCTTTCGAACCTGTGGGGATGATCCTGAGCGAAGCTCACTTTGACTGCCTTCTGCTCGGGGGTGAGTTGATGGAGCACCCAGCGCGCGGCGAGTCGGTCAAAATCTGGTGAACAGACATGGTGGGCAAATTGCCTGATGAGCAATCTCCTCGACAGTCAAACGGCGATTCTCTTCAAGAAGTGTTGCAACAATGGTGACAGATATTTTGTCTTCCGCCGTTTGAGGTCGGCCTGAGCAGTAATCATCTTCGATGCTGATTCAGGTGTCTTGAAAGCACGATGCCCAGCGAGAAATTGCGCTTCTATCAACAGTTCCTTCCCCATAAACTTCTTGCAAGGCAGTGTGGATCTGTGTCGGAGTTTTTCCACGCAGAGTTTCTATTTTCACGTATCAGCGATAGTCTAAAGCCGCGACTCAACCCGAGGAGCTGCACGTTTCTATTTCCAAACCCTCCCACGTCCACACGTCAAATGATAACTCGTCGGTCATTCTGACACCACTGCGTTGCTGAAAGTCTGCCCTTGACATGACGCAATCATTTTCCTGATTGCATCACCCGCTTCCGTTTTAGATTAACGTGTGCAGAACTTTTGTTATTACCCTAGTAGAATGTCCTTGGCGTAACGGGCACCCGATATGGTGGTACTACATCTCACGAGAAGTAATCTGCTTTCATACAAAATCTCATATTTTATATTAATTACCGTTTTCTAAAATGAACGGGTGATAGCAGATTTTATGACGTTTCCCTTGCAGAAAAAAAAACAGGCCCGTAAAACAAGTAAGACTCACTTTTCAAGAGTTTTCGGTGATTGGCTGTACTCAAAATGATGCCCTTGACCAGATACTTTAAATGTAAATTAACTTCAATCTTCCCAGTCACGTTTGCTATTGCACGAATTTACAAGAAGCTAGCAAAAATAAGTAAATAAATAAAGGCTAAAATCAGCTCGGATAAATGTAGTCACTAAGAAGTGATCCGAATGTGTCTGGAAAGAGTGAACTTGAGCATCAAAAAACGTTGTTTTCCCCATTAGATTTTTCTTATTCAAAGTTGTAATTTAAGGGAATGATTCACACTAATCCATTTTGACTGATTACCTTCTAAAAGAGCCAAAACAATGGCGAATAACGTAAAAAAGTAGAAAGAAGTTTGAATTGCTTGTTTCTACCCGGTGGCATGATGTCCGTGTCAGGTGGATTAATCGTCTGCCCTATGATGCATTGGGTCATGGAGCAGAGAACAAAGGACTAAAAGGGAGCCCTTACTACCAGTGATAGTGCATTTTCTGTACTGCTGAAATGAGAGGGAGAAAGGAATTGGCAGCTCCTGTGGCGGAGTAGTCTAAGAGGTGGCTTGTTACCATTCGTCCGAGGGTTCGAATCCCACTGAGGCATAGATGCTGTGTTTGTCTAACGGCACTGGCTCTGTCCTGTCGTAAAATCCGGGCGTTATCTGAAAATTTCTGTTTGGAGCGCAGAGAAAATTTTGGACACCATTTTGTTTAGGTACATCGGCTGCTTAAAATTTTAAAAGGGAACAGTCGAAATTTTTCGAAGAAAAGGCACTGTATGTTTTTATTCACATTAGTGTGTGTGTGTGTTTTTAAGTGCAACTAAAATTACAGTGAAACGCAGTAATACCTTATTTCAAGAGATGGCCTTAAAAAACATATGAATGTAAAAAACATATAAACGGAATTTAAAAATGTTAAATAATATTATAAAATTCAAGCTTCAAAGGAGTATAAGATGTTTCTTTATGACGATTTATTGAAAGTTAAATCATCTGCGAATGTGCAACCTGGGCATTCATATTTATCAGAAGTGAGGTTCAGTAGCCATTTTAGAGATAGTGAATTGTGATCATTTTCCCTCCATTTTCCCGCCATTTTGATGAACTGGGTAACGAACAGTCAAAGTGTGCTTTTTCTCACGCGTCCCTTCAAATACGGGGGTGTTAGAGTTATAGTTTCGTGGATCTGAGAAGAGGTGAACAGGACATAATTGCTCTTCAGCCGTCCCATGCGAGGGAAAAACGCAAGCCGAAGATGTTGGAAAGGGACGCTCTTAGAGGGGTGATTGAGAGAAAGCATTTTAAGGTGTGTCCACTCTTTCGGGGAAAGCGTGGACTTCACTCTTCAGCAGGGGATGCCTTTTAGGGGGGGGGTTCTGAGAAGATGAGGTGGCACTCGGTTGTAAGGATTCCAGGGGAAAGGAAGCGAGGGAGGTGGTGTGAAATTTCGCGGGTTGGAGGGGAATTAGAAAATGATGCGAGGAATCGAGAGAGGAAGAGAAGGTACGAGGCGAAGACTGGCTGGAAGAAAAAAAGGGCAATCGGCGTGCTAATGATTAGAGAGAGGAGATTACGACGTGTTAATAAGATATTGAAAGAATGAAATGATGGAGAATGCTTGGAGACATTCCCCACGACACTTGAATAAACACCTTCCTCACTGCTAGGGCAAAGTTAACTTTAGTCGATTTTTTGATACCTTGTATTTTATTTATCTGCTCCAGTCGGGGGAAATACGGGTTAAACGCTCGTTACAGAACTTGCTGAAAACGAAGCATCAAACGAATGCTCTACGCAGGACGCTGTAATATAAGTCAGCACCATGACGTGTAACAAATGAAAGAATAGCGTTACAAATTATAATATGTATATTAGGGTGGTCAAAAAAATGTTTTTTTAATGTGCAAATCTTAATCTCTATTTCTCGTACATACTCAAAACTGTGTTTGCATTCAAAATCTCATGTAATTTGGAGGATATTTAAAGGTAGCTCAAAAACATTGAAGTTTTCCCATTGAAATCCTCTTAAATATTATTTTTATGTTATAAACTAGTGCTACAACACCTCTTCTTCCACTATGAAGCAAAAAAAAAAAAAAAAAATACACGAAAGTTCAAGAAACACAGTTGATACTGTGTTGACTTTTTGGAACAAGGCTAGACCTCCAACAACTGAAAAGTATAATGCAGTTAAACGGTTAGAAAAGTTATTGGAGCGGTACCAGAAATTGAAAAAGAATAGAAAACGGCGTACAAATGCACTGGCGTGCAAAAATTAAGGACGAGACGGTTTTTCGAATGTAACGTCGTGCCGAAGTGCTCCACATCGACTCAAATCATACCACAAGATCCCCAAGATGTCAGAATATGGGACAAGTGAGCAAAACCGTCCAAACAAGGAATCCAAAGGATACAAAGGCACTTTATCGAAAAGGAAGCTTCGAGCACAATTGGACAGAAGACAGAAACGTCCATGTAATGCATTGCTGCCAAGAAAAATCCAGTCTTTAGTAGGGGATATGATCACCCTTGACTGCGTGGCTGCCAAGAAAAATCCAGTCTTTAGTAGGGGATATGATCACCCCTGACTGCGTTGCAGGATTTACAACGTCTGTCCATGCTGAGGATGAGGTTGTCAAGGAGCTGTTGAGGCATCGCGGCCCATTCCTCTTGTAGCGCCAATCGCAGCTGCGGAATCGTTGCTGGCGGCTGGAGACGTGCTGCCAAGCGTCTCCCGAGAAGGTCCCACACGTGTTCGATTGGATTTAGGTCCGGAGACCTTGCGGGCCAATCCATGCGTTGAATATTTTCACTCTCCAACAGCTCTGCGACAGCCACTGTACGATGAGGTGCAGCGTTGTCGTCCATGAAGAGGAACTCAGGGCCCACAGCACCTCTAAACAGACGCACGTGAGGCAGGAGAACCTCGGTGCAATAGCGGACACAAGTGACTGAACCTCCTGGAAGATGTGGAGGTCAGTACGGCTACCGCCCCAAACGGTAGCCGTACTGACCTCCACATCTCTCCGATACCGCCCCAAACGAGAACTCCGCCACTTCCAAACCGGTCCCTTTCGATTATGTTGGAGGTGTGATTGCGCGTTCCCTGCTCTCTCCAGATGTATATACGTCCAGAATCGCTCGTCAGACTAAATAGGCTCTCATCCGTAAAGAGAACTCGACCCCATTGCTGATGCGTCCAGTTTTTGTGTTCCTGGCACCACAGAAACCACCGTCTCCGATGAGCAAGCGTTAATGGCACACACCGTACTGTTCGTTGTACAAATAGACCACCTTTGTGCAGCCTTCTGGCCACGGTAAAACGCAATAACGGACGTCCAGTTGTCTGTTGCATGTGCCTTGCAATTTCTCCCGCTGTCTGCCGTCTGTCTCTTCTCGCCTGATGGACAATATACTGGTCATCCGACGCCGTGGTTGCTCGTGGACGACCACTGCTAAACTCTCGGACAGCTGTTCCTGTCGTTTCAAATGCTCTCCAAGCTCGTGAAACGATGCTGTGAACGATCCCGAACTCCTCGGCTACACTAGTCACACTTCGACCTTCTTTCAACTTCCCAGTGACGCGACCTCGGGTAAAGTCATCAAGATGTCGTCTACTGGATTGCCTGTTGGCCATATCACACGGTGGCAGCAACTCGACGTAGTTCAAACCAATGTACACCGTGCAATAGCTTTCACCGAATTGCTGAGCGTACACCCTCCCCTACACACCCTCCTTCGTCATGCTTCAAAAATGCGTATGCCCTACCATACCGGACCCTAGTCTATTTCTTGAGTGGTCTTTCGGTCTGTTCTGCCTGCTCGTTCCGCTGTTATGCTAATTTCTCCTCTTCGTCCTTAATTTTTGCACACCAGTGTACACTTAAGAAATCAATGAACAGATGTTTCTGGATGAATGCAAAAAAAGTTGTGGTATATCTCTCATGAAAATGATCTTCAGATGATTAAAATTGCAGAAGACAAACAATTTCTACTCCAACAAAGAGAAGAACCCAGGGCTGTATGTTGTCAATTAACAGAAATCTTGAAAATAAGGAAAAACGTTCACATAACAGAAAGTGATATAAAAAATTGCAATTAGCGGCAACAAGAACCCAACTGAACGTTATTCCTTGTCAAGGGCCCATGTTGAGAAGATGAAGTTCAAGCTCATCCATAGAAAATGAAGATGAAACATATAAGTTTTATTATTAAACCTTTGCCAAAGACATTAGAGGGTCACAAAAAGCTGAAACTTCGTTCACCTAATATGATGGCTGCATTGGAAAGAGCAAAAATATCAGATCGAAATGCTACATTTTCAATTGCAGCTACAGCCCAAACACTTGGATTACATGTTCGTGATATTACGCATTCAAGAAGCATACTTCGCAGACAGAGAGCAGATTTCTGTTTTTAACAACAGAAGTTATCGTATAATCGAGTTAAAAAAAGTGTTAGAAACAACAGTAAAATATCAGAATTAATACAGAATTCCGTATAAAAGTGAAAAACGTATAACTAAGAAACATATAACCCAAGTCACGCTGTATTTGCACTTAGTTGTTGCAATAACACGCACGCTAGCTCGCCTCCTATTTAATCCAATTATTTAGAATAAGAAATTTATAAAATATTTATTAAACTGTATCATATGGAATAAGCTTTGTGCAACACATTCTTAGTACAATACTGTAACATAATAATCTGTTCTTTCCCCGGAAGGCCAGTCAAGAAAACCAGACGTTTCGTGTTTGAGTACAAAAGCTGATCTTCAAGGAACTTCGTTTCTAAAATCTAAGACAACACTTTTGTTTTAGAACTGGCGGCAACAGTCGCTGCTCCTAAAACTGTCCAACCTCGTACGAAAATGACAAGGTAAATAGTCTTATTTCCTTCATCGAAGAAGACAATGAATAAGGCAACAGCATACTGATGCACTTCCGGAAGATCTTCCCAGCAACTTTTCTTCTTTCTCAGTCAGATGGTTTCCTTTTATGCATATTTCAAGAGACGGGAAAATTCTACCGCGGCATTCCGTTAGCAGTCAGTCCTTGCCTTGTGATGCGTGTCAAAAAAGAAGAGGTTAGCAGAGTTAGAAGTTGTATATTTGAAGAGCATACAAATTTAAAGAACTCGAATATGAGAACAATAAAGGCATTCAACAGCACGTTTGGTGGTTCGTATCTCATCCATCATCCCCCGAGCAAAGCGAAATCATGTCTCTAGCGACTTGAGTTGCAACACCATAAATTGTCATAACGCTCGTGAAGTTCTCACGCATTTCCCTAAAGTAATGGTTAAGAGCGTTTACACAACTATGTAACTTAACAGAATTTTTGTGTTTATCCACTCCGGTATTGAACTTCTAGTTATGAACGCACACCCCTGATAATATGATAACACACTTTTACACGCTGCCTCCTTTGTAAAAAGAGATCTTTCCCAACTCCCCAGAATATGAACACATTTCATAAGGTATATTACTACACTGCGTGGCCACTTTATTATGACCACTCCCTCAGTACTACGTTGGGCCACCCTTTTGCCCTTAATACTGCGTCGATTCTTCGTGGCATGGACTCCACGAGATGTTGATAGCTGGTTTGTGGAATCTGAGACCATGCTTGATGAATAGCACTTTCCAGGAGCGTGAGATTGCAGAGTTGTGGCTCCAGCTGTCTGATGGCTCGTTCAATTTCATCAAACAAATTCTCAATGGGGTTGAGATATGGAGATTGTGGGGGACACCTAAGCAAAGTAAACCTACCGGCATGTTCCTGAAACCAATCCTGTGCAATACGAGCACTATGGCAGGACGCATTATCTTGTTGAAAGTAGCCATCGCCATTGGGGTAAACCATCCACATGACAGGATGCACTTGGTCCACAACGATGTTTAGATATGATGTGCCAGTCAGACGTTGATCAACACGAATTAAAGGGTCCAAAGCATGCCAGGAAAGCATTCCCCAAACCATAACGTTGCCTCTACCAGCTTGAAGGGTTGTAGCAATGCATTTGGTGGTTCATGCTTTCGTGCTGTTTCCACAAAATTCTCACTCGGCCATCGGCATGGTGCAACTGAAAACGTGATTCATCAGACCACATAATTTGTTTCCAATTATCGACTGCCCAATCTTTGTGCTCCTGTGTGAACTGGAGACGCTTTCTCTTGTTAACTGCAGACAGCAAAGGTGTTCGAACAGGCCATTGCCTGCCATTTCCCATCCGATGCAGTGTAGGTCGAACAGTGCGTGCAGAGATCATTTGAGGGGATCCTTGATTAAGATGTTCTGTAATTTGCTGCACTGTTACCCTTCTGTTGTCTGTTACCAGTCTGGACGCTCTCCGTTCAGCCCGAGCAGTCACTAGTCGATGTCGAACACACACTGCAAGTAGAGACCCAGTTTTTTGGCTGACAGTCCAGTCTTTAAACACTTTAACAACAGCTGTTCTGGAACATTTCACGAATGCGGCGGTTTCGGTGATACTCGCTCCATGGCTCCGAGCTCCTACAATCATCAAACGTTGAAAGTCCGTCAAATCGCATTTTCTGCCCATCTCGTCACCCAAAAATCACTTCTACTACTGTTGCAAGCACTAAGCTTTCCCTTTTTATACTAGCCTCGCCCTCTGGCGGCAACAGCGTGCAGCCATATCTGATTTGCTTAAAACTGTCAGGTGGTCATAATCAAGGGGCCACTCAGTGTATTAGGCGAATGTAGAATGCGAAGTTATGAAAATTTGATCACCCGAGAAGTGATTGAATCTTGGAAAAAGTACCATGTAAAATGTAAACTGCACATAAGGTATACACTGGGATTTTAATAGCTCTTCTTATAATTGGTGACGCAAACTGGGGAATTACCAAAGTTACACAATTGTTCATTCCTTTTTAAGGTACATATATCAGGTTGTAAAGAACGTTTCCGGAAAAAATCGTATGTGGCGTGAGTAATGTAAGGCCTGCGGTGACGTAAACATCACATCCCAGAGTGCTGTGCGCGAAAGAATAGGTTCTAAGGACCGAACGCACGCTCTTGTGGTGAAGATTGACAAGGTAAATAGTCGAACGTACGTTCTTGTGGTGAAAATGACAAGGTAAAGAGTCTTTTTCAGTCATCGTGGCGACGATACGACATCGACATCGAAGTATGTGTGCATGAAATATTGCTGTATCTCTATGACTATTTGAAATGGGTGGAATTTACGGAAGCACTTCGAAAATTACGAAATGCGTTTGGTGACGATATTGTCGGACAGAGTACTTGCTATGACTCGTACAAGAAATTCAACACTGCTGTACGGGATCTTTCTGATGCGCCCAGAAGTGGCAGACTCAGTAAGGTTGAAGATGATACAGTGCAACACGTGTGATCCACCAAGCCTGATGCAACACTACGTAACAGGCAGAGGAACAGAAAAACTCCCAATCCACTAAAAAACACCCGACTTCGGAAGTTGGGATATTTGTGAAAACTGCGCAAATTGTTACCCAATGCTTTGTCTGGCCAGACAAATGATGGGGTAACTAGGTTACAGGTTGCGGTTAAAGCGTAACCTAGGTTACAGATTAGAGCATGGTTACCCCATGCTTTGTCTGACCCCACAAAGCATTGGGTGGCTTAGCGGCCCACATAAAGTCGCTATGCCACCTCTTCATGAACGGAAGATGATGCTGAACTGCTGGTGGGGTTGTCACGGTGTGATTTTCTATGAAATCTTACCGCGGAACAAGACCATCAGAGCGGATGCTTACATTCAACAGTTGGGTAGTCTCCATGTTGCACTGCAAGAAAAAGGACCCAGCTTTGATTAATCGCTATGGGGTTGCTTTCCACCAGAGTAACGCTCGTCCACATGCCGCTTTACGGACCCAGCAAAAATTGCACGAGCTGGAATTGGAAATATTGTCGCATCCATCTTGCCCCGTCCGACTTTCATCTGTTCCGGTCAAATTTCGTCTCTGAGAAAAAATTTGCTAATGACGATAATGTGAAACGTTGCATGGATCACTTCTTCAACTCCCACTCGCCATACTTCTATCACAATGGGATATTTTAACTCGTAGATCGGCGGAACAATGTTATCAGTTCCAATGGGGACTACCTGGACGATTGGGTTAAGTGTTTTATACGATATTTAAAGCTTTAAATACAAGCTTCTCTATTCTCCGGATACACTCCTTACAACCCAATACTCGTAATATTCGGCCTCCATTCCTGTAAGAAAACAGCGCCATCATCGAATGGGTGCCATCCCAGTGGCGAAACAATTTACTCAATCAATCATATTTTAAAGAAAAATTTAATTTTGTAAGAAAATAAGTACAAAAGTTAAACTCCAACTTTTTACCTAATAATTTATATGTGCTTCACTCTTCCTAATAAGTTCAATTTGCTTAGGCATGGACTCAACACATTTTTCTTATTTGTGCATCTCTAAAGGGGATGCATTAGAGAAATTTATGCAGCCGAAGGTGGAAAACAGCACTGTAAGAAAATGATTTTTTTTTTTTTGGTCTGCGGGCAGATCTTCCTGCTTCCCGCAATCTTCGACGGGCTGTCATGTCAGAGATGTTAATTCCACTAGCTTCCAAGGCTCTATTTAAGTTGATATCAGATGGATTCATTTTGCTTCTCCTAACTATTAAACGATCTTGAGTACGTGTAATTTTCCTTTTTCGCTAACATTTTCCTTTACTGTAGAAAAGAAAAGGTACCCCTCTCCCTAAACCCTTTTAAAATCGCATTAACAGTACCTGAACCAACACAACACTCACTGGCAATTTGTCTTTGAGACATGGATGTACGCTGCGAAAGTGTACATATTTTTGAACGCTTTCTCGGAGATGTATCCATTTTGTGTCCACTTGTTCACACTAGAATAAATGATAACACTATTAAGAAACACCGTAGATTTTGGTTAAACATCTTAAAACTACGGTCTAGTAAACTGAAACCGAAACTAACATTATTGAGAATTAGAACGGAAACCGAAGCTCGTAAACTTGAACCAAAACTAGAATTACCGTAAATTAAAGGGAAAACGAAACCCAAACTAAACATTTGATGAAAATTTCCCTCTTGTTCGGATTAATTTGTTCGCTACGGTACACAAACACATAGTTTGTACGGATCCCCATTGTGTTTTTAGGTGTGCATGGGATGGAGGTGGATACACGTTCTGTTTGGGTGCACCTACCTCATTATTAAAAAAATGGTTAAACGCGACAGCAGCACCAACTGCTGGAGAAATTTATGCAGCCGAAAGTGGAAAACAGCACTGTAAGAAAATGATGAAAACGGCACTAGAAAATAATGAAAACAGCACTTTTTTCAGCCAAAGGCGATAAAAATGCAGAAAACAACACTGGAAAACAAAGAAAACAGCACTTTTCTCAGTCGAAGGCGAGAAAACAATGGGAAACAGCGCTGTAGGAAGATAATGAAAACAGCACTACAAAACAATAAAGACAGCACTTTTCTCAGCCGAAGGCGAGAAAAAATGGAAAACAGCCCTGCAGGAGAATGATGAAAACAGTATGAGAAAAGAATGAAAATAGCACTAGAAAACAATGTAAACAGCACTGTAAGAAAATGATGAAAACGGCACTAGAAAATAATGAAAACAGCACTTTTTTCAGCCAAAGGCGAGAAAAATGGAGAAAACAACACTAGAAAACAACGAAAACAGCACTTTTCTCAGTCGAAGGCGAGAAAAAATGGAAAACAGCTCAGCAGGAGAATGATGAAAACAGTATTAGAAAAGAATGAAAACAGGACTAGAAAACAATGTAAACAGCACTGTAAGAAAATGACTAAAACAACGCTAGAAAACAATGAAAACAGCACTTTCTCGGCCGAAGGCGAGAAAACAATGGAAAACAGCAACGCAAGAAAATGTTTCCAGCGTTTCACATCTGGAACACCGGTCTCGAAGACAATCTAAGGTCAAAGCGTCCAATGATTACCAACGCTGACCCTCTGGTTGAAGACGTGACCGAGAACCCCGGAACCGGTACACGTCAACTAGCAGCTGTATTCCTAACGTACCTGAGTTCGTAACCTGGAAAAGTTTGGTTTCTCCTCCTGGAGTAATCGAATATTTCCCCATGAATTGACATCCCGATGGCATCTGTCGCGAATTACTATCGAATTCACATGACGGCAAGTTTTGGCGTGCTATCGTCAAAATTCATGAAAAGTGGAGATTCAAATGTTATCCTACACACTGGGAGCCAGTGGCTGAGGCCAAACCAGGAAGCACAGTCAGTATTTATAAAAAGGTGATTCGAGAGGAAAGTTAAACTGTGCATTTAGAGCAATTGGTGGAGTCTTGTTCACTGGGAACTTGTGCCAGATGGCCAGGCTGCAGACGGGAGCATTAATGCCGAACAACTACATCGGATCCATGATACTCTACGCCAAAACTCATCACTAGGAAGCACGTATTGCTGCAAGTAGATAATGCCGGAAGCCACACCTCCAGCGTGGCCTGCCTAAAACTACAGGAACTGGAAATGATTGAGATCCTTCCCTATCCTTCATATAGTCCCGACCTTGCACCATCTCACTACCACACGTTTTGCTCTGTAACCTATTTTCTGCAAAAATGGCACTTCGCTTCAATGATGGATGTGGAATCTGACATTAGATAGTTTCTGTCTTCGAAACCTGCCAAGTTTATCCTCCGTGGGATCGAGGCTCTTGTGGAATGTTAGCAACGAATTATAAAAAACAACGATCCGTACTTTGCGGATTGTGGTGAGCGTGTATGACTTTATTGTATCATTAAACTTCTTTCGACTTACCGTGGCAGATATAAAGGTTTCCGCAGAATGGCATTGCGCAATGATTTTCGGTGATGTCAAACCTGATTTGCTTCAAAACGGATGTGCCAGATTTTCACAAAAGCCCATTATAACGAAGTGAATTTCTCCGTCATTTTTGGTCTACGCCGGGATTCGAACCCGAGTACGCTTATTCCGGAACAAGTTGCTCTACCAATTAAGCTACGCGGACATTTGTTCTGACTCCTATCTGCCTTTATGTCGTGTGCGTCCTGCTGGCAGGTACGTCACATCTCCTCTCCTGGTACGTTACATCATCTCCCCCTTATTTTTCTTTTTCTGAAGTGCTGCTCATATTTTTCCTATCTCGCGGTGTGGAAATAACATCACACCAATGCGAGATTTTGAACGGTCGGGTCATCCGGATAGTTCGGGCGCCATTATAACGAAGTGAATTTCTCCGTCATTTTTGGTCTACGCCGGGATTCGAACCCGAGTACGCTTATTCCGGAACAAGTTGCTCTACCAATTAAGCTACGCGGACATTTGTTCTGACTCCTATCTGCCTTTATGTCGTGTGCGTCCTGCTGGCAGCTACGTCACATCTCCTCTCCTGGTACGTTACACCATGGATAGTGATAGTCCCGTCTTTTCAAATTTGCGGATACTTCAGGAATTTTGAAACGGCTGTAACTCGCTCAGCTGTGAGTTTCATTGCCCAAAACTCCGACGCTGATGCACAAAAAGATGTTTGAATCACATGCAATGTGACGTACTACAGAGGTAAAGCACGTGTCAAGTTGACAAATCTGCAGCGATTCATTCTGTCGGTGTAGCTTAGTTGGGAGAGCAACTTACTCCGGAGTGAGTGGACGCGATTTGATCCGTCACGGACAAACTTCTGCTTTCACATTGGCGTCCGAGCGTATAAATCGATGTACTTCCCGTTGGGTTCTTTGAAAAATGTGCAATGTTTGTTCCCCACATCGTCTAGCATTAATGAAAACTCGTTGTTCGCTTCAAAAAGACAGAAAAAAAGAGTTTAGAGGGAGGTGATGTGACGTAGTAAAAAAGTAAAGCACGTGTTAAGTTGATAAATCTCCAGCGATACATTATCTCTGTGTAGCTTCGTTGGGAGACCAACTACTCCGGAGTGAGGGGGTTCGATTCCGTTACGGACAAACTTGTGTTTCCACAGTACAATGTGCTTTTTGTTTTAGTTCAAACTAAAACAAAAGCACATTTGCATGCGATTGCCTTTTGTTTTAGTTTGACATCACTGAAAATCATGTTTTGCTTTTAGTTTTAACGACGCCATGAGCAATCCTAAAGGCTATAAGCAATCATCTATCCCTAATTTGGGGCTAATAGTTTCAGGGAAGGAACATCACCGTCAAATATGCACAAAGCCCACACCTCACACAGGACTCGAACCGAGGTCCATCTCCGACGAATAACCAGAAGGCAGCACCTTAGCCCATATGACCACTGGCAAGGCAAATGTGCTTTTGAAATAATGTGAGAGATTCTCGTCATAGAGTTTGAAGCAGTGCCCATATTTTAACACGACGAATTTCATAAGAAATATATTATTCTTCAGGTGTAAGATGATTTTACATCGTTTCAAAACAAACTCGAAATTATATGAAATTCAGTGGTTATAATATAGCAGTGAAATATAAAAGTAATTTCTAAAATAAAACTTTTGGAAAATCAGATATGGAATAAAACTGAAAATAAGTCTCCTGTGAGGAACAGTTTACCTAAAAAACTAAAACGGATTCCGATTATACTTATTATGGCTACAGCTATCCAATTTTAAAATGAATTTCCCAATCTATTTGAGTTTAAAAAAACAAAAACAAAAAATCAGCTAAATTTAAGCCACCTAGTGAAAATATCTTGTACCAAACAAAGACTGTGAGTTCCTTGACACATTAATCAAAATCAAATACAATTAAGCACGTCAACGGCAAAACTATTTTCATTTTGAGCAAGAAATATGCATTAATTAGTGAGCGAGACCTCATGAAAATGGGATTTTTTAATAGGTCTTTAGACGCACATATCTGGTTAAAAAACGTTGTAAACAGAAGTAAGCATTCACGCCTCTGGTGGTAAAACTGTACTTTATGAACTATTAAAAATATATGCGAATTATTCTTCACCATGAACGCTATTCTCCTCAAAAATAATTCTATCAAGTCAAACTTTCCAAAGCAGAAATATCGGGAAAACTGAATTATACATTTACGACTTGTAGTTTGAATTCATGCGTATTCTACTCCTGACTTCAATTCTGGTTGCCAAAAAACGTTGATTCGAGAGAAAAAAGTAAAGTTAGAAACACCTTAAAGATGAACGAACCAAAATTTACATACGTACGTAAACAAAAGGAGGAAAGTTATATGAATTGTACATCACGATTTAAGTGTACGTGTGTGTGTGTGTATGTGTGTGCGTGCGTGCGTGCGTGCGCTGACGCGCCATAATTATGAAATCCAACATCAATGGAGGTAATTTGAAACATTTTCAAACCTCGAAGTTTTAGATTTGCGTAGATGTCATTTACAATTTAATTGTAGGCAAGAAAATAATACGCGATTCGCTAATGCCCTTTAAGAACACGCACTTAGCATTAACAAAGAAAACACTATCAACACAGGAATTTCAGCATGATACCTGCAAATTAGCTGCCATAGAAACTGCCAGTTTGCTAAAAATCTTCATTGATTAAGGTGGACGTCAAGTAATTTTGCTTCCTATACTTCCAATGGAAAAACTTCTGTACACATTTTCTTCACAATTAATGCCTTCCCAAGGATGAGAATTTGAACATCGATTAAAATAGCTTCATTTTATTACTTGAAATACTTAATATTTTCTAAAACATAACTATAATTATGAAATCCAACATCAATTTGTCTACTAACGTCATCAAAGTGCAGGTCGCGCCATCTTTTTCTGGTTTCAACACGACCAAAGGAAAAGTTATTGATTTTTGATATAATAGTGGTTATGCTTTAGAAGATATTAAGTATCCCAAATTAGAATATGAAGCTATTTTAACCCTTTAAGCGGCCGATGTACATGAACAAAATGGTGCCCAAAATTTTCAGCGCTCCACAAACAATGGTGCCCAAAATTTTCAGCGCTCCACAAACAATGGTACCCGAAATTTTCAGCGCTCTACAAACAATGGTGCCTAAAATTTTCAGCGCTCCACAAACAATTCTGCCCAAAATTTTCAGTGCTTCACAAACAATGGTGCCTAAAATTTTCTGCGCTCTACAAACAATGGTGCCTAAAATTTTCAGCGTGCACAAACAATTCTGCCAAAATTTTCAAACAATGCTGCCTAAAATTTTTTTTTTTTAATTGGAGGTTTAACGACCACCGTCAGCAACTCAATCGCCCGTCCCTAATTTAGGGTCACTGGTTCCAGGGAAGGGAGAGAACTAGTGCCGTAAGACAAACACAACATCCATGCCTCAGCGGGATTCGAGCCCGGACCCCGTTCGGACGAATGATCAGAGGCCATCGCTTAGACCACTGCGCCACCGGAGCGGCCCTAAAATTTTCAGCGCTTAACAAACAATGCTGCCTAAAAAATTTTTTTTTTTTTGATTGGATGTTTAACGACCACCGTCAGCAACTCAATCGCCCGTCCCTAATTTAGGGTCACTGGTTCCAGGGAAGGGAGAGAACCAGTGCCGTAAGACAAACACAACATCCATGCCTCAGCGGGATTCGAACCCTGACCCTGTTCGGACGAATGATCAGAGGCCATCGCTTAGACCACTGCGCCACCGGGGCGGCCCTAAAATTTTCAGCGCTTAACAAACAATGCTGCCTAAAAAATTTTTTTTTTTGATTGGATGTTTAACGACCACCGTCAGCAACTCAATCGCCCGTCCCTAATTTAGGGTCACTGGTTCCAGGGAAGGGAGAGAACCAGTGCCGTAAGACAAACACAACATCCATGCCTCAGCGGGATTCGAACCCGGACCCCGTTTGGACGAATGATCAGAGGCCATCGCTTAGACCACTGCGCCACCGGGGCGGCCCTAAAATTTTCAGCGCTCCACAAACAATTGTGCCCAAAAATTTCAGCGCTCCACAAACGGTGGTGGCCAAAATTTTCAGCGCTCCGCAAACAATGGAAGCCGCCCCGGTGGCGCAGTGGTCTAAGGCGCTAGCCTCTGATCATTCATCCGTAAGGGGTCCGGGTTCGAATCCCGGTCAGGCATGGATGTTGTGTTTGTCTTACGGCACTGGCTCTCTCCCTTCCCTGGAACCAGTGACCCTAAATTAGGGACGGGCGACTGCTTATAGCCCATTGAGTTGCTCACGGCGGTCTTTAAACCTCCAATCAAAAAAAACAAAAACAGAAAAAACAATTTAGCCCAAAATTTTCAGCGTTCAACAAACAATGGTGCCCAAAATTTTCAGCGCTTCTAATAGTGACTGGGTTTTAGGAAAGCAAACAACTCTTTTTCTCCTCTCACCTCAGTAGTACCGATCATAAACCTGTCAATAAAGAAAAAGTGATTCCTTCTAGTCTTTCATTATCCGCTCTATACCCCAAAGCATGATATAAAAGGGCTAATTCCCCTGACACGAACATTATGCTACTGGGTAGAAACAACCGATTAAGAAATCTTCTCTCACCTTAGGTTCAACACCGTTTTTATAGCTCTTTTAGCAGGAAATCAGTCATAAAAGATTAGTGTCAATTTTCTCTCTAAATGACCACTTTAAAAAACAAAGCTAATGAGAAACCACCGCTTCCTGAAACGCAGAATTACTCCTTCCACCCACGTTCGGACCACTTCTTAGACAGCGAATATATTCGTTCGAACGTATTTCAGCCCCATTTTGCGACGGGCGACTGCTTATAGCCCATTAATTCGTTCCAGCCAGTTAAAGGGTAAATTGATGTTCAGTTTTTCATCCTTGGAAACACATTAATTGTGAAGAAAATGTGTACAGAAGTCTTTCCATTGGAAGTATAGGAAGCAAAATACTGGACGTCCACCTTAAAGTAAAAATTAAAAACAATAAACCTGATTACAGCCTTCAACGAATGCGATTAGTGTTAGTAGCGAGGCAGGAAATATGAAAAGCATGAGATAAATTGTAATTTTCAGTGAGTTCAATTTTGCTTACTTGTTAAACAGCCGGAAAATGATTTTTGATCTCATTTAGTCTCTTAATAAAATAAATTAAAGGGGTGGCGATTGTGTTATAGGATGAATAAATTCATTTGTTGAAAAACTAATTAAAGGGGGGGGTTGTCATAATATAAGCTATCTGCGGCCTGCTTGAAAGATTTATTAGTCGAAAATGGCCCTGACCCTGTGTTGGCGTTGACACGCCTGTTTGGACTTCTAGAAATGGCGCTTCATTTATTTACTTCACGAAAACAGACGTGGACAAATCTGGTCGGACTCATGAATAACAAGAAGTGAATAAATGAAAATATTAAGTAAGCAGTTTTCTACGACCACTGAGACGCAAACGTCCTATCAACTATTTCATCAGTTGACCACTTGAGCTTTACGAAAGATATCGTACGGGAAACAGGGCATTTCTCACACGCTGTAGGCCGGAGGTTAGCAAATGCCTTTGGTAATATTTCGATATTAAATTTAATCCCGGGTCTAACTTCCTCCTGTCCCGGAATTTTTATGCAAATTATGGGCGTGACAATTTTCCTGAATGTCAGTATGTTTCATTCTTGTCTAATGGGGATGTTAGGTAAGCCGCATGATCTATTGAGACGATAGCTCTGGTGCTTTTTTCTGAGCGAAAGATAGAAATAGAAGAACTGCATCTTTGATTGAAAAACAAGGAACTATACACCAACTGTACTTAAATAGTATAACTATACTAGTTATCCGAAATTTCTTGGTGTAGAATAGAAATAAAAATTTCCAAGCTTTCGCACATCAATCAGATGGCCTTCTCAAGGAAGGTAGACAGCAAACTGCTTTCTACCTTCCTTGAGGCCATCTAGTTGATGTGCGAAAGCTAGGAAATTTTTATTTCTATTCTACACCAAGAAATTTCGGATGTATAGTATAGTTACACTATTTTAGAACTGCATCTTTCTTTGATAACGGAAAAAAACAAACTTGGATGCCTTATGAGACTTGGATATAACACCTTCGGTATGGAGCTAATGATTTCCATGGCATTCCGCGTTTAAGGCCCTGGCCAGTTTTCGCTTTACGGAGCGCTGACCGAATTCAAGTGCAACCTTTGACTCTATTGTTGTTAGAACTGTACAGGATTATTACAAAGAAAACATACAGTTTCAACATTTTATATAAAACCAACATTATTTACGATAGTGACACTCACTTTGCACGATTTTGTACGAAAACTCTTGAAATTCGTTACAGCAACTTACAGAAATTCTATGTGTACCCCCTGAGTCACGCGGCATATACTAGGGTGGTCCATAAGTTCGTGTGTTTTTTGCATATACAAGGTCTGTCCGGTAATTAATGAGACTCATTGAATAACAGACGTTTAATTAAAGTTATACTTACATAACATTAAAATTCCTCGAAATAACATCTTTGAACATCAATACACCGCTGCCAGCGGTTCTGCCACGCAGCGTAGCTTGCCTGGAAGTCGAGAACAGGGATCGCTTTCAAAGCACTCACCGCGGCAGTTTGCACGTTTGTAACAGCTCCAAAAACGGTGTCCTTTCAGGCTGGATTTGAGCCGGAGAAACAAAAAGAAGTCAGCCGGGGCCAAGTCCGGGCTGTAGGTAGGATGGGACAGCATTGCCACGTTGTGTTTCGCCAGAAACTCTCTCACTCTCAGGGACGCATGGCTCGGCCCCTTATCGTGGTGAAAAACCCAATTGTTGGGGATCTCCGGGGAGACGCGCGCAACTATATTCTACAGCCGTTGAAGCACTTCCACGTGAAATGCAGCGTTGACTGTTTGTCCGGCTGGTACGAACTCCTTATGGACAACACATTTACAGTCAAAGAAGACAATGAGCATCGATCTCATTTTCGATTTGCACATTCGAGCCGTCTTTGGTCGAGCTGTGTCTTTTCGTCTCCGGATCGTACTCAAAGACCCACGTTTCATAACCTCCTCACGCGGTTCACAAGCTCACCAGAAATCGACTCACGGTGGTTCCTCTGGTCATCGCTCAAAACCTTAGGAACCAATTTGGCGCAAACTTTCCGCATCCGCAATTCTTGCGTGATGATTTCATGCACAATGGATTTCGCGAGTCCCACGTGCTCTGCTACCAATCTAACACTCAGACGTCGGTCAGAGTCCAAAACCGCTTTCACCTTTTCCACGTTGTCCGAAGTGTGAGACGTTGAAGGGCGCCCTGGGCATGGCTCATCCTCGATGATCTCTTTTCCCTCGGCATCCTTTCGGTAGGCTTTCTGTATAATAGCAAAGGGTCTCGGTCGCGGAATTTTCAAGTTTAACACAAAACTTTACCGCGTATCGCTGTTCGACACTCTTCTGCATTTTGACCGTTACGCGACGCTCACACAGCTGTCCACTTCGCAAGCGATTCTCACTCTGTAAAAGCTCAGAGCCGACTCACGGG
The DNA here is from genome assembly GCA_039090855.1 of Macrothele yani. Classification (NCBI taxonomy): domain Eukaryota; kingdom Metazoa; phylum Arthropoda; class Arachnida; order Araneae; family Macrothelidae; genus Macrothele; species Macrothele yani. The sequence continues at coordinate 104,412,663 of CM076991.1, read as the reverse complement.
GCATCGATCGTTTACCTAACACACCCCACCACCCGTTTTTAGAATACTCTTGAGTTCATTGGTCGCTTTCGAAGTAATCCCCTTCCGCAGCTATGCATTTAATTAGACGCTGTTGCTATTGCTGTAAATATACCTGGAACTCTGTTTCTGAAATACTCTTGAGTTCCTTTGTCGCTTTAGGCTGGATGTCAAAAATGTCCGAAATTCTTCGCCCTTTCATTACAGTTTTAATTTTTGGTGAAGAACCTGAAATCACAAAAGGCTAAGGCAGGTGAATAGGGTGGATTATCGAATTTTAGTAATTACTTTCTCAGCCAGGAAGCCGTGAACACTGAGCACAACATGGCTTAGGACGTCGTAAGCCCACAGTTTAGCTCTTTTCCTTTGAACAGAATCCCGTAATCTTTTCAACACCGATAAATAGCATTGTTTGTTGAACGCTTGCTTCTTTACAGTGACTTGGTGATTAATTATTCCCTGGTGATCGAAAAGCACACAAGCATGGCCTTGAACTGCAAGCACAAGATGCGTGCTTTGTTCTGCTCTTATGCCACACAAAGACACTTAACTTTTTCATAGCATTCTCACCTTTCGCCATTTTCAACAGCTCTAACGTCTCAATAGCACTTTTACCGATCTACGCACAGAATTTGATATTAATGCGCTGCTCAAAATTTCTATCACTCATTTTTACTTCAAAACTCATGTACATACTTGCATTGTTTTCGCAACTGCCCACTCACAAATGGGTCAACTGGTCTGCGGTTAACGCACGCACAACTTGAAACATGTCCAGGCACGCATAAGCACGTTATTAAGCTCGCATCGCCTCGAGGGCGACACCTCGTGGCCGTTCCGGGAATTAAATTTTCACACCTCGTATTTTAGATTATCCCGGAAAACAGAGAAATAAGTGAAGGAATAAGTAAAAAAATCGGAAAAATACAAATTTTTACCTAATTGTGTTTTATAAATGGTAATAACATATTGTGCATTATTTAATCTGCAATATGTTATCTTTTCTTGCTTTCCGGGATTCTTTAGATATTTTCTATTGTAAATCCGATTTTTTAAATTTTTTCTCACACTTGTGAAATTGGTATTTAAAATTCCATTGAGTCATATACTCTAACAAAGCCAACACATGGAACCGCTGTGTTGATGCGTTTGTTAATTTCTTTGGCTTTCTCAACCTGACCTAGTAGTTTCATAAAAACAGTAACGAGAAATGCATCAATCTTGTAGTATTATCTTCCTGAATCACGTGACTATCTGCAACCACTCATGGAGACTTACTTTGTGTACATTCTAAATTATTTATTAAATTCACTGTCTTAGAATGTTCTACATGTTCTGCTTTCATATGAATTTCCCCCTTGATAGAGCAAGGATTAGCGGTTTTACATTGGATCACACCTAACGCAAACCGTACGTAGCATCCAGTACTGCATTTGTTTTCTTGTTTCTTTATTTTATGTCTCATGCCCGTCTTTAGCCCTTTAACCGGCTGATGTTCTGTGCTTGAACTAAACGGCGCCCAAAGCTTTTACTCCTCCAAACAGAAATGTTCATATAGCAACCGGGTTTTACGAAAGCTACGGGAAAATAAATTTATATTTACCCCCTCTCAACTCGTCATCAGCCAAACTAAGTATATTATAAGTGATAAGCTCTACCTTCTAGTCCTTTATTCCCTGTTCCATGACTTAAAACATGATAGGGAAGGGCTAGTCTCGCTGACACGAGCATCATGCAACTGAGTATAAAAAAATTTACTCAAATATCTACTCTCTCTCCTTCCTTAAACTTGGCTCCATTGCCATAGCCCTTTATTGGCTAGTTTTTCAGAAAGGATTAGTATCAATCATACGCCTGAATGACCTGTCTGAATAACTAATCTAAGGGCGAACGCAAAATATTTCGATGCTCTAGTCTTGAACATAACTCATACGAGCAGATTTGGAACCACTAAACATACCCTGAATGAATTCGTTCCAGTCGCGTTCGGTCCACTTCTTAGACATCGAATATATTCTTTTGAATTGTGTTCAGCCCATTTTGTTAACCCCGAGATACTTCGTTCCAGCCGGTTAAAGGGTTAATGAAAGCCAACCATGAGGTATTCATAAAGAACTGTTAAGGATTTATTATTATTTTTTTCCTGAATGACGTTTAAACTCATCTTTTACTCACTTTCACACCATTTACTTAATCTAAAGATTTATCTAAAATTGCGGAATTTATTTAAGCTACTATTTTGAAGAATAAGTAGATAGGTAAGGAGCACTATTAAAGAGTTCCTGGGTTGAAAAACCAAAATAATACCAAGTTAAAATGTTTCACACAGATATACTATTCGAACTAAATGTCATGTGGATCCAAGAAATAATATCTCACACTGAGTACTTATAAATTATAGCAATATTCTTTCACATCATTCACACAGATCTGACAAAACATCTTTGCGGGGGGAGGGCGGGGGTTTCCAGGGAAAAGCCACCAGGAGCTGGTTTAATACAATTTATTCAGAATCACCCCATCAGGGAGCACCATGAAGAGGCCCATATTGAAGCGATTATTTAAAAATGAGAGAAAAGGAAAAACTTCTTTGCCAGAAAACTAACAAAGTTTCTCCTTTACGTTCTACAGTGAGCACAACGTTGTTCAGTTTATCAGATATTTTCTTTCCTTCTTATATCTTTTAAACCATACATACCACCAGGGCTCTTTTACTGGTGGAAAGCACCGGAACTTTTTTCTTAACACAAAATGTTTGGTTTTGAGTTTTGGAATAATAATTTAATTAAAATACCGTAATTACCGTAACATGTGACAACATTTAATTACCGAAGCCTGTGAGGGAAACAGATGGCAAGTGCTAATCGCTTGCGTTTGATTTTTTTTTTCAAGTTGTACACAGAAAAGTTTCTTTCGTGTACATAATATATTGTTGTACATTCTTCATAAAGCTATACATTATTCATAAAGAGAAATATACTATTTCGTGAACAAAAATTATAAAGTTATCTAACAGGTTACAACTTAATGAAAGAGAAGATTCGTGTTTTTGGAGAACATCTACAACATCAGGAAAGAAAAAAATTAAGCAACTTCTACAGCTGAAGTGAAATTTGCAAATCATTGCTATATTTCTAGCGACAAGCATGTACCCAGGATTTCTGTTTGGACAGGGGGGGCAGAAAAATTTCATATATGTACACCAATGAGCCATTACATTAAAACCACCCCAACCTAGAGAAATGAGAGCGCCTGGAGACCGAACGGTGGCGCAAGTGAAGTTCACAGAGCAGTAATCCGAGGACCGGCTTTCGGTTAGTAGAGTGTTCGGAGTCAGAATGGAAAAAAGCTGCCGATTTATCGGCAGTTTTATAAAGGACAAATTGTGATGGCAAGGCTCCTCGGAACTACGATCTCGCAAACGGCGCCGCTTGTGGGTTGTTCACGTGTCGCTGTAGTGAGTACGTATCAAAAGTGGCGCACAGATGGCCAAACGACGAACCGTCGTCCAGCCGTGTATCGTTCGCAGCTCATTGATGCCAGAGACTGTCGAGCATTGCTCACAGATACCGCAAGGCCACAGTGGGACAAATTACCCGCAGCTACAAGACTGGTGATCAGGACCTATGTGTCACAGCACACAGTTCATCGGAGCCTTCTACGCATGGGTCTGGGTAGCCGAATACCCAGCCGGGTGCAAATGCTCACTGCACGTTATCGCCAACAACGCATGGAATGGGCCCAAGATCATGGAGATTGGACCGTGATTGATTGAAAGAAAGCGCCCTGGTATGACGAATCAAGATTCCTGGTGTATCACGTAGACGGCCGAGTGCGGATACGCCCTTTACCAAAGAAGACTATGGCACTTGGATGCACTGTTGGGCGGAGACAGGGCGCCGCCGGCGGTGTTACGTCATGGGCGATGTTTTCTTGAGACACTTTAAACCCCATTATCCCAGTAGCACACTCTCTGACAGCTGTCAGGTACCTAAATATCGTTGCGGACCAAGTTCATCTATTCATGGCAACTGTATTTCCCTGATGGTCATTACCAAGAGGATAATGCGCCATCCACACTGCCAAAATCGTCAAGGAGTGGTTCGAGGAACATACTGGTGACTTTCTGTTGATGCCCTGGCCTTCAAATTCACCTGACATGAACCCATGCAAACATTTGTGGTTAGACTTGGAAAAGCGGGTTCACGCTAAATCACTACCACCCCGAGATGTATAGGAACTGGAGGACCTGCTGTTGACATTATGGTACCAGATACCCCAGTATACCTATCGCCACCTCATCGAATCGATGTCTCGCCGAGTGCTCGGGGTATTGCGGGCTAAATGGGGTCTTACAGCTTATTAGTAGGTGGTCATAATGTAATAGCTCACTGGTGTATATGTTAAACAACAAAACAGAACCACAGTGACATTTTAAAGCATAACTGTTCAGACACAAATTTTAGGGTAATACAGTTAAAAAGCTTTCTGGTTAAACTATTTTTCATTTTCCACCCCGGTTCATTTTGCTTCAGTTACTTCGTACCCGTACCCATCGATGCTGAACTGTACATGAAAACATAAGTATTTACATTAATTTAATAATTTAGAAAAGCTCATGTTTAAATGCATTCGTATTGCGATTATTCAAGAGTAATGTTTTTTCTATTGCTAAAAACTATCTATCTATAAGGTGAATGTGTAAACATTTCGAGACTGTGGGGAACGTTCAGAATCCAGGTCCCTCCCCTATATATATGCCTGTCTAGCGAATGTGAAAAGGGATTTTCTCAGACGAATTCGATAATTACCCTAGTAAGGTATCGAAATTGAAGTTGTATGAAACATTCTGTAAAAAGAGAAACCTAGTAAGGTTTTTTCTTTCAATCTCAGCAATAATATAACAAGAAAGATAACACCGAATTTTCGGGTGCAATGAGAGCTATTCAAAGTCAATGGAACCGGAATGGAAAACAGTAGTATCTGATCAAAAAGGAAGTTTCTCATTTACGTGTTTGATCCCGCAGATACTGCTGTAAACGGAATCATGATCGTACGCCCTCTGGTTGCAGACTTGTGCATTAAGAAAAATTCGAAATTATATGAGAAACATTTCTCAGCGGAAACGTTCTCCAATTAAGAAAGAATTTTCAAATCGGACTCTTAGGAATCGTGAACTTACGCCCTCTAGTTGCATGATCAACTGGTTCCCACAATCGATAAAACATCCAGAAATAGAAACATCAACTTAGTTCCAACAGAGGCTAAAAAGCATGTTACGAAAACAAAAAAATGGCGAACAAAAAATTACTCATACTACAAGGAGGGTACCAGAGACAAAGAGGTTTTCATATCAAACAGTTAAAAGGAGAAATATAGAAGGAAATATGATATGAGTCTACATCTGTTAGGGGAAAAATTTTGTGGGAAAGGAAAAGTTTAAAATTGGTGGAAAAAGCTTGGACCTTAAAAACCAAAAAAAAACTTTAACAAGTTAGTAAAATAATTCAATGCATTGATTATAATACGCTTTCCAACCTACTAGAAATCATTACTCAAGTTATTACTCAAGTTATGAGGAAAATGGCTGTGGAATAAATCTCACTCTTGTGACTTGACCTATAATCCCATTTCAATAATTTTCAACAGAACTGGTTCAGTATACCTCCGAAATAACATGATAAAGTTTTGTCGCAATCGAAGCCATTTTACGTAATTTATGATGCATAAGGGCCATGGAATAGATCCCGCTTTTGTGTCCTAACCTTTGACCCCATTTCGCCCATTTTCAATATGGTTCGTCCCCAAGCAGGCCCCTACAACATACTAACATTTCATCCAAATCGAAACATTTTTACGTACGTTATGACGCATAATGGCAATGGAAGTGATTCCGCTCCTATGTCCTGACCTTTGACCCTCATTTCACCAATTTTCATTAGGGTTTGTCCCCAGGTGGTCCCCTACCACATACTAAAATTTGATCGAAATCGAACCTATTTTACGTTAGCTATGACGCATAACAGCAGTGGAATGTATCCCGCTCCTAGGTCCTGACCTTTGTCCCATTCCGTTCAATTTCAATAGGGTTCCTTCCCAGGTGTTCCACTACCACATGCTACAATTTCATCGGAATCGAACGAACATACGCACACAACGCGTGACGTAATGAGGCAGATGGGAATCGCGACCATCTGCTCGCAACAGTGTGTCATCATAAAACGTTTATAGGATCCACACACAACGCGTGACGTAATGAGACAGATGGCGTAACCGCGCGCCAACATCTAATGGGACGACGCCATGACACTACACTAAAGACGTGGTAATTCGGGGTGGTTATTTTTTAACCCACTAAAAGAATTCTCCTAAAGTCGAGATCAAGCTAAATCGATTTCTAGTACCAGAAAACGGTAGGTTAACGACTTTTATCAAAATCCTTAGAGCCGTTTTCAAAGTAAAATTTACATACATACAAGAATTACTCCTTTAAGGTGAACGTCAAGTAATTTTGCTTCCTGTACTTCGAATGGAAGAATTTCTGTACACATTTTCTTCCCAATTAAAGCGTTCCCAAGAATGAAAATTTGAACATCGATTAAAATATCTTCATTTTATAACTTGCAATACTTAATATTTTCTAAAACATAACCATAATTATGCAATCCAACATTTGTTTGTCTACTGACGTCATGAAAATACTGGCCGCGCCATCTTTTTCTGGACAATTAATGCGTTCACAAGGATGAAAATTTGAACATCGATTAAAATAGCTTCATTTTATAACTTGGAATACCTAATATTTTTTAAAATATAACCAAAATTATGCAATCCAACATTTGTTTGTCTACTGACGTCATCAAAGTACAGGTCGCGCCATCTTTTTTCTGGTTTCAACACCACGAAAGGAAAAGTTATTGATTTTTAATATAATTATGGTTATGTTTTAGAAAATATTAAGTATTCCAAATTATAATATGAAGTTATTTTAATCGATGTTTAAATTTTCATCCTTGAGAACACATTAATTGTGAAGGAAATGTGTACAAAAGTTTTTCCATTTGAAGTATAGGAAGCAAAATTACTCGACGTTCACCTTAATAATATGGGATAAGGGCGATGGAATGGACCGCAATCCTATGTTCTGACCTTTGACCACATTTCATCCATTTTCAATAGGGTTAGTCCCCAGGTGGTCCCCTACGACATACTGAAATTTCATCGAATCGAACCATTTTTACCCACGCTATGACGCATAAGGGCAATGGAATGCATCCCTCGCTTATATCCTGACCTTTGACCCCATTTGTCCCATTTTCAATAGGGTTCGTCCCCCGGTGGTCCCCTACCACATACTAAAATGTCAACGAAATCGAGCCATTTTTACGCCAGTTATCGTGCGGACAGACGGACGGACGGATAAAGCTGGAGCATATATGCTTCTTCAACCTACGGTTGGAAAGCGTAAAAAAGCATTCTACCTTTACGCAGCTAGTGGGAAATCTTTGCGTTACTTAAAGAGGATACTGCTCCACATCTCTGTTGTAGCGAATGGCATACAGTGAAGAAGAAATTTCTCAACAGCGTTTTTAGAAGCGGCGATACAGCTGCACACTGCCGAAACACCACCTACCGGCAAAACAGTGAACTACGAATTTCTTCATATATTAGACCTAAATGTTCCACAAGATTAATGGACCCGGTGTTGAAATAATTTTTTAAATCGCACATTTAAAGCACCGATATTGAGAAAAACAGAAGAAGCTTATGCGCCCCTAGCGGTGAAATTGAGCACTATTTTGGAAAGAAAATATACACACAGTTTGCATAGTTAATAGCATCTCACCAAAGAGAAAAGTTTTTCAATCGGGTTTTTAGTCCCCCAGATATTGCTGTAAAAGGAAAGGTGAACTTACGCCCTCTGGTGGAAGACTTGAGCGCTAAGAAAAATTTAAAATTATATAAGAAACATTTCCCCGCGCAAACGCTCTCCAACAAAGAAATAGTTTTTCAAATCGGACTCTTAGAAGCAGAGATATCGACAAAAATAAGATATGCCTTTACGCCCCCTGGCGTAAAAACCATGCATTATTTTAAGAAGAAAATATTTTAAAACGTTTTTTTGATGTGAGCAGTATCAGTCAAAGAAAGAATTTTTGCCGTCGAGTTTTCAGGAGCTCAGAATTTTCTAAAATTCGTGAGAAGCAGAAATTAACGCTTATGCCCCCTGGTGGCCAAACCATTCTTTATCAAACATTTAGAAATTCTGCCTATCAGCAGCTGTATCCGGCGAAGAAAGAATTTTTCTAATCGGAAATTTACAAGCACAGATATTGGGGAAAACGCAATTTACCATAACGCCCCCTAGCGGAAAGATTATGTATTACTTGAAAATTTTGAAATTATATGAGAGCATTTTACACCGGAAACACAATCTAACAAAAAAGGAATTTTTGAAATCCATCTCTTACGAGCAGAGATAATGGCAAAGAAATGATTGACATCTACGCCCCATGGTGGAAAAACCATGCATTATTTTAAGAAACAAGTATTCTCAAATGTTTATCCACATGAGCAGTATGGGTCCAGGAAAGATTTTTCAATCGAGCATTAAGAAGCTCAGTTTTTGCAGGAAATACCTACGAAACAGAAATTAAGGCTTACGCCCCCTGGTGGCCAAACCATATTTTATAAAAAAAGTAGAAATTACAGTCAAAGCGTTTCCCACTTGGAGCTGTATCCGGTGCAGGAAGATTTTTTCAAATCGGAGTTTTAGATGCAGAGATGTCGTGGACAGCGCAATTTACCTATACTCCTCCTAGCGGAAAGTCAATAAATTACTTGAAAATTTCGAAATTATGTGAAAAACATGTCGCACCGGAAACTCTATGCAACAAAGAAGAAATTTTTTTAAATCCGACTTTTGAAGCAGAGATATTGACAAAAATAAGATATACGTCTACGCACCCTGGCGGAGAAACCATGTATTATTTTAAGAAGAAAATATTCGGAAAAGGTTTGTCAATGTCGATAGTATCGGTTCAGGAAACAAAACAATCAATCGAGATTTTAGAAGCTCATATTTTGCTGCAAATACATCAGAAGCGGAAACTAACATTTACACACCCCTGGTGGCCAAACCATTTTACACCAAAAATTATAAATTATGTGCAAAATGTTTTCCATCGGGTGCTGTATCCGGTGCAGAAATATTTTTTCAAATCAGAGTTTTATAAGTACAGATATCGGGGGGAAACGCAATTTACTGTTACGCCCCCTAGCGGAGAATCTATGTGTAACTTGAAAAAGTGACTATACCTAAAATAATCTTAGCCATGAGTGGAATCGAAAGGCAAAATAATTTTTTTAATTGGATGCTTAGAAGCAAATATATGAATAAAATGTATTTTAAATTCGATATCATCTGCATTTACGACCTCTAGCGTCAAAACTGTTCATCGTAAAAAAGAAACAAAATAAAGGGTAATCATTCGCACATTTTAAGCTTCCTAATGCAAAAAGAATTTTTCAAATCGGATAATTAGTTGCAGAGATATCGTGTCTACAGACGGACGGACAAACAGACAACATAGGCACGAGCTTTTTTTTTACAAAAGACGTGCTAAAAAAGCTGGGGGGGGCACAAAAATACTGAGATATCTTCCTTTACAAAAATACGGTGGATATCTTCCTTTACCAGACAATCATCGACAATAGCAGACATTTTAATCATTTGCATGTAGTAACCTGTTATACATATCCTGTAAGTCTCAAGCTAACACCAGCAGTCCTTCATGGTGGTGCAATTTTTACGAACAGTATTGTATTCAGTTTACATAACGAAATTAGTGGCGTAACTAGCACAACGCCCCCCCCCCCCCCGCAAGATTTGCTTCATTTGCACAGTAATTTTCCAATTTCGCCAGGATTTCAAACACGAGGGAGGATGTATTTTTACGCGGTGTGTGTGTGTGTGGTGGTTGGGGGGAGGGAAGTAGGAATTCAGGAAGAGTGTCTGCAAAAGTAATTATGGTATCTAGGGCCTTGTAGTTTTAACCTTTTAAGTAACAGATTTGGCAATACGTGTAATTGCTTTCTCCAAAACTAAAATAAATCACTTGAAGAAATCACCCTCTTACACACGTCAGATCTGCGGCTGCTGTGAATAAATGTTGACGCCTGTCGCGCACGTAATCCTAGGTAACTGACTGTTTTCTCACATTTTCCACGGGGAATCCCACTGTGGCCTCGCGCTTTTCCTCAGCAACACAGATAGAGGTCGATTGGAGAGCGATCGTATTTTTTACAACCCATTGCAGAGCAATCGTATTACAACCCGAAGTCAAAGAGCCGAGCACTGTCATTCTGTAGGACATTCAGAGTTTTAAAAGTGAAACTAGGCATTTATTTAGGCAAAGCTAAATATGAATCTTTTGGTTAATTATTGTGCGTGTTCGAATTTTTCCATAAAAGTACAACTGGCAGCTGCAGTACGCCACTTCGTTACCCCCCCCCCTCCCGCAGCTGCCGGGGTGGTAGTTACGACACTGAACAAAATTTCTGTGAATTCGAAAATCTAACGTATATTTATCCAAGTTTCCTAAAATCTTAGATCATGTTTTCTAATTGCTCTTGAATATTGGGGGGGGGGGGCTAAAGGGTGAGTTCAAAGAAAAAATGGTTGGGCTGAAAACCCCTCCCATAGCGTCGCGCCTGATTTTGTTAGGCGCAATAATTTTTCAGTCAATACCCTTCCCCATCCTTTCTTTTAAATTCATTCACGCTGTGATGCAAAATAATTTAAACATGGAATACGTAATCTGAAATGTATCTACCTTCTTCAAGAAAAGGAAATGTCCAATATAAGATAATTCGTGCGTCATCAACGAGAGATACGAAACCGCGCGAAAAATTCCATATTACAAATGTTAATTTTCAAATTCTTTGCTTTGATAGTAGCAAAATTAATTTTGAGTTCTTCTGGGATTTCTTACTTTGTAATTTATTCTATGTGAACAGTTGATATAGCGAAGCCCCACCCATGCGCAGGGCCCAGTTCTTTCTAATCGATGAAACTGCCCTGGGCAGTAGTAGCTGTCGGCGGGGAGGGGGAGGTGCCCTCCCAGAATGGCCATTACAGGGGCTTTAATTCATGCTCTGGAGGATGAATACACTAGCTGGTGCGAACTTGTCATATCCATGAAGGGAATTTTCTAAAAAATTGTATGGAGGCTGGAGGCATATAAAACAATATGCTGATATGCTTAATCTATATGATCTTTCCGAACATGTCCCTGGTATGGAGAACTAATTTTCCGCTCTGCGCAGAAAGTTCGCTGAGCGTCAACGGAATTTTTCCAAGCCTTACCCCTAAAGCTTTTTCTATTGTTACGTTCACTATCCGATATTCATCTGTTCTGCGCTGGTTTGATTTTCGTTCTGCATTTCTGTGAAGTGATGGGTTGTCGGCTTTCCCATAACGCATACATGTTACTTGATAATTAGAACCTGTGGTTCTTGGGTATTTACCTAGTACAGTCGAACCTCGATTTTACGAACTTCAAGGGACCAAGAGTCTTGCACATAAAATTGCGGAATTCGCTAAGTCGAGGAAGCCTTTCGAATGCAATATTCAATTTAAGCTAGTGTTCATAAAAAGGTACGTAAGCAGATAAGTTTTCTTTCTTTCAATGAAATTTAAATTATTTGTATTGTTTAGTACTTTTAATTACGAAATTTATTATAAAAAATGTTATAACACCTACTCATTTACTTTGCATATTAAATACATAATTCGTAGATATTAGATTTCAATATCATCAAAACTTAAGCGTACTTTGAAATTGCGAGAAAAATAGGATGGTTGATTTTTTCCGAGCATTTATCTTCTTAAAGAACGATTTCATTATTCTAAGCTGCATAACGAGATGCGCTGTTTAATTTGACCTGTAGATTTAATACTGAAAAAGAAAAGAAGAAGCGCAATTTGGGGAAGAATTTCAGAGGCTCAGGAATGGACGTACAGTGTGTGTCCCCTGAGTTCACAGAAAGCTATTGTTCTGCCTCTAGCTGAAAACTAGGATCTCCCGGGGTACCCTAGATTTCCTCCCCCACAACGTCTTTCTTTTTCTTGCTTCCCATCATGCAAGAAAACGTTGCCGCTCCTTTAAGACTTGTTGGTCATTTGCTTCCTCCTGTAAGAAGCTCACGCTTGATAGTCGGAGGAAAGGCGAACTGATTTATGATTCCGTCAAGCTGTGTCGCAGATGGTGTTCTTTGAAACGCTGGTAAACTGCATGCGTAAAATTTCCCTGTTAATCTCTCTTTCTAGCTGGTGTTCTTTGAAACGCTGGTTAACTGCATGCGTAAAATTTTCCTGTTACTCTCTCTTTCTAGCTGGTGTTCTTTGAAACGCTGGTTAACTGCATGCGTAAAATTTTCCTGTTAATCTCTCCTTCTAGCTGGTGTTCTTTGAAACGCTGGTTAACTGCATGCGCAAAATTTTCCTGCTAATCTCTCTTTCTAGCTGGTGTTCTTTGAAACGCTGGTTAACTGCATGCGTAAAATTTTCCTGCTAATCTCTCTTTCTAGCTGGTGTTCTTTGAAACGCTGGTTAACTGCATGCGCAAAATTTTCCTGTTAATCTCTCTTTCTAGCTGGTGTTCTTTGAAACGCCGGTTAACTGCATGCGTAAAATTTTCCTGTTAATCTCTCTTTCTAGCTGGTGTTCTTTGAAACGCTGGTTAACTGCATGCGTAAAATTTTCCTGTTAATCTCTCTTTCTAGCTAACTTTTAACGTGAAAATGCTGGTTTAAAAAGAATAAAAAAATGTTCGCTAAATTGAGGAAATTTGTTCATTAAATCGAGAAACACCAAGCATTAATTTCAATGTGATTCCATCCGTGCTGTAAAAAATGTACCTGAAATTGCGGAATTCGTTAAATCGCAGTCCGTTAAATAGGGGTTTGACTGTATTTGCATTTTTAATAAACTTACGTCAAAAAACATGAAGTTTGATTTTTGAACGATCATAATACTTTCCTACAAGGGCGATGTGTGATAAAGTAAAAACCACGTTTTATTTGAGTGAAACTCGAAGTGGCGTAATTTCAAGTCCCTTCCTCCCGGATAATAAACGCTTGCTATGATCCTGGAACTGCCTTTGCGACGATCTTGTATGTAATTATTACCTGATCTTTCTAAGAAATTCTTCTAATTTCTTTTTGTTTTGAAAGCGGCATAAGAAGATGGAATTCTTTTTAATGACACAGAAACGGAAATCTCGCTCACTCCCTGTACGCGAAGAGAAAGCATTTTTTTTATGTTTCCGCATTCTCGAGGAAGTGCGATGTCGTTATGAACATGATAATAAGCACACTTTATCTGCGTTTAGTTTAAGAAATAAAATTTACCGTTAATTTCACGAGCTCTGAATGACTGCTTTAACTACTATCACACAATTAACGCAAAATTTACTTCCTTTGTTCTTGGAGCCGAAGCCATAAAAGATACGCTTCACCAAAACAAAAGATAATTACCCAAACATTATGTATTGAATGTTTTCAGAGTTGTTAAAAAAAAAAAAAAAGATTCTCGTCCGTTTTCTCTATTCAGCAAAACGGATATCTCCGCATGCGACTGACAATGAAAGCTTTGCGTTCACAACATAGAGATGAATACCACATTTCTCTTGAATTCCGCAACGACTTTTTATATCGTATTGTAGAAGCATTTAGTTTTTCTGCCACATACTTCCGTCATATTTCTTTGCATGACGATTTCTGCATGACAAAGTTCGCTTTTGAATTTAAAAGAGGAAAAAAAGTTAAGATTCCATTCATGAGGAAAAGAAGAAGAAATCTGTCATCGTGCTAAAGACTTAATTCGAAAGCAATTAAACGCCTCACTGGATTGTTCTGCTCTCAGCTTCACGCTGAAAAGTGGATAATTTCGGCAGCACTTACTAATTGTTGGGACTACAGAGAACACGGTCGCAGTTTTCTTGTGATTATCACCTACAAGAAATTTCGAATCTAAAACAATATAATCTCCTTTGTCTGAACGTTTGTCCCACTCTTGTGGCGCAGCGAAAAGTCGTCACCATAGCAACAACCGAGAAATCTTTGTGACGTTATGCTTAGCTTTTCGTGCAGGTGACATCATCACCTACATGCGCACAGCGTACACGTGTATCAGTTTGTTTTGTTGTCATAGCAACAAAGACAGATCTTCCACAGCTACTGGTGTGACGTCATATAATCCAAATCATTCTGATATGACGTCAGAGATGCGTTACGTCACACAATCAACTCTTCAGAAACAGGAAAACGTTACGTCAGGTATTTTGGTTCTACTTTGTCGTTCATAAACGAGATACAGAATTTTTTATTCAGAGTCCTGTCGTATGAAATTTAATTTTAAGATTTCCCTTGCGAACTTAAATGATTATTTCAGATTGTCAAACCAATTTTGTTTCCTCATTTGAGTCTAAAAATCGAGAGTTCCAATACAGCAGGTAACAGTGTGATATTATTATTTCAAACATATGTTCAAGAAATGCGATTTGGAAAATTTTGTTTTTCCTTAAACCACGAAATTCTCAGAATGTAATTAAATTTTTTGCAAAACAGAACCACATATTATTTTTTTATATTTGTAGAAAAAATGAAAAATAAAGAAAAAATACTGTTTTCTTTTACGCATGAACTACCATAGCATTTTAACATTTACAACTGCGCAATTCAAAGTCCCCGAAAATGCTTTTATTAATTTAACACTTTCCTGCTATCTTGCACAAGCAGGAACAAGTGAACGTAGTTGCTTGCCATTTGCGTGATCTACACTGAAGAGCAATTGAATTAGAGATACCTGTCTAGTAACGGGTAGCGCCACCTTTCGCCCTGATGACGGTGGCGATTCGTCCCACCATGGACTCGACAAGACACCGGAAGCGTTATGAAGCCATACGGATCCACGACCCCTGAACAAGCTCCCACAGTTCACGAAGATTTGATGGAGGGGGTCAGAGCCTCGAACATCTCTTTCGATGGCATCCCAGATGTGCTCGATGGGATTGAGGTTTGGTGACCAAGCTTAACAAGGAAGCGAGGTCACGTCGGTGGAATGTTCATCCAACCATTCGGATACAATTCGGGAGCGATGGCACGGTGCATTGTCTTGTTGCAGGATGAGGTCCCCAGTGGGATGTTGAAGACGCACAAACGGGAGAAATAGTCGTCCAGGATATCCCGGTAACGTCGACCTGTGAGGCACAAAGTGAAACGTAACAGGGGTCCCATTTCAGTCCACGTAAACAGTACCCAGACGAGAATGCCCCCCCCCGATTGAAGAGTACCCTGCTGGCAAGAAGGATCCATCGCTTCATGTGGTTTCCGCCGTACTCGTATCCTGCCATACGCATGCATCAACGTGAATCTCGACTCATCAGTCCAGGCAACATTTTTCCACATGTCTAGGGTCCAGTGGCGATGTTCCCGCGCCCATGCTAATCTTTGCACCCTGTGATGTGCGGTCAGCAGCGGTACCCTTGTGGGACGATGGCTTCTGTACCCCATAGCGAGGAGATGGTTCTGAATGGTGTGGCTGCTTACACGTTTTTGTGCACCAGCGTTAAATTGCCGAGTGATTTCTTGCACTGTGGCCCGTCTATCCGCTGTTACAATGCGAGCTAGCCGACGATGACCCCGCTCATCCACACGCTGTTGTCCACGGCAGTTGGCCCTTGCAGGGATGGTTTAACCGGATTCCATGTACTCACATGGAATCCGGTTAAACCATCCCTCACATGGAATCCGGATTCCATGTACTCACGGTGCACCCGTGACACAGTGGCTCGTGAAAATCCCAGTGCCTGCACAACTTCCGAGATGGAGTGACACGTTCGTCGTGTCCCGACAATTTGCCCACGATCAAATGCGCTTAGATCCTTCGTCTTACCCATACTGCGTCCGACTTTTATTGATTTCCGTCGCATCACTTCTTATATTGTCAGATCGCTGCATACGTCATGTCGTTTCCGTTTACAGTGCCGCTCACAGCGCCACATTTGCATAACGCCAGCTGTCTCTAATTCAATTGTGCTTTAGTGTATACAAGATGCCGATAAATATCTCCCACATTATAAAAATTAACATAAAACATGTATTAAAGGTACAAGAAAGGGATTGCTTGACAATGATGGTCCACAAGTAATAATATTTTTCCTCCATATGGGCGCCATTTGTGGCCCGGAGGACATGTAAGCAATATTTAATTTCACGCCATGTTTTGTTTAACATCTCAGCGGAGACAGAACCAATGACGTCCGTCATTGTGCTCTTCAACGTCTCGACATCCGGAACACTGCTAGAGTAAACTTGATCTTTCACATAAACCCACAGGGAATAGTTTATAGGTGTTATATTGGGCGATCGAGGTGGCAATGTCATGGAACCGTCGCGGCCACTCCATCTGACCAGAAATGTGGCATTCAGGAATTTACGAATCATTACTGACCAAATGTGGTGGGCACCGTCTTGTTGAAAAATAACCGATGACGTCCGTTATTTTTTTTTTTGATTGGAGGTTTAACGACCACCGTGAGCAACTCAATGGGCTATAAGCAGTCGCCCGTCCCTAATTTAGGGCCACTGGTTCCAGGGAAGGGAAAGAGCCAGTGCCGTAAGACAAACACAACATCCATGCCTCACCGGAATTCGAACCCGGACCCCTAACGGACGAATGATCAGAGGCCATCGCTTAGACCCCTGCGCCACCGGGGCGGCCATCCGTTATTCTGCTCTTCAGGTTGGATTGCATACAACTGAGGTGCTACAAAAAGTTTCAGAATGTCGAAGCACATAGTATATGTAACCGAGGACTCTAAAAAGAAGGGTCCGATGATTCTGTCATGCATCAGGCCGCACCATACATTCACTCCCGGTCTAGCCCTCTGTTGTTCGATGACATAATGGGGATTTTTTGATCCACAGATTCGCATACTGTGCCTATTTACTGTACCAGTGTCGTGGAATGTGGCTTCATCTGAGAAACAGAGACGCTGAAGAAAATCACTATCATGAGCTATGCGCTGCAACACCTCCGTCGCAAATGCAGCGCGGCGAGGCCGGTCATTAGGCTAAAGAGTTTGAACGATCTGTACCTTATAAGCATACAGATGAAGACGTTTGTGTAAAATTTGGTAAACCGTGGCACGGGCAATCTCAGTTTCCAGTGAAGAACGATGAATGGATTTCCTGGAGCTTCGCAGAAATGTTTCCTGAACAGCTGCTGCTGACTCTTGTGTAACCGGTGGTTGTCCCCTTGCAGGAGATCGCCAACACTACCCGTCGCTTTAAACTTTTCATACCAGGCTTTTATGTTTTTTCGGTACGGTGGTCATAGTCTGTGCTGTTTTCTGAAATGACGCTGGACAGTAACCCCCGATTTGGTCTCATGGAACCACAACACGCACGGCGCTTTTTCTTGCATGGAAGCCATTATCGATGAAATACTCCTCTCGTTCAGCAGTAGCGGTCACCTAAAGAACAGAAAGAAACTTTATGAGTGCTGCTATATTATGTTGCCAACCACTTTATTTTAACTTACATTTTCAGTTTTTGAGGGGGTTTGAAGGACGAGAACCACTGACAAAGCTTGCTTTCTAACGATTTCATTTAATAAAAAAACAATATCCCAAATATTGCTACTGGCTGCTTATATTTGTTTTCGATATTTCATTAGCTGCCTATAGAAACATTTGATGTGCGGGGAACAAACACTGGGAAAATGCGAGCGCTTTCTTGTTTTAATTGTCGAATCCCTGCTTCAACGAATGTACTTTTCCTTTATTGTAGTAACGTTGCCGTCCCGGTGGCGCAGAGGTCTAAGCGATGGACTCTGATCATTCGTCCGAAAGGGGTCCGGTTTCATATCCAGCTGAGGCATGGATCTTGTGTTTGCCTTACGGAGCTGGCTCTGTCCTTTCCCTGGAACCAGTGACCCTAAATTAGGGATGGGTGAATGCTTATAATTCATTGAGTTGCTCACGGTGGTCGTTAAAACTCCAGTCAAAAAAGAAAAAAAAAGGTAATGTCCATCATTAATACACACAATTGACGTGGATTAGGAACATCAAACAGAAGTCATCGCTCTTTCCACGTTTTAGTCTGTTAAGAGCTCCAAGAAGCAACCTGACAAGTGGTTTGCCAGTTAGTCGTATGTGAGTCTGGAGAATTCGAGGTCGCTGTAGTGCAGTGGTAGCAGTTTGGGCGCGGAACTGGACGACCTGAGTTCGATTCTTGGTGGCGGCCGATGAGAATTTTTCCGTGACTTACTTATAAATGTGGAAAGAGCGATGACTTCTGTTTGATGTAATGTTCATTGTTGTAATGATCATGAAACGTACTTTCGCATTTGGACATGTCAAACAGAAGAATACCTGGTTATTAAAAAATTAATCATCTTATTTTCCCCCGTCATTATTGATATATTTCACTTTATAAATATATAAACATTCATTAAAATTCTCTATTTTGATTTATGTTTGTAAATTCGATGATTAACGACCACCGTGAGCAACTTAATAGGATATAAGCAGTCATCCGTTCATTAGTTAGGGTCATTGGTTCCAGAGAAGCGAGAGAGGCAGTATTGTAAGAAAAACCCACAATCCATTTCTAACCCGGAGCTGTCTCGGAACAATTATCAGAAGCCAGCACTACAACCACTGCACTACCGGGGCTGCAAAAAGTTCTTTGGATGCAATCCTCGCGATATGGAAATACACTGTAAAAAAAAAATTATACGAATTCGCGGAAAATTCCCAAAAATAACGTGCAGCAAATTTCCCAGTAGATTTCCGACTTTTAAAAAAATTTCAGTATTTTGACAGATTTTTCGTTGTAAGAAATTCCACTGTTTCTTTCAGAAATTCAATCTCGGGGTTTTCCGTTTTTACGCAGAAATCTTCCCTCAAAACTTCGCTTTCCACTGCTTTCAGCAGAGATTATTTCCTGCCATAGGAAATGAAAGAATCTTTATTCTTTGTTCCTGGTGAGGGGTCGATACCGGTACTACTTGGGCACCATCGAAGTATGCTACCGACTGACCTAGAAAGACAATTATCCCTTGATTACATTCAAGAAAAAAATTAACACTATTTGGGCACCATCGGAGTAGTCTACCAACTGACCTAGAAATATACTTATCCCTTGATTACATTCAATAAACAAGTTAAGACTAGTTGGGCTTGAGCACCATCGAAGTACTATACCGACTGATCTAGAAAGACATTTATCCCTTGAATATATTCAAAAAAGAAGTTAAGACTACTTGGGCCCCATCGAAGTACTCTACCAACTGACCTAGAAAGACACTTATCCCTTGATAACATTCAAGAAAGAAATTAAGACTACTTGGGCCCCATCGAAGTACTCTACCGACTGAGATAGAAAGACACTTATCCCTTGATTACATTCAAGAAGAAAATCACATTCCAGAAAGAAATTAAGACTACTTGAGCACCATCGAAGTACTCAACCGACTGATCTAGAAAGACGCTTATCCCTTGATTACATTCAAGAAAGAAATTAAGACTACTTGGGTACCATCAAAATACTCTACCACTGACCTAGAAAGACACTTATCCCTTGATTACATCCAAGAAAGAAATAACATTCCAGAAAGAAATTAAGACTACTTGGACACCATCGAAGTACTCTACCAACTGACGTAGAAGGAAGCTTTCCCCTTGATTATATTCAAGAAAGATATTAAGACTACTTGAGCACCATCGAACTGCTCTACCGACTCACCTAGGAAGACGCTTATCCCTTGATTACATTCAAGAAAGAAATTAAGAATACTTGAGCACCATCGAAGTACTCTACCAACTGACCTAGTAAGACGCTTATCCCCCTGATTACATTCGCGAAAGAAATTAAGACTAGTTGGGCACCATCAAAATACTCTACCGACTGACCTAGAAAGACACTTATCCCTTGATTACATTCAAGAAAGAAATTTCATTCCAGAAAGAAATTAAGACTACTTGGGCACCATCGAATTACTCTACCGACTGACGTAGAAGGATGATTATCCCTTGATTATATTCAAGAAATATATTAAGACTACTTGAGCACCATCGAAGTACTCTACCAACTGACCTAGTAAGACGCTTATACCCCTGATTACATTCACGAAAGAAATTAAGACAACTTTTACACCATCAAAGTACTCTACAGGCTGACCTAGAATGACACTTATCCCTTGATTACATTCAAGAAAGAAATTACATTCCAGAAAGAAATTAAGACTACTTGGGCACCATCGAAATACTCTACAGACTGACCTAGAAAGACGCTTATCCCTTGATTACATTCAAGACAGAAATTAAGACTATTGGGGCACCATCGAAGTACTCTACCGACTGACATAGAAAGACACTTATGCCTTAATTAAATTCAAGAAAGAAATTAAGACTACTTGGGCACGATCAAAGTACTCTACCGACTGACATAGAAAGACACTTATCCCTTGATTATGTTCAAGAAAGAAATTAAAATTACCTGGGCACCATCAAAGTACTCTACCGATTGACCTAGAATGACACCTATCCCTTGATTACATTCAAGAAAGAAATTACATTCCAGAAAGAAATTAAGACTACTTGAGCACCATCGAAGTACTCTACCGACTGACCTAGAAGGATGCTTATCCCTTGATTATATTCAAGAAAGATATTAAGACTACTTGGGCACCATCGAAGTTCTCTACCGACTGACGTAGAAAGACGCTTATCCGTTGATTACATTCAAGAAAGAAATTAAGACTACTTGGGCACCATCGAAGTACTCTACCGACTGACACAGAAAGACAGTTAGGCCTTGATTACATTCAAGAAAGAAATTACGACTACTTAGGCACCATCGAAGTACTCTACCGACTGACCTAGAAAAACGCTTATTGCTTGATTACATTCATAAAGAAATTAAGATCATTTGAGCACCACCGAAGTACTCTACCGACTGACCTAGTAAGACGCTTATACCCCTGATTACATTCACGAAAGAAATTAAGACAACTTTTACACCATCAAAGTACTCTACCGGCTGACCTAGAATGATACTTATCCCTTGATTACATTCATGAAAGAAATTACATTCCAGAAAGAAATTAAGACTACTTGGGCACCATCGAAATACTCTACAGACTGACCTAGAAAGACGCTTATCCCTTGATTACATTCAAGACAGAAATTAAGACTATTGGGGCACCATCGAAGTACTCTACCGACTGACATAGAAAGACACTTATGCCTTAATTAAATTCAAGAAAGAAATTAAGACTACTTGGGCACGATCAAAGTACTCTACCGACTGACATAGAAAGACACTTATCCCTTGATTATGTTCAAGAAAGAAATTAAAATTACCTGGGCACCATCAAAGTACTCTACCGATTGACCTAGAATGACACCTATCCCTTGATTACATTCAAGAAAGAAATTACATTCTAGAAAGAAATTAAGACTACTTGAGCACCATCGAAGTACTCTACCGACTGACCTAGAAAGACGCTTATCCCTTGATTAGATTCAAGAAAGAAATTACATTCCAGAAAGAAATTAAGACTACTTGAGCACCATCGAAGTACTCTACCGACTGACCTAGAAGGATGCTTATCCCTTGATTATATTCAAGAAAGAAATTAAGACTACTTGAGCACCTACGAAGTACTCTACCGACTGACATAGAAAGACACTTATCTCTTGATTACATTCAAGAAAGAAATTAAGACTACATGGGCACCATCAAAGTACTCTACCGACTGACCTAGAAAGACACTTATCCATTGATTACATTCAAGTAAGAAATTACATTTCAGAAAGAAATTAAGACTACTTGAGCACCTACGAAGTACTCTACCGACTGACCTAGAAGGATGCTTATCTCTTGATTATATTAAAGAAAGATATTAAGACTACTTGGGCACCATCGAAGTTCTCTACCGACTGACCTAGAAAGACGCTTATCCCTTGATTACATTCAAGAAAGACATTAAGACTACTTGGGCACCATCGAAGTACTCTACCGACTGACACAGAAAGACACTTATCCCTTGATTACATTTAAGAAAGAAATTACGACTACTTAGGCACCATCAAAGTACTCTACCGACTGACCTAGAAAAACGCTTATTGCTTGATTACATTCAAGAACGAAATTAAGATTACTTGAGCACCATCGAAGTACTCTACCGACGGACCTAGTAAGACGCTTATCCCCGATTACATTCAAGAAAGAAATTAAGACTACTTGGGCACCATTGAAGTACTCTACCGACTGACCTAGTAAGACGCTTATCCCCCTGATTACATTCAAGAAAGAAATGAAGACTACTTGGGCACCATCGAAGTACTCTACCGACTGATCTAGAAAGACGCTTATCCCTTGATTACATTCAAGAAAGAAATTAAGGCTACTTGAGCACCATCGAAGTACTCTACCGACTGAAATAGAAGACACTTATCCCTTGGTTACATTCAAGAAAGAAACTAAGACTACTTGGGCACCATCGAAGTACTCTACCGACTGACCTAGAAAGACGCTTATCCTTTGATTACATTCAAGAAAGAAATTAAGACTATTTGGGCACCATCAAAGTACTCTACCGACTGACATAGAAAGACACTTATCCCTTGATTACATTCAAGAAAGAAATTAAGACTACTTGGGCACCATCGAAGTACTCTACCGACTGACCTAGAAAAACGCTTATTGCTCGATTACATTCAAGAAAGAAATTAAGATTACTTGAGCTCCATCGAAGTACTCTACCGACTGATCTAGAAAGACGCTTATCCCTTGATTACATTCAAGAAAGAAATTAAGGCTACTTGAGCACCATCGAAGTACTCTACCGACTGACATTGGAAGACACTTATCCCTTGGTTACATTCAAGAAAGAAATTAAGACTACTTGGGCCCCATCGAAGTACCCAACCGATTGACCTAGAAAGACGCTTATCCCTTGGTTACATTCAAGGAAGAAATTAAGACTACTTGAGCACCATCGAAGTACTCTACCGACTGACCTAGAAAGGCGTTTATCTCTTGATTACATTCAAGAAAGATTATTAAGACTACCCGAATTGCGTGATAATGAAATGTTTTTCTCTGTCAATGCAGGGTCAATTAGTCATTTTATTGTCTGTTGGAACATATGAATTTTGTAAATATGTTTATAATAATTTTATTTTTTCTATAGAATGATTTCTCAAAATAACATTTTTTAGTCATGATTTTTCAAAGCAACTGAATGTTTTGAAACTCGAGATTTTTATAATGACTTTCAATTATGTTTAAGAAACGGTGAAAGGTACTGCTTCAAAGTTTATTTCACAAAACCCTTAAATATAAAATGTACTGTTGACAACTACTGTATGTATAATAGCAACTTTTGCGTTGAGGGGTCGACAGTCTGGTTCTTAGAGTTAATACATATTATCACCCTTTACATTACGTTAAGTATCCTGTTTCTTAGGGTAACACAATATGAAGTAGCTTGTGATCCAACTGGTGTGGGTGGGGAAAAAATAGCCGTTACTACAATAACTTCAATATCATGCAATATGATATCCACAATATTCGATCTTCCTACGGAACTTCAAACTCAGGTCCTCCGACAGACAATTGAAATTTAATAGTTGAGGAAATCTCAAATGTACTCTCGAACCACTCCTACTACCTGAAATTTCCCGTCATGTGTATACGGAAAAAGAGAAAACAGAATTTTTTCATGAACACCATGAAACTTTCATTAACGGACACGTCCCAACAACGGTAACCTCCAAGCAACGGAGGTTACCGTTGTTCGGACGTGTCCGTTAATGATCATGAATGACGGGTTGATCTCGGGTAACTCGTGCCAAGCAAGATGAGTTTTTTTTTCAGGTCGGGCCAGCTTCATCATCTCATACACTACTGTTTGTGAAAATTGTAACACTAAGAAGGAACCATGCGATTCGAATGAAATTTATACCACACATTACCGATATGACTGCATATATTTGGTCTGCCGAAAAGTAATTGCGTTTTTCCCCTGTGTAAGGGGAATTTTGAATTTGAAACAAAAACTTCAGTCAACAACATATTTGTTCGATGACCTTTTGCCATCTCGCAGGCAAATTTCATGATTCCGCGCTCAAAAACGTTTTTGTTTTTTTCGGCAAAAAACATTTCCAAGAACGATTTGATAGCTTCATTAGCAGTGAAGATTTTACCATTCAAGGCGTTTTTCAACGAACGAAACAAATGGTAGTGTAATGGTACCAGGTCTGGCGAATATGATGGATGTGATAACACATCCCATCCAATGGCACCAATTCTTGACGAGTAACCAAACCTGTATATGGTCTTGCGTTATCATGGTGTAACGCAACACCTTTGCGATTCACCGCTTCTGGACCCTTCTGTTTGACTGCATCACTTAATTTATCCAGCTGACGACAGTACACGTCCGAATTAATGGTTTGGTAACTTAGGAGCAATTCATAATACACAATACCTTTGAAATCCCGCCAGACTTTTAGCATAACCTCCCATTGATGCATATCTGCTTTTGCAGTGCTTTGAGGAGGTTCATCACGCTTGTTCCACGATCTTTTTCGTTCGACGTTGTTGTAGATGATCCATTTTTCATCGCCTGTTATCATACGTTTCAAAAATGGATCGTTTTCTTCACGGTTCAAGAGCGAATCGCAGATGTCAAGGCGCTTAGTGAGATGAATTTCTTTGAGCTCATGTGGTTTTCAAAATAATTTATTTAAGAAAATACGCTGTTACATCATTATTGTTCGCGCTCATCAAAAACATAAAAATACACATGACATTTATAATGATATGTACATATGAAAGAGGGTAAAGCTACCCAGATTAAAATAATAAAAACACGAATGCAGGCAAGCATTCTATGAGTATCGTAATGGTACAGGAATCTGGGGTCAAGTGCAACTCCATAATACGTGAACTACAACTAGAGCAACACAGGAAGCAATTTAGCATATGAGAGTAATTAACAAAATGATATCGGGAGAGTGTACTAGAACAGAGAATGTAAGTAAATGCAACGATGTACGTAATAAACGAGAACAATACACAAACCACAAGATACGAAATCGCAAAGTCGGTGACACATCAAGAACTTTGATCATAAAATACAGGGATGCTAACGGAGATAATAACGTCACAGAACACGACTCAACTAATAAGACATAACGACATACTACAGGATAAAAATATGTTCGTAAGCAAGATCACGTGTAATGTGCAATGTAAGAAAAAAGGAAATTTGTACAACATGTTGCCACACAAATAAAGTTAATTAACAGTGCACACAATGTTATTCGACATTGGTGAAAAAAAAAAGGAAACTGAAGGATAGAGTAAATACACAAAACACACTAGGTACGGTGAGAGGAAAAAACCCCATTAGAGAACAGTGTATACAACCTGGCGGAAACAAAAATCAAAAGCTTGATGAGTCAACGTCTCATGAACAGTATACCACCTTTAAAAAAGTCATGTTGTTTTCAACATTTTGTAAGAAAGAAAAGGATGATGTAGTTCTACACTCTGTTCATAAAAATAGAAGAAACACGACTAATAAATGAATAGAACACTCAGAATGGTTAATATCGTTAAAGTACACATGTAACACAATTATCACTCAGGGAAGCTATGCAGATGAAATCTACAAGAGAGGTGCAGACCCTAGGTTATGAAAGAGGTACAATGTCGTGATGCTGATACAGAGAACAAGAAAGAATACACTAGAAAAATGTACAGCACATTTGCAAAGTGATACGATAATAACGTGATCGCCTATGACACGGATAAAAACTATAATAACTATGTATAAGTACGTACAAACAATTACGATATTTACAGAAAACAGCAGGCAAGTAACATTAATCACAAATGGGGTCACAATAGGAAAAAAAGCACGTACTGTGGTGCGAAACTCAAGTATGTACAACACAATACAGTGTTAACATGGTACCATAACTATGCGTACGTAGGTTGCAACAGTGTGGCTACTCAGAAAAGAAAAAAAGTAAAAACGCAGAGCACTCTTGGCACTGTGAAACAAATAACGAACAAAAGGCACACTGGACTTATTGCACCAAACACAAAAACACACACAACATATACTCAAATGGCGAGACGAACAGAATTCCCATCCATCGTAAACCATCCTGAGTGCTCGGCCCAGGTGGTGTGAAATGTTGTGAGAGAATTTGACAATCGGGTGGTGTTATATTCAAGTCGAAGACGTGCAACTATTCGGCCTGGAAAGCACGATACCAAACGACTTCCGGCCTGGAAAGCACGATAGCAAACGACTTCCGGCCTGGAAAGCACGATAGCAAACGACTTATGGCCTGGAAAGCACGATAGCAAACGACTTATGGCCTGGAAAGCACGATAGCAAACGACTAGATAGCGCCCTGGAAAGCACGATAGCAAACGACTTCCGGCCTGGAAAGCACGATAGCAAACGACTTATGGCCTGGAAAGCACGATAGCAAACGACTTCCGGCCTGGAAAGCACGATAGCAAACGACTTCCGGCCTGCAGAATTGAAAGTGGATGCGATGCAGAACGTTGTGATTGATGAAACATGTGAACGACATGTTTGACAAGTATAAAGAGAAAACAGCAGGTATCTGGTAGACGTGTTGGCGGATGCTTTGTTAATAGAAGCCACGGATAGGCTTGGAATGGAAGATCTTGAGAAACAATGAGGCCAGCCAGGCGGAAAGAAGTATTGAGAAGCGGTAGCAGGATGGGGCAGTGGCAATAGGTGTGGTAAACATCACCGATATTACCACAGAAAGAGCAGAGTGGAGAAGAGACCAGGTACATACGAAAAAGAAGAAGGGGAACAGCGAGACGACGGTGAAGGAAACACCAGTGAAGATTGTGCTCGAGCGCAGAGGAGAGAAGAGAGGAGGAAGCTGACCAAGACGGTCAGGGAAAGCGAGGGAGAGAAGTCAGAGACGGGTTGTGGAAGGTCCGAAGGCGAACGGAGAAAACGATAGAGGGAGGCAGTGGTGAAGGAAAAGACGGGGACGACAGAGTCAAGGAGAGGAAGAAAGAACGGAATAGGAAGACTGGGTCCAGAGACAACACGGAGTCCGTCGGCAGTAACCAAAGCAGGGTAAAGAGAGAGAGGAGGGAAGTGCGAAGTAGGGCATACTCCTCCTCAAGAAAAAGAGTAGGAGTAGAGAAAAGGGAAGAAATGGTTTTCCAGGTGAGGTTAGCAGTAATCAGGGTGTTTACTGTTAAGATGCCAGAACGAACCCACAGTGGGAGGAAAAAGAAAGGTTGGTTATGAGGGTGGATCAGTGAGGAAAAGAAGAGTGGTTCGACAAGGAGATCAAGAGTGGTGACAGGAGGAGCCCGGGAGAGAGGAAGGGATCGGAAAAACGTAAGAGCTTCAGAGATAGTAGACGGAATGTTAGAGGAAGGAAGGGTGTAAAAATCCATCCGAAGGAAAAGAAGAAAAGTGGAGGACGGATCATGGACAGAAAGGAGTGCATCAAAAGAAATCACAAGAGAAGGAGAGGGAGAAGTAAGCAGACGAAGAAAAGTGGTTTTACGGTACGCTCTATAGTACTGATGAATATCAATGAGCCAGATGCCACCATGCGACTCAGGAAGATACAATGTCTGTGCCGCCGACCAATGCTTGGACTGCCAGATGACGGAAGTGAACTGACTATTGATGTCAGTAAGACGAGAGGCCAAGAAAACTGTTGAATTCCAGGAATATGTACATAATGAGAGCAGGTAACGCTTGACAATATGAGCACGTTGAAAATAAGATGTAAATGGAAAGACGAAACGCCAAAACGCAGCTCGGCGCAGAAGCCTTGGAAAAAGGTTCGTCCATGTAGCTTGTCCTGCGGTAAACGGATGACCAGCATAGGTTCCGAGGATCTTCTGGGTCGATGATGACCACACCGCTCCCCAAGGGGAGTCAGTGCGGCCAATCCAAGACCCACACCAGAGACCAGTACTCTTAGAGACATTAAGTGAAGCTCCCGAAACAGCAGCATATTGGTGATAGGTGATGAGCAGGTCCTCAAACTGAGCATCTCTCCTGATGCAAAACGTCGCATCGTCTGCATAGCGGAGAAAGTATACTCGTGATGTCGTGTACTAGCTACGGTAGACGGCAGCGAAGATCGAAGAGAGCGTTGACCAGCAATCAGGAATGGTTCAAAGGCTAATGCAAAAAGTTGCCCCGAGAGAGGGCAACCCTGCCCAATCCCACGTTGAAAAGGAACTGAAACCGTCAGAAAGGAGGCCTCCCGGATATGAAAATGGGCGCCCCGATACAGACTAAGTAAAAGAGTAACCAAAGAAGAGGGGAAACCAAAGCTATGAAGAGTAACAGAAAGATAGTCGTGAGAAATGTTATCGAAGGCTGATTTTTGATCAATGTTAAGCAAGGCAAGTGGTTCAGAAAGTTTACGAGCAAGAAAAACAAGGTTGTGAACAAAAGAGATGTTGTTAGCGATAGACCGACCAGGCACAGTGTATGACTGGTCGCTCGAAAGGATAAAAGGAAGAACAAGATTCAAACGACGGGAAAGGAGTTTAGTAAATAATTTATAGTCGAGATTTAGAATGGAAATAGGACACTAATTTTGCAGGTCCAGGGGGTTACCCTTCTTTGGCAAAAGAACGACGTGGGCCACCCTAAACTCCGGCGGCAGTGCAGAAGAAGATTGAGCCGCGGAGAAACAGGCGAGAAGGAAGGGGAGAAGAGATGGAAGAAAAGCGCGGTAAAAGGAAAGAGGAAGGCCGTCAGGTCCAGGAGAGGCATGAGGATTTAGAGAGGCAAAAGCCTCTCTGAGTTCAGTGGGGGAAATGCCGCGAGAAGAGAAGGACAGAGTTGTGAGGTGACCTGCGGAAGAGCACGAAGAAGGGGGATGATGAAAGAGAGTGAGTCTGCACTACCGCTCGGAATTTATCTTGTAAAAATTGACGAACCTGTGTGTAGATAGTGGCTGAGTCTGATGAAATAGTTCCATCAGACAGACGGAGATGTCGGAGGGTAGTAGATGAACGCCGTAGTCTTTCCGTGCGAGAGAGAAATTCATATGAGTGAGCTGTTGAGGAAAGATTAAGTAATTTCATCCTACATAGATCTTGCTGTGCCATCGGATGAAGCAGCGCTCTAAGGGTATCCTGTACTTCAGGATATGATGGATCAGTGAGAGACATTGAGGAAAGGATCCCACGAAGGTTGCTGATTTGCATACCACGTTCAGTACGGGCAGCAAATGAGTATTGTCGGATTAACATACGAAGCTCAAACTTAATGTCGAGCCACAACTTGAGTGCGCTTGGTGCTGTGGCGAGAAGGTGACGACGATAATCCAAGAATTGACGGATTGTGGTACAGAAAGTTTCGTCCTGAAGCGAGTCATAATCAAAGGACCAGGTACGCTGTGAAGTAATTGGCAGTGCAGAAACGCAGATAGACAGCGTCACCGCTCTGTGATCAGACGAGGTTGTTGGCACATGCCGTGCCTCAGTAGATGCAGGGAGCAGCTCGGAGGAGACGTAAATTCGGTCCAACCGGGCCGCTGACGAACCTGGCCGAGGTGAATTGCTCCAGGTATATGAAACCGTGTTTGGATGAAAATGACGGAATGAGTCAACAAGATGATGGTCGGAGAGGAGTAGCGTAAGCTGATCGACTAAGATAGGACGAAATTCTTTTAGGGACCCGCTGCGGTCCAACGATGGGAACAAAGTGCAATTGAAGTCTCCTCCTAAGACATAAAAATCACTGGGGGAATTGCTGTAAGTGCTGAACGTAAACATTGAAAAAGGGGGTCAATGAGAGATTCATCTGCAGGAATATAAATATTAAATATGTGATAGGTAATATGATCAATACAAAATACACAACATTGTAACAAATCAAGGTATAAATTATTTACAGAGACTGTAGTCAGTGAGTGAAGCAAACGGTTGTGGATGCCAATGGCAAAACCACCGGATTGCAACCGTCTATACGCATGGAAGAACTTAAAAGGCCAACTACGCCAACGATGGAACGGCGTTGTAGGAGAGCATTTCGTTTCTTGAACGAGAAGAACGTCAGCGTTCTCTGCCGACAAGTCTTCATACACTTTTGAGTTTGCGTCAGGGGTGCCAAACCCCCGACAGTTCAGCGAAACTACCTGGAAAGTGGTAGGTCACTTGTAGGTGTCATAGCTTTTGTGACAGTTGTTTGAAGTAGATGGATGTGCTGCCGGATGTGTTTGCCAGCAGCACTCAGGTGGCCAGACGGTTTGGCATAGACATCAATAACTTTATCCAAAGAGGTAAGTTGCTGAAGAATATTTGAAAAATCATTCTCATGTCGCTTGACAAAGGTATGTGCTGTAGCAGGATATTGTTTGACACACATGAGAGAATAAAGTTCCTTGTATGACAATGGTGTAGGCGATAAGTCAAGGCTAGACATTTGGGCAGCAAACTCGTCAAACGGCTCCACTCCATCGGTGGGGTCCGGTGACGTTTCAAAATCAACGACTCGTGCGGGTGAAGTACGGGTCCGGGGGGAAGATCGAGTAGGGCTCACGCGAGCTCGTCCCCTCTTGGCGGAGGCACAAGGTGTTTTCGGGGCTTGACGCTTTTCCAGTCGTACTTGGCGTTCAGGCTCCGAGCTATCGCTCATGGTTTGATCCGCACTGAAATATGCAGTTTCATTATCCGGAATAGAAAGATCTGCCTCTGACGTAACACTCCCTTCAGCTGACTCCACTGGTGGATCGGGAGCACGAAAGTGAGTCTGAGCAAGTATAGGAGGGAAATTTGTCTCATCCACTGGTGGTGGGAGAACAGCAGACGAAAGAAAAGTGTCTAGGCTTGGTGGAACAGCAGTCGGACGCACTGGAGCGGAAACCATCTCCTGGGTCCGGTTGGGAGTCTCCGCTGAACTGCAGACTTGGGAGACGAGGAAACTTTGGGACAATCTTTATAAAAGTGTCCAAATGCTTTGAAGGTGCTGCAATGAAATTCAACTAGGAGATCAACATAACGCACCTGCCCAGAACACTTTACTTTAAACTGCACTGGGATCGTGCGAATGCTGTCAGGAGTTGTGAAGAGGACCCGCGCAACGCGACGTATGCCACAAATAGATTTGTCGTCGGGATCCTTTGGAGCTGATGAGAATGTCTTCACCGTGCCTACAACACGGCCAAGAGTAGAGAGGACGGCATACAACATTGTATCCGTGACTTCCGGTGGCACTGGATAGAATGACACGTTGATAGGTCGCTGCGCTACAGGAGTAGGCTCTAAGAACTGATCACCGAGAGTGAGACCTGTACGTAGGATGGTGGTAGCATATTCAGCTTTACTGAAGTACACCACAACTGTCCCTACCCGCCGGAACATATGAGAAATGGCTTGTGGGTTGAACCTGTTCTTCAGGGCAGTGGAGTACACCTTTAACGGCGTCGCCGGTAAGGCAACAAACACTACACCTTTATCCAAGGCAGAATTAAAGTTAGCACTAGCTGCAGTATCATCAGGAATGTCGAGAGTGATGATGTTTCCTTCTCGGCGAATATAGGACGCGATGCCCGCCGCTCCGGCGTACTGTGTTGGAGTTGATTGGATAGGAATAGAAGTAGTGATTGCCTTAGAGTAAGTGGTGTAGGATGACTGTTGTGCAGGAATAGAAGGAATGTCATCAGAATCGATGACGTCCATAGCAACGTCAGTAGTAGCAAAGTCAGTAGAAGTTGACGTATTAGGAGAAGTTAGCGAATCGACGTGAGAAGAGTGTACGGACGTACCGCTAGATGAGGAGTGCATCACCGCCAGTTGGATCGGACAGCGTAGTGACGGCTCTGGAAGAAGAAGTGGAGTGCTTCCCGGAAGTGAGGTCGTTGCCAAGTCCCCCACCACCGGAAGACGCCATTTGCATGGCACCTCAGTGATAAGCCACGACCAGCTCGGTCGGAAATAAACACAACATAAAAACTCAACTAAAAAATGCACTCACCGGCTCGGGAGTCAAACGGAAAGAAGCACGGTACCTTTATACTTCGTACACACACAGAATTAGAGAACTTAAAGCGCTATATACGTGATTTTAGACACAAAAATGAGGAGCAAAACAAACGAGCTCGTGCAGTACCCACATATCGAGCTTTCTAACGTAACCCAGTTGCTTTAAATGGTTGTCAATGCTCGATTTCGATACGTTCAGATTCTCAGCAATCTCTCGTGTCGTTAAACGCCGATTGGATTCGATCAATCCCTTTATTTTGTCGTCATCAACTTCGATTGGCCTTCCTGAGCGTGATGCATCTTTCACAACAAAATCTCCAGACCGAAATTTTGCAAAGCAATTCTGACACTGCCGTAGTTTTAAGGCATCTTCAGCATACACATAACTTTTTATGAGCTTGTACAGCGTTTTTATTCTTTTCGGAAATAATACAGTAAAACATGACAAAAATGTTCCTTTTGATTGTCCATTTTGAAATGGACGCCAAACACTTTTTAACGAAATCGTGCACTTTCTTTTCCTAAAACAAGCTTGAACTGTCAGCTGTCACGTTGGACTTGCGATTTCAAATGATGTTAGTTACATTTCAAGACATGTTTCGCCATCTATGTGTAAAAAATGAAATGAATTTTTGGCCAACCCAATAAGTGATTTCATTTTCAGAACAATACAACAATTTTTACCTGCAAAAATCAGTATCTCGTGAAGCCCCGCGAGTTGCAATAGAGCTTCTAGACGGCATGGCATTGAATCGAAAAGGCGTCGGAAGGTATCCTGGGTAATTGTTTGCCAGGCGGCATGTATACGAGTCAACAGATCATTGGTCACTAAAGTAATTCACCGATGCTGCCACACGCACGGTCATTCACCAGAAAACGACCGTGCGTGTGACAGCATCGGTGAATTAATTAGAAAATGAGTGAATGACCGTACGTGTGACAGCATCGGTGAATTACTTTAGTGACCTTTCGTACGATAGACTTTTAGCATTTACCAGATCATTGGTACTGACAGCTGGAGGACTTTGATGGGCCAGGAGCCGATTGACCATATCCCAGACATTTTCAAAAGGCGACGTGTCTGGCGAACTTTCAGGCCAGGAAAGAAGCGGTATCTACTGTGCCGCGAAGGGGGCTTGAACATTCCTGGCAACATGTGGTCGGGCATTATCCTGCTAGAATATAGCGTCAGGAGTGCCCTGAGGGAAGTTGTACAACTTCCCTGATGTAGCGATCGCTGTTGAGATTGCCCTCAAGGCCTAGCAGCCGAAATCGCGAATGGCATCCAATGGCACCCCACACCATCACACTTGGAGTATGACGCTCGACAATACATTCTGGAAGAAGCCACTCACCTCAATACCCTCTATAATACGTATGCAGCCACCATGGTAGACCAAGTTGAATCGGGACTCGTCCGAAAACACGACATGTTGCCAATCTGCACGCCATTGGCTGTATTGAAAACCCCATTCTAGCCTGAGGAGTCCATGGTTCGGGGTCAAAGGAATCCACCACAAAGAGATGCGTGCAAACAGTTCTTTGTGCAGCACCCTGCGTCGAACTGTGGAGGCAGACAATGCCACACCTGTTGCATTGCTCCACTGTTGTGATAACACTTGCAAAGATGCGGAACGGTTCGTCACTACCATGCGGATGAGGTGTCGGTCATCCCGCGGTGTCGTCACATTTCTCGGTCCACTGCCGGACTGTCGATGCACCTGCTTCTCCTCGGTCCACTGCCGGACTGTCGATGCACCTGCTTCTCCTCGGTCCACTACCGCCACACACGCATCACTTTCGTGGCGTTATGTTCCGTCCGAGCCGCAATGTCGCGAAAGGAAAATGCACCTTCAAGGAGACCAATCATTCGTCCCCTTTCAAACTTTGTTGTATGGTGATATTGCGCCCTTCGTCGTCGCCGAGGCATTATTGAATCCTGGAGACTGTCCGCTGTCCGCAATGCACTACCGTTGTGTATCCCAAATTGCCCTCTCTTTATACCCCTCACTCAACTGTCCAGAGGGCGCTGCCGGGCTCAGACATGCGCAATGACTCTGCACTTCTAATCATTTGAATATGTCCTACCTTGCTCTGCATATTCTGTAAATTTCACGTGATTACTATCATTCCTTCATGGTGTTGCAATTTTCACAAACAGTAGTTTAAAAAATCCCACCTTAACACCAGTTTATTATATATTCCA
This sequence comes from Macrothele yani, assembly GCA_039090855.1. Classification (NCBI taxonomy): domain Eukaryota; kingdom Metazoa; phylum Arthropoda; class Arachnida; order Araneae; family Macrothelidae; genus Macrothele; species Macrothele yani. Next base: position 104,378,327 of record CM076991.1, on the reverse strand, counting down.
TAAACATTTTTCTTTCTTGAAGTTTGTTTTTAGAAATTTGAAAAGAAGTCTCAAAGTTCGACCATGACGTCACGTCTTGGATATTAGTTAAGGACTGTTGAGAGCGATCAACCATTCTTCTGACAGCTGAGAATGTTTTTACCTGAAGAAGCAACTGAAATGAAGACCTGCGCAAAAGACAGGCTTACTGATGAAAAAAGTGTATCAGTAGAAATCTGTACACCAACCACTCATCGAGAAAAGTGAAATACAGTGTGATTCGTAATTAGTGCCGGGGTTTCAGTGGCATATAATCGGAAAACGGGAAACAACAAACTAAATCCACAAGCAGAACACGACAGATGACAACTAAAAGTTTTATTACCTGTAGGATCGATGCATCAGATTCCTAAATCACTTCGACATACGCACCTTTCGTGGCATGTGAGATATGCAAGCGATAATCAATTTCCCGCCAAGTGTTTGCCAGGATTTACGGCATTACTGTTGCTATCGCAGCACCAATTCTAATATTCAGGTCATTGAGGGAGGTCACAGGAGGTCTGGTAAACGGTATTTTTCACGTATCCCCACAGGAAGAAATCCAGTAGCATAATATCGGGTGAGCGCGGAAGCTCCGGAATGGATACACCATGTCCAACATAGGGCCTAGTAAAATGCAAGTCAAGAAATTCTCGGACAATAACAGTCCAATGCGGTGGTGCGTCATCGTGCTGGTACACCACATTGAGGCTGCCGATCTTCCAACTGGGGGCCGCGGGTGGCCTATTGGTCAACGTTCGTGACTGCCGCGGAAAGGACCTCAGGTTCGATCCCAGGCAGGTGCGAACGCTCGATCCACTAAATATCTGCCGTGCGTCGGATGGGCACGTTAAGTTGTCGGACCCCGGGTACTGGGGTGACGGATCACTTCGTCCGTGTTCATTTCGCCCACGTTCATTTGGTCCAGTTCATTTCGTCCAAAGCTCACTTTGTCCACTGTTCACTTCGTCCGCTGTTCACTTAGTCCAATGTTCACTTCGTCCACTGTTCATTTCGCCCACCGTTCACTTTGTCCACATTCATTTCGTCCTCAGAATGAATGGAATACCGTGAGAATTTTCTGTTTTCATTGAATTTTTGTTATAGGCCGAAGAAAAGGTCAGCGGACATTGCTTGCATGCGATTCTTCTTCCTGTCAAAGTTTCTCGATTAAAACGTAACGATTTTAAATGTTGTTTAAAGCAAAACGAGAAACTGAACTTTAAAGAGCTTTTTAACTCTTTTGTGTGGTACGATGTCAATCACTACAGCATGACTCACGCTGTGTTCGGAAAACGACTATAAGGTGGGATTTTCTAATAACTCTGCACTTTTACTTAGGCACTAAATATTTACATAATATGTCAAGTTACTAATACTTTTCTCTTACTTACTTAGACACTGAGTATTAATTACTATGCCTCATGCGTAGGCCCTTTTGACAGTTTTTATTCTGCCGATGTCATATTCATAATGTTCACGTATCAAGTCAAGATAATATTATTGTGCGTTTACTGAGGCACGAAATATTAATTCACAATCCCTAGGCTTAAGCCTTTTTTACAGTATTTATTCTACCGATGTCATATTCACAACGTTTACGTATCAAGACAAAGTAATAATATTTTGCTTTTCCAAAGCACTAAATATTGTTTCATAGGCCCTAGGCCTAGGCCTTTTTTACAGTTTTTATTCTATCGATGTCATATTCGTACGTTTACATATCACGTCAAATTAATAATATTGCGCTTTTGCTTCAGGCACTCAAAATTAATTCATCGGCCCCAGGCCTAAGCCTTTTGAACAGTTTTATTCTACCGATGTCATATTCCTAGCGTTTATAAAAAAGGTCAGGTCAATATTATTGCGCCTTTACTTTGAGACCAAATATTAATTAATAGTCCCAGAGGCATAGGCGCAAAGCCTATGAATAAATACTTAATGCCTAAGTGAAAGCGCATTACCAACCAGAACACTTATTATACAAACGTTATGAATTATTATGTGTGGTGGATTTAAAACTGGTAAAAATGCCTGGACTTAGGCCTATTATTTAATGTTTTGTGCCCAAGTAAACCTCAATATAATTAATTTGATTTGATATGTAATCGATATGAATATGACAAGGCCGCCCCCGGTGGCGCAGTGGTCTAAGGCGCTGGCCTCTGATCATTCGTCCGAAAGGGGTCCGGGTTCGAATCCCGGTGAGGCATGGATGCTGTGCTTGTCTTATGGCGCTGGCTCTCTCCCTTCCCTGGAACCAGTGACCCTAAATTAGGGACGGGCGACTGCTTATAGCCCATTGAGTTGCTCGCGGTGGTCGTTAAACCTCCAAAAAAAAAAAAGACATCGGTAGAATAAAAGCTGTAAAAAAGGCATAGATCTAGGGATTGTGGATTAATATTTCGTGTCTCAGTAAAAGCACAATAGTATTACCTTGACTTGATACGTAAACATTATGAATATGACATCGGCAGAATAAAAACTGTCAAAATGGAGTACGGATGAGGCATAGTAATTAATATTTAGTGCCTAAGTAAAAGTGCAGAGTTATTAAAAAGTCCCTCCTTATAGTCGTTTTCCGAACATAGCGTGAGTCATGCTGTAGTGATTGACAGCGTACCACACAAAAGAGTTAAAAAGCTCTTCAAAGTTCAGTTTCTCGTTTTACTTTAAATAACATTTAAAACCGTTACGTTTTAATCGAGAAACATCGACAAGAAGATGAATCGCATGCAAACAATGTCCGCTGACTTTTTTTCCTGCCTATAAGAAAAAGTCCATGAAAACAAAAAGTTCCCACGGTATTCCATTCATTCTCAGGACGAAAGGAATGCTGACAGAGTGAACGGTGGACGAAATGAACAGTGAACGAAATGAACATTGGACTAAATGTACAGGGGGCGAAGTGAACAGTGGGCAAAGTGAACGTGGACGAAATGAACACTGACAAAGTGATAGGGAACCGGGTACTGGCCCCCGGTAATAAATAAGGGCGTCTTCCTCCCCGTTTCTACTTCACTTCCGTGTCACTTTCCTACCGGGCACTCTAGCCCAAATCTCCTAGCTTCCAATTTCTTAGGGTTGTTTAAAACCTGGGGTCAGACACTCCCTTCCTAAAATCCTCTACATTTGATCTTTCAACTGAGACAAGAGATACAGCTGTAGCATGTCCAGATAGGTCAATGCTGTCACTGTTTTCTCCACAAAGAAAAAGGGCCCCAATACTTCTGAACATGACAAAAAGTACCAAACGTTCATCTTTTGACCATCCCGTTCGACTTCTTGAATGGCGTGAATGTATACATGGTAGGTCCCCTTGTAGCTGAAGTCATTTACGTACAAAGTCTTACATTTAGCACCACGCTCACCTGTTTCGGCCTCACTTTTAATTTGTTTACCTTACTTAATTACACCAATTCCACGCTACTTATTTCGTCCTTCTACCGTTCGAACTTCAGTCATTCGGCTTTCGACTTTGGTGTTGTTTAGTCCTGTTGGTGCTTACGAGTGTTCCAGCCATTGCCAGGTAAGTATTTTCATATTTTAGTTGTCTATAGGGTTTGGATTTTGAGTATGCTTCAAATTTTAATTTATTTAAAGGCTTCATATTGTTCATTTGGTTTAGTGGCTTTGGGTTATGCATTAAATATTATAGGCCTTTTGTCCAGTCCTTTCTAACAGATTTTGTCCAAGTGTATGAAATATTTATTCCGAAGTAAAGCAAAATATTACTAATTTGGCTTGATGCAATGCTTATAAATATTACTAACTTGACTTGATGTATGAATATTATATGAGCTTATGAGCACTACGGAAAAAAATTGCTAAAAAGGCCTAAGCCTAGGCCAAGGTATTAATATTTAATGCCTAAGTAAAAGTGCTATAATACTAACTTGACCTTGTGCCTAAACCTTATTTTTATGAGCACAATTTAGCAAAGACTGTTAAAAAGGCCTTGGCCTAAGCCAAGATATTCATATTTAATGCGGAAGTAAAGGCGTAATAATACTAACTTGGTCTCTAAACCTTATGAATATGAACACTGTAGGGGTGAGAAATTACGCCCCTATATAAATTATGTGTTAGACATTAAATCCCATCGATCCTAACGGATATAAACATTTCGGAACAAATATTTCCAGGTGTATTATTTGGAAACGACTGTAAAACGTGGTAATGTACCGACTAGGGGACATTCCGATGTGCCTGCTTGACAGGTCTATTGTATTCACGGAAGGCACAGCTGTTGTTCCTAGCCAGAGGAATTGCAAGCTGCAGGACACACGGGAGCTCGAGGTCACAAAGGGGATAGTAAGAGGTCACGAGAGGATAGCTCAAGGTCAGTGACGGAGCTCACAGCTCAGGGAGAAAAGGGTAGGGGCACCAAGAAGCAGGGGGGGGGGTCGCCTGCTCTTTGCGTGTTCCGATTAGGGAGAAGAGAGAGCCTCAGGCAAGTGAGGCAGGAGCCAATCAGAGGCGAGGAGAAGTCACGGGAAAAACTTCAATGTAGGAGTGAAAACGACACAGTTGATGGAGAGCGAGCGTGGAGGACGGTTGACGACACAGCGTGTGCTGTTAGAGGTTAGGAGGTGCTGGGTGACAGCACTGGGTAAAAGAAAGTTTGGTGATAGAAACATGCCGGTTAGGGCACGGGGAAAGCGAACGTAGTTGGAATCAGACACGTGGGTCTGGAACGACGTACGGAGAAAGCGTTTTGAGAGAACACGTGTTCGGGACAGAACACAAGGCGTATCTTCCGGAACAAAGGAAGGGAGACGAACGGAAGGTTACGACGATTAAAACCTTTCAAGTCTGTGATAGAAAAAGAACGGGCAAAGAGTATTAGCAGGAAAGGGTATTCTCGAATAATTAGAGACCCTGATCATTTTTCGCGTGGAACTGCAGTTACAGGAACTCGAGGTCAAGGAACAATAGCTGCCGGAACAATTTACTTTTGATTAAATGTTTTTGTTAAGTTTTCAACAAGACTGAGAGTAAATTCATGCTTGAATTTGTCTTGCCATTATTTTTACTTCCCCTCTCCTGAATAGCAGATTTATAGTAAAGCTGGGTGAGGAAGAACGCCGGGCTGTCTTCAATTTTTTTCATTGATAGACACTCTCCAGACAAAGAACCTTATAAATAGTTTTCCTTCCTGCTGTGGGGAAATTTTCATCAGCGCTGGAAGCCAGTGGATGTTTAGCCGAGGAGCCATTAATTAACATAATGAGCTTCCACCCCTACAGCAGAGATAAGGAAATGGCGCAGTCGGTGGGATTGATATGTTAGGAGAGTTTAGTGGAAGTAATTAGGTCAATTTCATTCAGCGAAATAGAGACTGTGTTCGAGGACTCGGACAAAGATAACTCCTGAGTATAACAGCAGCATGTGGCAGGAAAGTGGTGAAACAACGTGAGCTCCTTAGGTAACAGCAGCACGTGGCAGGAAAGCGGTGAAACAAAGTGAACTCCTGAGGTATCAGCAGCACGTGACAGAAAAGTGGTGAAACAAAGTGAACTTCGAAGTGTAACAGTGGCACGTGGCAGGAAAGTGTTAAAACAAGGTGAACTTCAAAGTGTGACTGTAGCACGTGGCCGGAAACGGTGAGACAATTAAAGGACTGTGCTACAATAAAGGACTATTGTGCAACGGAACCGGTGGACCAGAGAAGTCGACGAATAACGCTCGTAACCAGAGCAAGGATCGGAAGTTCCATGAAAATCCCGTAACCAGGGACGGATAATTACGTCTCGCGTGGCCAGCGAGACCGGGCTGCATTCCTGTTTAGGGCGCTCCTTCGCGGGCCGCGGTCGAAGCCGCTACAGAGAAGCTGAGGCGGCCAGAAATGCTCCGATAAGTACCACTTTGTTGCCGAAATTTATATTCGTGGGTCAATACCGAGTATAAGGTTAGGAAAGAAAAATTTTAGTAGGAAGTTTGGGGCGAAAAGGCCGAGGGAAAAAAATGTTTCTTTTGTCAGTTTTGTAAAGGAATAGGTTACAGTAAGTTTTAGAAAACTCATTTTCAGTATTAATGCTTAAAGTGAATAGGAATTGTAAAGTGTTTTGTTATGTAAAGAAAGGAAATAAGTGATATTACTAGGAATTTATTGCATTACAAAAAAAAATTGTTAGATAATAGTACTTCAAGGTTGAGAGCAAAGGCTATCGTCGGGAAATTGTAAAATGTCATTATATAATTGCATGTGTATTGTGCATTGCGTATTGTATATATATATGTATTATATATATATATATAAGGTCAAGTGATGCGTAACATCACGGCCTCTCTTTGACAAATGTCAACCCCGCCTTCTCGTGGTACATCCTGTTCCCACTAAAGGGGCTCTGACGACCGCCAATAGCGGTATAACTATACCATCGGGATTAGAGGAAATGCTATCCCACACTCACCAACCCGCTTGGCCAGCGTGGTGAGTTATGGCCAAACCCCTCCAAAATGATTCCACAACTTAAATCTTGGCCCCAGGTCTCCGGCAGCTGGAATGTACCTGGCCAAGGCAGCGGCCAGTGCGACATGAAGGCAGAGGGTGCTAAGAATCCCCGGACGACCGGACTAGGCTGCCATCTGATGCTGACCTTGGCTACGTACAACGGACGCTCCCTATCTTCTGATTCAAGGCTTCTTGAATTGGAAGAGGAACTACAAAGGATCAAGTGGGACATCGTCGGGCTAAGTGAGGTAAGGAGAAAAGGAGAAGATCTCATTAAACTGAAAAGTGGACATCTCTTCTACTATCGTGGGACAGATACTGGCAGAACTAGTGGTGTTGGATTTATAATAAACAAGAAACTGAAGGATAAAGTTGTAGAAGTTGAAAGTTCCTCTGACAGAGCTTCACGACTCGTTATCCAACTCTCGAGAAGATACCAGGCTCAGATTATTCAAACTTATGCACCCACCACAAGTCATGCTGAAGAAGAAATTGAAGAATTTTATGAGGAAATTCGTGATCTAAATAATAAAGGTAAGCAGCACTTGAAGATAATTATGGGAGATTTCAATGCAAAAATAGGGCAACGGCAACAGAATGAAACTTCAGTAGGTAAATTCGGTCACGGTAACAGAAACCAACGTGGAAATACTCTCGTAGAGTTTGCAGAGGCAGAAGGGTTTTTCATCTTGAACTCCTTTTTCAAGAAAAAGCCACAAAGGAAATGGACATGGAGACATCCAAATGGGACGACAAGTGAAATTGATTTTATTATGTGTAACAAAAAATTCGTCATAGAAGACTGCAGTGTGCTAAACAAGTTCAACACAGGCAGTGACCATAGATTGGTGAGATGTAAGATGCACCTCAACACTAAACTCGAACGTAGCAAGCTCATAAGACAAACAAAATGTATTGACATAACCAACCTTAAAAAAACACCATAATACCTTCAAATTGGAACTGAAGAACAGATTCTCTGCTTTAGAAGGCCTAACATCGGAAGAAGTGGATATTTCTGAAGTTAACAGAAAAGTAACCAAAGCTCTTATGGAAACTGCAACAAAATTAGCTGGGTCTAAGAACAAATTGCATGTGAACAAATTATCAGGAAAAACCAAAATGTTGATGTAAAAAAGAAGAGTGGTGAGGACAACTAAAGAAGATGTGACTTCCAAAGTGGAATATATAGAGCTATGCAAGACAGTACGAAAAAGTATCACTGAAGACGTAAGGAAATTCAACTGTGAACTAGTAAGGAAAGCAATTGAAAACAACCAAAGCCTAAAGATAGCAAAGGGACATCTCAGTAAAGGGAAAAAACAGATTATGGCACTGAGAAAAGAAGATGGTTCTGTAACAAGAAATAGAGGCGAAAATTTGACAAGAGTGAAAGATTTCTTCTCCAAATTATATGAAAGGGATGATACATGTACTCCAGACATCATGAAAGGTATCAATACCAGAGTTCTTCCAGTCCTTCCAGCACAAGTTGCACATGCAATCAAGAACATGAAGCGGGGAAAAGCTCCAGGAGAAGATGGAATTACTGTAGACATCATACAAGAAGCAAGTGGAGAAATCGAAACAGTACTCGCCCAAATTTTCACTCGATGCCTTAATGAAGGGAAAATTTCTGAGGATTGGAACAACGCTACAATGATCTTGCTACATAAAAAAGGTGACATTGAGGATCTCAGGAACTACAGACCTATCAGCCTCCTATCAGTGGTTTATAAAATCTTCACTAAAGTTCTTTCACACCGCTTTAAGGTGACACTGGACATGGCTCAACCGAGAGAACAAGCTGGATTCAGGAGTGGCTACAGCACAATAGATCATATCCACGTACTGAGAGAACTAATTGAAAGAGCGAGGGAATATGAACTTCCATTGTGCATGGCTTTTATCGATTATGAAAAAGCCTTTGATTCGGTGAAACCATCAGCAGTTGCAATGGCTCTGAAATCCTGCGGTATTGAAGATGCATACATTAATATTATTAATAACATCTATGAAAATGCAAGTGCAAAGATTCGGCTGTTTGAAAATACAACACACATAAAAATTGGAAAAGGAGTGAGACAAGGTGACACCATATCTCCGAAGCTCTTTAATGCCACATTGGAAAATGTCTTTCAATCACTGACCTGGGAAAACAAAGGGATAAAGATTAATGGAGACTATCTAACCCACCTTCGTTTTGCTGATGACGTAGTCATTTTTGCAACTACTCCATCAGAGCTACAAAGTATGATCCAGGAACTTGCTGACAAGAGTAAAGAAGTGGGATTAAAAATGAACTTTCAGAAGACAAAAGTGATGTACAATGCTTTTACAAGAAATGAAGATTTATCGATTGATGGAGAAAAGCTGGAGATAACAGACACGTACGTTTATCTTGGACAGCAGATATCAAGTGAGGGTCACATTGGTGAAGAAATTAATCGGCGTACAAAACTTGCCTGGAGAGCTTTTGGAAGAAACAGCATAATTTTCAAGAGCAATATGCCATTATGTCTTAAAAGAAAAGTGTTTGATCAATGCATCCTTCCAGTGCTTACGTATGGTGCAGAGACGTGGACCTTAGCTAAAAGAGACATACAAAGGCTGCAAACAACTCAAAGAAGCATGGAGAGGTGCATGCTTGGTGTAACCAGGAGAGATAAGAAGAGGAACTCGTGGATCCGAAAAATGACAAGAGTGGAAGACATCATGATCAGAGTTAAATCCCTGAAATGGCAATGGGCTGGACATATTGCCAGAAGAACAGACCATCGATGGACAGCCGAAATTTTAGATTGGATTGCAAGGGACAGGAAAAGACCCAGAAGAAGACCACATGGAAGATGGGTGGATGAAATTCGAAAGTATGCGGGAGTGACATGGAGGAGACTGGCACAAGACAGACCGTTGTGGAGGAAACTTGGGGAGACCTTCGTCCAGCAGTGGATTGATAATTGTTGACAATGATGATGATGATGATGATATATATATATTTAGTGTATAACAATAAATGAGCAGCTTTTGGAGGGGAAAAAGAGTGGTGAATCAGAGGACACGTGGTCCGAAGGGAAAGAAGAGGATAATAATGAAAGGGAAAATGACTTAAATTCTAGTAACGAAGTGTCTATTAACGTAAGAAAAACGTTAGAGAATACAGTAAATATAGAATGGCAATATAAACTTAGAATGTTAGAATGGAAGGAGACAAAATTAGCAGCAGAGCGAGAACAAAGGAATTTAGAGGCACAAAGGGAACTGGAAAAAATGAAATTGGAGATTCAGCTCTTAGATAAAAGAGAAGAAAGGGAGTTCCAGCTTAAGAAACTGCAGCTAACTCAAGAAAAGGAAGAGGCGTTGGCACAGGGAAGAAATCAAATGAAGTTAGCAGATTACATGAGGATCCTAGAAAAGACCTTACCCAAAAGTCCTAGTAAACCAGAAGAGGTTTTAGACTTTTTTGATTCCTTAGAAAGAGCTTTCATTTTACATACAGTCCCAGAAAACATGCAAGGAAGATTAGTCATAGCACTATTTAATTCAGATTGTGTCAATCATTTATTCCGGAGACTAACGGTGGAGCAATATGATTGCTACGAAACCGTCAAAGAGACCATTTTGTGGGAATGTCATTTAACCCCAGACATTTATCTACGACAGTTCGAGGCCCTCCGTAGGAATAAGGGAGAGAGTTACCAGCAATTGGCGGGACGCATGGGAAGAACTCTTAAGTATTATGTAGCGAACAGTGGGATAAGTACCTTTGATGAACTAATGAATCTTTTAGTTTGTGATAAGTTAAAAGGATTGTTGTCCCCCAGTTTCAAAACTTACCTACTACAGAGAGGATTCCTGGGAAAGCTAGTTCTAGCGAAGGATTTAGGGGAACTGTGTGATCAGTACGAGTGCCATGTGGAAGCGTTAAAGTGGAGAGAAGAAAAGACGAAGGGAAATTTTCGGGTAGGCTCTAACAGTAAGGGGCAGCATTATAGCTCGGAAGAAATGAGAACTGAGAAGAAAGAACTTAGTGGAGTTCTGTTTCAAAAAGGGAAATTTCCGACGGCAGGTCAGGAATTCAGAAGTAGAGTGGGAGACAATAGACCACCAGGGAAGCCGGGAAATTCCTATTTTGATGCGGGAATGAGATGTTTTAGATGTGGACAGATGGGTCACCGAAAATTTGACTGTAAGCAGAAGATACCCCAGGGACATGACAGTAAACACACTCCGTATAATCGGAGAAGTGAGGCAGCTAAGAAAGTGAGCAGGGTAGCGACGAAAGAGGAGGAAAGCACTGTAGAGAAACAAGGGGAACCCGAACAAGACCTTATCCAGAATGTGAGAAAAGTTAGTGCAAAAATGGGGAGAGTGTTGTGTCCCACGGGCAGTAGTGTGGAAGTAAGGGAGCAATTAGTGGTAGCCACAGAGCAAGGGCAGCAGTCAAAAATTTTGGTAGACAGCGGAGCGGAGTTCAATTGTATGAGACAAGGCCTATTAGGGGAAGAACAGATGGAAGAAGCAGGGGAAGTGACTTTGTCCGGGTTTGATGGACGTACCGCGGTATTTCCAGTTAAGAGGTTGCAGGTTAGGATTGTGGAGGCGGGATTGGAGAAAGCCGGGGACGCATTTTTAGGGACGAATGAGATGATTGCGCTATTGTGCCGAATCTCATCAACGAGGTCATGGTTACCCCAGATGTTTATGTCAAGATGAACACGGCGAGATATTCGGAGTGCGCCCCCTATAAGGGAAAGGCGTTATGTGAGGAGGATACAGTCCAGGAGGAGAAACTAACGAGACCCCAGAAGTTAGGGACTCAAGGAGTTAGCGCCAGTATAGGGGCTAACCGAATTAATGGGAAAGGTAGTGGAGAGACGCTGAAGATAGGAGCAACACCGGGAGAAGTAGGCGGAGTTTTAGGAGTGGAAGGGTCAAGCAGCCAATCAGGGCCAGGCGTGCTTGACGAAGAGAACAGCGAGCAGGTGACGGTGTTTGCAGGTAATCCATGCCGCGAGGATGAAGACAACAGCCGGGAGGGCGAGGCGTCGGACCACAGCAAATTCAAAGTACAGCAGGAGGAGGACGTAACCCTAACAGAGACACGCGAGTGGGCGAAGGAAGGTAAAGGAGAGTATGTCTATGTGGAAGGATTATTATATCATCAGGAAAAGTGTTAGGGCAAAACACCAATCAGTTAGTAGTTCCCGAGAGTAGGAGGGAACAAATATTAAAGCTAGCCCATGATTCTGCGTTCGGAACCCACTTGGGATATAAGAAGATATTAGAAAGAATAAGATACTCCTTCTATTGGCCCTCCATTAAGAGAGACATACGTACATACTGTGATGCATGTGAGGCGTGTCAGTTACGATGACCCATCACAAGAGGTGACCGGGTACCGATAACCGCGATTAGGAGGCCCGCTTTACCTTTTCAGACAGAAAATGTCAATCGTATTGGACCGATGGACACACTATCAAGTAAGGGGCATCGGTGGAAAATAGTTACGATGGACCAGCATACTATGGGGCCGGAGGCCGTAGTTTCAGAAGAAGGGGAGGAACCCATGCAGCAGCTGAAGCTGGTCATAAAAAGTTCAGAGGATGCGGGGTTCGCAGGAAATTTGGAAATATGTTGCTTAGCCAAAGAGGAAATTAATTATTTGGAACAGGTGGTCGTCTCGGGAAATCACCAGCCGGACCCGGGTAAATTACCGGCGGTCAGAGATCTGGATCCCACAAAAACCAAGAGGGGAGTACATAAGTTACTAGGGTTATGCAACCACTACAAGGAAGGCCTACCCAGGCTCGCCGAAATAGCGAAGCCACTGTCGGATTTGACAGGGAAAAAGGCAGCAGGAAAAGTTGAGTGGACGCCATCGCTCGGGGAAGCTTTCGAGTCGCGGAAGCTGAAATTATGTACAGCGCCTGTACGGTCCACACTAAAATTTGACCAGCCGTCCGGGTTACATACGGACGCGGGTTCTTTTGCAGTCGCGTGTTGCCTAGGTCAGCGGGATGATAGAGGGAGGATCAGGCCCGTGGCTTACGCGAGCAAAAAATTAAATGACACACAAGCAAGGTGGGCAGCTAGCCACAAGGAGGCATATGCTATTGTTTGGGCTCTACAAAAATTTGAAGGGTGGGTTTTCGGCCATCAAGTAGAGATCCTGTCAAACCATAACGCCTTGATATTTTTAACTAGTGCGGCTTCACAAAGCTCAAAATTACAGAGGTGGAGTGTAGCCATTACCCAATTCAACCTCACGATTTCTCACGTCGCCGGCAAACTCATTCCTCATGCCGACGCCTTATCCAGGTTGAATTTTAAAGAAAATAGCACGAGCTGCTAAAGACAGCATTACCACAGAAAAGGTAGAGACCCAGTGAGGCTACTTAGTGGTACTGACAGCGTAAATATATGTGTCTAAAGAAGTGTATTAATACAGTGAAATCTTGTGTGTAGAAAAAAAAAAAAACGAAAGAAAAGTTCTGAGTGGCACTGACTCATCATGCGAGAGGAAGATCCCGCATGTTTCGTTCAGCAGGCAGGGGCCTGTAGGGGCGAGAAATTACGCCCCTATATAAATTATGTGTTGGGAATTAAATCCCATCGATTCTAACGGATATGAACATTTCGGAACAAATATTTCCAGGTGTATTATTTGGAAACGACTGTAAAACGTGGTAATGTACCGACTAGGGGACATTCCGATGTGCCTGTTTGACAGGTCCATTGTATTTACGGAAGGCACAGCTGTTGTTCCGGGCCAGGGGAAATGCAAGCTGCAGGGCACACGGGAGTTCAAGGTCACAAAGGGAATAGGTAGTTAGAGGTCACCAGAGGATAACTCAGGGTCAGTGACGGAGCTAACAGCTCAGGGAGAAAAGGGTTGGGGTACCAAGAAGCAGGGGGGGGGTCACTTGCTCTTCAGGTGTTCCGATTAGGGAGAAGAGAGAGCCCCAGGCAAGTGGGGCAGGAGCCAATCAGAGGCGAGGAGAAGTCACGGGAAAAACTTCAGGATAGGAGTAAAAACGACACAGTTGATGGAGAGCGTTCGTGGAGGACGGTCGACAACACAGCGTGTGCTGTTAGCGGTTAGGAGGTGCTAGGTGACAGCACTGGGTAAAAGAAAGTTTGGTGATAGAAGCGTGCCTTTTAGGGCACGGAGAAAGCGAACGTAGTTGGAATCAGACACGTGGGTCTGCAACGACGTACGGAGAAAGCGTTCTGAGAGAACACGTGTTCGGGACAAAACACGAGGCATATCTTCCGGAACAAAGGAAGGGAGACGAACGGAAGGTTACCACGTTTAAAACCTTTCAAGTCTGTGATAGAAAAAGAACGGGCAAAGAGTATTAGCAGGAAAGGGTATTCTCGAATAATTAGAGACCCTGATCATTTTTCGCGTGGAACTGCAATTACAGGAACTCGAGGTCAAGGAACAATAGCTGCCGGAACAATTTACTTTTGATTAAATGTTTTTGTTAAGTTTTCAACAAGCCTGAGAGTGAATTCATGCTTGGAATTGTCTGGCCATTATTTTTACTTCCCCTCTCCTGAATAGCAGATTTATAGTAAAGCTGGGAGAGAAAGAACGCCGGGCTGTCTTCAATTTTTTATTGATAGACACTCTCCAGACAAAGAACCTGATAAATAGTTTTCCTTCCTGCTGTGGGGAAATTTTCATCAGCGCTGGAAGCCAGCGGATGTTTGGCCGAGGAGCCATTAATTAACATAATGAGCTTCCACTCCTACAAATACGATGCTGTACAAACTGTTAAAAGGGGCTAAGCATAGGCCAAAGTATTAGTATTTAATGCCTATGTAAAAGCGCAATAAAACTAACTTGGCATGGTGTCTAAACCTTATAAAAATGAACGCGATGGAATAAAAACTGTTAACAAGGCTTAGACCTAGGCCATGGTATTAATATTTAATGCCTAAGAAAAAGCGCAATAATACCAACTTAACTTGGTTTCTAAATTTTTTGAATGTGAGCACGATGGAATAAAAACTGTTATATATAAGCTTAGGCCTAGCTTAGGCCTAGCCATAAGCTTAGGCCTAGGCATATTATTTTATTTTTAGTGCTAAAGAAAAAGCGTTATATTACTAACCTGTCTGGACACCCAGACAGGTTAGTAATATATAAATATAATCACAGCGGAAGACAATCAAAATCGTACGTTTTCCTGCATGCGATTTGTATGTAACCAAAATTTGTAAATGCGACGAATTTGACCGCGACGAACTGACGTAGTCGACAAATTGGTCCGCGACGAATCGTCGTGGTCGACGAATTGACTCGCGACGAATCGCCGTAGTCGCCGAACTGACGCGCGACGAATCGTCGTAGGCGACGAATGAATTTATGCAGGTGACGAATTGACGCGACACCGATGTAGATGGCAAATTTGAGGGACAGTAAAGATTTGAATCATGTCCAAATAAATTTCTTTTGTGTTTATGGATTCTGCAAAAAGGAAAGGTCCGATCACACGGTCAGCCAACAAGCCACACTACGCATTCACTTTAGGACTATCCCGGACATGTTCGATGAAGTGATGTGGATTCTCAAATCCCAAAATTCTGATATTGTGACGGTTGACTTTACCTAAAACATGAAAAGTTGCTTCATCTGTAAAAACAAAGTTTCATAGGAAATCATTACTTGCCTTTACATGATTCAGCATGTCCACAGAAAAGCTAAAACTGCGTGCCTTGGGGCCTTGCTGTAAAGCTTGCAGTCTGCACTTTGTAGGTATTTAGTAGGAGTTTTTAGTGTGAGAATGTATGCGCTGTTGCACGATAAATCGGCAATTACTTTGCAGGAGTTTGTATCGATTTAGTGGAGCACGTGAAAAGGCTTGATGAATGTTTTCGACGTCGCCTTTGCCAGCGCTCAGTCTGTCACATCTTGGCCTAACAAGGGGACTTCCAGTTTTCAGAAACTCTTGAAGCAAGCTAAGGTACTATTACGACCTGGAGGATCTTTTCCAAATTTCCAACTAATATTTCTTTCCATTTGGCTGACAGATTTTGTTTCGAAAAACCATCCAACATATATCGCTTTCTTTGCTGGACTTGACATTTTTTCAACTAACCTTGCGATTGGATCAGTAGCGCCGTCTAGTGACCCAATTGGGAAACAGAAAAAAAACTTTTTTACGCTTTCCAACCGTAGGTTGAAAAAGCGTATATGTTCCAGCTTTGTCCGTTTGTCCGTCTGCACGAAAACTCGCGTAAAACTCGTCCGATTTCGATGAAATTTTAGTATGTGGTAGGGGACCACATGAGAACGAACCCTATTGAAAATGGACGAAATGGGGTCAAAGGTCAGGACACAGGAGCGGCATCCATTCCATTGCACTTATGCGTCATGACTTGGGTAAAAATTGTTCGATTTCGATGAAATTTTATCATGTTGTTCCAGAGGTACATTGAACCGGTTCTGTTGAATATCATCGAAATGGGCTCGAAGGTCAGGACACAGGAGCGAGATTTATTCAACAGTCATTATCCTCATAACTTGAGTAATGATTTCCGGCATGTTGGAAAGCGTATCATAATCAATGCATAGCATGATTTTACTAACTTGTTTAAGTAAGTTAATAAAATCTGCAAAAATTACGTTCATATCCCGAATAGTTTTTTAATAAATTTTTAAAATGTGTTAAGGACTTTTGACACACCCTGTATTAAAAAGAAAAGCATTTCCTTTTAAATCTCCGATCGGAAAACGTTAGCAGAATCTTTTTACATATAACTTTCTGAAGAAACATCTTGTGAAAGATGAAAGCACGTTTTTTTTTATAATTTGAAACCATTGAGCTTCCTTCAAATGCACATGGCGTTTGAGCTCTTAGGAACATTATTTGTCATTCCAAGAAATTAGCAAAACACATGCTTTATAAGAGCTGCATGGACTTTTTCTTCACACTATGTGATGAACCTGCTTCATTATAAGACATTTCCTGGAGAAATAAAAGTGCCAGAATAAAACAGAATATATCGTCATGCTTTGCGAAGTCCTTAAAAAATCGTCAAAGGGAGAGAATTTCTTTCCTGTAAGGCGTAAAAGGTGACAAAGAAAATTGGATAAACATTATAAGAAAAACACTGCACGAACGGCAGCAGAAATAAACATTCGCTGACCCTACTGATGCTGTCGGCGCTTTGTTTGAGTTGAAGTCTTCTTTTGTCTTGAATACCAAAAGCGACATGCCTAACAAAAACTTACGTTTTTCTCTTCCAGCACACTTGAACCAACGTTAGAGATAAAAAGCGTAGAGATAAAGGCGGTACTTTTTTGCCGAACAAAGCAGAGGAAATGTCTGTCTTCAGTGAAGTGCAGAAGAAGGGGAATATAGGGGAAAGTAAATGCCATGAACGGGCATCCATTTTTTTTATCAACTGGAAGTACGATAAATGGCCGGCAGTTTCCACATTCGAAGCCATTTTACGGATCACATGCTGCAAGAACTTGAACCGCGCGGTATTTCTTTTGTGATATAATTTTTGAGGAAGAAAAAAATAAACTAGTGCTCAGAAGCATTACCTCCTAAAAAAGAGTGAAACGTATGTAACTTTACCAGCATTGTACCTAACACATTCCACTATAAGGTCATCGTTCTTACTGAATGCCAGATTTCCTCACAAAATCTCATTGACAAAACTGTTGAAACCCAAATTATGAGCTAGTTTCACGAAAACAATGAATGAACTTAATAAATTGAGGATCTTTAGGTGCTCAAGATAATTACAATTAGTTATGCGAAGCGTTACAGGCAGCGCATTCCTCTTTGGGGTATAAGATCTAAGCAAAATTATCCATCCGCCCCGGTGGTGCAGTGGTCTAAGCGAAGGCTTCTGACCATTCGTCCAAAAGGGGTCAGGGTTCGAATCCCGGCGAGGCATGGATGTTGTGTTTGTCTTACGGCACTGGCTCTCTTCCTTCCCTGGAGCCAGTTGCCCTAAATTAGGGACGGCAGACTGCTTATAGCCCATTAAGTTGCTCACGGTGGTCGTTAAACCTCCAATCAAAAATATATATATATATTGTCCTGGCTTGAGGAACTTAGCAAATTTTTAGCCTGAATATCGGGAACAAAACTTATCTGCTGATGCAGCATCTGGACACGAAGGAAGAGTTATGCACTTTTTTTTTCAATGAACCCAATCGTCTTAAATAGGGTTAAATTTTCATTAAAAGGAACAAGAGCTCTAGACGATCGTCAACTTGAAAAACAGTAGTAAAACTAGCTAACTGAATAACTTAGCGCACATTTTAGAACACTGGATTTCCGTGATGTTACCCCCGGATCCGAGTGGCACGGAGGGCGGTTTACAGATCTCTGATTCGTCGGTGCTATATTTGTCGCCACACATGACAGCGGGTGAAATTCACAAATTCTTCAGCGACTGAGATCGAACTTGCGCCTCCTCGATCCGGAGCCAGTTGTTCTAACCGACTGAACTCCAGATTCGTCGTCTTGACACGTGTTTTACCTCTGTAGTATGTCACATGATCACCCGCTTAATTTCTGTTTTTTTTTTTTCAAGCGAAGAAGGAATTTTTCATTGATTCCAAACGATATGTGATGTTTATTACACGCACATAGATTTATTTCCACCATGGGGCGCCAATTTAAAACTCACAAATTTGTCGGTTATTGAATTCGCGCCTCTTGCTCCGGAGACAGTTGTTCCAACCAACTAAACTACACCGACAGAATGTGTAGCTGCCAGGTGGTCATCTTGACATGTGTTTCATCTCTGTAATACGTCACCGTCACAAGCGTTGGAAACTAATTGGAAGTCTTGGTTTTCGCATGACGTCACAAAAGGGGAACCCATCTCCATGGAGAAATGAGTGGTCTCTTTTCGTGACGTCACTATCCGGTTACATAGACCGGTACGTCGGTGTTATGTTTTTTTGTTGTTTTTTTTATTGGAGGTTTAACGACCACCGTGAGCAACTCAATGGGCTATAAGCAGTCGCCCGTCAGTAATTTAGGGTCACTGGTTCCAGGGAAGGGAGAGAGCCAGTGCCGTAAGACAAACACAACATCCATGCCTCACCGAGATTCGAACCCGGACCCCGTTCGGACGAATGATCAGAGGCCATTGCTTAGACCACTGCGCCACCGGGGCGGCTAATGTTATGGTTTTCTTCACACGCGTCAGTGTTGGAAATCAATCGGAAACCTTGATTTTCCCCTGCGTCACAAAAAGAGAGTTCATGTGTGTCAGTTCCCCCCTTTCTTTTTTTTTTTTTTTTTTTTTTTTTGATTGGAGGTTTAACGACCACGGTGAACAACTCAATGGGCTATAAGCAGTCGCCCGTCCCTAATTTAGGGTTACTGGTTCCAGGGAAGGGAGAGAGCCAGTGCCGTAAGACAAACACAACATCAATGCCTCACCGAGATTCGAACCCGGACCCCTTTCGGACGAATGATCAGAAGCCATCGCTTAGACCACTGCGCCACCGGGGCGGCCCCCTTTCTTGGTGTCATTTTTTGGTCATATGGCCTGGCACGTCAGATTTGTCTTTATCATCACACAAGACAACGTTGGAAACCAATTGGAAGCTGTGATTTTTGCGTGACGTCACTAAAAGAGGGAACTCATCTCCATGGAGAGATAAGAAGAGTTTCGTGGCGTCACTCCCAACAAACACGACACCACCAGGTATATTGGTGTCGTGTTTGTTGTAGCACACATTTTGGAAACTAATCGAAAGCCTTGGTATTGGTCTGACGTTACTATAAGAGGGAACTCATCTACAATAGTTCCCTCCTTTTGTGACGTCACCCTCACGTAACATACTGTATCCCGGAACGTTTGTTGTCGTCACACACGACAGCGTTGGAAAACAATAGTAAGACTTGATTTCTCATGACGTCACTTAAGGTGGTAACTTATCTCTCTGACGCAATGGTTTCGTACTTTCTATATCGCCTTAGTTGAGCCCGGGTTCGAGTGTCGGTGTGCTTATGGATACGGTGTAGTTACCAGAACGTTCCCGCAGGTTTTGGACATGTCCCCTCAAATGTACGCATTGTTGGCAAGCAACCTCATTAAGTACTATCACGGTGAAAGAAATACGAGATTACACCATATAATACAAATTTGCCGCCTCGGTGGCGCAGTGGTCTAAGCGATGGCTTCTGATCATTCGTCCGAACGGGGTCCGGGTTCGAATCCCGGTGAGGCATGGATGTTGTGTTTGTCTTACAGCACTGGCTCTCTCCCTTCCCTGGAACCAGTGACCCTAAATTAGGGACGGGCGACTGCTTATAGCCCATTGAGTTGCTCACGGTGGTCGTTAATCCTCAAATCAAAAAAAATATATATATAAATTTTGAAGATCACAATCCGTTTTTTGCTGTAAATGTGACAAGGATGGTAATTCAGATAATATTCGAAAACTTGAAAATTTCATCGTCCTGGAGCGGGACTCGAATCCGCGTCTCCCAGATAGCGCCCGGGTATGCTAACCACTACACCACCCAGAACGACCAAGTCTTAAGTTACCGATTAATCTGAATATATAACCATCACAGGATTCGCTAGTCGAAGGAACCGGCATTCATGTTTATGAAATTTTCAAGTTTTCGGATATTATCTGACTTACCATCCTTGTCACATTTACCCCAAAAAGCGGATTGTCATCTTCAAAATTTGTAGTATAACGATGTTGCGAACTCATAGTCGAACCAATAGGTTTTCATGGCGTGATAGTAAAAAAGCAAACAAGCAATAAAAATAGCCTTTGGTTGGAACACCAGAAACTTCTTATTTTCTATGTCACATCAGTTTAACTTGTGGTGTGAGACAAATCATGCATCTGAAGATGATGTGACGCTTCCAATATACACTGCTGGTCCCCCAAAATGCAACACTAAGAAGGACACGAGATAGCAAAGCCAGATTTACTGAAAACATAACAACAGATACAAAGATGAAGCGATTGAGCTTACAGACCCGCGCGACTTGCGGAACACGCAGACATCAATAGTTCGTGTGGCGCCCATGGCTGGAAATAACGGCCGCTACACGCCTTGGCATCGAGCGAAAGAGGCTTTGGATGCGGGCTTGGGGTATGTCGCTCCAGGCTGCTTCCACACGATGCCACAGTTCATCAGGTGTAGCCGCGGTTGGGGCTTGCCGGGCCACTCGGTTGCCGATCAGTGACCAGACGTGTTCGCTGGGTGACATATCGGGAGAACAGGCGGGCCACGGCAGCAGTGACACCTGGTGGGCCGTGAAGAATTGTTGCATGATGCGTGCCACGTGCGAGCACGCATTGTCCTGTTGAAACGTGGCCGCTGGTAGGTCCTGCAGGTAAGGGAGGACTACAGGCTCCAAACCGTCGGAGATGAAGTGGTGGCTGTTGAGTGTACCGGCGATGCGTACCAAAGGGGTGCGGGTGGCATATCCAATTGCGCCCCAAACCATAACGCCAGGCGACGGACCGGTATGGCGATGCGTAATGCAGGCGGCATACAGTCTCTCGCCGCGGTGGCTCCACACGCGGATCCGACCATCGCGGTGTTGCAGGCAGAAGCGGGATTCGTCGAAGAAGACAATGTCGTGCCATTCCGTTGTCTAGGTGGGGCGTTCAACGGCCCACTGCCACCGCACTCGCCGGTGGTGTAACGTCAACGGTAGTCGGAGCAATTGGCGCCGTGTGACAAGTCCCCGCTCCTGCAGACGACGTCGAACGGTACGTGATGACACAGGTTGTTGCGCAACACACCCTAATTCCTGCGCTAACGTTCGTGATGTGGCGGTGCGAGCCGTCAATGCCCGCCAAACACCATGCCGGTCCTCTCGTTCGGTGGTGTCCCGCGGCTGCGGCAATCGCTCACGTCGGGCCGTCCGTCCCTCCTGCACCCACCGAATCCATACTCGCCTCACTGTGGCTGGATGTCGACCCACACGGGCGCCGATGTCTCGGTACAATAAACCGCTGTCGCGTGAAGCCACATTCGTCAGCTGTCGAACATGCTGGAATGACTGCCGTATTCTGCGACGAGGCATCAGGAAGCTTCCCAGGCACAGGTCCGGCAGCACAATAGACTTCTACTACTTACACCCAGCCTTCGGTGCACCCTTCTTATAGTGCATCTCGGTGGCGTGCCGGGCGCACATGATTTGCATATGCCCTGCAATGCTAATCGTTGGCATGTCCTCTCGCGGCCGACGCATGCTGCGAATTTCAGGCCAATCGGATGCTTCGTTCTTGGTGTTGCATTTTGGGTTGCCAGCAGTGTATGTTCTGCGCGGTTGACAGGACACCAGCCTACATTTTACCCCAAAAGTCCGGAAGCATACATTTTTGAATAAGGAAAAAGACTATTTTTAGTCTTCATTAAAATTAGAAAATTCACAAAATTTTCATAAACAGAATGAAACAGCGAAGCAACTTGCAGTAAAAGAAACAGTCAGTTTGTAATTTGCTTTTCCTATGTTGTTAAGAGACACCATGAAGTGTTTTTACTGCCTGAAGAGCTTTGATGGACAAGCCTACTGTTTTTGTCGATGAAGTGTCTTAAGATTTAAGCATATTTTAGTATTTTTTATTCAATGGTTGTAAAGCTGCGCCATGGAAAACCTTAGAAAAAGAAAGAAGCCTTCGCTTTTTTGCTTACCAGTCGGTTTCCTACTTATTGTAGAGCCTTTTGAAGCAGTATGAGTGATCAGGTACATGTATATGCATCTGTCCGGCTGCGCAAAATGAAATACAACACTATGCCACTTTATGATGAACCCAATTCATACTTTGTTAAAGGAAACAATTAGAGCCGCCCCGGTGGCGCAGTGGTCTAAGCGATGGCCTCTGATGATTCGTCCGAACGGGGTCCGGGTTCGAATCCCGGTGGGCATGGATGTTGTGTTTGTCTTACGGCAGTGGCTCTCTTCCTTCCCTGGACCCAGTGACCCTAAATTAGGGACGGGCGACTGCTTATAGCCCATTGAGTTGCTCACGGTGGTCGTTAAACCTCCAATCAAAAAAAAAAAAAAAAAAAGAAAGAAACAATTAGAAGCTCTCGGTTTAACATTTGTTGCAATGCATGATAGAACGAATGACGACTAGTTTTTTATTGGCACACTATAGAGGTTTAAAAGGTTATAAACACGCTTCGTGATTCGACGTATAGAGCCTACTAAGTACAGTAGGCTATCTTTATTTAGCGTTTCTTCATGTAGAGTACTTACTGTCTTTAGAGTACTCCTGAAGACTGCACAACCGGCTTTATCTGTTATCCGTGTAGTTTACGAGTCGCACAACCCTCTTGTTTGTGTCGGGGAGCGTGGTGCCGTTAAAAGGGACATTGACTTTTCTCCCGTGCTTTGAATTGAGAGCGTTTTAATACTGACGCAAATCATCTCAATATGGTACATTTTCAACGAGCACGTGTGCTTGTGAGAGATTTTCTATTTACACCACAATCATGGAGTTTGGAATAGCGCAGTTTGCGTTCAGTTTTTTTTTTTTGTAAAACACAAGATACTTAGAACCATTCCTAGCTTAACCGGAGATATCGCTCGTCCACGGAGGTTGTAACCGTGGGCTTTCCTTTGCTGTATCTTCGGGAAGCTGAATGCGCATTTTGAAAATTATTCCAGTCTGTAAACTACAGAAGGACTCACATGCGGCCATTTTGCAAAATTCACCTGACTTTGTTTTTGTTATTTTCTGGATTTAACGACTACCGTGAACAACTCAATAGGCTATAGGGAGTCTTCGTCCCTAATTCAGGGACATTAGTTACAGAGAAGAGATCGAGAGAGAGAGAGAGAGAGAGACGTAAGACAAACACAACATCCATGCTTCATCGGGATTTGAACCCAGACTCATCTAGGCCAAATGTTCAGAAGCCAACGCTTGGACCATTGCGCCATAAGGGCGGCCCACGTAACTTTGGCCTGCCTCTAGTCTTCCTATCTCTCTCCGCCTCAGTTCATCTGTTAAATGATGTCTCGCAGCCAATGCAACAAGTCTTCCGATCGCTGTCCATAGTTGTTCGGTTAAATGATAGTTCACGTGCTAAATGATGTCTGGTAGCCATTATAACAAGTCTTCCGATCTACGTCCTCTAGTCTTCCGATCGCTGTCCATTAGTACTCCGATTGCTGTCTATAGTTGTTCTGTTAAAGGATGTCTCGCATCCATTACAACAATTCTTCCGATCGCTGTCCACTAGTCTTCCGATCACTGCCCATAATTGTTCTCTTAAATGATCGTTCAGCTGTTAAATGATGTCTCGCAGCCATTAGAAGTCTTTCGATCGCAGGCCACTGGTCTTCCGATCGCTGTACATTGTTGTTCTGTTAAATGGTAGTTCATCTGTTAAATGATGTCTCGCAGCCATTACAACAACTCTTCCGATCGCTGTTGGCTGTCCATAGTTTTTCTGTTAAATGATAGTTCGCCTGCTAAATGTTGTCTGGCAGGCAGCCATTAAAACAAGTCTTCCGATCTACGTCCTCTAGTCTTCCGATCGCTGTCCATCAGCACTCCAATGGCTGTCCATAGTTGTTCTGTTAAAGGATGTCTCGCATCCATTACAACAATTCTCCCGATCGCTGTCCACTAGTCTTCCGATCACTGCCCATAATTGTTCTCTTAAATGATCGTTCGGCTGTTAAATGATGTCTCGCAGCCATTACAAGTCTTCCGATCGCAGGCCACTAGTCTTCCGATCGCTGTACATTGTTGTTCTGTTAAATGATAGTTCATCTGTTAAATGATGTCTCGCTGCCATTACAACAACTCTTCCGACCGCTGTCCATAGTTTTTCTGTTAAATGATAGTTCACCTGCTAAATGATGTCTGGCAGGTAGCCATTATAACAAGTCTTCCGATCTACGTCCTCTAGTTTTCCGATCGCTGTCCATTAGTACTCCGATTGCTGTCCATAGTTGTTCTGTTAAAGGATGCCTCGCAGCCATTACAAGAATTCTTCCGATCGGTGTCCACTACTCTTCCGATAAATGTCCATAGTTGTTCTGTTAAATGATAGTTCAGCTGTTAAATGTCTCGCAGCTAATACAAGTCTTCCGATCGCAGTCCACTAGTCTTCCGATCGCTGCACATAGTTGTTCTGTTACATGATAGTTCATCTGTTAAATGATGTCTCGCAGCCATTACAACAAGTCTTCCGATCACTGTAGAAAGTTGTTCTATTAAATGATGTCTTGCATCCATTACAGCATATCTCCTATTTTAAAATCCTTTCTTAGCATTTCGTAAACGACGTGATGCATACCTCTAGAGCAGCTCCATTTTATGCTGCGGCTCATTTGCATAAATCGATGCCATCGCTACTTATTTGCAACATACGGCACTCTGACTCCGCATTACATTTCCTTGATATACCCATGTTTCGTGCATTTCCGCCTCCTTTTTCTCAAATAATCGCCATTTTTTTTTGTGGGTTTTTTCCTGAATTTATAGAAACCAATAGAGACGGTTCATCCTGAAACGGAAAGAACGACTCAGTTTGAACCAAACAGTAATGGAAACAGTCCTTGTGCTGAATTCGAAACTTTGAGGCAATAAAGATTTTAAAGCCAGCAGTGAGTTGTTAGAAAAATTCAAATATCGCCAAGGAACCCGGCAGTTGAGTACTGATGGCGAAAACCCATCTTCTTTTCTTGCAAACGCTAATGAATAAATGGATTTATATTAGTGAAATTCACTTTATTTAGCTACAACTGGCAACCGAAATAGAGAGTTGTCTAAGTTATCCGGAATTTGCGATTTTCTTTCATGGTACCAATCTGATCTGATGCACAACGTTTTACTATATTTGTCATACCGAATGCCCACCCTAATTTTAAATTGAATCTTTAAAGCACGGCTTGTTGGTTCGTACGTATCTACACTGGATTCCTAAATTAAGGAACAGAAACGCCAGAAAAATCGCGATTATTTGTGAGAGGAGAGTTGGAAATGCGCGAAATCTGGGAATATGAAGTGAAATTTGATGCGGAGTCAGGATATCATATGAAAATACGTGGCAATTATATCTATTTATTCAAATGAGCCACAGCATAAAAGGGGACTGCCGAAAAGAGGTGCGTCAGATCGTTTGTGGTGTGCAAAGAAAGAATTTTGAGACTGCAGATTTGTTGCAATGGCTGAGAGATATCATCTCACTGATGAAAGAGGGTCGAGACGGATAGGAACACTAGAGGTAACCCAAAATTAGTTGCAAGATAGCTGCATATGAGTCCTTCATTGGGCCCCAGACTGCAGTACCAATTTCAAAATGTACACACTGCTTCCCGAAGGCACAGAAAAATAAAACCTAGGGCTACAACATCTATGGTTGACCGATAATTATCCTCATCATCAACCATTATCAATCCACTGCTGGATGAAGGTATCCCCAAATTTCTTCTACAATTGTCTGTCTTGGGCCTGTCTCCTCCATGTCACTCCAGCATACTTTCGAATTTCATCTTTCCATCTCCCATCAGGTCTTCTTCTGGGTCTTTTCCAGTCTCTCGGAATCCAGTCTAAAATTCCGGTTGTCCATCCGTTCTTCTGGAAACATGTATAGCCCATTGCCATTTCAGTAATTTCACTCTGGTCATGATGTCGTCCACTCCTGTCATTTTCCTTATCCACAAGTTTCTGTTCTTACCTTTCCTGGTTACACCAAGCATGCATCTCTCCATGCTACTTTGAGTTGTCTGTAGTCTTTGTATGTCTTTTTTAGTTAAGGTCCATGTCTCGGCTCCATACGTAAGCACTGGCAGGATGCATTGTTTAAACACTTTTCTTTTGAGACATACTGAGCAAGCTCTCCATCCAAGTTTTATACGCCGATTAATTTCTTTATCAATGTGACCCTCACTCGATATCTGCTGCCCAAGATAAATGTAGGAATCGGTTGTCTCAAGCTTTTCTCTATCAATCGCTCAATCTTCGTTTCTTGTAAAAGCATGATACATCACTTTTGTCTTCGGAAAGTTTATTTTTAATCCCACTTCTTTACTCTTGTCAGCAAGTTCTTGGATCCTACTCTGCAGCTCTGAAGGGGTAGTTGCAAAGATGACTACGTCATCAGCAATATCATTGATTAACTGCGCGGACGAACAGAACCACCCAGACACACACACACCTGCGATTTTCCCTTGCATCCGCTATAGAAAGGGTGGTATCTGGTTCCAGTTTGCGTAAAAGGCTTCACTAAGAAAGTCTATGTGCAAGATAACCAGTCCTCTACATGACCCCTTTGCTCCCGTCCCGTGAGGGAGAATTTGCATTGGGAAACTTGACTGAAACCCATTGGCGGTAGATACTCTTCAAAGATGTGTCAAAATTTGCATTTGCTTTGCAAAGCAATTCCAGATGAACTCTGATCTAGTGAGAACGAATGAGATACCATCATCTCACTATGACCCGTGAAAGGGTCACTTATGATGGCATTAGCATGCTGGTTTGGATGGTATCTCGTTAGGTGGACCCACAGACCTCTATTTGCTTCCAACAGAAACCGTAAATACTCGACACCATAGGGATGATGTCCTAGACCCCTATGTCCTCCCACATGCAGGTTCCACAGGAGATACACTTCTCGTGCAAGATGATAACACTCGTCCCAACCGAGCGTGGGCGGTAGAACAATATCTTCAAGAAGAGACATTGTCCGTATGAATTTTCCAGCCAGCTCTCCAGACATTAATCAAATAGATCATGTGTGGGATGCCCTAAGGAAATGTGTTGCTGCCGCAACCCCTCCACAAGACCTGAACTTTCTTTGCTACCCATTGAGCTCGTAGATACCATCATCAACAGTATGAAGCATTGTTGTGAGGCCTGCCTTGCTGTAAGGGTTGATCACTCTCTCTTCTGAGGTACAGTGGCTATTTTATTTTAACACTATACTTTTCATCTGGTTCTGTATTGGTAAGTTTTGTGGGAATGAAGTGTTTTTTTACAAAATGTTTCAGGATCTTTCTGTAACATATGGTATGATACGGGTTTCAACCAAATTCTAAAAGACTTCGTCGTATACGTTTTGAGTTATCGCAATTTATCTAAACAGTTGTATATTGCCACAGGTAGCAAAAAAGGAGGCGAAGACTATGCTACAGGAGTACATACTATTCCCCTAAAATTCCCCCCGCGTTCCTCTGTAAAGCCCTAATTCGGCATGACGGAAAGATCGTTATGTGTGAGACATAAAGAGCATATGAGGAACATATGGAAAGCAAGAGGCGCAACTGCTCTAGTAAAGGAAGTGCTTTACAACGCAGCAATTTTCCTTTGGACAGTAGAGTACCTGAAAAACTCGCCCCCTCCGCAAAAAGTATTTTGCTAAAATCTATTTGCTTTCAATTACAGAAATTTTTAAATTCTATATTATTAACTAGGACAAGCCGCCAACGGTAACCGATAACTGGGGTGCAGTTGGCAAATTTTGAGCGAAGCTATTGCAAAATCGGAAGGCGTCAAAACCTGACCATGGATAATGTCCAATAGCATGCCAAAAACCCCGGTGATCAGATGTGTCATGTCGTAGCTATGCCTGAACAACTAATTGTCCCGTGTCTCGTAGAGAGCTAATTTTTTCAATTATTATTAAAATTGGTCAGTTTTTAATGGTCATTATCCTTAAACGACACGACCAATTACCATGATACCAACCCCATGTCACTCACCATGTCCTTCGCTTTATCTGTGGCAAGTGCCACCGTAATACGCTGAAGATTTTTGGAGGAGATAGGTGACAAACGACCCTTTCTTAAAACCCGGAAACACCCTTAAAAATGCAAGTTTTTCGATGATTATTCCTCAATGACAAGGAATTTTGGGAATCGGAAGTCGCCAAAACCTGACCATGGACGATGTCTAATCGCATGCAAAAAATCACTGCGATCGAATGTGTCACCTCGTACCTATGCCCGAACAACTAATTGTCTCGAATCTCGAAAAGGGAGCTCCGCTCAACTAGGTTGTACGGACGTTTTAATAATTGAAATTCTTTGGAGATATTATATAGGCATTTTTCGTAAAACCAAAATTGTTACACTTTATTGCATGTACACAAATGTACGCGTTGTAATTAAAATAATTGCCCTAGTTTTTACCAATACAAAGTATTACAAAATAGTTACGCTAAAGTTAATCATATCATGCGAAATTTATTCTTTCAGAGAACTAAAGCCGGCCTCTTGGAAATACCTCACGATTACACGCAAAACACGTAACGGCCGTGCGACAGTGTTTAATAACTCTTTCTGATTTATACGAAAATACCAAACATTAGTAAGCAAATAAAAAAGTAACTTTTAAAAAATGTGGAACCAAAAAAAGAGTAAAATTACTTAAACTATTTACTCTTGAATATAAAAAACACACACACTTAGCAATATGTTGCAATTTTTTGCACACAGTAAAAGTCTTTTCTTTTGACTCTGAAATAAAACAAGAAAGATGACACCGAATTTTTGGGAGTAATGAGCACGTCTTTTGAATCCGTTCTGAAGCGAATTACATTTATCAAAGCTATTCAAAGGCAATGGAACCGGTATAAAAACAGTAGTAATTGACTGAAGAAAGAAGTTTTTCAATCCCGCAGATAATGCTGCAAACGGAATCGTAAACTTACGCCCTCTGGCTGCAGACTTGTACGTTCAGAAAAATTTGAATTTATATGAGAAACATTTCGCAGCGGAAACGCTCTCCAACAAAGAAAGAATTTTTCAAATCGGACTCCTCGAAGCAGAGATTTGGAAACATATAACATATGCATTTACGTCCCCTGGCGGGAAAACCATGCACTATTTTAGGAAGAAAGTGTTCTCAAAAGGTTTTCCGATGTGAGCCGTATCGGTCCAAGAAAAAAAAATTAGTTGAGTTTTCAGGTGCTTAGATTTTGCTGCAAATGCATCAGAAGCAGAAATTAACACTTATTCCCCCTTGTGGCCGAACAATTTTTTACCAAAAATTAGAAATTATATGCAAATAATTTCCCATCAGGAGCAGTATCCGGTGCGGAAAGAATTTTACAATTCTGACTTTTAGAAGCAGAGATATTGAGGGAAACGCAATTTAACTTTATGCCTCCTAGCGGAAAGTCTGTGAAGTACTTGAAAATTATGAATTTATATGAAAAACATGTCACACCGGGAAATCTATCCAATAAAGAAATAATTTTTCAACTCGGACCACTAAAAACAGAGATATTGACAAACATAAGATATGAATGTACCCCCTCCCTCCCCCTCGTTTCGCGGAGAAACAATGCAATATTTTAAGAAGAAAATATTCCGAAAAGGTTACCGACATGAGTGGCCCATGAAAGAGTTTTTTCAATCCAGAGTTTAGAAGCGAAGATTTTATGGCAAATACTCTTACGCCCCTGGTGGCCAAACCATTCTTTGCCAAAAATTAGAAATTGCATGCAAAAGATTTTCCATCAGGAGCTGTATCCACTGAAGAAAAAAAAATTCAAATCGGAGTTTTGGAAGGTGAGATATCGGAGAAAACGTAATTAACTTTTACGCCCTCTAGCGAAAAATCTATGCGTAACTTAAAAAAGTAACTACTTAAAATACTCTTAGACATAAATGGAATTGAAAGATACGAGTAAAAGAAGTTTTTCAATCGGATCTTTAGAAGCAAATATATGGAATAAAATGTATTTTGAATTCGACATCTTCCGCATTTACCTTCTCTATCGGCGAAATTGTACATCGCAAAAGAAAAAAATAAATAATAATAAAGGATCATCATTCGCATATCTCAAGCTTCCCAATTCAAAGAGAACTTCTTTTGAAATCGGACTAATAGTTGCAGAGATATGATGTCTACAGACGAACGGACGGACGGATGTACAAACCGATAACATAAGCACGATCTTTTTTTACAGGAGACGTGCTAAAAAGTGATACAGATCTCTGTTTTTTTCGTTCACGTGAAGAACACCTTTAGCTCATTATATTCTGAAGGATGCGTAATAATGTGCAAACAAGTGATATACACAGTGCGTCAAAGAATTTTTAAGACTGGTGCTAGATTTCAGCCTACGGTGGCGCCACCAGTGCAATCGCGAATGCGTTATAAACCGTGACCATCTGCTTGCTTTCTGTCAAAAGTACTGCGCAGTTGTTAAAATAACTCAAACGAAACGGCCGTTCATTAGAGAAGTAAAATTTTTTTCATGTTGAATTATTAAGATGGAACAAAGGGTTGTTATTAAATTTAACGCAAAACTTGGTAAAAGTGCCTCGGAAACGTACCAAATGATGAAACAAGTTTACGGTGAGTTTTGTTTAAGTAGATCAAATGTTTTCCTTGTGGCACAAACGTTTTTTGGAAGGAAAAGATACGCTAGAAGATGATAAGCATACCGGAAGACCAAGTTCATCTAGGACACCTGAGATTATGGAAAAAGTGCGTGATTTCGGGGCAAACAATCGATGTGCGTCACTAAGAATGATGGAAGAGTCCTTAAACATCAACAAAGAAACGATTCGAACCATCCTGCATGAAGATTTGGGCAAAACAAAAGTCTGTGCTAAATTTGTTCCACACACGTTAACCAATGAACAAAAATCAAGGAGAAGTGCACATTGCGGAGACATCAATTTCAGCCACTGAAAATGATCCAAACTTCTTAAAATCAATTGTTACAGGTGATGAAACATGGTGTTTTCAATATGATCCTTAAACAAAGAGATAAAGTGCGGAATGGAAGTCAAAATACTCACCACAAGCCAAAAAAGCAAGAAAAGTTCCATCGAAAATCAAAACAATGATCATTACATTATTCGATAGTAAGGGTATTATCCACAAAAAATTTGTTCCAAGTGGACAAACAATTACTGGTAATTTTTATTTAAATGTTTTGAGGCGTTTGATGGGCAGAATTCGTCGCATTCGCCCAATTTTGAATCATCCACCGTATTCGCCTGATTTAGCACCCTGCGACTTTTCTTTATTCCCAAAACTTAAAATGACGTTAAAAGGGTGTTATTTTGATGATATTTCGACCATACAAACAGCTTCGACGCGTGCTTTGGAGGCAATTCCGCAAAGTGAGCTGGAACAGGCATTCGAATCATTATTAAATCGCTGTAACAAGTGTATTGAAGCCGGAGGCACTTATTTTGAATAACAAACCAAAACAAATTATAATTTCTTGTTTCTATTTCATTTTACAGACCCAGTCTTAAAAATTCTTTGCCACACTGTGTATATAACGCTTTATCCTCATTGTTGTAGAAATTTCATATATTTATGTGATCTTTTATTCACATTCTCTTGTTAATATACATGTATAGAAATTATTGCTATGGCTGTGGAAAGGGGCCTGAATTCCTTTAAATGGCTACTTTTCTGATACCCAGTTTTTATAAACCAAAGCGAGAATTATTTCTTAAGGATTTTACTTATTCACTGAAAAAAAAAAAATTACAAAAATTGCTTTCTTTTTAGCACGACTTTTGTAAAAAAAGATCGTACTTATGTTACCGATTTGTGCGTCCGTCCGTCTGTACCCACGCTATCTCTGCAACTATTAGTCCGATTTGAAACATTTTTTTTGCATTGGGAAGCTTGAAATATGCGAATGATGATCCTTTATTTCGTTTTTTTTTTGATGTACAATTTTGCCGCTAGAGGGCGTAAATGCAGATGATGTCGAATTCAAATATACGTTTTATTCCACATATTTGCTTCTAAACATCCGATTGAATTTTTTTTATCTTTGGTATCCATTTATGTCGAAGAGTATTTTAGATATAGTTACTTTCTCAAATTACGCATAGATTTTCCGCTAGGGGGCGTAAAACTAAATTACATTTTTCCCGATAACTCTTCTTCTAAAATTCCGATTTGAAAATTTTTTGCTTCAGCGGATGCACCTCGTGATGGAAAATCTTTTGCATATAATTTCCAATATTTTGGTAAAAAATACTTTAGCCACCAGAGGGCGTAAGTGTTAAATTTTGCTTGTGATGTATTTGCCATAAATTCTGAGCTTCTGAAATGTCGATTGAAAAAATTCTTTCGAGGACTGATGCCACTCACATTGATAAACCTTTTTGGAATATTTTCTTTTTAAAATATTCCACAGTCTCTTCGCCAGGGGCGTAGATGTATATTTTACTTTAGTCAATATCTGTACTTCTAGGAGTCCGATTTGAAAAAATCCTTCATTGTTAGATAGTGTTTTCAGTGTGACACGTTTTTCGTATAATTTCAAAATTTTCAAGTAATTCATAAACTTTCCGCTAGGGGGCGTAAAGGTAAATTGCGTTCTCTGCTACTAAAACTCCTATTTGAAAAATTCTTTCTGCACCGGATACAGCTCCTGGTGGAAAATACTTTGCACATGATTAATATTTTTTGTATAAAATGGTTTGGCCACCAGGTGGCGTAAGTCTTAATTTTCGCTTCTGATGTATTTGCAGCAAAATATGAGCTTCCAAAATCTCGATTGAAAGAAAAGTCGTTTGTTGACCGATACCACTCATTGCGACAAACGTTTTCGGAACATTTTCTTCTTGAAATAATGCATGGTTTCTACGCCAAAGGGCGTAGATGTATATCTTATTTTTGTCGATATCTTTACTTCTAGGAGACCGATTTGAAAAATTCCTTCTTTGTTGGATTGTGTTTCCCATACGAAATGCTTTTCCCATAAATTCCAAATTTTCAAATAAATCATAAACTTCCCGCTAGAGGGCACAAAGGTAAATTGCGTTTTCTGCGTTATTTCTGCTTCTAAAACTCCGATTTGAAAAATTCTTCCTGTATCGCATACAAGACCTGATGGAAAATATTTTTTCTCATAATTTCTAATGTTTGGTAAAGAATGTTTTGGCCACCAGGGGGGCCAAGGTGTTAACTCTTGCTCCTGAAGTATTTGTAGCAAAATCTGGGCTCCTGAAACCCCGACTAATTTTTTTTTTTCTTGGACCGATACCGCTCATATAGAAAAACCTTTTGGAATACCTTTTTCCTAAAATAATGCATGGTTTTTTCACTAAGGGACGTAAAGTCACGTCTTATTTTTGCCGAAATCTCTGTTTCTAAGTGTCCGATTTGAAAAATTATTTCTATGTTGGAGAGCGTTCCCGGTGTGAAATGTTTCTCATATAAATTCATGTTTTTCTCAACGCACAAGTCTGCAACCATAAGGCGTAAGCTCACGATTCCGTTTACAGCAATATCTGAGGAAATAAAAACCCGATTAAAAAACTTCTTTCTTCCGTCAGATACTATTGTTTTCTATACCGGTTCCATTGACTTTGAATAGCTTTGATAAATTTAATTTGCGTCAGAAAGGATTCAAAAGACGTGCTTATTACACCCGAAAACTCGGTGTCATCTTTCTTGTTTAATACTTCTTTCAAAACTGTCGTCAAAGATTCCTGACTATTTCTTTAACTAGTTTCATATGAAATTTCAGCAAAAAATTTGAAAAATCCTTCTACAGAAGCTAGAGGCCCTCTTAACAGTGAGCCCCTCCCCTCCTCAGCGCTCACTGAGGGAACTGTCAGCCTATGGAATGTAAAGAAACTGCTGGTTTCGTTCACAACTTTCAGGAGAACCGCGATCAGGGAAACCTTTGAAATCGTCACAAGAAATGATGTATGCAATGAGAGTGTATCGGTTGAACTGCCACAGTGGTTCCCTGTCTGCACCGGATCTGACCTGTTACACTACTTGAACACTGGACCCACGTAATGACTATCGTAAGTTCATGGGTTTGTATTGTTATACAGTTATTTACAATTTCAAACCTCGTTGTGTTGTTCGGAGTTTAATTTTAAACTCCACACACACCAACGAGCTATTATTCATCTTATGTAACTTACCTTGACAAAACCTCCCATTGGCAGGCGAGATCTCGGTGCATTAAAATTTTCTTTCTTACAATAAAAATTACAGATTTATGTGACATTATTGTCTTCTTGGTTATTGTGGTGTATTTAGTATCTTTTTGACATTTTCTTTAAGATCTCTCTCGTATATTAGCTCATTCGTGCGATATCAATGCTGCACAGTTTGACAGAAAAATTGGTTAATTCCATTCTTTAAATACCCCAACTTTCTTATTTCAGGTATAAAGTTTGACGAGTAGTCGGTAAATGTAAAGCAATCTCGAACAGAGAGTTGAAGCGCATTTATTGTATCATAAAATCCTTTATCTTAAGGAGAATTAAATGCATTTTTTTCCCAATATTTTTGAGTATGTTCTTAACATCTCTAAAGGCATCCCTTCCCTTTTTTGTACAGCATACTGATGTATGATGCAGTAATAAAATGCTTGGATGAACACTTTGAAACAGAAATGCGTTAGAAAGATCCACGCAACATTGAAACTGCGATTCAGACAGGAAACTGAAAATGCAAATAGTTTCCCTTTGGACGCTATTAAAAGACGCCAAACATGTCGTTGAAGAAAATCAGCCTTAGTAGACATTTCGAACATGTTGCTGAGATTCTTTTTAGAACATACTAGGCGAAGTACGTTAATTAAAATGTAGTACAGCAAAAGAGCAGAACGCAGACAAAAAATTCATCTGAATTCGAAAGTGAAATCTGTTTCAGCCAGAACATACAAAAGAAGGAAACCAAAGTATACATAATCTAGGGATAAATTACCACAGCGGCTGACAAGACACGAGAAGGGGAAAAGTACCTTGCAATTTTTCAAGACGAAGCACACATTCACAAATCTTTGAAAAAGAGTCCCTGAAGCTCCATTCCTCATCATTACTTAAAACACTGGTTGAAAAAAAAAATTAAATCAGCAGAGGCTACCGTGGGGTTTGTTGTATAAAAGGAAAATGCATTCTCTCATATACTTGGAGATGGAAACCTCACAAATAAGAAAGTTTTAGAAAAGTACTACGTGATTTAGACGGCATTATTTTCCCAATGATTTAAATTCTCTGAACCGAATATTTTACCTCATTTTAATTAACAGCATTCCAGCTTAGCGAAAGAAATCAACTCGAAATTATAATGTTAACGAGAGGCAAGCATATTATTTGCTTTACTCTCTTGTTCTCTTAGTCTCGTACATTTTCCACTCTTCAATTACACGAAAAACATTAATTAGATTCAAAGAATAAATGGAAATAAGAACGGAACAAACACATAGCATGAAAAATCTCTGTTTAAAAGTGGAGCAATCATTTTCTCGTAAAATTTCAAATATAGAGAAAAATCGTTTAAAATATGCAGATCTTGCCAAACCCAACTCCAAGCGTTATTATGATAGTTAATCCCACGAGAATGACTGCCATTCGATTAATCGATCAATCTGTATTTACACTGCACAAGGTGCACGTTAAAAGAACGTCACAAAATGAAAAATTAACTACTCATAAATTAACGCACATATCTACATTCTATTGCAGGCTAAATACAGATAACAGATAGGAGCTTTATTTCCAACTTAATGCTTTTCTATTTAGCTGTCCGAATGACGTCTAAAAGATATTATTACCACGGCTAGGATTTTTTGCAATAAAAATATCAAAAAATATATATAAAATATTTATTAAAAATGAAGAAAGTGTAGGGGAAAAACGAAAATTACTGAAACATGTGATTTTGTTTTATTTGTAATAACATTCTGAAAATTTTTAGCACGTCTTTGTAAAAAAAAAAAGATCGTGCTTATGTTATCGGTTTGCCCGTCCGTCTGTCTGTGGACACCATATCTCTGCAACTAGTAGCCCGATTTGAAAAATTATTTTCTGCATTGGGAAGCCTGAAATATCCGAAAGATGATCCTTTATTTCTCTTTTTTTCTTTTTTTATGATGTACAGTTTTGCCGCTAGAGGGCGTAAATTCAGATGATATCGAATTCAAAATACATTTTATTCCATATATTTGCTTCTAAACATCCGACTGAAAAAATTCTTTCACCATTCTATTTCATTTATGTCGAAGAGTATTTTAGGTATAGTCATTTTTTCAAGTTACATATATATTTTCCGCTAGAGGGCGTAAAAGTAAATTGCGTTTTCTCCGATATCTCTACTTCTTAAACTCCGATTTGAAATATTTTTCCATCTGCTGATGGAAAATATTTTGCATACAATTTCTAATTTTTGGTAAAGAACGGTTTGGCCACCAGGGACCGTAAGTGTTAATTTATGCTTCTGATGTATTTGCGGCAAAATCTGAAATTCTAAAATCTCGATAACAGTTCAGCCTGAAGAATGAGAGGTTCTAATTAAAATTCAAACTCATAAGCAATAATGATGCGTGATAAATGCCAAGAGTAAAACCTGCGCAGGCTTTTTGATTCAAGCTCATCGAACACACAGGAGCGCGCTCCAAACAGTAGGTAGGTCAGTGGAAATGTCCTCGCTGTAAACATTTTGGTTGGAGATCCTGGATAGAATCTCAATAGCACACTATCTCAAAAGTATCCAACTCAAATGTTTGGGTTGGATGCTACTGACATCTATTTTTCATTCAATAGTATAGTATTTCAATAGTATCCAAAGTATTTAACTACTGAGTTCCTGGACAGCATGTCAATAGTATCCAAGTCAAATATTTGGGTTGGATGCTGTTGAATTCTATTTTTTATTCAATATTATCAAAAGTATCCAACTATTGAGTTCCTGGATAAGATCTCAATGGTATCCAACTCAAATGTTTGGGTTGTATGCTATTGAGATCTACTTTTTATTCAATAGTATCCAGATCCTGGATAGGATCCAAATAGTATACTATTTCAATAGTATCCAAAGTATCCAGCTATTGAATTCCTGGATAGGATCTCAATAGTATCCCGATCCTGGACAGGATCTCAATAGTATACTATTTGAATAGTATCCAAATTATCCAGCTATTGAGTTTCTGGATAAGATGTCAGTAGTATCCAACTCAAATGTTTTGGGTAGAATGCTAATGAGATCAATATTTTATTCAATAGTATACTATTCAATAGTATCCAAAGTATCCAACTACTGAGTTCCTGGATAGTATGTCAATAGTATCCAACTCAAATATTTGGGTTGGATGCTATTGAGGTCTATTTTTATTCAATAGTATCCAAAGTATCCAACTATTGAGTTCCTGGATAGGATGTCAATAGTATCCAACTCAAATATTTGGGTTGGATGCTATTGAAGTCTATTTTTTATTCAATGGTATCCAATGTATCCAACTATTGAGTTTCTGCATAGGATCACAACAGTATCCAACCCAAATGTTTGGGTTGGATGCTATTGAGATCTACTTTTTATTCAATAGTATCCAACCCAAATGTTTGCAACGAGGACATTTCCTCCGACCTACCTGCTACATGACGCACGCTCCTGGGTATTGCGCAAGTCTGAATCTGAAATGATGTAGCCTATGCGAGGTTTCACTCTTAGCATTTATCACGTCTCATTATTGTTAACGTGTTCGAATTTTAATTAGATTTTCTCATCCTTCAGACCCAACTGTTGCCTAATGAAGCCACCCGTCTTCTGGAGAAAGCTCGCATGTTTATGCTCATATATAATTACACCAATAAACATAGTTTTGTACGCTGCATCGTTTCTTTTTTTGCAAAGAGTGTATTTTACTAAACTATCTCTGCACATTATTTCATCATGTTCTACATGAAGGTAACAATATCTCATTGCAGTCTGCGTAAAATATTATACCTGATGCGAAATGTGATCAAAATCATTACAAAAATACATTTTTGATACTATGAAAACGGTACATCGCATCGTAGCGAAATTTGGCTATCGCTCGCTGCTATCGACGACAGCATTAAAATGATGTATAACCAATTGGGTGTAACCTGTAGATATCCTAGACCAAACTTTACCAGTCCCTCTAATTAGCCTACTTGCGGTTCAATTTTTTTTCCATCTTGTGATCAGATTTTAGCTTGCGCATGCGCAAATGGATTTTCGTAGCAACATCACATTTCATCAGTGCCAGGGCCGTTTCTTATGTTCGTTTAAATCTGAATAATATATATTAATAAAAAATAAATATTGTTTTCGAAACACTAAACAGTCGAAATATACTTACTATTGCCGCCTCTGTAGTTTAGTAAATATTAATTTTTAATAATTGGTGTATAAAACTTGGTTGGAGAGCTTTTGGGAGAAACAGTAAGCTTTCAAGAGCATTATGTCTTATAAGAAGATTGTTTAATAAATTAATCCTTGCAGTTCTTACGTGCGGAGCAAAGACCCTAACTAGAAAAAACATACAAAGGCTGCAGACAACTGAAATAAGCATGGAGAGAAGTATGCTTGGTGTAATCAGGAAAGATAAGAAGAGGAACTCGCGTGGATCAGGAAAATGACAAGAGTGGAAGACATCATGATCAGAGTAAAATTCTTGATATGGCAATGGGCTGGACATGTTGCCAGAAGAACGAACCACCAATGGATAACAGAAATGTTAGACTTTATACGGGACAGCAAAATACTCTGAAGAAGAACCCTTGGGAACATTGTGGATGAAATTCGGAAGAATGCCGGAATGACATAGAGAAGACTTGCTGAAGGCAGGCCGTTGTTAAAAAACACTTGAGGAGACCTTCATCCAACAGTGGATTGCTAATGTTTTAAAACGGTTATGATTATGGCACATACGTTCTTTCATTGGTTTTACGAAAATAACATTCCTTAATCCACCTATCTAAGTACCGTCCAATGTGAGGAATTAGTAAACCGTATCGTGTGTTATGATTTAATTCCACTTAGTATGTACCAGACTGTAGCTCGGTGTGGTCGTGTGAGTGATGCGAATTCTCCGTCCCTCGTCTTGCCCATCCCTGGAGCAAATTATGATTGGACGACAGCCTATATCCCTTAAATGTCTCATGGTTGTCGCTGTACCCTGAAAATAACTGTAAACTTTAAAACATATACAATACTCTAGAACGGAATAGTAGTTTTGGGATTTTATAAAATCCATGCTCATTGCACCCATGGATTTCTTATTAAGTTTCGTTTTTGCAGCAGTCATCAAACGAGTAGCTTTATTACAAGAATCAAAATGAGTCCTATCCCTTTTATAAACGTATTGGTAGCTACGATGAAAAAGTAATAGCGTGCGACAGGTAGATATAGTAAAAGAAAGATTTCTTTGCTTCAGGAATAGCACGCATGAGGCAAAAGGAATGCATTTAATAAATGCCTTTATATTGAGTCGGCATTCCTTACTCAATATTCCTAAATTAAAAAAAATCCCTTGTTATGTCACGGGATAGATCAGCGTAAAATAAACAATCTCATAAAGTATTTAAAGCTCGTTATGTTTAATTAAAATTTTACGTTCCGAAATCCGAAGGGCGAAAGAAATCCTTCGTACGTCAGAAACGATATTTTTACATATTTCACTTTTAATTAAGTTTGTGCCCGTTTTTTTTTTTTTAAGAAAATAAAAATTCCTCCTTAATGGCACGAAACGTTTTTACTAGTTTCGTGTGAGGACCGCTCATTTAAACAAAAAATGGTGTTTACAAAACTTTTCATGTCAGTTAAGTAAAACCTTCCGTTCAGAATGCATTAATTTTGTAAAGTATCTCTAACGTTCTTCGGAATATTTCTTTTAAAATTTTCAAGACTTCTTTAAATTTTGGGTTCACGGAATCTACAAGAACAAAGATTAGGGAGTTTCTTTTCCTAAACCAATTATCATTCTCTCCAAAGAGTCCCAAAATACTGTAAGTTTCTCGTGTGCATTGACGTTCTTTAGCAAAAAGAAGCTTATTAAAAAGTTCTTTTAAGGGAATTGCTTAACACAATTTCATGGGAATATACCCATTTTTTTCTTTGACTGCTGTAAAGAAAGACGAATTGATATGTGGAGCAGAGTGGAGGGATATAAGAATATATATATATATATTTATTTATGTATATATAAGTGCATATGTGTGTGTTTGATGCTGAAAATGAAGAAGAACAAGATAAAATAACGAGATTAAGTGCTATGTTTTCCTTTATTCCCTCTGGTTCTTCATCCCTGCCGTACTAATTAGAAGTAATTATAGTAATTCATTTTCCAAATGAGCTATTCCAGCTGGGAAGTGGAAATACAATTAGTGCTTTGTTTTCTTTATCAGAAAAATGCTGCGTTATGCATATTTCATATGTGTAAACTTTGCCTCTTTTCACTCTTTCGAAAATAACTGTTTGATTTTTTATCGCAGCCAATTCATCTACGAGGAAATCTCGTGGCCTTCTAGAGAACGCGCGCTGAGTGTCGGAGGAAACATGAAATTCGTGCGACCAAGCAGATCCATATTTATCAGTTTCTAATTAGTGAACTACTCTTTGTTAAAAAAAAGAGGAACAAAAAAATAAAAAAAGGCAAGAAAGGAAAGAAGAAAAGAGAGAAAGTATACATCCCTTAGTGTACAACTAAAGTGCGACTGATCGCAAAACATTGTCTTAGGGTAAGAATTACAAAAATTTCTTTTTTCTTTTAGGAATCAAATTAAACACGGTCATAAATTAAACTCCTTTTCTAATTAGGAGAATATTACAAATCCCCAAACCTTAGCATTCAGTTTTACACCACGGCGAATGAGTTGTGTGCGAATTTTCTCTTTTTATCTCTACATTTCAGTTAGCAGGTATTTTAACCAAGTCTTACTGAGAAACCAACGTAGAGAATTAAACTGGAGTTTAAAGAGAAAAAAATACTGCTTATTACATATTCGAATTTTTTTGTTTCGGTCCAAAGAAAATTAAAGAAATGATAAAGCTTGAAAAAGGGCTGTTCAGTCTTAAACAATGACATATGGTTGCATATAAACTACACTTTTTTGTACTAGATAAGGAAATAATAGCTCGAGTTAATTAAAAAACAAGAAAGATGACACCGAACTTTCGGTTGTAATGAACACATCCTTTGAATCCTTTCTAACGGGAATTAAATTTATCAAAGCTATTCAATGTCAATTGAACCGGTTAGAGAAAAAATCAAACGGTTTCTGCAATCGATAAAACATCCAGAAATAGAAACTGGCACTCACTTCCACTAGCAGCTAAAAAGTATCGTTACGAAGCTTAACAAATGGCGCAAAAAAGATTCGCATAGCACACGGAAAATACAAACAGATTTTCAAATCGAACAGTTTGAAGAAGAAATACAGAAGGAAACAGGATATAACTGTATGCCTTTAACCGGATGAATTTTGCATAATGAAAAAGCTGAAAATAGGCGAAAAATATTCTTGAAAAAGCTATGCTGAGGAAAAAAGAATTCTTCAAGTACGTCTCCCGGAAGCATAAATACCGGGAAAAAAGGTTTCGACTTTTACACCCCTAGGGG
The DNA here is from genome assembly GCA_039090855.1 of Macrothele yani. Taxonomy (NCBI): domain Eukaryota; kingdom Metazoa; phylum Arthropoda; class Arachnida; order Araneae; family Macrothelidae; genus Macrothele; species Macrothele yani. Next base: position 104,336,543 of record CM076991.1, on the reverse strand, counting down.
AACTCTATGCATTATTTAAAGATGATCTCTCCACATCTCTTTTGTAGCAAATGGCATACAGTAAAGAAGAAATTTCTCAATGCGGTTTATAGAAGCGGCGATACAACTGCAAACTGAAGTACACAAACACCACCTACCGACAGAACTGTGAACTATAAAATTTCTTATATACTAGCGTTAATTGTTCTACAAGGCAAATGTCATCCGGTGTTGAAAGAATTTTTTAAATCGCACATGCAGAAGCAGAGAAATTGATAAAAATGGATTAAGCCTTAGCGCCACCAAACGGCGAATTTATGCATTATTTTAGGAAGAAAATACACACAATAAGTTTGCATAGTTAGCACTATCTGACCGAAAAAGAAGTTTTTCAATCAGGCTTTTAATTCCGAAGATATTACTGTAAACGTGAGCTTACGCCCTCTGGTGGCAAACTCGTGCGTTAAGAAAAATTTGACATTATATGAGAAACATTTCGCAGCGGAAACGCTCCCCAACAAATAAAAAAAAATTTAAATCGGACTCTAAAAGCAGAGATACTGACAAAAATAAGATATACATCTACGCCTTCTGGCGGAAAAGCCATGAGTTATTTTAAGATGAAAATATTCCGAAAAGGCTTATCTGCTTGAGCGGTATCGGTCGACGAAAGATTTTTTTTTCAAACCAGTTTTTAGAAGCACGGATTTTGCTGCAAACACATCAGAAGCAGAAATGAACACTTACGCCCACCTGGTGGCCAAACCATTCTTTACCAAAAATTAGAAATTATATGCAAAACATTTCCCACCAGGAGCTGTATGCGATTCAGAAATCATTTTTCAAATCGGAGATTTAGAAGCAGAGATATCGGGGGAAACGCAATTTACTTTTACGCCCCTAGCGGAATATCTATGCGTAATTTGAAAACGTGACTATAACTAAAACAGTCATCGATATAAATGAAACCGAAAGGTAAAATACTGTTTTTCAATCGGATAATTAGAAGCAAATACGGGGTATAAAATGTATTTTTGAATTCGACAACATCTGCATTTACGCCCTCTAGTAAAGAAATTGTGCATCTTAAAAAAATGGAATACAGGGATTATGGTTTCACATTTCAAGCTTCCCAATGCAAAAATATTTTTTCAAATCGAACCAATAGTTGCTGAGATATGGTGTCCACAGACGGACGGACTGATGGCCGGACAAACCGGTAACATAAGCACGATCTTTTTTATAAAAGGCGTGTTAAAAATAACACTAGTAGTAATTGCAATATATTCAGAGCCGTGGCGCAGTGGTCTAAGCGATGGCCTCTGATCATTCGTCCGAACGGGGTCCGAGTTCGAATCCCGGTGAGGCATGGTTGTTGTGTTTGTCTTATGGCACTGGTTCTCTCCCTTCCCTGGAACCAGTGACCCTCAATTAGGGACGGGCGACTGCTTATAGCCCATTGAGTTGCGCACGGTGGTCGTTAAACCTCCAATCAAAAAAAAAAAAAAAAAAAAAAAAAATATATTCAGAACTTCATGAAGTACAACACATTTAATAGGTATGTTCATTTTCTCGCAGGTTTTCAGATACTGAAATTAATCGCTAAACTTCAACCTGCAAAGCTTTTTGCTTTAAAACAGATTTTAGATATTGATTTATAGGTTGAATTGAACGCTATAAATTGTCGCATCATAGAGGAGCTTACTTTTCTACAGTATAAAGTTAAACTGATTTATGAGACCTTTTTTGAGATTCCAGCAAAACTGTGACCAGCGCTGTTCAAATACACTATATTAACAAAAGTATTCGGACACCAGCAAATGTTTGTACGCTGAGGTGCCACTTTATTATGATCCCCCCCCCCAGTACTTCGTTGGGCCACCTTTTGCCTTTAATACTGCGTCGATTCTTCGTGGCATGGACTCCACGAGATGTTGATAGGTGGTTTGTGGAATCTGAGACCATGCTTGATGAATAGCACTTTCCAGGAGTGTGAGATTGCAGGGTTGTGGATCCAGCTGTCTGATGGCTTGTTCAACTTCATCCCACAAATTCTCAATGGAGTTAAGATCTGGAGATTGTGGGGGCCACCTAAGCAAAGTAAACTTACCGGCATGTTCCTGAAACCAATCCTGTACAATACGAGCACTATGGTAGGACGCATTATCTTGTTGAAAGTTGCCATCGCCATTGTGATAAACCATCCACATAACAGGATGCACTTGGTCCGCAACGATGTTTACATATGAAGTGGCAGTCAGACGTCGTTCAACACGAAGTAAAGGGCCCAAAGCATGCCAGGAAAACATTCCCCAAACCATAACGTTGCCTCCACCAGCTTGAAGGGTTGTAGCAATGAATTTGGGGTCCATGCTTTCGTCCTGTTTCCGCTGAATTCTCACTCGGCCATCGGCATGGTGCAACTGAAAACGTGATTCATCGGACCACATAATTTGTTTTCAATTATCGACTGCCCAATCCTTGTGCTCCTGTGCGACCTGGAGACGTTTTTCTTGTTAACTGCAGACAACAAAGGTGTTCGAACAGGCCTTTGGCTGCCATATCCCACATGCGTGCCGAGATCATTTGAGAAGATCCTTGATTAAGATGGTCTGTAATTTGCTGCACTGCTGCCCTTCTGTTGTCTGTTACCAGTCCGGACACTCTCCGTTCCGCCCGAGCAGTCACTAGTCGATGACGACCACACGTTGCACGTAGAGACCCAGTTTTTTTGGCTGACAGTCCAGTCTTTAAACACTTCAACAACAGCTGCTCTGGAACATTTCACGAATGCGGCGGTTTCGGTGATACTCTCTCCGTGGCTCCGAGCTCCTACAATCATCCAAAGTTAAAAGTCTGCCAAATCGCATTTTTTACCCATCTCGTCACCCAAAAATAACTTCTACTATTGTCGCAAGCACTAAGCTTTCCTTTTTTATACTAGCCTCGCCCTCTGGCGGCAACAGCGTGCAGCCATAACTCATTTGCTCAAAACTATCAGATGGTCATAATAAAGTGGCCACTCAGTGTATAAGTGCAAAGAACGGTTGAGCAGGAAGGTGCAAAATTATGTAAATAAAGCTGATATGTTGTGTCGTGTTATGAATAACTTTGAAACGGATATGCTGCATTGACGGGAATTATTCGAGTTCCAGCAAGGGCTGGTCATAGGATGACATTTGAGTAACGTTTCCATTCGAAGCATTTCTAAACATACTACACTAAACATACTAAAATCAACTGAAGCAGATGGAAGCAGGACGGTGTCGTAAAGAGATAGAAGCAGGACGGTGTCGTGAAGAGATGAAAGCAGAACGGTGTCGTGAAGAGATGGAAGCAGGACAGTGTCTTGAAGAGATGGAAGCAGGACGGTGTCTTGAAGAGATGGAAGCAGGACGGTGTCCTGAAGAGATGGAAGCAGGACGGTGCAACAGCAACAAAAATAAAGTTCAAGAAGGCTGCACAAACTGACGGAACGTGACAGAAGAGCCATGGTAAGAACTGTTAAGAAATCCCGTTTTTCCTTTGCCGTTTCCATTGTGACGGAAGTAGGATATGCTTGCAATGGCCCGGTTAGTACCATAACTACCGGCAAAGAGTCGCACAGTGTGGGTTGTTGTATTAGAGCAGCGGCACAAAAGCCGCACATCACTACCGTGAATGCGAAGCGCCGTTTGGAGTGGTCTGTTTGACGCCATTCTTGGACTGTGGGCGACTGGAAAGCTGTTCTTTGGAGTGATGAGTCACGTTTTTCACTCTTCCTATCTGATGGGCATGTTTGGGTTTCGCAACAGATCGGGGAACGATTTTCGTCGGACTGCAATCTTCCAACTGTTAAGTTCGGCGGAGGCTTCATTATGGTATGAAGTTGTTTTCGTGGATGGAACTCTGCCTGTTGTTTATTATACCAGAAACCATGAACTCGGAAGTGTACCTCGATGTTCTGTATAAATCTGCCCAACCAACAATTTGTCAGTAATCGTTGTGTTTTCCAACATTATCGAGTTCACTTAACAGCATGTGCAGGACTGGTTTCTTGAAAATGAGGTGGAATTGTTAAACTGGCATTCTCGGAGTCCTGATGCTAATCCCAAAAAAACACCTCTAGGATGAACTAGAGCGACAGATAGGAAATCGACCACAACGACAGTCTCCTCTCTTTAATCTGCCAGCAGCTCTGCACGAATGGCCAGCAGTTCTCTTCGAGATCTATCGGAAATTGATTGATAGTTTACCTCGACGTGTCGCCTCTCTCATATGTACAATCAGAAAGTGGGCCGACTGACTACTAATTGCGGTAATAAAGCCATTTGCCCCAAAACGTTATGGTGTCCGAATATTTCTGATACTATAGTGCATAACTTTTGAGGTGCAATTTTTATACACTATATTGACAAAAGTCACCGGATACAACTTCAAAGGCAAACGAACGGTTTCGCTGCGTTCTTAGGATGCGCGGTACAGCTGCAAACGGTATAAAAAACAAGCCTGAAGCTAACTGCGATCATATCGCACTGGGAGGTTGAGTGGAAAAGTCGCGGCGGAAGAGAACTGACTTTGAGAAAGGAAAGATTGTTGAGTGTTATATTAATGGATTGTCCATAAGAGAAACTGAGAGGCGTTTAAACATACCCAAGTCAACTGTTTTGGATGAACTGAATAAATAGAAGACACATGGCGTGCCTGAAGCAGCAAAACCTACCGGCAGACCAAAAAAATCAGTGATAGAGGACGTCGAATCCTCAGAAGAGTCGTTGCACCTAATTGACGGAGTACTGAACAAGACCTCAGCGTGGAGTTGAGTAAAAATGCTGGAAGCTCGGTATGTACACGTACCATTTGCAGAGAACTGCTTTCCATGTGTTACCGTGGTCGTGCGGCTGCTCATAAGACTTTCATCTCCACTTGGAATGCTACTCGTCATTTAGCATGGTGTAAAGAACATTTATTGTGGACCGTAGATCAATGGAAACGGGTTCTGTGGGATGATGAATGCAGATACACGATCCATCAGTCTGATGGCCGTGTGTGGGTATGGTGGCAGCCGGGAAAACGCTATTTACCACAGTGTGTTGTTCCTCCGGTCAAGTTTGGAACTGGCAGTGTACTCGTATGGAGGTGTTTTTCGTGGTATGGTCCCGGCCCATTGGTTATCGTGGACAAACCTGGTAACCAGCACGTCTAGCTCGATATTCTGGACAATTATGCCCTACCAACTCTGTGGCAATACTATGGAACCGACCCTTGTTGGTACCAGCAGGATAATGTACCGAGCCATAAAGCATGGACTGTTACGGCGTTGTTTGGCGATAATTACGTATCGCGTGTGGACTGGCCAGCACAGAGCTCTAATCTTAATCTCATAGAGCACCTATGGGATGAATTAGAGCGCAGCATAAAAAGTTTGGAACTGAGGTCTATTACTGAGAAACAGTTAGCGGCAGCATTATGTACTGAATCGAAGCGCATACCTATCGCTGTGTTCCAAAACCTTGTCGAAAGCATGTCTCGAAGGGCCAGTGCATGCATTAAAGCCAAAGGTGGACCGACACCGTACTAAGGTATGTCAGTAAATGCTATGTCGTGTTTCTCTTCTAGGTGTCCATGTCTTTTGTGAATATAGTGTATATTGATTTTTACTGCAGTGAATGGAAACTCTTAACTACGAAAATGCTTGTTCTTTATGAATTCCATGTGTGTAAATCTTGTCAGCAGTTTAATATTGAAATCTTTGTGATACATGAATATGGAAAAAATATCAGTTTTATGAGTATAAATAACTCTCCATAAAGTATGCTGATCATCTTTTCATTAGGTGCTAAAATATTCTGTTTTCTTTTCGCTTCTTCTGTGTCTAAAGCTATAGCTGCACCATGCATTTCCTGTTTGTTTTGTTTGGGGTTTAACGACCACCGTGAGCAACTCGATGAGCTATAAGTCGTCACCTGTCCTTAGTTTAGAGTTACTGGTTACTAAGGTGGGAGAGAACTAGTGCCGGAAGACAAAAACAGCATCCATGCCTCACAAGGATTCAAACCCAGACCCATCTTGGAAGAACGGTCGGACACCAGCGCTTAGACCACTGTGTCACCGGGACGACCCTGTTTCAAGGGGGAATCTAATGAAAAGGAGTTTAATAAATACACCGTTATAATCTTTTATGAGAACCGGTGAAATAATTTTCTCAACTGGAAACTGATAGTGAAACCCTTCATGCATTTGAAAAGAATCGCGCATTTTTCGACAGCAAATATTGCTACCATTGAGCGGTGTTTGTTGTTCACGAATGTACGAACGCGAATGGCCACAGAAGGAATTTCTCGTGACGCACGACCTATTTTTAGTTCTATTTCTCGTGACGCACGACCTACTTCTCGTTCTATTTCTCGTGACGCACGACCTATTTCTCGCGACACACGGCCAATTTCTTGTGACCCACGACCTATTTCTCGTGACGTACGACCTATTTTTCGTTACGCACGGCCTATTTCTCGTGACGCACGACCAAGATCACACACATGCGTTCTTATCTCTCTCTTTCTCTCTGGCTGCTCCAGAAACAGCCTTGCATGGAAAATATTTTTTTGTTCTTAACAATGTCCTGTCTTTGAAAATTAGACCTAAACTCGGCCACTGTGACAAAAATGGAAAAACAATTGACCAAATTTTGTACTGTCTATAATGTTTTGCTGATGAGTCATAGCTACAAAGCGCTCCAAACAGCTCCATTTCGCCAGCCCCCACCTCGGAATTTTGAAATTTCGACTATGCCATTCGTTTGTACTCCGTTTGTACCGGATTGTACCGCAAAAATTTTCGTTTGTACCACTTCCGGTAACGAGTTATTCCCATTTCAAAGTGGGGGGGCTGGGGAAACGGCAGCCCCCCCACCTCGGAATTTTGAAATTTCAAACATAGCATTCGTTTGTACTCCGTTTGTACCGGATTGTACCGCAAAAATTTTCGTTTGTACCACTTCCGGTAACGAGTTATTCCCATTTCAAAGTGGGGGGGCTGGGGAAACGGCAGCCCTTCCACCTCGGAATTTTGAAATTTCAAATATGGCATTCGTTTGTACTCCGTTTGTACCGGATTGTACCGCAAAAATTTTCGTTTGTACCACTTCCGGTAACGAGTGTTTCCCATTTCAAAGTGCGAGGGGGGCAGGGGCTGAAGAAACGGCAGCCAGCCCACCACGCAATATTGAAATTTTGACTATGCTATTCGTTTGTACTCCGTTTGTACCGGATTGTACCGCAAAAATTTTCGTTTGTACCACTTCCGGTAACGAGTTATTCCCATTTCAAAGTGGGGGGGGGCTGGGGAAACGGCAGCCTCCGCACCTCGGAATTTTGAAATTTCAAATATGGCATTCGTTTGTACTCCGTTTGTACCGGATTGTACCGCAAAAATTTTCGTTTGTACCACTTCCGGTAACGAGTTATTCCCATTTCAAAGTGGGGGCCGGGGAAACGGCAGCCCCCCCCCCACCTCGGAATTTTGAAATTTCAAATATGGCATTCGTTTGTACTCCGTTTGTACCGGATTGTACCGCAAAAATTTTCGTTTGTGCCACTTCCGGTAACGAGTTATTCCCATTTCAAAGTGCGCAAAAATTTTCGTTTGTACCACTTCCGGTAACGAGTTATTCCCATTTCAAAGTGGGGGGGGGGCTGGGGAAACGGCAGCCCCCACCTCGGAATTTTGAAATTTCAAATATGGCATTCGTTTGTACTCCGTTTGTACCGGATTGTACCGCAAAAATTTTCGTTTGTACCACTTCCGGTAACGAGTTATTCCCATTTCAAAGTGGGGGCTGGGGAAACGGCAGCCCCCCACCTCGGAATTTTGAAATTTCAAATATGGCATTCGTTTGTACTCCGTTTGTACCGGATTGTACCGCAAAAATTTTCGTTTGTACCACTTCCGGTAACGAGTTATTCCCATTTCAAAGGGGGAGGGTGAAAAAACGGCAGCCCCCACCACGCAATATTGAAATTTCGACTATGCCATTCGTTTGTACTCCGTTTGTACCGCAAAAATTTTCGTGTGTACCACTTCCGGTAAAATGAAATGGGAATACCATTTCAAAGTGAAATTCTGGGGAAACGGGAACCCCTTCACCACGCAGTTTTGAAAATTCGACTATGCCATTTGTTTGTACTCCATTTGTACCGGATTGTACCACGGACATTTTCGTTTGTACCTCTTCCGGTAACGAGTTAATCCCGTTTCAAAGTTGGGAGATGGGAAAACGTCAGCCCCCCCCCCCCCCCCCCCTCTACGCAAATTTGAGATTTCGGCAAGGGCATTCGTTTGTACTCCGTTTGAATCGGATTTTACCGCAAAGATTTTCGTTTGTACCACTTCCGGTAACCAATAATTCCAATTTCAAAGTGAAGAGCTCGGAGAAAATGGCAGCCCCCACCTCGCAATTTTGAAATTAGGACTATGACATTCGTTTGTACCCCGTTTGTACCGGATTGTACCGCAAAATATTTCGTGTGTACCACTTCCGGGTACGAGTTATTCCAATTTTAAATTGGGAACTGCGGAAACGGCAGCACCATCACCACGGAACTTTCAAATTTCAACTATGCCAATCGTTTGTACTCCGTTTGTACAGGATTGTACCGACAATATTTCCGTTTGTACCACTACCGGTAACGAGTTATTACGAGTTATTCCCATTTCCAAGTGGGTGACGGAGAAACGTCTCCATCTCCCCCCCCCTCCTCACCACGCAATTTTGAAATTTTGACTATGCCATTCGTTTGTACTCCGTTTGTACCGGATTGTACCGCAAACATTCTCGTTTTTACCACTTCCGGTAATCAGCTATTCCGATTTCAAAGTTAGGAGATGGGGAAACGTCACCTTCCCCACTGCGCAAATTTGAAATTTCGACCATTTCATTCGTTTGTACTCACTTTGAATCGGATTGCACCGCAAAAGTTTTCGTTTGTATCACTTCCGGTAACCAGCAGTTCTAATTTCATAGTGGGGGGCTCGGGGAAAACTGCTTCCCACTTCGCAGTTTTGAAATTTCGACTGCGCTATTCTGTTGTACTCCGTTTGTACCGGATTGTACCGCAATTTTTTTCTTTTGTACCACTTCCGGTTACGAGTTATTCCCATTTAAAGGTGGGGAGCTGGAAAAAATGGCATCCCCTCTACTACGCAATTTTGAAAATTCGACTATGTAACATTCGCTTGTGCTGCGTTTGAATCGGATTGTACCACAAAAAAAAAAATTCGTTTGTACCACTTCCGGTAACCAGTGATTCCAATTTCAAGTGATGCTGGAGGGAAAAGGGAAGCCCCCACCTCGCAATTTTGAAATTTAGACTATGCTATTCTGTTGTACTCCGCTTGTACCGCAAAAACTTTCGTTTGTTCCATTTCCGGTAAACAGTTATTCCTATTTCAAAGTGGGGGCTGGTGAAACAGCAGCGATATTGAAATTTCGTCTATGCCATTGTAACACAATCGATTTAAATTTATCCGGTTGTAACACAATCGATTTTAATTTATCCGGTTGCAGTTTGAAATCCGTGAATGGTTTCTGTGTTCTTTGAGTTTGAGGAAAGCACCAGTTCTTTGTATGAATGGGCTAATGTAGAGCATTTGCTATCTGCAAAGTACTGTAGTAGTAGATATAGGCGACGTAGATATGTGTTTCGCATAATTTTATACTTATTACGTATTATTACAGTCCCTGTCTCCTTCGTATCCTATACGTACATGACATGCGTACTTGTGCACTGATGGAGTCTAGGTTCAGTCTATAATAATGTTTTCACAAATCTCCTCCAGAAGTACTCTGGAATTTGACACTATTGTCTTAGGTGATCTCTCGGTCATTTGTACTTAATTCTCTGCTTCAACTTTGGGGTCTAATGCTGTTTAACTGCACTGTTTTTATACAAACAATTTGCTGTAGCACCCGGTGCTATATTGTGCAGAAGGTACAGGCTTGTGTTATTTGCCATTTTTAAGACGTCATGATGTGTCTTAAAATAAACGGGATCGTAATTTTTGTAGTACTGTATTAAAATGGGAAGAAGAACGCAAAAAAATATTTTGGCGTCCTCTTATGGCGGTACTTGTGACGATGATACATTTGTTTCATTGTTGTCTGTGTTAGAAAAAGAGGCGTCGCCAGACTATTCTTTGGGGAGTGAGGCTGGAGGGTTCTTTTTTTGGATTGATTGGAGGTTTAACGACAACCGTGAGCAACTCAATGGGCTATAAGCAGTCGCCCATCTCTAATTTTGGGTCACTGGTTCCAGGGAAGGGAGAGAGCCAGTACCGTAAGACAAACACAACATCCATGCCTCACCGGGATTCGAACCCGGACCCCGTTTGGACGAATGATCAGAGGCCATCGCTTAGACCATTGCGCCACCGGGGCGGCGGAGGTTTCCTGAACAGCACATAATTTTGTTTTTACATCCTCGTACTCAACGTTTCCCCCCTCATGCGTTATGAAAATTAAACATCAGTTTTTTAAAATTTATAATTCACATTTTTTGTTTAATAACATTTTTAATTTAAAATAATTAATGTAATTTTACTTAAAACAATTGTAACCCCAAAATACTCGTTTTAGCACAATATGTTTACCCTAGCGTTAATATTATTTAAATATTCATCTACTCCACATCATGGGTGCGCTTTTCAAAATATTTGGTTGTCACCCAGGTTGGTTTTCTGCATTCCTGCATTGGACTCGCCTTCTATATGCAATGCCATGAAGTGCCAGGCTTATAGAACATCCGTGAGTTAAGAGCTTTTTAAACAAGGGAATAGTGGATGCTGTGTGTTCTCTGAAACTTTGCTGGGAAATCTGGTTTATTTCTGCTTCTGCAGAGTAAATAACAGGCAAGGGAAAACATTTAAAGGAACTACTGCTTGATCTGTTTCCATTTTATATAACGCAGTGTTTCTGCTCAGAACTTCTGCCATATGTGCAAAAGGAACACTTCACGTATAGTCATTGGTTATTTTCAATTCAGCTCTTTCAGTAACAAGAAAAAAAAACAAAAAAACTGTATGTGCAATGTTCCGAAACATTAATAGTTTAGCACTTCCCTGCAATATCGCAGTTCCACTACAGTAAATAGCACACAGGGTAACAAAATCCAAAGGGTCTCTTTTTAATCAGTTTTGTTTTACTTAAAGCAAAATTTAGGCTCAAAAAAAAAAAAACATTTGCTGCATATAGAAAATCAACGTAGCGAACGCGAGTTAGATCATTTATCAACAGCTTTATTTTAAAAACGAAAGAAAATATGTACATTAACAGGTTGGCACTTCGCTGATGCAGAGTAAACAACACACAGGTAACTAATTATAAAAGACGCTTTTTAAGATGTTTCCCCTTGTATTAAATGCAATATTTTTGATCATATCCATTATTTCATATTAAAGATTGATGTTCCAATCCCCTACTGTATCTTTTAAAGAAAGACACACACGAAAAATAAAACATTTTGATATTATTACATCTGAAAACCATTGCTTTAGCAGGATGAACAAAATGCAGGTAGAAATTGTAGGAGATGCTTTTAAAGAAGTTTCCATTGTATTTATAAAGAAATGTTTTTGCTGTTTAACCTTGTTGTGTGTGAAAAATGTATGTTTGTGGTTTGAACTTTTTGTTCTCAGAAATATAATACCACATATTATTTTTTTCTTTTAAATTTATGTGAAGTATAAGACCATCATAATAATTTACCACATATTATTTTTTGGTAAAGCATTAGTATATTAAATGCACTGAACTGGAAACTATTACTTCAACAGAATAAATAACAGACAGGGAGGAAAATTCAAACAACTTCCTTTTAATAGATTGTCATTCTATTTAAAGCAGCATTTCTGCTCATAACGTTGGTCATTAATGGAAATTGAATGCTTCCCGTTGGCATTTTTTATTTTCAATGCAGTCCTTTCATCAACAAAAACATCAATTTAACAACACACATATATATTGAAAATTCTGAAACATTAATTGTTTGGCATTTCACTTTTCTACCATTTCTTGAACAGAGTAGACAACACATAGGTAAACGAAGTTCAAAAATATACCTTTTAATCTGTTTTCGTCATATTTTAAGCAACATTTGTGCTCAGAACATTTGCTGCATATGAAAGAACAACGTTTCAGGCACCTATTACATTCTTTGTACACAGTCTTGTAAAAATAAAAAAATTATGTATATTAACAGGTTGGCTTTTCAGTGCTGCACCACTGCTTTGGCAGAGTAAACAACACACAAGAACAAATTGTCACACAAACTTTTAAATATGTTTACATTGTATTTAAAGCAATAATTTTGTTCATAATTATTGCTGCATATGAAAAATGAATGTTTATGGTCTATATTAGATCATTTCTACACGGTTTCTCGGAAATGCAACTTTAACATATTAGCGTTCAAATGTTCTTTATTTTTCTAATTCAAATACTGTGGATGCTAACATATTACACCATGGAAAATATATAGAAAAATATACAAAATGATAAAATATTTACGACAAGGAAATACAATTCCAGCCACATAATGACTGAATATTCAAGAACTGAAAACAAGACAAGTTTATAGTAACTGAAAGCAAAACCCTTAAAATTAACTTTAGACTACATTTAGTATTCCGGAGCTTAAATTCAAACAGACGTCAGCTTAACATCATAAGTAAATACTATGCGAAACCTAATTAACAAGAGTAAATAGAAAATGCAAAAATAAAACCAATGAAAGATGATAATATGCTATATGTCATCGAACATGTGCACTTGGTAACGAAACCAATAATGGGAATGTCTTACTCATAACACAAAAGATGAAATATCAAAAATACTTATACTATGATTTGATCAGAACACCAGCTCACCGACAACCAATTGACTAAAGTTTTAATAAGGAACAACAGTTCCAATGCCATTTTATACAAAACATAGAATCAATGATAAATCGCAGCGTGACTCCCTCTCCAATAAACCCATTTTCCTCATGAATTATATTATTAATTCTATCAGTACAATTGTGTACCAAAATACGCTTTGAGAACAACTGAGAATGAAAGAATAATTCGAAAATGACCACTGCAGTACTGTTGCTTTGGCAGAATTAATAGACAGGGGAAGGGCTAATTAAAAAAAAATACATTTGATATGGTTCTATCATAATAACGGCAACATTTCTGCTTAGAACATCTGTTACATATGGAAAATCTATGTTTCAGATGCCAATTAGATCATTTCGACACAATCGTGTTTTAAAAACCAAATGGAAGGAATGCATTAACAAATTGGCACTTCATTGCTGCAGGGATGATTCGGCAGAGTAAACAACACACGTGAGCAAATTGTAAAAGACACTTTTTAATATGTTTCCATTGTATTTGAAGCAATATTTTTGCTCATAACCATTGTTGCATATTAAGGATCAATGTTTTAGGCACCTACTGAATCTTTTACACAAGCCCTTCTCTTTTTGAAGAAAAGCCACACACACGCACATGCAAGTTTGTAAAACATAAACATTTATATATCAGCACTTCTATGCTAATATTAAGTGCTATATTTAATGTTTTGCTACAGCAGGGTAAACACCTAGGAAGAAATTGTGAAACAAACAACTTAATACATTTCCATTGTCTTTTATGCAAAGCGTCTTTCTCATAGTACGTGTCCATTGCATTTCATGAAAGAATTTTACTCATAACCATTGCTGCATATGGAAAATATATTTCTCGTGCCTATGGATCATTTTTACACAGTCTTGTGCATAAAAACGTATATACATATACATATATTCACTTAAAATATAATATAAACAGATTTGCGTTTCAGTGCAGTACGATTGCTTCGGTAGAATAAATGGCTGCCAAGGGTAGTACTCCGAAAACACATGGAAAAAAGCATAATTCCGTGTCGTTATACATAACGTTTCAAGGGAGAAAGCAAATGTAATGCTGTCATATTAGTTCAATACACAATTGTTAATGCTGGCGTAAATCTTGTATCTTGGCATAAATCATTAACCCAGGTGAGTCAGCTCCAGCAATACAAGAAAAATTTGAAAAGGAAAAATCACATTCACGCTGGCTCCTTTATTTTATTTTATTTTTTTCAATATTAGAAGAAATGTTTAAAAAAATTATCAGCCGGGAGTTCATGCATCATGAATTATCGAATGCGATTGATTTTTGTATAGTTATAGGAAAATCATTTTTTGAAGATTATTTTAACCGAACAGTCTCATAGGTCTCAGAGTTGTGTTAATTCTTGGGACCATAAACTACATACAATTAAGTTCATAAATTTTTAATAATACTTAATAATTATTTTAACGAGGGAAACCACTTTTTAGAATTACTGATACTGCATTTTTGCTTGAAATCAAGGTTTTACAATGATCAAGTTGGAAAGCAGTAAAAAAAAGAAAATTTACAGAAGCACACACAATGTTCAAGAAATAGTGGTCAGAGAAATATTTCCATAACACCGTAACAAAATTTTATGACTTTTGTGTCAAAAATTTATGTTTACGAAAATAATTTTCTATTCGAAGTCATTACAAGAGTGAAGTCCTCCAGAAATACAAGTATGAGCGCTATTGAGTCTAAGGTTTTCTCAATACAACAAAACGCATAACAAAAAGTAAGTTTCCATGTACTACAAGAAATAGCCTGCTTCCGTCTCATATTCGTCCACGCTGATTTTGTTCGTTAATGAATTGGTTAGAAATGTGTTCGTCCGAGATGCGTCTAGGTTCAAATCCCGGTGAGGCATGGATGTTGTGTTTGTCATATGGCACTGGTTTCTCTCTCTGGAACCAGTGGCCCTAAATTAGAGACGGGACGACTGAGTTGCTCACGGTGGTCGATAAAGCAAACAAACCAATTGTATATGTATTTCCGTGGGAGGGGGGCAGTGATTGTGAAATTATACAAAAATCGTGCATCTATGCGTTTCTTACACGTAAATATTACTGGGCAATACCTTGTAGAGAAGTAACTCATATTTTGCTGGCTTTAAATCTAACAGAAGAAAAAAATTCGAGACGGAGTGCTACCGTTTCTGCAGGCTACCATTTTGTTTTGCGAAAAAAAAATGTTTTGGCGCACGTGGAATCCGAGTGCGTCTTATCCGGGATCAAATGTAGTACAAAAAAATGGCATTTTGATGTTATGAATTTTCCGAGGAAAGAAAGGTGACTGGTGAAATGGATCTTACAGCAGTAGTAATTGAAACACGTAATATATTGAAGAAATGAAACCCGGAGTAGCCCGTAAACCAATGAAGCCCAAACTTAATATTCATTATTACTTAATTAAAGGAAAGAATGGCATTTGTTTTTCCTGTGCTATTTTTGGATATCACATTATTTCACACAGTATATATTAGCATTTGACACGAAACATTCTTTTCTCTAGAACAAGGCCTTTTCTTATCTTCCAAGTCATTGTACACTTCCCAGTGGTTATTCTCCCGCAGACAAAGAGCAATGTAATGTCCAATCCTGTTCAGCCGAGTTCCTCCTGAATCAGAAAAAACTATTGCTCCACGTAGTTTATAGATGTGCTCAAAAACTGTAAGCTCACGTGGAATGTCAGATAAGCGTACGTTAATGTCTGTTCCTACATCTGACGTGTACTTCCCATCGGTAGATGTGCTGTTTAGTTCAATTAATAAATGTTTGCCATAAACGGAGAATGTAGTAGTTTTAATTCCTTCGCATGTTTCACCACATGATATCAGCACTGGACATTTAGTGTTCTTTGGGGATAAATATTCAACAATGTGTTGTTGGATATTTTCTAAGCTATATTCCTCGATCTCAACTACAAGTACAACACGCTGGATTGACTTGTTTGATACGCAGTCCTCCGACCGACTGCATGAACAGCACTCAGTGATAGATGGCACCTGAAAGAGCATGCGTTTTGCCATTTCTGTTATGGTTGTTTCCGCCGAAATTTGACGGACACCGTGAGGTAGGTCAATAACTGGGAATGACTCCCTTAAAATTGCAGCTCGCTTTCGGTAACTGCTAGAAGTCACACCAGAGTTCACCATTTCGCAAATGAGTTCAAATATAGCACAACCGGTTAGACCTTTCCCATACGCTTCGTATTCGGGACTGTCACAGATAGCACTTGCCAATATTTGTGCTAAAGAATCAAATGCACAGGTGTTATTTATGACGAATTGTGAATCTTTTATTTTAATAGATTTCAGAGATATACTTCTGTTACCGTTTTTCAACAATCCAATAGCCTTTGCAAACACTTTTTTCGGAAATCAGTGTGCATTATTTCCCTTTGTGGTTCTAAATAAGACTGCCTGTGCCGTTTTTTTGGAGGAAGCCGCGCGTATCCTCTCCAATTTTCCACGGCAATATATTCATCATCGTGGTTAGCGTTTTTCTTTGCACATATTTGGCAAATCCTTTTCTCACCGTAGCCTTCTTCTTGAAAGGAGCTTCCAGCTACAGGAAAAGAACATCCAATAAGGATATGTACTGGCGTTTTACAGTAAATGCATCGATGTGCACCACTGGGTTTGTGCCCGCGCTGACAAGCTGAACAATCTGATTTTACACCACCTTCACTTAGCAAAGGCACTGTTGTGTCCAAAGGCAAAGTCGTTTCCGAAGGCTCAGCGCTCCTCGACGGCATGGTATCTTTTTGCATCTGTGTTTTATACTCCGGTTCTGTTGCTACAAGTTTCATTTGTCCCTCTAGAGACTTTATGTGCAGACTCAAAAACACGTCCGGGTGTAAAGGTTGTTTAACATTTCCCAGGACTCTATTTTTTAAATCGTTGAAGCTACTCTCCACAGATGAACTACTGCTAGTTTGGGAACCGAAACCGAAAACTGGTACCATCACAGCTGACCATAAGGGCAACCGTTTTACCAAATCTATGCAACATTTAACTATTTCTGGAAGGAACTGCAAGTTATCATGGTCACCATCTTCCTGTTGAACTTTCAACAGACACTCATTACTGAGTCTCTTTGCCCATAAGGAAAAATCGGAATCTTCTTCCGTCCTAGGCATTGTGTCGCTGTTCTCCATTTCGGATAAACTGTAGCTTGAATCTTCGAGAAAATTTGTAAAATCAGAGTCTCCAGTGGCAATACGTCTTTTTAGATTATGTTTAGAAATTTCACAGGAAGTTACTCTTTGAGTTTTGTTGTCGAATCCTTCAGTTTAGCTCTGTGACACCGTAAATATATCTTTAAGAAGATCTTTAATGTCTTGGATATTAGGCGATAGTAACACTTGCGCTATGGAGCGAATGTAAAAATTTCGCGTTCGGTTGCCTTTGTTACACAAAGACTTCCACGTGGCCACAATTTTTATGGTGTGAGCTACATCACACCGGATAAAAGTTCGAGGTTTGTCAACTTGCTTTGTGTGAAAAATTAAATGAAAGCAAGCATCTAAATAGTCCCTTAATCCACTATATTGGGTAAAGGCCTGAACAGCGGCTGCAAGTATGGCTGTGGAGTGGTCGCAGGATATCTCCTTTGGTAGCACACTGGCTTCTTTCAGCCAGACGGCCAGCCAATGGTATATGGTGATTTTGTCGTGCTTTTCTGATATCATATTACTGACAGAAAATTGTTTCGGACTATCGTTAACAGTAGCCTCGTACAGAAATATATGTGAAGATTTATTTCCACATGGTCTTTTGAGTCGTTTAATTATACTGCCCGTAGCATCAATACTGATTTTTGGTACCGGCTCCTTCTTACAGTACGCCCGATAGACTTGAATTTGTGAGGGCATCCAATACAAGGCATAAAATGGATCGTAACTAATCCATCGAATGGATCCTTGGTACTGGCTGTCTGTCATACATCATATTGTTTATCCGTATTATAGGGTCTTCATGGGTAAAGTCTTTTTTTAGTTCTTTAGATTTCAGAACACGCAAAGCATTAGCTGTAGGCAAGTGACTAGGCAAAGAATTGCCAAACTGCATGATTTTCCTCGCTTGGAGCCTCCGATATACTACCGCAGATTGCCCTTCTTCAACCATAGCCGTAGTAGCAAGACGTTTAGGTGATCCTACTAGTCGACGTTTCAGAGAGGACTCACAACTAGAAAAATTTCCCGAGTACTCGCAGTATATGAGAACTCTTGATCCGTCAACCGGCTCTTTCTCTATATGTCCATGCAGTTGAGATTGACACGTTGAACACTGGGCCGATATTTGGACAAAATGTTCTCCTGTTGGATGAACTTTAGCCCGCTTGAATGCTAAACAGCATCTAAGTGATGTATGCTCCCAGAAATGGTCATTTATTATGGATGCCCAAGCGTTGGGAGGCAAAACCTGGTAGTCACGAGACAATCTTCCAGGCTTACTCTTCTCCAAACATTTATACACAGCTTTTTGCGGCCTCACATTTATCCATTCTGCAGGGGACAGGGTTATCGTAAATGTTGCACACCGGGATGATGGTGCATTAACCGAGGAATAATCATCAGTTGAGGTCTCATTTGATCGTGTAGCGTCTGGTAGCGTTTCCTTTTCACTATTAGTTACACCCAATAAATTCCAAAGATTGTACCGATTGAGTTTGACAATTACATACAAGTACTTACTTGAGTACTTAAATTCAAGGCTTTCGCTTATCCGAAGCCAAATATCTGACGATGGGGGTCTAATATTTCCATTAGGTAACACAATATCTTCCTTAGCCCTGACTATCATATCAACCAAATGCTGTCTATCCAAAGCAGGTCTTTTAGGCATTTTGGGGCTGATTGATTCCACTTTATTATCACCACTATCCCCCCTAACTATTTGATACGTAGTACATGAAAACGAACACAAAAATTTTCTGCGACTCAACCGATCTATCGAAATGCCAAAAAGATCTTGAAGGTTCGTTCTCCTTTTTTGAGTGACTAAGTTCCCGCAGGATGGCGTCTTCTAATATCAAAGTTAAGTTTAAGTATTAAAATCTGAGCAATTAAAGCAGATGCTATTTTTCAGTTTGCTGTTTTATATTTGTTCAATCCCTAGCCCCTGACGAATGCTCTGTGAAACCGAAAAAAGAATAAAAAAAAAAAACTAGCTTGTGAGAACCAAAATATAAACACACCTTAGTTATGTCTTCAACTAGTTTATAAGTACATAAAAGAAAACAAATCTTATGTAAACAAAATTAATTCAGGACCACTGTAATCTGTTTTTGATGCAATTTGTTTATAAAAATAACGGCATTTACTCATTAGATATACAGCAATAAAGAAGTTACTTAAGATTCTGACTTCAGCTAAGGAATTCTTTCATTTCTCCATTCGTGGTATTTCGTAGTCAGAGATTTCTCCCAGAATTTAATACTTCTGTTTACTACTGAATGAAAACCTTTATACAAGTTGGATAGGCTGTGGAGTGGATTTACAAATTTCCTTACGAGCTGGGAAGTATTTGTAAACAACCTTTAAAGCTTCCGTGCAGTTCACACAAAGCGTGTTGCTGTTGAAAAAAAAGGAAGAGCAATAAAATTATTGTTGTGTAATCTAGCGGATGTACTTAATAATTGGGAGACGTGAGACTGTAACGGAAAGCTCAACTACGCTAGTTAATACTATAATTGCTAGTTAATTAATGTTGTACAGTTACATGCGTTAGCTAATTCAGAGCCAGGCAGAAAAGATTTTTCCCTTTTAGCAAACACAAACATACTCACAACAATAAGGAATAAATAATGGAAATGGCTGAGCTTCTAAGATCGACTTCAGTTCAAATAAGTTTTAGTTGGATGCCGCGGCAAGATAGGAATAAAATAGGAAGTTTTACTCACCGTCTGGGTGTGTAATTTATAACCTGGAAGTTTTCACTATTTGAGTTGAGCCTCTAACACGTTTCACAAACACACTAGTACACGACTTGTTATCTCCACACTAATTACTTGCTGAAATGATAATCTCTTTATGACATGGGGGCTTTCCTTGCCGCCCCCGCAATACTCACACTCGATATAGCCCGCAAAAGGGCGGACCAGATGGGGGATGTCCGAGGCGATTTACTCTCTCCGTGCCGATTTCGAAGTTCGTTGACCAGGGTGGGATGAATTACTGTCACTACTCCTTCGCGGAATTCCGGGGGAAGGGTTCCACACACACACACTTATAAATGTTATCGTCCAAATCTTTTGAGTGAGTCCTGGTCGTTTTTTCCGATTGCTTTCCGTCCCGAATCACCGTTTCTCGGTGTTGGGAATTGCTGTTTACATACGGTTAACAGTAGTAAAGCTGTTATACTACTGTAGGCTTATCATGCGTTACATACTACATTTACTATTAACAGGCTCTTGATCACTACTTCTTTCGGTACGCTTCCCCTCTGGTTAAACTTTCCTCGGACTACGAACGCCGATCTAGCTAATTTTCAGAACTTTTCTTTCCGTGCGGGCGGCGGCCTCGCAAAAATTGACAAATCCTCTCAAAATAAGATAGATTATCACCTGCTAGAGATCTTCACATTTTCGGGATTAAAATACTAATTTTCCTCAAATTGACAGCCTCTGGAGGATCTGCAGTTATTCCTCATCGTTCGGAATTTTGAATGCGACTAGAACTCTTGCTTTGTGTGGACTTGATTCGCATTTCTCTGAACCTCCTTCGCGTCTGGTTTATGTCAACTAGCTCAGTGGATTCTCATTCCGCACAGATTCGACGCTAAAACTGTTTTTCTCCGGTGACCTCTTCACCCCCATTATCGTAAGTTATCGTTCTAAAAGTCAGATCTGAAGCCTAGGTCTCATAGTATACGACAAATTATGGGGTTGTTTATCTCTTGCTAAGAATTCGTTGCTGTTCGTCTGGTCTTCCATCGTCGTCAACCCTCTCACGGGACCTCTGTGGTAAACATAGAGCGTTTGGCGTTTGAGAGCAAAGGAAGGGAATGTACGACTTCTGATCCCTTCTAACTTTATCTCTTCTTTTTCCTTTTCGAATTTCCACTCAGTAACCCATTTTACAATAATTATTCTCTGAATTAATCTGGACAATTTTCGTAATTTATCCAAACTTTTTTCCTCAATTATCTCTGTTTTGCCCTCTAAGCTAATTAATTAAGTAGGGGCCCAAGTTTTCAAACTATTATGAAATGATGTGGTCATGAATTGAATTTATCAATCGTTATCTCAACAGGCTGCATTGTAAGGAGCGAGAAAGAACATAAAGCTGCGGAAAATACATTAACTGGGTCTGGACATTTTTTACTTGCCAGTGGGGTTAGCACCACTCAACGTCTTCGAAAAAACAAACGCTGCATCAAAGGAAGGGATTGTATGAAAGAATGCCCACGGAAAAAACGCCCACGGAAAAATCGCCCACGGAAAAAACGCCCACGGAAAAAACGCCCACGGAAAAAACGCCCACTTTTCGAAAGTAGGAAAAAACGCCCACGGAAAAATCGCCCACAGACAAAATGCTCACGGGAAAAATATGTGATCGACTGATAAGTTTTTATGTCTGTTATAAACGGTGACAGGACAACTGGTCACAGACTGCTGGCCAAAAAATCGTTAGGGGTCATATAAAAATTGCGGTTTCTTCGCCACCTCACCTACATAACGCGAATATGGGAATGACGGAATGAAAACTTTTAGAAGGGCCTAAACGTTAGTACTAACATTATTTTCTGCCTAAGTAATACCGCAATATTAATAATTTGATGTGTAAAATATTTTCTGCAAACCTTACAAATATGAGAGGAAAGTTCGGATTGCACTGATTGACTGTAGAGGTTGTATGGTCTTGGCCTGAAAGCCGTGGTAGTCTTATGCAACATTTATTTAAAAACACACTAATGATTCACCGTTGTCTTCAAGCCAACTGCTATACGATGTTTTTCTAGAAACTACAAATAAAAAGTTCTCTGCGAGTATGTGCAAACCCAGGGAATTTGTCTGGGGAGGGGGGGGGTGCTTAAAATCTAAAATATGAAATATAAAGCATTTCTGGTCCGATCGGGAGATTTCCAGCGTTTACAAGCTACAACACGTCGAATTATCTGAGGGTATCTGCTGCCTCAGGAAACTAGTCGGGGGGGGTAATACCAAAATCGTGAATATCAAGAATATCTCTTCCGATCTGGAGATCTTCAGCATTTAGAAACTGCAACTCGACAAATTTTCTTAGCGCATGTCACTCTCTGGAAACCTGTCGGCGAAGAGGGGGGGGGGTAATACCAAAAGTGTAAGATATGAACAATTTCTCGTCCGATCGGGAGATTCTCGGCAATTAGCAGCTACAACTCGACACATTATCTGAAGACATGTGAATGATGAAAATCTCCGGGTCGGAAGAGAAATTCTTCATATTCTACACTTTTGGTATTACCCCCCCCCTCCCCCGACAGGTTTGCTCAGTAGGTTCATGCCCGGAGATAATGTCTCCAGTTGTAGTTTGTAAATGCTGAAAATCGCCCGATCGGACGAGAAATTCTATATAATTCACAATTATCATATAACCACCCCACCCCACCCCACCCCCCAGGTTTGCTGAGTAGGCACGTGCCCTCAAATAATCTGTCCAGCTGTAGCTTGTAAATGCTGAAAATCTCCCGATGGGACGATACATTTTTCAAATCTTACAGTTTTGATATTACCCCCCCCCCCCCCCCCGACAGGTTTCCTGAGTCAGCACATGCGCTCAGATAATTTGCAGACTTGTAGTTTGAAAACCCTTAAATCTTTTGCTCAGATGTAGATCATAAACATTTCTTATAAAGAATTACATTAATTATCGCAATTAAGAAAAGACGAAATTACGGAAACTATATATGACTCTGATTACCAACTTCTGGGGGTTGTGGGCACGAAGCGGTCAAAAACGTTATTTTTATACGGCCCCTTAAAATTTTTGTGGCCAGTTCTCCTACACCCGTCATGTAGAAATTAACTGTTTTAGTTGTCCTTTGGAAAACTCCCAGGAAGCTATGAGTGCGTATTTTTCTTTACACTGGGAAGAAAAGAAGTATGCCTGTAACTTGAGATTATACTACTCACGGGGAAGACACACCCCGACCGGTGGCCAACCGATAAATTTAAATGAAATATATCGCTTGTTATTTGAGGTGCGGTCGCTAGCAAACGTTCCAGCTGCAGCTGCAAAGTACCACTCTGACGAAACACAGATGTCCCCCCCCCTTCCGCTCGCCGTACTCAACAGACAACAGTGGAAAGAAAGCACATTACACAAAGTTATATCAGTGCACTGCGGCTTTTACGAAAATCGCTTTTACAATTAAATGCATTAAACTGTAAAAGTATTTATAAATAAAATAATCTGACTTTTAATGATTTCTTTTTTAATTGATATAGTTAAATAATAAACATGCATAGTTTTATAAAAATTAAGACCTTACTTTAAAAAATAAGAATAGTCACAAATTTATTATAGTACAGCCGAACTGGAATTTTTTAAGAAAGTAGCTACTCTACAGTAGGAAGTTGAAAGTTAACAATCTTATTTGGTTCTTCACTAGGCCCCCGCGGCCCTTAAGTCATAAGTCCTAGGCCTTGGCCTATTTAACAGTTTTTATTCTAACGATGTTATATTCATAACGTTTACGTAACACATCAAATTATTAATATTGCGGTATTACTCAGGCACAAAATAATATTAGGACTAACGTTTAGGCCCTTCTAAAAGTTTTCGTTCCGTCATTCCCATATTCGTAAAATTTACATAACAAGTATACAAGTATTGTCAATAATCAAACAAAAGTCATCGCTCTTTTTTTTTTTTGATTGGAGGTTTAACGACCACCGTGAGCAACTCAATGGGCTATAAGCAGTCGCCCGTCCCTAATTTAGTGTCACTGGTTCCAGGGAAGGGAAAGAGCCAGTGCCGTAAGACAAACACAACATCCATGCCTGACCGGGATTCGAACCCGGACCCCTTACGGACGAATGATCAGAGGCCAACGCCTTAGACCACTGCGCCACCGGGGCGGCAAGTCATCGCTCTTTCCACGTTTATAAGTGAGTCACTGAAAAATTCTCAGTGGCCGCCTCCAGGAATCGAACTCAGGGTCTTCCAGTTACGCGCTGGATATGCTTCCACGGCACCACAGCTATTCCTATTCCACGTCAAATGTCTGTATTAATTGTCAATAATATTGCGCTTCTACTTATGCACCATACATTCAATCCATACATTAATTAATAGGCCGTAGGCCTAAGCCAATTCAACACTTTTTTCTTCGCCTGTGAATTAATTAAGTGCCGCCCCGGTGGCGCTGGCCTCTGATCATTCGTCCGTAAGGGTCAGGGTTCGAATCCCGGTGAGGCATGGATGTTGTGTTTGTCTTACGGCACTGGCTCTCTCCCTTAACTGGAACCAGTGACCCTAAATTAGGGACGGGCGACTGCTTATAGCCCATTGAGTTGCTCACGGTGGTCGTTCAACCTTCAATCAAAAAAAAAAAATAAAAAAAATTAATTAAGTAAAAGAAAAATATTGCAAACTTGACATGCTATGTAAATATTTAGTACCTACGTAAAAGTGCAGCGTTATTAAAAAATCCCACCCCTTAGGGTCCTTTTCCGAACATACATGAATTATGCTGTAATTCTCGCTTGGCTTACATAGAACGTTTTCTCGAAATTTGTTTGGAGTTCCTAATTCAATTCTCAATGTAGGCCAAAAATCGATAATACTTACCCCCCCCCGCACACACACACCCTTGAACTTTTGTGGCCAATTCTCCTACACCCATTTTCGTTATGTAGGTGAGGTGGCGAAGAAACCGCAATTTTTATATGACCCCTAACGATTTTTTGGCCAGCAGTCTGTGACCAGTTGTCCTGTCACCGTTTATAACAGACATATAAACTTATCAGTCGATCACATATTTTTCCCGTGAGCATTTTGTCTGTGGGCGATTTTTCCGTGGGCGTTTTTTCCTACTTTCGAGAAGTGGGCGTTTTTTCCGTGGGCGTTTTTTCCGTGGGCGATTTTTCCGTGGGCGTTTTTTCCGTGGGCATTCTTTCCTCATACCAAGGAAGGGAGGGGGGTATGAGGAAAGAATGCCCACGGAAAAAACGCCCACGGAAAAATCGCCCACGGAAAAAACGCCCACGGAAAAAACGCCCACGGAAAAAACGCCCACTTCTCGAAAGTAGGAAAAAACGCCCACGGAAAAAACGCCCACTTCTCGAAAGTAGGAAAAAACGCCCACGGAAAAATCGCCCACAGACAAAATGCTCACGGGAAAAATATGTGATCGACTGATAAGTTTATATGTCTGTTACAAACGGTGACAGGACAACTGGTCACAGACTGCTGGCCAAAAAATCGTTAGGGGTCATATAAAAATTGCGGTTTCTTGGCCACCTCACCTACATAACGAAAATGGGTGTAGGAGAATTGGCCACAAAAGTTCAAGGGTGTGTGTGCGGGGGGGGGGTAAGTTTTATCGATTTTTGGCCTACATTGAGAATTGAATTAGGAACTCCAAACAAATTTCGAGAAAACGTTCTATGTAAGCCAAGCGAGAATTACAGCATAATTCATGTATGTTCGGAAAAGGACCCTAAGGGGTGGGATTTTTTAATAACGCTGCACTTTTACGTAGGTACTAAATATTTACATAACATGTCAAGTTTGCAATATTTTTCTTTTACTTAATTAATTCTTTTTTTTTTTTTTTTTGATTGGAGGTTTAACGACCACCGTGAGCAACTCAATGGGCTATAAGCAGTCGCCCGTCCCTAATTTAGGGTCACTGGTTCCAGGGAAGGGAGAGAGCCAGTGCCGTAAGACAAACACAACATCCATGCCTCACCGGGATTCGAACCCTGTCCCTTACGGACGAATGATCAGAGGCCAGCGCCACCGGGGCGGCACTTAATTAATTCACAGGCGAAGAAAAAAGTGTTGAATTGGCTTAGGCCTACGGCCTATTAATTAATGTATGGATTGAATGTATGGTGCATAAGCAGAAGCGCAATATTATTGACAATTAATACAGACATTTGACGTGGAATAGGAACAGCTGTGGTGCCGTGGAAGCATATCCGGCGCGTAACTGGAAGACCCTGAGTTCGATTCCTGGAGGCGGCCACTGAGAATTTTTCAGTGACTCACTTATAAACGTGGAAAGAGCGATGACTTGCCGCCCCGGTGGCGCAGTGGTCTAAGGCGTTGGCCTCTGATCATTCGTCCGTAAGGGGTCCGGGTTCGAATCCCGGTCAGGCATGGATGTTGTGTTTGTCTTACGGCACTGGCTCTCTCCCTTCCCTGGAACCAGTGACACTAAATTAGGGACGGGCGACTGCTTATAGCCCATTGAGTTGCTCACGGTGGTCGTTAAACCTCCAATCAAAAAAAAAAAAGAGCGATGACTTTTGTTTGATTATTGACAATACTTGTATACTTCTTATGTAAATTTTACGAATATGGGAATGACGGAACGAAAACTTTTAAAAGGGCCTAAACGTTAGTCCTAATATTATTTTGTGCCTGAGTAATACCACAATATTAATAATTTGATGTGTTACGTAAACGTTATGAATATAACATCGTTAGAATAAAAACTGTTAAATAGGCCAAGGCCTAGGACTTATGACTTAAGGGCCGCGGGTGGCCTAGTGAAGAACCAAATAAGATTGTTAACTTTCAACTTCCTACTGTAGAGTAGCTACTTTCTTAAAAAATTCCAGTTCGGCTGTACTATAATAAATTTGTGACTATTCTTATTTTTTAAAGTAAGGTCTTAATTTTTATAAAACTATGCATGTTTATTATTTAACTATATCAATTAAAAAAGAAATCATTAAAAGTCAGATTATTTTATTTATAAATACTTTTAAAGTTTAATGCATTTAATTGTAAAAGCGATTTTCGTAAAAGCCGCAGTGTACTGATATAACTTTGTGTAATGTGCTTTCTTTCCACTGTTGTCTGTTGAGTACGGCGAGCGGAAGGGCGGGGGGACATCTGTCTTTCGTCAAAGTGGTACTTTGCAGCTGCAGCTTGAACGTTTGCTAGCGACCGCACCTCAAATAACAAGCGATATATTTCATTTAAATTTATCGGTTGGCCACCGGTCGGGGTGTGTCTTCCCCGTGAGTAGTATAATCTCAAGTTACAGGCATACTTCTTTTCTTCCCAGTGTAAAGAAAAATACGCACTCATAGCTTCCTGGGAGTTTTCCAAAGGACAACTAAAACAGTTAATTTCTACATGACGGGTGTAGGAGAACTGGCCACAAAAATTTTAAGGGGCCGTATAAAAATAACGTTTTTGACCGCTTCGTGCCCACAATCCCCAGAGGTTGGTAATCAGAGTCATATATAGTTTCCGTAATTTCGTCTTTTCTTAATTGCGATAATTAATGTAATTCTTTATAAGAAATGTTTATGATCTACATCTGAGCAAAAGATTTAAGGGTTTTCAAACTACAAGTCTGCAAATTATCTGAGCGCATGTGCTGACTCAGGAAACCTGTCGGGGGGGGATATATCAAAACTCTAAGATTTGAAAAATGTATCGTCCCATCGGGAGATTTTCAGCATTTACAAGCTACAGTTGGACAGATTATTTGAGGGTACGTGCCTACTCAGCAAACCTGGGGGGGGGGTTATATGATAATTGTGAATTATATAGAATTTCTTGTCCGATCGGGCGATTTTCAGCATTTACAAACTACAACTGGAGACATTATCTCCGGGCATGAACCTACTGAGCAAACCTGTCGGGGGGGGGGGTAATACCAAAAGTGTAGAATATGAAGAATTTCTCTTCCGACCCGGAGATTTTCATCATTCACATGTCTTCAGATAATGTGTCGAGTTGTAGCTGCTAATTGCCGAGAATCTCCCGATCGGACGAGAAATTGTTCATATCTTACACTTTTGGTATTACCCCCCCCCCTCTTCGCCGACAGGTTTCCAGAGAGTGACATGCGCTAAGAAAATTTGTCGAGTTGCAGTTTCTAAATGCTGAAGATCTCCAGATCGGAAGAGATATTCTTGATATTCACGATTTTGGTATTACCCCCCCCCCCCCGACTAGTTTCCTGAGGCAGCAGATACCCTCAGATAATTCGACGTGTTGTAGCTTGTAAACGCTGGAAATCTCCCGATCGGACCAGAAATGCTTTATATTTCATATTTTAGATTTTAAGCACCCCCTCCCCAGACAAATTCCCTGGGTTTGCACATACTCGCAGACAATTTTTTTATTTGTAGTTTCTAGAAAAATATCGTATAGCAGTTGGCTTGAAGACAACGGTGAATCATTAGTGTGTTTTTAAATAAATGTTGCATAAGACTACCACGGCTTTCAGGCCAAGACCATACAACCTCTACAGTCAATCAGTGCAATCCGAACTTTCCTCTCATATTTGTAAGGTTTGCAGAAAATATTTTACACATCAAATTATTAATATTGCGGTATTACTTAGGGAGAAAATAATGTTAGTACTAACGTTTAGGCCCTTCTAAAAGTTTTCATTCCGTCATTCCCATATTCGCGTTATGTAGGTGAGGTGGCGAAGAAACCGCAATTTTTATATGACCCCTAACGATTTTTTGGCCAGCAGTCTGTGACCAGTTGTCCTGTCACCGTTTATAACAGACATAAAAACTTATCAGTCGATCACATATTTTTCCCGTGAGCATTTTGTCTGTGGGCGATTTTTCCGTGGGCGTTTTTTCCTACTTTCGAAAAGTGGGCGTTTTTTCCGTGGGCGTTTTTTCCGTGGGCGTTTTTTTCCGTGGGCGATTTTTCCGTGGGCGTTTTTTCCGTGGGCATTCTTTCATACAATCAGGAGGGGATAGTATGACCCCAAGCCTTTCCTAAATTGTCGAGAAAGAAAAAGAAGCACCTAAAAAGAAAAAAAAATGCGATCCTGTCTAACTTCATTTCAAAAAATGTATCCACGACTACGAAATCATTTCCGTACAGCAAAAGTTCACTATCGAATTTCTCTTCACCTTCTCAAATAGGTTTTAAAATTACTCACACTCTTTAAGCAAAGAAAATGAATAATGTTCTATCATATTAGTAAAATGTGAGACTGCTTACAATTTTCAGCGCAAATATTAGGTTGTTGCACATGGAATGGCGGAATATTGATGGAAACTTGAAAAAACCAAATTCCGTTGTAAAATAAGCATCATCGATCTAAATAATCACATCTCGCAGCAAGTGTTTTACCATCGAGAAACAAGATTTCGTAGCCGTCGTAGAAAATGTCGATCTATGAGATGTGACAAACCAACGAAATTCGCGTTTAATTGATGTTCACGAAACGATTGACTGTGTCGAAATGTGCCCAGGTACTTGAAGAAGTGGAAATCCGTAGAGGACATATCAGATGAAAGACGGATCAGGTAATGTTTTGCAACACAGCTGGTGCAGCTTCTGGATCGCCTTACGTGCAACATGGGGTCTCGCGTTATGATGGAGAACAATCGGCTCAGGGCGATTGATTAATGCCGGCTGTTTAATGGAAATTTTATGGCTGTTAGGTGGACAATACATATACACCAAAGGCCCAAACGTTATACATAACAAAGCAAATGCAAGTAAACGATGATGCGTGTGAAGGCCATGAAACGCTATATCGCCTGATATTCACCTCCGTTACTCAGGTTATTCTTGTTCTTCGGATGGAAAAAACAGCGAACTTTAGCAAGTTTGACAAAGGGCAAATTGTAATGACCACATGATTCGGTCAGAGCATTTCTCAGAGAGCAAGGTTTGTGGGGTGCCCACGATCATCTGTGGTTCATAAATTCAAATGGGGGTATTAAATCAGAAACGAACGGCACGGTGTACGCCGAACACGGCTCATCGATACTAAAAGGTGAGCGAAGGCTATCTCGAATGGTACAAGCCAACAAAAGAGATTTGAGTGCTATTGACGGGGATATGATGCCTTAACACATAATTAATCGAACCGTACTGAAAACAAACGTGCGTAGCCATAGGCTGAATACACAGTATACGTATATTAGAGGTCTGCACGGGCCTTAATTTGGAAAGCCCAGCCCAGCCCGGCCCGTAAAATTTCAACAATTACCAAAATACGAATTTCAACATTTGGTACACTCGGTCATTCGACTCCCGAAGAGTTTTTGTTTTCTTAATTGCTCCACGTATTCTATTACAATAAACGTTAATTCAGAATATTTCTGAGACTCTGTATAAGTCACGTGACGTCCGAGGAGGGGGGGGGGTTGTATACACAAAAATATTGCATGAAAAGGACAATTTCCATGCCTTTCAAATTTTCTGGGTTTTCACATTATCATTCCCTACCACCGGACACGGAAATATCCTTGGGGATAAGGAGGGGGGGGGTAATTTGAAAAGTACGAAACATCCAGAATTATGAGTACGATCGTTCTACTGGGAGAAGATTTTATGGCTTTATAAACTGCACCTATCTCTACTGGCATATCATATCGCTGGAACCCAATATGTCTCTCGTGTGTGTGTGGGGAGCACATTTGTGCCGCTTAAGATGCGATGTTCCAGACTTTGTGCTATCGTAACTCAAAACGTTTCTGCATTTAGTGCACTGCATAACGT
This sequence comes from Macrothele yani, assembly GCA_039090855.1. NCBI lineage: Eukaryota > Metazoa > Arthropoda > Arachnida > Araneae > Macrothelidae > Macrothele > Macrothele yani. The sequence goes on along the minus strand of CM076991.1, from coordinate 104,305,970 downwards.
TTACCGGACGACTAGTTTCAGAACGGGACAGTAATTTAAAATATTTCCAAATATTGCTTTCCCCCTTTACATTGTCTACAAGCACGTATTCTCCGGAAGCGATTTTTTCGCGAAAAACGTTCGCTTACCTAAAATCCATAATAAGTATTGAAGAGTATTTATCAGCAACACTGAACTCAGCATGGGCTAAGGGAAAACAAAGGCAGACTGTCCAGCTATTCAGTGACACAGAAGTTTTGAAAACGGCTGCCTGAGAGTACAAATGGGGAAAATACGGCTCAGATTTATACACAGAAGTAAGTTTCTCCCAGCTCATTTCTCCCGTGCCATTTAAGACAACCTAAAAGCTTTTCACACATCTAGAGAACAAAGTTCGCCGACCAGAACAATAAAAGAGATCGTCTGCGAGCGGGTGGCTCGGTTTAGAAATGCTGCAGTTAATAGCCTGCCCTGAAGAATGAGAGGAGGATGAAAGTTAGAGAGAGAGAGACAGACAGACAGACAGGGAGAGAGAGAGAGAGAGAGAGACAGGGAGGGAGAGACAGAGAGAGAGAGAGAGAGAGAGAGAGAGAGAGACAGAAAGGGAGACACAGGGTGAGAGAGAAAGGACCACATTCACATTGAAAAACTAAGGGAGCTGACCCACTCCAATTGTTTTGTAGGAGGGGATGATGTCGTAAAACTTTTATTTTTTCCATCAGCGGAAATTATTCAGTCTCATCTTGTTGCTGTATGTTGCGAATTTTCCAAACGAGAAAGGCTCAGTACATCGATTGGTTTGCTCATAAAAAAAAAAAACTAAAAAAAAAAAACCTATTCGGCCCGTGTTTGTTTTGCATTAAATATTGAAGGCCCGGCCCGTTTACCCAACTTAGAAATGAGCAAAGGCCCGGGCCCGTGCAGACCTCTAACGTATATACGTTTTAAAACAGAAGACTCGAAAAACAATGATCCATAAACATATGAAATAGATCTTTCAAATGCAATAATTATGAGCGAAGGGATTGCATAAAATGTTAGGGAAAGGAATAAGCAAAATGTTTTGCATAAAGTAAACGGAATGTATTAAAATGTGTGATATAATTTCTCCCTATGTGTTGTTCATTCTGCTAAAGCAATGATATTTAGCAAAGTGATATTATGTAAGTGTTTTATGAAACTGTGCGTTTGTGGGTGTGACATTCATTTAAAAGAGAAGGCCTTGTGTGAAAGATCCAGTAGGTGCCTGGACCATTGGTCTTCAATATGAAATAATGGATATTATCAAAAATATTGCTTTTAATACAAGGGGAAACATCTTAAAAAGCGTCTTTTACAATTAGTTACCTGTGTGTTGTTTACTCTGCATCAGCGAAGTGCCAACCTGTTAATGTACATATTTTCTTTCGTTTTTAAAATAAAGCTGTTGATAAATGATCTAACTCGCGTTCGCTACGTTGATTTTCTATATGCAGCAAATGTTTTGAGCCTAAATGTTGCTGTAAATAAAACAAGTTTGTAAAATCATGCAATGCATTGATTATACATAATACGCTTTCCAACATAACAGAAATCATTACTCAAGTTATCACTCAAGTTATGAGATAAATGGCTGTGGAATAAATCTCGGTCCTGTGCCCTGACCCTTGATCTCATATCGATGATATTCAACAGAACCGGTTCGGTATACCTCCGAAATAACATGATGAAATTTTGTCGCAATCGAAGAATTTTTACGTAAGTTATGATGCATAAGGGCTATGGAATAGATCCCGCTCCTGTGTCCTAACCTTTGATCCCGTTTCGCCCATTTTGAACAGAATTTGTTCCAAGGCAGGCCCCTACAACATACTAACATTTCATCCAAATCGAAGCATTTTTACGTATGTTGTGACGCATAATGGCGATGGAAGTGATTCCGCTCCTATGTCCTGACCTTTGACCCCATTTCGTCCATTTTCAATAGCGTACCTCTTCATGTGGTCCATTACCACATACTAAAATTTCATCGAAATCGAACCTTTTTTACGTTAGTTATGACGCATAACAGCAGTGGAATGGATCCCGCTCCTATGTACTGACCTCTCACCCCATTTCGTTCACTTTAAATAAGGTTCCTTCCCATGTGATACCCTACCAGATACTAAAATTTCATCGAAATCGAACGATTGTTACGCGAGTTATCGTGCGGACGGACATACGCACACAACGCGTGACGTAATGAGGCAGATGGGAATCGCGACCATCTGCGCGCAAGAGTATGACGTCATAAAACTTTAATAGGATCCACACATAACGCGTGACGTAATGAAACAGATGGCGTGACCGCGCGCCAACATTCTCAAACGCGAGATTGTGACGTCTTAAGATTTCTAAGCATTGGAAACATTAATGGAACGACGCCATGACACTAAAAACGTTATAATTCGGGGTGGTTATTTAACCCACTAAATGAATTCTCCTAAAGTAGAGATCAAGCTAAATCGATTTCTAGTACCAGAAAACGGTAGGTTAACGACTTTCATCAAAACTCTTAGAGCCGTTTTCAAAATAAAATGTACATACATGCATACAAGAATTGCTACTTTAAGGTGGACGTCAAGTAATTTTGCTTCCTATACTTCCAATGGAAAAACTTCTGTACACATTTTCTTCACAATTATTGCGTTCCGAAGAATGAAAATTTGAACATCGATTAAAATAGCTTCATTTCATAACTGGAATACTTAATATTTTCTAAACCATAACCGTAATAATATTTTCTAAACCACAACCGTAATTATGCAATCCAACATTTATTTGTCCACTGACGTCATCAAAGTACAGGCCGCGCCATCTGTTTTCTATTAATAGTTTAGCACTTCCCTGCAATATCGCAGTTCCACTACAGTAAATAGCACACAGGGTAACAAAATCCAAAGGGTCTCTTTTTAATCAGTTTTGTTTACGCTTTCCAGCCGTAGGTTGAAGCAGCCTATATGCTCCAGCTTTTTCCGTCCGTCTGTCGGCACGATAACTCACGTAAAAATGGTTCGATTTCGATGAAATTTTAGTATATGGTAGGGGACCACCAGGGGACGAACCCTGTTGAAAATGGGTGAAGTGGGGTCAAAGGTCACGCCATAAGAGCGGGATCCATTCAATTGCCCTTATGCGTCATAACTTGCGTAAATATGGTTCGATTTCAATGAAATTTTAGTATGTGGTAGGGGACCACCTGGGGACGAATCCTATTGAAAATGGGTGAAGTGGAGTCAAAGGTCAGGACATAGGAGCGGGATGCATTCCATTGCCCTTATGCGTCATATGGTTCGTAAAAATGGTTCGATTTCGATGAAATTTTAGTATGTGGTAGGGGACTACCTGGAGAGGAACCCTATTGAAAATGGGACAAATGGAGTCAAAGGCCAGGACATAGGATCGGGATATATTCCATCGCCCTTATCCCACACTATTACGGTGGACGTCAAGTAATTTTGCTTCCTATATTTCCAATGGAAAACCTTTTGCACACATTTCCTTCACAATTAGTGTGTTCCCAAGGATGGAAATTTGAACAGCGATTAAAATAACTTCATACTATAACTTGGAATACTTAACATTTTCTAAAACATAAGCATATTTATATAAAAAAACAATAACGTTTCCTTTGGTGGTGTTGAAACCAGAAAACAGATGGCGCGGCCTGTACTTTGATGACGTCAGTGGACAAATAAATGTTGGATTGCATATAGAAGGCGAGCCCAATGCAGGAATGCAGAAAACCAACCTGGGTGACAACCAAATATTTTGAAAAGCGCACCCATGATGTGGAGTAGATGAATATTTAAATAATATTAACGCTAGGGTAAACATATTGTGCTAAAACGAGTATTTTGGGGTTACAATTGTTTTAAGTAAAATTACATTAATTATTTTAAATTAAAAATGTTATTAAACAAAAAATGTGAATTATAAATTTTAAAAAACTGATGTTTAATTTTCATAACGCATGAGGGGGGAAACGTTGAGTACGAGGATGTAAAAACAAAATTATGCGCTGTTCAGGAAACCTCCGCCGCCCCGGTGGCGCAATGGTCTAAGCGATGGCCTCTGATCATTCGTCCAAAAGGGGTCCGGGTTCGAATCCCGGTGAGGCATGGATGTTGTGTTTGTCTTACGGTACTGGCTCTCTCCCTTCCCTGGAACCAGTGACCCAAAATTAGAGATGGGCGACTGCTTATAGCCCATTGAGTTGCTCACGGTGGTCGTTAAACCTCCAATCAATCCAAAAAAAGAACCCTCCAGCCTCACTCCCCAAAGAATAGTCTGGCGACGCCTCTTTTCTAACACAGACAACAATGAAACAAATGTATCATCGTCACAAGTACCGCCATAAGAGGACGCCAAAATATTTTTTTGCGTTCTTCTTCCCATTTTAATACAGTACTACAAAAATTACGATCCCGTTTATTTTAAGACACATCATGACGTCTTAAAAATGGCAAATAACACAAGCCTGTACCTTCTGCACAATATAGCACCGGGTGCTACAGCAAATTGTTTGTATAAAAACAGTACAGTTAAACAGCATTAGACCCCAAAGTTGAAGCAGAGAATTAAGTACAAATGACCGAGAGATCACCTAAGACAATAGTGTCAAATTCCAGAGTACTTCTGGAGGAGATTTGTGAAAACATTATTATAGACTGAACCTAGACTCCATCAGTGCACAAGTACGCATGTCATGTACGTATAGGATACGAAGGAGACAGGGACTGTAATAATACGTAATAAGTATAAAATTATGCGAAACACATATCTACGTCGCCTATATCTACTACTACAGTACTTTGCAGATAGCAAATGCTCTACATTAGCCCATTCATACAAAGAACTGGTGCTTTCCTCAAACTCAAAGAACACAGAAACCATTCACGGATTTCAAACTGCAACCGGATAAATTAACATCGATTGTGTTACAACCGGATAAATTTAAATCGATTGTGTTACAATGGCATAGACGAAATTTCAATATCGCTGCTGTTTCACCAGCCCCCACTTTGAAATAGGAATAACTGTTTACCGGAAATGGAACAAACGAAAGTTTTTGCGGTACAAGCGGAGTACAACAGAATAGCATAGTCTAAATTTCAAAATTGCGAGGTGGGGGCTTCCCTTTTCCCTCCAGCATCACTTGAAATTGGAATCACTGGTTACCGGAAGTGGTACAAACGAATTTTTTTTTTGTGGTACAATCCGATTCAAACGCAGCACAAGCGAATGTTACATAGTCGAATTTTCAAAATTGCGTAGTAGAGGGGATGCCATTTTTTCCAGCTCCCCACCTTTAAATGGGAATAACTCGTAACCGGAAGTGGTACAAAAGAAAAAAATTGCGGTACAATCCGGTACAAACGGAGTACAACAGAATAGCGCAGTCGAAATTTCAAAACTGCGAAGTGGGAAGCAGTTTTCCCCGAGCCCCCCACTATGAAATTAGAACTGCTGGTTACCGGAAGTGATACAAACGAAAACTTTTGCGGTGCAATCCGATTCAAAGTGAGTACAAACGAATGACATGGTCGAAATTTCAAATTTGCGCAGTGGGGAAGGTGACGTTTCCCCATCTCCTAACTTTGAAATCGGAATAGCTGATTACCGGAAGTGGTAAAAACGAGAATGTTTGCGGTACAATCCGGTACAAACGGAGTACAAACGAATGGCATAGTCAAAATTTCAAAATTGCGTGGTGAGGAGGGGGGAAGATGGAGACGTTTTTCCGTCACCCACTTGGAAATGGGAATAACTCGTAATAACTCGTTACCGGTAGTGGTACAAACGGAAATATTGTCGGTACAATCCTGTACAAACGGAGTACAAACGATTGGCATAGTTGAAATTTGAAAGTTCCGTGGTGATGGTGCTGCCGTTTCCGCAGTTCCCAATTTAAAATTGGAATAACTCGTACCCGGAAGTGGTACACACGAAATATTTTGCGGTACAATCCGGTACAAACGGGGTACAAACGAATGTCATAGTCCTAATTTCAAAATTGCGAGGTGGGGGCTGCCATTTTCTCCGAGCTCTTCACTTTGAAATTGGAATTATTGGTTACCGGAAGTGGTACAAACGAAAATCTTTGCGGTAAAATCCGATTCAAACGGAGTACAAACGAATGCCCTTGCCGAAATCTCAAATTTGCGTAGAGGGGGGGGGGGCTGACGTTTCCCCATCTCCCAACTTTGAAACGGGATTAACTCGTTACCGGAAGAGGTACAAACGAAAATGTCCGTGGTACAATCCGGTACAAATGGAGTACAAACAAATGGCATAGTCGAATTTTCAAAACTGCGTGGTGAAGGGGTTCCCGTTTCCCCAGAATTTCACTTTGAAATGGTATTCCCATTTCATTTTACCGGAAGTGGTACACACGAAAATTTTTGCGGTACAAACGGAGTACAAACGAATGGCATAGTCGAAATTTCAATATTGCGTGGTGGGGGCTGCCGTTTTTTCACCCTCCCCCTTTGAAATGGGAATAACTCGTTACCGGAAGTGGTACAAACGAAAATTTTTGCGGTACAATCCGGTACAAACGGAGTACAAACGAATGCCATATTTGAAATTTCAAAATTCCGAGGTGGGGAGGCTGCCGTTTCCCCAGCCCCTCCCCCACTTTGAAATGGGAATAACTCGTTACCGGAAGTGGTACAAACGAAAATTTTTGCGGTACAATCCGGTACAAACGGAGTACAAACGAATGCCATATTTGAAATTTCAAAATTCCGAGGTGGGGGGGCTGCCGTTTCCCCAGCCCCTCCCCCACTTTGAAATGGGAATAACTCGTTACCGGAAGTGGTACAAACGAAAATTTTTGCGGTACAATCCGGTACAAACGGAGTACAAACGAATGCTATATTTGAAATTTCAAAATTCCGAGGTGGGGGCTGCCGTTTCACCAGGCCCCCCACTTTGAAATGGGAGTAACTCGTTACCGGAAGTGATACAAACGAAAATTTTTGCGGTACAATCCGGTACAAACGGAGTACAAACGAATGGCATAGTCAAAATTTCAATATTGCGTGGTGGGCTGGCTGCCGTTTCTTCAGCCCCTGCCCCCTCGCACTTTGAAATGGGAATAAGTCGTTACCGGAAGTGGTACAAACGAAAATTTTTGCGGTACAATCCGGTACAAACGGAGTACAAACGAATGGCATAGTCGAAATTTCAATATTGCGTGGTGGGGGGCTGCCGTTTCCCCAATCTCCCCCAGTTAGAAATGGGAATAGCTCGTTATCGGAAGTGGTACAAACGAAAAATTTTGCGGTACAATCCGGTACAAACGGAGTAGAAACGAATGGAATAGTCGAAATTTCAATATTGCGTGGTGGGGGCTGCCGTTTTTTCACCCTCCCCTTTGAAATGGGAATAACTCGTTACCGGAAGTGGTACAAACGAAAATTTTTGCGGTACAATCCGGTACAAACGGAGTACAAACGAATGCCATATTTGAAATTTCAAAATTCCGAGGTGGGGGCTGCCGTTTCCCCAGCCCCCCCACTTTGAAATGGGAATAACTCGTTACCGGAAGTGGTACAAACGAAAATTTTTGCGGTACAATCCGGTACAAACGGAGTACAAACGAATAGCATAGTCAAAATTTCAATATTGCGTGATGGGCTGGCTGCCGTTTTTTCAGTCCCTGCCCCCCTCGCACTTTGAAATGGGAATAAGTCGTTACCGGAAGTGGTACAAACGAAAATTTTTGCGGTACAATCCGGTACAAACGGAGTACAAACGAATGCCATATTTGAAATTTCAAAATTCCGAGGTGGGGAGGCTGCCGTTTCCCCAGCCCCCCCCCACTTTGAAATGGGAATAACTCGTTACCGGAAGTGGTACAAACGAAAATTTTTGCGGTACAATCCGGTACAAACGGAGTACAAACGAATGCTATATTTGAAATTTCAAAATTCCGAGGTGTGGGGGCTGCCGTTTCCCCAGCCCCCCCACTTTGAAATGGGAATAACTCGTTACCGGAAGTGGTACAAACGAAAATTTTTGCGGTACAATCCGGTACAAACGGAGTACAAACGAATGGCATAGTCGAAATTTCAAAATTCCGAGGTGGGGGCGGCTGGCGAAATGGAGCTGCTCCAAACACACTGTTATTGCTGTGGTGGTCCGAATGTCTTGTTACCCCCTGTAGAACAACGTACGAAATTACTGATCCAGAAGGTCAGCATGACTTCCACCATTTCCGTGACACAGAATAATTCGTCTCGATGTCCTGTGCGAAATTTTACGGAGACAAGCCTTATCAATCTGTGTAAATGCAAAACGAACAGTGTCTTGGAACTGTTCGGTTGTCTGGTGCCTTGTCTTTGACACACAGTCCTGAATAATACACCAGAGGAAATTGTTACAAGAGGAGAGATCTGGACTCCGTTAAGGCCATTCGAGTAGCGCAGGCAGTTTAGGAGATCCTCTCCCAATCCACCTATATAAGTGTCTATGCTATCACGGATAGCATAATGAGCTGGAGCGCCGTCTTGTTGGAACCAGCTTTCTGTTTAAAGGTCACGTCTTTGCAGCTCGGAAACAAACCAGTCCCTAAGCATGGCGACACAGGAATGCTGATCGACCGAGCCGCCGAAAAAAATTAGGTCCTATAAAGTGCTTACTGGACAGTGCAGCCCAAATCACAACATGTGGTGGATTGTGCTGCAACTCCTCATAATAATGTGAGTTTTCCGCGCTCCAAAAATAAACATTTCTACCCCAGCTACTTCGGTAGATGGAACATTCATCACTAAAGAACACCGCCCCACGTTGAGGGTGCGTCACAAATGTCTCCAATAATCTGCACATGCGGCACTCCGTTTCTCCAAATCAGCATCAGTAAGCTCGTTGATAAACACAGGACGAAAGGACTTTGATTGCAGATCTGCTTTCATGTGAGTCAGCCTGGTGGTCTTTGGGATTCCAAGTTCCGCCGATAGTTTCCTCAGAGACTTTTTGGGAGATTTCAGCACTGATGCCTCCAGTGCTGCACATTTTTCTTGCCTCGATTGTGGTCTTCCAGTCCTCTTCTTATCCAGTATTGATCCAGTTCTGAACAGCTTATGTTCCCATCTCAATACTGTCCGCTTCGGTGGGGCTTCTTTGTTAAATCTTGCAAAAAAATCACGTTGCACTTCCCTTATTGTTTTAAAAGTGTGTGGACGTTCATGTGTCCATACACTTGCTACTAACCGTTCTACCCTACTATAGCTGCTTGTTTCAGCCATCTATAAGCAGAGAACAGATTTAATTAGTTCCCCTGTAATCATCATAGTGGGGCAACAAGATATTCGGACCACCCTGGAGTTGTAATGAGTAGATATACGATAGAGTGAAAATGTTTCATTGTCCGACAATGAAATTGCATAAAAAGGAACATTTAAATCATGTTTCTAGAAGTGAAGGTACCGTTGGAAATAGAAATATGCACTAGTCTACCAGTCGGTGGCGCGGTGGTCTAAGCGATGGCTTCTGTCCATTTGTCCAAGATGGGTCCGGGTTCGAATCCCGGTGATGCATGGATGTTGTGTTTGTCTTGTGAACAGCTTATGTTCCCATCTCAATAATATCTGCTGCGCTGGGGCTCTCTCCCTTCCCTGGAACCAGTAGCGCTAAATTAGGGACGGGCGACTGCTTATAGCCCCATGATTTGCTCACGATGGTCGTTACATCTCCAACAACAACAAAAACAAAAAATCTACTAGTTGCAAAACTGTTCGTTTCGAAAGCCTAAAAACCGTGTACAAAATATTCCTCGTCTCGGTACACTGTAAGAAATAAGTGGTGTGAATTCAGGGAAAATTTCTAAAAATAACATGGTCGCCCCGGTGGCGCATTGGTCTAAGCGATGGCTTCCGATCATTCGCCTGGAAGAGGTCCGGGTTCGAATCCCGGTGAGGCAAGGATGTTTGTGTTTGTCTTACGGCACTGGCTCCTTCCTTCCCTGGAACCAGTGGCCCTAAATTAGGGACAGGCGACTGCTTATAGTCCACTGAGCTGCTCACGGTGGTCGTTAAACATCCAATAAAAAAAAAATAATAATGTGTAGCAAAGTTGCCGGTAAGTGTCCGTTTTCAACGGGATTTCCGTTTTTTTAAAGTCCCCGTTTTCTTTTTTAACTTCCGTATTTTCACAGCTTTTCAGTAGTCAGTAATTCCGTGTATTTCAGAAAAGGCCGTTTCAAGTTTTTCTGTATTCAAACAGAAATTTCGCAAAATCCAATACGTTGAATATCTTTCAGCCTTTACGTGAAAGAACCCTTTTGAACCGGTGGTGTTGATGGAGCCCTATCCTTTGGGTTGGCATCGCACGTATTAACCACTGAGCCAGAAAGTAACAAGAATCAAGACCACGTTCAAAGTAAAACAAATTAGGCGACGATCATTTTTTTATCATTAATGCGAATGATTTACTCATTTTATTTTTTATTGGAGCTTATTATTATTTTGAATAGGTTTGTAACAATTTTATTTCGCTGCCCTGGTGGTGCAATGGTCTAAGCAATGGCTTCTGATCATTCGTCCGAAAAAAGTCCGGGTTCGAATCTCTGTGAGGCATGGATGTTGTGTTTGTCTTACGGCACTGAATCTCTCCCTTCCCTGGAACCAGTCGCTCTAAATTAGGGACGGGCAACTGCTCATTGCCCATTGAGTTGCTCACGGTGGTCGTTTAACCTCAACACAAATAATAATAATAATAATAATAATAATTTTATTTTTTCTTTACGAGGTCTTATTACAAATTAGAGCATTTCTCGGCGTCAAGGAAAGCACCCCGATTTTAAAATGCAAAATTTTGTGAAAAAGAATAAAAAAAAAAAAAAAAGGTCTCAGCACTTTCATAATGATTAAAAATCCAAAATAGCTTTCTGCAACCCTGTTGCCATGTTTTTTGCCATATTCTATAACCTTTAGCTTGTAGCCGATGGTGTATATGACCACTCTTTGTTTCCATTTACCATAAAATGGGCAGCAATAAATATATTAAATCAAAGTCTTCTGAAGCTGTTGATCACTCCTTGCCTGAACAGATACAGGTTTGAACTGATTAAGACCAACGCTTTTGGTCTTAATCATCACAGGTTAGCAACACGGCACTCGAGTCACATGAGTTAAAGATGATATCATCAAAGAAATGAAGCCGGAAATGGGAGAGGAACAAGGAGAAAGAATTACGGCAATATTGTAACGCTGTCGTGGCACGTAATCGTAACGGTGTCGTGCGCGAAGCGACCGTGCGCCAAACGACCCTCTTGATATCGTGCGCGAAGCGATCCTGTTATATTTTATCGTGCCCTGCTAATCAATAATTTTATTTATATACGTATATATATATATATAGATCTATTGTGCTACAGCACAATAGATCATATCCACGTGCTGAGAGAACTAATTGAAAGAGCGAGGGAATATGAACTTCCATTGTGCATGGCTTTTATCGATTATGAAAAAGCCTTTGATTCGGTGAAACCATCAGCAGTTACAATGGCTCTGAAAACCTGCGGTATTGAAGATGCATACATTAATATTATTAATAACATCTATGAAAATGCAAGTGCAAAGATTAGGCTGTTTGAAAATACAACACACGTAAAAATTGGAAAGGGAGTGAGACAAGGTGACACCATATCTCCGAAGCTCTTTAATGCCACATTGGAGGGTGTTTTTCAGTCGCTGAGCTGGGAAAACAAGGGGATAAAGATTAATGGAGATTATCTAACCCACCTTCGTTTTGCTGATGACGTAGTCATTTTTGCAACTACCCCATCAGAGCTGCAGAGTATGATCCAGGAACTTGCTGACAAGAGTAAAGAAGTGGGATTAAAAATGAACTTTCAGAAGACAAAAGTGATGTTCAATGCTTTTACAAGAAATGAAGATTTATCGATTGATGGAGAAAGGCTGGAGATAACAGACACGTACGTTTATCTTGGACAGCAGATATCAAGTGAGGGTCACATTGATGAAGAAATTAATCGGCGTACAAAACTTGCCTGGAGAGCTTTTGGAAGAAACAGCATAATTTTCAAGAGCAATATGCCATTATGTCTTATAAGAAAAGTGTTTGATCAATGCATCCTTCCAGTGCTTACGTATGGTGCAGAGACGTGGACCTTAACTAAAAGAGATATACAAAGGCTGCAGACAACTCAAAGCAGCATGGAGAGTTGCATGCTTGGTGTAACCAGGAGAGATAAGAAGAGGAACTCGTGGATCCGAAAAATGACAAGAGTGGAAGACATCATGCTCAGAGTTAAATATCTGAAATGGCAATGTGCTGGACATACTGCCAGACGGACAGACCATCGATAGACAGTTGAAATTTTAGATTGGATTCCAAGGGACAGGAAAAGACCCAGAAGAAGACCTCATGGGAGATGGGTGGATGAAATTCGAAAGTATGCAGGGGTCACATGGAGGAGACTGGCACAAGACAGACCGTTGTGGAGGAAACTTGGGGAGACCTTCGTCCAGCAGTGGATTGATAATGGTTGACAATGATGATGATGATGATATACATCTTGTACTTAGTACAAAAAGCTTGATGTAATTAATTAATTAATTAATTACATCAAGCTTTTATACTAAATACAAGTTTAAAATATCATTTCATATATACACTGAGTGGCCACTTAATAATGACCACCTGACAGTTTTAAGCAAATGAGCTATGGCTGCACGCTGTTGCCGCCAGAGGGCGAGGCTAGTATAAAAAGGGACAAACCCAACATCCATGCCTCACAGAGATTCGAACCCGGACTTTCTTTGGACGAATGATCAGAAGCCATTGCTTAGACCATTGCACCACCAGGGCAACGAAATAAAATTGTTACAAACCTATTCAAAATAATAATAAGCTCCAATAAAAAATAAAATGAGTAAATCATTCGCATTAATGATGAAAAAATGATCGTCGCCCAATTTGTTTTACTTTGAACGTGATCTTGATTCTTGTTACTTTCTGGCTCAGTGGTTAATACGTGCGATGCCAACCCAAAGGATAGGGCTCCATCAACACCACCGGTGCAAAAGGGTTCTTTCACGTAAAGACTGAAAGATATTCCACGTATTGGATTTTGCGAAATTTCTGTCTGAATACGGAAAAACTTGAAACTGCCTTTTTTGAAATACACGGAATTACTGACTACTGAAAAGCTGTGAAAATACGGAAGTTAAAAAAGAAAACGGGGACTTTAAAAAAACGGAAATCCCGTTGAAAACGGACACTTACCGGCAACTTTGCTACACATTATTATTTTTTTTTAATTGGAGGTTTAACGACCACCGTGAGCAACTCAATGGGCTATAAGCAGTCGCCCGTCCCTAATTTAGGGTCACTGGTTCCAGGGAAGGGAGAGAGCCAGTGCCGTAAGACAAACACAACATCCATGCCTCACCGGGATTCGAACCCGGACCCCTTCGGACGAATGATCAGAGGCCAACGCCTTAGACCACTGCGCCACCGGGGCGGCGTTTCGAAAGCTTAAAAACCGTGCACAAAATATTCCTCGTCTCGGTACACTGTAAGAAATAAGTGGTGTGAATTCAGGGAAAATTTCTAAAAATAACATGGTCGCCCCGGTGGCGCATTGGTCTAAGCGATGGCTTCCGATCATTCGCCTGGAAGAGGTCCGGGTTCGAATCCCGGTGAGGCAAGGATGTTTGTGTTTGTCTTACGGCACTGGCTCCTTCCTTCCCTGGAACCAGTGGCCCTAAATTAGGGACAGGCGACTGCTTATAGTCCACTGAGCTGCTCACGGTGGTCGTTAAACATCCAATAAAAAAAATAATAATGTGTAGCAAAGTTGCCGGTAAGTGTCCGTTTTCAACGGGATTTCCGTTTTTTTAAAGTCCCCGTTTTCTTTTTTAACTTCCGTATTTTCACAGCTTTTCAGTAGTCAGTAATTCCGTGTATTTCAAAAAAGGCAGTTTCAAGTTTTTCCGTATTCAGACAGAAATTTCGCAAAATCCAATACGTTGAATATCTTTCAGTCTTTACGTGAAAGAACCCTTTTGCACCGGTGGTGTTGATGGAGCCCTATCCTTTGGGTTGGCATCGCACGTATTAACCACTTAGCCAGAAAGTAACAAGAATCAAGATCACGTTCAAAGTAAAACAAATTGGGCGACGATCATTTTTTCATCATTAATGCGAATGATTTACTCATTTTATTTTTTATTGGAGCTTATTATTATTTTGAATAGGTTTGTAACAATTTTATTTCGCTGCCCTGGTGGTGCAATGGTCTAAGCAATGGCTTCTGATCATTCGTCCAAAGAAAGTCCGGGTTCGAATCTCTGTGAGGCATGGATGTTGGGTTTGTCTTACGGCACTGAATCTCTCCCTTCCCTGGAACCAGTCGCTCTAAATTAGGGACGGGCGACTGCTTATAGCCCATTGAGTTGCTCACGGTGGTCGTTTAACCTCCACTCAAATAATAATAATAATAATAATAATTTTATTTTTTTCTTTACGAGGTCTTATTACAAATTACAGCATTTCTCGGCGTCAAGGAAAGCACCCCGATTTTAAAATGCAAAATTTTGTGAAAAAGAATAAAAATAAAAATAAGGTCTCAGCACTTTCATAATGATTAAAAATCCAAAATAGCTTTCTGCAACCCTGTTGCCATGTTTTTTGCCATATTCTATAACCTTTAGCTTGTAGCAAATGGTGTATATGCCCACTCTTTGTTTCCATTTACCATAAAATGGGCAGCAATAAATATATTAAATCAAAGTCTTCTGAAGCTGTTAATCACTCCTTGCCTGAACAGATACAGGTTTAAACTGATTAAGACCAACGCTTTTGGTCTTAATCATCACAGGTTAGCAACACGGCACTCGAGTCACATGAGTTAAAGATGATATCATCAAAGGAATGAAGCCGGAAATGGGAGAGGAACAAGGAGAAAGAATTACGGCAATATTGTAACGCTGTCGTGGCACGTAATCGTAACGGTGTCGTGCGCGAAGCGACCGTGCGCCAAACGACCCTCTTGATATCGTGCGCGAAGCGATCCTGTTATATTTTATCGTGCCCTGCTAATCAATAATTTTATTTATATACGTATATATATATATACACATCTTGTACTTAGTACAAAAAGCTTGATGTAATTAATTAATTAATTACATCAAGCTTTTTATACTAAATACAAGTTTAAAATATCATTTCATATATACACTGAGTGGCCACTTAATAATGACCACCTGACAGTTTTAAGCAAATGAGCTATGGCTGCACGCTGTTGCCGCCAGAGGGCGAGGCTAGTATAAAAAGGGAAAGCTTAGTGCTTGCGACAGTAGTAGAAGGGATTTTTGGGTGACAAGATGGGTAAAAAATGCGATTTGACGGACGTTCAACGTGGGATGATTGTAGGAGCTCGGAGCCATGGAGCGAGTATCACCGAAACCGCCGCATTCGCGAAATGTTCCAGAGAAGCTGTTGTCAAAGTGTTTAAAGACTGAACCGTCAGCCAAAAAAGTGGGTCTCTACGTGCAACGTGTGGTCGTTATCGACTAGTGACTGCTCGGACGGAAAGGAGAATCTCCAGGCAGGTAACAGACAACAGAAGGGCAACAGTGCAGCAAATTAAAGACCATCTTAATCAAGGATAGCCTCAAATGATCTCTGCACGCACTGTTCGCCGTACACTGTATCAGATGGGATATGGCAGCCGAAGGCCTGTTCGAATACCTTTGCTGTCTGCAGTTAAAAAGAGAAAACGTCTCCAGTTCATACAGGAGCACAAGGATTGGACAGTCGATAACTGGAAACAAATTATGTGATCCGATGAATCACGTTTTCAGTTGCCCCATGCCGATGGTCGAGTGAGAATTTGGCGGAAACAGCACGAAAGCACGGACCCCAAATGCATTGCTACAACCCTTCAAGCTGGTGGAGGCAACGTTATGGCTTGGGGAATGTTTTCCTGGCATGCTTTGGGCCCCTTACTTCGTCTTGATCAACGTCTGACTGGCACATCATATCTAAATATCGTTGCGGACCAAGTGCATCCTGTCATGTGGATGGTTTATCCCAATGGCGATGGCTACTTTCGACAAGATAATGCGTCCTACCATAGTGCTCGTATTGTACAGGATTGGTTTCAGGAGCATGCCGGTGAGTTTACTTTGCTTAGGTGGCCCCCACAATCTCCAGATCTCGACCCCATTGAGAATTTGAGGGATGAAGCTGAACGAGCCATCAGACAGCTGGATCCACAACCCTGCAATCTCACACTCCTGGAAAGTGCTATTCATCAAGCATAGTCTCAGATTTCACAAACCACCTATCAACATCTCGTGGAGTCCATGCCACGAAGAATCGACGCAGTATTAAAGGCAAAAGGTGGCCCAACGAAGTGCTGAGGGGGTGGTCATAATAAAGTGGCACTCAGTGTATATATATATATATATATATATAATGATATTAAAAACTTGTATTTAATATAAAACACTTGATGCAAGTAATTAATTAATTAGATGTAAATAATTTGACTACGATTGGTATGTGTATATGTAAGTAAAATGATTCGATTAACAGGGTCGCTTTGCGCACGATTTTCCACAGGGTCGCTTGGCGCATGGTCGCATCCTGCACGTGATCATTGTAACGACGGCTAATTAATGTCTTTTCTTGTTAAGTGTGAAAAGTAATTTTTTTCTCTTTGGCGAATTGCCAACCGAAGATACCACCTGTTTTTCAGCTACGATTGTAGGAAAAGCTTTTCGAACTGGCGAGCTAAGATAGTTTACTCGTTTGGGCAAAAATCCTTTAGAGCGGCTCTTTTGATCTAGAACTCCACATGTGTGTGTCGGTGTCGTAGTATAGACCACGTAGTTTTATATTAAAGGCATCCCAGCAAAAGCCAAGAGAAGAAAAAAAACAAAAAAACATTAGCCTTCCCATGGCACTTCACGATGAAGGAAGTCTTGTTATTAATAGGTTTACCGGAAAACATTTTAACATAGATAACCTTCTTCTGGGGTTAGCATAAGCTTACGAAAAACATAACTTTCGGTCTCCAGGACGCACGGTAAATTTTCGAGACTTATTCCAGGAAATAAATAACGTCCACGACGCCGGGAAATACGGTACGTCTTTTTTTCATTGTGATTTTTCGATGTAGCAGCATGTTTTTGAGTTTGTGATCTTTTTTTTTTTTTATCAGCTAACAATAACTTTGATGATTCTATGTAGTAAAATAAAGCCGGGAAACAGAGCAAAACTTTTTAATCAATGTACACTGAACAGCAATTGAATTAGGGACAGCTGGCGTTATGCAAATAAGGCGCTTTGGGCAGCCCTGTAAACGGAAACGACATGACGTATGCAGCGACCCGACAATATAAGGAGTGATGCGACGGGAATCAGTAAAACTCGGACGCAGTATGGGTAAGACGAAGGATCTAAGCGCATTTGATCGTGGACAAATTGTCGGGGCCCGACGAATGGGTCACTCAATCTCGGAGTTCGTGCAGACACTAGGATTTTCACGAGCCACTGTGTCACGGGTGCACCGTGAGTACATCGAATCCGGTAAAACCATCTCTGCAAGGACCAACTACCGTGGACAACAGCGTGTGGATGAGCGGGGTCATCGTCGGCTAGCTCGCATTGTAACAGCGGAAAGACGGGCTACAGTGCAAGAAATCACTTGGCAATTTAACGCTGGTGCACAAAAACGTGTAAGCAGCCACACCATCCAGAACCATCTCCTCGCAATGGGGTACAGAAGCCATCGTCCCTCGAAGGTACCGCTGCTGATCACACATCACAGGGTGCAAAGATTAGCATGGGCGCGGGAACATCGCCACTGGACCCTAGACATGTGTGAAAATGTTACCTGGACTGATGAGTCGAGATTCACGTTGGTACATGCGGATGGCAATATACGAGTACGGCGCAAACCACATGAAGAGATGGATCCTTCTTGCCAGCAGGGTACTCTTCAAGCTGGTGGGGGTGGCATTCTTGTCTGGGGACTGCTTACGTGGACTGAAATGGGACCCCTGGTTCGTGTGACATCGTATCTCACAAGTCAACGTTACCGGGATATCCTGGACGACCATTTGCTCCCGTTTGTGCGTCTTCAACATCGCACTGTGGACCTCATCCTGCAACAAGACAATGCACCGTGCCATCGCTCCCGAATTGTATCCGAATGGTTGGATGAACACTGCACCGACATGACCTCGCTTCCTTGGTCAGCTAGGTCACCTGACCTCAATCCCATCGAGCACATCTGGGATGCCATCGAGAGAGATGTTCGAGGCTCTGACCCCCTCCATCAAATCTTCGTGAACTGTGGGAGCTTGTTCAGGGGTCGTGAATCCGTATGGCTTCCCAACGCTTCCGGTGTCTTGTCGAGTACATGCTGAGATGAATCGCCGCCGTCATCAGGGCGAAAGGTGGTGCTACACGTTACTAGACAGGTATCTCTAATTCAATTGCTCTTCAGTGTATAATATCAATTATGACATAAGACGCTGAAACGTGGCCTATCAAGGAAAACATCTTAGACAAATTGAAAAAAAAAACACAACGTAAAAAGTAGAGGTAGGACGAATCGTAAATTTTCTCCAATTCGAATCACGAAAGGCTCTCGAATCCCTCGAATCTCGGATCTCTCGAATACTTCATATAAGAATAATTATAAGAAAAAAGGGAAACAAAAGACTTCTACTTAAAATTAAAAGTCTCTAACGGAAGCAAAATTTGAAATCTGTGTTTAATGAAAAACAAATTAAAGAATACAGTTTTTAAAAAATGCACCCATACTTATTAAGAAGATGCAAATGAATTTTATAATTTACAACTACTAAATGAGGTACAAAACTCTTGAGTCTTGAGGTTCATTTCCATTTTCTGAACATAATTTGATAAAAAAATAATTGAGTAACAATTCACACATTCGACATTTTTCTTTAATAACAAAACTTCCAACACCCTCTTAAATCAAAGCAAGTGCAGATGTAGGGAGGATTTTTTCAAGAGTTATTGTAGATAAAAACTAAACATGTAACACGAAACTGAGTAAATTTTTTTCCAGGAAATTAAGAAAAATCAAAAACATGTTTGTTTTATGAATTAATAAAAATACTAAACACTGAACTCTTTCACGGCAATGTAAAAAAATCAGAAACATTTAATGGATATTTTTATTTAAAAACATTAGCATTCGAACTCGCTCTGGGTCTATCCTACTTCGTTTTTTATCAGCTATGACACCTGATGTACTGAATAGTCTATCTGACATTACTGTCGATGATTGTGCGATTAAGAACTTTTTAGAGTGTTTCCTCAAATTTTGGAAGAAATGAGCTATTTCAAATAGCTGTGTACACACTGTTGATGATCTTCTTCGATTGTTTTCTAATGTCAGAACTCATCATGCTGACAAAAAATTCGAACAAATATCGCTCTAGATCAAGCACCAAACGCCAATTTTTTTAGGTTAAGATTCGAATGCCGAAAAAAGAGCGAAGATTCGAGAATTCGAATGACGAAAAAAGCGCGAAGATTCTACGAATCGAATGACGAAAAAAGCGCGAAGATTCGAGGATTCGAATGTCCCATCCTCAGTAAAAAGGAAAGATCCCTACTAAATTTAAGACTTCAAGATAAAGTAAAGAATACACATATAAGATCCAGAATAAAAATTTTAGGCATAGGTGAACAGATACTCAATTTAAAATGGAAATGGGCTGGATATATAGCAAGAATGGAAAATATAGATGGACTAAAATAATAACATAATGGAGACTATATAAAGGAAAGAGAGGAATAGGAAGACTGAGGGAACATGGGTGGATGGTATAATCAAAACTGTAGGAAAGCTGTGGAACAGACAAGCACAAGACATGAACATTTGGAAAGAGATGAGGGGAACCTATAGCCTCAGTTGGCTATTAAAAGGGTTCGAAGAAGAAGAATAAAATCTTTAAGAGAAGGTACAATGTGCTGTTCTATAATATAATTTCACAAAACTTCTAAATATAAAATTTTCTCTTGATAGCAATTTAGCTTTTGTTTTAAGGGCTGCACAGACTGATGCATAGACATCGTACGTGTTCAGATCATTCTACATTAATCTGTACAACAAATTAAGTACTCGGTATCTTACGTTAACACAATATACACTGAGTGACCACTTTATTATGACCCCCCACCAGTACTTTCTTGGGCCACCTTTTGCCGTTAATACTGCGTCGATTCTTCGTGGCATGGACTCCACGAGATGTTGATAGGTGGTTTGTGGGATCTGAGACTATGCTTGATGAATAGCACTTTCCAGGAGTGTGAGATTGCAGGGTTGTGAATCCAGCTCTCTGATGGCTCGTTCAACTTCATTCCACAAATTCTCAATGGGGTCGAGATCTGGAGATTGTGGGGGCCACCTAAGCAAAGTAATCTCACCGGCATGTTCCTGAAACCAATCCTGTAAAATACGAGCACTATGGTAGGACGCATGATCTTGTTGAAAGTAGCCATTGCCATTGGGATAAACCATCCACATAACAGGATGCACTTAGTCCGCAACGATGTTTGGATATGATGTGCCAGTCAGACGTTGATCAACATGAATTAAAGGGCCCAAAGCATACCAGGAAAACATTTCCCAAACCATAACGTTGCCTCCACCAGCTTGAAGGTTTGTAGCAATGCACTTGGGGTCCATGCTTTCGTGCTGTTTCCGCAAAATTCTCACTCGGTCATCGGCATGGTGCAACTGAAAACGTGATTCATCGGATCACATAATTTGTTTCCAATTATCGACTGTCCAATCCTTGTGCTCCTGTGAGAACTGGAGATGTTTTCTCTTGTTAACTGCAGACAGCAAAGGTGTTCGAACAGGCCTTCGGCTGCCATATCCCATCCGATGCAGTGTACGGCGAACACTGCGTGCAGAGATCATTTGAGGGGATCCTTGATTAAGATGGTCTGTGATTTGCTGCACTGTTGCCCTTCTGTTTTCTGTTATCAGTCTGGACACTCTCCGTTCCGCCCGAGCAGTCACTAGTCGATGATGACCACACGTTGCACGTAGAGACAAAGATTTTTCAGTTTTTTGGCTGACAGTCTAGTCTTTAAACACTTTAGTAACAGCTGCTCTGGAACATTTCGCGAATGCGGCGGTTTCGGTGATACTCGCTCCATGGCTCCGAGCTCTTACAATCATCCAAAGTTAAAAGTCTGCCAAATCGCATTTTTTACCCATCTCGTCACCCAAAAATAACTTCTACTATTGTCGTTTTATACTAGCCTCGTCCTCTGGCGGCAACAGCGTGCAGCCATAGCTCATTTGCTTAAAACTGTCAGGTGGTCATAATAAAGTGGCCACTCAGTGTATAACAACTGGTGCTTAAAATGAGGAAGTGGAGAAGAAATATCCTGAGCCACAAAAACTAAAATGCATGCAATATGCTATCCACAATATCACGGTACAGAACTTCCAGATAGCCGCCCAGGTGCCGCAGTGGTCTAAGCGATGGCTTCTGATCATTCGTCCGAAAGGGGTTCGTGTTCGAACCCTGTGAGGCATGGATGTTGTGCTTGTCTCACGGCACTGGCTCTCTCCCTTTCCTGGAACCAGTGATCCTAAATTAGGGACGGGCGACTGCCTATAGCCCACTGAGTTGCTCACGGTGGTCGTTAAACCTTCAATCCCCCCCCCCAAATCCAAACTTCAAGATAAAATACTTCCACAGACTTTTGAAACTTAATAATTAACCAAACACCCAAGTATTCCTGTGAATCTCTCCTATTACCGGAAATGTTTCGTCTTATGGATACGGAAAAAGTCAGTACGGAGTTTTTCCGTTAATATACGAAATTAATTGCGGAAACGTTTCTAAAAATTTAGAATTTTCCGTTAACGCATCTTGAAAACGGTGATTTAATGTCAATATAAAAAAGGAATTGCGGAAATGTTTCAGAAAATTCAGAATTTTTCGAAAATTCCTTTAAATTCATAGTTTTTTCCGTTATTTAACCGAAAAAGTTGTATCAGAAATATACTGCGTTAATTCACGAAAGAAATCACGGAAAGTGGCTCATGAATTTCAGAAAAAATTTTAGTGCGGAAAAAAGAAAATTCTCAAACTGGACTTTTAGAAGCAGAGATGGCGAGGAAAATAGCATTTATTTTACGCCCTCTACAGAAAAACAATGTATGTTTTGAAGCGGAAGGTGTAATTTTTTGTGCCTCGTTTTTAAAAGCATGTCATTGCTTTTTAACTAAAATCGTTTTATTGGGACTTCAAAGCATTTGAAGTTTACGTAAAAGTCCAGTATTTCGAGGACTTAATTCAAAGCATAGTATTTCCACCTTTGGGTGACTGGAGTAGGAATGAGAAAAAAGACCAAAATGTGCTCATTTTCGTTCTCATAGTTCAAGCCCCCTGATGCACAACGAATTCCCAAATTAAACCAGTAGGTGCAAAAATATGGGGCCAGTGGACTGCTGAACAGACAGACGAACGGACATAATGATGCTTACTACGCACGATCTTTCTCCCAAAAGGCGTGCTACTGGTAGAAAGCTCAGCATTTAAGTTAATCTTAGCCTTGGTATTAAAATCATTGAAATCAGCTCTCCGTTGTCAATATTGATGCCTTATTGGAGATATGTCTTGTAGCAGGAAATTTAGACAAACACGAGGAATCCCACTGTGTGTTTCAACTTGCGCCCAGCTTATATTTTAGACCAGATTAATATAAATGCTATAAACTGATCTCAAACACCAATTCATTGAAACCACAAATGCGAAATTCTGTTTATAACAATTCATTAATACATATACGCAGTGTGGTTCTCAATTCAGTCATTCAAAATGTAAATCTTCCAAAAATCAATTAATAGCAGTCTATTGTCACGTGAGCATCAAAGCAATGTTATTAACAGTACAAAGTTATTGCACATAATAGCACAAGCGGCAGCTTCGCGAATTCTATGTTTCACAAATTCGTATAATGAATGCTATTAAATCATCTGACAAATTCATTTGTTACGTATGCGTTATGTAAATCATGCACATCCGTAGGTATATCCTTACCGGAATCTCACAAACTCAGTTGAGCAGCGAAATCAATTACTTTTCCTTTGTTTAAAGTTCACTGAAGTTCTGTGTTGGAGATGTCTATAACTACAATTCGAGTAGATGACTTTTAAGAAAGCGATACTTGGAAAACAAGCATTTCTTCTACGCTAAAGGTCATGCCTCACTGACTATGTAACTCATTAGTCGTCTGTAACATTTTTTTCCCCCTCTGACATCTCAATAAATGCCCTTTTTTAGAGGAGGGGATTTTAGCGACCATCGCAAGCAACTCTAAGAGCTATAAGCAATCGCACGCCCCTAATTTGGGGATGCTGTTTCAACAAACAGGGGGGGGCGGATCTGGTGCCGCAAAACCCATGCACCACATACATCTCATGCGGCCGCACCAGTGGCACAGTGGTCGAAGCGCTGGCTTTTAACTATTCGTTCGACTTAGGTCCTGGTTCGAATCTTGGTGAGCCATAGATGTGTTGTGTTTGTCTTATGGCACTGGCTCTCTCCCTACCCTGGAACCACTGGCCCTAAATTAGGGACACGCGACTGCTTATAGCCCATCGAGCTGCTCGTCGTGGTCCCGGCTGAAGCTTTTTTTTTTAAGTCTTAGTCGGGACTAGAACCCATGCTCACCCAGACGAGTGGTGAAAAGCCAGAGCTTTGACCACTGCGCCTCGGGGGGCGTGCTATAAATGTTCGCAGCTCTTTTTAAGGCCCGAAATGCTATTATAGAAAGAACTGTGAGCTTTTGTTTTTTTTTTTAATCCATAAAGCAAAGTGCTTTTATAGAGGAGCACTTTGCTTCAAAAGTATGAAACCTTTTCGGCATCCTTAAGCCGTATGTCACGTACGTCCGCTCTTACTGAGCTCTCTGTCAGAGCAGCAGTTTGTTGGAGGAGCTCGAGATATACGTACGTAAGAATGTCAAAAGTGCCCGGAAATACGCCTTGGTGTGAAGACGAGCAGTCTTATAGCCCTATAGTTGCCCCATTTTTGATGACGTTAACATTAACCTTGGCAACTAACCTTTGACATAACGACAGATGGGATATAAAAATCCCCATACAGAGGGAACACTCAGAATTTTTGAGGGAACTACGATGTCACGAGTCGACTGCAGCGCACCATCAGCTTCATACAGAACTATTCCTGGCGAATGGTAAAAGGGCGTGCCGAAAAAAAAAGCTAACAAGAAGTCCCGAATTCTTGAGGACAGTTCTCGAGTTTAGTTTGCTGTCCCCAAAAATGTCTGGTGTCTTTGGAGGTGAGGGAACAAATTGTTCTCAAATTTTGATTTTTGTCTTCAAATGACTCAAATTTAGAATTTATCACTACGTTTTTGCGGTTCAAATAAACTGTCTTGAAAAATATTTTTGTTCTAACAGCCTGTAGACTTTTGTCAAGAACATAGTGACCAGTGGTCACGAACTCTTGAGGACAGTCCTAAAATTTAGTACACTGTCAACAACGATATGTAATATCTTTGGAGATACACATTGTCCTCGAATTCTGATTTTTGTTCTAAAATATCCTCAAATTTAGATTTTATCAAAAGTTCCTTACGTTTCTAACAAAATGCCGCTTTAAAATAATTTTCTTTGTACTCACATGCTCATATGCTTATCGTAAAAACAAACTGAGCTACTTCTGATTCCCACCAAATGTTTTCACAAAATGAGAAAATTCAACATGCAGTTCTCTCCTTAGAGAAACAAAGATTGTACAACTCGTTTTTATTTCATCATCAAAGGTAAATATTTCACTTTTGCTGAAAAGCAGCAAAAGTAAATCTAAGGTAAAATATTTCACTTTTCTTAAATATATTATCTCCATCACTGCTCTGCTTTGTCAGTACAAATCCCCTACATTCTAAAGGATATACACTATATTGACAAAAGTCACCGAACACCTACAAGAGAAACACAACATAGCATTTATTGACATACATTAATACGGTGTCGGTCCACCTTTGGGCTAAATGCATGCACTGACCCTTCGAGACATGCTTTCGACAATGTTTTGGAACACAGTGATAGGTATGCGCTTCAATTAAGTACATAATGCTGCAGCTAAGTGTTGCTTAGTAGTCAGCCTTGGTTCCAAATTTCTTCTGCAGCGCTTTAATTCATCCCATAGGTGCTCTATGCGATTAACATCACGTCAATGTGCTGGTAGTCCACACACGATACGGAATTATCGTCAAACAACGCCGTAACAGTCTTTGTTTTCTGGCTCGGTGAATTATCCTGCTGGTACAAACATGGGACGGTTCCATAGTATTGCCACAGAGTTGGTACGGCATAATTTTTCAGAATATCGAGGTAGACGTGCTGGTTAACTGGTTTGTCCACGATAACCAATGGGCCGGGACCATACCGCGAAAAACACCGCCACACGAGCACACTGTCAGCTCCAAACTTGACCGTAGGAGCAGTCCACTGTGGTAAATAGCGTTCCCCCGGCAGCCGCCATACCCACACACGGGCATCAGACTGATGGATTGTGTATCTGGATTCATCAGTCCATAGGACCCGTTTCCATTGATCTAAGGTCCACGATAAATGTTCTTTACACCATGCTAAACGACGAGTAGCATTTGCGAGTGGAGATGAAAGGCTTATGAGCAGCGACACGACCACGGTAACCCATGGAATGAAGTTCTCTGCGAATGGTATGTGTACACACCGAGGTTCCAGCATTTTTACTTACCTGTACACTGAGGTCTCCGTCGATTAACTGTAACGGCTCTCCTGAGGATTCGACGTCTCTATCACTAATTTTATTTGGTCTGCCGGTACGTTTTGCTGCTTCAGGCACTCCATGTGTCTTCCACTTACTCAGTACATCCAAAACAGTTAAGTTGGGTATGTTTAAACTCCTCTCGGTTTCTTTTATGGACAACCCACTAATATAACACCCAACAGACTTTCCTTTCTCAAAGCCAGTTTTCTCCCGCAGCGACATTTTCACTCAACCTCCCAGTGGGATATGATCGCGATCAGCTGCAGGCTTGTTTTTATACCGTTTGCTGCTGTACCGCGCATCTTAACAACGCAGGAGATACGTTCATTTGCTTTTGAAGGGGCGACCTGTGACTTTTGTCAATATAGTGTATCTGTTTAAGGTACAATTTTTAAGATGCAATATTACGATTATTTAAACAGTCAGGGGTGGATATACAGATAGGCCAATCTATGTCGCCGGGCTGTGAAGGACGTGCGAAATTATGAAAATACCTGATGAGAAGCAGTTAAATACATTATTTCCTAACGTAGACATTGCCTTGAGAATTTTCCTGAGCAAGATGACTTCTAATGGATCAGGTCTTTAAAAAACTATCTTGAGAATCCTTTCCAGTTTAGCTAGGCTTGAATTAATTATAATCGGGTAGAATACGGCTAAATCAATAACTTTAAATGGCTGAATTCCGTTTTTGCCGCCCCGGTGGCGCAGTGGTCTAAGCGATGACCTCTGATCATTCGTCCAAAAGTGGTCCGGGTTCAAGTCCCGGTGAGGCATGGATGTTGTGTTTGTCTTACGGCACTGGTTCTTTCCCTTCCCTGGAATCAGTGACCATGAATTAGGGACGGTTGTCTGCTTATAGACCACTGAGTTGCTCACGGTGGTCGTTAAACCTCCACTCAAATAAAAAAAGTTCCGTTTTATTGGCGTAGGGTACAAACTACAGCGTAAAAGCAAGCTTTCGGCACTTACGGGTGGCTTCTTCAGGCTAGGCTAAATATAAACACTAAATTGGAAATATATAAACAGTTTCAGAAGTTTTCAAAATTTAAACGAGAGTAAAATAAAACTGCTTAAACAATGACATTGTCACACGCATGTAATATTTGATGCATGATTGAGCGTTTTGTGATACCCAGGAACGAGTGCCAGACCTAACGTAACTCTATGGAGGTGTCTACATTGCAGACGTCGGGGTTAAACAGGATTTCTACTGTCGCTCTATATGCTGTGGCTTTAACCGTTGTTTATAGGGCCACTTTTCGGATATCCTGCCACATTGGCGTAGCGGCATAGTGTTTGATCTCTCTCACTAGTGCCTTTGTGAGTTTTCCGTACATTACGTCACGTTTGTGCTCCTGGAATCGTACTTTGAGCGAGCGTTTTGTCATGCCAATGTACTCCTTAGTTGAGCCGTCAGAATACTCAAGAGGTGTTGTGTATACTCCATCGTCCTGAAGATTAGTGCTACCTCGTTTTTCGGGTATGAGGTATGAGGCAATCGTTTTTGGAGCCTTTATGCCTTCATAGCTCCAAAAACGATTGCCAAAGTACGACTCCAGGAGCACAAACGTGACGTAATGTACGGAAAACTTACAACTGCACTATCGAGAGAAATCAAAAACCATGCCGCCACGCCTAGGTGGTAGGATATCCGAAAAGTGGCCCCATACACAACGGTTAAAGCTATAGCATGTAGAAAGACAGTAGAAATCCTGTCTAACCCTGACATCTGCAATGTAGACACCTCCATATAGTTACCTTATGTCTGGCACTCGATCCTAGGCATTACGAAACGCTAAATCACGCATCAAATATCCCATGTGCGTGACAATGTCATTGTTTAAGCAGTTTTATTTTACTCTCGTTTAAATTTTGAAAACTTCTGAAACTGTTTATATATTTCCAATTTAGTGTTTATATTTAGCCTAGCCTGAAGAAGCCACCCGTGAGTGGCGAAAGCTTGCTTTTACGCTGTAGTTTGTACCCTACGCCAATAAAACGGAATTCAAGCATTTCCTGTTATTGGCTAGTCTTGTTGCAAATGCTAAACTTGTAAAAAAACTTGATTTTGAAGGATGTTCACGCACTTTTAGAAATAATTTCCAGCAATATAATAAATGTTTAAAATAAAATTATTTCTTTCTTAAATGTTCTATCTGACAGCCGTTTCTCTGGAACCTACATCTAGATTTGCAAGATAAGAGGACATTTCTTAAAATTGTAGTGGCATTTTATTCCACACATCTCCCACTGCTTTGCATAATCCAATATTTTTTTCAGGTCTGCGTTTAAAAAACGCCTTTTTTAGCAGTCCGAAGGCACAATAGTCCTATGGTGACACATCAGGGGACTGAAGGGTACGTAAAGAAAATCTGTACGAAAAGAAGGGTATGTAAATAAGATATGTACGTAAAGCAGGGTACGTAAAGAAAATGTGTACTTAAAGAAGGGTACGCAAAGAAATTCTGTACTTGAAGATGGGTAAGGAAAGAAAATATGTTCGTAAAGAAGGGTGCGCATAGAAAATATGTTCGTAAAGCAGGGTACGTAAAGATGGTTACATAAAGAAGGGTATGTAAAGATGGGTACATAAAGAACGGTACGTAAAGAAGGGTACTTAAAGAAAATATGTACGTAAAGAAGGGTACTTAAAGAGGGGTGCGTAAAGAAAATATGTACGTAAAGAAGGGTACTTAAAGAGGGGTGCGTAAAGAAAATATGTACGTAAAGAAGGGTAAGCAAAGAAAATATGTTCGTAAGGATGGGTACGTAAAGAAAATATGTTCGTAAGGAAGGGTACGTAAAGAAAATCTATAAAACAGTCTAAGTTATCGGTGATGAATTTAAGTTTGTTAAAGCTTTGCTGGCGGCGAGAGCGGTCTCCAAAAAAAGTTGGCCTAGGACACCAAATATTTAAAATCCCTACTAGAAACAATATAGTTTTATGACAAAAAGTTAAATAGAATGATAGATTCGGATGTATGATTGGTAGCTTTATCCTGATGGAGTTCTACTCTTTGAAGGGTCTGTGGATAAAGGAATGGTATTTCCTCTTCAAATATAGGAGTTAAAACATTATTTTGGCATATGTACCACCAATTAATAATGAATCCTTTACTGAAACTTTCTTTGGATTCTTGCAACCAAGTTTGTAAGAGTTTTTCTGCTCTTTTGATAGTAAATCGACCTTTTTTTGGTTACAGTAGTTTAGGTAGATATCATCATCATCATTGTCAACCATTGTCAATCCACTGCTGGACGAAGGTCTCCCCAAGTTTTCTCCACAACGGTCTGTCTTGTGCCAGTCTCCTCCATGTCACTCCCGCATATTTACGAATTTCATCCACCCATCTCCCATGTGGTCTTTTTCTGGGTCTTTTCCTGTCCCTTGGAATCCAATCTAAAATTTCGGCTGTCCATCTATGGTCTGTCCTTCTGGCAGTATGTCCAGCCCATTGCCATTTCAGGGATTTAACTCTGATCATGATGTCTTCCACTCTTGTCATTTCTCGGATCCACGAGTTCCTCTTCTTATCTCTCCTGGTTATACCAAGCATGCACCTCTCCATGCTTCTTTGAGTTGTCTGCAGCCTTTGTATGTCTCTTTTAGTTAAGGTCCACGTCTCTGCACCATACGTAAGCACTGGAAGGATGCATTGATCAAACACTTTTCTTTTAAGACATAATGGCATATTGCTCTTGAAAATTATGCTGTTTCTTCCAAAAGCTCTCCAGGCAAGTTTTGTACGCCGATTAATTTCTTCATCAATGTGACCCTCACTTGATATCTGCTGTCCAAGATAAACATACGTATCTGTTATCTCCAGTTTTTCTCCATCAATCGATAAATCTTCATTTCTTGTAAAAGCATTGAACATCACTTTTGTCTTCTGAAAGTTCATTTTTAATCCCACTTCTTTACTCTTGTCAGCAAGTTCCTGGATCATACTCTGCAGCTCTGATGGGGTAGTTGCAAAAATGACTACGTCATCAGCAAAACGAAGGTGGGTTAGATAATCTCCATTAATCTTTATCCCTTTGTTTTCCCAGTTCAGTGATTGAAAGACATTTTCCAATGTGGCATTAAAGAGCTTCGGAGATATGGTGTCACCTTGTCTCACTCCCTTTCCAATTTTTATGTGTGTTGTATTTTCAAACAGCCGAATCTTTGCACTTGCATTTTCATAGATGTTATTAATAATATTAATGTATGCATCTTCAATACCGCAGGATTTCAGAGCCGTGGTAACTGCTGATGGTTTCACCGAATCAAAGGCTTTTTCATAATCGATAAAAGCCATGCACAATGGAAGTTCATATTCCCTCGCTCTTTCAATTAGTTCTCTCAGTACGTGGATATGATCTATTGTGCTGTAGCCACTCCTGAATCCAGCTTGTTCTCTCGGTTGAGCCATGTCCAGTGTTACCTTCAAGCGGTGTGAAAGAACTTTAGTGAAGATTTTATAAACCACTGATAGGAGGCTGATAGGTCTGTAGTTCCTGAGATCCTCAATGTCACCTTTTTTATGTAGCAGGATCATTCTAGCATTGTTCCAATCCTCAGGAATCTTCCCTTCATTAAGGCATCGAGTGAAAATTTGGGCGAGTACTGTTTCCATTTCTCCACTTGCTTCTTGTATGATGTCTATAGTAATTCCATCTTCTCCTGGAGCTTTCCCCCGCTTCATGTTCTTGATTGCATGCGCAACTTCTGCTGGGAGGACTGGAAGAACTCTGGTACCTTTCATGATGTCTGGAGTACATGTATCATCCCTTTCATATAATTTGGAGTAGAAATCTTTCACTCTTGTCAAAATTTCACCTCTATTTCTTGTTATAGAACCATCTTCTTTTCTCAGAGCCATAATCTGTTTTCTTCCCTTACTGAGATGTCCCTTTGCTATCTTTAGGCTTTGGTTGTTTTCAATTGCTTTCCTCACTAGCTCACAGTTGAATTTCCTTACGTCTTCAGTGATACTTTTTCTTACTGTCTTGCATAGCTCTATATATTCCACTTTGGAAGTCACATCTTCTTTAGTTGTCCTCATCTCTCTTCTTTTTTGCATCAACATTTTGGTTTTTCCTGATAATTTGTTTACATGCAACTTGTTCTTAGACCCAGCTAATTTTGTTGCTGTTTCCATAAGAGCTTTGGTTACTTTTCTGTTAACTTCCGAAATATCCACTTCTTCCGATGTTAGGCCTTCTAAAGCAGAGAATCTGTTCTTCAGTTCCAAATTGAAAGTATTATGGTGTTTTTTAAGGTTGGTTATGTCAATACATTTTGTTTGTCTTATGAGCTTGCCACGTTCCAGTTTAGTGTTGAGGTGCATCTTACATCTCACCAATCTATGGTCACTACCTGTGTTGAACTTGTTTAGCACACTGCAGTCTTCGATGACGAATTTTTTGTTACACATAATAAAATCAATTTCACTTGTCGTCCCAATTGGATGTCTCCATGTCCATTTCCTGTGTGGCTTTTTCTTGAAAAAGGAATTCAAGATGAAAAATCCTTCTGCCTCTGCAAACTCAACGAGAGTATTTCCACGCTGGTTTCTGTTGCCGTGACCGAATTTACCTACTGAAGTTTCATTCTGTTGCCGGTGCCCTATTTTTGCATTGAAATCTCCCATAATTATCTTCAAGTGCTGCTTACCTTTATTATTTAGATGACGAATTTCCTCATAAAATTCTTCAATTTCTTCTTCAGGATGACTTGTGGTGGGTGCATAAGTTTGAATAATCTGAGCCTGGTATCTTCTCGATAGTTGGATAACGAGTCGTGCAGCTCTGTCAGAGGAACTTTCAACTTCTACCACTTTATCCTTCAGTTTCTTGTTTATTATAAATCCAACACCACTAGTTCTGCCAGTATCTGTCCCACGATAATAGAAGAGATGTCCACTTTTCAGTTCAATGAGATCTTCTCCTTTTCTCCTTACCTCACTTAGCCCGACGATGTCCCACTTGATCCTTTGTAGTTCCTCTTCCAATTCAAGAAGCCTTGAATCAGAAGATAGGGAGCGTGCGTTGTAGGTAGCCAAGGTCAGCATCAAATGGCAGCCTAGTCCGGTCCTCCGGGGATTCTTAGCACCCTCTGCCTTCATGTCGCACTGGCCGCTGCCTTGGCCAGGTACATTCCAGCTGCCGGAGACTGAGGGCCAAGATTTAAGTTGTAGAGTCATTTTGGAGGTGTTTGGCCATAACTCACCACGCTGGCCAAGCGGGTTGGTGAGTGTGGGATAGCATTTCCTCTGATCCCGATGGTATAGTTATACCGATATGCTTCAGTAATAGTCACAATAAATTTCCACCTGTCTCCGGTTAAGTGATTTTCATAAAGAAATCTACACCGTGTTCTGTGCTCAGCCACGAGCCTAGTCGAAATGTCGTGAACATTAGTTTTTTTTTTTTTCAGATTTAAATCTTTGTCTATTATCTTGTTTATAGTGGATACAGAGAATTTTAAGGACTTGGCGATTGCTCTTTGGGTCGGTGGATCTTCTTTTAATACCAAAGGCCTTACCTTTCAAAAAGTCGTAAAAGTACGTATCTTCTTTGGATATTCTTTTGTGTTCTATTCCTTGTAAAAAGCAATGCTTGACGATTTCCCCTTCTATTAATAATAATAATGATAATAATAACAATAATAATTCGATGATTTTCGTTTCCCACTTTGACGATTTTCTCCTTTATTATTAATATAATAATAATAATAATAATAATATATAATATATATATATATAATTCCATAGTTATATAACAATTTATTATATAAATTATATATATATATATTACTATTATATAATAATATATATTTTTATTATATAATAATTTTATGCTTAATAATAATAATAATAATAATAATAATAATAATAATAATAATAATAATAATAATAATAATAATTCCATGATTTTCAAAGCGATTGATTTTCACACTGTGGTGATTTTCTCCTCAATTATTAATATAACAATATAATAATAATAATAATAATAATAATAATAATAATAATAATAATAATAATAATAATAATAATAATAATAATAATAATGATAATAATAATAATAATTCGATGGTTATATAAGAATGTATTATTATAATTTTATGATATAATAATTTTATAATTAATAATAGTAATATATGTATAATAATATTATATATAATAATGCCATGGTTATATAATAATTTATTATAATACTTTTATAATTGATAATAATAATATATATAATAATTCCATGATTTTCACAGCCTGACGATTTTCCCCTCTATTATTAATATAATAAAATTTGCTTATTCTACATTTAGAAATTATTATTTCATGATTCCCACAGCGGTTTTTAATTACAGAATGCGAATATTTCTTTTCGTAAAGATCAAAAACATAACCTTCTATCCACACTTGTTTATGTGTGCCATTTTTTTAAAAGATGATATTTAACTGCAGAAGATATTTCTTTCATGTTCATTCATCTAACACGCTGTTGCCACTTTCAATTCTCTTATTTTCTGTAATTTCTTATCAAAAACATAACCTTCTATCCACAGCTTGTTTACGTGCGCCATTTTCTTAGCAGACGATATTTAACTGCGGCAGATGTTTCTTTCATGTTCATCTAACACGCTGTTGCCACTTTCAATTCTCTTATTTTCTGTAATTTCTTATTAAAAACATAACCTTCTATCCACAGCTTGTTTACGTGCGCCATTTTCTTAGCAGACGATATTTAACTGCGGCAGATGTTTCTTTCATGTTCATCTAACACACTGTTGCCACTTTCAATTCTCTTATTTTCTGTAATTTCTTATCAAAAACATAACCTTCTATCCACAGCTTGTTTACGTGCGCCATTTTCTTAGCAGACGATATTTAACTGCGGTAGATGTTTCTTTCGTGTTCTTCTAACACGCTGTTGCCAATTTCAATTCTTTGAACTTCTTTTATTTTCTGTAATTTCTTATCAAAAACGTTCCAAAAATGTGTGAACATTCGCTCTATATTGAATTTATTCTCCTGAGAGGCTTAACTCCCAGTTGAACGAGGCCTGCAGGTTTATCGCTCCTTCATTGTCGATTTGACTGGTATGTGACCACAATAGTATTTCATGTACGCCATGTCTGCATGTATATGTTGCAACCTTCATATGGAGTGTTGAGATTTTTATCAAGAAATTTGGGATGTTGGGGATGCGTGTGTATTAATCCTTGCTCCCACTGCTGTTTTAAACTTAACAGTTAATAATTACTATTTATTTAACTGCCTTAAATGCCGTACCGCGCCGTCGTTTAATTGGCGCCAATGGTAGTAGACACAACAGCCATAACCAATTTACAACCCTGTCAAATGTTTTAATTGGCCCCTATGATACAGAGGGTGAGTCGAAAGTTTTGCAATATTGGGAACACTTTATGTCTTCATATGTACCTTTACGACGAAAGCTGACTAGCATTCAAAGTATAGGCCGTCGTATTGCACCGTCTTTAGCCATCTGTTTGGCAGTTCTTCGATTCCGCGGCGGTACCAGTTCTTGTCCTTCTAGGTGAAGAACTCCTTCTTCCAAGCTACCACCTCCTCTTGGTTGTTGAAGTGCCACCCACGAAGGAAGTAGTGGGTCGTAGACCGGAACAGGTAATAGTACGACGGGGAAGGTCCGGACTATGTTGTGGATGTGGTATCGGTACGATGCCTTCAAGTTCTGGAGTTTTGCACGGGTCGTTCGCGCGGAATGAAGTCGAGCGTTGCCTGGTGAGCAAAGCGCGCTTTCTGTTCACCAGTAACTTTTCCTCCAAAACGGCATACATCCGCTCCAGATATTCAGAGTAGAGATTGGCGTTGATGGTCCGACTGTCTGGAACAAATTCGTAGAGGATTATCATCTCGAAATTCCACCATACACAGAGCATTACCTTCTGCTCCACGCGCTCACGTTTGACAATATGTTCAGGAAGCTATTCCGTCCTCAAGCACTGTCGTTGTGTGTTAGGATTACGGAAACACACCCACTTTTCATCGCACGTAACAATTCGATTGATGAAACGTACATCGCGCGGGTTTTCTAGGAGTTTCGTGCACACTTCCACTAGGCGGTTTGCTTCAGCTGGTGTCAGTTCGTGAGGGACAACGCGGTAGCTAATGTAGACCTTGCAGAGGTCGTGAAGGTGACCAACCACGGTGGTCTGGGATATGCTCAGGTCTTCTGATAATTTCCGAGTGGTGGTTGTGTGATTTTCCTTTACGGCCTGGAGCACGGCCTTTGGATACACGCTTCGCGGCATGCCTGACATTGGCTGATCGTCGAGGTTTCTGTGACCTGAGCGAAATTTCTCTAACCATCTGGATGCGGTGTCGTAGTTCTTTGGAACCTTTCCCTTTCGCATGATAAATGTTTCTTGTTGCTTGAGCAGCGTTATGGTCGAGTTGAAACTCGTAAAGCAAAAGTTCCCTAATTATCCGGTTGTGGCTGTTCATCTTTTAGGTGTCCCAACCACAGACAGAACAACGACATGCAGTGATATCCACAGCAACGACTACTACCTTATATCCCTTTCGACTGAATGCAGAGCGCGACTTCAGCTAGTTTAAACACGTGACATACCCGCAGCAGCACATGCGTTTATGCAAATATTGCAAAATTTTCGACTCATCCTCTCTAAAAACCACATTGCCCATACCCAAGTTACAGCCCTGTCAAACATTTTAATTGGCGCTTATGGTAATAACCAAATCGGCCGTATCCACGTTACAGCCCTGTCAAACGTTTTCAAAGTTGGAATCAGTTAATGTAAAATTTGATTTTTTGTGTAAGAAATTCACATGATGCGAACTCATTACATTAAAAATCCCGTTTCGTCTTGCTTGTTTAAATTCGTAGAGGGATTTTTGACATCCGCCAGAAATCGCGCACCACATTTTGAGAATTTCTATTATGTTTAATACGGCAGTTAGATTTAAAGCTGCTGGAATGCTTTTTTCTTTAATAATTTGACAGCGCTCATGATAATGATAGAGGTTTTGACATCATTATTGGGAAGCGTAATTTTTTCCCCCTCTGGAAAGGAAGGAGACAGTTAAAAAGTGAAATAACCCGTGACATGAACACGGCGGGGTTAAAATTTTCCCTCGCGCTTACGGCCCTCGCTGCATTAAAATGGGAAGTTGCATTGGTTTCTTCGCGGAATAAGAAGCAAAGCAATGAAAAGACCTTTCGTATGCACACGATAGTGGAAAATCAGTGAAGCAGGAACCCTTTGGACACCGTGGGTAACTCTCTTAACCCTCATTTGTCAGACTCTTCATGAGCGCCCTGTCATTTGCAAGGTTAACGCAGACAGTAATAATTGCCACTGGGCGTCATCTTCCATTCTGAGGAACCCCTCCTCCTCACTGCCAACCCAGACACACGCTGGAAAACTCATCTCACACTTTTCAACTTGTCTAACGAGGAAAGATCCTTCGTTATCCATGCTGTATTCTCCCTTCCTCACTTCCCCTTTCCCCCATTTTCCATCCCCCCACTTCCAAATCAGTGTGCTGAGATAATATATAAAATCCTTCCATAAAACTTTGGATAACAAATGACGTTTTTAGAAATTTACTGGGAATTCGAACATGAGGAGAAGATTAATGTCGATTGCATCTCAAACATTTGAGGTTCGCGTACAAGCAAAGTTATAAGAGCGCTTCGATGTTTGAATTGCGGTGTGTCGAAACCATCTACGCTTTCACTTAGTTAAGAGTATATAGGAGATACATTTTTAGAATGATTTTCCAGCAATATAATTATTGTTTAAAGTAAAATTATTTGTGACGAAGGAAATTTCTCCATCATTTCTACGCCAGGGGCGGGATTCGAACCAATAACCCTCGGCTGCAGAGCTCCGAGTGCTATCCACTCTACTACACTGGCATGTGTTCTCTCTGCTATCTGCCTTTATCTCATGTGCGTCCTGCCGTGAAGGAACGTCACATCTCCTCTCTGGAACGTCACTATCGGCTCCGGAGTTCGGAGTGCTATCCACTATACTACACTGGCATGTACCTTCACTACTATCTGCGTATATCTCATGTGCTTCCTGCCTTGCAGTAACGTCACATCTCCTCCCTAGAACGTCACTGTCGGCTCCGGAGCTCCGACTGCTATCCACTATACTACACTGGCATGTGCTCTCACTACTATCAGCCTTTATCTCATGTGCGTCCTGCCGTGCAGGAACGTCACATCTCCTCCCTGGAACGTCACTATCGGCTCCGGAGCTCCGAGTGCTAACCATGATACTACACTGGCATGTACTTTCACTACTATCTGCCTTTATCTCATGTGCTTCCTGCCGTGCAGTAACGTCACATCTCCTCTCTGGAACGTCACTATCGGCTCCGGAGCATCGAGTGCTATCCACTATAAAACACTGGCATGTAACCTCACTGTTATCTGCCATTATCTCATGTGCGTCCTGCAGTGCAGTAACGTCACATCTCCTCCCTGGAACGTCACTATCGGCTCCGGAGCTCCGACTGCTATCCACTATACTACACTGGTATGTGCTCTCACTACTATCTGCCTTTATCTCATGTGCTTCCTGCCGTGCAGTAACGTAATATCTCCTCCCTGGAAAGTTCTTATCGGCTCCAGAGCGCCAAGTGCTTTCCACTATACTACACTGGCATGTGCTCTCACTACTATCTGCCTTTATCTCATGTGCGTCCTGCAGTGCAGTAACGTCACATCTCCTCCCGGGAACGTCACTATCGTCTCCGGAGCTCCGAGTGCTTTCCACTATACTACACTGGCATGTGCTCTCACTACTATCTGCCTTTATCTCATGTGTGCCCTGCAGTGCAGTAACGTCACATCTCCTCCCTGGAACGTCACTATCTGCTCCGGAGCTCCGAGTGCTATCCACTGTACTACACTGGCTTGTGTTCTCACTGCTATCTGCCTTTATCTCATGTGCGTCCTGCCGTGAAGGAACGTCACATCTCCTCTCTGGAACGTCACTATCGGCTCCGGAGTTCGGAGTGCTATCCACTATACTACACTGGCATGTACCTTCACTACTATCTGCGTATATCTCATGTGCTTCCTGCCTTGTAGTAACGTCACATCTCCTCCCTAGAACGTCACTGTCGGCTCCGGAGCTCCGAGTGCTATCCACTATACTACACTGGCATGTACCCTCACTACTATCTGCCTTTATCTCATGTGCTTCCTGCCTTACAGTAACGTAACATCTCCTCCCTGGAACGTCACTATTGGCTCCGGAGCTCCGAGTGCTTTCCACTATACTACACTGGCATGTGCTCTCACTACTATCTGCCTTTATCTCATGTGTGTCCTGCAGTGCAGTAACGTCACATCTCCTCCCTGGAACGTCACTATCGGCTCCGGAGCTCCGAGTGCTATCCACTGTACTACACTGGCATGTGTTCTCACTGCTATCTGCCTTTATCTCATGTGCGTCCTGCCGTGAAGGAACGTCACATCTCCTCTCTGGAACGTCACTATCGGCTCCGGAGTTCGGAGTGCTATCCACTATACTACACTGGCATGTACCTTCACTACTATCTGCGTATATCTCATGTGCTTCCTGCCTTGTAGTAACGTCACATCTCCTCCCTAGAACGTCACTGTCGGCTCCGGAGCTCCGAGTGCTATCCACTATACTACACTGGCATGTACCCTCACTATTATCTGCCTTTATCTCATGTGCTTCCTGCCTTACAGTAACGTAACATCTCCTCCCTGGAACGTCACTATTGGCTCCGGAGCTCCGAGTGCTATCCACTATACTACACTGGCATGTGCTCCCACAACTATCTGTCTTTATCTCATGTGCGTCCTGCCGTGCAGGAACGTCACATCTCCTCCCTGGAACGTCACTATTGGCTCCGGAGCTCCGAGTGCTATCCACTATACTACACTGGCATGTGCTCCCACAACTATCTGTCTTTATCTCATGTGCGTCCTGCCGTGCAGGAACGTCACATCTCCTCCCTGGAACGTCACTATCGGCTCCGGAGCATCGAGTGCTATCCACTATAAAACACTGGCATGTAACCTCACTGTTATCTGTCATTATCTCATGTGCGTCCTGCAGTGCAGTAACGTCACATCTCCTCCCTGGAACGTCACTATCGGCTTCGGAGCTCCGACTGCTATCCACTATACTACACTGGTATGTGCTCTCACTACTATCTGCCTTTATCTAATGTGCTTCCTGCCGTGCAGTAACGTAATATCTCCTCCCCGATAAGTTCTTATCGGCTCCAGAGCGCCAAGTGCTTTCCACTATACTACACTGGCATGTGCTCTCACTACTATCTCATGTGCGTCCTGCAGTGCAGTAACGTCACATCTCCTCCCTGGAACGTCACTATCGTCTCCGGAGCTCCGAGTGCTTTCCACTATACTACACTGGCATGTGCTCTCACTACTATCTGCCTTTATCTCATGTGCGTCCTGCAGTGCAGTAACGTCACATCTCCTCCCTGGAACGTCACTATCGGCTCCGGAGCTCCGAGTGCTATCCACTGTACTACACTGGCATGTGTTCTCACTGCTATCTGCCTTTATCTCATGTGCGTCCTGCCGTGAAGGAACGTCACATCTCCTCTCTGGAACGTCACTATCGGCTCCGGAGTTCGGAGTGCTATCCACTATACTACACTGGCATGTACCTTCACTACTATCTGCGTATATCTCATGTGCTTCCTGCCTTGTAGTAACGTCACATCTCCTCCCTAGAACGTCACTGTCGGCTCCGGAGCTCCGAGTGCTATCCACTATACTACACTGGCATGTACCCTCACTATTATCTGCCTTTATCTCATGTGCTTCCTGCCTTACAGTAACGTAACATCTCCTCCCTGGAACGTCACTATTGGCTCCGGAGCTCCGAGTGCTATCCACTATACTACACTGGCATGTGCTCCCACAACTATCTGCCTTTATCTCATGTGCTTCCTGCCGTGCAATAACGTAACATCTCCTCCCTGGAAAGTCACTATCGTCTCCGGAGCTCCGACTGCTATCCATTATACTACACTGGCATGTACTTTCACTACTATCTGCCTTTATCTCATGCGCTTCCTGCCGTGCAGTAACTTCACATCTCATCTCTGGAACGTCACTATCGGCTCCGGAGCATCGAGTGCTATCCACTATACAACACTGGCATGTAACCTCACTGTTATCTGCCATTATATCATGTGCGTCCTGCAGTGCAGTAACGTCACATCTCCTCCCTGGAACGTCACTATCGGCTCCGGAGCTCCGACTGCTATCCACTATACTACACTGGCATGTGCTCTCACTACTATCTGCTTTTATCACATGTGCTTCCTGCCGTGCAGTAACGTAACATCTCCTCCCTGGAAAGTCACCATAGGCTCCGGAGCTCCGAGTGCTATCCACTATACTACACTGGCACGTGCTCTCACTGCTATCTGCCTTTATCTCATGTGCTTCCTGCCGTGCAGTAACGTAATATCTCCACCCTGGAAAGTTCCTATCGGCTCCAGAGCGCCAAGTGCTTTCCACTATACTACACTGGCATGTGCTCTCACTACTATCTGCCTTTATCTCATGTGCGTCCTGCAGTGCAGTAACGTCACATCTCCTGCCTGGAACGTCACTATCGGCTCCGGGGCTCCGAGTGCTATCCACTATACTACACTGGCATGGGCTCTCAGAACTATCTGCCTTTATCTCATGTGCTTCCTGCCGTGCAGTAACGTAACATCTCCTCCCTGGATATTCACTATCGGCTCCGGAGCTCCGAGTGCTATACACTATACTACACTGGCATGTGCTCTCACAAATATCTGCCTTTATCTCATGTGCTTCCTGCCGTGCAGTAACGTAACATCTCCTCCCTGGCAAGCCACTATCGGCTCCGGTGCTCCGAGTGCTATCCACTATACTACACTGGCATGGGCTCTCAGAACTATCTGCCTTTATCTCATGTGCTTCCTTCCGTTCAGTAACGTAACATCTCCTCCCTGGATATTCACTATCAGCTCCGGAGCTCATAGTGCTATTCACTATACTAGACTGGCATGTGCTGTCTCAACTATCTGCTTTTATCTCATGTGCTTCCTGCCGTGCAGTAACGTAACATCTCTACCCTGGAAAGTCATAATCGGCTCCGCAGCTCCGAGTGCTCTCCACTATACTACACTGGCACGTGCTCTCACTGCTATCTGCCTTTATCTCATGTGCTTCCTGCGGTGCAAGAAAGACACATATCCCGTGCTGCAACGTTATATCTGACGTCCTGCGGGGCAGGCTTCTCACATATTTCTTTCTTAAGTATTCTATCTGATAGTAACCTTCATCTAGATTTCAAAAATAACAAGGCATTTCCTAAATTTGGTAATGGTATTTTATTCCGCTCCTATTCCACTGCTTTCCGTAGTCCAATCATTGTTTTAGATCTGCCTTTAGAAAGTGTTTTTTTTAGCAGTCCGGAGGCATTGGTGACACATCACTGGACTTTGAAGCAGCATGAGCAAAAGGTATGGACTTTATACCCGGCGCTTTTTTTCATTTCTTCAGGAAAGGGAGTGGTAGATTAGGATGTAATACCGGTAGCCTTATCCCGATGGAGTTTAAATCATACTATTATTCCTGTTAATTGAATTTTGTTATCACGATTAGCAACAACAAATTACAGGTGGTACGGGATTGAGATCACTACATCTTGGTTGAAGATCACTACAAATCATACCTGGCCGACAAGAGTGACTATATCTTGCTTGAAGATCACTACATCTTGGTAATAATAATATCACTACATGGAGCACTACATTTTGGTTGAAGATCACTACAAATTATACAGGTGGTACGGGACTGACGCTATATATTGCCTGCTGTGTACCTTCAGTTTGCTTATTGCAGTTTCAAAGCTAATGAATGGAGCCCCAAATGGGGCCTCCCTTCTGCTATTTCTTTTGCCTGATCCTTGAATTCTTTCACCCTTTTAAATGACTTATGTTCCCTCACCAATTCCAGACCGGCATCAAGCACAAACAATACATTGACAAAAACCATATGTGTTACTTACCAAGCTTAAGCATCACTCGACCTCCGAATCCTCACCCTCAGGCAAAACATTTGCTGTACAAAGATTCACCTCAGGCAGGGAAAATATAGGACTTCAGAAACGGTGTCCTCTCGTTTCCCTAAATCAGGTGGTTCGTTGAGGCCCATTCTCCCTGTGTATATATATTCCCGGTTCCCCTAATATAGTTAGGTCAGAAGTTACGATTCCCGTTTCCCCTAATAGTTCGGTCAAAGTTGCGATGAATTTGCACAGCGTCACGTTCAGTTCTTATTTATATTGGTATCCCTATTTGAATTTGCAAAGGAAGAGCGCCATTTCTTTCTTTATACATACAGATTACATACATATATTTTGCCCTAACTAGTAGGCAGAAGCATAGGTACAACAATATTTATGTACAGTTTGGCATAGAACAAAAAACTTATAAACACTCATGGCATTGAAAATAAGATACATTGTAATAATTGTATGGCTGTTGTACGATGTTGCCTACAAATGACCTTTTCTCGCCCAAACCCTCAAAGAAAGGATTGATGGAAAACGAGTAAACCGTCAGAGGGAACGCAAAAGAACCTTAGGGCAAGATTGTGCATTAGGGGAAACGATATTCGGGGAAATGGAGGGGAACCTTCAGAAACTACAAAATCTGCTTCATTGAATTTACGGTTACAGTTTGGTTAGTCTACTTTTAATTCAGTTACAGTTGAAGTTTTTACATATCTTGAACGAAAATTTCCCTTTTTTTTCAAGTCACCCCTCTTTTCCCCCTGAGGACGCCTGATTTTAATGAAATTTCTCTAAAAAGGGAATTTTTTCCTGAAAGTGGTAGCCCTGTTTGTTAGTGTTTGTGTGATGCCATTGACTGTGCGATGTGGTGTTGCCATCCACGCGATTTCGTGATGGAACTTCCATTGTCTCCGTACTCACCGATTAAAACAAAATCAAACTAAATACTTTTTTATATTTTTCACTTTAGTTTAAATTGAGTTGCGTTCGTGAAAGTTTGTGTGAAATCCGCACCAAACAATAAAACCTTTTTGAAATTAAATTTCATTTTTTACTATCAAACCTTTTTTTTTTTAAATAAAAAAGCCGAGTCGTAGACCAAAATATGTGCACGCGTGTGTGTAGGAGTTCTGACCCGCAGCTAACCCCTATGTGGATACGCCACTGAGTCTGATCTAAAGCCAACAGCTAGGCATTACAATGTTTTAACGTATTATAGACAATGCATTAAAAAATCAATTCTCGATATTATGAAAAATTTCTACTTTCTTCTTACGGCTTGTAAATTTTCAATTTAGCAACCAAGGAGAGAGAGAGAGAGAGAGAGAGAGAGCGAATTACTTTTGTGAAGTGTTTCGCAACTCTCACATCTCAACACAAAGAAAATTTCGATAGAGAATGAAATGCATGGTTTCGAACAAAGAAAACATGCATCTCACCCGCTTTCGACTTTTCCAATCTTCTCCTACCAGCTATTTGGTAATAATGCACAGAGAAAAGATCTGCCCCTCTTGAATCGCTATAGCTTTTCTATTGCGACTGCTTCAATCTTTAATAACGTCACCAATCTCCTGCGGAAAATGATATCTGAGGAGTTCTCTAGTGCACGAGGTCATTCAAAAACTATATACAGATCACTTTCGCATAAGTAGATGGTCGGACGGAAGGGAAAAATCTAATAGGGGAAAAGGGAATACAACAGAAATGAGGGGTGCTTTTATATCCATTTTTATTTGATGGCATTTCTACATCTCAAAGATCTATTTGGCACATGGAGAGAATTCACCAAGTGATCATTTTAAATTCTTACGAAGAAAACGGTACGATATTACTTTTCTGATTCGAAGAACTTTTTATCCGTCTTACAGTAACATAAACAGCAATTTTTGGCGCCTAGTTGTCTGTGCTGCAGTCCCGATGATTCTTAAGCAAAAGGTTTTGGAAT
The DNA here is from genome assembly GCA_039090855.1 of Macrothele yani. NCBI lineage: Eukaryota > Metazoa > Arthropoda > Arachnida > Araneae > Macrothelidae > Macrothele > Macrothele yani. The sequence goes on along the minus strand of CM076991.1, from coordinate 104,262,124 downwards.
TGTTATTTATCCACGACTGTTTAAAATTGAAAGTAATCACATCAATAAATTCAAGACACGAGTCGTTTTTAAGATAGCAAAATAAGCTCCTACAAAACAAATAGAAGTATTACCTCAAAAATATCTTTTCATATTTGGAAAGGATTGTCCAATAAAAAAAATTCAAGAAGGGATCACAGTAATGAAAAATTTTCAGCATGGGATAAGATGGCACAGAAATGGCTTTCAATAAAACTAAATCATAATTTGCTTCAGCTAACATGTTTTTAACATCTTCAAAAAGCGATTTCTCAGGGGCGTTATTCTTTTTTTTATTCAAGCATTAAAATGAGAGCTTCCGATTCTCACACTATACTCAATACATGTACATCTTCAAATAAAACAATCTTTCAAAAAATTGTTTTTAATGACTCTGCCATACATTTACAAGGAAATGTTTCAAGCCAATGAGATTCTAGTTTTCAGAATTTTAAAATTAACCGCGGAGTAACAGAGTGTATTTTTGTTGTAAATTCCTAGTGTTTTGAAAATTGAGATGAAACTGCTTTTTAACATATTTCCCAGAAATAAAATATATATTAGTTGCAAAGAGATACTTAAAAAAAGAGAATATGTAAGAGTTGTTCAATAAGTGGCAAGACTTTCTTTCTGAAAGAGTCAAAATATAACATACTTAAAAATAATAGCTGCCAGCATTTAGACAGTGGTCCCATCCTTGTATTCCTGCGGCATAGAAGAAGGAAGGGTGCTACTGCAAACAGTTATCTACAGCTTCACGCATCTGATCATCCGAAGTGAAACGTTTGTCTTTGAGAGATTTTTCATAAGTCCAAAGAAGTTAAAGTCGCAGTGCCTTAGGTCAGGAATATACGCCATATGTTGAACGACTTCTCAGCGGAAGCATGGTAACTGCCGTATACGGCCGGACGTTATCATGCAGAAGCACAATACCCTGGGTGAGGTTGCTAGGTCTCTTGTTTTTGATGGCTTGACGAAGTTTCATTAAAGTTTGAGAATATCGTTCAGCATTGATGTTTGATCCTTTTGGTAGCTACTCAAGAAGCAATGGTCCGCAATGGTCAAAGGACAGGGTTATCGTCATCTTGTCTGCGGAAATGGTGGACCGTGATTTCCCCAGCGGTGGTGATGAGGCATGTTTCCACTGCATGCTCTTGTGTTTCGATTCTGGCTCGAAGTGACGTCACCAGCTTTCGTCCCCAGCATTAATGCGTAGCAGGAAATCTTCACCTTCTTCATGGTAGTGGAACTGGCTCATCTGTTCATCGTACAGAAGTTTCGGTACCCACGTGGCGCAGATCTTACTATGTTCAAGGTGTTAATACATGATTGTTTCGACAGTTCCGATGCTCACACTTGCACTGTTCATCAGTTCTCGGATCGTGATTCTTCGGTTGACCTTTACTGCGGCATCAACAATTCCGATGCGCACAACCGCACTATTCGCCAGTTCTCGAATCGTGATTCTTCGGTTGGCCTTTGCGGCGGCATCGACAGTTCCGATGCGCACACCAGCACCGTTCGCTAGTTCTCGGATCGTGATTCTTCGGTTGGCATTTACGGCGGCATCGACAATTCTGATGCTCACACCCGCACTATTCTCCAGTTCTCGGATCGTGATTCTTCGGTTGACCTTTACTGCGGCATCAACAATTCCGATGCTCACAACCGCTCTATTCGCCAGTTCTCGGATCGTGATTCTCCGGTTAACCTTAACTGCGGTATCGACAGTTCCGATGCTCACAACCGCGCTATTCTCCAGTTCTCGGATCGTGATTCTTCGGTTGGCCTTTACTGCGGCGTCGACAGTTCCGATGCTCACACCCACACTATTCGCCAGTTCTCGGATCGTAATTCTTCGATTGGCGTTTACTGCAGCATCCACACGTGCAATTGTCGCCACTGGAACAGCACCACGTGGTGCTCCTGGTCTTGCCTGGTCTGCAGTGCTAGTTCGTCCACCACTCAAAAGCTGGCACCACCGTATTACAGTACTGCGTGAAATACAATCTGGCCCATACACAGCCTTTATTCGTCTGTGAATTTCGCTTGGTATTGTTTTCTTCCCTTTCAAAAACTGAGTTACATCACAGTAAGCAACATTGGAGGTAACCATTTCCTACGCAAGAGAAGAATGAAATTAGTCCCGAATGAAATTAGTCTCGAATGAAATAGATGACGAATTAACCAATTTCATGTACGACACACAGCTTCCGTACCGAAGAAGCTGCGATGTACGTTCAATTTATTTAACGCGCGACGCGCCCTACAAGCGGCACTGCGACCAATCTGGGTACTATTTCCCCTCAGGTGATACATCCGCGACACTGCGCACCATCACTAACTCAGTTAACCAATTTCATGTACGACTTACGTCCACAGAGAGAGGTTAGGCTCGAACCATCTACAGCGGATCCGCTTTTCGGGCAGAGCACAGGAACGGAAGGAATGAGAACAAGTCTGGCGAATTTGACAGAACAGTTTGTAAGTGAGAGTGGGCACAGTAGATGGCGCCACTGTACAAGTACGATTTTGCTCATAGAAGGGAAAGAATACTTGGGTGGGGAAAGGGGGCTTAGGAATTTTTTTTTTTTTTGAACATATGTAGAGGATTTTAGGAAGGGAGTGTCTGACCCCAGGTCTTAAACAACCCTTAGAAATAGGAAGCTATGAGATTTGGGCTAGAGTGCCCGATAGGAAAGTGACACGGAAGCGAAGTAGAAAGGGGAGGAAGAAGCACTTATTTATTACCGGGGGCCAGGACCCGGGGTCCGACGGCTTAACGTGCCCATCCAACGCACGACGTGTATTTAGTGGATCGGGCGTTCGTACCTGCCTGGGATCGAACCTGACGTCCTTTCCGTAGCAGTCACAAACGTTGCCCACCCGCGGCCCAGGAGTGAACACCTTTAGACGTATATAGCCGAGGGCCGCCACTTTTCATGCTCGTCCGATGCACGACGGATATTCAGCGATTATTAGCAAATCACACCACCCTGGAATATAAGCCCAGGATGGAACCTGGGGACCTTCCATCAGTAGTCCGCTTCGCTAGCCACTCCGCCATCAGCGGTTCACTAAGCATCAGCGGCTCAGTATTTTGTCATTTTCTTGTAGGACTTCCGTCCACAGTGAGTAGAGTTTAGGTCCCAGCCACCTACAGCGAGATCGCCTTTTGGGCAGGACATAGAAACGGAAGGAATGAGAGCAAGTCTAGCGACTTTGACAGAACAGTTTTAGTGAGATTAGAGTACAGTAGATGGCGCCACCGTACAAGTACGATGTTGCACATAGAGGGGTGAGAGAATTTCAGGGCGGCATAGGAAAGGACACCCATTTAACCAGTGGGTCCAGCCTGGGGGCCGTCACTTAACGTGCTCGTCCGATGCACGGCGGATATTCAGCGATTGTTAGTAAATCACACCATCTCTGAAAGATCAGCCCAGGATCGAACCTGAGGACCTTGCAATGACAATCTGACTGACTAACCACTAAGCCATCCGCGACTCGCATCAGCGGCTCACCGCTTAGATAGCCTTTAAATCGCCTGTACACTAGCGCCGCCCACTGACAAAATTAGGAAGCGCAAACGCATTCCAGCCAAAGAGTTTCACTACTTTGAACAACCCTTATATATATATCTGATAATAGTGACATCTTTACCTGTGACGATCAATTAAGCGTGGGATATATTTTTCAACTATTTCCGTTTAATGATGACTATAATATAATTATGCTTTATTGTTAATGTCATAATGAACATTAAAAATTTGGTGGTCCGCATTTCAAGTATTAGTTATTGAATTCAAACAACTCTTACACCAATAGTACTTTACGGTAGATTTTTTTTTGTTGTTGATTGGAGGTTTAACGATCACCGTGAGCAACTCAGTGGGCTACAAGCAGTCGCCCGTCCCTAATTTAGGGCCTCTGACTCCAGAGAAAGGAGAGAGCCAGCGCCGTAAGACAAACACAACAGCCATACCCCACGGGATTCGAAACCACACCCATCTCGAACGGACGAGAGAATTTATTATTCTACGTGACTAAAAACAATCTAAAACACTTTGAGCCACCTCAGAAATGAAGCACTAGAAAGGGGACACCGAATTCTAAGGTGTAATGAGAACTTTTTTTCCGGCATGAAAAAAAAAATCAAAGAAAAGCTTTAAAATAAAAAAATCATCGAAATAAAAAATACATTTATGCATCCTAGCGAAAATCTGCGCATAGTTAAAAATGTGCTGTGTAACTAGTGTTCTTTATTGTGCAATAAACCGGTTGCGACACAAAAAATTCAATTTTTTATATCATGATTTTTTTACATCAATTTGACCGCAAAAACATCCATAAATAAAAATAATTACTTTTGGGCACTACAGGCTTAAATATGTACTAAGAAGAATCAGAGTTGTGATCAAAACATTTCTCATAAAGGAAGATATCCAGCGCAAAATGGACTTTCCAAATCGAGTTTTCTGAAACGAAGATATGTTTTCAAATATGGTACACTTTCACCAACAGGTGGTAAAATTGTGTGGCTAAAAATTAGTAAATATGAAAGAAAATTAAATCCGACTTTTAGAACAAGCGATTTCGAAAAAAATATAATATGAACTGTGATAAAAAAAAGTATCCAGACTGGTTGTATAAATTCGAATCGAATGACATAGCAGGAAGCGGTTTCGCACAGTTTGATCTTGGAACCCAAAATGCAAGTCTTTCAAAGGTTTTACTAAAAATGTTTCTGGAGATTTTAAGGAAGAAAACTATCGCGACAGTTTGTAACTTTTAGTTTCATACAAAACTATGGGATACCTGAAAATCTGTTTCTGAACTACCGCTTGGATTTCTTACCTGAGAATTTAGACGCTTAGTCAGCGACGAACACGCTGAGCGATTTCATTGAGACATTTCGAGCATGTAAAAGTAGTAACACGGGAAGTGGAGTTCCTATATGCTAAATGACTATTGCTGGACACTCAGACAATTTATTTATTTATTTATATACAAATACACTCATCGTCAAAAAAATAGTTGCACCAAGAAGGACGTGTCGGATTATAATGCCATTCAGGAGGAAGGTAAAGGTTACCAGGAACAATAAATGATTAAACACTGAGACCGATATAGGCAATATTTATTGAGCTACACGCCAATAAGTAGTGTCTCTCAGTATGGCGTCGGGCAGCCATGTTTGCCCACACACCATTCCAGACGTCTCGGCATGGAGTTGCACAGGTTCCTAATGGTGTCCTGCGATAAGCCATCCTATGCAGCTTGAATCTTCTCACTCAGTTTTTGCAGATTGTGCGATAGGGGTGGAATGTGGATAACGCGTCCAATAGCATCCCACACATTTTCAATCGGCGATAGGTCTGGAGATGCGGCTGGCAATGGAAAAGTATCAGTGCCTTGAAGGCAAGCTCTCGAGATAGCAGCAGTATGCGGGAAACTGTTGTCCTGTTGGAAAATCGCACCGGAGTGAGCGTTCATAAAAGGTAGGGCAACTGGTTGCAGGACCTCATTAACGTAACGTTGGGCTGTCAAAGTGCACGTAATAAACACCAAAGATGATCGGGCATCGTTGGCGATTTTTCCCCACACCATGACACCAGGCCTTCTGGACGTGTGACGCTCGACAACAAACCGTTCATTTTTGGCGCTGACCACGGTGCCTCCACACATGGATTTGGTAGTTGTCTCCTCTAAGACAAAAACGGGACAGTGTTAAGGGCAGTCGTCGTAACGGTCTGCGTGCGTGCAGTCCTACATCGAACAGCCATCTGCTAATGGTGCTGGCACTAATCGGATGATGCTGGAGGGCATCACTGCTCGCTGAATATCCACAATTCTGGCTGTTGGGTCACTCATCGAATGTGTGTCAACCCGTCGGTCCTCTCTCTCCGTGGTTATTCCAGTTCTCCCAGACCCTTCCTGCCGCTGCTGTGTCCCTTATTCAACACATTTCCACCAACACCGTGCTATGGTGATATCCGCACGACCGGTATGGAGCGCAATACAGCGGTAAGACCATCCCGCTTCCTGGAGCCCGATGATGCGGTCCCTCTCAAACTATTCCAACTGCCCGAATTGCTTCCGAAGTTTTCTCCGAGGCATACTTCACTTGCAAAGGATGCAAATAACACAACAGCATGAGTCAGAATGTCAACCACGCGCAAATGGACGACTTTATATAGCCGGTCAGGCACAGCGCAACGGGACGACTTTATATAGCCGGTCAGGCACAGCGCAACGGGACGACTTTTTATAACCGGTCATGCACAGCGCAACGGGACGACTTTATATAGCCGTTCAGGCACAGCGCATCTGGACGACTTTATGTAGCCGGTCAGGTACAGCGCAACTGGACGACTTTATGTAGCCGGTCAGGCACAGCGCAACGACTCCTCCTTGATTGGGTCACATGCGCGGCCGAGCCTGATACTTGAATCATTTGCATGTCTGACGATGTCAATTCTACCCACCAAGTTTCATTCCTGTCGGTCGCTTTCTTCTGGGTGCAATTATTTTTTTACGATGAGTGTATATAAAGCGAAGTGAGAAAATGGGAAAATGCGAGTTTTTCCGTCTGCGAATTGTTCGACTACTTCTAAATGGCCTAGAGGTTTGAAAATTGGTATACTGATAAGTCTTAACGTCCGTATGCTTAGAAAAGTCCGAAATCCAAAAAGTATCAAAATGGCGGCTCTGAAACATTGTCTGCTTGAAACTTTTCGCAAATTGTTCGACCACTTTTAAATGATCTAGAGATCTAAAAATCGGCATGCTGTTTGGTTTTAAAATACGGATACCTAAAAAGTACGAAAACAAAAAACAAAAATCAAAAATCAAGACGGCGGCTTTAGAATATTGTCTACTTAAATTTTTCTACCACTCCTACACCAAGAAAAGTCTAAAAACCAAAAAAATTCTGAAAGGTGGCTTAGCTTTACTGTTCAAAATGCTGAAAGGTTTAAAGATAATTATCCCAGGAACGTTGAAACGCTGTGAAAATTCCGCGAAAATTTGATTTCAAATCAAGGGGTTCCAAAGCCTGGTCCGTTTAACGTCAAACCGTATGCACTGACGTCACGACCCTGTTCTAAATCGTAAGACAGTTTCATATTTTAAATTACATTTCTTTCCCAAAATCACTTCCTTTCTTTACTTTTGTGTTCAAAAATGATTTTATAGATTCACCGTTCGAAAACGTGCGTGACTTCTAGTGGTTTACAAGTGTATGTAAATGTGCGATTTATTCAAATTTAAACTCCGTGTTACTAAAAAAACTTTATGTGATAGGAAAAAATTAATATCATATTTGAATTAAGCATAAAAAATCCTATTAAAATCGCATATTATTTCTTTCGCACGAAAAAAAAAAAAGTTTTTTTTTTGTAGACCAGTGTAATTTACCAACAGCCATCCACCAAAAGCCATCATCAAAATCATAAAAAAGAAGAATGTTTCTTCAGAAGATACATTTTGAATATAATGAAGTTTTAGAAAAGATGCAGAAAGAATCTATTTTTTGCTTGACTCAATGCGTGCATGTCAAAATAAGAGATTGATTTCATGGATTCTAACTCGTCACTTTTATAGATGAATTTTTGAAAAAGAGTTTGAGCACTCGTACAAAGAGCGAGAGAAAGCGTCTTCATACGCATGATTAAAAGAGTAGCCCATTGAAGAACTATTCTAAACGCGCAACAACCAAACGTTTTGACACACCTTTTGGCTTACAATCCCAAAGATGAGATGTTTTTGATTCATTCATAATTTTCATATTTAGTTATGTATTTTTTTTTTCTTTGAGGGCACGTTAATGTCAGCTGCAAGTGACAGTCATTGAAAAGTAACCAATTAAAGAACTGATGTGAGAAAAATGAGGGGGAAACGGGGCATGAATCTCTATAATTACCAGCCGGAAGGTGAATAGCTGTTATTCCAAAATAAAAAGGAAAAATACTTTGTCACGAAGAATTCCTGGCTAATTAAAAAGCTTTGCCTTACATTTAATGCTTATTTGTGAAGACCGTTTTACAAGTTTTGCTTTTTAACAACAAGTGGCATTTCAAGGATATGGATCACTGTGATTATTCAAAGAGCAGACGTTTGAAGATGGACTTTTTTACACTCAAGAATCATTGTGCGTGCCTTTCGAACTCTGTCGAAATTGTAAGTCCTTCTGCCTAAGTTTCCAGATCAGAGAAATCATCTCACCTAAACGATACTACTGATTTCCCATTTTTGTAAAACCAGTAATAGCTGTGTCGGGAGCAGGGCGTTTCTTACTTAAAATGAGACAAATATGCGTAATGCGCTGCCAAACCATCACTTAGGTTCTATCCGCGTGCAGTATGGACCAGGGATGGAAACGGGTCACGGATCAACGGGTTGACAATTTCTTGCGGGTCCAACGGGTCGGGTCAAGGTGTTCCTCACCCGATTTTGACCCGGTTTTATTCCCGTTTTATTTCTGAAAAGATAAAAATATATGCCAGAGAAAAATGCGCGTTGTGGAATTCTGTAGTTGATACTGATGCCAACGGAATGAATAATGATTTCCCATGTAAAAGTATTGTCGTCTCTTTCTTAAAGCAACGAAGATTTCCACCGACCGACGTCAAACCCACCGACACCATAACGGAAAAAGATACTTATTTTGCGTTCTCTTACAGTGCGATTGTCCAGGGCAAGCTACAAGCAAACGCTATTGGCCTGCTTCTCAGCTGATTCACTCTCACCGTGTGAAGTTCACTGTATGGCTAAGAGTTACTTTTCACATCACATCTTTTACATTGAGCTTCAGAGGTTTTCGATTGATGTGCTAATATCCCGTTCCCATGACATGTGATGTTGAAATTAACTCCTTATTTGTTAATATGGATGGATTTAATATTCAGGAGGTTGAGAAAGGCGTCGAGGCCAACAAATACGTGCTTGTTCAAAACCACAAGAGGAAGAGTGAATGCTGGAAATTGTTTCGTGTCATTAAGGAACAGGTGAATAATTCTGTGTTGTTTGGTCTTGCTTGTTGTTCAAAATGTGGAAATTGTATAATTACAAAGAAAGATGTCGACGGTGTAATAAGAGATTATGGAACCAAAAATCTAACGAACCATATGAAAGTATGCGCACCTCCATCAAAGCGTGGGAAGAGTGAACAATCTAAATACATTTTAAAAAATACATTTTTGTAATCGTAAATAATGATTCTCATTTGAAATATATTCACGGTCACGGTCATATTCAGCCATTACTTCTGGATCACGCAAATAGTGGCACTAAAATGGCACTAAACTTTAGCAAGTAACCGAATTTTATTATTAAAAAAGGATTTCAGTTATTAAATATCAAGCAGTTATTTGGATGAATATATATATTACGTTTATATGTATATGTATATAAACTGAATTTCGAATTTATAGTTCAAAGCAGATTTTTCCTTGTCAGTCAAGGGTCCGGGTCCGAAATTTTTGACCCGTTTCCAACTCTGGTATGGACTCCAGACACCGCATGTTGGATAATTGTCCAGTTTCAAGGTGGTTTGTAAGAGCTCATGAAACTTAATAAGCAATGGTACTACTAGTATACGTGGTATAACAACAGAGTTTATTTTATATCCGGAGATAATTAATGTCTCTGACAAACATTGGGCCATCGCAGCTGCTTTCTCGTAAAATTTCGCTTTCCTTAAACCGAGAGATTTTCCGTGAAAACTCTCTTGACTCGAGTCCCCAAACGCTGGGCTCCCGCTAAGAAGGATATACACCTTCCGATGACCGTCAGACATATCTTCGGAGTCAGATTCGTTCCCGGCGGAACTCAATGCCGAACCTCCACTATTGATTCCCAAATGCTACACGACTAAAAAACCAGACACTTTTATAGCGAAAACTATTCTTTGCCCTGACGAAGCTCCGCCTTTTCTCAGAAGCCGTGTAATTCTGTAATGACCAAATGATCCCTCGATAAGATACACAACTAGTTCTTCGTTCGCAAACGAACCTTACCTTTACGTTATAATGGCAGGGGACAAGTTTTATGAACGTTTTACAAATCCAGACCCACTTTAACCATTTACGGCTTAGCCATTAGGGTGAATAGCTAAATTTTTTCATCGCGTTACTCTGATGCTCACCTTGTCTACCTGGATTTCAAAGTTCTTGCTGGCAAACCATGTGCTTTGCTTTGGCATGCAAGACACAGAAAATTGGATATCATAAAATAATTATAAAAACGTCCATATGTTCAGAAATTCCTCGGGGGCTAGTTTTCATCTGTCCTTACAAGCAGTTCTTATTTAATAAAGAATTCTTGGAAGGAAAGAATACATCAAAATCAAAATTCTAATTAAATGGCTGAAAACTAGTTGTACCGGATTTCACAATAAATAAAGTATTTTCACGCTTCCCCTTTAAACCAGGGTTGCGTCTCTGAGCATGAATTCGTTGCAATACAGCGAGAATTAAAAAGAGGCAATTTGGATTCCGCTGATTGGCCGGAAACCACGCAACACACACTCACAGTAATGATCAGAAGGACTTAGCACGAACACAGCATTTAATTACTCTCTTAACAGCTTGGATGAGAATTAAAGAGAAGAAATACCCTGCATCATTATTAGCTAGAGGTGTTAATCTGAATCGTCATCACTCCTGACCAGATGAACATTCTGCGAAGGAGTTCACACATCATGTGTCCGGCGTTAGTTTTCGGAGATCCACTCACCGAGTTCTTACAATGAGAAACAAAAATGTACTTACATGCCCTCAAGGTACTACTTCGGCATTTTTGCTCCAATTTAGCGCTTTGGAGAAACACACACACACACGCGCATGCACAAGTAATCACGGGGAATGACACACTCTCTGGGTATCACCTATGTGGGCCAATCTGTCTGATGGCCTAGGAATATTTTTCTTCAGGAGATAGCGTCTATCGTACCCAGATTTTTTTTTCTTCTCGCCGATTGCGAGGGGTAGAGGCTGTGAAGCATAGGAATGGTCCCCTCTGCCCCGCAAAGTCTGCTGGTCTCAAAAGCGTCTCCTCCGCGCTCTTCTTGACGACGTGTCTTTTTGCCCTGAGATCGACGGCAGTCGTTTCACTTCTCAGTTTGTTCCTCAACAAGGTTGCGGAACAGCGCAGCTCGTTCCTGCTGCTCGAATTTTGGCTGGTCATTTTGGACTTGGCGTCCGCTATTCGCCTTTCGTTCCTTCTGCTTTCTGCTGCACGGCGATCCGAGCGAAAATATCAGCGTCTCCGCTCCAGCGTGTGTTCCCGGTCTCTCCGTGTTGCTAAGTGGTACTCTTTTTCTTCGTCCCGAGCTCAGACTTGTAAAGCTGTCTGTCTCTGCACAACGTTGCTGAATGTCATCTGGTCTTTCTCATGATGATCGTCCCCCCCCCCCCATGCAACTCTAGAGTTTTGGCCAGCCCCTCAAAAAGCCCGCTGCCTTATCTGGTCAGCGGCTTCGCATCCCCCGAATTTTCCAGAGGGGAATTAGGCTTAACGCCGAGGAAGCCAAGACAAGGCAATATATATTGCTTTGTTACTGCCACTTTTGCAAAATCGTGACCGAATGGATAAATAAGGCATCCACAACGTTTTGCTGATCTTCCCGAAAATTGGTGCTTCTCCCAGCTCACTTTTAACCCCGCGTAACGGTATTTTGAAGATTAAGTCAAAGTGGTCGAATACATTGAAATATTACAAAATTCAGGGATTTTATCAGATTTTAACATTCCCAATTCTTGCTTGTATTCGATTCCAGGGAAAGGTACGTACGTCTGGATGTCCCAAATAACCACAAAAGGAGACACCGTACCCATGAACCACATAATTTTGCATTTAACGAAAAGCGGTTATCATAGCTGGAAACGGGTCAAAATTTGGACTCGGACACAGAGGCCACATAATTGGACCCAAACCCGGACCCGTACGTCACATAATTCTGGGCCCCACACGGATATATAATTGACTCGAAACCGACCCGGATCTGTAACTGAATCGAGCCCTACCCGGACAAATTTGCTTTGAACTCTAATATATACACTATATTGACAAAGTTCACCGGACATCCCTTCAAAAGCTAATGAACGGATCCACTCCGTTGTTAAGATGCGCGGTACAGCTGCAAACGGTATGAAAACAAGCCTGCAGCTAACCGCGATCATACCGCACTGTGAAGTTGAGTAAAAATGTCGCGGAGGAAGAGAACTGACTTTGAGAAAGGAAAGATTGTTGGGTGTTATATTAATGGGTTGTCCATAATAGAAACCGAGAGGAGTTTAAACATACACAAGTCGGCTGTTTTGGATGTACTGAATAAGTGGAAGACACATAGCGTGTCTGAAGCACCCAAAACGTAAAGGCAGACCAAAGAAAATCAGTGATAGAGGACGTCGAACCCTCAGGAGAGTCGTTACAGCTACTCGACGCACTACTGCGCAAGACCTCAGTGTACAGGTGAGTAAAAATGCTGGAGCCTCCGTATGTAGAAGTACAATTCTCAGAAAACATCATTCCATGGGTTACTGTGGTCGTGCGGCTGCTCATAAGTCTTTATTTCCAGTCGGAATGCCACTCGTCGTTTAATATGGTGTAAAAAGCATTTATCGTGGACCGTAGATCAATGGAAATGGGTCTTATGGACTGATGAATCCAGATTTACGATTAATCAGGCTCATGGCCGTGTGTTGGTATGGCGGTAGCCGGGGGAACGCAAATTGCCACAGTGTACTGTTCGTACAGTCAAGTTTAGAGCTGGCAGTGTACTCGTGTGGGGGTGTTTTTCGTGGTATGATCCAGGCCCATTGGTTATCGTGGGCAAACCTGTTAACCAGCACGTCTACTTTGATATTCTGGACAATTATGCTCTACCAACTCTCTGGCAATATAATGGAAACGAGCATTGTTGGTACCATTAGGATAATGCACCGAGCCATAAAGCAAAGAGTGTTACGGCGTGGTTTGACGATAATTCCGTATCATGTGTCTACTGGCCAGCACAGAGCCTTGAACTTAATCCCATAGAGCACTTATGGGATTAACTAGAGCACCGCATAAGAAGTTTGGAACCAAGGACTACTACTAAGAAATAGTTAGCGGCAGCATTATGTAGTTAATGGAAGCGCATACCTATCGCTGTGTTCCAAAATCTTGTCGAAAGGATGACTCGGAGGGTCAGTGCATGCATTAATGCCAAAGGTGTACCAGTACCGTAATAATGTATGTCAATAAATACTACGTTTTGTCTCTCTTCTAGGTGTCCGGTGAGTTTTGTCAATTTAGTGTATATGCATATGCATACATATATTCATATATATGTATCATCATCATCATCATCATCATTGTCAACCATTATCAATCCACTGCTGGACGAAGGTCTCCCCAAGTTTCCTCCACAACGGTCTGTCTTGTGCCAGTCTCCTCCATGTCACCCCTGCATACTTTCGAATTTCATCCACCCATCTCCCATGTGGTCTTCTTCTGGGTCTTTTCCCTGTCCCTTGGAATCCAATCTAAAATTTCGGCTGTCCATCGATGATCTGTCCTTCTGGCAGTATGTCCAGCCCATTGCCATTTCAGGGATTTAACTCTGATCATGATGTCTTCCACTCTTGTCATTTTTCGGATCCACGAGTTCCTCTTCTTATCTCTCCTGGTTACACCAAGTATGCACCTCTCCATACTTCTTTGAGTTGTCTGCAGCCTTTGTATGTCTCTTTTAGTTAAGGTCCACGTCTCTGCACCATACGTAAGCACTGGAAGGATGCATTGATCAAAAACTTTTCTTTTAAGACATAATGGCATATTGCTCTTGAAAATTATGCTGTTTCTTCCAAAAAAGCTCTCCAGGCAAGTTTTGTACGCCGATTAATTTCTTCATCAATGTGACCCTCACTAGATATCTGCTGTCCAAGATAAACGTACGTGTCTGTTATCTCCAGCTTTTCTCCATCAATCGATAAGTCTTCATTTCTTGTAAAAGTACATTGAACATCACTTTTGTCTTCTGGAAAGTTCATTTTTAATCCCACTTCTTTACTCTTGTCAGCAAGTTCCTGGATCATACTCTGCAGCTCTGATGGGGTAGTTGCAAAAATGACTACGTCATCAGCAAAACGAAGGTGGGTTAGATAATCTCCATTAATCTTTATCCTTGTTTTCCCAGTAGCTCAGCGACTGAAAAACACCCTCCAATGTACCGGCATTAAAGAGCTTCGGAGATATGGTGTCCCCTTGTCTCACTCCCTTTCCAATTTTTACTTGTGTTGTATTTTCAAACAGCCGAATCTTTGCACTTGCATTTTCATAGATGTTATTAATAATATTAATGTATGGCATCTTCAATACCGCAGGTTTTCAGAGCCATTGTAACTGCTGATGGTTTCACTGAATCAAAGGCTTTTTCATAATCGATAAAAGCCATGCACAATGGAAGTTCATATTCCTTCGCTCTTTCAATTAGTTCTCTCAGCACATGGATATGATCTATTGTGCTGTAGCCACTCCTGAATCCAGCTTGTTCTCTCGGTTGAGCCATGTCCAGTGTTACCTTCAAGCGGTGTGAAAGAACTTTAGTGAAGATTTTATAAACTACTGATAGGAGGCTGATAGGTCTGTAGTTTCCAAGATCCTCAATGTCACCTTTCTTATGTAGCAGGATCATTGTAGCGGTGTTCCAATCCTCAGGAATCTTTCCTTCATTAAGGCATCGAGGAAAATTTGGGCGAGTACTGTTTCGATTTCTCCACTTGCTTCTTGTATGATGTCTACAGTAATTCCATCTTCTCCTGGAGCTTTTCCCTCGCTTCATGTTCTTGATTGCATGTGCAACTTCTGCTGGAAGGACTGGAGGAACTCTGGTACTGTTATCTTTCATGATGTCTGGAGTGCATGTATCATCCCTTTCATATAATTTGGAGTAGAAATCTTTCACTCTTGTCAAAATTTCGCCTCTATTTCTTGTTACAGAACCATCTTCTTTTCTCAGTGCCATAATCTGTTTTCTTCCTTTACTGAGATGTCCCTTTGCTATCTTTAGGCTTTGGTTGTTTTCAATTGCTTTCCTCACTGCAGTTCACAGTTGAATTTTCTTACGTCTTCAGTGATACTTTTCTTTACTGTCTTGCATAGCTCTATATATTCCACTTTGGAAGTTACATCTTCTTTAGTTGTCCTCATCTCTCTTCTTTTTTTGCATCAACATTTTCGTTTTTCCTGATAATTTATTTACATGCAACTTGTTCTTAGACCCAGCTAATTTTGTTGCTGTTTCCATAAGAGCTTTGGTTACTTTTCTGTTAACTTCAGAGATGTCCACTTCTTCCGATGTTAGGCCTTCTAAAGCAGAGAATCTGTTCTTCAGTTCCAACTTGAAGGTATTATGGTGTTTTTTTAAGGTTGGTTATGTCAATACATTTTGTTTGTCTTATGAGCTTGCCATTACGTTCAAGTTTAGTGTTGAGGTGCATCTTACATCTCACCAATCTATGGTCACTACCTGTGTTGAACTTGTTTAGCACACTGCAGTCTTCTATGACGAATTTTTTGTTACACATAATAAAATCAATTTCACTTGTCGTCCCATTTGGATGTCTCCATGTCCATTTCCTGTGTGGCTTTTTCTTGAAGAAGGAGTTCAAGATGAAAAACCCTTCTGCCTCTGCAAACTCAACGAGAGTATTTCCACGCTGGTTTCTGTTGCCCTGACCGAATTTACCTACTGAAGTTTCATTCTGTTGCTGTTGCCCTATTTTTTGCATTGAAATCTCCCATAATTATTTTCAAGTGCTGCTTACCTTTATTATTTAGATGACAAATTTCCTCATAAAATTCTTCAATTTCTTCTTCAGGATGACTTGTGGTGGGTGCATAAGTTTGAATAATCTGAGCCTGGTATCTTTTCGAGAGTTGGATAACAAGTCGTGCAGCTCTGTCAGAGGAACTTTCAACTTCTACAACTTTATCCTTCAGTTTCTTGTTTATTATAAATCCAACACCACTAGTTCCGCCAGTATCTGTCCCACGATAGTAGAAGAGATGTCCACTTTCAGTTCAATGAGATCTTCTCCTTTTCTCCTTACCTCACTTAGCCCCACGATGTCCCACTTGATCCTTTGTAGTTCCTCTTCCAATTCAAGAAGCCTTGAATCAGAAGATAGGGAGCGTCCATTGTACGTAGCCAAGGTCAGCATCAGATGGCAGCCTAGTCCGGTCCTCCTCGGGGATTCTTAGCACCTCTGCCTTCATGTCGCACTGGCCGCTGCCTTGGCCAAGTACATTCCAGCTGCCGGAGACTGAGGGCCAAGATTATATATGTATATGTATAGATTATATATGTATATGTATTATATATGTATATGTATAATATATATGTATATGTATACATATACAGGGCATTCAAAATAAATCTCCGCAGTGGGTATCTTAGGTTATTCAGAAATCAAACAAATGTATTATGGGAACGTATAATTTACTCACTTACTTATAGGAAGTATTGAAACTATCATCCTTCATTTGCAAGACATAACCTAATTATTTTACACATGCTTTCAAACACATATGCAAGCAAAAAGTTACATCTAGGTAATATTAAGGCTGTTCCAACTAATTTTGATGGTGCTACAATCAAAATGTTTGAATCAAGTGACTTGTATGTTTAATTTCAGTTTCTAATGTTTTCTTGATAACATATCAAGCTTCAGGATATGTTTCACAGCAACAGAAATTCGCACAAACTTATGCTGAGTTGAAATTTTCCAAAATATGGATCTTGTTTTTCATCATTGCCCCTCAGAAGGAAGGGACACTCTTCCTTTAATTTGCATGACAAATCATTTTTCAGTTCGAGGGCACCAGTATCAAGCACAAAATTCCCCAGTGCGCATTTTTCGTTAAAATGTTTTTTTCTCTGTTCAAATATATAACGGAAATTAAACGGGGTCGAAATCAGGTCAGAAACATCTTCGACCCGTTTGACCCTCAAGGTATTGGCGACCCGATAACCCGTGACCCGTTTCCCTATCTGGTGGATGTACCAGTTCTATGCCGGGCTTTTTTACGCTTTCCAACCGTAGGTTGAAGAAACGTATATGCTCCAGTTTTGTCCGTCCGTCTGTCCGTTTGTCGGAACGATAACTCGCGTAAAATGGTTCGATTTCAATGAAATTTTAATATGATAGGGGACCACCTGGGAACAAACCCTATTGAAAATGGACAAAATAGGGTCAAAGGTCAGGACATAGGATCGGGATCCATTCCATCGCCCTTATCCCATACTATTAAAAAAGCAATTCCTGTACGTATGTACATTTTATTTTGAAAACGGCTCTAAGGATTTTGATGAAAGTCGTTAACCTACCGTTTTCTGGTTCTAGAAATCGATTTAGCTTGATCTGGACTTTAGGAAAATTCGCTTAGTGGGTTAAATAACCACCCCGAATTACCACGTTTTTTGTGTCATGGCGTCGTCCCATTGATGTTACCCAAGCTTAGAAATTTTATGACGTCACAATCTCGCGGATGAGATGTGGGCGCGCGGTCACACCATCTGTCTCATTACGTCACGCGTTGTGTGTGGATCCTATTAAAGTTTTAAAACGTCAAACTCTGGCAAGTAGATGGTCGCGATTCCCATTTGCTTCATTACGTCACTCGTTGTGTGCGTATGCCCGTCCGCACGATAACTCGCGTAAAAATCGTTCGGTTTCGATGACATTTTAGTATGTGGTAGGGGACAGTCTGGAGTGGAACCCTGTTTAAAATGGACGACATGGGGTCAAAGGTCAGTGCATAGGAGAGGGATCCATTCCATCGCCCTTATGCGACATAACTTACATAAAAATGCTTCGATTTCGACAGAACTTCATCATGTTATTCTGGAGTTATTCTTGCTGAAATGGTTCTGTTGAATATCATCGAAATGGGGTCAAAGGTCAGGGCACAGGAGCGAGATTTATTCCACAGCCCTTATCCTCATAACTTGACTAAAAAGGATTATATTGCGACAAAACTTTAGTATGTTGTTCCGGAGGTATACTGAACCAATTCTGTTTAATACAATCGAAATGGGGTCAAATGTGAGGGCGCAGGAGCGAGATTTATTCCACAGCCGTTTTCCTCATAACTTGAGTAATGAGTTCTGGTATGTTGGAAAGCGTATCATAATCAATGCATTACATGATTTTACTAACTTGTTTTTCTGTCGCCGCCTATTCGACAGTAAATAAATCATTATTAAGAAACATCTTACACTTCTTTAAAAGAAAGCATAGATTTTGCAATAGTATTTAAAATTTTGAAATTCCGCTTATACGTTTTTTACGTTTATACGTTTTCAAGGAATATACCTTTTTTACATTATACGTTTTTAAGGCCATCTCCTGAAAAAACGTATAACCGAGCTTTCACTGTATCCTGAGGAAAACATACGAGTCGGAGATTTCCCTTGATTTGTGCAATGCCTTTGCCGATGCAGGAATTCCTCTGAGGAAGTTAAAAATTCCTCCTTAAATAATTTCTTGGAAAAGTACTAAAAAGAAATTGTTTTAAAGGAATCAAATTTGCGAAGACATTATTCAGAGAAGCGTTACGCAAACATAGTGCAAAAGGTCAGAGAAGTTCACAAGATAAAAAACGTCTGGATATCTATTGACGAAACCTCAGATACTGCAGGTAGATATGTAGCAAGTATCATTATCGGAACTATGCACCCTGATAAACCATCTGAAATATTTCTGGTATGCGTCGAAGAATTAAAAACACGAAAGATGACACCGAATTTTCGGTTGTAATGAGCACGTATTTTGAATTCTTTCTGACGAGAATGAAATTTGCTAACGTAATTAAAAGTCAATGCAAGCTGTTAAAAAATCAAAGAATCTTATATCTTACCAATTGAAGAAATATCGGTAAGATATCGATTGATATTTTACCGATTGCAGAAAAGAATCAACCGGATTTCTACAATCGGTAATACACGGTGCGTCAAAGAATTTTTAAGGCTGGGTCTGTAAAATGAAATAGAAACAAGAAATTATAATTTGTTTTGGTTTGTTATTCAAAGTAAGTCCCTCCGGCTTCAATACACTTGTTACAGCGATTTACTAATGATACGAATGCCTGTTCCAGTTCTCTCATCGAAAACTGTTTGCATGGTCGAAATATCATCAAAATAACACCCTTTTAACGTCATTCTAAGTTTTGGGAGCAAAGAAAAGTACGCATGGTGCTAAATCAGGCGAATACGGTGGATGATTCAACACACAGACGTTATTTTTCGCCAAAAATCTACGAACAAGAAGTGAAATGTGACTGGGTGCATTATCGTTCAACAAACACCAACTGTTTTCATCCCGATATTCTGGACGAATGCGACGAATTCTGCTTAAAACATTTAAATAAAACTCACGAGTAATTGTTTGTCCACTTGGAACAAATTCTTTGTGGATAATAAATACCCTTACTATCGAAGAATGTAATGAGCATTGTTTTGATTTTCGATGGAACTTTTCTTGTTTTTTTGGCTTGTGGCGAGTTTTTTGACTTCCATTCCGCACTTTGTCGCTTTGTTTTAGGATCATATTGAAAACACCATGTTTCATCACCAGTAACAATCGATATTAAGAAGTTTGGATCATTTTCAGCGGCTGAAATGATGCCTCTGCTATGTGCACTACTCTTTGATTTTTGTTCATTGGTTAACGTGTGTGGAAAAAATTTAGCACAGACTTTTGTTTTGCCCAAATCTTCATGCAGGATATTTCGAATCGTTCCTTTGTTGATGTTTAAAGACTCTTTCATCATTCTTAGTGACGCACATCGATTGTTTGCCACGAAATCACGCACTTTTTCAATAATCTCAGGTGTCCCAGATGAACTTGTTCTTCCGGTATGCTTATCATCTTCTAGCGTCTCTCTTCCGTCCAAAAAACGTTTGTGCCACAGGAAAACATTTGGTCTACTTAAACAAAACTCACCGTAAACTTGTTTCATCATTTGGTACGTTTCCGAGATACTTTTACCAAGTTTTGCCTTAAATTTAATAACAGCGCTTTGTTCCATCTTAATAATTCAACATGAAAAAAAGTTTACTTCTCTAATGAACGACCGTTCCGTTTGAGTTACTTTAACAACTGCGCAGTACTTTTGGCAGAAAGCAAGCAGATGGTCACGGTTTATAACGCATTCGCGATTACACTGGTGGCGCCACCGTAGGCTGAAATCTAGCGCCAGTCATAAAATTTCTTTGACGCACTGTGTATATCCAGAAATAGAAACAGCTGCTTACTTCCACCAGTGGTTAAAAACTATGTTACGGAAGTTTTTAATCACCATATATAGCTGCTATTTTTAATCACTGCTATATAGCTCAGCTGTTTACGAAATCTTCAAATATCCTCTGGCTTGAGGCAATAAATTACTATGACGATGTGTTACTTTTCATTAAAAAGGCTGGCAAAGCTTTACAAGTTTTGTTTCCAAATGTGATCCATGTCACGTGTTTGGTTCATGCCTTACACCAAGTTTCAGATCTGAAGATATTTCGTGACGTTGACGAATGGAAGAAAGTTTCCTTAAAAGCACCTCTGGAATTCAGTTATTTAAGGAAATGCCTTCAGAATGAAATCTAACTCCACAGCCACTTTTAACGAGATGGCTGATAACATGGATCTCTGTTGAAGTTTATAATGTTTCGCACACAGAACGAATTTCAGATATCGTGAATGTCCTTTCGGATGAGGATTCCTCAGTGATCGTTAAAGCTAAACAGTTCTTAAGAAAATCAACTTTTATCAGTGAACTGGCATTTATGAGTATTAAAGCTTAATTTTCTGAACTCCTGGAACCTCTATCTACCTAGAAAAACGAGATTAAAATTTAATAAACTCTTCCAAAGCGAATATCAAGAAAAGACATTGAAAATATACCTGGCATACGAGGACAAGCTATGCAAAATTAGTATTCCAAGATTCCTCTAGTAATGCTTGTTTGAAAAAAATGGGGAAAAAGAAACTTATAAAATTCTTCAAACAGAAAGTACTGCATATTAAAGTATGTCTCGCACTTACATTGCGTGCTTTAAATGCGCACTGATGACCTCTGAGGATATGGAAAGCACTTTTCTCTATATAAGTATTTCTTACTAACAAAAAATATGTTTTTCCTTTTGGAAATATGAGAAAACATTTAGTTCCCATGCGCAGTCGTGAAAATGTTCAAGAATTAAAGTACATACATTATGCTAATATACGAATCTTAGAATAAAAACTTCAGGTATTTTGAATGCATATTTTACCGCATATTCCCTGATATTTTAGTGCATAAGTGCTTGCTTTATTTTAGAGGTATTTGATGCTTAAATATTGTACTGTAATTGCCAGTTTCACCTAATATGCAAAAGTTTCACTCAGTGAATCCTAACCTGTGGAGGAAGTGTTGGCATTGCCCCCACGAGTTACGTAAGCCACGGGATCTTAGTAAGCATCATGTTTACATGTTTTACTTTTTAAGCTCGTCGTTTGTGAAAACATTTTTTGCATATGTTATCACTTTGTCCGTCCGTCTGTGGACACCAAATTTTTGCAACTAATAGTCCGATTTAAATAATTATTTTTACATTATGAAGCTTGAAATGCGAGAATGATGATCCTTGCACTTCAGTTTTTTTTTTATTCACAATTTTACCGCTACAGGTCGTTAAATGCCTATGATATCCAATTCAAATTAAATTTTATTGCACGCATTTACTCCTAACTATCCGACTGAAAAAAAAAGTTTTTACTTTCGATGCTATTTGTATCGAAGACTATTTTTAAGTAACGCATAGATTTTCCACTGGAACGTAAAGGTAAATTGCGTTTTCCATGATGTCTCTGCTTCTAAAAGTCCGTTTTGAAATATTCTTCCAGCATCGGAAACAGCTCCTCATGGGAAATGTTTATCAAATAAATACTCATTTTTGGTAAGAAAAGATTTCGCCACCAGGAGGCGCAAGTGTTTATTTCCGCTTATAATGTAGTTGCTGCAAAATCTGAGCTTCTGAAAAGTCGAATGGAAAAAATTCTTTCGTGGACCTATACCTCGGAACATCTTTTGAGAATACCTCCTGCTCAAAATAGTGCATAGTTTTTCCTCCAGGAGACGTAAATGCACATATGTCTTATTTTTGTCAACATCTCTGCTTCTGAGAATCCTATTCGAAAACTTCTTCCTTTGTTGGAGAGCGTTTCCGGCGAAAATGTTTCTCTTGTAATTTCGAATTTTTCTTAACGCACAAGAGTGTCACTCGAGGGCGTAAGTTCACATTTCAGTTTACAGCAATATCTGCGGCATAAAAACCCGTTTGAAAAAATTATTTTTCCGTCAGATACTGCTGACTGTGAAAACTCTTTGTCTATATTTACTTACAAAAATAATGCAAAACTTCCCCGCTAGGGGCACAGATATATAATCCGTTTTTCTCAATATCTGTGCATCAAAACGCGCAATTTTGAAAAAATATTTTAACACCATATGTCATTTACCTTGTGGAACACTTTAGTTTTATATTTCAGGAGTTTTGTAGTTCACAGTGTTGTGTTAGGTGGTGTTTTTTACTTTCGTTTATAGTTGTACCTTCGCTTCTAAAAATCCTATTGAGAAATTCCTTTTCTTTTTTTACTGTATCCAATGTAATGTTCATAGCAGTATAGCGCTGTGCGACCATTACAATTCAGCTCTTAATAACTTCACTTTTAAGCGAACTAAGAGTCACTCAAATAACTTCAGAAAAAGGTTGCTTACTATTCGTCTATATTCTGCCATTAAGCCTTTGGCACTTTAACAAGATGGTATCAAACGAACGTGAGTTAATATCAGCGGTAACACTTGACTAAAGAAAAACAACACTGAAATTAAAGTAGAACATGCAGCCTTCTAATAAATTCAATTTAACAATACCGTATACACAATTAGTATTATAACTTCCACAATATCCACACACCACTGCTGCTCAAACATTACATAGCGTTAGTACTAGTCCCAGACGTCATTAGTTCTGACCAGAGTTGGAAAGGGGTCAAAAATTTCGGACCCGGACATAACTGGACCCGGCACGTAACTGACCCGAACAAATCTGCTTTGAACTATAAATTCGAAACTCAATTTATGTATGTATACATATAAACGTAATATACATATTCATCCTAATAACTGCTTGATATTGAATAACTGAAATCGTTTTCTAATAATAAAATTTGGTTACGTGCTAAATTTTAGTGCCATTTTTAGTGCCAATATTTTGCGTAATCCAGAAGTAATGGCTGACTATGACCATGGAGTACATTACAAATGGGGATCATTATTTACAATTACACAAATGTACTTTTTTAAAATGTATTTAGACAGTTCACCCTTTCCACGCTTTGATGGAGGTGCGCATACTTTCATATGGTCCGTTAGATTTTTGGTTCCATAATCTTTTATGACACCGTCGACATCTTTCTTTGTAATTCTACACTTTTCACATTTTGAACAACAAGCAAGACCAAATAACACAGAATTATTCACCGGTTCCTTAATGAGACGAAACAATTTCCAGCATTCACTCTTCCACTTGTGGTTTTCAACAAGCACGTATTTGTTGGCCTCGACGCCTTTCTCAACCTCCTTAATATTAAATCCATTCATATTAACAAATAAGGAGTTTATTTCGACATGACATGTCATGGGAACGAGATGTTTGCACATCAATCGAAGACCTCTGAATGCGCAATGTAAAAGATGCGATGTGAAAAGTAACTCTTAGTCATACAGTGAACTTCGCACGGAGAGAGTGAATCAGCTGAGAAGCAGGCGAATGGCGTTTGCCTGTACCTTGCCCTGGACTATCGCTCTCTAAAAGAACGCAAAGGAAGTATCTTTTTACGATATGGTGTCGGTGTGTCTGACTTTGGTCGTTGGAAATCTCCGTTGCTTTAAGAAAGAGACGACAATATTATTGCATGGTAAATCATTATTCACTTCGTGGGCACCAGTATCGACTACAGAATTCCACAACGCGCATTTTTCCTTGGAATATATTTTTCTCTTTTCAAAAATTAAGCGAGAATGAAACCGGGTCAAAATCGGGTCTGGAACACTTTGACCCGTCCCGTTGGGCCCGAAAGAAATTGTCGACCCGTTGACCCGTGACACGTTTCCATCTCTGGTTCTGACTCAGGGTGTTGCTAACCATATTCTAGCGAGAGAGAAGATATGACGTTAAGTTTGAGAAATGCTAAGGAGAACGAACTCAAATTTACGTAGAGAAAGAAACTAAAAAGGAAAGTTAAATTAGAGTATACGTCACAGCCATTCCTACAATAAAGATGGGGAGCATTGTGCTCTTTTAATAATGAACAGGTTTCGCGTTAGGAGTCGCAAAGGTCAAAACCGTTTTCTCTGTGTCTCTGCTTCCGGGAGACGTATTTGAAGGGTTCCTTTTTCCTATCATAGCTTTTGTGATGAAGAATAGTTTTCGCCAATTTTCAACTCTTCCATTGGGCAAAATTCTTTCGCTAGAAGGACTAGAGTTACACCATATTTCCTTCTATATTAATTGTTCGATTTGAAAATCTCTTTGCCTATGACGCCTTCCTTCTGCTACGAGTAATTGCTTCTTGGAATAGCTTCAAACAGCTTTTGAATAGTCTGCAGTGGAATGTTTTACCATTCGTCCATCATAATATCGACCAATTGCTTTTTGGAATAGCATCAAATAGCTTTGGAATAGTCTGCAGTGGAATGTAACAGCTTTTGAATAGTCTGCAGTGGAATGTTTTACCATTCGTCCATCATAGTATCAACCAATTGCTTCTTGGAATAGCTTCAAACAGCTTTTGAATAGTCTGCAGTGGAATGTTTTACCATTCGTCCATCATAATATCAACCAATTGCTTTTTGGAATAGCTTTAAACAGCTTTTGAATAGTCTGCAGTGGAATGTTTTACCATTCGTCCATCATAATATCAACCAATTGCTTCTTGGAATAGCTTCAAACAGCTTTTGAATAGTCTGCAGTGGAATGTTTTACCATTCGTCCATCATAATATCAACCAATTGCTTCTTGGAATAGCTTCAAACAGCTTTTGAATAGTCTGCAGTGGAATGTTTTACCATTCGTCCATCATAGTATCAACCAATTGCTTCTTGGAATAGCTTCAAACAGCTTTTGAATAGTCTGCAGTGGAATGTTTTACCATTCGTCCATCATAATATCAACCAATTGCTTCTTGGAATAGCTTCAAACAGCTTTTGAATAGTCTGCAGTGGAATGTTTTACCATTCGTCCATCATAATATCAGTCAATTGCTTCTTGGAATAGCTTCAAATAGCTTTTGAATAGTCGCCATTTGTTAATTTTCGTAACATATTTTTTCCGCTGGTGGAAATAATTAGCTGTCTCTATTTCTGAAAGTTTTATGGATTGTAGAAATCCGGTTGATTTTTTTATCTAACCGGTTCTACTGGCTTTGAATAAGTTTGATGAATTTTATCAGCGTCAGAAATGATTCAAAAACGTGCTCATTAGAACCGAAAATTCGGTGTCATCTTTCTTGTTTATTTATTATACCAACACCGAATGGAGCATCAGCAGGTCGCAGGAGTTCTCTTGATGCTACCAACTAATATGTTTCTCTACGTAGACACACTCTGCTGTAAGCCTGGAACATAAAATAAAGACGTTGTCTCTACCTCGCTGAGAGGGTATCATCCAGCAGTGTGTCTTTATTATGCCCCTGCCCTTCATACGCTCATAAATAAATTTTCTGTTCCGTGCACTTTCGACTGCAACACAATATCAAAGGCCAACTTAGCGCTCCGTCAGGGAATGATAAAAGTTTTTCCCCACACATCGTGGAGACATTCTTCCACGTCACTTTGCTGTGGGGGCTTTTTGGATTGCCCCGCGTCATTATTAGTAATAAGGGTAATCACTCGAATCTCAAAAACTATGTTTTCCCAGTATTAGAGAAAACACAGGCTCGCTATTCGAGGATGGGCGTTGTGTTTCACCCAGCCGACGTTCCGTGTATCGGGGTCCGCTGAGTGCCGCAATGTTTTAAAGTAATCGTCTAGCTTTTCATTTCTTTTTGAATAATTCGTTAACTTACAAATTTTGATTTGTTTACTAGCACTGATGCGTAAGTTACTCAGTATTGCACTGGAGGATTTTTTCTGAACATTCATCCCAAATCATTTATTCACACATCCAACACTCAATCGTTATTAACCTTTTTTTACTTTACAAAATTGTACACTCAAATGAAATGTAGCCGACTCATAATAACGGGAAAATAAAATATGTTTATTTTGCCTGATGAAGGCTTGAAATCTAGTAAAATATACACTCATTCATATGAAAATGTTTGAAGACCCTTTTAGCAAAATTATTTATTTAAAGGTTAACTTTAATTTCTTATTTTCATTTAATATAATTCTGAAATATTTCGAAACATAATTTACTAAAAATGATTCCCTATACTACACAATTTCCTGCTCTGATCAATGGTATTTACTTTACTCAACCATTTCATTATTCTTCTATTTCTGCCCTACTTTTCTCAGCATTAGTTTAGAGCTGGTTTTACTTTCAACCTTAACTTAGTCTACTATGCTCTTCTTAAATTTTCGGTTCAACATACTAATTATGTAAACAAGAGGAAACTTTAATGTCGGATTATCCTACCTTCTATCCCACGATGAGGGCTGGAATATCATTCTAGCGAAGTTTTTATGCTATCTCCTCTTCCTGAAGTATTCATGCCGACTCTGACTTCTGTCATCCTTCTTTCGAAGTATTCATGCCGACTCTGACTTCTGTCATCCTTCTTTCGCAGTATTCATGCCGACTCTGACTTCTGTCATCCTTCTTTCGAAATATTCATGCCGACTCTGACTTCTGTCATCCTTCTTTCGAAGTATTCATGCCGACTCTGATATAATTCTCTCGCTCCTCTTCCTGTCCTACCAAAAAATTTGTTCTTCCCGGATCCTCCTACCAATTTACAGATTGGTCAAACAATTATCATTTCCCGATCTGATTTGCTCTGGGTTTCCCGCCATTTCTCTGACTTGCCATCCTTCGCCCCGTCCAAAATCTGTGTCCGCCCTCAAATTCTAGGAACTTCGTTGCCTACGGATCTCTGAGGTCGTAAATCTTACTATCATAAAACTGCTATAGTATTCCTTGGCCTGGCGTCAAGCTATTCTTTTCTTCCAGACCTGGTGCATCAAATCTCAAGACGACTGGCGCCGAGCTCCAATAAAATGTCTACCCGCTATTTCTCTGATTTGAATTACTATGTCTTACCCAATATTGCTGGCTCGTAGCAGTTAGGGAAAGGATGCCCCGCGGTCCCATGCCACAGCAAGCGGACTGCTGGAAACCCTTCGACTCTGAGAGAAAGAGAGAGGGTGGGGTGGGGGTGAAGGGGAAGAGCGGTACTTTCCTGACCTTCCTAGGCGCGAACCCACGGAAGAAAAGCTAAGGGGAAAATTAAATTGTGAAATGCAGAGCGTCTGAAGAGCGTGAAGTTTATAAAATCCTTATTTTAATAATTCTTACACCAGCTCCCCAAAATCTCTCCCATTCATTTGATTAATTTTTTTTTCCATTTCTTTTCCGCTTTTCCGATTACTTCTCAATTTCCAATACAGTGAAAAGGTGCGCACTCGCTCCCGAGTGATGCAACATTATCTCCTTCGCAGAATTGAAAGACTGAAATCAGGGCAAGAAGACCCTGAGTTAGAATATCCCGTCTTCATTATTTCTGCCGATGCCCTACGTTGATCAGAGCAAGTAAATAACATAATCACATACATCACACTGCAATACATAAATGCACAATTTTTTAGAGTTAAATGACTATAAAGAATGGTTATTAGGGTCTTGCATAAATAATTGAAATATATGTACAGGTAGTCACTTTTTTTTTTTTTTCATTAGTAATTGACGATGACAAGTAACACACTGCTAGGTATGAATCATCTAAAAAGTGTTTTTTTTTTTTTCGTGAACGCACCATGCGCTTATCAGCATCGCACAACAATTAGAGTAGTGTTTTTTTTTTTTTTTTTCTTTCACTTTATCTGGTGCTCAGATTCAGCACAGAATTCGAAATCAGTGGACACTACGGTCACACTTGGAATGTCACACCACCTATTCCATAAATTCCAGGATAAGTGTACTTCACAGTTTTATAATACAATGTCCAAGACCACCACATTGAGTGGTCCGAGGTAACGTCATCTCCGTTGCTCAGTTCCACACAGGATACACGAAATTGTCCGTTCCAGTCACTCTGAGTAACATTTGCCGTATTCCGTCCGTACCTTCCCGCAGTTCGTTGATCAGTTTGAATGCAGCGACGGTTGTTCAGTTCGAATGAAGCGTCGGTAACTTCAAGTGCCGCTGAAGTTCCTGGTTAATGTTATTTGCACAAATTTATAGCACTCGCTCCTTCAGGCGAAGCCTTTTTTTTACGAAAACCGCAGACAGTATATCGTCTACACCAATGACAGTAGAGGTCCTTTATACCTCCACAAATAGCAGTAACAACGCGAACTGATGCTGCCAACACTACATAGTTCATGCACTGTTGATTCCGAACGGCTTGCACAACACTATTATCGTAATATTTCTACTGGAAGCTCCTTCTTTCGACGCTTTTCCGTCCTCGGATATTGACTGTCAGAGGAAAGAAAATTTTCCTCTTTTCTTTTCGCTGCGTCCAGAGTCCTGGCAGACTCACTGCGCTTTGTACGCAAAATTCCACTGAGAGGATGAGATCACTCACTTTCACAAGTCCCTTTGTCATCTCTCTGTGGCGCTTCCACTGTCCCCACAATAGTGGTAGGAACGCTCACACTCTGGAGAATTGATTCTTTCATTCATAAGCAATGTCTGTCAAAGGGCATTGTCCCACAGGAATGTATATTTAGTGTTCTTTTCTCTTTTTTTTTTTTTTTCTTTCAAAGCAGCGGTCCGAATACCTCGACACGGACAGCTATTGGGATGAAGCTGCTATATGTGTCTGCACATAGTCTCTGCTTTGCATGTAGCCACTACTCTGGTTATTGCTGACCTAGCCCTGTAAAAAAAAACTTCAGCATAGAAATAGGACACTCCGCCATACGGTTCCTCTTTTTTTTCTTTTTTTTCTCGATTATTGTTAGAATTATGCCTAATCTGTTTAACCTTTCCTTCTGGAAATCAATATGAGCATAGTAGAACAAGCTTATATCAAACTAACACATATCTCTTTTTTTTTTCGTGAATCCGTGGATTCTTAACATTACCTTGGCGCACGGCCACTAATCTCCTCGTTTTGACTCGGCTCTCCTTTTCTCTTTGCTTCTATTTTATTTTATTCACTTATTTCTTTTTATTATTATTATTATTATTATTATATTGTATTTTATTTTTCTTTTATCCTTTCATGTAAGTGTGCATTTTTGCGATTACGATTACAAGGAAATGACAAGAAATTTCGATGCTCTATAATTAAGCCAAAATCACTCAATCATTCACACACACACATCCATTTCACACATCACCTTCACCTAAACAAAAATTTATTCCTGAAACTCCCATCGTCGGCGCGCAGAATGTACACGACCATGCTTCCGAATCAACACTGAATTTTCGCATAAGACACTATTTCTTCCATTTAACTACTTTCCCCTTTTGTGATTTATACTTTTACTTTAAAATATTCTCCTTTATTTGTTTTACTAACTGCTTAAGTGTTTAGCCCTCTACATCGATTTCGCTCTAAACACCCTTTTCTTTAGCTGGGTCTGAGAGAAACCCCTTGCTTGCGTTCGGGGGGTCATATGAAGTCACCCCTTTCGCTCAGGTACTCACGCCAAAAGCTGGGAGTCAATCTTGACCTTTCCACCCAAGGTTATTACAACCCGTTTCCTGCTTGCCTTTTCTGGTCCATTGGGGCTTGGGGGTGTAGGAACGATAGGAATTACTTCCTGTCGCCGTTTCCTGTTTTTACTCCTTCTTCCAGAAAGGAAGCCCCGTTGACTCTGCCACGCTTTTTTTTCTTCATTCTTCTAAAAGACACGCCGCATGGTCTTACGCTCTTGTACGTTATGGTCAGATACCCTTTGCCAAAGTGCCTTGACCATAATGTCACCCAATATATTTTTTTCTTTCTACCTTATTTCCCTTACACATGTTTTTTTTTTTTCTTTTTTTTTTTTCAGCTACATTATTTGGATTACACTGGATACACACAAGGTAAGTGAACCTTTATTTTTCGTAGGGTATCCCAGGCGTGCTCCGAATTATTATCTCTCCCATTCATTATTCTTAGCCTAGTGAAACCGCTATTTTCTGCTTAACTGCCCTAAGCAAATCTCCCAAAAGGTAATACTCTCCTGATATCCTCTACTCACGTGCTTGTCAAGAAAATTACTAATTTGCTTTACAATACCGAGAATATATATCATTACTGAACTGATCGAAGAATTAGCGATGAATTATTCATTCGCTACTGTAAACTGCGAAATGCTGTCGAGAGTTGACATCGCTAACTATTCTTACTATCTTTACTACTCAAAATTGATATGCAACTGAATGTGCTAACTTTTAATAAGTATTGGTGACAATTATTATTCTATTATATAAGTGCCTCCCACAGCAGAATGTCCATCTAATAAAATTCCGAACACTACGGATACTACTCTGATGCGAATTACTGTTATTACCTTTATTCTTATCTAGGTAACTGAAATTTTCGCATAAATAAGTTGATACTACTTAACCTATTTGGACAATTATGTTAATCAATAATCAACGTAGCGAACATAATTTTAACCTGAAAGCACTGAACTCAATCATTTTTCTCCTGCAACTAAAGTACCTAAACTATTCCTGGCTGATGAGTACTTGCCTTTCACGCAATCAATATATGCACTGATAGAACTGTTGGCTATTCAAAGTTACACCTTCCCAATTTATCGCATGAGAATTAACAATTACAAGTGATATACGCAGTGAATTAGAAGAAATATA
This sequence comes from Macrothele yani, assembly GCA_039090855.1. Lineage (NCBI taxonomy): Eukaryota > Metazoa > Arthropoda > Arachnida > Araneae > Macrothelidae > Macrothele > Macrothele yani. Next base: position 104,231,043 of record CM076991.1, on the reverse strand, counting down.
CCTGAAGTAAAGTGACAATTATCATAAAGTGTGACAAATCATTAACATTATTTGCAAAAATGTTTTCAGAGGAAAAAAATATTTTCTCTAAATTTTATCCCACAAGTTACCCAACCTTTACGAATGCGTCCGTGAAGACAAAAATAACTCTGACACACAGGTTTTTTTTTTTTTTTTTTTTTTGAAATTTGATACCATACTCTGGTTATCAATAATACCCTGCTGTGCTAAACCTGCTGAATTGCCAATACTGAGTGCGATTAAAATGTAGGCTTCTACTGATTTTGATTTTCAGCGTTCACAACCAAAATTGAGCACTCAAGTTTTTTTTTTTTTTTTTTTTTTCGGCTCTCCGCTTCTGCCTAGCTCTCCATGCTATACCCAAGATTCCTGGGATGTTCGTCGTACCTCAGCATACTTCGGATACACATACCGTACAGTATCATCATTCGAATTTTCTGCTGTCGAGTTCTCGCTTACGTTCTGAATATCCTGTAAGCAATTTTCCGCCTGCTCGATCCACGATTCTCCCGATGATTTAGGTGCTAGCTTCAGTTGAGCAATAAATTTCCTATTAACTCAGCCTTGTCCGTGGCTCCAAACTTTTGATTCCTTTTAGCCATCTCCTGCTGCTCTGGTTTTGTGACACTCACACCTTCCGGTATATTGCTATATACTGGAGTATACACCGTTTTAGGCTTCGTAACATGATTCACGGTCGGCTCTGGTTGCGAGTTACGGTTTCTCAGCATGTACGGTTCTCTAAGGAACGGCGTCCTTCTCACCTTTTCGGCGATCGGATTGCTAGCTTGCTGAGGCGTGCTCTGCACTGCCACCGCTGTCGGTGTAACCTCCAAATCAAATTGAGGAATAAATTCGTACTCTTCTGTCGAATCCGAATGAGCTGTTAAATCTTCTAACTCCTCATTATCGTTTTCTGCTTCTTCGACGTGCTCTCGCTCCGGTGAGTTATTCTCTAGGTGATGTCTCCGTAGAGGTGCTTTGAATACGCGGTTCTTATGCACTACCTGTTGTTTCCTCTCGTCCTTCAAAGATACTAGTCGCACATTGACGGCTGATGGAAAAGACACAATTTTCCACTCACCGCTGTTTTTTTCTGGCAATTTTATCAGAAAGACCACGGTCGATATAAGGCGTATGCAAAAATACTCTGTCACCAATTCTCAGGTCCTTTTCTCTGGCAAACCTGTCTGCATACTTTTCCTGCTTTGCTGCAGCCTCCTGCAGATTTCCATGAACCAACTCGTAGGCTTTTCTCATCTTATTGTTGAATGCCTCTACATAATCCTCTTCACTATAATATGTTTGTCGGCGAGGCGGAAGTAAAATGTCGGATGGAACCGTTAAATCTCTCCCAAACATCAAATAGCTTGGAGCATATTTGGTTGCTGAATGGTTTGTAGTATTATATGCTAGTCTTATCATAGGAATGTAGGTGTCCCAGTCGTCTTGTCTCTCATTAACTAGACAACTTAATGATTTGTTAAGAAACCTGTGGCTAGCTTCGTTTTGGCCATTACTCCAGGGTGCAAAGGATGTCGTATTCAATCTTCTTATGCCCAATCTTGCCAATAAATTGGTGAATACCTCAGAGATGAAGCATCCACCGTTATCTGACAAATTAGTTTCCGGCGTACCATAAATACTTATGACATGGTCGAAATATGCCCTTGCGACTGTAGTTGCTTTTGGTCTGGCATAGGCACTAAAACAGCATACCTGGTGAACGAATCAATCATGACAAGTAGGTATTTATTTCCGTCAGCAGTTGTAGGATATGGGCCACAAATGTCTAAAGAAATTTTTTGAAAGGGGTAAGAACCCGTTTCCACTCGCTGCAGTTTCTCTACTCCTTTTAGTTTGTGGTTTGTCCTTTCATTACATTTTTCGCAAGAAGCTACATAATTTTTAACATCCGCATACAAGTTTATCCAAAAATAACGTTTTCTAACATAGGAGACAGTTTTGTCTCCGCCGAAGTGTCCTACCGAGGGAATATCATGACAACGTTTTAAAACTTCATGTATCATAGCGTGAGGAACTACAAGCTGCTCCCAAAATTCATCTCCAGATGCGCTCCTGTCAGGATATTGGAAATGATATAACAATCCTTCAGAGTTTAGGAAAAAACTATCCTTAACCCTATGTTTGCCTACTGGGATGCGTTGTTTTTCCAGCATGTCAATGATCGGAGCGAGATCGGCGTCTGCTCTTTGCAGTGCTTTAACACGAGCTGTTTCTGATTGGTCCTCTTCAGCGGTCAGAAGAGACACGCCCCTGATTTCTCCTTCAGCGCTCTCCGGTGACTCAACTCCGTGCTGCCTGCTCAAATAATCAGCCACGACATTTTGCTTCCCTTGTTGATACAAAATTTTGTAAGAAAATTCACTAAGAGCCATTCTCCACCGATTCAATCTGCTATTTGCGTCTTTGATATTTTGAAGATACGTAAGAGGACGATGGTCGCTAATCACATAGAACTCTTTTCCTAGCAAATAATGTCTCCAATGCTTTCGGGCACAAACTACGGCCAACATCTCCTTTTCGATAACTGGGTAGTTCATTTCGGCTGGATTTAATTTCCGTGACATAAATGCGATTGGCTGCAATATGCCATCAGATGAGTATTGTTCCAAGACCGAGCCCACTCCTGTATGACTTGCGTCACAGTGAAGGTAAAAAGGTTTGCTGTAATCAGGATGAATTAATACCGTGTCACTTAATAGACAATTCTTGATTTGAAGAAATGCTCGGTTGGCTTCTGGTGTCCAATTAAATTTCCCTTGTTTTGTCAAGTCGGTCATGGGTGCTACAATGTCAGAATAGGATGGTATAAATTTCCGGTAGTAATTGCATAAACCCAAAAATCCCCGTAAGCTCCTGAGAGTCTTAGGAGTTCCAAAAATATTGACCTTATGCAGATTACTGGGATCTGGACGAATTCCTTCTCCACTAACCACATGACCCAAAAAATTTTACTTCCGTTTTCATAAATGAGCACTTGTCCGGCGTTAACTTCAAATGGTGTTCTCTGAGACGTTTAAAAACAGCTTCCAATTTGATAAGGTGTGTCTCTTCATCTTTTGACGCGATAAATATATCATCTATGAAACACATTATGTTAAAATCTGCCAATCCGTACAGAAGAGCATCACTCAATCTCTGAAAGCTATTCGGAGAAGTTTTGTAGCCAAAACACAACCTCTCGAATTGAAACAAGCCCCATGGGGTAGTGAATGCTGTTTTGTGCTTGTCGCGCTCCGCTATCTCCATCTGATTAAAGCCTGCTTTCATATCTAACGTGGTGAAGAATTTGTTGCCCTGAGCCTGCTCTAATAAGTCTTCTATTCTAGGCAAGGGATAGCTATCGGGTATAGCTGCTTCATTTAAAGCCCTGAAGTCTATACATAAACGAAATTGATGGGATGCTTTTTTAGCAACGAGCAACATTGGTGCTCTGTAGGGTGAAGCGCTCTCGTAATAATGCCGGCATCCAACAAATCCTTGATTTGCTGTTGAGCTTCCTGCCTGAGGTGATGTGGAACTCTATACATTTTTCCTACGATTGGCACGTCCGTGTTCAGATTGATCTCATGGTAGAGTAAATTGCATTTACCCAACTCGCTCATAGAACGGGCAAAAACGTCTCTATAATTCATTATAAGAGAAGCGAGTGGTCGCCTCCACTTTGGATCCACTTCTTCAAGATTAAAATCCTTAGGAGTAAGCGGAGGTAATTTTTCTCTTTTACCCTCCTGGAGCGTCCCCGCATCAACGATAGGCTGAATGTACACTAACTTCGTGCTTTTGTTAAGGTGGAAGGGTTGCTCTGTTAAATTAGCCATTAAAACTGGAATTTTACCCGAGGTTCCTAGAGTATTCACTGAACGCCCTACCCTAACACATCCTTGACTAAATTTTTCCACTGGCTGCACTAACACTTGCCCTAAATAATTCCTCGAAAAAGGTGGGGCAATTGACCCAAACGATTTTCTCTGCGCTCGGAGGAATTATTTCCTTCCTAATTAGCTTTCCTGCTTTGGTTTCATCCGGAGGATAAGTAATCTCTTTCCTCTTTATCTGCTCTTCTCTTCTCACCACTGGTGCAATCTTATTCACACGAGCTGCCCTACGTTTCTCTTCTCTACGCTGCTTACGGGCCCTCCTCTTCGATACCGGCGTTCTTCTCTCTAAAATCCCTGACCCTGCATCAAATGCAAAACCGTGGGCCTTTAGAAAATCCCACCCCAAGATAAGCGAATAATCTGGGTGCAACTTCTTCCGAGTAACGTGATAGGTATGTTTAACAACATCCTTCCCTATCTGTATTGGTAACTCATAACAGGCTGCTATTTCTAAAGGGGTTCCAGTTATTCCTGAGATTTTCATTAATGATTCCTGAGGCCTGCACTGCATTCTCTTACAAATCTCCTGCAACGCTGTAGGACACAAAATTGACACCTCTGCCCCAGAATCCAGTAAACTGCGATATCGATGTCCTGCAATTTTTACTTCAATCAGTGGCAAAGCTTCGTGCTCCTGGATTGAACAAGTGGTTAACACTACAGAGACCTTTTTCTTTCTATTTCTCCGGCCGAGAACGGTCCCGTTATCACGACCTCCCACCTAGTTTAAATTCCTCTGTCCTTGCCTCCTATCATTTGCTCTGCCAGAATAATTATCCTGGAAGTGCACCTGCTGATTCTGCCTACTATATCTTTCCACATCATTTCTCCTTGAATCGTATCCTCTATCCCGGAAATTTTCGTGTTCTGCTCCTCTATCGTAATTCGCCCTGCGCCCGCTAGGATAGCTGCTGCGTCCTCGAGTTCCTCTTACATCTGGCGGAGGAGGCGAATGCACCGAGCGCCCTCCCGTAGGGAAATCCTGCTCCCGATGGCTGCCTTGGCTTAATGGGTTAGCCGTTCGCCTTTCCCCGGAAAAACCTTGCTCCCTAAAATTATTGTCTCCGGCATATCCATATCTCCTTGAATTATTTCCTACGTATCTATTACCAAAAGATGTTGGATTGCTAAGAGAACATTCCTTTAAAAAGTGGTTTGGGCTTCCACACCTAAAACAAATTTGGTTCGGATCCCTTCTATCTACTCTTTGCTGATTATTGTTTTCCTCTAGCCTTCTAATTCTTTGCACATGCTCCCGGTGTGTCCTCTCCGCTTGTTCTAACCTCCTGTTTAACTCCGTTGCTTCATTTCTCAACGTATTGACCTGTGATTCGTGGTCGGCCATCTGACGGGCAAGCAAGTTGCATAATTCAGATACCGCACTATCTGTGTTATCTTTCGGTACTCCTCTCCGAACTCTATCTTGGTTCCACTCTTCGGTGTCTGTTACGTTTACACTAGAGGCAATAAGTTCATTATTCTGCTCCTCTAAGGTCGCCCGCTTGACTGCTTCAGCGAAAGTGTTCGGTGCAAATGATAATACCGATCTTTTTAACTTCGGGTCTAGCCCGTTAAGGAATTGGGACATTTTTGCCTGGTCTGCCATTTCCCTTACCTCACGGTTCGACTGATCTACCTGCCCTAGGTATTGGTGAGCTAGCCCCCTCAATCTGGTCACGTATTCCGAAACTTTTTCTCCTGCTCTTTGACGGCACGTTGTAAACTTATGCATACGGACCATCACCGGTTGCTGGGATTCGAATCTTTCAATAATGGCTTCTTTGAACTTCTTATAACTGGTCTCCCTCCTGATATCAGCTACGTCTGTCAGAAATTGGCTCGCCGCTGCCCTGCATTTTGCTTTCGCCGCCAGAATTTTAACGGCGTCCGTCCATCCTGCTACCTCAGCCACACTATCAATCATCTCAAAAAATTGTTTTGCATTGATTCCCTCATCGGTATTTCCTGAAAAATTTGGCAAATAAGATAGCATTCCCGCCATTGATTGGATGGTTCTTTGAGTATTTCTAGTTGCGTCTACTTGTCTATTGCTGTCTTCTTGAATCTCGTTACTTTCTGCTCCCTAGCTTCGTTTGAATTTTCCTCACCATCACTATCCCCCATCTTGATACAATTAGAATTCTTACTGTTCCACCGACACTTTATTCAATAACAAAATTCCTTGCTACTCACTACCACATTTGCTACGCATATAAATACTCTGCAGTTACTACCCAACTAACTTCCTGCCTTGCTTACTAGTACCCAATTATTTTTCTCAATACTTACCTGAGGATCAAAACATAACTCTTAGGTCACCCCTAACCCAATTCGACATCTGGGGAAAATTCCCTATACTTATCATGAAGTACTGCACTTTACACACTATACAGAAATACAAATTATATACATACACTTATCAACTGAATGAAAAATTGAATTTTTCTCTTCTCGTTAACTCGTCGCCTATATATTTCCATTTAATCTTCATTTATTATTCCTATGTTGATTATTCCGAACTATTATCGTGAACTGTATTCTCATCACTAATATCAACCAACAAACAAATTTTTATTTTTTACTTTTAACTTCTAATATTTCCTTTCCAGTCCGCTATAAGTCATGGTTCGAAAAATCCTGGTGACACGGCACCATTTAATGCTGAGGGGGGCTTTTGGATTGCCCCGCGTCATTATTAGTAATAAGGGTAATCACTCGAATCTCAAAAACTATGTTTTCCCAGTATTAGAGAAAACACAGGCTCGCTATTCGAGGATGGGCGTTGTGTTTCACCCAGCCGACGTTCCGTGTATCGGGGTCCGCTGAGTGCCGCAATGTTTTAAAGTAATCGTCTAGCTTTTCATTTCTTTTTGAATAATTCGTTAACTTACAAATTTTGATTTGTTTACTAGCACTGATGCGTAAGTTACTCAGTATTGCACTGGAGGATTTTTCTGAACATTCATCCCAAATCATTTATTCACACATCCAACACTCAATCGTTATTAACCTTTTTTTTACTTTACAAAATTGTACACTCAAATGAAATGTAGCCGACTCATAATAACGGGAAAATAAAATATGTTTATTTTGCCTGATGAAGGCTTGAAATCTAGTAAAATATACACTCATTCATATGAAAATGTTTGAAGACCCTTTTAGCAAAATTATTTATTTAAAGGTTAACTTTAATTTCTTATTTTCATTTAATATAATTCTGAAATATTTCGAAACATAATTTACTAAAAATGATTCCCTATACTACACAATTTCCTGCTCTGATCAATGGTATTTACTTTACTCAACCATTTCATTATTCTTCTATTTCTGCCCTACTTTTCTCAGCATTAGTTTAGAGCTGGTTTTACTTTCAACCTTAACTTAGTCTACTATGCTCTTCTTAAATTTTCGGTTCAACATACTAATTATGTAAACAAGAGGAAACTTTAATGTCGGATTATCCTACCTTCTATCCCACGATGAGGGCTGGAATATCATTCTAGCGAAGTTTTTATGCTATCTCCTCTCTTCCTGAAGTATTCATGCCGACTCTGACTTCTGTCATCCTTCTTTCGAAGTATTCATGCCGACTCTGACTTCTGTCATCCTTCTTTCGCAGTATTCATGCCGACTCTGACTTCTGTCATCCTTCTTTCGAAGTATTCATGCCGACTCTGACTTCTGTCATCCTTCTTTCGAAGTATTCATGCCGACTCTGATATAATTCTCTCGCTCCTCTTCCTGTCCTACCAAAAATTTGTTCTTCCCGGATCCTCCTACCAATTTACAGATTGGTCAAACAATTATCATTTCCCGATCTGATTTGCTCTGGGTTTCCCGCCATTTCTCTGACTTGCCATCCTTCGCCCCGTCCAAAATCTGTGTCCGCCCTCAAATTCTAGGAACTTCGTTGCCTACGGATCTCTGAGGTCGTAAATCTTACTATCATAAAACTGCTATAGTATTCCTTGGCCTGGCGTCAAGCTATTCTTTTCTTCCAGACCTGGTGCATCAAATCTCAAGACGACTGGCGCCGAGCTCCAATAAAATGTCTACCCGCTATTTCTCTGATTTGAATTACTATGTCTTACCCAATATTGCTGGCTCGTAGCAGTTAGGGAAAGGATGCCCCGCGGTCCCATGCCACAGCAAGCGGACTGCTGGAAACCCTTCGACTCTGAGAGAAAGAGAGAGAGGGTGGGGTGGGGGTGAAGGGGAAGAGCGGTACTTTCCTGACCTTCCTAGGCGCGAACCCACGGAAGAAAAGCTAAGGGGAAAATTAAATTGTGAAATGCAGAGCGTCTGAAGAGCGTGAAGTTTATAAAATCCTTATTTTAATAATTCTTACACCAGCTCCCCAAAATCTCTCCCATTCATTTGATTAATTTTTTTTTCCATTTCTTTTCCGCTTTTCCGATTACTTCTCAATTTCCAATACAGTGAAAAGGTGCGCACTCGCTCCCGAGTGATGCAACAACTTAACAATAAAACCAAAAAGTGATGAAACGATCCCTTCACCCTAAAATATCGTTAACTGTCTGACACACGCTTCAGAAAAGAGAATGCCTTTTGTGTGGTGACTTATTTTTTAATTTTTTTTCCTTTTGGGGGGACGAGAAGGTTCCGAAGTTCGGATAATTTCTCAAAGTGGCAAGATATATTAGGATGATTTCACCGATCTGATGTAGATTCTCCGCAGCAACCAAAAACCAGTAAACGGCAAGTGGAAAGCACTTTGCTTATTTATTTTGGATTTGTTTTGAATATCTATTGGTAACCGCAAAACAAATCTTCCTTTTGAGGAGTCCCTCGGACAAAGTAATAGCCGATAAGGATGATATTTTTAATCCATTTATATGCACAAATAAAAACATAAAGACACTAACTCTCACAGAAATATTTTACACAACAAAATGAAAAACTTCTTATTGAATTCTCAATCACGCATCTGTCTGTGTTCGCACTTCTTCTTCTCACGTGAGTCAAAACGGGAACCAAAACCATCAGCGTTCCTTGGTTACGGATCTTACGTCATTCACTAACAATCACCAGCTGTCTCTACTAAGTCCAAGTTCCTACAGGACTCTTTGCGTCATGCCACAAATTTGAAAACTTGTTGGACATAGAGTATACAGTAGAACCCGCTTATAAGGAGCCCGTATTTAGCGAGATTCCGGATTTAACGAGCAGAACAGGAGCTTTTTCTGGTATAATGTTAATCCAAAGCTCATTTGATCGTTTTTAACGGAATAAATTGAATCAAGTTATCCGTATTTAACGAAGGAAAGGAAAAGCTAAGATGATCATTTTTAAAAAAGCGAAGTAACAAAATTTAATGCAGTTCCATTTTAAACGAGGCAGAAAAGATCTGCTTGGTTTGGGAGAATAGAAATGGTGGCATACAGGGCGAACTTATAATAGGAAAGGAAAAAACTGGAGTGCTAGCGGAAGAATGTTGATTGGAAAACAATGGGAAAGGAGAACATCGAAAGCTCAACAAGTATGATGTGCAAGACACTCTCATTGCCACCGATTTCAATGGGTTATAAATTGGGTCCTCAGAGTTGGAAACAGGCCTAGGCAAAAAGAGAATGGGTGGGGCTTACGAACATTAAAGTTGATTTCTGGAAGACAATTTCAGAGAGGAAAAGGAGAGCTTGGAATTGGGATTTCGCGGGAGGAGAAACAGGCGATTATAATTCCTGGAATTGCGTCCATTCCCCCTTTCACCCTCCAAGTGAACGTTGCACCGGGCGGATCGGTGCCGCTTTTGCTGCATATGTGTTGTGTAGTTAACTGTGATTAGTCTCACGTGGCTGTAAAGTTGGTTGCAATTTGAAGGTTTGATTAATTAATTATAGTGCTAACGCAGCTAATTAATTAAATCTTTCAAAAGCGTCCAGATGTTAGGAATATATATAATATCAACGTATGTGCATATTTTTACATGGTGACAATTTTTACCCAAAAACAGATTTAACGAGGATAACCGCCGGTCCTAAGCTCTTCGTTGTAAACAGGTTGTAATGTACATACACTATATTGACAAAAGTAACTGGAAACACAGAAGAGAAACACAACATAGCATTTATTGAAATACATTAGTATGGAGTCGGTCCACCTTTGGCCTTAATGCATACACTGACCCTTCGAGACATGATTTCGACAAGGTTTTGGAATACAGCGATAGGTATGCGCTTCCATTCACTACATAATGCTGCCGCTAACTGTTGTTTAATAGTAGGCCTTGGTTTCAAACTTCTTATGCGGCGCTCTAATTCATCCCTTAGGTGCTCTATGCATTAAGATCACGGCTCTGTGCAGGCCAGTCCACACACGATACGGAATTATCGTCAAACCATTATCCTGCTGGTACCAACAGGGCTCAGTTCCATAGTATTGCCACAGAATTGGTAGGGCATAATTGTCCAGAATATCAAGGTAGACGTGCTGGTTAACAGGTTTGTCCACTTTAACCAATCGGCTGGGACCATACCACGACCCCCTCCCCCCAAACTACCAGCTCCAAACTTAACCGTATGAATAGTACAATGTGGGGTACATAGCGTTCCGCCGGCTACCGCCATACCAACCCACGGCCTTCAGACTAATGGATCGAGTATCTGGATTCATCAGTCCATATGACCCGTTTCCATTGATTAACGATCCACGATAAATGTTCTTTACGCCATGCTAAACGATGAGTTAGCATTCCGAATGGAGATGAAAGGCTTATGAGCAGCCGCACGACCACGGCAACCCATGGAATGAAGTTCTCTGCGAATAGTACGTGTACACGCCGAGGTTTCAGCACTTTTACTCACCTGCACACTGAGGTCTTGTGCAGTAGTACCCCGTCGATTAACTGTAACGACTCCCCTGAGGCTTCGACGATCTCTAAATCACTCATTTGTCTTTGGTCTGCCGGTACGTTTTGCTGCTTCAGGCACGTCATGTGTCTTCCACTTATTCAGTACATCCAAAACGGTTGACTTGGATATGTTTAAACGTCTCTCGGTTTCTCTTATGGACAACCCACTAATATAACACCCAACAATATTTCCTTTCTCAAAGTCAGTTCTCTCCCGTCGCGACATTTTCACTCAACCTCACAGTGCGATATGATCGCGGTATGCTGCAGGCTTGTTTTTATACCGTTTGCAGCGGTACTGCGTATCTTAACAACACAGCGGATCCGTTCATTACCTTTTGAAGGGGTGTCCGGTGACTTATGTATGTTCAGCAGCGGTTCGTACGAGCGGTCGTTGAAATGGCTGAACTGTCAGACTTCCAGTCGTATGAACTCGTTTAGTAGGAGCGTCTGTAACCATAACAACCAAATTGTTTTGTGTTTCGAGACCACCGGTCTGTGTGCGTGGTTATGACTGCGTAAACAAAACATGGCAAGACTTCATCAGCGAAGAAGACGGGGCGAAATCCGAAACTGAATGAGAGAGACTATCGACACCAACAATATTTGTGCCCAAACAACACAGAACTACTGGAGTAAAAATGACAGCAAATGTCAATATCTACCTGGAAGACCCTGGTTCAATAAAAACACTCTGCAGGAAACTTACAAAGCCAACATCCGTGGAAGAGCTGAAATTTGTAATACATTAGTCATAGAAACCAATACTGCATTGCTAAAAAAGGTGATATCATAAGCATAAAACCTCGACAACTGATGACTGGAAACGTACGATATGATCCGATGAGTCCTCATTTACATTACTTTCAACAGTAGGTCGGGTTTATGTATGGAGAACCCGCAAGGAAGCGTACGATTCGGTATGTCTGGTTCCAAACGTGTTACATGGGGATGGAGCTGTGATACTTTGAGGTGATCAGGTGCATCGTATTAACCAAATGTTGTTTGCCAATAACGATGTCATTCTTCAATATGTTAATACGCCCATACACACAGCCAAAACAGTTCAGTCTCGGTTTGAAGAGCACCAAGATGAACTTAAGCATCTGTCTTGGCAGGCTACAATCACTTGTCTTGAATATCATCTACCCACTGTAGGAAGATTTGGGAAGAAGAGTGATAAAAGCAGATTTTCTCTTCCAACATCTCTGTAGAAATTGGCTGATGTTCTGATCAACGAATGGTACAACATTCCACTGGAGGCTATTCAAAAGCTGTTTGAAGCTATTCCAAGAAACAATTGGTTGATATTACGATCGACAAATGGTACAACATTCGACTGAAGACTATTAAAACGCTGTAGGAATCTACTCCAAGAAGGTTTGCCAAGTACATTCCAGCTGCCGGAGAGTGAGGGCCAAAATTTTCCTTGCGTAGTTATCTTTCGCGTAGGCTTGGCCATAACTCGCCACTCTGGCCAAGCGGGTTGGTGAGTGTGGGATAGCATTTCCAGCAATCCCGGTGGTGTGGTTTTACCGCTATTTGTCACTCGTCAGAACCCCTTTAGTGGGAATTACTTGCACCACGAGAAAGCGGGGTTGGCATTTGTCAAAGAAAGGCTATATGTTTGCTCAAATGACGTAGTTCCTGTTCTAAGCACTTAACCTAGTTCCTACCGGCCCGGTGGTGTAGTTTTACCGCTATTTGTCACTCGTCAGACCCCCTTTAGTGGAAATAACATGCACCACGAGAAGGCGGGGGTGGCATTTGTCAAAGAAAGGCTATATGTTTGCTCGAATGACGTAGTTCCTGTTCTAAGCACTTAACCTAGATCCTGCCGGCCCGGTGGTGTAGTTTTACCGCTATTTGTCACTCGTCAGACCCCCTTTAGTGGGAATAACATGCACCACGAGAAGGCGGGGTGGCATTTGTCAAAAAAAGGCTATATGTTTGCTCAAATGACGTAGTTCCTGTTCTAAGCACTTAACCTAGATCCTGCCGGCCCGGTGGTGTAGTTTTACCGCTATTTGTCACTCGTCAGACCCCCTTTAGTGGGAATAACATGCACCACGAGAAGGCGGGGGTGGCATTTGTCAAAGAAAGGCTATATGTTTGCTCAAATGACGTAGTTCCTGTTCTAAGCACTTAACCTAGATCCTGCCGGCCCGGTGGTGTAGTTTTACCGCTATTTGTCACTCGTCAGACCCCCTTTAGTAGGAATAACATGCACGACGAGAAGGCGGGGTTGGCATTTGTCAAAGAAAGGCTATATGTTTGCTCAAATGACGTAGTTCCTGTTCTAAGCACTTAACCTAGATCCTGCCGGCCCGGTGGTGTAGTTTTACCGCTATTTGTCACTCGTCAGACCCCCTTTAGTAGGAATAACATGCACGACGAGAAGGCGGGGTTGGCATTTGTCAAAGAAAGGCTATATGTTTGCTCAAATGACGTAGTTCCTGTTCTAAGCACTTAACCTAGATCCTGCCGGCCCGGTGGTGTAGTTTTACCGCTATTTGTCACTCGTCAGACCCCTTTAGTAGGAATAACATGCACGACGAGAAGGCGGGGTTGGCATTTGTCAAAGAAAGGCTATATGTTTGCTCGAATGACGTAGTTCCTGTTCTAAGCACTTAACCTAGATCCTGCCGGCCCGGTGGTGTAGTTTTACCGCTATTTGTCACTCGTCAGACCCCCTTTAGTAGGAATAACATGCACGACGAGAAGGCGGGGTTGGCATTTGTCAAAGAAAGGCTATATGTTTGCTCAAATGACGTAGTTCCTGTTCTAAGCACTTAACCTAGATCCTGCCGGCCCGGTGGTGTAGTTTTACCGCTATTTGTCACTCGTCAGACCCCCTTTAGTAGGAATAACATGCACCACGAGAAGGCGGGGTTGGCATTTGTCAAAGAAAGGCTATATGTTTGCTCAAATGACGTAGTTCCTGTTCTAAGCACTTAACTTAGTTCCTGCCGGCCCGGTTGCGCAGTGGTCTAAGCGATGGCTTCTGATCATTCGTCCGAAAGGGGTCCGGGTTTGAATCATGGCGAAGCATGGATTTTGTGTTTGCCTTACGGCACTGGCTCTGTCCCTTCCCTGGAACCAGTGGACCTAAATTAGGGAAGGGCGACTGCTTATAACCCATTAAGTTGCTCACGGTGGTCGTTAAATCTCCAATAAAAAAAACCTAGTTCCTCTTCTTATCTCTCCTGTAACCAGGAGAGATAAGAAGAGGAAACCATGAATAAGAAAAATGGCAATGGAAGGCAACATGTTCAGAAAAAAATTCCTGAAATAGCAATGGGCTAATTAGTCTGAAAAACGGACCAGAGATCGACAACCGAAATTCTAGACTGGATTCCAAGCGACAGAAAAGACCAAGAAGAAGACCCCACGTTGGAGATGGTTGGATGAAATTTGAAAGAATGCGGGAGTGACGTGGAGGAGACTGGCGTAAGAAATACCCTTGATGAAACTTGGGGAGACATTCATCCAGCGGTGGATTGATAATAGTTGACTTTAATGATGATATATATTGGAAGCACATGCCCCCACAAAAAATGAAGTTAAGCGCTACTGGTTGAAATTTACCATTCGATTAAATCGTATAGGTAATACACCAATTATTCGACAATGCAACAGTTTATGCAATTTGAGTTCATTTGTGAGTAAAAATAAATAGATGTGCACGAGCGAGTTAAAAAGGAATGTTATCTATCTCTTTCAAGAGTGAATGACTCGTGAAATTGGACAGAGTGCCGAGAGCCTCTGGCATGTCGTCAGGAATGTAACTTCTACTCTTACCAGAAATCATCGCTTTGCATGGGTTTCCGGTTGCATTTACTTCATAAATACGCCTGAATTTCAAAAGGTGAATTAGCGGAAATTAACTGCCGGAGTTCTATTGCTTCCATCCAATAAACGAGGACGGTGAATGCAAAGGAGAGAAAATCCCAACCTCTTGACATTCCACTTGGTCGAATAAGGTAGCTGGATGCGGGGAAGTTTAGTTGTTATATTGATTCCAAGCAAATAGGAGAAATACTAAGACAAACGGAGGGGGCCGCGTTCTCATTCAGACCACGCCATGTTTACCCACACAGATCTACCTGAGCTTTCGGTAAACACAGCTTGTAATTAAGGTCTCTGTGCCTCGGCTAAGCGTAGATTGTTCCTCGCTGAGTGCTGCCTTCAAGGCTCAATGTCGACAGATGCTGAAGCTCGGATAGCAAGAATTCATCACAGCTCGCGGCCAGAATTCGAGTAGCGCAAATACTTGAAATAATTCACGAGAATAAGTGCTGACAGCATCATCACAGAACATTTATTTTTATACCACTTCATAGGGTGAAAACCCTTGCAGCATTTTTGTCTTCCTTAGATTTTCCACAACGCATGAACACCTCACGCGATCGCGTGGCCTCTTATCTTCACGATGGCTTTGTCCAGAATTTACGTAAGAGCGAATAGAATAGAGGAAAGAGTCTCATGTTATTATTATTTTCATTGGGGGATTAACGACCACCGTGAGTGGTCATTAAACCAGAGTATAGCCAACTCATGGGCTATAAGCAGTCACTCGTCCCTAATTTGGGGCCAACTGTTTCAGGGAAGGGAGAGAGCCAATGCCGCAAGACAGACACAGCATTCATGTCTCACCGGGATTCGAACCCGGACTCATCTCGGACGAATGGTCTAAGCGCATGTAAACGCGAGTCTCATGGTAAATTGCTGAGTCTCATGGTCGAGTCCATGGTCTAAGCTCATGTCGAGTCTCATGTTAACGCGACCGAAGTACTGAAGAGTATCACTTTAGATATGACTTTACGTGCACTCTTTATGCACCGAGGGTTGACAAATGACATAGCAAGAAGAACGAAACAAATAAAGCATTATGAAAGTTTAAATGCAGCGCGGCTACAAATTTTTGCTGTTACGTGGAATAGCCATGGCGATGATATAGTCATTGTACACGTATCGGCAACTGAATTAAAAATTATTATTCAGTACCGGTGTAGGCCTCCTTCAGTCTGCATTGCAATATATATGCAGTTTAGCATAGATTTTACAAGGTCCTTGTGTGCATCTACACTGAAGTGCCAAAATTCATGAGATACGTACCTAGTATCGTATAGACCTCCTGTAGCTCGGCGAAGTGCAGAAACTTGACGTAACATTGATTTCGCATTTGGCTGCAAGGCTTCTGGGGAAATGTTGAGCCATGCCGTCTGAATAGCCTCCCAGTTTTCTGGTATTTTTAGGTGCAGAATTTTGGGTGCGAATGGATTTTTCCACCAAGTTCTATAAATGCTCTATTGGGTTTATGTCGGGCGAAAGTGGTGGGCTACATCATCCATCGGAACTGTCCAGAATGCTCCTCGAAACAATTTTGTACAAAGTGGGCTTAATGACATGGTGCGTTATCCACCTGGAAATTCTCATTGTTGTTCGGGTACGTGAAGTCCACGACGGGCTGCAAATGGTCAGCCAGCAGCGTAACAAAGCGATCACCGGTTAATGACGCGCTTAAAATGGTCAAGAGAACCCAAACCGTGCCACGTAAAGACATCCAACACATGTACGGAATCGCCATTAGCTTACACAGTGCCTTATTGACAGCTTGCGTCCATGGCTTCACGAGGTCTGCGCCACATCCGGACTTTACCATCAGCTCTTCACAACTGGTAGCGTGACTCATCGGACCATGCCACATGTTGCCAGTCTTCCAGGGTCCAATTACCATGTTCACGAGCGCAGGTGAGGCGCTGTGTCCGATGCCGTTGTGCACTGTAAAAAATTTCATGGTCAAATTACGGTAGATACACCGGCAGCTGAGTGGCCGGTCAATAAACCGTAATTGTACAGTACCGTACCGATATGTTCATTAACGGTCTAATGACCGGGAAATAAAAAACGGTCAAACTACCAGAAAATGTGGCCTAACACAGTAGATCAACCGTAAATTTAATACGGTAGATAAACCGTATTTGAAAGAAAAAACATGGCAAAGCCTGTTAAATAAATACGGTGTAAAGACCGTTTTTCTTTTACAGTACTGTAATTTTACAGTACCATACTGTAATGTTCATTAACGGTCTAATGACCGGGAAATAAAAAACGGTCAAACTACCAGAAAATGTGGCCTAACACAGTAGAGCAACTGTAAATTTCATACAGTAGATAAACCATATTTGAAAGAAAAAACATGGCAAAGCCTGTTAAATAAACACGGTGCAAAGTTTTTTTTTTTCAAAAATGTTTAGCCACTGTTTTTTAGATTTGGTTTAATGACCTTTTCTTAATATGTTTTTTTGGTCTAATTAGGGCTTCAGCCAATTTTTGGGGCGGACTTGAACCGCAGTTTTAAGAAAAAACACGGCAAAGCCCATTAAATAAATATGGTGCAGTTTTTTTTTACAAAAATGTTTGCAAAATTGCATGTGTTTTTCACGATCTATAATGTGTTTGAGCTTTTGTTTTCATAATTCGTAAAACTCTCAAAAATACCGTATAATATATACATCAATCAGCCAAAACATTAAAACCACCTACCTAATAATACACTGCCGGACAATTGCTAAGGACGGATGACAATAGTAACGATAGCAACCATAAAATGGAAGGCCGGAAATTGTGGAAATTAGCATAAGTGCGGGATACAGTAAGACGTGTAGTGCGTATGCAAATTTTCGATTACCGAACTTGTTCGTGACGTCATAGCGCTGATAAGAGATATAAAGGATTTGACGCGTATTGACCGTTGTTGTTCAAACGCAAAATTGAAAGGGAAAGAATCAATTGACGAACTTGCAATTTTCAGTATGTCTTCCCGACATCACCTAGATGATTTTACGCGTGGCCGTATTATTGGCAAGATTGAAAAAGGGCGAAAAATAACAGATGTTGCCAGGGAGTTCGACGTCAGCCAGAGTATTGTTTCAAGGCTTTGGAAATCATTTCAAACAAATGGAGAGTGTAGCAAACGTCACGGGGGAGGTCGTGTTCGCAGTACGACACCTGCAGACGATCGGTACATAGTGCTATCAACAAAAAGACACCGGCGCAGCACAGCTAGTGAGGTAGCAAATCAGTTTATGGCTGCTACTGGCAAGCGGATCTCCCAATAAACTATCGCCAGACGTTTGCATGAAGGAGGACTATACGCCCGCCGTCTTGTTGTGTGCATCCCATTGTCCAGACGTCACCGTCCCGCCCGTTTGCAATGGTGCCATCAACATCGCAATTGGACTGATAACGACTGGTCTGCTGCCCTCTTCTCAGATGAGAGTAGATACAGTCTATCGTCTGATTGTCGACGACAACTGATCTGGCGTGATGGTGGTACTGCATATTGTCCAGCAAACATACAGGAAAGGGACCGATATCCGATATGTAGTGTCATGGTATGGGCTGGCAACATGATCAATGGCCGTACGTCCCTCTATGTGCTTCCAACTGGGACTATGACTGGCCAACGGTACATTAATGATGTTCTGCTACCTCATGTTCGCATGTTCCGTGGTGCTGTCGGTGATAGATTCATTTTCATGGACGACAACGCAACATGTCATCGAACAGTCGCTGTCCAGGAGTGTCTTGAGAGCGAGGATATTCAACGCCTCGTATGGCCAGCATGTTCTCCAGATCTGAATCCCATTGAAAATGTGTGGGATGCTTTGGGGAGGAGTCTTGCTGGTCGCCAGTGCCCTCCAATAAACAAGGACACACTCATCCGTGCACTGACAGAGGAATGGGATAAATTACCCCAACAGCTGCTTGATAATGTTGTGCAAAGCATGACACGACGTGTGGAATCTTGCATCGCCCTCCATGGTGGCCATATCCCGTATTGACATCTTACGCCGGAACGCCTGCGGACGGTAATTGCATTTTTTTCACGTTTACGTATTCTGCACAAAATGGCCTGTTTGTCCCTTGAACACGTTCCAAAGCCTTCTGGATTTCAGAGCACAATAAATTGTCTTTCTTGTAATGTCCTGGCATTCTGACATTATTTTATTTCACTTGGCATCCAACCACACTTACTTTTTTATGCGCTATATAGCCGTTTATGATCCGTCCTTAGCAATTGTCCAGCAGTGTACAATGTGTCTTCACCTGATGAGACAGATTCAATGAGATGTTGGTAGCCATCTCTTGGTATCATGACTGCAACAGATCCCACACTTCCTGCAAATTGCGCGGGTGATGCTGCTCATACCCCTTCCTCCAACTGAAACCACAAATGCTCAATAGGATTCATGTCCAGTGAATCTGGGGCCTATGGCATTAAAGGGAATTCCAGTTATGTTCTTGGAACCATTGCTGAACTTTCTTTGCAGTGTGACATGGATTACATCCTTTATTTCAAGTCTTGTTGAAAGGTGCCATCTCCACTAGGGAATACAGTCACGAAAAGGTAGTTTTAATGTTGTGGCTGATCAGTGTACATTTATGTAAAGATTTCAAAAATGTGGTCAACCTTAGAATGCCACTCTTAGTCTACCGTAATGGTCAAAATACAAATACCACCAAACTTGCTTATAATGAGTACTGTCGAATCATTTTCATCTAAGAAACAATATGCATTATGCAGTTTTACTGACGTAGATCACTGGGGTGAATGACTTAACTTGTAAGTCCTGTGCAAAATATTTATGCCATTGAAAATCTAGATGAGCAAATTGTTACAGCTTCCTCGGATTTTTCCAAAGGACTACTAAAAACAGTTAATTTCTACATGACAGCACAAAGTAACACATTTTTCATTTTTGTCCCTACAACTTCTGGTGTGACAATTGCAGTTCACTGTAGGTGTTTAAATTGGAAGGAGTCAGAAAGCCAAAGTGCACGTTGTTTGCAAGTATAACAAACAGATGTCAAAACTACAGAGATAATGGTGTATAGCAGGTGGCTTGAAGACACCGGGGAATCAGTAGTATTAAAAAAAATAAATGTTGCATATGCAGAGAACTAGAAACAAATTACCAACAGATATTTTCCAATGTGCTCAGGCAAAAAGTAATTTATTGTTTCATAGATTTAGGACTACCATTACCAAAATACTGATATATAATTGAAGCTTAGATACACAGGAAAAGTACTGAATCAACTGGATTGCATTTTTTATTAAAAAAAAACCAAACTTAATTGGTGTAACAATATATATACAGATCAACTAATATCATAGACAATGTTTTTTTTTTTTATTATGTGCCACTTATTGTCTGATATCTTTTAGCCAACTGTTGTGGTCTTTTACTTTGTGCCATAACTTTGCAATTTTTGGATTGACTTCAGAATAAAGCTTCTTCCCTTTCTTCCTTTGATATACATACAGGATTTATACCCACAAAGCACCTGTGATTAAAGTGAGAAATTCACACAATGAAATACATCATAAAAATTCTGGCTTCTAAAAAAGTAACAATATATATACAAAAATAATATGTATCTTTACAGCACACTACTAGTTTGATTTTAAATTATTACAAAAACTAAATTATTTGTGTAGTGAGAAATCCTGAAGACCATCAATAATGGAAAAGATTTGATCAATTTGAATACTATTTTTATCCCACAATAAGAATACTGGTTATACAATACAATGTTCATAATATTTGGCAAGTGTAGTGGTAAAAATTTGCAGTCAACTCAAGAAAATGAAGACCACCAAAAAAAATTGTCACAATGGCCAGGTCTGAAAATTAACAAGGCAGGTGGAATTACTAGAGGGCAACTGAAAATAAAAGACTGATGCCTTCATGGAAAAATAAAAGACTGATGCCTTCATGGAAAAATAAAAGACTGATGCCTTCATGGAAAAATAAAAGACTGATGCCTTCATGGAAAAATAAAAGACTGATGCCTTCATGGACTGAGCAGATTCCTAATACCTAGCAGAGTTGCATAAAAATTAAATGTATCTGCATACACAACCATTGAAACAGAAAACTTGCTGAAAACCCATGAATCATAACAATAGAATAAGATAATTTAAAGAAAAATTAATATGACAATAAATAATTATTAGAACATTACAGATTCTAGAGAGGACAAAAGTATATCAAGACTGAATGCGCAGAAATGTGTGTAAAATGGACCTTAAGGCCAGAACACTATGAACCTCATAAAAACAAGACTAATTAAAGTTTTTATATCTAGAAAAGCAGTTCCGTTAATGAACTTTCAAAAATTATAAATATCATTTTCAACTTAATTCAAAAATAGTAGACTTATAAAATACATAAGGAAAAGACTTTAATTTCATAACTAGCAACTGCAAGAGGAACCTGGCAATATAATTTATAGTCTTTCTGTGTAAATGAAACTTTTGTTACAGTTCCTATATATTGAGAACAGGCCTTGATAAAATCAAGAGGCCAGAAAAGTCTGTAAAACCAAAAGAAGTCCCTATCGGGAGATGTGAAAATTTCTCGTTGAGATAGAAGTAAATATATTAATCTGAGTAAAGCCTTAAGTGTTTTAATTGCTGTAAATAACATTTTTAAATCTACAAGCAAAAACTATCTGCAAAAGCTGCTAATAATTTGGAAACTATCCGTGCATGGCATACGCATGCACGTCTATATTCTGAGACTGATACCAACTGCAAAAATCCAGGAAAAGCAGCAGACCCCTTCTAGTAAATAGGTGGACACAATTTATTTTTACACCCAGTCCTCAAGAAAGAGAGAGACTACTTATTTTCCTCGGTAAAGTGGAGGCTTAGGGTTAGAACAGATGAAAAGACCAAAATTATTTTAGTATTATACTTTGTTTAAAAACAATAGGTTTATATTCTCAATAAAGGACATGTCACTATTTTTGTATATCATGCAATACATACACAATTATAGATGTAAAAAATATATTTTATACACTTTGTTAACATTGGAGAGAAAAAAACTTCAATAAAATCAAAGTTTTATCCAAAAGTTCCTATACTAACCTTTGCAAAAATTCCAATGTCACTTTTGCCTCAAAGGGGTAGTGAATATTAAACACAAAATAAGCAGAAAACAGCATGCACACTGCTTTTATTGGATTTTGCACACTATTGACACACATTCTGTCAATTATTAACATGAAGTTCTCTGGGTTTAGAACAGAGGAACCTAAAAAAATAATATATATATATATTAAATTCCTAAAATTTTATGTAAAATTAACAAATTTAACAATGGTAATTATGCAGTTTTAACTTTTGTACTGCATCAAACAGCAGTTATAAAATGGTGTAACCAAGATACCCCTATCCTGTTAGACATCAGGATCTTTGTATTACTGTCATCAAATTTAGTTAAGATTTTTGCTTGTAACTTTAATAATGCTAACACTCACTGCAGAAGCAGGACTCGCTTCCAACAACTTCAGAACAAAATAAGATAGACTTAAGTAGTGGGGGAAAAAAGGGTCAAATCATGGACATGTAAAAAAAAAAAACTTTTCATTTTTATAAATCTCCGAAGTGGCTGGTTAAGTCAAACCCAACCAACCATCTGCAAAATAATTAATTCACTACCCATTTATTAACTGCCGATCTTGGGAACTCCCAAATGACTTCCGAAAAAGGCGGAACTCTTTCACCCCTGATAATAGCAATAACTTTGCAAAAATTACTGCCTGAGAGTGCTCAGGCATGGAAATTTAAAATCATATCAAGTTGAATTCAGTTCATATGGGGTATGCAGATGTGTCAACTCTCCGGATGAATGTCAAATTCTCCTGATTTTCACCGAGAATTAGCCATTAGGATGGTCAGCATTCCATCAACCACCACCATGATTTTGAATCGCCTGTGAAATAATTTTCTCTTTCTGCGTCAAAGCAAGGCGACAACTGCAGTCATCAGTTTTGTATTTGTCCTCTCCTCCTATCTGCAAAAAAGAAAGCTTCCCAGGTGGCGCAGCGGTCTAAGCGCTAGCTTCCGACCAAAAAAATTTGCTTTAAAATTTTTTCCCCTAGCCCGATTGTCATATGACACCTTCAGCAAAGAGCTGACCTGCTCTGGCAGTAGGAATGCCGGGGAGGGTCCATAATTAATTGACAGATGGCAGCTGCCCTGCCTTCTTGCAGTTCAGTCTTTCAACCCTTCGCCTCAAGAAATCCGGCGAATTCACTTAACGACAAAATTTGGCCTTGCCTTGTAACGAAAGGCGATGTTAGTACGATGCTTTTTGCTGTTTTTGCCGTCGCGCACAACCTAAAGAAGACCATAGCACGCGGGCCATTTTACGTTTTTATTATCTTGCAGAATCTATGTACCCAAAAAACCTATTTCAGTAGGGAGTTGGATGATCCGTGGAAGGGAGGAGCGTAATGAAGAGTGTAATTTCCAAAACCAAAAACAGACCACAACCCTTAGGAATACGAAGAGCTTGAATGTTTTTAAACTGCACCCCCACCCCCCAATAACTATACGTAATGGACACCGAGATTACATGATCTTTATCTAAGTTAGGAAAAAAAATATCTGGGGTGTATACATTTACAATACAAAAACTAACAATGCAATAAAATGGGTATTGCTTTTAGTTTTATTTTTGTTTTGTTCTCCAGAACTTTTAGTGGACCAATAATACTTCTGGAAAATATCGATAAAAATAGAGCTCATGTGATTTTACGAGCTGTAATAATCTCCCGATTTTCAGATTTTGAAGGTTGGCATGTTTGGATATGACATTTTTACTTGCATAAATGTAAGAATACAATAATTAAAAAAATACAGTATTATAAAAAAAATGCAGAGGACAATATACATACAAGTGAAATAAAGCAAATACTTAAAAATTCAAAACATTGTACTGTTAAGAGTGTGAAAACCAAATATGATACTAACAATTGGTTAGGCAGAATTTTAACAAAAGCATGGCACAAACTTTCAAAGCAGAAACATTCAGCAAACAATGATAAGTGAAGAAGTATGTCATTCTTAGAACTGCAGCTTTTTATTTCTCTAAAAGATCCGTGCATTTTCAAGCTTTGAAAATGCACGGGTCCATTTGGCCATGAACCTGAGCAAAATTTGGACAATTTTGGAGGTGGTATGGCTGGCAATACTTGAAGAATATTTTCACAAGCTTTGAAAATGTTCGGCATTTTGCCGCATGAAACAGACACGAGACTGACCAATGAAAAAATAAAGGCTGAATTTTTTAGCGATGCGAGGGGAAAAAAGCATTGAACATTATAATTACTAAGCACATCAGAATATGCAATCATCCTGTATAAGCCAATATAAAATAATTTTATTAATTACAACTACAAAAAAATTAACTTTTTTCCTGACCAAGTCACACTGTGGTGTCTCACAGGCTGTTGGAACTTTGTTAGAGCAATTAAATAACCAGTGCAACATCAGATTTGGCAAGACACACTGAAAATGCTTCTTGGGGAATTATTATATCAGACAACCTTATAATAATAAGTCCAACAATGACACTGCCACAGGACTGTAGCAGAAAAATCAAAATCACATTTTCAGTAGGTTGAGCAGTCACACATTGTCAGAATAAAAAAAGTTTATTGATGTTTTCAGAGAGCTATATAGCAGCATCAAGAAGTCCAAATTACTAAAAATTTTGAAGTGATTCTTATAAGAGCCTGATTTTCAGAAAAGTGCAATAAATTAATACTGTAATACAATAGTAGGAAAGAGGATGATTCAGAAAAACTTTTTCTTTAAAGAAAACAAAAATTAGTTCTCTTTGGTTTCAAGTTGTACGTACACAGTTCAATTGCTTTTATAACAGGGTAACTAACCCCCCTCCTCCCCCCCGCCAAAAAAAGAACAACTTCAGTTTTGTAACAATATAAAAAATAACCAAAACAATGTTAAAAAAGGCTGAATTCAGCCAAAAGGTGAAAAAAATGTATGCATTATTAAGACAGGTGGCTCAGCATGGTTACTAGAAAGGTATCTATTTTAACAGCACATCTCTCTCACACACACAGTGTGTACATACACTCAAAGGACAAAACATTAGATAGTTTGGAAGTGTGCTTCCACATGTTTTCTCTATGCGGAAGCACACTCCGAAGCAAATATCGAGAGTTGCCCTTCCGATTTTCCCCACATGCAACAAATGGACAGAATACACTGAAATATAGACCCACAATAAGATAAAGGTTAAAATCGTGCAGAACTTTTTCAATATGTCACTGATTGCCAAACACTCCACTTTTATGAATCAGCACAAAGGAGATCTTCATATCAATAATTTATTGTTGGCGGAAAATGAAAAAAAAAAAAAAAAATCTTAGAAATAAAAATCACGATCTTACACAAAACATTTTCTTAATTTCTTTACATATGTAAGGAGTTCCAATAGAAAATTAGGAACATTTGCTAGTTCTTCCAGAAAATTTTAGAGAATAACAATGTATTAGCCTATATTGATGGAAATTCATGTATTTAACAACTTTATAGTTCCTTTACTTTTTCATCATGAATACCTTTTATTTGCAATCCCTTTTCCTTAGCAGCAAACTACTGGACTAGTTAATCTTAGTCAATAGTCTGTTCCAAGTTAATCCTCCGTCCAAAAGAGGAACAAAGATTGGAAGTTGAAACTCGGATGTACCACAGTGGTAAAGTCAACACCAGCTTTCATAGCTGGTTTCCCTTGCGAAAGCAACGACTTAAAGGTTGATGCACAGGGAAAAGAAAACTCATTTAACAAGCTTTATGTCTACATAATTGTTCTCACCTCTCTACAAAGGGGAAGGTACATAGCTATTCACCACAGCAATCAAAACATTTAAAAATAGTGCAGGTAATTTACTTCAAAATTTATGAGTTAATGCCATTAAAAGACAGTTTATTCTTCTAATACACAACAGTATGAAAATGTACAATAATTGCTAAACTATGTAATACACAACAGTATGAAAATGTACAATAATTGCTAAACTATGATATAGAAAACGTGGGTTATTGCAGATGAGGCTTTTTTTAGGCCACTGTGCATTTCCCTTAACATACAAACTGGAAGTGCATGTTTGCCAATACCCTGAATATGACGTGTGGTGTCATCATATTCTAAGAAAACAAAATTTTATGGTATGATAAAACCATACGCAGTTTGAATAAAATTCAAAATATTCAAGAGGGAAATCATAGTGTTACCTTTTACAGCTAGAAATGGAGATGTTACTGCTTCATTAGGAGGACAGTGAGGATTGAGCACCTGAAAAAAAATCAATTACTTTTGAATCACAAAATCAAGATACTGATAAAATACTGTTGCACTTCATTTTAGTGATGCTCTAAAATTCTACAAATAAGAAAAGGAACCAACATTAAAACATACAGCATGTTGAGGACTGATGTAGCTTGGGGGGGGGGGGGGGTGAAGCAGGCTCATTTTGCGCATATTATTCCATCTAGACTGTTTATATATATATAGTATAGGTGACTGCACCCTCACCCTTGCGTTTGCCATGATAAACCTTCAAAACTTGGGAGAAATTAATATTTTTGCCAATTATTTGTAAATTAAAAACATTAATATGACTTATCAGCCAAAGAATATTGTGTTGTACCCAGCCCTTCACTCTACAGCTTCCCATATCTTTATCCCTTTGCCAACATTAGATCAGAATACTAGCAATCAGAAAGTTAAGCTAGCTGATATTTTTTTTAACTTCCTTTTACTAGTGATAAAACTGTAACGGCCAAGAAAACGCATAATTTAACATTAAAAAATGCTGCGTGTTGCCTTCTATGTTGGCTGAATTTGCAAACGAATCAGGTAAGGCTTTCCATGATCCTGCTCCCTGAATTACACCACCCACGCTCAAGGCCATTTGCATTGAATAAGCTAATTTATGCCAAAAACACCTCCAGTAACTCTTATGAAGAGAACACGGTTGTAGGCAAAAAATTATGATCTGTGATCACAGATAACAAAAGGTCAGATTTTAGATCCACTTCTTACCCGCAAAGGCACCTTCTGTTACTCCTGCATCCAAGGGTCAGTATTTCCCAAAATAAAGGTGGGAGATATCTGTAGATGAAAGGGTGGGCAACAAATTTGTTGGAAATCTCCACAACGTGCACACATGTAAATGGAAACCCACTTAAGTCTACAAGAGAGTTAAAAAACAACAACTGTGGACCAACATATTTTATCCGTAGGTCCATAAAAAAATCCACACCAGACATCTGTAAAAGTAATATCCAAATAGATGTGGGGCACTCTTCAAAAAAATAGATGTTAGCAGAAATTCATATATTTGGTGTAAGTAGGTCAATGTTTGAAAAATAATAGATAAGTGTACTACAGACTGTTTCACCCTTTCAAAACTTTTTTGAGACGCACTCCCCCACCCCCTCAAATGACCCATCTTACTGATATAGCACATTAAACTATTGAAAATCTGCTAGTAGATCTTCATACTTATACAACAGTATCATTTGATGTGTAGCCGATTATCAATGAAATGGTTGTTAAAACATAGTGATAGTATACCAGCTGACAATATCCAAATTATTGAAATCACAATATTCAAGTAGATATGAGGGTAATGCCAATATTAAGAGATATACTGATCATCAATTATAAAATTTACACTACATTTCTCTACTAAAGAAAATATTCCAAATATTTGGTTTCTCTGTAAAAAAGCTAAAATTTCATACAATTATGTTGGTTGTAATTGCAATGATCATTATGATTTATAAAGTTTAAAGAAATCAATAGAATAAATTCAAAATTACCTCAGAAACTGCCAGAAGAAATTTTACATCTTCATCAAAATATGCAGCAACTGCTGCAATTAGCAAAATGACTTGATTGCCATTTCACACATCGGCTTCTGCAAATAGCTGCAGTAAATTTGTCTTTTTCTGAGCACGAAAATAAGTCAAAAGTTCGGCCTTTCGATCTTCAACTGACTTGCAGAATTGGCTGTATATATCAATGCTTGTTAGTAATCGAAAGTGTTGCAAAAGGCCAACACCCGAAAACAACTGTGGCCAGTCTTCAACTAATTTCACCAGGCTTGTTCCACTATTTATGTCAAGGCGCTGTAAGTAAAAGGTGTCACTGATTAGCTCAATTAGTTTTTCATCTCCCTCAGTGAGCTGGCTGAGCTGGGTTTTTTTAAACTGAAGGGACTCTGTAGTCTCATTGTGAGGCCAGTTAGGTGCCCAGTTGATGCATCCATAACTATCTATCTTTGGGCTAGGAAGGGAACCAGGTGTGTTTCCTTCCTCTTCATTACAAGAGACCTTCCAATTTTTCACTTGTGAATTGAATCATAATTTTTAGATAAAGATTCTTCCATACATATCCACAGCAGCATTTCTCACTGTCTTTTAGGAATTTAAATGCCCCATGGGAGAACTTTACTGACTAATTAAAAAAAAATTACTGAACAAGATGAAAATAATTTACTTCTACTGACCATTTTGCACTCCTGGAACCAATATTCAGCTAGCTGTGTCAGTAGCAATAATGGCAGTGTACAAATAGCTGATAAAATATGCATTATCTAGTGCTCTATTGCTGTTGCTAAACCATTAAAAAACTTATGTTTCAAAGCAATAACTTTTTTATTACCACAACTGTAGCATGATAAAGGGTAGAAATCACCTAATTATTTGTCATTCACACACAAAACTCTGTCTGTACTTTTACAAATGTGCAAACCACTATTTGAGCACCAACGACCCTCCCACACATTAACAATAAAAAATATTTCCTTGTTTTTATCTTCTAATATGAACAGTATTTCTCCAAAGACACAATCATTATCTTTGTTCTTTACGTTCAAAAACTGGCCTACAGTATAGGGAGTACCAAAAATTTTCACTTTGTTTGAAATGTGCAGAGGTTGATATTCTGATTCTTTTATTGCCCTTTGTATTTGAATGGAGTACAACTCGATAATGAAAGTTTGACTGTCTTCAAACCGAACCCTTTCAGCAAAAAGTGAGCCATTTAGAAGATAAGCTTGCAATAACTTATGTTTGTTTGACAGTGTATCAGTGAGGTTTTTGAAGTTCTGACATCTTCGGGCAACTCTTTTGAAATATGAATGTTTACTCTCAAAGCGCAATGTCCAAAGACGAATAAGTGGTCCAAATTTCATCGTTAACTCAGGATAGTGCAGAAGGAAGTGGTGCTTTGGTCGAAGAGGCACATCTGCAAAAGCAACCTTCCTTCCCTCCAAGTACTCTTCAATTATGATTTTGAAATATGCAATTTGTGAATGACTTATGCTAGGTGCACAGGCAAATTCCACAATTTCTCTGAGTGTAACAACTACGTAGTTTCCATACAGAATCATCAGTATCTATCTTAGAGTACAGAAGGATTGGCAAAAGTGAAGTAAGGCCCAGTTCTGACAAGCACTGCCATTTAACCTTTTGCTTTTTGGGTGAAACACAGCAGGCCTGCAAGAAGCATCATGCTCAAAAAATGAAAAGCCACGTATTAGATCATTTAATAAAGTATACGTAAGCCAGCCTTTCTGAACAAAATAATTTAGGTAAAGTGACAAATCATAGTCACAAACCCCTTCAAACAAGTCATGACCAACACAAGGAGGGAGCCCAGGAAGACAAACATGAAAGTACTGCAACTCATTGAACAGAGACGGGGGAAATGATTCCTTGGCTACCCATGGCTAATTGCAAAGCAGATGCATCATAATTTTCAACAGTTCGTGATGAAGCACTCAAATATGGATACTCTTCCAAGTATCTCTTTGCATTAGACAATAACGGCACATATATTCTGAAGTTGAGAAATTCTGGTTAAATCCACCAATAAAATGTGCTCCTAAATTGTCAGCAGTAATACAAAAACCCTCCCTACATAACATACACCATCCACATTAAATCCATTCTCAATTTCTTTAAGGTCACCAATCAATTGCCTAAATACTACTTTTTGGCCAAACAATTTTAAATCTTTTTCACAGCACAGTAAAAGAAGCTGCATTTGGTGAACTGATGACCTATACTGAGGGTATATGTTTCCTAATGTGAAATAAAATCCGAGAATTTTATGTTTATTTCGTGAAGAACCTAACGGGTTAACAACCTCAAACACATCCTGAAAAAGGATAAGCTGAAGGATTTTTATTAATCCATCTGCTTGGCATTGCTGAAACACGCTACCGTCAGTAAAATCACTCATTCGATCTGCTACTTCATTTTTCAGTGGATGATCTACTTGATCCTTTACAGACTTATCGTGGAGCAGATTAACAAGTTTTTTTTTAATTGGAATGTAGTGGCAGTAACGCAAGCAATTTACCTCATCACGACCCATGCAAATTTCAATGGGTTTGACAAATTTCATGCTTTTTTAAAAATATTGTTGTCTTAAATAGATAGATTTAAGAAGTCCCGATTCAGTATCGAATGCAGATTTTAAAAACTTTGAGTCATGGACATATTTTACAATTTTTTTTTCATCTTCAGATATATTTACTAATTCACTCAATTTAGCAGTGAAACTCTGTGTGAAAAAGGAATCCTCCTGAATCAGTAAATAATTTATCTCTTCTGTTATCAACTGTATTGTTTTACATGGGATTAGGCATTTTGATTCCAAAAGCAAGCAAAAAAGAGCAATATTTTTCAGTGTGAGTTCTTCAGAGATATGGCTGTCTGACTGATTAAGTTGTTCACTTACGTCAGAAGTGACTAGTTCCACAGTACTGTCAACTCTCAAGGTCAGGGCAACTGGCTCAGAATTAAGAAACTGTGGAGATAGGAATTTTGTACTGTGATTCAGATGATATCTAGATAAATGGGATGAAAATGAAGATCTGACTTTAAATGTTTTGGCACACCCCTTAAAACACCATCTAATAAAGCCCCCGGAGGTTAGATGTGACTTAATGTGCGATATTAAATCAGAAACTCTATTAAATGCCTTATGACACAATCTTTGGTTGCACTTTAAATCCACTTCTGAATTGCAAAGTTGTAAACCACGCAATCCACGGTGGTATCGCGAGACATGAGTATTAAAGCCATAGTAAGAGCCAAATGCCTTGGAGCAACCACGCACCCCACACTGAAATCTAAAATTATTTACATTTCTATGAATGCTCATGTGGTGAACATATTTCTTTAAAGATAAAGAAACATAGTTGCAATTGACACACTCATACATGATGTTAAGTATTAAGAATGCACTTTTATGCAAAATGTTTTATAATATGAGATATTCCTAAGAAAAACAGAAGGAATCACTTTTTTATGTATTGAATGTAAAATTTCATGTATCAAAAATAAACAATAACTGACACTTATTGCCAAAGGCTTTGATTCATCTGAAACCAAATTCTTTTACATATTTTTTAAAAATTCAACCAATTTAGCATGCAGAACAAAGATTCATTACCAAAATTATTTACAATACAAAAAATATGTCCGCAAAAAGATCCTCCGTAATTGTCAGCACTGTTGTCTTAAGCAATATACAGGGTGTCCCAGAAATATTGGATACATTACAAAATTATGTAAAAAAAACAACTGAGCATTGTCGGTTTTTCTATGTCACGTATTACAAACACGGTTTCTATATTTTTGTTTTGCAGAATTGTTATTCCCAGAATCCGATAGATGGCACTAGGTGTGGCCTGATGAGGAATGTATGAGAAATGCGCAATCGGTAGTAATGTCATCCGTACAGCACAAGGCGATGTGTGTGTTATGGCTTGCGAAATTAAAGTCTGTCATTAAAGTTAAAAGACGATACCGTTTAGAGTATGGTTGTAATCCTCCATCAATGAATTCAATCAAGCAATGGATAAAACAGTTCTGGCAATGTGGAACCTCGTGGAGGAGCCGGTTGGCCTAGCATCAGCGGTGAGACGGTTGACCAAGTTAATGGAAGTTTCCGACGAAGCTCCAGGAAATCCGTTCGTAAAGCAAGCAGAGAACTGTGCATTCCGAAATCGACAGTTCACGATATCTTGCACAAGAAATTAAAGTTTTATGCTTATAAAATCCAAATAGTGAAAAAGATGCATGTAAATGATCACACTCAGCGAAACGATTTCGCTGTGGTTATGCTAAATTGAGTGAAAAACAACGAAAACTTTCTCAGTACTGTCATTTTCAGTGATGAATCCACATTTCATGTATTGTGAATTGTCACAACTGTAGGATATGGGGTAGTGAACTGCCTCATGCTGCTAATGAACTGGAACGCGATTCGCCAAAAGTTAACGTGTGGTGCACCCTATCAAAAAGACAAGTGATTGGCCCTTCCTTCTGCAAAAAACAAATGATGACATTTACTTGGATACGATAGAAACTTTCGCTATACCCAGATCAAAAGATATGATGTCATTTTCCAACAAGACGGTACGACTGCGCATTGGTCAACATGTATACATAAGTGCCTAAATGAGCCTTTTCCCCAACAGATAGATTGGCCGTGGTGGTCCCATTCTGTGGCCTCCTCGCTCTCCAGATCTAACTTCATTGGATTATTTCATGTGGGATTAGGATCGTGTCTATAAGACGCCTTGTACTGATTTGCAGGAACTAAAGTAGCGTATCACAGCTGCTATTTAATTCCATAACTCCTCAGATGCTTGCCAATACATGGCATGAAATTGAGTATCGCTTAGACGTACTACGAGCAACCAAGGGATCTCACATCGAAATTTATTAACTTGTGCAGTTACATTGTAAGTTAATACAGTCAGTTTATTTCTGTCTGTTTAATGTTTTGTTTTATATAATTTTGTTATGTGTCCAATAATTCTCGGACACCCTGTATATATACATTTTTGTAGCAAATAAATGCAACAGAATAAAAACAAGAATTTTATTTGTTGAGAAGGAAATAAGAAACTAAGACTTTTGAATCCAAAAGATTTTGAAAACCGGTAGAAAAAGGAAAGATTTTATGTGTGCAGCTCTGTGGAGCACTACATTAACAGGACCTGCAATTTTTTATGGTGTCCCGACAATTCGTCGCGTGCGTCAATTCGTCGACTACGTCAATTCGTCGACTACGACAATTCGTCGCGCGTCAATTCGTCGACTACGACAATTCGTCGCGCGTCAATTCGTCGCGCGTCAATTCGTCGACCACGACGATTCGTCGCGCGTCAATTCGTCGCGCGTCAATTCGTCGCGCGTCAATTCGTCGCGGACGTCAATTCGTCGACTACGTCAATTCGTCGACTACGTCAATTCGTCGCGTTTACAGATTTTGGTTACATACAAAACGAATTCAGGAAAACGAACGATTTCGAACGTCTTGCTCCCTGATCAAATTTATAAAATTTGGACACGCAGACAGGATAGGAATATTACGTTTTTCTTTGGCACTAAAAATATTAGACGGTAAACAGTTTTTGGAACGGGGCAGGGCCCGGTTGGTCACAGCCACCCATATACAAAATTTTCGTAAAATCTACAGTTTTCAATTCAGAACCACCAAATCTGGTATACTATCTCGTGGTATTCTAACTTAGACTGTAGACGGTTTTGGGAAGCGGTTGCAGAGAGGAGGGGGGGTTACAGCCCCCCTACAGAATTGCCGTAAGATATAGTTTTCAATTTAGAACTACCAAATTTGGTATATTATCTCATAGCGCTCTAACTTAGACGGTAGACGGTTTTTGGAACGGGTCAGGGGCCCGGTTGGTCAGAGCCCCCCACACTACAGTTTTCAATTCAGAACCACCAAATCAGGTATCCTATCTCATAGTACTCTAACTTAGACGGTTGTCGGTTTTTGGAACGGGTCAAGGCCCGGGGAGTCGTAGCCCCACCCCCTCCCCCCATACATACAAAATTTTCGTAAAATCTAGTTTTCATTTCAGAACCATCAAATTTGGTATCATGAAACTCTAACTTAGACGCTAGACGGTTTTTGGAAGGGGTTGGAGCCCGCGGGGTCGGACCCCCTCTCTCATAAAAAATTTCGTAAAATCTACAATTTTCATCTTAGAACCACCAAATTTGGTATACTATCTTATGGTACTCTAACTTAGACGCTAGACGGTTTTTGAAAGGGGTTGGAGCCCGGGGGTCAGACCCCCCCGAAAAAAAACTTTTTCGTAAAATCTACATTTCAAAATTGCCTTTATTCTTCAGTAAAATAACATTTCTATGTACATGACAATGGAATTCTGCCAATAAATACAGCGGTATATACATCAGCTGGAAAGTTCCAGTGAAACGTAAAACAAAATATTGTTAAAATCATAAAAAATATTTCGCCACGTAGGGCGAAGGAGAGGCAGACAATAAAGCACGAGCGATACAAACGAAAATGTTTACCTACAGTATTGTAGACAGGGCAAGACATGATTCTATACTATGCACAAATTCCAATTAAGCATTACTACCATACTAAAGATTAAACATTAGGTACTAATTCACAGAAATGCAACAGTGATGCTACATTCAAAATTTACAACATATGTACAGAAGTATTCAGTGACAAGGGGAAATAACGCTAAATGTACTCAGAAGGGCATCTTGTTGCATTAAATTATACACACAGTGACTAATATTTTAAAAAAATATTCAACATAATGAAGGGGACATTGCGTGGGCAGTAAACTGTGCAGAAGGAAGAATTATATACAACAACATAAAACCCAACATTATCGAAGAGAACATGGGAAACATATTGAGCTATCTTCAATGGCACATTAAAACAGAAAAATCACAAATAGCGAAGCACCAAAATTAATACGTAAAAACATGATTTGTTACAGTGAACGTGGGCGACAACAAAAATCCCACTTATAGGTTGAGATGTAACTGCAAATTGTGGATATGGAACCACCCAGCCGATTGGGCCCAAGTGGATTGAAAAACGCTATCGGTGTTTGTTGAGGCAGCACGAGAGTGCTCCATTTGGAGGCGAGTGGTTAACCGTGCTAGGAAGCGTCTCCGAATGATAGCACTTGCCTCCTGAGGAGGTGGAATAAGAGCGGGGAAGCGTTGTTGAAGATGGAAAGCATAGACAGTGAACTTCACAAGAAGAAAAATATAACGGCACACAGGAGGCAAGTGAGTAGGTGGATGCTTTGTTTGGAGTAGCCAAGCATATGCAAGAAATGGTAACGATCGAGCACAAATTCGATCAGCAAGACGAAATGCTGTGTTTAGGACTGGCAGGAGAACGGGGCAGAATAGGTATTGATGTTGGACGTCGCTGACTTCAGGGCAAAAGGAGCACTGCGGAGAGGTGAGAAGGGTCATGCGAAACAGTACTGATGGGGCGGGGAGACGAAGGTGAAGAAATTGCCAATGGACATTGAGTTCAAGAGGGGAGGAAAGGGGGAGGTAGATGCTGTCCAGATGGCGGGGAGAAGAGAAGGAGGAGCAGAATGAACAGAAAGTGGAAGTGCGGGAGGGGAAAGAAGAAGCCAATAAAGAGAAGAGGAGGAGAGAGAAGTAACTAGAACCGGGGAGCTACGAATGAGGAGAAAGAACGGTAGGGAAAGAGGAGCAGAGGGGACCGAGAAGAGACCATCAGGTGAAGCGAGGAGTGGAAAGAGGCTCCAAAGCGCTGTGCGAAGAAGAAGATATTCGTTAGCAAGAGTAATGGTTGGAGATAGAAACAGGGAAGAAAAGAGGTCTCCAGGTTAGATCAGAAGTTACGAGAGAACGGACAGTTATCACACCAGAGCGGATCCAATGAGGAAAGTAAAAGTAAGGGAGGTT
The DNA here is from genome assembly GCA_039090855.1 of Macrothele yani. Taxonomy (NCBI): domain Eukaryota; kingdom Metazoa; phylum Arthropoda; class Arachnida; order Araneae; family Macrothelidae; genus Macrothele; species Macrothele yani. The sequence goes on along the minus strand of CM076991.1, from coordinate 104,195,579 downwards.
AGGAGGGTGAATAAGAGAAGAGAAGAAGAGAGGTTCATCTAGGAGATCAAGAGTTGAAGAAGGAAATGAACGGAGAAGAGGAAGCGAACGAAAGAGAGAAAGGCCCTCTCGCAGGACAGGAGGGAGGTGGGACGGGAGAAGAGAGTATGCATCCATCTTCAGAAACAGTAGGAAGGTGAAAGATGGGTCACGGAAAGAAGCTAGAACATTCAAGGTAGTGGTAAGGGACGGAACAGTTGAAGTGGCAAGGCGAATGAAATGAATAATGCGATGAGTTTTATAAAGGAAAGCTGGATCAGGAAGCTGGATGCCACCCAAAGAGGCTGGCAGATGAAGCGTGGCAGGTTTAACCCAGTGATGTGAAGACCAGATGACGGAAGTTGAGAGGCGAGTGATGGTCATCATTTGTGACACGGGCACAACCGTCGACATCCAAGAGTATTCGCATAGAGAGATAAGTTGTCGACGAACAACGGCTGCTCGTTGACGGAACGATGTGAAAGGGCGGGCCTTACTCCAGTAGGCAGCAGTCCGTTGTATCCGGGGAAGAAGAGCAGTCCAGGTGGCAGATGCAGAAGCCAAGGGCAATCCGACATACGCACCGAGGATCTTCTGTGTAGTGGCTGTCCACTGCGCACCCCAAGGAGCATCAGTGCGGGCAGCCCATGCCCCGCACCATAAGCCAGTACTTTTAGTGGCATTCAGCGCTGCTCCAGATAATGCAACATACTGTTGATATACAGAATACAGGCGATCAAATTGAGATTCATCCCGGACGCAAAAGGTCACATCATCAGCATAGGCGGTGAAAATTATTCGATGATGACGAGTACTAGCCACTGTCGGCGGTAGGACATCCAGGAGTGATCTTCGGGCTGCTAACAGGAAAGGCTCAAAAGCGAGAGCGAATAGCTGGCCGGAGAGCGGACATCCTTGCCGGATGCCTCGCTTAAACGGAATTGGAGCGGTTAGAAATGTGGCCGCTCGAACATGGAAACTAGCTCCCTGATAAAGGGCCAAGAGTGCGGAAGAAAAGGTAGGAGGAAAGCCAAATTGTGAAAGGACAACAGAGAGATAAAAATGAGAAACGTTATCAAAAGCGGACTTTTGATCCAGATTGAGGAAGGCAAGAGGTTCACAAAAAGAGCGAGCGAGGAAGTGAAGATGAAGGAGAAGAGAAACGTTAGTGGAAATAGTCCGACCAGGCACAGTGTATGTCTGGTCAGGAGAAATAACGAAAGAGAGAACAGAATTAAGGCGACGGGATAAGAGTTTTGTATAGAACTTATAGTCAGTGTTTAGGATGGAGATAGGGCGCCAGTTTCCAAGATCCAAGAGGTCACCCTTCTTAGGAAGGAGGATGGTGTGTGCCAAAGTAAAGTCGGGCGGTAACGCAGGAGAGGAAAAAGCAGACGAGAAACACGCAGACAGAAAAGGCAGAAGGCACGGTAGAAAAGCACGATAAAAGGACAGAGGAAGGCCGTCAGGTCCAGGAGCGGCATGAGGATTGAGAGTAGCGAACGCCTCGCGGAGTTCGCGAAGAGAGAAAGGAGAGAGTAAAGAAGTAGATAAAGTAGAGGGGACCTGAGGAAGAGAGGAGAGAAGAGGAGAAGCTAATGAGGATGAAGACTGCGTTACCGCACTGTACTTGGCGATGAAATACTGTCTGGTGAAAGTGCATAGCTTCGATGGGTTCGAAGTGATGGAACCATCCTGGAGGCGAAGATGACGCAAAGATGTAGCAGAACGATGTTGAGATTCCAAGGCGGTTAAGTAATCGTGAGAATCAGCTGTAGGGGAGAGATGCAAGAAATGCATCCTGCAGGCTGCATCGGATGCGCGAGGAAGAAGCAAAGCATGGAGATCTGCCAGATAGCCGGGGTATTGCGGATCATCAAGAGAGAGCATCGACAATAGAGCACGTAGATTCGCAATTTTCATATCGCTCTCATTCCGAGAGGCATGGGAGTAGCGCCGTACAAAAAGGACCAAGTCATGTTTGACACTGAGCCACAGTTGCATCGCGTCGGACGTAGTATCAAGAAGGGGCTGACGACTTCGGAGGAACTCACGCACAGCAACACAAAATTGTTGATCATCCAGGAGCGAGTCCGGAAAAGTCCATACTCGTTGAGTCCTTGAAGGTGAAGGCGAAACACACACCGACAGACTGACAATACTGTGGTCTGAAGCGGCGGAAGGATGATGGGCAGCAGCTGCGATCGACGGGAGAAGAGCAGTCGAAACATAAAATTTATCCAACCGTGCTGCCGTAGTGCTGCCATGGATGGAAGAGCGCCAGGTAAAAGAGATTTCCGACGGGTGTAGATGCCGGAACGCATCAACCAATTGAAAATCATCAACTAGCTGGGAAATCTGTAATACACGTTGTCTGCGGTATTCTCCAACGGTTGAATTGCGGTCAAGGGCCGGCAACAACGTACAATTGAAATCTCCGCCGATGAGAATGTATTCAGACGGTGGGATGCATGACAGCTCTGTACGGAGTGTGGAGAGAAGATCAGGTAACAGACGTTCATCACAGGGGACATATATGTTAAAAACATGATAGGTCACGTTTTCAATGCAAAAGACAGCGACCTGGAGGTTGTCCACATGTAAGGCACGAATCACTGGCGTCGAAATCAGAGGGAGTAGGCGGTGATGGATCCCAAGTGCAAGGCCACCATTCCGTCCAACTCGATAAGCATGGTGAAAATCGTAGGGCCAAGCCCGCCAACGAGAGAACAAAGTGGTAGCAGAGCAATTGGTCTCTTGGAGCAAGAGAAGATCTGCGTGTAGAGGCGCCAAGTCCTCATACACTAGAGCATTTCTAGGAGAAGCAGAGAACCCTCTGCAGTTAAGTGTGACCACCTTGAATCGGTAGGTCCTTCCCAGGTCGACACGCACGTGCGCTGGAATCTGTTATTTTCTTCGCTTGCTTCTTCATTCTGTCAACACTAAATTTGAGATCGGGATAGGAAAGCACAAGATTTCGATACACAGATATCACACTAGAAACTTGGGTTAGAACAGTAGGAAGATCAAGCAAATGACGTGCAACAAACTGATTAAAGAATCTAGGATGTTTATGAGAGCATAATACTTCATATATTTTATGAAGAGAAAGCGGACCTACCGGTATATCCGCCTTCGCTTCAGCTAGGTATCGGAGAAAAGAATCTAGGGAAAGCACTGGGGGTGGAGTCTTAGAACCTGGAATCACAGCAGGGTGTCGACTTGTTCGTGGCGAAGTACGACGTTGAGAGGAGGAGCGGGAAGATGAGTCAACAGAACGACCTCTTGCAGCACCGATGCGAGGAGGTAGCGGAGTCTGCGGAGCACTCCAGGACTCCCGTCGAGCAGGCTTGCTGGTAGTTGTAGGGTCAGAGTGATTGCCAGAAGTGTCACTAGCAGTAGGGCAGTCCATGTCAGTAACTGTACTTGGAGTGTCTTCATCCGAAGGAAGATGAAGGTCAGCAGTCAGGTTAGCTGGAGCTGCAAGGTACGTGGGCGGAGCTGTCGGTACCAGATGAGGAAAGTCCTCTGTCAACAATTGTGGGGCAGGACCCCGTGGAGGAAGGCCCGATGGCAGAGCAGGTTGAAGTTCTGAAGACACCTCCTTAGAAACGGTAGGGGTGGACGACACAGGGCTGTCACGAGTGACGTTTGGTCCCGAAGACTGAGGTACAGCAGGGCGGCGGAAGCACTCACTACGTTGATGGCCATACGCCTTACAAGTCTGACAATGAAAGGAGGTTAAAACGTCGATGCGTCGGATTTGATCTCCACATTTTACAGTGAAGAGAGTAGGAAAAGACTTGATATGTTCATCCGAAGAGAATACTACTCGCGCAACTCGTCGGGCACTTTCAATCGAACGATCATCCTCGTCCTTTGGAGCAGCGGAGTGTGTGGTAATGTTACCCACAACACGACCGGATTGCATAAGAAAAGCACAAAGCATAGCATCTGTGACTTCAGGATGTACTGGGTACATCGAGACCGTTACTGGTCTCTGGGCGACAGGCTCAGGAAATAATTGGTGATCACCAACAACCAGCCCAGTCTGTAAGACAGAGGTAGCATCTGCCGCATGAAAAAAATAAACAATGACACTCGGCCCTCTGCGCGACATATGACGTATCGCTGACGGAGAGAACTTTTGTTTTAGAGCAGTTGAGTACATTTTGAGTGGTGTGTCTGGCAGCGCCTCAAAGCACACACCCAACTCAGTAGCCGTGGTGAAAGAGGCACCTGCTGGAGAATCCACTGGAATTTCGAGCACAACCTCATTACCAGAGCGACGGACATGAGGTTTTAAAGCTGCGGCTTCCGCTCGCATGGAATTAGACTTGGGCTGAAGCCTTTGGGAAGTTACCGCTGAAGAATAGGAACGAGGAGCAGTAGAAGTGGAGGTTGAAGGCAGAGGAGCACCGCCATCCATTGAAGGCAGAGGAGCATCGCCATCCATTGAAGGCAGAGGAGCACCGTCATCCATAGTGTCCATGACGTCAACTTTCACTATATGAGAAGCAGCTGGGGCAAGAGCTGTAATAGTGACGTCAGGGGAGGAAAACGATACGCCGCCAACGGTTGACGTCGACCCGGAGGGCAACGTGACAACGCCACCGCTGGGCAAAGTGCCGTGATCACCGGAAGTGATGTCAGGGTTGACAACACCACCGGATGACGCCATTTTAATGGCGCCGAGATAAGTAGGCTTCTACCAGCTCGGTAGGAAGTTTTCAATTTAGAACCACCAAATTTGGTATACTATCTCATGGTACTCTAACTTAGACGCTAGACGGTTTTTGAAAGGGGTTGGAGCCCGCGGGGTCGGCCCCCCCTCATTAAAAATTTCGTAAAATCTACAGTTTTCATCTTAGAACCACCAAATTTGGTATACTATCTTATGGTACTCTAACTTAGACTGCAGACCGTTTTTGGAACGGGTCAAGGCCCGGGGGTCAGAGCCCCCACATACAAAATTTTCTTAAAAACTACAGTTTTCAATTCAGAACCACCTAATCTGGTATACTATCTTATGGTACTCTAACTTAGACTGCAGACCGTTTTTGGAACGGGTCAAGGCCCGGGGGTCAGAGCCCCCACATACAAAATTTTCTTAAAAACCTACAGTTTTCAATTCAGAACCATCAAATTTGGTATACTATCTCATGGTACTCTAAATTAGACGCTAGAGGGTTTTTGAAAGGGGTTGGAGCCCACGGGGTCGGAGCCCCGCCCCCTCTCATAAAAAATTCGTAAAATCTACAGTTTTCATCGTAGAACCACCAAATTTGGTATACTATCTTATGGTACTCTAACTTAGTCGGCAGACCGTTTTTGGAACGGGTCAAGGCCCGGGGGATCAGAGCCCACCACATACAAAATTTTCTTAAAAACTACAGTTTTCAATTCAGAACCACTTAATCTGGTATACAATATCTTATGGTACTCTAACTTAGACGCTAGACGGTTTTTGGAAGGGGTTGGAGCCCGGGGGTCAGACCCCCCGAATAAAAACTTTTTCCTAAAATCTACAGTTTTCAATTTAGAACCACCAAATTTGGTATACTATCTCATGGTACTCTAACTTAGACGCTAGACGGTTTTTGAAAGGGGTTGGAGCCCGCGGGGTCGGGCCCCCCCTCATAAAAATTTCGTAAAATCTACAGTTTTCATCTTAGAACCACCAAATTTGGTATACTATCTTATGGTACTCTAACTTAGACTGCAGACCGTTTTTGGAACGGGTCAAGGCCCGGGGGTCACAGCCCCCACATACAAAATTTTCGTAAAATCTAGTTTTCATTTCAGAACCATCAAATTTGGTATCATGAAACTCTAAATTAGACGCTAGACGGTTTTTGGAAGGGGTTGGAGCCCGGGAGTAAGAGCCCCCCCTCCCATAAAATGCCGCGTAAAATCTACAGTTTTCAATTTAGAACCACCAAATTTGGCATACTCTCTCATGGTACTCTAACTTAGACGGTAGACGGTTTTTGGAACGGGTCGGGCAACGGGGTCAGAGACCCCCCGCACATAATTTTTTTTCGTAAAAACTAAAGTTTTCAATTTAGAGCTACCAAATTGGGTATACTATATAATGGTGTTCTAAATTAAACGGTAGACGGTTTTCAGAACGGGTCGGGGCAAGGGTGGTTACCCCCCCACACCTACACACAAACTTTCGTAAAATCTATAGTTTTCAATTTAGAACCACCAAATTTTGTATACTATCTCATGGTACTCTAACTTAAACGGTAGAAGGTTTTCGGAACGGATCAAGGCCCGGGGGTAAGACCCCTCCCACATACAAAATTTTCTTGAAATTTTTATTTTTCAATTCAGAACCACCAAATTTTGTGTCATGAAACTCTAACTTAGCGGGAGACGGTTTTTGGAACGGGTCGGGGCTCGGGGGTCGGAGCAAACCCTACTCCCCCTTCCCCGTACAAAATTTTAAATTTCCGTAAAACCTACAGTTTTCAATTTAGAACCACCAAATTTGGAATACTATCTCATTGTATTCTAACTTAGACTGTAGACGGTTTTTGGAAAGGGTCGGAGCCCTGGGTTCAGAGGCTCCCCCCCCCCCCCTCATACGAAATTTCGTAAAATCTAGTTTTCAATTTAGAACCACCAAACTCGGTATACTATATAATGGCACTCTAACTTAGACGGTAGACGGTTTTTGGAACGGGTCGGGGCCCGGGGGTTAGAATGCCCTCCCCGACAAAATTTTCGTAAAATCTACAGTTTTCAAGTTAGAACCACCAAATTTGGTATACTATCTCATGGTACTCTAACTTAGACGCTAGACGGTTTTTGGAATAAGTCAAGGCGCGAGGGGTAAGAGCCCCCACATACAAAATTTTCGTAAAATCTATAGTTTTCACATTAGAACCACCAAATTTGGTATCATGAAACTGTAACTTAGACGGGAGACGGTTTTTGGAACGGATCGGGGCCCGGGCGGTAAGAGCACCCCCCTCCCCCCAAAGAATTTTCGTAAAATATACCGTTTTCAACTTAGTACCACCAAATTTGGTATACTATCTTATGGTACTCTGACTTAGACGGTAGAGGGTTTTTGGAACGGGTCGGGCACGGGGTAAGAGCCCCCCCCCCCATAAATTTTTTTCGTAAAAACTAGTTTTCAATTTAGAACGACCAAATTTGGTATATTATCTCATGGTTCTCTAACTTAGACGGTAGATGGTTTTTTGGAAAGGGTCGGAGCCCGGGGTTCAGAGCCCCCCCCCCATATAGAATTTCTTGAAAGCTATAGTTTTCAATTTAGAACCACCAAATTTGGTATACCATATCATGGTACTCTAACTTAGACCGTAGACGATTTTCGGAACGGGTTGGGGGCCGGGGTTAGATCGTTCCCCCCATACAAAATTTTCGTAAAATCTACAGTTTTCAATTTGGAACAACCAAATTTGGTATACTATCTCATGGTACTCTAACTTAGATGGTAGACGGTTTTGGGAACGGGTCAGGCACGGGGTCAGAGCCCTCCCCATAAAAATTTTTCGTAAAATCTACAGTTTTCAATTTAAAACCACCAAATTTGGTATACTATGTCATGGTACTCTAACTGAGAATGCAGGCGATTTTTGGAAACGGTTGGAGACAGGGGTTCAGAGCCCTCCCCCCATGCCAATTTTTGTAAAACCTACAGTTTCGAATTTAGAACGACCAAATTTAGTACACTCCCTCATTGTATTGTAACTTAGACCGCAGACGGAAAGGGTCGGTGCCCGGTGTGAAGGGGGCCCATTCAAAATTTTCGTAAAAATTACAATTTTTACTCTTAAGAACTGCATCCCAATACAGCACTCCATTACCGCACCTACGGTCTAGGTTAGAGGCCGTAGATAACAATAAAGTGAAAAAATATCCGGTTCATGATGTATTAAAAACACAAATTAATAAACGTTAGCTTTCACCACCAACGGTTGCCTTATCAGGCAGAAATACAATGTACTGTAAATAATGTAAATTCTTTTTTGCTTCGTATAATTAAATTAACTAAATCAAAATATTTAAAATAAGTTTCCTGGAAATTTACGGAAATAGCTTTTTCATTCATTAACTTTCACCCGCTGAACTTGGTGATTTTAGAAATAGTAATATTTACCTGGGAAATACCGGGTACCCCTGCTAGTAAGAACTAAAGATAATGTTACACTTTTAGTCAGGTACAAAACAATAATTAGAAAACCCTAGGACTGGGCCTGTTTAGCAATTTTCAGTGTGCCGTGCTAATTTTCATAATGTTTTCATAGAAGTCCAAGATTTTTGCAATGCGCTTTTCTGAGGTTGGAACTATTAAGCAGACCCTAGGCCTAGAGATTTTTGATAGTTTTCAGTCCTCCGAGCTGATATTTATGTAGTTTTCATAGAAAATAAAATGAATTCTGTTTAAATGTTACTCGAGCACAAAGCATTAATAGCTACGCCCGAGACCTAGGCATATTCATTTACAGTAATTTTTATAATGCTGTGATTATATGAGGTTTGCATGACAAATCAATTTAAGAGTGTTACGCTTATCAAAAATTATTTAAAAGGCCTAGGCCTAGCGGCCAATAATTAGCATTTGGTGCCTAAGTGAAAGCGCAACATTATTAACTTGATTTGTTATGCAAACCTTATAAATACGACCACAGCGATTAAAAGTTACTAAAGAGTTCTTGTAAGTAATATTTTTGACCGAGTGCAAGTACAATTTACGAAATGTCAACAGGTCAAAATATCTAAAGTAACAATGAAATTTGGAATATTTCTTTTTTCTTTCTTTTTATTTCAGTTTTGACACTTGTATTAAGTTTTAAAAACATATATTTCTCCTATCGTATACCTTCATTGTGCTTTCAACAGAATTTCTTACCATGTTTTGGGTATTTTGTTTCGTGTGGTTGCAGTTTTTTTAATGTTTTGGGCATTTCATTTTGTGAAATCAATTTTACTAGAATATGCAGATTCTGTAGTTCAGTGGTTTGAGGAAAATTATGTTCTTGGAAAATTTTGTGGAAGCAGAAGAAACAATCCAAGCAGAAGCCCTCCGCTGTTCCCGCCAACAATTTGGTCAGTTAGTGAAAACAATTTATTTGGCTTTCCCAGAACACAAAACGAACTTGAAAGATTAGACAGACGCTGGAATACAATTCTGGGAGAGAAAAACTGTGACTGTACGAAATAATCAGTGAAATTGCTAAAGAGCAGAGAACAACTATGGCTAAAATCGAAAGAGTGATAGCACAGATTCCAACAAATCCACCCAGAAGAGAAACGCTGGCAAGATAAAAAGGAATTCGAACTTCTTTGGAGCACAGAGACAATGTTAACATGCTGGACATTTTAAGAGGAATTTCATATAATTCTACCCTTTACTAAAATGTGCTGGTATTTCTCACTAATTGAATTATACCTTTTACTAACTTGTATTTGAATTTTTCAAGAATGTAATTCCGCCGAAGATGCAAGAATGTAAAACCAACGCAAAATTAAAAAAGACAAAATTTTCAAAATAGCATGTCAAAAACATAAAATGTCAAAAAGTAATCCAAAATGTGAAACATATAAAAATTCAAAATGCAATCCAAAATGTGAAACAAATAAAAATTCAAAATGCAATCACAAGTCACAAGCATTACAAAAATGCGAAACGCTATGTAACAAGTACAACACAAAATTAAAACAAATGCCAAAAAAAAAATGCATACGCTTTGTAAAATGTACAAAATAAAATAAATGCCATATTCACAAGGATTTCATGACGAGTCATGTTAAAAATGAGCTTTTATTTAGACTTCAAATAATAATTACTAGCCTCTACACCTTTTTAAGTCTTTAATAAGTGCAACATCATTAACCTGACTTGTCATCAAACATTATAAATATGACCATAGCATACAATCACTTAAAAGACTTGTTAATGGATGAATTGAGGAATCACCAAGTTCAGCGGGTGAAAGTTAATGGCTGTTTATAGTTTTGTACTCGAGTAAATGCGCAACACAGTAAACTTGACTTTCTCTGAAAATTTTATGTATATGAGCACGGTTGATTGAAAACTGATAAAAGGGCTTAAGGCCTGTTTATTAATTTTTGTGCCTCAGTCAAAACGCAGTACCATAACCTTGGCATGTTATCGAAACCTTATGAATACGTCGGACTAAAAATTCCTAAAAAAAGTTTACGCCTAAGGTCTTGTAACTAAAGTTTTGTGACAGGGTAAAACTGCAACATTAATAACTTGACATGTTATGTTAACGTTGTGAATATGAGCACGGCGGATTAAAGATTTCAACAAATAGCCTTCGGGATTAATGTGTTGTAGCTGAGTAAAAATGTAACATCTTTATTTTCTATATAAACCAAACTACGTGCTGAAATGGCCCAACTATATATACGTATACTTCAACCATATACCGAAGCGCTGACAAGGTGAAAACAAAAGTGCAATTTTGTACGGTCTCCTAACATTTTATGGCCAGCCTACATGGAAGTGGACACCTTGATATCAAAAACATACTTTTTGTACGGTCCACAACAAATAGCAATGGACACGTCGCAATCTTTGGGGGGGTTAACGACCACCGTGATCAATTCAGTGGGCTATAAGCAGTCGGACATTCCCAATTTTGGGCCACTGGTTCCTGGGAAGGGGGACAGCCAGTGCCAGAAGTCAAGCACAACGTCCATGATTCACCGGGATTTGAACCAGGATCCTTCTCGACAAGTGGTCAGAAGCCAGCGCCTAGATCACTCCGCCGCCGTAGCGGCACACGTTGAAATGTATTTTTCATACGGCCCCTAACGCTCTTATGGACATACTAGATTGAACTGGACGCAAATAAATCATTAATATAATTTGTACTAGCAGGGATACCAGTTATTTGCCAGGTAAATATTACTATTTGTGGAATCACCAAGTTCAGCGGGTGAAAGTTAATGAATGAAAAAGATATTCCTGCAATTTTCCAGTAAACTTATTTTAAATTTTTTGATTTAGTTAATTTAATTTTGCGAAACAAAAAAGAAAGAAAAAGGAATGGGAATACTTACCTTCTAGGAGACATCTACAGAACTGCCGTACATCTGGCGTGTGCTTCTGTGAATCCCGCGACACAGAAATGCAATGTACCTATGTGATGTCGCATGCATACGACTTCACATTGGCATTGATCATCAAAGGAATGGGAATACTTACCTTCTAGGAGACATCTATAGAACTGCCGTACATCTGGCGTGTGCTTCTGTGAATCCCGCGACACAGAAATGCAATGTACCTATGTGATGTCGCATGCATACGACTTCACATTGGCATTGATCATCTTTTTCTTACCGTTTTGAATTTTGAATATCTGGAACTCTCTGTTTACATTACATTATATTTCTTTCTGATAAGCCGTTCGTTGGTAGTGAAAGCTAAACTATATAGATTTGTGTTTTTAATACACCATTAAACGCATATTTTTGCACTTTATTGTTATCTACAGTCCCTAACTTAGACCGTAGGTTAGTTAGTTGGTTGGTTGGTTGATGGTTTATGGTGCAAGGCCCTCAAAGGGCCAAAGAGCGCCTTAGAACGTAAATAGGGTATTCTTAAGAGTAAAAACGGAACTTTTTACGAAAATTTTGCATGGGGCTACCTTGACCCGGGCCCCGACCCCTTCCAAAAACCGTCTACCGTCTAAGTTAGATAACCATAAGTAGTATACCAAATCTGGTTGTCCTAAATTGAAAACTGTAGATTTTACGAAATTTTTATGAGGAGGGGGAGGGGCTCTCACCCCGGGGTTCCAACCCCTTCCAAAAACCGTCTAGCGTCTAAGTTAGAGTACCATGAGATAGTATGCCAAATTTGGTGGTTCTAAATTGAAAACTGTAGATTTTACGAAAAACTGTTTATTCGGGGGTCTGACCCCCGGGCTCCAACCCCTTCCAAAAAACCGTCTAGCGTCTAAGTTAGAGTACCATGAGATAGTATACCAGATTAGGTGGTTCTGAATTGAAAACTGTAGTTTTTAAGAAAATTTTGTATGTGGGGGGGGCTCTCACCCCCGGGTCTTGACCCGTTCCAAAAACGGTCTGCTGTCTAAGTTAGAGTACCATAAGATAGTATACCAAATTTGGTGGTTCTAAGATGAAAACTGTCGATTTTACGAAATTTTTAATGGGGGGGCTCCGACCCCGCGGGCTCCAACCCCTTCCAAAAACAGTCTAGCGTCTAAGTTAGAGTACCATGAGATAGTATACCAAACTTGGTGGTTCTAAATTGAAAACTGTAGATTTTGCGAATTTTTATGAGGGGGGCCCTTACCCCCGGGCTGTAACCCCTTCAAAAAATCGTCGAGCGTCTAAGTTAGAGTACCATGCGATAGTATGCCAGATTTGGTGGTTCTGAATTGAAAACTGCAGTTTTTAAGAAAATTTTGTATGTGGGGGCTCTGACCCCCGGGCCTTGATCCGTTCCAAAAACGGTCTACTGTCTAAGTTAGAGTACCATGAGATAGTATACCAAAGTTGGTGGTTCTAAATTGAAAACTGTAGATTTTACAAAACAAATTTATTCGGGGGGTGTGTGACCCCCGGGCTCCAACAACTTCCAAAAACCGTCTAGCGTCTAAGTTAGAGTACCATGAGATAGTATACCAAATTTGGTGGTTCTAAATTGAAAACTGTAGTTTTTAAGAAAATTTTGTATGTGGGGGGCTCTGACCCCCGGGCCTTGACCCGTTCCGAAAACGGTCTGCCGACTAAGTTAGAGTACCATAAGATAGTATACCAAATTTGGTGGTTCTAAGATGAAAACTGTAGATTTTACGAAATTTTTTATGAGAGGGGGGGGGTCCGACCCCGCGGGCTCCAACCCCTTCCAAAAACCGTCTAGCGTCTAAGTTAGTTTCATGATACCAAATTTGATGGTTCTGAAATGAAAACTAGATTTTACGAAAACTTTGTATGTATGGGAGGAGGGGGGCTCTGACTCCCCGGGCCTTGACCCGTTCCAAAAACAGACAACCGTCTAAGTTAGAGTACTATGAGATAGGATACCTGATTTGGTGGTTCTGAATTGAAAACTGTAGTGTGGGGGGCTCTGACCAACCGGGCCCCTGACCCGTTCCAAAAACCGTCTACCGTCTAAGTTAGAGCGCTATGAGATAATATACCAAATTTGGTAGTTCTAAATTGAAAACTATATCTTACGGCAATTCTGTAGGGGGCTGTAACCCCTTCCCCCCTCCTCTCTGCAACCGCTTCCCAAAACCGTCTACAGTCTAAGTTAGAATACCACGAGATAGTATACCAGATTTGGTGGTTCTGAATTGAAAACTGTAGATTTTACGAAAATTTTGTATATGGGGGGCTCTGACCAACCGGGCCCTGCCTCGTTCCAAAAACCGTTTACCGTCTAATATTTTTAGTGCCAAAGAAAAACGTAATATTCCTATCCTGTCTGCGTGGCCAAACTTTATAAATTTGATCATGGAGCAAGACGTTCGAAATCGTACGTTTTCCTGCATTCGTTTTGTATGTAACCAAAATCTGTAAACGCGACGAATTGACGTAGTCGACGAATTGACGTAGTCGACGAATTTGTCCGCGACGAATTGACGCAGTCGACGAATTGACGCGCGACGAATTAACGCGCGACGAATTGACGCAGTCGACGAATTGACGCGCGACAAATTGACGTAGGCGACGAATTGACGCGCGACGAATCGTCGCAGTCGACGAATTGACGCACGCGACGAATTGACGTAGAACCCAATTTTATGAGAGTTCCTAGTTATTTTTTTTTATGTGAAAAATACTTTTTTCTTTTTCATACATTAGCATGAGAAAGTATTGTAATCATGAAAAATTCGACTCCAAGATGTCAAAGGAAATGCAAGTTGTGATGTACTTTGCACAAAAAAGAGTAGTCATGACTACTTTCTATTTTTAAATAAATCCGGTACTTGTATGTACCTCTTATTTTTCCAGTTTTTCAAAAAAATAAGATTTTCATTTCTGGAAACTTGTCTCCAGCCTCATTTATTTAGCACTGATGGAGATAATGCTTCACTGGTGATGTGACTTCATTGCTGATATTCAATCAGAATGGCGACACAAGAGGCCTGAATGTTACATTGTGATTAAAATTTTCACGGATTCACCCTTTCATGATGTACATTCTCGGAGATTTGTTTCAATTCATTTATAGTGACAAACTGACAATGAGGGACAGAGAGGCCCCTTGAGATATATCAAATATGGCATCAGCCATCTTGATTGAAGTCCATGGTAAAGTAAGGTTTAGAAATTACCAGATGATTATATTTATATTTGGTGTTTTCACTAACACGCTGCAAATTTTTTTATTGGATTTTGCCATTTTTAATGCGGCGGGGGGGGCAGGTTTGGTCTTTGGAAAAAAATTATCTTATCAGGAATTCAGGATGTTATTTTGGGTTCTGTATTAGGATTACAATTTATCTGTGGTTGACTTTATTACTATATATATACAGCTAAAAACAATTAGGGAATAGGGAATATCGTAGTTTTGTATTAAAACTGAGTGACAGAAAACTTTAGAGGTTGGAATAGGAACTACATACACTTAGTATGCTATGCAAAAAGAAAAATATGGCCAAAACAATTAGTAAATTTAAATTTAATAATTTTTGGGGAGACAAATGTACAAAGGCATATTTATGATCATATCGTAAAAATGAAAATAAAGGTAAATTTCTCACTGAAAAACATGTACGGCAATTTGCATTGTATAAGCCACGAATAAACGATTTAAAAAAAATAAAATAAAAAAAGTTTTTGCTGCCGTTCAATTTGAAAAATAATCTGCAGGGTAATTGTGCTGGAGAGGGGCTATATAATTGGAAAAGGAACTCTCTCGGAAAAAAATTTCAGTCTAAGATTTGCACGAAGTGAAGAGGACGGAAAAGGGATGTCATAATGAAAGACCGGGAAAGCTGTAGGAAGGGGCGGCGGCAGTTATTTTGTCTTTGTATTGTCGGGAAAGACAAAATGCTGACTGTGCTTGTGCCCTCTCCTCATCAATTGGCCAATAAAAATGTATGCACAGTGCTTGCTGCAGGAACCTAAACATGCACGCTTCATTTCAAAGTTCTATGTTCTGAATCTCGTGTACACTGTGCCTTGTATTTTAGTTTGTCCTTTGCCAGTTTGACCAAAGTCTTTGTTTCATTTCTTCGGACTCCGGGGTCTTTATGTGCCTAACTTTTCTGTCGAAAATTCCGCTTCTGGATCAACATTTGTGATATACAAGATCATATGGCTATTTTTTTCTTTTTCTTCTGAATGTCACAATCTGTGAATTATACGCCGGCACAGATTATACGAAAATAAAAAAAAGTGTGATTTCCAGGGTCTGAGGATAAACGATGAAAATTATGATAATTCAGGAATTTGCGAGCCCCAGATGAAAAACAAAACAAAAAAACGAGTACCTTTTTTTTTGCCAGGGCTGAGGGCAGAACATTTTTGGACAGAAGTGTACGACTTTGACATTATATATAGCCCCCTCCTCCCCGCAGGTTCAATGTCTGGCCACTAAAAAATTTAGCTGGCCACCAGATTTCAGAATATTTTTCTACCTCTGGTTGTTATAAATACCTTGTTCCCTCAAAATAATCAGGATGTACAGTAAAGCAAGACACGTCTGAGAAGAGAACGTTGCTCCATTAATTTCTTCTCTAATCAGCAGGGTCATGTGCTCAAAATCTGCAGGCAGCACAGTGGCATGCGGTTAAAGAAACACATACCATAGGTTGTCGAGCATACAGACCAACACTGTGTAGTCGGGTGCGAACAGTTTGAGTCGAAACATTTGTGTCAGTAGCCGTATGGAGTTTGCATTGCAGAAGAGGGGCGCTCATACTCCGGTTTCTCCTGGCAGTCAGTGATAAAAAAAACGATCCTCATTTCTTGACGTTGCTTTCCTGTGACCTTGCCCTGGTCTTTGCCTTAAATTTTTGGTATCTGAAAACCAATTCCAAAATCTGGAAATCATGCTTCGAGACACTCCAATGGCGTCCGCTACTTGCGATTGGGTTTGACCAGCTTCTAAGTGACCGATAGCCCTCAGGCTACAGATTCGGGTAAATCCTGTTCGGACATCACATTCAAAGCACGAGTCATTTTTATCCTGGACTAAACGATCATAAGATACAATTCACTTTTCATTCGTTGACAGAAACATACCCTTTTTAACGTCCCACAATCAATTTTGCATACTGAGGTGTTTGGAAGTATGCAAAAGTTTCATTGTAATAACTTTCCTTCAATTTCTCTTAGCATACAAACAGTTGATGTCAGTAGTTCATATCTAAACCACGATATCTCCCAATAGTTTTGAGCAGTGTATTTTAAGCTAACGGGAGGGGGGGTAACAATGATGTTTAGCATTGGTGCTAATGCAGAGTTTGACTAAGGAATTTCTTAGATTTAAGCTTGGAACATAATGGCAACTCTACCTGGAAAAAGAGAGATTTGCCAGGCTATTTGAGATAGCTATTGGCTGGAAAACAATGGCATCAACTTTAACTCTGAGTAACAACTTATGTGTTTTTACAGAAATAAAATTTGACCACCCATAGAAATAAAGTGTTCGAAGTTGGGCCGCATCTCGGCGATTAAAAAATATTATCTAGCATCCTGGCATGTAATAAATTTTAAACCCGTCACAGACTATGTAAAGAAATTAGGATGAAAGCACAAATTTGAACACAAAAATCAGCAAATGAAATTCTTAATGGATTAAGTTGATGAATGATTAGCAGCTGGGACAGGAAAGATATAGGAGGCAGGAGTATGGTGTCAGAATTCTTGTTAAATCACCTACAATTGTAACAGTGCTAGCTAAATAATTTTCTGGCGCCCATGTGGTCTTTTTTTTTTTTTTTTTTTTTTTTTGATTGGAGGTTTAACGACCACCGTGAGCAACTCAAATGGGCTATAAGCAGTCGCCCGTCCCTAATTTAGGGTCACTGGTTCCAGGGAAGGGAGAGAGCCAGTGCCGTAAGACAAACACAACATCCATGCCTGACCGGGATTCGAACCCGGACCCCTTACGGACGAATGATCAGAGGCCAACGCCTTAGACCACTGCGCCACCGGGGCGGCCCATGTGGTCTGCAGGTGAAATTGATCATTCCACGACTTGTGCCTCGTTCTCCAAAACCAGTTGTCAGAGCAGGGGTGTTTGGTGGGCTAAAGGAGGTTGGATTATTTGGAACTTTTTGGTCCCCAACAAAACTAGTAGAGCCCACACCTGTTTTACTGAGGACTGAAAACTTTGTGTGGGTAAAAAAGTTCCGAAAAGCGCAAATTGAAGAAATAATTTGCATTATTCATATTAAATTTAGGACTTCCATTGTCTAGAAATCCTAAATCTTTTCTTCTACCTACAGAGATTGGATGTTTTTTCTTCAAGTTTCTCTCATAAATTTGAATCTATTTTCATGTGTGCTCTTTGGCACCCATTTTCAATAGGGTTCGTCCCCAGGTGATCCCCTATGACATACTAAAATTTCATCGAAATCGAACCATATTTACGCAAGTTATGACGCATAATGGCAATGGAATGCATCCTGCTCCTATGTTGTGACCTTTGACCCCATTTCCAATAGGGTTCGTCCCCAGTGGTCCCCTACCACATACTAAAATTTCACTGAAATCGAACCATAATTACGCAAGTTATGATGCATTTTAGAAAGATGTGATAAAGTTGATACTAAATTACAAAAGCCATCACTAGATTTGTTAACTGGACGTAACCTTCTGTCATTATCCCATTTCATTGCCAATGAAAGAAATAATTTTGAAAAATATGAAGAAATAGATAAAACATTAAGTGAAAAATCTTCTGGAAGTTTTGTCTAATCACAATTAAAAAATATGCACATGGCAATAACCGTAATGAAACTATTCTTCAAGGACAGAAAAAATGTGAAGTAGAAACATTTAATGTGATTATTGATCAGTTGGATAACAAATGTCTGTTAGCTTATAAAAAAATTCAATTTCCATTTCAGTTCTTAGTTAACTGCCAACTAAATTTCTCTAAATAACTGTTTAGATTTTTACAGTGAGGATTTGGATGAATCTTTACATAGTAAAATTTCACAGTTCTATGACTTTATCAAGTGTGAATGTAACTACTGCACAAAAAAAAAAAATGTTCTTGTCAAGACATTGCAAAACACACACACACACACACACACACACACACACACACACATATATATATATATATATGATATTTTCCCAAATGTACATTCACCGTATTAAAACTACACTTGGTAAAAAATAACTTGTGATTGACAATGCTTCAGCAAAGGCTTAACAGTCTTGCTATCATGTCATTAGAGCATGATATTGCTCAGCAGTTAGTTTGACGATGTTGTGCACTTCTTCACAAACCTCAAAGCAAAAAAAGACATTTTAAAGACGAACGCCTGAACTTTTTTTTTTTTTTTTATTGGACGTTTAACGACCACCGTGAGCAACTCAATGGGCTATAAGCAGTCGCCCGTCGCTAATTTAGGGTCACTGGTTCCAGGGAAGGGAAAGAGCCAGTGCTGTAAGACAAACACAATATCCATGACTCACCGTCATTCGAACCCGGACCAATTCCGGACGAATGATCAGAGGCCATTGCTTAGACCACTGCGCCACCGGGGCGGCCTTATTGGAGGTTTAACGACCACCGTGATCAACTCAATGGGCTATAAGCGGTCGCCCGTCCCTAATTTAGGGTCACTGGTTCCAGGGAAGGGAGAGAGCCAGTGCCGTAAGACAAACACAGCATCCATGCCTCACCGGGATTCGATAGACCTCTTTCGAACGAATGATCAGAGGTCATCGCTTAGACCACTGCACAACCGGGGCGGCAAACTTTTGTTTTTGTACATTCATTTTTCATTTATGTTGTCTACACTTGATTCAATGTTTGAATTTTCTTTAGTATAAAATTTTTTGTAAGATATGTGGACACTTAAGATTTTGGGGTATACTAGCAATGTTTATTTCTTGCACAGTACACCAGAAGAGGTCAGGTGATGCGTAACATCACAGCCTCTCCTTGACAAATGTCAACCCCGCCTTCTCGTGGTGCATCCTGTTCCTACTAAAGGGGCTCTGACGACCGCCAGTAGCGGTATAACTATACCATCGGGATTAGAGGAAATTCTATCCCACACTCACCAACCCGCTTGGCCAGCGTGGTGAGTTATGGCCAAACCCCTCCAAAATGACTCCACAACTTAAATCTTGGCCCTCAGTCTCCGGCAGTTGGAATGTACCTGGCCAAGGCAGCGGCCAGTGCGACATGAAGGCAGAGGGTGCTAAGAATCCCGGAGGACCGGACTAGGCTGCCATCTGATGCTGACCTTGGCAACGTACAATGGACGCTCCCTATCTTCTGATTCAAGGCTTCTTGAATTGGAAGAGGAACTACAAAGGATCAAGTGGGACATCGTGGGGCTAAGTGAGGTAAGGAGAAAAGGAGAAGATCTCATCGAACTGAAAAGTGGACATCTCTTCTACTATCGTGGGACAGATAATGGCAGAACTAGTGGTGTTGGATTTATAATAAACAAGAAACTGAAGGATAAAGTTGTAGAAGTTGAAAGTTCCTCTGACAGAGCTGCACGGCTTGTTATCCAACTCTCGAAAAGATACCAGGCTCAGATTATTCAAACTTATGCACCCACCACAAGTCATCCTGAAGAAGAAATTGAAGAATTTTATGAGGAAATTTGTCATCTAAATAATAAAGGTAAGCAGCACTTGAAAATAATTATGGGAGATTTCAATGCAAAAATAGGGCAACGGCAACAGAATGAAACTTCAGTAGGTAAATTCGGTCACGGCAACAGAAACCAGCGTGGAAATACTCTCGTTGAGTTTGCAGAGGCAGAAGGGTTTTTCATCTTGAACTCCTTCTTCAAGAAAAAGCCACACAGGAAATGGACATGGAGACATCCAAATGGGACGACAAGTGAAATTGATTTTATTATGTGTAACAAAAAATTCGTCATAGAAGACTGCAGTGTGCTAAACAAGTTCAACACAGGTAGTGACCATAGATTGGTGAGATGTAAGATGCACCTCAACACTAAACTTGAACGTGGCAAGCTCATAAGACAAACAAAATCTATTGACATAACCAACCTTAAAAAACACCATAATACCTTCAAGTTGGAACTGAAGAACAGGTTCTCTGCTTTAGAAGGCCTAACATCGGAAGAAGTGGACATCTCTCTGAAGTTAACAGAAAAGTAACCAAAGCTCTTATGGAAACAGCAACAAAATTAGCTGGGTCTAAGAACAAGTTGCATGTAAATAAATTATCAGGAAAAACGAAAATGTTGATGCAAAAAGAAGAGAGATGAGGACAACTAAAGAAGATGTGACTTCCAAGGTGGAATATATAGAGCTATGCAAGACAGTACGAAAAAGTATCACTGAAGACGTAAGGAAATTCAACTGTGAACTAGTAAGGAAAGCAATTGAAAACAACCAAAGCCTAAAGATAGCAAAGGGACATCTCAGTAAGGGAAGAAAACAGATTATGGCACTGAGAAAAGAAGATGGTTCTGTAACAAGAAATAGAGGCGAAATTTTGACAAGAGTGAAAGATTTCTACTCCAAATTATATGAAAGGGATGATACATGTACTCCAGACATCATGAAAGATACCAGTACCAGAATTCCTCCAGTCCTTCCAGCAGAAGTTGCGCATGCAATCAAGAACATGAAGCGGGGAAAAGCTCCAGGAGAAGATGGAATTACTGTAGACATCATACAAGAAGCAAGTGGAGAAATCGAAACAGTACTCGCCCAAATTTTCACTCGATGCCTTAATGAAGGAAAGATTCCTGAGGATTGGAACACCGCTACAATGATCCTGCTACATAAGAAAGGTGACATTGAGGATCTCGGAAACTACAGACCTATCAGCCTCCTATCAGTAGTTTATAAAATCTTCACTAAAGTTCTTTCACACCGCTTGAAGGTAACACTGGACATGGCTCAACCGAGAGAACAAGCTGGATTCAGGAGTGGCTACAGCACAATAGATCATATCCATGTGCTGAGAGAACTAATTGAAAGAGCAAGGGAATATGAACTTCCATTGTGCATGGCTTTTATCGATTATGAAAAAGCCTTTGATTCGGTGAAACCATCAGCAGTTACAATGGCTCTGAAAACCTGCGGTATTGAAGATGCATACATTAATATTATTAATAACATCTATGAAAATGCAAGTGCAAAGATTCGGCTATTTGAAAATACAACACACATAAAAATTGGAAAAGGAGTGAGACAAGGTGACACCATATCTCCGAAGCTCTTTAATGCCACATTGGAGGGTGTTTTTTCAGTCACTGAGCTGGGAAAACAAGGGGATAAAGATTAATGGAGATTATCTATCCCACCTTCGTTTTGCTGATGACGTAGTCATTTTTGCAACTAGCCCATCAGAGCTGCAGAGTATGATCCAGGAACTTGCTGACAAGAGTAAAGAAGTGGGATTAAAAATGAACTTTCAGAAGACAAAAGTGATGTTCAATGCTTTTACAAGAAATGAAGATTTATCGATTGATGGAGAAAAGCTGGAGATAACAGACACGTACGTTTATCTTGGACAGCAGATATCAAGTGAGGGTCACATTGATGAAGAAATTAATCGGCGTACAAAAACTTGCCTGGAGAGCTTTTGGAAGAAACAGCATAATTTTCAAGAGCAATATGCCATTATGTCTTAAAAGAAAAGTGTTTGATCAATGCATCCTTCCAGTGCTTACGTATGGTGCAGAGACGTGGACCTTAACTAAAAGAGACATACAAAGGCTGCAGACAACTCAAAGAAGCATGGAGAGGTGCATACTTGGTGTAACCAGGAGAGATAAGAAGAGGAACTCGTGGATCCGAAAAATGACAAGAGTGGAAGACATCATGATCAGAGTTAAATCCCTGAAATGGCAATGGGCTGGACATACTGCCAGAAGGACAGATCATCGATGGACAGCCGAAATTTTAGATTGGATTCCAAGGGACAGGAAAAGACCCAGAAGAAGACCACATGGGAGATGGGTGGATGAAATTCGAAAGTATGCAGGGGTGACATGGAGGAGACTGGCACAAGACAGACCGTTGTGGAGGAAACTTGGGGAGACCTTCGTCCAGCAGTGGATTGATAATGGTTGACAATGATGATGATGATGACACCAGAAGTGATTTTTTTGAGGGGCTTTTCTTAGCTCACGAAGCAGTTCTAATGTAATTACTGCCTAGCATAAGTGACCTGTTTGTAAAACTTTCTACGTGCAATTGTGTTTGCATTGAAATACACCTTTTGGGGTACTCATTTTATAAATAAAACAAACAGATATTGGTACTGATATTAAGTTTACGCGACGCGCCTCGAGTTGTGCGTTGGGCATGAGTTGAGTGATATTTCTGTCATTTTTTTATAATTTTACAGAAAACACTGGCAGTTATTACTACACAAATACCTGTGTATTGATATATTTCAACTAATTTTTAAGAAATTGATTGGTTCTGATAAATTTCTATCTTACCACAGATGAGGTGTACACACTGCTCACATGAGATTTCTTCAATGTGTTAGTTTGCAGAAAAATGTTTCAGCATCTTTAAACAGACATTTTAAAGACAAACTCCTGAACTATGTGTGAACTTCTGTTTTTGTGCATTCATTTCAAATTTTTGTTATCTATACTTGATTCAATGTTTGCATTTCTTTAGGAATAAATATTTAAAATAATACATTTCCTTATGTCTGCAAACACATAAGATGTATTTTACAAAGCCTTAACATACATATATAAAGGAAATAGGTATCCAACATATGTACAAGACATACATATCTATCGTATAGTCAATAGGACATTCGTATTTTACAAGCACTTGTGACCAGAAATAGGGGCCACAAAATATTCAGTAGCCCAGATTCCAAAAAACGCTGTCTGGCACTGAAAAAAAAAAAAAAAAAAGGAAGGAAGCAGGAGCATAGTGTTAGAATTTTTAGCACTTGCGAATGCTAAATAAAAATTTCCTGGCACCCACGTGGTCTGGGTAAAATTGACCATTATACAATTTGTACCTCGTTCTCCAAAACTAGTTGTCACCTAGTCACAGGACAAGCGAGGAAAATTAGTTAGCAACTGCATTCGTTTACTGAACTTGTTCGGCCTAACAAATAATTTGAACGAAATACATGAAATATTTTTTTTTTTTTTTTGAGTGGAGGTTTAACGACCACCGTGAGCAACTCATACATGAAATAAAACATCAAACTTGTTTCAATTGTTACCAAAACCACTTAATACTAACATTCTCATCATAATGCACTGTGACTTACACAAAACAAAAAAATACTTACCGAAAATAAATGCTGCGGTGCTTCAATTATTTAATTACTTAGAAATCCTTATTTTGTGTATAGAGAGACCTCCATCGCTTCGTACCAACATGGCGTCCGCGACCAGCCCGTTGCCATTCGACAGCACGTAAAAAAACAGGTATTATACCGCAATGGTTAAAACAGTTTAAACACCGTGAACATGTTGTTTATCTACCGAAAATTTACGGTTCATCGCCTGTTGGCGTGCTTACGGTCTGTAAACCGTTTTAATACAGTTGAAACACCGAGAATTCACAGCAATTTTTTACAGTGTGTTAACAAAAGCACTCTGGTGGATCTTCTGCTCTCATACCCCATGGACGCTAAACACTGACCTGATGGATATGTCTCTGGTACCTCCTGCTTTGAATGTGGATATTATTTGAGCCAGTGCCGTTTGTCTTTTAGCATGGACATTCCTGGTCACGGTTGTTCAGCACCAGTGGTCAACCACTGCACTGTCCACGGTGGGTGGTAATGCCTTCCATGTGGTATTCTCGGTACACACGTGACACCCTCGATGGAAGAATGTTGAATGTTTGCAGAACTTCGGAAATTAAATGTCCCATTTGTTTGACTCCACTATCATGCCTCGTTCAAATTGCGATAATTCACGTCGGCTTACCATAATCCTACTCGCAATTGTTCAACCAGACTCACGAGATTACACCTCGCAACTGATAAAAGTCGTGGCTTGCGTCGAAAGACTTTATACGACGGCAGCTACAGTTAAAGATTTGCATACTGCTATCCCATGACATTTGGTACTTCAGTTTACATCTACAGCATACCAGGCGTTCACCAGACATTTCCTTAACTGGCATGGATTTCACGGAAGTTGACTTTGCTCCCATATCTGTTTCTCTAACATGTCCCATATATTATCAATGAGGTTTTGATATGGGCTTTTTTGTGGTCCGTGAAGATGGTGGAATTCGCTGACACGCTCACTGAACCACCACAGAACGTATCTTGCGTGATGAATGCCCATGAAACAGCCGTCATCTGCTGCACAAAAAGTCAACATCGCAGGATGGACTTGATTGCCAACGATGTTCAAATTATCCATCCCACCTGCCAGTAATACTACGGGATTCGTCCCAATAGAACGTGTCCCACACCATGGCACCATTTCAAGAAACTTGGCTTCATGGGGATCCCCCCAAACTCTCTGCCTGCCGTCGGTACAGAACAAGATGTATCGAGACTCGTCGGACATATGACTTTTTTCCAGTCCCCCAGTGTCCAGTCACGGTGTTTCTGAAACCACTGCACGTCTACTTTTCGGTAAATCAGAGCGCTTGTTTTTGCTTAGTCATCCGAGCTGAGCAAAATTCAATTTCGGAATGCAGCATGGGAGGTGTGTTTGTCCACGTCTCCATCTCTGTCGACTCCCTGGAACGAATGGCCCTAACTTAGAAACGGATGACTACTGAATCGCTCATGGTGGTCGTTAGCACTTTAACCTGCTGAAACGAATTAACTCTCTGTTAGCAAAATGAGATGAGTGAAATCAGCTCGAACGAATATATTCGCTGTCTGAGAAGTGTGCAGGACGGGGCTGGAACGAGTGCTGTACTTACGCACCAGAAAGTATTGGTTTCCCGTAAGTTTTGTTATTCAATGTTGTCATTTAGGGGAAGATTGACACTAATCCTTTTTGACAGATTATCTGCTAAAAGGACTGTATCAATGGCGACAAGCCTAAGAAAGGGTAGAAAGAAGATGTTCGAGTCGCTAGTTTCGACCCAGTGCACTAGCTCTTCGCCATCATTCTTTGATGTCGGGGGACTAGCTCATCTCTACCTTTCCGCGGATTGGACGTATTGTGGAGCAGATAATATCTTATCACTTGTGACAGGTTTATGGCCGGTACTGCTGAGGTGAAAACGTGAAGGAATTGTTTGGAAGTAGCTTTCCTAACGCCCGGTCGCTATGTGAACATTGCTGTTTGAGGAGCGCATTATTTGGTTCGATACATCAGTCGCTTAAAGAGTTAAACACGAAAACACACAAACAAACAAAAACTGTGAATATACTCTAGTTGATATAGAAAATGACACACCAGGAAGTATTTGTTGGAGCGTCATGCGAATTCGTGGGTATGTATCGACAGTTAGACTATGTATATGATAGCAGTTGCGAACCAATCACGAGGCGGGTGAGAGAGCTAAAAGAGTAGGAAAGTTTGGTTGCCCTCATTTTGGCATGTGGACTATTGCATCGGAGTGACCTCGATGGCAAAAGCACGTTTAAGGTTTGGTTACGCTTGGGCGACGTCATCTGAAATTTACCATCACACCTCTACTTTCAGCAGAGGCTTCATCAAGGGGGTACGCGCGTATGGTTGATCCCTGAGTCTCATCGCGGCAGAAAAGTATTGGGATGCACAATTGACAGCCGAATGTGGCGACAATGATTGGACGAAGATAACGTGCGTCATCATAGTGGGAGTGTGACGCGCAGGCGGACGTTCGAACCCCTCGATCGTCGCATTCCACGACAAGCAATAATAGCTTTACAATCTGCAGACAGCGACATTAATTCAGGTATCCAGGCAGCTATGCATGTCCCCGTATCGACAAGGACTGTGAATCGCAAATTGGCTGATGAATGTTTGAGCTCTCACCAGCCATTGCGACGACTCCAACACACTGCAGCAAATCGCGGCGCAAGGTTGCAGTGGTTTCCGTATCAGACATGTGTGGAGGAACGACCGGAAGCATGTCGTATTGGGCGACCAGTCTCGCTTTTCTCTCAGCGCCGATGATCATCGATTGAGAGTCTGGAGACGACGGTGTTACCGGCATGACCTTTCTGCCATGTGCGAGAGTCATGCAGCTCCTCACTTTGGAGACATGGTTTGGAGCTTTACCAATTTCAACACCCGTTCTCCGGTCGTACGTCTAGTTAGCACAATGGCAGCACGACAATACGTCGATGAGGTGCTGCAGCGTGTTCTGTTGCGGGATCTCCACGGTATTCCTGATGCCCAGCTTCATCACTGTCTGCGTTAGAAGACAGTGCCTACAAGGTGTCCATGCCCTGTCCAGCGTGATTCCCAAATTTGTCTCCTATAGCGGCCGTATGTGACGTCATTGGTAGACGATTTAAAGTCTCTGCACGCCCCTCCTCTCGCAACGCTGATGAATTGGGGACACAGGTTAACTACTCATAATCATTGAATGGGAAAGTATCGCAATGTCGATGAATTGTGGACACAGGCTAACTACACATATCATTGAATGGAAAAGTCTCTATCTCAATGCCGATGAATTGTTTACCCAAGTTAAGTACATATAATCATTGAACGGGAAAGTATCTATCTCAATGCCGATGAATTGTTTACACAGGTTAACTACATATAATCATTGGATTGGAAAGTCTCTATCACAATGCCGATGAATTGTGGACACAGGTTAACTACACATAATGATAGAATGGGAAAGTCTCTACCTCAATGCCGATGAATTGTTTACACAGGTTAACTACATATAATAATTGAATTAGAAAGTCTCTATCGCAATGCCAATGAATTGTGGACACAGGTTAACTACACATAATCACTGAACAGGAAAGTCTCTATCTCAATACCGATGAATTATTTACCCAGGTTAACTACATATAATCATTGAATTGGAAAGTCTCTATCACAATGTCGATGAATTGTGGACACAGGTTAACTACATATAATCATAGAATGGGAAGTATCTACCTCAATGTCGATTAATTGTTCTCCCTGGTTAACTGTTGATTAGTAGTTGATTAGTAGTAGACCTTGGTTCCAAACTTTTTATGCGGCACTGTAATTCATCCCATGGGTGCTCGATGGGATTAAAATCAGAGCTCCTTGCATGCCAGTTCATACACGATTCGGAATTGTCGTCAAACCACGTCGTAACAGTCCTTTCTTTATGGCTCGGTACATTATCCTGCTGGTACCAACAAGGGTCAGTTCCATAGTATTGCCACAGAGTTGGTAGGGCATAATTGTCCAGAATATCGAGGCAGACGTGCTGATTAACAGGTTTTTCCACTATAACCAATGGGCACACGAGTACACTGCCAGCTCTAAACTTGACCGTAGGAACAGTACACTATGGTGAATAGCGTTCCCCCGGCTGCCGCCAT
The DNA here is from genome assembly GCA_039090855.1 of Macrothele yani. Classification (NCBI taxonomy): domain Eukaryota; kingdom Metazoa; phylum Arthropoda; class Arachnida; order Araneae; family Macrothelidae; genus Macrothele; species Macrothele yani. The sequence continues at coordinate 104,167,966 of CM076991.1, read as the reverse complement.
ACCGACTCACGGAAATCAGACTGATGGATCGTGCATCTGGAATCATCACTCCATAGGACCCGTTTCCACTGATCTAAGGTCCACGATAAATGTTCTTTACACCATGCTAAACGACGAGTAGCATTCCGAGTGGAGATGAAAGGCTTATGAGCAGCCGCACGACCACAGTAAACCATGGAATGAAGTTAGCTGCGAATAGTACGTGTACACACCGAGGTTCCAGCATTTTTACTCACCTGTACACTGAGGTCTATTGCAGTACTCCGTCGATTAGCTGTAACGACTCTCCTGAGGCTTCGACGTCCTCTATCACTGATTTTCTTTGGTCTGCTTTTACGTTTTGCTGCTTCAGGCACGCCATGTGTCTTTCACTTATTCAGTACATCCAAAATAGTTGACTTGGATATGTTTAAACGTCTCTCGGTTTCTGTTATGGACAACCCACTAATATAACACCCGACAATCTTTCCTTTCTCAAAGTCAGTTCTCTCCCGCCGCGACATTTCCACTCAACCTCAAAGTGCAATATGATCGCGGTCAGCTGCAGGCTTGTATTTATAACGTTTGCCGCTGTACCGCGCAGATTCCAATTTTGAGAGAAAACACGTTAATGTGTATGTGCAGATCCCGTCTCACACATTTTCTTAAAAAGACGGGAATTTAACGCTTAGGACTTGATCAGATTGACTACTTTTACAGCACTGTTCAATGTTTCATACAGCTCAGGGGTCATGTTTTTTGCAGCCAAACTTTGTTTATGTGTAAAGCCGCGTTCCCAATTGATGTCGAGGTTAACTGCGCGAATTGGGGCAACAAGACCACCTTTTTAGCCTGTCATTAAAGCAGCTCTATCGGTGGCTATACTGATGCACCAATCCCACTGTAAACCTAATTTAAGCCTTATAAAACTATAAAGGGTTTGAAAAATATTTTCTCCCTTCGTGTGTTGTTGTAGTTCTTTAGGTCCGAGTATATCGTCAGTAATTACGCTTTTCTGAGCATCAAAACACCGAACGAACAGAAACACCTGAACATCATTAGAAACGTCCGCTCATTCATCAATTTGGGTAGAAAATCGTTTGCCAAGTTTAATTTTTTCCACAGTTTGTTCAACAACATTTTGTGGCATTTCATGAATTCGGCGACCTGCCGCCCCGCCCCGGTGGCGCAGTGGTCTAAGCGATGGCCTCTGATCATTCGTCCGAAAGGGGTCCGGGTTCGAATCCCGGTGAGGCATGGATGTTGTGTTTGTCTTACGGCACTGGCTCTCTCCCTTCCCTGGAACCAGTCCCCCTAAATTAGGGACGGGCGACTGCTTATAGCTCATTGAGTTGCTCACGGTGGTCGTTAAATCTGCAATAAAAAAAAAAGAATTCCGCGACCTACAGTCGTATCAGAATTCGGAATCATGTTTACTGTGTTTGCAAATTTAGTATCTAACCTTTCATTGTCTACAATTAAAGAACCAGGAATAATAGAAAACTCTGCTATATATGATTTCTTATTTTTGGCTGTTAGCAATGCCAGTTCTTATGATATCTCGAAAGCCAACCTTGATGATTGTGTAAAATTGTGGATTATATGTTGGGGTTTGCTTATTTTGCTTACTCTCGTAACCTTTCGTTCAAACACCATCAACGAACTTATCCTTAAACGCACCGTAATTAGTAGTTAAGTGCCGTTGTAGAAAAGATGGTTTCATACTGTTATTTGATAAAGTTTGGATGCAACTTGCACATAGTGGGAGAGGTGGATCACACATATATGAAATGAATCCATATTTAATGTAAGATCTGTCGTAGTAGCGACACCTCCCCTTCTTATCCGCTTTCACATGTTTGGGGTTTTTAGGTTTAATCGTTTGTACGGAACTCACTTCAGCACTATTTGTATCGACACCACAAGTTGTCACAAAAACTGACACATTGCAGGATTATTGTGATTCAACATTATCACCCTTATAAATGCCACCCTTACCATCGCGCTTTCTTTTTACAATGAACTTATCCCTGGCAAACGAAACTTTTTCTAAATGTACTATAACGAAGTAAATTTTTCCGTCATTTCTGTCCACGCCGGGATTCAAACCCGGATCCCCTCATTCCGGAATAAGTCACTCTACCAATTGAGCTACGCGGACGTTTTATTCTGATTCCTATCTGCCTTTATGTCGTGTGCGTCCTTCGGGCAGGTACGTCACATCTCCTGGTACGTTACATCATCTCCTCCTTATTTTTTTTTCGAAGTGCTAGAGAAGGGATTCTCTTATTTTTCCTATCTCGCGGTGTGGAAAGAACATCACACCAATGCGAGATTTCGAACAGTCGGGTCATCCGGATAGTTCGGGCGCCATTATAACGAAGTAAATTTCTCCGTCATTTCTGTCCACGCCAGGATTCGAACCCGGATCCCCTCATTCCGGAATAAGTCACTCTACCAATTGAGCTACGCGGACGTTTTGTTCTGATTCCTATCTGCCTTTATGTCGTGTGCGTCCTTCGGGCAGGTACGTCACATCTCCTGGTACGTTACAGTACTTACAGTGAGAGAAAAAAGTTTCAGAAATGGTTGCAGTTCTAATCTCATTCCTCAAGGAGAAACTGCTGATAAAATACATGGAGTGAAAATGGCGGATGCACGGGAAGTTACATGCGAGCTTTGATTGTTTTCAGATCAAAGACGGTATTCTGTTGCTTGCTTCTCAACCGATAAGAAGGGTTTTTGACCCTCTCCGTCATCGCCTTGCCACTTTCAGCTTCCCTTGCAGTGGAGGGAAGTAAGGCTTTCGCTTGTCTGTCTACAATTCTTTCCGATGCTTCCTGAATATTGCCACTTGCTAAAAGCGATGCATTCGACTTATGTCTGCCCATTTTTTGCATTTAAAACATTTATTTTTTTTCTAGTATGGGGAATAATTTTTCTTCAAAAAGCCAATTATTAAATATTTTTGCGTACCCCTTCACGTACCACAGGTTGAATAGCACTGACCTAGAGAATATTATCAAAGAAGAGATAAACAAAAGGTAATCACAACGGTTTTTTTTTTCAGTGTATCCTACACGAATAACAATAACTCTTTTAATCATGGTGTTCATATTACTTTGTTCAACTCTTTCACGCCTCTATGTTTAAGTTATGCACATTTAGCTATTTGCAAAAGGGACAGAAGTGCAAATATGTTATGTTTACATTCAATCTTTCCTGAAAGGTATAACGTAATGTTTTTTTTTTCCGTGAGCAAGATGGGTGTTACGTTATGTCTAAGGAATGCTGAACTAAATAAAAATGCGATGCAATAGTTCCTAATTAAGCTTTTACGGCCAGACAAAACATAAACATAAGTCAACTTACGATAACTTTTTATTGGTCCAGCACGAATTTTAGTAGAACTCCACAATATAAGACAGCAGATATCAGATTACATTTATCTAATTGAACGTCTACACACACACACACACACACACACACACACACACACACACACACACACACACACACACACACACACACACACACATCCACACTGGCGACTGTTGTATTGTCCTTTTTATCCATCGTTCTTATCACAGTCATACGTCACTTTCACTCTGGCCTTAAATGTGTTGCCAACCTCATCTCATTCTCGTTTGAGGGAAAAGACATAACGTTAAGTTTGGAAGTATAAAGCAGAACAAACTCAAATTTACATAGGAAAAGGAACTAAAAACGAAAGTTATATTAAAATATACGTCACAAAGGTTTTATGCATTTCACAAATAATTTTTACATATTCTGCATTTTCATATGCACTTAAGTTTCTGCTTGTTTAAACCCTTTAACCAGCTAGAACGAATTAGCTCGGAGTTAGCAAAATTGTTTGAAATCAGTTCGAACGAATATATATATATATTCGCTGTCGAAGAAGTGGCCCAAACTCGATAGGAACGAGTGAACCTGCAGATCAGAAAGCGTTGCTTTTCCTTTAGGTTTGTCATTCAAAAGTGGTCATTTACGGGGAATGATTATCCTTAATTATTCCTATTATATTACTTTTTCTCTCGAAAATACTACAGAAATGGCAAAGAACCTAAGAAAGGAGAGAAAAGATGTTCAGGAACTTGCTTCTACCAACTGGGATGATGTCCGTGTCAGTGGGATTAGTTCTTCCCAATCATTTCTTGGGTCGGGGAGCAGAGAATAAAGCACTATAAGGGAAGCAGACTGTAAATTATAAGACTAAATGCCATAAGGGCGCACTTACTGCTAGCGACAGATTATAATGAATTAGCTTTATTTTGCTTTCCGCTAAGCTAATTATAATGAATAAGCTCTTTCTACCAGCTAGCTAATGATAATAATGAAGCTTTCCTACTGAGCTAAGTATAATGCTTCTGCTACTGAATGATATGCTTGTACTAAGCTTCAAATAGTGAATTCAAATGGTTGTTGTTACTAGTTAATTAAGAACATGAGTAAAGTCTCCTGCTAGTAGTGTAGTAATAGTATTGAACAAACTTATAACTGGTAGTAATGTTGTAGCAGTAATTAGAATGAATAAAGTCTTAACGCTGGTTGTTAATGGTAATAAACTAATGATATAAACCTAACAGCCAGACAGAGGTCTGACAAAAACTATGAATTGAGAAAGACGTACTTACTACAAGCTTTTTTATTATGCAACTCTTGGTCGTCCAAAGCACACACACACAACTTGTTTCACAATAATGAAGAATCCAACTAATCACATAGAACAAGCGATCTCCCTATAACAACAAAAGCTCTCCTTATAACAACAAAATCTCTCCGTACAACACCAACCGCTCTTTATAACAACAAAATCTCTCTCCTTATAACACCAAAATCTCTCCTTATAACAACAAAATCTCCCTTTCGCTATCGATGAACGCGCCTATATATACTGGCTACCACCACGTCATGACTTACACTCATTGCCAGATCTCATTCATCGGGTGAAATAATATTTCGTTCAGTAAGAAGATAATTTACATAGTAAAATAAAATAACCAGAGATAGTAAAATCAAAAGGAAAGTGAATATAGAGTATACATTACAAGATATATAGTCGATTCTGTCGAAATGAGAGATGGAAAGGAATAGTTTTACAGTAGCTTTCGTGTAACCCGGCAACTTTGTTAAAAGTTCTGTTTGAGGAGGACAGAAATTTTGGGCACAATTTCGTTGAGATACATCGGCCACTTAAAGGGTTAAAAATTAATATACGTTTTCCTTGTTTATTCTTCGAAACCGCTAATTCTCTTTTTTCTAAGAAGCGTCACTGCTTTGCATATAAAGACACTAGCTAAATACCCTTTCTTCGAAAGTGATGATATTAAAATATAGAGTTGAAATACAGATGATATATATGACATACAGTTGAAATGGTTATACACTGCACGTTTCTTCGCACTTTCGGGAAATACATGGCTGCCTGACTTATTCTACCAGATGACACACAAGCAATTTCGTTCATAACTCTAAATTTAAAATTTCAAGCCTACACGAAACAAATCAAAATATGTCGTTACTCTTCGCTTTCATCGTTAAAATATTAATAGACAACAGAACAAAATAATATTAGAAAACAGAACAAAATACGTTATTACTTTCAGCATAAATGTAAAAAGAACCTTGCTTATAAACAATTTTTTTCGAAACTGTATATTTGAAAGCTAGCAAGTCAGATGTTGAGCAAAATGGTGTTTCCATCGCTAATATCTCATGGGGGATACTTTTTCTTTTTTTCAAATTTCAATTACTTTGAAAATCTACCCGCATATTTATGTTTATTGCAGCCACCTTGCCACTTATATGACGTCACCGTTGCTTCGGTGAAAACAAATGTTGGTAATTTGACTTTGACTCAAAAAAAACAAAGCAAAAAAAAAAAAAACACTTATATGACGTCACCGTTGCTTCGGTGAAAACGAATGTTGGTAATTTGATTTTGACTCAAAAAACCTTGACATTCGATGTCAAACGATAATATAAATTTTTAAATGAAAAGCATATTATGATATAGCTCTTTTTACGTGATATTTTTAAAAGTTTTTTTTTGTTAAATAAATTTAAAACAAATCAAAAAACCTTGACATTCGATATGTCAAACGATAATAAATGTTTAACTGCAAAGCATATTATGATATAGGGCTTTTTACGTGATTTTTTAAGGTTTTTTCTTAAATAAATTCAGAACAAATAAATGTTGAACAAAATATATACTAAGCAGAACTTTAAACTTAGGGCGGGGCTGCAGTTGCTGGGCAACAATAGCTCGATGATTGCAAAACGTCCTAGCGTTATCAAAGCTGGGTTATTTAAAAAACCCATTTCGACCCACTTAAAGTTATCGTAGGAACAAATCCTTTCTTAGTGCGCCTCTATGTTGTAAAAAGAACATCCCTGCCAAATATGAAAGTTCTAAGTTCAGTAGTTTCTGAGATTCGGTGATGAGTCTGTGAGGTCTCTCAGTTTTATATGTACAGATTAAAGGAAATATAATTATTTAAATATATGTGAAGCAACGCATTTCTCACTATGTAGAAAATAAATCCTGACATGGCAAAACAATGACGTCGGAAATCTGTTTGGAGCGGGTTGTGTTAAGTGCTATAAAGCTGTTGTTTTCGCTGGGCAATTAATGTTACATCAGATGCAATAAATATGACAAGATGCGCGCAAACAATCAAAGAAAACCCCTATGTGGAGTTGGATTTTGTAAAAGGGAACATCCTTTCGTTTCAAAATTTTGTCATTTCTCTGAAAGCTGATGTTTTCTTTCCAATAGTTGATCATTACACGTTAAACATAAAGCAACAACAAGCAATAGGTCCACCAAATAGTACAGCGGCCAGAGTTGTCTTTTTTATTTCCTTTGGACGCTAAAAAAATGGGAAAACTTTTCTGTCAGAATCACGAACGTGCGCGGTAAGACTTCGGAAGTGCAAAAACAACACGATTTCTTCTGTTCCCTATGAAAGTAACAGAACTGGCAAGGAATCGACTGTTCATGAAAACAAAGTCGAAAAAAATTTAAAGAGAGTAGTATAAAAAAAAAAAAAGGATTTCCACTTTCCTCTTGAAGTTTTTTCGCGGATTAAACAAACAGGCTCCTTCTCAACAAAGCAGCGAGCTCACGATTTGAGAAAACCTTCTCTTAAAAACAGATGACGTTTGAAGAACGGAAAGCAACCGTCTCCCATACAATTCGCCGTGTCTGAAAGCTACAGTGAAAGAAAACTTGACGATTGAACACCGAATAACGAAACGTGTAAGGATGGTAATAGTAAAGTGTTGGAACATGGTCCAAGATACCGGACAAAGTGGCTCAAGCGGGTGCTAAGGAAAGGCCTAAGATTGCAGAGCAGAAATCGAGTGTAACGTCCGTAAAGAAAAAAAATATTCTTTTTCACTTGGAGGTACAAAAGGGAGAGGAATTGATTGGTTTTGGGTGTAACGTTTGCCGATGTGAACATCACAGCTGTCAATGTCGACTAAAAAGCATCAGAGATAGAAGTATTCTTTATCCTCTCCTTCCCTTTTCTTTTCTTTTTTTTTTTTTCAGCACAGCTCCTTCTTTCTTGTTCTCGTGTAACATACAGTCTTCTGCTCATAATGCATTTTTTGTACGAATGCCTTCCATGAAAACGTTACCTACTTCTTTTTCACTCGCCCACACATTCTCTCGCCACACATTCGACACTCATGGGATCCTTAAGAGGCAAAGGTGGTAATTTATGAGATGGTGCGGAAAAGCGCCTTATGGATGAGGGTATGCAAAATCTGCATGTGCGAATGTGATTGCTGAAAGTCTTTCACTTATTCCCATTTCAATAAAATAGAATCTCACGGAAAGACGCGCAGAATAAAAATTTTCAAAGGTGTTACTATTATTTGGAAAAAAAAATCAATTCTTTGTGAACATCTGAAGATTTCGGAAGGTTTTCTTGATAGATCAACGAACAGATGTTTTTTCTAACACAGAGAAAATGCCACTATGCGATTTTCACATTTTTATTTCGTCAATAGATTATTTTAATTAAAAATAAAGATGAATTTACAAAGAAATCATATGACGAAATAAATTTCTACTTCATATTTGTCCACGCCGGGCATCGAACTCGGATCCCCTCACTCCGGAGTAAGTTGCTCTCCCAACTGAACTACGCGGACGTATGCTCTCGCTGCTGTGCGTTCTGCGGTGCATGCATGTCACAACCATGAACAATAACTACTAATAACAGTTCTTGTATTAATTCAGTCGGCTCTTTGGCGCAGTGGTCTAAACGCTGGCTTCTGACCTTTTGTACGAGATGGGTGCGGGTTCCGGTGAGGCATGAATGTTTTTTTCCCCTTTCCTGGAACCAGTACCACAAAATTAGGGACGGGAAAATTCTTGTAGCGCATGCCGATTTTATGCATCTGTAACCGGGGCTTCCATATTTATCAGAAGCGAGATTCTGTAGCCATTTTTGTGATACAGAATTGGAATCATTTCCTTTCAATTCCCGCCATTTGGACGAAAGGCAAATGAGTATTTCCTTTCCCACGCGACGCAGCAGATGGCAATTAGGGAATCTTGCGTTTTTCGGAGAAGAGACATCTTAGGGTGTAGCCGGAGGGAACGCGGTGGCAGGGGTCGACGAAGGAAGATAGTTTTAGCGGGGGTGCAGTATGCTTCGGGTCGAAAGGGACGGAGGAAGGAATAGTTTTTGAGTGGCCGGAAAGAGAGAGAAGGATTTTCGGCGGTGTAGAATACTGAGGGAGAACGGAAAGAATGAAAGCACGAAAAGGACAGAAGCTTGGTGACATTCCCTGTTTGATCTGAATAAACGTTTTCCTCACTGCAAAATTTAGCTTCAGTCGATTCACTTTTCTACGGTTTGTAATGTTTTTATCTGCTCCAGATGGAATAATTACGGATTAAACCACCGATACCGAACTTACGGCAAAGGAAGCAAAAACGAATCCTCCACACAGGGTGCTGTTATAGAATTCTGCTCCAAGCCCTGTAACATTTAAATGGCGCCCGAACAGGGACTCTCTCTAGATCTTCCATTCACCGGTACGGAACCCGAGCATCTTTATTAAGCAGCGTGGAACTCGAGCATCGCCGATGAAAAGCAGAGCGGTTCTTCGGTATTTGGTTCTTCAGTGCAGCAACGTGGAGTCTTCAACTCACCGACGTGGGACCTGAGAGTATTTTATTCCTCATCGTGGAGACCTGTTCCGGTTCGAATTTTCCTACAGATTGGAACATTTTGGATGGACCAGTGATATTGCTACTAGACTTTGTGTGACAATCAAAACTGTGTGTGTCAAAAAACATTCTGGATTATGAAGTCAAGCGACGTGCTGTAAGTAAAACTTATTTTCTTCCATTTTTAAAGTCCACCCACTCTTACAGTGATATCCCACAACACACGCCGCCAATAATCAGAACATATATGCACCATTATTGCTGAACGTTAAAATTTGTGATATCTGAAAAACATTTTTTCATCGATTCTTTTATATAACAAGCATTTTTTGGTATTTTCTGCAGCACCATGTATTGCATGAAACTCAATGCCGAGAATTCCACTTCGGAATGTTTTAACGCCACAGAACCCTATAGCAGGGATGCACAGCCCCAATTAGATACTCAAGGGAGCATGTTGCACCTGATGATGAAAAAACTTGAGGCTAGTGATAAAGCTATTAAAGCACTGACGGACGAAGTGATCGCGTTGAAAATGCAATTGCAGAAAGAGAAGCTTCGTGAAACAATGGGATACCGAGCCCCTAATATTCAAAATAGGAAGAAATGTTGTTGGACCTGTGGTTCACATTTTCACCTGCGGCGGCATTGCAGGGAAAAGCATCCCTCAAATTTCTTCGGCAGGCATTATTACAGGCCTCAACCCAGGTCACCTCCTAGAGATGACCGACTGCGGTGGCAGAGAAGCGAAAACTGCGCGCCGTCGGACACTGTTCAGAGTGCCCGAAGAGAGAACTGGAGAGTCGGAATGGGTCGGAAAGATAAATCACCGCTGAGGAATTCTGTGCATAATTCTGTGCACTTCAGAGATGAGCAGCCGCCCAAGACTGAACATGTCGACACCTGTTTCGTCATTAAAAAACTTAGCTCTCCGAAAGCAGATATTGGGAAGAGTAAGAAATTTGATCATTTGTCTGAAGGTCCATATCGCATCATAAGCATGATGGATGACGTCAGTGAGAATTTGCAATTAGTTTGCAATCCGAGAAAGCAGACAATTGCTCATTTTGATCAGCCACACCGATGCCCTACCGGGACATCCAGACAGACGGAAATGACAACAAAAACTCAAACAGCACGGCGAGATTCATCCAACGAACAAGAACGACATTTTCCTTACCGGCGTGGGAATATACCTGATGCAACCATGGAGACTTACATGGGAAAAGGTTATCAACCCCCAAAACGTGGAACGAGATACAGCTGAACCATGTCGTCATTGATATGGAACCAGCAGATCCGGGTTACAATCTTAGGGAACGCAATATCTTCGGCAAGGTGCGACACACAAATAGGCAACGAGTGTGATTCTTCAGTGCTGTTGAAACTTTTCGACATGTTGAATCATCGACTGCAAATAACGTGCCTGCAATATGTTGCGTAATCATTCATATTTGGTGATGAACTATCCACACCAAACGTATTTTTTTTCCATTTGTATTTCAGTGATAAGAATAATTTTCAATTTGCGAAACGTGTACATACGAACATTTTGTGTTTACATGAACATTTCCCAAAAGACAATTTAAGTTTTTGTGCATCAAATTGATAATTTGCACTAACGTGATTTTTATATGCTGTCACGGACATTAATTTACGCTACTCCTTTTAAGTGGTTAGATGGACAATGATCATCTATGATCTTATTGAACTTTAAGCGGAGTCATTCAAAGACTGAAGAAATGCATTGATTTTTTGCAGTGTTATTTATCTCAACTCGTTTTATTGTATATAATATTAGCGTAAGTAATTTTAGTATATAGAAAATTGCAGTGTAAGTGTATATAAGATTTTGCGAAAATTATTCAAGAGTTCAATCGGTAGAAAATTGCAGTGTAAGTGTATATAAGGTTTGAGAAAATTATTCAAGTGTTTAATAGGTAATTTATCAGCATTGTCAAAACTTAAATTTTTCTGCATTTCATGTTTCAACTGAAAGAAAATTTATGCATATTTTGTCGTACAGTTTTCGGAAATTTTCAGCGTAGATCAGCATTATAAACTTAAATGAGGGGTTAATACAAACTGGACAAGAATGGTTGTACAGAGGTAAATTTTGAGAATTAATTGCACCGTGAAGTTAAATTCTTGTAGAGATCAATAGTAAAATTGTAATGTAGGAATGAAGTGGAATGGAGATAGCGATGAAAATATCAAGTGTAAAGTATTATTTGTGGTAGGTATCTGTACATGTATTTTTCAGGAGAAGTGTGATTAGCAACCATGTTTGTATATATGTAATATCAGAAAATGTTCTGGAACCCATCATGCTAGTTATATTTCAATGTGCTTGCTGGAAATCTTTCGTCAATTTTATCGTCAACTATGTTTTAAATTATTTTGCCATTAGGTCATCGTCGTGAAGTGTATGGATATATGTTTGCCAAAGAAATCAAGGAGAATAGCTGAATGTAAACCTTAGCATGCAGGTACCTCTTCAAAATCATGTAAAATTGCCCGCCCAATATTGTATTGTCACAAGCTTGTCCTGATTCGAATCAATCGCGTTGGTTAATGTAGGCAAAAAAAATTAGGCTGTCTAGCGCCACCCTCATTTTTATTTTGGCGGGGGAGATTTTGTAACCGGGGCTTACATATTTATCAGAAGCGAGATTCTGTAGCCATTTTTGTGATACTGAATTGGAAACATTTCCTTTCAATTCCCGCCATTTGGACGAAAGGCAAATGAGTATTTCCTTTCCCACGCGACGCAGCAGATGGCAATTAGGGAATCTTGCGTTTTTCGGAGAAGAGACATCTTAGGGTGTAGCCGGAGGGAACGCGGTGGCAGGGGTCGACGAAGGAAGATAGTTTTAGCGGGGGTGCAGTATGCTTCGGGTCGAAAGGGACGGAGGAAGGAATAGTTTTTGAGTGGCCGGAAAGAGAGAGAAGGATTTTCGGCGGTGTAGAATACTGAGGGAGAACGGAAAGAATGAAAGCACGAAAAGGACAGAAGCTTGGTGACATTCCCTGTTTGATCTGAATAAACGTTTTCCTCACTGCAAAATTTAGCTTCAGTCGATTCACTTTTCTACGGTTTGTAATGTTTTTATCTGCTCCAGTTGGAATAATTACGGATTAAACCACCGATACCGAACTTACGGCAAAGGAAACAAAAACGAATCCTCCACACAGGGTGCTGTTATAGAATTCTGCTCCCAGCCCTGTAACACATCACATGCAAAAGTCCCTAAGATTTTCCAATTTTTAGCATGTCTTTTCTAAACAAGTTAGTAAAACTATGCAATACATTGATTATGATACGCTTTCCAATATACCAGAAATCATTACTTAAGTTATGAGGATAATGGCTGTGGAATAAATCTCGCTCATGTGTCCTGACCTTTGACCTCATTTCAATGATATTGAACAGAATTGGTTCAGTATACCTACGGAACGACATACTAAAGTTTTGTCGTAATAAAAGCATTTTTAGTCAAGTTATGAGGATGAAGACTGTGGAATAAATCCCGCTCCTGTGCCCTGACCTTTGACCCCATTTCGATGATATTCAAAAGAACCGATTAAGTATACCTCCGAAACAACATGATAAAGCTTTGTCGCAATCGAAGCATTTTTACGTTAGTTATGACGCATGAAGGCGATGGAATGGATCCCGCTCCTATGCCCTGTCTTTTGACCCCATTTCGCCCATTTTCATTATGGTTCGTCCCCAGGTTGTCCCCTACCACATACTAGAATTTCATCTAAATCAAACCGTTTTTGCGCGAGTTATCATGCGGACAGAAAAACAGACGAACAAAGCTGGAGCACATACGATTCTTCAACCAACGGTTGGAAAATGTAAAAAAGATCGTTCTCATTCTACCGGTTTGTCCGTCCGTCCGTCTGTGGACACCATATTTCTGCAACTATCAGTCCGATTTTAAAACATTCTTTTTGCATGGAGACAAGCGAATCATTACCCCTTATCTGGTTTTTTGTTACGATGCAATATTTCACCGCTAGAGGGCATAAATGCAGATGATATCAAATTCAAAATACATTTTACTCCATATATTTGCTTCTAAACATCCGACTGAATTTTTTTTTACCTTTCGATTTCATTTATATCGAAGACTATTTTAGGTATAGTCACGTTTTCAAGTTGGACGTATATTTTCCGCTAGGGGGCGTAAAAGTAAATTGCGCAGCACCCCAAATCCCTGCTTCTAAAACTCCGATTTGAGAAATTCTTTCTGCATCGGATACAAATCCTAAAGGGAAATCCTCTGCATATGATTTCCACTTTTTGGTAAGAAAACTGTTTGGCTACCAGGGGGCGTAAATGTTAATTTCTGCTTCTGATGTATTTGCAGCAAAATCTGAGCTTCTGAAATCTCGATTGAAAATTTCTCTCGTGGACCAATACCACTCACATCGATAAACCTTTTCGGAATATTTTCTTCCTAAAATAATACATAGTTTCTCCGTCACGGGGCGTAGACGTATATCTTATTTTTGTCAAAATCCCTGCTTCTAATGGTCCAATTTGAAAAATTCCTTTTTTTTTTTTTTTTGGATAAAGTATCCAGTGCAAAATGATTTTCATATAATTTAAAATTTGCAAGGAACTTATACACTTTCCTAAAGGAGGCGTTAATGTAAATTGCGTTTTCCGCGATATCTCTGCTTCTGAAACCCCGATTTTAAAAATTCTTCCTGTATCGCATACAGCCCTGATGGGAAATGTTTTTCACTTAATTTCTAATATTTGGTAAAAACGTCCTGGCCACCAGGGGGTGTAAGTGTTAATTTCTGTTTCTGTTGTATTTGCAGCAAAATCTGTGTTCCTGAAAACTCGACTGAAAGAATTCTCTAGCGGACCGATACTGCTCACATTGAAAAACCTTTTGAGAATACTTTCCTCTTAAAATAATGCAGGGTTTTTCCGCCAGGGGGCGTAGATACATATCTCATTTTTTGTCGATATCTCTGCTTCTAAGAGTCCGATTTGGAAAATTATTTCTTTATTGGAGAGCGTTTCCGCTGCGAAATGTTTCTAATGCAATTTCAAATTTTCCTTGAAGCGTAAGTCTGCCACCACAGGGCGTAAGTTCACGTTGTAAGTAAGTTGTAAGTTGCGTAAGTTCCGTTTTCAACAATATCTGCGAGAATAAAAACCCAATTGAAAAACTGCCTTCTCGGGTCAGATACTACCGTTTTCCATACCGGTCCATTGACTTAGAATAGCTTTGTTGCATTTAATTTTAGTCAGAATGGATTCAAAAGACGTAACCATTGCAAATGAAAATTCGGTGTCATCTTTCTTGTTAGCTCTGATACTGATATATTTGAACGTTACTTAATATCACGAAACAGGGGTTTGAATTACACAACTTAGGAAAGCGCATTTCATCATTTGGCTACCAGGGGCGCATTTCGTCATAAAAGCACTTAAGAACGAACTTTCTTATCGAGGCAACATATCCCTGTCGAAGACCCCCACGCATCATTAAAGGAAATAGGCGCTCACACTTTCTTACCGGTACAGAGAAAAGGGACAAGTCTTTCTCCTATACACTGTATGGAGAAGCTATTATTACCAACACCGTGAACGAGAAGGAGAAGATTTATATGTTGACGATCCTTACGACTTGAATGGCAGATATCCTCGCGGAGTACCCACTTCTGCGATGTGAAGACTGACTTATATACCAGGCAAAGTTAACCAATGAACTAACTCCCTGCATCGAAGGTCACATAATGGACTAACTCCGGCGAAAGTGCAGAGAGAAAGGAATAGACAGTTGAAGTTAAAAACTTGGTCGGAGAGGAAAGCATTTCCTCCGGGATGTAAGCAGAATGGAGAAAAAGACCGAACTTACACTGAAAATAAACAAAATCGTTTGTAGGAAGTAATAAGCATTATGCCATATTAATATTTCCTCCTAATCAGGAAATTAAGGTTTTTCGTGAAACTTAATTCGTATTTCTTTCCAGCTTCAGTGAGATAGAGAACCTGTAATCTGTATTCAGTTTCCTGGCGTTGATGCATTCAGCATTCCGTGTTAGACACACGTATCAACAAAATTACTAACCACGGCAGCAAAATGGTGTCCGCTCCAACAAGTGACTTCTCCGCCTATAGTTTGCGTCACAGGATTTTACAACCAGTAAATACTAAAATGGGATGTAAGGTCAGGTGATGCGTAACATCACAGCCTCTCCTTGACAAATGTCAACCCCGCCTTCTCGTGGTGCATCCTGTTCCCACTAAAGGGGCTCTGACGACCGCCAATAGCGGTATAACTATACCATCGGGATCAGAGGAAATGCTATCCCACACTCACCAACCCGCTTGGCCAGCGTGGTGAGTTATGGCCAAACACCTCCAAAATGACTCTACAACTTAAATCTTGGCCCTCAGTCTCCGGCAGCTGGAATGTACCTGGCCAAGGCAGCGGCCAGTGCGACATGAAGGCAGAGGGTGCTAAGAATCCCCGGAGGACCGGACTAGGCTGCCATTTGATGCTGACCTTGGCTACCTATAACGGACGCTCCCTATCTTCTGATTCAAGGCTTCTTGAATTGGAAGAGGAACTACAAAGGATCAAGTGGGACATCGTCGGGCTAAGTGAGGTAAGGAGAAAGGAGAAGATCTCATTGAACTGAAAAGTGGACATCTCTTCTATTATCGTGGGACAGATACTGGCAGAACTAGTGGTGTTGGATTTATAATAAACAAGAAACTGAAGGATAAAGTGGTAGAAGTTGAAAGTTCCTGTGACAGAGCTGCACGACTCGTTATCCAACTCTCGAGAAGATACCAGGCTCAGATTATTCAAACCTATGCACCCACCACAAGTCATCCTGAAGAAGAAATTGAAGAATTTTATGAGGAAATTCGTGATCTAAATAATAAAGGTAAGCAGCACTTGAAGATAATTATGGGAGATTTCAATGCAAAAATAGGGCAACGGCAACAGAATGAAACTTCAGTAGGTAAATTCGGTCACGGCAACAGAAACCAGCGTGGAAATACTCTCGTTGAGTTTGCAGAGGCAGAAGGATTTTTCATCTTGAACTCCTTTTTCAAGAAAAAGCCACACAGGAAATGGACATGGAGACATCCAATTGGGACGACAAGTGAAATTGATTTTATTAGGTGTAACAAAAAATTCGTCATCGAAGACTGCAGTGTGCTGAACAAGTTCAACACAGGTAGTGACCATAGATTGGTGAGATGTAAGATGCACCTCAACACTAAACTGGAACGTGGCAAGCTCATAAGACAAACAAAATGTATTGACATAACCAACCTTAAAAACACCATAATACTTTCAAGTTGGAACTGAAGAACAGATTCTCTGCTTTAGAAGGCCTAACATCGGAAGAAGTGGATATTTCGGAAGTTAACAGAAAAGTAACCAAAGCTCTAATGGAAACAGCAACAAAATTAGCTGGGTCTAAGAACAAGTTGCATGTGAACAAATTATCAGGAAAAACCAAAATGTTGATGCAAAAAAGAAGAGAGATGAGGACAACTAAAGTAGATGTGACTTCCAAAGTGGAATATATAGAGCTATGCAAGACAACACGAAAAAGTATCACAGAAGACGTAAGGTAATTCAACTGTGAGCTAGTGAGGAAAGCAATTGAAAACAACCAAAGCCTTAAGATAGCAAAGGGACATCTCAGTAAGGGAAGAAAACAGATTATGGCTCTGAGAAAAGAAGATGGTTCTATAACAAGAAATAGAGGCGAAATTTTGACAAGAGTGAAAGATTTCTACTCCAAATTATATGAAAGGGATGATACATGTTCTCCAGACATCATGAAAGGTACCAGAGTTCTTCCAGTCCTCCCAGCAGAAGTTGCTCATGCAATCAAGAACATGAAGCGAGGGAAAGCTCCAGGAGAAGATGGAATTACTATAGACATCATACAAGAAGCAAGTGGAGAAATTGAAACAGTACTCGCCCAAATTTTCACTGATGCCTTAATGAAGGGAAGATTCCTGAGGATTGGAACAATGCTACAATGATCCTGCTACATAAAAAAGGTGACATTGAGGATCTCAGGAACTACAGACCTATCAGCCTCCTATCAGTGGTTTATAAAATCTTCACTAAAGTTCTTTCACACCGCTTGAAGGTAACACTGGACATGGCTCAACCGAGAGAACAAGCTGGATTCAGGAGTGGCTACAGCACAATAGATCATATCCACGTACTGAGAGAACTGATTGAAAGAGCGAGGGAATATGAACTTCCATTGTGCATGGCTTTTATCGATTATGAAAAAGCCTTTGATTCGGTGAAACCATCAGCAGTTACCACGGCTCTGAAATCCTGCGGTATTGAAGATGCATACATTAATATTATTAATAACATCTATGGAAATGCAAGTGCAAAGATTCGGCTGTTTGAAAATACAACACACATAAAAATTGGAAAGGGAGTGAGACAAGGTGACACCATATCTCCGAAGCTCTTTAATGCCACATTGGAAAATGTCTTTCAATCACTGAACTGGGAAAACAAAGGGATAAAGATTAATGGAGATTATCTAACCCACCTTCGTTTTGCTGATGACGTAGTCATTTTTGCAACTACCCCATCAGAGCTGCAGAGTATGATCCAGGAACTTGCTGACAAGAGTAAAGAAGTGGGATTAAAAATGAACTTTCAGAAGACAAAAGTGATGTTCAATGCTTTTACAAGAAATGAAGATTTATCGATTGATGGAGAAAAACTGGAGATAACAGATACGTATGTTTATCTTGGACAGCAGATATCAAGTGAGGGTCACATTGATGAAGAAATTAATCGGCGTACAAAACTTGCCTGGAGAGCTTTTGGAAGAAACAGCATAATTTTCAAGAGCAGTATGCCATTATGTCTTAAAAGAAAAGTGTTTGATCAATGCATCCTTCCAGTGCTTACGTATGGTGCAGAGACGTGGACCTTAACTAAAAGAGACATACAAAAGCTGCAGACAACTCAAAGTAGCATGGAGAGATGCATGCTTGGTATAACCAGGAGAGATAAGAAGAGGAACTCGTGGATCCGAAAAATGACGAGAGTAGAAGACATCATGATCAGAGTTAAATCCCTGAAATGGCAATGGGCTGGACATACTGCCAGAAGGACAGACCATAGATGGACAGCCGAAATTTTAGATTGGATTCCAAGGGACAGGAAAAGACCCAGAAAAAGACCACATGGGAGATGGGTGGATGAAATTCGTAAATATGCGGGAGTGACATGGAGGAGACTGGCACAAGACAGACCGTTGTGGAGGAAACTTGGGGAGACCTTCGTCCAGCAGTGGATTGATAATGGTTGACAATGATGATGATGATGATGAAACACTAAAATTAAGATTCTTCTTAGATTGAGGTGGTGAATCAAAATTACGAATCACGGTTCCTCAATTTGAATATTTTGCGCATCACATGTCAAAGTACATGTGGTATCCATGTTTAGCTCTGTGTTAGAAAGCTTTATAATGTTTTGCATGTTTTTAGTTTGCGTGTCCAAACACAACTAAAAAGCTAAAAGCGACGCTTATAGTCAGATTCTCTCTGTCTCTCATATATATCATCATCATCATCATTGTCAACAATTATCAATCCACTGTTGGATGAAGGTCTCCCAAGTTTCTTCCACATTTGTCTTGGGCCAGTCTCCTCCATGTCAGTCCCGCATGCTAACGAATTTTATCCACGCATGTCCCACGTGGTCTACTTTTGTGTGTTTTCCTGTCTCTTGGAATCCATTCTAAAATTTCGGTTGTCCATCGGTGGTCCGTTCTTCTAGCAACATGTCCAGCCCCTTGCCATTTCAGGGATTTTACTCTGATCACGATGTCTTCCACTCTTGTCATTTTCCTGACCCACAAGTTGCTCTTCTTATCTATCCTGGTTACACAAAGCATGCATATCTCCATGCTGCTTTCCGTTGTCTGCAGCCTTTGTATGTATTTTTAATATAAGGACCATGTCTCTGCGCTCCATGTGTAAGAACTGTAATGATGCATTGACTAAGCACTTTTCTTTTAAGACATAATGGCATATTGCTCTTAGAAGTTGTACTGCTTCAAAAGCTCCCCAGCCAAGTTTTATACACCGATTAATTTCTTCATCAATGTAACCTTTGCTTGATACCTGTTCTCCAAGATAAATGCAGGTAACTGTTATCCCGAGACTCCCCCATCAATCGCAAAATCTTAATTTCTTGTAAAAAGCAATGTACATCAGTTTTGCCTTCTAAAAATCTATTTTTAATCCCACTTCTTTACTCTTGTCAGCAAGTTCCTGGATTATATTCTGCAGCTCTGAGAGGGTAGTTGCAAACCAGAAAAACGAAGGTGAGTTAAATAGTGGCAAAAATTCTCTCGCCCAACTTATTTTTCGAGCGTTTCTTCTCCCTCCGCATTGCTTTCCTATCAATATTCTTCAACTAGCACAACGAGATTTCATTGTGCTGTTGCTATTTCGTCCTGTGTGCCACCATTTCTATTCCAGGGCACTCTGCAGATGGCTTTCGCGGCCTCGTTAAATGACAAATGTTATTAAAAGTTAGTTAATTTGCTTGTTACACTTGATCATAGACTGAAATGCCAAAAGTCATGGGATAGCATTATGCAAATTTTTAACTATCGCTACCGTCTTATAAAGGCTTAGATGCACTCCGCGTTTTTTAACATTTGTGAGGTGTAATCCCGTGAGTCAGGCTGAACAACCGCCAGTAGGATTATGGCAAGCCGACGTGAATTATTGGAGTTTAAACGAGCCATAGTAATGGGAGCCAGGCGGATGGGACATTCAATTTCCGAATTTTTTTCCAAAATTTCAATATTCCTCGATCCATGGTGTCACGTGTGTACGAACAATACCTCATGGAAGGAATTACCACCCACCGTGGAGAGCGCAGTGGCCGACCATGGGTGTTAAATGATCGTGACCAGCAGCGTCTGACCAGGATTGTCCATGCTAACTGACAAGCGACACTGGCTCAAATAACATCCACATTCAATGCAGGTGGCACCTGAGACATATCCATTATGTCAGTGCAGTGTAATGTAGCACCCATGGGGTATGGGAGCAGACGACCTACCAGAGTGCCTTTGTTAACACCACGACATCGGACACAGCGCCTCACCTGGGTGCGTAAACACGGTAATTGGACCCTGGAAGACTGGCAACATGTGGTGTGGCGTGGTCCGATGAGTCACGCTTCCAGTTGTTACGAGCTGATGGTAGGATTCGGGTGCGACGCAGACCCCATGAGTTCATGGACCCAAGCTGTCAGCAAGGAACTGTGCAAGCTGGTCGTGGTTCCATACATGTATAGGGTGTCTTTACCTGGTACGGTTTGGGTCCTCTGGTCCTCGTAAACACGTCATTAGCCGAAAATCGTTTTGTTGCTCTGCCGACCGACCATTTGCAGCCCTTCATGAACTTCATATACCCAAACAACGATGGGATTTTCCCAGCAGACAATGCACTGTGTCATCGGGCCCTGGTTGTCTACAATTGTTTCGAGGAGCATTATGGACAGTTCCGAAGGATGGTGTGGTCACCACGTTTTCCCGACATGAAGTCAATAGAGCACTTATGGGACGTGGTGGAAAGGTCCATTCATACCAGAGATGGAAACGGGTCACGGGTCAACGGGCCGGGTGAAGGTGTTTCCGCACCGATTTTGACCCGGTTTTATTCCCGTTTTATTTTTGAAAAAAGAAAAATATATTCCGAAGAAAAATGCACGTTGTGGAATTGTGTAGTCGATACTGGTGCCTACGGAGTGAATAATGATTTGCCATGCAAAAATATTGTCGTCTCTTTCTTAAAGCAACGAATATTTCCACCAACCAAAGTCAAACGCACCGACACCATATCGTAAAAAGATACTTTCTTTGCGTTCTTTTACAGTGCGATTGTCCAGAGCATGGTACAGGCAAACGCCATTCGCCTGCTTCTCAGCTGATTCACTCTCACCGTGCGAAGTTCACTGTATGACTAAGAGTTACTTTTCACATCGCATCTCTTACATTGAGCATTCAGAGGTTTTCGACTGATGTGCTAACATCCCGATCCCATGACATGTCATGTCGAAATTAACCACTTATTTGTTAATATGGATGGATTTAATATTAAGGAGGTTGAAAATAGCGTCGAGGCCAACAAATACGTGCTTGTTCAAAATCACAAGGGGAAGAGAGAATGCTGGAAATTGTTTCGTCTAATCAAGGAACCGGTAAATAATTCTGTGTTGTTTGGTCTTGCTTGTTGTTCAAAATGTGGAAAGTGTATAATTACAAAGAAAGATGTCGACGGTGTAATAAAAGATTATGGAACCAAATATCTAACGGACCATATGAAAGTATGCGCACCTCCATCAAAGTTTGGAAAGAGTGAACAATCCAAATGCATTTAAAAAAATCCATTTGTGTAATCGTAAATAATGATTCCCATTTGTAATATACTCCATGGTCACGGTCATAGTCAGCCATTACTTCTGGATTACGCAAAATAGTGGCACTAAATGGCACTAAAACTTAGGAAGTAACCAAATTGTGTTATTAAAAAAAGGATTTCAGTTATTAAATATCAAGCAGTTATTAGGATGAATATATATATTGCTTTGATGTGTATATACACTATCTACTAACAAATAATTGGACACCTGTGATAGCAAAGGAAAACGAAGTTTATTCACACTTCAATAGTTGGTGGAGCCTCCAAGAGCGGCGATTACAGCTTCGACCCTCCGGGGCATACTCTCAACCAGGCGTTGTACGACGGCTAGCGGTATTTTCTTCCACTCGGCTTGGAGAAGACAGGTCAGTTCCTTCCCCGATTTCGGACGGTAGGGGCACCCCTTAAGTCGACGCTCCAACTCATCCCAGAGGTGCTAGATAGGGTTAAGTTCCGGGCTCTGCGTAGGCCAGTACATTCGGTTAGCCGCATTGTCACCATACCAAGCCATGGTGGACCTCGCAACATGACAGGTGGCACTGTCATTCTGAAAGTAACATGGGTCCACCCCGTAAAACTTCCTCAACGTAGGAAGCGCATTGTCATCCAAAATGATGCAGTAGGTCTCGGCGTTGAGTCTACCAGGAATTTTGACTAAGGGTCCCGTGCCATACCAGGAGAAACACCACCATAGCATAATTCCCCCGCAGCCGAACTTCACAGTTGGCGCAATACATTTCGGCAGGAGGCGTTCTCCAGGCAGACGCCAAACCCAGACCCTGCCATCCGAATGGTAGAGGGTGAACCTTGATTCGTCGCTCCAGAGAACCTGTTTCCACTGTTCAACGGTCAACTGCCGAAGTTCTTTGCATAACGTTAGCCGAGCAGCGCTATTGGACTTGGTGATCAAATGCTTGTGGACGGCAGCACGTCCATGACAACCGAGGAGATAAGCTTACTTACGGATGGTATTCATCAAAAGAACACTCCTGGATGCCTGTTGAAACTCCTCGCGGATGTGGCCCATCGATTTGGTGCGGTTCTTCCGAATTTCTCTGGCCAGCATCCGTCGGTCTCTAACTCCTAGTTTTGTGAGTCTGCCGGGTTGGGGCACATTCCGACAGTCACCTCTCATCTTCCACTTGCCAATCACGTAGGCACTGTCGATTTTGGGTACTTCAACTCGCTGGATATGTCACGTATGGATCGACCATTTCTGTGATACCCGACGATTACACCTATCTCGAAATCAGAGAGCTCCAAACTGCGTGGCATCTTGCATGCGACTGGTTCGGTTGTTGTTTCCACACGATATTTAACGGCGGCGGCCGTGACGTGTATCATGACCGCAGATATCGTCGATTGCAGGGGTGTCGAATTACTTGTTGGTAGATAGTGTATATATATATATAAATTGAGTTTCGAATTTATAGTTCAAAGCAAATTTGTCAGGGTCAAGTACGGTTCCGGATCGGGTCGGGTTCAGTTATGGGACGTCCGGATCCAACTCTGATTCACACCCAAGATCTGGCATCCACAAATACCAGGGAACTCAAAGTTAAAAAACATTTAAAACTGTGGGCGGATGCTCAGACCGCATGGCTCAACATCTCTCCAGAAGTCTTCCGGCCACTCGTGGGATCGATGCCACGTCGAGTTGCTGCACTTCATCGGGGTAGAGGAAGTTCTCCAAGATACTAGGTACGTATCCTATGGCTTTTAGCATGCCAGTGTATAAGCTTTTCTCTTCCTCGTTAAATCGGGGTATTTCATTAAAAAAATTTTTCGTTAAAAACGATCAAATTACGAAGATGAGTCAATAATTATCCGCAATACGGTAAGTTGTATTTGTGTTTCTATTGACAACACTGTCGTTTTTACGTGCAACGCTAGGCCATGTTGCCGTCTCATCACTGCTGCCCAGGCTCAAAGTTGCTAGGTCAATTCCATTGTCGCTGTCGTGACCTCTCCGCTTTCCGTTTCCACCAAAGAAAAGCAGCGTTCAGTGATCAGTTTTCTTTATAGTCTGATGGTGCATCAGGAGCTGAAATCCATCGAGACACGGTACGAGAACAGTTTTTCACAACCACAACTAACGACAACATTGAGCGCGTACGTGACATGTTAGACAGACCAGTGAGTATTGATGAAGTGGCAAATCGTTTGCAAATTAAACATTGCTCTATTTCCTATTTGGTCTAGTCAGAGAGGCCTTAAAGGTCGTCGATTTACCTCTGACCAAGAACTGAAGGAAGCGATGTATACATGGCGGGCTGATCAGTCGAAAACATTTTTATCTGAGAGCATAAAGAAGCCTTTGCAGCGATGAGCTGAAACGCAAGTACACTATGTTGAAAAATGATGCTACTCTATGTTCCCTATTTTTATTGAAATAAATTTTATAGCTGCATTGCTGATATTTATTCTCACCCTCGTCGCTTTGAATAAACATTATAACCAAACGCAGTTCCTGTTTTGCTCGTAAAATCCTTGATCGCGTTAAACACATGATCGTCATAAGCGGATTATACAGTAGATTTGAACAAAAGCAGATACTCAATCAAGAGCCTCGCACTTTCGGGCACCGACTCTCAACCTGGGAAATCAAACTTGGAGGGAAATGTACGGGATTGTATAACGCAAGTTTGTCCGTGCCGGGCAACAAATCTGGGTCCCCTCACACTGGAGTAAGCCGCTCTCCCAACTGAGCTACGCGGACATGTGCGCTCACTGCTATCTGCCTTTATCTCATGTGCGTCCTGCGGTGCAGGCACGTCACACCTCCCACCTCCCCTTCAAAAAGAGGGCCAGGAGCATGTCCCACGGGTTAGCCGGGACCATGTATCGTTGTAGGCAGTCATCCCATGAAGAACGTGCATTTGAGAAATCCCAGACAATTTGGTGTGTGGAACGTAACATCCCACTGATTTATTGTTTCGAAGCACTGAAGAAGGGATTCTCATTTTTCCTGTCTCACCGTGAGGAAAGAACATTACATCATTGCAAGAAACTTAACAGCCGGGTCGTCGTGGAAGTTCGTGATCCAATATAACGCACAAGTTTGTCCACGCCGGGCGTCGAACCCAGATCCCCTCACTCCGGAGTAAGTCGCTCTCCCAACTGAGCTAGGCGGATATGTGCTCTCACTGCTATCTGCCTTTATCTCGTGTGCGTCCTGCGGTGCAGGTACGTCACAGTTGAAGGAATAGGAAGACTTCATTCACAACACAGGGACAATAAATTCAAATGCCAGGATGGCTGTATTTAAGCAGCCTTAAGGTAAACGTTTACTCGGAGTACGGACGTGAATGGGAGATCTGTGAGGCAATACTGCATAACATCAAGGGCACGGAAAATTGTGAGGCGCATTGATACCGTTCTTGCCTTCCTCTGGAGATGCTGTGAATCGACTATCCTATCTTCTAAAATAGAACATTCTTAATCTGACTCGGAGTAGAGTAACGTCCATGAGCACAATCTTCATACAATAATATATTCGCTGCCGACCTATTTCCGTCCAACTTGCAATCTAACCCTCGCGGCTTCGAATATGGACTTTTGAAGCTCGAACCTAGAATTTGCAAATTCATTTCCAGTTGTCTAATGTCCAGTCAGCCTCCCCTGTGGTCGAGTGATCTGAGGCGCTGGCTTCTGACCGTTCGTCCAAGACTACCCCTGGTTTGAGTGCAGAATGAAGCATGGATGGTGATTTTTTTACGGTACTGCCCCTCTTTCTTTCTCTCTCTCTCTCTCTCTCTTCCGTGGCATCAGTAGCACTGAATTAGGGATATGGACTGCTTATAGCCCATAGAGTACTGCCGTTGTCTTTAGCCACCCACCCCGTAAAAATATGTTCGATGAAATTGCTCTCATGCCTACTGCAGAAGAAAATTTCGATGACGGTTGGTCAACATAGGAACATGAAAGGGCCACCAACTTTAAGTACCTCGGCAAGTGCGTTTGTAGGCATCGTGAGCCATTTGTTATCCCCGGAAGCATATGCCAATCAGCGTTAACCGTGAGTGTCAAACAGCAGTGTTCTCTTCTTTCGAGCACTTTACTTGGATGTGTGTTCCTTTCTTGGACTACTTCCGCCACACCTCCATTAAGGCGGACCTTGAAGAGCCAACAATGTGTGTGTTTGCTGAGACGTTTGACATCGACTTCGTCGTGCGGAAGATCATTTCTCGCTGAACTTCCGCTAAGTCCTCACCTTTCCCCATTGCACTGTCTTCGTATCTGTGGAGTGACGCACTCTACTCGTGCCATCAGCATCTTTTATGCGCCAATTGGTGGCGTTACTACTACATGCTGTAGGGCATGTACACTCGGGCACACGGGGTTCATAAACACTTAGCTCACAAGTGTAATCTGAAAAAAGCTCCAAGTTAATATCCAGATAGGTTTTCGTGTTGTTAGCTGTCAGAAGAACTAATGATATTCATGGTTAGCACTAATCTCGCACATCTTTTGACTTGCAGTTCCATGTTATTCAGCGAGGAAATTCATAAATCACCCACAGAAACTTTTCTTAGTAAAGCTGTGTCAGTGATTCCGCACCTTTTGATCAGTATGCTAGGGTTTCGTGTAATGATAGCACTTGGCTTCCTCTGAAACTGTATGACTCTGGGGATTTTTTTGCAAAGAAAAATGACTTTTCTGCTGGAGATACTAATACACCTGAATTCAACAAGTGTCTACAGAACAGCGGATCTACACTGAAGAGCAATTGAATTAGAGACAGCTGGCGTTATGCAAATGTGGCGCTGTGGGCGGCCCTGTAAACGGAAACGACATGACGTAGGCAGCGATCCGACAATATAAGGAGTGATGCGACGCGAATCAGTAAGAATCGGACACAATATGGGTAAGACGAAGGATCTTAGGGCATTTGATCGTGGGCAAATTGTCGGGTCCCGACGAATGGGTCCCTCCATCCCTGAAGTCGTGCAGGCACTGGGATTTTCACGAGCCACTGTGTCACGGGTGCACCGTGAGTACATCGAATCCGGTAAAACCATCCCTACAAGGACCAACTGCCGTGGGCAACAGCGTGTGGATGAGCGGGGTCGTCGTCTGCTAGCTCGCATTGTAACAGCGGATAGACGGGCCACAGTGCAAGAAATCACTCGGCAATTTAACGCTGTTGCACAAAAACGTGTAAGCAGCCACACCATCCAGAACCATCTCCTCGCTATGGGGTATAGAAGCCATCGTCCCACGAGGGTACTGCTGCTGACCGCACATCACAGGGTCACCCCGGTGGCGCAGTGGTCTAAGCGATGGCCTCTGATCATTCGTCCGAAAGGGGTCCGGGTTCGAATCCCTGTGAGGCATGGATGTTGTATTTGTCTTACGGCACTGGCTCTCTCCCTTACCTGGAACCAGTGACCCTAAATTAGAGACGGGCGACTGCGTATTGCCCATTGAGTTGCTCACGGTGTTCGTTAAACCTCCAATCAAAAAAAAAATCATCAGAGGGTGCAAATGATTAGCATGGGCGCGGGAGCATCGCCACTGGACCCTAGACATGTGAAAAAATGTTACCTGGACTGATGAGTCGAGATTCACGTTGGTACATGCAGATGGCAGGGATACGAGTACGGCAAACCATATGAAGCGATGGATCCTCCTTGCCAGAAGGGTAATCTTCAAGCTGGTGGGGGTGGCATTCTCGTCTGGGGACTGTTTACGTGGACTGAAATGGGATCCCTGGTACGTGTGACATCATCCTCACTGGTCAACGTTGCTGGGATATCCTGGACGACCATTTGCTTCCGTTTGTGCGTCTTCAACATCCCACTGGGGACCTCATCCTGCAACAAGACAATGCAGCGTGCCATCGCTCCCGAATTGTATCCGAATGGTTGGATGAACACTCCACCGAAGTGACCTCGCTTCCTTGGCCAGCTAGGAAGCGAGTCAGAGCCTCAAACATCTCTCTGCCATCGAGAGAGATGTTTGAGGCTCTGACCCCCTCCATCAAACCTTCGTTAACTGTGGGAGCTTGTTCAGTGGTCATGGATCCGTATGGCTTCCCAACGCTTCCAGTGTCTAGTCGAGTCCATGACGTGACGAATCGCCGCCGTCATCAGGGCGAAAGGTGGTGCTACACGTTACTAGACAGGTTTCTCTAATTCAATTGCTCTTCAGTGTATGTTCGTGCTAAATTGTTTTAATATCTATAAAGTGTTTTTCATTAGCATTGAAGCGTGAAACGGACGATACTTTCAGCAACATAAAGCTACTACGTAATTATGAAGAGATCTTCAGCGATGACAAGCGATGGAATTGTGATGATATTTAGCATGCTTAGTGTATGAAACTGTGAGTATATCAACAACAGTGTAAAGTAAGAGTATGAAATTATGATAATATGTTCAGAAAACACATAACAAAGGAATGAAGCTCTAAGGATATCTTTGGCAATACATAAATATGAAACTTGGGAAATTACTTCAGCAATATAGTGGCATGAATTTCTGAGGGTACATGTTTAGCATGTAAAGGATAAATACTCTAAGGATATATTTAGCAATATAAAAATAATCCGAAAATATTTCCAGCAATCAGCTGTGAGGATATTTTCAGCAATACATAAAAAAATAAAATTGAGTAAGGGTATCTTCAGTAGTTACCTTTGTGATGATATTTTCAACAAAGAATGAAATTGTGAGGGATCTTCCGCAATTGCCCATGAGAATATTTCCGGAAATGTAAAAGAATAAAATTGTGAGAATATCTTCACAATCAAAAGAACGATAATAGAAAGATATTTTCGGCAAAGTAAAAATATAGAAGTTTAAAGATATATTCAGCAATATGCAGTATATAGGTTCAAACTTGGGAAGATATTTTCAGCAAAGAAGACGTATGAAATTTTGAGGACATCTTCAGCAGGTAAAGGAATTAAACCCTATGGATAGCTTCATCGATATATGTCAAGAAATCTGGGGAAACTTCTTCAGCAGTATAGAGGAATTATCCTGTGAGATATGATTAGATCATATGTAGAGGATTTTTAAAAGGGAGTGATCCCAGGTCCTAAACAACCTTTTGAAATAGGAAGCTAGGAGATTTGGGCTAGAGTGCCCGATAGGAAAGTGATACGGAAGCGAGGTAGAAAGGGGGAGGAAGACGCCCTTATTTATTACCAGATGGCCAGTACCCGGGGCCCGACGGCTTAATGTGCCCATCCGTCGCACTGCGGATATTTAGTGGTTCGAGCGTTCGCCCTGCCTGGGATCGAACCCGAGGTCTTCTCCGTGGCAGTCACGAAAGTTCACCACTAGGCCACCCGCGCCCCGGAATTATGCTGTGAGTATAACTATAACAATGTAAAGGTACGAAATCGTGAAGATATCCTTAGCAAGTAAAGCAACGAGACTCTAAAGATATTTTCAGCAACTAAAAGAGTAATACTGTAAAAGATATTTTCTGCAAGATATAAACATGAAACTTTGAAGGTATCTCCGCCGCCCAGGTGGCGCAGTCGTCTAAGCGCTGGCTTATGACCATTTGTCCGCGAAGGGTCAGGGTTCGAATCCCGGTGAGGTATGGATGTTTGTCTTATGACATTGGTTCTGTCCATTCCCTGGAGCCAGTGACCATAAATTAACGACGGCCATTGCTTATAGCCCATTGTGTTGCTCACGGTGGTCGTTAAACCTTCAATAATAGAAAAAAAGATATATCCAGAAGTGTGAAGGTATCTTCAACAATGTAAAGTCATGAAATTATGAGTACGGGGGTCCTAACAAAAGTTCTGCACACTGCCCATTTTTGATAAAAATGTAACTAACAGAGAAAACAAACTTATTGCCGTTCAATGTACTTCCCTCAGCTGCTAACGACAGCTTGCCAACGGTGAAGTAGGTCTTGGATGCCCCGTAGTATGTCATCTTTGTTTATCTGTCGTATTACTCAGGTCACGTTCAATAACAGTTCGCCCAGCGATTCGTAGCGGATGACACGGAGCCGAATTTTTTAAATCTGGGAAAAGATCAAAGTTGGGTGGGCTGAGATCAGGGCTGTATGGTGGGTAGGATAAAGTGTCCCAGCAATATTTCGATAAAAGTCCCCGTACAAGCACTGCACCATGACACGATGCAGTGTCATGCAGCAAGATCGCTCTCGCTTCCAAAATGTTGGGGGCTATTTTGACGAATTTTCGGTCTCAACTTTGTCCTCAGAAAGAAGTTGTTCTTCGATCAACAGTTCCTTGCTTATAAACTTCTTGAAAGGCAGTGTGGATCTGTGTCGGAATTTTTCCCGCAAAGTTTCTGTTTTCAAGTACGAGTGCTGGTCTAAAGCCATGACACGGCCTGAGGAGCTGCATGCTTCCCTTTCCAAACTTTCCCACGTCCACACAGCGAATGATAGCACATCGTTCTGACACCACTGCGTTGCTGAGAGTCTGACCTTGATATGACGCAATCATTTTCCCAATTGAATCACCCGCTTCCGGATTAGATTAACGTGTGCAGAACTTTTGTTATAACCCTCCCTCTTATCAGCAGTTAAACTGATAAGACTCCAAGGACAGTGGCATACAGATGAAAAGCTTTTTGCTTAAGCAACATTCAATTTCTGTAACCCTGAATCTCTTCTTTAACCTCTATATTGTAAGTTTTTAATATTTACCAAAATATTGAAAAGAATATATGCAGAGTAGAATTTGAAAAAACAATCATTATATTTTCATTTTCTACTGAGGTGCCCTTTTTCAGAACAAACTGTAAATATTTTTATACGTTTTCATATGTTTCTAATCTTTCTGCAACAAGAATTTAGCACTGAACTGTGAGAAATCACATCATTTTGATTCTCGTAATTATTGTGTTATCGAGAATAAAGACAAAAATATATGCCAAACAAATAAAAATCGTAGTAATAATAAAGGAGAGAATGCCATCGTTGTTCCTTTTGGGGCATCAAGCGTTGTTTCATCCACAACACATCAATAAAAGATCATACATCATCACTTGAAGCAATGGCATTGTCCAAAGCTGCTTTTCTACGAAGTCTTTATTGACTGTTGACCATAACACAAGATAATGAATCGTCTCCTCTTTCAATACAGACACAAAAGACCAAATAAGAGGAAATCCGCAGAATTTATGGATGGCAAAGAAAACCCTTTCATTTAGCTAGGCTACGTTCTTCATGTTTTCACAGTAAAGTCTTCCTACAGGGAGGACACGTTTTTTGTTCCTTTTTTTCTTTGTTTCAACCATTGTCAACCGGCGGATTATTGATCACTGTGCCCGTCCGAGTCACTGGGCAAATGATAGCCATAACAAATAATTCTGTGACGGGCGTTTCGCCTGGTCAGAGGAGAGACAATAGTTCCCCGGGAAGAAAAAGAGGGAGGTGGTTGTAATAGGAGTTGGTTCTTTGGGCTGGGTTACACTGTTACTTAAAGAAGCGTGCCGAAATTGCTTCCGTAACGGTAACGGCCGTGAAGACTGAATTTGATGGATGTAACGCAGGTGGCTTTCAAGAAAAATATGTGGAAAACAATGGAATAAATGCAATCAAAGTAAGTAAACCATGAAACGAGCTGCGAGGAGTCTCAGAAAATCGTTAAAGCAAAAACGGATGTAAGTTGCTGACAGAAAACAAATCATTATGTGGCAACTGTTACAATAATCAAAGAATTAATGAGTATAATATAAAATTAGATGTAACTTTTTTTAATTATTCCTCATTAGCGAATCTGTAATTCTGGAGCATTGACTCCAACAGGAGAAAAACCAGAAGTAAAGCAAACGCATTCATCTACCAGATGACGCGAAATGTTTAAGTTTACAAAAACGCTTTGTGACGTGCCTGCTCCCTCACGACGCACACGAGATAAAGGAAGATAGCAGTGAGAGCCCATGTCCGCCTAGCTCAGTTGGGAGAGCAACTTACTCCGGAACCCGAGTTCGATACCCGGCGCTGAGAAACTTGTACGTTATAACTGTAAACATTTAAAGTGAGTGGCCAAATTTTTATGACCACCAGACCATTTCAGGAAAAATAGTGATCTCGCAGATGATGCTGACGCCAAATGGCTGAATCGGTATAGAATGGTAACGCTGAAGGCATGCAGACTAATAAACTACATTGCGCCAGAAATTGTCGGTACAAGACGCGATCTTTGAACCTGGAACGATCGTGGGTGCCCGAAACATTGGTGCGAGCTTTAGCAAATCTGACACAAAATGGCTGAATCGGTATAGAATGGGAACGCTGAAGGCAAGAAGAGACTAATGAACTGCATTGCGCCAGAAATTGTCGGTACAGGACGCCATCTTTGAACATTGAACGATCGTGGGTGCCGGAAACAATGGTGCGAGCATTAGCAAATCTGACGCAAAATGGCTAAATCGGCGTAGAATGGGAACGCTGAAGTTAGGAAGAGACTAAAAAACTACATTGCGCGAGAAAGAGTCGGTACAGGACACGATCTTTGAACCTGGAACGATCATGGGTGCCCGAAACAATGGTTCGAGCATTAGCAAATCTGACGCAAAATGGCTGAATCGGTCTAGAACGGAAACGTTGGAGGCATGCAGAGACTAAGGAACAACTTTGCGCCAGAAATAATCGGTACAAGACGCGATCTTTGAACCTGGAACGGTAGTGGGTGCCCGAAACAATGGTGAGAGCGTTAGCAAAACGGCTGCTCTTGTGAAATGTTCTCGAGGACTGAAGTTGTTAAAGTTTACAGATAGTGCACAACTAGCCAAGAAACCGAGTCTGATCGCAAGAAGTGTGGTCGTCAACGGCTATTGGATGCTCCAGCTGAGGTGAGAATAGGCAGACTTGTTCAATCCAACAGATAGGCAACACTTCGTCAGATTAGAGATAATCTGAAGCAGGGACCAAGTCCGATGACCTCTCAACGTACAGTTCCCGGCACATTACAACGTATCGGCTACAGAGGTAGATGGCCTGTTCATAAGCCATTGCTATCTGCAGCGAACAAGAAGAAACGCCTCCAGTTCGCTTAGGAACATGTGACGTACCTGCCAGCAGGACGCACACGACATAAAGGCAGACAGGAGTCAGAATGAACGTCTGCGTAGCTCACTTGGTAGAGCGACTTGTTCCGGAATAGGCGGACTCGGGTTCGATTCCCGGCGTAGACCAAAAATGACGGAGAAATTTACTTCGTTATAATGGCGCCCGAACTATCCGGATGATCCGACAGTTCAAAATCTCGCAATGGTGTGATGTAATTTCCACACCGCGAGATAGGAAAAATAAGAGAATCCCTTCTCCAGGGCTTCGAAAAATAAATGTGTGTGACGTTGCATTCCACACACCAGATTGACTGGGAGTTCTCAAGTGCACGTTCTATAGTGGATGGCTGCCTGCAACGATTCATGGTCACGGCTGACCCGTGGGCCATGCCACCGGCCCTCCTGGGGGGGGGTGACGTACCTGCCAGCAGGAC
Organism: Macrothele yani; assembly: GCA_039090855.1. NCBI lineage: Eukaryota > Metazoa > Arthropoda > Arachnida > Araneae > Macrothelidae > Macrothele > Macrothele yani. The sequence goes on along the minus strand of CM076991.1, from coordinate 104,134,837 downwards.
GCACACGACATAAAGGCAGATAGGAGTCAGAATGAACGTCTGCGTAGCTCAGTAGGTAGAGCGACTTGTTCCGGAATAAGTGGACTCGGGTTCGATTCCCGGCGTAGACCAAAAATGACGGAGAAATTTACTTCGTTATAAACACAAAAATTGGACAGGAAATGAGTGGAAAACAGTTACGTGGTTCCTATATAAGAGACATTAATGTCGTACGTATATATACATACCCTCAGGTTCTTTTTGCTCCATAAGCGCAATTTTTCAACAGCGGAAAAGACTTTGAGGGAGCGTTTCAGTACAGTACCCCTTCACCAGGGAGAAGCTTGGGGGAAGATGCAGTAGCGTGTTCCTTGAGTGCTATTAGCCCATGAATCAGGAGAGGTTGTGAACGCAACTGACTCTTTTATGCGTTTCTTGACTGCAACTGACTCTTTTTGGAATTTTGTGAGTGCAACTGATCCCTTTTGGAGTTTCTTGAGTGCAGCTGACCCCTTTACGAATTTCTTGAGTGCAAATGACTATTTTCGGAGTTTCTTGAGTGCAGCTGACCCCTTTACGAATTTCTTGAGTGCAAATGACTATTTTCGGAGTTTCTTGAGTGCAGCTGACCCCTTTACGAATTTCTTGAGTGCAAATGACTATTTTTGGAGTTTGTTGAGTGCATCTGACCAACACCCCTCAGGGCTTCACTTGCAAGGAAATTTGGAAGGTCCCAAGCTTTAGCTATGTTTTCCCCCGATGAAGCAAATAATCAATTACTAGTAAAATGAATTCTCTCTCATCTGCAGTGGTGATACTTTATTCAATCCTGCATATGGGGAAGGTCACGTATGAGCTTTGAATTGATTATATTGTCATCTTTAATTAGTTACAGATTGTTCTGTTCCAGCTTATTCTAAATCAGGCTTCTTCCTCGGTTACCTCGCAGCTACGTTTTCCTTTGCGACTTCATTTCTGCTTCAATCTCCAATCTCAGCATCGGACATTCCATCAACACCTATTTTTTCCCGGACGGAGTAGTAATCAAATCTCTCTCTTCAAAAGTCAGATCAGGACCTCCTCTCGCTACCACCAGTTCAGCTCCGTGTCACTTTTTCCTTTCAAACCCCTTCACTAGCAACTTACTCCACACGTGTGCCTTCCTGTTACGTAATAACCAGTTTTTGTTCCACGACCGAGGATGAATCTCGAGAACTTAAAATAAAGCTGTGAAACGATTTCGAGAGCAATGAAATAAAAAAAAACTGATATAACGTAACCCTTTTTCGTGTGCGAGATCGGTGTTACGCTCTGTCTAAAACCATGACTAAGGAAATGTTGAATCAAATGAGAATACGATGCAACAGGTGCACGGGATAGTTCAAATTAAGCTTTTACGGCCAGACTAAACATATACAGAAGTTAAACTTACGATAATCTTTTATCAGTCCAGCACAGTAGAACATATCCAAAATATAGCACTGCTAGTTTTACACATCACATATGATAACTTTAATTATCTGTCGTATAATCTAGCTTAACAATGATCGAACTTCTCCACACACACACACACTAAGCAACTGCTGTATCGTCTTTTTTATTTAATGTTCCTATCACATTCATACGTCACTCTCTCTGATCTCTCACATGAATGTTGCCAACCTCATTCATGTGAGAGAGAAGATATCACGTTAAGTTTGGAAAGTTGAAAAGAGAACAAACTCAAATTTACATAGGAAAAGAAACTAAAAATGAAAGTTAAATCAGAATATACCTCAGACTGAACTTCATGAACATCAGGTGCCGAAGAAACGGCCAGTAAAGTTATTGAAGCAGAGCAGTAAGTAACCAACTCCCTTTACGGCTGGCTGAAAACTAGTGAAAGGGGACCGTCTCAATATCTACGCAGAAGCACTAACGAAAAAGGGAAACGATTTTATCTATGAGGCGATATTAAAGATGGTTTTTAATGTCAACTTTCGATGGTTTTTAATGTCAACTTTCACAAGTCTATTAGAAACCCACGTCAGGCCCCAACCTGACGCTCCGTAGCTCGTCCTGTCCCGCCGAATACAAAACAGCTATTTTATGTTCTAAAATTAGAAGAGCCTTCGCCGTCTCCTCCGATGCCCATTCTGGACAACACGAAATTGAAAGCGTCATCGAATTGGCCACTGATGCAGGATACTCATTGCATCAGATACATAACTATATCCACAAAACCAAGGTCAAATGTTCTAAATCTTCCTGTGCCGCAGCTTCGCTACCGAGGCTCAAATTCCTACATACCAAATGTGTCTTACAAACTCAAGAACGTCCTCAAGAAGATGAACTACCGTGCCGGCATACGGTCTCCTGCATCTTTATACACTATGCTACAAAGAAATACTGAAAAAAAGAACCGTGTTCCATCGAAGCTGGTGTTTATGCGATCCCCCTACAATATCCCGGCGGCTCTGAACGAACTACATTGGAATGACCAAGCGTTCGTTTAGAATCAGAGTCAACGAGCATAAAAGGGACACATAATACAGTAAAGTAGCCACGACCCTATCCATAGAAGTCTAATTCATGTCCGCTGCTCCCATGTGGGATGACATAAAGAAATTAGCTACTTACTCTACACCTAAATGTACAGCCATTCGAGAAACCTTGGAGATAATTACTGGAGTTGCCACGAATTTGGAGCCAGTTCTTTAAGCAACGCATTTTTAATACCAGGATACCGTATGCACAACCTACGTGATGATTCGTGTCTCTAAATGAATACTACGTCGTATCTATTTATTGTCAAGACAAGTCACTGCGTTCAAGTTGTTAAAAGCGTTCTATTATTCAGATTGCAGTTTCTGTCTAACTTCCTTGAAAAAGCCATCTGGTTGATGTGCGAAAACTTGGAAACGCTTATTTATGCACTCCTACGCCGATAAATCGGATTACTAGTATAGTTTTATTATTTCCAGGATTACAGTTTTGCAATCTTAGCAGTCACGAAGCATTCCACTGTGTTTGCTTTCGACGTAGATTTTGATTCACTTTTGACTCACCGTTAGCGTGGTTAAACGTATAATAATGTGCCGTTTAGTAGGAAAAATCTTACAGAGAAGTGACGAAAGTTACATAAGAAATATGAACTCAAAAGGAAGGTTAAATTAGAGATGTCACAAAACATTCATCATAATGTACTAGCAACTAACAGAATATCCCATATCATGGAATAGTGATTAACATTCGTTAAATGTGCAACTCGTCTTCTAGTCGACGACTTCCTTTTGCTCTGACAACGCAATTCTTTCATTTTCCTTTTGAATGGGTATCATTTATTGCCAGAACCTACATATAAACTTTTGATGTGTCTTTCAGAAAGAAAAGGCAGGTACAAGTAATATAATTAACATAGAAGAAAGAAACCGAAAACGAAGGTGAGAGATATACACTACATTGACAAAAGTCACCGGACACCCTTCAAAAGCAAATGAACGGATCAGCTGTGTTGTTAAAATTTGCGGAACAGCTGCAAACGGTATAAAAACAAGTCTGCAGCTGACCGCGATCATATCGCACTGTGAGGTTGAGTGAAAGTGTCGCGGCGGGACAGAACAGATTTTGAGAAAGGAAAGATTGTTGTGTGACGTACCTGCCAGCAGGACGCACACGACATAGAGGCAGATAGGAATCAGAACAAATGTCCGCGTAGCTCAATTGGTAGAGCAACTTATTCCGGAATGAGTGGACCCGGGTTCGAATCCTGGCGCGGATAAAAATGACGGAGAAATTCACTTCGTTATAATGGCGCCCGAACTATCCGGATGACCCGGCCTTTCAAAATCTCGCAATGGTGTGATGTTATTTCCACACCGCGAGACAGGAAAAATCAGAGAATCCCTTCTCCAGCGCTTCGAAAAATAAAAATGTGTGATGTTGCATTCCACACAGCAAATTGACTGGGAGTTCTCAAGTGCACGTTCTACAGTGGATGGCTGCCTGCAACGATTCATGGTCACGGCTGACCCGTGGGCCATGCCCTCGGCCCTCTTTCGGAGGGGGGAGATGTGACGTACCTGCCAGCAGGACGCACACGACATAGAGGCAGATAGGAATCAGAACAAATGTCCGCGTAGCTCAATTGGTAGAGCAACTTATTCCGGAATGAGTGGACCCGGGTTCGAATCCTGGCGCGGATAAAAATGACGGAGAAATTCACTTCGTTATAGTTGGGTGTTCAATATTAGTAGGTTGTCCATGAGAGAAACCGAGAGGCGTTTACACATACCCAAGTCAACTGTTTTGGATGTACTGAATAAGTGGAAGACACATGGCGTACCTGAAGCAGCAAACGTACCAGCAGACCAAAGAAAATCAGTGAAAGAGGACGCCGAAGCCTGAGGAGAGTCGTTACAGTTAATCGACGAAGTACTACACAAGACCTCTGTGCACAGGTAAGTAAATATACTTGAACCTCGATATGTACACGTACCATTCGCAGAGAACTTCATTCCTAGGGTTACCGTGGTCGTACGGCTGCTTATAAGCCTTTCATCTCCATTCGGAATTCTTCTTGTCATTTAGCATGGTGTAAAAAACATTTATCGTGGTCGTAGATCAATGGAAACGGGTCCTATGGACTGATCAATCCAGATACATGATTCATCAGACTGTGTGTGGGTATGGCGGCAGCCGGGGAAACGCTGTTTACCGCAGTGTCTGTACTGTTCCTACGGTCAAGTTTGGAGCTGGCAGTGTATTAGTGTGGGGATGTTTTTCTTGGTACGGTCCCGGCGCATTGGTTATCGTGGACAAACCTTTTAACCAGCACGTCTACCTCGATATTCTGGACAATTTTACACTACCAACTCTGTGGCAATGCTATGGAACCGAGCCTTGTTGATACCAGCAGGATAATGCACGGAGCCATAAAGCAAGGACTTTCACGGCGTGCTTTGACGATAATTCCATTTCGTGTGTGGACTGACCAGCACAGAGCACTGATCTTAATCCCATAGAGCACCTAAGGAAAGAATTAGAGCGCCGAATAAGGAGTTTGGGACCAAGGCCTACTACTAAGCAACAGTTAGCGGCAGCCTTGTGCAGTGAATGGAAGCGCATACCTGTCTCTGTGTTCCAAAACCTTATGAAAGCGTGTCTCGAAAGGTCAGTGCATGCATTAACGCTAAAGGTGAACCGACACCGTAGTAATGTTTGTCAATAGGTGCTATGTTGTGTTTCTCTTCTAGGTGCCCGGTGACTTTTGTCAATATGGTGTACTTTACGTGATCTGAGCGAAAAACATGGAGGTAGAGCTTAGTAGTGTACAGAAGTGAGTCGAGGATGATAGTTTTTTTTCTTCCATTCTTTCTTCTTGTCTATTTTAATGCTTTCTGTAAATTGAATTATAATCAAAAACATACCTTTCTCTTAAATTTTATTGTATATTTAATTATATTTTATGACTTTTCATTGCCAAATAATGCAATGTTTTTCCACATCCAGAAAATGTCTCCAGTTTCGTGAATTTACTATTCTTTAGAAAATTGCTACCTGAAGAGAAATGTTTCTGCGTTTAATTTCCTACAAAATTAAAACTGACTTTGCTAAAGAAGTTTATGTTTTCTAAACCATACAACGCCAGTGTTATCTCTTTCTCACTGTCAGAAAATCGTTCTCATTGAATTTCTTTCGTAAAGCATTGGAAATTTTCCGTATGTAACTACATTAGCGATAATTACGAAGATTTTTCACAAAACGTAATCCTCACTTTAGGTCGAAAACGTAAGTTAGCCTGCGAAGAATTGTCGCTTCCGAGGAGAGTTTAGTTCACAAACTGAGTTGTTAAAATAGGATTTCGTATAAATCTAGCATAGGGCAGGATTCATTTAGATGCGATAAGCATGCAAATCGGGATGCAATTTGCATAATTTGGAAAGCTTATAATTCGCAAAGGGGAAATGATATTACCGATGATAATTTGAGAAGAATAGGTGATAAAAACAACACGGATGACCCAGCGTTATGAAAAATGCACAAACATTAGTTTAAAGCAACTTCGTAATGTGTTGTTGCCTTTGGAATTCACGTGCCTTTGCTGACAAGCAAATAAAAAACCACCTTAAAAAAAGAAGATAGTTGTAAAGTTATGGTAAATACTCCAAGTAACATTCTTTAAGTAGAAGATAAATGCAAACGCACTGTTAACAGATGGGGGAAAAAGTAAATTGGATCCTTCAATGGAAAACTAATTATTTAGCAGTTAAAAAAATGGCAAGCTTGAAGTTTATATAAGCAGTAAACAGTTTGCATAAACCCTGAATATCTTTCTTTCGATAATTAACTCCATTCAGGTAGCAGACATTGCTTATATCTAAATTAAATTTTGGAATGTTTCTGTACTTTATAAACATGCAAATTATTTACATAGAATAGCAAATTAGAAGAAAACAATGACTTTCACCATTATAAAGTTAATTATCGAAAAAGCAAATATGTTTTTTTTTTTCAATGTACGTTTCTGCTGTTAATCTAAATCAGAGACTTACTTTAATTGTATACATAAGGCTTCTTTCACGCGGAGTGGATGCTGCCCGCTCCTGTATGTACGGGACGGTGCGGGCACCAGGGAATTTGTTTTCAAACGAGCGGCCCGCAAAAAAGCTCTGCTAGCATATTAAAACAATTTTTTATCAGTCAAGCTCGTGTCGAAATCGAATGAACACCTGTCTTTTTTGCATCTGTGTTTTTGTGAAATGGATAAAAGAAAACTGCGCTCACTGTATCTGTTATCTGCGGAGAAAAAGATGGCTGAAAAGTCTATGGGTACATTTTATAAATGCGGAGAGAGTCGCACTTGGAGCATTCAAAGGACTCTGTTAACAACTACTCAACTACCCTGAACCAAACACAATCTATTAAAAAAGCGTAAGTTTTTAAAAACAAATTAATAACAAATGGACGAAATAAATTTTTAATTTTGTGTTTTTAAATTAATGCATAGCTTGTCCCAAAACAACTAAGAATGTTTTTATAGAAAATGTGCAACACTGCATTCGACCTTGACACGAGTCTCGAAAAAACGGTACTCGTTTTAGTAACCATAGCAATCGTCCACACCTGTTTCTCACGCATGCGTCGTCGATAGAGCACAGTTTAATAAGCGTTGTTTCGTAAACCCCTAATAAGTGTTTTCGCGATGTGATTCTTCGAAAACAATGGATGTGAAAGAGGAATAAAGGTGCGCCATTAAATTTTGCTGTCGATTTAAGAAATCTTTCGGAGAGATTTTACGCCTTATGCAAGAGGTTTATAAAGATGAATATCTATAGGAAAATCAACAATTTGCAGATGGCATAAAATTTTATGGATGGTCGTGAGTAGGTGGCTTTAATCACTCACCTTCAACGAGTATTACAGAGGTAAACATCAACACAACAGGTGTTATTATACCAGAAGACAAACACCTATCAATTAGAGATAACGAAGATATGGTTGACATTACAAATTCATTAATTCACAGAATTTAAACCGAGCATTTGAGTACGAAACGAGTTTGTTCAACTTGGGTTCCCCATTTCTTTTCATGTGTCTCCCAATGCGAGGCCGGACATAACCAGTTCTGTCGTTTGTTATTTGGAGAAAATGAATATTAAGTTCATGCCCCAACCTGCATATACACTATATTGACAAAAGTCACCGGACACCTCTTCAAAACCAAATGAACGGGTCAGCTGTGTTGTTAAGATGCGCGGTACAGTTGCAAACGGTATAAAAACAAGCTTGCAGCTGACCGCGATCATATCACACTGTAAGGTTGAGTGGAAATGTCGCGGCGGGAGAGAACTGACTTTGAGAAAGGAAAGATTATTGGGTGTCATATTAGTGGTTGTCTATAAGAGAAATCGAGAGGCGTTGAAACATACCTAAGTCAAATGTTTTGGATGTAGTGAATAAGTGGAAGACACATGGAAGGAGTGAAGCAGCAAAACGTACCGGCAGACCAAAGAAAATCAGTAATAGAGAACGTCGAAGCCTCAGGAGAGTCATCACAGCTAATCGACGGAGTACTGCGCAAAACTTAAATGAACAGGTGAGTAAAAATGCTGAAAGCTCAGTATGTACACGTACCACTTGCAAAGAATTTCATTCCATGGGTTACCGTGGTCATGCGGCTGCTCATAAGCCTTTCATCTCCACTCGGAATGCTGCTCGTCGTTTAGCATGGCGTAAAGAACATTTATCGTGGACCGTAAATCAATGGAAACGGGTCCTACGGATTGATGAATCCAGATACACGATCCATCAGTCTGGTGGCTATGTGTGGGTATGGCGGCTGCCGGGGAATGCTATTTACCGCAGTGTACTGCTCCTATGGTCACGTTTGGAGCCGACAATGTGCTCGTGTATGGGTGTTTTTCGTGGTATGGTCCCGGCCGATTGGTTATCGTGGACGAACCTTTCAACCAGCACGTCTATCTCGGAATTCTGGACAATTTTGCCCTACCAACTCTGTGGCAATGCTATGGAACTGAGCCTTACTGGTACCAGCAGGATAATGCACCGAGCCATAAAGCAAGGACTGTTACGGCGTGGTTTGACGATAATTCCGCATCGTTTGTGGACTGGCCAGCACAGATCCCTTATCTTAATCCCATAGAGCATCTATGGAATGCATTAGAGCGCCGTATAAGAAGTTTGGAACCAAGGCCTACTACAAAGCAACAGCTAGCGGCAGAATTATGTAGTGAATGGAAACTCATGCCTTTCGCTGTGTTCCAAAACCTTATCGAAAGTGTGTCTCGCAGGGTCAGTTCATGCATCAGGGCCAAAGGTGGACCGACACCGAACTAATGTATGTCAATAAATGCTATGTTGTGTTTCTTTTCTGGGTGTCCGATGAATTTTGTCAATATAGTGCTATTCAGTCTTGTCACCATGTAACTTCTGGTTGTTCCCGATTTTAAAATAGGAATTACGGGGACGATAATTTGAGACTGATCAACGACTTATTACAGTTGTGCAGGGGTGCTTCAACAGCATTTCGGAAGAATTTCAGAAGACATTCAAAAAGCTGCAGGACATTTTAGACATCTGTATTCGATGCAGTGGAGAGTATGTAGGAAAAGATGACCACTTCATTGATAATTAAGGTACGCATATTTCTTTTTTTTTTTTTAAATATTCTCAGTTGTTTGGGGTCAACCCTTGTAGAATGCAATAAACTTTTACCTGATCCTGCCATTAACTAAGTTGTCACACTCGGTTTAAAACACTCATCGCCAAAAAAAATGGTTGCACCCAGAAGGAAGCAACAGAGAGGAATGAAACTTGGTGGGTAGGTTTGACATCGTGAGACATGCAAATGATTCAAGTATCACGCTCGGCCGCGCATGTGACGCAAGCAAGGAGAGGTTGTAGCGCTGTGTCTGGCCGGCTATATAAGGTCGTCCTGTTGCGCGTGCTTGGCATTCTGACTCGTGCCGTTGTGTTGGTTGCATCCAGTTCTGAAGGAATTCGAGAAGTTGGAGGAGTTCGAGAGGGGTAGTATCGTCAGGCTCCGGGAAGCGGGATGGTCCTATCGCCGTATTGCGTGCCATGCCAGCCTTCCGTATATCACCATAGCACGCTGTTGGCGGTAGGGGATAGAACAAGGCACGCAGAAGCGAAAGTACTGGTATGGGAGACCTAGACGAACCACGGAGAGGGAGGACCGATGGGTTATCCGACATGAGCGAAGTGACCTAACTGCCACAATTGCGGATATTCAGCGAGCAGTGATGCCCTCTATGCATCGTCCGATTAGTGCCTGCACCATTGGCAGACGGCTGCATGACGTAGGAATACACGCACGCAGACCGTTACGACGACTGCCCTTAACACCATTGCTTCGTCGCCAAAGACTGCAATGGTGTCGTGCCAGACTGTCAACGAGCCACTCAGAATGTCAGTTGGTGATCTTCAGTGACGAATCCCGCTTTTTTCTTGGAGGAGAGAATCAACGAATCCGAGTGTAGAGGCACCGTTTTCAGCGCCAAGATGGACGATTTGTTGTCGAGCGTCACACGTCCAGAAGGCCTGGTGTCATGGTGTTGGGTCCAATTGTCTACGATGCCCGATCACCTTTGGTGTTCATTGCAGGTACTTTGACAGCCGAACGTTACGTTAATGAGGTATAGCAACTAGTGGCCCTACCTTTTCTGAACGCTCACTCCTGTGCGATTTTCCAACAGGACAACACTCGTCCGCATACTACTGCTATCTCGAGAGTTTGCCTTTAAGTCACTGACACTCTGCCATGGCCGGATCTATCACCGATTGAAAATGTGTGGGATACTATTGGACGCGGTATCCACACTCCACCCCTACCGCACAATCTGCAGGAACTGCGTGAGAAGATTCAAGGTGCATGGGATGGCTTATCGCATGACACCATTAGGAACCTGTACAACTCCATGCAGAAACATCTGGCATGCTGTGTGAGCAAAGATGGCGGCCCGACGCCATACTGAGAAACACTACTTATTGGCGTGTAGTTCAATAAATATTGCCCATATCAGTCTCAATGTTTAATCATTTATTGTTCCTGGTAACCTTTACTTTCTTCTCATATAACATTGCAATCCAACATGTCCTTGTGGGTTAAACTATTTTTTTGACAATGAGTGTATAATATACCTCACAGAAAACACAAAAAAATTTCTTCAACAGCAAAAACAAAAATAAAAAATAAAAAAAAAAGGGAGAGAGAAAGCAGCCACTTCGTTCAGACACTTGGCAAAGACTGAGAAGTTGCGGGCACAGGAAGTCCGCATCCACGTCTTAAAAATACCTGCATTGTGTTCAGTGCAAAGAACAAGTAAGTACGTGGGCGTTAACGCAGCAAAGTTTTGACATTGACGGGAGCTTTCCAGGTCCAATCCCGTTCTGACCTGCACCCGCTTCGTATTAAAACCTGAACAAGAGCCGTCAGGTAAAACTTGATACGGATCCGCACTAACGTGCGGGATCGGGCAGCACCTCCTTTGCCTGAAAGAGGCCAATTTTCTATAAACCTCAAAGCTTTGATTTATCTTGGCGCTCATAAAAATTAGCTGACCGAGCCGAGATAGTTACTGATCTCCGCAGTATATATATTTATATATATATATTTTTTTTGATTTCAGGTTTAACGACCACCGTGAGCAACTCAATGGGCTATAAGCAGTCGCCCGTCCCTAATTTAAGGTCACTGGTTCCAGGGAAGGGAGAGAGCCAGTGCCGTAAGACAAACACAACATCCATGCCTCACCGGGATTCGAACCCGGACCCCGTTCGGACGAATGATCAGAGGCCATCGCTTAGCCCACTGCGCCACCGGAGCGGCCAGTATATTTTGTAACAGATTGCTCAAAATGCAAGTGGAAAGGCTAGACTGTAAGAGGATATAATATACTAGTGGTTTGGTGGAACAAGAGTCTCAATCTGGTGAGAACTAGTTTTCACGAGAAAGTGGTAATGAAATCGCACCATTTTTTCATGTTTCGTGCATTCGGTAAATGGGATATAGAGAATGTGTAAATACATTATCAACAAAACGCAGGTCCAGGTTGTGTGCTACTACTTCTTTTTTTTTTTTTTTTTTTTTTTTTTTGATTGGAGGTTTAACGACCTCCGTGAGCAACTCAATGGGCTATAAGCAGTCGCCCGTTCCTAATTTAGGGTCACTGGTTCCAGGGAAGGGAGAGAGCCAGTGCCGTAAGACAAACACAACATCCATGCCTCACCGGGATTCGAACCCGGACCCCTTTCGGACGAATTATCAGAGGCCATCGCTTAGACCACTGCGCCACCGGGGCGGCGCTACTACTTCATGTACAATCGCCTCAGTTGCAGCCTTGCATTCCTGGGCGTAAGGACTGTAACCAGAATATCTGCCAGTGCTGTCAATATCGATCGCTTTTATTCTTTATTTTTATTATGACTGATAGATTCATTAGTAGCTGCCGAGGATTTTATAAAGTAGAACTGGCGGTATGAAGAGTTTTGACCAGTAAGTGGTAACAAGTCCGAGATGTACCGGTGAATCAGTCTGTGAATTTTAAAGTAGTACGGACCATTGCCTGGAATCGCTTTTCTTGTGGCCGAGAGGGAAGTGAATGATATCGCACTATTGTGTTTCTGGATGTGTTGGACAAAATTAGGACTGTTCAGAAGTAAGTTTTCCAGCCCCGTATTTAACTGCAGTTCGGGAAAGGAAATAAGGCTGTTATGACAACAAGAATTAAAATATCCATTAGTTTCTTCATCAGAGAAATGCAAAGCGTAGCAGTGCGCACACTCAATATTCATTGCACCCAAGCTGTGCTCATGTATGGCAGTTTCGTCAAATAAAGCTTTTCGGAAAGATAGGTTGCAGCGTGTATTACTGCGATCATTACGTGTGCTTTCAAAATTCCTTCGCTCACGTACAGTACGAAAAACATGCCCCCGTTTGGGTGGTCTTCCTCGAACGCTACTCATAAGAGAACCCTGTTTTCGTCCTCACTGTAAGGTAGTTTACAGTTGAACGGCAGTGGAAGCACGTGTAGGGATCAAGAACTGTAAAATGAGCCATCTCCCACGGTGTTACGACGTACCTATGTCCTGAAATTTTATGCAACACTACGGAAATATATATAAGATAACCTTCCATCAATGGTGGGATTCAAACCGACGGGGACAAATAATATTATTGCTAAAGGAAATATGCCTCGAGAAGGATGGGTTGAATTTCGGCAGGTACAATGGTGTGCTTAAGTGAAAAGAAAGGAGTCAAAGTTTAGATCTATGTGAAGTTAGCTGTGTATTTCAGTCGCAACCTGGATGGGATCGGGGAGGGGTTGCTCTTGCCTGAAATGTTGGCAGCGGTGTTTCTTAGTTTGGTCCCTGTGGGGTTTGCTCCTATTTTTCGGCGTGCGGCCAGCTAACTGTATTGTTCGACTTCACAGTCTAACATTTTTCTATGTTTTTTCTTTCCCTTAGTGTACCCTAAACTTAGGCTTTTACTTTTCTATTTCTAAGGAGAAATTTAAGACAACGGGTCACACACAAATTTCCCGAAGTTTTTAACTGTAATTTTGAGCTTCATTCAGCATTCTACCTTTGGAGAAAGCTCTGAAACCGTTTTCTTTGAGCGTAAGCTTTGTACAGTTATTCTGCTTTTGTACCAAAGTAACGGACTAACTACGTTAACCTAGTCCTAACCTTTGAACAACGGTAATTCCCAACAACGGTCACTTTTTCCTGGTCCGAGCACCGACCGTTATTTGGAAGTTTCACTGTACATGTGATATGTACCCACAATCTTCAATCTTTCTACAGAACTTCAAAATCGGTTCTTCCGTCAAACGATAAAAATTTAATAGCTAATAAAATCTCAAATATTCCCACGAACCGCTAAAATTACCGGAAATTTTCCGTCATGTGCGTAAAAACTGAGAACAGAATTTTTCCATTTATGTACAAAAGGAATAGCGGAAAGGTTTCTGAAAATTAAGAATTTTCCTTTAAAACTTCTTAAAAAACGGTAGTTTCTCTTTGATATATGAGAGAAATTGAGGAAAGATTTCTGCAAATTCAGAATTTTTATTTAACGCTTTTTAAAATTGAGAGTTTTCGTTAATTTACTAATGGAATTATGGAAAGGTTTCTAAAACTTCAGAATTCTTTTAATGCCTCTTAAAAGCGGAAGTTTCCCATAAATACACGAAAGGAATTGCGGAAAGGTTCTGAAAATTCAGAATTTTTCTTTCACGCCCCTTAAAAACGGTTGTTTTCCATTAACATACGGAAGCAATTGCGGTTGGTTTTCTGATAACTACGAATTTTCGTTTAGCGCCTCTTAAAGACGGCAGTTTCTCGTTAATATACAAAAGGAGTTGTGAAAATATTCTGAAAATTCAGAATTTTCCTTTAACTCCCCTTAAGAACGGATACTTTCCGTTAACATACGAAAGCAATTGCGGATGGTTTTTTGAAAATTCAGGATTTGTTTTCAACGCTTTTTAAAGCCGACAGTTCCTGGTTAATATACAAAAGGAATTGCGGAAAGGTTTCTAAAAAATCAGAACTTCCGTTCAACGCTTCTAGAAGACGACAGTTTGTTGTTAATATATGAAAGGAATTGCGGAAAGGTTTCCGAAAATTCAGAATCTTCGTTCAACGATTCTTAAAGACGGCAGTTTCCCGTTAATGTACGAAAGAATTGCGGAAAGGTTTCCGAAAATTCAGAATTTTAATTCGGCGCCTCTTAAAGAATGCACTTTCCCATTAGCATACAAAAGGAATTATGAAAAGATTTCTAAAAATTCAAAATTTTTCTTCAGCGCGTCTTAAAAATGGCAATTTCCCGTTAGCATACGAAAGGAATTGCGGAAAGATTTCTAAATCTTCAAAATTTTCTTTCAGTGCCTCTTAAAAGTGGGAGTTTCCCGTTAATATATGAAAGGAATTACGGAAAGAGTTCCAAAAATTCAGAATTTTTCTTCAACGCGTCTTAAGAACGGAAATTTCCCGTTAACATAGGAAAAGAATTACGGAAAGGTTTCTGAAAATTCAGTAATTTTCATTTAACGCTTCTTAAAAACGGCCGTTTCCTGGTAATACGAGAAAGTAACTGAGGAAAGGTTTTTGAAAATTCAGAATTTCCCATTTTTAACCGGAGAAAAACTAACCAGAGTATCTCTGCCAATTCACGTATGAAATATCCGTTAAATTCAGGTTTTTTCGCGTTATTTCACGTAAAAGGCGGAGTCAGAAATATGTTTCGTTAATTCTCCCGAAAGGAATTACGGAAAGTGTCTCGTCAATTTCAGGAAATATCTTATAATGTAGCGAGGGAATCTCTTAACCGGGACCAACTATGTAGCGTGACTACCAAACAGTGCGAACTCATCCCCATGTGGAATTTCACAGGAATGAAAATGAAAGCACTCTTTAAACAAGTGTTTCGGTCAGATTACGGTCAAAATTTGGAAAAAAGCAACAGACGCTCGAAAATTGCTAAATTATATACACAATTTCTAACCGAACTATGATTTTCCTAAATTATTTGGTCTCTAGTGGAAACGATGTCACTGTAAAAGATTCTGAATGTTTTCCATTCAACAAAGAAACAATTTTCTTTAAAGCTTCAGCAAAGAGAGAATCTGATCGCGCTAAAGGCGTAAGCATATCTGGGTCCAAGGAAGCTGAAAATCGATGAATTCTCTGCAATCTGCTAGCAGATGCTTTCTCGGTAAGTAAAATAGTTGTTTTATAAGAGAATATTTCTTTGGCTCGAGATGATTCAACGCAGGGAATTTCGCGTAGAAGACATTTATCATTACTCGGAAAGGCTGAGCAGTAGATCGTGGCGGCTTCTTGAGTACGGGTGTCCCCGCCGCAAACGCCGTATCTGCCGTTATGTGTTATCTAGAAAATCCATTTATCAGGTTGATCTATGTACTGCTGCGGCTTGCGGCCAAGCATTGGCCACCACCTGAGAATAGAAATATTTATTAAAGCCGTTTTAAATCAGCCTCACACTTTCAGGGCTCCTTTCCCCCAGTTTTGATCAACGAGTAACCTCTACGAGTGTAGAAATGTTCGCTTTTTATATGAAGCTTAAAGTAAATATCAATTTCTAGGTATAATTGTATCTGACGGAGGCTGGATATGAATTTTGAGATGCATTCTGATTTTTACTGCAGTAAATGCTCGTTATTTGAGCACCACCATCTGAAGCATCATAACCATTTAAGATAGAGTGAACAGTTTTGTACTTCGACGATGAAATATTAAAAGAAGGAAAAGCTTCGTTTTATATGCACTAGATGTGGGAAAATCTTATGAACACTGCAGTGATAGTATTTAATCAAAACATGATTACTGAAAAATTCTCCGTTATAAGTCAATGTTTGTGAAAACAGGAATTTGTCGGCCACGGATATTGAAACCGCGTCTCTTTGCTCCGGAGTCAGTTGCCCAAACAGACTAAGCTACACCGACGGAATGTACTACTGCAGGTTTGTCGTCTTGATACGTATGATTCACCTATGTAGCACGTCACATCATCTCCTTCTTATTTATTTTTTTATTTTTTTTGAAGCGAAGAAATTTTTTTTCATAAAATCTAGACGATGCGTGGAACGAACATCACAGATTTTTCGAAGAATCCAACGGCCAGTAGATCTATTATTACGTTCGCTCGCCAATGTAAAAACAGGAATTTGTCTGTAACGGGAATCAAACCCGCGTCGCCTCTCGCCGACTAAGCTACACCGACGGAGTGCATCGCAGCAGATTTCTCGCCTTGACACGTGTGATTCACCTCTATAGTACGTCACATGCTTCTTTATGAACTGCGTTAATTAACATTCCATTAAGTACCCGAATACGTTGAAAAGGTCGTTTTGGGCAAAATTTCATTTTAAAAAAAATGTTTAATTTTAAAAGCCCATTCTTTAGGATTCCAAAACTGCCTTTGTTTCTTGTCTACGATGAATAGATACAGAGTTATAGCAATTTTAATATCAAAACACAGCTTTTAAAAGTGACACAACAAAGGCCCGAAGTTGAGAAATAATTAGGATTGTTTTACTAGTTTTGCTTAAAATTATAGTTGAAATCAGCAAATATTTATTTTTATATGGATTTACAGATCTGGCAATACTTTGGTTACAATTATTTGATGCAATTTATGTCTGCGAAAAACTTTGTATTGTAAATTTTAAACGCGTTTTTGGAAGAATGAGATTTTCGTTCCGAATTCTATACGAAAAAAGCTGATAACTCAAAAAGGAATGTAAATAAATTGCTGAAACTTGGTACACATCTTTCTTTAAAATGTTATGCATACAATGAACTAAACGTATCTCTGTACGTAAGTTCAAAGTTAGATTATAGCTATTTACATTCAAAATAGTGAAGAAATTTGTAGAAAATTCACGCTAACGCATAAATGAACAACTGTATCTCAGCAGTGTTTGGGAATATCACTTAACTTTTAATTCATTGTATAGATGAAAATAACCGATGCCTATCATTCCTTAACATCCTGGTTACTCGTTCAAATGAATCTTTCGCAACGACAATGTCAAGTCCAATCACTCTTGGCAACAAAAATTCAGCGCCTTTTACAGTTGCATATATCGCGCGATGCATATACGTTCAGATAAAGACAATTTGGGAAAAGAACTTAATTCCCTTGAACGTGTTGCAGTATATCGGGAATACAACCCTTCCATTATAGACAAGGCTCTAACAAAATTCCCGAAACCGAAGCCTATCTCCTCGTTAACTCCTGTGATGCACCCATTACGAGAGAATTTTGCAATATTCCATTTCCCCGTAACGTTGCCCTCAAAATAAAAAAAAAATTCTTAAAACCTTCAATTTTAAAGTGATATTTAAACCCATAAACAAAATGAACTTTTTAGGATCAGAAGACTATGTTGAGGATAAAACCTCGTGGGAAATTTATCAGATTCCAAATGAATGTGGCGCTTCGTATACAGGACAGACGCGTAGAGCCTTTCGTTTTCGATTGAAGGAGCACAAGACCTATATTCGGAACTGTGACTTAAAGAAGTCATCGATGGCTAAACACTGTTACGAAAAGGACCACACATTTCTCTTTGAAGAAGCAAAACTAATCGACAAGCCAGATTCAACCACTAAACTTGGTATTTTTGAAGCTTTCCATACACGAGGGTTGTACCGAAAGTAATGCAAAAGTGGGCATAACTTTTTTATTAACTGACAAAAGTCGTTCAAATTGCACGTGCTGGTAGAATAACTCTTTTTCTATACAAAGGTACTCCTCAACATAGTATCCACCACAAGCGATGTATTTGCGCCGTCGTTGAACCCAACTCTCGACTATTCCTAGAAAAAGATCAGGTGTGGACTGTTGTGCCCACTTTTTCACAGCCACTTTCACTTCGTTTGTGCCATCAAATTGTTCTGCCCGGAGACTGTTCTTAATTGGACCGAACGGGTGGAAGTCGGAGAGCGCTAGATCTGGGGTGTACGGTGGATGGGGAAACACCGACCAGCTTAATTTGCCGATTGTCTGATTTGTTGCCCAAGATGTGTGTGGTCTCGCATTGTCATGGTGAATATGGATCCTTTTCAGATTATTGTTTGGTGTCTTCCTCCTTATGGATTCTCTAAGCTTCTTGAGTGTCTCAATGTACAACTTGCTGGTCACGCTGCCGCTACACTCCAGAAAATCAAGGAGAATGATAACCCTGCCATCTCAAAAAACAGTCACCATGACTTTCTGTGCTGATCACTGGCTCTTGAACTTCTTAGGCCCTGATGAAGAGGAGTGACGCCATTCCATGAATTGATTCTTCGTTTCCTGATCGTAAAGATACGCCCACGTATCATCCACTGCCACTAGATCGAAAGAAAACGTGTTTTCATTGGCTTCAAACGCTTCCAGCAGATCAGAGCAGATTTCCACCCTTCTCTCCTTCAAATCGGGTGTCAATTGCCAAGATACCCACTTTTCACACACTTTCCGATACCCTAAGTCATCCACCATCTTCTGTATGGCATTGTGTTCACAGTCCAGCTCTGCAACAAGCTCACGGATTGTGATTCGTCTCCCCGCGCAAATCAATCTATCCACTCGCTGACGATTTGTGTCAGTGGTCGCAGAGGATGGTCTCCCTCTGCGTGGTTTGTCTTCAATGCTGGTTTGCCGTTCTTTAAACCTCTTCATCCATTTGTGCTCATTGCTCTTGTCAATGGTGGCATCTCCCTAAACATTCTGTAGCATTTTGTGGATGTCGGACAGCCTGCACCCTTCCTTCGTCAACAACTCAATGTCCGCATGTTGCTTCTGCTTGGAATCCATTATTTACCTGCAATATACACTGGTGCCAGAAATACTGGTACAGACGAGCTTATGCAAAATACATACCAACGTCACCTATGCGCGTACTCAGTTGCGTCCGCCAGTGCGTATATAAAGCGATAGACATCCTTGCCAGCTGTCAGAACTGTTTTCGGCATGAGAATGACAAGTAATAACGATTTAAGTGATTTTCAACGCGGCGTCATAGTTGGCGCTCGTGAGATTGGCCATAGTATTTCGAAGGTAGAAACGAAATTCGGATTTTCACGGACGACCATTGTAAGGGTGTTGACTACAAGAATTCCGGCAAAACCTCCACCCTACGATACCAGTGTGACCGTAAAAAGACATTGGATGAACGTGACCATCGTCGGTTATCAATAATCGTTTCACGCGATAGGCGTGCAACAGTCTCGCAGGTATAATAGGAATTCAATGCTGGAGCCTCAACAAGCATCAGCGTCCGGACTGTGCAACGTACCCTGCACGATATGTGCTTTGGGAGCCGACGCCCAACTCGAGTCCCCTTGATGAGTGCACGACACAGAGCTATGCGCCTCGCTTGGGCACGGCAACACCACCAACGGACACTTGATGACTGGAAATAAGTAGCCTGGTCTGACGAGTCGGGTTTCCAACTGTATCGGGCAGATGGAAGGATTCATGTGTGGCGCAAACCCCATGAAGCCATGAATCCCGCCTGTGTACAGGGAACTGTACCGACTGGTGTGTGTGTGTGGGGGGGGGGTCCGTAATGATATGAGGTGTGTTTAACTGGACTTCACTTGGACCCCTGGTACACGTCTACTAACGTGTGTGACCGGCCAACGCTATGTGCGCATCCTTTCTGACGAGGTACACCCGTCCATGTCCTTCATTCATGCTGATGGGTTGGGCCTGCTCCAAGAGGACTATGTACCTCCATACAAGTGTCGGGACGCCACATTATGGTTAGAGGAGCATTCATTTGAATTTGGGGTGTTGCCATTTCCACCCAAGTCCCCAGATCTGAACGTGATAGAACGCATTTGGGATGTCATGCAACGCGCTATGTGACGTACCTGCTAGCAGGACGCACACTACATAAAGGCAGATATGAGTCAGAATGAACGTCTGCGTAGCTCAGTTGGTAGAGCGACTTGTTCCAGAATAAGCGGACTCGGGTTCGATTCCCGGCGTAGACCAAAAATGACGGAGAAATTTACTTCGCTGCAATGGCGCCCGAACTATCCGGATGACCCGACCGTTCAAAATCTTGCAATGGTGGGATGTTCTTTCCACACCGCGAGATAGGAAAAATACGAGAATCCCTTCTCCAGCGCTTCGAAAAATAAATGTGTGTGACGTTGCATTCCACACACCAGATGGACTGGGAATTCTCAATTGCACGTTCTGCAGTGGATGGCTGCCTGCAACGATTCATGGTCACGGCTGACCCGTGGGCCATGCCCCGGCCCTCTTTCGGGGGGGGGATGTGACGTACTTCATAGCAGGACGCACACGACATAAAGGCAGATATGAGTCAGAATGAACGTCTACGTATCTCAGTTGGTAGAGCGACTTGTTCCGGAATAAGCGGACTCGGGTTCGATTCCCTGCGTAGACCAAAAATGATGGAGAAATTTACTTCGCTATAGCTATCCAACACAGGAATCGGAGACCTCGGAATACACCCGAATTGTAGAACGCTCTGCAGGAAGTATGGTGTGCATTGCCTACAGCATATTTCCAGAAGTCCATGCCCCGTCTTATTTCTGCAGTCCTGAGCTCCCGTAGGAGATCTACCAAGTATTAGACTGGTATACCAGTTTTCCTGGCACTTTAGTGTAGATGGGTTACTATAGAGGAAGAGTTACTGTACCTATATTTGAACGACCTCTATCAGTTAATAAAAACGTTAAGCCCACTTTTGCGTTACTTTCGGTACAATCCTAGTATATCAGAATTCTTGCAAATTGTTAATGGCATGGCATCCTCACCATTTCTGTGAATCGCGTGGAAGCAACTAACTAAAACCCGTGACTACAAACACCATTTATGGTGTCATGTACAATTTGAATATTTACGTGCCATTCGTTCTGATGAAGTTAGGCCAGAACCTAGCGAAACCTTAGTTGACTTGGAAAAAAAATGAGGCAAACGTTGTATTTTCAAAATATACTATCATCATGACAAGTCTGTAGTCTCTGATTTAAAGTATCGGAATAAATGCTTAAGCTCGTCGGAGGTTTCTTGCTACTAATTGCATGCATCTATTAGTACGTTTTGTCTTAATTAATTGCTATCTTAGATACAGCATTGAAAATTTGAAATGTGCATTGCGTTTTACTTTCACAAGAGCACTCTCAGATAAGAACAAAACTGATTTCTAACGAAACGAATCGCTGAGTAAACAGTTTACGAAACTGCGCTTCAAATAAGATCTTTATCCAAGGCATAAAAATGAAGTGATTAAATCCGCTTGTTTGTCTTCGACTATTTTTCTCTCGACTGAACCCACTCCTTGTTCTTTCTGCAGAAATAACAATCAACTGCCTAACTAACCACAACGCATACTTGGACCCTACAAAAGAAGAAAAAATACTTCTTGGCTCAGAAGACTTCTGTCAACACGAGAGTACTTCTACCTATGAGTAAGTTCATCTTCTGTTCCTTCAACCTTTTCTTCTTCTTGTTCGCCTTTTTCGCTGTCTTTGCGTTCACCACATCAGCAGGAAGGAAACACTTCAATTCTGTCAACACTTGACCAACAAGAAATATTTACCTTTACTATTAAAAGGAACCCTCGGCTGAAATCCCTCTTCATCCGTTAATCGTGTTTCTTGTTCTCCTGCTAGTGCTGCGGAGAACCCGTCCTCTTCTCTGCAGCTTTTTCCTTTCTTTAGTTTCGTTAATCTGTACTCTTGTACCAATGGGCCTTCATTCAAGTCTTTCGGCCCGCTTTACATTGGAAGCGTTTAAGCCGTCGACGCCACCGTATCTGAAATAGAAGGAAAGACACGCAAATGCAAATATTCTAGCGCAAACATAACAGAGTTCCCAGCTGCCGAAGTTCAACCTCTTGCATTTTATTAAGCTCACAACTTCGAAAACGAATGAATTGAAAATTTCCAACATCAGATAATTATATTTTGTCCAAGTAAATTTTAATACACGAAAGGAGAATTTTTAATTTAATATTTAAATTCAAAATTAATACGCGAAAAGAATAAATTTTGGAAGATAACTGGCATGGAAAACGCGCGTGACTGAAAAGCATACAATGTTGTTTTCCCATTGCTTTTGAATACAAAATAATATAGAAAATAATAAAAGCTTTCATTCTGAATATAAAACAATATTTTCGTGTTTTTTTAAAAAGAAATAAAATACGTATATCATATAGATGTAAACCAAGTTGTTTTTTCCATGTAACACAACAACAGAAATTTGAAATTTTAATCGTCCTGGAACGGAAACTAAACACGCATCTCCCGATTTGCGCACGAACATGCTAACCATTACACCACCGAGAACAATGAAATCCAAACAACTGAGGCATTAATCTGAAACGTCAGGATTTCGTTTCACTGCACGAAACCGTAACAACATAAGCACAGAAACTTTCTGTGGTTATGTAACATGGAAAGAACCGCTCGATTTTTGTCTATATAAACTATTTCACGTGTTTCCAACTTAATACATAGGTCATTTCGAACGTTTTGCACACTGCGCAGGCGCTACCCATTGGATGATGTAATCGCTCCAATCGTTGCGCCAGCTGTAAGTCAGACTTTCAGTATACAAAGTTGTGTCTGCGGTTGCTGGCTAGTTTGTTCCTGGTCCGAAAAATTCTGCCTAGAAATGGGGGAAGAAATTGAGTCAGGTCAGATCTTGCGTAGCGACAAATGATCCTACATTAAAATTGAAACTTTGGAAGGAAAATCCTCTATCGAAATTAATAAAGCTGTTGCCGCGACAATTATTCTAATTTCGGGCACATTGCTTTCAGTATAGAATGGCTCCAATTTGGGATTCAAATACACAATTAAGTGCTTTTAATTACGTTAATTAATTAACATAATTAATTACGTCACTGCTTAATTGGAGTAATTTTTAATTAGGTGCACGAACTATCATCCCAACCCAGGCCGCATAGGGAGTCGCTGGGTTCTTTTCTTCTCTTTTCTCCATTTTCTCTTCCGCGGGGGAAAGGAGATCTAAATTGCAAGCGCCAGGCCAGGTGCAAAATTTCGTAAACTAGGCGAAAGGCATTTTCTTCCATTCCCGGCATGTGAGAAGCAACAGCATTGCGAATTGCATAATGCTTCCGTAACAACAATGGCGTTGCGGTGGCTACACGACGAAAATTTAAGAAAGAAATCTTAAAGCGGTAAGAAGCTAAAGCTTATGTAATAACTGTCACCCAGGCTCTGTGTCGGGGAACATATTTCAGTCGGCCGCCCCGGTGGCGCAGTGGTCTACGGCGTTGGCCTCTGATCATTTGTCCGAACGGGGTCCGGGTTCGCATCCCGGTCAGGCATGGATGTTGTATTTGTCTTACGGCACTGGCTCTCTCCCTTCCCTGGAACCAGTGACCCTAAATTAGGGACGGGTGACTGCTTATAGCCCATTGAGTTGCTCACGGCGGTCGTTAAACCTCAAAAAAAAAAAAAAATATTTCAGTCGGGCATACGTGACTTCGAGCAGTTTTCAAGTTTTAAAAAGGGTTTGCTCGGAGTCTACTATAATAGAACCCAACAACGGGGTGACAGTTACGGCCAAATTAATTTTTAAAGGGCGTAGCTCAGCAGATGGTCAGCAGGCCCAGGGAACATTTACCCCAAAGTAGCCACTGGTCAGCCGCAAACTGGACAAGCGTTCCACTTGCGTACGAGGGGAGGAAATCCAGAACCAATGGTGGTGCAAGGGACGTTTTCTCGAGGTAAGGACACGCCTAGCCGCAGGGCGATAAGGGAAAGCGAAAACTAAAATAAAAGCAGAAACTTAAAATTTCACCGGGAGAAAAAATACACGAGCGAAAAAACTTAAGAGAGAAAGAGAGAGACGGAGAGAGAAGTTGTGTTTGCGAACATGGGGCGGTCACAGTAATTTTGGTCGGAAGAGCCAGCGGTAAGCAAAGAAATGCCAAACTATGCGGAGTTCCAGAAGTCCGTCGACTTGAAATCAAGAACTGTAGAACAGTAAAGTTCTGAGATAACTATCGGCTATGTTTTTATCCACGGAGGATACCAGCCAAAAATCACCCACGGCCACCAGACCACCAGCGCTTTCCTCAACCGCCAGATCGATCAGCCCAGCTGAAGTTCCATATAGGGTAAGACATCATCCAATTATTTCAATCCCTTGCATGAGTATTCAGTTAAGTTTTAGAAATGAAACCTTATTACTCACCCCGTACTGGTTGGATTGTTAGGGATATTGATGTTTTTACATTTTCTCAAGTAAACCATAACTTCCTTTCGTAGAGATGTGTTATAATTTAAACAGGTCCCACCATTTAAATTGTTCTAAAATTAAGCATTATACAGCAAATAAATTTTATATTTGTTTTCTTAAATCAACGTGTTTTTCTTCACGCTGCTCTGAAAATGGGTACGAGTGTCTGTGTATTAGTTTAAAATAAGCCATAGTTTTCTTCCTTTACAGATACCCCTATTCAAGCTTATAACCGAAATGTTAGTTCTTTTTTAAATTTAATTTCTTTTGCGGCGTATATGAGTTCTAGCGACAACCTCGTACGAGCTCATATGAAACACAACGCTTTTAAGTCCCAACGATGAGACTGGGTCGCCTATACTAGGAAACTCAATGTCATTGTTGCCAATCTAGATGATCGAAAATCGCTAACAAAATCTATGACCCTCAAGTTCCCACCGAGACTTGGCGTGGTGACAAAGCTTTTTGTGAAGTTTGTGGGATTAGTGTAGTGTATCGTAGTACAGTGTCACGGTGGACGTCTCGTTTCCGCCAAGGTTGGGAAAGCATTCAAGACAACCCAAGAAGTGGCCGGCCATCAGATGCGACGGACGACATATGGCAAAGTTGGATTGATAGCAAAAGGACAGGGGATCACTGAACAGCGGAACACTACAAAATGTGGAATATTACAGGATAGGGGATCACTGAACAGCGGCTTGAGGGGACCACTGTAATAGCGGAATACTACTACTACAGGACAGGGAATCACTGAACAGCGACCTTACAGTTGCCTGAGGGGGCCACTGTAACAGCGAAACACTACATAAGGTGAAATACTACAGAACAGGGGATCCCTGAACAGCGGCCTTATAGTTGCCTGAGGGGACCACTGTAACAGCGGAATGCTACTACTGCAGTACAGGGGATAACTGAACAGCGGCTTTACAGGGGCCTGAGTGAACCACTGTAACAGCGGAACATTACAGAAGGTGGAATACGACAGGCCAGAGGATCACTGAACAGCGGCCTTACAGTGGCCTGAGCGGACCACTATAACATCGGAACACTACGGTAGGTGGAATACTAAAGAACAGAGAATCACTGAACAGCGGCCTTACAGTGGCCTTATGGGACCACTGTAACAGCGGAACATTACAGAAGGTGGAATACTACAGAACAGGGGATCACTGAACAGCGGCTTTACAGTGGCCTGAGGGGACCACTGTAACAGGGAAACACTACAGAAGATGGAATACTACAGAACATGCGATCACTGAACAGCGGCCTTAAAGTGGCCTGAGTGGACCCCTGTGACAGCGGAATACTACAACAGCAGGTCAGGGGATCACTGAACAGCGGCCTTACAGTGACCTGAGTGGACCACTGTATCAGCGAAACACTACAGAAGGTGAAATACTACAGAACAGGGGATCCCTGAACAGCGGCCTTATAGTTGCCTGAGGGGACCACAGTAACAGCGGAATGCTACTACTGCAGTACAGGGGATCACTGAACAGCGGCTTTACAGTGGCCTGAGGGAACCACTGTAACAGCGGAACATTACAGAAGGTGGAATACGACAGGTCAGGGGATCACTGAACAGCGGCCTTACAGTGGCCTGAGCGGACCACTATAACAGCGGAACACTACGGTAGGTGGAATACTAAAGAACAGAGAATCACTGAACAGCGGCCTTACAGTGGCATTATGGGACCACTGTAACAGCGGAACATTACAGAAGGTGGAATACTACAGAACAGGGGATCACTGAACAGCGGCCTTACAGTGACCTGAGTGGACCACTGTATCAGCGAAACACTACAGAAGGTGAAATACTACGGAACAGGGGATCACTGAACAGCGGCCTTATAGTTGCCTGAGAGGACCACTGTAACAGCGGAATACTACTACTGCAGGACAGGGGATCACTGACCAGCGGCCTTACAGTGGCCTGAGTGGACCACTGTAACAGCGGAACACTACAGAAGGTGGAATACTACAGGACAGGGGATCACTGAACAGCGGCCCTACAGTGAACTAAGGGGACCACTTTAATAGCGGAACACTACTACTACAGGACAGGTGATCACTGAACAGCGGCCTTACAGTGGCTTGAGGGGACTACTGTAACAGCGGAATACTACAGGACAGGGGATCACTGAACAACCACCTGACAGTGGCCAGAGGGGACCACTGTAACAGCGGAATACTACAGAAGGTTTTTGCAAAATGTTTTGTCCCTAAAGATTCGCCAAAGGCCAGGCATGCTCGATGCTAACGTCATCAGTTTGAACGACAACGTGATACCGAATATTACCCGTACAGTAAGAGACATTCTGGAAAAGTATGAATGGGAATTACTTTCCCAAGCGCCATACAGTCCTGACATGAGCCCACCAGACTACGACTTGTTCCCAAAACTAAAGAAACCACTCCGCGGGAAATGATTCAGTACGATTGAGGATGTTTCTAATGATATGACTTGAGCAATCCGACACCTGAACAATGGAGGTGTCCTGGCTCGAATACAAGACTTGCTCAGACGTTTTTTTTTTTTTTTTTGATTGGAGGTTTAACGACCACCGTGAGCAACTCAATGGGCTATTAGCAGTCGCCCGTCCCTAATTTAGGGTCACTGGTTCCAGGGAAGGGAGAGAGCCAGTGCCGTAAGACAAACACAACATCCATGCCTGACCGGGATTCGCACCCGGACCCCTTACGGACGAATGATCAGAGGCCAGCGCCTTAGACCACTGTGCCACCGGGGCGGCTCAGACGTTGGGCAGCTGTCATAAAGAAAAATTGAGATTACTTCGAAGGACTGTAAATGTACAATATTGTGAAATAAATTCGTTTCTTGGGAGATAACCCACAGTGTGCAAAACTTTTGAAATGAGCCTCGTGTAAAACAATAATATAAAATAATATACAAAATAATGTAATTTTTGAATTGTCTTGGTGAAATTTCGGTGCATTAATCTCTAGTTCATCCTCTAAAATTCACAAGTTACGTAATATCTATTTCACGTATAATTCTGATGCGCATACAGAACGAAATAAAACTCTGAGAAGTGATTTTCTCCCCCTTACATTGGTGGTATAAAGTGTTGGGTTCTAATCACTTGTCCGAGATGGGACTCGGTTCGAATTTAGGTGGAGGTATGGGTGATGTGGTTGTCTAAAGGCACTGGCTCTCTCCTTTCCGTGGAACCAGTGGCCCCAAATTAGGGAGGAGCGATTGCATACAGACCAATGATTTGCTCACGGTGGTCATTAAATCTCCGAACATACCGATTTATCTCTTAATAAGTAATTCTTTGGTACTGAGGTTCATAAGGCCCAATATGAGCAACTAAGGGCTATAAATAGTCACCCGTCCCTAATTAAGGGCTACTCTTTCCAGGGAAGGTAAAGAGTCAATGTCATACGGGAAGTCCATTTTCATTAGGAACTCGAGCCCTAAACAAACTCAAACGACTAGCCAGAAACTTTAGTCTCTGACTATTCGGCCACCTGTGAGCAGATTGCGATCAACTTCTCTTCAATGCTTACCGAAACGTGTAAGTGTCAACGTTTCATTTTTACACTGTTTGAAGATTCAAAAATTGTGAATTAGTCATTTTTGATGCTTACAGTATTTCTAAATGGGAAACATTTGATGTTTACAAAGTCTTCACGCGGTAAAGTTCGATGTTTACAAAGTTTTCGGGTTAAAGTATAAGATGTCTATGTTGTAATCAGTGACAGAATCAGATTTTTAAGAAAACCTTCAGGTAGCAACGTGCAATGTCTACCAAACTCCTCGGTGTTATAATGTAAGTAAGGCGTGTTCGCAGTTTATTGCAGTTTATAAAGTGTTTGCAGTGCATGAAGTACAATCGAACTCAGTTATAGTAACCTCGGGATCAGTCATATACACCGAGTTAGCTTTACATTTGAAACAACCCCGTTTTACATATTCGGAGCGATAGCGAAGTACTACGTTGTGACGCACTACAGAGGTGAAAACAGGTGTCAAGACGACAAATCTGCAGCGAGACATTCTGTCCGCGTAGCTCAGTTGGGAGAGCGACTTACTCCGGAGTGAGGGGGACACGGGTTCGATGCCCGTCACGGACAAACTTGTGTTTTCACAACGCGATATCAATGTTACCTGCGGCTTCCATAAATTATGCACACCTATTATCTGTCCATAATCAGTAAATGTTTGCCAGTAATGGAACACGGGGCAACGTAAGCCAAGTAGACCGCGAACAGATACACTGCTGGCCACCCAAAATGCAACATCAAGAAAGAAGCATCCGATTGGCCTGAAATTTACAGCAGGCGTCGCCCGCGAGAGGACATGCAAACGATTAGCATTGCAGGACATATTCAAATCATGTGCACCCGGCACGCCACCGAGAAGCACTATAAGAAGGGTGCACAGAAGGCGAGGTGAAAGTAGTCTAAGTGTGTTGTGCTGCCGGACCTGTGCGTGGGAAGCTTCCTGATGCCTCGTCGCAGAATACGGCAGTCATTCCAGCACGTTTCGGAGTTCGACAGAGGACGAATAGTGGCTTATCGCGACAGCCGTTTATCGTACCGAGACATCAGCGCCCGTGTGGGACGACATCCATCCACAGTGAGGCGAGTATGGATTCGGTGGGTACAGGAGGGACGGACGGACCGACGTGAGCAATAGCCGCAGCCGCGGCACACAACCGAATGAGAGGACCGGCATGTTGTGCCGCGGGCATTGACGGCTCGCACCGCCACATCACGAACGTTAGGGCAGGAATTAGGGTGTGTTGCGCAACAACCTGTGTCAGCACGTACCGTTCGATGTCGTCTGCAGGAGCGGGGACGTGTCGCACGGCGCCCATTGCTCCGACTACCATTGACGTTATACACCACCGGCGAGTACGGCGGCAGTGGGCCGTTGAACGCCGCACCTGGACTATGGAATAGCACGACATTGTTTTCTCCGACGGATCCCGCTTCTGCTTGCAACACCACGATGGTCAAATCCGCGTGTGGCGGCACCGCGGCGAGAGACTGTATGACGCCTGCATTATGCATCGCCATACCGGATCGTCGCCTGGCGTTAAGGTTTGGGGCGCAATTGCACCCTTCTGGTACGCATCGTCGGTACACTCAACAGGCACCGCTCCATCTCCGACGTATTGGAGCCTGTAGCCCTCCCTTACCTACAGGACCTGCCCGCGGCCATGTTTCAACAGGACAGTGCGTGCCCGCACGTGGCAAGTATCGTGCAACAATTCTTCACGGCCCACCAGGTGTCACTGCTGCCGTGTCCCGCCTGTTCTCTCGATATGTCGCCCATCGAACACGTCTGGTCGCTGATCGGCAACCGAGTGGCCCGGCAAGCATAACCCGCGGCTACGCCTGATGAACTTTGGCAACGTGTGGAAGCAACCTGGACCGACATACCCCAAGCCCACATCCAAAGCCTCTTTCGTTCGATGCCGCGGTGTGTAGCGGCCGTTATTTCCAACAATGGGGGCCACACGAACTATTGATGTCGGCGTGTTCCGGAAGTCGCACGGGCCTGTAAGCTCAATCGTTTCATCTTTGCATCTGTTGTTATGTGTCCAGTAAATCTGGCTTGGCTATCTCGTGTCCTTCTTGGTGTTGCATTTTGGGTGGCCAGCAGTGTAGTTGGGGAACAGAAAGCAGATGCCAGTACTTCGGAAATAGCCGCACTTGTTGGCTGCTCGGTACTACTTTACATGGATTTACCAAGACATAACTAACCATGCACAGGTATCCAGAAAAAGGGCTCACATTGTTCAGCCACGTACCATTGATCCTAGAGGTGAGAGTTGTGTGTCATCAGGGGCGTAAAGATAGCCCTCCCTTCCCACCTCCCCCGCGTTGCTGGTTGGCCCGTGACTTTTAATTGGCCCAGATCTAAGTACATACTTTTATTTGTTTGGTTAGCAAATTTAATTTTAGACAAGAGGTTTTCTACTTGCTCTAAAGATTTTTGTTTCAAATTTTCTGTGGACCTTAGAGAGACACTCTTCTCTCCCCGACTTGAAAAGAAAGGAGCGATACTGAGAAAGTGTAGATGGGGATGGGTTTTCATTGTTTACCATAGCCGACGCCAGAAAGTGGCCACCTGCAACTGCTTGAGGAGTAACTGAGAGTCGGAGGAGAGGGGTATCCGATTGTTGCGAGTGTCACAAGTTCGAAGACAGGAGGACCTGCACACATCCAGCAATCCCGCCCTCCCCTTCTTCGTCCCTGTCAGAATCAATGCTGGTTGGTCAGGGAACACGTAATGGTCAGCCGGGGGTGTCCGGTGTCTGTTTATTCTGTCGGACATTGGACTTCTTCTTTTTCCACGTTCTGTTTTTCGATTGTCAATCAATGGCATCGCTTGTTACACAACTAGCTCGTTAAATCGGTGTAGTGTCTGTTCGCTGTTTCAAACGAGTTTAGAACATTTGGGCACCGGACATTTTGGGCACCCGGACATTTTGGCACAAATCTTGAGGGGCCGTACAAAAATTGCCGTTTCTTGGCGCTGTGAGGGGAATTGAATGGAGAAAACGTTTCCAGTAAGACAAACGACAATTATAATTGAATTTAAAAAAATATTACAATGCACAAACTTTGAAGATGACAATACGTTTTTTTGGGTGTAAATATGACAAGCATAATATCCGAAAACTTGACAATTTCGTTGTGCTGGATCGGGATTACATAGCTCATAATCATGAATATGGATTACATCATATTCATGATTACATAGCACCAAGGGTGCTATGTAATCATGCCCCCCCCAACCACTCATACGGGCGCTACTGCATAGCACGAGTTTAGGACATTTGGGCACCTGTCGGTTTGAATTCGTGCAAAAATGAAGAAATCTTTTAAGTGGCGCAGCAAAAAAAAAAAAAAAAAAAAGAAAAAAGCAGAAGTGGAAATTATGAAAACCAAATTGCCGAAAATTACGTCTATGTTTCTGTGACCAACAATGTATGTGCCTGTGGTAAAACCATTACAACAGTCTGAGATACAGGGGGATGAAGTTTCAATACTCTTAATGGAGCAAACATAGTAGTATTAGCAAATGTGCGGAAACCTCAGCAGAAAAAGAAGAAATAATATTAAGTCCAGGTACTGATTGTGTGGAAACGCCATCAGAAATATAGATATTTTATTTGATTCAGGTACGTGTGCCAGTTTTTCAACAGATAGGGCTTTGTTTAATGATGTCAATGATGTTGTCAGAACAAATGTAATAAGTAATGGACCTTGCCAACTTAAAGGACCGTTTCCTCGGAACAGGAAAAACAGGTGCTTTTCGCAAGAGTACTATTATGCATGTACGCATGTACAAATACCGGAAAAAGGGTATTTCGCCACTGGCTGTGCTACTCTCCTACATGGGATTGCGCTTATTGTGAGCCCTGTTGGCTTTTCAGTTATCCCAAATGCAAACCGCATCAGAAAGCATGGATTAATGGCGTAAAAGACTGGCAGGGAATTTCAAAAAAATTTAACTCCACGAAAACTCTGCTTCACATTTGTCCGCTTGTATCGCTTACGATATGTATAAAAATGATAAAACCGTTGATAAAAAGATGAACTCAGAATATGCAGCACAGGTCACTTTTTGGACACATGTGTTGAAAAGAATAATTGACGTTACTATAACCTTAGCTACTTCCAATATGGCTTTCCGTGGCCATCGGAAAGTATTAAGCGATAACAATGATGGAAATTTTTTATCGATAGTTGAGCTTCTCAGCAAATATGACCCGATTCTTAATCAGTTGATGGAAAATAAAAATAAAATGAAATATTTGAGCCCAACGATACAAAACGAATTGATTGAGATTTTGACTACCGAAATTAAGAAGAAGATTATAATGGAAATTAAAGAAGCACAATTCTACTCAATCATTCTAGATACAACGCAAGACGAAGGAAAAGATGAACAAATGAACCAAATATTTAGATACGTCACAGTCATATACAACGAATGGAACTCTTGTGGAAATTAAAAATTAACGAAAGATTTTTAGGTTTTCGAAACGTCAAAGACCAAAGTGCAACGGGCCTGACAGAGCTAATACTGAAAATGATAAAAGAAAATGAACTGTTGCTTGAAAATTGCAGAGGACAAGCTTATGATGGAGCCAGTAACATGTGGGGACATTTTTCTTGTGTTCCAAAAAGAATTAGAGATGTGGAACAAAACGCCATATACATACAATGTGCTTCGCATAATTTAAATTTAATTTTGAATGATGCTTGCGTGGGAATTCGAGAAATCAGAGATTTTTATGATATTTTACAGCATTTATATGTATTTTTCAGTCATAGTATAAGAAGATGGAAATTATTAGGAAAATCCCAGTGTAACCTAACTATGAAAAAGTTGTGCCCGACACGATGGGCCTTCCCGGCATGATGCTACGGTAAACGGTAAAAATACCCCCGGAGAAAATACCTCTGAAAAATGAAAAGCGGAAAAAAATGCCCTCGGAGAAAATACCCCCGAAAACTGAAAAGCGGAAAAAATACCCCCAGAACAAACGGTTCACTGTAAACAGCCACACAGGAACACTGATGTGTGGCAGTGTTCCGGTGTGGCAATTTACCGGCAACCCTGCCACACATCTTTCAGCAACTTGGCCACAAAAGTTCAAAGGGGGGAGGGGTGGCTATAAAGATTGCCGTTTCTGAGCCTATATTGATAACTGAATTGGGAAATCCATACGAATTTCGCGGAAATGGTCCATGTAAGCCAAGCGAGAATTGTACTTTAATTTGAAGAAATAAATTGCCGAGGACACGAGGTACACTTGGTGGGGGGGGGGGGGGGGAGGCTCTACCCTGAACTTTCGTAATTTTATATTCTGTACCTCTAGAGTCTGCCAGTGTATCCTCGATGTTATCCCAGAATAGCTCTTAGAAACTGGGGGGGGATTCACCCCACCCTCCTGAAAATTCATGGTCGTGTACAGAATCCTTATGTAAATCATGGTACTAATGTTTACAGCTCTACGTCCATTTTAACATTTTGGGGGAAAGCCCCCTTCCCCAGCTCGCGGACACTTCAAGGGGATCTTCTTGGATACACTGACAGGCTCGAGCGGCCCAGTAAATATCATTACGGAAGATGGGGTAGAGCCCCCTCCCTCCAACCAAGTGTACCTCGGATCCTCGACAATTTATATTTTCAAATTAAAGTACAATTTTGTCGTTGTAGTAAGTACGTATCACAAGTGGTGCGCAGATGGCCAAACGAGGAACCGTCGTCCAGACCTGCGTCGTCTATAGCTCATTGATGCCAGAGGAAAGCGGAAACTGTCGCGCTTTGTTCACAGCGACCGCAGAGCCACAGTGAGACAAAACGCCCGCGGCTACAACAGTGGTGATCAGGGCTGTGCGTAACAGCACACAGATCATCGCAGCCTTCTACGAATGGGCCTGCTTAGCCGAAGATCCAGCCGGGTCCCAATGCTCGCTGCACGTCATCGCCAACAACGCATGAAATGGGCCCAAGATCATCGAGATTGGACCGTGGATGATTGGAAGAAAGTTGCCTGGTCTGAAGAATCAAGATTCCTGGTATATCACGTAAACGGCCGAGGGCGGATACGCCGATTACCAACGGAGGCTATGGCACCTGGATGCACTGTTGTGCGGAAACAGGCCGGTTGTGACGGTGTTATACTGTGGGCGATGTTTTCTTGGGACACTTTAGGCCCCATTAACCCAATAGCACAATCCCTGACGGCTCTCAGGTATCTGAACATCGTTGCAGACCACTTTCCCCCATTCATGACAACTGTGTTCCCTGCTGGTGATGGCCATTACCAACTGGATCATGCGCCTTGCCACACTACCAGAATCGTCAAGGAGTGGTTCGAGGAACATGCTGGTAACTTTCTGTTAATATCTTGGCCTACAAATTCACCTGACATGAAACCAATCGAACATTTGCGGTTCGACATGGAAAAGCGAATATTCGCGCTAAATCACAACACCCCGAAATGTATGGGAACTGGAGGACCTAATGTTGACGTTAAGTCCCAGATACCCGTGGATACCTATCGCCACCTCATGGAATCGAGGTCTCGCCGAGTGGCCGCTGTTTTGCTGGATAAAGGAAGTCCTACAGCTTATTAGGTTGGTGGTCATAATGCAATGGCTCATAGGTGTATGATGTTGGACATCCGCGTGTCGCCAAAACGGCTTCTACCATGTGTCGCATACACTCAACAAGATTTCTAAAGGTGTCTCATGGTATCTACAAGATTTCTAAAGGTGTTTTATGGTATCTACAAGATTTCTACAAGATTTCTAAAGGTGTCTTATGGTATCTACAAGATTTCTACAAGATTTCTAAAGGTGTCTTATGGTATCTACAAGATTTCTACAAGATTTCTAAAGGTGTCTTATGGTATCTACAAGATTTCTACAAGATTTCTAAAGGTGTCTTATGGTATCTACAAGATTTCTACAAGATTTCTAAAGGTGTCTTATGGTATCTACAAGATTTCTACAAGACTTCTAAAGGTGTCTTATGGTATCTACAAGATTTCTACAAGATTTCTAAAGGTGTCTTATGGTATCTACAAGATTTCTACAAGATTTCTAAAGGTGTCTTATGGTATCTACAAGATTTCTACAAGATTTCTAAAGGTGTCTTATGGTATCTACAAGATTTCTACAAGATTTCTAAAGGTGTCTTATGGTATCTACAAGATTTCTACAAGATTTCTAAAGGTGTCTTATGGTATCTACAAGATTTCTACAAGATTTCTAAAGGTGTCTTATGGTATCTACAAGATTTCTACAAGATTTCTAAAGGTGTCTTATGGTATCTACAAGATTTCTACAAGATTTCTAAAGGTGTCTTATGGTATCTACAAGATTTCTACAAGATTTCTAAAGGTGTCCTATGGTATCTACAAGATTTCTACAAGATTTCTACAAGATTTCTAAAGGTGTCTTATGGTATCTACAAGATTTCTACAAGACTTCTAAAGGTGTCTTATGGTATCTACAAGATTTCTACAAGATTTCTACAAGATTTCTAAAGGTGTCTTATGGTATCTACAAGATTTCTACAAGATTTCTAAAGGTGTCTTATGGTATCTACAAGATTTCTACAAGATTTCTAAAGGTGTCTTATGGTATCTACAAGATTTCTACAAGATTTCTAAAGGTGTCTTATGGTATCTACAAGATTTCTACAAGATTTCTAAAGGTGTCTTATGGTATCTACAAGATTTCTACAAGATTTCCAAAGGTGTCTTATGGTATCTACAAGATTTCTAAAGGTGTCTTATGGTATCTACAAGATTTCTAAAGGTGTCTTATGGTATCTACAAGATTTCTAAAGGTGTCTTATGGTATCTACAAGATTTCTAAAGGTGTCTTATGGTATCTACAAGATTTCTAAAGGTGTCTTATGGTATCTACAAGATTTCTAAAGGTGTCTTATGGTATCTACAAGATTTCTAAAGGTGTCTTATGGTATCTACAAGATTTCTAAAGGTGTCTTATGGTATCTACAAGATTTCTACAAGATTTCTAAAGGTGTCTTATGGTATCTACAAGATTTCTACAAGATTTCTAAAGGTGTCTTATAGTATCTACAGGATTTCTACGAGATTTCTAAAGATGTCTTACGGTATCTACAAGATTTCTAAAGGTGTCTTATGGTATCTACAAGATTTCTACGAGATTTCTAAAGATGTCTTATGGTATCTACAAGATTTCTAAAGGTGTCTTATGTTATATAGTCAGGAACAGCGCCGCCCGGCCTGGCTCTTCCCTGGGTACGACTCTGGATCGCTGATCTCTTAATTTTCCTGTGTTTTAACATATTTTACTGCGTTCAAAAAGATCCGGAACTTTTTATATTAAAAAAGAATGAGTGCAGAAAATACCTCTTTATGCTGTGTTTCCTTTGAAGTAGTTACCCAGTGCAACTATGCATTTTCGCTAGCGCTCATACAAAGATTTAAATGCAGAGTGCAAGCCTTCTTTTGCCACATCCTCCAGTGCCTCCGTCGCAGCTCGTTGCACATCTTCGGAACTTAAGAAGCGTCGCCACCCCTTAAGCAAATTCTTCTTCCGGGAAAAAGGAAAAAGTCACACGGGGCGAGATCAGGGGTATACGCTGGTTGTGGAAGAACGGAAATGTGATATTTGGACAGGTAATCTGAAACCAGGAGGGATCTGTGAGCCGGTGAATTATCATGATGGAGCACCCACGAGTTGGTCTTCCAAAGAAAGGGACGCTTGCGTCTCACTGATTCTCGGAGATATTTCAGGAAGTTGACGTACTTTTCGTTAGTGACTGAACGACCATGTTGAAGGACTTCCTTGTATACGACCCCTTTGCAATCCAAGAAAACTGTTAACAAGACCTTTCCTTTGGAGCGGTCAGCCTTGAACTTTTTAGTCTTGGTGACGACGGTGATTTCCACACTTTTGACGGTCGGTTGGATTGGGGGTCGTACAGAAAGACCAAGTCTCATCGCCAGGGATCAATCGATTCAAGAGATGAGGATCTGAATACTTTGCATCGATGTTATCCCCGCAAGCTTGCATGCGTTCATCCATCTTTTTCTTGTATCAGGTTTTTGAGAACAATTTGTTGGTACACGTGATGCATGCCCAGTTTCTCTGTTAAAATGGCATGGCAACTTCCAGCTAAGATGCCGGCAACCTCTGCAATCGATGCTACAGTTTTTCGACGGTCATTTTTCACAATTTCTTTGAAAATGGCGATTTGTTCATCCGTTGTGGATGTTGAAGGTCGTCCTGACCTCTCATCATCCTCGATACTCTGTCGCCCGTTTTCGAATCGTCGATGCCACTCATAAACTCTAGTTCGACGCATTGCACTCTCACCGTACGCTGACTTGATCATTTGAAGAGTCTCAGCGAAAGATTTTCCGAGCGGAACACAAAATTTTACACTTGAACGCTGTTCAAAATTCGACATCGTTGTCCTCGCGACGGAGAGCCTAATGCCTGTAATCACGAACTACGCACATACGCTGTCCGTGTTGGCTCTGGATCAAACCGGCTCTGGCTGGTCAGTCACATAATGCTCTTCGCTTGCTCAGCGGGGAATGACGTAATTCACTGATAGCAATATTCAAAAAATTCCTGAACTTTTTGAACGTACTACTATATTTAAAGTACTTATTAGATTTTGGTTTTAAACAAATAGGGTGTACCAATAATGACTGTGCACTGAATGAACGAATTGCGGTAATTAAATAATGAAGAAATTTTGAATGCAATTACAGTAGAAGTGACCCGCCACGTAGAAGTGCTCCATGTTTGGTAATCTTCATCTCCGAGTTACCATTCCGAGCAAAGTACATTCTCGAGCGCTTGGGCCACGGAGGCAGACGTGTCGATTGATCACTCGTCTCGGAACAAGGACAATGGTTTTGAACAGAGAGTGTTTCTGGTTGAACATGTCTTTCGCCGTGACGACAAGTACACGGACGAAGTGCAAAAACAGTTCGCAAGGAAATTTCGTGATGCAGACGTCCCCCACCGTAATGCGGTACGTCAGCTTATGAAGAAGTTTTGGGAAACTGGCACTGTTCTGGATGCCCCTGCCTCTGTAGGCCATCCACGGCAAATGAGACCGTACAGGATATCCAGGACAGGATACAGAATAATCCAGACAAGTCAGTAAGGCGGTTGTGCAGCCCACGATATTCTGAAAAGAAAGTTGCGTGTGCATCCGTACAAAGTGTCTGTCGTGCATCAGTTGAAAGAAACAGACCACGTGACCCGTGTTCGGTACTGCAGGTGGTTCCAAGAGTTCCTGCCTGAAGAAGATGAGGACATACTGGACGTGACTTTCTTTACAGATGAGGCATATTTCTACCTGTCCGGGTACAACAACAGCCCAAGCACTCCTCTGTGGGGTACTAAAAATCCCTACGAATTTGAGAAAGTGTCTCTCCACAACCAGAAAGTCAGTGTGCCATGGCACGTACGCACATTATTGGGCCCGTTTTCTTCAGTGAAACCATTAACTCAGAACGGTACAGGGCCCAGAATATGCACCCATTCATATCCGAACCCACGGAATGGGAAATCAACGAAAGATGGTTCCAGCAAGACAGTGCTACTGCTCACACCGCTGGCGCATCAATACCGTTTCTGGTGGAATTCTTCGGAAATCGCATCATCTCTCGGGGAGTGTGGCCTGCCCTGTCACTGAATCTGACACCAACTGACTTTTTTCTGTGGGGTGCACTGAAGGGGAAGGTGTACGCAGGAAATACGCATACACTCCAAAGGATACAGGCTTGAATAACGACCCACAACCACCAAACCACAGCACATAACCAGAGAAAAATCTTCACCAACATGCAGAAGCGTGTGCAGGCATGTCTGGAGGTCCGTGGTGCCCATTTCTAACACCCACTGTAAGAACCAGTTCGACAAGGTAAGTGTTGCTTTCAGTGTACAGTTATTTTTCCGACACCCTGTATATTTAAAAAATATTATTTAAAATATAATTAAATTTATCAAAATCTTTTGTTTTAACAAGTATTTAAAGTAATAATTAATTCGCTTTTTAAACATATATTTAATTTAATTAGTTTTTTTTGTTTCAAACACTTATTTAAATTAATTACTTATTTTTTTCTAAAACATATATATGAATTCATTATTATTTTGTGTTTTAAATGTGTGTTTAAATAAATTTCTAGTTTCGTCTAAACACAAACTTAAATCTTTATTTATCACTATATGCAACGAAATTTTTACTTCTGAACTTCGAATTTTCTCATTGGCTTTTTTCTAGTAAAGCTTGCGCACTTTTGCGGCCTTTTCACATAAATGAATGCACCGACATAACGATGTATTCCGATCTTCAAAAATCTTATTAAAAAATGAAATTTTTCCTCTAACAGCTTAAAATTGAATATCTTATTAACATTTGTATTACCAGAAAATTTCTTGTACCTTTCTTCCGCTCGTCTGTTCCACCTGTAAATGAAAATATTAAGGCTGCAATTTCGTTTCCCTATTTTCTGCAAAGATTCGATTAATCTTTTTAATTGCATGAGTAAAGTCATTTACCTTTCATCGATTAACAGCTTCTAATAATAAGAAAAAATCTTCAATTACGTAAGCTACGGTTGCGTGATTATGCTAAAATTATCTTAATATCAAAAGCAGTACAGAGAATTCTGGACGAAAGAAATCTCAGTTCCATCAATTTTCCCTTGCATTCCTTGAATAGCGATGATAATGTCACACGTTATTAAAGTTTGACTGTCCCTGAAGCTTTTTTCGAGATTTTTTGGCAACTATCCCGTTTAATGGGCATTGTTTTAGGAAATGCAATGTCTTAATTTCGCATGCATGACCAACTCAGTTAAAATATCTGTTCATCAGTAACGCATCCAAGAATTTTTAAGAGGCAATGCCCAGATATTTCCATATTTCGCTTTAAAAAATTGATACAGTACCGAACGAGACCTCTATAGGCATACAAGGTGTGATCATTAATTTTTTTTAAGTATTAGTACAGAAGAGCGCCTATTATCCGGATCAGTGAGGACCAGGGGCGATCCGGACAATCAAAAATCCGGAAAATCGGGCATTTTGTAAAAATAGTACGTAATAACACAACAACAACTATGAAAAAATAATTACAGTACGTGTTCACTAAATTTTTGTAGAAATTGTGTATGTATATTAAATGATGTACTACAGACTATAAAAACATATTAAAATACGTACGTACATCCATATGTGTGTAATTAACTTTTACTTTGGCGCCTTACTTGAAAAATTCATCTCTCGTTTTCTGCTTCAAAAATGAAACACGTTTTGCTACCACTAAGTCCCGCATACTTATATATATATATACTATATTGACAAAAGTCACCGGATTGACCTAGAAGAGAAACACAACAGAGCATTTATTGGCATACATTAGTACGGTGTCGGTCGACCTTTGGCCTAAATGCGTGCACTGACCCTTCGAGACATGCTTTCGACAAGGTTTTGGAACACAGCGATAGGTATGCGCTTCCATTCAGTACACAATGCTGCCGCTAACTGTTGCTTAGTAGTAGGCCTTGGCTCCAAACTTCTTATGCGGCGCTCTAATTCATCCCACAGGTGCTCTATGGGATTAAGATCAGGGCTCTGTGTTAGCCAGTCCACACACGATACGGAATTATCGCCAAACCCCACCGTAACAGTCCTTGCTTTACGGCTCGGTGAATTATCCTATTGGTACCAACAAGGCTCAGTTCCAAATACGTGCTGGTTAACAGGTTTGTCCACGATAAGCAATGGGCCGGGACCATACCACGAAAAACACCCCCATACGAGTACACTGCCAGCTCCAAACTTGACAATAGGAACAGTTCACACACTGTGGTGAATTGCGTTTCCCCGGCTGCCGCCATTCCCCACACACAGCCCTCAGACTGATGGATCGTGCATCTGGATTCATCGGTCCGTAGGACCCGTTTCCATTGATCTACGGTCCACGATAAATGTTCTTTACACCATGCGAAACGACGAGTGGCATTCCGAGTGGAGCTTATGAGCAGACGCATGACCACGGTAATCCATGGGATGAAGTTTTCTACGAATGGTACGTCTACATTCCAGGGTCCAGCATTTTTACTCACCTGTACACTGAGGTCTTGTACAGTACTCCGTCGATTAGCTGTAATGACTCTCCTGAGGCTTCGATGTCCTCTATCACTGATTTTCTTTGGTCTTCTGGTACGTTTTGCTACTTCAGGCACGACATGTGTCTTCCACTTATTCAGTACATCCAAAACAGTTAACTTGGGTATGTTTAAACGCCTCTCGGTTTCTCTTATGGACAACCCACTAATACAACACGGAACATTCTTTCCGTTCTCAAAGTCAGTTCTCTCCCGCCGCTACATTTTCACTCAACTTCACAGTGGAATATGATCGCGGTCAGCTGCATGCCTGTTTTTATACCGTTTGCAGCTGTAAGGCGCATCTTAACAACGCAGCGGATCCGTATATTTGCTTTTGAAGGGTGTTCGATGACTTTTGTCAATATAGTGGTTATATATATATATGCACACAGAGTGATCTTAAAGTCTCTGTGTATATGTACGTGTAATACAAAAAAAAAAAAAAAAAAAAAAAAAAAAAAAAAGAGGTGACCATGATCCGGATAATCGGCGTCCGGATGATCGACGCTCTCTGTAATTTTTCCAAATCATTTTAAAATAAAAAGTATGCAGACTGAACTTATTGAAAAACATGTACGATAATTACAGATTTGAAACACAATCGCCTTCGAAGTAGTCCCCTTTCGAAGCATCACACTTATATTAGCCTAGCGCATTTCCCACTGCTAGAAGCATTTTTTGAAGACATCTTCTGAAATAACTAAAAGCTTTTTCGTCTCATTCTGTTGTACCTCCTGAATACCTTGAAAACTTTTTTCTTTTCAAGTGGTATTTGACTTTTGGGAATAGAAAAAAATCGCAGGGCGCGTGCTCTGGCGAATAGTATGGCTGTTGGACCTGTGCAATATGGTGCTAACAAGAAAATATTGCATACGTTGCGATGCTTGGGCAGGCGCGTTTTTACGGTGGAGTTGAGAATCGCCACTAGCTGCCCCGGTGGCGCAGTGGTATAAGTAATGGCTACTGACCATTCGTCCGCGATGGGTCCGTATTCGAATTCCGTGAGGCATGGATGTTGTGTTTGTCTTACGGCACTGACTCTGTCCCTTCCCTGTAACCAGTGATCGCAAATTAGGGACGAGCAAGTGCTTATAGCCCTTTGAGTTGCTCACGGTGGTCGTCAAACCCTCAATCAAAAAAAAATCGCTGCTGTCATGTAATGCTGGACTTTTGCGACGAACTGCTTCACTCAAACGCCGCAAAACTTGACAGTAGTACTCCTTGTTGATTGTCTAACGTGATGGAGTGCACGCATGATGTACATTCTCTCATGATTGAAAAAAAAAAAAAAAAACAGCGAGCATCGTCTTGACAGTACTGCGTATCTGTCGTGCCTTAACCCACATTCACCGCCACAAAAAAATCACCATCATGAGACTCCAGTCGTCCCCGCTTCTACCTTAAACTTGAAGTGGTGGGAAATTCTTGCTAGCTTAGTCACTAGCGCTCATTACTCGTGTAAAAGCCAGCATGACAAGGGATGGATTCCTTCGATTCGTAAGTCAGTCCGGCATTGCGACTAGTGCATTTAGGCTTACAAAAAGGCGAGAAACGGAGGTTTCTTCTGTGTAGACTCCGACAAAGCCAAAATCCTAGTTTATGGAGATTCGGAAAATGTTTGTATAATTTCCAGCAGAAAATCCCGAAACCGACATTTCTGTAATAAAGCGGAATTAGTGACAACGAAAAATTTATCAAAGTGCTGTACTAAAATTTCCGTTACTACAAAATCGAAAGCCTTTCAAAACTATAGTTTCGTTTAAATATTGGAGACTTACCGACACCTTTGATCAGGAATTGTTCATGTTGATCATTAAATCATTACAAACAAAAAAAAACTCGACTGTACTTTAAGTCATTTAATACCAAGGACTTCAGACGGAAAAGAGAAATATTTTCTTACCAAATCATGATAAAGAGTGCGGCAATTAAGTAATGAGACTGAATTATTTTTAAATAATGAACCAGCAGGAAAACTTAAGTGAATATACAGGGTGTCTATAAATGAAGTATACAACTTAAGTATGCTATTAAAAAAATTCGATAAAAAAAACTTACTTTAAACGGCAAGAGACGTGGAAAGTGTAAAAGTTTCCTAAGCCAGATAATAGATGGCGCCAGGTGTCTCATGTAATGAAAAATCTCGTCAAACACGGAATACAACATACATGGCTTCCCTAGTGGAGAAAGCAGCGTTTGTGTTTTGGTTTGCGGAGTCAAAATCTCCAGTAATATTTCAGCGTGAGTTTAAAACGGAGTACAAGAGACAGCCGCCGACACGAAAGAGCATCGAACAATGGGTAAATAAATTCAAAGCAACCGGAAGTGTCTCGAAAGAAAAAACCACTGGGTGACCTTCCATTTCGGACGCAAAGGTGGAAGACGTGCGTAACGATTTTATCTAAGGAGCCCGAAGAAGTCTGTCCGCGTCGTCAGTCGTGAACTCGAAATACCGCGAGAAACAGTTCACAATATTCTGCCTAAACGTCTCTGTCTATATGCGTATAGAGTGCAGTTAGTGCAAAAATTTCGACCAAATGTCCAAACACGTCGAAAAACATTTGTGGTCAACATCCTTAATGGCATTGCCGAATACCCCACACTCTTTTTACGGATTTGTTTCAGGGATGACACTAAAAGTAAGTTGTTATTTATTGTAGCTATTTGTGAATAGTTTACTGAAGTTGTATACTTCATTTATGCACGACCTGTACTTTACTCGAAGTACATTCGTTACACTTTAATACAAGAAGTGTCAGGATCACCCAACGAAAGCAAGGACTTGCAGAGGTCATCTTTTGGTATGGAGTGAAGAGCTGATGCCACAGCTCCTTGTATGTCTTCATATTTATTCCAAGTACATTCCTCCTGCGTTAATACAAGAAGTGGTACTATCAGCCAACGAAAGGAAGGACTTGCAGAGGTCATCTTTTGGTATGGAGTGAAGAGCTGATGTCACAGTTATTTGTATATCTTCATATTTATTCGAAGTACATTCCTCCTGTGTTAATACAAGAAGTGACAGGAACACCCAACGAAAGCAAGGACGTGCAGAGGTCATCTTTTGGTATGGAGTGAAGAGCTGATGTCACAGTTATTTGTATATCTTCATATTTATTCAAAGTACATTCCTCCTGTGCTAATACAAGAAGTGACAGGAACACCCAACGAAAGCAAGGACGTGCGGAAGTCATCTTTTGGTATGGAGTGAAGAGCTGATGTCACAGTTCTTTGTATGTCTTCCTATTCATTCGAAGTACATTCCTCCTGTGTTAATGCAAGAAGTGGCACGATCAGCCAACGAAAGAAAGGACTTGCAGAGGTCATCTTTTGGTATGGAGTGAAGAGCTGACGTCACAGTTCTTTGTATGGCTTCATATTTATTCGAAGTACATTCCTCCTGTGTTAATACAAGAAGTGGAACGATCAGCCAACGAAAGGAAGGACTCGCAGAGGTAATCTTTTGGTGTGGAATGAAGAGCTGATGTCACAGTTCTTAGGATGTCTTCAATGTCTTAAAAAACGTTCCTTTTAAAAGCAGCTTTGATGTAGGAAATAGAAAGCAGTCACACGGTGAAAAATCTGGGAAAAAGGAGGGATGGTTGACTAACGCACACTGGTTTCCGTGCCACAAATTATTGAAACTGCCCTGTGTTTTGGGGTCTAGTTCACTTCGTCGACAACTCATTTCGTCGACGCCACTTCGCCGACGTCACTACTTCGACGCCACTTCGTCGACAACTCATTTCGTTAACAGGTACATTTTGTCGACACTCACTTCGTCGACACTATACAGTATTTGCAAACAGTCGATTCCTAAAAAACCGAAAATAAGTTCAGAACCACCAAATTTGGTATACTATCTCATGGTACTGTAACTCAGATCGTAAACGG
The DNA here is from genome assembly GCA_039090855.1 of Macrothele yani. Lineage (NCBI taxonomy): Eukaryota > Metazoa > Arthropoda > Arachnida > Araneae > Macrothelidae > Macrothele > Macrothele yani. The sequence continues at coordinate 104,089,978 of CM076991.1, read as the reverse complement.
TTTTTCAAAGAGGTGGGGCACGGCGTGAAAGAGGCCCCATATAACATTTTCGTAAAATCTACAATTTCCAATTTAGGACCACTAAATTTGGTATACTATCTCATTGTACTCTTACACCAACTTAGACTATAGACGGAAGAGGTCGGGGCACGGGGTCAATGGCCCCCATACAACATTTTCATAAAATCAACAGTTTTCAATTTAGAACCACCAAATTTGGTATACTATCTCATGGTACTATAACTAGACGGTACACGGTTTTTGGGAGGTGTCGGGGCCCGGGGCCAAGGGGGCCCATATAACATTTTCGTAATATCTACAGTTTTCAAAATTAGAACCACCAAATTTGGTATACTATATCATGGTACTCTAACTTAGACCATGGTTTTTGGAAGGGGTTGGGGCCCGGGGTCAAGAGGACCCGGGCCCCGACCCCTTCCAAACACAACATTTTCGTAAAATCATCAGTTTTTAATTTAAAACCTCCAAATTTGGTATACTATCTCATTGTACTCTTACACCAACTTAGACCATAGAAGGATAGGGTCGGGGCCCGGGGTCAAGGGGCCCCCATGAAAAAATTTCGTAAAATCTGCAGTTTAAATTTAGAACCACCAAATTTTGTATACTATCTCATTATACTCTAACTTAGCTCGCAGAGAGGGTATTAGAGTGCAGAATTGTGTTGCAGTTCTTAAGTAAAAAATCAAAATTTTTGAGAAAACTTTGTATGGGACCTGCTTGCCCCCGGGCCCCGACCCCTTCCAAAAACCGTGTACGGTCTAAGTTAGAGTACCATGAGATACTATACCAAATTTGGTGGTTCTAAATTGAAAACTGTGGATTTTACGAAAATTTTGAGGAATCGACTGTTTGCATAAACAGTGTCGACGAAACGTACCTGTCGACGAAACGAGTTGTCGACGAAGTGAGTGTCGACGAAATGTACCTGTCGACGAAATGAGTTGTCGAAGAAGTGAGTTGTCGACGGAATGAGTTGTCGACGAAATGAACGAGATCGGTGTGTTGGTGCGTTATCGTGAAGAAACAACAAATGTCCGTTTTGTACTCAGGCATGACCCGATCAATCCCCTTCAACTATCGCCCTAAAAATGGATGGGTAAGCATTTCCAGTAACAGGTGTACCTTTACGAATGAACTAGTCATGCAGAATTATTTTGCTCTCGTAAAAGCACACGAACCGTGTCTTGCTTTTGGACTCCTGTAACTTGATTTTCTTTCCTTAAGGTGACTGTGGCGAAGCCCACTGAGCACTCTGAGGCTTCGTTTCAGGACCACAACGAAAACACCCTGTCTCGTCACATGCCACAATGCTTTGGAGATAATTTTGCAGTCTCCAGGATTTCTTTTGCGTACTACACTCGTGCATATTACTGATAGTCTGACAAAGCTACAGGAATTAAACGAACACAAGCTTCCCCGCACCCTTCAAATCTTGCACTACAATTTGGCAAATCGTCTCCTTATTAACATGTAGCTCACACTACAGCATCCTCAATGTCACACAATGATCACTTTCCAACTTCCCAGTGAGCTCCGACGTGAGCACTGAAAGCAGGCGTCTGGGCGTTTCGTCATTTTCCAAATCTTTCCGCCCATCTTTGAAACTGCATACCCTAGGAATATTTGCGTACGAGGTAGGCAATGAGCTCCAAACCCATCAGGCAACAATTCAGCTGTTTAAGATGCGGTTTTACTAATTTTCAAACAGAACCAGATATTTGTTCTCTGCTCCATGACCGAGCTGTGGAAATGTTCTTCCACCGAATGACGTCATGCACAGCGTAAATAGTTATCTGCGTAATTCTCGCATAGCTGATAAATGGCTCATCATCTTGCCGACTCGTGTGTTTTTTTTAAAACTCATTCTCAGTACTAAATTGCCCCACTGTGTAGACATGTCTACACACATATGTACGTCGTATATATATATATATATCTGTCTGTCTGGAACGCTTGACGTCGCAGCAACATCTGTACTGTTGCGCCATCACGTTTCGGTCAATTCGTGTACGCTCTCCAGATGTCAAACTGATTGCCTGCTATGTAATAGCACGCGATCCCTTTTATATGTCAAGGTGATCGCGTGCTAATTTAAAAACATTAGATTATTCGTGACTCGAGTTCTATTTTTCCGTCTACAAAATTCGAATTGAATTATTAATAACACAGGAAGCTCAGTTTGCGCGCCACCGAACTGATCACGTTGTGATTTATAACATTGGATTATCAGTGACTCGAGTTCTATTTCTCTGATCTGCAAAATTCGGATTGAATGCTTAATATCACGGCAAGTAGCGTTTGTATATTAATTTAATTGAACACAATTCGAATATTGATTTGTACGCTTTAATTATTTTTTCCTTTTTTAATTTAACTAAGTTTTCCAGTTTTGTGCTGATTATGTTATACATTTTGCAAAATATCGATCTATCAAAACCCTCTAACGTACAATAAAAACTGAAATCTTGAGATGTCAAAGTGAGCAACATTCCATGTAAAAGCAGATGTCGGCCCAGCAGCACATTGTCCAGAATTTAGATAGTTCCGATTTGTAACACCAGATGTCGCATTATTTTGTAGAAAAAGCTTCGGAATGAAGTTTGAAGCTAACCGTCCCATAGGACAGTCTAAAACAAGCCGTAAAGGGAATGACAAGTGTGCCGGAGAAAAAGTCATTTTACGCCAAAAATCAACGTAAACGTTATTAAGGTAAGTTTACACAAAACAACTTTCCGCGTTTAGTGCTGATTATATTACACATTTCGCACAATATCAATCTATCTAAACGCTTTAACCTACAATTGTAAAACTACAAATATCCTACACAGAATGTTATTTACCGCGTGGTCTTTTGAAAAACGGAAACGAATAGCATATAATTTTTAGTTCTAACATGAATGAGTTCTTATTGGGTTGATGCATAAGTTCATGCCGTTGTTTTCACCGCACTACAGGAATGCATTACATCAGAAGAGAAAACGGAATCAATCAACTATGTATTTCCTCTATTGTTCCAACGTCTGGATAAGTCTTCGATGCCATTCTTGAAAGAACGTGCAGGTTTTGCTGCGAAGAAATCATCAAGGAAATTCTGGAGATCAACATCATTCTTGAACGTTCTGCCATGGAGAGCATTCTACAGACACCGGAACAGGTGATGGTCAGAAGGGACTGCATCTGATTAATATGCCGAATGGGGAAGAATCTCTCATTTCTGTCCTGAATGGCTATTTTGGTCATGTTTGCACTGTGAGCGCGTGCGTTATCATGTTGGGGAAAGACACCATTACGCAGGTGGCCGTTTTTGCTAAATTGCTCCCTCTGCACGATGGAGTTGCTCACAATAGAGTGCAGCATTGATGGTCCGATTCCTCGGCAGCATTTCCCAGTGAATAACCCTTTCTATGTCCCACCAGACACACAACATGATCTCCGCAGGATGAAGGTCATGTTTTGGACGTGGTGTGGGCGTCTTGTTTGGGCTTAACCATTCCCGCCGATGCCTGAAATTCACGTACAGGCACCACTTTTCATCTCCAGTAAAAAAATGGAGATGAAAAGGGTTTTGTAAAAAATGGTTTGTGTGCTGAGATCGTACGCGATAACGGGCGAACAAAGAATCACATAAACGCCCCGGTGGCGCAGTGGTCTAAGCGATGGCCTCTGATCATTCGTCCGAACGGGGTCCGGGTTCGAATCCCGGTGAGGCATGGATGTTGTGTTTGTCTTACGGCACTGGCTCTCTCCCTTCCCTGAAACCAGTGACCCTAAATTAGGGACGGGCGACTGCTTATAGCCCATTGAGTTGCTCACGGTGGTCGTTAAACCTCCAATCAAAAAAATAAAAAAGAATCTCATATGGCAAAACGCTGATTCTTGTTGTCTTCGGTGAGAGTATGAAGCACCCAAGACCCCAATTTCTGGACCTCTCCCACACTTTCCAGGTGTTGCACTACTGTGGCCCAGTCACAGTCCATGTCAGTTGCCAATTCGTATGGTTTGTCGCGAATCCAAGTGGATGAGATCGTTCAAACGATCCTCATCAAAGTGAGATAGACAACCTGAGCGTGGAGAGACGTTGAGGTCAAAATTGCCACCTCGGAACCGCTCAAACCATTTGCGGGCTGTCCTCGGAACAATGGCATCCTTCCCATACACAGCACAAATTTGTTGAGTAGCCTCGGCAGCTGTGGATCCCTTGTTAAACTCGTAGAGGAGCAGATGTCAGAAATGTTCAATCCTTTCTACTGGACACTCCATACTTCTGGACCTGAAAACCAAAAAACAATTAGCCACAACAGCACAACGCAATATGATTTAGATACACGATATTACTGGCTACAATTTGATATACAACTGACCAACTGCACCGTTACTACTGACCTGGGAAATACTCGTGAAATAAAACGGCATTACCTTATGCATCAACCCAATATTATAACATTCTGCTATATTTCCTTCAGAAATCCGGCGTCTATTTTATTTGTTTTCAATCTGCTTCAATTAAAAATTTCACTCCGTCATGAAATGGGCAACATCCCCTAAATATTAATATTTATTTGAAGCTTAAAAACAAGTTAGTAATATAATGCAATGCATTGATTATGATATGCTTTCCAACATGCCGAAAATCATTACTCAAGTTATGAGGATAATGACTGCGAAATAAATATCGCTCCTGTGTCCTGACCTTTGATCCCATTTCGATGATATTCAACAGAACCTGTTCAGTGTACCTCTGGAACAGCATGATGAAGTTTTGTCGCAATCAAAGTATTTTTACGTAAGTTATGACGTATAAGGGCAATGGAATGGATCCCATACCTATGTCCTGATCTTTGACCCCATTTCGTCCATTTTCAATAAAAGTTGACCACAGATGGTGCCCTACCACATACTAAAATTTCATCGAATTCGAAAACTTTTTACGCAAGTTATGACGCATAAGGGCAATGAAATTGATCCCACTCCTATGTCCTGACCTTTGACCTTATTTCGTCGTTTTTTAATAGAATTCATTCCACTGTGGTCCTCTACCACATACTAAACTCTCATCGAAATCGAACCATTTTTAAGCAAGTTATGAACCGTAAGGGCAATGAAATGGATCCCGCTCCTATGTCGTGACCTTTGAACCCATTTCGTCCATTTTCAATGGGGTTCGTTCCTAGGTGGTCCCCTACCACATACTAAAATTTCATCGAAATTGAACAGTTTTTACGCGAGTTATCGTGCGGATGGGCAGACGGACAGACGGACAAAGCTGGAGCATATACGCTTTTTCAACGTACGGTTGGAACGCGTAGACAACCGTCTTAGGACGGCCTATATGCTAATTATTCATACATATGCTGTTAAGTAGTGGCAAAACAGGAATGTACTTCCTTCTTAACAATGACGCAATTATTTTCTTTCAAAAGTTGCAAACAGACAAAGTCATATTTTATCAGAGGGAGTCAAACATTTTTATTCGAGAGCAAATATTAACCTCTTCGACAGAATTCCTCCTGAACTATACGCTAGCTCTGATTCTGGCTGGTCAAGCTTCACAGCGGTAGAGACACAAACAAAACCGTCTTGATATATATATGAATATCATAAATTTATACATTATTCAAAAATATGATATATGTTGTTTCTCTAGTAAGAGAGAACTAAGTCCAAGTTCTGGACATTTTTGTGCTACCAGAGGTTAAAATATTTAGAATTGTATAACCTTTCAAGGATTTGCTCTCTACATCTTGAATTCTTGAGTCATGGTTAAATGATTTTTGAGATCAATCACCTCAGATATTTATCTCACCGCTCACGAAAAACAAAGCATGCCGAGATTAAGAAAAGCTTCACAAACAGGCCCAAGAAAAACCAGTCAACATCATTTCAATCATCATAAATGTTTTCTGTTTGTGCCCTGCCATGCATGAACCAGAATCTGATCTGGTCCTGATAATGTCATCTGGTTTTGGAGGGAAAAGACGGCTGAGACAATAAGTCTGACAGAAGAAGCAGATTTTTTTCCTCTTCCCTGTGTGTAGTGTTCAATCTATTTTTATCTTTTTCGCAATTCATCATTTTTGCCAGGATAAACCTCGGTGGAATCTGCAAAAAAGGAAAGTTTACATTTCAAAAGACAGACTCAGCTATATTTTGAAGTGCTGTCATGTATCTAGTAACTTTTCCATGCAACATATCAAACAACGTTAAACATTGTTTCTATTTTGTGTTTAAGATTCGTCTAATAGTTGAATTCTATGAAAAGAATACGCATTAAGCCCGAACAGAAATCCGTGGGCAAAAATTGATGCTGAAAAGATAAGGAAGAAAATGAAACCGCGGAATCCAACCGTATTATCGAACGTGCCGTATTTTTTGTTATATTATTTGCCGATTAACTTAAAAAAGTTTTAAATTTTGGTTCTGTCGATTCTTCGCCGATTAACTGTCGAAAAGTTTTAAATTTTGGTTCTGAGGATTCTTCGCCAATTAACTGTCAAAAATGTTGTAAATTTTGTTTCTGCGGATTATGCGCAGATAAACTGTGTAACGTACCAGGAGAGGAGATGTGACGTACCTGCCAGCAGGACGCACACGACATAAAGGCAGATAGGAATCAGAATAAAATGTCCGCGTAGCTTAATTGGTAGAGCAACTTGTTCCGGAGTAAGCGGCCTCGGGTTCGAATCCCGGCGTAGACTATAAATGACGGAGAAATTTACTCCGTTATAATGGCGCCCGAACAGGGACGGATGACCCGACCGTTCAAAATCTCGCATTGGTGTGATGTTATTTCCACACCGCGAGATAGGAAAAATATGAGCAGCACTTCGAAAGAAAAATAAGGGGGAGATGATGTGACGTACCTGCCAGAAGGACGCACACGACATAAAGGCAGATAGCAATTAGAATCAATGTCCGCGTAGCTCAATTGGTAGAGCAACTTATTCCGGAATGAGTGGACCCGGGTTCGAATCCCGGCGTAGACCAAAAATGACGGAGAAATTCACTTCGTTATAATGGCGCCCGAACTATCCGGATGACCCGACCGTTCAAAATCTCGCATTGGTGTGATGTTATTTCCACACCGCGAGATAGGAAAAATATGAGCAGCACTTCAAAAAAAAAAAAAAAAGTAAGGGGGAGATGATGTAACGTACCACGAGAGGAGATGTGACGTACCTGCCAGCAGGACGCACACGACATAAAGGCAGATAGGAATCAGAATAAAATGTCCGCGTAGCTTAATTGGTAGAGCAACTTGTTCCGGAGTAAGCGGCCTCGGGTTCGAATCCCGGCGTAGACTATAAATGACGGAGAAATTTACTTCGTTATAACTGTTAAAAAAGTTTTGAATTTTGGTTCTGCGGACTATTCGCCGATTTACTGTCAAAAAAGTTTCAAATTTTGGTAATGCGGATTATTCTCCGATTAACTGTTAAAAAGTTTCAAATTTTGGTAATGCGAATTACTTACCGATTAACTGTTAAAAAAGTTTTAAATTCTGGTTCGGCGTATTTTTTTCCGGTTAACTGTTAAAAAGTTTAAAATTTTGCCGATAAATGCTAAAAAAGCTTCATATTATTTTAATATTCGACGACTAACTGCTAAAAAAGTTTTAAAATTTGGTTCTGTGGATTATTTGCCGATTAACAATTAAAGAATTTTTAAATTTTGGCTCTGCGAATTATTCACCGATTAACTGTTATTTTTTTTAATTTTGGTTCTACGGATATTCGCCGATTTGCTGTCGAAAAGATCGAAATTTTGGCTGTGTGGATTATTCACCGATTAACTGTTAAAAAATCTTTTCAATTTTGGTTCTGCGGATTATTCGCCGTGTAACTATTTAAAAAAGTTTTAAATTTGATTCTGCGGATTATTTTCCGATTAACTGTTTAAAATATTTTATATTTTTGTTTGGTGGATAAAAAAGTTTTGAATTTTGGTTCTGCGGATTATTCGCCGATTAACTGGTAAAGAAAATAATAATTTTGGTTCTGCGGATTATCCGCCGATTTACTGTCAAAAAAGTTCTAAATTTAGGTTCTTCGCATTATTCTCCGATTAACTGTTAAAAAAGTTTCAAATTTTGGTAATGCGGATTATTTGCCGATTAACTATTTAAAAAGAAATATTTTGGTTCTGCGGATTATTCGCCGATTTACTGTCAAAGAAGTTCTAAATGTTGTTTCTGCGTTATTCACCGATTAACTAACTGTTCAAAAAGTTTTAAATTTTGGATCTGCGAATTATACGCCGATGCGGTAAACACGTCGCTTAATAAAATTCACGTGTTTGCTACACGTGGATATTTTTTAAATATCACGTCGTAATTGTCAGGAGGGGATGTATATTTAGAAAATTACCAGAAATATATTAATAACAAGAAACCTTAACGCAATACGGTCGCAGAGAAGAGTTTCTTTTTTCTTTTTTTTTTTTACGTTTATTTTTTTTACTTGCGAGTGTTTTGACCGAAAATGCAATGATGGAACCAGGTAATCAGGGGATGATAGGTTTTAACAATAGTAAATTTCAGTAACCAGTTTGGATGTTGTGAGTTAAAATAATCTCCTTTTTTACGCTTTCCAACCGTAGGTTGCAGAAGCGTATAATGCTCCAGCTTTTTCCGTCCGTCTGTCGGCACCATAACTCACGTACAAATGGTTCGATTTCGATGAAATTTTAGTATGTGGTAGTGGACCACCTGGGGACAAATCCTATTGAAAATGGGACAAATGGGGTTAAAGGTCACGACATAGGAGTGGGATTCATTCCATTGCCTTTATGCCTCATAACTTGCGTAAATATGGTCCGATTTCAATGTAATTTTAGTATGTGGTAGGGGACCCCTGGGAACGAAACCAATTGAAAATGGGTGGAGTGGAGTCAAAGTTCAGGACATAGGAGCGGGATGCATTCCATTGCCTTCATGCCTCATAACTTGCGTAAATATGGATCGATTTCAATGTAATTTTAGTATGTGGTAGGGGACCGCCTGGGAACGAAACCAATTGAAAATGGGTGGAGTGGAGTCAAAGTTCAGGACATAGGAGCGGGATGCATTCCATTGCCTTCATGCCTTATAACTTGCGTAAATATGGTCCGATTTCAATGTAATTTTAGTATGTGGTAGGCGACCGCCTGGGGACGAACCCTATTGAAAATGGGTGAAGTGGGGTGAATGGTCAGAACATTGGAGCGGGGTGCATTCCATTGCATTTATGCGTCATAACGTGCGGAAAAAGGGATCGATTTCGATGAAATTTTAGTATGTGGTAGGGGACCAACTGGAGAGAAACCCTATTGAAAATGGGACAAATGAGGTCAAAGGTCAAGATACAGGATTGGGATCCATTTCATCGCCCTTATCCCATACTACAGTATTAAGGTGGACGTGAAGTAATTTTGCTTCCTATATTTTCAATGGAAAACCTTTTGTACACATTTTCTTCACAATTAGTGTGTTCCCAAGGATGGAAATTTGAACATCGATTAAAATAGCTTCATACTATAACTTGGAATACTTAACATTTTGTAAAACATAACCATAATTATATTAAAAACAATAACGTTTCCTTTGGTGGTGTTGGAACCAGAAAAAAGATGGCGCGACCTGTACTTTGATGACGTCAGTAGACAAATAAATGTTGGATTGCATAATTATGGTTATGTTTTAGAAAATATTAAGTATTCCAAGTTATAAAATGAAGCTATTTTAATCGATGTTCAAATTTTCATCCTTGGGAACGCATTAATTGTGAAGAAAATGTGTACAGAAGTTTTTCCATTGGAAGTATAGGAAGCAAAATTACTTGACGTCCACCTTAAAGGAGCAATTCTTGTATCTATGAAAATTTTATTTTGAAAACGGCTTTAAGGATTTTGATGAAAGTCTTTAACTTACCGTTTTCTGGTACTAGAAATCAGTTTAGCTTGATCTAGACTTTAGGAAAATTCGTTTAGTGGGTTAAATAACCACCCCGAATTACCACGTTTTCAATGTCATGGCGTCGTTCCATTAATGTTAACCATGCTTAGAAATCTTATGACGTCACAAGCTCGCGATTGAGATGTTGGCGCGCGGTCACGCCATCTGTCTCATTACGTCACGCGATGTGTGTGGATCCTACAAAAGTTTTATGACGTCACACTCTTTCGGGCAGATGGTCGCGATTTCCATCTGCCTCATTACGTCACGCGTTGTGTGCGTATGCCCGTCCGCACGATAACTCGTGTAATAATCGTTCGATTTCGATGAAGTTTTAGTATGTGGTAGGGGATCACCTGGGAAGGAACCCTATTGAACGTTAACGAAATGGGTTAAAGGTCAGGACATAGGAGAAGGATCCATTCCATTGCTCTTATGCGTCATAACTAACGTAAAAAAGGTTCGATTTCGATGAAATTTTAGTATGTGGTAGGGGACCACCTGGGGACAAACCCTGTTGAAAATGGACGAAATGGGGTAAAAGTTCAGGACATAGAAGCGGTATCACTTCCATCGCCATTATGCGTCATAACTTACGTAAAAATGCTTCGATTTGGATGAAATGTTAGTATGTTGTAGGGGCCTTCCTGGGGACGAATCCTGTTGAAAATGGGTGAAATGGGGTCAAAGGTTATGAAACAGGAGCGGGATCTGTTTCATAGCCTTTATGCATCATAACACGTAAAAATGCTTCGATTGCGACAAAACTCTATCACGTTATTTCGGAGGTATACTGAACCGGTTCTGTTGGATATCATCGAAATGGGATCAAAGGTCAAGGCACAGGACCGAGATTTATTACGCCGTCATTATCCTCATAACTTGAGTGATAACTTGAGTAATGATTCCTGGTAAGTTGTAAAGAGTGTCATAATCAACGCATTGCATGATTTTACTAACTTTTTCATTAGTACTTACGCTGTTTGGAAATGGCCCTTTTTTTGACCAGATATTTGCCAGCTGCGTTAATGAGACAGGACACTTCCTTAAAGCTATTGCTGACGGATCCGAGGGAGTCGCAGACAGTTTGGTTTCATGACTTTATTGCTATGCGAGGAGGAGAGTGGATTTTTGTAGGAGGGTATCAGAAAATTCTCATATCTTCAGCTTAATGGAGGCAGTTTTCACGGTGGGTCGAAGAACAGTTGATTGGTCAGGGGGTCAACAGGAGAAGAATCACAGGAAGTAAAGCGTTAAGATAGCGATGCAAAGGTGGGAGTGTCATATTTGTCCGAGAAAGCTGACGGGGTGTTTGGTTGGGGCTCTGGAAGAGAGTGGTTGGAAAGATTTTCCTCTATGCCGTGGAAATGGCGGGAAAAGCAATGTCCGCTGTCGTGAAACCAGAATGAGAAATAAAATCGGAAAAACTAAGCATAGCCACGAGATAAGAAAAACGAAACCCAATGGAATGATAAGCACAAACGGATTATCGAGTAAATAATACAAGGTATAATAAAGAAAGCAGGACAAACTTTTGGAGAGCCCTCCCCGTAATTAACTGAACAAACACTTTTCTTCACTGCAAAGAATGACTTGTAAATTCAGCAGATATTTTATTTGTTTCATCATCAGGAAAAAATACAGGTAAAGTTCTCAACTTCGAAATTTTCTGTAAGAGGAGGTCTAACAAACCCTTGAGACAGGACACTGAAATATAACTCAGTGAACAACCCTGTCACAACGCCACAAAGGTAATATTCTTGATCGCAAGGACTGCAGTCTTGGAAAGATTATATATGTATATTAAGGGAATACAACGTGGTTTTACACTAATATTTAGTTTTTCAAGTTGACCATGTTTTCGCTGGGTATTGGCCTAGCTTCATCAGGACGAATGGCACGTAAATATTCGAATTGCATAAGATATCCTAAATGGTGTTTACATTCACGGGTTTTGTTTTGTGACTTCTACCCGCTTAACAGAAATGGGTTGGATGCCATGTCATTAACAAGTTGCGAAGACTTCTGATATATATGGAAAGCTTCCAAAATATCAAGTTTGGTGGTTGAATCTGGCTTGTCAATTAGTTTTGCTTCTTCAAGGAGAAATTTATGGTCCTTTTTGTAACAATATTTAGCCATGGATGACTTCTTTATTACTTCTTTAGTTTTTTATTTTAAAGAAGTAATCGATGGCTAAACATTGTTACGAAAAGGGCCATACATTTCTCTTTGAAGAAGCAAAACTAATTCACAAGACATATTCATCCACCAAATTTGATATTTTGGAAGCTTTCCATATATATCAGGTCTTTGAAACTTGTTAATGACATGGCATCCACCCCATTTCTGTCAAGCGCGTAGAAGCAACTAACCAAAACCCGTGACTGTAAACACCATTTATGGTATCATATACAATTTGAATATTTACGTATCATTCGCCCTGTTGAAGCTAGGTCAATACCCAGCGAAACCATGGTGGACTTGAAAAAACAGATATTTGTGACAAACAACGTTGTGTCCTCTTAATATATATAGAGGTGATGTTATTTGAACTCGCGGATAATACGTGTTATGGGAAACTCAACGTTAGGAATAGCAAGACTTTATAGCGCTAACCCTCTTATTTGACGTTTGAATCGTATCTCGCGCAAAGTTACGCAGGCGTGTAGGTCAAGCGTGTGCGCATCGAAATTTGTGCAACGCGTAGTACCACTCCGAACTGAAATGATAGTTGTAATGGGCAAGGGATGAGAGATTCATGTAGAGCATTTTAGGAAGGGACCGTCTTACCCCAGTTTTTAAACAATCCTTAGAAGTAGGAAGCTATGAGATTTGGGGTAGCATCTCCGACAGGAAAGTAACACGGAAACCAGGTAGAAAGGGAGAGAAAGACGCCTTGATTCATAACCGGGCGGCCAGTATTCTGGGCCCGACGGCTTAACATGTCTATCCGACGCACGGTGGATATTTAGTGGTTTGAGCTTTCGTACCTGCCTGGGATCGATCCTGAGACTTTTCCGTGGCAGTCAAAACGTTGAAACTAGGTCATTCGCAGCCCCAGCGTATGGGATGAGATTTGACTTCCATTGGAAAAGGTATGACTATCGGATAGAGAAACAAGTTAGTAAAATCATGCAATGTTTTGATGATGATACGCTTTCCAATATACCAGGAATCATTACTCAAGTTATTACCCAAGTTATGAGGATAATGTCTGAGGAATAAAAGTCACTCCTGTGGCCTGACCTTTGACCCCATTTCGATGTTATGCAACAGAACCGGTTCAGTATACCTCCGGAACAACATACTAAAGTTTTGTCTCAATCGAAGCATTTTTACGTAAGTTATGACGCATACGGGCGATGGAATGGATCCCGCTCCTATGTTCTGACCTTTGACCCTATTTCGGCCATTTTAAATAAAGTTCGTGCCCAGGTTGTCTCCTACCACATACTAAAATTTTATCGAAATCGCACCATTTTTACACGAGTTATCGCGTGGATGGTTGGACAGACAGACAGACAGACGGACAAAGCTGGAGCATATACTCTTATTCAACCTACGGTTGGAAAGCGTAAAAAAACATATTCGATAAATTTAAAAAAAACGTAAAATGAAAAGATCCCTGGTAAATATAAGGCTCCAAGAAAAAGTAAAGAACACAGATATAAGATCCATAAGAGAACTTTTAGACAGAGGTGAAAAGATACCCAATTTAAAATCGAAATGGGCTGGCCATATAGCAAGAATGGAAAATAGTAGACGGACTAAAATAATAACAGAATGTAGACCATACAAAGGAAAGAGAGGAGTAGGAAGACCAGAGGGAAGATGGATAGATAATATAAACAAAACTGTAGGATAGCTGTAGAATAGACAAGCCTAAGACAGGAACATTTGGAAAGATATGAGGGAAACCTTTAGCCTCAATTGGCTATAAAAAGGGTGGGAAGAAGAAGAACCCTTCACCATATCACATCATCGGCGAGAACGACTGGAGTTTTCCAGGGAGTGGATTGTGGAAGATTGGAAGAAAGTTGCCTTCTCTGATGAAAGGCGAGAACTTGGCGAGAAACTAGGTGGATATACTATGCAACCATTTCTCGACATTTACTGGATGCAAGCAAAGTAAGGAATCCACGTGAGTTTACAGGTCAGCGCAAATTACGAAGATTTTATATCTGCTCTTCTTTGCTGGTCCACAACAAAACGAACATTTTGAAGCGCTTCTTCACGTGTGATAAAAACAGGGTGATGTATGATCGAGATTCACCCACGTTGGGCCCAATGGCTTGACAGCGTAAAGCCCTGAAACACACCTCGAAGACAGTACTCCATCTTAAGAAGACAATGATGCTCAGTGTACAGTTGTGTGGAGCTCCTGTGTTCCCCTCTGGTTTCTTAAAACAGGTTCAAACCATCAAACAGGTGTTGTGGAGAACTTGACATTTTGCATAGTCCACCACACTGCCGGCATCAGTCAGTCACCATGGCCCCATACTTCTCTATGATAACGCGGGACTCCCACGTTGAAAGCCAGACAATACAAATGCGGCCGAAGTTTACGTACGAAATCTTACATCATACTCCTTATTTGCCTGTTCTGTTCCCTACGGACCATCACTTCTTCAAACACCTGTGAACCTTTCTACATGGAAAATAGTTTCCAAATCATTCATTAGTTGATATGTCTTATTCATAACTGGTGTTGGACCACCAATAGCCTTTAATATAGCTTCCAAGCACTTGGAATAGATTCATACAGATTTTGAATAGTTTCCAGTGGAATATTGTATAATTCGACGATCTGAACATTAGCCAATTACTTCATAGATGTAAGAGGAAGGAATCTGCTTCTCACTCTGTTGTCCAAAACTGCCCACAATGGTTTGATGATATTCAAGTTAGGTGACTAACCTGGCAGGTGCAGATGGTGAAGTTCATTTTGGTGTTTTCCTTAAACCAAGACTTAACTGTTCTGGCTGTGTGTATAAGCTCATTATGATATTGAAAAATGGTACCATTGTTGGGAAACAACATTTGGAACATACAAGGTACCTGATCAGCTACGAGAATGTCCGTAGAATGTCTCGTAGAATATCCAAGCACTTGACGGCAGTAACTCGACCATGAATAGGGCACATACCAAGATATGACCATCCAAATCAACACAGATCAATTCCAATGTTTGACAGTTGTACCCACATATTCCAAATTGTATGCTTCTTTGAGGGTTCTCTGTACATAAATCAACCTACTTTTGGGATAAATGTAAATGAGGATTCATTAGAACATATTACATGTTTCCGGTACCAGTTGTTCAGGTTTTATGCTCATAACACTATCTTTTTCGCATTGTTGGATTGATTTCTGTGAAGATAGATTTAGGCATTTCAACTCTTCCATAGTCTTTGTGTAATCCTCTTCGGACAGTTTTTGTGGAAGCAGAGTCTTCCATGTCAATACTGAGTCCTTCGGTCAATTTTGGAGCTGTAGTTCTGTGTTGTTTGAACACAATCATTGTTACTGTTCGACAATTTCTCTCATTCAGTCCCGGTTTTCGCCCACTATGCTTTTTCGCCTATGAAGTCTCGCCATGATTTGTGTTTGCAGGCATAACCATGGAGACGGTTCCTCTTGAAACACCAAACAATTTGGCTGTTATGGTTGCAGACAGCTCCTACTCATCGGGAGGCCACAATTTGTCCTCTTTGGAAGGTTAATAGGTCAATCATTTCACCGACAGCTCATACAAACCGCTGCTAAACACAACTTATACACTAAGTGATCACTTTATTATGACCACCCCCTCAGTACTTTGTTGGGCCACCTTTTGCGTTTAATACTTCGTCGATTCTTCGTGGCATAAACTCCACGAGATGTTGATAGGTGGTTTGTGGAATCTGAGATCATGCTTGATGAATAGCACTTTCCAGGAGTGTGAGATTGCAGGGTTGTGGATCCAGCTGTCTGATGGCTCGTTCCACTTCATCCCACAAATTCTCAATGGGGTTGAGATCTGAAGATTGTGGGAGCCACCTAAGCAAAATAAACTCACCGGCATGTTCCTGAAACCAATCCTGTACAATACGAGCACTATGGCAGGAGGCATTGTTGAAAGTAACCATCGCCATTGTTGAAAGTAACCATCGCCATTGTTGAAAGTAACCATCGCCATTGGGATAAACCACCCACATGACAGGATGCATTTGGTATGCAACGATGTTTAGATATGATGTGCCAGTCAGACGCTGATCAACACGAATTAAAGGACCCAACGCATGCCAGAAGAGCTTTCCCCAAAACATAACGTTGCCTTCACCAGCCTGAAAGGTTGTAGCAATGCATTTGGGGTCCAAGCTTTCGTGCTGTTTCCGCCAAATTCTCACTCGGCCATCGGCATGGTGCAACTGAAAACGTGATTCATCTGACCACATAATTTGTTTCCAATTATGGACTTTCCAATCCTTGTGCTCCTGCGAGAACTGGAGACGTTTCCCCTTGTTAAATGCAGACAGCAAAGGTGTTCGAACAGACCTTCGGCTGCCATATCCCATCCGATGCAGTGTAGGGCGAACAGTGCGTGCAGAGATCATTTGAGAGGATCCTTAAATAAGATAGTCTGTAATTTGCTGCATTTTTGCCCTTCTGTTGTCTGTTACCAGTCTGGACACTCTCCGTTCCGTCCGAGCAGACACTTGTCATTGAAGACCACACGTTGCACGTAGAGACCCAGTTTTTTGGCTGGCAGTCCCGTGTTTAAACACTTCAACAACAGCTGTTCCGAAACATTTCACGAATGCGGCGGTTTCGGTGATACTCTCTCCATGGCTCCGAGCTCCTACAATCATCCCAGGTTGAAAGTACGTCAAATCGCATTTTTTACCCATCTCGTCACCCAAAAATCACTTCTACTACTGTGGCAAGCACTAAGCTATCCCTTTTTATACTACTCTCGCCCTCTTGCGGGAATAGCGAGCAGCCATAGCTCATTTGCCCAAAACTGTCAGGTAATCATAATAAAGTGGCCACTCAGGGTATACACTTATAACGAAGTAAATTTCTCCGTCATTTTTATCCGCGCCAGGATTCGAACCCGGATCCCCTCATTCCGGAATAAGTCACTCTGCCAATTGAGCTATGCGGACGTTTTATTCTGATTCCTATCTGCCTTTATGTCGTGTGCGTCCTTCTGGCAGGAACGTCACATCTCCTGGTACGCTACATCATCTCCCCCTTATTTTTTTTTTTTTTCGAAGTGCTGGAGAAGGGATTCTCTTATTATTCCTCTCTCGCGGTGTGGAAAGAACATTACACCAATGCGAGATTTTGAACGGTCTGGTCATCCGGATAGTTCGGGCGCCATTATAACGAAGTAAATTTCTCCTTCATTTCTGTCCACGCCAGGATTCGAACCCGGATCCCCTCATTCCGGAATAAGTCACTCTACTAATTGAGCTACGCGGACGTTTTATTCTGATTCCTATCTGCCTTTATGTCGTGTGGGTCCTTCTGGCAGGTACGTCACATCTCCTTGGTACGTTACACACTGGTATATAAACTAGAGAATACATGTAAAGAAAATATACACGAATGGTAATTACGGTGTGTTTTTTTCAATGTAACCGACACGAATAACATTAACTACTATAAACACGATGCTATTTTGTCCAGCAGCTGTATATTGCTGCTGGCGGTGATTATATTTATTTTAAAAGTTAGTTTTGCACCGCAGTCCTAGGTGTTTTAAGTTTCCAACAGTAATACATCCGCAACAACTTAATACAAAAGAACACCGATAAACCATTATATTATGGCCACCTACCTAAGAAACTGTAGGACCCCTTTAGCCCGCAAAACAGCGGCTATTCGATGAGGTGGCGAGAGGTATCCTGGGATATCTGGTACCATAATGCCAACAGCTGGTCCTCCAGTTCCCGTACATTTCGGGGTGGTGGTCATTTAGCGCGAACCCGCTTTTCCAAGTCGAACCACAATTGTTCGATTGGGTTCATGTCAGGTGAATTTAGAGGCCAGTGCATTTAACGAAAGTCACCAGCCTTTTTCTCGAACCACTCCTTCGACGATTCTGGCAGTGTGACATGGCGCATTATCATGTTGGTAATGGCCATCACTAGCAGGGAACACAGTTGCCATGAATGGGTGAACTTGGTCTGCAACGATGTTCAGATACCTGACAGCTGTCAGGGATTGTGCTATTGAGATAATATTGCCTAAAGTGTCCCAAGAAATCCTCACAATAAGTATAACACCGCCGCCAATGGCCTGTTTCTGCTCAACAGTGCATCTAGGTGTCATAGCCTTCGTTGGTAATCGGCGTATCGGCGCTCGGCCGTCTACGTGATGCACCAGGAATCTTGATTCGTCAGACCAGGCCACTTTCTTCCAATCATCCACCGTCCAATCTCGATGATCTTCGGCCAATTTCATTCGCTGTTGGCGATGACGTGCAGTGAGCATGATGGGTCTTCGGATACGCAGGCCCACGCACAGAAGACTGCGATGAACTGTGTGCTGTGGCACATTGTCCTGTCCTGATCACCACTGTTGTACGTAGATGCGGGCGATTTGTCGAACTGTGACCCTACTGTCGCTGTGAAAAACGCGCGACAGTCTTCGCTTCACTCTGGCATCAGTGAGCTGCGGACGACACGCAGCTGGACGACGGCTCGTCGTTTGGCCATCTGTGCCCCAACTTTGATACGTACTCACTACAGGGGTAAGTGAACAACACACAAGCTGCACCCATTTCAAAATTGTAGTTCCGTGGCGTCGTGCCATCACAATTTGTCCTTTATCAAATTCCGATAAATCGGCAGCTTTTCCCATTCTGACTCCGAACACTCTACTAACCGAAAGCCGGTCCTCGGGTTGTATATACACTGAAGAGCAATTGAATTAGAGACAGCTGGCGTTATGCAAATGTGGCGCTGTGGGCGGCCCTCTCAACGGAAACGACATGACGTATGCAGCGATCCAACAATATAATATAAGGAGTGATGCGACGGGAATCACTAAGAGTCTTATGCAGTATGGGTAAGAAAAAGGATCTAAGCGCATTTGATCTTTGGAAACTTTTTTCGGTGCCCGACGAATGGGTCACGCCATCTGGGAAGTCGTGCAGGCACGGGGCTTTCACGAGTCACTGTGTCACGGGTGCACCATGAGTACATCGAATACGGTAAAACCATCCCTGCAAATGCCAACTGCCATGGACAACAGCGTTTGGATGAGCGGGGTCATCGTTGGCTAGCTCGCATTGTAACAACGGATTGACGGGTCACAGTTCAAGAAATCACTCGGAAATTTAACACTGGTGCACAAAAACGTGTAAGCAGCCACACCATCCAGAACCATCTCCTCGCTATGGGGTACAGAAGCCATTGTCCCACGAGGGTACCGCTGCTGACCGCACATCACAGGGTGCAAATATTAGCATTGGTGCGGGAACATCGCCACTGGACCCTAGACATGTGGAAAAATGTTACCTGGACTGATGAGTCGAGATTCACGTTGGTGCATGCGGATGGCAGGATACGAGTACGGCGCAAACCACATGAAGCGATGGATCCTTCTTGCCTACTCTTCAAGCTGGTGAGGGTGGCATTTTCGTCTGGGGACTGTTTACGTGGACTGAAATGGGACCCTTGGTACGTGTGACATCGTCCCTCACAGGCCAACGTTACCGGGATATCCTGGACGACCATCTGCTCCCGTTTGTGCGTCTTCAACATCCTACTGGGGACCTCATCCTGCAACAAGACAATGCACCGTGCCATCGCTCATGAATTGTATCCGAATGGTTGGATGAACACTCCACCGACGTGGCCTCGCTTCCTTGGCCAGCTAGGTCACCTGACCTCAATCCCATCGAGCACATCTGAGATGCCATCGAAAGAGATGTTCGAGGCTCCGACCCCCTCCATCAAATCTTCGTTAACTGTGGGAGCTTGTTCAGGGGTCGTGGATCCGTATGGCTTCCTAACGCTTCCGGTGTCTTTTCAAGTCCATGCCGAGACGAATCGCCTGCGTCATAAGGGCGAAATGTGGTGCTACACGTTACTAGAAAGGTATCTCTAATTCAATTGCTCTTCAGTGTATACATACTGCTCTGTAAACTTCACCAGCACCACCGTTTGGTCTCCAGGCACGCTCATTTCTCTAGGCTGGGGGCGGTCATAATGTAATAGCTAATCGGTGTATATATTTAGCTTTCGGATTTCTGCCTCCTTACCTTTGTTAATTAGTTCTGAAATATTAATGGCAGTGTGATTAATTTAAGCTTGTTGGAATAGTAACCTTCTGTATAAACCGAATTCATGAGGTTTTGACAGAATAAAGAAAAAAATCTGTAAGTAACCGATTCTTTGGACACTAATTCGTGTCACTCCTATTTCACTTTAGGTGAAGTATTTAAGAAGAATTGATCGTATGTAACGTTTAATAAGTCATATATACACGAGCGTTACAATTAGTTCAATTAACTAGAAGATAAAGTTGTACTAATTCATCTGGGAGACCCGCTCGCTCGCGAAGGTGGGACCAATTTGGTCCTGTACTGAAATACGGAAATAACAAATGTTCAAACAATACACACTTCTGATGTTAGGACCCATTAAACAATGATCAGGCTCAATTAATGTCAAAGCTAAACAGATCTCATAAGCCGGATTATCTAATTCACAATAACTTTGCAATGAAAACATCACTTCAAAATGCATAACACTTTAACACTATCGATATCTATAATCCATCGCAATTTACAGGTTTAAGTTACTTCGCTATTGTCAAATTACATTGTTATTATGAACAATTTAAAAAAATTAAATCCATTTTCGAAAATTCTAACTTAATCAACATTATCTACATCATTCATATTAAATCCCAATTTTTCATTCTAAAGTTTGAGTGCAATCAAGTCTCTCAAATATCGTTAAGAAGATTTTTTTTAAAGTTGCTGAGGTACTATTCACCACATAGCATTTCCTGGGTTTGATGCTTTCCTAATTTTAGAGAATTATGCAAAAATTCTGAAAGGGCATCCGTAAATATAATGAACACCTTGCAGCGAAATACGTGTCGTATTAATATTCAGCATATTTGAACTTGTCACGCGGAATATTTGCAAATCAGTTAAGAACAAAACTACATAACAGAAGCAAAAATCCAAATATTTGTCTTTTATCAGCCCATTCCTCCTTGGGTGAGACTTTCCTCTTGTTTTAACTATACTTAATCTGAATTGCTTAATGAGAAGTTTCGAAGTAAGCTAATGTAGTTCCTCGCTTTCCCATTTCCCCTGTGTTTCACATGTTTGTTATATATAAATAATAATTTTCAGTGGAAAGATCTTTCGAGTTGTTTCTTCGCAACTGTAATTAAATAGGTTCAGCTATTGTTCGAAAATCAAAATTTCTCATTAGACTTTGTATACAAAAATTACTACTTTGGGTTTATTGACTGAACAGTTAGTAACACTCAGATGCAGGGATTACGACGCCATGGTGATTACGAAATGTGCTACTTATTCAAAGAAATAATTATCGCCTGCTCAAAAATGCTAAGAAATCAGAGTCTACATTACCAAAAGAAACGTAACATTCAGTAAGTCTCATAATTGTTTATACTGCTCTGGGAATATTGTCGGAGCGAGAAGTAATAAGCCGTGATAGCTTTTACTTCTAAGAAAAAGTTTCACACTGAATTCTCTTCAGGACTGTTTAAGCCAGGATATTAAAATGTCTAGACGGCTGTTAATTGTAAAGATCAAAATGTCTTGTTTACCTCAGGAAAAATTCACAAATATTATTTCAAAGTATAATCAGAACATGTCACTAGGAGAATTTAACACAAATGCCTTGACAGTTAAGAATATGGCTTTTAAAATGTTGTTACCCACTTGGTGGGAACCAGTGTTTCTTTCAGGACTTTTTGGCCGGGGGGGGGGTCAAATGGAACCTTAGAGGGGAAAGTTTTCAATTGGCTATATATATATATCATCATCATTATCATTGTCAACCATTATCAATCCACTGCTGGACGAAGGTCTCCCCAAGTTTCCTCCACAACGTTCTGTCTTGTGCCAGTCTCCTCCATGTCACTCCCGCATACTTTCGAATTTCATCCACCCATCTTCCATGTGGTCTTCTTCTGGGCCCTTTCCTGTCTCTTGGAATCCAATCTAAAATTTCGGCTGTCCATCGATGGTCTGTCCTTCTGGCAGTATGTCCAGCCCATTGCCATTTCCGGGATTTAACTCTGATCTTGATATCTTCCACTGTTGTCATTTTTCGGATCCACGAGTTCCTCTTCTTATCTCTTCTGGTTACACCAAGCATGCACCTCCCCATGCTACTTTGAGTTGTCTGCAGCCTTTGTATGTCTCTTTTAGTTAAGGTCCACGTCTCTGCACCATACGTAAGCACTGGAAGGATGCATTGATCAAACACTTTTCTTTTAAGACATAATGGCATATTGCTTTTGAAAATTATGCTGTTTCTTCCAAAAGCTCTCCAGGAAAGTTTTGTACGCCGATTAATTTCTTCATCAATGTGACCTGCACTTGATATCTGCTGTCCAAGATAAACGTACGTGTCTGTTATATCCAGCTTTTCTCGATCAATCGATAAATCTTCATTTCTTGTAAAAGCATTGAACATCACTTTTGTCTTCTAAAAGTTAATTTTTAATCCCACTTCTTTACTCTTGTCAGCAAGTTCCTGGATCATACTCTGCAGCTCTGATGGGGTAGTTGCAAAAATGACCATGTCATCAGCAAAACGGAGGTGGGTTAGATAATCTCCATTAATCTTTATCCCTTTGTTTTCCCAGTTCAGTGATTGAAAGACATTTTCCAATGTGGCATTAAAGAGCTTCGGAGATATGGTGTCACCTTGTCTCACTTCTTTTCCAATTTTTTATGTGTGTAGTATTTTCAAACAGCCGAATCTTTGCACTTGCATTTTCGTAGATGTTATTAATAATATTAATGTACGCGTCTTCAATACCTCAGGATTTCAGAGCCATTGTAACTGCTGATGGTTTCACCAAATCAAAGGCTTTTTCATTATCGATAAAAGCCATGCACAATGGAAGTTCATATTCCTTCGCTCTTTCAATTAGTTCTCTCAGTAGGTGGATATGATCTATTGTGCTGCAGCCACTCCTGAATCCAGCTTGTTCTCTCGGTTGAGCCATGTCTAGTGTCACCTTTAAGCAGTGTGAAATAACTTTAGTGAAGATTTTATAAACCACTGATAGGAGGCTGATAGGTCTGTAGTTCCTGAGATCCTCAATGTCACCTTTTTTATGTAGCAAGATCATTGTAGCGTTTTTCCAATCCTCAGGAATCTTCCCTTCATTAAGGCATCGAGTGAAAATTTGGGCGAGTACTGTTTCGATTTCTCCACTTGCTTCTTGTATGATGTCTACAGTAATTCCATCTTCTCCTGGAGCTTTTCCCCGCTTCATGTTCTTGATTGCATATGCAACTTCTGCTGGGAGGACTGGAAGAACTCTGGTACTGGTACCTTTCATGATGTCTGGAGCACATGTATCATCCCTTTCATATAATTTGGAGTAAAAATCTTTCACTCTTGTCAAAATTTTGCCTCTATTTCTTGTTAGAGAACCATCTTCTCTTCTCAGTGCCATAATCTGTTTTCTTCCCTTATTGAGATGTCCCTTTGCTATCTTTAGGCTTTGGTTGTTTTCAATTGCTTTCCTTACTAGTTCACAGTTGAATTTCCTTACGTCTTCAGTGATACTTTTTCGTACTGTCTTGCATAGCTCTATATATTCCACTTTGAAAGTCACATCTTCTTTAGTTGTTCACATCTCTCTTCTTTTTTGCATGAACATTTTGGTTTTTCCTGATAATTTGTTCACATGCAACTTGTTCTTAGACACAGCTAGTTTTTTTGCCGTTTCCATAAGAGCTTTGGTTACTTTTCTGTTAACTTCAGAAATATCCACTTCTTCCGATGTTAGGATTTCTAAAGCAGAGAATCTGTTCTTCAGTTCCAACTTGAAGGGGTATTATGGTGTTTTTTAAGGTTGGTTATGTCAATACATTTGTTTGTCTTATGAGCTTGCTACGTTCGAGTTTAGTGTTGAAGTGCATCTTACATCTCACCAATCTACGGTCACTACCTGTGTTGAACTTGTTTAGCACACTGCAGTCTTCTATGATGAATTTTTTGTTACACATAATATAATCAATTTCACTTGTCGTCAGATTTGGATGTCTCCATGTCCATTTCCTTTGTGGCTTTTACTTGAAAAAGGAGTTCAAGATGAAAAACCCTTCTGCCTCTGCAAACTCTACGAGAGTATTTAAACGCTGGTTTCTGTTGCCGTGACCGAATTTACCTACTGAAGTTTCATTCTGTTGCCGTTGCCCTATTTTTGCATTTAATCTCCCATAATTATCTTTAAGTGCTGCTTACCTTTATTATTTTGATGACGAATTTCTTCATAAAATTCTTCAATTTCTTCTTCAGAATGACTTGTGGTGGGTGCATAAGTTTGAATAATCTGAGCCTGGTATCTTCTCGATAGTTGGATAACGAGTCGTGCAGCTCTGTCAGAGGAACTTTCAACTTCTACAACTTTATCCTTCAGTTTCTTGTTTATTATAAATCCAACACCACTAGTTCTGCCAGTATCAGTCCCACGATAGTAGAAGAGATGTCCACTTTTCAGTTCAATGAGATCTTTTCCTTTTCTCCTTACGTCACTTAGCCCGACGATGTCCCACTTGATCCTTTGTAGTTCCTCTTCCAATTCAAGAAGCTTTGAATCAGAAGATAGGGAGCGTCCATTATACGTAACCAAGGTCAGCATCAGATGGCAGCCTAGTCCGGTCCTCCGGGGATTCTTAGCACCCTCTGCCTTCATGTCGCACTGGCTGCTGCCTTTGCCAGGTACATTCCAGCTGCCGGAGACTGAGGGCCAAAATTTAAGTTGTGGAGTCATTTTGGAGGGGTTTGGCCATAACTCACCACGCTGGCCAAGCGGGTTGGTGAGTGTGGGATAGCATTTCCTCTAATCCCGATGGTATAGTTATACCGCTATTGGTGGTCGTCAGAGCCCCTTTAGTGGGAACAGGATGTACCATGAGAAGGCGGGGTTGACATTTGTCAAGGATAGGCTGTGATGTTACGCATCACCTGACCTTACATCCCATATATATATATATATATATATATAATTTTAACTACTATATTTATATATATTAGTAATTACTATATATCTAGCACAGGGACGCATTTAGAGGGGACCTCCCCCCCCCGGAGAATGCTTATTTTTTTTTGCTTTGGGTTAAAATGCGAATTACATTTGAATAAAATGCCTTAATTTAAAAAAAAAGTGTATCAACTTACATTAGAAAAAAATGCTTTAATTTTTCTTCAATTTTTCATTAACTTTAATTTTGTTCCCGATGGCGCATTTCAAAAACTTCCTTTTTTCGTCCCCCCACCCCCGAAGAAAAATTCTATATACATACCTGATATAGTAATTACTTCTTCAAACATTTCAGGAATAACAAACTGTTTTCAGCTAAAGGAGGGAAGGGGGAGGTTCCGCAGGCTTATATATTTTATCTATTAAATTGCATTCAACGCACTCTTGTTTCTGAATCACGATTCCCAGGCAATTAGGTATGATTAGTCTACTTATTATATTTTGAAGAATACCATGCGTCGTAATACACTTTTTAATAAAATAAACTATAACTAGTATCATTTGAACAAATATTAAAAAAAATAAAATTGAAGAAATATTTGTATCATTTTTAAAAAGAAACGAAACTTCCTTTTTCATCATAGCCTGAATTTATTAAAATTTGGCTCGGTAACCTAAAATGTCTCCGGGGGAACGAATGGTCGTTTCCGGGAGGGTGTCACCCCCCCCTGGATGTATGCCTGAAAGAAACACAGGTGGGAACTACTTACATAAGACGATAATGACAGCAATACATCTCAAAGAAAAAATAGATTTGGCGAAGCAACTTCACACTAAATCTACGATGATTTACAAACTCTTCCCAAACTGCACTGCAAAATTTTATTTCAAAACTGATGCTACACTAGTGTGTGTGCTAAATTGAAGAAACGTAGTTGCAAAAATAGGTTATATCGTGATTGACCCAAACACAGAGACCGACTTAAGACAAGTGGGGCCCTCATCCCCGGGCGTAAATCGTACTCTTAATAAATTAACAATGGCACTTGTGTATTAAGGCAGCAACCCTGGTGCTTCGCGTAGTTATTCTATAATTGCGCGTATAATTGTATAAAACACAAGAAGTGCTGCCTTAATATACGAGTACTGTCTACTTTAATAAATGTAAGAAACAATTAATGTTGAAAAATTGTAAATTAAAAGTAAACATTTTATCTCCATCCTTCAAATGGATATTAATAATCGATGTTTTTGAAGCAACATATCGATGCATATTTACGCTCGGTGAAAATTAACTGCTGCACGCCGCCGTCGCCGTTTGTTCTGCCCATAATGATAAACATTAATATTAGTGCTCAAATTGCCCCCCCTCCAGTGCATGGAGGCCCTGCGCACGGTCCCCGTGTGCCCTTGCGTAAATCAGGCTCTGCCTAAACAGCAGCAAAACTAAAGTGCAAGTAATGGTGGGCACACCAAAACTAAGTGCAAGTAATGGTGGGCACACGTTTTTTTGTCCGGAAAAAAGAAAGCGCGACCTGTACGTTGATAACGTCATTAGACAAACATATGTTGGATTGCATAATTATGGTTATGTTTTAGAAAATATTAAGTATTCCAAGTTATAAAATGAAGCTATTTTAATCGATATTCAAATTTTCATCCTTCGGAACGCATTAATTGTGAAGAAAATGTGTACAGAAGTTTTTTCATCGAAAGCATAGGAAGCAAAATTACTTGACGTCCACCTTAAAACCACTTCTGCTTTACGCAAATTGGTGCAGCCAATCAGCGTCACGTGCGAAGATCGCGAATGACAACTATAATTCCTGGTTCGGAGCTCTTTCAGTCAGTATTTCATTTCATCTCAACATGGGAAAAGCAAAGGATTTATCTGATTTCGACAAAGGTCTGATTGTTCTGGAAATACCTGTTGGTAACAGCATCTCCGAAACAGCGACACTAGTTTGGCTGCTCACGCTATTCAATTGTTAGTACCTGTGAAAAAGGCTATTCAATTGTTAGTACCTGTCAAAGAGGCTATTCAATTGTTAGTACTTGTCAAAGAGGCTATTCAATTGTTAGTGCCTGTGAAAGAGGCTACTCAATTGTTAGTACCTGTGAAAGATGCTATTCAATTGTTAGTACCTGTCAAAAAGGCTATTCAGTTGTTAGTACCTGTCAAAGAGACTATTCAATTGTTAGTACCTGTCAAAGAGACTATTCAATTGTTAGTACCTGCCAAAGAGGCTATTCATCTGTTAGTGCCTGTCAAAGAGTCTATTCAATTGTTAGTACTTGTCAAAAAAGCTGCTCAATTGTTAGTGCCTGTCAAAGAGGCTATTCAATTCTTCGTACCTATCAAAGGGGCTATTCAACTGTTAGTACCTGCCAAAGAGACTATTCAATTGTTAGTACCTGTCAAAGAGGCTATTCAATTGTTAGTTCCTGTCAAAGAGGCTATTCAATTGTTAGTACCTGTCAAAGAGACTATTCAATTGTTAGTACCTGTCAAAGAAACTATACAGTTGTTAATACATGTCAAAGAGGCTATTCAATTGTTAGTACCTGTCAAAGAGGCTATTCCATTGTTAGTACCTGTCAAAGGGCTATTCAATTGATAGTACTTGTCAAAGAGGCTATTCAATTGTTAATACCTGTCAAACAGGCTATTCAATTGTTAGTACCTGTCAAAGGGGCTATTCAATTGTTAATACCTGTCAAAGAGGCTATTCAATTGTTAGTACCTGTCAAAGCGGCTATTCAATTGTTAGTACCTGTCAAAAAGGCTATTCAATTGTTAGTACCTGTCAAAGAGGCTATTAAATTGTTAGTACCTGTCAAAGAGGCTATTCAAATTGTTAGTACCTGTCAAAGAGGCTATTCAATTGTTAGTACCTGTCAAAGAGGCTATTCAATTGTTAGTACCTGTCAAAGAGGCTATTCAATTGTTAGTACCTGTCAAAGCGGCTATTCAATTATTATTTCCGGTCAAAGAGGCTATTCAATTGCTAGTACCTGTCAAAGAGGCTAGTCATATGTTAGTACCTGTCAAAGAGGCTATTCAATTGTTAGTACCTGTCAAAGAGGCTATGTGTCCGAACACACAGTTTGTCGTACGCTCTTGGATATGGGTCTGCGCAGCTGAAGATCCATTCCGTGGACCTATGCTCACAGCCGGTTACCGTCATCAACGCTCACAGTGAGCGCGTAATCATCGACATTGGACCATAAAAGACCAGAAGAGGGCCTCATGGTGAGACAAATACCGTTCCTTGTTATACCATGTGGACGGACGAACTCGTGTGCGACGTTTACCCAAGGAAGCCTTCTCATCTGGATGCACTGTAGGATGGATCCAGGCTGCTGGAGGAAGTGGGATTGTATGGGAAACCTTTTCTTGTGGAGCACTTGGACCCATTGTCCTTGCAGAGCTAACCTTGACAGCTGTCACGTACCTAAACATCGTGGCTGACTAATTATACCCCTTTATGGCGGCTGTATTCAGTGGTGGAGATGGCGTCTATCATCAAGACAATGATCCATACAACACTGCGAAGAAAGTTCAGGAATGGTTCTAAGAACATGAAGTGGAATTTCATTTAT
The DNA here is from genome assembly GCA_039090855.1 of Macrothele yani. Taxonomy (NCBI): domain Eukaryota; kingdom Metazoa; phylum Arthropoda; class Arachnida; order Araneae; family Macrothelidae; genus Macrothele; species Macrothele yani. The sequence goes on along the minus strand of CM076991.1, from coordinate 104,061,213 downwards.
TGCCATGGTCTCCGAATTCGCCGGATATGAATCCTATCGAGCATTTGTGGTTTGATTTGGAGAAACGGGTACGAGTCAAGGAGGTTAGAATACAACAGGAGACGCCCTGGTCCTTCTGCGCAACGTAAAGTTGATGAAGCCACTTCCTCCCCCTCTATCAGCTGCCAGTCGGTGGCGACCATTTGCATTTGTACAAGAACAGACTCTTTGCGTGTTACTCAACGCTTGCTTGGCTCATTTCTAGCTGGAGTTGCAACGTCAATAAATATCTGCACGTATTTTATTAATGCGGTATGGTGTTTAGCTTCACTTGTATTTATGTATACCGTCCAGCCAGAAAGTTTCCAGTTGTTTAGAATTTAAATGAGATACATATTAAAGCCTGCAGTGTAAGCGAAAACGCGAAGAAACAGGGGTTTGTTTACAAATATAGTGGCTTATAAAATCCAAACTACTGGGTCGATTTAAATTCTGAAAACAGTTATTTAAAGATCATAAACTAAAGTTTCTTCTGGTATATGTTACAGCTCCGTAGAGTTTTACCCCGATTTTTAAGGTAGCTAACCAAAACACCAATCTAGCGTAAGAAACATGAAAATAGAAACAAACCTATGAACGCGTACAATTTATATATATATTTTATATTTTTTACACGTTTCAACCTGTTAAACTGAAAATTAGTGGATCCTCCCCAAATCACTGGCCATCAATCAAAATTGGACTTCATATCTCGGCAAAGAAAACTGTTAAACTGATTCAGTTTTTACCCCCCCCCCCATCTATAAAATCTAGTATTTCCTACATTTACTAGATTTTACATTTTCTTCTGTGTTAGAGGAGAATAAAAAAAAACTTTTTCTTTTTTTCTTTCCCAAATTAAATTTTTGAAGTATTTTTTTATGTAGTTTCAACAAATTTTTTGTCTTTTTAACTGAAAAAAAAAAAAAGATTATTAGGGGGATTAGTTGGTTAGTAGCTCTCACCAAGCACTATTTATGGGGGTGAAGCTTGGTTATAAGTAAGAATCTCTACCCTGGGTCCATCTTCTTAATGCTAGTACCTATGAATTTAGAGAAGCAGGAAATAAAAATTCTGGAAAAAAATATAAAGCTAGGGGACACAAGAGCACACACAAGTTCACTTTGTAGGAAGCTGATAAATAAGAAGTCAGCTTGCTGTGGAAGATAACTTTTAAAGAAAAGATATATTCATACATTGGCGCATCAATTTTGCCCTCGAACAGCCAAAAATAACAAAAGCACTTTTGTACACAGTCATATCTTAGATGTCTCTGTTCATTCCAAAATTTAAGATTCACAGAAGGGCACATGGTGCTTGTGAACTTACAGGTGGAGTTTCTTGGATAAATAAATAAAAATTGGCTTGATAGTTCCTAGAAATTACTTTTCTCTCTGAACACATAAGGGTGTAGTAAAGATCTGTTATTAATTAAAAACTGTTCTTTTCTTCCTAATAATAAAGAAAGCAAACTACTGTACACACACAAATGAAACTATGTATAACAAGTTGCTGTGAAAGTCCAAAGGCAAAGAACATGGGTAATTCATATATAAAGATTTTTATTTGCATATTGATTTACACATATACTATATTTTAGATACCATAGAGGTGTTGATATGTTTTTTCTTCAATTCCAAGATTTTCCTGTTGACTTTTAACAAATTTTTAGTGACTCAAAATATATCATTTAAAGCTTGGATCTTTATCTCCTCCAAAGTGTTTCACAGCTACATAGCTGGTGACACCTGATAAATGCATTCCTTGAAACAAAATTTACGCTCCAAATACGAGAATGATAGATACAGCTAAAGCATAATGGTTACCAGCAATAAAAAAAAAAAGAAAAACAAGGCCACCCGGTTGCGCAGTGGTTTAAGCGATGGCTTCTGATCATTTCTACGAGTGGTGTTCGGGATCGAATCCTGGTGAGATATGGATGTTGTGTTTGTCTAACGGTACTGGCCCTCACCCTTCCCTGAAATCAGTGACCCTAAATTAGGGATGGGGTGACTGCTTATAGCGCATTGAGTTGCTCACGGTGTTCACTAAACCTTCAATAACAAGAAAAAAGGCACATGCTAATTACCACAAGGAATTCTTGGATTGTGTTATTCTCCTCTGCAAGCTATTTCACCTACATGTTAACAAGAATGAGGGACTTTGTGTTCTTCTTCATTTTGACACATACGCATGGTTTCCCTGGACCCGATAACTCGTAAGCTCACGTGCCACAACCCTTTGGGTGTAGCTGATGGTCGTGGTGCAAACACTAAACACATCATCCAATGTAACGTTTAAAATAGGAGTAGACTAACAAACAAACTGTATTTTCATGCAATACATAATCAACTTCTAAGACCTTTAAAATCCCTTAAAAAATGCAACTATAAACAATCAACTTACCATTAAATCTTTGATACTGCAGGTTTTTGTTCCTAATAAATCTTATCTCTTTTGATCATTTATGTTTTATAAGATGAATCCTTACAACAATTAGAAATAGAAATATGAGTGCAGTATTCATAAGAACATCTCCGCACCACAACATTCTATCTTAAATAGTCTGAATTAAAGCAGGAGACTTGTAGTCTTCAGGCAAAGTATATATAAGGATCAGATACACTGTAAATAAAAACATCCATAATATATTTGCACAAAATAAGTCTTTGATTTCACAAGAGAAATCCCATATTTTAAACCATATAAACAAACAACTTTACTATCCCTGAAAAAAATTCAATCAATGCAAAAAATAATTGCATTATTTTTACTGTTCTGTTACTAGGGCAGTACAAAGAATAAGGAAGCTGGTAAATCGAGCAGGGCCCTTGCCGTAATTTCGCGTTCAGGAAAATTCGAAAATGAAAAAGGTTGTTTTTAGCTGCAATATGGTAAGATGATACCCAGAGAGCACATTTAAGGAGATGGAGGCCCGGGGACCGGGCAGTATTGTGGGGCAACAGGATTAGTGGCACATCTAGGATTTCACATTGGGAAGCAGAATAAAAATACCCAGGAGAAAACATTCCCTAAATATTATGAGGAAGCCATAAAAATATTCCCGTCATATTCCCATGATTCATGGACGAATCAGTGGTAGCAAGAAAATGTAAAAATGCACGTTTTAAAAATGGATGCCAGTTCAGTTCTGCTTTAACCCCCCCGCCCTCTTCTCCCAGGGTTAGGTTCACCTTGTTGAAATTATATCGAAGTAGTGGGCAAAAGAATATGATCCAAATATCATGATTCAAACGAATTCTTAATGTATGAAAATTTCTCCCAATTGCAGATGTGTACAAAAAAAAAATTTCTGTAATGCTTTCCAAAGATTTGGGATGGACTGGGGGCAACTATATTTTTTGCGGACTCCTCCTAAAAAAGCGGAAAGAAAAAGAAATTTTTTTTCACAAGGCAAAACCAAAACAACCAGCAGAACTTCTTCAAGCATCCTGCATATTTTTGGGGCCCCTTGAAAATGCGGGGCCTGGGGCTGCAGCCCCCACCCTCGCTAAATGGGCTCTGACGATCTTTGGTGTACTGCAGCAAAATAGAACTTTGTGCAGTCGATTGATTTTGCATTTACTTAAAATTAGATCCACGTGAGGACACACCCGAATTTATTATGAAAAATGCATTTCCAAATTTCCACCACTGCCAAACATCCATACCATATTTCTTAATCAAACATCCATACCATATTTTAGTCCAATATAAAAAATACAAGTACTTACATGTAAAAGGTAATACCTGGCATTTTTTTGGAAGATCGATTAGTTCAGCCTATAGCAACACATCCCGGCATTTTGCGGATAAGCCACTATAACGTGATCCTGAGAATTATCCAGATATCAGAGCGTCCTAAATTTAATTCCCCAGAATATCTGTTATTGCAGTCGATAACCCCACAACTTTGCTTTTTGTAAATAAAACTTTTATTCGATCCTGAAGTAACTGAAACGTGTAAAAGCACGAGTTAACAGGCTCTCACACACGCAGCAGAATAGATTGTTTTGTACCAAACAAGATGGCAGCTGTGTGGGTGGGGTTCGCAGCTAATTGGTTTCACGGGAAACTGCGTAGGGCATCTCCTGTTGTATTCTAACCTCCTTGGTACGAGTAGCATCACCCCAACGACGTAATTTACAGTAACTGCGGGATCTTTTGTTGCAGTCATGGTACCAAATTTCAAGAGACACCTACCAACATCTCGTTGAATCTTTGCCTCGTCAGGTGAGAACTCTTTTGGCGGCTAGAGGAGGACTTACTTCATATTATAAAGCGTGATCAAACGAAACCCGTTCGACCCGTGTCACATGGACCGGCGCACGGAGAGAATAATGACGTCACAGCTCACGTGCTAAGCGCAGACCACAATGGATCCCACGGATGATGACTGACCACCATAAGGAAGAACGTATGGGTTGGAGTTTGAACCACTTGCTGCGTTCCGAAGTGGAAGGTCATGAAATTCTGTTGCGCATAGTGGCAGGCAACGAATTGTGATGCCACCACTTTGAGCTGTCCAACAAACCAGCGAGTATACAATGAAAGCATCCCGGACAACCAAAACAAAAAATTCAAGTCACAGATCTCCACCGGTAAGGTTATCCTGACCGCATTTTTTGACCATGAAGGGCTTTTTTGGTGGACTTTAAAGAGCCTCACGTCAACATCACCGGCCAACCACTACAAGGACACACTGGACAAGCTGCATAATGCCATCAAGAACAAACCACTGGGCATGCTTTCGCGTGGTGCGATTCTATGGCACGACAATGCTCGTGTGCATGTTGCAAGCATTGTGCAGGATGCGTTAGCACAGAAAGGATGGGAGATTATGCACCACATAGCCTATAGACCCGATCTGTCACCGTGTGACTTTGATTTGTTCGAACCCTTAAAAAAAGCTCTAAAGGAACAACGATTCCACTCTGATGCAGACGTCATGGTTGCGGAGAGTAAATGGTTCAAGGAGCAACTAAAGTCCTTCATCGCGGACGGTATCCACCGTCTCCCAAAGCAGTAGGATGCATGCCCCAATGCCTAACGCTACTTCTTCTAACGAACTGGAGCATTCTTGCTTCCCTATATCGTGCTTTATTTAATTCTGTCATAAATGCGCGGATGTACATTTTCTTTCGTCTTAATAAAACCACTCGAACAGGCTTCATTTGATAACGTCTAATAGTAGGAGGTTTTAATGTTTTGTATCATCAGTGTGTATCGAATAAGAAACTAGTAGCCGTGTAAAACTTAGTTGATCATTTGAAAGAAGCAGTAAAATTTTCAAGAGCAATTTGTCAGTTTCAGCAAGTGTCTGAACATCTTATTTGGTTGATGTCTTCAAGAAAAAGTGCATAATCAATGTAGGCTTCTAGTTTTACTTATGAATCTGAGACAATCATCCAAACAAGTTAGTAAAATAATGCAATGCATTGATTATGATACGCTTTCCAACATACCAGAAATCATTACTCAAGTTATCACTCAAGTTGTGAGGATAATGGCTGTGAAATAAATCTCGCTCCTGTGCCCTGACCTTTGACCTCATTTCAATTATATTTAACAGAACCGGTTCAGTATACCTCGGGAACAACATTATAAAGTTTTGTTGCAGTAGAAGCAGTTTTACGCAAGTTATGAGAATAATGGCTGTGGAATAAGTCTGGCTTTTGTGCAATGACCTTTGACCTCATTTCGTTGATATTCAACAGAACCGGTTCACTATACTTCCGGAACAACATGATAAACTTTTGTCGCAATCCAAGCATTTTAGGTAAGTTATGACGCACAAGGGCAATGGAATGGATCCCACTCCAGTATCCTGACCTTTGACCCCATTTCGCCCATTTTCAATAGCGTTCCTCCGCAGTGGCTCCCTACCACATACTAAAATTTCATCGAAATCGAACCATTTTTACGCAAGTTATGACGCATAAGGGCAATGGAATAAATTTCGCTCTTATGCCCTGCCTGACCTTTGACTCCATTTCGCCCATTTTCAATAGGATTCGTGCTCAAGTGGTTCCTTACCACATACTAAATTTTCTTCGAAATCGAACCATATTTACGCATGTTATGACGCATAAAGACAATGAATGGATTCCGCTTTTATGTCCTGACCTTTGACCCCATTCCGCCCGTTTTATATAGGGTTTGTTCCCATGTGGTTCCTTATCCTATACTAAAATTTCATCGAAATCGAATCATTTTTACGCACGTTATGACGCATAAGAGCAATGGAATGGATCCCGCTCCTATGTTCTGACCTTTGATCCTGCTTCGCCCATTTTCAACAGGGTTTGTCTCCAGGTGGTTCCCTACCACATACTAAATTTTCGTCGAAATCATACCATTTTAACGTGAATTATCGTGCGGACGGGCGGACGGACAAAGCTGGAGCATAAACGCTTCTTCAGGTCAACACAATTTTATTAACAAGGTTGGGTTCAGGAGGCGAACATGGACGTCCTGATACATATATTGTACGGTAAAATATACAAACTCTAAAATTCTATGTACATTATATACAGCACGATGTATTGATTCACAAAGGAGCCTCGTGGTAAGAGGTGCAGACATTTTGCACAAGAACAATAACAGAGATTGTCGAAACATTTTGTCTCGAAGCATAAGTATATTATAGTGCTGAAAAATAACAGAACGAGAATATTATAATGAAGCACTGTACAAAAGGAGAACTGTGGATGACAAAGTAGACAATGTGAAACGTAAGGCAAACGGAATTACGATGTATTAGTACTGGTAGAAAAAATTATAATCAAAGAGAAAACAAGTAAGACTATATATATTTGTACAGTATGGTGCATAATATATTCACATTTGTTAGAAGATATAAGCTTTATGTTGAAGTTTGATTTCGAAAACTAATGGTGAGCATGCACGTTGAACTGAAGTTCAACAGAGCTAGGAGCAACGAGGTTATAAACTACCGACAGTCAGTTGCAACGTCGCTAGCATGCCGGCGAACCAGGAAGCGGCCGGAGATCAGGTGGAACGGAAATGTTGTTCTCTCTGTTGGGCAAACGGCCACAAGGTTCTCTAGACGAAGTCTTGAGAGGAGACGCTCTCGAAAGTGGCACAGTAGTTCCACAGAAGCTTGGTGGATGCTATAAGGAGATGAGATATCTCGGCAGCGCTGATGAAATACGTAAATGACGTGTTTCACCAGGATGAAAATATATGAGCAGATGGGTGGAAGCTTGACTGGCGGAGAGACCTGCAGGAGGAGTGTCTTATAGGCATCGAAAGGAAGATCAGTTGTGGCTGAACGTTGAGCAATTGAAAATGCAAGATGGAGTAGTGGAAGGAGGATGACACAATGTAGATAAACGTGAGAGACATCAGCTTCTTGAGCACAGAAGGGGCAAAGAGGTGAGTCAAGAATGGTCATGCGGTGAAAGATGGATGGAACGGGAAGACGGCGGTGGAGAAAAAGCCAGTGAGTGTATAACGAAGTCAATTTCTCCGTCATTTTTATCCGCGCCGGGGTTCGAACCCGGGTCCACTCATTCCGGAATAAGTTGCTCTACCAATTAAGCTACGCGGACATTTGTTCTGATTCCTATCTGCCTTTATGTCGTGTGCGTCCTTCTGGCAGGTACGTCACATCTCCTGGTACGTTACATCATCTCCCCCTTATTTTTCTTTCTTTCGAAGTGCTGCTCATATTTTTCTTATCTCGCGGTGTGGAAATAACATCACACCAATGCGAGATTTTGAACGGTCGGGTCATCCGGACAGTTCGGGCGCCATTATAACGAAGTGAATTTCTCCGTCATTTTTATGTCTACGCCGGGATTCGAACCCGGGTCCACTCATTCCGGAATAAGTTGCTCTACCAATTAAGATACGCGGACATTGATTCTAATTGCTATCTGCCTTTATGTCGTGTGCGTCCTTCGCGCAGGTACGTTACATCATCTCCCCCTTATTATTTTTTTTTCTCGAAGTGCTGGAGAAAGGATTCTCTTATTTTTCCTATCTCGCGGTGTGGAAATAACATCACACCAATGCGAGATTTTGAACGATCGGGTCATCCGGGTAGTTCGGGCGCCATTATAACGAAGTGAATTTCTCCGTCATTTTTATCCGCGCCGGGGTTCGAACCCGGGTCCACTCATTCCGGAATAAGTTGCTCTACCAATTAAGCTACGCGGACGCTTATTCTGATTCCTATCTGCCTTTATGTCATGTGCGTCCTGCTGGCAGGTACGTCCCCCCCCCCGAAAGAGGGCCGGGGGCATGGCCCACGGATCAGCCGTGACCATGAATCGCTGCAGGCAGACAACCACTGTAGAACGTGCACTTGAGAACTCCCAGTCAATCTGCTGTGTGGAATGCAACATCACACATTTTTATTTTTCGAAGCGCTGGAGAAGGAATTCTCTGATTTTTCCTGTTTCGCGGTGTGGAAATAACATCACACCAATGCGAGATTTTGAACGGTCGGGTCATCCGGATAGTTCGGGCGCCATTATAACGAAGTCAATTTCTCCGTCATTTTTATCCGCGCCGGGGTTCGAACCCGGGTCCACTCATTCCGGAATAAGTTGCTCTACCAATTAAGCTACGCGGACATTTGTTCTGATTCCTATCTGCCTTTATGTCGTGTGCGTCCTTCTGGCAGGTACGTCACATCTCCTGGTACGTTACAAGTGTTTATTTCAAGAGGAGCTGAAAGAGGAGAATGGGTGGCAGACCAGACAGCGGTGAAAGAGGATTGGGAGACAACCTACGGTTGGAAAGCGTAAAAAAGATATTCAGGGGCTCTAGACTCCTGAAAGAAACATGGGAAGATGTATGTTTGGAATAACCCGGAAAGATAGAAAGGGGATCTCATGGACAGGGTAATGACAAGAGTTAATGCCATCATGGTCAAAATAAAGATGCTCAACTGGCACTGAGTTGGACATAGTGTAGAAGAACTGACCACCTGTGGAAGACTGAAATACTTGACTGGATACAAAGGACAGAAAAAGACCCAGAAGAAGACCACGTAGCAATTCGTGGATGAAATTTGAAACCATGCTTGAATAATTGCTGGAGCCGAACAGCAGTAAATTCTTAAGATATTTGAGGTTAACTGCATCCAGCTGTGGATTGATGATGCTTCATGATGATTTTAAGGTATCTTCTACAAGTAGCCGACAGCACTGCCAATCTTATTTTTACCAATTAACTTAAGTGACGGCTGATACTGGTAATTTTATAGACCATGAAAAGTGTTCACTGTCTATCTAAACTATTGTATTAGGTATGTGCAAAAGTTCTTCCCGTTTTTGTAGAAGATGCAAATTGCAATCGGAGTAGTTTCATCACAGATAACGCTGCGATGCCGAATTTTCGGCCAATAAAGCGTGGAGTTGTAGAGCATATAGAGGCACTAGGTTCGTCCGAGTAAGTCATTCGTAACGGAAATCACGGACGGTGTAACATGACATACGATAAGGAGCATATTAGAAATTGCTCACTGTACCAGTTCGATAAAGGCAGTACTGCAGCCGCGGCTTGCCGCAACATCTCTCAAGTGTATGTGGAGGATGCAGTTGACGACAGCACATGTCGCCGTTGGTTTCGGAAATTCCAGGACGGAGACAGAAGCTATAAAGATCAACCACGTCCTAGGCGCCCATCCGTGGTTTCTGAGGAGGATGTGGACCAAGCCATAACAAATGATCCACATCCAACCGTTCAGGAATTAGAACAACAGTCGGAAGACGGATGCATGAGCTTGGGTTCATCACCATGTTTGATAACTGGGTTCCGCAGCAGCTTTCTGCAAAGCAACGAGAGGAGAGAATCCGTACCTATGTTTCTTTGCTTTCTCGTCTCAGAAATGAACCGTTTTGGGGACGAATTGTGACGGATGATGAGAAATGAGTACTGTACCGTAATGTAAAGCGTCAACGGACTGTATGCCAAGGTACGGAGCCTGCTCCATCGAGCTCAAAAGTAGGACTGCATCCCAAAAAGGGGTTTTGTTGAGTATTTGGTGGGATGTCCAGGGAATTATCCACTGGTAGGTGTTAGCACTTAACCGAACGATAAATGCTAATCTCTTCTGCCAACAGTTGGACAGATTGCGAGAACAACTGACATCAAAGCGAGCAGCCCTCGTCAATCGCAAAGGCGTGATCCTTTATCGTGATAACGCCCAGCCTCATGCTGCTTTAATCACTCGGCAAAAATTACTGGACATTGGTTGTGATGTGTTACCTCACCCTGCGTACTCCACTGACCTGGCACTTACGGACTACAACTTTTCTCAATGGTTACAGAACGCATGCGCTCTCCAAACCTTCTATGATGTAGACGATTTGAAATGGGCATTACATGACGTTTTTGACTCTAAAACACAGGAGTGTTTCTTGCGTGGGGTTCACCTACTTATAGACACATGGCAAGAGGTCAAACAGTATGATGGCAGTTTTATGAAATCCTAGGTACATTATTTGTTGTGTTCTCCTCCTTTCTTTGTAGCCTACAAAAACGTGTAGAACTTATACACAAACCTAATAAGTAAAAATTAAAACAAGTTAGTAAAATCATGCAATGCATTGATTATGATACGCTTTCCAACATACCAGAAACCATTACTCAAGCTATGACGATAATGGCTGTGGAATAAATCTCGCTCCTGTGTCCTGACCTTTGACCCCATTTCGATGATATTCAACAGAACCGGTTCAGTACACCTCAAGAATAACACACTAAAGTTTTGTCGTAATAGAAGCAGTTTTGCGCAAGTTATGAGAATAATGGCTGTGGAATAAATCTTGCTTTTGTGCAATGACCTTTGACGCCATTTCGTTGATATTCAACAGAACCGGTTCACTATACCTCCGGAACAACATGATAACGTTTTGTCGCAATCGAAACATTTTTTGATAAGTTATCATGCACAAGGGCAATGGAATGGATCCCACTCCAGTGTCCTGACTTTTGACCCCATTTCGCCAATTTTCAATAGGTTTCGTCCCCAGTGGTTCCCTACCACATACTAAAATTTCATCGAAATCGAACCATTTTTACGCAAGTTATGACGCCTAAGGGCAATGGAACAAATCCCGCTCTTCTGTCCTGCCTGACCTTTGACCCCATTTCGCCCATTTTCAATAGGGTTCGTCCCCTGGTGGTCCCCTACCACATACTAAAATTTCATCGAAATCGAACCATTTTTACGTGAGTTAACGTGCCGACAGGCAGACGGACGGATAGGCGGACGGAAAAAGCTGGAGCATATACGCTTCTTCAACCTACGGTTGGAAAGCGTAAAAACGCATCGTTAAAAAACGAATAATATTCCTATTCCATTAGATTTCAGTCAACATTATAAGGTGCAGATATATGGTATTTCACAAGAGTAACAATCGCATTCCATAAATTAATATGCGAAAGAATAATGGTCATGGGAAGGGCCTGATGATTACCTTCGTAGTGTTGACTTATCGTTAATCAGCTTTGCACTCAGAATAATTCAAGGAAAAGGAATGAAGGGTAAAAAAGAAAAAATACGAAACGGAAAAAATGGTTTTCTCACTGTCACAGCTAAGAGGATTAAGCCCAGAATAAAAGCTTTTTTCTCTTCTCTTCTCTCTCTCTCTCTTATTCTCTCTATCTATCTCCCCGACCTTTGCGAGCTCACAAATACCCTTCAACCAAGGCGGTAATTGGGGCATTAAGGGATCATGTAAAAAATCTCTTGCCGTGACTTTCCATCCTCTCCCTCTGTTACCGAACTCTAATGGCTGGGCAACCGACGAAATAGAATTACTGTCCTTTTCACAAAGGCCACATAACGTTAAGAAAGCTAGTAAATACCCAGCTATATATCACTCATTACATATTGCTCAGATAAAGTATTGTAATATTTTGTTCACTTAGTGCCCGTTTTCCGAGATTTAAATCGCATTTTAATGATGGGATTTTCTTGCAACATCTCATTCGCAAAATAGCCTTATTATCGTGCATGCAGCGCCGTGTTTTACCTGCAGCAAAAATCCCCAAAAAATTATCGAAAAAAAATAATCACTCTAGGTTTTTAAAGATGTGCCTTCACAGTAACATTAAAAGAACACAAAGAACATTAAGAGCAGTATTTGTATGTTTAGTAATAAACATATATTGTATTTGACAAGCAATTTTCACCTCATTACGTTATTGTTTTGAATGTTTGGATTATGGGGCATTTACCTTACTTTGTGAACATACCATCAAAATAGTATTTCATCTGTAAAAAATTGTTTTCCCTTTATAATGTTTTAGCTTTTTTTTTTTTTCGTGGTTGTTTGTTGTTAAAAACCAATCTCTTACATGGCCGCCTGAAGTTGATGATCAAGGCATATGACAGCGATTTTCCCAACGGAACTGTTGTAAAATTTTAAAGGATGAACAACATGTGAGGCTTGTAAGGCCTCATACGTTATTCATCCTTTAGAATTTGGGGCTTCTCAATAACTATTGATCATATTCTAAAAGCAGGGGCTTCAGATCATATCAGATGTGGAGGATTTTAGGAAAAAAGTGGTCTGACCCCAGGTCTTAAACAACCCTTAGAAATAGGAAGCTAGGAGATTTGGGCTAGAGTGCCCGATAGGAAAGTGACACGGAAGCGAAGTAGAAAGGGGGAGGAAGACGCCCTTATTTATTACGGGGGGAGTACCCGCGGTCCGACGGCGTAACGTGCCCATCCGACGCACGGCGGATATTTAGTGGATCGAGCGTTCGTACCTACCTGGGATCGAACCTGAGGTCCTTTCCGTGGCAGTCACGAACATTGCCCACTAGGCCACCCGTGGCCCAATAAGAAGCAGGGGCTTCTGTGGCCTCTCTTCGTTTTATAGTCATTTGCAAAAGTTTAAGACCACCTGCCAATTTATCGAAAGTTAAGATTTTCAAAGAAACACCTTTTGACCAGTTAGAGACATTTGAAACAATGACACCACAGATGAATACTTACATTCTTTAGAACACAAAAAAAAACCGAAATCAGTACCTTGTGTGGCCAAATTTGTTTTTTCTATAACGGACAGAATACGATGTGGTGTACTCTCAATGAGGGATTTGCAGCAGTCACTTGAAATGTCTTAGAAACAGACGTACTTTATCGCGTAAATCAAAGCTTGGAAGTTTGATGGCTGTTTTTCTGCTACCTTGTCTTTTAAAATGGTCCACAAATTCTCGATGGGGTTAAAGGTCGGGACTATTACCGGGCCAGTCAAGCACAGTTATGTTTTTCCTTTGCAGACAGTCCTTTAGTGTCACTGATCTGTGGCATGGAGTACAATCATGCATAAATACACAGTGCGTCAAAGAATTTTTAAGACTGGGTTTGTAAAATGAAATAGAAACAAGACATTATAAGTTGTTTTGGTTTGTTATTCAAAATAAGTCCCTCCGGCTTCAATACACTTGTTACAGCGATTTAATAATAATCGAATGCCTGTTCCACTTCACTTTGCGGAATTGCCTACAAAGCACGCGTCGAAGCTGTTTGTATGGTCGAAATATCATCAAAATAACACCCTTTTAACGTCATTTTAGGTTTTGGGAACAAAGAAAAGTCGCAGGGTGCTAAATCAGGCGAATACGGTGAATGATTCAACACACACAGACGTTATTTTTCGCTAAAAATCTACGAACAAGAAGTGAGGTGTGAGTGGGTGCATTATCGTGCAACAAGCACCAACTGTTTTTATCTCGATATTCTGGACGAATGCGACGAATTCTGCCCATCAAACGCCTCAAAACATTTAAATAAAACTCACCAGTAATTGTTTGTCCACTTGGAACAAATTCTTTATGGAATTTGTTCCAAGTGGACAAACAATTACTGGTGGACAACAAATACAAGTGGACAAACAGTTTGTCCTGTATTGTTTGTTTTTAGTGGACAAACAATACAGGACAAACCCTTACTATCGAAGAATGTAATGAGCATTGTTTTGATTTTCGATGGAACTTTACTTGTTTTTTTTTGTTTTTTTGGCTTGTGGCGAGTTTTTTGACTTCTATTTCCCACTTTGTCGCTTTGTTTTAGGATCATATTGAAAACACCATGTTTCATCACCAGTAACAATCAAATTTAAGAAGTTTGGATCATTTTCAGCGGCTGAAATGATGTCTCTGCAATATGCACTTCTCCTTGATTTTTATCCATTGGTTAACGTGTGTGGAACAAATTTAGCACAGACTTCTGTTTTGCCCAAATTTTAATGCAGGATGGTTCGAATCGTGTCTTTGTTGATGTTTAAAGACTCTTCCATCATTCTTAGTGACGCACATCTATTGTTTGCCACGAAATCACGCACTTTTTAAATAATCTCAGGTGTCCTAGATGAACTTGGTCTTCCGGTATGCTTATCATCTTCTAGCGTCTCTCTTCCTTCCAAAAAACGTTTGTGCCACAGGAAAACATTTGATCTACTTAAACAAACTCACCGTAAACTTGTTTCATCATTTGGTACGTTTCAGAGGCACTTTTACCAAGTTTTGCGTTAAATTTAATAACAGCCCTTTGTTCCATCTTAATAATTCAACATGAAAAAATTTTGTTTCTCTAATGAACGCCCGTTTCGTTTGACTACTTTAACAACTGCGCAGTACTTTTGGCAGAAAGCAAGCAGATGGTCACGCTTTATAACACATTCGCGATTACACTGGTGGCGCCACCGTAGGCTGAAATCTAGCACCAGTCTTAAAAATTCTTTGACGCACTGTGTATTGTGCATCCGTGCACTTGCATATGAGTTAACAGCTTCTCACGTAACATATCCACATGGAAAGGACAGACCAGTCATCGTAGTGCTTGTTGGCAAAAAGGATAATGAAGCAGTACCGGATGCTGACATAGCACCCCATATCATCTGCCTAGGCGGATGTCTCACGGTGCTAACGGTATATTTATCATCAACCCTTTTGCCTTTTGATTGTCGAACATGCGGTTTACGTGATTCAAATTGACGCACAGTTGATTTACAGGAAAAAATAACTTGGCTCCAATTTTCAGCAGTCTAGGATTGATGGTTCTTCGCAAACAGGAGTCTCTTCTTTTACATGACATGGATTACTAGGTTTATGTGAAGGTTTATAAGACTTTAATCCAAAATCTTTGCTAAGAGGTCGGAAAACAGTGCTGATACTAATATCAGACCCTTTTGAATGGAAGAAGGCCTTTAGTTTCTTGCACGAACTCTTCGTAGAACGCATAACAATTCGCCTTATGGTACTGTCATAACGTGGGGTTGTTTTGCTTGGAAGTCCGCCTCACTTTTTGTCGCTAAATTCAGCTGTATATCGATATTTCGTGATCGTATTATGAATAGTAGTCTTGCTCACATACACTTTTCTGCTTTTATCACCTTCGGAGTGATATAAAGTCATTATTTGTGCCTTCTGAGTAACAACACTTAATGACGCTTTTTTGCCCATTTTTTGCTATATAAGAAATACGTACAAAACCTCTCAACATGAAAACCAGAAACAAACTGACACTCACACGATTCCCCCAACTGCCGCTGTAGGATGATGCAACACCGACAGGAAGGGGAGTAATACAGACAGTAGCGGACGCAATCGGCAGAAATCTCCTAATACCAACATGTGGTCTTAAACTTTTGCAAACGACTGTATAACAGAAAACAAGGAGCGGATTTTACTCTATGTCCTCTATTACAAAACGATCTGTATTGATCAATTCAGGGACGTATTTAGAGGGGGGATTTAAAATGGAACACACTTCCTACGAAAGTGTTCAATTTTTTTTTTCTGGTTAAAATGCGCCTTACATTAGAAAAAAATGCTTTTATATAATGAAAATGCATCAACTTACATTAGAAAAAAATTCTTTAATTTAATGAAATGCCTCAACTTACTTTAGAAAAAAAATTGTTTAATTTAATGAAAATGCATCAACTCACATTAGAATTTTTTAATATAATGAAAATGCATCAAATTACATTAGAAAACAATGGTTTAATGCTTTCTTATAGTTTTCATTAACTTTTATTTCGTTTTGATCGACTTTAAAAACTTCCATTTTCCGAAAACAGTTCTATATACACCCCTGGATCAATTAATCCTCCCCCACTCCCTTTGGCCCCAAGGCTCTTGCTTTGTCGCATCTTTCAACGTATCTTCTTTCCCTTTCACTTCTTTCATTTTTTTTTTTTTTTGAGGAAATTAAACACAGCTTTTATTTACTTGAACCCCCCATTAAATCCCGCATTCGTCATAAAAAAAAAAAAAAAAAAAAAGAAGCAGCTGCTTGAACAGCGGGACGGAATTTCTCACTCTTAAAATTTCGTGGAACATCTTTTTTACGCATGAATAAAACGCAGATGACCTTAACAAAAATAATTGCATATTTTTATTTTCGCGAGCACATTGCTCTTAATAGAGAGAAGCATCAGGGTCCTCAGCTCAGCTAGGTGATTCTAGTACACCCAAAAATTTTACAAGGGAGTGGGAGTCCTATCCAATATTTTTGCATGTGAATGAAACCCCCCATTTACCCCGTGGCAATTTGTGTTACTCAGTACAGGGTGGTACAGATAAAATCTGCCCCAAATGCAAAAGACACTTGTAGAGTTTTTCGCAGTCGAGACACACTATCGTGACCTCCTCCTACTTTTGACGTCAACAGCGCGTAGCCAATGAAAGAAGACACGTGTCGTGAGCTGGCTTGGGGAATATATAAGGTTTGATGTAGGTATTCCGAAAACATATCACTCGTTGCTGTCATGGATAAAAGGCGCGATTTATCAGATTTCCAAAAAGGGATGATTATCAGCTTTCGGGCCAAGGGTGGGAGTATTTCTGAAACAGCGCAGTTTGTGAACTGTTCTCGTACTTCTGTGGTTAAAGTGTTTCGCGATTGAAGAAATGGCACCATTGCGAATAAGTGGCGTGGAACCGGCGGAACACCTCGTGCCATTGATGTGAGAGGTGAATTTCGGCTTCGAAGGTAGGTGAGGGCCGATCAGCACGCTACAGTGGAGCAACTCACTGGCCGAATGAACCATGGGGGGGGGCTACCGGAAGTGTGTCTAAAACGACAATTAAGCGAACCCTGCTGGGTGTGGGGATCCGATGTAGGCGGATGGTCACTGCACCTTTGCTAAAGAAGGTACGTCGGCAGAAAAAGCTTACATTTGCACGGCAGTATCGGAATTGGACCTCCGCTGATTGGCAAAGGAGTGCCTTCTCCAATGAGTCATGTTTTCTGCTTCATCGAACGGATGAACGTTGTCGTATAAGGCTAGAAACATCGGAGAACAAACACTCTTCAACCATTGCTGGAAGAATACAAGCTGGTGGGGGCAGCGTTATGGTCTGGGGAATGTTTTCGTGGCATTCTCTGGGTCTACTCATACCATGTGGAAAGCACTATGGACCGAATTCGTAATGAATCCATCCTTGCAGACCACGTACACCCATACATGCTGATTGTCTTCCCTGCAGCGGATGGGATCTTCCAGCATGACATTGCGACGTGTCACACAGATAGAAATGTCCGAGACTGGTTGGAAGAGCACAATGAATAATTCAAAATACTTCCCTGACCCCCCTGATTTCCCAGACTTAAAGCGAATTGAGCATCTGTGGGACCACCTCAATCGTGTTGTTCGCATTCTTTGGATCCTCCACCGCTCACCCTCCAGCCGCTGTCAGATGCACTGCAGTCAGCATGGCTCCACACACCTGTGAGCACCTTCCAGCACCTTATTGAGTCACTCTCAGCCCGTCTAGCTGCTGTCCGCGCTGCACAAAGCGGTTACTCTGGATATTAGCTGGTGGTCACGATAATGTGACTCGACCGTGTATTTGGTCGTAATACAACGTACTTTTCAGTTGCATATGTATGGTAAATAAACGGTATCATGTAACACATTATGAACAAGTAATACATCAAGCATGAATAGGACAGTATGCTAAATCACAAATTATAAAGAAGTAAATTTCTCCGTCATTTTTGTCCACGCCGGGAATCGAACCCGGGTTCTTTCACTCCGGTATAAGTCGCTCTCCCGACTGAGCTACGCGGACGTATGCTCTCGCTGCTATCTGCCTTTATCTAACGTGCGTCCTGCGGTACAGGCACGTCACACAATGCACACAGATAACCAGTGTTGGAGAAGTAACACATTGAGAGTCAGTGCTGAAATACAAACACAGCATCCATGCCTCACCGGGATTCGAACCCGAACTCATTTCGGACGAATGGTGATAAGACTACTTCGCCGCCGGGGCGGCATGTCTGACATTAACGCAAACTTAACAAACTCAGAATTTAATACAGAATTAAAACACACTGGAATTAAAACACACTGGAATTAAAACACACTGGCATTTTTATCCCGGGTTCGACTCCCGGTGGCGGCCAATGAGAATTTTTCCGTGACTCACTTATAAACGTGGAAAAAGCGAATATCTTTGCTTGATGTTCCTGGTCCACGTTAAATTTCTGTATTAATTATTCATTCGCCTTCTAATTATTTCTTCAGTTGCTGCTTACCATTTTTGGTGTATCCCCAGCATTGTGCGGGGCTCCAAGAAGCAACCTGCCAACTTGGCTTGGCAGTTAGCATGTGTGAGTCTGGAGGAATTCGAGGCCGCTGTGGTGTAGCGGAAGCATATCTGGCGCGTAACTGGAAGACCCTGGGTTCGAATCCCGGTTGCGTTCAATGATAATTTTTCCGTGACTCACTTATAAACGTGGAAAGAGCGAATATCTTTGTTTGAAACTCAAAATTTAGTGCTTTACACGAGAGCAAACTTAATGTTAGGATAATACTGTAGTTGCTCTGCAAAACATTGATAAATTAACTATTACTCTGCATGAGTGACCAGGAAAAAATACACTGTCTACCAACAATTCCCCGGACACGCCTACCAGTCGCGTTATCTGTATATTACATGATCGCCGCTATATTATAGGTAGCAGAACGCAGTGGGTGAGAGTAGTAGTCGATTAGAGACGGCATGGTAACTCGTCTAGAATTTAGAGACTTTGAAAGGGGTGTCGTTGTGGGATGTCACGTAGGGGTATGTCCATTCGTGCGATCAGCACTCGAGTGGAGCATAGAAAATCAACGATATGCTATGTGATAACCAAATGGAGAAGTCCTTGCAGTACTAGTGCAGGAAAACGTCCCTGTCGGACTCCGAAAATGACGGACAGATACCGGCACGTGTCATAGCGCGTAGCACGGAAAAACCGGCTCAAGTTGGCAAAGAGCATCCGTGAAGAGCTCCAAAGCAGCGCTAACACCACTGTGAGATTTAATACGATCCGAAAAGAACTCCATGTACTGGGGTTCTAATGGCAGAGCGGCGGCACACAAGCCGAACATCACAAAACTGAACAGCGTAGCGCGTCTAACGTGATGCTAAGAGCGTGCAAACCTGACAATCGAGCAGTGGAAAATGGTATTATGAAGTGACGAATCCAGGTTCACGAATTTCCATTCCGATGGTACGGTAGAGGTGTGGAGACAGCCCGTACTACACACTGCTACCGTACCCATTGTAGAGTTCGGTGAGGGTGGAGAAGTATGGGATGAGCTCAGCTGGTATTGACTTGGACCTCTGTTCGTGGCCTCTGCTACCACGACGGCGCTTCGCTACATTGATGTTCTGGATAATCAGTTACTCCCTACAATTCAGCAGTTCTACGGAACAGAAAAACGTTGTTACCAGGGTTATCAAACACCCTGCCACAAAGGTGCAGCAGTTATGGGTTGGTATGAAGAAATGGGTGCGCAACGATTGCTCTGGCCCGCCTAAAGTCCTGACCTCAACCACATCGAACACATTGGAGACGAACAGGAACTGCGGTTGAGGTCGAGACCTACACGTCCCAATTCTGTTGCTGGAGTCAGTGAGGCTTTGCAGGCGGAATAGCGACGAATAGCGCTTGATGTCACCCGCAGTTTGGTCAAAAGACTTCCTCGACGTGTGTGGGCGGTAATTCAGTCCAAGGGCGGACATACCAGATATTACGATAAGTGTTTAATAGTTTACTATTCACATGTTTTTTCTCTAGTGTCCGGACAATTATTTGTAGACTAGGTAAAAGCCCGTCAATAAAGATGGGGAAATATAAGATATGTGGAGTATTTTTTTTAATAACCATGTATTTTTTTGGGGGTCTGGTTCATTTGCCCGACATTTACTTCACCGAAGGGTCACTTGACCGAAAATCAATTCACAGAAAAGATTGTTTCACCGAAAGATCACTTGATCGAAACGTTCATTTTACCGAAGGGTTACTTGATCGATAGGTACATTTTACCAAAGGGTCACTTGATCGAAAAGTTCATTTTACCGAAAGGTCTCCTTGCTTGAAAGTTCATTTTACCGAAAGGTCTCCTTACTTGAAAGTTCATTTCATCGAAAGATCATTTCACCGAAGGGTCAGTTTATCGAAAACTTTGGATTTCATTACAGGATCTGTCGAAGCATAGTGCAAGTTCGACAGACAGACCACCGAAACGTTAGAGGATCATACTGAAGTGGAACGTTTAATTTCTCCGTCACAGAGAACGCAAAGATTTAGTTTTAAGACAAAAATAATTAATTTTAAGTCTCTAGGTCTCGGCTTAGGCCTTTTTAGCAAATTTTACTCATTCATGTTCATAAAGTTTACATAAAAGTCATGTTCAGTGCTCATGTTCATAAGGTTTACATAAAAAGTAAAATGAATAATGTTGCACATTTTTCCAGGCAAAAAAATTCAAATTTAGGGTTCTGGGCCTCGGCTTAGGCCTTTTTAACAAATTTTACTCATGTTCATAAGGTTTACATAAAAGTCATTTTCAGTGCTCATGTTCATAAGGTTTACATAAAAGTCATTTTCAGTGCTCATGTTCATAAGGTTTACATAAAAAGTAAAATTAATAATGTTGCACATTTTTTCAGGCAAAAAAATTCACGTTTAAGGTTCTGGGCATCGGCTTAGGCCTTTTTAACAAATTTTACTCATGTTCATAAGGTTTACATAAAAGTCATGTTCAGTGCTCATGTTCATAAGGTTTACATAAAAAGTAAAATGAATAATGTTGCACATTTTTCCAGGCAAAAAAATTCAAGTTTAGGGTTCTGGGCATTGGCTTAGGCCTTTTTAACAAATTTTACTCATGTTCATAAGGTTTACATAAAAGTCATGTTCAGTGCTCATGTTCATAAGGTTTACATAAAAAGTAAAATGAATAATGTTGCACATTTTTCCAGGCAAAAAAATTCAAGTTTAGGGTTCTGGGCATCGGCTTAGGCCTTTTTAACAAATTTTACTCATGTTCATAAGGTTTACATAAAAGTCATGTTCAGTGCTCATGTTCATAAGGTTTACATAAAAAGTAAAATTAATAATGTTGCACATTTTTTCAGGCAAAAAAATTCACGTTTAGGGTTCTAGGCCTCGGCTTAGGCCTTTTTAGGAAATTTTAAACGTACGTAACCGTATTCATAAGGTTTGCATAAAAAGTCAAGTTAATAATGTTGCACATTTTTTTAATCAAAAAGAATCAAGTTTAGGGCACTAGGTCTCGGCTTAGACCTTTACAGCAAATTTTAAACGTGCGTGCTCATATTCATAATGTTTGCATAAAAAGTTACTTTACATCTTATGTAATGCTTCTGAATATGAGTAGGGTTAAAATCTGTTAAAATGGCCTGTATCTAGGCAAAAAATTAATGTTTGTGGTTGAGTAAAAGCTGAACATTATTTACTTGATTTGCTATGTAACCCTTATGAATATGAGCTCGGAGGATTAAATTTGATAAAAATGCACAAATCTAGACCTTGTAATTAATGTTATATCTCGAAAAACCTACTCATGGGAAGGTGTTTCATAGAAATTAAAAGTGTATTCTTTATACAATCCGATAATGTTTAGGTGGCCACTTTTTCAAAAACCCGCACCACACTCCAACAGATCTCTACCAACAAAATTCTAAGTTTTCGATAAACTGACCATTCGGTGAAATTATCTTTCGATATAATGAACTTTTAGGTACAGTAATCCTTCGGGGAAATGATCTTTCGGTATAATGAACTTATAGGTAAAGTAATCCTTCGGGGAAATGAACTTTTCGATCTAAAGTCCTTTCGATGAAATGAACTTTTCCATCTAATGTCCTTTCGATGAAATGAACTTTTAGGTGAAGTGACTTTTCGGTGAAATGAACTTTTCGGTCAAGTGACCCTTCGGTGAAATGTACGTTTCGATCAAGTGATTTTCGGCGAAGTGATTTTCGGTCAAGTGACCTTTCGATCAAGTGAATGATACCCTCTTTTTTTTGTGACGTTCAAATGTGAAAGTATGTTTCATGAACGTTATGACGATGAACATTTCTTTTTATGAAATTACTCTGCAATTTTATTCCTTTTTATGAAATTACTCTGCAATTTTATTCCTTTTTATGAAATTACTCTGCAATGCGAAGAAAATGAAATAAAACACGACGTACACCTACGTAATAGAACAAACATCGCAGACAGTTGTTCGTGCACGTGCGCGTTGCCACAGATGAAGTCGTTTGTCTTACTAACTTTATTTTATTTTCTGGTATTTCTCTTTGATTTTACGTATCGTGCGACAGCGGTGACCTTAACTCCTATTTCGACCACCGGATAAAAGCAGATGGAGCTGCAAGTACTGAATCACGTTGGAGCGTTAGGAATAGACGTAGCCTATTATATAGGTTTTATATTGTACGTATAGTTATTTTGAAGTAACAACCAATCAGATAACATCTGAGAATCTGATAAAAACCATTTCCGCCATTTCGCAACAACAATGAATGATTTAGATATAATTATTACCCATTGCAGGAAAAATTATAGTTACCTGAATGTGCACTAAACAATGATTTAGTAGTTATCAGTTAAGAGATTCCCTTGTTCTACTCCTTTTTTTATATTTTCCATCGCATTTAAGAAAACCAAACTTTTCTCTTAAGTTTATGTCTGACGCTACTTTCGAATAATAAAAGGCTTTTGTAATGTCTTTTGAGAATCTTTAATCATTAGCTAAACATTCCACGCATTCATACATCGCATATTTTATTTTCGATGCAGCGTTACCTGTCTCGCAAGATTTTATCATTTAAATGAATAATCAAAGTTTAACGTGAAAAATATTAAAAGAAAAATGTTAACAAGTTCAAGCTATTAGTTCAATAAAACGTAGAAAGATAATGTACGCGAAAATTTTGGTGAAACAACTTTATGAATCTTCTCAAATTTTTAAAGCAACTTTTGTTTTCTTCTAGGAGGCATATGACACTCTGAGTTATTATGTGTATAAACAATAATTGTTCAACGCGATATTTCTGAATTTTTTGCAGCATGTTTGATCTTCATTTGCTGCAGGCTTAATGAGACTTAAAATACATCTGCGGGGGGCTCAGGGATTAGTAATTCATTCTGAAAGTGAAAATGAGGAGGAAGAAAACAACCAATCTTGCGAAAAGGGTGCTATGTATATCTAAATAGCACAAGTTTTGGAGGGCAAAAATTGAGTCAGGAAAATTTAAATAACAATCTCTTTGGATGTTGTATGACTTTAAAGTTGAGAAAAATATGTCGTAGATGCTAGCTAGCTCTTAACAAACAGAAGTCATCATATAAGTGACTCACTTATAAACGTGGAAAGAGCGATTACTTCTGTTTGATATTCCTTATTCACGTCAATTGTGTGTATTAGTGATGCTACTAGCTAGCTCTAACTAATGTTTCAGAAAAAATCTGAAAATTTTAAAAAACACAAAATTGTGTCAGAGCAGAGGCGTGTAACTGGATAGAATTAAGAGGGTGGATCCCTAAAACAGAATCCCCTATTCCTCCAAGGGATCCCATTCTGTGTTTGGTAAAGAACCATTTACGTGACGTTACTTCTTTCCATCTTACGTATGTGTCTTCATCTAAAGCAGCATCATTTGTATTGAACAGAAACTTATTCTACACTCCTATCTATCATGTGTGTTAACTTCACTTTTCAGACCTCCTTTATTTCGTAGTCCTTCCATCTCATCACTGGTCTTCCTTTAGTTAGGTTTGTATACAGCTCCATGTCCTGTAGTGTTTTGATTAGTTGAACGTTGCTTTTACTTGAGTGTATTTAACTAAGCTTGCTAATGAATGAATAAAACCAATGTCCTTAATTAATTCACCGAACATAAATCTCACACTGTAGAAGTTAATACGTAAATAAAAGCAGCCAAGTTTCATGAAAGAACTAGCAAAACCGTACGTAACGTCGTTTATTTATTCTCGAAGCACTGGAAGTTCAGGTTATTGATACACTAAAATCATCAAGTTGTACCGCTAACTGTTGCCAACAAACTAGTCACTGTAAAATATAAGTTGCGTGATTTAGCGGAAAATTCCTGAAAATAACGTGCAGCAAAGTTGCCGATAGATAACGAAATTTCCGTTTATAATAGTTCCCGTTTCTTTTGACTTCTCTATTTCCACAGATTTTTCGTAGTCAGTAATTCCGCTTATTTCAGAACTGTCCGTTTTGTGCCTTTCCGTATTTATACAGAAATCTCGGTAAACTATAAAACAATATAAAATAGCTGGTGCCCGTATTTACACAGAAATTTCGCGAAATTGAAAACCGCATTTTTCAGCTCTTGCATCAGCAATTCCCTTCCTGTTTTCCCTGGTGAGATTCGATCCGAGATCGTTTGGATTGGCTTAGCAGAAACCTCGCGCCTTACCGCTGAGCCATAAAGACTCAGCATCAACGTTCGAGGTAGAACTCTGATTTCGCGATGATTAATTTTTTTTGTCATGAATGCAAGAGAATTAGCTATCTTCTGTTAGAGCTCATTGTTTTTTTTTAAATAGGTTTGTAAGGATTTTCTTTTCTGACGGAGAACTTATCACAAAGTATTTTTTTCTGCATCTGGATTTTTCAAAACAACAGAATGTTTTGGAACTCGCGATCTTACAACGACTTTCAATTATGAGTAAGAAAAGGTGTAATGTACTGCCTTGTACAAATGGCATCCTGAAAGTAAAGCCTCGTTCCTCATAAGATTTTTTTTGTTGCAGAAAAAATGTGAAACTTGGTTTCAAAATACTTGGACATATTGTTAATAATGTTAGCTTATTCGAAGTATTGTCCACCACTTTCTTCCGCCTCTCTGAACCAATTGGTAAAATCCATTTCGGAAAAATTCATGTGATTGTCGTATCACCCATGAGGTCACAGCCAGTTTAACGTCTGTCACATCGTCGAAACGTTCTCCGCAAAGGGTATTTTTCAAATCAGTAAACAGGAAAAAGTCTGAGGGAGCCAAATCAGAACTGTCGGGAGGTTGGGGCAGCACCATTAGCTCCATTTTGGCAACAACTTGTGAAGTCTGCATTAGGGTGTGGGGACGTGCATTATCATGGTGTAAAACAACACTATGAAGTGGAATGTCACGTCATTTCCTTCTGATAGCTTCCTTTAGCTTCTTCAATGTCTGCACATAGTGATCATTGTTTATTGTTGCACCCCTTTCAAGGAAATCAGTCAAAATGACACCACGTTTGTCCCAGAAAATTGTCGCCATCACTTTTCCTGCGGAACGAGTCGTTTTCACCTTTTTCTGTCGAGGTGAAAATGTGCGGTGCCATTCCATTGGCGTAAGTTTCGTTTCTGCGCCATGAAGGAACACCCAGGTTTCATCCCCCGTCACAACATTAGAGAAAAACACCTCACCCTCCCTCTCATAGCAGTTTAAGAGGTTCAAGCACATGTCCACTCTTTGCGCCCATTTTTCATGGGTTAGGTTTCTTGTGATTCACTTTGAATTTTTTTACTGTAGCCCAGATCCCCAATTAATGGTTCCATAGCACTAAGACCACAATGAATTGCACTACGCAACTCCTGGATGAGGACACGACGATCAGCTGTGATGAGGTCTTTCACTCGTTGCCAGTTTGCATCTGCCATTGCAGTTGCGGGTCTTCTACTCCGTTCTTTGTCCGACACTGAACTTTTCCTCTCACGAAACCTCTTCATCCATCTTCTGACATTACTGATATCGATTGTGACAGCCCCATACACCGCCAGGAGTCTTTTGTAGATTTCTGGAGCTTCACATCCCTCTTTTTCCAGGAATTCAATTACGGCCCGCTGCTTTTCTTTGTCATTCATGATCTTTATTTTCGATTCTGAAAAAAATGTGTTTCCAGATTGGTAACATACCATAGTAAAATGTCAATGCAGTTTCATTAAAATCACTTCAAATTTTCAAAAGTTATTATGGAGGAGGCGTTACCTTCAGGATGCCCTTTGTAGTATTATTTCATAAAACTCCTAAACATAAAATAATTTATTTTTGATAGCTATAACAGCTTTTGTCTTAAGGGGTCCACAGTCTGATGAAAAACATAGACATCATGTTGTCTATGTTTTCATCAAACATAGACATCATATAATCAAATGTACAATAACCTAAATACCCGGTGTCTAACGGTAATACAGTATAAAATAACTGGTGCACAAAATGCGAGAGAGAAGAAGGAATATCCGGTATAATAATAATCAAAATCGCATGGGATATGCTATCTACAATATCCAATCTCGCTACAGAACTTCAAAATCAGATCCTCCGACAGACGACAGAAATTTAGCAGTTAATCAAACTTCGTGTATTCCCGCGAAAAGCACCATTACCGGACATTTTCCATCATATAGATAAGGAAAAAGTGGCAACACAATTTTTCCGTTGAGAGTTTGCCGAAAGATTTCTGTAAATTCAAAATTTTCAGTTAATACATCCTGAAAACGGTAATTTATCGTCAATATAAGAAAGAAATTGCGGAAAGGTTTCAGAAAGTTCAGAATTTTCCATTAACACATCTTGAAAACGGTAATTTACCGTCAATATAAGAAAGAAATTGCGGAAAGTTTTCAGAAAGTTCACAATTTTCCGTTAACACATCTTGAAAACGGTAATTTACCGTGAATATAAGAAAGAAATTGCGGAAAGGTTTCTGAAAATTCATAATTTTCCGTTAACACATATTGAAAACGGTAATTTGCCGTCGACATAAGATACATATTGCGGAAAGATTTCTGAAAGTTCAAAATTTTTCGTTAACACATGTTAAATCGGTAATTTAACGTCAATATAAGATAGAAATTGTGGAAAGGTTTCTGAAATTTCAGAATCTTCCATTAACACATCTTGAAAACGGTAATTTACTGTCAATATAAGAAAGAAATTGCGGAAAGGTTTCTGAAACTTCCCGATTTTCCGTTAACACATCGTGAAAACGGTAATTTACCGTCAATATAAGGAAGAAATTGCGAAAAGGTTTCTGAAAATTCATAATTTCCCGTTAACACATCTTGAAAACGGTAATTTACCGTCAATATAAGAAACATAATGCGGAAAGGTTTCTGAAAGTTTAGAATTTTCCGTTAACACATCTTGAAGACGGTAATTTGCCGTCAATATAAGGAAGAATTTGCGGAAAGGTTTCTGAAAATTCAGAATATTTCTGGCGAACAAAAAATCCTCTAAATTCAGGTTCTTTCCGTCATTTCACGGAAAAGGTTGTATCAGAAATATGCTGCGTTAATTTACGAAGGAAATGACGGAAAGTGGCTCGTGAATTTCGGAAAACTTTTTACAGTGTTGTATCAATATATAATAAATCTACCAGATAGCTACAACACTCATTCCTCGATTCACATAACTCTAAAAAACAGGTAGGCTCAGTTATGATTGAGCCGTCAGTTTGGAACATAGTACTAGGACTTACAGATTGGAAAGCTGAAATGAGCGAATTCGAGATGGGCAGGATACGGGTTCAATCGGTGTTTTCTTACATTCCTCATCACTTGTTCTTGCCTCTCGTTTGGATTTTCTCCACTTTTGCTTGCGTTCATTCTGCGGATTCCGCGGCATTGTCGAAGATGTTAACCCGTTCACACGAAAACAATTTTTCTTAAATTTTAGTTTAAACCACAGCGATATGTTCTTTATATTTTTGAATAAATCTCGTCGAGAGCTTTAAAACGATACCCCGCACAGTCTTTGGCACTCGCGGTTATCTAGATAAGCCTTAATATTGTCAAAAGAGTTCACCGGTTCACAAGAAAACAATTTTTAAAATTTTCAGTTGAAACCAATGCGAAATGTTCTTCGTATATTTGAATAGATCTCGTCGAGAGCTTTGAAATGATACTACGCACAGTCTTTTTGCGCTCACGGTTGCAAAGATAGACTGTGTCAAACGCGGCGGCGCACTCAGAAATATTACATCATCTCCCCTGCGCGCACGCTGTATTGCTCAATACGGGAATTGGACTCCATGCTGTTTGCGAATATGATAATATTATTAGTGTGCGGCATGTATTTTTAACGCAATAATGATTATAATTTTGACCTACTTTTGTCACAGGCGGTTGGCCGTAAGTCGCCTCTTACTATCCGCATAGTTAAACCTGGTCCTACGTCAAAAACTCCAATCTCTTTCGCTATTCCAGGTATATTGTCTCATCGAAAGAATCCAACCACTTGCCTATCCACAAACTTCCTGTAATAGGAATGGCACTAATATCGAGTTGTTCCATCCTTTGCTGCTATCACAACATCCACTCTGTTGGGAAGGCTTTCTAATATATTTCCATACGTTGTGCGGTATTAATTATCGTCAGAATTTTTGTTAGGATCGCTAATTCTATCCCCAGTTCTCTTTGTCAATCTCTGCAGCAACATGGTACCGGACTAACCATCATATTCAATCGTTAACAGCAGATTCAGTGACCTTAGTGTGAAAGACTTTAGTGCCAGTATCTTCCATTTGTTGAAATGCTGACTCATCCTTATCAATCTCAAAAACCTCAATTGAAGGCAAACTGCAAGAGAAATGCAGTTCATCTTCTGAGAAAGGTGTACCGACCCCCTGACCCCAACCCTCGCAAAAAAAAATTCAAGACCCTTTTGAAAAAATGTTGGCTTTCAGTTACTGTAAATTTTTAACTTCCATATTATTTGCTAACGGGCGTTTTAATAAAACATATTCTTTCGAACCGACTTCACAAAACCAAAATTATTACAAAATTTGAAGATGACAATCCGTTTTTTTTTGTTTTTTTTTTGTGTAAATATGACAAGGATGGTTAAGTCAGATAATATCCGAAAACTTGAAAATTTCGTCCTTCTGAAGAGAGAAACGAACCCGCATCTCCCAGATAGCGCCCGGGTATGCTAACCACTTCACAAGAGAGAACGACCAAGTCGCAAGTTTCCGATTAATTTGAATATAACCATCACACGATTCGCCAGTCGGAGAAACCGGCATTCACATTTAGCGAATCTGAAGGTTAAGAATCCTATTCCGTGATTGCCCGGAGGAGCAGATACGTCATGAATGAAATACGGGATTACACCATATAATACAAATTTTGAAGAAGACAATCCGTTTTTTGGTGTAAATATGACAATAAATTCAAATTAATCGGAAACTTGAGACTTGGTGGTTCTGGGTGGTGTAGTGGTTAGCATACCCGGGCGCTATCTGGGAGACGCGGGTTCGATTCCCGCTCCTGGACGACGAAGTTTTCAAGTTTTCGGATAGTATCTGACTTACTATTCTTGTCATATTTACACCAAAAAACGGATTGTCATCTTCAAAATTTGTATTATATGGTGTAATCCCGTATTTCATTCATGACCAAAATTATTACTTTATTGCGTGAAACACAAATGTGCACTTCTTAATTAAAACGTTTGCCCTACTTTCATACCGATACAAATTACTCCAAAACACTAACGCCAAATTAATCATATCATGCAAATTTTATTCTTAACTATACTGTATAAAAATCCAGCCTCATTTAAATGCCTCACGATTACGCACACAAAACGTGTAACTACCGTGCGAGAGTTTCTAATGACCTTTTCCGGTTTATACGAAAATACAGAACATAAGTAAGCAAATAAATATGTAACAATTAAGAATTGTGGCACAAATAATAAAAAAACGCACATTTAACCTAATGTCACATTGTTTTGCACAGAGTAAAAAAAAAATTCTCTTGACTGTCTCATAAAAAAGATGACTGCTTCTTCATTCCAGAGAAGAACATCGTTAAGTTCGTTATATTCTGAAGGATGCGTAATTACGTTCAAATATCTGTAATACATAACACTTTATCGTCATTGGTATTAAAATTCCTCTCATTGAACTGATATTTCTTGCACATACGATTCTGTTGTTAATACGCATGCATAAAAGCTTTTGCTGTGGCCATGAAAAGGGCCTTCAAGTCCAGGGACCGACATAGACAGACTGGGGCTCTGGGCAAGACGCTCTCAGTGGGCGACCCTACCGCGAAACGCGTTGAGTTAGGATGCGCCATTCCATATTCACCCGTTTTGTGACCGGATAGAAGCGGTGGCACCAAGTTTCATCTGCGGCCTCAATCTTGGAAAGAAACTCCAACTCCTCTGAGTGGTAACGATGCAAATGCTCCAAGCAAGCACCCATTCGCCGAGTCTTCTGCTCCCCTTCGAGATTCTTGGGGACCCATTGCGCGCAAACCTTGCCGTATCCCAACTGGCGATGGAGAATGGTGTTAACAGTTCCCTTACTCACAGGAAATGTTACTGTAAGCTCGCGGGTGGTGATTCGGCTATTCTCCTTCACAAGGTTGTCCATGGCAGCAATCAATTCCATGGTGACGGCCACGTGTGTTTTCCCAGGTGTCGGTATGTCCTCCGTGCTCACACATCCTTTACGAAATTAACTACACCAACAGAACATTGTACACCGTGACTGACACTCATTCCCATACACATCCTTCATACGACGATAAATTTCGACCACACTATACACCTTCTTCCGTCAAAAATAGCATAACTTCCCGCTGGGCCTGTTTGGAAGAATCCATGTCACGACCCTATATAGTCAACGTGCCTCCGCACGTGCAGACAGCAGGCTGACACGTGCCGCCGATAACAGCTTGCTTCCTGACATGACAAGCCATCTACCGGCGCAAATGCACGGCTTTGTGTAATTATGCAACGGCGCTATTACAGGAGTCTCACTTTCATTTGGAAGGCCCTTATCTGGAGCAAGAAGGAGAGAGGAAAGGATATTTATTTCCACAAGAACCAAAATTTCGAGCGATATGCTATCCACAATATCCGATCTCGCTACAGAACTTCTAGATCAGATCATCATACAGAATTTAACAGTTAATCAAACCTCCAGTATTCCTGCTCGTGTTACCGGAAATTTATCGTCATAAGGATAGGAAAAAGGTGAGAACGGAGTTTTTCGGTTAAATACAAAGAGAAATTGCCAAAAGGTTTCTCAATATTCTGAATTTTCCGTTAATATCATCATCATATCACTAAGCTGTTCTCTGAGATTCAGAGGTTAGCTCCGAAAAAGAAATACAAACTTCCAGATATTTTTACTTATTGTTGTCGTATCAAACTTCTCCATTTACAGCGATCTTGACATACAACTCGTGCTTCACTAATATCTATTACACGCCGTACACAAGATCTTTTATACTTCATACTCATAATCTTTTTCTCATGCAGACACTTCTGAATCTGATCCACCCATGTCTTCATTGGCCTTCCTCTGCCTTTCCTTCCTACCACTTGGGCTGAAAAGATTTTCTTAGTAAGCATTTCATCACTCATTCTTTCAACATGGCCAAACCACCGAAGCATATTGGTCTCCACCTTGCTAACAACATTTTGCTTCACATCACACATCTGCAATACATCTTCATTTCTCACACAATCATATCGTGTCTTGCCACAAACCCCACGTAAGTAACGCATTTCTCCAGCACTCAAACGATTCCTATATTTCTTCTGTAATACCCAGGTTTCACTGCCATACATCAGAGTAGGAACAATTACAGTTTCATACACAGCTATGCGGGACTCTCTAGAGAACTCATCATTCCTGTGAAAACCTCCCAGAGCAGCTATGACTTTCAAAGAAGAATTCACTCGCCTACTGATTTCATAATCCAACTTGTTCT
This sequence comes from Macrothele yani, assembly GCA_039090855.1. Taxonomy (NCBI): domain Eukaryota; kingdom Metazoa; phylum Arthropoda; class Arachnida; order Araneae; family Macrothelidae; genus Macrothele; species Macrothele yani. The sequence continues at coordinate 104,029,144 of CM076991.1, read as the reverse complement.
CTCTGTCAAACATGCTTCCTAAATACCCAAACTCACTCACCTGGTCAATCACAGTGCCATTTATACTTACATTACATTCAGTGCTACCAGTTCCTCTCTCAAACACCATAACTTTGGGGTTTCCCTTATTTATACTCAGTTTGTATTTCATGCAAACTTCGTGCATCCGAGTCAACATACTCTGCAACTCACTATTGCTCTCTGCCAACAGGACAGTGTCATCAGCATACAGCAATCTGCACACACGGATATCACTAAGACATAAACCACTATTATCTATTTTGGCATCACGCATGCATGCATCCATAAATATATTAAACAGCCATGGTAACATTACACAACTTTGCCTAACTCCTGCACCAATGGAAAACCATTTTGATAAAACACCATTCACTCGTACACAAGCTCTACTACCAGCATACATGGCTTTTACACTGTAAAGTAGATTCCCAGTAACACCATATTCATTCAATACCTTCCACAAATGTGTCCTATTCACTCGGTCGTAAGCTTTCTCTAAATCTATGAAGGCAGTAAAAACTTTCTTCCCAACAGCCAGATGCTTTTCAATCATCATGCGTAATGCAAAAATCTGGTTAGTGCAGCCTTTACCAGGCATAAAACCACTCTGAACATCCCACACTTTCAATGATGTAAGACCTCATACTTTTTCAATAACAACCTTACCAAACACTTTCTTTGGCACACTCAGTAGGCTAATACCACAATAGTTGAGAAAGAAATTACTGAAAGTTTTCCGAAAGTTCCGAGTTTTCCTGACGTATCTAAAATTCGTAGAATTCAGGTTTCTTACAGTCATGTCATGGAAAAGGTTGTATCAGGAATATGATTCCTTAATTCAGCAATAGAATCACGGAAAGTGGCTCGTAAACTACAGAATATATTTTACAGGGTACTATAAAAGGAGTACGTGTTTTCAGTATATATTATTATTATTATGTGATGTCACATAACTTATTACTTACACTCAAGTGCTGTCATCTGCTGATTTCCCTGTAGTTGAAAGTGCGCGTACACTAAGAATGTCAAAGCGTAGACATGAGGAATTTAAGATGCTTCAAAATTCGGTGCACTTTTATTTTTTCTTATTGCTTCCGAAGCCACCATAGCTTCGCATTTTTCCCAGTAAATCATGCAAAACTTCTGCTTCTTTCGAAGCAAAAGGTTTCCTCCTCGACGAAAATAAACATCAAAGGAAGGATGCGCGCACCCTTTTTATATTTTGTTGCAACATTTCCCCATCTTTCATGCTAGTATATAATGAATTTAATGCCTGCTTTTGATGCCATACGAGAATGAAGCGAATTTCTCAGTGTCCCACTTGGTACACTATCAGCAAAGCATTAAAAAAATTGTTTTCGTTGATATAAAACTTAGATAGCTTCCGAGTTTAAATTAACATGAGTTTAAAGCAAAATGCGATAGGAAATAAATTTAAGATATTCAAAAAAACCTATCTAAACTTTATTTCGATGAATAGGGTAAAATGTGAACAGTGTTTTCTTGTAAAGCAACATTGTTTTTATGCGAAACAAAGTGATGAATATTTTAAAATCTAAATCCTTAGCAATAACAGAGAATGTTATGTTATTCTAAACGTAAAACAAACATGATCACTCAAAGTATTTACTTTAAAATCCAATTGCCTTTAAAAAAAATGCATCAGCTCTTACTTTAGAATTGCAGGCACTTGAAAGGAATGTAGTTATAGAAGAAACATATAGTGTAGAATTTTAAATTAGCTTTCAGAGATGTTTCATTGACACAGGTAATAGGACAACTTGCAGGTTTGCTCTGTATCAGTAAATACGAGAAATTCCTATTACCCAAAACTCAGTACTCTAAGCGAAAGTTGAGAAGCACTCCTAAGAGATAGAAGTTGCAACAGACGTTTGTAATCAGACCTACATCGCAACCAGGAGAGGAATTCCTGAGAAACAGAAGTTGCAACAGAAGTATGTACTAAGTTCTACACCACAACCATGAGAATAATTCCTAAGAGACAGAAGTTGCAACAGAAGTATATAATATGACCTACACCACAACCATGAGGGGAATTTCTAAGAGACAGAAGTTGCAACAGAAGTATGTAATAAGGACTACACCACAACCATGAGAAGAATTCCTAAGAGATAGAAGTTGGAACAGAAGTATGTAGTAAGGCCTACACCACAACGCAGAAAGACGTGCTACATCTCTTAGGAATTATTAAGAGAAGTAGCACGTCTCTCTGCGTTAAATTCTCTCTGCAACTCCGCATGTATGCGGAGCTGGACAGGCTCCTTCCTATACTTCAGGCACGGGCTTTACAGATTAAGGTCCGTGCAGATCTCCAACAACTTTGTGTACTACATCAAAAATTGTGATCATGTTCAAATGATTTTTTATTAGTTTTTGCATTTGTTACATTATTTGGTGTAAAAGAAAGAGATGGATCCTTCTGCTTTATAAACTCTTATTGTGTTACGAATTTCTAATTTTAACCATCTTTATTATCATCTTATGGGATGAACTAATTTGCATTTTCGTTTGTTCTTTGGGGGTTTTGATTTGATTTTTTTTTTGATTGGAGGTTTATTTTTTTTTGATTGGAAGTTTAACGACCACCGTGAGCAACTCAAATGGGCTATGAGCAGTCGCCCGTCCCTAATTTAGGGTCACTGGTTCCAGGGAAGGGAGAGAGCCAGTGCCGTAAGACAAACACAACATCCATGCCTGACTGGGATTCGAACCCGGACCCCTTACGGACGAATGATCAGAGGCCAACGCCTTAGACCACTGCGCCACCGGGGCGGCGATTGGAGGTTTAACGACCACCGTGAGCAACTCAATGGGCTATAAGCAGTCGCCCGTCCCTAATTTAGGGTCACTGGTTCCAGGGAAGGGAGAGAGCCAGTGCCGTAAGACAAACACAAGATCCATGCCTCACCGGGATTCGAACCCGGACCCCTTACGGACGAATGATCAGAGGCCAACGCCTTAGACCACTGCGCCACCGGGGCGGCGGGGGTTTTGAGATGCCACCTTGACTAGTTTTTAGGCAGCCGTTAAAGAAGAATGGGCACGATCACTTTCTGCTGCGTTTCGGATATTCGGAGAAAACACTTCTACTTTCCCTTTTTCCTACAGCGGCAATTCATGAAATTCAGTTTGGGAATAACTTATTGTTATAGATATGGTCTTACAGCATTGTTTGGACTTCTCAGGATTCATCTGTTTTTCAGGAGGTTGTGAAAAGAACAATGTATCACGTGTAGGAGAAAGGCACACGTTCAAAGTAAGTTGCTAATGAAGGGGTCTGAGAGAAGTGAAAGTGACATGGAGCTGGCCTTATAGTGGCTAAAAGTAGACAAGGGAAGGAGGCCGCATTTTTATGAGAGAAGGGAGAAAATGATAAAGAAAAGTGAGAAAATGAAAAGAAATATATGAGTCTTGATTTAAAGCTGGAATGGCGTTATTTGTAGATCCTCCGTGCGGCGAGGTGAATTTCGGCTCTTCGAGCAAAGAGCGGAAATTTTCTCTGGTGTTCGAAATCGAAAATCGAGGGAGAAATAAAGTTGGAAACGGGAATTTGACAGTGCGGTGACTAAAAATACTGCTCGGTAGAATAATCAGATATAAATAAATAAATATGTAAACAATAAAAAAATATATAGAATATAGAAATCAGAACAAGCAAATCCGTGAATTTCCCCATACGCTCCGTTGAATAAAGCGCACCACTGCAGAAAAGATTGTTCTCATGTGCAAATACCTACCACAGAATTAGAAACTTTTATTCAATACCGGGTTGGACTTCTTTTCACTAAAATTACAGCATGTATGCGTTTTGTCATAAATTCCACAAAGTGTTGGAGTGCATCTACGTCTATAGCCTACCAGGCATTCACCAGATAGTTCTCGTTCTGATTTGATGGAAGAGGATTTTTCTCCAGGATCTGTTTTTGTAACGTATCTCATACATTCTTAATGGGTTCAATTCCCGGAATTGTGTATGCCAGGCAAAATCGCTGTCATGCTCACTAAACCCCCGTTGAACACATCTTGATCGCGGATGACAGTAGCATTGCCACCCACAAAACAGCAGTCACCTGCTGGACAAAGAGTCAGCATTGCAAGATGGATTTCATCCTCAACAGCGCTCAGATATTCCTTTGAGGACACCAGACTTTCCAGCAATATCGAGAGACTCGTGCCGAACGAACAGAACGTGCCACGCGCCATGACACCACCTCCAGAACTTTGAGTTGTGTTGAAAAGGCAAACTGGGCCCATTGCTTTATGGGGCTTCTGCCAAACCCTCTGCCTTCCATGGGTACAGAAAAAGGTGAACCGCATCTCGTCGGATATCATGACTTTTTTTTTAGTCTTCCAATGTCCGGTCACGGCGACCATCAAACCACTGTAGACGACCTTTCCGGTTCTTCGCAGAAGGAATTAATTTACATAAAGGGATAGAACTTTCAATGCAGGTCCTTTTCAGTTTCTTGCTGCACACGGAACGTCATGTTTTTCCCGTACAAGCTTTCCCAGACGGCGATCTGATTCCTGACAGATTGTCGTCGCGCTAGTCACACCTCTTAGGCTAGCAGCGCGGCTTATTTTTCCAGTGACGAAACACCCTGGATATCTCACCTTTGAGAAACCAATCTGTTGATAAAAACGTCACTCTAGCTAGATAGGCACCCATATTAAGTCCTTTATCAAACTCCTAAAAATCCTTTGTTTTTGCTATTACGGTCCGCACTCCTAACGATTACTGACGAGCAGCGGTCTTAAATAGTTGCTTAGATCACGTGATGATGCACGTAACCACGCACATGCGATGTTCACGCATTTTTAGAACGTTTTTGATAAGAAATTACAGAAAATAAAAGAAGTTGAAAGACTTGAAACTGGCAACTGCGTGTCAGATGAACATGAAAGAAACGTCTGCTGCAATTAAATATCGTCTGCTAAGAAAATGACGGAGGTAAACAAGCTGTGTATGGGTTAAGTTTTTGTTCTTTGCGATGAGAAATATTCGTATTTTGCAATTAAGAAGCCCTGTGGAAATCATGGCATTAGCACTTCTAAATGTTAAACAAGAAAGATGACACCGACTTTTCTGGTGTAATGCGCACGTCTTTTAAATCCGTTCTGAAACAAATTAAATTTATCAAAGCTACTCAAAGTCAGTGGAACATGTTTGGAAAGCAGTACGCCGCCCCGGTGGCGCAGTGGTCTAAGCGATGGCCTCTGATCATTCGTCCGAAGGGGTCCGGGTTCGAATCCCGGTGAGGCATGGGTGTTTTGTTTGTCTTTCGGCACTGGCTCTCTCCCTTCCCTGGAACCAGTGACCCTAAATTAGGGACGGGCGACTGCTTATAGCCCATTTGAGTTGCTCACGGTGGTCGTTAAACCTCCAATCAAAAAAAAAAAAAAAAAAAAAAAAGCAGTACTATCTCACCGAAGAAAGTAGTTTTACAGTCGGGTTTTTAATCCCGCAGATATTGTTGTAAACGGAAACTTGAGCTAACGCCCTCCGGTTGCAGTTAAGAAAATTTTGAATTTATATGAGAAAAATTTCGCAGCGGAGACGCTCTCCAACAAAGAAACAATTTTCAAATCGGTCTCGTCGAAGCAGAGATATGGACAAATATAAGATATGCATCTGCGCCCCCTGGCAGGAAAACCATGCATTATTTTAGGAAGAAAGTATTCTCAGAAGGTTTTTTCGATGTTAGCGGTATCGCTCCAAGAAAAAATATTTTTAGTCGGGTTTTCAGGAGCTCAACTTTTGCTGCAAATACATCAAAAGCAGAAATTAACTCTTATGCCCACTGGTGGCCAAACCATTCTTTACTAAATATTAGAAATTATATGAAAAATATTTTCCATCAAAAGCTGTATGCGATACAGAAATAATTTAAAAAATTGGAGTTTTAGGAGCAGAAATATCGCAGAAAACGAAATTTACCTTAACGATCCCAAGCGGAAAGTTTGTCATTTACTTGAAAATTTTGAGTTGAAATGGAAAATATTTCGCATCGGAAACACTATCCAACAAAGAAGGATTTTTTCGAATCGGACTCCTAGTAGAGATGTTGACAAAAACAAGATATACGTCTACGCCCCTGGCGGAGAAACCATGCTTTATTTTAAGAACAAAATTTTCCAAAAAGGTTTATCGACGTAAGTGGCATCGGTCCGTGAAAGAATTTGTTCGATCGAGATTTTAGAAGCTCAGATTTTATGGCAAATACATCAGAAACAAAAATTAACACTTAAGCCCCTGGTGGCCAAAGTGTTCTTCACCAAAAATTAGAAATTATATGCAAAAGATTTTCCATCAGGAGCTGTATTCACTGAAGAAAAAGTTTTTCAAATCGGAGTTTTAGAACAAGAGATATCGGGGAAAATGTAATTTACTTTTGCGCCCCCTAGTGGAAAATCTATGCGTAACTTGAAAGAGTAATTATACCTAAAACACTCTTCAACATAAATGGAATCGAGCGATAAAAAAAAATTCAATTGGATGTTGAGAAGCAAATATGTGGAATAAAATGTATTTTGCATTCGACACCATCTGCATTTACGCCCTCTAGCGGCGAAATTGTACATCGTAAAAAACAAAACAAAATGAAAGATCGTCATTCGTATATTTTAAGCTTCCCAATGCAAATAAAATTTTTCAAATCGGACTAATAGTTGCAGAGATATGGTGTCTTCAGCCGGAGGGAGAAACAGATAACATAAGCACGATCTTTTTTACGCTAGAAAACGGTAGGTTGAAAAAGCGTATATGTTCCAGCTTTGTCCGTCCGTCAGTCTGTCCATCCGTCTGTCGGCACGATAACTCCCGTAAAAATGGTTCGATTTCGATGAAATTTCAGTATGGGGTAGGGGACGCACTGGGGAAACACCTTATTGAAAATGGACTATATGGGGTCAAAGGTCACGGCACAGGAGCGGAATCTATTCCATTGCCCTTATGCGTCATAACTTGCGTAAATGTGGTTCGATGTCGATGAAATTTTAATATATTGTAGGGGACCAACTGGGAATGAACCCAATTGAAAATGGACGAAATGGGGTCAAAGTTCGGGACATAGGATCGGGATCCGTTCCATCGCCCTTATCCCATACTATTAAAGAAGCAATTCTTGTATCTTTTTTATTTTGAAAACGGCTTTAAGTATTTTGACGAAAGTCGTTAATCTACCGTTTTCGGGTACTAAAAATCGATTTAGCTTGATCTCGACTCTAGGAAAATTCGTTTAGTACGTTAAATAACCACCCCGAATTACCACGTTTTTAGTGTCATGGCGTCGTCCCATTAATGTAACCCATGCTTAGAAATCTTATGATGTCACAATCTTGACATTGAGATGTTGGTTCGCGGTCACGCCATCTGTCTCCCTACGTCACGCGTTGTGTATGGATCCTATTAAAGTTTTATGACGTCACACTCTTTCGAACAGATAGTCGTGAATCCCATCTGCCTCATTACGTCACGCGTTGTGTGCGTATGTCTGTCCGCACGATAACTCGCGTAAAAATCGTTCGATTTCGATGAAATTTTAGTATGTGGAAGGGGAACACCTGTGAAGGAACCCTATTGCAAGTGAACGAAATGGGGTCAAAGGTCAAGACATAGGAGCGGGATCCATTCCACTGCTATTGTGCGTCATAACTAACGTAAAAATGGTTCGATTTCGGTTAAATTTTAGTATGTGGTAGGGAATAACCTGGGTATAAACCCTGTTGAAAATGGGTGAAATGGGGTCAAAGGTCAGGACATAGGAGTGGAATCACTTCCATCGCCATTATGCGTCATAACTTGCGTAAAAAATCTTCGATTTGGATGAAATGTTAGTATTTTGTAGGGGACGAATCCTATTGAAAATGGGCAAAATGGGGTCAAAGGTTAGGACACAGGACGGGATCTATTCCGCAGCCTGTATGCATCATACACAGTGCGCCAAATAATTTTTAAGACTGGGTCTGTAAAATGAAATAGAAACAAGAAGTTATAATTTGGTTTGGTTTGGTATTCAAAATAAGTCCCTCCGGCTTCAATACACTTGCTACAGCGATTTAATAATGATTCGAGTGCCTGTTCCAGTTCACTTTGCAGAATTGCTTCCAAAGCACGCGTCGAAGCTGTTTGTATGGTCGAAAGATCATTAAAAAACACCCATTTAACGTCATTTTAAGTTTCGGGAACAAAGAAAAGTCGCAGGGTGCTAAGTAAGGCGAATAGAGTGGATGATTCAACACACACAGACGTTTTTTTCGCCAAAAATCTACGAACAAGAAGTAAGGTGTGACTGGGTGCATTATCGTGCAACAAACACGAACTGTTTTCATCTCGATATTCTGGACGAATACGACGAATTCTGCCCATCAAACGCCTCAAAACATTTAAATAAAACTCACCAGTAATTGTTTGTCCACTTGGAACAAATTCTTTGAGGATAATACCCTTACTATCGAAGAATGTAATGAGCATTGGTTTGATTTTCGATGGAACTTTTCTTGTTTTTTTTTTTTTTTTTGGCTTGTGGTGAGTTTTTGACTTCCATTCCGCACTTTGTCGCTTTGTTTTAGAATCATATTGAAAACACCATGTTTCATCACCAGTAACAATCCATTTTAAGAAGTTTAGATCATTTTCAGCGGCTGAAATGGTGTCTCTGCAATGTGCACTTCTCCTTGATTTTTGTTCATTGGGTAACGTGTATGGAACAAATTTAGCACAGACTTTTATTTTGCCCAAATCTTCATGCAGGATGGTTCGAATCGTTCCTTTGTTGATGTTTAAAGACTCTTCCATCATTCTTAGTGACGCACATCTATTGTTTGCCACGAAATCACGCACTTTTTCAATAATCTCAGGTGTCCTAGATGAACTTGGTCGTCCGATACGCTTATCATCTTCTAGGGTCTCTCTTTCGTCCAAAAAACGTTTGTGCCACAGGAAAACATTTGATCTACTTAAACAAAACTCACCGTAAACTTGTTTCATCATTTGGTACGTTTCCAAGGCACTTTTACCAAGCTTTGTGTTAAATTTAATAACAGCCCTTTGTTCCATCTTAATAATTCAACTTGAAAAAAATGTTACTTCTGTAATGAACGGCCGTTTCGTTTGAGTTACTTTAACAACTGCGCAGTACTTTTGGCAGAAAGCAAGCAGATGGTCACGGTTTATAACGCATTCGCGATTACACTGGTGGCGTCACCATAGGCTGAAATCTAGCGCCAGTCTTAAAATTTCTTTGACGCACTGTGTAACTTAAGTAAAAATGCTTCCATTGCGAAAAAACTTTATCATGTTATTTCGGAGGTATACTGAACCGGTTCTGTTGAATATCATCGAAATGGGATCAAAGGTCAGGGCACAGGACCGAGATTTATTCCAAAGCCATTATCCTCATAACTTGAGTGATAACTTGAGTAATGATTTCTGGTATGTTGGAAAGCGTATTATAATCAACGCATTACATGATTTCACTAACTTGTTTGCGAAAGACGTGCTAATAAGCAATAATATTATTAATAGAGGGAAAAATCGTCAAGCATTGCTTTTGACAGGAAAAAGAACAGTAAACGTATATCCAAACAACCTACGTACTTTTACGACTATTTCAAAAGTAATGTGTTCGGTCTTAAAACAAAATCCACGGACCCAAAGTTCAATCGCTAAGTCGTCGTTAAAAATTTGCATATCAACTATAAACAGGGTAATAATAAACAAAGACTTGAATCCGAAAAAAAAAAGCGTAATGTTTCTCGCTTTTTGCCTAGGCACGTGGTAAAGCGCAAAACACGGTGTAGACCTCTTCATGAAAATCACTTAGTCGAAGATAGATGGATTTTTATTGTGACTATTGATAAAGAATGGATCTGCCTAAGGAACTGTAACGAAAAAAACGGTCAATTTGCTATCGCAAAAGAGCAGAAGAAGACTTACAAACTTGATTCAAAGAATCCAAAAAAAGTTCAGTAAAGGATTCTCGATTTTTGCTGGTTTCTCGTGCAGTGGAAAATTTAAGTTAAAAAATATTTGAAAAGAAGGTGAAAATCAATTTTGCAAATTATAAAAATACTGTTTTACGTCCTATATTTAAAACGGAAATACCATTCCTTTTCCACAAAACTATCAAAGACCAAAACTACATCAGAATAAGGTTACCAGTTATAATCCAAATCTACCACTCTATTCCTTGAAGAAGTGAAGAAAAAAGATGGGTATCAAGTCTATACATAGACGATGTTCACGCATTTTTAGAACGTCTTTGATAAGAAATTACCGAAATAAAGAAGTTCAAAGACTTGAAACTAAAGAGAAAAGATGGGTATCAAGTCTATACGCAGACGATGTTCACGCATTTTTAGAACGTCTTTGGTAAGAAATTACAGAAATAAAGAAGTTCAAAGACTTGAAACTAAAGAGAAAAGATGGGTATCAAGTCTATATACACACACGATGTTCAAGCATTTTTAGAACGTCTTTGATGAGAAATTACAGAAATAAAGAAGTTCGAAGACTTGAAACTAAAAAGAAAAGATGGGTATCAAGTCTATACACACACGATGTTCACGCATTTTTAGAACGTCTTTGATAAGAATTTTCAGAAATAAAGAAGTTCAAAGACTTGAAACTAAAGAGAAAACATGGGTATCAAGTCTATACACAGACGATGATCACGCATTTTTAGAACGTCTTTAATAAGAAATTAGAGAAAATAAAAGAAATTCAAAGACTTGAAACTGGCAACACTGCGTGTTAGATGAACATGAAAGAAACGTCTGCTGCAATTAAATATCGTCTGATAAGAAAATGGCGGTCGTATACAAGCTGTGTATAGGTTATAATTTTGTTCTTTACGAAGAGAAATATTCGTATTTTGCAATTAAAAAACCCTGTGAAAATCATGGAATTAACATTTCTGAACAGGAAAAAGAACAATACACGAATATCCAAAGTCCCCTGATGTGTTCATATTCCTTCAAAGTCCCCTGATATGTCACCAATGGACTATTGTGCCTTCGGACTGCTCAAAAGGATGCTTTCTAAACTCAGATCTAAAGCAATGATTGGACTATGGAAAGCAATGGAAGAGGAATGGAATTAAATATCACTACCAATTTTAAGAAATGCCGTGTTATCTTGCCAACCTAGATGCAGGTTCTAGTCCAAAGAAAGGGCTACCAGATAGAACCCTTAAGAAAGAAATAATTCTATTTTAAACATAATTTATATTGTTGGAAAGTTGTTCAAAAAATGCGTGAACATCCTCTGTAATTGCCTATGCTTCCCCTGAACCAGAGATAAAAACGGGTATTTTATTCCACTCCTCTTCGGTCAGTGGATCAACGGGTCACCGAGGTCTACAATTTCTTAAAGGTCAAGGTGTTCCTGACCCGATTTCGACTCGGTTTTATTTTCATTTAATTTTTGAATAGAAAAAAATATATTTCAAAGAACCCTTCAGATATCTTTCAAATAATACTACAGGACTGCAGAGTATGATCCAGTAACTTGCAGAGAATGGTAAAGAAATGGGGTTAAAAATCAACTTTCAGAAGGCAAAACTGATGTACAATGCTCTTACAAGGAATGAAGATTTATCAATTGATGGGAAAACGCTGGAGATAACCAGTTTTTACATTTACCTTGGGCAGCAGGTATCAAGATCACATCGATGATGTGACGTACTACAGAGAAAACATGCGTCAAGACGACAAATCTGTAGCGACAGCACATGTAAGCGGAGCTCAGTTGGGTAAGCGACTTACTCCGGAGTAAGGGGACCCGGCTTCGATGTCCGGCGCGGACGAACTTGTACGTCCTAATGAATAAATTAATTGGCGTATAAAACTTGGTTGGAGAGCTTTTGGAAGAAACAATACAGTTTCTTAGAGTAATATGCCATTATGTCTTAAAAAAAAGTGTTTATTCAATTTATCTTTCCAATGCTGACGTACGGAGCACAGACGTGGGCATTAACTAAAAAAGATAAACAAAGACTACAGACAACTGAAAGAAGCACGAAGACATGAATACTTGGTGTAACCAAGAAAGGTAAAAAGAGAAATTCGTGGATGAGGAAAATAACATGAGTGGAAGACGTCACGAGCAGAATAAAATCCCTGAAATGGCAATTGGCAGGACATGTTGCCAGGAGATCGGACCACCGATGAACAAACGAAATTTAAGACTGAATTCCAAGGAATAGGAAAGACCCTGAAGAAGACCACGTGGGAGATGGGTGGATGGAGGAGACTGGCCCAAGACAGTCCATTGTTAGAGAAACTCGGGGAGACCTTCATCCAGCAATGGATTGCTAATGATTGAAAATGATGATGATGGTGTATTCAAATTTATAGCTCAAAGTAGATTTGTCCAGGTCAGCTCCGGGTCGTGTCCGGGTCCAAATTTTTGACCCGTTTCTAACTCTGCCCCAAATATTAGCATTATTTGAGTAAGAATGAGACTTTGACTGGAACGTTACGTAGCGTTTACGTGATGCACTTGTAACGTACCAGGAGATGTGACGTACCTGCCAGAAGGACGCACACGACATAAAGGCAGATAGGAATCAGAATAAAACGTCCGCGTAGCTCAATTGGTAGAGCAACTTATTCCGGAATGAGGGGACCCGGGTTCGAATCCTGGCGTGGACAGAAATGACGGAGAAATTTACTTCGTTATAATGGCGCCCGAACTATCCGGATGACCCGACCGTTCAAAATCTCGCAATGGTGTGATGTTATTTCCACACCGCGAGATAGGAAAAATAAGAGCAGCACTTCGAAAAAAAAAAAAAATAAGGGGGAGATGATGTAACGTACCAGGAGATTTGACGTACCTGCCAGAAGGACGCACACGACATAAAGGCAGATAGGAATCAGAATAAAGCGTCCGCGTCCGCGTAGCTCAATTGGTAGAGCAACTTATTCCGAAATGAGGGAACCCGGGTTCGAATCCTGGCGCGGATAAAAATGACGGAGAAATTTACTTCGTTATACACTAGAGTGCTTTAATTAACTTAGAAGTTGCGAAAGACTTTAACTAAATACAAAAATCTCACTTCAATAATTTTTTTTAGTAGAACGTTATGATTGTACTTTCAAGGCGTTACAATTTGCACTTTATTTTCAATTTGAGAAAATAATGGAGTATTCGTGTTACACGGCTTCTGATTTTGTTAATTTTTATTTTTTTAAGCGGAATAAGCTTACGTAATGCACTTAGTTTTCGGATCATCTGGAATTTCCGCGAAAACTGAAAGAGCTGGGGTGTATATAATCCTCTAAACTGAATCAACGTAACATAAAACAAACGCCAACTCAAAATCCATATATGAAAATTACTTAAGTGATGTGAAATTTCTTAATGCAAAAAATCTGTAATGCAGCTAAAAGTTCCTCACCTTTGCTAAAGAGCTCAGCAGCCCCGAAGCAAAGACTTCGGCATTTCATGTAAAAGCTGTTACCTCATCAAAAAATTTTTGAAGGAAACCCTCAAGCGTAATAAAACTCAACTATAATTACAATGCAGCAATTAAACGCATTCGTGCCACGACGGTAATCAAAGGCCACAAGACTTTTCATCTGGGACATAAGATCATTTAGGAATTGGAAATTCATTAAAAGAGAGAGAGAGAGAGAGGGAAAAAAAGAAAATCCTTTGCGGCTGGCAATGTTTGTCGCGTTTATTCTCTGTCGTCATGGCAGATCGTCTAATGGTGACAAATGAAGAAGGCTGGGGGAAGAAGGACACGCAGATGCGAAACAAGCGAAGGCGCTAACGACCCAAGTCTTCGCATAAAGAAATGCATTTGGCACCTGTTGTGCAACTGCGTTGTTTATTAATTGCATTTTAATACAACACAGGACTGCTCTCGGCATTTTCCCATTACCTAACCCCCCTCTCCCACCCCTCTCTGGCTCTTTTCTCGCCGAAGAGTGCTAAATATAACCCGCAAGAAAAAAATTAGATTTCTCTTCTCGAGAAATATTAAAACTCCTGGAGTAAGACGTCGTCTTGTGTTTGATTAATGGACGTACTAATTGATGACAGCGCGAGCTTTGATGGTGCATGTGCTGATTTTATGTCTTCCCTTTATTAAATCACGCGGAAGCATTCCCGGTAGGAAGCGGAATGATTTTCTTGTCAGCTGTCGCAATAAGACTATAGCTACTACAAGAATTACCTCATACGATCGAAACAGGGGCCCAGGTTTATGCTTAACTACACCTCAAACCATATCTTTCGTCGCGCAGAAAAGAAAAATGAATGCAAATTTTCCTCGTAATCTATATTTCGAATCGAGTTTACGCACTCAGGGTGAAAGAACTGCACGAATATTAAAGGTCCCATCGGAGCACAATCACATGGAACTCCTTAACTACGCATTATGACAGTGTGACGTGCCTGTGTCGCAGGACGTACATGAGATAAAGGCAGATAGCAATGAGAGCACTTGTCCGCGTAGCTCAGTTGGGAGAGCGACTTACTCCGGAGCGAGGGGGACCCGGATTCGATAGACAAACTTGTGTTTTCACATTGGCGCCCGAACTTCAAGGATGACCTGGTCGGTAAGTTTCTCGCAATGGTGTGATGTTTTTTCCACACCGTAAGACAGGAAAAATGAAAATCCCTTTATGACATAGAAGCCTTTTCTTACTTCTACGTTATTTTAAAAGCATAACCATGAGATGAAATAGTTCCTAAATTAAACCTTAACGGCCAGACGAAACATGTAAACAACAGAAGTCAAACTTACGGAAAAGATGCTTTATTCAAGGATGTAGCCAACACATCGTAACATAGCATAGCATATTGCATTAAACTCTCCACACACCACACAGTTCTTTTCACAACGCTCAACTTGCAACACGTCTCCAAGCAACGCTCTCTTTAACAACGCTTGTTTACAACAGTTTAGTCGTACTTTTTATCTCTCGTTGTTATCTTATATCAGGCATACGTCACCTTCATTCAACCTCAATTATGTTGCCAACAGCATTCGTTTGAGAGAAAACATATCACGTTAAGAGTGAAGTATAACTGAGAATAAACTCAAGATTTACATAGGAAAAGAAACTAAAAAGGAAAGTTAATTTAGAATATACGTCACACCTTCTTCAGTGCTTCGAGAAAATAAATGTGTGTGATGTTACGTTCCACACACCAAATTGTCTGGGATTTCTCAAATGCACGTTCTTCAGCGGATGACTGCCTACAGCGACACATGGTCCCGGCTGACCGGGGAGGGGAGGGGGAGATGTGACGTGCCTGTCCCGCAGGATGCACATGAGATAAAGGCAGATAGCAATGAGTGCACATGTCCGGATAGTTCAGTTGGGAAAGCAACTTACTCTGGAGTGAGGGGACCAGGGTTCGGTGTACAAATATGTGTTTTCACAACAGCTTTTTTGGTAAAAGGAATCTTTATTTCTCACTCTTACCCAAGACTTCCAGTATTTTTGTTTAGTAGACCAACAATCAAATACATAACATAGAGCATAGACGTACCCAAGCGGGAGGAGGCGGGGGTAGCCGGGTCCGCTCCCCCTTAAGAGGGACTCAGTATGAATTTAAAGCCATATATATATATGTATTGAAGATGCATACATTAATATTATTAGTAACATCTATGAAAATGCAAGGGCAAAAGTTCGGTTGTTTGAGGATAATAGCACCAATAAAAATTGGAAAAAGAGTGAAACAAAGTGACACCATATCACCCAAACTCTTTAATGCTACATTGCATAATGTCTTTCAATCATTGAACTGGAAAAACAAAGGGATAAAGATTAATGGAGATTATTTAAATCACCTTCGTTTTGCTGATGACGAAGTCATTTTTGCAACTGCCCCTTCAGAGCTGCAGAGTAAGATCCAAGAACGTGATGACAAGAGTAAAGAAGTGGGATTAAAAATGAACTTTCAGAGGACAAAACGGATGTACAATGCTCTTACAAAAAATGATGGTTTATCGACTGATGGGGAAAAGCTGGAAGTAACCGATTATCTTGGGAAGCAGATATCAAACAAAGGTCGCATCGATGAAAAAATTAATCAACGTTATAACGTAAAGTCTTTTCGTACTGAACTTTTATCACTCTTCTTACGTTATTTTAAAACATAACCATACGATGAAAGAGTTCCTAAATTAAACCTTAACGGCCAGGCGAAGCATTTAAACAGAAGTCAAACTTACGGAAATTGGCTTTATTCCTGATGATTTCATTAATACAACATAGCACTGCACATTTTACTTAACAAATTAATATCAACCCCATTTTTTTTTATTGGAGGTTTAACGACCACCGTGAGCAACCCAATGGGCTATAAGCAGTCGCCCGTCCCTAATTTAGGGTCACTGGTTCCAGGGAAGGGAGAGAGTCAGTGCAACATCCATGCCTCACCTGGATTCGAACCCGGACCCCTTACGGACGAACGATCAGAGGCCATCGCTTAGACCACTGCGCCACCGGGGGCGGCTCAACCACATTCAACACCCCACACGAGCAACTGTTGTCTCGTAGTTTTTATCTCTCTTTCTTATCTCATAACAGGCATACGTCACGTTTATTCTGACCTCAATTGTGTTGCCAACAGTATTCGTTTGAGAGAGAAGATATCACGTTAAGTGTGAACAAACTCAAAATTTACATAGGGAAAGTAACTAAAAAGGAAAGTTAATTTAGAATATACATCACAACCAGTGTTGCCAATTTAGTTGATTTTCAACCAGATCTAGTTGATTTCACCCAGCACTTGGTTGGAAAATTTCTGATTTAGTTGATAGTTGAAAAATCTGGTCGACTGTCCGAAAAATTCAGTTGTTTTCATTATTCTTGTTTATTACTTTCATTTTTCATTGTTTTCTATTTTTAAGTTGTAATCAACCGTAACTACATTGCCAGAAATATCAAGTTTTTTCCTATGTTGAATTACCGTCGCCACAAGTGGTGATAACATTTATTTCCTAGAAATTTCGTATGGGGAAGTGGCATGTAGGACTTTTGTTATGTGAAGTATATAAAAAAAAAATATATACATGACTCTGCTTATGATTAGTAAGCAGTGTTGCTGTTTTAGTTTACTATTAGAGAAAATATAGAAAGTAAATTCAGTAATTGACTGCTGAACTTTTTGTTAATCGACAATAAACAGTAGTTGATTACTTCCTTTATAATGAAAGTGTGTATCCGGTGTAAATTCTTTTTAGTGCATAAAGGCAAGCACACAAAAGACACATAATTTTAAATCCAATATGTTTTGTAATTTATATTATCATCGACGGAAATTCCCAGAAGTAAACTTTATCATCGACAGATATTTCCAGAATTAAACTTTATTATCGTCCTGAAATTAAATGTTTTTAGATAATATTGTAAATTCAATTTTAAATAATCGGAGTTTACGTTCCTCTATAACATGATGATTGTAAACTACAGAAGTGAATACATATGTCAATTTTGAGCCATCAAAATGGATATAGAATTACAGCTGTGAAGATTTGAATTGTACAAATTCCCTATCTTGTGTAATTGTTAATTATGAATGCAAATTACAGCAGTTCTCAAGAGTTTTAAGCATGTCTCTGAGTGCATAGAGCGGCAGTTTACTACTCAATAGAAAGATTACAGTACTAGCATAAAAAAAGAGTGCAGGGCTATCATCTTCATTTTGGGATTTACTTTTCTTTCTTACCTGGAGCATTTAAACTCGATGGCTACATTTACAGAAAATCAGAAAACGATCAAAAACACCCCAGCGGTGGAGTGGTAAAATGTACTGCTTTTTTAAATAAAGGCTTAACGACCACTGTGAGCAACTCAATGCGCTATAAGCAGTCACCCGTCCCTAATTTAGGGCCACTGGTTCCAGGGAAGGGAGAGAGACAGAGCCATAAGTCATACACAATATTCATGCCTCACTGGGATTCGAACCCGGACCCATCTCGGACGAATAATGAGAAGAAACTGCCTAGATCACTGCACCACCAAGGCGGCCGCTGGTTTCTGGCCAGCCGCTGCACAAGGCATGAGTGATACGCCAGCTCTACGACACCAGCCTTTCGCCACAGCGGACGATCAAAGCCACCTCGTCAACCAAGTGGTCAAAGATGCTGGTTTCTGGCTAATACCCCAATAAAGCAAGCATAGTGCGTCCGTTCTACGTCGCCTATTCTCCGCCCCGGACGCCCAACTGCTTATGGCCGAAAGAGCAGCTTATGGTGCACATGATATATCCCCTAGCCCCCCTCCCCCCATTTCTCCAACCCCCAAATATCTAATAGTAATTAAAGATGGAATGCAGGGAGAAAAGAATAAGAATTTTTTTTAACATATTGCTTTCGAAAAAAGGGAAATACATTCCGTAAGCTGGTTAGAAATATGGGCACAAGTCTTTCTAAAGTACTACACAGTTCTCGTGTTTTTCTTAACACATCAAATCCTAAAATGTATAAAGTACTTAATTCAATAGTCTGTCTAAGAACTTTGGGTTAATGGTCTGCAAGGAAAACAATAAATATATGCAATATTTTTTTTATTTTTTTTGATTGGAGGTTTAACGACCACCGTGAGCAACTCAATGGGCTATAAGCAGTCGCCCGTCCCTAATTTAGGGTCACTGGTTCCAGGGAAGGGAGAGAACCAGTGCCGTAAGACAAACACAACACCCATGCCTGACCGGGATTCGAACCCGGACCCCTTACGGACGAATGATCAGAGGCCAACGCCTTAGACCACTGCGCCACCGGGGCGGCTATATGCAATATCCTGTAGTACTATAATTGCAAAGATATGTACACTTTGTTTAACTTGGTTTTGTTTTTATTTATATCAAAAAGAAGTTTCAATTATTACCTTGCTTTTAGTAGTTTTTTTAAGTTGATTTTATTTATGAGTTAGCGGATTTTTAGTAGATTTTTCTGTTTGAGTTAGTTGATTTTTGGTTATGGGCGTTGGCCACAACGTGTAAAACTGGGTTGGAGAGATTTTGGAAGAAACAGTACAACCTTTAAGAATGATGTGCCATTATGTCTTAAAAGAAAAGTGTTTAATCAATGCATTCTTCCAGTGCTTATGTACGGAGCAGAGACGTGGACCTCAAATAAAAAGACATACAAAGCCTGCAGACAACTGAAAGAAGCATGGAGAGATGCATCTTGGTGTAACCAGAAGGGATAAGAAGAGGAAATGATGGGTAAGAAAAATGACAAGAGTGGAAGACATCATGATCAGAGTAAAATCCCTGAAATGGCAATGTGCTTGACATGTTTCCAAAAGAACGGACCACCCATGGAAAACCGAAATTTTAGACTGAATTCCAGGGGACTAGAAAAGGCCCAGAAGAAGATCACATGGGAGATGGGTGGATGAAATTTGAAAGCTTGTGGGAGTGACATGAAAGAGGCTGGCGCAAGATAGAACGTTGTGGAAGAAACTTGGGAAGACCTTCATCCATCAGTGGATTGATAATGGTTGACAATGATGATGATGATGATGATGATGATGTGTATATATATTGAAAAAAGTTTTTTCTCAGTGAAGTTTTTCTCATTTTTGTCTTTTAAAGATTTTGGGATTATTCCCACTTGGAGTATTTTTTTCCGGGAGTCTTTCTCCGATGAACCGAATCCATGGACCTCACCCCTTAAGAAATTTCTGGCTACGCCACTGACATACATAGGTTTATCAAAACAATGGAAACTCTTACTGTTTGCGCATAACTTTTTATTAAAAAAGCGATAGGCTAATCTCGGGCTTTTAAAATAAAAGCGATTTGACTTGAAATAGACTTACAGAATTCATGATCATACGATTACGGAATTTAAGATAATCATTCCTGTAAAATATATCCCAACTGTGCCAGTCATGTTGGAGGCTGACATTGTAGTCTAAGCTCCAGATTTCCCACAAATGTTCGATATTGTAGAGATCTGGGTATTGAGGTGCCCAAGGTAGCTGTTGTGTCTCATCCTCCTGCTCTGCAAACCACAACTTGACACTGGTAGCACGATGCAGGCGTGCATTATCTTCTTGAACTCACTGACGGTCATTGGAAAACTACGCCTGCAAAATTTGGTGTAGGCGGTCCTCAAGAATGAATTCGTGCGTTGCAGATGTGATACAGCCCTGCAGAATAACCAGCGGACCTAAAGAATGCAATACTGTGGTATCCCACGACATTAGGGATCCACCTCCATGTTTCACAGTCGGAATCAAACCATAGGGATGGACGCTTCTTCAGATGACTTACGCCAGACGTACACTCTACCAGTAGTGTGAAACAATATGAAGAACCATTCATTGGACCAGATGACACGCTGTCAGTCTTTAACAACCCCCTTTTTGTGTATTTTGTACAAACTTACACGATTTGTTGCATTGATGTTGGCAACCAGAGTCTCTGGATCGGAGCACGGTTATATATATATATCGGCACGATGGAGCTTTAGAAAACGGGATCATTCCAACTGGTGTTCAAATGTGCTGCTATGTCTTGTGTTACCATTGTACACTAGTGTGCAAAAATTAAGGACGAAGAGGAGAAATTAGCACAACAGCGGAACGAGCAGACAGAACGGACCGAAAGACCACCCAGGAGATAGACTAGGGTCCGGTACGGTAGGGCATGCACATATATGCAGCATAACGTAGGGGTAGGGTCGGAAGGGTATAAAGCACACGGTCGGTGTACGCTTAGCAATTCGGTGAAAGTTATTGCACGGTGTACATCGGTTTGAACAACGTCGAGTTGCTGCCACCGTGTGATATGGCCAACAGGCAATCCAGTAGACGACGTCTAGATGACTTTACCCGAGGTCGCGTCATTGGGAAGTTGGAAGAAGGTCGAAGTGTGACTAATATGGCCGAGGAATTCGGGATTGCTCACAGCATCGTTTCACGAGCTTGGAGAGCATTTCGAACGATAGGTACAGCTGTCCGAGAGTTTAGCAGTGGTCGTCCACAAGCACCCACGGCGGCGGACGACCGGTATATTGAACTACAGGTGAGAAGAGACAGACGGCAGACAGCAGGAGAAATCGCAAGGCACATGCAACAGACAACTGGACGTCCGTTATCGCGTTTTACCGTAGCCAGGAGGCTGCACAAATATGGTCTATTTGCACGACGACGGTGTGTGTCATTAACGCCTGCTCATCGGAGACGGCGGTTTCTGTGGTGCCAGGAACACAAGAAATGGACACATCAGCAATGAGTTCGAGTTCTCTTTACGGGTGAGAGCCGATTTAGTCTGACGAGCGATTCTGGACGTATACACAATTGCAGAGAGCAGGGAACACGCAATCACACCTCCAACATCATCGAAAGGGACCGGTTTGGAGGTAGCGGAGTTCTCGTTTGGGGCGGTATCATGCTTGGTAGCCGTACTGACCTCCACATCTTCCAAGGAGGTTCAGTCACTGGGGTCCGCTATTGTACCGAGGTTCTCCTGCCTCACGTGCGTCTGTTTAGAGGTTCTGTGGGCCCTTTGTTCCTCTTCATGGACGACAACGCTACACCTCATCGTACAGAGGTTGTCACAGAGCTGTTGGAGTGTGAAGATAGTCAACACATGGATTGGCCCGCAAGGTCCCCGGACCTAAATCCAATCGAACACGCGTGGGACATTCTCGGGAGATGCTTGGCAGCACGTCACCAGCAGCCAGCAACGATTCCGCAGCTGCGATTGGCGCTACAAGAGGAATGGGTCGCGATGCCTCAACAGCTCCTTGACAACCTCGTCCTCAGCATGGACAGACGTTGTAAATCGTGCGACGCAGTCAGGGGTGATCATATCCCCTGCTAAAGACTGGATTTTCTTTTGGCAACTGCCTGTCACATGGACGTTTCAGTCTTCTTTCCAGTTGTTTTCGAAGCTACCTTTTCGAACAAGTGCCTGTGTATCCTTTGGATTCGTTGTTTGAACGGTTTTGCTCACTTGTCCCATATTCTTACATCTTGGGGATCTTATGGTATGATTTGAGTCGATGTGGAGCACTTCTGCACGACGTTATATTCGAAAAACCGTCTCGTCCTTAATTTTTGCACACCAGTGTACAATCCCTGCCAACGTTCACTTATTCCTATCAAACACCTTCGTATGGCGTTCGGGGATAACGCCTTGCTCTTGTTGATATACAGTCCAAGTGTTCGATACAGTTTCTTGTGTTACACTTTGGCAGTGGTTGACAGTGCCAGACCGGGCCTCGGTACTTTTGTTTAGTACTGCATCATCATGTTCTCATTACCGGATAAAGCTCTGTTGGAGACTGGGAATGGAGTGTTCAAACTGGGAATGGACCGATGTCTTGTTTAGCTCTTCAGCGGATGATTAAGAGACATGAGGATATAGGACCTTTGGCAGCAAGTCCACGACATGGAAGACCAACAACGTCTTTTGCACAAGGGGAATCAAATGCTCGTGAAATCACATTTCGAACTGGCACTTCAATGGAACTGTTTTGAAAGATCTAAAACTAGCCTTCGCAGATATCGATACAAAATTCAACGCCTTCATGAATTGAAAGCTACTTATTTCACGGAGCTGAGAGATATCGCAAAATCGGTTTTTCCGCAAATAGATGAAAACGAGAACTGGCTGCTAAATGTTTTACGGGCAGATGAAGAACTCTCCGCTCTCAGCTGAGCAGTAAACATACAAAGCTACCGCATTTATGCAACGGAATCCCTGATATGTTACAGAAACTCTGCAAAAAGTCACAGTGTGGGGTGGGTTCACGTCAACCTTCGTTATTGGCCCTTTTTTCTTGGAGGAAATCCGTAATACTGCTTTCGAAACCGTCCCTATCACAGGTACGCGTTACACAGAATTTTTACGAAAGAGCACCGAGCTTGCACGAGATTCATCCTAGATGGAGCGCCCACCGCACCTCGTGTCTCCTGTTAAGCAACTCCTGAAGTCAACAGTTGGAGAAAATCATGTGATCAGACGTCATTTTCGTGACGAATGGCCACTTAGGTCCCCAGACTTTACCAAAGATGTATAATTTTTGATTATGGGTCTATCTGAAGTCACGGATGTACAGAGATCGGCTCACTTCTTAGCGATCATGTTGAAAGACTCTACCCGACATCATGCGTCAGCCATATCAAGGAATATGCTGTTGCGTCTGCAGGCAGTGCTCGCGAATGATGCATACCACATTGAGCACTTATCACCTCTAGTAACCTTGTGTTGACACTACGTCAGTTCACCTTGTGTAACACACAACCAATTATTAGGCTTAAAAAAATCACATGTCATTCTGTGCAAACTGCATTGCGTTTGCTAACAAAACTCAGTGAATTATTGATTTTTAAAGTTTTGCACGACTTTCAGATCACCCAGTAATTTTGAAGCATTAATGTTAAAGGATTTAGTGTTAGATGATTGTTTGATAACCAGAAATGTTTTAAAAACGTTATGGCGGGTTGACATACCGGGACCAGCAAATAAGTGAATGATCCCAAACAAGAACCTGATATAAATTAATTATTTTAACTGATTTAAAAAATGCAGGTGTCGATGGTATTTTTACACATCAAGTAAGAGTGTGAGACTCTTTTTTTACGCTTTCCAACCGTAGGTTGAAGAAGCGTACGTATATGCTCCAGCTTTGCCGGTCTGTCTGTCTGTCCGCCCGCCCGCCCACCCGTCCGCGCGGTAACTCGCGTAAAAGCAGTTCAATTTCGATGAAATTTTATTATGTGGTAGAGGACAACCTGGGGACCAACCCTATTGAGAATGGGCTAAATGAGGTTAAAGGTCAGGACATAGGAGTGGGATCCATTCCATCGCTCTTATGCGTCATAACTTAATTAAAAATACTTTTATTGTGACAAAACTTTAGTATGTTATTCCGGAGGTATACTGAACCGGTTCTGTTTAATGTCATGGAAATGGGTTCAAAGGTCAGAACACAGGAGCGAGACTTATTCCACAGCCATTGTCCTCATAAGTTGACCAAAAATTATTCTATTGCGACACAACATTAGTATGTTGTTCCGGAGATATACTGAACCAATTATGTTTAATATCATCGAAATGGGGTGAAAGGTCAGGGCACAGGAGTTAGATATACTCCACAGCCATTATCCTCATAACTTGACTAAAAATGCTTCTATTGCGGCAAAAACTTTGGTATGTTGTATCGAAGGTATACTGAACAAATTCTGTTTAATATCATCGAACTGGGGTCAAAGGTCAGGGCACAGGAGCGAGATTTATTCCACAGTCAATATCCTCATAACTTTTTTTTTTTGATTGGAGGTTTAACGACCACCGTGAGCAACTCAATGGGCTATAAGCAGTCGCCCGTCCCTAATTTAGGGTCACTGGTTCCAGGGAAGGGAGAGAGCCAGTGCCGTAAGACAAACACAACATCCATGCCTGACCGGGATTCGAACCCGGACCCCTCACGGACGAATGATCAGAGGCCAGCGCCTTAGACCACTGCGCCACCGGGGCGACCCTCATAACTTGAGTAATGATTTCTGGTATGTTGGAAAGCGTATTATAATCAATGCATTGCATGATTTTACTAACTTTTTTAGATATATTTGAACATTGGGTCTGTATGTGTTGCGTCTCGCCTTATCGCACTTAAACGATAGAAAAAAACAATTAAACACAGGTTGATAGTGATATCCCTCCTGCATGCTAAAATGGAAATGTAAAAATATTGATACGATTTCTTATATTTTTCAGTATTTACCTTTGTTTTGTTCACTAACCACTTATACAAGAATCAAAATATATTGCAAACAGAAGTTTAGTATAATTTATATGACTTCCTAATTCGTGAATAAGTATCATAACAAGTTTAGCTCATCGTCGTGACTCAGCATTCCAAGAGATATCGCAGAAATGCTACTCAGGCAAGATTTGGGAACAATTCTTATGTTCTCAGCATTCCATTCTTGCCAGAAGTTTCCTCTTGGATGATAAACATGAAACTTAGATAAAAAGTAATATGTGTTTCTAGAACCCATCAGTTTGATGCACGAGGATCATTAAATAAATAGTTGCAACATCAATAGCATGTGGTAACGACTCTTTATTGCATACTTTCAGCATCTACGTTCTCTCAATGTATTCCTAGGTCGTTTCTCTCAGACGATGGCGAACAGACGTCGGATATTGTCGGGGGCTCTTTTTCTGTTGATGGTAGTAGTAGTAAAGGTACATCATGCCAAGATAAACCACAATACCTGGTGTAGAAAACGTTCATTCAAATGTACTGCGAAAAATGCTTTCCGTTGTGTCGTCCAATATGCATCGTTGCAGACAGGCGCAATTTGTATACTGGCGTTAAGCAGTGCAAAAAACAAAACGTCGAAATACCATTGAATATATTAAAAGAAAAGTGAAGATTTAGCGGTTGATGGAGCAATTGTAGAAGAAAGCAATGTCTGTATTTACCTTAGACAACAAATATCAACCAAAGTTCAGATTGAACAAGAAATTAATACGGGCGTAAAACTTTGATGGGAAGCATTTGGAAGAAGCAATACAATTTTCAAAAACAATTTATCATTATATCTTAAAAGGAAAATACTAAATCATTGCATCCTTCCAGTTATTACTTACCGATCAAGGACATGGATTTTAACTAAATAGAATATTCTGTAAACTACTCAAAAAATCATGGAGAAGTACATGCTCGGTATAACCAAGAAAGATAAGAAGAGAAACACATAGTTTAGAGAAATGATAAGGAGCTGATGACATCATGGTCAAAATGAAGGACATCAAGTGTAAATGGGCTGGACATATTGCTAGAAGAACTGACCACTGCTGGACAACTGAACCACCAAGGGACCGAAAAAGGCCCAGAAGAAGACCACGTGGGAGATGGGTGGAGGACGCCTCGGTAGCATAATGGTATAAGCGTTGGGTTCTGACTATTCGTACGAGATGGGTCCAGGTTCGAATCCCGGTGAGACATGGTTGTTGCATTTTTCTTAGGGAACTTGCTCTATCCCTTCCCTGGAACTAGTAGCACTAAATTAGTGACCGCCGACTGCTTTTTTCCATCAAGTTCCTTACGCTGCATGGTCATTTATCTTCCCCCTCCCAAAATGGATGGAAGAAATTCGGAAGTATATCGGAGGGATATGGAGAAGACTGGCTCAAAATAGAAATTTGTAGAAGAAATTTGGGGAGACGTCTTCCAGCAATGGGGAGATAATGGCTATAATAATGGCGACGACGATGATGGTATTGAAAACAGTAGATAACTTGAAGTAAAGTGCCTTTGTTTTAAAGGAGATTTAACGACCACCGTGTGCAACTCAGTGGGATATAAGCAGTCACCTGTCCCTAACTTAGAGCCACTGGTTCCAGGAAAGGGAGAGAATCAGTGCCGTAAGACAAACACTACATTTATACCTCCCCGGGATTCGAACCCGTACCCATCTCGGACGAATGATCAGAAGACACCGCTTAGACCACTGCACCACCGGGGGCGTTTAGAAATGACTTATTACATCACATATTTTTTGTATGGTAGCAATATAAAAGGTTAATTATGTTTCCAAAAAAAAGGGATGCAACTTGATTTAAAACATTTGTTTTTTACCAAACTGAATTTCAGAATGCCTTTCCAAAAGCTTAAGTTCCTCCGGAGAGGACGCAGTTACCTTTTTTCAACAAAGGTGTTTTGGAAATCACGACGCCGGTTCTTATCGCAGAAAAATCTCTAACTTCTGGAAAACAGTCCCTTCCAAATACGGACCACTTGAACTGAGACAGTGGAAAATCATGATAAATACAGGGTGATTCATAAAGAAGTATACAGTTTCAACGCACTATAAAACAAGAACAATGTAAGATATTTTATGTTACCTGTAACAGAATTGTAGGGGAATGTTTCAAGTTTTTCTAGAGACAGTCACAGATGTTCTATGTGTGCACCCTTAGTCACACGACATACATCGAGCCGGTAATCCATTTCCACCCAAACGCGAGGCAAGATATATGAATCAAGTGCTGTGATAGTAGCTATGATACGCTTTTTCAGCTTCGCTAGATCAACAGGAAGGGGAGGGGGCGAATACCTTGTCCTTTACGTACTCGCACAGGAAAAAGCCACAAGGTGTTAAGTCAGGACTTCTGGGTGGCAGATCAGATCATATGTAGATGATTTTAGGAAGGAAGTGTCTGATTCCAGGTCTTAAACAACCCTTAGAAAGAGGAGATTTGGGCTAGAGTGCCCGATAGGAAAGTGACACGGAAGCGAAGTAGAAAGGGGTAGGAAGACGCCCTTATTTAATACCTGGGGGCCAGTACCCGGGGTCCAACAACTTAACGTGCCCATCCGACGCACGGCGGATATTTAGTGGATTGAGCGTTTGTACCTGCCTGGGATCGAACCTGAGGTCCTTTACGTGGCAATCACGAACGTTGCCCACTAGGCCACCCGCGGCCCCTTCTGGGTGACCATTGGGTCAGTAGCATGTTGTAGTCCGCTGCTCGTCCAATCCGTCTGTGAGGAAGATGCTCATCAACTGACTAGTCACGTGACACGCGCGCTTTCTCTCAGTAGCGGGACACAAACTTTATCACAAGCTTTATGAGTACATCTACCTAACGGTTCGCAGTTGTGGTCCGTGTCTTCAACTGTTACTGTTTTACAGCATCTAGAAACTGTATTCTTCTTTATGAATCACCCTGTGTTACTTAGCGAAACTTCTTTGGAGTACGACCATGCCC
Source organism: Macrothele yani (assembly GCA_039090855.1). Classification (NCBI taxonomy): domain Eukaryota; kingdom Metazoa; phylum Arthropoda; class Arachnida; order Araneae; family Macrothelidae; genus Macrothele; species Macrothele yani. The sequence continues at coordinate 104,001,387 of CM076991.1, read as the reverse complement.
AAATAAGGACTAAAGACTAGAATAATAAAAACGCGATTTTTTACACTTCAAAAAAGGACACAGAAAACGAAACTTTCCAGCTTTCTCTTTCACGAATCCAATAGGTCGTAAATTTACGGTAAGTAATAAATCATACAACCTTCACCCAGAAAAACAAAATTTCGAATATTAGGAATTCTCTTTTTAAAGGGCACTCCAGCATATATACATGCTCTTTTAAATGACACTCCAGCATATATACATTCGCTGCATTTTGTTGAAAATATGTACATCGAAGCTTTAGGGGACAAATGCTGTAATGACTACCTGTGGACATATCAACAATTTGGAAAGAGCGTATTACCAACCTGAGCTCTGAGCTTTAAATTATAGTAATTTATATTTAACAATTACAAAGAATATCTAAAATTGATCATAACTTTGTATTTGCAACTAATCCTTGTATTGATATGTTAAACTAATAACTTATGAAATTATACCCGTTACATTGTTATAATGGCAACGGTCACGACCCATGCGTCGTTTGATTACTTATACCCATAATGCATCGTTGCACTACTACATAAAGGAGTACTGCCTCTGTTCCACCTGATGATGGCCTAAATATTACCCCGAAAGTGCTAGTGGGGTATTTTAACTGTAAATATTTTTCGTATTTTATTAAACATCGTACATAGACGGTGAGGTTTTCATTTCATTAGAAACAGTTTTCTTTCCCCATTAAAAATGCATTACATTATACGCTCCGTGGACAACAATTTAGAGATACCTACCTAATAGCGTATTGGTCATCCTGTAGCACGAGTAACAGCTTGTACAGTGTATACACCGAGTCATCGACTCCATCATTTGCCGGTTAATTTCCGGAGGTAATGCAAGGTAATCCTGTTGTAGCATTAGAAAAACTGAGAGAATGAAAAAAGGAGGGGGAAGGGCGGGGGACTTTATTTGGAGTTTAAAGACCACCATGAGCAACTCCACCGGGTGAAAGCAGTTGCCTGTCACTAATTTGGAACTACCAGTTCCAGGAAAGGGGGCGTGCTTGTGCCGGGACCCGAGCCAGAATCCAACTAACACCAATGACCACGTGTCAGCACTTAGACCACAGCACCACCAGGGTGGATTCGTAAAGCCACCTGGACTTGATAATAGATAGCATCAAAAACAGAGAAAACTACAAAGTCCATCTTCTATAACTCTAAATTCTATGACCGCACCCGCGGCTCAGTCATCTAAGCGATGGTTTCTGATCATTCTCCCAACGGAGGGATCTAGGTTCGAATCCCCAGTAAGGTATGGTTGACTGTGTTTGTCTTTCGGAGGTTTATTCGCTGAGTTCCTTCTTTAACTATGTACATTGCTGACGTTGAAACACAAAATGTCTATACAGTATATATATATATATATATATATATATGGAAATTTGTCATCTAAATAATAAAGGTAAGCAGCACTTGAAAATAATTATGGGAGATTTCAATGCAAAAATAGGGCAACGGCAACAGAATGAAACTTCAGTAGGTAAATTCGGTCACAGCAACAGAAACCAGCGTGGAAATACTCTCGTTGAGTTTGCAGAGGCAGAAGGGTTTTTCATCTTGAACTCCTTCTTCAAGAAAAAGCCACACAGGAAATGGACATGGAGACATCCAAATGGGACGACAAGTGAAATTGATTTTATTATGTGTAACAAAAAATTCGTCATAGAAGACTGCAGTGTGCTAAACAAGTTCAACACAGGTAGTGACCATAGATTGGTGAGATGTAAGATGCACCTCAACACTAAACTTGAACGTGGCAAGCTCATAAGACAAACAAAATCTATTGACATAACCAACCTTAAAAAACACCATAATACTTTCAAGTTGGAACTGAAGAACAGGTTCTCTGCTTTAGAAGGCCTAACATCGGGAGAAGTGGACATCTCTGAAGTTAACAGAAAAATAACCAAAGCTCTTTGGAAACAGCAACAAAATTAGCTGGGTCTAAGAACAAGTTGCATGTAAATAAATTATCAGGAAAAACGAAAATGTTGATGCAAAAAAGAAGAGAGATGAGGACAACTAAAGAAGATGTGACTTCCAAAGTGGAATATATAGAGCTATGCAAGACAGTACGAAAAAGTATCACTGAAGACGTAAGAAAATTCAACTGTGAACTAGTGAGGAAAGCAATTGAAAACAACCAAAGCCTAAAGATAGCAAAGGGACATCTCAGTAAATGAAGAAAACAGATTATGGCACTGAGAAAAGAAGATGGTTCTGTAACAAGAAATAGAGGCGCAATTCTGACAAGAGTGAAAGATTTCTACTCCAAATTATATGAAAGGGATGATACATGCACTCCAGACATCATGAAAGATACCAGTACCAGAGTTCCTCCAGTCCTTCCAGCAGAAGTTGCACATGCAATCAAGAACATGAAGCGGGGAAAAGCTCCAGGAGAAGATGGAATTACTGTAGACATCATACAAGAAGCAAGTGGAGAAATCGAAACAGTACTCGCCCAAATTTTCACTCGATGCCTTAATGAAGGAAAGATTCCTGAGGATTGGAACACCGCTACAATGATCCTGCTACATAAGAAAGGTGACATTGAGGATCTCGGAAACTACAGACCTATCAGCCTCCTATCAGTAGTTTATAAAATCTTCACTAAAGTTCTTTCACACCGCTTGAAGGTAACACTGGACATGGCTCAACCGAGAGAACAAGCTGGATTCAGGAGTGGCTACAGCACAATAGATCATATCCATGTGCTGAGAGAACTAATTGAAAGAGCGAGGGAATATGAACTTCCATTGTGCATGGCTTTTATCGATTATGAAAAAGCCTTTGATTCGGTGAAACCATCAGCAGTTACAATGGCTCTGAAAACCTGCGGTATTGAAGATGCATGCATTAATATATTTAAAAACATCTATGAAAATGCAAGTGCAAAGATTCGGCTGTTTGAAAATACAACACACATAAAAATTGGAAAGGGAGTGAGACAAGGTGACACCATATCTCCGAAGCTCTTTAATGCCACATTGGAGGGTGTTTTTCAGTCACTGAGCTGGGAAAACAAGGGGATAAAGATTAATGGAGATTATCTAACCCACCTTCGTTTTGCTGATGACGTAGTCATTTTTGCAACTAGCCCATCAGAGCTGCAGAGTATGATCGAGGAACTTGCTGACAAGAGTAAAGAAGTGGGATTAAAAATGAACTTTCAGAAAACAAAAGTGATGTTCAATGCTTTTACAAGAAATGAAGATTTATCGATTGATGGAGAAAAGCTGGAGATAACAAATACATACGTTTATCTTGGACAGCAGATATAAAGTGAGGGTCACATTGATGAAGAAATTAATCGGCGTACAAAACTTGCCTGGAGAGCTTTTGGAAGAAACAGCATAATTTTCAAGAGCAATATGCCATTATGTCTTAAAAGAAAAGTGTTTGATCAATGCATCCTTCCAGTACTTACGTATGGTGCAGAGACGTGGACCTTAACTAAAAGAGACATACAAAGGCTGCAGACAACTCAAAGATGAATGGAGAGGTGCATACTTGGTGTAACCGGGAGAGATAAGAAGAGGAACTCGTGGATCCGAAAAATGACAAGAGTGGAAGACATCATGATCAGAGTTAAATCCCTGAAATGGCAATGGGCTGGACATACTGCCAGGAGGACAGATCATCGATGGACAGCCGAAATTTTAGATTGGATTCCAAGGGACAGGAAAAGACCCAGAAGAAGACCACATGGGAGATGGGTGGATGAAATTCGAAAGTATGCAGGGGTGACATGGAGGAGACTGGCACAAGACAGACCGTTGTGGAGGAAACTTGGGGAGACCTTCTTCGTCCAGCAGTGGATTGATAATGGTTGACAATGATGATGATATATATATATATATATATATATATATATATATCTGTCAACCAAATCCAATATACATATGTTCAATATACACTAAATTGACAAAAGTCATCGGACAACTGGTAGAGAAACATAACATAGCATTTATTGGCATGGATTAGTACGGTGTGGGTCCACCTTTGGCCTTAATACATGCACTGACCCTTCGAGACATGCTTTCGACAAGGTTTTGGAACACAGCGATAGGTATGCGCTTCCATTCAGTACATAATGCTGCCGCTAACTGTTGCTTTGTAGTAGGCCTTGGTTCCAAACTCTTATGCGGCTCTCTAATTCATCCCATAGGTACTTTATGGGATTAAGATCTGGCCTCTGTGCTGGCCAGTCCGCACACGATACGGAATTATCGTCAAACCACGCCGAAACAGTTTTTGCTTTATGGCTCGGTGCATATGCTGCTGGTACCAACAAAGCTCGGTTCCATAGTATTGCGACAGAGTTGGTAGGGCATAATTGTCCAGAATATGGAGGTAGACGTGCTGGTTAACAGGTTTGTCCACGATAACCAATGGACCGGGACCATAACAGGAAAAACACCTCCACACGAGTACACTGCCAGCTCCAAACTCGATCGTAGGAACAGTACACTGTGGTAAATAGCGTTCCCCAGCCTGCGCCATACCCACACACGGCCATCAGACTGATGGATCGTGTATCTGGATTCATCAGTCCATAGGACCGGTATCCATTGATCTACGGTCCACGATAAATGTTCTTTACACCATGCTAAACGACGAGTAGCATTCCGAGTGGAGATGGAAGGCTTATGAGCAACCGCACGACCACGGTAGCGCATGGAATGAAGTTCTATACGAATGATACGTGTACATACTGAGGTTCCAGCATATTTACTCACCTGTACAGTAAGGTCTTGTGCAGTAATCCGTCGATTAGCTGTAGCGACTCTCCTGAGGCTTCGACGTCCTCTATCACTGATTTTCTTTGGTCTGCCAGTACGTTTTTCTGCTTCAGGCACGCCATGTGTCTTCTACTTATTCAGTACATCCGAAACAGTTGACTTGGGTATGTTTAAACGCATCTCGGTTTCTCTTATGGACAACCCATCAATATAACACTCAACAAACTTTCCCTTCTCAAAGACAGTTCTCTCCCGCCGCGACATTTTCACTCAACTTCACAGTGCGATATGATCGCGGTTAGCTGCAGGCTTGTTTTCATACCGTTTGCAGCTGTACCGCGCATCTTAACAACGCAGCGGATCCGTTCATTTGCTTTTTAAGCGGTGTCCGGAGACTTTGGTCAATATAGTGTGTATGTCAACGAAGTCCAATAAATAATTTAATTTCAACCCCAATAGAAAAAATCCATGAATTGAAGCATTTAGAAAGATAACGCCTCATTTTGCGAGTTACTGCCTATTGACTGAACAACATGCGCAACACTAGAAAGAGAAAGCATGCCCCTTACGATCCTTGAATTTTCATTGGCAGGAATGCTGTATGAGGAAAGCTTTAAGATGTTTCTTCGAATAATTCTGTTGAGCATTTACGTTTTCCTCAAAAATTTCTTCAAATTTCTTTTTTGTTTAATGCCACCTAGTGACGCAGAAGAAAATGCGCATCAAGTATAGGCTTGAATAATAAATTGATGCAAATATTGTTACTAAGTTCCGTACTTTGCACGCGAGTATTAAATCTTCTGCAGACGGAAGACTGATTGTTAAACATTCATGAAATGACTGATGCTACATCAGAAATGATGAAAGACTTGATCCTCAGAATGGTACACCTAATGAAAAGGAAGATGCGGAAACAACTCGCTTGAATGTAAACAAGAAAGATGACACCGAATTTTCGGGTGTAATAAGCACGTCTTTTGAATCCGTTCTGACGCAAATTGAATTTATCTAAGCTATTCAAAGACAATGAAACCGGTATGGAAAACAATAGATCTGACGAAAGAAAGAAGATTTTCAATCGGGTTTTTAATATCTCAGATATTGCTGTAAACGGAATTGTGAGCTTACGAACTCTTAGAAACAGTGATATCGACAAAAATAAGATGTGACTTTACGTCCCCTGGTGGGAAATCCATGCATTATTTTAGGAAGAAAGTATTCTCAAAAGATTTATCCATATAAGCGGTATCGGTCCAAGAAAAAAAAAAAAAAATTAGTCGAGTTTTCAGGAGCCCAGATTTTGCTGCAAATATATCAGAAGCAGAGATTAACACTTATGCCCCCTGGTGGCTAAACCATTCTTTACCAAACATTCGAAATTATGTGAAAAATATTTTCCATCAGGTCTTGTATGCGATACAGGAAGACTTTTTTCAAATCCGAGCTTTAGGAGCAGAAATAACTCAGAAAACGCAATTTACATTTGTGCCCCTAGCTGAAAGTCTATGATATACTTGAAAATTTTGAATTTACAGGAAAAACATTCCGCATCGAAACACTATCCAACAAAGAAGGAATTTTTCAAATCGTACTCTTAGAAGTAGAGATATTGACAAAAATAAGATATACATCTACGCCCCTGGCGTAGAAACCATGCATTTTTCAAGAAGAAAATTTTCCTAAAAGATTTGTCGACATGAGTAGTATCGGTCAACCTATGACTTTTTTTTCAATCGAGATTTTAGAAGCTCATATTTTGCTGCAAATACAACAGAAGCAAAAATTAAGGCTTGCGCCACCTGGTGGCCTAACCATTTCTTACAAAAATTAGAAATTATGTGCAAACGATTTCCCATCAGGAGCTGTATTCGGTGCAGAAAAATTTTTCAAATCGGAGATTTAGAAGCAGAGATATAGGGGGAAACGCAATTTACATTTACGCCTCCTAGTGGAAAGTCTATGAATTACTTGAAAATTTTGAAATTATATGAACCACATGTCACACTAGAAACGCTATCCAAGAAAGAAGGAATTTTTCAAATCCGACTCCTACAAGTAGAGATATTGACAAAAATAAGTTATACGTCTACGCATCCTGGCGTAGAAACCATGCACTATTTTAAGAAGAAAATGTTTCTAAAAGGTTTATCGACATGACTAGTATCGGTCAACAAAAGACGTTTTTTTCAATCGAGAATTTGGAAGCTCATATTTTGTTGCAAATACAACAGAAGCGGAAATTAAGACTTACGCCACCTGTTGGCCAAACCATTTTTTACAAAAATTAGAAATTATGTGCAAACAATTTCCCATCGGGAGCTGTATCCGGTGCAGAAATAAATTTTCAAATCGGAGATTTAGAAGCAGAGATATAGAGGGAAACTCAATTTACCTCTACGCCTCCTAGCGGAAAGTCTATGAATTACTTGAAAATTTTGAAATTATATAAAAAACATGTCACACGGAAAACACTATCCAACAAAGAAGGAATTTTTCAAATCGGAATCCTAGAAGTAGAGATATTGACAAAAATAAGATGTACATCTACGCCCCCTGGCGGAGAAACTGTGCAATATTTTAAGAAGAAAATATTGCGGAAAGGTTTATCGATGTGAATGGCATCAGTCCACGAAAGAATTTTTTCAATCGATATTTTAGAAGTTCCGATGTTATGGCAAATACATCAGAAGCAAAAATTACCACTTGCGCCTTATGGTGGCTAAAGTATTTTTTACCAAAAATTTGAAATTATATGCAAAAGATTTTCCATCAGAAGATGTATCCGCCGAAGAAAAAAAAAATTCAAATGGGAGTTTTAGAAAAAGAGTTATCGGGAAAAATGTAATTTACTTTTACGCCCCTAGCGGAAAATCCATGCGTAATTTGAAAAAAGTGACTATATCTAAAATACTCTTCGACATAAATGGAATCGAAAGGTAAAATAATTTTTTCAATCGGATGTTTAGAAGCAAATATGTGGAATAAAACGTGTTTTTGAATTCGACATCATCTGCATTTACGCCCTCTACCGGCGAAATTGTACATCGTAATAAAAAACGAAATAAAGGATCATCATTTGCATATTTCAAGCTTCCGAATGCAAAAATAGTTTTTCAAATCGGACTAATGGTTGCAGAGATATCGTGGGTACAGACGGACGGACGGACGGACAAACCGATAACAGAAGCACTATCTTTTTTTACAAAAGAGGTGCTAAAAAGATGCGCGGAACTTTGAAATAAATGTAGCAGATACACCAAAATGTTTAAAATGTTATTATTTCAGCTGACACAAAACTTTTCCAAAAAATCAACAGAGCAGAAAGGACGTATTGCACTTCTTTGTCTCAAACCACCGTTATGATGCTGGAAACGTATTTCTCTTCGTAACGACTGAATAAACAGTTCTTTGTATTCAGTATTATACCAGGTTCACTGCATATACTTACTTAGTATGTACAAAACTTGTAAATATTGGGATGTTGAATTAAAAATATATATGACAAACGTACATAAAATGCTGCCATGATAGAAAAACGTTACCAATCCGCTGCTGAATGAAAGTAGATAATCCGCCCATCTCCCACGTGGTCTTCTTCTGAGACTTTCCCGTCCCTTGGTATGTACTAGTCTAAATTTTCGGTTGTTCATCTGTGGTCAGTTCTTTTGACAATATGTCCAACCCATTGTCGTTTCACAGATTTTACTCTGATCATGATGTCTTTTACTCTTGCCATTTTCCTGATCCACGAATTCTACGTCTTGCCTTTCCTGGTTACAAAAAGCATGCATCTGTCTATGCTTCTTTCCGTTGTCTGCAGCCTTTCTATGTCTTTTTTTAAGTTAAGGCCCATGTCTCTGATCCACACATAAGAACTGGAAGGATGCATTAATTAAATACTTTTCTTCTAAGACTTAATGGTAGATTTTTCTTGAAAATTGTACTGTTTCTTCCAAAAGCTCTGCAACCAAATTTTATACCCCGAATAATTTCCTCATCATGTGACCCTAGCTTGATATCTGAAGCGCAAGGTAAATGGGGCACCTCCAGATTTTTCCTTCAACGATAAATATTCATTTCTTTTAAAAGCATTTTACATCAATTTTTCTTTCGTGTAAAGACACGGTACATTCACAGTGCGGCAATTAGATCATTATGAGTCACTTATCAGCTATGCGGTGGCAACTGAGTTTGCGAGATAATTGTCTAGATGATTATTTACGTTGTGCATGACGTCATTCGGTGGAAGAATATTCTCACTGCTCTGTCATGCAGGAGAGAGGAAATATCCGTTTCTGTTTGAAAATCGGTGAAACTGCATCTGAGACAGTTGAATTATTGAGTGATGAGTATGGGATTGATTGCTTATCGCGTGCACAAATATTCCGATGGTGTGTTCGTTTCAAGGATGGATGGGAAAATCTGGAAAATGACGAAAGCCCATGATTCCCGATTTCAATGCGGACGTCCGAACTCACTGAGAAAGTTCGTGAAAATACACTGCTGGCCACCCAAAACGCAACACCGATTCGCCTGAGATTCGCAGCATGCGTCGCCCGCGAGATCACATGCAAACAATTAGCATTGCAGGGCATATGCAAATCATGCGCGCCCGGCACGCCACGAGAACCACTATAAGAAGGGTGCACAGAAGGCTGGGGGTAAGTAGTGGAAGTGTGTTGTGCTGCCGGACCTGGGCGTAAGAAGCTTCCTCATGCCTTCGCGCAGAATACGGCAGTCATTCCAGCACGTTTCGGAGTTCGATAGAGGACGAATAGTGGCTTATTGCGACAGCGGTTCATCGTACCGAGACATCGGCGCCCGTGTGGGAAGTATGGATTCGGTGGGTGCAGGAGGGACGGACGAACCGACGTGAGCGATTGCCGTAGCTGCGGCACACCACCGAACGAGAGGACCGGCATGTTGTGCGGCGGGCATTGACGGCTCGCACCGCCACATCACGAACGTTAGAGCAGGAATTAGGGTGTGTTGCGCAACAACCTGCGCCAGCACGTACCATTTGCCGTCGTCTGCAGGAGCTGGAACTTGTCGCACGGCGCCCATTGCTCCGATTACCATTGGCGTTACACCACCGGCGAGTGCGGCGGCAGTGGGCCGTTGAACGCCGCACCTGGACTGCAGAATGGCACGACATTGTCTTCTCCGACGAATCCCGCTTCGGCCTGCAACACCACGATGGTCGGATCCGCGAGTGGCGGCACCAAGGCGAGAGACTGTATGACGCCCGCATTATGCATCGCCATAGTGGTCCGTCGCCTGGCGTTATGGTTTGGGCCGCAATTGGATATGACACCCGCACCCCTCTGGTACGCATCGCCGGTACGCTCAACAGTCACCGCTACATCTCTGACGCTTTGGAGCCTGTAGTCCTCCCTTACCTGCAGGACCTGCCAGCGGCCACGTTTCAACAGGACAAAGCACGCCCGCGCGTGGCACGCATCGTGCAACAATTCTTCACAGACCACCAGGTGTCACTGCTGCCATGGCCCGCCTGTTCTCCCGATATGTAGCCCATCGAACACGTCTGGTCGCTGATCGGCAACCGAGTGGCCCGGCAAGCACCACCCTCGGCTACGCCTGATGAGCTGTGGCAACGTGTGGAATCAGCCTGGACCGACACAACCCAAGCCCACATCCAAAGCCTCTTTCGTTTGATACCGCGGCGTGTAGCGGCCGTTATTGCCAGCCATGTGGGGCCACACGAACTATTGATGTCTGCGTGTTCCGCAAGTCGCACGGGCCTGTAAGCTCAATCGTTTCATCTTTGTATCTGTTGTTATGTGCCCAGTAAATCTGGCTTTGCTATCTCGTGTAATTCTTGGTGTTGCATTTTGGGTGGCTTGCAGTGTAATAAACAAAGTTCATTCTGTGAACTTGAGGATGCTGGAATGTGAGGTCGATGTTAATAAGGAGGCCATTCGTCAAATTATAGTACAAGATTTGGGAGGGGGGGGGTGTATGTACTCGATTTGTTTCGCATGATTTCTTAGACGACCAGGACAAGCAGGAGTGGAGTACGGAAAAAACATCCTGGAGTCGGCAAAAACAATTAAAAATGTTATCTAAAGCATTGCAGCAGCTCCCCAGACATGTTTTCGTTGCGACCCGAAAATGAAGCGTCAAAGTGTTCAGCGGAAGACTCAGCAGTCACCCAAAGGAAAGAAGATCTGGCTACAGAAGTCCAAAATCAAGACAATGCTTGCTTGCTTTTAGGACAGCAAGGGAATTCTGCATTACGAGTTCCTTCCTGAAAGTACAACTCTGCCTGGCAATACTTACATATTGATTTTGGAACGATTGTGGGAGAGGATTGTTCGTGTCATTCTTGGGTACAAGAGCGGGCAATAGTTCCTTCTTCGCGATAACGCACCCGCACGCAGAGAAGTCAATGTAGAACAACTTCAGGCATGAAAACGGTTGTGTGTACTCAACCATCCCCATTCTCCAGATTTCTCACCGTGTGACTACTTTCTATTCCCTAAATTAAAGCTGCCTTTAAGAGGAAAGGTTTCCTAAAAATTTAAGACATGCAAAGAACTGTTGCAACAGCTCTTCACTTCATCCCAAAAAAATGACCTCTGCAAGTCCTTCCTTTCGTTGGCTGATCGTGCCACTTCTTGTATTAACACAGGAGGAATGTACTTCGAATAAATATGAAGACATACAAAGAACTATGACAACAGCTCTTCACTCCATACCAAAAGATGACCTCTGCAAGTCCTTCTTTTCGTTGGCTGATCGTGCCACTTCTTGTATTAACACAGGAGGAATATACTTCAAATAAATATGAAGAGATACAAAGAACTGTGATATCGGCTCTTCACTCCGTAGCAAAAGATGACCTCTGCAAGTCCTTCCTTCCGTTGGCTGATCGTGCCACTTCTTGTATTAACACAGGAGGAATGTGCTTCGAATAAATATGAAGACATACAAAGAACTGTGACATCAGCTCTTCACTCCGAAGCAAAAGATGACTTCTGCAAGTACTTCCTTCCGTTGGCTGATCATGCCACTTCTTGTATTAACACAGGAGGAATGTACTTCGAATAAATATGAAGACATACAAAGAACTGTGACATCAGCTCTTCACTCCGTAGCAAAACATGACTTCTGCAAGTCCTTCCTTCCGTTGGCTGATCATGCCACTTCTTGTATTAACACATTAGGAATGTACTTCGAATAAATATGAAGACATACAAAGAACTGTGACAACAGCTCTTCACTCCATACCAAAAAATGACCTCTGCAAGTCCTTCCTTTCGTTGGCTGATCGTACCACTTCTTGTATTAACACAGGAGGATCGTACTTCGAATAAATATGAAGACATACAAAGAACTGTGACATCAGCTCTTCACTCCATACCAAAAGATGACCTCTGCAAGTCCTTCCTTTCATTGGCTAATCGTGCCACTTCTTGTATTAACACAGGAGGAAAGTACTTCGAATAAATATGAAGCAATATAAAGAACTGTGACGTCAGCTCTTTACTCCATACCAAAAGATGACCTCTGCAAGTCCTTCCTTTCGTTGGCAGATCGTGCCACTTGTTGTATTAACACAGGAGGAATGTGCTTCGAATAAATATGAAGACATACAAAGAACTGTGACATCAGCTCTTCACTCCGTAGCAAAAGATGACTTCCGCCAGTCCTTCCTTCCGTTGGCTGATCGTGCCACTTCTTGTATTAACACAGGAGGAATGTACTTCGAATAAATATGAAGACATACAAAGAACTGTGACAACAGCTCTTCACTCCGTAGCAAAAGATGACCTCTGCAAGTCCTTCCTTCCGTTGGCTGATCATGCCACTTCTTGTATTAACACAGGAGAAATGTACTTCGAATGAATATGAAGACATACAAAGAACTGTGACATCAGCTCTTCACTCCGTAGCAAAAGATGACTTCTGCAAGTCCTTCCTTCCGTTGGCTGATCGTGCCACTTCTTCTATTAACACAGGAGGAATGTACTTCGAATAAATATGAAGACATACAAAGAACTGTGACATCAGCTCTTCACTCCGTAGCAAAACATGACTTCTGCAAGTCCTTCCTTCCGTTTGCTGATCATGCCACTTCTTGTATTAACACAATAGGAATGTACTTCGAATAAATATGAAGACATACAAATACCTGTGACAACTGCTCTTCACTCCATACCAAAAGATGACCTCTGCAAGTCCTTCCTTTCGTTGGCTGATCGTACCACTTCTTGTATTAACACAGGAGGAATGTACTTCGAATAAATATGAAGACATACAAAGAATGTAACATCAGCTCTTCACTCCGTAGCAAAAGATAACTTCTGCAAGTCCTTCCTTCCGTTGGCTGATCATGCCACTTCTTGTATTAACACAGGAGGAATGTACTTCGAATAAATATGAAGACATACAAAGAACTGTGACAACAGCTCTTCACTCCATACCAAAAGATGACCTCTGCAAGTCCTTCCTTTCGTTGGCTGATCGTACCATTTCTTGTATTAACACAGGAGGGTCGTACTTCGAATAAATATGAAGACATACAAAGAACTGTGACATCAGCTCTTCACTCCATACCAAAAGATGACCTCTGCAAGTCCTTCCTTTCATTGGCTAATCGTGCCACTTCTTGTATTAACACAGGAGGAAAGTACTTCGAATAAATATGAAGCAATATAAAGAACTGTGACGTCAGCTCTTCACTCCATACCAAAAGATGACCTCTGCAAGTCCTTCCTTTCGTTGGCAGATCGTGCCACTTGTTGTATTAACACAGGAGGAATGTGCTTCGAATAAATATGAAGACATACAAAGAACTGTGACATCAGCTCTTCACTCTGTAGCAAAAGATGACTTCCGCCAGTCCTTCCTTCCGTTGGCTGATCGTGCCACTTCTGGTATTAACACAGGAGGAATGTACTTCGAATAAATATGAAGACATACAAAGAACTGTGACAACAGCTCTTCACTCCATACCAAAAGATGACCTCTGCAAGTCCTTCTTTTCGTTAGCTGATCGTGCCATTTCTTGTATTAACACAGGAGGAATATACTTCAAATAAATATGAAGACATACAAAGAACTGTGACATCAGCTCTTCACTACGTAGCAAAAGATGACCTCTGCAAGTCCTTCCTTCCGTTGGCTGATCATGCCACTTCTTGTATTAACACAGGAGGAATGTACTTCGAATAAATATGAAGTCATACAAAGAACTGCGACAACAGCTCTTCACTCCATACCAAAAGATGACCTCTGCAAGTCCTTCCTTTCGTTGGCTGATCGTACCACTTCTTGTATTAACACAGAAGGAATGTACTTCGAATAAATATGAAGACATACAAAGAACTGTGACATCAGCTCTTCACTCCGTAGCAAAAGATGACTTCTGCAAGTCCTTCCTTCCGTTGACTGATCATGCCACTTCTTGTATTAACACAGGAGGAATGTACTTCGAATAAATATGAAGACATACAAATTACTGCTGTGACATCAGCTCTTCACTCCATACCAAAAGATGATCTCTGCAAGTCCTTCCCTTCATTGGCTAATCGTGCCACTTCTTGTATTAACACAGGAGGAAAGTACTTCGAATAAATATGAAGTCATACAAAGAACTGCGACAACAGCTCTTCACTCCATACCAAAAGATGACCTCTGCAAGTCCTTCCTTTCATTGGCTAATCATGCCACTTCTTGTATTAACACAGGAGGAATGTACTTCGAATAAATATGAAGACATACAAAGAACTGTGACAACAGCTCTTCACTCCGTAGCAAAAGATGACCTCTGCAAGTCCTTCCTTCCGTTGGCTGATCATGCCACTTCTTGTATTAACACAGGAGAAATGTACTTCGAATGAATATGAAGACATACAAAGAACTGTGACATCAGCTCTTCACTCCGTAGCAAAAGATGACTTCTGCAAGTCCTTCCTTCCGTTGGCTGATCGTGCCACTTCTTCTATTAACACAGGAGGAATGTACTTCGAATAAATATGAAGACATACAAAGAACTGTGACATCAGCTCTTCACTCCGTAGCAAAACATGACTTCTGCAAGTCCTTCCTTCCGTTTGCTGATCATGCCACTTCTTGTATTAACACAATAGGAATGTACTTCGAATAAATATGAAGACATACAAATACCTGTGACAACTGCTCTTCACTCCATACCAAAAGATGACCTCTGCAAGTCCTTCCTTTCGTTGGCTGATCGTACTACTTCTTGTATTAACACAGGAGGAATGTACTTCGAATAAATATGAAGACATACAAAGAATGTAACATCAGCTCTTCACTCCGTAGCAAAAGATAACTTCTGCAAGTCCTTCCTTCCGTTGGCTGATCATGCCACTTCTTGTATTAACACAGGAGGAATGTACTTCGAATAAATATGAAGACATACAAAGAACTGTGACAACAGCTCTTCACTCCATACCAAAAGATGACCTCTGCAAGTCCTTCCTTTCGTTGGCTGATCGTACCATTTCTTGTATTAACACAGGAGGGTCGTACTTCGAATAAATATGAAGACATACAAAGAACTGTGACATCAGCTCTTCACTCCATACCAAAAGATGACCTCTGCAAGTCCTTTCTTTCATTGGCTAATCGTGCCACTTCTTGTATTAACACAGGAGGAAAGTACTTCGAATAAATATGAAGCAATATAAAGAACTGTGACGTCAGCTCTTCACTCCATACCAAAAGATGACCTCTGCAAGTCCTTCCTTTCGTTGGCAGATCGTGCCACTTGTTGTATTAACACAGGAGGAATGTGCTTCGAATAAATATGAAGACATACAAAGAACTGTGACATCAGCTCTTCACTCTGTAGCAAAAGATGACTTCCGCCAGTCCTTCCTTCCGTTGGCTGATCGTGCCACTTCTGGTATTAACACAGGAGGAATGTACTTCGAATAAATATGAAGACATACAAAGAACTGTGACAACAGCTTTTCACTCCATACCAAAAGATGACCTCTGCAAGTCCTTCTTTTCGTTAGCTGATCGTGCCATTTCTTGTATTAACACAGGAGGAATATACTTCAAATAAATATGAAGACATACAAAGAACTGTGACATCAGCTCTTCACTACGTAGCAAAAGATGACCTCTGCAAGTCCTTCCTTCCGTTGGCTGATCATGCCACTTCTTGTATTAACACAGGAGGAATGTACTTCGAATAAATATGAAGTCATACAAAGAACTGCGACAACAGCTCTTCACTCCATACCAAAAGATGACCTCTGCAAGTCCTTCCTTTCGTTGGCTGATCGTACCACTTCTTGTATTAACACAGGAGGAATGTACTTCGAATAAATATGAAGACATACAAAGAACTGTGACATCAGCTCTTCACTCCGTAGCAAAAGATGACTTCTGCAAGTCCTTCCTTCCGTTGACTGATCATGCCACTTCTTGTATTAACACAGGAGGAATGTACTTCGAATAAATATGAAGACATACAAATTACTGCTGTGACATCAGCTCTTCACTCCATACCAAAAGATGATCTCTGCAAGTCCTTCCCTTCATTGGCTAATCGTGCCACTTCTTGTATTAACACAGGAGGAAAGTACTTCGAATAAATATGAAGTCATACAAAGAACTGCGACAACAGCTCTTCACTCCATACCAAAAGATGACCTCTGCAAGTCCTTCCTTCCGTTGGCTGATCGTGCCACTTCTTGTATTAACACAGGAGGAATGTGCTTCGAATAAATATGAAGACATACAAAGAACTGTGACATCAGCTCTTCACTCCGAAGCAAAAGATGACTTCTGCAAGTACTTCCTTCCGTTGGCTGATCATGCCACTTCTTGTATTAACACAGGAGGAATGTACTTCGAATAAATATGAAGACATACAAAGAACTGTGACATCAGCTCTTCACTCCGTAGCAAAACATGACTTCTGCAAGTCCTTCCTTCCGTTGGCTGATCATGCCACTTCTTGTATTAACACATTAGGAATGTACTTCGAATAAATATGAAGACATACAAAGAACTGTGACAACAGCTCTTCACTCCATACCAAAAAATGACCTCTGCAAGTCCTTCCTTTTCGTTGGCTGATCGTACCACTTCTTGTATTAACACAGGAGGATCGTACTTCGAATAAATATGAAGACATACAAAGAACTGTGACATCAGCTCTTCACTCCATACCAAAAGATGACCTCTGCAAGTCCTTCCTTTCATTGGCTAATCGTGCCACTTCTTGTATTAACACAGGAGGAAAGTACTTCGAATAAATATGAAGCAATATAAAGAACTGTGACGTCAGCTCTTTACTCCATACCAAAAGATGACCTCTGCAAGTCCTTCCTTTCGTTGGCAGATCGTGCCACTTGTTGTATTAACACAGGAGGAATGTGCTTCGAATAAATATGAAGACATACAAAGAACTGTGACATCAGCTCTTCACTCCGTAGCAAAAGATGACTTCCGCCAGTCCTTCCTTCCGTTGGCTGATCGTGCCACTTCTTGTATTAACACAGGAGGAATGTACTTCGAATAAATATGAAGACATACAAAGAACTGTGACAACAGCTCTTCACTCCGTAGCAAAAGATGACCTCTGCAAGTCCTTCCTTCCGTTGGCTGATCATGCCACTTCTTGTATTAACACAGGAGAAATGTACTTCGAATGAATATGAAGACATACAAAGAACTGTGACATCAGCTCTTCACTCCGTAGCAAAAGATGACTTCTGCAAGTCCTTCCTTCCGTTGGCTGATCGTGCCACTTCTTCTATTAACACAGGAGGAATGTACTTCGAATAAATATGAAGACATACAAAGAACTGTGACATCAGCTCTTCACTCCGTAGCAAAACATGACTTCTGCAAGTCCTTCCTTCCGTTTGCTGATCATGCCACTTCTTGTATTAACACAATAGGAATGTACTTCGAATAAATATGAAGACATACAAATACCTGTGACAACTGCTCTTCACTCCATACCAAAAGATGACCTCTGCAAGTCCTTCCTTTCGTTGGCTGATCGTACCACTTCTTGTATTAACACAGGAGGAATGTACTCGAATAAATATGAAGACATACAAAGAATGTAACATCAGCTCTTCACTCCGTAGCAAAAGATAACTTCTGCAAGTCCTTCCTTCCGTTGGCTGATCATGCCACTTCTTGTATTAACACAGGAGGAATGTACTTCGAATAAATATGAAGACATACAAAGAACTGTGACAACAGCTCTTCACTCCATACCAAAAGATGACCTCTGCAAGTCCTTCCTTTCGTTGGCTGATCGTACCATTTCTTGTATTAACACAGGAGGGTCGTACTTCGAATAAATATGAAGACATACAAAGAACTGTGACATCAGCTCTTCACTCCATACCAAAAGATGACCTCTGCAAGTCCTTCCTTTCATTGGCTAATCGTGCCACTTCTTGTATTAACACAGGAGGAAAGTACTTCGAATAAATATGAAGCAATATAAAGAACTGTGACGTCAGCTCTTCACTCCATACCAAAAGATGACCTCTGCAAGTCCTTCCTTTCGTTGGCAGATCGTGCCACTTGTTGTATTAACACAGGAGGAATGTGCTTCGAATAAATATGAAGACATACAAAGAACTGTGACATCAGCTCTTCACTCTGTAGCAAAAGATGACTTCCGCCAGTCCTTCCTTCCGTTGGCTGATCGTGCCACTTCTGGTATTAACACAGGAGGAATGTACTTCGAATAAATATGAAGACATACAAAGAACTGTGACAACAGCTCTTCACTCCATACCAAAAGATGACCTCTGCAAGTCCTTCTTTTCGTTAGCTGATCGTGCCATTTCTTGTATTAACACAGGAGGAATATACTTCAAATAAATATGAAGACATACAAAGAACTGTGACATCAGCTCTTCACTACGTAGCAAAAGATGACCTCTGCAAGTCCTTCCTTCCGTTGGCTGATCATGCCACTTCTTGTATTAACACAGGAGGAATGTACTTCGAATAAATATGAAGTCATACAAAGAACTGCGACAACAGCTCTTCACTCCATACCAAAAGATGACCTCTGCAAGTCCTTCCTTTCGTTGGCTGATCGTACCACTTCTTGTATTAACACAGAAGGAATGTACTTCGAATAAATATGAAGACATACAAAGAACTGTGACATCAGCTCTTCACTCCGTAGCAAAAGATGACTTCTGCAAGTCCTTCCTTCCGTTGACTGATCATGCCACTTCTTGTATTAACACAGGAGGAATGTACTTCGAATAAATATGAAGACATACAAATTACTGCTGTGACATCAGCTCTTCACTCCATACCAAAAGATGATCTCTGCAAGTCCTTCCCTTCATTGGCTAATCGTGCCACTTCTTGTATTAACACAGGAGGAAAGTACTTCGAATAAATATGAAGTCATACAAAGAACTGCGACAACAGCTCTTCACTCCATACCAAAAGATGACCTCTGCAAGTCCTTCCTTTCATTGGCTAATCATGCCACTTCTTGTATTAACACAGGAGGAATGTACTTCGAATAAATATGAAGACATACAAAGAACTGTGACAACAGCTCTTCACTCCGTAGCAAAAGATGACCTCTGCAAGTCCTTCCTTCCGTTGGCTGATCATGCCACTTCTTGTATTAACACAGGAGAAATGTACTTCGAATGAATATGAAGACATACAAAGAACTGTGACATCAGCTCTTCACTCCGTAGCAAAAGATGACTTCTGCAAGTCCTTCCTTCCGTTGGCTGATCGTGCCACTTCTTCTATTAACACAGGAGGAATGTACTTCGAATAAATATGAAGACATACAAAGAACTGTGACATCAGCTCTTCACTCCGTAGCAAAACATGACTTCTGCAAGTCCTTCCTTCCGTTTGCTGATCATGCCACTTCTTGTATTAACACAATAGGAATGTACTTCGAATAAATATGAAGACATACAAATACCTGTGACAACTGCTCTTCACTCCATACCAAAAGATGACCTCTGCAAGTCCTTCCTTTCGTTGGCTGATCGTACTACTTCTTGTATTAACACAGGAGGAATGTACTTCGAATAAATATGAAGACATACAAAGAATGTAACATCAGCTCTTCACTCCGTAGCAAAAGATAACTTCTGCAAGTCCTTCCTTCCGTTGGCTGATCATGCCACTTCTTGTATTAACACAGGAGGAATGTACTTCGAATAAATATGAAGACATACAAAGAACTGTGACAACAGCTCTTCACTCCATACCAAAAGATGACCTCTGCAAGTCCTTCCTTTCGTTGGCTGATCGTACCATTTCTTGTATTAACACAGGAGGGTCGTACTTCGAATAAATATGAAGACATACAAAGAACTGTGACATCAGCTCTTCACTCCATACCAAAAGATGACCTCTGCAAGTCCTTTCTTTCATTGGCTAATCGTGCCACTTCTTGTATTAACACAGGAGGAAAGTACTTCGAATAAATATGAAGCAATATAAAGAACTGTGACGTCAGCTCTTCACTCCATACCAAAAGATGACCTCTGCAAGTCCTTCCTTTCGTTGGCAGATCGTGCCACTTGTTGTATTAACACAGGAGGAATGTGCTTCGAATAAATATGAAGACATACAAAGAACTGTGACATCAGCTCTTCACTCTGTAGCAAAAGATGACTTCCGCCAGTCCTTCCTTCCGTTGGCTGATCGTGCCACTTCTGGTATTAACACAGGAGGAATGTACTTCGAATAAATATGAAGACATACAAAGAACTGTGACAACAGCTTTTCACTCCATACCAAAAGATGACCTCTGCAAGTCCTTCTTTTCGTTAGCTGATCGTGCCATTTCTTGTATTAACACAGGAGGAATATACTTCAAATAAATATGAAGACATACAAAGAACTGTGACATCAGCTCTTCACTACGTAGCAAAAGATGACCTCTGCAAGTCCTTCCTTCCGTTGGCTGATCATGCCACTTCTTGTATTAACACAGGAGGAATGTACTTCGAATAAATATGAAGTCATACAAAGAACTGCGACAACAGCTCTTCACTCCATACCAAAAGATGACCTCTGCAAGTCCTTCCTTTCGTTGGCTGATCGTACCACTTCTTGTATTAACACAGGAGGAATGTACTTCGAATAAATATGAAGACATACAAAGAACTGTGACATCAGCTCTTCACTCCGTAGCAAAAGATGACTTCTGCAAGTCCTTCCTTCCGTTGACTGATCATGCCACTTCTTGTATTAACACAGGAGGAATGTACTTCGAATAAATATGAAGACATACAAATTACTGCTGTGACATCAGCTCTTCACTCCATACCAAAAGATGATCTCTGCAAGTCCTTCCCTTCATTGGCTAATCGTGCCACTTCTTGTATTAACACAGGAGGAAAGTACTTCGAATAAATATGAAGTCATACAAAGAACTGCGACAACAGCTCTTCACTCCATACCAAAAGATGACCTCTGCAAGTCCTTCCTTTCATTGGCTAATCGTGCCACTTCTTGTATTAACACAGGAGGAAAGTACTTCGAATAAATATGAAGACATACAAAGAACTGTGACATCAGCTCTTCACTCCGTAGCAAAAGATGACCTCTGCAAGTCCTTCCTTCCGTTGGCTGATCGTGCCACTTCTGGTATTAACACAGGAGGAATGTACTTCGAATAAAATATGAAGTCATACAAAGAACTGCGACAACAGCTCTTCACTCCATACCAAAAGATGACCTCTGCAAGTCCTTCCTTTCGTTGGCTGATCGTACCACTTCTTGTATTAACACAGGAGGAATGTACTTCGAATAAATATGAAGACATACAAAGAACTGTGACATCAGCTCTTCACTCCGTAGCAAAAGATGACTTCTGCAAGTCCTTCCTTCCGTTGACTGATCATGCCACTTCTTGTATTAACACAGGAGGAATGTACTTCGAATAAATATGAAGACATACAAAGAACTGTTACATCAGCTCTTCACTACATACCAAAAAATAACCTCTGCAAGTCCTACTTTTCGTTGGCTGATCGTGCTATTGATTATATTAACGCAGGATGAATGTACTTCTAATAAATACGATGACATACAAAGAACTGTGACATCAGCTCTTCACTCCATACCAAAAGATGATCTCTGCAAGTCCTTGCCATCATTGGCTAATCGTGCCACTTCTTGTATTAACACAGGAGGAAAGTACTTCGAATAAATATGAAGTCATACAAAGAACTGCGACAACAGCTCTTCACTCCATACCAAAAGATGACCTCTGCAAGTCCTTCCTTTCATTGGCTAATCGTGCCACTTCTTGTATTAACACAGGAGGAAAGTACTTCGAATAAATATGAAGACATACAAAGAACTGTGACATCAGCTCTTCACTCCGTAGCAAAAGATGACCTCTGCAAGTCCTTCCTTCCGTTGGCTGATCGTGCCTCTTTTTGTATTAACACAGGAGAAATGTTCTTCGAATAAATATGAAGACATACAAAGAACTGTTACATCAGCTCTTCACTACATACCAAAAAATAACCTCTGCAAGTCCTACTTTTCGTTGGCTGATCGTGCTATTGATTATATTAACGCAGGATGAATGTACTTCTAATAAATACGATGACATACAAAGAACTGTGACATCAGCTCTTCACTCCATACTAAAAGATGACCTCTGCCAGTCCTTCCTTTCGTTGGCTGCTCAGGCCACTTCTTGTATTTACACGAAAGGAATGTACTTCGAATAAATATGAAGATCAGCCAACGAAAGGAAGAACTAGCAGAGGTTATCTTTTGGTATGGAGTGAAGAGCTGTGACATCAGCTCTTCACTCCATACCAAACATCAGCTCGTCACTCCATACCAAAAGATGACCTCTGTTAGTTTTTCCTTTCGTTGGCTGATCGTGTCGCTTCTTGTAGTAAAGCAAGCAGGAGAAATGTACTTCAAATAAAATATATGCACCTAAGTTTTCCTGCGTTTCCATTAGTTTTTTTAAAATAAACATCAGTTTCATTATTTAACTGCGTCACTGTATACAATATAACTAACGTAAGGCGTACGTAAATTAGAATTCCGGCCAATAGCTTCTGGTTTCGCATAGGCAATAGTTTGGTTTCACTGAAAGCGTTCTGTGTCACTATATATGTCTTTAAACTGAGTAAAGCGCAGTTTATTCGTTCATAAAACAGCTTAGCGTTAAAGCTAAGGAGTGTGTATCCATTTACTTCGCTTAATGGTTTCATACACAAGCAGTTAATTATGTGAACTCACATCTCCATCTGAGCACACACTCTTCTTCCTCGGCCTGGAACAAAGCTCGAAGTGTCGTTAATAATCTGTTGCTTTTTCTCACCTGCATGATGTGTGTCCAGATCTCATCTCTAAAAATACGACTCCAAAATTATCTAGCAAAGTTTTACGTAAACAGTAATAAACTCGGGCGAATGAATTCATTCCCACGCCTCAGAGAGACTTCTAGTAACAGAAAAATTGTCAACAGCCGCGAAGCTTGACTTCGGACATTTACAGAAACGCCAGGAAAGCGCTTAAAATGACTTTGCCGCCTTTGTATTCGCTCTTTGAAATAAAAAACAGGAGCTATCACATTAGCAACAGTAATTGAATAAAATTTAATTTTTGATCACTTATTTTTTATACTCTAAGCATTTCATCAAACTTTTTCGAGTGCGACATTAACAATATCAGTCACACAATTTCTTACCAAGAATCTTAACACATCATTCCTAGAATTTGTATCTGGCCTCATCTATGCAGAGAGAAAGCACTTTAGCTGAAAGTAAGCACAAAGTGTTCTTCTCCACCAGGACTTTACGAATTGGGAGGAGGGGGTGGACATTTGGTCTGTTGATGCCCATTCGTGATTCTCATTACTTGTGGTGAAATGAAGCTGAAGATTTCGGTTCGTTCCACAGCAAGAAATGTTATAGCGTATATAGAAATATATTATGCCATTGAAAGTTATACTTTGTTCCCCTTTCGCTAGGAGATATAAGTACAAAATAGCGGAAAATTAATCGTTCCTCCGTTGTTAATATTGTAAGCAGCGAAACTAGGATTTTCAAAGGAAAGTGTCACTATATCATGAATCCATACATCTAGTTCAGACGATTGAAAAGGAATAGTTTGCGAAAATAAATTTCGACAACTTTTACCTACACTCAGTTTGCATCCATAATTAATCAAAGGTAGTTAGTTATTCAACCATATACCCATCTGGACGTCTACAGTCAATCTGTAGCTTGCACATATTTCTATTATACTGTATACCTCATTTTAATTTTCAGTGAAACGATGAGAACGTTCTCTTGCACACACTTTTGATGGATTCACAATCATAGCTGTTAAAACAATCATTGCCGCAGTTTTTCATCGTTAAATGTAAACAAACTGTCGCTCTTGCATATGATGACAGTGTTTATTTATTTAAAGTCTGATCCGCTAAGTTCCTACTCTCTCAGACATCCACGAAGAAAAGAATGTTAAATAGAACTGTGACGTCATGATCCTAGTCTCATTTTGCATTCCCTCAGAATTCTTAAACCATCAGGTTTTCACGGGAATTTGTAGACAACGCTGCCGTTTAAGCATCGCTCAATGGAAAAGATATACTCACCACAGGAATATTAGCACCAAAACATGATTTTTCCCCCTTTGTTTATACAGCTGCCTATCAAACTAATGGAAACACTTATTTAAAATAATATGTGTATACTAGAAATTCGAATTTCTTTGTGTAGAATAGAAAACCAAAGTTTCCAAGCTTTCGCACATCAACGAGATGGCTTTTTCAAGGAAGGTAGACAGCAAACTGAATAATAGAACGCATCAACAATTTGAACGCAGTGTCTTGACTTGACGATAAACGAACAGATATGAATGTAATTATTCATTCAAAGACTCGAGGTGTCATGTTCCTTTAGCACGCAGAAACATGGAAGGAAAACAAAAGGTATTCACTATTTAAAGAACTGGTTCCAAACTCGTGCCAACTCCAACGAGACGTTTTCACTGCATGCCTCGCTTTTGGAAAGGATTTCCAAATTTTTGCGAATGGCAGTAGATTTTGGGGTGGAGTGGGAAGCTAATTTCTTTAGGTCATCGCGCATAGCGGCAGCTGACTTGAACTTAAGCTCTCTGGATAGGTCCATATTTACTTTACCGTTCTTTATGTCCTTTCTATGTTCGTTGTCTTTAATTCTAAATAAACGTTTAGTCATTCCAATGTAGCATCACTTGGAGGTGTGGATATTGTAGAGGGATGATACAAACACCTGCTCCATATTGGACAGAGAGGGCTTGTCGGTGTTTCCCTTAAGCATTTCACATAAAAATATCGGACGACTGATCCCGACACCGAGGTTATCTCCTTGAGAGCGTTCTTCAGCTGAGAAGAACCGCTTGGTATGTAGGGAAATAAACGCAGGTAGCGTAGCTTCCTTGAGAGAGCCATCTGGTTTAGGTGCAAAAGCTTGGAAACTTTGATTTCTATTCTACACCAAGAAATTCGGATCACTATAGATGGTGAGTCGAAAGTTTTGCAATATTTGAATCACTTTATATCTTCATGCGTACCTTTACGACGAACGCTGACTAGCATTCAAAGTATTGGCCATCGTGTAGCACCGTATTTAGCCATCTGTCCGCCAGATAGGCATTGACAATGGGCATATATGACCTCATCTGACCATTCCAAATAAAGAAGCAACTAACAACAATTTAAGGAAGACTAGAACGGCGTAGCAAAATAATGTCATCGACAATTTTCATCAATTTTTAATACTAGACAAAATTATTTTTTTTTGGGGGGGTGCTCTTTGCTCCCCCTCTGGGTACGTTAATGATGCCATGCTATGGTGCCCGCAGCATCAAAGATCCACTTCCATATTTCACAGTCGGAACAAAACAGTTCCGACTGTGAAATATGCCCCCGAGAAAGACGTTTAATCCCGATGAAACTCTGCATGCAAGTACCTCAGGGACGAAATTGCAAATGATAAAGAAAAAAAAATAGCGAACAGCCACTAAATAGTGGCCTGCCACAGCGCATTGGAATCACGCATTGAGGAGAGTATATCAAGAGCAAAGCTCGCACGCAGGGACAATTGTGAAAATGGATTGCAGTTGCATTAACCTCCACGGAGAGTGAAGATGCCTCGACTTCGGATCCATGCACAACACGAGCAGCTGAGCGAGTTTGACAGAGGGCGTATAATTTGCGCTCAGAGATGCTGGTTTGTCAAGTCGCCATATCGCCATGCATTTGGGTCGGGGCAATGGGACAATGTTGACGCCAATGAGGACACAATGAGGGCAGTGGACGGCCGAGGACAGCGAGTGCAAGGACACAACGAGGGCAGTGGATGGCTGAGAGCAACGACACAACGTAAAGATCAAGCGATTGTGAAAGCTTCAAGAACAAAAGCAAATTCGTCGCTATCGACGTCCGTGACCATGTTGCGTCATCAACAGGTACGGAAGTGGTAATCCGGACCGTTGCCAGAAAGACTTGCGGCACGGAGACTACATTCGAGGAGGCCAATCCGCAGCCTACCACTGACCAGCGAGCATCGCTGGAACCGATTAAAGTGGTTTCGGGCTCCGTCAACGTGAAATAGTGTCCAGTGGCGTTCGAGTTGTCTTCAGTGATAAGTCACGGTTTGCACTTGGCGACGATCACCAGGAGAGCAAAACCCGCACTCAGGGACAATTGCGGTTGCATTAACCTTCACGGAGAGTGACGCTGCCACGACGTCGGTTCCGTGCCCAACACGAGCAGTTAAGCGAGTTTGAGAGCGGGCGTATAATTGGGCTGAGAAGTGCTGGTTGGTCAAGTCGCCGTATTGCCATGCATTTGGGTCAGAGAGACGCGGCGGTCGGACGACGTTAACACCAATGGGTACAGGAGGATACAACCCAACGGCAAAAAAGCGGTGGACGGCCGAGGGCAACGACGCAACGCGAGGATTAGTCGACTGTGAGAGCTTCAAGAACAAAACCAAATTCTTTTCTCTCGACCATCCCTGCCCCTGTTGCGTCTTCTACAGGTACGGAAGTGGCCATCTGAACAGTTGCCAGACGACATGCCACACGGAGACTGCATATGTGTCCGGAGACGAGTCGGCCACCGCACGGATCCTGCCTTTATGGTAGGAAGGCACATGGCTCTCACACCGGGAGTGACTGTCTGGGGAGCCATTTCCTAGGAGAGCCGGACACCCTTGTTAGTTCTCCGTACCTCCCTGACAACTCAATTGTACTTCAAGGACATTCTACGACTTCTTGTTTTGCCATTCCTGTCGCAGCGCTATCGAGAATTTTTGAACAGGATGATGCCTGGCTACCGACGGCACGGCTCTTCAAGACCTGCTCCTTAATGTTGATATCGTTCCATGGCCATCCCTATCGTCCGATCTCTCACCGATCGAACTTTTTGGGACATGATGGGATGCCACCATTGCCCATCCCGAAGCGCCGACGAACTAGCGCACAATTTGAATACCATCTGGCATAATATATCTCATGATAGTATCTGTGAACTGTACGCGTCTATGCCACGCCCGGCAGCTGCTTGTATCCAATCCAGAAGTGGTGTTACATCGAATTGACTTGTTCCTGTCGTGTAGCTGTTTTATCCGAATAAATAACCCAACTGCTCTGAAATTGCAAACATTTTGTTTCCTATACATGCACATTACACATGCCAATTTTTATCTAGATTGAATTATCTGTGTCCTTTTTCTTTTTTTTTTTTTTTTTTTTTTGCAGAGAGTGTGTTTTCCGCAGTGAACTGCAATTAGGTTTGAACATCGAACCCGAAACGGGGATTGCAGTAGAACAGCGCAGCCCTCTTACATACCATTCACGACTGAGATGACGCATGTGTTAAATATGTAAGTTACAGCGACAGACTTCGGAAGCGTATCTCAGGCATTGGAACATCCCGCTTCGGAGTAGGAAGACGTGATTCGAATTCCACGACCAGCAAAAAGGGCATTTCTTCGCACCATTTCTAGTAACAAGCAGAAGCATTTAATAAAATACTAACAACATAATTTGCATATAAGTTCAATATTTAGATAACAATATTGCTACACGTGGTCATGTTAAGGAAGCAAGTCTTTGATACTAGTGAAAGCATTCTTTCCATATCTAGGGTATCTCTGCGGTGTTCTACTTTCCTTCCCTTCTTCTTCCGAAGTTGTTTACACCTTTAAGTTCTCCAAATTTTTCGACTTGTGCGCTTTTAATAAAGCATGCATTTATAACAGTGCGATACTTATTATTCTTTATTTCTGTTTGCATTTGTTCTCTTCGATGGCAACTTCCAAAACAGATCGCAGACGAGTCCCATCAGAAAAAGAAAAAAAAAAAAAGAAAGAACGACTTCACGAAGAGGGAAGCAGAACAGACTAATACGATTTCTACGACTTTCTTTTCTGAACTGAGCAACGCAAAAAGAGTAACCAAAACGAAAGTAAAGACTAAAGTGAAAAAATAATAAAAGGAAGATCAAAGGATAAAAGGAAACAAAAAAGAAGGAATACTGTGATGTAATAATTCAGTGCATTTGAGATAAGAAAAACTCCAGCAGCTCAATGGTGGCTTAAAGAATAGAATGGACAGAGATAAAAATTGATAACTGTGTTGTAGAAGAGAGAACGAAAAAAATACTATCTACAGGGAAAGAAGGAGAGAAAGAGAGAGAAAGCGAAAAAACCTCCAGTTAACGATGTACGACTTCAGAAAATTCGCAAGACCGCAGCAATGCCTCGTGAACACCCGAGAGAATAGAAGCCATTTCATTCAATGACATTTACGAAGTGTATCTGGTTGAAGTTCCGTGTTTATTACTTGATGCTGTATTTTTAGCTCCCTTACACGGGGGAAAAAAAGAAAAGAAATACTGCGTGATTTTGCAAGACGGGTTAAACTTCGAGTTGTCGTTCATCCTTCAGCTACATTTACAGCGTTAGAAAAATGTAATAATCTAAAGATAAAAGAAATCTACCCGTAAAAGTAGGCGATACAAATGAAAGTAGTTTTCCTTAATGTAGTTAGTGTAAGACCACTTTTTAAAAGTACAGGATTTCCCCTGCTATCCGAAAGCTGAGCGTTCCTATGAAACCTTTCGTAAGCCGAAATGGCGTAAAGCGAAGAAGCAATTACCATTGATTTATATGGAATTTTTTTTTTGGAGAGGTACCAGCTTGTTCTTTGTGACGTTGGCGAAAAGACCCCAACTCGAATAGCCAACTCAGGGTTGAATTCAGAGAACTTTTCCTGATGAGGGGGGGGGCAATTACAATATTTGGGGGGTTGAAACTTGTCTGATTTATATACATATAATCACAATGTTGTTATTTATATATACATTAAAGACATACAAAGGCTGTAGGCATCTCAAAGAAGCATGGAGAGGTGCGTGCTTGGTGTAACCAGGAGAGATAAGAAGCGGAACTCGTGGATCAGAAAAATTACAAGAGTGGAAGACATCATCATGATCAGAGTAAAATCCCTGAAATGGCAATGGGCTGGACATACTGCCAGAAGAACAGACCATCGATGGACAGTCGAAATTTTAGATTGGATTTCAAGGAACAGGAAAATACCCAGAAGAATCCCACATGGGGGATGAGTGGATGAAATTCGAAAGTATGCAGGAATAACATGGAGGAGACTGGCACAAGACAGACCGTTGTGGAAGAGGCTTGGAGAGACCCTCGTCCAGTAGTGGATTGATAATGGTTGACAATGATGACAATGATGATATACATTAACACATATAAAATATCTTAAATAGAGTACAGAAATGTAATTATGCTCATGCATCGCAAATGCGAATTCCAAAAAATCTACACATACAAATGATTAAAAATGCAAAAAATGTTATGCCTTTGCTTTAATTTAGTAACGCACCACGGATTCCACCACGAGGTGGTGTAAAATATTGAAGATGCTAGTAAGATAATGCTGTGCTGGAGAAAATCCCCCCCCAAGACATTTCGAGTGGTAAAAACGTCCTCACCTTACTTGTTTTAGATTACTAAGGAATCATTAAAGCATTACCTGAAAACGCATAGTGTAAACCATCCCCCTGTCATTAAGGTTCAGCACCTTTAGATTATTTAGATTAGCACATAGTAAAGAAAAACAAAACTAACTAACCCTTTGTGTGCGTGAATGATAGTTTGACGTGCCTTTATTTTATTTTTTATTTTATTTTTTGTCACAGACCGTAAATCCCTTACCGCCATGGAAAAAAAGACCCTTTTTATTGGCAAAATTTCTTATAATTTGCTATTGTTAAAAATTGGCAAATATTGTGTTGTATTAGAAGTATCGTTAGCTGCACTGAAGCTTAACCAATTACATGGAAAGTCGGCATCCAGAAGACTGAAATAAAGCTGAATGCCAGCTTTCAAAATATGATGATGTATTGCAATGAAAAAATTTCTACTCTGTGGCATTGGATTTTTATTGCGGAAGTAGTCTGAGTTGTCAGTGCTTGAAAACTTGCCCCTTCAGCGAGGACTATTTGAGGCTTTAGTGAAGAATGAGAGAAATTTCAGACTGAATTCCCTATGGATGTTGTTTTTTTACTATTATAATATTTTCCCTCATTTTCTTAAGTTTTTCCTTTTAATGAATTTCTCCTAATACACAGCTATAAACGAAAAAAAAAGATTAAATACAAGGGGAGATCGTCCAAAAAGTACAAGAGGGGGGCGTTCATGGATTTTCGGCGGGGGGGCTGAGCTCCCCCAAATAGATGCCTGAAAAAATCAGTGGACCAACTGGAACCGCCAACTGTGGGCTAATCCCGCACACTGGTGTAAAAGACACAAAGGTACACTGAAGAGCAATTGAATTAGAGACAGCTGGCGTTATGCAAATGTGGCGCTGTGGGCGGCCCTGTAAACGGAAACAACATGACGTATGCAGCGATTTGACAATATAAGGAGTGATGCGACGGGAATCAGTAAGAGTCGGACGTGGTATGGGTAAGACGAAGGATCAAAGCGCATTTGATTGTGGACAAATTGTCGGGGCTCGACGAATGGGTAACTCCATCTCGGAAGTCGTGCAGGCACTGAGATTTTCACGAGCCACTGTGTCACAGGTGCACCGTGAGTACATCGAACCCGGTAAAACCATCCCTGCAAGGGCCAACTGCCGTAGACAACAGCGTGTGGATGAGCGCGGTCATCGTCGGCTAGCTCGCATTGTAACAGCGGATAGACGCGCCACATTGCAAGAAATCACTCGGCAATTTAACGCTGGTGCACAAAAACGTGTAAGCAGCCACACTATCCAGAACCATCTCCTCGCTATGGGGTACAGAAGCCATCGTCTCACGAGGGTACCGCTGCTGACCGCACATCACAAGGTGCAAAGATTAGCATGGGCGCGGGAACAACGCCACTGGACCCTATTCATGTGGAAAAATGTTGCCTGTACTAATGAGTCGAGATTCACGTTGGTACATGCGGATGGCATGATACGAGTACGGCGCAAACCACATGAAGCGATGGATCCTTCTTGCCAGCAGGGTACTCTTCAAGCTGGTGGGGGTGGCATTCTCGTCTGGGGACTGTTTGCGTGAACTGAAATGGTAGCCCTGGTACGTGTGACATCGTCCCTCACAGGTCAACGTTACCGGGATATCTTGGACGACCATTTGCTCTCGTTTGTGCGTCTTCAACATCCCACTGGGGACTTCATCCTGCAACAAGACAATGCACCGTGCCATCGCTCCCGAATTGTATCCGAATGGTTGGATGAACACTCCACCGATGTGACCTCGCTTCCTTGGCCAGCTAGGTCACCTGACCTCAATCCCATCAAGCACATCTGGGATGCCATCGAGAGAGATGTTCGAGGCTGTGACCCTCCTCCATCAAATCTTCGTGAACGTGGGAGCTTGTTCAGAGGTCGTGGATCAGTATGTCTTCCCAACGCTTCAGGTGTCTTGTCGAGTCCATGCCAAGACGAATCTCCGCCGTCATCAGGGCGAAAGGTGGTGCTACACGTTACTAGACAGGTATCTCTAATTCAATTGCTCTTCAGTGTATAATGCTTCGGACTCTAGTGTGGGATATGATGGACCTGCCACATTTAAGAAGGAGATATGAAGCTTACTAAGAATTTTTCAGCCCAAGTGGCAGGAAGAAGAGGCAGAGGAAGGCCAAGGAAGTCATGGGAGGATCAGATTCAGGAGCGTCTGCATGAGAAAAGTTTATGAGTATGAAGTACAGGAGGTCTTGTGTTCGTGGTGTGATGGATGACAGTGAAGCCCGAGTTGTGTCAAGATCGCTGTAAATGGAGAAGTTTGATACGGGAACAGTAAGTGAATAATCACTTGCTGTTGCCGTATCAAAGAAATACAAACTGGTAGTTTATGATTCTTTGTGGAGCAAACCTCTGAATATCAGAGAACAGCTTAGTGGTATGTATGATCAACATTTTTGAGCATTCCCTGACCCAAAAAATAACCTACCAAATCATACCAAATCATTATCGTCCTTGTCAACCATTATCAATCCACTGCTGGATGAAGGTCTCCCCAAGTTTATTCCACAACTGTCTGTCTTACGCTCGTCTCCCCCGTGTTACCCTGGCATGCTTTCGAATTTCAGCCATCCATCTCCCATGTGGTCTTCCTCTGGGTGTTTTTCTGTTCCTTTGAATCTAGTCTAAATTTCGGTTTATGGAAACATGACCAGCCCGTTGCAATTTCAGGAATTTTACTCTGATCATGATGTCTTCCACTTTTATCATTTCCTTATCCACGAGTTGCTCTTCTTATCCCTACTGGTTACACCAAATATGCATCCCCCCACGCTCCTTTCAGTTGTCTGCAGTCTTTGCATGTCTGTTTTAGTTAAGGTCCATGTCTCTTCTCCATATCTAAGAACTGCAAGGATGCATTGATTAAACACTTTTCTTTTAAGATATAATGGCATATTGTTTGTGACGTACACTGGTGTGCAAAAATTAAGGACGAAAAGGAGAAATTCGCATAACAGCGGAACGAGCAGGCAGAACGGACCGAAAGACCACTCAGGAGATAGACTAGGGTCCGGTACGGTAGGGCATGCGCATATATGCAGCATGACGTGGGGGGAGTGTCGGAAGGGTATAAAGCACACGGGTGGTGTACGCTCAGCAATTCGGTGAAAGCTATTGCACGGTGTACATCGGTTTGAAAGACGTCGAGTTGCTGCCACCGTGTGATATGGCGAACAGGCAATCCAGAAGACGACATCTGAATGACTTTACCCGCGATCGCGTCAGTGGGAAGTTGGAAGAAGATCAAAGTGTGACTAGTGTGCCCGAGGAGTTCGGGATCGCTCACAGCTTCGTTTCACGAGCTTGGAGAGCATTTCAGACGACAGGAACAGCTGTCCGAGAGTTTAGCAGTGGTCTTCCACGAGCAACCACGGCGGCGGACGACGGGTATATTTTCCTACAGGCGAGAAGAGACAGACAACAGACAGCGGAAGAAATCGCAAGGTACATGCAACAGACAACTTGACGTCCGTTATCGTGTTTTATCGTGGCCAGGAGGCTGCACAAACAAAGGTGGTCTATTTGCACAGCGACCAGTACGGTGTGTGCCAGTAACGCCTGCTTATCGGAGACGGCGGATTCTGTGGTGCCAGGAACACAAATATACACATCAGCAATGGGGTCCAGTTCTCTTTGTTCTCTTTACAGATGAGAGCCGATTTAGTCTGACGAGCGATTCTGGACGTATACACATCTGGAGAGAGCAGGGAACACGTAATCACACTTCCAACATCATCGAAAGGGACCGGTTTGGAGGTGGTGGAGTTCTCGTTTGGGGCGGTATCATGCTTGGTAGCCGTACTGACCTCCATATCTTCCAAGAAGGTTCAGTCACTGGTGTCCGCTATTGTACCGAGGTTCTCTTTCCTCACGTGCATCTGTTTAGAGGTTCTGTGGGTTCTGAGTTCCTCTTCATGGACGACAACGCTACACCTCACTGTACAGTGGCTGTCGCAGAGCTGTTGGAGAGTGAAGATATTCAACGCATGGATTGGCGCGCAAGGTCCCCGGACCTAAATCCAATCGAACATGTGTGGGACCTTCGCAGGAGACGCTTGGCAGCACTTCGCCAGCCGTCAGCAACGATTCCGCAGCTGCGATTGGCGCTACAAGAGGAATGGGCCGCGATCCTCGTCCTCAGCATGGACAGACGTTGTAAATCCTGCAACGCAGTCAGGTGTGATCATATCCCCTACTAAAGACTGGATTTTCCTTGGCAGCCGCCTGTCACATAGACGTTTCTGTCTTCTGTCCAGTTGTGCTCGAAGCTACTTTTTCAATAAAGTGCCTTTGTATCCTTTGGATTCCTTGTTTGGATGGTTTTGCTCACTTGTCCCATATTCTTACATCTTGGGGATCTTATGTTATGATTTGAGTCGATGTGGATCACTTCTGCACCACATTACATTCGAAAAACCGTCTCGTCCTTAATGTTTGCACTCCAGTGTACTACAGAAGTCAAAACATGTGTCAAGACCACAAATCTGCAGTGAGACCTTCTGTCTGCGTAGCTCAGTTGGGAGAGTGACTAACTCCGGAGTGAGAGGTCACGGATTCGATGGCCATCGCTCACAATTTTTTTTTCACATGTTCTTGAAAATTGTACTGTTTCTTCCAAAAGCTCTCGAGCCAAGTTTTATACGCAGATTAATTTCCTCATTAATGTGACCCTTTGCTTGATATCTGTAGCACAAAGTAAATGTAGGTATCTGTTATTTCGGTTACCAAATATAAGCCATAAAAGCCTAAAACAACACTAACACATAGCAAATGCAGGAATGGCATGGCAACACACACAGGATATAGATAAATACACATTTAATCCATTACTCGATGTTGACTAAAAGAGACCACTTTTCTAAAATAGTAACTTCGGCAGCTTTCAAGATCTTTTCTCTCTGCGTGTAAATCGTACGAATGGTAGACGCGGCAAGTTCAACACCTGCACAATGTCTTTATTCCGTTTTCCACAATCGAAGCGGTTAATTACGACCAGTTTTACGCTAAGCGTAACACCTTTACGAACTCTCTTAAGCTTTTCTGATACTTTTTGACACACCTTGCGAAGGGATTCACAAAATAAATCAAAATAAAGCACAGAGGCTTCAGTGGCGATGCCAGCCGGTTAGAACATGGGGGGGGCTAAGCATGATCGGAGAGTGGCACAAATTTTGAAGTGTTTGGGCAAACATTTTGGCAACAGATTCCGCTCATGTGCATTTTGCGCTACGCTGATAACGTTATTCCCAGTAAGAAAAAAAAGTCTTCAAGTGAATACTGTACGTAGTATTTATTCAATGTATGTGGCATGGGAACAATGGATTCGAATCTCTATGGCCTGTTATTATTTCTTCGCGATTTCAGCTTAATTATAGATCGTTTATTCCTTCCTTCGTTTTTTGCTTTCATAAGGCTGTTTAGCCCTCCAGGTGGCGCAGTGGTCTAAGCGATGGCTTCTGATCATTCGTCCGTGATGGGT
Organism: Macrothele yani; assembly: GCA_039090855.1. Lineage (NCBI taxonomy): Eukaryota > Metazoa > Arthropoda > Arachnida > Araneae > Macrothelidae > Macrothele > Macrothele yani. The sequence goes on along the minus strand of CM076991.1, from coordinate 103,966,057 downwards.
CAGGGTTCGAATCCCAGTGAGGCATGGATGTTGCGTTTGTCTTACGGCACTGACTCTCTCCCTTCTTCCCTGGAGTCAGTGACCCTAAGTTAGGGACGGGCGACTGCTTATAGCCCACGGAGTTGATCACGGTAGTAGTTAAACCTTCAATAAAAAAATAAAAAAAAAGGCTGTTCATGGATTTTAGTTTGGAACCTGACCAGGAATCTCTCTCTCTCTCTCTCTCTCTCTCATCGTTTAAAACTATAGTTTAAAAAATGCTGTGGTTCTACTACTGTCTTAGAAATTCGTTCAGAGAGCTTGCTCCATTTTTTTTTTTTTTTTTTGATTGGAGGTTTAATGACCACCGTGAGCAACTCAATGGGCTATAGGCAGTCGCCCGTCCCTAATTTAGGGTCACTGGTTCTAGGGAAGGGAGAGAGCCAGTGCCGTAAGACAAACACAACATCCATGCCTCACCGGGATTCGAACCCGGACCCCGTTCGGACGAATGATCAGAGGCCATCGCTTAGACCACTACGCCACCGGGGCGGCACTCCATTTTCCATAAGTACAAACGTTAAAATTATCAAAAAATTAATTTTATATAACAAAATTTCTGTGAATTCGTGAAATTCACACATATTTATACAAGTTCCCTAGTTACTGCCGCCCCGGTGGCGCAGTGGTCTAAGGCGTTGGCCTCTGATCATTCGTCCGTAAGGGGTGCGGGTTCGAATCCCGGTCAGGCATGGATGTTGTGTTTGTCTTACGGCACTGGCTCTCTCCCTTCCCTGGAACCAGTGACCCTAAATTAGGGACGGGCGACTGCTTATAGCCCATTGAGTTGCTCACGGTGGTCGTTAAGCCTCCAATCAAAAAAAAAAAAAAAAAGTTTCCTAGAATCTTAGAGGGTTGCAACGACATTTGTTCCAAATGCTTAAATATTTTTTTTTTTTTTGGGGGGGGGGGGGGGGGGCAGAGCTAAACCGAGGCCTCAAAGAAAAGTAGGGTGAGCTATAGCCCACCCCAGCCCTCCCGTAGCGTCGCGCCTAATATGCTTACAGACACAGTTCAGAGCTATGACGGCTTGATGCTCAACGTAGTTCCCTGGGAAGGAGCTTTCCAGCGCCACTCTTGCTGCTCGGGGTGCGCGCTGCTTCCATAACGGCTCGCTGCAAAACAAACGCTGAACGCTATTTTCGCTTTTCGCCTTTTTTTTCCGTCAAAACGGAAATCCTCTTCGTATTTCTTTCAGTCAGCGAAAACAGGTACTACTACTGTATGTCTTTCGTAAAAGTGAAGTAGCTTGAAATGAACTTTCGGAAAGAGGGAGAAACCTGTAACGTATTTTTTGGTTTATAAGTCAATAAGGAGTGTTAAGTCGAATGGATTCCTTCTTATCTTCATTCAGAGGCAAGTTGACCCTTAGTGTAAGATGAGGCTTAAACAAATCAGTTAATGTGTCAAAATTCTGTCACTATACACTATGTTCACAAAAACCACCGGACACCCCTTCAAAAGCAAATGAACGGATCCGTTGCGTTGTTAAGATACTCGGTACAGCTGCAAACGGTATAAAAGCAAGGCTGCAGCTAACCGCGGCATATTGCACTGTGAGGTTGTGGAAAATGTCGCAGCGGGAGAGAACTACCTTTGAGAAAGAAAAGATTCTTGGGTGTTACATTATTGGGTTGTCCATAAGAAAAGCCGAAAGGCGTTTAAACATACCCAAGTCAACTGTTTTGGATGCACTAAATAAGTGGAAGGCACATGGCGTGCTTGAAGCAGCAAAACGTATTGGCCGACCAAAGAAAACCAGTGATAGAGAACGTCGAAGACTCACGAGAGTCGTTACAGCTAATCGACGGAGTACGCACAAGATCTCAGTGTACAGGTGAGTACAAATGCTGGAACATCGGTATGTACACGTACCATTCACACAGAACTTCATTCCATGGGCTACCGTGGTCGTGCGGCTGCTCATAAGCCTTTCATCTCCACTCGTAATGCTACTCGTCCTTTAGCATGGTGACATTTATCGTGCACAGTAGATCAATGGAAACGGGTCCTATGGACTGATGAATCCAGATATATGATCCATCAGTCTGATGGCCGTGTGAGGGTATGTCGACAACCGAGAGAACGCTATTTACCACAGTGTACTGTTCTTACGGTCAAGTTTGGAGCTGGCAGTCTACTGGTGGGGGTGTTTTTAGTGGTATGGTCCCTGCACATTGGTTATCGTAGACAAACCTGTTAACCAGCACGTCTACCTCGATATTCTGGACAATTACGCCCTACCAACTCTGTGGCAATACCATGGAACCGAGCCTGGTTGGTACCAACAGGATAATCCACCGAGCCGTAGAACAAGGGCTGTTACGGCGTGGTTTAACGGTAATTCCCTATCCTGTGTGGACAGGCTAGCACAAAGCCCTAATCTTAATCCCATAGAGCACCTATGGGATGAATTAGAGCGCCGTATAAGAAGCTTGGAACCAAGGCCTTCTACTAAGCAACAGTTATCGGCAGCATTATGTACTGAATAGAAGCGGATACCTATCGCTGTGTTCCAAAATTTTGCCGAAAGCATGTCTTGAAGGTTCAGTGCATGCATTAAGGTCAAAGGTGGACCGACACTGTGCTAATGTATGATAATAAACACAATGTTGTGTTCCTCTCCTAGGTGTCCAGTGACTTTTGTCAATATAGTGTATATTCTTAATATTTTGTCGCAGTGATGTTTGCCCTCTTTATTTCTTGTTGCGTTATTTAATTAAATAAGAATAGTGCAAGGTTCAAAGAGCACCGTAGACATCATTTATTAATTGAATACAAGCGATTTTGTGGCTGATACGAAATTCTTTATTGGCAACGTATTTAAACTGATAGCAGGTCACCGGCGATCATCGACGTGAGCCTGAGTTCTTGGCTGGCTTCAAGCCCATGGACCGTTAACTGACTGTTTCCTCAATATTTCCGTATGCGCTAAGACCATCGTCCTCCCCGTCTCTCGGAAATCCTTCTTTAAATCGCATTAACCTTTCTCTCTCTCGCTCCTTCAGTCAGAAACTCCTAGCAAAAGCACATCATCTTCCTCCTTCTTCAAATACCCCTCCGTCCAGCGCATTGCCTCTTACGACAACCTCCAAACTTCGGCCTCCACCGCTAACCGATGAGCGTCACCAGAACACCGTTGCTAAACTCTTTTCTCATCCCCCAAAATGTCCATGGCCTAATAGCACTAGCCCAAAGGACCCATTTACTAAAGAACGGAAATACTTACTAATAAATGACCCTAAAGAGCAATCTTCTGTTGTAGATACCAGTACCCGGCGTCCGGTGCGTTATCATTCTCAAGGAAGATAGCCGACATACTAATTATTTCAGGAAACATGTGTTGGCTCCGCAAATAGAACCAAGAAATATATTCTTCAAAAGTTTCCTACGATTTCAACATTTAAAATATCCTGAAGTTCAAAGTTCTTACTTATTTGCATACTAAAATTAAGCCTTAACCACTAAACATTTCTAAGTATTTACAGGACATTAAAATTCATAAAATTAACCTCGTTCTCCACTAGCCTGTTCCATTAAAGTTATTATCACAGGTTATTCCTAATTACCACTGCTACAGATTCACTAAATATTAAAAGTCAGAGAAAATGAGGTAATTTTCTCATTTGGCTTTCAGCAAAAAGTTGAATTTTGTGAACTTTTTTCTTTCTTATGAACTGACGCTACCGTATTCTTTCCTTCTAACAGACCAGTACAAAAATCCAACAGCACTATGGTTTTAAAAAAGTTACACAGTGTGCCAAAAGTGAGATGCTTGCAGTCGTTCGCTGTTTTTTCTCAGAGTCCGACTGAAATCAAACATATTAGTAAAATCATGCAATGCATTCATGATGATACGATTTCCAACATATTATAAATCATTGCTCAAGTTATAAGGATAATGGCTGTGGAATAAATCTCGCTCCCGTGCCTAACCTTTGACCCCATTTCGATGATATTCAACAGAACCGGTTCAGTATACCCTCGGAACAACATAATAAAGTTTTGTCGCAATAGAAGCATTTTTAGTCAAGTTATGAGGATAATGGTTGTGGTATTAATCTCGCTCCTGTGTCCTGACCTTTGACCCCATTTCGATGATATGGTTCGGTATACCTCCGTAATAACATGATGACGTTTTGTCGCAATCGCAGCATTTTTGCGTAACTTATAACGCGTAACGGCGATGGAATGAATCCCGCTCCTATGTCCTGACTTTGACCCCATTTCGCTCATTTTCAATAGGGTTCTTCCCCAGGTTGTCCCCTACCACATACTAAAATTTCAGCGAAATCAAACGATTTTTACGAGAGTTATGGTGCGGACAGGCAGACAGACAGGCGGACAAAGCTGGAGCACATACGCTTCTTCAACCTACAGTTGGAAAGCGTAAAAAACAGCTTTTTATTTCAATTGAAAGCATGAAATAAATTACGATAAGCATAATAAATGGAAGCAAAGCTGACTTTAATTCAGCTGAGATATACAATTCAGAGCTTGACAGAGTATTAAAAAAAATGCCTTCGCTAGCCGCTCGTCGCTGTTGTTCTTAAAGCGCATGCGCCTCTGCCGGCAATCGATACGATTGAGTTTCAAAGTTTAATCAACGGAAGACATACTAGGTGCACCCATTGCAGTTCTGGCGGCCTTGCAAAGCCAGGGATGAATGCCACCTACAGGGTTTCGAAGGGGTCACGAAGCGTGTGCAATTAACATGCAACAGGTGCCACTCCACACCGATAATGGCAATTTTAATGTTTGTGTTAAACGGAAATATCCGTTTCAGCAGCTTTTAAGCAAGTTCTTAACGAGCCGAAAATTAAGTTTCGCACGCATTCGGAATGGTTTTATATGAACGGAATATTATGTTTCGGTCGCTCGAATCACGACCAAATTTAAGGCGTTATAATACATATGTCGCTCAAAAAGTAACGAGATTGAAATCATAACGCCAAAACAAACCCACGCAAAAAAATGCAGTTACCCGTGTGGGAACACCTGTAAGGTCAGTCACGTGACGACGCGTCGTTACAGGGCCCCGCTACATTTTGCTTGTAATAGACGGCATAGAGATCAGACGAGCTTCTGTAACCCAGTATGGATTTAAAACCGCAGCAAATAGCAGCTATATAATTTTGCGTGCTTTTGACTAAAACCGCAGCAGAAACTCACGAAATGATAAAAACAGTCTAAAAGCAAGATGCTTTGTCCCGTGCAAAATTTTTGAGTGGCACAAGAAATTTGTGAATGGTGAAGAGTGTCTGGAAGCCTCCAAAATCGACTACTTCGATAAAAAGTGAATTGTGTATGACCATTGTTAACACAAGTGGCTAACTTGAGCGTTGTGTGTACGTGTACCATATTACTACTTCTCAGTGCTGTAATGAAACTAAAGGATAATTAAAACTCTAAATTAATTTGAGGTAATTGCTTGTTTTCCATTTGTCAGCATGTTCAACAAATTACGATAGGTTCAAGTGACGTCCATAATAACCATGTTGTGCCATTAGAGTGAACTGTTACCGGTGCCTATTATTCTGAAGTTCTCAAAGGCTCTCTAAAGAAAAGAAAAAAATTCTCAAAATGCTCAAAATATGCACAAACTGGTTGGATTTTGTACCAAGATAATGCCTCTGCACATCGTGCTTTGGTTACCCAGCAGACTATCCACGACGTAGGCATCGAAACGACGGTGCATTCTCCGTATTCACCGGACACGGCACCGTGTGACTTCTACCTATTCCCTGAAATGAAAGAAAAACAACTTCCTGGGCGTCGGTTTGCATCAAATACTGAATTGAGCAATGCTGTGATGGTTATCCTGAACTACAATGGAGGAAGGGTTTCGAACACACCTTCCGGATGTTGACAGAAAGGTGAGCCGTTTGAATAAACAGCAAGAGAAACGCCCGAAGTGATTAAAACAGCCTTTAAAGAAGATGCTTTGTCACATGCAAGGGTTTCTGAGCTGCACAAGAAATTTCTGAATGGTGAACAAACAGTGTCTGGAAGATGCGGCACGCTCCGGTAGGCCTACGACATCAACTACTTCAATAAGAAGTTAGTAAAATCATGCAATGCATTAATTATGATACGCTTTCCAACACACCAGAAATCGTTACTCAAATTATTACTCACGTTATGGGGATAATGGCTGTAGAATAAATCTCGCTCCTATGGCCTGACCTTTGACCCCATTTCGAAGTTATTCAACAGAACCGGTTAAGTATAATTTCAAAACAACATGATGAAGTTTTGTAGCAATCGAAGCATTTTTACGTAAGTTATGACACATAAAGTTAATTGAATGGACCCCGCTCCTATGTCCTGACCTTTGACTCCATTTCATCCATTTTCAATAGGGTTCATCCCCAGGTGGTCTCCTACCGCATACTAAAATTTCACCGAAATCGAACCCTTTTTACGTGAATTATCGTGCGGACAGACGGATGGACAGACAGACAGACAGACGAACAAAGCTGGAGCATATACGCTTCTTCGACCTACGGTTGCAGAAAACTTCTGTACAGTGGATCATTGTGTATGACCTTGTTCCACAAGGGTTACCGGTGAGTATTACTCTGAAGTTCTCAATGGTCCACTAACGAAAAAATATTTTTGCGTATAAGATGTGATTTTTTACCGCATACTAAAATCCCCAAAACGCCCAGAGTATGCACAAACTAGTTGGGTTTTGCATCAAGAAAATGCCCCTGTACATTGTGCTTTGCTTACCCAGGAGGTAATTCAAGATCTAGACATCGAAATGTTGGCGCACCCTCCGTATTCACCGGACCTGGCACCGTGTGACCTTCACCTTTCTCTGAAATGGAAGAAACAATTTCGTGGGCGTCGATTTACATGAAATACTGAACTGAGCGATGCTGTGGTGGGTATCCTGAACCACATATCGAGGAAGAGCTTCGGAAACACCTTCCGGAAGTGGATAGAAAAGTGGGACCAATGCATTCAGGTAGAGGAAGAATACCTCAAAACTATGTAAGTGTAACTATGTTTACTGTATTACACTTCTGCCCCATGTAAAATCAATGTCGTTTATTTTTGAACGACCCTCGCATATAATTTTTCTCTCATTTCAATCACCAATTAAGAGGTAAATCCATGTGACGGCGTATAAGTCGAAGACCGAATTCCGGAAAAAAAAAAAAAAAAAAAATCACGTCTTATACGCAAAAAAATGTGTTAGTTCTTAATAACATATATTTCTTTTCTGGGTTTCATTACTTTCAAAAACATATTTATTCTGTTTCAGAGATAAACTAACCCCACGAACATATCTTTTTATTCCTGAGTATAACTAGTCTCAGGGTCATATCTGTATGTTTTAGTATCTAACTATTCTTAACAAACGTCATATCTGTATGTTTTAGTATCTAACTATTCTCAACAAACGTATCATTATTTTGTTTTCAGGGTCTAAATTTCCACACGTGGTAGTTATTGTCCATAGCTGAGCCCTCGCAACTGAGGATATAACTGCCAGAAAGTAAGAAAACTATTGCGTCGTGACATAATAGCTCAAATTTCATTCTTTGTATTTAACTTGTCTTTCAGTGAAATAAAAATGTATCTGTTCCTAAACGAAACTGTCCCTCTTTTTCATTTCATTGTGGAACTACTTACATCTCGTAATGAACAGTGCTTCTTTCAGGACTTTTTGGCCGGGGAAGGGGGCATATGGAACCTTAGAGGGGGCAAATTTTCCATTTGCTATATGCATAAATATAATTTTAACTACTATATTTATTTATATAGAAGTAATTACTATATATCTAGCACAGGGGCGCATTTAGAAGGGGACTTACCCCCTCCCGGAAAATGTTTCATGTTTTTGTTTTTGGTTAAAATGTGACTTACATTAGAAAAAAAATGCCTTAATTTAATAAAAATGTATCAACTTACATTAGAAAAAAATGCTTCAATTTTTCATTAACTTTAATTTTGTTCCAGATGGTGGATTTCAAAAACTTCCTTTTTTCGTCCCCCTCCACACCGAAGAAAAATTATATATACATCCCTGATATAATAATTATTTCTTCAAACATTTCAGGAATAACAAACTTTTTCCAGCTAAAGGAGGGAGGGGGGAGATTACCATTGTTCACCTTACTTCGGAAATCCAGCCAAACATTTCCCAACGAAACATTTCTGAAGGCTGTGATGAAAATATTTTCCGTAGCAAAATGTTGCAGTTTTAGATAAAGGCATTTCTCAAAGAACGGGCTGAAGGTTCTGATAAAGATATTTCCGTGTGCAAAATGGCATAAGGTTTGGGATCTTTTTTTTTTCTAGCGAAAATCTTTCAGTTCCAAACGTCTCACACTATTCTCCGTCTTTGTTACACAGCGGATGATGTAAATAGAATTATCTAATTCAATGAATCATATGCCACAGCAGTGACATTAGCATCAAAGTAACACAGCAACGCAAATTCCCACTAGAAAGACTTTAAAAAAAATCAAAGTAACACAGCAACGCAAATTCCCACTAGAAAGACTTTAAAAAAAAATCAAAGTAACACAGCAACTCAAATTCCCACTAGAAAGGCTTTAAAAAAAATCAAAGTAACACAGCAACGCAAATTCCCACTAGAAAGACTTTAAAAAAAAAAAAAAGGAAATGCGAAAACTAACTTGTTTTGTCGAATGAGCATGCGGAAACAAGTAATAAAAACTTTCTGAAAGGATTTCATAAAAGGGAATCAGGAACTCGAAGAATCTTGAGAATATTAGGAAGCGGGTAAGTGTGAGAAGTAAAAACTTCGAATATCCGCAGCCTGGCAGAACCTTATTTTTACAACTTAGAAGATTTACAAATTTAAGTTTCAAAAATGCATCAGTAAATTAGGTGTACAAAGTATAACACATTTATTAAACAAACTACATTTTTAGCACGTCTTTTGTAAAAAAGATCGTGCTTATGTTAATCGGTATGTCCGTCCGTCTGTACCCACGATATCTCTGCAACTATCAGTCCGATATGAAAAATTCTTTTTGCATTGGGAAGCTTGAAATATGAGAATGATGATCCTTTATTTCGTTTTTTTTACGATGTACAATTTAGCCGCAAGAGGGCGTAAGTGCAGATGATGTCGAATTCAAAAATACGTTTTATTCCACATATCTGCTTCTAAACATCCGATTGAAAAAAATAATTTTATCTTTCGATTCCATTATGTCGAAGAGTATTTTAGATATAGTTACTTTTTCAAATTACGAATATATTTTCCGCTAGGGGGCGTAAAAATAAATTACATTTTCCCCGAGAACTCTTCTTCTAAAGCTCCGATTTGAAAAAAAAATTATTCAGCGGATACGCCTCCTGATACGAAATCTTTTGCGTATAATTTCTAATTTTTGGTAAGGAATACTTTAGCCAACAGGGGGCGTAATCGTTAAATTTTGTTTCTGATGTATTTGCCATAAAATATGGGCTTTTAAAATATCGATTGAAAAAATTCTTTCGTGGGCTAATGCCACTCACATCGATAAACCTTTTCGGAATATTTTCTTCTTAAAATATTCCACAGTTTCTCCGCCAGGGGGTGTAGATGTATATCTTATTTTTCTCAATATCTCTACTTCTAGGAGTTCGATTTGAAAAATTCCTTCTTTGTTGGATAGTGTTTTTAGTGTGACATGTTTTTCAGATAATTTCAAAATTTTCAAGTAAATCATAGACTTTCCGCTAGGGAGCGTAGAGGTAAATTTGGTTTCCCCCTATATCTCTACTTCTAACTCTCCGATTTGAAAAATTATTTTTGCACAGGATACAGCTCCTGATGGGAAATCGTTTGCACATAATTTCTAATTTTTGAAAGAAAATGGTTTGGGCACCATGGGGCGTAAATTTTAATTTCCGCTTCTGATGCATTTGCAGCAAAATATGAGCTTCTAAATTCTCGATTGAAAAGAACGTCGTTTGTAGACCGACACTACTCATGTCAACAAACCTGTTAGAAACATTTGCTTCTTAAAATAAAGCATTGCTTCTACGCCAGGGGCGTAGATGTATATCTTATTTTTGCTAATATCTCTGCTTCTAGGAGTGCGATTTAAAAAATTCCTTCTTTGTTCGATAGTGTTTCCAGTGTGACATAATTTTCATATAATTAAAAAAATTTCAATTAATTCATAGACTTCCCGCTAGGGAGCGTAAAGGTAAATTGCTTTCCCCCTATATCTATGTTTCTAAATCTCCGATTTGAAAAAAAATTCAGCACCGGACACAGCTCCTGATGGGAAATCCTTTGCACATAATTTCTAATTTTTGTAAAAAATGATTTGGCCACCAAGTGGCGTAAATCTTAATTTCCGCTTCTGATGTATTTGCAGTAAAATATGAGCTTCTAAAATCTGGATTGAAAAAACGACGTTTGTTGACCAATAGTACTCATATCGACAAACCTTTTTGGAACATTTTCTTCTTGAAATAATGCATTGTTTCTACGCAAGGGTGCGTAGACGTATATTTTATTTTTGTCAATATCTCTACTTATAAGAGTCCGATTTGAAAAGTTCCTTCTTTGTTGGATAGTGTTTCCAATGCGAAATGTGTTTCCTATAAATTCAAAATTTTGAAGTAAATCATAGACTTTCCGCTAGGGGGCACAAAGGTAAATTGCGTTTTCTGCGTTATTTCTGCTCTTAAAACTCCGATTTAAAAAAATCTTCCTGTATCGCATACAAGACCTTACGGAAAATATTTTTCACATAATTTCTAATATTTGGTGAAGAATGATTTGGCCACCAGGGGGCATAAGTGTTAATATCTGCTTCTGATGTATTTGTAGCAAAATCTGGGATCCTGAAAACTCGACTAAATTTTTTGTTTTTCTTGGACCCATACGGCTCATATGAATAAACCTTTTGAGAATACTTTCTTCCTAAAATAATGCATGGTTTTCCCACCAGGGGACGTAAAGTCACATCTTACTTTTGTCGAAATCTCTGTTTCTAAGAGTCCGATTTGAAAATCTATTTCTACGTTAGAGAACGTTTCCGGTGCGAAATGTTTCTCATATAAATTCATGTTTTTCTTTAGTCTGCAACCAAAGGGCGTAAGCTCACGATTGAGTTTACAGCAATATCTGAGGGATTAAAAACCCGATTGAAAAACTTCTTTTTCCGTCAGATACTATTGTTTTTCATACCGGTTCCATTGACTTTGAATAGCTTTGATAAATTTATTTTGCGTCAGAACGGATTCAAAAGACGTGCTTATTACGGCCGAAAATTCGGTGTCATCTTTCTTGTTATAAATGCCACTGTTATTCGCGAGCAATATCTACAGATATTTCTACATGCTAGCTCATATGTTAATGAAATTCAAATTTCTAAATTGTAATTTATTGATCGAAATGGTGAAGAAATGCCGGCGAAATATATTTTCTCCGGCAGCAGCTGCGTTGAAATAAATAACATGGGAGAAAATCATCACTAATTCTTGCCGTCACTGAAAAGAGTCATGAATGCATTTTAGAAGGTGGAAACTCTTCCTTCAATGATATCAGCCTTACAAAGATAGCTCTATCAGTACGCACTTTAATTAGCAGAGAAAGTATCTTCGTTTTGTTAATATGAAGCTCGTTAACTGAAAAAAAAACGGACTTCGACTTTTCAGTTTTATTGTTTCGGTACTGAACATTACATTTACGATGAATTGAAATATGGCGTTTTTGTATTTCTGCACTTTCAGAGAAAGCAGCTTGTTGACGAAACTAGAAAAATCGACAAATCTCGTTTATGACTCATCGTTAAGAATGATTGATGATACGTGGTTTCAGAAAGCAGGAATGTTGAAAAAAAAACAGCAAAAAAAAAAGAAAAGTAAAAGATAAAAAAAAATGCAAATGAGTTTTTCTAATAAGGTCTTAAGAAACCAGATAACCTCAGAAGAAACGAGGTAACCGCTAAAACTTGCAGTCGTGGCGCAGTGGTCTAAGCGATGGCTTCTGATCATTCGTCCGGAAGGGGTCCGGGTTCGAAACCCGGTGAGGCATGGATGTTGTGTTTGTCTTACGGCTCTGGCTATCTCCCTTCCCGGGAAGCAGTGACCTTAAATTAGGGACGAACGACTGCTTATAGCCCATTGAGTTGCTCACGGTGGTCTTTAAACTTCCAATAAAAAATAAATAAATAGAAAAAAACCCTTGCAAAACGATTTCACAAAATTTGACGTCTTTAAACGAAACACAGTTTTGGGTGTGCGCAAGAGTTGTACCTGTTTTTCAAGATGCAAATTCCAAGTAAAAAGAAATAAATAACAAGTGCAATAAAATATGGAGCTTGTGGTGGCCAAAATGCTTGGAGGAATAGGCTATAAAATGACACCAAGTATGCAAGTGAGCCTCATTTGTAAAAAAAGTCACACAAGCGTTAACATGCGAGCAATAAGGATCACATTACTCATTGTTTGCTGAATGAGTTACACAAAGGAAACAATGCTGCTGAAGAGTTCCTCATCATTTGCGAGTTGTATGGCGAGGATGCTGTAAACGAAAGTGCGTGTTGCTGTTGGTTTAAAAAATTCCGTGGAGACAGAATCTGCAGAGATCAACCACGTTCTGGACGTCCATCAGAAGTTTCTGAACAGGATCTCAACTAAGCCATATCAAATGACAAACATATAACCGTTGAAGAATTATAAGAAAGGTTTTCTGTACGCCAACAAGAGTGAGAAAAAGAATGCATGCGCTTATGTTTATCACAAAGTGGGTACCACATGACTTGTCTTTAAGAAATAGATCGGACAGAATGACTACCCATCTTTCTGTGCTTGAGCGTCACAGAAATGAGCCTTTCTTGGAACGATTAGTTACGGGTGATAAAAAGTGGACTGTCAGCAGAGTTGAGGAGGCTGCACCATCGACTTCAAGAGGAGAGCTGGATCCGAGAAAGGTCTTGTTAAGTGTATCGTGGTATGTCAAGGGGGTGATAAATTGGGAGCTGCTTGCACCTAACCAAACGATAAGTGCGGTTCTGTACTGCCAACAGTTGGAAAGGCTGAAAGAAAAATGAAATCTAAGTGTCTAGCACTGGTTAATCGCAAAGTTGTCATCTTGCAACATGACAACGCAAGATTCCATACAGCTTTAGACACTCAGAGAAAATCACGGGACATTAGATGGAAAGTGTTACCTCATCCCCCGTATTCCCCAGACCTTGCACCAACAGACGACCACCTATTTCTATCTCTTCAGAACAACTTCGATGAAGTTGAAGACGTCGAAACTGCGTTAAAGAATTATTTGACTCCAAAATAGAGAAGTTCTACAGAAGGGAAATTCAATTACTGGGAGAAAGGTGAAAAGAAGTTATATATAATAATGGCAATTATGTTAAAGAATAAAAATGTTATTTATGCAAACAAAAATTTATTTGCTTCTCTACTAAAAGCACGGGTAGGACTTTTGCACATATCTGATACTAACTTACAGTACCGTCAGTTTCTCTTTCTCTGTACACGATACATCTGCATTTGTAACTCAGATTTAGAAAAATTACAATTTCAACAAGTAGCGCTAATGATGGCGACGACTCATACATTATCGATTTTTTTCATTGCAGGTTAACGACCACCGTGAACAACACAATGGACCATAAGCAGTCGCCCGTCTCTAATTTAGTGTCACTGGTTCCAGGGAAGGGACAGAGCTAGAGTCGTAAGACAAACACAACATCCATGCCTCACTGAGATTCGAACCGGACCCCTTTCGGACGAATGGTCAGAGGCCATCGCTTGACCACTGCGCCACCGGGGAGGCATCGAATTTCTGCGATTTATCTTTCCTTCTTGGCAGCATTAAGTTTTGTTTATATTTGACACGATATATACTCCGTCAAAAATCGGATTGGTAAAATTCTTGCATTCGATATGTCGAATAATCGCCCCCTACGTTCTGACTAGAATTGGAAAGAGATCAACAATATCGGACCCGGGCCCGACCCTGACTCGGACGTCCCATAATTGGACCCGACACGGATCTGTAAGTAACCCGGAACCGATCCGGACAAATCAGCTTTGAATTATAATATATATACAATATACAGGGGTTCAAAAAGTCTCTCCGCATTGGGCGTCTTAGGTTATATGAAAATCAAACAAATGCATTATAGGAACGTATAATGTTGGCCTACTCACTTGCTTACAGGAAGTATTGAAGCTATCGTCCTTCATTTGCATGACATAACCTAACTGACTATTTTACACATGTTTTCAAACTCATCTGCGAGAGTCAAAAAGTGCCTTTGCATTAATTTTAAGGGTGTTCCGCTTAATTTTGATAGCACTACAGTCAAAATGTTTGAATTGAGCAACTTGTTGTATCTTGAATTTCAGTTTTTGCTGTTTTCTTGATAATATATCAAGCTTCAGAATATGTTTCACAACAACAACAATTTTTATAAGTTTCTGAAGAGTTGAAAGTTTGTAAAATGCGAATGTTGTTTTCATCATTGCCCCTCAGAAGGAAGGTGCACTTTTCCTTCTGAGGACACTCTTCTTTCATATTGCATGACAAATCATTTTTCAGACCAATGGCACCAGTATCGAGCACAAAATTTCACAGTGCGCATTTTTTCTTCAAAAAAATTTTTTTTTTGCTTTTCAAAAATAAAACGGAAGTAAAACCGGGCCGAAACAGGCTCAGAAACACCTTGACCAGACCCGTTTGACCCGCTAGAAATTGTCGACCCGTTGACTCGTTTCCATCCTTGGTTCTGACCCTTCCTAGACCCTTTATATTGACTTCTTGTGCCTATCTTTCGGCTTAAAGGTCTAGGGCGTCTCTGATGCAATAAACGAATTAATCAGTCTGGAATCGTTCGCTGATGACAATACCTCTGACTTTGGGGTATGGCTAATAAAACGACTAGGCACTTTAATTATTTTTTAAAAGATCTTCTATACAAAGCAAATGATTCGCTTTGAAACTGACTTTCAGAAGTCCAATTTCTGATTGTCGCCGTAGATACCCTCTTTCGAGTTTACTGCTAGAAAACTCCCTGCTTGGAGAAATGAATTGATACATAAATGCTTTAAAGTGCTACACACGCGTAACAAAAGAGTACCAGGATACTCACTCGATATTTGTTTTCTTTTTTTTTTTTTTTTGATTGGAGGTTTAACGACCACCGTGAGCAACTCAATGGGCTATAAGCAGTCGCCCGTCCCTAATTTAGGGTCACTGGTTCCAGGGAAGGGAGAGAACCAGTGCCGTAAGACAAACACAACATCCATGCCTGACCGGGATTCGAACCCAGACCCCTTACGGACGAACGATCAGAGGCCAACGCCTTAGACCACTGCGCCACCGGGGCGGCATATTTGTTTTCATTTTCGGCCCTCACGGCCATGACGTTCACGGTTTCGTTCGCGCGACAACATAGCAAATGTCCTTTTTGCAAGTGGTGAGATTCGAAACCTCATTTTCCTGCTCCGGAGCTGCTGTTCTACCGATTGAACTACGTCGGCAAGGCTTATCGCGGCAACTTGCCGTTTTGACTTGTGTGTCATCTCAGTGGTACGGCACACAGTGTTTTTCCCAGTATGGACCACGTGTACTAATGTGATATCTTCTCTATTTGTATTGTTACGCTGGACTGAGATACACTGCAGTTTGTAGAAATAGCTGCACTAACAGCAGGTAGCGCTTCCGCCTCCAAAATGTCCTGGATGAACAGCTGGCAGCTTAGGGTGCGCCAATGCCTATCAGGCGGGACCGTGAGCGAGGCCGTATGGCGCTAGGAAATGGAAGCCTCTAACAGCTGTTAACAACAGCGTATCTATTCAAGGGTCCACGGCTCGGCATAAAAACAGACACTCATGATGTCTTCAGTTCCAAAGGTCAGATTTATTCTTATCGAAGATAATGGCCAACCTCATAGAGCTCATTTGCTCGACGATATTTCCTAAGAGGAAATTAACCGAATGGAGTGGCAACCCAGAACGCTTGGCCTCAATCCCGTTGAGCATGTGTGGGATGCTCTATAGAGATGCACAGGAGCTCGGCAGACCCTTTCTGAGACACTTCGAGGACTCAGAACAGCTGTTCTTGAGGAGTAGTCATTAATTATACAAGAATTCATCAGTGCCCTCAAAAAAAGCACGAAGAGTCGTTTCTTGAACTGCATGATTGTCAGTGTTATCATACCGCATATTCAAATACCAGGTGTCCTAAACAAAAGACTTTATCATCCGTTGGATTGGTCATTCATGTATATTACAAGATTATGATATTAACACAACCAGCATAGCGCCGTTGGTTAAGTCGCTATGCGCTGTATGGGAGGCGTGTGTTCGAATCCCATCCGCCGGCCATCCATAATCCAGCTCACCTTAAAAGTGCACTTTTGTAAAGACTGGAGAGCCTTATCACAACTCGTCGTGAAACGCAAGAACAGTATCCATCCGCAGTAATGTGCTCTTCTACTGTTTCTTTTCTGATCACACCTACCCACCCACACATCTCAAGCAGTGGGAGTTGTGAGTGTGGGTCTGGTGGAGGCCGAAGTGCTTACCCTACCGCCTGTTTAAGTAACGTACCCTTAGAGTTTCCCCGATTGTTAATTTATTGTCTCTGTTTTGTTAATGTTGGGAGAGGTCTTCCGCCCCTTTCCCTTGTCCGAGTTTTATCCCAAGTAGGCAGAAACAGCCGAAAGTGCAAAGCTCTTGATTCAGCCAACTTCTCACGACAAATTTATTTCCAAAAGCGCACTAACTTCTGGAACTTTTTTTTTAGATGGCAATTTCGTCGTCAAACAAAAATGGATTCTGAGCAATAATTCTACTGGTTTTCGCTCAAAACTCTAGGGACTACTTTTCGTAGCGGAGGTAGCTGTTTCGCACCCTACATAGTGGTACACTCTTAGGTTGATTGATTTTTCTGCGTTTTCCGCAGGTTCCCTGTGGTTGGGGACGTGAATGCGTAGATGGTTCCCTGTGAAATATGGCCCGGACACACTTTGTCCCTCATCCGTATACAGCAGAGGAATGCCAATCCGGCTGCATTAATTTGCCAGTAACCCTCAAGGGCAATAGTCGTCTTTGCGGGACAACCACGCCATGGGCGGACGAGATAGATTGGATGGCATTTTTTTTATTAACTCACGCACATTGTAAGATTGTGATTTTCTTTTGCTTGAGTTACATAAGCAATTTACGAGGGAAGTCAGTAAAAAAGTCACAAATAGTTATGGGACAGCTAATAATGATAGTTAGGTGTCCCTAGTTGGCAACAAAATCCAGCTTACTCGTAGTTCATCGTACCAGACGCTAGGTATCGCATGTGCATGCCCAGTTCAGATTGCAAATGGTGGCCATGGTCGAGGACTGTACGACAGAACAGCAGCGTGCCGATGTGCGTTTTCATTGGGCAAAAGGACTTCCTGAAAAGGATATATATATATACGAATGTTTCTTGTTTACAGTGAAAAATGTTTGTCGCTCAAAGCTGTACACAGCTGTGTCGATAAATTCTCTCAAAGAGGCTCAAACGTTGTTGATGAGACCTGGTCGTATTGTTCAGATTGCGACAGAAGCGGGTGGAGAAGATTATTCGAACTGACAGGCGTGTATTGATAGACAGTGTAACAATTGCAATAGGGTGTTTTCATCGTTTAGCCTACAGCATAATGCATAATCATTTGAAATTCCGGAAAGGGTGCGCACGGTGGGTGCCCACAGAACCAACTCAGGAACACAAACTGAACCGAAAGTGCCTGTCCTTGCATCTCTCTCGGTACGCACGTGAAAGGGAAGACAGCCAAGCCGAGCTCGGCCCGGCCCGCGGTCTTGGTCGGGCAGTTTTAAGTTTAGATAACAAAGCAACGGGCCGGGCCAGGTCAACCCATTCTTTTTATCACAATGGTAAGGAAAGAAAAAAGTTGTGTTTCCCGATTTCCTGGTCTGTTTCACTGTTTTTCTGGCTTTACTTACTTCCATGACATAGCCCAGGCCGTAATCACAAAAGCAAAGAGAGGCACCTCCCAGTGTTTTTACCATCTGTAGGTATTAAGATAGTGAAACCACTTTGGGGCTTGTTGATAACAAAAAGATTGGACCCCGAGGGAGTGTGTGTGTTGTGTAGAGTGGTTGTCTGTAGGGATGCGGGGTGTGCGTGTGTGTGTGTTGTTATGAAAGAGTGGGACGACATCAATTGTTTCTCCTATCCCTAATCTGTATAGGGATTGAAATTTGTAGTGTTATCACTTACTAGTACCGAGAAAAGGAGCTTTTGAACGTGCTTAGTCTTCTTCTATGTCTCTCTTTAAAGATTATACACTTCGATAGTTGTTGAAGTTTAGCTAATATTTTAGGCTTAAATATTTGCAATGATATTTAATTGTTTAGTTATCACAATTTAATAAAATACAATAGAAAGACAAAAGAATACCAAATGGCACATCACGGACCGGGCCGGGCCTAAATAAGAGCTACAATTGACGGGCTTTGGCCGGACCGAGTGTCTAATATTTGAAACTGGCCGGGCTGACCAAATATGGCCCGTGCAGACATCTACGGGAAACATCCCTCTTCATCTTCAACCACGAAATTCCAAATTTCGCCAGCAGCAGGGCATGTTATGCTTACAGTGATTTAGGATTCTCAATGAATAGTGTCAGCCCATTTCCAGAAGCGAGGTGAGAAAGTGAATGCTGCATCGTACTGTGACACTCTGTTGATGCTTTAGGATGCAATTCGAAAACAAAAAGCTCCAGGCTGACAGACCAGAGGAGTACTGCTCCATCACGACAATACCAGACCACATATGGATCGATTAACCAAGCATAAAACTGAACAACCAGGCTGGGAACTTTTTAAACATCCACCTTACAGCCCCGACTTAGCATCGAGCGATTTTCTTTGATTGATTAACTAACAACTTACCTTGGCGAAAAATGGCGAAATGGTTGAACGTGAATCCGAGTGTGGGTGAGACAGCAGACCCAAGACTTATTTCCTGCACATTTCGACGCATCGATAAAGCGATGGAATCGATACTGCTTAAAGCTATGTTGTGTATCGATACTGGGTAAAAGTATATCGATACCGGTGGAAATCATGTTGTGCATCGACATTGTTAAAGTGTATTGATACTGGTGGAAATTATACTGGGTATCGATATTGGTTAAAAGTGTATCGATGGTGGTGGACTTTACGTTGTGTATCGATACTGGTTAGAAGTGCGTCGATACAGGTTTAAAGTGTATCGATACTGGTGGAAATTATGTTATGTATGGAAATTGTTGGAATTTATGGTGTGTATCGATACTGGTTAAGAGTATATCGGTACTGGTGGAAATTATGTTATGTATAGAAACTGGTGGATATTACCTTGTGCATCGATAGTGGTTAAAAGTGTATCGGTACTGGTGCAAATTATGTTGTGTATTTATACTAGTGAAAATTATGTTGTGTATCAATACTAGTTAAAAGTGTTACTATACCGATGAAAATTATGTTGTGTATCGGTACTGGTTAAAAGTGTATCGTGCTGGTGGAAATTACGTTGTGTATCGATAGTGGTTAAAAGTGTATTGATACTGGTGAAAATTATATTGTGAATCGATACTGATTAAAAGAGTAACGATACTGGTGGGAATTATGTTGTGAATCGATACTGAATAAAAGTGTTTCGATACTGGAGAAAAGTGTATCGATATTGGTGGAAATTATTTTGTGCATCGATACAGGTGGAAATTATGCTGTGCATAGATACTGTTCAAAATTGCATCAATACTGGTAGAAATTATGTTGAGAAATAAGGGGAGTGTAAAGAAAATAATAAATGTTTTTGAAGTTCGTATCTCACTTAGTGTTTTTCAATAACTGTTTGTGACTTATTAACTGACCTCCTTTCGTAATACCGAACTTCTTTACGAAATTTCATTGAATTCCCTGATAAATACTTTTATTTATGAACGAATTTATAAATTATTATTTAATTTTGAGCACAGATAATGAATTATTTTTATGTTGCTGATATTAACACGTTCCTTAATGATTTTACGGGGCTTCGAAAAAACAAACTGAACATTAAAAATTATTTTCACAGGAATTCTCTAAAACATTCTGTTAAACATCCCAAACAATTGCGCTAATAGCGGTAATTATCTCAGCACTGGAGCTGAAAAAGAAAAAGCAACGTGAATAGCCTCCATCACTCGTAACGTTAGTGTAAGGGGAGCCGCCCACAACTGCTGTCATTGAAAGAACAAAATGGTATGCACTGACTTTCGTCTTTTCTACCTCAATTCAAAGAATCACTGAGTCACGAATATTGCATGCTCATTTTCTGATGTATGCAGTCCGCCCCTTGTCATTCGCTCTGATGATTATCTACAGGGAGGATAGGGAATAATAGCGATCAGGCCTCTGAACCGGGTCACGCTCCTTTTGTGATCATTGTGACAGACTGTCATTACAAATGGGGTGAGCAGACGTTTTCCACCTGGGTGTGAGTCGACTTCTATAGAAGATAAGAGTCAGTATTACGAATTTATTAGGCATTTGTCCTTTTTCTTTCGAGCACATACACTTAAACGTCGAAGCAGTTTGAAAATTAATTAAATTCCACCATCGAAAAATTGAAAGTAAACTCATCCTGGAAAAGGAGACAGAGCGATGAGTTTAATAACCCTGATCACTTCTGGAAAGTTAAGCAATGTATTCGGGAAAGAAATTCCTATATTTATCTCAGAACATACTTTTTAATCAATGCGTATTTCCAATCAACATGTACTGGATCGGCACAAATATTAAAGGCAAAACAGTCTGAAGGCATAGAATCACACCAGTGATGATCGAGATTGTAAAACACAATGTTCGGTGGAGACAAGTACAGAGCGTCTATAAATGAAGTACACAAAAACAGTATGCCATTGAAAAGAAAAACTACAATAAATAACAACTTACTTCTAATGTCAAAACACATGGTAACTGAGAATGTTTTTTTTATATGTCAGTAGATCTCCACGTGTGCTGCGTTGGTTGCTGGCAGGATGTTTAAATGATAGTCCAGTTCGACCTACGTACGCTGTAGAATGTCAGGTGTAACAAGGAAGAAGGCTGCAGTAATGCGTTCCTTGAGCTCAGTGATAGATGTAAACTTTTTCTTGTACGCATTGTCCTTAATAAAGCTCGAAATAAAAAATCTAATGGGGGATATCACGAGGACGGAGTGGCCATCAAAAATACTCGAAATAATAAATCTCATGGAATATCAGGAGGATGGAGCACATTATAGGAGGACGGAGTGGCCATCAAAAACACTCGAAATAATAAGTCTCATGGAATATCATGGAGTGGCCATTCCGTCAGACCCCACGTCCAATCCAACGCCCTGGAAAACGGTGGTCCAAAGATCGGCGTACATCCAAAGACCAGTGCGGAGGTGCTCCATCTTGCTGGAAAATTATGTCTTGAATATCCTGGAGTTGTGGAATTGCGAATTGTTCAAACATGTCCAGGTACATTATGCCAGTAACGGTTGGTTCAGCGAAGAAAACGGGCCTCATCACTCTGTCTTCCATTAGGCCCGCCCAGACATTAACCTTCGGGATGTCTCTCTCGTGTGCTACGACCACATGGGGATTTTCCGTGCCCCAGATTTAGCAGTTATGTTTATTCACTCTGCCAGGAACGTGGAATGTCAACTCATCGCTGAAACAGATCAGTGAAAGGAGTGTGGGGTTTTCGTCGATGAGATTAAGCATGCCTACTGCAAATGCTTTTCGACGTGGTTGATCATTCTCTCTAAGTTTTGGAACTAACTGCACTTTATACGCATATAGGCGGAAACGTTTATGCAGAATCTTGTGAACTATTGCTCAGAGTATTTCGAGTTCACGACTGGCGACGCGGACGGACTTCTTTGGGCTCCTTAAATAATCTTTACGCGTCTTCTACCTTTTCGTCCAAAATGGAACATCTCTCAGTGCTTTTGCCTTTCAAAGCACTTCTTATTGCTTTGAACTTATTTACCCATTGTTCGATGCTCCTTCTTGTGGACGGCTGTCTCTCGTACTTCGTTCCGAACTTACACTGAACTGTTGTTAGAGATTTTGACTCCGCAAACCGAAACACACACTCTACTTTCTCCACTGGGGAAGCTATGTCTGTTATAGTCCGTATTTGACGGGATTTTTCATTACATGATACACCTGGCGCCATCTATCATCTGACTTTACAAACTTTAACACTTGCCACGTCTCTTGAAGTTCAAAGTAAGTTTTTTTCTATCGTATTTGTTTTAATAGCATACTGAAGTTGTGTACTTCATTTATAGACATCCTGCATTTTGAGGTGGTTTGGAATTGCTGAACGAGCGAGTGATGAGGCTCTAACTACACTGTTTCCCTAAATTAAGAAAAAAGCAGAAAAGTGGCGATAACTATACAAATACATGAGAAATGCTTTGAAATTTGGTAAAAAAACCAGTACCATATCCTGTGCTGGAGAAAGACCCTAAACATTTCGTAAAAAACACTTCAATCCGATAAAAATTACCACATACAGAACCAGATGAAAAATAGGTTGCCAAAATGAAATAACCAAAGTACATCAATAGGGAATGTGGTCACTCCTCACAGCAATTTACAGGATTCACAGCGATGCCTTATGCTGTAGATGATGGAGGTTCAGCAAGTAACAACCACCATTGTTCGTGGAAAGCCTATCTAATCTCTTTCCTGTTTTGCAGATATAGGTTTTGCAGATAGTTGAGGGTAACGACACGTCTCCCTAGATCTTCGATCGGATTAAGGTCGGGAGACCTGGCTGGCCAATCCATAGGACCAGGGCCGTAGCCAGAAAACTTTATGGGGAGGGTGGTTACTGAATTTGAAAATGAATTTTCACCGTACGTTATACATATGTTGAGTTTTTTTCTCTGTCACATTATTTTTTTTTATTTAGATACGAAATTTTTCTATTTAATACTCCGCATTTTTCAAATACTGACTTATATGCTATACTACTTGCGCAAATATATATATATATCTATCTCTCTACGCTCTCTTTTAAAAGTACGTCGTGTGCCCCAATACCTTTTTCTTTTATTAAATTGATATCTGTATAGACTAAGTAAATAATTACAGGATTATATTCTCAAAATCTTTTTGTTTTCTTTATTTACACGTAATGCAGCAAACTGTCATGAAGTGCAGTAGCACAAAGTTCAAAGTAGTACATGTCTGTCCACCTATAGCACAAATGCTAGCCGTCGTCCTTTTTCTTCAACAAATCTATTGACATCTTAGGGACTCAGGTATACTCTATGTTGACAAAAGTCACCGGACACCTAGAAGAGAAACACAACATAGCATTTATTGACATACAATGGTACGGTGTTGGTCCACCTTTGGCCTTAGTACATGCACTGACACTTCAAGACATGCTTTCGACAAGGTTTTGGAACACAGCGATAGGTATGCAGTTCCATTCAGTACATAGTGCTGCCGCTAACTGTTGCTTAGTAGTAGGCCTTGGTACCAAACTTCTTATGCGGCTCTCTAATTCATCCCATAAAAGCTCTATGGGATAAAAATCAGGACTCTGTGCTGTCCAGTCCACACAAGATACAGAATTATCGTCAAACCACGTCGTAACAGTCCTTTTGCTTTACGGCTCGGTGCATTTTCCTGTTGGTACCAACAAGGCTCGGTTCCACAGTATTGCCTCAGAGTTGGTAGGGCATAATTGTCCAGAATATCGAGGTAGACGTGCTGGTTAGCAGGTTTGTCCACGACAACCAATGGAGCAGGACCATACCACGAAACATACCGCCACACGAGTGCACTGCCAACTCCAAAGTTGACCGTAGGTACAGTACACTGTGGTAAATAGCGTTCCCCCGCTGCCGCTATACCCACACACGGCCATCAAACTGATTGATCATGTATATGGATTCATCAGTCCAAAGGAGCCGTTTCCCTTGATCTACGGTCCACGATAAATGTTCTTTACACCATGCTAAACGACGAGTAGCATTCCGAGTGGAGATCAAAGGCTTATGAGCCGCTGTACGACCACGGCAACTCATGGAATGAAGTTCTCTGCGAATGGTACGCGTACATACCGAGGTTCCATCATTTTTACTCACTTGTACACTGAGGTCTTGTGCAGTACTCCGTCAATTAGCTATAACGACTCTCCTGAGGCTTCGACGTCCTCTATCACTGATTTTCTTTGGTCTGCCGGTTCGGTTTGCTGCTTCAGGCACACCATGTGTCTTCCACTTATTCAGTTCATCCAAAACAATTGACTTGGGTATGTATAAACGCCTCTCAGCTTCTTTTATGGACAACCCACTAATATAAAACCCAACACTATTTCCTTTCTCAAAGGTAGTTCTCTCCCGCCGCGACATTTTCACTCAACCTCACAGTGCGTATGATCGCGATTAGCTGCAGGCTTGTTTTATACCGTTTGCAGCTGTACCGCGCATCTTCCGTGCGTATCCGTGCATTTGATTTTGAAGGGGTGTCCGATGACCTTTGTCAACATAGTGTATGTCTCTATGGATGCTCATAACAGCCAATCTATTTAACCTCGTGTGACGTATATTCTAAATTAACTTTCCTTTTTAGTTTCTTTCCCTATGTAAATATTGAGTTTACTCTGTTATTCTTCACTCTTAACGTGATATCTTTCTCTCAAACGAATACGTTTGGCAACACAATTGAGGTTGAATGCACGTGACGTATGCCTGAGTTTTGATAAGAACAACAGGTAAAAACGACGACTGATCTATTGCTTGAGAGCGTTGAAAGAGAGAGAGTTGTCAGAGAGAGCGTTGGGTTGTAAACTGATTATTGATAGGAGTGTTGTGATAATGTGTGGTGTGTTTAGTGTTCACTACAATATGCTATGTTACGATGTGTGTACTACATCCTGAATAAGCATCTTTTCCGTAAGTTGACTTCTGTTGTTTACATGTTTCGTCTGGCCGTGAAGGTTTCTTTCATTTAGGAACTATTTCTTAGTATTTTGATGTGTTAAAACAACGTAGAAGTAGTCTCATGCCCTGCAGAATTTCGTATGTGTTCAAACGTCTCAGGGATGAAGAGGTTCGTTCCGGAATGCTACTTGAAACAGAAAGAGTACTGAGCACCTTTACCAGGAAATGAATATTCGGAAAAAGATTTTTGTTTCAATGAGACAATGCTTCAATGGTTATACTAGGACTTTCATTTCTAGGTATGGTGTCCTATTTTCTTTTCCACAAATTCATGTCTCACGTGACAGAATCATTATCCAGGGAGGGGCGCCGGTGGTTTTTTTGTGATTGGTCGTCTGCGTAGCGCTGTCGATTTACTAGCAAAAATTTACATAATAATTATTTTATTTTTGAGAATTTTAAACTATTCGGGGAGGGTTTAAACTAGAAGTGGGGAACATTTACACGTTTTAAGGCCGCATTAAGTTATCTGATTAAGTTAGTTCATTAAGTTAGCTAATAATATAAGACACTTTAATTAGATATACTTCAAAATGTACATTATTTTGAAAAAATCTTACTATGTACTAACTAACTTCAAGAAATGAAAAAAATGTTAATTCTAAAGTCAACTACCCTTATAATGACTGTTGCGACTGCTTTTTTTTTTTTTTTTGCAAAGCTTTTGGATATTTTCCATACTGTGCAAATTAATTGGGACAAAGTAAAAAATCACTCTTTTTTACAAAACTATGCCTTTATATCATTCTATGCCTTGATAAACACTGTATTAGTATGAAGTATGTCCTCCTTTAGCAGAAATGACCTCTTGAATTCGTTTTGGCATCGACTCCACTAATTGAGTGCACATATTTTTGATTTCATAATCGTGGAACCGCACTTTTAAGCATTCGTTATCATGCGTTCTTTGGTTGTACAGTCCATTTTACCTAAACGTCTCTTCAAAATATTCCACAAGTTTTCTATGGGATTTAAGTCTGGTGAATTTCCAGGCCAATCAAGCAAATGAATTTGATTTTCCAGCATGAAATTCTTGACCAATTTCGAATTGTGACATGGGGCCAAGTCATGTTGAAATGTCCCGTCAAATGTTTGCAAGAATGGAACAATCCTACGTTGTAATATTTCTAAGTACTTGGATGAATTCATCATACCTTAAACAGGAACTAAGCTTCCAGTGCCATTTGATGTGAAAAACCCCCAAAACATCTGTTTCAGAGGGTGTTTTACAGTTTTTTTGACATGCTCGGGTTTTAAGGGTTCACAGTTGCTTCGTCAAACGACATTTGCTTGGTAACCCTGCACAAATAAATGAGTTTCATCACTGAAAATTACCTTTTTCCAGTCGTCAGCAGTCCATGATTCATATTTTTTGGCCCATGCTAAACGTTTTATCTTCATTTTTGCATTCAAATTATGTTTTTCCCGTTGGTCTTCTTGCCTTCCGGCCAACTTCCAGAAGCCTATGGCGTACAGTTGAATCACTAACATCACAACCGCTAGCCAATAAATCTCTTTGAAGGTCGGTGCTTGTTTTTTTTTTTTTTTTTTTTTTTTTTGGATTCATTTTACTATTTCTGATTAGATATTTATGGGTTCGTGGAGTTGTTTTTCGTTTTCTTCCACATTTACCTCTCCTTTTTGGAGACGATGATCCAGATGCATTGTATCGCGTAAGCAGTATTGATACACTTGATTTGCCTACACCAACTGCAGAAGCGATATCTCTCACTGTCATAGAAGTGTGATCCTTCAGAGCCATTATTTTTTGCACGCTTCCTTGTGGAAATATCCATTTTTCAATACACGAAAGCAACACGTACTCACAGAGAGCAAAAACTAACATCCACCTGTCACACACGAAATCTCACAACTCAAGCTGAAGTGCCTATATTCTATTTAAAACCGGTCAAACCACATTCTTACTATCAAGTTCAAACAGTCACACCACCTCACAGCTGATAAAACCAGTTTACGTCTGTTTCCGACATCAACTGGCGATCAGATTACAATTCTGAGAATAAAATAACTTGTCCCAATTAATTCGCACGGTATAGTAGTTACAACATGGAGGTCTGCACTTTCAGCTGATTCTCAAGCTTGGTATCCGTCATTTGTGGCTTTAAGGGTGTCTTGATTTGGGTTAGGTAGGAGAATGTAGATTCGCAGCAATAAGTGGTTGAAAAGCAAGAACACAATTTTCGTGCATATTGCCGAAGGCATGGTATTTAATTGTATTTTTCCATATTTCAAATGGATCTTTCTTAGCGTCAAATAAGGTCTTTAAAATGCCATCTTCTAAGTGGTCAATCAATTCCATCTGTAGATCTTTAGGAGCCATAGAACGAAATCATGAGCGTGACAGGTGTCAAAATAGCCCTTATGACTTATTAATGTTTTAATTGTGAACGTCAGTCGCGGAGCATTATTTCGTTAAATCTTCTTTTACTCTACGGTATTTCAAATACGGGGATTTTAAGATCAAAATAAAAAAAAAAGTCGAACAAAACATATTAATAAAAATAAAAGGATTTGTTCTGAAAATTATGAATTCTCTCAGTAGGCCGTGCAATTAATGGCCTAGAGGGCCGCAGGCTCCTCACTCCTGATTTGAAAAACCCTTAAAACCCTTCCATGGCTACGGCCTTGTCTTCTCTTGAAATTTTGTTCTCCCAGGCTCACTTGGTGGGGACGGGCATTATCGTCTTGTAGGAGAAATGTATCACATATAGCACCATCATAATGGATACATAGGGGTTCAGGACATCATTTATATAGCGTCGAGCACTCATTGTTCCCATTGGAAACATATACTGATCTGTGCGTCCACCTAATGAGATTCTACAGGAAACCAGCACGCTACCACCACCATAAGTCATATAAGAATGACAGCGGGTCACGGAAGGACGATAGCGTGTCTCTCGTTCTCCCCAGATCAGAGCACGCTTAGAATCACTGTGCAAAGCAAATCAGGACTCATCTGTGAAGAGTACTGATAGTCGCTTTGCATGAAACCTCCTTTGTGATGCACCCCAGTGGAAGCAGATACGATTATTTAGCCGCGGCAAGGGCAGATTGTAGCTGTGTGTGGGTTGTAGTCCTGTCCTTCAGCGCTGTTAATTGGAGATTTTAATCATCTACCGATGTTGTAATCTTAGACCTTCCTTCGCTGTATTTCGGGAAGCTAATTGAGTATTTTGGAATTAATTTCACATCTGGGGACCACAGAAAGACTCACATGCAACGTCGATCTAACTCTGGCCATCTCAGTTGATCTGTTAAATGATGCCTCGGAGCCATTAAATCAAATCTATCTCAAAATGCTTTCTTTACACTCGGCAAACGATGTGACGCACACTTCCGCAACATCCTCTTTTTTTCTGCGGCTCATTTGTGTAAATTGATATGCCATCGTCACTCATTAGCATACAATATCCTGATTCCGCATTACATTTCACGTCATATGCCCAATTTTCATGCATTTCGAACACTTCTTCCACAAGTAATCGCAATTTTTCTCTCTTCCCCTTAATTTATGGAAACCAGTCTCAGAGAGTTATTCAGTCCCAAGTGGCAGAAGTGCCAATGCTGTCTAGTTTCGCCTTGGAAAATATAAAAGGAGATACCCTTGTGAAGAAATTTCTCAGAGCACTTATAAACTTACAGAGACAAGTAATTCTATGAGCCTTATTATTAATCAAGAAAAAACTAGTACATCTCAAGAAAAGTGCAAGATCCAGCTGACCTCAGATTTGGGAACTATGTATTGACTAGTTTTTTCCCGGTGTCTGCACGTCTCCCGGAAGCAGAGATTACAAGAAAAAAGTTTTGACCTTTTCACCTCCTAACGGGAATGCTGTGCATTATTTAAAGATGATGATGACTGCAGCAAAAGGCATACGTAGTCCGTCCCCCCATAAATGAGAATTGCTTGTTGACGCTCACCACGATGATCGTGGGAAGCAGGTGGCGCTGCAGGTTGTTGCGTGGGTATGTCTGGTAAACCACTGGACCATCCTCAATTGAGGGCGAGCCTTTCGAAGCGTCGAAACGTTAAAAAAGTGCACCCTTGTTTTTCACACTCGCTACAGACGAAAATGCAAAGGAACGTCGAGCGGCGTTACGCAATCAAATTTTGCGTAAAACTTGAAAAAACAGTCGCAGAAACCTTAGAGATGCTAAAAACGGGTCTGGTTCACTTCGTCGACAACTCATTTTGTCGACACTCACTTCGTCGACACTATACAGTATTTGCAAACAGTCGATTCCCAAAAAATCGAAAAAAGTTCAGAACCACCAAATTTGGTATACTATCTCATGGTACTGTAACTCAGATCGTAGACGGTTTATGGAAGAGTTCGGGCCCGGCGTGAAAGGGGCCCCATACGAAATTTTCGTAAAATCTACAGTTTTCAATTTAGAACCACCAAATTTGGTATACTATCTCATGGTATTCTAACTTAGACGGTACACGGTTTTTGGAAGGGGTCCGAGCCCGGGGTCAAGGGGGCCCCATACCACATTTTCTTAAAATCAACAGTTTTCAATTTAGAACCTCCAAATTTAGTATACTATCTCACTGTACCCTTACACCAACTTTGACCATAGAAGGAAGGGGTCGGGCCCCGGTTGAAGGGGGCCTCCACACAACTGTTTCGTAACATCTACAGTTTTCAATTTAGAACCACCAAATTTGGTATACTATCTCATGGTACTCTAACTTAGCTCGCAGATAGGGTATTAGAGTGCAGAATTGTGTTGCAGTTCTTAAGTAAAAAATGGAAATTTTCGAGAAAACTTTGTATTTGGCTCCCTTTACCCCGGGTCCCGACCCCTTCCAAAAAACATGTACGGTGAGATACTGTAGTATACCAAATTTGGTGGTTCTGAATCGAAAATTGTAGATTTTACGAAAATTTTGTATGGGGCCCCCTTGACCCCGGGCCCCGACCTCTTCCGTCTACGGTCTAAATTGGTGTAAGAGTACAATGAGATAGTATACCAAATTTGGTGGTTGCAAATTGAAAGCTGCAGATTTTACGAAAATGTTGTATGGGGCCCCTTGACGCAGCGCCCCGACCCCTTCCAAAAACCGTGTACGGTCAAAGTTAGAGTACCATGAGATAGTATACCAAATTTGGTGGTCCTAAATTGGAAATGTAGATTTTACGAAAATTTTGTATAAGGCCCCCCTTGACCCCGGGCCTCGACTCCTTCCGTCTATGGTCTAAATTGGTGTAAGTGTACAATGAGATAGTATACCAAATTTAGTGGTTCCAAATTTAAAACTGTAGATTTTACGAAAATGTTGTATTGACCATTGACCCCGGGCTCCGACCCCTTTCCGAAAACCGTGTAGGTCTAAGTTAGAGTACCATGAGATAGTATACCAAATTTGGTGGTTCTAAATTGAAAACTGTAGATTTTACTTAAATTTTGAGGAATCGACTGTTTGCATGTATAGTGTCGACGAAGTGAGTGTCGAAGAAGTGGCGTCAACGAAATGAACGAGACAGGCTAAAGACAGCCTATGGGGACACAGCTTTGTCACCAGCCCAAGTTTTCAGGTGGCACAAAGCCTTCAAGAATGGAAGGGAAGCCGTTGAGCATGTGCAGCGCTCAGGGCGACCTTCAACGTCAAGAACCGATGACAATGTGGCCGCCATCAAAGCTGCTCTGGAACGGGACCGACGTTTAAATGTCCGACTAATCGCAGATGAAGTCAGAGTGCCAAATACGGTGGGTTCATCGAATCATTACGGAAAATCTCAACATGAGGAAGATTTGCGCAAAACTCGTCCCAAAAATCATGTCCGATGAGCAGAAGGAGAATCGTATGTTCATTTCCCAAGAACTGTTGGATCGTGTGACAACTGAACCAGATTTTTTGCGTAGAGTGATTACTGGGGATAAAACATGGATGTTTGAGTACGATCCCGAAAAAAAAAAAAAAAAAAAGGCAGAGCTCAAAATGGCGAACTCCCTTTTCACCTCGACTGAAGAAACTTCTCATGAGCAAATCGAAATTGAAATCAATGCTCACCGGATTTTTTGACTGTCAAGAAGTGGTGCACAAATAATTTGTACCACGAGGACAGACAGTCAATCAGACTTTTTACTTACCGATCCTAGTGTGTTTTAGGAGAACGGTTCCGCGAGTGCGTCGTGACTTGGTGGGAACGCGGTTCATTCATCATGACAATGCGACGAGTCACATCATTGGCTGCGAGGGAATTTCTGGCGCGGAAAAACAGGCCTGCCCTTCCTCACCCCCTTTCTACAGCCACGTCTTGGCACCTTGTGACTTTTGTTTTGTTCCCGAAAATCAAAACGCACCTGAAAGGACACCATTTTGGTACTGTTGCAAACGTCCAGTCAGCCGCGACGACGGCTCTGCAGAGCCTCTCACATGAAGACTTCCAGCACTGTTGTAACCAATGGCAGCGTCGCTGAAATAAGTGTGTTCAGTCCCACGGTACTTCAAAGGTGATCGAAGTACCGAAGGTGATCGGGCCTAATGGTATGTATTTTGATTAAACGCATTTGTTTTTGTAATCATTCTCATTACTTTTGAGACGGACTTCGTACAGTGAAGAAGAAATTTCTCAATAGGGCTTTTAGAAGCAGAGGTACAGCAACAAACAGAAGTACACAAATACCACCTAGCCACAGAACTGTTAACTGAAAACTCCCCAAGTACAAACTTAACGTCTTTTACAAGGTGAAGGATATCCGATGTTAAAACAGTTTTTTAAATCTTACATTTAGAAGCAGAGATATTGAGAAAAAACATATTAACATTTGCGTCCCCTAGCGGTGAAGTTGGGCATTATTTTAGGAAGAAAATATACACAAAAAGTTTTCATAGTAGTATCTGACTGAAAAAGAAAGTTTTTCAATCGGGTCTTTAGTCCGGCAGATATTGCTGTAAACGGAAACGCGAACATACGCCCTCTAGCGGCACCCTTGTGCGTTAAGGAAATTTTGAAATTATGTGAGAAACGGAAACGTTCTGGAACGAAAATTTTTTTTTTAAAGCGGACTCTTAGAAGCAGAGATATCAACAAAAATAAGATATACATCTACGCCCCCTGGAAGAAAAACTATGCATTATTTTAAGAAGAAAGTTTTCTGAAATGGCTTTCCGAGTTGAGCAGCATCGGTTCACGAAAGAATTTTTTCAATCAAGTTTTGAGAAGCTTAGATTTTGCAGCAAAAACCTGAGAAGCAGAAAACAACACTTACGCCCCCTGGCGGCCAAACAATTATTTACCAAAAATTACAAATCATATGCAAAACATTTCATTTCAGAAGCTGTATTCGATGCACGGAGATGTTTTGAAATCTTCGGACTTTCAGAAACAAGGATATCGAAAGAAACCCAATTTACGCCCCTAGAGGAAAATATGTGCTCTGCTTTTAAAAAGAGACTGTCCTTTAAATAATCTTCGACCTAAATTGCATCGAAAGGAGAAATAATTTTTTCAATCGGATATTTAGAAGCAAATATATGGAATTAAATGTATTTGAATTCGATAGCATTGGCTTTTACGCCCTCTAGCGGCAAAGTTGGACATCGGAAAGGAATCGGAATGCCAGATCATCATTCTCACATTGTAAACTTCCCAATGGAAAAAGATCTTTTTTTAAATCGGATTAATGGCTGCAGAAATATGGTGACCACAAACAGAGGGACGGACGGAGAAAGTGATAAGCACGATCTTTTTCTTTTTACAAAAGACATCTTAAAAACGCTAAATTAATTAAAGTAAATTTTTTAGAAAAGCGTATGTTCAAAGGATATTTAAGGAGACGCCATGAACTTTGGCTGATCATGAAGGGTGAAGATGAATTACGGTCCGGACTTATTTTGGGTCATTTTTTAAATTTACCTTGCACCTTCGTGAATTACTGGCAGCATTTTCGTGCATTGTGTTAAACTTAAATGCACAGTAAAATAGCAAAGTGATAAAGGTGATAGTTTCTCATCGTCGAGAGGCACACTACTGAGTGAAATATAGGTATTGTGATTTTTCTTCCTTTCCTGTTCGATTTCTCCTCTATGGAATCAGTTACTCGATTTCGAGATGCATATCTCTCAGACTAAGTGGGAGTCAGCGAAGAAACCGAAATGGGATACCTCTCATACATGTATATGCCGGTTTGTTAGATATGGTCATAAAATGTCTCTCTTGTAAGTCGTATGCGGAAAGACTGAAGGAAGTCGAAACGTAATTATTTTTGTTCTCTGCAGGCAACACCTATTATTATTGTTACCAGGGCCGGATGGAGCTCTTGCGGGGCCCTGAGCGAAATTTCATTGTGAGCACTAAAAAATAAATCTCATATTTTAATAAAGTCGTTTCTGAAAATAATCGTTCGTGAGGAAGACACACGAACACTACCGTGAGGACAAAACGATTAACTCAAAGAAGTATTTGCTTTAAGCTTAAGAAAAATATCATAATACGGACTGAAAGTTCAGAGAGAGAGAGAAAGAGAAATAGAGAGACGAGGGAAGAGAGCGAGAGAGGAAGAGAGATAGAGAAAGAGAGAAAAAGAGACAGAGAAAAGGGAGAAGGAAAGAGATAGAGAACGATAGAAAGAAAGAGAGAGAGGAAGAGAGAGAGAGAAAGAGAGAAAATGAGAGGGAGAAAGAGAAAAAGAGAGAGGGGAAGAGAGATAGAGAACGATAGAAAGAAAGAGAGAGAGGAAGAGAGATAGAGAAAGAGAGAAAATGAGAGGGAGAAAGAGAAAAAGAGAGAGGGGAAGAGAGATAGAGAAAGAGAGAAAAAGAGAGGGAGAAAGATACAGAAAGAGAGACAGAGAGCGAAAGTAAAAAGTGCTAAAATCTACGATTTTCTTTCCCGGAAGAAGAGGTTTAGGTTGCATTGTGACTCTTATAACAGCTTATTCACAAAATGATAAAAAGATACCTGCTTAGCAAATATTTTCTCATTGCAAATATTTTTGTATAGGAAATATAATAAGGATCCCTCTAAATTAAATTGGTATAAACAGTTTTTTCCCCTGATACATGTTTAGTGATTGATTTTTAATGCACAATGGAGTAACTGACAAATTAGTGACATTCTAAACTTTTATACGCGTTCATATATGAAAGTTGCCTTTGTTGTAATGTTGGAAAAGTGGCCTCCATATGTAGTCCGAAAGTAACTTGGATATTGTTCTTTTTATTTCCCTAAATTTAAGTATCAGGTTTTCACACAATTTGTTGGATATATAAAAGTAAGGTACCACAAAATGATTGAAATTTAATTTGCTATTTCATGAATGCGGAAAAGATTAAGGTGGTTACAAAAATCATTTCGAATCTACAAATCTCAGTGTCCGTACGACGAACAGAGAGGGGATAACGTATTCAAAAATGGGGAGATTGGAAACAAACAAAAAACTTCAAAAATATATTTTGAAGGGCCTTGCGCCCCAAAAGTTGCAAAAAAAATTGTAGTTACATTTTTTTTTACCAGAAAATTCTTTTGTTTTCTAAATTGCGGGGCCCCCTAAAGGCGCTGGGCCAGGGGCCCGGGGCAACCGCCACGGTTGCCCCTATGCTCCAGCCGGCCCTGATTGTTATTATTATACAAAATGTACGAAACACAGCCTATGATGTACAAAAATAAACAACAAAATTATGATTGACTGGTGTCGTTGAGCTGATACGAGTTTCCACTGGAGACCTAGGTATCAGTCAAATATCGGCGCAAAATACATGATGTCCGTAGTGAAGTTGTATTTTTGCAGTTCTGTGGGTGGTATTTCAGAGAGCTGCAATTTTCTGAAATGATTCATAATTTTTTTTTAAATCGTTCCAAGTGCCCCGAGGATAATGGGGACTACTGCTGTGCATTTAGTCCATAATCGGATAACTTCTATGGCCAGGTCTCTATATTTGGTCATTTTTTCCTGTTTTCTTTCATTGACTCTGTCATCTCCAGGAATTACTTGCTCTGTTATCCAGGTTTTCTGATTTTCTATGGATGTTACGTCTGGTGTATTATGTTCCAGGTGCCGATCAGTTTGAATTTGAAAAACCCACAAGATCTTGACCTGATCATTTTCTAAGACTTTCTCAGTCTGAATTATTATTATTATTACTATAGAGATGATTCCACCTCTTCTTGAGGTTTTCTCCTCTTCCTTCCGGGACCGGTACGACATACCAAGTCTGAGAAGTAGTATTTCTTTTCTCTTAATTGTTCAGGAACTTCCTTACCATCCTACAAGTGTTCAGGATAGCTGCACTTCTGTAGTTCCCTGTAGATGTTAGATTGAAAGTCTGGTGTCTGTATAGAGCTGTGAATGGTCTTAGGTACAACTTCTGTGGCTGATATACTATGGTGACAGTGGTGACGTTTTCCATATGCCACATTTCCTTGACTTCGTATCGTAGGTCGTTATACGTTAACAGCTTCTCTCTGTGCGTCTTCTGGATGTTGCACGTGTTGGGCACGGCTATGTCAATGAGGTATGTTGACTTCTTTTCCTTGTCGACCAGGACGATGTCGGGCCGATTGTGGATGATGGTCTTATCTGTTCTGATAGATCTGCCCCAGTACATCTTGTGGGTGTTGTGCTCTAGAAGCGTTGTTGACCCATACTTGTAGTAGGAGCAGGCTCAGTTGCAACGAGGTGGTGCTTTCTTGCCAATTTCTGATGGAGGATCATAACGACTTTATTGTACCTGTTCGTGTACTCTGTCTGTGTGAGGACTCTGCACCCTGCTGTGATATGTTGGATTATTATTATTATTATTATTATTATTATTTTCCATTTTTGTTTGGGAGATCGCAGTGCTAGGTAAACCAATCTTCTTCTCTGAGAAATCCTGGCCTTTGAAAAAGTAAAATTTAGAATTAGGGCAGAAGATCCTGTTTCGAAAGAGAAGGAGAACAGGAAAGGTCTTGGAGGTGAAAGAATATACAGATGCCTGTTTCGCATCTGTGCCGGCTTTACTCACTGACCCTGCGTCGTCATTAACTTAAGTCATGACGCACGTTTCATTTTCTCATAGAGACTCCTCTCCAATTTAGTTTTAGAAATGAGTTCCTTAGGCTGAAAAGACCTTTGTGTCAGTTATCAGATACCGATTAGAAAAACCTAATGGGGGGTAGGGGCAGATGCTAAGGGACAGGAAAAGCCCCGTGGAAAAGCGTTGGGTGGTAACGATCTTGTTTCTATTAAGAAATTCTCTTTTCGGATCCGTCGGCTTAGTGCACTCTCCGAGGCGCGGTGGGCAGTCGGGGCTCACTACTGAAGTAGATAGTTTCGAGCTTGTAGTTAGCAGGTTGGAAGTCCGCTGCTCTAACCACTACGCTACACACATCACTATCACGTGAGAGTTTATGGCTTTAAATAAAATTATTTTTTAAGTTGTGAGAATAAAGCGCATTGTCTTGTTTTCGTACTTCTATAGTTGAAAATTGCGTATTTGTCTACATATATTATATTTTTTCGGTCACCTAGTGCTACTTGCGTAAGACATGTTCCCTAACAAAGAGCTGTGAGTGTCGTGTAACGTTCAATGGAAGTGCGAATCATGACGTCTGCAGTAAGTCTTCGATTTTACAGATTCGTAGTTAACTTAAGCGCCGTTTCCGCTACTTTATGAGGTTTTCAAGCGCCTGTTATGTTACGTTCCTGCGTCAAACTGGCCTTTTCGTTCCCATTCCTCTATTAACGCGATAATACTTCCAACCGTCCTCGAAAAGACTAGGCTTTGAAGAGTCTGAACCGTCGAACAGATTATCACAAAGATGGTTAAACTTCATGTGAAACTTTGTAAAAGCGCAGACTTCGTCTTCCGTTCTCATTCAGTTTCGCGATCTTTGATCCTTTGCAGAGTCAATGATATTATTTAGTGATCTTTGCAATTTATTCGCCATTTGCCCGTTCGAAAGTCCTGATTGCTCCGATGCAGAATTCCGGTGCCCTTTTAAAAATCACTCATCGAATGAAGTGTTCATTTGCAGTGCAAAACAAACATCTTGCCCAACAGCTTCGTCGCGCTTCGCCGAATTCCTGCTGTATTCCAATTAACACAGTAAGCCACTTGCCTAATTTCCATATCCTGCAGAGTACGACATGTGGGAAACAAAGCATCAGAAATACTTTAACATGTATTGCATGCCTATCATTTTCCAAGAGATTAAATTATGATGTTGATTTTGAAGTACAGTAGCTTTTTATCATTTCTTCTGCAACAAAAGTGGACAACATCCATAGCAAACTGATTTTTTTTTTTTGGTTGGAGGTTTAACGACCACCGTGAGCAACTCAATGGGCTATAAGCAGTCGCCCGTCCCTAATTTAGGGTCACTGGTTCCAGGGAAGGGAGAGAGCCAGTGCCGTAAGACAAACACCACAACATCCATGCCTTACCGGGATTCGAACCCGGACCCCTTTCGGACGAATGATCAGAGGCCATCGCTTAGACCACTGCGCCACCGGGGCGGCGCCCTTATTTAGGATATTTCATTATTTGCGGAGTTTCGGTATCTTGACTGAATTATATATTTACAGAGCACACAGTAAGATTCTAATTGAAGAACACTGTCGGAACATTCACTTTTGTCCGTAAAAAATGTTTGCTCCTAAAAGAGAATTTTGCATTCTTTCCAGGTTACAACAGTAACGTACACATCTAATTTAACTTTCTTTTCATTTTCTGTATTCTTACGAAAACTGTCACTCGGTAAAACATTTTAATGCTGAACGGCACATTACATTCTCGAACAGCTCTTGTACTTTGGCAACGCTAACTAACACACATACATCATCATCATTGTCAACCAATACCAATCCACTACTGGATGAAGGTCTTCCGAAGTTTCTTCCACAACGGTCTATCTTGCGCCAGTCTCCTCCATGTCACTGACTCCCGCAAGCTTTCGAATTTCATCCATCCATCTTCCACTTGGTCTTCTACTGGATCTTTTCTTGTCCCTCGGAATCCAGTCTAAAATTTCGGTTGGCCATTGGTCTTCCCTTCTTCCACCAGTCAGAAACGCCAGGGAAGCGGATGTTTCTGATGGGTGTTCTAGTCCGGTCCTGCCGGCCATATAATATGCGGGTTTTCCGTGGTTTTCCGCAGACTTCACGGGTCTGGGGACGCGAATGCGCGAATGATTCCCCCTGAATTCGGCCGCGGACACACTTAGTACGTGGTCCCCCAAACCTGACAGGGTTTACCAGAGGAGTGTAGATGCGCTGGAAGTAAAAGTACAAGACGATTGTAATCTGCTGCCATTTGATGGCTGGCTCCTACGGGTGTTTGTCCCTGGTTGTTGATGATGATGTATACAGAGGGTGAGTCAAAAGTTTTGCGATATTTGCATAAACGCGTGTGCTGCGGTGGGTATGTCACGTGTCTAAACTAGTTCAAGTCGTGCACTGCAGTCAGTCGAAAGGGATATAAATAGGTAATCGTTGCTGTGAGCAGAACTGCATGTCGTCGGCTAATTAGGTAACTTTTGCTTTACGAGTTTGAATTCAACCTTAACGCTGCTCAAGCAACGCGAAACATTTATCATGCGAAAGGGGAAGGTTTTGTGGACCACAGCACCGCAACCAAATGGTTCAAAAAATTTCGCTCAGGTGACAGGAACCTCGACGATCAGCCAAGGTCAGGTAGGCCGTGAACCGTGGATTCAGAGGCCGTGCGCCAGGCAGTAGAGGCAAATCCGTCTAACAGCGGTCGAAAATTTTCAGGCGAGCTGGGAATATCCTATAACACCGTGGTCTGTCCCCTTCAGGACCTCGACATGGTCTACAGGAGCTGTAGCATTGTCTCTCACGAACTGACGCCAGCTGAAGCAACCCGCCGAGTGAAAATGTGCTAGACACTCCTAGAAAACTTGCGCAGTGTACGTTTCATCAAGAGAAATGTTACGTGCGATGAAAAGTGGGTCTATTACCGTAATCCTAACACACAACGGCAGTGGTTGAGCCCGGGCCAGCTTCCAGAACCTGTTGCTAAACGTCAGCGCTTTGAGCACAAGGGGATGCTCTGCGTCTGGTGGAATTTCGTGGGGATAATCCATTACGAACTTGTTCTAGACGGTCGGACCATCAAAGCCAACTTCTACTCTGAGCATCTGAAGAGGATGTATGATCTTTTGGAGGAGAAGTCCCCTGCACTGGTGAACATAAAGCCGCTCTCCTACAGCAGGACAACGCTCGGCCTCATACCGCGCGAACGACCAGGGAAAACTCCTGGTACTTGAAGGCATCGAACTGATGCCACACCCAACATATAGTCCGTATCTTGCCCCGTCGGATTATTACCTGTTCCGATCCATGGCCCACTTCCTTCGCGGACGGTTTCAACGACCAGGAGTAGGTGGCAGCTAGGGTGAAGGAATTCTTCGCCTCGAAGGAAAAGAACTGGTTCCGCCGCGGTATCGAAGAACTGGCAAACAAATGGCTAAAGACGGTGCAACACGATGGCCTATACTTTGAATGCTAGTCAGCTTTCGTCGTAAAGGTACGTATGAAGACATAAAGTGATCCAAATATTGCAAAACTCTCGACTCACCCTCTGTAGAATCGAAGAACTGGTAGACAGATGGCTAAAGACGGTGCAACACGATGGCTTATACTTTGAATGCTAGTCAGCTTTCGTCGTAAAGGTACGTATGAAGACATAAAGTGATCCAAATATTGCAAAACTTTCGACTCACCCTCTGTAGAATCGAAGAACTGGCAGACAGATGGCAAAAGACGGTGCAACACGATGGCTTATACTTTGAATGCTAGTCAGCTTTCGTCATAAAGGTACGTATGAAGACATAAAGTGATCCAAATATTGCAAAACTTTCAACTCACCCTTTGCAGAATCGAAGAACTGGCAGACAGATGGCTAAAGACGGTGCAACACGATGGCTTATACTTTGAATGCTCGTCAGCTTTCGTCGTAAAGGTACGTATGAAGACATAAAGTGATCCAAATATTGCAAAACTTTCGACTCACCCTCTGTAGAATCGAAGAACTGGCAGACAGATGGCAAATGACGGTGCAACACGATCGGCGATAATTTAAATGCTAGCCAGCTTTCGTCGTGAAGGTACGTATGAAGACATAAAGTAATCCAAATATTGCAAAACTTTCGACTCACCCTCTGTAGAATCGGAGAACTGGCAGACGGATGGCTAAGGACGGTGCAACATGATGTCCTATAATTTAAATGCTAGCCAGCTTTCGTCGTAAAGGTACGTATGAAGACATAAAGTGATCCAAATATTGCAAAACTTTCGACTCACCCTCTGTAGAATCGAAGAACTGGCAGACAGATGGCAAAAGACGGTGCAACACGATGGCTTATACTTTGAATGCTAGTCAGCTTTCGTCGTAAAGGTACGTATGAAGACATAAAGTGATCCAAATATTGCAGAACTTTCGACTCACCCTCTGTAGAATCGAAGAACTGGCAGACAGATGGCAAAAGACGGTGCAACACGATGGCCTATACTTTGAATGCTAGTCAGCTTTCATCGTAAAGGTACGTATGAAGACATAAAGTGATCCAAATATTGCAAAACTTTCGACTCACCCTCTGTAGAATCGAAGAACTGGCAGACAGATGGCAAAAGACGGTGCAACACGATGGCTTATACTTTGAATGCTAGTCAGCTTTCGTCATAAAGGTACGTATGAAGACATAAAGTGATCCAAATATTGCAAAACTTTCAACTCACCCTTTGCAGAATCGAAGAACTGGCAGACAGATGGCTAAAGACGGTACAACACGATGGCCTATACTTTGAATGCTAGTCAGCTTTCGTCGTAAAGGTACATATGAAGACATAAAGTGATCCAAATATTGCAAAACTTTCGACTCACCCTCTGTAGAATCGAAGAACTGGCAGACAGATGGCTAAAGACGGTGCAACACTATGGCCTATTCTTTGAATGCTAGTCAGCTTTCGTCGTAAAGGTACGTATGAAGACATGAAGTAATTTAAATATTGCAAAACTTTTGACTCACCCTCTGCAAAATCGAAGAACTGGCAGACAGATGGCTAAAGACGGTGTAACACGATGTCCTATACTTTGAATGCCAGCCAGCTGTCGTCGTAAAGGTACGTATGAAGACATAAAGTGATCCAACTATTGCAAAACGTTCGACTCACCCTCCGTATATATATGCACTGGTGTCCAGGAAAACATACCGATAGTCCAAAATGGTGAAAGCAGCTGGAATTTTCTGAAGACGTTTCTGATTTTGCATTACTCTCTACTAAGGCGTATGGTTTACCAGATAATTCACTTCTTACAGTGATACAAGTGCCACGCCAAGACTGACAAAGCTGGAGCATATAGGCTTCTTCAACCTACGGTTGGAAAGCGTAAAAAATGATATGCGTGGTCGGCATGCCAACACTTCGTGATCCAGTGAAGTCGAAAGCTTTGCTAAGTACGCAAGTCAATTAGATGTGCATACAGTTTTCCTATTGGATGAGTGTTTCGCCACTTTTTGCTATTTTTCATTGTCTTAGCATATTTTTTACTGTATTGGACATCAAAGTCTGATATTGAATATATCAAGGAACTGCGGATTTTATGGTTTTTTTCAGAACAAAAACTGTTGATAAGGTTTGTAGGAAAACGTTTCCTTTGTACTTTCATTTACTTAGAACTTACCACTTTAGATTAGTTCTAAGTAATAAGTTCTTGTCTAAATACTCTGTCGTTGCTTCCGGATGTTGTGATTTTCTTGGGGCCATACTCCTGGTTCCGTTCCATCTTTTTTTATGGGACAAATACATTTATCTACTATTTCTGCCTCGCTGAACAAGTTTGTCATTTACTTTTTGCCCTACCAGCAAAGGGGGCGCGATAGCCCCTCAACCTCCCCAAAAAGGAGGCGAGGGGATCCCTTGTGGAGTTATTGTGTGCGCCATAGGGGGTTTTCTCTACAACTGCATAAGAACTAAACAGCTAACTGCCATAGTTCGTGAGATATTGGCCTGATCAAGAACTTTCCTTGTAACCCTGTCTATATATACCAGGTCCGATCAAAAAGTTCCGAGACTAGGCCGATATACAACAAAGTACTTATATTACTTAAGTCTGGCTGTGATCCCCCTCAAAGTAGTCTCCTTGGGCAGCGATACACCGCTGCCAGCGTTTTTGCCACTGTTGGAACGCTCCCTGTAAGTCCTGTTCGTGAATCATGTCAAGCACCGTCTGCGATTCGCGCTGGATCTCGTCCACGGTTTCAAAACGGCGACTGTTGAGCTTCAACTTTATCTTCGGAAACAGAAAGAAGTCGCAGGGGCCCAAATCCGGCGAGTAAGGCGGTCCAAGAAGAGTAATCATGCTGTTGCGGGTGCAAAACTAGCGTGTTGCTAACGCTCTGTGAGCTGCAACCTTGTCGTGATGGAGCAGGAAATATCCCCTACACCGCATTTCAGGTCATTTGCCGCGAATGCCCTCCCTAAGACGCCGCAGAACATCGCAGTAAAAAAAGGTAGGTGATAATCGGGCCCAGGGGCAAGAATTCAAGGTGCACAACCCAACTAATGTCGAAGAACATGCTTTTGGTTGCGCTTCAGACCTGTTGGGCCTTCTTCGATCGTGAAGATGCCGGG
Organism: Macrothele yani; assembly: GCA_039090855.1. Classification (NCBI taxonomy): domain Eukaryota; kingdom Metazoa; phylum Arthropoda; class Arachnida; order Araneae; family Macrothelidae; genus Macrothele; species Macrothele yani. Next base: position 103,923,423 of record CM076991.1, on the reverse strand, counting down.
CTTTTCCACTGCGACCCCTGTTGTTTGGTCTCCGTGCCCTAACCGTAGACCCAAGTCTCCTCCTCAGTGATGACCCGCAACAGGAACGTTGATTCATTCACCACCGGCTGACGAAGATTTTGGCAGAGTTCGACACGGAGGGCCTTTGGTTCGGGGCTCAGAATCTTTAGCACAAACTTTGCAGCAATGCGCTGCATGCTCGAAAACGGCGTCAGAATTTTTTGCACTGTTCCGTATGACACATTGACGATGGTAGCAATGTCTTGAATGGTTCTCCAACAATACTCATGCACCAGTTTCCTTATTTTGTCCACATATTCGACGGTTTTGCTCTTGAATGGTCGCCCTGACCTCTCATCGTCTTCCAGTGCTGTTCTGCCGCTTTTGAAACATTTCGCAAGACTCAATGCTTCATTGCCATAAGCCTGACGCAACATTTCATGCGTCTCCGTTCCCGATTTGCCAGGTGTGAGGCAGAATTTGATGTTCTCTCGCTACTCTAGTTTGCAGTCCATACCAAAATCGTAGCTGTGTTCTGCACGTGGTCACCAAATATCGTGTAGCACAGTTCCCGATGTTCGCAGAACGACGTCACTCGGCAGAATGACTCATAAAGGTCACTGCCCTCGACCGCTGCTCTCGCATCCGCGTGCTGACATCTGTTGACGGGCTAAGTACCTAGCCTTGGAACTTTTTGATCGCACTACGTATATACATTTGCTGTTGTTCTTGGACTTTTGTGTGGGGGGGGGGGCCACCATGAGCAGCTGTAAGAGCTGAGGGAGGACGTTCTTTTCCTATTAGGCGCCACTGGTTCCGGGGTATGGAAGCGGCCTACTCCACCTGGAAAGCGCACTCTTAATGCCACATACATTGTTCGAAAATGAGCTCATTCCGACGAATGCTTTGAAGTCCGTGCCTTGCGACGTACGACGTGACAAGGCGTACATGACGAAATAGTGAGGCGATGCATGAGTCAAATTGGCAAAGTTACAGCGATAAACTTGCCGACGTAATTCAGATGGGAGAACGGTCGCCTCGGAGCAGAAAACCGTTTGTTTGAATCCTACGAACGGCAAAAGTTTATATATTACATTGGCACCCAAACATGGACTCGAACCCTGAACCGTCTGGTCTGACGGAGTTGTGTGATGAGTCTTCCACACAGAGTTCGTAATTAACGAGATGAATTCTTCGATCTTGGCTGTCGGCTGAACCGAAACTAGAGGTCTGCACGGGCTTAATTTGGTGAGCACGGCCCGTGATGTGCCATATTGTACTATTTTGTCTTTTTATTGTATTTATTAAAATATGAAAATTAAGTAATGGAATGAGATATTATTGAAAATATTTAGTTGAATGTAAGCCTAAAAATATTAACTAAACTTTGCCAATTATCAAAAAATCTAACCTTTAACAAGTTAGTAAAATCATGCAATGCATTGATTATAATACGCTTTCCAACATACCAGAAATCATTACTCAAGTTATGAGTATAATGGCTGTGGAATAAATCTCGCTCCTGTGCCTTGACCTTCAATCCCATTTCGATTATATTTAACAGGACCGGTTCAGTATACCTCCGAAATAACATGATAAAGGTTAGTCGCAATGGAAGCATTTTTACGTAAGTTATTATGCATAAGGGCTATAGAATAGATTCCGCTCCTGTGTCCTAACCTTTGACCCCATTTCACCGATTTTCAATAGGATTCGTCCCCAGGCAGGCCCCTACAACATACTAAAATTTCATCCAAATCGAAGAATTTTACGTAAGTTATGACGCATAATGGCGATGGAAGTGATTCCGCTCCTATGTTCTGACCTTTGACCCCATTTCTCCCATTCTCAATAGGGTTTGTCCCCAAGTGGTAGGGGACAATAGAGTTTGTCCCCTACCACATACTAAAATTTAATAGAAATCGAACCTTTTTTACGTTAGTTATGACGCATAAGAGCAGTGGAATGGATCCCGCTCCTATGTTCTAACCTTTGACCCCATTTCGTTTACTTTCAATAGGGTTCCTTCCCAAGTGATCTGCTTCCACATAGTAAACGTTCGTCGAAATCGAACGATTTGTAAGCGAGTTATGGTGCGGAAGGACATACGCACACAACGCGTGAGGTAATGAGGCAGATGGGAATCGCGACCATCTGCTCGCAAGAGTGTAACGTCATAAAACTTTTTTTTTTTTTTTTTTTGGTTGGAGGTTTAACGACCGCCGTGAGCAACTCAATGGGCTATAAGCAGTCGCCCGTCCCTAATTTAGGGTCACTGGTTCTAGGGAAGGTAGAGAGCCAGTGCCGTAAGACAAACACAACATCCAAGCCTGACCGGGATTCGAACCCGGACCCCGTTACGGACGAATGATCAGAGGCCAACGCCTTAGACCACTGTGCCACCGGGGCGGCTCATAAAACTTTAATAGGATCCACACACAATGCGTGACGTAATGAGACAGATGGCGTGACCGCGCGCCAACATCTCAAGCGCGAGTTGTGACGTCATAAGATCGTCCCCAGGTGGTCCCCTACCACATAATAAAATTTCATCGAAATCGAACCATTTTTCGCACGTTATGGCGCATAAAGGCAATGGAATGCATTCCGCTCCTATGTCCTGATCTTTGACCCCACTTCACCCATTTTCAATATGGTTCATCCCCAGGTGGTCCCCTGCAATATACTAAAATTTCATCGACATCAAACCATTACGCAAGTTATGACGCATAAGGACAATGGAATGGATCCCGCTCCTATGCCATGACCTTTGACCCCATTGCTTCCATTTTCAATAGGGTTCGTCCCCATGTGGTTCCCTACCATATACTAAAATTTCATCGAAATCGAACCATTTTTACGCGAGTTATCGTGCCGACAGGCGGACAGACGGACGGGCGGACAGACAAAGCTGGAACATATACGCTTCTTCAACCTACGGTTGGAAAGCGTAAAAAAGAGACTAAAAGGAAGAATAAGTGCGTTCAGAATCTCCCTTTCTCTGAACCAGAAAGAGGAAACACTACAAAAAAGATAAACCCTATATAGATTAGGGATAGAAGAAAAAATCCATGCCGTCCCACTCTCTGATACAAACACGCATAGACACCCTCACCCCACTGCAGATATCCTCAGTCTCCTACTCTACACCCACACGCACTCGCTAGGGTCGAATCTTTTTTGTTGTCAACAAATCTCAAAATGATTTTATCATCTTAATACACTATCTACCAACACGTAATTGGACACCCCTGCAATCGACGATATCTGCGGTTCTGATACACGTCACGGCCGCCGCCGTTAAATATCGTGTGGGAAACAACAACGCAATCAGTCGCATACAAGATGCCACTCAGTTCGGAGCTCTCTGATTTTGGGAAAGGTGTAATCGTCGGGTATCACAGAAATGTCCGATCCATACGTGACATATCCAGCTAGTTGAAGTACCCAAAATCGACAGTGGCCTACGTGATTGGCAAGTGGAAGATGAGAGGTGACTGTCGGAATGTGCCCCGACCCGGCAGACCCACAAAACTGAAAGTTAGAGACCAACGGGTGCTGACCAGAGAAATTCGGAAGAACCGCACCAAATCGATGGGCCATATCCGCGAGGAGTGTAAAGAGGCATCCAGGAGTGCTCTTTCGATGAACACCATCCGTAGAGAAGCCCATCTGCTCGGTTATCATGGACGTGCTGCCGCCCGCAAGCCTTTCATCACCAAGTCTAATAGCGCTGCTCGGCTAACGGGGTGCAAAGAACGTCGACAGTGGACCGTTGAACAGTGGAAACAGGTTCTCTGGAGCGACGAATCAAGGTTCACCCTCTACCGTTTGGATGGCAGGGTCTGGGTTTGGCGTCTGTCTGAAGAACGCCTCCTGCCGGAATGCATTGTGTCAACTGTGAAGTTCGACGGCGGTGGTAATTATGCTATGGGGGTGTTTCTCCTGGCATGGCACGGGACCCTTGGTCGCAATTCCTGCTAGACTCAACGCCGAGACCTACTGCACCGATGACCATGCGCTTCCTACGTTGTGGCAGTATTACGGGGTGGACCCATAGTATTTTCAGGATGACAATGCCCCCTGTCATGTTGCGAGGTCCATCTTGGCTTGGTATGGTGACAATGGGGTTAATCGAATGGACTGGCCTACGCAGAGCCCGGACCTTTACCCTATCGAGCACCTCTGGGACGAGTTGAAGCGTCGTCTTAAGGGGTGCCCCCACCGTCTGAAATTGGTGAAGGAACTGAGCTGTCTTCTCCAAGCCGAGTGGAAGAAAATACCGCTAGCCGTTGTACAACGCCTGGTTGAGAGTATGGCCCGGAGGGTTGCAGCTGTAATCGCCGCTCGTAGAGGCTCCACCAACTATTGAAGGTGAATGAACTTCGTTTTCCTTTGCTATCACAGGTGTCCAATTACTTGTTGGTAGATAGTGTACCTGCAGATTGGTAAAAACAATGTGAGGGCCTCTAGGAACAGTTAAACACACCAGGAAATCGGGGAACACGATTTTTTTCTTTCTTTACCATTGCAATAAAAAGAATGGGCAGAGTTGGCCCGGCCCGTTACTTGTTCTCTAAACTGAAAAAAAAAAAAAAAAAAAACTACCTTTCTCAGTCGAGGGAAGATATGACGTAACACGTGGGATGGCGTACTACTAATATGACGCATGCGTGAAATCAAAAATTAAGCAGCGATATGCCTGCCTGCGTAGTTCATTTGGGAGAACAACCGCTCAGGAATAGGGGCGCGTGCATTCGAATCAAACCACCGGAAAGGGGTTATGTCATATAACCTCCGACTCGGATACCAGGATGGATTACATACTTTTGAATCCGGCGTAGAAGTTCCAAAATATCATGCTGAACGTAATAAAGGACAATGAAAGTGACACTATAGCAATGTGCAAAAGTTTAAGATCAGCAGGCAATTTGTTGGTTTTCAAAGAAGCAAACCAATTGCTAGTCAGAGATGTTTGAAAAAATGACACCACAGATGAATACTTACATTCTTTAGAACACAAAAAGACTGAAATCAGTACTTCGTGTGACCACCTTTGTTTTTTTATTACGGACAGAATACGATCTGACATACCCTCAATGGGGGATTTGCAGTAGTCACTCGAAATGTCTTTGCAATATACGTACTTTATCGCGTCAATCAAAACTTGGGAATTTGATGGCTGTTTTTCTGCTACCTTGTCTTTTAAAATGGTCCACAAATTTACGATGGAGTTAAAGTCGAAATTATTACCACGCCAGTCAAGCATTAATACACTGGCGTGCAAAAATTAAGGATGAGACAGTTTTTCAAATGTAACGTCGTGCAGAAGTGCTCCACATCGACTCAAATCATACCATAAGATCCCCAAGATGTAAGAATATGAGACAAGTGAGCAAAACCGGCCAAACAAGGAATCCAAAGGATACAAAGATACTTTATTGAAAAGGTAGCTTCGAGCACAACTGGACAGATGACAGAAACGTCCATGTGATAGGCGACTGCCAAAAAAATTCCAGTCTTTAGTAGGGGATATGATCACCCCTGACTGCGCTGCAGGATTTACAGCGTCTGTCCATGTTGAGGACGAGGTTGTCAAGGAGCTGTTGAGGCATCGCGGCCCATTCCTCTTGTAGCGCCCATCGCAGCTACGGAATCGCTGCTGGCGGCTGGTGACGTGCTGCCAAGCGTCTCCCGAGAAGGTTTCACTCGTGTTCGATTGGATTTAGGTCCGGAGACCTTGCGGGCCAATCCATGCGTTGAATATCTTCACTCTCCAACAGCTCTGCGACAGCCACTGTACGATGAGGTGTAGCGTTGTCGTCCATGAAGAGGAAGTCAGGACCCACAGCACCTCTGAACAGACGCACGTGAGGCAGGAGAACCTCGGTACAATAGCGGACACCAGTGACTGAACCTCCTTGGAAGATGTAGAGGTCAGTACGGCTACCAAGCATGATACCGCCCCAAACGAGAACTCCGCCACCTCCAAACCTGTCCCTTTCGATGACATTGGAGGTGTGATTGCGTGTTCCCTGCTCTCTCCAGATGTGTATACGTCCAGAATCGCTCGTCAGACTAAACCGGCTTTTATCCGTAAAGGGAACACGACCCCATTGCTGATGTGTCCAGTGCTTGAGTTCCTGGCACCACAAAAACCGCCGTCTCCGATGAGCAGCCGTTAATGGCACACACCGTACTGGTCGTCGTGCAAATAGACCACCTTTGTGCAGCCTCCTGCCCACGGTAAAACGCGATAACGGACGTCCAGTTGTCTGTTGCATGTGCCTTGCGATTTCTCCTGCTGTCTGTCGTCTGTCTCTTCTCGCCTGTAGGACGATATACCGGTCGTCCGCCGCCGTGGTTGCTCGTGGACGACCATTGCTAAACTCTCGGACAGTTCCTGTCATTGCTAAACTCTCGGACAGTTTTTGTCGGTTCCTGTCGTTTGAAATGTTCTCCAAGCTCGTGAAATGATGCAGTGAGAGATCCCGAACTCCTCGGCTACACTAGTCACACTTCGACCTTCTTCCAACTTCCCAATGATGCGACTTCGGGTAAAGTCATCCAGATGCCGTCTACTGGATTGCATGTTAGCCATATCACACGGTGGCAGCAACTCGACGTCGTTCAAACCGATGTACACCGTGCAATAGCTTTCACCGAATTGCTGAGCGTACACCGCCCGTGTGCTTTATACCCTTCCGACATCCCCCATCCCTACGTCATGCTGCATATATTCGCATGCTCTACCGTACCGGACCCTTGTCTATCTCCTGAGTGGTCTTTCGGTCCGTTCTGTCTGCTCGTTTCGCTGTTATGCTAATTTCTCCTCTTCGTCTTTAATTTTTGCCCACCTGTGTATGTTTCCCTTCTGAATGTAGTCCTTTATTGTCTTTGTTATGTGGCATGGTGCGCCATCATGTACAAAGATTGAGCATCTGTGCACTTGCATATGAGTTAACAGCTTCTCACGTAACATTTCCACATAAAAAGGACCAGTCGTGGTAGTACCTCTCGGCAAAAAGATTAATGAAGCAGTACCTGATGCTGAAATAGCACCCCATATCATCTGACGAGGCGGATGTCCCACGGTGTTACCGGTGTATTTCTTATCAAACCTTTTGCCTTTTGGTCGTCAAACATGTGCTTCACTGGATTCAAACTGACGCATAGTTGATTCATCTGCAAAAAAGAACTTGGCTCCAATTTTCAGCAGTCCACGATGGATGACGCTTCGTGAACTGGAGTCTCTCCTTTTTTATGAGAGAGGCTAGTCTAGGTTTATGCGCAGGTTTATAAGGTTTTAATCCAAAATCTTTGCTAAGACGTCAAGAAACAGTGCTGATACTAATATCAGACTCTTTTGAATGTAGAAAGGTCTTGATTTTCTTGCACGAACGCATAATTATTCGCCTAAGGGTGTTGTCATCACGTGAGGTTGTTTTCCTTGGACGTCCACTTTTCTTTCGGTCACTAAATTCACCTGTATCTCGATATTTCATTATCGTTATATGAATAGCAGTCTTGCTGACATTCACCTTTCTGCTTATGTCACGTTCGGAGTATCCTTCATGATATAAAGTCACTATTTGTGCCCTCTGAGTAAAACTTAATGACGGTTTTTTGCCCATTTTTCGCTATGTATAAGATACGTACAAAACCTCTCAGCATGAAAACCAGAAGCAAACTGACGCTCTCACGCTTCTCCTAACGCTATCAACAGCTGCCTCTGTAAGATGATGCAACACCGACAGGAAGTCGAGTAATACGGACAGTAGCTGAAACAATCGGCAGAAATCTCCTATTACCAACAGGTGGTTTTAAACTTTGGCAAATGACTGTATTTTAAAGATCAACATATTTCTTTATTCTGAAACAGAAAGAAGCATAATTTTGGTACTAGGATGCATTTTTTTGCTGCAATATTAAATTTGGAGTAGCGAATGGTATATTTTCTTTCTTTTTTATTTTAGCTCTATACCATTCAGTTGCAACCGGATGTCTCACTTTCCGTAAAATGTGCATTCATGCTCCATAATTTTGCTTTAAGTGTAAATCTTTGCGTTATACAGAAAAATTTACGACGAGTACAATACTTCGCAGTATGAGTGATACATTTTTTTGCAAATGCATTGCGTAATGGATTCTAAAATAATGCGGTTTCCAAGGAAGCTGCTGCTCAAATTCCTTTTACCCAGAAGGAGACTTAACGGCTGTCATCATTTCTTCGGCGCATGCGTCGTTCGTTCTTTCATTGAAATTGAGCCGTGTTAGATTGCATAGGGCGCTTTTCGAAATAGGCATTCTCGAATCCCCTCTCAGCATATGAAATTTCAGTCAGTTTTCCATAGACTCCGCGTGATTGCATCCACGCCGAGAGGTTCTTTGTGTAACTGCGGAGCTGTTCAGCAATTGAATTCTTAAGACTGGGTAGGGTAGGTTGGAGGCGGGAGTTTAGGTGGACCAAGGGAAGTGAACAACAGGAAGAGGTTTCTGAGAGAATCGAATCAATTTCGCGATCATTCGTTTTGTGCTATGCCGCCGGCCGACCTCGCTGAAAATTGGCTAAGTGGTTCGTTAGGAGTCTTGTCACGTTGAGCAGTGAGAGCTGGTCCTCTAAAATCGTCCACGTCGGGACATCGCCCGTGCTACAGATGAGGGTTTAAGTGAACTCCGCAGGCAAAGCCCGAGGCTCAGAAGCTCCCAATCCTAGGAAACCACCGCCCCTTGATACCAATAGCTTGTCGATCTAACTGTACTTGGGATTCACGAAAGCGCAGGGAATTCTAGCTCATTTATTCAGCGTGATTATCTTATGCAGAGAAAGACAAAGGCGAAAAAAAGGAAGTATCAGATGTAGAATCCTTCGATTATAAGATGTGACGTGAGCTGTACTTTCCAGAAACTTTTGTAGGCTCGGAAGTGTGAGATACAAACTTCCTGTCCTTTCGATTAATAATTTGAAACGAATATAAAAAATGCTGCTGTTGAGAGACGAAAACCAAGTAAATTTTCAGGTGTAATAGCACATTTTTTGACGTAAGACTGAAATACATGACTTTTTATTTTGTCTTAATTAGTACAGTCGGTAACATCTTCAAAGAATATGAAATTATACACCTCTGTCAGAAACATTTTCCACCAAAATGCTTGAAAACGCCTTAAGAACCTTGGTTCTGCATTCAATGAAAATGCATACTGAATGCTTACCAAAAAACGTCCACCTATCTAATACTTTGTGGGTTTTCCTATCGCTAAAGAAATGGCCTGCACCCGGAGTATACACTAAGAGAGAGGAAATCGTGGGGTACCTGGTTCCTTAGCAACGCCACATTGTCATCCAGGACCGGATTAAGGCTTGAGTGGGCACCCAGGCTAAGACATTTAAGTTGGCTCTAAGCAGAACGATATCTTCCTTCAGCTGTGTGAAACATTCTTTTCAGATAGTTTAAATTTTTCCACTGTGCAAAATTCTTCCGCTAGAGGACATAGGTTTATATTATGTTTCCCCTCTATATTTCTTCTTCTAATTGTTGTATTTGAAAATCCCTTTGTCTCTGATATCTTCCTTCAGCTGTGTGAAACATTCTTTTCAGATAGTTTAAACTTTTCCACTATGCAAAATTCTTCCGCTAGAGGACATAGGTTTATATTATGTTTCCCCTCTATATTTCTTCTTCTAATTGTTCTATTTGAAAATCCCTTTGTCCCTGATATCTTCCTTCAGCTGTGTGAAACATTCTTTTCAGATAGTTTAAACTTTTCCACTATGCAAAATTCTTCCGCTAGAGGACATAGGTTTATATTATGTTTCCCCTCTATATTTCTTCTTCTAATTGTTCTATTTGAAAATCCCTTTGTCCCTGATATCTTCCTTCAGCTGTGTGAAACATTCTTTTCAGATAGTTTAAACTTTTCCACTATGCAAAATTCTTCTGCTAGAGGACATAGGTTTATATTATGTTTCCCCTCTATATTTCTTCTTCTAATTGTTCTATTTGAAAATCCCTTTGTCCCTGATATCTTCCTTCAGCTGTGTGAAACATTCTTTTCAGATAGTTTAAACTTTTCCACTATGCAAAATTCTTCCGCTAGAGGACATAGGTTTATATTATGTTTCCCCTCTATATTTCTTCTTCTAATTGTTCTATTTGAAAATCCCTTTGTCCCTGATATCTTCCTTCAGCTGTGTGAAACATTCTTTTCAGATAGTTTAAACTTTTCCACTATGCAAAATTCTTCCGCTAGAGGACATAGGTTTATATTATGTTTCCCCTCTATATTTCTTCTTCTAATTGTTGTATTTGAAAATATCTTTGTCCCTGATATCTTCCTTCAGCTGTGTGAAACATTCTTTTCAGATAGTTTAAACTTTTCCACTATGCAAAATTCTTCTGCTAGAGGACATAGGTTTATATTATGTTTCCCCTCTATATTTCTTCTTCTAATTGTTCTATTTGAAAATCCCTTTGTCCCTGATATCTTCCTTCAGCTGTGTGAAACATTCTTTTCAGATAGTTTAAACTTTTCCACTATGCAAAATTCTTCCGCTAGAGGACATAGGTTTATATTATGTTTCCCCTCTATATTTCTTCTTCTAATTGTTCTATTTGAAAATCCCTTTGTCCCTGATATCTTCCTTCAGCTGTGTGAAACATTCTTTTCAGATAGTTTAAACTTTTCCACTATGCAAAATTCTTCCGCTAGAGGACATAGGTTTATATTATGTTTCCCCTCTATATTTCTTCTTCTAATTGTTGTATTTGAAAATATCTTTGTCCCTGATATCTTCCTTCAGCTGTGTGAAACATTCTTTTCAGATAGTTTAAACTTTTCCACTATGCAAAATTCTTCCGCTAGAGGACATAGGTTTATATTATGTTTCCCCTCTATATTTCTTCTTCTAATTGTTCTATTTGAAAATCCCTTTGTCCCTGATATCTTCCTTCAGCTGTGTGAAACATTCTTTTCAGATAGTTTAAACTTTTCCACTATGCAAAATTCTTCCGCTAGAGGACATAGGTTTATATTATGTTTCCCCTCTATATTTCTTCTTCTAATTGTTCTATTTGAAAATCCCTTTGTCCCTGATATCTTCCTTCAGCTGTGTGAAACATTCTTTTCAGATAGTTTAAACTTTTCCACTATGCAAAATTCTTCCGCTAGAGGACATAGGTTTATATTATGTTTCCCCTCTATATTTCTTCTTCTAATTGTTGTATTTGAAAATATCTTTGTCCCTGATATCTTCCTTCAGCTGTGTGAAACATTCTTTTCAGATAGTTTAAACTTTTCCACTATGCAAAATTCTTCTGCTAGAGGACATAGGTTTATATTATGTTTCCCCTCTATATTTCTTCTTCTAATTGTTCTATTTGAAAATCCCTTTGTCCCTGATATCTTCCTTCAGCTGTGTGAAACATTCTTTTCAGATAGTTTAAACTTTTCCACTATGCAAAATTCTTCCGCTAGAGGACATAGGTTTATATTATGTTTCCCCTCTATATTTCTTCTTCTAATTGTTGTATTTTAAAATCCCTTTGTCTCTGATATCTTCCTTCAGCTGTGTGAAACATTCTTTTCAGATAGTTTAAACTTTTTCACTATGCAAAATTCTTCCGCTAGAGGACATAGGTTTATATTATGTTTCCCCCTCTATATTTCTTCTTCTAATTGTTGTATTTGAAAATCCCTTTGTCCCTGATATCTTCCTTCAGCTGTGTGAAACATTCTTTTCAGATAGTTTAAACTTTTCCACTATGCAAAATTCTTCCGCTAGAGGACATAGGTTTATATTATGTTTCCCCTCTATATTTCTTCTTCTAATTGTTGTATTTGAAAATCCCTTTGTCTCTGATATCTTCCTTCAGCTGTGTGAAACATTCTTTTCAGATAGTTTAAACTTTTCCACTATGCAAAATTCTTCCGCTAGAGGACATAGGTTTATATTATGTTTCCCCTCTATATTTCTTCTTCTAATTGTTGTATTTGAAAATCCCTTTGTCTCTGATATCTTCCTTCAGCTGTGTGAAACATTCTTTTCAGATAGTTTAAACTTTTCCACTATGCAAAATTCTTCCGCTAGAGGACATAGGTTTATATTATGTTTCCCCTCTATATTTCTTCTTCTAATTGTTGTATTTGAAAATCCCTTTGTCTCTGATATCTTCCTTCAGCTGTGTGAAACATTCTTTTCAGATAGTTTAAACTTTTCCACTATGCAAAATTCTTCCGCTAGAGGACATAGGTTTATATTATGTTTCCCCTCTATATTTCTTCTTCTAATTGTTGTATTTGAAAATATCTTTGTCCCTGATATCTTCCTTCAGCTGTGTGAAACATTCTTTTCAGATAGTTTAAACTTTTCCACTATGCAAAATTCTTCTGCTAGAGGACATAGGTTTATATTATGTTTCCCCTCTATATTTCTTCTTCTAATTGTTCTATTTGAAAATCCCTTTGTCCCTGATATCTTCCTTCAGCTGTGTGAAACATTCTTTTCAGATAGTTTAAACTTTTCCACTATGCAAAATTCTTCCGCTAGAGGACATAGGTTTATATTATGTTTCCCCTCTATATTTCTTCTTCTAATTGTTGTATTTGAAAATCCCTTTGTCCCTGATATCTTCCTTCAGCTGTGTGAAACATTCTTTTCAGATAGTTTAAACTTTTCCACTATGCAAAATTCTTCCGCTAGAGGACATAGGTTTATATTATGTTTCCCCTCTATATTTCTTCTTCTAATTGTTGTATTTGAAAATATCTTTGTCCCTGATATCTTCCTTCAGCTGTGTGAAACATTCTTTTCAGATAGTTTAAACTTTTCCACTATGCAAAATTCTTCTGCTAGAGGACATAGGTTTATATTATGTTTCCCCTCTATATTTCTTCTTCTAATTGTTCTATTTGAAAATCCCTTTGTCCCTGATATCTTCCTTCAGCTGTGTGAAACATTCTTTTCAGATAGTTTAAACTTTTCCACTATGCAAAATTCTTCCGCTAGAGGACATAGGTTTATATTATGTTTCCCCTCTATATTTCTTCTTCTAATTGTTCTATTTGAAAATCCCTTTGTCCCTGATATCTTCCTTCAGCTGTGTGAAACATTCTTTTCAGATAGTTTAAACTTTTCCACTATGCAAAATTCTTCCGCTAGAGGACATAGGTTTATATTATGTTTCCCCTCTATATTTCTTCTTCTAATTGTTGTATTTGAAAATATCTTTGTCCCTGATATCTTCCTTCAGCTGTGTGAAACATTCTTTTCAGATAGTTTAAACTTTTCCACTATGCAAAATTCTTCCGCTAGAGGACATAGGTTTATATTATGTTTCCCCTCTATATTTCTTCTTCTAATTGTTGTATTTGAAAATCCCTTTGTCCCTGATATCTTCCTTCAGCTGTGTGAAACATTCTTTTCAGATAGTTTAAACTTTTCCACTATGCAAAATTCTTCCGCTAGAGGACATAGGTTTATATTATGTTTCCCCTCTATATTTCTTCTTCTAATTGTTGTATTTTAAATCCCTTTGTCTCTGATATCTTCCTTCAGCTGTGTGAAACATTCTTTTCAGATAGTTTAAACTTTTTCACTATGCAAAATTCTTCCGCTAGAGGACATAGGTTTATATTATGTTTCCCCCTCTATATTTCTTCTTCTAATTGTTGTATTTGAAAATCCCTTTGTCCCTGATATCTTCCTTCAGCTGTGTGAAACATTCTTTTCAGATAGTTTAAACTTTTCCACTATGCAAAATTCTTCCGCTAGAGGACATAGGTTTATATTATGTTTCCCCTCTATATTTCTTTTTCTAATTGTTGTATTTGAAAATCCCTTTGTCTCTGATATCTTCCTTCAGCTGTGTGAAACATTCTTTTCAGATAGCTTAAACTTTTCCACTATGCAAAATTCTTCCGCTAGAAGACATAGGTTTATATTATGTTTCCCCTCTATATTTCTTCTTCTAATTGTTGTATTTGAAAATCCCTTTGTCTCTGATATCTTCCTTCAGCTGTGTGAAACATTCTTTTCAGATAGTTTAAACTTTTCCACTATGCAAAATTCTTCCGCTAGAGGACATAGGTTTATATTATGTTTCCCCTCTATATTTCTTTTTATAATTGTTGTATTTGAAAATCCCTTTGTCTCTGATATCTTCCTTCAGCTGTGTGAAACATTCTTTTCAGATAGTTTAAACTTTTCTACTATGCAAAATTCTTCCGCTAGAAGACATAGGTTTATATTATGTTTCCCCTCTATATTTCTTCTTCTAATTGTTGTATTTGAAAATCCTTTTGTCTCTGATATCTTCCTTCAGCTGTGTGAAACATTCTTTTCAGATAGTTTAAACTTTTCCACTATGCAAAATTCTTCCGCTAGAGGACATAGGTTTATATATCTGGGATGGCCAGCGTTAAAATTACGCCCCTTTCAGTTCAAAAGTTTTTTACTTTCACTCGAATATACACTGCTGTCCACCCAAAATGCAACACCAAGAAGGAAGCATCCGATTGGCCTGAAATTCGCAGCATGCGTCGCCCGCGAGAGGACATGCAAACGATTAGCATTGCAGGGCATATGCAAATCATGTGCGCCCGGCACGCCACCGAGAAGCGCTATAAATAGGGTGCACAGAAGGCGGGATGTAAGTAGTGGAAGTGTGTTGTGCTGCCGGACCTGTGCGTGGGAAGCTTCCTGATGTCTCGTCGCAGAATACGGCAGTCATTCAAGCACGTTTCGGAGTTCGACAGAGGACGAATAGTGGCTTATCGTGACAGCGGTTTATCGTACCGAGACATCGGCCCCCGTGTGGGACGACATCCAGCCACACTGAGGCGAGTATGGGTGCAGGAGGGACGGACGGACGGACCGACGTGAGCGATTGCCACATCCGCGCCACACCACCGTATGAGAGGACCGGCATGTTGTGCGGCGGGCATTGGCGGCTCGCGACGCCACATCACGAACGTTAGCGCAGGAATTAGGGTGTGTTGCACAACAACCTGTGCCAGTACATACCGTTCGACGTCGTCTGCAGAAGCGGGGACTTGTCGCACGGCGCCCATTGCTTCGATTACCATTGACGTTACACCACCGGCGAGTGCGGCGGCTTTGGTCAGTTGAACGCCGCACCTGGACTACCGAATGGCACGACATTGTCTTCTCCGACGAATTCCGCTTCTGCCTGCAACACCACGATGGTCGGATCCACGTGTGGCTGCACCACTGCGAGAGACTGTATGACGCTTGCATTATGCATCGCCATACCGGTCTGTCGCCTGGCGTTATGGTTTGGAGCGCAATTGGATATGACACCCGCACTCCTCTGGTACGCATCGTCGGTACACTCAACAGTTACCTCTACATCTCCGATGTTTTGGAGCCTCCCTTACCGGCAGGACCTGTCAGCGGCCATGTTTCAACAGGACAATGCGTGCCCGCACTTGGCACGCATCGTGCAACAATTCTTCACGGCCCACCAGGTGTCACTACTGCCGTGGCTGTTCTTCCGATATGTCGCCCATCGAACACGTCTGGTCGCTGATTGGCAACTGAGTGTTCCGGCAAGCACCATCCGTGGCTGCGCCTGATGAACTGTGGCAACGTGTGGAAACAACCTGGACCAACATACTCCAAGCCCACATCCAAAGCCTCCTTCGTTCGATGCCTAGGCGTGTACCGGCCGTTATTGGCAGCCATGGGGGTCACACGAACTATTGATGTCTGCGTGTTCCGCAAGTCGCGCGGGTCTGTAAGCTCAATCGTTTCATTTTTGTATCTGTTGTTATGTGTCCAGTAAATCAGGCTTTGCTATCTCCTGTCCTTCTTGGTGTTGCATTTTGGGTGACCAGTAGTGTAGTAAGTAGTTCTTACTTTCTCATACCTTCGTTATAGGAAAGTATTTCGATCGTTAAAAAATCTCACTTCCCGTTTTCCTCATGATTTTACTCAAAATTTAAAAATTAAGTGAATACACAAGAGAAATGGCACCATTGCGAATAAGCGATGTGGAAACTGCGGAGCACCACGTGCCATTGATGCGAGAGGTAAACGTCGGCCGCGATGGTGCGTGAGGGCCGATCCACACGCTACAGTGGTGCAACTCTCTGGCCGAATGAACCAGGGGGCTAACGGAAGTGTGTCTAAAACGACAGTTGAGCAAACTCTGCTGCGTATGGGGCTCTGATGCAGACGGATGGTCATTGCAACTATGCTAACGAAGGTGCGTCGGCAGAAACGGCACTGCTCTATAGGAATTGGACTTCCGCTGACTGTCAAAGGGTTTCTTTCGCCGATGAGTCACGTTTTCTGCTTCATCGAACGAATGGACGTTGACGTATAAGACGAGAAACATCGGAGAGCAAGCACTCTTCAACAATTACTGACAAAACGCAAGCTGGTGGTGTCAGCGTGACGGTTTGGGGAATGTTTTCGTGGCATTCCCTGGGTCTACTCATGGAAGGCACTATGGGCCGAATTAATTGTGAATCCATCCTTGCAGACCGCGTACACCCACACATGCTGATTGATCTTCCAGCAGAACAATGCAACGTGTCACACAGTGAGAAATGTCCGAGAGTGGTTGGAAGAACACGATGAAAACTTGAAAGTACTTCCCTGGCCCCTTAATTTCCCAGACTTAAACCCAATTCAGCATCTGTGGGACCACCTCGATCGTGCTGTTTGCTGTATGGATCCTGAACCATGCACCCTCCACCATCTGTCAGATGCACTGCAGTCAGCATGGCTTCACATACCTGTGAACACCTTCCAGCACTGTATTGTGTCACTCCCAGCCCGTCCGGTTGCTGTCCGCGCTGCACATGGCTGTCACTCTGGATATTAGCTGGTGGTCACAATAATGCCACTCAATAGTTTCAACATGGGGCGAAATTTCCGGTCGCAAACTCGCCAATGACTTTAGAAACATATTTATATGAGAAGTTACCTGATGAAGAGCGCCTCGCACTTTCGGCTGCTGATTATCCAGCTGGGAAGTTTACGTAAATTGCAGAAGGGCGAAGGTGCGGATAGCAATAGAAGACTTCTCTCAATATTCGTAACATAGAGACGGAATTTTTGTTCACGGTTTTCGCAACTACAAGAATTTTCCCAAAACAACTGAAAATGTTTTTTAAAAGGAAAGGGGCGCACCTTAATTATCAAGAAAGTGGTCATCTTTTCCGAAATACTTTCCCAACGTTTCTCCTATTTTTTTAATGTCTCCTGGAATTCTTCTGAAATTATGTTGAAGCACCCCTGCGCAGTTGTAATAAGTTGTTGATCAGTCTCAAATTGTCGTCCCCGTAACGTCCTTTTTTTAAATGGGGAAGAACCAGAAGTCTCATGGTGACAGGTCTGGACTATACGCAGGTTGGAGCACCAACTATTCATTTCCACCAAATAATAAACGACCGAACTGACCATGTACGGGCTCCCATTGGGCACTCATGGTTATGGGGAACAGATTGGGGAACTCAAGTTACACAAACTCGTTTATGTTCAAACGCTCTGTTAAAATTCTGGGAATTGATGATTTTTAAATGTGAACCACACCTTCGATATCTCTATTTGATAGGGCTTGTCTTCCCGTACAAGAACACTTATTGTATTGATGTTTATGTCTGAACACTCGTTCAAGTTCTTCCTCCATGTGCGATTAAAGCAGCCGACTGAACACCATCCATAAATTCTTTATGTCATCTGTAAGATGTTTGATTTTCGTAGACATTCATCTTTATAAGCTTCTTGCATAAGACGGAAAGTCTCTCCGAGAGACTTCTTAAGTCGACAGCAAAGTTTAATAGCGCATCTTCCACATCCATTTTTTCGAAAAACCACAGCGCGAAAACACCTGTTAGGGGTTTACGAAACAACGCTTATTAAACTGCGCACTACCGACGACGCATGGGTGAAAAACAGGTGTGACCGGTTGATATGGTTACTCCAACGATTCCCGTCCTTTCGAGACTCTTGCCAAAGTCGAACGCAGTATTACACATTTTGTTTTAAAAAATTTTTCAGTTGATTTGGGACAAGCAATGTACTATACTGTGCACATTAATTGGGACAAAGTAAAAAAATCACTCTTTTTCTTAAAACTATGCCTTTATATACACAGATAAATACCTGTATTAGTATAAAGTATGTCGTCCTTTAACAGAAATGACCTCTTGAATTCGTTTTGGCATTGACTCCACTAATTGAGAGCACATTGTTTTGACTTCATAATTGTGGAAACCACATTTTTATAGCATTCGTTATCATGCGTTCTTTGGTAGTACAGTTCATTTTACCTAAACGTCTCTTCAAAATATTCCACAAGTTTTCTATGGGATTTAAGTCGGGTGAATTTCCAGGCCAATCAAGCAAATGAATTCGATTTTCCAGCATGAAATTCTTGACCAATTTCGAATTGTGACATGGGGCCAAGTCATGTCGAAATGTCCCGTCAAAAGTTTGCAAGAATGGAACAATCCTACATTGTAATATTTCTACGTACTTGGCTTAATTCTTCATACCTTGAACAGGAACTAAGCTTCCAGTGCCATTTGATGTGAAAAAACCCCAAAACATCTGTTTCAGAGTGTGTTTTACAGTTTGTTTGACATGCTCAGGTCTTAAGGGTTCACAGTTGCTTCGTCTAACGACATTTGCTTGGTATCCCTCCACAAATAAATGAGTTTCATCACTGAAAATTACCTTTTTCCAGTCGTCAGCAGTCCATGATTTATATTTTTTGGCCAATGCTAAACGCTTTATCTTCATTTTCGCATTCAAATATTGTTTTTTCGTTGGTCTTCTTGCCTTCCGGCCAAATTCCAGAAGCCTACGGCGTACAGTTGAATCATTAACATCACAACCACTAGCCAATAAATCTCTTTGAAGGCCGGTGCTTGTTTTTTTTTTTTTTTTTTTTTTATTCATTTTACTATTTTTTATTAGATATATATCGGTTCGTGGAGTTGTTTTTCGTTTTCTTCCTCATTCACCTCTCCTTTTTGGAGACGATGATCCAGATGCATTGTATCGCGTAAGCAGTCTTGATACACTTGATTTGCCTACACCAACTGCAGAAGCGATATCTCTCACTGTCATAGAAGTGTTATCCTTCAGTGCTATTATTTTTGTAAGCTTCCTTGTGGAAATATCCATTTTTCAATACACGAAAGCAACACGTACTCACAGAGAGAAAAAACTAACATCCACCTGTCACACACGAAAGCTCACAAATGAAGCTGAAGTGTCTATTTCCTATTTAAAACCGGTCAAACCACATTCTTACCTAAAGTTCTAACAGTCACACCACCTCACAGCTGATAAAACCGGTTTACGTGAGTTTCCGATATCAACTGGCGATCACATTACAATTCTGAGAATAAAATAGCTCGTCCCAATTAATTTGCACGGTATAGTATTTAAATTCGTTATTTTCGCTAACTTATCCATTGTATTTTGATAGTCCCAGCGAAGATACGAATAATGCTTACCCCGCAACATCCGCGCGACGCTACGAGTGAGCTTGAATAAAGGTACTTGAAATTTTCGAATTTACTGAATTTTTTTTACATAATTTTGTTGTTGTTGTTAAATTTAGTGCTGCACTGTTTTGTAAAATGGAGGAATTCTCCTGAGCGATTATCTAAGCAAGTAGTAGAAAGAAGCTATTTTCGTAATTATAATTTAAAAAGATGAGAAAGAGAGGGAGAGAAAGAAATATACCTTGTCAGGTTACAAACTAAAATTTATAAACCATCTTATGATAGAACATATTAACAAGAAAGATGACACCAAATTTTTGGTTTGTAATAAAGAAAGATGACACCCAATTTTCAGTGCACGTCATTTTAATCCTTTCCGACGCGATAAAAAATTTTCAAGTGTGTTCATGGTCAATGGAGCCGGATGGAAACAAAATCGTCTGGATTTTTACAATCGATAAAACATCCAGAAATAGAAAGAGAACTTCCCAGGCGCTCAAAAAGTATGTTACGAAAATTAACAAATTGTGCATAAAATGTTTCACACAGCTGAAGGAAGATATCAGAGACAAAGGGATTTCCAAATACAACAGTTAGAAGAAGAAATATAGAGGGGAAACATAACATAAACCTATGTCCTCTAGCGGAAGAATTTTGCTTAGTGGAAAAGTTTAAACTATCTGAAAAGAATGTTTCACACAGCTGAAGGAAGATATCAGGGACAAAGGGATTTTCAAATACAACAATTAGAAGAAGAAATATAGAAGGGAAACACAATATAAACCTATGTCCTCTAGCGGAAGAATTTTGCATAGTGGAAAAGTTTAAACTATCTGAAAAGAATGTTTCACACAGCTGAAGGAAGATATCAGGGACAAAGGGATTTTCAAATACAACAATTAGAAGAAGAAATATAGAGGGGAAACACAATATAAACCTATGTCCTCTAGCGGAAGAATTTTGCATAGTGGAAAGGTTTAAACTATCTGAAAAGAATGTTTCACACAGCTGAAGAAAGATATCAGAGACAAAGGGATTTTTAAATACAACAATTAGGAGAAGAAATATAGAGGGGAAACATAACATAAACCTATGTCCTCTAGCGGAAGAATTTTGCATAGTGGAAAAGTTTAAACTATCTGAAAAGAATGTTTCACACAGCTGAAGAAAGATATCAGAGACAAAGGGATTTTCAAATACAACAATTAGAAGAAGAAATATAGAGGGGAAACATAATATAAACCTATGTCCTATAGCGGAAGAATTTTGCATAGTGGAAAGGTTTAAACTATCTGAAAAGAATGTTTCACACAGCTGAAGAAAGATATCAGAGACAAAGGGATTTTCAAATACAACAATTAGAAGAAGAAATATAGAGGGGAAACATAATATAAACCTATGTCCTCTAGCGGAAGAATTTTGCATAGTGGAAACGTTTAAGCTATTTGAAAAGTGTTCTTCTTAGCAAAGCTACGCTAAGGAAACATAATTTTTTTAAACAAAAAATAGCGCGAAGAGGTTTCAGACATTCACGACCCCTAGTGGAAAAGCTGTTCATTATTTAAAGATGATAAATCATTTATTGTTGCGAATAGAATACAGTAAAGAAAGAAATTTTCAATAGGATTTTTAGAAGCTGAGAAACATCAGCAAACAGAAGTACACAAACACCACCTAGGGGCAGTACTGTGAACTACAAAAAACTCCAAAAGTACAGGCAAAGTGTTCCGCAAGTAAATGGTATTCGGTGTCAAAATAATTTTTTAAAACGGTCATTTAGAAACAGCGATATCAAGAAAAACAAATTAAACATTTGCGCTCCCTAGCGGGCAATTTATGAATTATTTTGGAAAGGAAATACACACAAAATGATTTAATTGTATCTGGTAGGAGAATATTTTTTTCAATCGCATTTTTAGTCCCGTAGATATTGCTGCAAATGTGCTGAACACAGAAATGTATGCTTACGTCCTCTAGTGACAAACTTGTGCGTTATGAAAAAAATTGAAATTATAGGCAAAACATTTCGCACCAGAAATGCTCTCGGATGAAGAACGTTTTTGCTTTTTTTCATCGGGCACTTAGAAGCAGAGATATCGACGAAAACTAAGATATATACCCGGTCGAGTCACATTATTGTGACCACCAGCTAATATCCAGAGTAACCGCCATGTGCAGCGCGTACAGCAACTAGACGGTTGGGAGTGACTCAATAAGGTTTGGAAGGTGTTCACGGGTATGCGGAGCCATTCTGACTGCAGTGCATCTGACAGCTGCTGGAGGGTGCGTGGTTTAGGATCCATACAGCGAACAACACGATCGAGGTGGTCCCACAGATGCTCAATTGGGTTTAAGTCTGGGAAATTAGGGGGCCAGAAAAGTATTTTGAAATCTTCATCGTGCTCTTCCAGCCACTCGCGGACATTTCTAGCTGGATGACACGTCGCGTTGTCCGGCTGGAAGATTCCATGCGCACCAGGAAAGGCAATCAGCATGTATAGGTGTACATGGACTGTAGGGATGGATGGATGGATTCATAACAAATTTGGTTCTCATTGTCTTCCACAGGTATGAGTGGACACAGGGAATGCCACGAACACTTTCCTCAGACCATAACGCTGCCTCCACCAGCTTGTGCTCTTCCAGCAATGGTTCAATAGTGTTTGTTCTCCGATGTTTCCCGCTTATATGCCAACGTCCATCCGTTCGATGAAGCAGAAAACGAGACTCATCGGAGAAGGCAATCCTTTGCCAATCAGCGGAGGTCCAATTCCGATACTGCCGTGCAAATGTAAGCCTCTTCTGCCCTTGCACCTTCGTTAGCATAGTTGCAGTTACCATCCGTCTGCATCGGAGCCCCATACGCAGCAGGGTTTGTCAACTGTCGTTTCAGACACACTTCCGTTAGCCACTGGTTCATTCGGCCACAGAGTTGCTCCATTGTAGCGTGTCGATCGGCCTTCGCACACAATCGCGGCCGAAGTTTCCCTTTCACATCAATGGCACGTGGTGCTCTGCAGTTTCCACGTCGCTTATTCGCAATGGTGCCATTTCTCTAATCACGATACATTTTAACTACAGCAGCAAGCAAACATTTCCATACTGCACTGTTTCAGAAATACTGCCACCCTTACCCCGAAATTCGATAATCATCCCTTTTTGCAAATCTGATAAATTGCTCCTGCTATCCATGACAACAGCGAGGGATATGTTTTCAGATATGATACGATATTTGAAGATGCTTTAGGAAGGGAGTGTCTGACCCCAGGTCTAAAACTGACCTTAGAAATTAGGAGCTAGGAGATCTGAGAAAGTGAACTCAATAGGAAAGACAAACAGAAAAATGTAGTGAAAGGAGAGAGTGATCCGTGACACCAGTCCGTGTGGAAGGGGGCCAAAGGGAACGAAGCACCGCACAACATCATAGAGAACCACAACACCAACCAGTCGCAGACGCACCAGGGTGTGACTGAAACTCAACGATACCAAATCCAAATGCCCGAGCAGATCCATTTTTACTATCTCGATGCCAATCTGAAAAGGAACGGGGTGGTGGTCTGTCTAACACCCACCAATGTTCACATACTTACTCTTTCTGTCAAGGAGGGTCAACGATCGGCGCCTTAGTTCTGGGATGCGTAAGGAATCTGCTGGGATTGTAATCAACCGCGCCCCTAAGAAGTCCATTAGGGTGGGTTTCCGCTTTCTTGAAGAACTTTCTGGCAAGTCTGGTGGAAAACTCATGTACCTTGTCAATTCCAAGTCTGTTCCTCAGTTTCTGAAGTGGGGTCCAGTGATCATTCGAAGTGCTCGGCTCTGCACCCTCTCGATTCTCTCTCGCTGTTTCCTACTAATACTGATCCAAATGGAGGAGACGTGGGTAAGAACCGGCCTGACGACCAACTTGAAGAGCAGTACTTTGTGCCGTGTTGTAAGGAAGCTTCTCCGGCGGAGTAGTGGAGCTAGCTGCCCAAGGCATTGTCTAGATTTATTCGTGCGATAACTAATGCTCGCAACCCACGAAAGTCAACAATCTAGTTGGAGCCCTAGGTACTTAGTGGAGGTAGCACAGGGGATTGTCTCTTGAAGCATAACGAGTTTCAGTACTAATTGGAGAGATCCAAAAAGCAACAGCGCACTGCTCTTAGACGTATTGATCTTAAACCGCCAGTCAGTGTAGTAGGTTTTCAGCTGAGAGAGAAAGTCCGGGAGAAGATTCAGTGCTCTGCCTTTGTTCAGGGACCTGATGGAAACAGCTGTAACATCTGCGTACATCATGACCTGCCCTTGTTTGGGTTTGGGCAAGTCGTACAGATAAATGGAGAATAGCGTTGGTCCAAGAACCGAACCCTGAGGAACGTCAGCCCGAATCTTCTTTTCCGAAGAAAGCTCATCGTTAATCTTAACAGTAAAACTGCGGCTGCTGAATTACGAGCCAATCAGCTCAACAAGTGGGCAAGGGCATCGAAGCTTCTGCAACTTGTGCAGGAAACCATCATGCCAAACGCGGTCAAAAGTCTTGCTGATGTCCAGGAAGACAGCAGTGGAATACTCGCTCTTATCTCGTCCTACAAAAACGAATTCCATAAGTCTGATCAACGTAGCATGCTTCGCCCGGAAACCACCCTGTTCGTCAGGAATCACATCATTAGCTTCACAGAACTTTAGAAGCCTAGAGAGGATGACCCACTCAAGAAGCTTACCCAGGACGGGCAAGAGAGATATTGGACGGTAGTTCTCAGGTAAAGTATGATTGGTTCCAGGTTTGGGCAACACCACGACCACTGCTTTTTTTCCAGTCCCTGGGGAAATACTTCAGCCGGAGATACCCGTTGAAAATCTCCACCAGTACCAGAATCCAGCTCTCAGGGAGCAGTTGAACAGCTCTTGCCGAAACTCCATATCTCCCGTGAGCTTTCTTCACCTTTAGCTTTTTGATGTGTAGAGTTACCTCGAGGTAACTAACAGGCGAGATGACCTCGTCTGTATTATCAAGATCGTATGTAGCTAAAGCCTCCATGGCCCTATCCGTGTGACTAGGATTTCGGATGTCATGAGGTGAGAACTGCTCCTCCAGGGCACCAGCAAGGACCGCAGCCTTCTCGTTATCACCGTACACCAAACCCTGTGGACTGAGAATGGGCGGTATGACAGTCTTACTACACCGGAGTTTCCGAAGAATGATCCACACATCATCCTGACGAGGTTGACCCGCGTTGAGTAGGTACTTGTTCCATTGAAGCTCCCTGAACGCGTGAATTTCTGCCCTAACGAGATCGCGACACGAGTTATAGCGAGCCCTGTCGTCCGCAAATCTCGACCGCTGTCTGATCCTCCGGAACTTGTTCTTCTCCCGGATCATCTGGACATTACGTGGAGGAAGTGCATAAGGGTCTCGGGCCGGAGCTCAGGGATTCCTGCATCTATCCAAGATTGCCTGTATGCAACGAGTGAGTTCATCCACCGCACTGTCGACGTTCAAGCGAGTACTAGTGCCCACCGTAGGCGGTTCAACCTAAGCAATAACTTCCTGGAACAACTACCAATCAGTATACATCTTCGTCCGCCGGGTGGCTGCGACTCCGTTTAATCTCAGTAGGACTAGGTCATGATCAGAGTCAAGCCCAGAAACCACAGATACCTGATGAAAGTGCCTCACGAACTGGAGGACAGCAAAATCAATGACATCGCCAATCCCGTCCGGGGTGCAAGTATAATGGACCGGACTTGCATCTGTAAGATCCAGCTTGTCAATTTATTGCGATAGTGCCATCCCATCACTATTATTTGAACGACAAAACCAGTCAGGATGTTTAGCATTCCAGTCACCAGCCTTTACAGTGGGAATGGCGTCCGCAAAGAGGATGTCAAGATGATCGTCAGAAGGTACCTTTCTTGGACTGTTATAAACGGAAGCTAATTTAATCAAGTCTGAGCTTGTTTTTAGCTTAACAGCCAGTGCCTCAACATCCTCGAGATCCTTGAAGGATGCGATGGATGCACTTAAACCATTTCTGACAAAAATGACATTACTTCCTGCTGCTTTCCTGTAGAGGGCCGGATCTCAGTTCTGCCGGAACACCTGGTAGTTCGCAACACCGACTCGCTTGATCCTAGGTGTGAGTTTGGACTCACAGATAAGAGCAACGTCGATGTCATGATCTTTCAGGAAGCTTGCAAGTTCAGCCAGTTTATTCCTCATGCCGTTTGCATTCCAAAATATTATGGTGAGACCGTCCATAATGCGCTACTAGGCACGGTATCTCAGGCTTAAGCCGCCAGACAGGCAGCCAGAATCCGTTTGAGGACAGCGGGATCAATGCGCTCTACAAGCTCTGAGAACAGCTTTTGATCCGTGACCTCGGTAATGTTTTCAGAAAATGATCAAATGACCATATGTAGAGGATTTTAGGAAGGGAGTGTCTGACCCCAGGTCTTAAACAACCCTTAGAAATAGGAAACTAGGAGATTTAGGCTAAAGCGCCCGATAGGAAAGTGACACGGAAGCGAAGTAGAAAGGGGGAGGAAGAGAAACCCTTATTTATTACCGGGTGGCCAGTACCTGGGGTCCGACGGCTTAACGTGCCCATCCGACGCACGGCAGATATTTAGTGGATCGAGCGTTCGTACCTGCCTGGGATCGAACCTGAGGCCCTTTCCGTTGCAGTCACGAACGTTGCCCACTAGGCCACCCGCGGCCCAATGTATTCAGAATGCCTACAGCACAGCTTATATACCCTCCACGCCAGCTGCCGATACATGTCTTCTTTGATTGGCTACGCGCTGTTGACGTCAAAAGTAGGAGGTTGCCTCGATGATATGAGTCGATTGTGTACATCTGCTACCCCTGGCGGAAACATATGCACTATTTTGACAAAAGGTATTGTCAAGAGCCCTTTTGTGATGTGTTATATCGGTTGCCGAAAGATTTTTTTCCATCGAGTTTCATCAGAAGTGCACATTTTGCAGCAAGTACATCAGAAACTTACATTTACGCTTTCCAGTGGCCAAATTATCCATCCATCCATCCATCTATCTCGTCCGCCCATGGGGTTGTGTCCCACAAAGACGACTATGCGCCCTTGAGGGTTACTGGGAAATTAATGCAGCCGGCTTGCCATTCGACCAAGTTTTTCTTTATCAAAAATTAGAAATTATATTCAGGAGATTTCCCCCAAGAGGTCTATCCAATGCATAAATATTTTTTTTAATAGGACTTTTAGAAGCATAGATATATGGGGGAAAACGCAATTCACCGTTATGCCCCTATAGCGGAAAATCTATGCATTACTTGAAAAAGAAAGTGCACCCAAAATAATAGTCTTCGTTATAAATCAAATCGAAAGCAGGAAAGAATTATTTTAACCGGATATTTAGAAGTAATTTTATGGAATAAAGTGCATTTTTAATTCAACAGAATATTCATTCACTCCCTCTAGCGGCCAAGTTGTGCATCGCAACTAAACTTCAAAGCAAGAATCATCATTCCCACATTTCAAGCTTTCCAATGCAATAAGAATTTTTCAAATCAGATAAATGCATGCAGACAAATGGTGTGTAAAGACGGACTGACAGGCGGACAGACTGACAGACGGACTAACCGACGGACAGACGGACGGACAAAATGGTACTCTAAACACTTTGTTTTACAAGGGCGTGCTAGAAAGGATAAAAAATTACTTAAGTAAGGTAAATTGCAAAGAAAGTGTAACTTGTTTAAAGCCATGCAGGTTCGTACCCATGGTTCCTAGCACTACATACTAGCTACACTGAATAAGTACTACGTACAGTACATACCTAGAAACCATGTAACGTATACTCTAGATTCACTTTCCTTTTGATTTTTACTATCTCTGGTTATTTTATTTTACTATGTAAATTATCTTCTTACTGAACGAGATGTTATTTCTCCCGCTGAATGAGATCTGGCAATGAGTGTAAGTCATGACGTGGTGGTAGCCAGTATAAATAGGCGCGTTCAACGATACCAGGAGAGCTTTTGTTTGTGTTACGTGAGAGAGCTTTTTGTTGATGTGCGTAGGGGAGAGCTTTGTTTCATGTGTAAAGAGATCTTCGTTATATGCGTAAGGAGAGCTTCGTTTATGTGAGTAGAGCTTCGTTCATGTGCAAGGAGCTACGTTTTATTGAGTAGCTGTGTGTCCGGTGAAGTGTATGTTGGATCATATCAAGAGTTTCTCTAATAAAAAGTTGTTCTAGTAAGTACGTTTTTTCTCAGTTCATAGTTTTGTCAGACCTCTGTCTGGCTGTTAGGTTTATTTCATTAAGTGTTATTAGTAACAACCAGAATAAGACTTTATTCATCTTAATTACTACTACAACATTACTACCAGTTATAAGCTTGTTCATTATTATTACTACACTACTAGCAGGAAAGTTTATTCATGCTATAATTAATAACACAACAACCATTAGAAGAAGCATTAGTAGAAGAAGCGTTATATTCATTATAACCATTCTTTTATTAGAGATAACTTTATCATCGTCCGGTGAAATCCACGTGAATGGAATTTTCTTGGCAAAATTTGTGCCCTACGTACTATACTTAGCTCCATCTTCGCTGTGGTTTTATTACAAATGCTTGGTAAGTTACCTTGAGAAAAAAGTATCCATCAGCCGCTGACAGCGATGGAGTGTTTCCGGGCACACCCACAAACTGGCTTCATTTATTAATATTTCGTGTCGACTCCGAAGCACTATAAAGTGTGTTTGTGCTGCTTAGTCCTGGATTTAGAGTGGTATTTAACTTCAGATAAGATTTAAGTGTCTATCGTGCATGATTTTTTTGTATGTGTGTGTGTGGGGGGGGGGGGTCTACCGACCATCATGAGTAGTAATTCCATGGGTTACAAGCAATCACCTATCCCTTATTTAGGGCCTCTGGTGTCAGGGACTAGAGCGTAACAGTTCCGTAAGACAAGCGGCTCAACCAAGCCTACGCAGGAGCTTGAGCCTGTCCTCAGTAAGGTGCAAACGGGAGGAAATTAGCGCTTAGACCACCGCGCCAACAGGGAGGCATGCTGTGATTTATATAAATAAAAAAAATAATAATAATAAAAAATTAAGATATCAAAAAAACTTTTAAAGTATGAACCCTAAATATTTCAGAAAGCTAAATTTGGTATGGACGTTCCCGGCGGGTGTTCGAATCCCTGTCCTGCCGGCCATCCAGTCTGCGATTTTTCCGTGGTTTTCCGTAGTCTCCCTGTGTTTCAGGACGCGAATGAGTAGATGGTTTCCTGTGAAGTCGGCCCCGGACGCACTTTGTCCCCTAAGGTGGCCACAGACATGCACTTTTGAATGTCACGTTTGAGTGTCATGCCAGGAAATAGGGAAGCTTTGTGCCTGAGGCGGCATGTAGCGTGGGGTGAACCAGAAGCGAAGCAAATCAGATCAGATCATACGAACAGAATTTTAGGAAAGAAGTGTCTGACCCCAGGTCTTAAACAACCCTAACAATTAGGAAGCTCGGAGATCTGGGCCAGAGTGCCTGATAGGAAAGTGACACGGAAGCGAGGTAGAGAGGCGGGAGGAAGACACCCTTATTTATTACCGGGGGAAGGGCAGTACCCGGGGTACGACGGCTAAACGTGCCCATCCGGCGCACGGTGGATATTTAGTGGTTCAAATGTTCGTACTACCTGGGAACGAACGTGAGATTCCTCCTGGGCAGTCACGCACGTTGACCACTAGGCCATCCACGGGCCACCAGGAATGTAGCTCTTCAACTCCTGCTTGAAGTCCTCTTCACTACACGCTACATGCCACCTCAGGCAAACAACTCCCCCATTTGCTGGCGTGACACTCAAACGTGTCATTCAAAAGTGTGTATGCGGGGGCCAACTTTACCCGGCTTGCCATTAATTTGTCAGTAATTAATTTGTCAGCAAGCCGGCTCCATTAATTTGTCAGTAATCCTCAATGGCGCATAGTCGTCTTTGCCGAACTCAACCCGCCATGAACGGACGAGATACAGAGAGAAAGAGAGAAAGAAATTTTGTATTCCATTAAATTTGCTTGGCCGGCACCACCACACCTCGTCCGTCTTTCGCAATCCACAAACTTGCCGTGTGGATATATCACGAAAAAAATATGTCTCTGTTTAATATATCCTGAAGATTAATATATTACAAATTCCAACTTTACAGCTCTCATTAAATTCCTTCTTTTTGTTTAAGAACCGGCATTACTTTTTTGTTCGCTTTAGAATTTCTCAAGTTTCTAAATAAACCGGTAAAGATTAGTATTCTGCATAAAACATTCTGGAACTATTTCTTTTTCATAACGAAATGCAAGACTTCAGAATTCTGAGAATGCGCTAAAACTGAGGGCAAAGAAGGTGAAAAGCATAAAGCCAGAAAGAGAGCATGTAAAAAAAGAGTCGTGCGAATGAAACCGATTTTTTTTTCTTCTTTCCCTTAATGACACTTAAAGAACTGCAAGGAATGATGTATTGGGAGATTGGGGGAAAAAGGAAGTCATCGATCGAGCTCTGGTCTTCTGAGAAGACCCATTTCGTCTCAAATAAATTCTTGGAGGTCTGCAGACCGCTGCTATTAATCTCACACTCAGTAGCCATGTAACTTAGAAGCACAAAAGATCTTTCTCATGAATGCATCGCAGAAATCAATCCGTTTTTCCTTTACGTTTGGCTTTTTATTCTTTTTTGAGACGGTGGAGGGAGGGAGTATTTTATACCCGGAGTAAGAGTCTAGGATTTCGTGAAGGATAAATGAGTATGAATAAGCGTGGTAATGGCTTCTTATTATAATAAAAAAAAAAGCACATTTGCCATATGAAATATTGCAGCGAAACAACATGGTAGTCTCCCTCCCCATGAGGTCGGCACTTGTGGTTCTTGCTAAAAAGAACTCCATTCAGTAAAAAGGAGTTCTTCGCTTCCGAAATTACCGTATCTCTGTGTTGAAGGATTAATGAACGTATTTAACTTGAAGAAAATCTCGTTAGTATCTTTCATGTAAGGCAAAACGCAATTTCAAACAGCTCAATGTAAACCGATATGACGACTCCGTAAAGCTCGAAGTTCAATGTATGTTCCTAATGACCGACATCTGATATCTCAATCGTTTTATCATCGATACTCGATATGGTATTTTATTATTTAGAAAACGCAAATACTTAAAAAAGTCTCCTAATCTACTTGCTTCGTGTCTTCTTGCAGATAAGACATGTATTTGTTAAGTGACATATATATAAGTGACGTATTTATATATACGGCACTTATCAGCATGTCAGATAAGTGACAATACGAGGAGTGACAATTTAATTGCCAGAATGCACTTGTTGAAAAAATGTATTCGAGCCTGTGTACGAGTGGTTAGCCATACAACACAAAACGTTTCAGATATGTATCAATAATGTTACAATCAGTTGCACTTTCAGAGATATCGTACAATTACGTTTCAGCAACATCTGTTTTGGAACATAACTTTTTGTACATTACGTTAACGTTAAAAATAGCATTCACCGATACTACTGTTTTATGGTTTACATTGTACATAATATAACGAAGTAAATTTCTCCGTCATTTTTAGTCTACGCCGGGATTCGAACCCGGATCCCCTCATTCCGGAATAAGTCACTCTACCAATTGAGCTACGCGGACGTTTTATTCTGATTCCTATCTGCCTTTATGTCGTGTGCGTCCTTCTGGCAGGTACGTCACATCTCCTGGTACGTCACATCATCTCCCCCTTATTTTTTTTTTATTTTTTTTTCGAAGTGCTGGAGAAGGGATTCTCTTATTTTTCCTATCTCGCGGTGTGGAAAGAACATCACACCAATGCGAGATTTTGAACGGTCGGGTCATCCGGATAGTTCGGGCGCCATTATAACGAAGCAAATTTCTCCGTCATTTCTGTCCACACCAGGATTCGAACCCGGATCCCCTCATTCCGGAATAAGTCACTCTACCAATTGAGCTACGCGGACGTTTTATTCTGATTCCTATCTGCCTTTATGTCGTGTGCGTCCTTCGGGCAGGTACGTCACATCTCCTGGTACGTTACAATAATTGCTACCTTGATGTTACATTCCGGCGAAATGTACGATTTTTTGGTTTGGCAACGGCGTAGATGCGCATGCACATTTACGCCATTTCACCGAAGCACTCGTAGTCGTATTTCCAGGTGCTACTGGGATATTCTGTGGTGATACTGTCCTGCTCGAGTTAGCTAGTCAGTTGATTTAATATTTCATCCTTTTTTTTTTTCTTTGGTAATTCAAGATCATCTGAAAGCAAGCAATTGTTTTGATTATTATGATTTTTTTATTCTAAAAATAATTTTATAAAATCTAAGTAGATGACTGTGTTGTTGCATTACACTGAAGAGCAATTGAATTAGAGACAGCTGGCGTTATGCAAATGTGGCGCTGTGGGCGGCCCTCTAAACGGAACCGACATGACGTATGCAGCGATCCGACAATATAAGGAGTGATGGGGCGGGAATCAGTAAGAGTCGGACGCAGTATGGGTAAGACGAAGGATCTAAGCGCATTTGATCGTGAGAAAATTATCTGGGCCCGACGAATGGGTCACTCCATCTCGGAAGTCGTGCAGGCACTGGGATTTTCACGAGCCACTGCATCACGGATGCACCGTGAGTACATCGAATCCGGTAAAACCATCCCTTCAAGGGACAACTGCCGTGGACAACAGCGTGTGGATGAGCGGGGTCATCGTCGGCTAGCTCGTATTGTAACAGTGGATAGACGGGCCACAGTGCAAGAAATCACTCGGCAATTTAACGCTGGCGCGCAAAAAGGTGTAAGCAGCCACACCATCCAAAACCATCTAATCGCTATGGGGTACAGAAGCCATCGTCCCACGAGGGTACCGCTGCTGACCGCACATCACAGGGTGCAAAGAATAGCATGGGCGCAGGAACATCGCCACTGGACCCTATTCATGTGGAAAAATGTTGCCTGGACTGATGAGTCGAGATTCACGTTGGTACATGCGGATGGCAGGATACGAGTACGGCGCAAACCACATGAAGCGATGGATCCTTCTTGCCAGCAGGGTACTCTTCAAGCTGGTGGGGGTGGCATTCTTGTCTGGGGACTGTTTACGTGGACTGAAATGGGATCCCTGGTACGTGTGACATCGTCCCTCACAGGTCAACGTTACCGGGATATCCTGGACGACCGTTTGCTCCCGTTTGTGCGTTTTCAACATCCCACTGGGGACCTCATCCTGCAACAAGACAATGCAGCTCCCGAATTGTATCCGAATGGTTGGATGAACACTCCACCGACGTGACCTCGCTTCCTTGGCCAGCTAGGTCACCTGACGTCAATCCCATCGAGGACATCTGGGATGACATTGAGAGAGATGTTCTAGGCTCTGACCCCCCTCCATCAAATCTTCGTGAACTGTGGGAGCTTGTTCAGGGGTCGTGGATCCGTATGGCTTCCCAACGCTTCCGGTGTCTTGTCGAGTCCATGCCGAGACGAATCGCCGCCGTCATTAGGGCAAAACGTGGTGCTACACGTTGCAAGACAGGTATCTCAAATTCAATTGCTCTTCAGTGTAGTATTACTATACCAGCACGTTTTTTGTTTTGTTTTTTACTTGAAGCTAAGAAATTTCATATTGGTAGGTATTTAGAGAAATGACGAATTTTATTTTCTTTCTTTTTTTCGCTGAAATACTGTCTATTCCACATGTATAATAGAAATTCGACACCCTCATCCGGGACCGATTTTTTATTTGTTTTGTTTTCAATATATAAACGCCGTCACTGTTCCTAATGGACAGCGGACTGCGTTGTACCTGTGAAAACGTAAACAACTCGTAATACGACTATTGTTGCTTTTGAAACAGCTGTCGAGTGTAATATTTTTCAATACAGACATTTGACGTGGACCAGGAACATCAAACAGAGGTCATCGCTCTTTCCACGTTTACAAGTGAGTCACGGAAAAATTCTGATTGGCCGCCACGGAAATCGAACCCAGAGTCTTCCATTTACGCGCCGGATATGCTTCCACTGTAACTGGAAAACCCTAGGTTCGATTCCCGGTGGCGACCAATGAGAATTTTTCCGTGACTCACTTGTAAACGTGGAAAGAGCGATGACCTCTGTAATATTTTTTTATGTGATTTTAGAAAGTTTATTAAAACTATAATGTTCAACGTAGTAAGTACGTAACAGTAATATGATGATGTCACAAATATCTTTCCAATACGTAGCAGTAATGTAACGAAGTTACATCTTTCAAATGCGTAACAGTAACATGAAGTTGGTATGTTGAAGTTACAAAGACCTTTCACTGCAACGTATCGGTTAAGTTTCAAAGTTATGTAACGTTTGAGGTCATTTTGACGTAACCGTAAGGTTTCTGAAACATTACTGTTACATTGCGCAACGTATCTGAAAAGTCTCAATGTTTCAGTGCTACGTGCTTGCAACATGTACGAAATATTCTGTGCTGTGTGGGTACTATCACCTTCAAAGTAATCCCCTTCCGCTTGGTATGCATTAGTCGCTGCTACCATTGCTCTCGAAACATACCTGAACTGTATTTTCACGCTTTCCAACCGTAGGTTGAAGAAGCATATATGCTCCAGCTTTGTCCGTCTGTCCTCACGATAACTCGGGTACAAATGGTTTGATTTCAATGAAATTTTAGTATGTGGTAGGGGACCACCTGGGGACGAACCCTATTGAAAATGGACGAAATGGGGTCAAAGGTCACGACATAGAAGCGGGATCCATTCAATTGCCCTTATGCCTCATAACTTGCGTAAATACAGTTCGATTTCAATGAAAGTTTAGTAAGTGGTATGGGCCCACTTGGTGACGAACCCTGTTGAAAATGGGTGAAGTTGGGTTAAAGGTCAGGACATAGGAGCGATATCCATTTCATTGTCTTTATGCATCATAACTTGCATAAATATAGTTTGATTTCAATGAAATTTTAGTATGTCTTAGGGGACCACCTGGGGACGAACCCTATTGAAAATGGACGAAATGGGGTCAAAGGTCACGACATAGAAGCGGGATCCATTCAATTGCCCTTATGCTTCATAACTTGCGTAAATACAGTTCGATTTCAATGAAAGTTTAGTAAGCGGTAAGGGCCCACCTGGTGACGAACCCTGTTGAAAATGGGTGAAGTTGGGTTAAAGGTCAGGACATAGGAGCGAGATCCATTTCATTGTCCTTATGCATCATAACTTGCATAAATATAGTTTGATTTCAATGAAATTTTAGTATGTCTTAGAGGACCACCTGGGGACGAACCCTGTTGAAAATGGGTTGTGTGTAGTCAAAGGTAAGGACATAGAATCGGGATCCATTCAATTGCCCTTATGCTTCATAACTTGCGTAAATACAGTTCGATTTCAATGAAAGTTTAGTAAGCGGTAAGGGCCCACCTGGTGACGAACCCTGTTGAAAATGGGTGAAGTTGGGTTAAAGGTCAGGACATAGGAGCGAGATCTATTTCATTGTCCTTATGCATCATAACTTGCATAAATATAGTTTGATTTCAATGAAATTTTAGTATGTCTTAGAGGACCACCTGGGGACGAACCCTCTTGAAAATGGGTTGTGTGTAGTCAAAGGTAAGGACATAGAATCGGGATCCATTCCATCGCCCTTATACGTTATAATTTACGTAAAATGCTTCGATTGAGACAAAACTTTATCATGTTGTTCCGGAATTATACTTTATCGGTTTAGTTGAATATCATCGAAATGGGGTCAAAGGTCAGGACACAGGAGCGAGATTTGTTCTACAGCCATGATCCTCATAACTTGAGTAATGATTTCCGATATGTTGGAAAGCGTATCATAATCAATGCATTGCATGATTTTACTAACTTGTCTGGGATACTCTTGAATTTGTTTGCGACGTTACGCTGGATGTCAGAAATGTCAAAAAAAAATTGTCCTTCATGGCATTTTTTACTTTTAGGAGGAGTCAAAAATCATAAGGTGCTGCGTTAGGTGAATAGGGTGGATGATCCAATTTGGTAATTAATTTCTTTGCCAGGAAGCACCGAACACTGAGCGCATCATGACCTTGGACATTGTCAGGCCACAGTTTTGGTTTTTTCCTTCCAACAGAATCCCGTAAACTTTTCAACACCTCAAAATAGTACTGTTGCTTGACCGTTTGTCTCTCGTTTAATGAATTCGTGATGAGCTACCTCCTCTTGATCGATAAAATACACATGAAGGGTTTTGAACAGCAAGCGTAACATGCGTGTTTTTTTCCGACTCTTATGCCACTCAAAGACACTGGAATTTTTTCATAGCATCATCACTATACAACACTTTCAATAGCTCTAACGTTTGAGTAGCGCTTTTACCGAACTTCACACAGAATTTGGTTTTAATACGCTGCTCTATATTTCCATCACTCATTTTTACCTCAAAACTCACGCACAGACTTGCACTGCTTTCACAACTGCTCACTCACGAATGGTGTTATTGGTCTATTGTTAACGCAAGCAGTACTTGAAACATATCCAGACACGCATAGAAACGTAATTCTGTCCGCATCGCCACTAGGACGACACTACGCGATAGTTCCGAGAATTAAATTGTCACACTTCTTATATTCACAGTAGAGATGAGCTCGGGCCCAGGCTCGCACGGGCTCAAAATTCATTAACTACCGAAAAACCTGGGTCCATGCTGGGCCCGGGCTAGGAATTACGTCTTGAATTTCATTACTGTAATTAATTCAACACGCGTAATTCCGAGCACGGTTCAATTACACGTGTTGAATTTCATTGTGGATTTGTTACCATGGCGGAAGGATTTTCAATTTCCTAAGCTAGCTGCCATTGCAAGACAAATTTTGCTTTGCAAGACTTGCATTATGCATTGTCCAAAGCTATATGGCCCAAGCAAGAATTAGTTTAAGGAAGTCTGGTATCGAAAAACTGGGAAAAAATCACATTCCCGTTTTTTGTATTTTATTAAAAATCAAGAATCTTATCTTTAAAATGATGTATTAATTTCCAAAATTAGGCAGTTAGACGTATTGTTATTTATTTTTTAAAATTTCCTCACTCCCGCGATTTTTGGGGTGACGTTGATTTTTATTGCAGCAGGTCGAATTTTAGAGAAAAGAAGACCAAGTTGAAGTGCTGAGGCATTAGATGCAATTCTTTCTCTCTCTCTTTTTTCATGATGAACTTGATCTGGAAACTGCACACACATATGATAATATTGTGATTATTATACTATTAAGCGCAAAGCTTTGTTAAGTTACAAAATGCAGAATAATCTGGTCTGGAATGCTTTTACGTTCTTTTTTTTTTATTTTGCAAATTTCCCTACGTGATTTCTTTGATATTCTACTACATCACTCTGAAACTACCTTTACCAATTAGCATATACTTAAATTATATTGCAAAGATTAGTTTTCTAGAGTCAAAATTTCAAATACTTGCAACTGTCTGTACGGCGTTGTGCGTTTTATAATGCAATTTATTCAAAATAAAAGTAAAATTTAGAAATCAAAAAGAAATAACGAATGGAATTTTTTGTTTCTAAACGATTATCTTTTCCTTCATCTTTTACCAAAATTACTAATTTCCCTGATACGGTCGAAGGGCACGTTGATTATTTATTTATTTTCAAATCACCATTTTAGAACATTTGGCTTTATGCGTAGCATTTCTAAAAACATATAAATATTATGAAGTGGATTAACTGAACAAAACTTTTTAAACTAATCCTTGCTTGGGCCATATCTTTGGCCAGTGTATAATGCTTAAATACAAGCCTTGTTAAGCAATATTTTACAAGAATCCGGGCCCGGGAGGGGCCAGCTCAGCAAACACATGTAATCAAAGAAAGCGGGCCCGGCCCGGGCTCCTAAAATTGAGCCCGAACTCATCTGTAATTTACAGAGCCTTCGTGAAAGCAGTTCCATTAGTTCGAGATAGCTCGCCCCTGTGTTTGGGAAGGAGTGACGGGGCATTTCTAACAGTGCTTTTACAAGGTGATTCATAAAGAAGTATACAGTTTCAACGCACTATAAAATAAGAACAATGTAAGATATTTTATGTTACCTGTAACAGAACTGTAGAAGAATGTTTCAAGTTTTTTGGAGACAATCACAGATGTTCTATGTGTGGACCCTTAGTCACACGACACACATCGAGCCGGTAATCCATTTCTGCCCGAACGCGAGGTAAGATATTTGAATCAAGTGGAATGATAGTGGCTGTGTATGGAATCATTTTCAGCTTCTTTCTCAAAATTCTCCAGAGAGTGGGATGTGAAATCTGCACTTCACGACTCACCCTCCGCGTTGATTTTCGTTGAATGGCGGTGCAAACATTATCGACGACTTCTTCCGATACACACGGTCGTCCAGGACTTTTAAGTTTGCACAAACAGCCCGTAGTTTCGTATTTTTTATACCAATCGTAGATAGGTTTTCTGGTTGGAGGTTCTTTTCCGAATCTTGATGGAAAATGTCGTTGCACAACAGTTACAGTTTCCGTTTTGCTCAATTCAAGAACACAAGACGCCTTCTCCACTGCAGACGCTGCCATTTTAACTGACTAGTCACGTGACACGCGCGCTATCGCCTACGTCACTTCGCTCAGTAGCGGGACACAAACTTTATGAGTACATCTACCGAACGGTTCGCAGTTGTGGTCCGTGTCTTCGACTGTTACTGTTTTACAGCATCTGGAAACTGTATACTTCTTTATGAATCAGGGTGTATAATAATAGTATAATAATAAAGAACGTGAGAAATCATTGAGTAACTGGAATATGATAAACTCATAGATTGTTTTGCCACTGGTAAAGCACGAATGTAACACTTTATCTGAAAAACAACATTTATAATCGGGAATTTTTGCTTGGTTTCACATCTTTATTTGATGCCGCATAAATTATCTTATATTGAATATTACAAATTAAGACTTACCTGCTTTTTAAGAAAAAGCATAATGCATGTCTAACTTAATTCACATGCCAGCAGCTATAACGGAAAGAGGGAGGTATTGGGTGTAAAATTATTCTTCCGTTCAAGAGGTCTAGTCAATTTGTTAGCTAAAGGGAAAATGTAAAAGAAGCTTTTTCTCAAAAACTTTCTTCAGAATACTTCGGGAATTCCCTAACAGTTTTCTTGTAAACATGTAGGATGTTACTTCTTAAAAACTACAAAAGAAATTACAATATATCATAAGGCAAGGTATATCAGCTACGGAAGAATGTGTGATACACTTAAACAAGTGCGGAGCGACATGAATAGACAAGAAGCAGTACAAGTTACACAATAAAATTTGCTCACCAAGAAGTGAAGCATCGGATGGAACTGAAATTTAATGGACGTAATGATACAGATGAATGATACACATGATGGCAAAAATAGAGCTGCAGGACATTTACAGAGCGATCTGTGGCATGCAGTCCGGTCATCCTCAATAGCGCGTCGCACCGCCTCGTGCGGCGATACATGCTGCAATACGGTCCGGCAACAGACGCCCGATGTTATCTTGCGGAAGACTGGCGCACATCTGTGTTGGACGCTGTGCTCCAAATCCCGGATAGTGCGGCATGGCGGCAGCTGGCATTTCAACTGGTCCCACACATGCTCGATAGGGGACATGTCCGGAGAGCAGGCAGGCCATGTAAGGGTCTGGCCACGACGCGGGCAGTTCTGGGCAACCCGAGCCGTGTGCGGAAGGGCATTATCCTGCTGGTATAGAGCACCTAGAATCCCGGTCAGAAATGGGAGCACATGGGGCCGTAGGATCTCATCCACATACCGCTGGCTCGTCAATGATCCACGTACCAGTACTGGAGCTGATCTGCTATCGTAGGCAATGGCTCCCTACACCATAATGCCTGCAGTGGGAGAGGTGTGGAGCTCGATAACGAGGTTGGGATTGTGACGTTGACACGGAGACCTCGACACCCGGACGCGATGATCACCTGTCCCCAAAACGAAACGGCACACATTGCTAAACACCACACGTCGCCAGATTGTGGCGTTCCACGTCGCTGTGGCCTAGCACCACTGCACACGGAGCCGGCGATGTTCTGGTGTTAATGGCATCACACGTACGGGGGGCGCAAGGATCCCAGAATAGCTTCCGCGAGGCGTCGGGAAATGGTTCGTGGACACACAGGAGCAGCTACATCTGCCTGTATAGCGGACCGTGTACCCGTGGGATCCGTTTAAACCTGGCGCACGGTCTATTGATCCTCTCTGCTGGTGGTCCTCCTGGTCCGTCTGGAGTCGTGTGGCACTACGGTCACGTGACCACTGCTCCCAACACAGTCGGACGGTATGGTCAGAACAATTCACGTGAAGGGCTATACGGCGCTCAGACCACCCTGCGGTTTTCAACCCAATGATCAAGCCTTTCTCAAAGTCCGTAAGTTGCGTAAATCGACGTCTCTGGTGTCTACCCGGCATTCTTGTCACTCTCTACTGTTGCTTGCGTCGGCCGGTGCTTTTCGCTTTCATGGGGCATCGACTACACGCCGATTTATAAGACTCTCAGTTCGTGCTTGCAGCACCACCACAGGATGTGGGGTCATACGAACTCGCACCAAACGTGGATCATTTTCATACCAGCATGCATTCTAGCTATTTGCAAAGTTTCGCGATTGCAGCATGTTTTCTTCTATGTGCGCAAGTTTCATTGTCCGTGAGTGCATGAGTAAGCCCAAATTCGTATGTGCTATTGCGTACAAACGAGGGTTTCCCTATTTTTTCAAGAACTTGCTTAGAAATATTGAGTTGGAGGTTTAGCATTAGGTCTCTAAAATCTGTTGGCTATATTTTGACGAATAGAATGGAAAACGACATGGTAGACTACACGGAGAGCTATGCGTTCTTCTGCATTATTAGGATGGAACAGTAAAGCTTTATTTAGGAATGACCAAGCGATCAATAAGGACCAGAATTATGGAGCATAGCAGAAACTTAAAAGATGAAAAGCCGACTGCTGGTCTTGCTGGAGATGTCTTATTCAACGCAGCCATAACTATTTGGCAAGAGAATGTATATCCAAGTCCACCACCACCAAAAAAAACTGCTGTGAGAGAATCTATCGTGATCCAGACGTCACTTAACGTCCGCTGTGAGAATATTCCACATCTCGTGTGTCATCGATCCACGGCAAACGTTGCTCTGCTACCAGTACCGAGGCCCGGAGGAAAAATAAGAAGTCACCTTCTCCGACTGGCCGCCCACATCGTTCCACCCGTCTAGCTGGCTTCAATTCTCCCCTGTCACGTTCTAGCTCTTCCTCTTCAAAGTCCAAGGGTCCTCTGCCGACGTTTCAAGATTTCTTGACTATGGTTACCAATGCGTCTCTTCCTTCAGAACCTGTCTCCTTTGAAGATCTTTACGAGTTTTTCACTCATAAAACAAATCGAGAGGCTTCTCTGATATTTTTACAGCAGTTTGAAGCAGTTCGTCCCGAGGTCTTCGACCAAGCAACCTCGGTCCTCAAATTTCTCTCCAGCATAGTGCCAAGCAACCCGACTACGTCTTGTTGTGTCGTGGTATCATCAATCGCCTCGACACATTCAAGAAAGCTTCCATAGCTGCCCTTCATCCGACGTCGGACTTACCCATTCAAGGTCACCACTCTGAATTGCAGGGGGTTTGCTAACCCCATCGCGATTGCTCTCGTTCTGGAAGATCTCTCGCCTTTTGTTGACGACTTACTCATTCTGCAAGAAACGAAGTACCACCCCTCGACACTTTTTCATAGATGGCGCACTTGGGACTTCACCTTTCACCATGCTTTCCGTTACTCGGTGCACGGTGGTCCAGCAGGAGTATCAGTCTGCCATCTCCGCATGCCGTGAAAATTCCTTCTATGCTACGTGGTCGCCAGTGACCCCGTGGTTCGCTGTTACACCACGTACGTTACATCTCACGGTGAGTTAAGACTCTGCATTAACTTTTTAATGTTCTTTCGCACTGCAATGCCCCGCCTGTGATCATTTTGTTCTTCCTCAAGCATTGCTCTGTTTCCATAACGTTGTAAATTTGTCATTACTCATTCAATGTACATATCATCGCTTTTATCAGTTTGTATCATTCCTGTTCTTTTTTTATTCTTTGAGACGATTCCATGTTCCTCGTCTCCTCTGTTTTGTTACATTAAAGCGATTCTGAAACCACCTTTGGCCTTAATGCATGCACTGACCCTTCGAGACAGACTTTCGACAAGGTTCTGGAACGCAGCGATACGTATGCGCTTCCATTCAGTACATAATGCTGCCGCTAACTGTTGCTTGGTTGTAGGCCTTGGTTCCAAACTTCTTTTGTGGCGCTCTAATTCATCCATAGGTGCTCTCTGGGATTAAGATCAGGGCTCTATGCTGGCCAGTTTACACATGGTACGGAATTATTATCGTCAAACTACCCCCGTAACAATCCTTGCTTTATGGCTCGGTGCATTATCCTGCTGGTACCAACAAGGCTCGGTGCCATAGTCTTCCGACAGAGTTGGTAGGGCATAATTGTTCAGAATATCGAGGTAGACGTGTTGGTTAACAGGTTTGTCCACGATAACCAATGGCCAGGGGCAATACCACAAAAAACACCCCCACACAAGAACACTGCAAGCTCCAAACCTGACCGTAGGTACAGTACGCTGTGGTAAATAGAGCC
The DNA here is from genome assembly GCA_039090855.1 of Macrothele yani. NCBI lineage: Eukaryota > Metazoa > Arthropoda > Arachnida > Araneae > Macrothelidae > Macrothele > Macrothele yani. The sequence goes on along the minus strand of CM076991.1, from coordinate 103,881,276 downwards.
TTCGGTTGCCGCCATACCCTCGCACGGCCATCAGACTGATAGATCGTGTGCTTGGATTCATCAGTACATCGGAGTCGTTTCCATTGATCTACAGTCCACGATAAATATTCTTTACACCATGCTTAACGACGAGTAGCATTCCGAGTGGAGATAAAAGGTTTATGAGCAGCGCACGACCACGGTAACAGAAGGAAGGAAGTTCTCTGCGAATGGTACGTATACATACCTAGGTTCCAGCAATTTTACGCACTTCTACAGTACTGTCTTCTGCTGTACTCCGTCGATTAGCTGTAACGACTTTCCTGAGGCTTTGACGTTCTCTGTCACTGATTTTCTTCGGTCTGCCGGTACGTTTTGCTGCTTCAGGCACGCCATGTGTCTTCCACTTATTCAATACATCCAAAACAGTTGACTTGGGTACGTTTAAACGCCTCTCGGTTTCTCTTATGGACAGCCCACTAACATAACACCAAACAATATTTCCTTTCTCTAAGTCAGTTCTCTCCCGCCGCGACATTTTCACTCAAATTCACAGTGCTACATGTTCGCGGTCAGCTGCAGGCTTATTTTCATACCGTTTGCAGCTGTATTGTACATCTTAACAACGCAGCGGGTCAGTTAATTTACTACTGAATGGGTGTCCGGTGACTTTTGTCAGTATAGTGCATATGGTGGAGTGAACATCACAGGAACTGGTCCGCAGAAATTTAAGCGACTGCGCTGAATATACAACCTACGTCTGATAAGTTCCAGTTCTGACGCAATAAAGATTATGAAAAAGTACCATACTGACCGGTCACCTGCAAAATACCGCCCTTCTGAATCAACACACAGTTTCCAGTGTTTCTGTAGATCCTGAAAAGAGTTCTGGCAGGCACGTTTTGGGATGTGAGCAAGTTGTTTTGTCACGGCTGTTGGATAGATGTAATGTCAGCAAGATACTGTCCTTTTTGTGCCCGTTTTATCCTGAGGAACAGTCCCCAGGTTTGTGGATCGTACTGCAGATACCATGTTTCATCTCCTACAACAATTCTGCAACAAAAATCCGGATCCTCAGCTACATTGCCCAGCAGCTCGGGACAGATTGATGAACGCTTTTGGTCACCATTCAGAATGCGGGATACAAATTTGATACAAAGTTTTCGTTTTCCCAGATCCTCGCGCAGAATCTCATGACAGATAGACTTACTGATGTCCACCAACTTAGCGAAAAGTCTTACTGTAACTTGGCGATCTTTCTTTAACTGATTCGGCAGCTTTTCGATTTTTCCGCTGTCCGCACACTTGAGGAACCGCACTGTTCCACTTCCGTAACTGTCATTTCCGTACAAAGGAATTTTTGTCCCATTTTCGTTCGTACACAAATATGATGATCCGCAAGCAGTTAGATAGGTGTGAAGGAAGGCAGAGGGTCAGGGGCGTATTGATACCCCCCGTAGCGCCCCACCCCACTGCGGAAGGGTTCACGGCTATAAGAGGCTCTGCCCTCAGGAAAAATATTTTACAAAATCTTTTGGGGAAACTTTATACGAAACTAGTTTAAGAAAAAGCCAGGAATTTTTGATGGCAGCTTTGAATGAAATATTAAAAAGAAGAGCAATTTTTTTTTCGCCGTTTTGAAAGCAAACAATTGCGACGAATGCTGAAGACCGTAAAATTGGCATTAATGGACAGCCTGTTTGCCCTTCAGTTTTTATTGCTATTCCCGCTTATCCTACCGTGAGCTCTTATTAGTTGACAAAAACAATGAATGTTGATCTCTGTGACATCGGAAGAATTCGACAAGAGATCAGCATTTACTTTCTCCCTTAATACTTCCCACGTCTGATTCCAAGCAAGGTGAAACTGTAAGGAAATGGCACTAACCGAACTGCTATGTACGGAAATGGGATAAAATTCTGTCTGAATGGAAACGGCTTGTACGGAAGTGAGAGACTATCTGGATGAACGCCCAGATCTCGGAACATCATCAAAGTCACTAAATCTTCATCACTAAATCTTGCATACATTTCAAAATCATCACTATCATCATCAAAGTCACTAAATCTTCATCACTAAATCTTGCATACATTTCAAAATCATCACTATCATCATCAGTCACTAAATATTCATCACTAAATCTTGCATACATTTCAAAATCATCACTATCATCATCAAATTCACTAAATCTTCATCACTAAATCTTGCATGCATTTCAAAATCATCACTATCATCATCAAAGTCACTAAATATTCATCACTAAATCTTGCATACATTTCAAAATCATCACTATCATCATCAAAGTCACTAAATCTTCATCACTAAATCTTGCATACATTTCAAAATCATCACTATCATCATCAAAGTCACTAAATCTTCATCACTAAATCTTGCATACATTTCAAAATCATCACTATCATCATCAAAGTCACTAAATCTTCATCACTAAATCTTGCATACATTTCAAAATCATCACTATCATCATCAAAGTCACTAAATCTTGCATACATTTCAAACTCTTGCATACATTTCAAAAACTCTGCTGCGTTATAATGTTGTATCTCCATAGGCTCTTTTTAACATTCTGTAAGTTTCAGTAGCTGATTTACCAAGTTTCCAGTTGGCGCTCTTTGGCCAACCATGGCCCTTGCGCCATAAAAACCAAACAACCAACCAAGTTTCCAACAGAAACGAATATCTACTTTCTGATGTTCCATGGCTGAAATGAAATGGGACGAGAACGCTTCTATGACTCTCTTAATGCCAGTATGCCGCCTGTCGGTACCGGTATACACCGCTTCCCAGCTGTTCGCTGATTGGCCAAGGACTTCTGTCTTCTCCCATACATATAATATTTTTATTCCACTATTTTTCCGTCAGTTGTGGAACTTACTGAACGTTGCTTGTATATTAACAAACATATAACTGACGTATTACAGCTCAAGAACGTCAAAGTTCTTCCTGATGCTTTGTATAATCTTTCACAAAAGTAGTAATAAAATAATAAATTTTTCGTAAAAAAGAAACATTCTAAGTAATTATTATCAGTACTGAACGGATTTGTAGGTAAATAAATGTTTTCACATAAAAACAGATATATATTTCCAAAATCCTTGTATGTAAATATGTATTTTCTAAATTTCCGCAATAAACACATAAACTTGATTAAAACTATCGATTCCAGTGGCAGAAAAGGGATTAATGCTATAGGTGGTGTGTTGAAAAATGACGCAACTCTTTCCAAACATTTGTTTTTCCTTTTCTTTCTTTCTTTCATTTTTCTTTTCGCTCGCGCGCAAACAAAATAAAACGTGAAATTTTATGCAATGATGTTGAGGTTCGGGGGTTAGGAATTAAACGTCAAACACTCGGAGGTAGAATACTAAGCCTTTTGACACTTAGAAAATTTTTCAAAACGAAAAACATATGGCTTTTAAAATTTTAAAGTTTCAGTTCGGTCGTGATCTAGAATGTTTCTGTTTCTTGAAATCTGAAAGGCGTTTCTCCTTTATAGCTGGAGGGAGTTATATTGATCTTCGTAAGCTGTGGGGAAAAATATATGAAATATCTATTTTAGAAAATATTACTCATGATGATAAATTAAAAAAACATCTTTAAATTTAAAAAATCAGACAAAACTAGAAATCATGATGAATACTCCATTTGTACATTCCATTTGGAAACAACAACTTCAGATTAAATTAAGTACACACATCCGCGATCTAAATTTTAAAAATTCACACAATATTATTCCTAATCGTAAATGGTTACATGAAATGCATGTATCGAATGATAAACATTGTGGTCACTTGAAGGACACTCAACACATTTTAGATGAATGTTATTTTGCAAAAAACATTTAGACCCGGTTAAAGAATTACTTAAATTTAAAGGAAGCTTTTGACAATAAACAAATCTTACTTATATCACTCACCTTTAAAATATAGTAATTTAAAAAGTAATGCAGTTCATTATCTAATAGCAATTGCTAAATATAATCTTTGGAAAAACAGAAATTTAATCAGAAATATCGAAACTCGAAGCAAATAAAATTAGCAATAAAATGTGATTTTATTTTCGACGAGTTCTAAAATTTTAAAATGGGAAATATGTAGCAAATGAAACTTTAAGAAATGAATAGCATTAAAGCCAATAGTTTATAGAAAAGGCAATGATACCCTTAATAAAATTTTGGAATAAAATAATTTTGAATAAGTCACAAATTCATAGTTGTGACTTATTCAACATTATTTTATCAGACTCAGATTTTCATTTTCCATGTGTTGGAAACTATTTCTCTTCAGTTGCTAATTTCTCTTCCTGTCGTTATATTGTATTCGTAGTTTCACTTTATTTCATTGTTATTTGTTTTCCTTTCCTCTCATTTTAAAAGAATCACTTCAATGTGGGTCTCTTCATAGTACTCCTTTATGGGGTGATTCTAAATAAATAGCCCACCCCCACCCCCTCCCCCCACGCAAAGATGCTTTGACAACAGATCTATATGAAAGATGTGAAAGAATATTGCTATAATTTATAAGTACTTATTGTGAAATTTTTATCTCTTGGATCCACATGAAATTTAGTTTAAGTAGTATATCTGTGAGAAATTATTTTAAGTAAGGCATGGATGCTGTGTTTGTCTTATGGCGCTGGCTCTCTCCCTTCCCTGGAACCTGTGGCCCTAAATTAGAGACGGGAGTCTACTTATAGCCCGTTGAGTTGCTCACGGTGGTCGTTAAACCTTCTATAAAAAAAACCCAAGAACTTGTTTATCTATTCCGGAAAATAGCTTATTCCGCATTTTTAGATTAATCTTTGGATTAAGTAAATGATATGGTAGTGAGTAAAAGATGTGTTTAAATGTATTCAGGAAAAAATACTTTCTTAACAATTCTTCATGAATCCCTCAAGGTCGGCTTTCATTAAAAGCAGGCATGAGGCATAAAATAAAGAAACAGAAGATATCTTTACAGGAAATCGTGTAACAGGTGATAGATTATTTAATGAATTTTTGCACTTTTTGTAGCCGTATGGTGTGAAGTACGATAATGTATTGCTCTTGCTTACCCGGATGCAGCGGTATACATGAAGAAAGCCGCTCACGGCCTTTCCGTGAGCTTTCTGAAAATGATACACGTAACGTGTGTCGTTCATGCCTTGCACAGGTTCTGTAAAAATATCTAGACCTGACTTGTACAAGTTAGTATGGAATGGGAAAAATGTGTTTTGGTCAATCGCAAATACGGATTCATCTTTTCAAAAAGAAGAATCCTGATCTCCCTCTGTCACCTGCACCCGTAGTCACACGCTGGGGCATATGACTCATTGCCGTGGTATGATAATTTCGAAAGACTTTAGATCTGTTTCAGTGGCGTTGCCATAACTTTTTGACCCTGTAAACGGCTGGAACAAATTAACTCGGGGTTAGCAAAATCGAATGAAATCAACTTGAAAGAATATATTCGCTGTCTAAGATGTCGGCTGAAAGCGGCTGGAGCGAGTAAACCTGCCATCAGAAAACGTTGCTTTTCTGTTGGTTTTTTCAGTCGAAGTGGTCATTTTGAGGGAAAATTGTCACTAACCTTTTCTGATGTATTCTCTGGTAAAAGGGCTATAAAAATGGCGACGAACGTAAGAAAGGGGAGAGATGTTTGTGGTAACTTGCTTGGGCTCAGTGGCATGATGTCCATGTCAGGGGAACTACTCTTCTCAGTCACGCTCTGGGTGATGCAGCAGAAAAAAAGGAATTAGAAGGGAGCAGCACATATACCCTTTAACCTTTAACAGTCAGTATAACTGTGATAAAAGGGCGGAAAGAACTATTTATCTTAGCTTTCGTAAATCTCAGCCGCTGTCTGTGTGAACATTTTCGCTGTTCACACACTGGAGGGTCGCCCAGATCTCGGATCATCATCAAAGAATTCCCGCCCGTCATGAAACCGTGCATACCATTTGAAAATTCTGCTGCGGGATAATACTGTGTCCCCATACACTTTTTTTAAACATTTTGGAAGTTTCATTAGCTGCTTTTCCAAGTTTCAACAAAAACGGATGTTTACTCTCTGGTCTTCCATGTATGGGATGCGATTGCTTGCTATGACTTCCGTAATATCCCTCTGCCGCCTGTCGGTACCGGTATAAACAGGTTTCCAGCTGTTCTCTGATTGACAAAGGAATACTGTCTTCTGGCAGACACTTGATATTTTTATCCCACTGCTGTTACGGCAGTTATGCCGTCAGTCCTGGAACTTTTTGGTCGTACGATGTGTTTCCGTAATTTTTCAGTCATATATGGATATGGATGTAAGGTCAGGTGATGTAAGGTCAGGTGATGCGTAACATCACAGCCTCTCCTTGACAAATGTCAACCCCGCCTTCTCGTGGTGCATCCTGTTCCCACTAAAGGGGCTCTGACGACCGCCAATAGCGGTATAACTATACCATCGGGATCAGAGGAAATGCTATCCCACACTCACCAACCCGCTTGGCCAGCGTGGTGAGTTATGGCCAAACACCTCCAAAATGACTCTACAACTTAAATCTTGGCCCTCAGTCTCCGGCAGCTGGAATGTACCTGGCCAAGGCAGCGGCCAGTGCGACATGAAGGCAGAGGGTGCTAAGAATCCCCGGAGGACCGGACTAGGCTGCCATTTGATGCTGACCTTGGCTACCTATAACGGACGCTCCCTATCTTCTGATTCAAGGCTTCTTGAATTGGAAGAGGAACTACAAAGGATCAAGTGGGACATCGTCGGGCTAAGTGAGGTAAGGAGAAAAGGAGAAGATCTCATTGAACTGAAAAGTGGACATCTCTTCTATTATCGTGGGACAGATACTGGCAGAACTAGTGGTGTTGGATTTATAATAAACAAGAAACTGAAGGATAAAGTGGTAGAAGTTGAAAGTTCCTCTGACAGAGCTGCACGACTCGTTATCCAACTATCGAGAAGATACCAGGCTCAGATTATTCAAACTTATGCACCCACCACAAGTCATGCTGAAGAAGAAATTGAAGAATTTTATGAGGAAATTCGTCATCTAAATAATAAAGGTAAGCAGCACTTGAAGATAATTATGGGAGATTTCAATGCAAAAATAGGGCAACGGCAACAGAACGAAACTTCAGTAGGTAAATTCGGTCACGGCAACAGAAACCAGCGTGGAAATACTCTCGTTGAGTTTGCAGAGGCAGAAGGATTTTTCATCTTGAACTCCTTTTTCAAGAAAAAGCCACACAGGAAATGGACATGGAGACATCCAATTGGGACGACAAGTGAAATTGATTTTATTATGTGTAACAAAAAATTCGTCATCGAAGACTGCAGTGTGCTGAACAAGTTCAACACAGGTAGTGACCATAGATTGGTGAGATGTAAGATGCACCTTAACACTAAACTGGAACGTGGCAAGCTCATAAGACAAACAAAATGTATTGACATAACCAACCTTAAAAAACACCATAATACTTTCAAGTTGGAACTGAAGAACAGATTCTCTGCTTTAGAAGGCCTAACATCGGAAGAAGTGGATATTTCGGAAGTTAACAGAAAAGTAACCAAAGCTCTAATGGAAACAGCAACAAAATTAGCTGGATCTAAGAACAAGTTGCATGTGAACAAATTATCAGGAAAAACCAAAATGTTGATGCAAAAAAGAAGAGAGATGAGGACAACTAAAGTAGATGTGACTTCCAAAGTGGAATATATAGAGCTATGCAAGACAACACGAAAAAGTATCACTGAAGACGTAAGGAAATTCAACTGTGAGCTAGTGAGGAAAGCAATTGAAAACAACCAAAGCCTTAAGATAGCAAAGGGACATCTCAGTAAGGGAAGAAAACAGATTATGGCTCTGAGAAAAGAAGATGGTTCTATAACAAGAAATAGAGGCGAAATTTTGACAAGAGGAAAGATTTCTACTCCAAACTATATGAAAGGGATGATACATGTACTCCAGACATCATGAAAGGTACCAGAGTTCTTCCAGTCCTCCCAGCAGAAGTTGCTCATGCAATCAAGAACATGAAGCGAGGGAAAGCTCCAGGAGAAGATGGAATTACTATAGACATCATACAAGAAGCAAGTGGAGAAATTGAAACAGTACTCGCCCAAATTTTCACTCGATGCCTTAATGAAGGGAAGATTCCTGAGGATTGGAACAATGCTACAATGATCCTGCTACATAAAAAAGGTGACATTGAGGATCTCAGGAACTACAGACCTATCAGCCTCCTATCAGTGGTTTATAAAATCTTCACTAAAGTTCTTTCACACCGCTTGAAGGTAACACTGGACATGGCTCAACCGAGAGAACAAGCTGGATTCAGGAGTGGCTACAGCACAATAGATCATATCCACGTACTGAGAGAACTGATTGAAAGAGCGAGGGAATATGAACTTCCATTGTGCATGGCTTTTATCGATTATGAAAAAGCCTTTGATTCGGTGAAACCATCAGCAGTTACCACGGCTCTGAAATCCTGCGGTATTGAAGATGCATACATTAATATTATTAATAACATCTATGAAAATGCAAGTGCAAAGATTCGGCTGTTTGAAAATACAACACACATAAAAATTGGAAAGGGAGTGAGACAAGGTGACACCATATCTCCGAAGCTCTTTAATGCCACATTGGAAAATGTCTTTCAATCACTGAACTGGGAAAACAAAGGGATAAAGATTAATGGAGATTATCTAACCCACCTTCGTTTTGCTGATGACGTAGTCATTTTTGCAACTACCCCATCAGAGCTGCAGAGTATGATCCAGGAACTTGCTGACAAGAGTAAAGAAGTGGGATTAAAAATGAACTTTCAGAAGACAAAAGTGATGTTCAATGCTTTTACAAGAAATGAAGATTTATCGATTGATGGAGAAAAGCTGGAGATAACAGATACGTATGTTTATCTTGGACAGCAGATATCAAGTGAGGGTCACATTGATGAAGAAATTAATCGGCGTACAAAACTTGCCTGGAGAGCTTTTGGAAGAAACAGCATAATTTTCAAGAGCAATATGCCATTATGTCTTAAAAGAAAAGTGTTTGATCAATGCATCCTTCCAGTGCTTACGTATGGTGCAGAGACGTGGATCTTAACTAAAAGAGACATACAAAAGCTGCAGACAACTCAAAGAGGCATGGAGAGGTGCATGCTTGGTATAACCAGGAGAGATAAGAAGAGGAACTCGTGGATCCGAAAAATGACGAGAGTGGAAGACATCATGATCAGAGTTAAATCCCTGAAATGGCAATGGGCTGGACATACTGCCAGAAGGACAGACCATAGATGGACAGCCGAAATTTTAGATTGGATTCCAAGGGACAGGAAAAGACCCAGAAAAAGACCACATGGGAGATGGGTGGATGAAATTCGTAAATATGCGGGAGTGACATGGAGGAGACTGGCACAAGACAGACCGTCGTGGAGGAAACTTGGGGAGACCTTCGTCCAGCAGTGGATTGATAATGGTTGACAATGATGATGATGATGATATGGATATGATAAAACTGAGAACGGAATTTTCCGTTAATATACTAAAAGAATTGTAGAAAAGTTTCTGAAAATTCAGAATTTTCCGTTACCACGTCTTAGAAACGGCAATTTACCGTCAACATAAGAAAGGAACTGCGGAAAGCTGTCTGAAAATTCAGAATTTTCCTGGAGTATGAAAAATTCGTGAAATTCAGTTTCTTTCTCTTTTTTTTTTTTTTTTTTTTTTTTTCACGGAGAAACTTGTATCAGAAATATTTTTCGTTAATTTATGAAAGAAATCACGGAAAATGGCTCGTGAATTTGAGAAATATTTTTTACAGAGCATATATTTTTCTTAAACTTCTATGTGCTTAAAATTTAGGAGTCTCATGGTGTATGATATATCGCAGCGTAGCATATTTCAGAATTCAACGTCCATGTACTCAGACCCTGAATATTCGTTTCTCCATTTAGAAAAAGTGTTTTTTTTTTTTTTTTCCGAATTTCCTTTCTGAACAACATTTCACGAGCTGGTAAACAGTGCTCCGCTGGCCTCAGGTTGAAGACCCTATAACGAAGTAAATTTCTCCGTCATTTTTAATCCACGCCGGGGCTCGAACCCGGGTCCCCTCATTCTGGAATAGGTCGCTCTACCAATTGAGCTACGCGGACGTTCGTTCGACTGCCATCTGCCTTTATGTCGTGTGCGTCCTGCTGGCAGGTACGTCACATCTGCCCCCACCCCGAAAGAGGGCCGGGGGCATGGCCCACGGGTCCGCCGTGACCATGAATCGTTGCAGGCAGCCATCCGCTGTAGAACGTGCACTTGAGAACTCCCATGCAATCTGGTGTGTGGAATGTAACGTTACACATATTTGTTTTTCGAAGCGCTGGAGAAGGGATTCTCTGATTTTTCCTATCTCGCGGTGTAAGAAGAACATCACAGCATTGCGAGATCTTGAACGGCCGGGTCATCCGAGAAGTTCGGGCGCCATTACAACGAGCTAAATTTCTCCGTCATTTGTAGTCCACGCCGGGGCTCGAACCCGGGTCCCCTCATTCCGGAATAACTCGCTCTACCAATTGAGCTACGCGGACGTTCGTTCTGACTGCCATCTGTCTTTATGTCGTGTACGTCCTGCTGGCAGGAACGTCAGAACCCCTTCTCTAGAGAAAGCGTTGTGTTATTGGTAATAAGTGGCGCGTGATTCAAGGTTGAAACGGGCGGGGACGTACCGTAAATGGGAAAGTTTGGGCAGGCCTCGCGAAATTTCAGGTCTGGGCAGCGCCGGGCAATCGAAATTAAGTCCCGTGCCGACCTTCAATGCAGAGACGCTCGCTTTTTACCGTTTTGATAAAAAAGTTTTTCTAGCATTATTTCCAGCATATTTTTTATTTCTTAAGAATTGATTCAAAAATGTTTCAAAACACCAAATCATCTCCCATTTCTTTGTACATCTTATCACATGGAGAAGTAACAAAACAAAGAACTGCTTATTAGTCAAAAAAATTCAAGAGCTGTCTCCATTATAAAGTTTATATCGCAAATGCTGGGATCAATACGGTATAACGAATCACCCAATTTTGAAACGATTTTATCGCATTTCACTTGTCTCGTAAAAACGCGGTTTAATTCAATATATTCCCTTGCATAGGCTTTTTTCATCCGACTCACTAAAAGAAACGAAGAAAAAAAAAAAAAAAAAAAAAAAAAAGCAATTCTCAAGAACTCTGATGAAATGGAAAGGAGGAAGATGGAAATCGGATGCGACTCAGCAAATATATTTTTCGCGTTTCATTCGTAGGTGCGGAATCATTGAGAATAAAAAGCAAATTAGCAACAACAAAAAAAAGGTTTAACTTTCTCATAGCATCCTTTAAACACTATGTCCTTAGCTCGTTTGCAGCTTTTTTATTGTTACCCATTCCTTTCCGTGCAGTTTGAAATTCTTGTTTTGCACCAGCAACGGAGAAGAGAGGAATTTATTCTCCCCTTTTTCACTTGATGCTTAAAAAAAGAAAAGAAAAAAAGAACGGCATGTGTCTCCTGCGTATTTGAAGTTAACTCTTTTTTTTTTTTTCCTTTCAAGAGCCGTAAGTCTCATTAAGCTGTGCTATCACTTATATTGTTTCCTTAGAATGTCTAGAGATATTCCGCTACCAAAAACCAAGATCCATTTCATTTGAATGTAGGAATTCGGAGATATTCCTGTTAGATTTCTCAAACGAAGGTAAAAAAACTTTTTTTTTGTTTCATAAATATTTCAGTACCAGTTCAATAGCGGTTCCTAGAATGTCGTTATACATGGGTAGCTCGTAGAGCATTCAACAAGTTCCAAGCCTAAGAAACAAAGACAATTTTTTTTTCAAAAACGCACTTTTATTTTTCTACATAGTCTCATCTGACATGAATATACTTATTGTACCGACAATAGAGTTGTCGAAACCTTGCTGCGAAAAACGTTTTATGTTTCTCCTCAAACAGTTTAGAATCATCCGCAAAACGCCTACCCAACAGATCTTTCCTCAGGCTTTTGAAGAGGGAAAAGTCGCTAGAGGCCAGGTCAGGTGAGTACCGTGGGTGGGGAAGCATTTGGAATCCACATTATGTCCCAGCTTGCGTGGAAACACCTGCGGTGTGGATTGGAGCATTCTCTTGCAGGAGCAGTCGCAATTTTCCTCTCCTGTTTACTGTTGACGGCTTTATACAATTTTCGCAATAGCGCGGCATAACAGGCAGCATTCATAGTCCTTTTATGAGGCAAGTAATCAATTAACAACAACCCGTCTGTGTCCCAAAAAAAATGGTGGCCATAGTAGATGATTGTATTTCGAACTGTTTAGGCGGTGGTGATCCACATTTCAACTGCATGCTCTCTTGTTTAGTATCAGGATCCCAGTGGTGAAGCCACTTCTCATCACCTGTCACAATGCATAAGTAGAAGTCATATGGATCGCGGTTAATGCGATATAACACACAAGTTTGTCCGTGCCGGACATCTAAGCCCGGTCCTCTCACTCCGGAGGAAGTCGCTCTCCCAACTGAGCTACGCGGACATGTGCTCTCATTGCTATCTGCCTTTATCTCATGTGCGTCCTGCGGAGCATTCACGTCACAGCGGTCAAGTTGAACTCAACTTGCTTCAACACGATCATTCTTCATCTCAAGTATCAACTCTCGAGGAACTCCATCTGGCATAGTCCTTTGACAACCCTAAACTCTCATGCAAAATAGTACAAACAAAAACATTGGTACTGCTGGTACTTAACTTCTGTTCCACAGCAATTTGTACGACATGGATTCGCCAGTTTGACAGCATCAGCTCCTCCACTTTCTGGCACATTTCATCTGCGGTCACTTCCACTGAGAGTCCCTTGCGAGAGTCGTTTTACAAAGAGTATCTTCCCCGTTTAAGAAAAGCTGCCCATCTTTTGACTGTGGCGTATGAAGGAGCGCCGTCGACGAATGCACGAGGAATCCATTCATGTATACTGCAGGGCGTCTCATATTCCTTCGTCAAAAATTCAGTCACCGCTCGATTCCGCAATTTCATCTGTCGCTCATCCATTGTTACCTTATACATTTGAATGTATTGTGGTGCCGTCTCAAGTGTCGACACAGCCACGTTGCGTGGCTGTTATATTACTGAAAAATGATGTAATACTTGTGTCGGCTGCCAATCACTAGTTTCAAGGTCAGGCGTAGACCTTATCGAACGCCTTTCGTATATCACGTGATACAGAAATCAAATTATTATGCTTGCTGCCTGTCCTGCTGTGAAACAACGTAGATCAACATAGATTGAACTGTGAATAACCGTCTCCGCTCAGACCTGACAAAAGAGACCGTTGTTGGGAGACTTTTTGCCAGTCTTCCAGTGTCCACAAGACTTTCTTTTTCAGTCTTCCAGTGTCCAGTCACGGTGTTCCTGACACCACCGTAGACGAACTTTCCGGTTCTTCGCAGAAATTATTGATTTCCGTATAGGACTCTTCGGACCACATGACTTTTTTCCAGTGTCCAGTCACGGTGTTCCTGACACAACTGTAGACGAACTTTCCGGTTCTTCGCAGACATTAGTGTTTTCCGTATAGGACTCGCCGGACCACATGTCTTTTTTCCAGTGTCCAGTTATGGTGTTCCTGACACCACTGTAGACGAACTTTCCGGTTCTTCGCAGAAATCAGTGATTTCCGTATAGGACTCGCCGGACCACATGTCTTTTTTCCAGTGTCCAGTCACGGTGTTCCTGACACCACCGTAGACGAACTTTCCGGTTCTTCGCAGAAATTATTGATTTCCGTATAGGACTTTTCGGACCACATGACTTTTTTCCAGTGTCCAGTCACGGTGTTCCTGACACCACTGTAAACGAACTCTCCGGTTCTTCGCAGAAATCAGTAGTTTCCGTATAGGACTCGTCGGACCACATGACTTTTTTCCAGCGTCCAGTCACGGTGTTCCTGATACCACCGTAGACGAACTTCCCGGTTCTTCGCAGAAATCAGTGATTTCCGTATAGGACTCGCCGGACCACATGTCTTTTTTCCAGTGTCCAGTTATGGTGTTCCGGACACCACTGTAGACGAACTTTCCGGTTCTTCGCAGACATTAGTGTTTTCCGTATAGGACTTTTCGGACCACATGACTTTTTTCCAGTGTCCAGTCACGGTGTTCCTGACACCACTGTAAACGAACTCTCCGGTTCTTCGCAGAAATCAGTAGTTTCCGTATAGGACTCGTCGGACCACATGACTTTTTCCAGCGTCCAGTCACGGTGTTCCTGATACCACCGTAGACGAACTTCCCGGTTCTTCGCAGAAATCAGTGGTTTCCGTATAGGACTCGTCGGACCATATGACTTTTTTCCAGTGTCCAGTCACGGCGTTCCTGACACCACTGTAGACGAACTTTCCTGTTCTTCGCAGAAATCAGTGATTTCCGTATAGGACTCGTCGGACCACATGACTTTTTTCCAGCGTCCAGTCACGGTGTTCCTGATGCCACTATAGACGAACTTTCTCGTTCTTCGCAGAAATCAGGGGTTTTAATATAGGCATGCGACTTCCAAAACCAATCCTCTCCAGTTCTCAAAGCATAGTTCGCTGAGATATGGGTCGGGATCAGCCTTCATTGAATGCTTCGGTCAATTGCTGCACCCAGAAAGGCGTGTTTCTCCGTACAAGCCTTCTCAGATGACGGTGATCTCGTTCCTGACAGATTGTCGTCGAGCCATAGTGACGCCTCTTAGGCAAGCAATAGTGTTTTGAGAAATCAGTCTGTTTTCAAAATCGTCCTCGTGCCAGGCAGGGACCCATTATAAGCTGTTTATCGAAATCCGAAAGATCCTTTATTTTTCCTATTGCGATCAACACTACTGAGAAACGGTCTTAAATAGCTGCCTGAATCACGTGGTTACGCACGTGACAGTGGCGTACTCTCTGGAGGTGGCCCAGGGGTTTGGGCCCTCTCCATGAGGTTTCATTTGGTCTCTCGTTCTTTTTTATTGGATCATCATCATCATCATCATCATCATCAACCATTGGTACAATTTCCATAGGTGTCTGTTGCCATTTTAGCTGCATTGTCCCTTTGCAGACTGGCGCAGTTCTTGAAGAGTTCCACCTCACCAGCCTTTAATTATGTCAGCCCACACACGGTAAGGGCGTCCTCTTGCATTTTCTTCTGTTCATTAAGCCCAACAACAATGACTTTATCTTTCTGTAGATGTGTCCAAAAAGTCTTAATTTTTTCTGTATGATTTTTTGGAACAGGGTCTCTTTTAGTTGTATTCTTCTGTACACTTCTTCACTTCCTATGCTCAGGATCCATCCGATTCGTAAGATTTTACGATAGCACTTTCTTTCAAATGTAAGCATTGTTATTGGCTGCTTACTTTCAAATATATTTGTATATGATTTTAAATTGCCGCAAAAATAAGTGAAATTTTTAGAGGCCCATTGAAAATTCTGACGCCTAAATTAAAATGGTCTTTTATTTCTTACCGTAGGTCTTAGATTTTCCATAATTGCATTACTGACCAGAATGGCTTAAAATCGTGGCCTCCTTACTGCAGCTGAAAACCAATAATTCACTGCAGGAGTCCGATCGAATTATTGAAAACTACACTAATCCTAATATATAATCTGCTAGAGCCGTCTTCATCCTCCCTGCCACTTTTTAAGTCCCCATAGCAACAAATGAGAAACAAATGTTTGTGACGTCACTCTTAGTTTTTCGTGTAGGTGACGCCATCACCTACATGCGCACAGTCAACGCGTATACCACTTTGTTTTGTCGTCCTAGCAACAAAGAACACGGCTGCTGGTGTGACGTCATCTAATCCAAATGATGCTCATCCAAATCATTCTCACATGACGTCAGAGATGCATTACGTCACCCGGTCAACTCTAGAGATACGAAAACTTTTTTAGGTTGGAAGGTTTAACGACCACCGTGAGCAACTCAGTGGGCTACAAGCAATCGCCCGTTCCTTATTTAGGGTCATTGGTTTCAGGAATTTTTTTTTTTTTATTGGAGGTTTAACGACCACCGTGAGCAACTCAATGGGCTATAAGCAGTCGCCCGTCCCTAATTTAGGGTCACTGGTTCCAGGAAATGGAAAGAGCCAGTGCCATAAGACTAACACAGCATCTATGCCTCACCGGGATTCGAACACGGACCCCTTTCGGACGAATGATCAGAGGCCATCGCTTAGACCCCTGCGCCAATGGGGCGGCAACGTCAAGAGTACGGCGATTTGACGACGTCAAGAAAAAAATAGTTCACGGAAAAGAACAGGGGAAATTGATACAGGGTTCACAGTCAGTGCATACGAAAAATATTCTGTACAAGGAAGTGTTGACGAAATAGGGACTAAAGGTTTTACAAAGCACATAACAAACAGACAACCTGTCGTATCAAATTCCGTAATCGACTGCTCGGGAAATTTTCAGAAAGCTGTGAGCCAACGTCGACATCTTTTGACATGGAACTCAAAATCTCAATAAATAAATGTCAATAATTTCTGTATCATAAATTTTATTTTCTCCCGTCATTATTGACGGGCTTTCATCTAGTGTTCAATAAACTGTTTGGTCTCAGCGAGCAGTCGAGAGCGTTGTACTGCTTTAATGTTATCCATAGCGCTAAAACCGCGTTCACAGCTAACTGTTGAAATAGTAATGCTCTCCACTACAGTCATATACTTGCTAAAAATACGAAACCGAATTGGTTGACTAATAGCATGCTTGCATGATGCCACAAAGGGACGCTCAGTAGGCGTGTGTATAAAGTCGTACCACTCCCCAAGTATTTCATGTTCTTCGAAATCAGGCAAGGAGTTTCTAAAACGTTTGGCAGTTTTTATTATCTTTGTATTTCCAAAGTCAGCTAATTTTCTGCTATATGGCCAAGCTGTAGTGCCGAATACTTTTAAATCCCCAATAACAGTTGTTTTTGAATTGGAGAACCTTAATTTCAAATAAATTTGACCAGCTTAGATTATTTTCTTTCGGTCACTTTGAAATGAAGCGTCTCCTGCTTCATGATTCACAGCTTGAAGGCAGTGAAATCTTTTGTTTGTGCAGTTGTAATTAATGTTAAATGACGATTCTGTAGGACCTGGGTTCTCAGAAAGCTTTTGCAGTTCATGTACAGCACAGCTTACAGCGTTATTCTCTTGAGTAGTAACAATATTTTGCTTCAGGAACGCTTCGGAGACAGGAGTATTTATATTCAAAAACTCCAAGAGAAAATGGCCGAATTTGATGAACTTATAGCAAGACATGAATCATAATTATCCTTTTGGTAACGGTCCATCTGTTGTTGACTTCAATTAATGCTCTAAATGTGTAACAAATGGAATCCAGTTTCGAAGTAAAGCTTCCAGTGTTCAGTACTTAGTCACAACACATATCACAGCATTCAGATCCTTTAATTTACAAATTTTTATCTTCCACGTAAAAGAAGAAACAATTAACTCTCTCAACCTTTTTGGTGCGTTGTTATACAATTTTAAAATTGCTCTAATGGATTTTTCTTACTGGATAACACAGGACACTTTTGAACAAATATCAAGAACTGCTAGTTGAAGACTATGCGCTATACAGTTACTTGTATTACTTGAGGACAAATTTCGGTCAACTTGGAATCCATCCTCTCTCACCTATCATACTGCCATCACCATCGGTACCAAAGTTTACCAACTCACAAGATTTCTTGTACAGGATTTCTAATCTTTGAAGTGCAGTAGTGACTGCTTCAAAATGTCCTTGAGCTGTTTCACTTGATAGTTTCCAAACAAAGAAGCGAAACGCACCTCACTATTTTTTATGTATATGTTGTAGTATGTAACAACACAAGACTGATTGGATCTGCCAGTTGATCCATCTAATAATATTGTTCCACATGATGAATTCGAAATACAGCGCACTACACAGTAGCTCAGTTTGCATACAAGATGAAATACAATTGATGAAGTACCTTAAGTTCTGTTTTCATAACAACTACACGCGAAAATAGTCAAACTATAATACCAGTAGTAAACCAATTTATTGACTTAAGAATGTATAAATAATAGTTTCCAAGCTTTCGCACATCCAGGGGTCTTGTTCAAGGAAGATAGACAGAAACTGCTGTCTTCTTTTTCAAGGGAGACAGACAGAAACTGCTGTCTTCTTTTTCAAGGATAATAGCAGTTTCTGTCTATCTTCCTTGAACAAGCCATCTGGCTGATGTAAGAAAGCTTGGAAACTCTTATTTATACACTATATTGACAAAAGTCACTGGACACCTGGAAGAGAAACACAAATAGCATTTATTGACATACATTAGTGCGGTGTCGGTCCACCTTTGACCCTAATGCATGCACTGACCCTTCGAGACATGCTTTCGACAAGGTTTTGGAACACAGCAATAAGTATGCGTTTCCATCCATAACTGTTGCTTAGTAGTAGTCCTTGGTTCCAAACTTCTTATGCGGCGCTCTAATTCATCCCACAGGTGATCTATGGAGTTAAGATCAGGGCTCTGCACTGGCCAGTCCACACACCATACGGAACTATCATCAAACCACGCCGTAACAGTCCTTGCTTTATGATTCGGTGCATTATCCATTATCCTGCTGGTACCAACAAGGCTCGGTTCTATAGTATTGCCACAGAGTTGATAGGGCATAATTGTCCAAAATATCGAAGCAGACGTGCTTTTTAACAGGTTTGTCCACGATAACCAATGGGACGGGACCATACCACGAAACGCCCCCACGCGGGTACACTGCCAGCTCCAAACTTGACCGTAGTGAGAGTACACTGTGGTAAATACCGTTTCCCCGGCTGCCGCCACACCCACATACGGCCATCAGACTGATGGATCGTGTATCTGTATTCATCAGTCCATAGGACCGGTTTCCATTGATCTACGGTCCACGATGAATGTTCTGTACACCATGCTGAACGACGAGTAGCATTCTGAGTGGAGATGAAAATCTTATGAGCAGTGCACGACCACGGTAACCCATGGAATGAAGTTCTCTGCGAATGGTACGTGTACATACCGAGGTTCCAGAATTTTTATTCACCTGTACACTGAGGTCTTGTACATTACTCCGCCGATTAACTGTAACGACTCTCCTGAGGCTTCGACGTCCTCTATCACTGATTTTCTTTGGTTTGCCCGGATGTTTTGCTGCTTCAGACACGCCATGTGTCTTCCACTTATTCAGTACATCCAAAACAGTTCACTAAGGTATGTTTAAACGCCTCTCGGTTTCTGTTATGGACAACCCACTAATATAACACCCAACAATCTTTCCTTTCTCAAAGTTAGTTCTCTGCCGCAGCGACATTTCCACTCAACCTCACAGTGCGATACGATCGCCGTCAGCTGCAGGCTTGTTTTTATACCGTTTGCAGCTATACCGCGCATGTTAACAACGCAGCGGATCCGTTCATTTGCTTTTGAAGGGTGTCCGGTGACTTTTGGCAATATAGTGTATATTCTTACGCCAATAAATCGGATTACTAGTATAGTTTGACTATTTTCTACATGGTGCACAGTTTCTCGTTATTGAATTGGGCACGATTTTTTTTTCGGATTAGTTCAATATGTTTCTCAAAACGTTAAAGTGGTTTACAGTAATAAGCTATGAAATATGCAGTATTGGAAAACATACACATTTGAGAAATTTGTTCTTGCGAAGCTTTGCGGATGCATTTTGATAGAGGGGAGGAAACTGGATCCTTTTTGACTAGTTCTGCTTTTACACAACGTTTATGAAATTTACTTGCATCGTGAATCTTCAGGCTTTCCAGGTCGAAAAAGTGCTGCATAGCCATTTACAAGCTCTGAATTTTGATCACTAATGTGCGTGAATTTTTTACGAAAGGAGTAATATAGTAAGGTGTTTCTTGTGTCAAGTTCAAGTCATGCAAATTTTTCAAACCAATAACTTTGGATCACTCGTTTACCAGTTTTCTTGCTTTCAAATTCCTTTCTTCCTGACTGCTGTTTGGTACTAGAACTAGAGAGTCCATGACTAAAATTTTCACCACTGCTGGCATCACTGCCACTCATCCTGTTTATGTTCAGAATATAAAACGATAGGCTCAGTTAAGTCAGATAGGTCACATAGAATGAAGTTTGAACAGTCTGAATTTTGCACTTCACTTACGACAGAATTGTAAATCGCAGAATTGTTTTTCTTCGAAAAAACCCCGAACAAGGTTATTTGAGGCATGATAGTCGGACAACGTTTTTTTACTACTTTCACGGCAACTTGGGCATTAAAAATTCGCTGTGCCAACTGAGGTTCACTCTTCTATGAATGAGTAATACGTTCAGCGGCGGCAGGCCGCTGATGAGCCAATGAGTTTCATCTATCCACCTCTGGTATTTGTGACGTCATGGCTCACGATGTTCGTCGTGCATATGTGCATATGTGGAAATCCATGCGTTCACCGCTTAGACCTCTTGGTGTCTCAGCTCTGACGCCAAAAATGTATGGAGTCCGCGGACCTGCCGCCGTAAATTGGTACTTGATCTCTCCTGTTAAATCTATTTCCTTTCGATCAAACATTAAAATATAGATAAGCGTATTCTACGAAAATAATTCAGAAAAATTAAAGTCGCGGAATTTCTTTATTTGTCTTCTTTAAGATAAACAAAAACTGGTCGCCAGTTGGAAAAACGTTGTCGCACTGCGACCGGGTGACCATTTTTTCGCATTAAATATGTACAGTCATTTGTAAACGTTTAAGACCAACACAGGTATTAGAAGATTTCTACAAATTGCTTCAGCTACTGTCTGTATTATTCGACTCCCTGTCGGTGTTGCATCATCCTACAGAAGCAGCTGTTGAGGGAAACGTGCGAGCGTCAGTTTGCTTCTGGTTTTCATACTGAGAGGTTTTGTACGTATTTTCTATATAGCGTAAAATGGGCAAAAACATGTCAATAATAAGTGTTACTCAGAGCGCACAAATAGTGACTTTATATCATGAAGGATACTCCGAACATGATAAAGGCAGAAAGGTGAATGAGCAAGACAGCTATTCATAATACGATCATGAAATACTGAGATGCAGGTGAATTTAGCGACCGAAAGAGAAGTGGACGTCCAAGGAAAACAATCCCGCGTGATGGCAATACCACAAGGCGAATAGTTATGCGTTCTTCGAGGAGTTCGTGCAAGAAATGCAAAGCCTTGTGACGTTTATTTTAAATTAACTTTCCTTTTTAGTTTCTTTCCCTATGTAAATCTTGAGTTTATTCTCAGTTATTCTTCACTCTTAACGTAATATCTTTTCTCTCAAACGAATACGTTTGGCAACACAATTGAGGTTGAATGAACGTGACGTATGCCTGAGTTTTGATAAGATCGAGAGATAAAAACGACGACTAATCTGTTGCTGGGCGAGCGTTGGGTTGTAAACTGATTATTGAAAGGAGCGTTGTGAAAAGAGCGTTGTGTTAAGAGTTGTGTGGTGTGTGGAGAGTTTAGAGCAATATGCTATGCTACGATGTGTTTGCTACACCCTGAATAAAGCATCTTTTCCGTTAGTGTGACTTCTGTTGTTTACATGTTTCGTCTGGCCGTTAAGGTTTAATATCAGGAACTATTTCTTCGTATAGTGATGTTTTAAATTATCGTAGAAGTACGAAAAGACTTCTACGTTATAGCCTTTCTCCATTCAAAAGGGTCTGATATTAGTATCAGCACTGTTTCCCGACGTCTTCACAAAGATTTTGGATTAAAGTTTTATAAACCTGTACATAAACCTAGACTAAGCTCTGCAATGACAAAGAAAAGACTCCAGTTTGCGAAGCGTCATCAACCGTGGACTGCTGAAAATTGGAGCCAAGTTCTTTTTCCGATGAATCAACTGTGCGTCAATTTGAATCAGCACATTTTCGACGACCAAAAGGCAAATAGGTTTGATGAAAAATAAACCGTGAGACATCCGCCTAGTCAGATGATATGGGGTGCTGTGTAGGGATGGGCAAAAAACTTCGATGTTTTTGAACATCGATGTTTTGCCACCGATGATCGATGTTGCAGGAGTCGATACATCGAAAAAACATCAAAGGTTTGTGACCGATGTTTGGAACTGGAAGAGAATATCTTCTACGAAAAGTAAATACATCTTTTTTGTTACATTCATAACTATACAGAGGAAAGAAATATCACCTTCCTATTGGTTGTTTTGCTTGATTCGTTAGCGAAAACCGAGATCTTTTCCTGGAAGACATGTGAGCCGATGCATCGAAAAAAACATCGAGGTTTCCACCGATACATCGGGGGTTTCAACAAATATTACGTTACTAGATGTTGCATTGTTGAGTATCACCGTTATATTGAACGGAGATTTTACAAATAGATCGCCCATTCATTGCTACAGATGGAAAAGTGCGAATTCTTCAGTTTATTAGCAAAACATCGAGGTTCTCATCGATGCATCGAAGAAACATCGAGGTTTTCCCGATGCATCCAGCGTTTTAACAAATATTATGTTAATGGTTGTTGAACTGGTGAGTATCGCTGTTATATTAAAGAGAGATTTTACAAATCGTGTGCTCATTTACTGGTGCAAGTGGAAAAGTGCGAGTTTTTCAGTTTAGTAGCAAAACATCGAAGTTTACAACGATGCATCGAACAAAAAGAGAGTTTTCTACTAATGCATTGAGCATTTTAATATAATATTATTAGTTACCCGATGTAATTAGTGAGTAATCACTGCTATATTGAACAGAGGTTTTGCACATCTATTGCGTATTTTCTTCAGATTGAAAACAACGAATTTTTCGGCTTATTGGCAAAAACATCGAGGTTTTCACCGATACATCGAAAATTTCCACCGATACTGTCGATAATGAGTAACCACCGATGTCGATCATCTATGTTACCCACAGATGTGCCCCTCCCTAATGCTGTGTCAGCATCCGGTACTGCTTCATTATCTTTTTTCCCGGCAGGCACTACCATGACTGGTCCTTTTAAGTTGGTAACTAGGCACTACCTAACTGGTACGTCGGAAGCTAACTCATATGCAAGGGCACATATGCACAATATTTATGCATGATGGTGCTCCATGCTACGGATAAAAGGCAGTAAAAGACTGCTTGCAGAAGTAAAACGCAACTGTGCTTCACTGGCCCAGTAATAGTCCCGACTTTAAGCCCATCGAACATTTGTGGACCATTTTAAAAGACAAGGTAGCAGAAAAACAGCCATCAAATTCCCAAGCTTTGATCGATGCGATAAAGTACGTGTGATGCAAAGATATTCCAAGTGACTACAGCAAATCCCTGATTGAGAATATGCCACATCGTATTCTGTCCTTTATAAAAAACAAAGGTAGCCGCACAAAGTATTGATTTCGGTCTTTTCGTGTTCCAAAGATTGTAAGTATTCATCTGTGGTGTCATTTTTTTCAAATATCTCTAACTTGTAATTAGTTGTTTCTTTGAAAATCTTAATTTTCAATAAATTGACAGGGGGTCTTAAACTTTTGCAAATGACTGTTTATTACGAATCGTTGGAAACGCACTTTAATATGGCTGAAATACTTTTATCGTTTCCCAATATTTTGGATGTTTTCGGGGAATTTTTATTTGCATCGTCAATATTTTGGGCTACTCCCATGAAGAAATTCTGGGTGCGCCACTGCTCGTGACCACGTATACGCTGCACAAGTGACGTTTACGAACATCTGCATAAAGGTTCCTAATTCAGTGGCAGGTGTGTGTATCATCATCATCATCATTGTCAACCATTATCAATCCACTGCTGGATGAAGGTCTCCCCAAGTTTCTTCCACAACGGTCTGTCTTGTGCCACCCTCCATGTTACTCCCGCATACTTTCGAATTTCATCCACCCATCTCCCATGTGGTCTTCTTCTGGGTCTTTTCCTGTCCCTTGGAATCCAATCTAAAATTTCGGCTGTCCATCGATGATCTGTCCTTCTGGCAGTATGTCTAGCCCATTGCCATTTCAGGGATTTAACTCTGATCATGATGTCTTCCACTCTTGTCATTTTTCGGATCCACGAGTTCCTCTTCTTATCTCTCCTGGTTACACCAAGCATGCACCTCCCCATGCTTCTATGAGTTGTCTGCAGCCTTTGTATGTCTCTTTTAGTTAAGGTCCACGTCTCTGCACCATACGTAAGCACTGGAAGGATGCACTGATCAAACACTTTTCTTTTGAGACATAATGGCATATTGCTCTTGAAAATTATGCTATTTCTTCCAAAAGCTCTCCAGGCAAGTTTTGTACGCCGATTAATTTCTTCATCAATGTGACCCTCACTTGATATCTGCTATCCAAGATAAACGTATGTATCTGTAATCTCCAGCTTTTCTCCATCAATCGATAGATCTTCATTTCTTGTAAAAGCATTGAACATCACTTTTGTCTTCTGAAAGTTAATTTTTAATCCGACATCTTTACTCTTGTCAGCAAGTTCCTGGATCATACTCTGCAGCTCTGATAGGGTAGTTGCAAAAATGACTACGTCATCAGTAAAACGAAGGTGAGTTAGATAATCTCCATTAATCTTTATCCCTTTGTTTTCCCAGTTCAGTGATTGAAAGACATTTTCCAATGTGGCATTAAAGAGCTTCGGAGATATGGTGTCACCTTGTCTCACTCCCTTTCCAATTTTTATGTGTGTTGTATTTTCAAACAGCCTAATCTTTGCACTTGCATTTTCATAGATGTTATTAATAATATTAATGTATGCATCTTCAATACCGCAGGATTTCAGAGCCATTGTAACTGCTAATGGTTTCACCGAATCAAAGGCCTTTTCATAATCGATAAATGTGTGCATACAAGCCATTAAACATACAGAATGAGCCGTAAATATTCTAAGGGACAGAAGAAGTGGTAAAGATTGAAATATTCATATGTATTTGATGTTTTGCGTAAAACTGTGTTCATTTACAAGCACAAAAGGATGAACAGTGCGAAACATCTTTCTACAAGTGCCTGTGCATGTGTGTGCGTACTGAGTACAGTTATGTTTTTATCATTTCGTGCATTTCTTTACAGTTAGATTTAGTTCCGCAACATTTTAAAGAATACAGTTTAATTTTCACTAAGAGATTGGTAATTAATTTTGTTTTTCAGTTGGCATTACTGCCTCTTATTATAAAGCACTTCGTCGAATGAGCGTGTTCAGATTTTCTGACTCCCAACCAACGCATCAGTAAGTGTGAAATTCGACGCGAATCAGAGCTTTGCTGAAGGCGTGGGCTGAAAAGAGGAAATTAATTTTCTAATGCGTGATATGTAGCCACACATTCATTCTCTAAATGCCTGTGCTGGTTCTTCCTCCCATCCACATGGGTGGTCTAAAACGCCATCTCTGGATGACCTTAAAAAGACATTGGGCCAAACTTTTACCTCCTACTACTTCGTCAGTACAGAAAAAGAAAAAAACTTGCGAAGTTCTTTTATTGTTAAGCCAACTGCATTTTGTTTGGAACGCCGGCAACGCCAGACATTTCCCGGCATGCTGTCGTCACGGACGTCATGTTTAAATTAACCAAGTCTGCAGTTCGTTGATTGAAATTGTGACCCATCATTCAAGAGCAAATGTGATTTTGCATGGCTAAAAGGGGAAAAAAAAATGAAAGGGTCTCAACTGAAACTAAATCGTTGTACAACGGCATTCACGTTCCTTGTAGTAAATCATTTCCCTGTAATAAATCGACGACGCCAAAAAAAATGTTGTCTGACATATGGGTACATATAAGCAAAAAAAAAAACCTAAAATGAATTTAGAAGTCATAGACCATTTATTCTGTGTAACACGCCGAAAGGTATATAAGATTAAAAAGCAGGTATTGAAATGAAATTTTAAGGCGCAATTTCGAAAAATTTCGTAAAATGATAGTTCAATATTAAAAATCTTGCGTTCCGTAGAAACACGTTTCGCAGTTAAACGTGTTTCAACGGAACGCAATCGGAAGAATAAAATATATATGATATATCCCCCCCCCCCAATCGGAAGAATACATATTCGTGCTAGCGAAATCATCTGTCGTTACATTCTACCGGGTGCGCCTTATAAAAGAGGCCCCGTGGCCAGACGTTGTTAGGCGGGGCCGCGGGTGGCCTAGTGGGCAACGTTCGTGACTGACACGGAAAGGACCTCAGGTTCGATCCCAGGCAGGTACGAACGCTCGATCCACTAAATATCTGTCTGCCGTGCGTCGGATGGGCACGTTAAGCCGTCGGACCCCGGGTACTGCCCCCCGTAATAAATAAGGGCGTCTTCCTCCCCCTTTCTTCTTCGCTTCCGTGTCACTTTCCTATCGGGCGCTCTAACCCAAATTTCTTATTTTAAAGGGTTGTTTCAGACCTGGGGTCACACACTCCCTTCCTAAAATCTTCTACATATGATCATGTATGTCCTTTTTTCGTTAAGGTCCACGTCTCCGCTACGTACGTAAGCGCTGGAAGGATGCATTGATTAAACACTTTTCTTTTAAGACATAGTGGAACACTGCTCTTAAAAATTGTACAGTTTCCTCCAAAAACGCAAATTAATTTCTTCATCAAGTGACTCTGGCTTGATATCTGTTGCCCAAGGTAAATGTAGGAATTGGTTATCTCCAGCTTTCCCCCATCAATTGATACATTTTCTTTCCTTGTAAAAGCATTGTGCTAATACATAAGTTTTGTCTTCTGAAAGTTCATTTTTAACCCCATTTCTTTACCCTTCTCAGCAAGATCATGGATCATAGTCTTCAGCTCTGAAGTATTATTTAAAACACCACTGAAGAACTCTTTGAAATATTTTTTTTTCTATTTAAAAAATGAAATGGAAATAAAACCGGTTCGAAATCGGGTCAGAAACACCTTGACCCGATCCATTTGACCCTCATCGCAAGAGATCGTCGACCCGTTGACCAGAGATGGAAACGGGTCAACGGGTCGACAATTTCTTGCTGGTCCAACGGGTCGGGTCAAGGGTGTTCCTGACCCGATTTTTGACACGGTTTTATTCCCGTTTTATTTCTGAATAGAGAAAAATATATTCTATAGAAAAATGCGTGTTGTGGAATTCTGTAGTCGATACTGGTGCCCACGGAGTGAATAATGATTTGCCATGCAAAAATATTGTCGTCTCTTTCTTAAAGCAACGAAGATTTCCACCGACCGACGTCAAACACACCGACACGGTATCGTAAAAAGACACTTCCTTTGCGTTCTTTTACAGTGCGATTGTCCAGGGCAAGGTACAGGCAAACGCCATTCGCCTTCTTCTCACATGATTCACTCTCTCCGTGCGAAGTTCATTGTATGACTAAGAATTACTTTTCACATCGCATCTTTTACATTGAGCATTTAGAGGTTTTCGATTGATGTGCTAACATCTCGTTCCCATGACATGTCATGTTGAAATTAACTCCTTATTTGTTAATATGGACGGATTTAATATTAAGGAGGTTGAGAAAGGCGTCGAGACCAACGAATACGTGCTTGTTGAAAATCATAAGGGGAAGAGTGAATGTTAGAAATTGTTTCGTCTCATTAATAAACCGGTGAATAATTTTGTGTTGTTTGGTCTTGCTTGTTGTTCAAAATGTGGAAAGTGTATAATTAGAAAGAAAGATGTCGACAGTGTAATAAAAGATTATGGAACCAAAAATCTAACGGACCATGTGAAAAGTGTATAATTAGAAAGAAAGATGTCGACAGTGTAATAAAAGATTATGGAACCAAAAATCTAACGGACCATGTGAAGGTATGCGCACCTTCATCAAAGCGTGGAAAAAGTGAACAATCTAAATACATTAAAAAAAATACATTTGTGTAATCGTAAATAATGATTTCCATTTGTAATATACCCCATGGTCACGATCATAGTTAGCCATTACTTCTGGATTACGCAAAATAGTGGCACTAAAATTTAGCAAGTAACCAAATTTTATTATGAAAAAAAGATTTCAGTTATTAAATATCAAGCAGTTATTGGGATGAATATATATATATATATATATATATATATATATATATATTACGTTTTTATGTATATATATATAAATTGAGTTTCGAATTTATAGTTCAAAGCAGATTTGTCCTGGTCAGTTACGGGTTCGGATCGGGTCGGGTCGGGTCCAGTTATGGGACGTCCGTGTTGGGTCCGGGTCAGAAATTTTTGACCCGTTTCGAACTCTGCCGTTGACACGCTACCCGTGACCCGTTTCCATCTCTGCTCCCAACTAAGCTATACGGACGAAATGCATCACTGCAGATTTGTCGTCTTGTCACGTGCTTTATTTCTGTAGTACGTTACAGCTTCTAATTCAGAGGCCGGTATGTGTTGCAATGAAGAAACCTGCAATCTGTAAGCATGTGAAAAAAAAAATTATTAGAAAGAAAAGGGAGGCTGTGTGAGAACTGATCCCGACGGCAGACTTTTGTTCACCGAAAATGCTTCAGAATTTTCATCCTTAACAACGGGATCATGTCTGATATAAGGAGAAGGGACGCCAGTAAGCCGCTAACAAAAAGAGAGATAAGGATACATATCAGGATTTCGGGACAAAAATGGGTTTGGGACACAAGAGGAATTGAGACAACAAATAGGATCAAAGATGCAAATCACCATCAGTAAACAAATGGGATGAAACACACAAACTTGGATCGACGACACAAAACGGAGTTGAAGATTCAAAGTAGGATCGAGACATAAAACCGCATGAATACAGAATAAATAAATAAATAAAAGTTCAGAGCATTAATCGAGACAAGTGCAACTGAAAACCAGGATAAAGACTCAAGACACGATAAAGTTCATTTATTAAAATTGCGTTACGAGATAATATTAAAAGCACATGAAAAGGCTTCAGCTTAACCAAACTTTTCCATAGCAAAATCCAAGCTTAGGTAAATTAACCAATTTCCACAAAAACTGACAGTGATTAATTACTTCGAATGATCCTAGAGGACAGCATTATTTATTAATTATCGTCTCTACTGCATTGCATTCAATTAATATCATATTTTTAGGATGATAGTATGGATAACAGGATAAGTACCTTCCCATTTTGTTGTTGTTGTTGTTTTAACGATTGGATAGATTCCAGATTTCGAGATGTCCTTTGTATATTATGTCCTCATATGTTTCGGTGCTGTTTGGCCAAATATTAACTTTCTCCAGTTTTCTTCTAAATTAAAATTAAGTAATATGGATTTTCCGTAAGTTGTAATTTGCTCGAATGAGAGAACTGGTTTTCGAAAACAAATAACTTGAAACTATTATTAGTACACAGTGTGACGTATACTCTAATTTAACCTTCGTTTTTAGTTTCTTTCTCTGCGTAAATTTGCGTTCGTTCTCTAAAAAGAATAAACCTACCTCTCGGAGTCCGATGATAGTAGTTGGACTCACTGGTGCTAAATGTGTTCCGAATGCTGGTATTGCGGCCAATATCTGTAGAACAAACCTTCCTCTAGGAATCCGATGATCCTTTTTGGACTCACCGACTCTAAATGTATTCGGAAGTGCAGGTATTGCGGCCAATCTCTGTTGAATGAACCTGCCTCTCCAAATCCGATGATCCTTCCTTGCTTGCTTAAACTCCCAACTGCTCGTACGCTTGTCGACGTCTTCGGGAACGGCATTTTCATATCTTCCCAACCAGCTTCCGCCGTTTTTAATTTATCGATTTCTCGAAACCGTTGGTTGCCATCATGCGCACCCTAATCCTCTAACTCTGTGACGCCATCTCGTACGTACCCAAACATTGCAATCTTATTTTGTTTGTCTCGATGGACTGTAAGTATCCTTCCGTCCCGAATTTAGGGCCACTGGTTCCAGGGAGGAGAGAGAGTGAGAGAGAGAGAGAAAGAGAAAGAGAGCCAGTGCCCTAAGATACGGGTAAGCACATCAACTAAACGTCACCCAAGATCCGAACTCGGACCCATCTTGCATAAATGCTTAGAATCAATGCTTCGTACCACGCACCAACCGAGACAACACTGCTATCTTTGTTTGCTTGATTTATTTCAAGTATTGTGGTAGACGCCAACTTATCAGAAGAATCGTTTGCAGGTTCCTGTCGTTGGAGCAGAGAAGCAAATAAACAAGTATAGTTAAAAATTGAACATTGTTACATATGTTTCCTTTTGCACATATCTTTAGTCATCAGATGGGGGAAGTGGAAATATTGGAATAATAGTTGGTCAGATCGGACAGTAAATACTTCCAGCGGGAGTTGGATGTTAAGGATGGCCTTCTCTACGCTTTTCCCGCCAAATCTGTTCCTATCTTATGTGGCTACCAGCCCGCGTGAAAATCTCTTTCTACTTCGTCGTCTTCCTGCTCTGCCTTCGAGCAAAAGCCGTTCCTACTTTTTCCTCGAGATCGCCATGAAGACGACTCCTCTCTGTCCCATTCCCTTACACCTTCTGTCTTTTACGTAAGAAGAAATTCTTAATTTCTTGGTCCTTTGTACCCGTGGGCTAGAGATTTTGCCGACGGCTGAGGAAAGAATGGGGCTATCCTTTTGTCCGTGGGAGGGGTCCTGCGAGAGAATGACCTTTCTCCGAAATGGATCTGCGCTTGGCGCCTTTCTGACTGGGGAGGAAATTTTTCACTGCTGTCGTGAAAATATAGTTTGAATGTTTCCATATAACATCTTCCAGCCAGCCTGCCTAACCATTTTCATGCCTTTTCGTACGCTAAACTATCCCAAAAATTCGCCTCACTTATATATGTTTTTTCAGGTGTTTCAATTGCTTTCCCTGTAGTGTATATCACCGATTTTTTCTAAACAGTTTCATGTGTCCGACAAGAGTAATTATGAGCAAGTTGCACCAATACCAGTTACCTGAAAAAGGTAAGACCTTACTTGTCTAACACATCTATGGAGAAAAAACATCTGTGGAGAACTCTTTTGTCAAACAAAAGGTATGACCTTACTTGTCAAACATATATGTATATACTCCAAAGTAAGAAGCATCAAACAGAGGTCATCACTCTTTCCACGTTTTATAAGTGACTCACGGAAAATTTCTCATGGTGTTCCTGGTCCACGTCAAACGTCTGATGTTCCTGGTCCACGTCAAATGTCTGTACTATTAAGAAGCAGTTTCAACGGGAGCTAAGAGCTAGAGAAAAAAACAAAGAAACATACAATGCAAATAAACGGATAATAACATGGAAGAATGCAAAACGTTTTGTAAATGATGAGATTTAGCTTTTTCAAGGACCAGCAAAACACATCATTAACTCATC
Source organism: Macrothele yani (assembly GCA_039090855.1). Taxonomy (NCBI): domain Eukaryota; kingdom Metazoa; phylum Arthropoda; class Arachnida; order Araneae; family Macrothelidae; genus Macrothele; species Macrothele yani. Next base: position 103,850,061 of record CM076991.1, on the reverse strand, counting down.
TCTACAAAGACCTAGTTGAATATGGGTTTCTACTATGTCATAAGTGTAATTAAGGCAAAGGTTCCCACAAATAAAAAAAACCACCCTTTAAGCTCTGAAAGGTGAAAAGAAGAATCAAATTTAGATTTTACATTTATGATAATACTTGGCCCGACCCACAACAACTCAGCGTCCACAAACAAGGAAAAAATAGTACGGATTGAATGAGTAAAAACGGATTCAATGAGTAAATTTAATTGCTTAAATTTGGACAATATCCGCGAGACTACTTTAGACAAAATAATGAAGAAAGGTTGCAATAAGTACACAGTATTGTAGGAAGGCTTTACCTAAAAGAACAGACTCAATAAAATGAACCAAACACTTACAAACAAACGTCACGGAAGAACCACGAGGCTCAAAGCGCAAAGCATAGTAATCAGAACAAAGGCCAAAACATAATTCAAGCCCAGAGGCAAGGGAAAATACGCCAGTGTGTTGAAATTAAAATAAAAGAACACAAATGAATGTCAGCAAGCATTAAAACGCGAAAAAACTTTTCAAATGTACCAAAGAAAAAATATACAAGAAAGATGACACCGAATTTTCGGGTGTAATCAGCACGTCTTTTGAATCCGTTATGACGCAAATTAAATTTATCAAAGCTATTCAAAGTCAATGGAACCGGTATAGAAAACAATAGTATCTGACGGAAGAAATATTTTTTTCAATCGGGTTTTTAATCTCTCAGATGTTGCCGTAAACGGAATCGGGAGCTTACGCCCTCTGGTTGCAGACTTGTGCATTAAGAAAAACATGAATTTATTTGAGAAACATTTCGCACCGGAAACGCTTTCCAACACAGAAAGAATTTTTCAAATCGGACTCTTAGAAACAGAGATATCGGCAAAAATAAGATGTGACTTTACTTCCCCTGGTGGGAAAACTATGTATTATTGTAGGTAGAAAGTATTCTCAAAACGTTTGTACATATGAACGGTATCGGTCCAAGAAAAAAAAATTTAGTCGAGTTTTCAGGAACCCAGATTTTGCTACAAATACATCAGAAGCAGATATTAACACATGCCCCCTGGTGGCCAAACCATTTTTTACCAAACATTGGAAATCATGTGAAAAATATTCTCCATCAGGTCTTGTATGCGATAGAGGAATAATTTTTCAAATCGGAGTTTTAGGAGCAGAAATAAAGCAGAAAACGTAATTTACCTTTGTGCCCCTAGAGGAAAATCTATGATTTACTTGAACATTTTGAATTTATAGGGAAAACATTTCGCATCGGAAACACTATCCAACAAAGAAGGAATTTTTCAAATCGGACACTTAGAAGCAGAGATATTGACAAAAATAAAATATACATCTACGCTCCCAGGCGTAGAAATCATGCATTATTTCAAGAAGAAAATGTTCCTAAAAGGTTTGTCGACATGAGTAGTATCGGTCAACAAACGACTTTTTTTTCAATCGAGATTTTAAAATCTCATATTTTGCTGCAAATACATCAGAAGCGGAAATTAAGACTTACCTCCCCTGATGGCCAAACCATTTTTTTTACGAAAAATAGAAATTATGTGCAAACGATTTCCCATCAGGAGCTGTATATAGGGGGAAACGCAATTTACCTCTACGCCCCCTAGTGGAAAGTCTATGAATTACTTGAAAATTTTGAAAATCAAGGAGAATAACACCTCTTGAAATCAAGGAGAATAACACCTTGAAAATCAAGGAGAACGACACATCTGAAAATCAAGAAGAATAACACCTCTGAAAATCAAGGAAAATAAAACCTCTTGAAAATCAAGGAGAATAACACCTCTTGAAAATCAAGGAGAATAACACCTCTGAAAATCAAGGAGAATAACACCTCTTGAAAATCAAAGAGAATAACACCTTCTTAGGTCTTGGGGAAGAGGTGTGACGCCATTCCATGGATTGATTCTTCGTTTCTGGATCGTAAAGACATGCCCACGTTTCATCCGCTGTCACCAGATCGAAAAAAGCCTTTTCATTGGCTTCAAATGCTTCAAGCAGATCAGAGCAGGCTCTTACGCTTCTCTCCTTCAAATTGAGAATCATTTGCCGAGGAACCCACTTTTCACACACTTTCCGATACCCTAAGTCTTCCATAATCTTCTGTATGCCATTGTGACCACAGTCCAGTTGTGAAACAAGTTAACGGATTGTGACTCCTCTCTTCGCGCAAGTCAATTCATCCACTCGCTGACGATTCGTGTCAGTGGTCGCAAATGATGGTCTCCCACTGCGTGGTTTGTCTTCAATGCTGGTTTCCCCTTCTTTAAACTTCTTCATCTATCTGCGCACATTGCTCTTGTCAATGGTGTCATTTCCAAAAAATATTCTGTAGCCTTCTACTAATGTCGGACAGCCGGCACCCTTCCTTCGTTGAGAACTCAATGTTGCTTCTGTTTGGAATCCATTATTTACCTGCAAAGAAGAAGAAGGGTTACTGTAGAGTGTAGAGGAAGAGTTACTCTACCAGCATGTGCAATTTGAACGACCTCTGCCATTTAATAAAAAAGTTATGCCCACTTTTGCATTACTTTCGCTACAACCTTCGTATCATGTGAAATGTAAAAATTATGTGAACGCCGACAACACAACACGTGAATAAATGCTGAATGAAAACAAATCAGCACAGAACAAATGAGTATTAGGTAATAAACGTAATAATAGGAACATGCCTTTGCCGCCCCGGTGGCGCAGTGGTCTAAGGCGCTGGCCTCTGATCATTCGTCTGTAAGGGGTCCGGGTTCGAGTCCCGGTCAGGCATGGATGTTGTGTTTGTCTTACGGCACTGGCTCTCTCCCTTCCCTGGAACCAGTGACCCTAAATTAGGGACGGGCGACTGCTTATAGCCCATTGAGTTGCTCACGGTGGTCGTTAAACCTCCAATCAAAAAAAAAAAAAAAATGTAAAAATTATGTGAACGCCGACAACACAACAGGTGAATAAATGCTGAATGAAAACAAATCAGCACAGAACGAATGAGTATTAGGTAATTAACGTAATAATAGGAACATGCCTTTGCCGCCCCGGTGGCGCAGTGGTCTAAGGCGCTGGCCTCTGATCATTCGTCTGTAAGGGGTCCGCGTTCGAGTCCCGGTCAGGCATGGATGTTGTGTTTGTCTTACGGCACTGGCTCTCTCCCTTCCCTGGAACCAGTGACCCTAAATTAGGGACGGGCGACTGCTTATAGCCCATTGAGTTGCTCACGGTGGTCGTTAAACCTCCAATCAAAAAAAAAAAAAAAAAAAAAAACATGCCTTCAAAGTTGGGCTTGGAAAACTTCCGTTCAAGGTAAAAAGCTCAGAAGAGCTTTTGGCGACAAAGCACAAATGACTAATCAGCTCTTCATCCTTATGGCATATTCAGGCACAGGTACGTCGCCAAAGCGGTGCGAAGGCGGGCTTGAGCCCACCCCGAAATTTGTCTCGCCCACTCAGTTCAAAATGGGTTATTTTTCAATATACTTAATCTTAAAATATAATCTGGACCTGCCAAGTAATGATAAGTCTTGTGTTTTACTTCATGTAGCCCGACTTATTTTCCCCTGGAAAGTGCGTTGTTCATGTCTCGTAGAAAATTTATCAAAATAGCATCCCTAGGGCCACGAAAATTCATTTGTTCTCCACTCTTGTAATTCCTAGTTTAATTCTCTTTTTCATGTTTGTATGGGCAGGGGGCGCATGAGGAGGGTGGATAGGAATTCACTGAAGGGGGTAATTACTAATTGCTCTGATGTTTGTTTTCTTTACAAAATTGGGGATTCTAACACGGAAAGTGGAGTTATACTAGCGCTCTTAAGATTGCCCCGGGACGGTGAAAGTGCAGAAAGTGGCTGACGACTGCTTTGTAGGAGAGGAATGCAAGGCAAAGTCGCTGGCTCGAAGGAAGGAAGTTAAGGAGGGGGAGCTATTGTGTCTGCGTGGCACAACGTTAAAAATTTGATTTAGGTACACAAGAACGACTTTTCAAGAAACATAAATTGTTCAAGTACAGTACTATTTTCGTACGCAAAAAATGGAAAATTACGAAAAGACATTTAAGACAATGCATCCAGGGTAAGCAAAAAGTTGAAAGCGACATCCTACCAACACTTTTATCTTACACCAGTGGCTTAAGTAGTCAGATCCATGTATGTATATATGCACACTGAAGTGCCAGAAAAACTGGTACACCAGTCTAATACTCGGTAGGCCCCCACGGGAGTGCAGGACTGTAGAAATACTACGAGGCATGGACTCCATTAGCTTCTGAAAATATGCTATAGGCAATGCACACCATACTTCCTGCAGAGCGTTCCACAATACGGATGTATTCCGAGGTCTCGGATTCCTGTGTTCGATAGCGCGTTGCATGGCATCCCAAATTTGTTTTATCACGTTCAGATCTGGGGACTTGGGTGGGATTTGGCAACATCCTAAACTCAGATGAATGCTCCTCTAACCATAATGTGGCGTCCCAACACTTGTGTGGAGGTGCATTGGGACATGAACAGGTGTACCTCGTCAGAAAGGATGCGCACATAGCGTTGACCGGTCACAGACGTTTGTAGACGTACCAGAGGTCTCAGTGAAGTCCAGCTAAACACACCCCATACCATTACGGACCCCCCACAAGCTGGTACATTTCCCTGTGGACAGGTAGGATCCATGGCTTTATGGGGTTTGCGCCACACACGAATCCTTCCATCGTCCCGATACAGTTGGAAACGCGACTCGTCAGACCAGGCTACTTGTTTTCAGGCATCAAGTGTCCAATGGCGGTGCTGCAGTGCCCAAGCGGGGCGCATAGCTCTGTGTTGTGTACCCATCAAGGGGAATCGAGTTGGGCGTCGGCTCCAAAAGCCCATATCGTGCAGGGTACGTTGCACAGTCCTGGTGCTGATGCTTGTTGAGGCTCCAGTATTGAATTCCGATTATACCTGCGAGAGTGTTGCATGCCTATCGCGTGAAACGATTCTTGACAGCCGACGATGGTCACGTTCACCCAATGTCTTTTTACGGCCACACTGGTATCGTAGGTTGGAGGTTTTGCCGGAATTCTTGTAGTCACGGTACACCCTTGCAATGGTCGTCCGTGAAAATCCGAACTTCGTTTCTACCTCCGAAATACTATGGCCCATCTCAAGAACGCCAACTATGACACCGCGTTATAAATCGCTTAAATCGTTATTACTTGTCATTCTCATGCCAAAAACAGCTCTGACAGCTGGCAAGGATGTCTATCGCTCCATATAGGCACCAGCGGACGCAACCGCGTACGCGCATAGGGGACATTGCTATGTATTTTGCACAAGCTCGTCTGTACCAGTTTTTCTTGCACTTCAGTGTATGTATGTGTGTCCAGGTGGAGGGGATCGGAGCTGTACAAATTCTGTTGTAGCCGGTAGTGATAAACATTAAAGCCGACCCCGTGACGCAGTCGTCTAATCGCTGGCTTATAACCATTCGTCAGAGAAGAGTTCAGGTTCGAATCCCGTGAGGCATGGATGCTGTGTTTGTTTGTCTTACGGCACGGAATCCCTCCCTTCCCTGGAACCAGTGACCTTAAATTAGGAACGGGCGACTGCTTATTGCCTAATGAGTTGCTCATGGTGGTCATTTAACCTTCAATTAAAAGAATGAAACACCCATTAAAAATGCGTTCTTTTAGTGTTTCGTAAAAAAAAAAAAAAAAATTGCTCTCAAGCTTCCCCTACCAAAAATAATGCTCGCCCACCCATCCAGATTTCGAAGTCTAGCTACGTCAATGTTCGGGAAGGTCGCGGAAGTTATGCATTTCAGAATACTGCTTTACTATCCTCTCTTTCGGACAATTAATGCATCTATGTGAGGTGGTCCACAACTCAGTGTGAATTCTGTAAGCTGCGCGTAATAGTTAGTGCATGTGGTTAACTAAAGTATTTACAAAAGAAGGTATTAAAGGGATAACTTTGTTTTTGAGTCAAAATGTTCGCCAAATTTATTTACACTCTCTTCAATTCTATTTTTTACGCCCCTCAGAGAATGAAATTACGCCCCTGGTATTACCATTCTGGAGGGCAGCCACCCTCCCGGTAGCTACGGCCCTGTTTGTGCATGTTAGAGGTCAGCACGGGCCTAATTTGATGAACCCTGCGCGGCCCAACCCCGTGCGTTTAAGTACCAGCCCGGGCCTGTCAACTGCAGCTGTTATTTAGGCCCGGTCTGGCCCGTGATGTGCCACTCGTATTATTTTGTCTTTCTATTGTAGTTTATTAAATTGTGAAAATTAAATAAGATGAGATATTATTAAAAATATTTAGTTGAATGTAAGCCTAAAAATATTTACTGGACTTTGACAATTATTGAATCATATAACCTTTAAAAAGAGAGAAAAAGGAAGACTAATTAAGATGAGAATGTTACTTTCTCTGAACTAGTAAGCGGTAACACTACGAAAGTCAATCCTTATACACATTAGGGATAGGAAAAAAAATTGATGTCGTCCCATTCTCTCATACAAATGCACACATACACACCCCACCCCACTATAGACACCCCGGTCCCCCACTCTCCGCAACACACACACTCGCTCGGGATCAAATCTTTTTGGTGTCAACAAGCTCCAAAGTGGCTTTACCATCTTAATACCTACAGATGGTAAAAACACTGTGAGTGCTTCTCCTTGCTTTTCTGATTACGGCCTGGGCTATGTCATGGAAGTAAGTAAAACCAGTAAAACAGTTAAACAAACCAGGAAATCGGGGAACAGGACTTTTTTTCTTTCTTTACCATTGCGATAAAAAGAATGGATCGAATTGGCCCCTCCCGGCCCGTTATTTTGTTCTCTAAACAACAACAAAAAACAACAAAAACAATCCGGGCTGAGTTTGGGAGGACAGTCCAGCCCTTACAGACCTCTAGTGCATGTGTTGAACTTGCCTCGTCCACCATTCGTACTATATACACGCAGAGAGAAAGGACCTTGAAAGCTGCGAAGTTACTATTTTAGAAAAATAGTCTCTTTTAGTCGGCATCCTGTAATGGATTAAATGTGCATTCAGCAACATGCTGTGTGCTTATCATATCATTGCTGCTTTTATTATACAGGGTGATTCATAAAGAAGCATACAGTTTCAGCGCACTATAAAACAAGAACAATCTAAGATAATTTATGTTACCTGTAACAGAATTGTAGGGGAATGTTTCAAGTTTTTTTAGAGACAGTCACAGATGTTCTATGGGTGCACCCTTGATCACACGACACACATCGAGCCGGTAATCCATTTCCGCCCAAACGCGAGGTAAGATAAGGGGAATCTCGCACGTGTTGCACTGTAAATCTCGAATTCTCCGCTCCCCCAAAGGCAAAAATTGTGCTTGTTTACCTGAGCACTCACTTGAAATGTAGCTTCATGGATGAAAACTAAGTGATCGGAAAAATCGTCATTTTCAAAACGGTGCTGCATTTCGGCACAAAATTCAAAGCGCTTTGTCTTGTCAAGGTCAGTGAGATTTTGCAACATCTGCACTTTGTATGGAATCATTTTCAGCTTCTTTCTCAAAATTCTCCAGACAGTGGGCTGTGAAATCTACACTTCACGACTCACCCTCCGCGTTGATTTTCCCGGGCTTCGTTGAATGGCGGTGCAAACATTATCGACGACTTCTTCCAATACACACGGTCGTCCAGGACTTTTAAGTTTGCAAAAACAGCCCGTAGTTTAAAAATTTGTATGCCAATTGTAGGTAGATTTTCTGGTTGGAGGTTCTTTTCCGAATCGTGATCGAAAATGCCGCTGCACAACAGTTACAGATTCCGTTTTGCTCAATTCAAGAACACAAGACGCCTTCTCCACTGCAGACGCTGCCATTTTGACTGACTAATCACGTGACACGCGCGCTATCAACTACGTCACTTCCCTCAGCAGGGAGACACAAACTTTATGAGTATATCTACCTAACGTTTCGCAGTTGTGGTCCGTGCCTTCAACTGTTACTGTTTTACAGCATCTGGAAACTGTATACTTCTTTATGAATCACCCTGTATGTTGCTGTCCTTTCATGTTTTATGTGTTATCTGGTATGATTTGGTAGGCTATTTTTGGGTCAGGGGACGATCTGAAAATTTTTCCCTTATAAATTAATGGTAATTTCTTTTTCGCTTCTCGCCATATCGGCTTACGAAAAGTTTAATATGAAATCTCTACTTTCTGATAGCGGGAAAACCTGTATATAAAAAAAAATCCGATATCAATGGGAAGGATTTGTGGTTTTTACTTTACTTCTACAAAAAGTTTCACAGCAGATATTTTGATATTATCGACACATTTAAGTGCGGTGTAAAAGCTATAAAAGTCTTCCACGTGTTCAATCGCATCCTTACAATAGCAATAACCTCCCAATTGGAAATTGCAGGACATCAAGAGTACAGATTATTTAATTCAAAAGGAAATTTCGCGTCTTGAGACGTGAGCAAGACAAATAACCAGCCTGTCTCAAGCTTTCTTGTGGATAATTCTGCCCTGAAAAACGTAATTACAAATATTAATTATCGCCGAAGATCTCTGGGGGAAAATGTTAGTTATTTATCAATAAAGCAGATGGGAGATAGAAGTCTGGCTTTCTTCAGAGTGACATATTTGGAAGAAAGAAAAATTTAACACCACTGTTAAACTGTCGTGTTAATTAATAACGAAGTTTCATCTCTCCCTCTTGCTCATAAACAATCATCTGTTATTCCCTTCTATTAAATTAGCAGCGTTTCAATATCTCCCAGAAGAATATTTCATCTCCAGCAGAGAGCGGAGCACTCTCGCTGCATTTTTGTGCTGTTTTTAAGCATGCCAGACACACTGTTTAATTTTTCACATTATTTAATGTACGGTACCATCAATTAATGCTAATGAATGAACGAGGAGTATCTTCAAGAAAAGAAAAACAAAAAGAAGCTCTGTATATTCTACTGTTCTTACAGTTTTTGTGCATACAGAGGCACAATTTACTTTCTAATCTCTTTCTGCATCTGATATCCGTAACTCCGTACATATAAAGTTGCTAACATTTTTAAAAGTATTGCTTGGTTTATTGAGTAGTTGCTTTTTCACATATTCTGTAATTAGTGATGTGAGGTATACTCTAATTTAACTTTCCTTTTTAGATTCTTTCTCTATGCAAATTTGAGTTAATTCTCCTTAACGTGGTATCTTCTCTCTCGCAAGAGTATGGTTGGCAACACCTTGAGGTCAGAACGCATGACGTGTATGTCTGAAATAAGAACTGAACGGTATATACACAGTCCAGTCACATTATTCTGACCACCTCCTACTTTTGACGTCAACAGCGCGGAGACAATAAAAGAAGGCACGTGCCGTCTGTGCTGTAGGCATTCTGAAAACATATCACTCGTTGCTGCCATGGATAAAAGGAGCGATTTATCAGATTTGCAAAAAAGGTGATTATCCGCTTTCGGGCCAAATGTGGAAGTATTTCTAAAAACAGCGCATTTTGTGAACTGTTCGCGTGCTGTTGTGATTAAAGCGTATCGTGGTTGAAGAAATGGCACCATTGCGAATAAACGATGTGGAAACTGCGGACCACCACGTGCCATTGATGTGAGAGGTGAACGTCGGCTGCGAAGGTTCGTGAGGGCCGATCGACACGCTACAGTGGAGCAACTCACTGGCCGAATGAACCAGGAGGCTACCGAAAGTGTATCTGAAACGACAGTTGAGCGAACCCTGTTGCGTATGGTGCTCCGATGCAGACGGATGGTCACTGCACCTATGCTAACAAAGGTGCATCGGCAGAAAAGACTTACATTTGCACGGGAGTATCGGAATTGGACCTCTGCTAATTGGTAAAGGATTGTCACGTTTTCTCAATGAGTCATGTTTTCTGCTTCATCGAACGGATGGACGTTGGCGTATAAGGCGGGAAACATCGGAGAACAAACACTCTTCAACCACTGCTGGAAGAACACAAGCTGGTGGGAGCAGCGTTATGGTCCGAGAAATGTTTTCACGGCATTCCCTGCGTCCATTTATACCTGTGGAAGGCACTGAGGACCGAATTCGTTATGAATCCATGCTTGCAGACCACGTAACCCAAACATGCTGATTGTCTTCCCTGCTGCGGATAGGATCATCCAGCACCACAATGCGACGTGTCACACAGCTAGAAATGTCCGAGAGTGGTTGGAAGAGCACGATGAAGACTTCAAAGTACTTTCCTGGCCCCCTAATTCCCCAGACGTAAACCCGATTGAGCACCTGTGGGACCAGCTGGTTCGTGATGTTTGCTCTATGGATCCTTCAGCAGCTGTCAGATACACTGCAGTCAGCATGGCTCCACATATTTGTGAACACATTCCAGCACCTTATTGAGTCATTCCCAGCCCGTCTTATTGCTGTCCACGCTGCACATGGCGGTTACTCTGGATATTAGCTGGTGGTCACAATAATGTGACTCGACGTGTATAATGTTTTGAGAAGCAGCAGTTGTTTTGTTGTTGGTGGAAGTTAATGCTATTTGTAAAAGAGGCGTTGTTTAGTTAAAGTTGTGTCTATTTTTCAATAGACACAACTGCGTGTTGCGCTGAAATTTACATAGTTATCTTTAAGATATCGAGAGATATGGGGTTTGATCCCAGCGGTGTCGGATGTACAATTTTTCAGTTGCTATTCGTTGTTTATAAAAATAACGTGGACAGAGCGATGACATCGTATATTTACATTATCTCCACGTATTTCAAATATATTCACCATTTCTATCGCCCTTTGGATTTATCAGCTGTAATTAAACAGCTTGCTTTGTTGAATACCACTAGATGGCGACACATCAGTTGCTGAGCCCGTCAATATGTGGATTTGTGTAGTCAGATGCTGACTGATAAACCATGAATAGCGCTGTGAATTGTTGGCACCGTAGCGTAAAGCGAACGCACTCGGCTAGTTATCGAGAGATCTGGGATTCGATCCCAGCTGTGTCGGATGAACAATTTTTCAGTTGCTGTTCGTTGTTTATAAAAATAACGTGGACAGAGCGATGACATCGTATATTTACATTATCTCCACGTATTTAAAATATATTCACCATCGTTAAGAGTTCTACCAATTAACATTGAATTAACTCAGACGTTTACTACTAATCGGATAAATTTAACGTTTGACGACTAAGTATTCTGTTCTTTTCGAATGCGACTGTTCAAGTATCTGTTGATAGCAATAAAGGAATATCTGTAAGTAACTACTTCTTGAACTTAATTTGAGTGACTCGTGTTTCACTGTATAGGTGAAGTTTTGAGAATTGATTTATGTAGTGTTCAGTAAGTCAGCTACACGCAAGCGCTATAGGGAAAGATTATATTTTACGCTTCCAGAAAGACATCATGCATTTGGCTGTATTATATTTCTTAGATAATTTCAATGGCATAGTTTGTGGAATAAGAGCAATTTTTATTATTTTCCTTTTTGTGGAGTATTAGGGACTTAATGTAATGTTTCTAGCTTTTCTTATAGTTATACCGGAGGTACGTTGCACATTTTTTTGAGTAAATATGCGTATTTCATAAAATTAAGAAATTTAATGGATCATTATTCTCAATTTACATTCTGGAAGTCAGTTTTTAAAGTTATACGTAGTTTATATAATTTTAATTGAGTGCTTTAATTTGGAGGAGTAAAAAGCATTGGATCGGATAAAATTACCCGACAGTAGCGATATGCAAGTATGCAAAAACAAAGTATTCAATTCAGTTTTTGTTTGCGCTTTTAATATGACACTCTCTGCGCGTATATTAAATAATATTAAGATTTTACATTTTAAATTTAAAAATATCTGATTATTAGACAGGTAAAATAAGCCTACGGAGCACTTTTTAAAATTCTGATAACTTCCACTAATAATTTTGCTTTTCACTGTTCTATTTTTTTCATTTATTCTTAAGTAATTACTTTATTTGCTATTATTAATTTGGAATTACGAAACACCAAGGAAAAGGAAAATTACCGGAGAAAACTGAAATTGATGTACTGGGTTCTAAACCTCGAATATCCTTTTTTGACGTACCCGTTTTTTATTTCTTTTTTTTTTTTTTTTCTTTTTTTTTCAATTTCGGATAATTCTTTTTCTTTTTTTGTGCGTGCGTGCGTGTGTGAAATTCCTATCACTATATCACTAGCGTTATAAGCATTAATTTAAGGACTGTCAGAGTTGGTGAGAATATCAGAAAACCTCTGTAACAGGTAACCCCTAACTCACGGCGGGGGGGAGCGGAGGAGTTGAGAGAAAAAGCAAAATTTCGCTACGACGCATTCTTTACTAGTGTCGAGAAAGATGCATAGCACCGAAATACATAGAAAATAGTAAAACTATACTAGTAATGCCATTTATTAGCGTAGGAATATATAAATAAACGCTTCCAAACTTACGCGCATCAACCAGATGGCTTTTTCATGGAAGGTAGACAGAAACTACCCTCCTTGAAACTACCTTCCTTGAAAAAGCCATCTGGTTGATGCGCGTAAGCTTGGAAACACTTATTTATATATTCCTACCAGTGGCGAATCTTGGGTCCAAGACCTGGGTTATCTCCCCCCTCCTCCCCCAACCGTACTGTTTTTTTTAAATGCGAAGTTTAATTTTTAATAGTTAAGTAATAGAAGTAACATTTTTCTTCTAAATTTTAAGTACATGCTATTGCTAACGGGTGTAGAACTGGCCACCCTGAGAATTGGCCACAAAAATGTTTTAGAGGCCGCATAAAAATTCGTGACCACGACCCCCAGAGGTTTGTTATCTGAGTCATATAAAGTTCCCATAATTTCGTCTTTTCTTAGTTGCGATTATTAATGTAATTCTTTATAAAAAAATGCTTATGATCTACAACTCAACAAAAGAGTTCAGTATTTACAAGCTACAGCTCGGCACATTATCTGAGGGCATGTGCCCACTCAGCAAACCTGTCGGGGGATAATACCAAAAGTGTAAAATATAAACAATTTCTGGTCCGATCGGAAGATTTTCAGTATTTACAACCTACAACAAGTCAACAGATTGTCTGAGGGCATGTGCTTCCTCGAGAAACATATCGGGGGGTGGGGGTGGGGGGTAATACCAAAAGTATAAAATATGAAGAATTTCTGGTCCGCTTGGGAGATTTTCAGCATTTAGCAAACTCTCTGAGAATATGTGTTGACTCAGGAAACCTGTCGGGGGAGGGGAGAGTAATACCTAAAATGTAAAACAAAAAACAGAGTATTTCTGGTTGTAAATGCTGAAAATCTCCCGATTGGAGAAGAAATTCCTTATATTTTACACTTTTGGAATTACCCTCCCGCACCCTTCCGAGACAGGTTTTCTGCGTTAGCACATGTTCGCAAAGAGTTTGTTCAGATGTAGTTTGTAAACGCTCAAAATCTCCCAATCTGACCAAAAATTCTGTACATTTTACGCTTTTGATATTATCCCACCGATAGGTTTGCTGAGTAGGAGCATGCCCTCAGATAATGTATCGAGTTATAGCTTGTAAATGCTGAAAATCTTCCGTTCGGACCAGAAATTCTTTATATTATACAATATAAAGAATTCGACAGGTTTACTGAGGTAGCACAAGCACTCAGATAATTCGTTGAGTTGTAACTTATAAATGCTGAAAATTTCCCGATCGGACGAGAAGTTCTTTATATTCTACACTTTTGGTATTACACCCCCCACCACCACCCCCTTTGACAGTTTTCTCCGGTAGACACATGCCCTCAGATAATTTGTTGAGTTTTAGCTTGTGAACGATGAAAATCCCCCGACCGGACCAGAAATTCTTTATATTTCATATTTTAGTTTTTCAGCACCCCCTCCGCCCATTAGTTTCCTGGCTTTGCACATACCCGCAGAGAATTCGTTTAGCTGTAGTTTATATACCTTGAAAAATATCGTAAATAAGAAAATACGAAATTACGGAAATTTTATGTGTGTTAGATTACCAATCTCGGGAGATGTAGCGGCGGAGCAATCCAGAACACAATATTTATACGGGCCCTTAAAATTTATGTGGCCAGTTCTCCGGTGGCCAGTACTCCGGTTGTCAGTTCTCCGGTGGCCACTTCCCCGCTTTGTCTTTGGCCCGAAAATCATGGAAATGTCTAAATTTCGTACTGAAAATGAAATATTAAAAAAATATTTTATGAACAATAGTTGCTCAAGTAGTGGGGAATATAGCCACACGAAATTTGTTTATGCAGAACAATTTTATGGTACTGAAATTCCAATGCGTCCAATTCTCCGTGTGGCCAGTTCCCCGGTGGCCAGTTATCCGGTGGCCACTTTTCCGTACCCGATTGCTAACATGATACGCAATAATTATGAGGATTCAGATTTGAACACTTATTTGTACATGAGCGGCATTATTCTTCTGAATACTTTATTTGTACATGAACTCCATTCTTGTTTCATTTTGTGTGAACTTGAGTGTTACGTTTTCACAATGATGTTTCTTCCGAGTACTTTTTCATATTTAAAAATAAAGTGTTTCTCTATTGACAAACCAGCCAAGTTGCTCGAATGTGCATGTCCTTGTGTGGCTCTAAGATATATCTTGATCTTTTTTAATATGGAAAAACTTCTTTTAGCAGTTGCAGTTGTTGATGGAAAGTTCAATATTAGGTCTGCTAATTTGTACACCTCAATAAACAGTATGTCTAATTTATTCAATTTTATGTAACAAAAAATGTATCTTACCGATTTGTTTTGTATTCATCAAGAGAATAAAACACGTTCAGTTCATTTTTAATCGAGCTGTATCAACATTTGAAGCATAAGTTCTGACAGTCGATGTTCAGAGAAGCTTTCACACAATTTATCAAAACAGTTCGAATCCAACAAAGGCACGAATTTAAGATATAATATCACTGATTGTAATTCATCGACACTTCACACAAACTGAAACACTTGCGCGAAACACGCGCTGTTACACGCGGAAGCATGCGAGCGACTGAGATAGTCGAAGTCTTCTCTTTTCTGAGCGAACCGTGGCGCGAAGCAATGGCCCATTCCCCTCCATTTGGTCATTCGTGTTGTCATGAAAACGCTAGCTGGAGATCGTATCGAAGTTCTTCGAATCGGAACAGCGAAGACTCTGGAAGACCTGCTTGCGTTATGCCGTTTGTCATCGCTCGCCAGACTGATTCTCTTAAACGAAAGAAGAGAATCCGCTCGTGTTTTTTTTTCGCACCGAAAACATCGACATATCATAATACCGTTGATAATTGACTTTTATTTGTGTATATTTAATTCAGTTTTATTTGTGCATTCTCTGGGCTTCGCAGCTAGCCTCAAATATACGCCACTAATTCCTACGCCACTAAATCGGATTACTAGTATAGTTTTACTATTTTCTTCATAATTAGGGTATTGTTCTCCGTTATTATAACCAAAATACATTTTTGGAGTAGATTTTATTACATTTACGTCAGCTTTTCGTAATTTACGCAGATTGCAATGATATCATCATCATCATTGTCAACCATTGTCAATCCACTACTGGACGAAGGTCTCCCCAAGTTTCTTCTACAACGGTCTGTCTTGTGCCAGTCTCCTCCATGTTACTCCCGCATACTTTCGAATTTAATTCACTCATCTCCCATGTGGTCTTCTTCTGGGTCTTTTCCTCTCCCTTGGAATCCAATCTAAAATTTCGGCTGTCCATCGATGGTCTGTCCTTGTGGCAGTATGTCCAGCCCATTGATTGCCTTGGCCAAGTACATTCCAGCTGTCGGAGACTGAGGGCCAGGATTTAAGTTGTGGAGTCATTTTGGAGGGGTTTGGCCATAACTTACCACGCTGGCCAAGCGAGTTGGTGAGTGTGTGATAGCATTTCCTCTAATCCCGATGGTATAGTTATACCGCTATTGGCGGTCGTCAGAGCCCCTTTAGTGGGAACAGGAAGCACCACGAGAAGGCGGGGTTGACATTTGTCAAGGAGAGGCTGTGATGATGCGCATCACCTGACCTTACATCCTTGCAATGATATATTGTTAGGTTTATGCAAAACGTGATGAAATCATGTTTGTCAATAGTTCTGGCAATAATGTTTGTCAATAGTTCAGGCAATAATGTTTGTCAATAGTTCAGGCAATAATGTTCGGCAATAGTTTGTTGAGTAACAATGGAATTAACTACTGCTGCGTCACTTCATTTGAAAATCAGATTTCAACAATGGTTTTAAATACTTCTGTTACTCATTTTCGTTATATCGAAATATTTTACTTGGGATTTACTTTACTACTGTAGAGAAAGAGGCATAGCATCGAAAATTGCAAATAAGCGCTTTCAGCACGGAGATTGTTAATATCTTACTCCGAATAGCGTTTCATAGAACGCCATTAACCAAATATAGGGGGTGTATATTTCACCTTCAGTGGTGGTAACGAATTACATTGATTTTTGGGAACACCTGAATGAACTCTGGCCCATGTCGCTAACAATCGTCTTCTATATAATACTGTATGAAAAAAGGCTAACGAATTAACGAATTACACTATATGAATTAGGTGTATGAGGCGCACCCCCACCCCCAATAAAAAAAAATAAGAAAATCCAAAACCTTCATTCAGGCAATGAATTCTTGCTGCTTCTCATTGTTATTGTAGAGAAGGAGGGGGGGGGTCCGGACTAAGAGAGTCCCTATCCTCAGAAAAAATACTTCATGGATTGTTTTGTGGAAAGTTCGTGTGAATTTATATAGAGAAATACTTTTTTTTTGACAACTTTGAATTAAGTGAATTTTTTTAGAGAAATATTTATTTTTTAATTTTTTGACAACATTTTTGAATGAAGAAATTTTGACAACTTTGAAGGAATGAATTTATTTAGAGAAATATTTTTTTGACAACTTTCAATGAAGATTTTTTTGACAACTTTGAATGAAGAATTTTTTTTGACAACTTTGAATGAAGTGAATTTATCTAGAGAAATATTTTTTTTATAATTTTTTGACAGCAACTTTGAATTACAAAAAAAGAAATTTTGTTTTCAATAAATAAGTAAAAAAATTTAGAAATCATTTTCACGGTTTTAGTTTATGACATCTAATGACGGGAAAGGAGCTGTTCGAGAAAACTTGTGGCCACTTTTCACGCCATATGCATGTTTATTACCAAGAGAACGTGAGAGAAATAGCAGTTCGATGAATTAAATGTTTATACCAATGAGGATCAAGTGTTATGCATTACAGTTGTTTGCACGTAACTACGCATCCTTCAGAATATAATGAGCTAAAAGGAGTTATTTGCGGGAACGAAGAAACGGAGATTTGTGTCATTTCTTTTAAAACAGTCAAAAGAAAAAAACTGTTGCTATGTGCAAATCATTGAACCTTTATGTTAAGTGTACTTTTATATTCAAGAGTAAATAATTTAAGCAGTTTTGCTTTTTGTGTGTGCCACAATTCTTAATCGTTACTTACTAATATTAGGTATTTTGGTATAACACGTAAGAGGTCATTAGACACGGTCACACAGAATGTGTGTGTGTGTGATCGTGACGCATTTAAAAAGGCTGACCTTAGTTCCCTGAAGGAATAAAATTTGCATGATATGATTACCTTAGGCGTGCACTTTTTTTTTTTTTTTTTTTTTTTTTTTTTGAGGTTTAACAACCACCGCGAGCAACTCGAAGGGTTGGTTGGTTATACACAGCCTGCCATCCTTATTTTAGGGACATTGATTCCAGATTGGTCTAGTGCCGTAAGCCAAACACAAGATCCACACCCTGCCGGTATCCGAACCCGTACCCATCTCGGACGAACGTCCAGCGCTTAGACCACTGCGCCACAGGTGAGGCGATCGTTAGTAACAAGTGTACCACGCCACCAAGCAGAATGGAAGTAATTGGTGAGAATCTTCCAAATACGTGTAGACAACGCAAATAGACAAAGTCATCGCTCTTTCCACGTTTTTTCTTTAATTGATATACACAACAACCGAAAAAGTGTTGTTGACACCGTAGCGTAAAGCGAACGCACTCGGCTAGTTATCGAGAGGTTTGGGGTTCAATCCCAGCGGTGACGAAATACAATTTTTTGGTTGCTGTATAAAAAAAAAAAAACGTGGAAATAGCGATGACTTTGTCTATTCTATTAAAGTAGCTTTTAGTTATTTTGTTGTAGTAATGTGGTATAAAACTAGGACAGTTATTTTTAACTTCAACATGCACATTTTTTTCACACGAAATAAAGCACAATAATTTTGGTTTTACGCAAAATACCTGTAGGTTCCAAATAATTTGAATTATTAGAACGCCCATAAAACCTAGTTAATAATATGGAATTTAAAAATTTCAGTTAATTGAAAGCTAAAAGATTTTCGCAAAAAGGCCTCGAAGATATGTTTGGGGGGGGGGGTTGCGGTACACCACTGAGTGAGCACAAAATTTATCATAGGTTGATTATTGACGCGGGTTTGAAAAGGACGTGGACAAAATATCGTTATTTTCCTTATTTTAACGGCACAAACACACATTCTGTTTAAATTATAATTAATAGTAAGACCTAAACTAAGACGTATGGTGGTGATCATGTCTAAGAGCCTCCACTTCAAGCGCAACAGTCTAACCATGCTCCTCTCTATTTGTTCAAAGGGCTCGGATAAGAAATTTAATGAAAATTACTAAAATAATTCCCTGCGAAATGAACGAAAAGGAAAAAAAAATTGGTGAAGATGGTGAAATAAATTGCTACGAAAATTTGTTTTTCGCGCCTCAGTATGGTGAGAGCGTGGATTTTCAGTTGAAATTAAAAAAAAAATAATAATAAAACAGAAGGAAGAAGAAATAACAATCTCAACGTGAAAGATTCTTGGAATTATTAATAATGGCAATTAAAAATGGAACGTATGTAGATGCGGACATAATAATAAAACTTTGATACAGAAAATTATGTTTTCTGTAGTTTATTCCAAAATAACTTCTCTTCAAAACATACTGACAGAAAATATTTTTTAAAGTAATTAAAATTTGAAAGATCGAGGAGCATATAGTCTTTTCTCATTTTTTTTTTCTCTAATACATTTACGATAAAGTTTATGGTTTCTCATTTTCTAAACTTCCTGTTTAGCCAAACAAGAAAAGAATGATAAAACCAACCCTAATAATGTTGTTATTCTTTTATGCCATTTTCAGTAGATGGCGCTGGTACCCTGCTTTGCGACGTTACATGCGCAGAATGTAACGTCGCAAAGCATGATAAGGGAAGTGTTGATTTCTAAAATAAATACCTAAAATTTTTTAACAGTTTCTAGTTAACAACTACAACTGATTTCCCAGTGGAGGACTGAAGAACCACAAATTGCTCAGGGAACGAATTTTTTGCTGTCCACTGTTTGCAAAGAATTATTTGGGTATATCTACCTAATAAAAACCCCGGTATATCACAATCATCATTTCGTGTTTAAACCTCTTTTAAACACAAGTCTACGAATTGCTGTAGCGTTTGTGTTTAGACAATAATTAGTAAATATTGTTTTTCCAGATTTTTTGGACTGAGGCACCAGGTATTCCTAGTAAAATTAAATATTAAAAACAACATCCCTTTCACTTTTGTAGTATTTACACGATACGATCCGTCTGTCGAAGATTTCATTCCATTTTTCCGAATTTCGTTGCTGTTGTTGAACTCAGAATTGTGTTTTCTAGTTTTCAGTGAAAATGGGAAATCCAAATGTGTCCACACATAAAGATTTTCTAGAGATTTACTCACAAATGTAATGATTTCGAAAAAAATCGAAAATCGAAATCCTTCGAAACTGTTAGAATTTCAGAACAACTTCAGAAAATGACAGAAATTCGAGAGAGCAAAGATTAATGTTTATTTATTGACTGAAAAATGGAAGAACAAAACCGCGTTTTTATGAAATTTTATTCCGTCTTTATATCTATAGGTGTAATAACAACATAAAATTAATTACCAAGCTTTTGCTTAGCAACAAACAGCTTTCTCAAGGTACGTTACAAGAATTAAACAAACAAACAATAAAAACGTTCTTTCACGTGCTTTTTCACATGCCATCACAATATAACTTACGTGACGTGTTAAACAGCATTCACAGTATCATGCTCCACCTCGTATAATTTCACATGAAACAAAAATCGAATTTTGTGACAGGAAATGTTTAAACGACGATTACATTTTCAATATTGCTGTTCTTCCTTTTCAGACGCTCCGTATTTTCATCGATAGAGCAAAGTGAGGAACAAACATGTAGTTCTTTTATGATGAGATGTAAAACAAGTTGTTTGGCTTTAATTTAAAAGAAAAGATGACACAACCAGAGGAGACTTTAGATCTTTTGTGGCCTTAGGTGCTAAAAGGCTCAGAGGCCCCTCCCTCTTCTTATGCCTCTAGAAATTTTCCTCCTTCAGATTAACAAAAAAAGGGGGAGGGGGAGTCAAGAAAAAGGTTTTTACACTTTTATAAAATGCCATCGCTTCCTATTATTAAAACGTTCTGTAAGAAACAGTGCTAGTGTAATAACTTTGTCTGTTCGTGCACCTCGAACTTTTTGATTTCAGAGATATCTCAAAAATTATTTTTGCGGCTAATACGAAATCAATGGATATTAAGTATGGCACTTTTAATATCCCATATACTTCATGCACTGCAGTTATCATAAACAGAATTTTGAGGCTAATAGGGAATCAATGCATGTTAGGTTTGGCACTTTAAATACCCGTACCCCATTTATACCTACACTGCAGTTATAAGAAACAGAAACATACAAATTAAATGCAAAAGTCCGGTTTGAAAATGGAAAAGTAGGGACTTCAGGTTTTTGAGTAAGGATATCATTGAAACTTTTTATTTCTTTTTCAAAAGCTAGTTTTAAGTCGATTTAAAGAATATCAGTATTAAACCAAGGAAGCAGAAAGTAATGAGAAAACGTTGCTGTAATATAATATAAATTACTTTTAACACTATTAAATAAGATAGTGTGATATTCTTAGATTTCTTTATTTTTTCAGCCTAAATATTAATAACGCTTTTGGTTTAAGATGCTTTAGAGGGAATAGGGCCGAGAAAGAACTTGATTGTCCTAAGAAGAATTATCCTACGAATAATATTCCTTTCTTCATTGATTATCCTACCACGAAGGGATAAAACAATTAACAATAAACAGGCCCGATCATCAGGAAAGTTTTTACAAGTACTCTTCATCGCAACTCGGGAAGAAGGTGGGAAGGTTCCAACACAGGTGTGTTCCCTTGGCTGGAAGTACCATGAAAGCAATTTATAGCACAGCAGGCCAGTTAAGAATTCGCTTTAAACAATGAAAAGTGTGGAAAGCGTGAATACTTTCTTTACCAATCACTAAAAGGAACTCAAAATTATTTTAACCGCCCCTTTCAAAATAAGTACATTGATAAGAACTCGAAAATTCGGAATATCAGCAAGAGCAAGAAAAAATATATTATTTAATATTAGAAAGTAAAATATCAATTGACAATACAAAGTAGTCGCTTTAAGGATTGATTTGCTTCGGTCGGTGAAAACCAAAACTGAAAATCCAATTATATGTTTTCGGGGCCCCTGAAACAGCGAGGCCCTAGGCGCGCGCCTAGTGCGCCTAGCAGGAAATCAGTCCCTGGACATAACCTTCGTCGTCTAGTGTGACTTTTGCTTGAGAATAAATATACTTATGTGCCGTACCATGTACCTTTGACTACATTTATCAAGACTGCTAAATCGGGCAAAACACTGAATGTTCTGCAATTTGACTGCGCTATCAAAAACCATAAACTACGTTAGTTAGCTACAAAATACAGATATCTGAGAAAGTATTCGGTGCACATCTTCCGGGAAATAATAATAAAACAAAAAAGCATGGATGAATGTAATTCAAAAGAGGCTGTCCTAGTAGTCAGAGCAGCTGGCTTCCTGCTAGGCTTGGCCGTGGTTTGATTTCAGGATGAGGCATGGGTGGTGTATTTGTCTTAACCAATTAACCAGCTGGAACGAATTAATTCAGGGTTAGAGAAATGGTCGAAATCAATTAGAAGAAATACAGCAGATTCCGGTTAATTGAGCCATCGGTTAACCAGAACAGCCGTTTATTTGGGGCAATTCTTAAAAAAACATCCCAAATTAGCTCTTCTGGATAAAGCTTCGCAAAAATGAGTCAGCATCTTAACAGGGCAAAAGTGTTCTGACCCCGATGTGTCCCAATTAACCGAAGAGGAGGGAATCTGCTGTATACTCGTAGTCTAAGATGTGAGACGAATGCGGCTGGAACGGGTGAACCAGCGCATCAGAAAGCTTTGCTATGCCTAGCTTTGCTATTCAAAGTAGTCATTTAGGAGGATGATTGGAGCTCTCACCCAGGTGGTGCATAAGTCTAAAGCTGGCTTATGAGCATTCGTCCGAGAAGGGTACAGGTTCAAATTTCGGTGAGGCATGGATGTTGTGTTTGTTTTACGGCACTGTGTTAACGAGTTCGTTTTATGAAGGGATTGTACTTTTCGAAATCGTCAAGATCATTTGCCATATATATATATATATATATATATATATAAACACTAATGTATTTATTTAATCTTTCAGTTATATTCAATGTGCCTTTGACTTGTCTTTTGTATTGTTATTTGTTGTCCGTGTCCTTTTTTTTTAGTACTAGGGGTGGGAGGGCTATGTCAGGCCTTACGGCCTTTTCCCTCCTCCTCCTGGTTGCTACATTTTTTGTAATTGATTATATTGTTTGTATTTTGAATTGTAATATGTGGCAACTGAAAAATGAATAAATGAAAAGGAAAATGTTCAATCACTGCTTTATTAATATTTTATTCGCTTACTGGGTATGTCCTGAACTTATATTAATTGCTAAATTAATTATGATTGCTTTACAGTTACTACACTGCTGACCACCCAAATTGCAACACCAAGAAGGACACGAGATAGCAAAGCCAGTTTTACTGGGCACATAACAACAGATACAAAAATGAAACGATTGAGCTTACAGGCCCGTGCGACTTGCGGAACACGCAGACATCAATAATTCGTGTGGCCCCCATGGCTGGCAATAACGGTCGAAACACGCTGCGGCATCGAACGAAAGAGGCTTTGGATGTGGGCTTGGGGTATGTCGGTCCAGGCTGCTTCCACACGTTGCCACGGTTCATCAGGCGTAGCCGCGGGTGGTGCTTGCCGGGCCACTCGGTTGCCGATCAGCGACCAGACGTGTTCGATGAGCGACATATCGGGAGAACAAGCGGACCGCGGCAGCAGTGACACCTGGTGGGCCGAGATGAATTGTTGCACGATGCGTGCCAGGGGCGGGCGTGCATTGTCCTGTTGAAACGTGGCCGTTGGCAGGTCCTGCGGGTAAGGGAGGATCCAAAACGTCGGAGATGTAGCGGTGGCCATTGAGTGTACCGGCGATGCGTACCAGAGGGGTGCGGGTGTCATGTCCAACTGCGCCAAAACTATATCGCCAGGTGATGGACCAGTATAGAGATGCATACTGCAGGCGTCATACAGTCTCTCGCCACGGTGCCGCCACACGTGGATCCGACCATTGTGGAGTTGCAGGCAGAAGCGGGATTCGTCGGAGAAGAAAATGTCTTGCCATTCTGTAGTCCAGGTGCGGCGCTCAACGGCCCACTGCCGCCGCACTTGCCGGTGGTGTAACATCAGTGGTAATCGGAGCAATGGGCGCCTTGCGACAAGTCCACGCTCCTGCAGACGACATCGAATGGTACGTGCTGACACAGGTTATTGCGCGATACACCCTAATTCCTGCGCTAACGTTCGTGATGTGGCGGTGCGAGCCGTCAATGCCCGCCGCACAACATGCCGGTCCTCCTGTTCGGTTGTGTGTCGCGGCTGCGGCAATCTCTCACGTCGGTCCGTCCGTCCCTCCTGCACCCACCGAATCCCTATTTGCCTCACTGTGGCTGGATGTCGTCCCACACGGGCGCCGATGTCTGGGTACGATAAACCGCTTCGCGATAAGCCACTACTCGTCCTCTGTCGAACTCCGAAACGTGCTGGAATGACTGCCGTATTCTGCGACGAGGCATCAGGAAGCTTCCCACCCACAGGTCCGGCAGCACAACACACTTCCACTACTTACACCCCGCCTTCTGTGCACCCTTCTTATAGTGCTTCTCGGTGGCGTACCGGGCACACATGATTTGCATATGCCCTGCAATGCTAATCGTTTGCATGTCCTCTCGCGGGCGACGCATACTGCCAATTTCAGGCCAATCGGATGCTTCCTTCTTGGTGTTGCATTTTGGGTGACCAGCAGTGTAGTTATCTACATGTTTTACCTGATTTCTCTTATAATTCATTTACTCATTATATCTCGCGCTTCTAAATTCGGACGAAGGACACCCCCGTTCTCCGAATTCGTCTCACCTCCTCGCTCTCTCCGCGAAGTCTCTCAAAAAAACCTCCTTTCTCAAAGTATCATCCCCTAAGTTCTGATCCCTCCAGACTACTTTGCTTTAGCTCCTGTGCCTGTCGTCCTGGCTCCTATAGCAGAAGCGACCGTCACCTCCGACGCAATAAAACAATCACGCCCCTCCCAAGTATCCGGCCGATGACAATACCAATAAAACGATTAGGCCTTTAGGGTTTTCTTAAACGATATTCCATACAAAAGAAACGATTCCCTTTGAACTTCAGTTTCAGAAGTCTCATTACCGACACCACCTCAGATGTTGCTTTTGAACCGACCCCAGTAAAAAAACAAGTGTTGGGAAACTGCTGACCACCAGCTGGCAGCGATGAGTCAGTTTTGGCTGAAATCTGCCACTCACGGTACGGTAGCGATCCGTTGGTAGCAGCGCCATCAGTTGGCATCCATTGATGGCCATGCAGCAGCGCCATCAATTGGCCGCCATTGATGGCCATGCAGCAGCGCCGTGAACTACGGGCCTCCACGCAAGTGCCGCTACTGGCTCGTCGCTGGCAACCGATGCAACCCCAACAGGAGGTGGAAGTAGCGGGACTGCGCATGCGCTGAAGCTACACGTGCACAGTCTTTCCTGGTACCAGTTAGCTAAACACGACGCCCTCGCCATCGTGTTGCTTTAGTGGATGTTAAAAAAACAGCCATATGTAGAGAGACGGATTAATTTCCTAATGAAATGCCGTTTTGACGAAGATTACCGTCGGAGGAAAATTATATAAATAATTAATGAACTGTAAGACATAGTAAATTATTCTCACGTATTTATAGAAACTCATTTCGTAGCAAAATTCCTACACTAACTCGCGAAAAATATAGAATACAAACAGCCATGAAACACACTCACTCAATTCCCGTGAATAACAAGAAATGTTTCTGTATACTCTTCATACACTAAACCGCTTCAAACAGAAGTCCCGGAAAGACACCAAAAAATCGTTGTGTTGGAAAAAAAGTAAGATTTATACAAGTACAAAATGGATATTTTCGTTACAAAATTATCTAGTATTTGAACAAAAGTTAAAATAAAATAAAGGCAACGCTATGTGAATATAATGTACTCATCCATGCACTGAATTCCTAAGATTGGAGGAACTCGCTGCTGAAAATAACCGGAAGTAAAATAAAATATGATTCCTAGTTAGAACAAATGTAGCTTCGGACCGTGGAAAAAAAGATACAACATCAAAAATGTAACAGAATGTTACATGAATGTGTAAATATTTTAATTAAACAATCGCTTTTCAAGACCACAAGGACAGCACAGAACTTTGGAAAACATCTTGAAGTTGGTACACTCCTTGAAAGTGAGTGACGTTCCATTAAAGTAAATAAAAAAATTCGTTACGTTGAAACAATAAATTTATGAATTATATGAAACGTACATTTACGAAAACGAACTCGCAGTAATATGAAATTAAAAAGATAACCCTTAGTTTCACATCGCGCAAAAGAAAGGCTCACCTCCAAGCGGACGGTCACGCGTGTCAAACTAGTGTAGTGCTTAGAGCATTCGCTTCGCACACAAACAGCCCTAGGTTGAAAGCCAGTCATATCCATTGGGCGATTTGCCTGACCTATTGAGCAAATTCCCTCAGCGCCGTGACATCACGTTGGAGTTTCATTGGTAAAAAAAAAAAAAAAAAAAAGAACGGTTGCGTTCGCCTTTGGTGAACTATGATTATCCTTTTTTTACCACTACTGAGAAATTGACGGACAAGATTCGGCAAGCCATCAGTTACGTCACGTGATTGGCGGCTGCCACTGCCGGGACACTGACGGATTACATTAGGCTAGCCGTCGTTTATGGAACGTACTTGCAGGGCCTGTTAAGGTCTGCTTGTAGCAGCCACAGCCTGTGATGGATAACTGATGGCCCTGCTCTGGCATATGACAACTGATGGGGTACCAACTGTTGGCCTGAACTTATGGCCCATCTGGTGGCCACCGGGACATTTTATTGACGGTTCATGTCACGGCAAGATAGTGCTGGTCCAGTGATGGCAGCCATCAGTAGCGCAGTGTTGGGCCAACAAGACTGTTTTGGCTGGGACCTCTAGAAAACTCCTTGCTTAGAGAAATGAATTAATACGAAAATGCTTTAAGATACTAAATCCGCGTAACAACTGATTCTACCCATTCCCTGGAACTAGTGGCTCTAAATTAGGGACGGGCGATTGCTCATAGCGTATTGAGATGCTCACGGTGGTCGTTGAACCATCAGTAAAAAAATGACTGCGCTTATCCTTTCTAACTGATTACCTACTAAAACGCCTCCAACAATAGCGTCTAACCTCAGAAAGCAGAGATGTTCGAGTTACTTGTTTCTACCCAGTGGCATGATGTCCGTGAGAGGGGGACTAACACCTGCCCATCATGCCTTGGATCATAAAGCAGAAAATAAAGGGCTAGAATGGAGTGCGTTTACCACCAGTGACAGGCTTACAGTCAAATGTGATGAGATGTGTGTAGGAAAGAAATTATTTTGACGTAGCTTTCGTTAAACGCGGCTTCTATACGGACATTTCTGCTTGAGGAGAGCAGAAAATTTTGGGATCATTTGGTTCAGGTACATAGACCGCTTAAAGGGTTAATGCGATAACTCTCTCCCTT
Organism: Macrothele yani; assembly: GCA_039090855.1. Lineage (NCBI taxonomy): Eukaryota > Metazoa > Arthropoda > Arachnida > Araneae > Macrothelidae > Macrothele > Macrothele yani. The sequence goes on along the minus strand of CM076991.1, from coordinate 103,823,009 downwards.
TCAAAGAGTCAAGGGGTGGAAATTAGTCACGGGTGAGTGCTTAGAGTTGCTTGTGGCAACCGTTAAACCCTGTTATGTAGAAATATTTAAAATATAAATAAATAGTAACTTGAGTCACTCAACGCGCGAACACAGCAACTAAAAATTCGCCTTCAGTTAAAAAAAAAACACTTCACAGATCCCTCAAGAAATCCATTCTTTCGTTGACCGTGGACCACTCAAGGAAGCCCACTTCTTTAACCCCGTCGTTGTAGGACACACTTGCTCTGAGAAACCCCTCGAGTGAGAGCAATTTACAATCAACTTCCTACGTCCGGAGCATCTTCCTTCGAGCGCAGAGAGATTGAAAGGAAGAAATACACAGTAAGCATAAAAAGTAAGAGCAATCACGCTAGAAACTTGAGGTGGGAGAAAAGTTTTGCCCAGGCAGGAATGAGGACAGATTTTGGCGGGAAATACATAAAGAAAGCCTTCCAAAATACCCATCTCCCGCTGGAAGTATATACTATTTATTTTGATTAACCGAAATCCCCCCCCCAATCGTAAGAATAAATATTCATGCCAGCGAAATCATCTGTCGTTACATTCTACCAGACGTTGTTACGCGGGGCCGCGGGTGGCCTAGTTGGTAACGTCCGTGACTGCCACGGAAAGGACCTCAGGTTCGATCCCTGGCAGGTACGAACGCTCGATCCACTAAATATCCGCCGTGGGTCGGATGGGCACGCTAAGCCGTCGGAACCCGGGTACTGCCCCCCCCGGTAATAAATAAGGGCGTCTTCCTCCCCCTTTGTACTTCGCTTCCGTGTCGCTTTCCTATCGGGCACTCTGGCGCAAATATCCTAGCTTCCTATTTTTAAGGGTTGTTAAAGACCTGGAGTCAGACACTCCCTTCCTAAAATCGTCTACTTATGATCATGACGTTGTTGGGCGGGTTTCCAGTTAAAACCGCTTTGTTTCACTTCTAACCGGTTTCTGCGTGTACAGCTGCAAAGGAATTCTCCGGAGTGGTTAGTCACAGCCAGAGCAGTGTAGGTACGCTCTCATAAGTGTAAGCGAAGAGAGAACAAAGGCAACGGAAGTGGTTTTAAGTACGGAACAGTGGATTTTTATTGTGGAAAAGTATTTCAGAAATAACTCATACAAGGTTTTAAATGAGTTCTTAACCGAAAAATTTTCACATTGTGCAGCACCGGCACACAAGTTAGTGGCACAGAAGTTAGTGCGGAAATTTCGTGAAACCGGCACGGTGTGCAACAGGAAAAGAAACAAACTGAAGACAATTCGTACTGAAGACAATATGAAGGATGTGTGCAAAATGATGTTATAAAGCCCTCGGAAATCGATTCGCTGATTATCGTCTGCAAAGGGAATACCTGCCACGTCATGCCGACGCATACTTAAGGTGGATTTGCATTTTCGGCCGTGCAAATTTATGGCGCTCCAAGAACTTAAAACTCCTGATTATGCGAAACGGATGCAATATTGTAAGTGGTTTCAGGAGAGCATTGTCATCGGTGACATGGACCAAACACTTTATTACATGACAGATGAAGCATGGTTTCGTCTGTCCGGGTATGTCAATGCGCAAAACAGTAGGATTTGGACCGACACGAATCCTAGAGGGACAATGGAGACTCCTCTGTACGACCAAAAGATAGGCGTTTGGTATGCTGTGTCTGCGAAGAGGATAGTCGGCCCATTCTTTTTCACTGACACCATCAACTCGGAGCGCTGTGTTCAGCAACTGTTTAACCCATTTCTGTTTTCTGTCATTTCAACTATTCTTTACCATGCATAGTAACATTGCCTGACTGTTGTCCTTTATTACACTCGGGCCTCTTTTATATGGCACACCCTGTATTTGTAGAATTATTTATTTATTTGCTTCCCAGCTCCAATGGCATAGGAACATGCAAACAGCGATTCTTCTGATGGTATGGCGTCCATTTCAATACTTAGCAATAATCACTCCAGCAAACCCGCCTCCGAACAAAATGGAAAATAATAGATATATTATTTTCATTAAGATGTTTGTAAACTACTTAAATACAGACAAAAATTAATTAATTTGACTCCACATGTTTTTAAGTAATATCTTAATTTTGATGTAAAGGTTACCGCAGAACTCTCTTTCTTTGCGGCGAAAGAAGTGACACATTATAAATAGTTCCTTGAAGTCTTTTTTTTTTATCACAAGTATGTTCTTTTTTTCAAGCAAAAACATGTTTTCCATAAAAATCTGATTCCCTATTTTGTTTTAACAAAGTACTTTCACAGTTTTGACGCGGCCCTTTCCCTTAAAAAAAAAAAAAAAAAAAGAAGAAGGGGGAAAAATGCGTGAAATTTCTCCATGGTTTTTTTGTCGCAGCTTTGATGTTTTTCTTCCCCGCGGGGTAGTCATCCATCATCGTCGGGGACTTGCGCCTCGCGCGACACACCAAATCCCTGAATCAACCTGCGTGCCCTCCTCCCATGACCTCTGCATGTCACCCAGTAACTGGAGGCCCTCCTGTTCCCCTCCTTCCTTCAGAAAAGAAGATCAAGAGGATTAGGAGTCCTAGCCAAGAACAACCACTTAAAGAAAACCTCCCACCGATCTACTCTCAACGTCCCTTCACTTTAAGCTTCCTACCACACGCACTTCGCAGGACACCCCATTTCCTCTCCTCTTAATCCGCTATGGTTCAATGCAAAACACTATAAATGCGGAAGATTTCATCCCACTGCGTCTTTCTCTCGGTTCTGTATTTGTTTATTCTTAGTGATGGGGTAGCAAGGATTAATAATATTATCCTGCTTTGATCCTTACAGCATAAATAAAGTGCATGAGATTTCTCCCCCCTAGACTTCCCAAACTTCGCTTCCAAAATGATCATGTAGGAAACTCTTTTTTATTTTTTATTTTACTTTTTTTGCCACCACTAATGTGGGAAAGTATGCTGTGACTTCAAGTAGATAAAAATTACGATGCTGCTAAAAATTAAAGAATAAATCAGAAGATTGTACTTAACGCGAGGCACTTATGAGAAAATTAGATGAAATTTAAGCGGCTGATGTACTGTGCTGGAACGGGTACGGAGAACTGGCCACCGGAGAACTGGACACATTGCAATTTCAGTGCCATAAAATTGTTCTGCATAAACAAATTTCGTGTGGCTCTATTCCCCACTACTTGAGCAACTTCTGTTCATATATATATATTTTTAATATTTCATTTTCAGTAAGAAATTTAGACATTTCTATGATTTTCGGAGCTAAAGCCTAACGGAGAACTGGCCACAAAAATTTTAAGGGGCCGTATAAAAATTGCGTTCTGGGCTGCTCCGTGGCCCCAGAACGCAAGATTGGTTATCTGACACACATAAAATGTCCGTAATTTCGTATTTTCTTATTTACGATATTTTTCTATAAACTATAACAAAACAAATTCTCTGCGAGTACGAGCAAACCCAGGAAACTTGTCCAGGGCGTGGGGGGGGGGGCGCTTAAAACTTAAATTATGAAATATAAAGAATTTCTGGTCCGATCGGGAGATTTTCAGCCATTACAAGCTACAAGTCATCGCATTGTCTGAGGGCATCTGCTGCCTCAGAAAACTAGTCGAGGGGGGGCAATTCCAAAAGCGTAAAATATCAAGAATTTCTCTTCCGATCGGGAGATCTTCAGCATTTACAAGCTACAACTCGACAAATTTTTTCAGCGCATGTGCACTCTCTAGAAACCTGTCGGCGAGGGGAAGGGGATACCAAAAGTGTACAATATTAAGAATTTCTTGTCCGATCGGGAGATTTTCAGTATTTTTTACAAGCTGGAACTCGACAAATTTTCTGTTCTGAGCGCATGTGCCTACGCAGCAAACCCGTCCCGGGGGAGGGGGGGGGTAATTTCAAAAGTGTAATATTTCATTTTATGAAGAATTTCTCGTCCAACCGGAAGATTTTTGGCATTTACAACTGGACACATTATTTGAGGGTATCTGCCTACTCAGCAAACTTGTGTGTGTGTGTGGGGGGGCATACCAAAAGTGGAAAATATGATAAATTTCTCGTCCGATCGGGAGATTTTCAGCATTTAGCAGCTACAGCTCGACACATTATCTGAAGGCATGTGCCTACTCAGTAAACCTGTCGGGGGGGGGATATCAAAAGTGTAAAATATGAACAATTTCGTCCGGTCGGGAGGATCTCAGTATTTAGCAGATACAACTCGACACATTATCTGAAGGCATGTGTCTACTCAGGTAACCTGTCGGGGGGCGGGGGTTGTAACTTGTAAATGCTGAAAATCTTCCGATCGGACGAGAAATTCATCGTATTTTACAGTTTTGGTATTACCCCCCCCCCCCCCCCCCCGACAGGCTTCCAGAGAGAGTAGGCACATACGCTCAGATGATATGTCGAGTTGTAACTTGTAAATGCTGAAAATCTCCCGATCGGACGAGTAATTCTTCATATCTTACAATTTTGGTATTAATCCCCCCCCCCCCCGAAGGGTGTGCAGGTTAAGCACATGCCCTCAGGAAATGTGTCGAGTTGTACGTAGCTTGTAAATGCTGAAAATCTCCGGATCGGACGAGAAAATTTTCATATTTTACAGTTTTGGTATACCCCCTCCCCGAAAGTATGCTGAGCAGGCACATGCCGTCAGTAAATTTGCCGAGTTGTAGCTTATAAATTCTGAAAATCTTCGGATCGGACAAGAAATTTTTCATATGTTACACTTTTGGTATTACCCCCCCTCGGATAGGTTTCCAGAGTAGGCACATACGCTGAGATAATGTGTCGAGTTGTAGCTTGTAAATTCTGAAAATCATCTTCCGATAGGTCGAGAAATGCTTCATATTTTACACTTTTGGTATTAATCCCCCCCCCCCGGTTTGCATAGTAGGCACATGCCCTCACAAAATGTGTCAAGTTGTACGTAGCTTTTAGTAAATGCTGAAAATCTCCCGATCGGACGAGAAATGTTTCATATTTTACAGTTTTGGTACCCCTCCCCCCTTCCCCGACAGGTTTCCAGAGTAGTCACATGCGCTAAGATAATGTGTCGAGTTGTAGCTTGTAAATGATGAAAACCTCCCGATCGGACCAGAAATGCTTTATATTTTACACTTTTGGTCCCCCCCCAAGTTTACTGAGTCAGCACATGCGCTCAGATAATTTGAGACTTGTAATTGGAAAACCCTGAAATTTTCTGTTGAAATGTACGTCATAAACATTTTTTCTAAAAAATTACATTAATTTTCGCAATTAAGAAAAGACGAAATTACGGAAACTTTATATGACTCAGATGACCAACCTCTGGGGCCGTGGGCATGAAGCGGTCAAAAACGCAATTTTTATACGACCCCTTAAAATTTTTGTGGCCAGTTCTCCCGGTAATCAGTTCTCCGGTGGCCACTTCTCCGTTGACCAGTTCTCCGGTTGCCACTTCTCCGTTGACCAGTTCTCCGGTGGCCACTTCTCCGTTGACCAGTTCTCCGGTGGCCACTTCTCCGTTGACCAGTTCTCCGGTGGCCACTTCTCCGGGTGGCTAGTTCTCCGTGTGGCCACTTCTCCGGTGGCCAGTTCTCCTACACCCGTACTGGAACTATACGTGCCCGAACCTTGCTGTCTCCAAACAGAAATGTTCACATAGTGACGGTGTTTTACGAAAGCTACGGTAAAATAATTTATCTTTACCTCCTTTCATCTCCGCAGTCGCGAAAGTAAACATGCCATAGATAATAAACTCCCCCTTCTAATTCTACATTCCCTGTTCCATGACCTAAAACTTGATAAGGAAGGGCTAGTCTCCCTGAAATGAACTTCATTCAACTGGGTAAGAACAAAAGGCTGGCAGAAAACCGCCACACAGGAAAACTACCACAATAGTTTTCATTAAGGGGGCGGGCACAAATTGCTGTTCCTCAGAGGAACAATTTTTTGTGGCAATTTTCCGGTGTGGCAGTTTCCGAATTATGTGTGACAGTTTTCCAAGGTGCCTAAGGACAGGAAGGAGCTCTTTTGCTTGTCTGAATTTCCATACCGGTTCATACTTAAGGCAACTGGCCGCAGAAGTTCAACGGGGGAGGGGTGGTATAGAGATTACCGTTATTTTGGCCTATATTGAGAATTGAATTGGAAACTCCAAACAAATTTCGAGAAAACGTTCTGAGTAAACCAAGCGAAAATTGCTGTGTTCTTAAAAGGACGATAAGGTGGGATTTTTTAATAACGTTGCACTTTTACTTAGGCACTAAATATTTACATAACATGTCAAGTTTGTAATATTTTTCTTTTCTTTAATTCATAGGCACTACACCTTCGCCTTTTTAACAGCTTTTAATCCGCCGACTTCATATTCATAACGCTTACGTATCAAATCAAGTCAACAGCATTGAGCTTTTACATGTACTTAGGTACTGAATATAAAAGTCATAGGCCCCAGGCATTGGCCTTTTTAACAGTTTTCATTCTATCAATGCCATATTCACCACGTTTACACATCAAATCAAGTTAATAATATTGCGCTTTTACTTAGGCACGAAATATTAATTCACAGGCCTTAGGCCTAGGCCCTTTTACCAGTTTTTATTCTGACTCTGTCATATTCATAACTTTGATATATCGGTACAACTTATGTTGCACTTATTAAAAATTTCTGAAAAGGCCTAGGCCAAGGGCCTGTGAATTAGTATTTAGTGCAGCAGTAAAAGCGCAATGCTGTTAACTTGAGTTGATACGTAAACGTTATGAATATGAAGTCGACGGATTAAAAACCGTCAAAAAGGACTAGGCTAAGGACCCATGAATTGATATTTTGTGCCTAAGTAAAATCGCAATATTATTAACTGTATTTGATTTGTAAACGTTGTGAATATGACATCGGTGGAGTAAAAACTATTAAAAAGGCCTAGGCCTAGGGCCTGTGCATTAATATTTCGTGAATAAGTAAACGCCCAATATTATTAACTTGATTTGCTCTGTAATATGTGAATATGGCATTGATAGAATAAAAACTGTTTAAAAGGCCTAGGCCTTTTAAACAGTTTTGCCTATGCCTAAGATTAGCATGAGCGCGGGAACATCGCCACTGGACCCTAGATATGTGGAAAAATGTTGCCTGAACTGATGTGTCGAGATTCACGTTGGTACATGCGGATGGCATATTACGAATACGGTACAAACCACATGAAGCGATGGATCCTTCTTGCTAGCAGGGTACTCTTCAAGCTGGTGGGGGTGGCATTCTCGTCTGGGGAGTGTGCCCTGAAATGGGACCCCTGGTACGTGTGACATCGTCCCTCACAGGTCAGCGTTACCGGGATATCCTGGACGACCATTTGCTCCCGTTTGTGCGTCGTCAACATCCCACTGGGGACCTCATCCTGCAACAAGACAATGCACCGTGCCATCGCTCCCAAATTGTATCCGAATGGTTGGATGAACACTCCACCGACGTGACCTTGCTTCCTTGGCCAGCTAGGTCACCTGACCTCAATCCCATCGAGTACATCTGGGATGCCATCGAGAGAGATGTTCGACGCTATGACCCCCCCCTCCATCAAATCTTCGTGAACTGTGGGAGCTTGTTCAGGGGTCGTGGATCCGTACTGCTTCCCAACGCTTCCGGTGTCTTGTCGAGTCCATGACGAGACGAATCGCCACCGTCATCAGGGCGAAAGGTGGTGCTACACGTTACTAGAGAGGTATTTCTAATTTAGTTGCTCTTCAGTGTATATTGGTGGGTTATCCATAAGAGAAACCGAGAGGCGTTTAAACATACCCAAGTAAACTGTTTTGGATGTGCCGAATAAGTGGAAGACACGTGGCGTGCCTGAAGTAGCAAAACGTACCGGCAGACCAAAAAACAAAATCAGTAATAGAGGACGTCGAAGACTCAGGAGAGTCGTTACAGCTAATCGACGGAATACAGCACAAGACCTCAGTGTACAGATGAGTAAAAATGCTGGAACCTCGGCATGTACACCTGCCATCCGCAGAGAACTTCATTCCATGGGTTACACGTGGTTGTGCGGCTGCCCATAAGTCTTCCGTCTCCACTAGGAATGCTACTCGTCATGTAGAATGGTGTACAGAACATTTATCGTGGACCGTATATCAATGGAAACGGGTCCTATGGACTGATGAATCCAGATACCCGATCTATAAGTCTGATGGCCGTGTGTGGGTATGGCGGCAAACGGGGGAACGCTATTTACCACAGTGTACTGTTCCTAAGGTGAAGTTTGGAGCTGGCAGTGTATTCGTGTGGGTTTTTTTTCGTTGTATGGTCCCCGCCCATTGGGTATCGTAGACAACCTTGTTAACCAGCACGTGTACAGGGATATTCTGGACAATTATGTCCTACCAACTCTGTGGCAATACTATGGAACCGAGCCTTGTTGGTACCAGCAGGATAATGCACCGAGCCATAAAGCAAGGACTGTTACTGCGTGGTTTGACCATAATTCCGTATCGTGTGTGGACTGCCAGCACACAGCCCTGATCTTAATTCCATAGAGCAGCTATGGGATGAATTAGAGCGCCTATGGGATGAATTAGAGCGCCGCATAAGAAGTTTGGAACCAAGGCCTACCACGAAGCAACAGTTAGCTTCAGCATTATGTACTGAATGGAAGCGCATACCTATCGCTGTGTTCCAAAACCTTGTCGAAAGCATGTCTCGAAGGGTCAGTGCATGCATTAAGGCCAAAGGTGGACCAACACCGTACTAATGTAGGTCAATAAATGCTATGTTGTGTTTCTCTTGTAGGTGTCCGGTGACTTTTGTCAATATAGTGTATGTGAACTACAAATTTTTTAGATGTTTCGTAGAAAATTATCCCATTGAGGAGACAATGGGATTCCTCGGGGGGAGGGAGGGGCTGGGTTCCCGTGTCTCCTACCTTCAGCCGCCCGTTACATCGTTTTCTGGGAGAATAAAAGCATAAGAGAAGTTAAAAAAAAGAATATTCCTTTATCTTTTCTGGTGAACTTGCTTTCTTTTTTAATGCTTTTCTTTTAAACAATCTTTCAAACAGAAAGGTTATTATGGCAGCAAACCGCATTTCAAAATGTCTCTCCATAGCTACATGACATATCGCTTTTTTCTATACCATCCAGCGTGGTCGTGGGCGTCACATACGGACAAACGCAACTTTTTTTCCTTATTTTAACGTATGCTCCTTCTGCATATCATTGTATTTCTTCTAAGAGAGGAACTAAAAGAAATGTTTCCATGCATCTGAGTCCTGGATCGAAAATTCACCATCTATTTCGTAAGGCGAATCGAAGTCTAAGCATGAGCTTACTGTTGTTCCACGCCCACGTTCGAATACTGTAGAATCATTCCTCCCAAGTAGTTCCGCTTCTCTCAGATTCAAGCGAGGAAGTCCAGTTTTATTCTTCAAGGAAGGGGCGCTTAACAATGTGTTCGTTTTTGTACAGTTGACTTTCTTGCGTTTTAAAGAAATGGCTTATCCCGGGCAGATATTTATCCGCACTGAAGGGTCGCTTTTCTTAAGCTTTATATTCATAGTTCCAGGATTATCTGTTCAAAAAAGAAAAACGCACAAGGAGAAAAAACATTCTCTCCGTTCCCCAGTTCGGAACATCCGCTTATCGAACGAAGGCTAGAGCTGTAATATCCATGAGAAAGTAGCTGCATTAGAACATGCATTGTGCTCGAAGAGTTGAAAATACCAGTTAAAATAGGTGAAGTAAAAGTCTAATCTCGTTTTGCAACCCTCTGAACATGCTGCTTTCAGCGATATTGAAATACACAGAGAAATCTGCAGTTTTCCTGCTTAAAAGCGGAATAATCGCTTTCTCATTCTTCCATGTATTGTGCAACTTTGATGCTTTTTTAGTTTGTCAAAAAAAATAGCGAGAGACTTCGTTAAAAAAAAAGGGAGAAATGCTCTGGATTCAAACAGAAATCGCGTAAAATTAATTTTTATATATAGCTGAAAGTTTCCCTTTTCCTCTTCTTCTTTTTGTGATGTTTACTTTCGTAAGTATCCCAAACATGTTGAAAAATATGATCTGCTTTTCCCGTCTATTTTCTAAGGTACACTTTTTCGAATGGGTCTTCCTATGGTCTAACTGCATTCAAGGTATCTTCCGTTACATGGACCACATGCACTCAGAACCTATCAGGATACAGATGTTGACTACACTCACAGCCTTTTGTGGCCAAACTTCCCTCAGTTTCTGTCGATATATCGGCTAACTGCACTTAAAAGTCTTCCAGTGCATAGATCAATTGCACCTGTGGAGGACTGGCTCTCCTTAAACGTCCCTAGAAGTAGAGTTTTTGCGGTACACTCTCAGAAAAATGTATCACAGTACCCCAGTGGCGGCGCCAGCAGGTCAGAACTGGTTGGGCTATTAGGGAGGCTAAGCATTATGGGTGGACCACACATTTTGAAGTATTTGACCGAAGTTTCCGCAAAAGGTTCCGTACATATGCGTTTTACCCGACACTCGTAATCTTATCCATAGTAAAGAGCAGTTTTCAAGTGAATACTGTACGTAGTATTCAATGTACACTATATTGACAAAAGTCACCTGAAACTCCTTCAAAAGCAAATGAACGGATCCGCTGCGCTGTTGAGATGCGCGGTACAATTGAAAAAGGTATGAAAACAAGCCTACAGCTGACGCAATTATATAGCACTGTGAGGTTGAGTGAAAATGTCGCGGCGGAAGAGAACTGACTTTAAGAAAGGAAAGATTCTTGGGTGTTATATTGGTAGGTTGTCCATAAGAGAAACTGAAAGGCATTTAAACATACCCAAGTCAACTGTTTTGGATGTACTGAATAAGTGGAAGACACATGGCGTGCCTGAAGCAGCAAAATCTAACGGCAGACCAAAGAAAATCAGTGATAGAGGACGTTGAATCCTCAGGAGAATCGTTACAGCTAATCGACGGAGTGCTGCACAAGACCTCAGTGTACAGGTGAGTAAAAATGCTGGAACCTCGGTATGTACACGTATCATTCGCAGAGAACTTATTTCCACGGGTTACCGTGGTCGTGCGGCTGCTCATAAGCCTTTCATCTCCACTCGGAATGCTACTCGTCGTTTAGCATGGTGTAAATAACACTTATCGTGGACCGTAGATTAATGGAAACGGGTCCTATTAACTGATGAATCCAGATACATGATCCATCAGTCTGATGGCAGTGTGTGGGTATAGCGGCAGCCGGAGGGAACGCTATTTACTACAGTTTACTGTTCCTTAGGTCAAGTTTGGAGCTGGCAGTGTACTCGTGTGGGGGTGTTTTTCGTGGTATCATTACGGCCCATTAGTTTTCACGGACAAACCAGTTAACCAGCACGTCTACCTCGATATTCTGAACAATTATGTCTACCAACACTGTGGCAATACTATGGAACCGTGCCTTGTTGGTACCAGCTGGATAATACACCGAGCCGTAAAACAATGACCGTTACGGCGTAGTTTGACGATAATTCCGTATCGTGTGTGGACTGGCTAGCACAGAGCCCTGATCTTTATCCCATAGAGCACCTGTGGGATGAATTAGAGCGCAGCGTAAGAAGTTTGGGACCAAGGCCTACTACTAAGCAGCAATTAGAGGCAGCATTATGCACTGAATGGAAGCGCATAGCTATCGCTGTGTTCCCAAACCTCGTCGAAAGCCTGTCTCGAAGGGTTAGTGCGTGTATTAAGGCCAAAGGTGGACCGACACCGTACTAATGTATATCAATAAATGCTATGTTGTGTTTCTCTTCTAGGTATCCGGGGACTTTTGTTAATATAGTGAGGTAGTAGGTGAACCATGGGTACAAAACTCTACGGGAAGTTACTATTTTTTCGCAATTTTAGCTTACTTCGGTCTTTTTTTTTTACTTTTTCGCTTTCATAAGGTTGTTTATGAATTTGAGTTTGTAACCTGACAAGGAATTTCTCTCTCTCTCTCTCTCTCATCTCTCTCTCCTAAATCACAAAGAAGCGTGTGTTTCTGCTGTGTTCTTAGAAATTCGTCCAGAAGACTCCCTCCCTTTTCCCGTAAGTACAAACACTGAATTTAACATACACTGTTAAAACTTTTGTGGTGGGTTGCACCAAAAATTGGTGCTACTTCAGCTGCACCACTTTCTGAGAAAAGATACACCATCGTATTTTGCAAACAAAACCCAACAACGTAGTTCAACTTTTTACCACGTTATGGTACAGGGTTGGTAAATCCCGGAACAAGGTTGCACCATGGTTCGGGGTTTCTTTTGTAACACAGAATGGTGTATCTTTTCTAAAAAAGGTGGTGCAGCTGGTGTAGCACCAGTTTTTGGTGCAACCTACCACAAAAATTTTAACAGTGCAGAAATCATTTTATATAACAAAATTTCAGTGAATTCGAGAAATTCACATACATTTATCCAAGTTCTCTAGAATCTTAGATGGTTGCACCCACCATATGTGTAACGTTCGTAGCAGTATAGGGTTATCGGAACAGTACATAAATCAGTTCTTAATAACTTCACTTTTTAACGAATCAGGAGTCACTCAAATAACTTCAGAAAAGGTTAATTCCAGATTTATTCCTTTATTCTCTCTCAACAGATCCTTGAACAGTAACTTTCCAACAGAACAGAACACTTGATTGTCGAACATTGAACTTATCAGATTGCAGTCAACTTCAGAACTAAACAACGTTAACTGGTAGAACTCTTAACGATAAATATATAAATATCAGCACAACACGCAGCATTTAAACAGACACAACTTTAACTAAAAAACGCCTCTTTTACAATTAGCATTGACGTCCACCATCAACACACACACATACACACACACACACACACCCTGCTGCTGTTCAGGGTGGCCCAAACAAAACTATACCAAATAAACAAATCAAATAAGCACAAGTTTTATTTAATGTTATAGTGTCCAAGATAGTTCCTACAGCAGGTGTTGGAAATGAGCACCCTCATTATTAAGGCACAGATCGGTTCTTCGCAGAATGTTTTGGAACACAGTTTGAAGTTGTTGTGCTGTAATCTTAGCAATTTCAACGGAGATGTTTGTTTGAAGCTCTTCAAGATTTCCCGGGTTATCGGAATACACCTGACCTCTTTAGTGCACCTCACAAGTAAAAGTCACGCACAGACAGATCAGGGGATCGAGCAGGCCGAAGGTCAAGACTCGCAACACGGTCTTCCTCAACACCTCAAAAATTGCATTTATTGAATATGAGCGGTATCTCCATCTCATTGAAAGTAACAACATGTCTTCTTCTCGTTGGTAAACTGATTGACAAATGGGTTGAAAATGTTTGCAATATATCGAGCTGAGTTTATGGTTTCGTGGAGAAAAAATATTAATAATCCTACGTGTTGACACAGCACACCACACACCAAGTTTCTGCGCATGTAAGGGATCTCCACAAAATGATGTGGATTTTCTGTGCTCCAATATCGACGGTTCTGGGAATTTACATATCCACTTAGGTGGAACCATGCCTCATCACTCATGAAGTAGAGATTCATATCCATTCATATCCACTTAGGTGGAAACATGCCTCATCACTCATGAAGTAGAGATTCATATCCACTTAGGTGGAAACATGCCTCATCACTCATGAAGTAGAGATTCATATCCACTTAGGTGGAACCATGCCTCATCACTCATGAAGTAGAGATTCATATCCACTTAGGTGGAAACATGCCTCATCACTCATGAAGTAGAGATTCATATCCACTTAGGTGGAAACATGCCTCATCGCTCATGAAGTAGAGATTCATATCCACTTAGGTGGAACCATGCCTCATCACTCATGAAGTAGAGATTCATATCCACGTAGGTGGAACCATGCCTCATCACTCATGAAGTAGAGATTCATATCCACTTAGGTGGAACCATGCCTCATCACTCATGAAGTAGAGATTCATATCCACTTAGGTGGAACCATGCTTCATCACTCATGAAGTAGAGATTCATATCCACTTAGGTGGAAACATGCCTCATTACTCATGAAGTAGAGATTCATATCCACTTAGGTGGAAACATGCCTCATCGCTCATGAAGTAGAGATTCATATCCACTTAGGTGGAAACATGCCTCATCGCTCATGAAGTAGAGATTCATATCCACTTAGGTGGAACCATGCCTCATCACTCATGAAGTAGAGATTCATATCCACTTAGGTGGAAACATGCCTCATCGCTCATGAAGTAGAGATTCATATCCACTTAGGTGGAACCATGCCTCATCACTCATGAAGTAGAGATTCATATCCACTTAGGTGGAAACATGCCTCATCGCTCATGAAGTAGAGATTCATATCCACTTAGGTGGAACCATGCCTCATCACTCATGAAGTAGAGATTCATATCCACTTAGGTGGAAACATGCCTCATCGCTCATGAAGTAGAGATTCATATCCACTTAGGTGGAACCATGCCTCATCACTCATGAAGTAGAGATTCATATCCACTTAGGTGGAAACATGCCTCATCGCTCATGAAGTAGAGATTCATATCCACTTAGGTGGAACCATGCCTCATCACTCATGAAGTAGAGATTCATATCCACTTAGGTGGAAACATGCCTCATCGCTCATGAAGTAGAGATTCATATCCACTTAGGTGGAACCATGCCTCATCACTCATGAAGTAGAGATTCATATCCACTTAGGTGGAACCATGCCTCATCACTCATGAAGTAGAAATTCATATCCACTTAGGTGGAACCATGCCTCATCACACTTGAAGTAGAGAATCATGTCCAGTATCCCAGATGCAATTTCTTCCTGTAACCAACGGCAGTATCGCGCACATGCGGGTTTATCTTGAGGTTGTAACTATTACAATTCAGAAATTTTGTACGGTTTAGCACCCATATCGAGTTTCAATATTCGCTAGCACGAAGAACGTGAAATTCCTGCTTGTTGAGATAATTAATCGATGCGTAGATGTTTTAGGAGACTGTAAGATTCGCTCGAGAATGTTCTCAATGTTCTTTGGAGTACGTACGCGCTTGGCATAATTTCTGGCAGCATTTGTCACTGAACCAGTTGCACGCCCCTTTTTTACCAGATCCCTGATTGCTACCTCTCTTGGTGGTCGAATTTTTAAACCTTGTTTGAAACAGCTGTTGACACATTTTAAAGGACGTATGCTTCACATATGCCTCGACGATGAAATTGCTTTGCTGCAAAGTCAGGACCATCTTCTCTGCTGTTGGGAACTTCTTCACAAATAACCTGATATGTAGATTGATGGATTGTCAGCACCTCTAACCAAAAAAGTTATAATTAACAGGTAACAAATTGTTCCGTTAATACTGTAGATTGTCAGTATCTGTAACCAAATAAGTTATCATTAAATTGGGCTATCATGAGTATAGGTTTGCTTGGGCCACTCTGGGTATAGTTTTGTTTGGGCCACTCTGGGTATAGTTTTGTTTGGGCCACTCTGGGTATAGTTTTGTTTGGGCCACCCTGTATATATCATTCAGTTCTCATCTCAGACATCTACACGTCATTCGATCAGACCTCAAGGTGTTGTCAACTATACTCTAGCGAGAGAAAAGATATAATGTTAAGTATAAAAAATGCTAAGGAGAAACAACTCAAATTTACATAGCGAAACAAACTAAAAATGAAAGTTAAATTAGAGTATACGCCACATATGCTCCAACTGCTTGAATATTTTGGGGGCTAGAAAGTGGGCTCAATGAAAGGTTTGGTGTGTTTCAGCCCACCCCACCAGTTGCATCGTGCTTAGAGTACACCAACCCTAAATTTAAAGCTACATTAGCATTACCATTCCAACACAAGTCTAAGGGTTACTACAATGATTGTATCGAGGCAATAATTACCATTTTACCGATTTTTTTTAACCGTTACATAAGATATTCGTAGTTACACTTTATGTAAGAAAAAAGTTACTTCAGTTACTGGAGCAACACACAAGGCATGTTCTCTGAGAGAGACTGCTGCAGATGTTATTCCGTTCCTACGAATTTTATTGCGATTGCTGAATTCAGAATTGTAATAGTTTCTTCGATTTTGGTGAAAAGGTATATCCAAATGTGCCAAAATGATTTTTCTCTTTTCCAGGACTTACCTATCACGAAGAACACATTCTCGAAAAACCATCTGAATTTATTGCGATTGCTAAATTCAGAAAGGTAAGAGTTTCTTCGCTTTTGGTGAAAAGGGAAATCCAAAATGTGCCAAAATGATATTTCTTTTTTTCGGGACTTAACTATCATGAACAAAAACATTCACGAAAAACTATCCAAAAAGCAATTGAAAATTTCTGGAGTTTCAAGTATTTCGGGCCAAATTTATGAAGTTAGAGAAAGTAAAGGATGCGAATATCAGCATTTTTAGCACGTCTTTTGTAAAAAAAGATCGTGCTTCTGTTATGGGTTTGTCCGTCCGTCAGTCCGTCCGTCCGTCTGTACCCACGATATCTCAGCGACTATTAGTCAGATTTGAAAAATTCTTTTTGCACTGGGAAGCTTCAAATATGCAAATGATGATCCTTTATATCGTTTTATTCTACGATGTACAATTTCGCCGGTAGAGGGAATAAATGCAGACGATGTCGAATTCAAAAATACGTTTTATTCCACATATTTGCTTCTAAACATCTGATTGAAAAAAATATTATATCTTTCGATTCCATTTATGTCGAAGAGTATTTTGTATGTACTTACTTTTTCAAATTAGGCATAGATTTTCCGCTAGGGGGCGTAAAAGTAAATTACATTTTCCCAGATGACTTTTATTCTAAAAACTCCGATTTGAAAAATGTTTCTTCAGCGGATACATCTCCTGATGGAAAATCTTTTGCATATAATTTCAAATTTTTGGTAAAGAATACTTTGGCCACCAGGGGGCGTAAGTGTTATTTTTTGCTTCTGATGTATTTGCCATAAAATCGTAGCTTTTAAAATATCGATTAAAAAATTCTTTCGTGGACTGATGCCACTGACATCGACAAACCTTTTAGAAACATTTTCGCCTTAAAATAATGCATGGTTTCTCCGCCAGGGGGGCGTAGATGTACATCTTATTTTTGTCAATATCTCTACTTCTAGGAGTCCGATTTGAAAAATTCCTTCTTTGTTGGATAGTGTTTTCCGTGTGACATGTTTTTCATATAATTTCAAAATTTTCAAGTAATTCATAGACTTTCCGCTAGGGAGAGCAGCGGTAAATTGCGTTTCCCACTATATCTCTGCTTCTAAATCGCCGATTTGAAAAATTCTTTCTGCACCGGATACAGCTCCGGATGGGAAATCGTTTGCACATAATTTCTAATTTTTGTAAAAAAATAGTTTGGCCACCAAAGGGGCGTAAATCTTAATTTCCGCTTCTGTTGTATTTGCAGCAAAATATGAGCTTCTAAATTCTCGATTGAAAAAAACGTCGTTTGTTGACCGATACTACTTATATCGACAAACATTTTAGGAAAATTTTCTTCTTGAAAAAATGCATGGTTTCTACGCCAGGGGGCGTAGATGTATATCGTATTTTTGTCAATATCTCTACTTCTAAGAGTACGATTTGAAAAATTCCTTCTTTGTTTGATAGTGTTTCCGATGCGAAATGTTTTTCCTATAAATTCAAAATTTTCAAGTAAATCATACTCTTTCCGCTAGGGGGCACGAAGGTAAAAAGCGTTTTCTGCGTTATTTCTGCTCCTAAAGCTCTGATTTGAAAAATTCTTCCTGTATCGCACACAAGACCTGATGGAAAATATTTTTCACATAATTTCTAATGTTTGGTATAGAAGGTTTAGCCACCAGGGGTCATATGTGTTAATTTCTGCTTCTAAAGTATTTGTTACAAAATGTGGGCTCCTGAAAACTCGACTAATTTTTTTTTCTTCGACCGATACTCCTTATACGGATAAACCTTTTGAGAATACTTTCTTCCTAAAATAATGCATGGTTTTCCCACCAGGGGACGTAAAGTCACATCTTATTTTTGTCGATATCTCTGTTTCTAAGAGTTCTTAAGCTCACGATTCCGTTTACAGCAATATCTGAGGAATTAAATCTCTTTGGTCAGATCTATTGTTTTCCATACCTGTTCCATTGACTTTGAATAGCTTTGATAAATTTAATTTGCGTCAGAACGGATTCAAAAGACGTGCTTATTACACCCGAAAATTCGGTGTCAACTTTCTTGTATTTAATGCTTTTCAAATGGAACCAGCATTTTTGCTGAAGCTCAAACAGATTTGTAGTTGTTGAAGAAATCATGTAACTGTAAGCGCTCATAGCTTAGCCTTCAGGTGGGGGTATACATACTGTAAATTGTAACTACGAATAAGAAGTACAAATACTATATGTAATGGCCACCTTTCTACCACGCTCTCAACACATAAATTTAATTGGAAACCATAAGAACCCAAAATTACCTAAGAAAGACGGTTATATCAAATTGGACGACACTTTAGGACGCTATATCGTAATTTTGATCCTTCTGACCACTTGAGCCACGCGTGCAACGAACCTTCAGAGATTATTCAATCTGTCAACAAGAATGAGAAATGTCTTCGGGCTCTGATTCTGGAAGCTCTCGAGTATCGTGGCTTACATGGTTTCCTAATTTCCAGTGGCTTACATGGTTTCCTGGTTTCCAGTAGCTTACATGGTTTCCTGGTTCCCAGTGGCTTACGTGGTTTCCTGGTTTCCAGTGTCTAAGGGAGTACTGTCGACGGAATTCGGTCGAACCCGTTCGTGGTCAGTATCTGAAAAGCCACTCCATAAAATAGGTGCTCTCCTGATGATAACTATTCAGGTATATTTTACTGGATTTCATTTTTTTCATTTTTATTCTACATTCACTTTCATTTGTACGAGTATGTTCAAAGTTTTTTGTCTCATTGTTAGTCGTAGGTTGTGTTTATTTACTTTATTTATTATGCTATTTCTTTGAACCGTCTGCATGCGCCTTACTTGACTCTTAGCTGAATACGCTAAATACTGCCTTTTTCACTTTGAGTCGGAGTTGTTTTTAGGTTTGTATTTTTGTACATCCTAGACATACATATATAATCATTGTCAACGATTATTAGTCCACTGCTGGATGAAGGTCTCCGCAAGCTTCTTCCACGACAGTCTGTCTTGTGCCAGTTTCCTCCATGTTACTCCCGCATACTTTCGAATGTCATCCCCCTATCTCCCATGTCATCTTCTTTTGGGTCTTTTCCGATCTCTTGGAATGCAGTTTAAAATTTTGGTTGCCCTTCGATGGTCCGCCATTCTGGCAATATGTTTACTATTGCCATTCCAGGCATTTTGCTGTAATCACGGTGCCTTCCACTTTTGTTATTTTCCAGATCCACGAGTTTCTCTTATCTCTCCTGGTTACACCAAACATGCATCTCTCCATGCTCTTTTGTTGCTGTATGTATGTATGTACACTTATAATATCATCATCATCGACCATTCTGAATCCACTGCTGGACGAAGGTCATCCCAAGTCTTCTCCATTAAAACTCTACCTTTAGAAATTATTTCTCATATTGCCTCGGCATGATTTCGAATTTCTTCCATCATTCTCCCATGAAATCTTTTAAGTCTTTTACTGCCTCACGGTGTACAGTCCAGTATTTCAGTCGTCCAACAGGGGGCAGTTCTTCTAGGAATATATACAATCCATTGCTGCTGGAGCGTCAAATTTACTTCGTTAAAAGCAAATTGAGGTGCTCCTCATTTCTGGCTGAATTCGGAACTTTGCATTTCGTAGTTAATGATAATAGAGCCAGCATTTTTGTACGTATTATATGCGCATAAAATCTTTATCGACGAGTATAGGAAGTTTTTGTTTAACCGATACAAATATTTTTTTTTTATTTTTCATCACGGAGTTTTACCTTTGATAAAAAAAAAAAACATGCTACTTTAAATTCTTTGAAATCAGGTAGCGCCATCATGCTTCCATGAGCAAACATATGACACGAACTATAATTGGAAAAAAGTTAAAACTGCTTCACACTTTCGCAAATATCTCCAGTGAAAATATCTTTCAATTCAATTGCAACTGATAATTGCCTGGGTCCGTTATAGCGAGATGAGTTTCCCACGGGTGATTTACTCCAAAATATTTTTCCACAATTGAAACTTTGTTCTAAGCGTCACTCAGCCGTCAACAGATCAGTCGACAAGATCAGAAGCCTCTTCTTGCATTCTTTCTTAGCGGCCGAAGTGATCGAAGGCTTTTGCCTTCTAGGCCGATTGATTACGCTAAAGAAGTCACTAGTTAGATACGTGACTGATCACTAATGGTCTCCACCCATTCAATTGACACTGAAAGCAGAAGAAACAGACCTGGAAGGCTAAGGGAATCAGAGAAAGAAAGAACCGGAGAGAGAGAGAGAGAGAGAGAGAGAGAGTGAGCGAAAAAAAAAATAACTGAAAAAAAAAGAAATAGCTCATCTCATGTGAGAGTGCGCGCACTGCGAAATGAGAAGGGGGGGGAGGTCAATGAATTCCCTCAGCATCACCAAATTGATTGGGGTGAGGTGGGGCCAGTTGGAAAACCATCCACAATGACTGCGTTTTTCACAGTCAGAATGGAGTAATTGATGATTCTTTCTTGTCTTCTGTTTCGTTGTGTATAAATGAAGGCTCAGATGTAATCCCAAGAAAGAAAGGGATGAAATATGTCCTTGTCGTGTATACTCTTTAATGGAGTGTAAGTCATTGATGGGGTGGAAAGCAAATGTCATTGCGCAAAAAAAAAAAAAAAAAGCAATTTTAGGGGAAAAACAAATTACACCGGTGTCTTCATAGGAATGGGGAAAGGCATCTCGAAATGTATTTCTAATGCAAGAAAAATGGATTGCACAAAGATCAATGTTTGTCGTTCACAATCTCAATTCTAATACTCATCGTGTCTCTGGAAAACTAGCTTTATTACATTGCTAAATTTCCATCACCACACGTAGAGAATTAGAGAGAGATTTCTGCTTGGAGGATCTCCATTTTTATTATCCTGATAATATTTACGCAGCTTTCGCACGGAACAAACTACCTTAGGAAATAAGACATGAGTGATTATACTGCATATACTTTTAATGACCTGTTGTCTCAATGTGTTTCTTTAGCGAAAAAAAGGGGGTACAGGGTTTAATAACTTCGTGGTGTCACTAGATTAAGAACATTGGGGTGTGGGGGAGCTGAATAGGGCTTACTTTTTAATCAGAGGAGGGATAACCGATGGTTTAATTTTTTTCCTACCTTGCACTCACTCCATGTGCAAAATTTCAAAATTCATATTTGTCACTTTTTATTCAACTCCGTTTTAAATTTAAAATCATTTAATTAAATAATTTAATTCCACGTACAAAAATGTAACCAAGTTTAAGGATTAATTTCAGTGCAGCATTAATATAAAACAGAGCGCGTTTATAACGAGGAACTTTAACCGCCGGAAACCTTCATTAAATCCGGCCGCTTATTAAAGCCGGTTTTGTGTAAAAATTTTTACCGTGCAAAAATTTGCTTACGTGGATATAGTATAATATATGTTAATAACTAAATTAATTAACTATATTAGTACTATAGTTAATTAATGAAACTTTTCAAGCATATTTAACTTTACGGCAACGTAAGACTGAATTTCTGTGTTGATTTTCGCCGTCTGTACACGATCATTATTCTAAAAACAGATTCAAATAAACACATTTGACTGTTTAGATGATTTATTGAATTCATATAGAAGACATTAGAACTTTCAGGCCCGCAACGGACCCATCTTCAGATGTTATTAACAGAATGGAACTGAGCATGATTTAAATACATTAATGTTATGTGGTTTTCTTGATATTGTGACCTTCTCGTGATGGACATCATATCTCGTGAAAGGTTTGTTAACATCGATAAATATATTACGTGTCAAGCAACGTATTAAAAACTATGTTTGAAGGAAATAATTGGTGTAAGTCTCTACATGTTATAACTCATTAAGCACCGTTTTCCAAGATAAAGGGATGTGACAAGGAGTATCATCATTGCAGCATTCTTCACCATATTTGTGAATAAATAGACTTTCTAGTAGTAGGATTGATGCTTTTGAGTAGGGCGTGGCGAGGATGTTAGATTCGTTCCAGCATGTGTAATGAGATCCTTTGCATGATAGCCTTGATAGGGAAGTCCTTGATGAGTTTGTCTTTATGTTATATTGGTGCTCTTTTAGACGAGTTTTTAATGAGCGAAGTGTAGATCCAACATATATACGATCTTCATCTTCATTGTCTATTGTCTTCATTGGGATGACATATACTCCATATCGGTTGTCCAAAGGAACAACATCTCTATCATTTTTTATTCCTGAAAGTACTTTGTGTGTTCGTACTCGAAAGCCAATATTGTGACGGTGACAAACGTTTTTGAGTATATTGATGATGCTGGGAATGTATGGAAGTGATCCCACATATTTAACTGGTCTGTGATCTTTTATTAATGTGGTATCTAATGTGCGTTTCGTTTTCTTTACTATAGAATTAACGATGTCATCGGAGTAGGCATGATGAGATGTCATCCCAATGAAGACAATAGACATTGATGATGAAGATCGTATATATGTTGGATCTACACTTCGCTCATTAAAAACTCGTTTAAAAGAGCACCAATATAACATAAAGACAAACTCATCAAGGACTTCCCTATCGTGGCTATCATGCAAAGGATCTCATTACCCATGCTGGAACGAAGCCAACATCCTCGCCACGCCATACTCAAAAGCATCAATCCTACTACTAGAAAGTCTATTTATTCATAAATATGGTGAAGAATGCTGCAATGATGATACTCCTTGTCACATCCCTTTACCTTGGAAAACGGTGCTTAATGAGTTATAACATGTAGAGACTTACACCAATTATTTCCTTCAAACATAGTTTTTAATACGTTGATTCACACGTAATATATTTATCGATGTTAACAAACCTTTCACGAGACATGATGTCCATCACGAGCAGGTCACAATATCAAGGAAACCACATAACATTAATGTATTTAAATCATGCTCAGTTCCATTCTGTTAATAACATCTGAAGATGTGTCCGTTGCGGGCCTGAAAGTTCTAATGTCTTCTATATGAATTCAATAAATCATCTAAACAGTCAAATGTGTTTATTTGAATCTGTTTTTAGAATAATGATCGTGTAAAGACGGCGGAAATCAACACAGAAATTCAACGTAAACACGAAATCAACATTTACTTAGTAACGTAAGACTGACTGAAATTTTTACTGCACAACATACATGGAGCAAAACCCGCACCAATCGTCCCAGTGCAACGCTCACTTGGAGGGTGAAAGGGGAAATGGGCACTATTCCAGGATTGTTATTTCCTGTTTTCCTTCCGGTAACACCCCTATTCCATTACTCGTATATTCCTCTCTCTCCAACTGTCTCCCAGAAATCCACTTTAATGTGCGTGAATCCCATTCATTTTCTTTTTACATGTGAGTAGGTGGGCTGCTTTCAACTCTGCTAACGCGATACACCCTTCGAATGGTCGGCCGGGAGAGTCTCTTGCGCAACTCTCTTGTTGAGCATTTGACGTATTCCTTTCCCATTGATTTCCTGTTACCATTCTTCGACTAGCACACCAGGATTTCCCTACGCTCTTATAATTTCACCTTATATGCTTCGAATTTGATTCCTCTATTCTAGAATAGCGCGCAGTAGATTTCCGCCTCCTCATTAAATATGGAATTTCATCAAATTTTGTTACTTTGCTTGTTAAAAGTGGCCATCTCAGCTTTTCAACCTCTCGTTAAATCCGGGGACTTCATTAAATTTTGTTCGCTAAAAACGATCAAATTAAGTTTCAATTTCAACGTGGATGTGTAACTTTACTCTTTTCTGGCACTAGGAGTGGAATGCGGCCCTAAGTTCCATCGCAAATATTGTTCGTGTTGATGTGTACTATCATCCCTCTTGTTTTGTTGAAGGAGTTTACAGTCACCCTGTACATTTATTTACGTACAACGTATTACATTACACACTCGACCACGCCGAGCCACAGTCCGGTACACACTAAGTGGAATTAAATCATAACAATAAACAGTAAGGTTTACTAATTCCTGACATTGAACGGATACTTAGGTAGGTAGATTAATGAACTTTATTGTCGTGAAACCAAAAGAAAAGCATGTGAGTCCTAAAAGTCAATGTTTACTAAACTATGGTGGTGGCAATAGTAAGCATTTCAACTGCTTAGTTTTTCAAAATCACAAAATATTTATTGTTATTACTATTATTATCATCTTCTTTATACGAAATATACGAAACACAGCATATGACAATCAAACATAAACAACAAAATTATCATTGACTGGTGATTTTCAGCTGATACTAGTTTCCACCGGAGACCTAATCAAGAATAGAATGTCCCAAGTAAAGCTGTCTTCAGCAGCTCTGTAGGTACTATATCAGAAAGCTGCCATTTTTCAAAATGATTCATAAATTTTTTTGGCATTGTTCCAAGTGCCCCGATGACAGTGGGGACTACGTTGTGTGTTAAGTCCATAATCGGGTAACTTCTATGTCCAGGTCTCTTTATTTAGGTATTATTACTATTATTATTATTATTATTCAGATTCAGAAGAATATAAGAAACGACCCTGACACCAATGAAAAGTGAAGTACCTATGAAAGTCCATCTGCGCATGCGCAAGATGATATCTGACCTCAAGATACAGAGAAAAGCTGATACGCAAGTGTGTTAGTGAGGGGATTAGTAACTTTTGGACTTGGATATCTACAGTATATACCCCATCGTGTTATTCATCATTATGAAGCTCTCGTCAATAACAGGTATTCTCCCTTCCCAGCACCGCCCTGAGGAGTCGAGAGGAAGCCAAACTTCGCTACGACGCACCGTTTTCATAGCATGAAAAATGCAGTTTTGCAATGGCTTTTATCAAATTAAGCGTAAGGTTCTTGTAAACGCAGATTGCAATGAGATATCGTTACGTTTAGGTAAAACGTGATGAAATAATGTTCGGCGATAGTTTAGTAAAATACACTATCTACCAACAAGTAATTGGACACCTGTAATAGCAAAGGAAAACGAAGTTTATTCACCTTCAATAGTTGGTGAAGCCTCCACGAGCGGCGATTACAGCTGCGACCCTCCGGGGCATACTCTTAAACAGGCGTTGTATGACGGCTAGCGGTATTTTCTTTCACTCGGCTTGGAGAAGACAGGTCAGTTCCTTCACCGATTTCGCACGGTGGGGGTACCCCTTAAGCTCCAACTCGTACCAGAGGTGCTCGATAGGGTTATGGTCCGAGCTCTGCGCAGGCCAGTCCATTCGATTAACCCCATTGTCACCATACCAAGCCATGGTAGACCTCGCAACATGACAGGTGACATTGTCATCCTGAAAGTAACATGGGTCCACCCAGTAAAACTGCCCCGACGTAAGAAGCGCATGGTCATCCAAAATGGTGCAGTAGGTCTCGGCGTTGAGTCTACCCGGAATTGCGACCAAGGGTCCCGTGCCATACCAGGAGAAACACCCCCATAGCATAATTCCACCGCCGCCGAACTTCACAGTTGGCACAATACATTCCGGCAGGAGGCGTTCTCCAGGCAAACGCCAGACCCAGACCCTGCCATCCAAACGGTAGAGGGTGAACCTTGATTCGTCCCTCCAAAGAACCTGTTTCCACTGTTCAACGATCCACTGTCGACGTTCTTTGCACCACGTTAGCCGAGCAGCGCTATTGGACTTGGTGATCAAAGGCTTGTCGGCGGCAGCACGTCCATTAAAACCGAGCAGATGGGCTTCCTTACGGATGGTATTCATCGAAAGAACACTCCCGGATGCCTGTTGGAACTCCTCGCGGATGTGGCCCATCGATTTGGTGCGGTTCTTCCGAATTTCTCTGGCCAGCACCGGTCGGTCTCTAACTCCCAGTTTTGTGTGTCTGCCGGGTCGGGGCACATTCCAACAGTCACCTCTCATCTTCCACTTGTCAATCACGTAGGCCACTGTCGATTTTGGGTACTTCAACTCGCTGGATATGTCACGTATGGATCGGCCATTTCTGTGATACCCGACGATTACACCTTTCTCGAAATCAGAGAGCTCCGAACTGCGTGGCATCTTGCATGCGATTGGTTGCGTTGTTGTTTCCCACACGATATTTAACGGCGGCGCCGTGACGTGTATCAGGACCGCAGATATCGTCGATTGCAGGGGTGTCCAATTACTTGTTGGTAGATAGTGTATATTGTTAAGTAACAATGAAATTAACTATAGCTGCATCACTTCATGGAATCAGAATGCAACAATGTTTTTGACTACTTCCGTTACTTATTTTCGTTACATCGGAATTTTTTAATTGGGAGTTAGTTTACTACTATCGGAGAAGATGCATATCATCAAAAGTGCGTAGATATGGCATTAACATGTCCGTCTGTTCGCTCGTCTGTCCGCCTGTGGACATCATATCTCTGAAATTACTAGTCCAAATTCAAAAATTCATACTGCAGTAAAAACCCGGCTTTGAAGTGTTGAAGAGTAAAGAAGGGGCTTTGGAAACCTGTTAGCAGACTTTTTCATTGAATCCGGCATGCCGCTCCAGTGGCGCAGTGGTCTAAGCGCTGGCTTGAGACCGTGTGCCCGAGACCGGTCTGGGTTCGAATCCCAGTGAGGCATGGGTGTTGTGTTTGTCTTACGGCGCTGGCGCTCTCCCTTCCCTGGAACCAGTGGCTCTAAATTAAGAACTGGCGAATGCTTATAGCCCACTGAGTTGCTCACGGTGGTCGTTAAACCTTTAAACAAAAAAAGAATCGTGGACGTATTGTTGAAGGGACACATATGATTCGTTAAGGTTTTCAGCTGATACAAATAACTGGGAAGTAATTTGGGTTTGACGAAAAGTTAAGTCTTTTAGTTAAATTCATTTCATTAGAGCTACAAGTTAATTTTTTTTTCTTGATTGGAGGTTTAACGACTACCATGATGATGATGATCATGATCATATGTACAGGATTTTAGGAAGAGAGTGTCTGACCCCAGGTCTTAAGCAACCCTTAGAAATAGGAAGGTAGGAGATTTGGGCTAGAGTGCCCGAAAGGAAAGTGACACGGAAGGTAAGTAGAAAGGGGGAGAAAGACGCCCTTATTTATTACCGGGGAGCCAGTACCCGGGGTCCGACGGCTTAACGTGCCCATCCGACGCACGGCGGATATTTAGTGGATCGAGCGTTCGTACCTGCTTGGGATCGAACCTGAGGTCCTTTCTGTGGCAATCACGAACGTTGCTCACTAGGCCACCCGCGGCCCAACGATCACCATGAGCAATTCAATAATGTACTATAAGCAGTCTCCCGTCCCTAATTTAGGATCACTGACTCCAGGGAAAGGAAGCGAGCCATCAGTGCCGTAAGACAAAAACAACATCCATGCCTCACGGGATTCGAGCCCGGACTCCTTTCGGACGAGTGACCAGAGGCCATTGCTTAGACCACTGCGCAACCAGGATGGCCAAGTTAAGTTAAAGCTGAAGCTTTGGACATGTTTTCGTTACGTAGCGTAAAGTCAAATTCACAACCCATTTAAGCGATTCTATTATAAAATCTAGAAGCTGAATGTTGGACTAAATAAATTTCTAGTGGTTTCAACAGAGCAGGCGACATAGTGAATCAGTTTAATCATTCTTATTTTAGAAACGACTTTTTCTTGAGAAAGTAAGAATCACGGTTTTTAAGTCATAAAGAGAAGCTTTCAATGTTTTTAGCATGTCAACCAGCAAACTTCTCCATAGACTGATGGATAAAAATTACGACTAGATAATCCGATATGTAGTAGAAGATATTACACACTAGCTGGCTGCAGAAATACATGTACGCATGTCCTACAGGTGTTACTCTTTCATCTTACATCTGCTTTATCCATGCATGTTCGTGAATTTGACAGCTGCAATTTACTCCTTTGGTAAAAAAATTCAATTCCTGTCCAAAACATCAACACTTGCAAATTCTGTGGAAGACATACTGTTCTCATAACTCGTAGAAATACGGAAGAATTATTAACAGATGAATCTGAATTGCCTGTAATTACTATTCATCATGTAACATGAATCACACACGAAAAGAAATTGAAAAATGGCATCGCCCGAGGAGCGGGTATCGAATCCGCATCTCATGGTTTCCGTTCTGGTAAGCTAGCCGTTATGCATGAATTCATTTTCACGCTTTTCAACCGTAGGTTGAAGAAGCGTATATGCTCCAGCTTTGTCCGTCCGTCTATTTCTCTGCCTGTCCGAACGATAACTCGCGTAAAAATGGTTCCATTTCGATGAAATTTTAGTATGTGGTAAGGGACAACCTGGGGACGAACCCTATTGAAAATGTACGAAATGTGGTCAAATGTCAGGACATCGGAGCGGGATCCATTCCATCGACCTCATGCGCCATAACGTACGTAAGAATGCATCGATTGCGACAAAACTTTATCATGTTGTTTCGGAGATATACTGAACCGATTTTGTTAAATATAATCGAAATGAGGTCAAAGGTCAGGGCACAGGAGCGAAGTTTATTCCACAGCCATTATCCTCATAACGTGACTAAAAATGCTTCTATTGCGACCAAACGTTGGCATGTTGTTCTGGAGGTATACTGAACCAATTCTGTTTAATATCATCGAAATGGGATCAAAGTTCAGGGCACAGGACCGAGATTTATTCCACAGCCATTATTCTCATAACCTGAGTAATGATTTCTGGTATGTTGGAAAGCGTATCCTAAGCAATGCATTGCATGATTTTATTAACTTTTTTTGCTTAGTTTCTTTTCGAGAAGGAGCGCCTTCAGCTGATGTTCTTGCTGTGGCGTGAAGTGCTGATGCATGAACCATTCAATCAACTCCTTTTTTTTTTTTTCATTTCATAATAGTAAGGCTAGTTTTCAATCTCCTTTCTGTGTATGCAGTATCTTCGAAACTAACGAAAATATTTCTTTTGCCCGAATGGAGGAAACGAATTGGCATGTTTATATCTTGAATTCCTGAGCTCCGACAATTAGGGGAGGGAAATTCCAAATTAAAAAAAAAAAATCTGGTATCTAAAGTTATAATGATTGGTATCACAATACTCACAAAAAATTGGCTCCCTCTTTCACCCTGGAAGGCGGGAATGTTTTTCAATTTCTGTCTCCTTGTCCTTCCCCCTTTGTTGCTGATATTGTACAGATTTTGCTTTCCATTTTCTCACAAGGTTTATTCATAGTTTATTGCTATAGGAATATTTCATTATAATGCAAATAACCCTCTTTTGAATATGTAGTAGATACGTAAGAAATGAATGAACAAAAGAACGTATATGGCGGAATGAAAAAATACCACGTGGCATTTATTCATGTGTTACAAGACATTTCATCAAGGTATGTTGGAATATTATTTCTGAAATATATTGATGGCCATTCACGTTTCTTTACAATTTTTTCTCTTGGATTATACCAGAACAAAATTGCTTTTTGCAGTTCACAAGAAAAAAGTACGCGTCATGTTACCGTACTTTAATTAGCAAGAATAGCAACAGTTCCACTGAAAAATGATCTTTGCTATATGTTTCAGTTTTTATGTTTTTCCTATTAATTACATAAAAGAGGTCTGATATTTTTAATCTATTGAAAAAATTCCATTGTATACTAGATACAGTTAACTACGATGAAAATTTTGAACATATTTTTCACTGTAAGGCAAATTATTCTTTAGGACAAAAAATGTAGGATACATTATAATCCGATTACAACAAGATTTTACGTCCCAATAAATGAACGTTTTACATTATCACACTTTCTTTGTTTCATATACCGCGTTCATTCTATTCAAAAATTCCATTCCATTGTTTTTGTCTAAGTTCATCTTTGCCGCTGGCTTGAAAGATTGGTTATTCAATAGAATAAGCATTTTAAAATAATGAACAACAACGAATCCTTTTTTAAAGTGAATAAATTTAAGTTTAACTTTTATTCAGAAACCAGCCTTTCAAGTCATGTACGAAGTGTAGCCTTTACAACTCCACAGTATTGTTAGAAAACATGGCAACCAAGTGCCTAATATATTTCAGGTTACAGTTATTTAACTCCCGTTTCATCATGTATCCATATTTATCTTTGACATTTGATATGGAAGGCTTTATCCCTACGAAAAGGATTACTGAAAGAAATCAATGAAAAATAAAGTTATAAAGCAGTTGATGAGATTAGCTACTGTTTGCGAAAACTGGCATGGGTTCTGATACCCGTGAAAAAACTTTTATCTTACTATGAAACCAAACATTAAGCGTATCTGTAATGGAAAAGTTCTTGCTACTGTTATATAATTTCAGTTTTGGTGGAAGTATTTTGTAAATTATCCGGTAGTACAATATTTTTTTTTTAATTATAGCATTTCTCAAACACTGATAATTTGAACAGTTTAA
Source organism: Macrothele yani (assembly GCA_039090855.1). Lineage (NCBI taxonomy): Eukaryota > Metazoa > Arthropoda > Arachnida > Araneae > Macrothelidae > Macrothele > Macrothele yani. The sequence goes on along the minus strand of CM076991.1, from coordinate 103,792,579 downwards.
TTATTGAATTGATTACAGCGCACTATACCTCAAACAGTGATTATTTACTAAAATGATTGAAATCGCGGTCGTTACACGATAAAAAGAACGCTGAATTAAAATAATCCAATCAGATAAAAGATTTAACACTAAAAAGCTTACTAGATCTTTCGAATCGACACAAAACGAAAACTCTCCATATATGTTTCCAACACCGTGGACTAATATGTTCAGGAGCAAAGAGCCTAACTCAGATGCTTACCCATTTCGTAATCACATTACTGATATTAATATATACACATTTGGACTTTTAAAAAATACTTGCGGCTGCGCAGTAACAAACAATTACGTCACAATCCTTATGACTAGCTCCTTGTATATAATGCATTATTGAAAAGTTCTAAACAAGGACATCGCTTTTTCCACGTTTTAGCAGCACATAGCAACCGAATTTTTTTTATTCGGTCACCGCTGGGGAATCGAATCCCAGATCTCTCGATATCTAGCCGAGAGCAATTTATATATATATATAGCCGCCTTACACCACGGTAGCCAACAATCCATGGCGCTATGTGTGTTTTTCTGTCAGCTTCTGACATCATATATCCGTAACATGGGCTCAGCTACTGAGACGTCTCTATCTGGTCGGAATTAACGGCACTGGCTATATAGTAATCATATAAGTTAAATTCAAAGTGAAAATCCACCAAATACAGTGAATAAACAAAGACATAGTTCTTTCCACGTTTAAGCAACACACAGCAACAGAAATTTTGTTATTCGGTAAACAGATTGTCGAAATCATATGTACTAAATTCTCCTTTAAAAGGTTGATTATCCTTGATGATATGTAGGATTTTTTATTATCTGTAATAATTCAAGTTGAGTCCTCAATATTATCGTAAATAATCTGTAACAGATCGTGAAAATTTTTACCAGCCTTATTATTGCAACTATTGAAACTACAGGTGATTGATCTGAAACGCACAGGTACTTTATGAAACTTGGGAGTAGCAAATATATATGGAAATTCAATCTTGAATTACCTAATTTTTAATTAAAATTAGAATATAGGAGACAACTATGTAACGTTTGTGTATTCCACAACTATATATATATGTTAAAAGAGAATAATGATTCAAAAACAAGGTATCCCCATGGGTACCTCATTTTCAAGCCTGTTAGCTAATTTTTTTCAGAATTTTTATGAGAGAAAATTTGATGTGGAACATGTACACAATTATAGATATGTTGGCGACTTCATTAGTTTTTGTGCTGAAAACAAGAATTTTAATGTGCAAGATTGTTATCTCCCAAGTTTCAGTGGTTCTTCTTCGTATGCATATAACAGTTCAGGTAGTATTACAGTTTTGGTAAGGAGTTTTATAATTCATTTTTAGTTTCAGTGACTCTTTTTTGTATATTCTAGAGTTCAGGTAGGGAAAACAGAATGCACTGAAATGTATAAAACAAAATTTTAATGTGGACGTCTGTTGTTGCCTTTTTCGAGATTTTTGGCATTCTCACGAAACCTGAACTAAATTTGTTTGCTCAGGGCCTCTGGATGTCTTTCCCTGAAGAGTGGTCCAGTGATCCTGAGTGTGTATTTATAACAATTTACTTAACATTATTTTGTCATTTTATAACATCTTTTATTGTATTTTTCTTCATCTGGAAGTCATAAGGCCCTAGTTATTGGCTTATGAAAGTTGGTTGCTTGTGCGTTAATATTCTTTTGCATATATTTGTATATATAGACACCGAGAACGGAAAAGTAGGACAACTTACTTTTCCGTTTTCACACGTGGACGGTGAGAACGGAAAAGGACAACTTACCTAGGCAAAATAATCCCCCTCGGCATTGACACATTGTTGCCATCTGTCCGGCAAGGCCATAATCGCGGAACGAAAGAAGTCTTGTTGCTGAGACCCGAAGACGTCATCAACTGCACGTTGAACCTCGTTGTCTGTCTTGAAATGTTTCCCGGACAGGAAGTCATCAAAGCGACGAAACAGATAATAGTATGTCGGAGACAAGTCCGGGTATTAGGCAGGATAAGGCAGTGCTTCACAGTCCAAGGCACTTATTGTCAGTATCGTTCGTTGTGCGACATGAGTGCGGACGTTGTCCTGAAGCAGAAGAACACCATGTCTGTTGACCAAAGCAGGTTGTTTCTGCAGCAATTTCCGGTGCATCAGGTGTAATTCATCACAATAACATTCTGCAGTGATGGTTCGGCTTCTTGCCAAAAAACCCGATGAATTATCTCGGCTGTGGACCACCAGACAAGGAGCATCATCTTCTTGGTGTGTAGGGGTGGGTTAGGATGCCGTCCAGAACGCTGTGTCTTGCTTAACCATTGTGCAGACCGTTTCCTATTATAATAAAGGACCCACTTCTCGTCGCAGGTGACGTGGCGATGCAGTAGAACTTCCAGTTTATTCCTGGCAAGCATCGACGTGCAGATTTCCTAACGCCTAGTCTTGTTTGCTGTTGTCAACTCATGCGGCAGCCACATGTCCAGCTTTTTGACCTTACCCAGCGCAGCCAGACGCTGAACAACTGTCGTATGGTGGACACCTACCTCTGCCGCTATCTCACGACAAGTTTTTTCGGGGGTCCGCTTCAACCACATGTAACAGAACATCGCCAGAAACGGCAACAGGTGGGTAACCACGAGCTTCGTTTTGCAGGTCCGTATCTCCGATTCGAAACTTCACAAACCATCGCCGAATGGTTCGTTCGTTGACTATATTCTTCCCATACGCTTTGTTAACGTTTCGAGTGGCAATTCCTCCAGGATGGCCCAGTTTAAATTCATACAGGAAGATGACTCTCAAATCCGGCGTCCGTATGTTTCCTTTGCAAGCCGTGTTTCGTCCAATCAAACCGCGCCTGAACCTTGTTCTTCACACACATGCTAGCTATTTATAGGAACTCTGTGACGTAATGCCCGCAATACCTGTGGGTGTTTCTATTCCGTTGTGGTGCGGCTCTGTCTCCACTGCTCATTCGTGCCGGACATTTCATTCACACCAACACAATATATATATATATATATATATATATATATGGGATGTAAGGTCAGGTGATGCGTAACATCACAGCCTCTCCTTGACAAATGTCAACCCCGCCTTCTCGTGGTACATCCTGTTCCCACTAAAGATGCTCTGACGACCGCCAATAGCGGTATAACTATACCATCGGTATAGTTATACCCCCTATACGACCCCTTATACCATAGTTATACCATCGGTATAACTATACAACCCCCCCAAAATGACTCCACAACTTAAATCTTGGCCCTCAGTCTCCGGCAGCTGGAATGTACCTGGCCAAGGCAGCGGCCAGTGCGACATGAAGGCAGAGGGTGCTAAGAATCCCCGGAGGACCGGACTAGGCTGCCATCTGATGCTGACCTTGGCTACGTACAACGGACGCTCCCTATCTTCTGATTCAAGGCTTCTTGAATTGGAAGACGAACTACAAAGGATCAAGTGGGACATTGTCGGGCTAAGTGAGGTAAGGAGAAAAGGAGAAGATCTCATTGAACTGAAAAGCGGACATCTCTTCTACTATCGTGGGACAGATACTGGCAGAACTAGTGGTGTTGGATTTATAATAAACAAGAAACTGAAGGATAAAGTTGTAGAAGTTGAAAGTTCCTCTGACAGAGCTGCACGACTCGTTATCCAACTCTTGAGAAGATACCAGGCTCAGATTATTCAAACTTATGCACCCACCACAAGTCATGCTGAAGAAGAAATTGAAGAATTTTATGAGGAAATTCGTGATCTAAATAATAAAGGTGAGCAGCACTTGAAGATAATTAGTGGAGATTTCAATGCAAAAATAGGGCAACGGCAACAGAATGAAACTTCAGTAGGTAAATTCGGTCACCGCAACAGAAACCAGCGTGGAAATACTCTCGTTGAGTTTGCAGAGGCAGAAGGGTTTTTCATCTTGAACTCCTTCTTCAAGAAAAAGCCACACAGGAAATGGACATGGAGACATCCAAATGGGACGACAAGTGAAATTGATTTTATTATGTGTAACAAAAAATTCGTCATATTCGTCATAGGTAGTGACCATAGATTGGTGAGATGTAAGATGCATCTCAACACTAAACTTGAACGTGGAAAGCTCATAAGACAAACAAAATGTATTGACATAACCAACCTTAAAAAACACCATAATACCTTCAAATTGGAACTGAAGAACATATTCTCTGCTTTAGAAGGCCTAACATTGGAAGAAGTGGATATTTCTGAAGTTAACAGAAAAGTAACCAAAGCTCTTATGGAAACAGCAACAAAATTAGCTTGGTCTAAGAACAAATTGCATGTGAACAAATTATCAGGAAAAACCAAAATGTTGATGTATTATCAGGAAAAACCAAAATGTTATCAGGAAAAACCAAAATGTTGTCAGTAAGGGGAAAAAACAGATTATGGCACTGAGAAAAGAAGATGGTTCTGTAACAAGAAATAGAGGCGAAATTTTGACAAGAGTGAAGGATTTCTACTCCAAATTATATGAAAGGGATGATACATGTACTCCAGACATCATGAAAGGTACCAGTACCAGAGTTCTTCCAGTCCTTCCAGCAGAAGTTGCACATGCAATCAAGAACATGAAGCGGGGAAAAGCTCCAGGAGAAGATGGAATTACTGTAGACATCATACAAGAAGCAAGTGAAGAAATCGAAACAGTACTCGCCCAAATTTTCACTCGATGCCTTAATGAAGGGAAAATTCCTGAGGATTGGAACAACGTTACAATGATCTTGCTACATAAAAAAGGTGACATTGAGGATCTCAGGAACTACAGACCTATCAGCCTCCTATCAGTGGTTTATAAAATCTTCACTTAAGTTCTTTCACACCGCTTGAAGGTGACACTGGACATGGCTCAACCGAGAGAACAAGCTGGATTCAGGAGTGGCTACAGCACAATAGATCATATCCACGTACTGAGAGAACTAATTGAAAGAGCGAGGGAATATGAGCTTCCATTGTGCATGGCTTTTATCGATTATGAAAAAGCCTTTGCTTCGGTGAAACCATCAGCAGTTGCAATGGCTCTGAAATCCTGCGGTATTGAAGATGCATACATTAATATTATTAATAACATCTATGAAAATGCAAGTGCAAAGATTCGGCTGTTTGAAAATACAACACACATAAAAATTGGGAAGGGAGTGAGACAAGGTGACACCATATTTCCGAAGCTCTTTAATGCCACATTGGAAAATGTCTTTCAATCACTGAACTGGGAAAACAAAGGGATAAAGATTAATGGAGATTATCTAACCCACCTTCGTTTTGCTGATGACATAGTCATTTTTGCAACTACCCCATCAGAGCTACAGAGTATGATCCAGGAACTTGCTGACAAGAGTAAAGAAGTGGGATTAAAAATGAACTTTCAGAAGACAAAAGTGATGTACAATGCTTTTACAAGAAATGAAGATTTATCGATTGATGGAGAAAAGCTGGAGATAACAGACACGTACGTTTATCTTGGACAGCAGATATCAAGTGAGGGTCACATTGGTGAAGAAATTAATCGGCGTACAAAACTTGCCTGGAGAGCTTTTGGAAGAAACAGCATAATTTTCAAGAGCAATATGCCATTATGTCTTAAAAGAAAAGTGTTTGATCAATGCATCCTTCCAGTGCTTACGTATAGTGCAGAGACGTGGACCTTAGCTAAAAGAGACATACAAAGGCTGCAGACAACTCAAAAAAGCATGGAGAGGTGCATGCTTGGTGTAACCAGGAGAGATAAGAAGAGGAACACGTGGATCCGAAAAATGACAAGAGTGGAAGACATCATGATCAGAGTTAAATCCCTGAAATGGCAATAGGCTTTACATACTGCCAGAAGAACAGACCATCGATGGACAGCCGAAATTTTAGATTGGATTCCAAGGGACAGGAAAAGACCCAGAAGAAGACCACATGGAAGATGGGTGGATGAAATTCGAAAGTATGCGGGAGTGACATGGAGGAGACTGGCACAAGACAGACAGTTGTGGAGGAAACTTGGGGAGACCTTCGTCCTGCAGTTTATTCATAATGGTTGACAATGATGATGATGATGATATATATATATGAACTTTTGGCGTCGCCACTGAAGACAATCTAGCAAACGCTCAGATCAAAATAAACTTCTTACTTACGAGTCGTTCTTACAATCTGCTTCTGAGCAGTCGCCTTTTATTTTTTTTTTTTAGATTGGAGGTTTAATAATCATCGTGAGCAACTCAATGGGCTATAAGCAGTCGCCCGTCCCTAATTTAGGACCACTGGTTCTAGGGAAGGGAGAGAAGCAGAGCCTTAAGACAAACACAACATCCATGCCTCACCGGGATTCGAACCCGGACCCCTTTCAGACGAATGATCTGAATCCATCGCTTAGACCTCTGCGCCACCGGGATAAGCGGTCGTACACGCAAACTATACTTCTTTCACTTCAGTATCACCAGATATACTTCTGCTACATTCCGAGGTGATGTTTCATTGACCTCTGACCCACTGTTAGTATTGCCAAACTGAGAAAGCCCTTCAGGGATGACAATGAGTCGTTAAGTTAGAAAATGTTTAGCGAGAACAACTGAATTTGCATAAAAACACAGAAACTCAAAAGGAATGTTCAATTAAAGGTATTCGTCACGATTGTTTATATCCTTTGGTATACACTATGATAATTAAACAAAGTAAAAAGAAACCAACAAACGACTATTGTGGGGAATTATTGATTATATGTTAATCGTCAGCATTGTAGTTCTGAAACATGCAGTCAGCTAACATTTTAGGAAAAAAGATATGCTTCAACTCCTATGCTATCATGCTTATTGACCTCAGAGTAAACACGCCGGGCTTGGAAATACCTATCTCGATTGCCACTAATCCCTCATTTCTATCCCTCACTCTGTGGATAACGTCAGACGTATGGTCCTATCCCTCACTCTGTGGATAACGTCAGACGGACTCACATGACGCATCCACAATAAAGTGGAAGAAAATATGGCGTGTGTGTAAGAAGGAAACGTCGCTATCAGCTAAACTTGGGATGAGGCACATCAATAAGCGATTGTGTATCTGAAAGATGAATTAAACATGAAAATTGCCACAGTTTGTTCAGTATTCCCACCGGAGCTGAGAGAAATGTGTTGCCCTTTTTGCTTCCCCTAAGTTATCCGTATTATTAAGTATAGGAATGCGGAGCAAATAAAAATTGTTTCTACAACTTTGAGTAGTTTCAATCTAGAGTATATGGGTTCCAGTCTAAACACTAAATAATTTTATATTCGGGGAAATTTAAAAATAAATCAAAACTGAAAGCCATTCACAAAACTGGAAGAATCAACGCACGACACAAACGGATCATACTCAGAACCGATTCGCGAGAATCATTCCCTACAGAGACCGTTCATCGAAAGGGTCAACGAACGGCACAAACGGATCGGACTCCGAACCGGTTTACGAGAGTCATTCTGCAGATCTCGTTCAACGGAAGAGCCATCGAAGTATACAATCGGATCCGACTCAGAACCGATTCGCGAGGGTCCTTCCCTGAAGAAATCATTCACCGAACGAGTCAACGAACGACACAAACGGATCCGACTCAAAATTAGCCCGCGTTTTTCAGATCTTGCACGTAAACTTATTTGCATTCCAAAAAATTTTCAGTTCTTCCATGAGCAAATAAATCCATCGCTGTTCCCACGTTAAGCAACGCACAGCAACCGAAAAATTGTTATTCCGCCGCCGTCGGGGAATCGAATCCCGAATCTCTCGATATCTAGCCGAGCGCGTTAGCCTTACACCACAGCGGCCAAAAATTCACGGTGCTATGTGTGTTTTTCTTTTTCAGTAAGCATCTGACATCATAAATGTATGGAGATGTCAGTAGATTTATTAATGCCCACCAGACGGAGACGTCTCAATAGATTTATGATGTCAGATGCTGACTGGAAAAGAAAAACACACATAGCGCCGTGAATTGTTGGCCGCTGTGGTGTAAGGCTAACGCGCTCGGCTAGATATCGAGAGATTCAGGATTCGATTCCCCGACGGCGGCCGAATATGAATTTTTCGGTTGCTGTGCGTTGCTTAACGTGGAAAGAGCGATGGATTTATTTACTCAACTGAGATGATTTTCATCTTCCATGAGCATTTGATAATACAGTTTTTTGCCGGAGGTGGTATTCGAATCCATGTTTCCTCGCTCCGGAGCTAGTTATTCTCCCCACTGAACGACATCGACCTTGGCTTATCGCTGTAACTTTCCGTTTTAATTCTTACATCAACCACCTCTATGGTACTTCACATATATCCCCCCACTCCCTTGAAAAAGGCAAAGGCTCAAAATTGCAGCATCCGGGTTCCCGAAAACCTTGCTTGAAGAAACGTTCACTGTAGAAAAAGGAATTTTTTTAATTCCTGACGATGTGTGGAAGATGCTTGACTGATTTTTCGAACCGTATAAGAAGGAATTCTCTTTAATTCCAGAACGATGTGTTGAAGAGGAATCACACATTTTTCGAACCATAGAAGAAGGAATTCTCTTTAATTCCAGACAATGTGTGGAAGAAGAATCACACATTTTTTGAACCGTAGAAGAAGGAATTCTCTTTAATTCCAGACAATGTGTGAAAGAAGAATCACACATTTTTTGAACCGTAGAAGAAGGAATTCCCTTTAATTTCAAAACGATGTGTCGAAGAGGAATCACACATTTTTCGAACCGTGGAAGAAGGAATTCTCTTTAATTCCAGACAATGTGTGGAAGAAGAATCACACATTTTTCGAACCGTAGAAGAAGAAATTCTCTTTAATTCCAAATGATGTGTGGAAGAAGAATCACACATTTTTTGAACCGTAAATCAAGGAATTCTCTTTAATTCCAGACAACGTGTGGAAGAAGAATCACACATTTTTCGAACCGGAGAAGAAAGAATTCTCTTTAATTCCAGACAATGTGTGGAAGAGGAATCACATATTTTTCGAACCGTAGAAGAAGGAATTCTCTTTAATTCCAGATGATGTGTGGAAGAAGAATCACACATTCTTTGAACCGTAGAAGCAGGAATTCTCTTTAATTTCAGAACGATGTGTCGAAGAGGAATCACGCATTTTTCGAACCGTAGAAGAAGGAATTCTCTTTAATTCCAGATAATGTGTGGAAGAAGAATCACCCATTTTTCGAACCGTAGAAGGAATTCTCTTTAATTCCAGACAATGTGTGGAAGAGGAATCACACATTTTTCGAACCGTAGATCAAGTAATTATCTTTAATTCCAGACAATGTGTGGAAGAAGAATCACACATTTTTTGAACCGTAGAAGAATGAATTCTCTTTAATTCCAGATGATGTGTGGAAGAAGAATCACACATTTTTTGAACCGTAGAAGAAGGAATTCTCTTTAATTCCAGACAATGTGTGGAAGAAGAATCACACATTTTTCGAACCGTAGAAGAAGGAATTATCTTTAATTTCAGACAATGTGTGGAAGAGGAATCACACATTTTTTGAACCGTAGAAGAAGGAATTCCCTTTAATTTCAAAACGATGTGTCGAAGAGGAATCACACATTTTTCGAACCGTGGAAGAAGGAATTCTCTTTAATTCCAGACAATGTGTGGAAGAAGAATCACACATTTTTCGAACCGTAGAAGAAGAAATTCTCTTTAATTCCAAATGATGTGTGGAAGAAGAATCACACATTTTTTGAACCGTAAATCAAGGAATTCTCTTTAATTCCAGACAACGTGTGGAAGAAGAATCACACATTTTTCGAACCGGAGAAGAAAGAATTCTCTTTAATTCCAGACAATGTGTGGAAGAGGAATCACATATTTTTCGAACCGTAGAAGAAGGAATTCTCTTTAATTCCAGATGATGTGTGGAAGAAGAATCACACATTCTTTGAACCGTAGAAGCAGGAATTCTCTTTAATTTCAGAACGATGTGTCGAAGAGGAATCACGCATTTTTCGAACCGTAGAAGAAGGAATTCTCTTTAATTCCAGATAATGTGTGGAAGAAGAATCACCCATTTTTCGAACCGTAGAAGGAATTCTCTTTATTTCCAGACAATGTGTGGAAGAGGAATCACACATTTTTCGAACCGTAGATCAAGTAATTATCTTTAATTCCAGACAATGTGTGGAAGAAGAATCACACATTTTTTGAACCGTAGAAGAATGAATTCTCTTTAATTCCAGATGATGTGTGGAAGAAGAATCACACATTTTTTGAACCGTAGAAGAAGGAATTCTCTTTAATTCCAGACAATGTGTGGAAGAAGAATCACACATTTTTCGAACCGTAGAAGAAGGAATTATCTTTAATTTCAGACAATGTGTGGAAGAGGAATCACACATTTTTTGAACCGTAGAGCAAGGAATTTTCTTTGATTCCAGACAATATGTGGAAGAAGAATCACACATATTTTGAACCGTAGAAGAAGGAATTCTCTTTAATTTCAGAACGATGTGTCGAAGAGGAATCACACATTTTTCGAACCGTAGAAGAAGGAATTCTCTTTAATTCCAGACAATGTGTGGAAGAAGAATCACACCTTTTTCGAGCCGTAGAAGAAGAAATTCTCTTTAATTCCAAATGATGTGTGGAAGAAGAATCACACATTTTTTGAACCGTAGAATAAGGAATTCTCTTTAATTTCAGAACGATGTGTTGAAGAGGAATCACACATTTTTCGAACCGTAGATCAAGGAATTCTCTTTAATTCCAGACAATGTGTGGAAAAAGAATCACACATTTTTCGAACCGTAGAATAAGAAATTATCTTTAATTCCAAAAGATGTGTGGAAGAAGAATCACACATTTTTCGAACCGTAGAAGAAGGAATTCTTTTTAATTCCAGATGATGTGTTGAAGAAGAATCACACATTATTGTAGAACCTCACGACCAAGAGATTCATCTTTACGTTCGGGCGACAATGTGAAGGAAATTAAGCCCTTTCGCGGGCGGTGTATAGTTCGATTCCACGTCTCCTTGCTCCAGAGGCAGTTACTCTTTCGAATGAACAACGCCGACTTTGTCTTATCGCTAACTTGCCGTTTTACAGCTTAGTGGGACGTCACAAATATTGTTAAGCATTTCAAGGTAAAAATTCAGTTTTCTAATGTACGAGGGTAAATCAAAAATTATCCGCACTCTTTTTCTATAACATATCACAACAAATGAAGCGGTTGAAAAAGTACATAATTTTTCTACATAGTCTCCTTCCTTTTCGATGCACTTGTTCCAGCGGTCCACAAACTTGCGTATTCCATTGGAGAAGAAGGCTTGTTGCTGGTCACACAGCCATTTGTACACCACTTCCTTCACTTCGTCGTCCGAAGTAAATCGACGACCTCGCAAAGCATCTTTGAGGGGTCCAAAGAAGTGAAAGTCGGAAGGGACGAGATCTGAACTGTATGGACCTCGAAACCAATTTGTGGAGGGCTTCAACGGTGTGGGAGGACGAATGGGGTCGTGTATTGTTGTGCAACAACAACACTTGTTTCGACAATAGTCCTCGGCGTTTGATAGGAATAGCTGGTTTTAGTTCCTTTGCCAGCATTTCACTGTAGCGTACACTGGCGACTGTAGACCCCTTGTCCTGGTAATGTTGCAGTATAGGCCATTTAGAGTATCAAAAAACGGTTAGCATCACTTTTCCTGCCGAAGGTTGTGTCTTGAATTTCTTCTTCGCTGGCGATCTCGGGTGTTTCCTCCATACTCTGCCGTTTGAATTCCGGCTCAAAGTGATGGGTCCAGGTCTCATCTCCTGTGACGATTCTCTCCAAAAAAGCTTCACCATCATCGTTGTAGTGAGGGAGTAAGCGTTGAGAGATCTCCACACGTTTGCACTTCTTCTCTTCGGTAAGCTGTCTTGGCACCCATCTTGCAGAGACTTAACGGAAACCAAGTTTCTCGTGGATGATTTCGTACGCAGAACCATAACTGGTTTGCAGAGAACAGGCAACCTCATCGGTGGTCACTCGTCGGTTCACCAGAATCATCTCTCGAGCTTGCTGAATCTTCCCGTCAGTGATGGAGGTTGATGGGCGTCCTGCACCGTCTTCATGCTTCACGCTTGTCCGGCCATTTTTAAACTTTTGGATCCACTCATACACACTTCTGCGTGGTTGAGCGCTGTCCCCGTATTGTGCTGCAAGCCTGCGATGAGTTTCAGCCACTGACACACCTTCAGACCAGAGGAATCGGATCATTGCTCTCTGTTCTTCCTTGGTGCACACTGCCAGTGGAGCGGTCATGTTTACTCTGTAACAGAACAAAGAAAAATGTAGCCATTTTTAAACTTCTCGATCCACTCATACACACTTCCACGTGGTAGAGTGCTGTCCCCGCATTGTGCTGCAAGCCTGCGATGAGTTTCAGCCACTGACACACCTTCAGACCAGAGGAATCGGATCATTGCTCTCTGTTCTTCCTTGGTGCACACTGCCAGTGGAGCGGTCATGTTTACTCTGTAACAGAACAAAGAAAAATGTAGCCATTTTTCCATTTTTAAACTTCTCGATCCACTCATACACACTTCCAAGTGGTAGAGTGCTGTCCCCGCATTGTGCTGCAAGCCTGCGATGAATTTCAGCCACTGACACACCTTCAGAATAGAGGAATCGGATCATTGCTCTCTGTTCTTCCTTGGTGCACACTGCCAGTGGAGCGGTCATGTTTACTCTGTAACAGAACAAAGAAAAATGTAGCCATTTTTAAACTTCTCGATCCACTCATACACACTTCCAAGTGGTAGAGTGCTGTCCCCGCATTGTGCTGCAAGCCTGCGATGAGTTTCAGCCACTGACACACCTTCAGACCAGAGGAATCGGATCATTGCTCTCTGTTCTTCCTTGGTGCACACTGCCAGTGGAGCGGTCATGTTTACTCTGTAGCAGAACAAAGAAAACTGTAGCAATTAAGATGAAACTTCAGTAACATAACCACAAGAATACCACGTTATAGCATGCGCGCACAGAAAGCAGTGCGGTTAACCTAAAAAACATTATGGCGCAAGTGCGGATAATTTTAGATTTACCATCGTATATGCCAAAACAGTTCCGGATAAATTCTGTACTGCATGACCGTATTTCAGACGTTTTATTTCAAGAAAATCTTTCTTTTTTAACATACTTAATAATTTCTCAAAAAAAAAAAAAAAAAAAGGTTTATACATTTTATATATGATTCTCACTGCTTCCAAAGGAAGGTGCACTGCATTGTAAATAATCCTATGCTCCCCAAAAGCAGGCCAATTCCTTATAATTTTGCAGTTATTGGGGATCTTAGTTGTATGCTGATAATAACGTGGGGTAAAGGCATTTCCCACACGGTACATTAAAGTGAGTGCTTGATAAGGCATCTTGGAATCCTTATTGTATTCAGGCCCTTTTGAATAAATAAGATTCTATTCTGGCTCATTAACCAAAGTATGGATTCTGTACAGGTCCCCTAGGCTTCAGTTTCTCTCTCGCTCCCTCTCCCGCGAGCACACGCACATTTAATCGCAACTGACACCTTTTCAAATCGACAGTATGTAAACCACAATTTGACGAAGTCAGAGTGGTTCTGATAACAAATTGAAGAGGGCGAATCACGGAAAGTGATAATCACACACAAAATCACAAACAAAGTGCTCAGTGAAGAAACAGTTACTAATCTTCAGGCAATGAAATAAAAGAAATCATTTTAAATTTATGAACTACAGACATTGCATTGTTATATTTTGATTTTAAAATGGAAAAACATTTATAAATACAATTATTTATAACTTAAGGTCTACTATGGTTTCGCTCAAAGCTATGGTCTAGTTTCATCAGGACTATGGCGTGCTGATTTCTTGCTTATGGCTATGTTGTTAGTTTCAAGTGCCACGTCTCACGTGGCGGTTGTCAGTTTGATAATTGCCTTCCAAGCGCTAGATGGATATGGCGAAAAACCGATAAAAACTAAAAGCCGCCACGATAACAAAACCAATAACCGCCACGTGACATGTAGCACATGGATACCATAACGTCTTCACAAGAAAGAAATTAACACGCCATAGTACTGATCGCTCTGGACTGTAGTTTCCAGATTGATTGATTGAAAGTTTAACGACCACTGTGACGGACTCAATGGGTTATTAAGAGTCGCTCGTCCCTAATTTAAGGCCACTGTCTCTAGGGAACGGAGAAAGCCAGTGCCGTAAGACAAACACAATATGCATGCTTTACCGGGATTCGAACCCGGACCCAACTCGAACGAATGGTCGTAAGGCAACTCTTAGACCGCCGAGTCACAGTGACAGCCCATAGTTTCAAGATAAACTATAATAGACCTTAAGTTATAAATAATTGTATTTATAAACGTTGTTTATCTATACTAAAATGAAAAAAAATAAATAAAAAAGAAATAGCAGTAAGTTCGTCGTAAAATTAGAATCAGCAATACTAGTTAAAAGTACACCATACTATGCACAATCAAAAATGTTTTATACCACAGTAAAATCCGTTTATTTAGTGGGATCATTGATCCATCACATGTGTACCAAGCTTTACACATTGGTTGAAGAATTTATTACATAAATACAACATCACAGTAGCAATGAAATCATCAACTCCCTTATCATGTATAATATCAAGATGCATGGGGAGACAGTGTGTCAAAGAAAAAGCGGGTGTGTGCGCTATACTGTTATAATAGCATACCTTAACAACAAAGGAAAGATATATATCGCAATGACAAAGCCATCCTTAGACACTAGATGCAAAGAACACATGCAAAGTGTCAAGCAGGACATGCAGAATACAGCAGTTGCCAAAGATGTCATGCATTGTTCAGCCGCTCCTATGTAGAACAATGTTAGAATTATTAATAAACACAATTGACGTGGACTTGGAACATCAAATAGAAGTGATCGCTCTTTCCAAGTGCCGTGGCGTAACTGGAAGACCGTGGGTTCGATTCCCGGTGGCGACCGTTTACACTTTTTCCGTGACTCACTTATAAACGTGGAAAGAGCGATGACTTCTGTTTAATGTTAGAATTGCTCCTTACACGAACTTTTAAGAGACTGTCATC
Organism: Macrothele yani; assembly: GCA_039090855.1. Classification (NCBI taxonomy): domain Eukaryota; kingdom Metazoa; phylum Arthropoda; class Arachnida; order Araneae; family Macrothelidae; genus Macrothele; species Macrothele yani. Next base: position 103,777,497 of record CM076991.1, on the reverse strand, counting down.
CGGGAAACAGTCGAAATCCTCCCCAGCAGGCCAACATGGAATGATATGGTCTCTATGAAACCACCATGGGTTGGAGTGTATTATTAAAGAACAAGTTAGTAAAATCATGCAATGCATTGATTATGATACGCTTTCCAACATACCAGAAATTATTACTCAAGTTATGAGGATAATAGCTGTGGAATAAATCTCGCTCCTGTGTCCTGACCTTTGACCATATTTCGATGAAATTCAACAGCACCGGTTCAGTGCACCTCAAGAATAACATACTAAAGTTTTGTCGCAATAGACGCAGTTTTACGCAAGTTATGAGAATAATGGCTGTGGAATAAATCTTGCTTTTGTGCAATGACCTTTGATCCCATTTCGTTGATATTCAACAGAACTGGTTCACTATACCTCCGGAACAACATGATAACGTTTTGTCGCAATCGAAACATTTTTTGGTAAGTTATGATGCACAAGGACAATAGAATGAATCCCTCTCCAGTGTCCTGACCTTTGACCCCATTTCGCCCATTTTCAATAGGGTTCGTCCCCAGTGGCTCCCTACCACATACTAAAATTTCATCGAAATCGAACCATTTTTACGCAAGTTATGACGCATAAGGGCAATGGAACAAATCCTGCTCTTATGTCCTGCCTGACCTTTGACCCCATTTCGCCCATTTTCAATAGGGTTCGTGCCCATGTGGTGCCCTACCACATACTAAAATTTCATCGAAATCGAACCATATTTACGCATATTACGACGCATAAAGGCAATGGAATGGATTCCACTTTTATGCCCTGACCTTTGACCCCATTTCACCCATTTTCAATAGGGTTCGTCCCCAGGTGGTTCCTTACCAAATACTAAAATTTCATCGAAATCGAACCATATTTACGCAAGTTATGACGCATAAGGGCAATTGAATGGATCCTACTCTTATGGCGTGACCTTTGACCCCACTTCACCCATTTTAAATAGGATTCGTCCCTTGGTGGTTCCCTACCACATAGTAAAATGTCATCGAAATCGAACCATTTTTACGTGAGTTATCGTGCCGAAAGACAGACGGACGGATGGACTGACGGGAAAAAGCTGGAGCATATACGCTTCTTCAACCTACGGTTGGAAAGCGTAAATAAAAAGCACACCGTATAATTGCGTGATAAAAGTTCAGGTAAAACCGCTCGTGATGTCATCCACGTTATTTTCCAAAAGAAATCATCTTTGTTTCTTACGTGTTCTGATTCTCTGCATTTTATTTCTACCTATTGCCTTGAAAAAGCTTCCCAGTTAAGAGCGAAAGCTTAGAGATTCTACATACTCTTTGCATTAGTAAATAAATGGATTTTATTACCCCATAAGCGTTTTTGATTATTGGAATCAGCACTTGAAAATGAAAAGAAACGAATCATTTCAATCAGGTGTTCGGATGTCTAAAGGAATTCTAATGATTCAAACAAAAGTGACAAATAATTTATCACTTTTGGTTTTATTTATTCAATAAATGGAGATAAACTAAAAGGAAGAGTAAGTGGAAATGATTTAGAACAGAAAGAAGAAATAAAACTGACAGAAAAAGCTAAATGAAAACGAGAAAACACAATTTTGTGAGCATCTAATAAAAAAAACAACTGACCCCAACTTAGAAGCTTAGAGAAGGAACATTCAAATAGTGTAGGACAAGGGAAGTTCGGGGGTGAGAGGGAGGATATGTCACTTTGAAAGCTTAAAAAATGAGCATGCAAAGCAACTACGAAAGGGGTATAAAAAACTTCATAAGCGGTTTTTTTCATACTTTGATATCTCAAGCACTATCATTTATCTCTATTCAATCTTTCTTGGCAGATTTATTTCTATAGATTTGAACGAATTGGCAAGAAATTGAACTGGGTGATCTCAATATATTATTCCGTATCAAAAAAGAAAAAAAAAAAGAAGACAGATGAGGACAACTAAAGAAGATGTGACTTCCAAAGTGGAATACATAGAGCTATGCAAGACAGTACGAAAACGTATCACTGAAGACGTAAGGAAATTCAACTGTAAACTAGTGAGGAAAGCAATTGAAAACAACCAAAGCCTAAAGACAGCAAAAGGACATCTCAGTAAGGGAAGAAAACAGATTATGGCACTGAGAAAAGAAGATGGTTCTGTAACAAGAAACACAGGCGAAATTTTGACAAGAGATTTCTACTCCAAGTTATATGAAAGGGATGATGCATGTACTCCAGACATCATGGAAGGTACCAGTGCCAGAGTTCTTCCAGTCCTCTCAGCAGAAGTTGCACATGCAATCAAGAACATGAAGCGGAAAAAAGCTCCAGGAGAAGATGGAATTACTGTAGACATCGTACAAGAAGCAAGTGGAGAAATCGAAACAGTACTCGCCCAAATTTTCACCCAATGCCTTAATGAAGGGAAGATTCCTGAGGATTGGAACAACGCTATAAGGATCCTGCTACATAAAAAAGGTGACATTGAGGATCTCAGGAACTACAGACCTATCAGCCTCCTATCAGTGGTTTATAAAATCTTCACTAAAGTTCTTTCACACCGTTTGAAGGTAACACTGGACATGGCTCAACCGAGAGAACAAGCTGGATTCAGGAGTGGCTACAGCACAATAGATCATATCCACGTACTGAGAGAACTAATTGAAAGAGCGAGGGAATATGAACTTCCATTGTGCATGGCTTTTATCGATTATAAAAAAGCCTTTGATTCTGTGAAACCATCAGCAGTTACAATGGCTCTGAAATCCTGCGGTATTGAAGATGAAAACATTAATATTATTAATAACATCTATGAAAATACGAGTGCAAAGATTCGGCTGTTTGAAAATACAACTCACATAAAAATTGGAAAGGGAGTGAGACAAGGTGACACCATATCTCCGAAGCTCTTTAACACCACATTGGAAAATGTCTTTCAATCACTGAACTGGAAAAACACAGGGATAAAGATTAATGGAGATTATCTAACCCACCTTCGTTTTGCTGATGACGTAGTCATTTTTGCAACTACCCCATCAGAGCTGCAGAGTATGATCCAAGAACTTGCTGACAAGAGTAAAGAAGTGGGATTAAAAATGAACTTTCAGAAGACAAAAGTGATGTTCAATGCTTTTACACGAAATGAAGTTTTATCGATTGATGGAGAAAAGCTGGAGATAACAGACACGTACGTTTATCTTAGACAGCAGATATCAAGTGAGGGTCACATTGATGAAGAAATTAATTGGCGTACAAAACTTGCCTGTAGAGCTTTTGGAAGAAACAGCATAATTTTCAAGAGCAATATGCCATTATGTCTTAAAAGAAAAGTGTTTGATCAATGCATCCTTCCAGTGCTTACGTATGGTGCAGAGACGTGGACCTTAACTAAAAGAGACATACAAAGGCTGCAGACAACTCAAAGTAGCATGGAGAGATGCATGCTTGGTGTAACCAGGAGAGATAAGAAGAGGAACTCGTGGATCCGAAAAATGATAAGAATGGAAGACAGCATGATCAGAGTTAAATCCCTGAAATGGCAATGAGCTGGGCATACTGCCAGAAGGACAGGCCATCGATGGACAGCCGAAGTTTTAGATTGGATTCTAAGGGACAGGAAAAGACCCAGAAGAAGACCACATGGGAGATGGGTGGATGAAATTCGAAAGTGTGCGGGAGTGACTTGGAGGAGACTGGCACAAGACAGACCGTTGTGGAGGAAACTTGGGGAGACCTTCGTCCAGCAGTGGATTGATAATGGTTGACAGTGATGATGATGATGATGATGATCCCTAATCAGAGATGCAAAAGGAGCAAAAGTCTCTTTTTTTGTTTTTATTGGTGAAATAAAACTCCTAATGTTTCTTGCATTTTTGGTAACGTTTCTGACTCTGAGAGTTTAAAAATGTTTGAAAGTCCAAACAGAGAAAATTTAAGAAAACGGCTTTAACTGTCTGCTGGTAACATTATATGCATTTCTCATAATTATAACTCGCTTCAGTCAGAGAAAATATTCTGTTTTAGATATTCTTTAGGTCAGGCTTGCATTAATTAACGACTTTCATGTTTGGCTGTTCATCTGCTCATCCTTTATAGCTGGAGAACGCTGAATTCCCTGTTTACTATTAAAAATCTCACTAAAACGTTTTCACGGGCAACATTAAGAGCTAATTTGTTTTATTCCGTCATTCCCTGATTATCGTACCCCCTATTAACCAGAGTTTGAAAAGGGTTAAAAATTTTGTACCCGGACCCGACCCGGACCTGACCAGGACAAATCTTCTTTGAACTATAAATACGAATGTATCATCATCATCATTGTCAATCATTATCAACCCACTGCTGGATGAAGGTCTCCCAAAGTTTCTTCAACAAAGGACTGTCTTGGGCTAGCTTCCTCCATCCACCCATTTCCCATGTTGTCTTTTTTTCTGGGCCTTTTCCTGTCCCTTGGAAACCAGTCAAAAATGTTGGTTGTTCATAGGTGGTCCGTTCTCCTGGAAATATGTCCAGCCCATCGCCATTTCAGGGATTTTACTGATCATGATGTCTTCCACTCTTGTCATTTTCCTTATCCACGAGTTCCTCTTTTTATCTTTCTTGATTACACCAAGCATGCATCTCTCAATGTTCTTTCAGTTGTTTGCAGTCTTTAAATGTCTTTTTCAATTAAGGTCCACGTCCCTGCTCAGTACATAAGCACTGGAAGGATGCATTGATTAAATACTTTTCTTTTAAGACATAATTGCATATTGCTCTTGAAAATTGTACTGTTTCTTCCAAAAGCTCTCAAACCAAGATTTTTAGGCCAATTGATTTCTTCATCAATGTGACATTTGCTTGATATCTGCTGTTCAAGGCAAACGTAGGAATTGGTTATCTCCAGCTTTTCCCCATCAATTGAAAAATCTTCATTCCTTGTAAAAGCATTGTACAACAGTTTTGTCTTCTGAAAGTTCATTTTTAATCCCATTTCTTTACCCTTCTCAGCAAGTTCCTGAATCATACTCTGCAGCTCTGAAGTATTATTTCAGAGACCTCTGAAGGGTTCTTTGAAATATTTTTTCTTTTCAAAAATAAAAACTGGTCGAAATCGGGTCAGGAGCTCCTTGACCCGACCCATTTGATCTGCAAGAAATGGTCGACTGCGTGACCCGTGGCCCGTTTCCATCGCTGCTATTAATGCAGATAATGATGATCACTCTCCTAATCTTTGCTTCGCTGTGTATTCTACACGAGCAACTGTGACATCATTTTTTCACTTCTTTTACTTCAACAATGCTTCGCATCAGTTCACCCTCAGCAACATGTGTTGTTTAAAGAATATATTTGCAAAGGATCCGATTGCACATAAAATTATTTTCTTCTCACTGTTGTTAACCTTTAGACGACTGCAACTCCCTAGACACTCGAGCATGAGGACAAACATAAGGCATGAGACACCAGCACAAACAGACGAACGTAACGTATGTGACGCCCGAATCAGCAGAAACTATAATGCCCTTGATACCCGAATCAGCACAAAACTATAATGCCCATGATACCGTACATGAAGATTACCATAACGTCTAAGATACCGAAACCAGCAGAAGACTGTAAAGACCGCGACACTAGAGAATGCAAACGACCATAACATCCGGGACACCTAAGTAGGCCGAAAACTATATGAAGCTGATTATCATCCGACGTACCCGACCACGTAGAAAACCTTAACGTCTGGCACACCTGAATATGCAAAAGACTATGAATCCCGAGAAACCAGTACATGAAAACGACTATAACGTCTGAAACACCGAAACATGCAAAAGACAATAACGCCAGGTATACTCGAATATGTAGATGACCGTGACGTTCGTAACACCCGAACACGTAGAAAACTTTAACGTCCGAGACACTTGAACATGCAAAAGACTATAAAGCCCGAGACACCAAAACATGCAGACTACCATAACGCCAGAGAGACCAGAACAAGCAGAAGAACGTAACGTACGAGAAACCTAAATCAGCAGAAGACTGTAGCGCCCATGACTCCGAATACGAAAGTGACCATAACGTCTAAGACACCCAAACCAGCAGACACCCAAACCAGCCCATGACATTAGAGCATGCAAACGACCATAACATTAGAGCGTGCGACCGACCATAACATTAGAGCATGCAAACGACCATAACATTAGAGCATGCGAACGACCATAACATTAGAGCATGCAAACGACCATAACATCCAGGACACCTCAGTAGGCCGAAAACTATATGAACCTCAACACACCTGAACATGCAGATGATCATCTGACACACGCGATCAGGTAGACAACCCTAACACCCGGCACACCTGAATATGCAAACGAATATGAATCCCGAGATACCAGTGCATGATGATGACCATGACATCTGAAACACCAAAACATGCAAAAGTCTATAACGCCAGGTATACTCGAATATGCAGACGATCATGACGTTCGAAACACCCGAACAAGTGGTAAACTTTAACGTCCGAGACACTTGAGCGTGCAGAAATCTATAAAGCCCGAGACACTTGAGCGTGCGGAAATCTATAAAGCCCGAGACACCAAAATATGCAGACGACCAGAACGCCCGAGAGACTTGAACATGACTGTAACCGCAGAAGCCTCCGAACATGTAGACAACCATAACAATCGAGACATACGAATATGCAGACAACCATAACAATCGAGACATCCGAATATGCAGACAACCATAACAACCGAGACATCCGTCATGCAGACAACCATAACATCGACATCCGAAGATGTAGACAACCATAACAATCGAGACATCCGAATATGCAGACAACCATAACAACCGAGACATCCGTCATGCAGATAACCATAACATAGACATCCGAAGATGTAGACAACCATATCAGTCGAGTCATCCGAATCACGTAGACAACCATAACAATCGAGACCTCCGAATATGCAGACAACCATAACAACCGAGACATCCGTCATGCAGACAACCATAACATCGACATCCGAAGATGTAGACAACCATAACAATCGAGACATCCGAATATGCAGACAACCATAACAACCGAGGCATCCGAACATACAGACAACCATAACAAAAGATATATCCGAACATGCACTCAACCATAACAACCGAGACATCTGAACATGCATACAACCGTAACAGAGACATCGGAACATATAGACAACTATAACAATCGAGACATACGAATATGCAGACAACCATAACAACCGAGACATACGAACATACAGTCAACCATAACAACGGAGACATACGAATATGCAGACAACCATAACAACCGAGGCATCCAAACATGCACTCAACCTTAACTTTCAGGACATCTGAAATGCAAAAGACTATAGAGCCGAGACACCCGAAAAAAGCAGAAGACTACAACAGCTGAGATATCTAAACATATCGATTACCATAACGTTCGAGACACCAAACATAAAGAAAAACATAAAGCATCAGACACTCCCGGTATTTCTGTAATACAGAATTATCGTTTTAAGTAACAGAACTATTGATACGAGGGTGGATTGAAAAGTAACGTACACTATTTTTTTTTTGGCAACAGTTTAATAGATAGGCAAAACAAAACATATACACAGTGAAACTACATTTCTTAGCTATTTTTCAACATACGAACCGATACTCTCGAGACATTCATCCCAGCGTGGTTTCAGTTTTAGTATACTTTGTTCATAAAAGTTCATTTCCTGGCGTACAGCAAACTGCGGACAACCGATTTGACTTCGTCAGCCGAATTGAAGCGTTGGCCTCTCGGGAATTTCTTCAAGGGACCAAACAGATGAAAATCCGGAGGATACAGGTCCGGACTGTACGGTGGGTGCTGGAGCACATCCCATCCAAATTGCGCACTTTTGTCACGAAATGTTGTGCAAGATGTGGGCGAGGGTTGTCATGAAGCAGTCTGACATTTGCAGCGTCTCTGTTGAGTCTTTTGTCACGGAGGGCACGACGAAACTTTGTCAATGTGTTGGCGTAAGTTTCAGCATTCACAGTGGTTCCCGTTGGATGAAACTCCGCAAGGAGAACGTCATGCATGTCGCAGAATACCGTCATGAGAACCTTTTGTGCAGATTGAGTTACTCTGAATTTTTCGGTGGCGGGGAGTCGGAATGTTTCCACACCATACTGGCCTTTTTTGTTTCGGGAGTGTAGTGGTACGCCCAGGACTCATCGCCCGTCACTACACTTGCCAGAAATTCATGTCCTTCTGAGTAACACATCAAGTGGTCCAAGGATAACATCATTCTCTGTCTCTTCTGGTCGTCTGTCAAATTCTTGGGCACTCATCACGCACTGACCTTGAGAAACTGCAATTTTTTATGCACAATATTGTACGCTATACCATACGAAATATTGAAATCATGTGCCAATGTACGCAAAGGGATCCGCCGGTCACTCAGAATTGCCTATTCAATGCCTGTCACAGTGGCAGGTGATGACACGGTTACAGGTCGACCAAAACGTGGCGAATCGGTAAGGTTGCCACGACCCTCTGCAAAGAAACTGCACAATCTGGAGATGTTGCTGCAGTCCAGGCAATCACCATCATACACTTTGACCACTTCTTTGTGAATTTACGTCGGAGTTTTCCCTTTTGCCCACAAAAATCGCACTGAACTGCGTTGCTCTTCATTCGTAGACGACGCTGACAAAACGCGACATATTTGTGCCGTCGTTCACACTGACTTCCACAACGGGGACACCTGATCCTGCCAAACCGGTCTGTAGCGTGATGTTCAGACTCATTGTCTGTCAACTTGCAACCTTCTACTTGCAACCTGAAAAAAAATGATGTGCGTTACTTTTCGATCCTCTCTTGTACAAATACATCCTAAAATATGATTTCTCCTTCTCCCCCGGTAACTAATTAGCCATGAATCGGAGCTAATATAAAATTATGCGAATAAGTTAGGTAGATAATTACCGAATAATTATTAGCAATGATGGCCATTTAAAAGCCCTTAGGAAAAAGCAGAACGAAAAGAGAGAGCCGGGAGTGGGGAAACGTTCAATCCCTTCCTGGATTAAAAGCTTTGGAAGACCACTTAGAATTATGGCACATTGTGGTGAAAACCTCGTAAATTTGTCACATAGCCAGACTTAAACGTCAGAAAAGGGAGCTTCGAGAACCGAATTACTGGTTTGAGGATGGAAGTGTTACGCACAGCAGAGCAATTCCCAGCACGCTGCATTGCATATGGGCACTTCACATCTGACAAAAGCCAGGAGGCTCTGGGTGCTCTAAACATTGCGGGAAAAGTGTAAGAACAACAATCGTAGTAGAATTCTCGAAATATATCAATTGATCACTCAAATGAACGCTGGGGCACCCAGGATAACAGTAGAGCGAATCCTGTTACGCATGGGTCTCTGGAGTGGACGCTGCGTCAAGGCGGTCATGCTAACCCAGGTCCATCGTCAACGACGCCTGTAGTTCGCATGGGACTAACGTCACTGGATAGTGGAAGAGTGAAAAAAGGTTGCCTTCTCCGACGAGTCCAGGTTTCTACTCCATAGAAATGACGGGTGTTAGCGTCGGACACACGAGAACTAACACCCGGACACGCTTGTTGGTCAAATACAGGCCGGCGGTGGGAGTGTGCATGCCAAGGGGTTGTTTTTCTGGTATGACCTGGGGCCGCTGGTACCATTGCATGGGTCCCTGAGCGCAAATGTTACGCTGACCACATGCATCCCTTCATGTTGGACGTTTATACTGGTGGTGATGGTGTCCACCAACAGGACGATGCGCCCTGCCATGTCGCTAAGGGGGTTCGTGAGTGGTTCCAGGAACATCACAGCGATGTCTCTGTTCTCCATTGGCCTGCGAAAGCGCCCGAATTCAATCCAATAGAGGACTATTTGGATTGATAGGTTGGACGTCCTGACTCACAATCACGTCATCTCCGGGACCCCCGTGCTCTGCTGCAGTCCGAACAGGCACGTGTGCCTCGGGCAACCTTCCAGGGCCTCATTGTGTCCATGCCACGCCGTCTCGCCGCTGTCATCTGGGCCAAGGGTGGTTATTCCATTATTAGGTAGGTGGTCATATTATTCTGATAGGACCGTGTACATTCAGCAAACACAGATCATCTTTGATTTTTAACAAGAAAGTAATAACGAATGTAACATGCGGCGAGACTTGAGGCGTTAGCTCCTCTTACGAGTGCACCCTCTGTTTCACACTGGGTGTTGCTTTTTATTTACTCAGACTCACAGTAATTGGATTTCTAATATGCACAAAGAAGTATAACAAAGAAGAACATAATTTACATATGAACAGAATCTCAAAATGAAGTAGTAATTGAATTGAATTGAATTGAATGAAAATTCTGCCACACAGCACACTACATTTATATCTAACAAAACACAAACATCAAAAATTGTCATATGTACTAAACTAAATTTAAATATTAACACAATGGAATAAAAACATGGTCACAGTAATATCACAAATTTCAATATAAATTAAAGCATTTACTAGTAATTATTTAATCCAAGAGAAAACAAGAGCTCAACCACCTCAAATATATCTAGTATAATAATCATAAACATACATGCACTAATCCCGTTTACAATTGACCAAAAAAATCGATACAATGTAATTCATTAAAACAAATAACATAATGCCAGGGAAAAAGACTTAAATTTAAGCTTGACGAGCCCCCGATCTCCAAAGGTAAATGTGTCAGATCAAAACGATAAAGATAGCAACATTAAAAATACGACCGGTGTTGAGCATACCGTAAAAGAAAAAATACGGGAACTCAAAAAAAAAAAAAAAAACTCTCGTAACAGTTTTTTTAAATACGCTACAGTCCACAATTTCCCTGATGTATAATGGCAGTCTGTTCCACTCACCGGGTCCAGCTGCAATAATACTGTTATGCAGCAATCTGGTACGCGCCCTAGGAACCACAAAACTTGCATGACCTCGAGTATCATGTGAATGGGAGAAACGCTGTCATTGCAATAGTTCAATATACCTATTCGTATAGACTCTGTCATGCATAAATAATAATAACCTGAAAATGAATATTTTATCGAAGGGAAGTATGCTTTAAAGACAATAAATACTACCAGTATTTAAAGATGAATTTAGAAGCCGAATATATTTTCTCTGAAGAACAAGAATTCTGTTTACATTACCATCCGTTGTCTGACCCCAGTCCAAAGTACAATAAGACAACATAGGATAGATGAAAGAATAATATAGCATTAATCTGATTCTGATTGTCAAAAAACTAGAAATCCTGGATATAGCACCAATATGAGACTTAAGAATATTTGCTAAATAACTTATATGGACACCCCAACGCAAAGTCTCATGTAGTACAACACCCAGAAATGAAGACTCGAATGCAACAGGATCCTCGTTCAAGAAAATACAAGTAGGCAACGACAGCCGAAGACCATGGCCAGAAAAAAAGACACTGGTTATTTTATTAGTATTAATTGTAAGAGCGTTACAACCAAACCAGCGAGAAATCTCCTGGAGGTGACGATTTGCACGAGGCAATATCTCGGACAACGAATCCCCAGGGGGGGGGGGGGGAGTTGGTGTCATCAGCAAATAAAACTCGGGTGAGAAGTAGAAACAATATTAAATATATCGTTAACATAAATTTAAAAAAACGTAAGGCGCAAGACGGAGCCCGGAGGAACCCCAAAATGAACTCTTTGAACTAAAGAACGAATACCCTGTATTTGTACATATTGTGTCCTGCTAGACAAATAATTCTCGAAAAATGAAAGGGCAACTCCCCTAATCCCGATATGTTGTACTTTATACAAGAGAATATCATGGCGAACACAGTCAAATTCCCTCACACTCCTTGGAGGGCAAAACATAAACCTTTTTGCAGCGGTACAACCCCCTCCCCCCGACTCACACACACAAAAAAACTGTTTGATGTCCGCAGACACGGAGGATAAAACATTTCAACTAATTGCAGTGGAAAACATTAAAGCTTTAAAGTCGTGCAGAAGCGAAAAACGAAATGTTTTGATTTTGCGCAAACAGAACCTGCGAATTTTTTTGACGAATTACATAAAATTGCATAAATTTTTTTAAAGTTTTGTAGAAGTGAGATACACGATTCCCCCCCCTTCCCCCTTCAGCGACAACTTTTTTGTTCTATTTCAAAGGAAAAGTCGATACGTTTTGAAGTCTTAGACAAAACTAGACCCGAAAGTTTTTGTTTAACGGATGAAACCATTTTTGACTTACTGCTGAGAAAAGTATGAGACTTCTTGAAACTTGCAGAAAAGACTAAGTTTTTTAATGCTCTGCAGACAGCAATAAAATAGCTTTCCTCTTTTTAGGCGAAAGCATAACACTTTGTGAAGTCGTCGAGAAAAGAGGAAAACGTTTTGATGTGCAAACGCAACCGAAGGAACTTTTTCAATCATTGCAGACAAAAATCAAAGAGAAAATCAGAACTTTTTAATGTTGTGCAGGTGAAACTTCATGACTCATTAAAAACATATGAAACATTTTGACGCCGTACCAGAAATACAGATTTTTTTTTAAATGCAGTTTCAAAATGGACAAATAAAACTATCTGAAAATGTGTTAAAAAAACAGATTTAATTTTTTAACGCGGAGGGAAAGAGAAAAAAATATCCTTCTTTTTCGCAGAACAGAACAGAAGAGAGAGAGAGAGAGAGAGAGACAGAGAGATATACCCAATCTTTGCACTGACTGCTCTCAGTGCGGAGAGCTGATGAAATATGTTGACGATATACAGAGACGAGCAAATGATACTCTCCAGAAGATAACAGATGAAGCTTTTCATATGTATAAATGGGAATCGATAAAGCTTTTTAATTCTGAATAGATTTCATTTACTGTTATATAACAGGAGCGTACACCAGAAAATAACTCATTAGTATATTTTCTTTTAAGCTAGAAGGACGACAAATTGATTTCATTAGAATTTCATTTGAGCAACCGTTATTTTCAGATATTTCAAAGAAATTGTTTTTATGAAGACATGCTGTTTCTGCAAATAATGACAGAAAAAACACAGTTTCATATTTAGAAACCGGTAAGGGTCTTAGGAAACAAGAACTCAAACTGCGAAGAAAGAAACAAAAAAGTGTTCGGTATGTGAGCGGGAAGTTAGGTGCAGTCAATCTCTTGGAAACTTAAAGCATTCTAAAAATAAAAACATTTGTCCGTAAAGAAACTTAAATGCAAAAATAACCACAGTTGTAAGATTGGATGTCAGATGGAAAAAAAAAGAGAAGTGAAAAAAACAGGAGTTCATTGCAAAAGCTTTACACTAAACCCTTGACAAAAATAACTTCCTTACAGCTGCAGTTAAATTGTACCAAGAAGAAAAAATGGGGAAAATATAAGTCTTCAGAAAGCATATAGTTTGGAAAATAATCTCTTTCGAAAATGAACTCAAGTGATGAAATGAACGATATCCTGGAAAATTCTCTAAGCCTAGAGAACAAAGGAGGTAACAAAGAAAAACACAAAGAGTGAAAATATCCCAGTGAGGTAAATAATTCCCTAAAAAACTGATATCTATTAGAAAAGAACATCGTCAAAAAGTAATGCGAAAGGAACAGCAGTGAAACGGTATGTATTTTTTTGTGAGAAACTTGCTCAAAAACAGAAATATTTCAGGAAGTAAAGAAAACAAATAAAATGAAAGATATGAGAAATGGAAAGAACAAGACGCCAAGAAATAGACACAACAGCGATAAGATTTGTATTTTGATCAAATATATGGCAGAAAATTTCGCATGCTGCTAAAAAGACAGTGGTCTTTTAAATCTCGTTTAATCATTTCCTTTTCAGTTTATCAGTTCTTTTACTTGGCACGTATTTTTTTCACAAAGGAAGGAATTCGATTTGATATTAATAGGTTTATTGCTTATTTGCCTCAGGCGATTTGCGAAGAAAAATGGTTAGACTTTTTGAAGAACAGCTTTCTCCTAAGAAATATACATGTAAAAGTTGCTTTCATGCATTCTTATCATTCAGATTCTTTTGAAAATGTTGCTTTTAAATGCCCATATCTAAAGCTCCTTTTTTTTTTAACTAATGTGCAACCTTCACTAGCTTAATGTTCACATCTTTAAATACCATTATGCGCAGTTACTAAGTTGAAGCGTAAAAAATCTGGTTAGAAATGCCGGTACGAACATTTTTGCAATTATTGTTTCGGAAATGATATCCCACATTAACGAAGAAGAAAAACTAAATGCAAACATTTCAAATTTTCTCAGAGAACAAAGAAACAAAATTTATTTCAGAACTGTAAAATAAGCAAATATGCAATTTCCTTTGATCTTACTCAGTAAAACTCTTATGTACACCGCTGGCAATTAAATGAGCAACACCACGAAAGAAAAAAGATATCAAAGCCATTAACTGTACATGAAGCAGATGATACAAATGTGAATCGATTACAAATACAGTACGGTGAGACGAGGGGAACACTAAGCAATCAATATTTGGTGTATCCACCGAAGGCGGCAATTACAACTATTACACGGCTCGGCTTCAAGAGGAAGAGGCTGGATGTGCTTTGGAGGAATGTGCATCCACTCAGCTTCTATACGATGCCACAATTCCTACGTTGTAGCCGGGATTGGTCGCTGGCGTGCCAGTTGTCCGGCAATCATGGACCACACCTCTTCAATAGGCGACATATCCGGGGGACCGCGCTGGCCGAGGGAATATTTGGCGCATAACAGCGATCCAATAAGTCTAGGACGTTGCATGCCACATGCGGTCGCGCATTATAATGTTGGTAAATGTCACCAGACAGTCCCTGAAGATATGGTACAACAACAGACTCCAGTACTTCAGTGATGTAGCGATGACTGTTTAACGTACCGGTAATGCGGATGAGGCGCGTATCCAATGGCACCTCATACCATAACGCCGGTGTGTGACGCAGCATAATGCATATAGAAGATTATGGAACCAAAAATCTAACGGACCATATGAAAGTATGAACAGCTCCATCAAAGCATGGAAAGAGTGAACAATCTAAATATATTTGAAAAAATACATTTGTGTAATCGTAAATAATGATTCCCACTTGTAATATACTCCATGGTCATAGTCAGCCATTACTTCTGGGTTACACAAAATAAAAAATAGCACTAAAAATGGCACTAAAATTAAGCAAGCAACCACATTTTATTATTAAATAAGTTAGTAAAGCCAGGCAATGCATTGATTATGATACGCTTTCCAACATACCAGAAATTATTACTCAAGTTATGAGGATAATAGCTGTTGAATAAATCCCGCTCCTGTGTCCTGAACTTTGACCCCATTTCGATGATATTCAACAGAATTGGTTCAGTATACCCCCGAAACAACATGCTAAAGTTTTGTCTTTCAATATCGCTTTATTAGACAACTAATAGTGTACAACAAAACGGGGGCATATAACATGGGCAAAACGCCAAAAAGACGTGGACAAAATCACAGGCTTACACGTGAGGCATTGACGAGAACAAAACATAAGAAAAAGAACTATGGGCGCGCAGGCCACTCTCTCAAACAGAGAGATATTTTGAGGAACATGAAATACACAGGACATTAAGCATGGCAAAAGTCAAGCAGAAGTCTAAGGGCTCACACTCTGGAAGATACTGGAATAATAAGGAACTGGTGCTAGCGGATAAGGGAAGGAGAAGTCTGGATATTTATACATAGCACGTTTCACCCAACGCTCATAAGCGCGGCAATAATCACTATAAGAAGCAAAGTCTTGCTATGAATGAGGATCTGGAGCAAGAGGCTTACGCCGCCGTCGGGAACGTCGAGCCGTAGAAGATGTACAAGTAAGGGAAGTACCATCAGCAGAAGTCGAGGAAGGCAAAAGTCGATCATGATGAAGCACAGGTGAAGGAGCACTGGCAGGAAGAATCGATGAGGCAGGAACAGTGGCTGAAGTTGATGGAAGGACGACAGGAACGGCTGTAGAGGAAGATGACACGTTAGAAGGCAAATGAGCACACTGTAAGTCGGAGGATGTAGGTTCAATGGACATGACAAGAGTTGCTGGAAGGGAAGAACTCACAGAGACGATCGGCATGAGACAGCTCATAAGAGGCGGAGTAGGATCTTCGTCCGGCGACTCAGGAGTTCGCAAAGCAGAAGTGTCTTGAGAAAAAGGCCGAATGGAGACATCAACAGAAGGCAAGTGCAACCCAGAAGACACTACATGGCTGTCAGTGGAGGGCCCTGTAGAAAATAGAATTGCTTGAGGGGAGCACGGTGGTGAACATGAAGTTGTGACAGGAACATCTAGGAGTGAGGACTGGAGGTGACGAGCAGGAGACGAAGCAACATCAGCCGTCGGTAAAGGAAAATGAGATGACGTAAAATCTGGAGGCACAGAAACAGATAAGTTGCACTGGGGTAGTGAGGACGCAGGAGACATAAGCCAGCTGGTAGACGCTGGCTCCGTGGAGACGAAGAGCGGAACCATAGAAGTGGAGACCGCAATCGAATATGGAGCAGGAGATGAAGGCGGAGAGAGTGACGGAGTGCACTTCAACAAGATCTGGGCAAAAGACGGGCTCGATGGAGGCGTGAAAAATGGTGTAGTAGTAACAGAAGGGAGAACATCCAGGAAAGCTGTTGGTAGTAGATGGTCAGGAAAAATATTCTCCGGAGAAACACTTGAAGTTGAAAAATCAGGGACCGGGAACAAACCACTCGAAACCGGTAGCTGCGATTATATAGAAGGAAAAGTCGACAAAGATGCGGATGATAAAGAAAAGTCACACGATTCTGGCAAGGCAGAAGGGCGAATGGAAGTCGAAAAATTCTGAGTTGGACAAGAAGAACTATGGTGACCGGGCAATTTGCAAGAAGAACAATGCTAGGCGGTAAAAACATTGACAGTGCGAGTGTGTGGACCGCATATAACGTGGAAAGCTGTCGGACAGGAAACAATGGACTGTTCGTCAGGAAAAACGACGAGAGCTTGACGTCGAAAACTATAATAGGGACGATTCCCTTGATCGTCTGAAGCAGCAGGCAAAGTCTTAATAGGGCCAAAGATCCCATTTCTCCCATTTTTCAACAGGCTTCGTCCCCGGGTGATCCCCTACTACATACTAAAATTTAATCGAAATCGAACCATTTATACGCAAGTTATGACGCATAAGGGCAACGGAATGTATCCCGCTCCTATGTCGTAATCTTTGACCCCATTTCGTCCATTTTCAATAGGGTTCGTTCCCGGGTGGTCCCCATACCCGATACTAAAATTTCATCGAAATCGAACCATTTTTACGCGAGTTATCGTTCGGAACGGACAGACGTACATAGCTGGAGCATATACGTTTTTTAGCACGTCTTTTGTAAAAAAAGAACGTGCTTCTGTTATCGGTTTGTCCGTCCGTCCGTCCGTCGGTCTGTGTGTACCCACGGTATCTCCGCAACTATTAGTCCGATTTTAAAAATTATTTTTGCTTTTGAAAGCTTGAAATATGCGAATGATGATCCTTTATTTCGTTTTTTTTTTACGATGTACAATTTTGCCGCTAGGGGGTGCAAATGCAGAAGATGTCGAATTCAAAATTACGTTTTAATCCACATATTTGCTTCTAAACATCCAATTGAAAAAATTCTTTTATCTTTCGATTCCATTTATGACGAAGAGTGTTTTAGATATAGTTTCCTTTTCAAATTACGCACAGATTTTCAGCTAGGGGGCGTAAAAGTAAATTACATTTTTTCCGATAACTCTTCTCCTAAAACTCCGATTTGAAAAATCTTTTTTTCAGGTGATACATCTCCTAATGGAAAATCTTTTGCATATAATTTCGAATTTTTGTTAAAGAATACTTTGCCACCAGTGGGCGTAAGAATTATTTTTTGCTTCTGATGTATTTGCCATGAAATCTGAGCTTCTAAAATATCGATCGAAAAATTTCTTTCGTGGACTGATGCCACTCACATCGAATAACCTTTTCGGAATATTTTCTTCCTAAATTCCTAAAATATCCCACAGTTTCTCCGCCAGTGAGCGTAGATGTATATCTTATTTTTGTCAATATCTTTACTTCTAGAAGTCCGATTTGAAAAATTCCTTCTTTGTTGGATAGTGTTTTCCATGTGACATGTTTTTCATATAATTTCAAAATTTTCAAGTAATGCATAGACTTTCCGCTTGGGGGCGTAGAGGTAAATTGCGTTTCGCCCTATATCTCTGCTTCTAAATATCCGATTTGAAACATTCCCTCTGCACCGGATACAGCTCCTGATGTGAAATCGTTTGCACATAATTTCTGATTTTTGTAAAAAATGGTTTGGCCACCAGAGGGTGTAAATCTTAATTTCCGCTTCTGATGTATTTGCAGCAAAATATGAGCTTCTAAATTCTTGATTTAAAAAAACGTCGTTTGTAGACCGATAGTACTCGTGTCGAGAAACCTTTTAGAAACATTTTCTTCTTAAAATAGTGTATGGTTTCTGCTCCAGGGGGCACAGACGGATATCTTATTTTTGTCAATATCTCGACTTCTAGGAGTCCGATTTAAAAAATTCCTTCTTTGTTGGATAGTGTTTCTAGTGCGACATGTTTTCCTATAAATTCAAAATTTTCAAGTAGTTTATAGACTTTCCGCTAGGAGGCGTAAAGGTAAATTGCGTTTCCCACTATTTCTCTGGTTGTAAACCTCTGATTTGAAAAATTCCTTCTGCGCCGGATACAGCTCCTGATGGGAAATCGTTTGAACATAATTTCTAATTTTTGTAAAAAAATGGTATCGCCACCAGGTCGCGTAAGTTTTAATTTCCGCTTCTGATGTATTTGCAGCAAAATATGAGCTTCTAAAATCTCTATTGAAAAAAAGTATTTTATTGACCGATGCTACTCATGTCGACAAACCTTTTAGGAACACTTTCTTCTTGAAATAATGCATGGTTTTTACGCCAGGGGGCGTAGATGTGTATTTTATTTTTGTCAATATCTATACTTCTAAAAGTCCAATTTGAAAAAATCCCTTTGTTGTTGGATAGTGTTTCCGATGCGAAATGTTTTTCTTATAAATTCAAAATTTTCACGTAAATCGTTTAAGACTTTCCGCTATGGCGCATAAAGGTAAATTGCGTTTTCTGCTCCTAAAACTCCGATTTGAAAAATTCTTCCTGTATCGCATACAAGACCAGATGGAAAATATTTTTCACATAATTTCTAATGTTTTTTAAAGAACGGTTTGGCCACCAGGGGAAGTAAGTGTTAATTTCTACTTCTGATACATTTGTAGCAAAATCTGGGCTCCTGAAAACTCGACTAAATTTTTTTTTCTTGGACCGATACCGCTCATATGGATAAACCTTTTGAGAATACTTTCTTCCTAAAATAATGCATGGTTTTCCCACCAGGGGACGTAAAGTCACATCTTATTTTTGTCGATAACTATGTTTCTAAGAGTTCGTAAGCTCAAGGTTCCAGGTCCTGCAGGTAAGGGAGGACTACAGGCTTCAAAAAGTCGGAGATGTGGCGGTGGCTGTTGAGTGTACCGGCGATGCGTACCAGAAGTGTGCGGGTGTCATATCCAATTGCGCCCCAAACCATAATGCCAGGTGACGGACCGGTATGGCGATGCATAATGCAGGCGTCATACAGTCTCTCGCCGCGGTGCCGCCACACGCGGATTCGACCATCGTGGTGTTGCAGGCAGAAGCGGGATTCGTCGGAGAAGACAAAGTCGTACCATTCCTTAGTCGAGGTGCGGCGTTCAACGGCCCACTGCCGCCGAACTCGCCGGTGGTGTAACGTCAATGGTAATCGGAACAATGAGCGCCGTGCGACAAGTCCCCGCTCCTGCAGAAGACGTCGAACGGTACGTGCTGATACAGGTTGTTGCGTAACCCACCCTAATTCCTGCGCTAACGTTCGTGATGTGGCGGTGCGAGCCTTCAATGCCCACCGCACAACATGCCGGTCCTCTCATTCGGTGGTGCGCCGCGGCTGCGGCAATCGCTCACGTCGGTCCGTCCGTCCTTCCTGCACCCACCGAATCCATACTCGCCTCACTGTGGCTGGATGTCGTCCCACACGGGCGCCGATGTCTCGGTACGATAAACCGCCGTCGCGATAAGCCACTATTCGTCCTCTGTCGAACTCCGAAACGTGCTGGAATGACTGCCGTATTCTGCGACGAAGCATCAGGAATCTTCCCACGCACAGGTCTGGCAGCACAACACACTTCCACTACTTCTGCGCACCCTTTTTATAGTGCTTCTCGGTGGGTGCCGGGCGCACATGATTTGCATATGCCCTTGCAATGCTAATCGCTTGCATGTCCTCTCGCGGGTGACGCATGCTGCGATTTTCAGGACAATCGGATGCTTCCTTTTTGATGTTGCATTTTGGGTGGCCAGCAGAGTATGTGATATTCATTTAAGCTTCAGATAAAGCTAAATTTTGTTCTCATTAATGTTATCGTCATATTTAGTAGCTTGTGTCAAACTTTACTTAGTCAGTATTCTTTTATTGCCAAAGCAACTGCGCCATTCAAACAACTCAGTTTATATCCATGGCGGTGATATTTTCATGGTAGAGGGTACTCATGTCCTTAGGCGGCCACACAGATCTCTACGTGCTTCAAACCAGCTCTATGAATGCTCTTATTTGAAGGGGTGAGATCTTGAAGTTCTTCGTTTGGCCCTATGCAGGAGCAATTAGCGACAGTTTTATCTTACAGGATGACAATGCACGTCCTCATTGCTGAAGAACTTTTGAGCGGTAGCTTGAGAACACTATGAACTGTGTACATTTGGCTTCTAGTCATGCAGATCTGAACCTTATTGAGGATTCTTGGGATGCTTAAGGAATACATCTTACGGCCCTTCAACATCCTCTTAAAGACCTGTAGTAGCTGTAAAATGGTTTGGTGGAGCAATGGTCGTTATTGCCAGGGCAGTTTCTGGACTTTCTCATTATGAGCATGAAACATCACTGTGAAGCATGTGAGGAGTGAATACACTCTATATTCGCTCACTTTGGTTATCTCGTTTGAAGCATGTCTTGTAAACAGGTATGCTTACTTGCTATTTATTCACTAATTAATAATTTGTTTTCTAATTTGGAATTCCCACATTATATTATACACTTTCCTAGAATTTCTTATAGAAACTCATTGCAGTTATCAAGATATTTAAAAATTTCGTTTTGTTCCTAAGTTTATACCCTAAAGTCCCATTGAGTTAGAGATGCCTGCATATTGACGCTCTGGACAGTCTCTTGTCCTAACAATGGCAGCCACACAATGAGGCAAAGGGCTCTACGAGTTTACGAGCATGTTCTGCTGGTATCGCCAGCTATACTTCCTCCAATGCCTCCGTAATTCGCTCAGATTCATAGCCGATGGGACACGTGCCTAAACAGCCTGTTCAACGGTATCTCAAAGATATGTTTATCAAGTTTGAATCAGGGCTTCTAGCTGGCCACTGAAGCTTTTCAAATCCACTACAATTCTCTTTTAACCATGCAGTAGTCAGGTGGGACCAGTGGGATGGGCAGTTATCTTGCTGGAATACGCCGTTGCCACTGGGATACACGCTGGACAAGAATGGGTGTTGATGGTCAGCTAGGATGTCCACATATCTGAGGGTACCTAAAGCCGACTGTACACGTGCCTAAAGTCCCAAATCATTCCATCTAAAGACACCACCAACTTATACTATTCCAGTTTGAGAAGAAGTATCAATGGCTTCATAAGGTTGACGCCAGATCCGCATTCTTCAGGACCGGATTAAGGGAGGATCTGTAGCGGGTATAGTCTTGGGCCGATCATTACCAAGGACCCAAGAGGTATGCCTGGGCAAATAATACATATAATAGATAAGTACAGAGAGCGAGCGAGAGAGAGAGAGAGAGACCATCATTGAGTCACCACGAACTTATACTATTCCAGCTTGAGGAGAAGGGTCAATGGCTTCATGAGGTTGACGCCAGATCCACACTCTCCAAGGACCGGATTAAGGGAGGATCTATAATCTATAACGGCTATAGTCTTGGGCCCATCATTATCAACATGCCTGGGCAAAATAATATGTATTATAGATAAGTACAGACAGAGAGAAAGAGAGAGAAATACCATCATTGAGTCATTACCAACTTATACTATCCCAGCTTGAGAAGAAGGGTTAATGGCTTCATGAGGTTGACGCCAGATCCGCACTCTCCCAGTACCGGATGAAAGGGAGCATCTGCAGCGGCTATAGTCTTGGAGTTCTCCATTAGCAAGGGCCCAAGAGGCATGTCTGGGTAAATAATACATAGATAGGTACAGAGAGAGAGAGAGAGAGAGAGAGAGAGAGAGAGAGAGAGAGAGAGAGAGAGAGAGACCATCATTGAGTCACTACCAACTTCTACTATTCCAATTTTAAAAGAAGGTTCAATGGCTTCATGAGCTTGACGCCAAATCCGCACTCTCCCAGGACCGGATGGACGCAGGATCTATAGCGGCTATAGTCTTGGGGCCTACCATTACCAAGGGCCCGACAGGCATGTCTGGGCAAATAATACATATAATACATAAGTACAGAGAGAGAGAGAGAGAGAGAGAGAGAGAGACCGTGATTAAATCACCACCAACTTATACTATTCCAGCTTCAGAAGAAGGGTCAATGGCTTCATGAGGTTGACGCCAGATCCGCACACTCCCAGGACCGGATGGACGGAGGATCTCTATACCGGCTATAGTCTTGGGGCCCACCATTACCAAGGGCCCAACAGGCATGCCTGGGCAAATAATACATAGATAAGTACAGAGAGAGAGAGAGAGAGAGAGAGAGAGAGAGAGAGAGAGAGACCATCATTGAGTCACTACCAACTTCTACTATTCCAATTTTAAGAGAAGGTTCAATGGCTTCATTAGGTTGACGCCAAATCCGCACTCTCCCAGGACCGGATGGACGTAGGATCTATAGCGGCTATAGTCTTGGGGCCCACCATTACCAAGGGCCCAACTGGCATGCCTGGGCAAATAATACATATAATAAATAAGTACAGAGAGAGAGAGAGAGAGAGAGAGAGAGAGAGAGAGAGACCATCATTGAATCACCACCAACTTACACTATTCCAGCTTGAGAAGAAGGGTCAATGGCTTCATGAGGTTGACGCCAGATCCGCACTCTCCCAGAACCGGATGGAGGAAGGATCTGTAGCGGCTATAGTCTTGGAGCCCACCATTAGCAAGGGCCCAAGAGGCATGCCTGGGTAAATAATACATAGATAGGTACAGAGAGAGAGAGAGAGAGAGAGAGAGAGAGAGAGAGAAAGAGAGACCATCATTGAGTCACTACCAACTTCTACTATTCCAATTTTAAAAGAGGGTTCAATGGCTTCATGAGGTTCACGCCAAATCCGTACTCTCCCAGGACCGGATGGACGGAGGATCTATAGCGGCTATAGTCTTATGGCCCACCATTACCAAGGGCCCAACAGGCATGCCTGGGCAAATAATACATATAATAGATAAGTACAGAGAGAGAGAGAGAGAGAGAGAGAGAGAGAGAGAGAGAGAGAGAGAGAGAGAGAGAGAGAGAGAGACAGACAGAGAGAGAGAGAGAGAAAGAGAGAGAAAGACCATCATTGAATCACCACCAACTTATACTATTCCAGCTTGAGAAGAAGAGTCAATGGCTTCATGAGGTTGACGCCAGATCCGCACTCTCCCAGGACCGGATGGAGGAAGGATCTGTAGCGGCTATAATCTTGGAGTACTCCATTAGGGCCCGAGAGGCATGTCTGGGTAAATAATACATAGATAGGTACAGAGAGAGAGAGAGAGAGAGAGAGAGAGAGAGAGAGAGAGAGAGAGAGAGAGAGAGAGAGAGAGAGAGAGAGAGAGAGAGAACCATAATCGAATCACCACTAACGTATACTATTCCAGCTTGAGAAGAAGGGTCAACGGCTTCATGAGGTTGACGCCAAATCCGCACTCTCCCAGGACCGGATGGAGGAAGGATCTGTAGCGGCTATAGTCTTGGAGCCCACCATTAGCAAGGGCCCAAGAGGCATGCCTGGGTAAATAATACATAGATAGGTACAGAGAGAGAGAGAGAGAGAAAGACCATCATTGAGTCACTACCAACGTTTACTATTCCAATTTGACAAGAAGGTTCAATGGCTTCACGAGGTTGTCGCCAAATCCGCACTCTCCCAGGACCGGATGGACGGAGGATCTATAGCGGCTATAGTCTTTGGGCCCACCATTACCAAGGGCCCAAGAGGTATGCCTGGGCAAATAATAAATATAATATATAAGTGCAGAGAGAAAGAGAGAGACCGTCATTGCGTCTGCACTAAATTGAACTATTCCAACTTGGCAAGAAGCGTCAATGGCTTAATGAGGTTGACGCCAGATCCGTACTCTATCAGACCCAGATCACTGGAGGATCTATAGCTCCTATATTCTTGGGGGTCCACCATTACCAAAGGCCCAAGCATTAAGATGTATGTATTATTTGCATGGGCAAATAATACATAGATAGATGAAACGAGAGAGAGAGAGAGAGAGAGAGAGAGAGAGAGAGAGATCATCACTGAGTCACGACTAACTTCTATTATTCCAACTTGACAGGAACGAGTGGGAAGAGAGGAGCGAGGGAGGAGAGGGAGGGCAGTAAGGGGTGAAGGAGTAACAGAGGATCAAGGGAGGAGAGGGAGGGCAGTAAGGGGTGAAGGTGTAACAGAGGGTCAAGGGAGGAGAGAGAGAGAGGGAGGGCAGTAAGGGGTGAAGGAGTAACAGAGGATCAAGGGAGGAGAGAGAGAGAGGGAGTGAAAAGGAGAGAGGGAGGGAAAAGGAGAGAGGGAGAGGATAGACGGGGAGAGAGATATTTATAAAAAAATTTACTTTTGTCGCGTATAAGTTCCGCTTGTACTCAAACATATCCCTGAGTACGGACAGATTTCAACGCTGTGACTGACCGAATGTAAAGGTTTTATGTCGCCGTGTACAGCGGGGTCGGTGAGAGAGTTCCAGCTTTTTCATTACCATCCACCTACACCTCCCAATTTGCACTTGAAACCGGTTAATGGTCGACATCCCTTGTGGCTTCACATTGCATAACAATAAGATGAACTAAGAAAAGTACACAATGCTAAATCATTACAAAATCCAAGACAAAATCTAGAAATCTTAAAGTATTGACTCATGTTCTTACGGGCCGCCCCTGTGGCGTCATTATCTAAGCGCTGGCTTATGACCATTCGTCCGAACTGGGTTCGGGTTCGAATCCCGGTGAGGCATGGATGCTATGTTTGCCTTACACCACTGGGTCACACTCTTCCCTGGAACCAATGGCCCTAAATTAGGGACAGGCGACTGCTTATAGGCCATTCAGTTGCTGTCGGTGGTCGTTAAATCTGGACACTAGACACTGAGGTCAGTGGTCGTTAAATCTGGACACTTTAAACCAACAATCTGGAAACTGTAGCAAGGAAAACCTCCCAGCGTGTTGACGACTTCTAAGATGTAGTGATCCATCTGCAATCTGCCCCTGTTAAAAGCATCTGAATGACGAGACTTACCCATCATTCCTGTAAACGATCGCTTTTGTGGAAGCTGCGGGTTATGGATGTTTAAATTCAGATTTTATATAGAGGATTTTAGGAAGATAATATCTGACCCCAGGTCTTAAAGAACCTTTAGAAATGGGAAGCTAGGAGATTTGGGCTAGAGTGCCCGATAGAAAAGTGACACGGAAGCGAGGTAGAAATGGGGAGGAAGACGCCCTTATTTATTACCGAGGGACCAATACCCGTGGTCCGACGGCTTAGCGTGCCCATCCAACACACGCGGATGTTTAGTAGTTCGGACGTTCGTACCTGCCTGGGATCGAACCTGAGGTTTCTGCGTGACAATCATGAACGTTGGCGACTAGGCCATCCTCTGCCCTTTTGGCGATGGCTGTTTAAAACAGAGTTTCGGACAGGTATACGCGATAAGGCGAGAGTAGCAGACTAGCACTTGCATAACTTAAGCTATCAATTGCGATTCAGTGTAGTAACCAGTGCAGTTTGAATAATTTTATTGGTTTTTCGAAAAATGGCATCCACCGGCAGATGGACAGAGGAGTGTCTTTTACCATTGTCACACTTTTATTTCACGAAAGCAGCAACTGTGGGTTAGGAAATTTAAAACCGGATTGGGAATTATGCTTTCAGCGAAATCTGAACTATACTTGAAATTTAATTTCCATTTCCACGCATGAACTAAAAGAAGACTGGGAAAAGAAATAATTTGAACTTTCATTGCAATAGCATTAATTGCGGTGGAAAAGGTACGCTATTTAATCACTTATTCCTCCTTTTAGAAAGCTTCTGTCATGGTACACAGGTTTCCTGGTAAATATAATAACGCAACACATCACGTAGTGTGTACGAATTACTTCGGAGGAAATATGAATCGGAAATATGTCTTGAACGAAATGGAAAGCATATCAAAAGATTTTCAGCTAAGCCACCAACTTTTGCACGCAAGAAAGCAACGTGAAAAGCTTACGCCACTTTCATGGGAAGGAAATTAAAAGTTTCACCCTTCACGACCGTGTCTGACAGGAAACGTTATTTGAGAATAAAGCGGGGGAGGAATTATAGGAGGGGGGCGGTAATCCTTGCATTTAGGCAATTCAAACACAAACAAATGTTGTAATGCGTGTGTGTGTGTGTATGCATATTCAGTGAAAGACGAACAGAACGAGGGAGTGAACGAATCAGAGGATCTTTCTTTTATTTTTTAATTAAATCTTGGTGAGTTCGGATGACAGCTACCCTTTCCACATTTGGATCTTCACTTCGGTGAAAGGCATTTAATTAGCGCTAGAGAGATTTAAAAACTGACTGATTTTGCCCCCCCCCCTTTGTCATAATGGTCATTGCCTTTCTGTGCTTCATCTTCGACAAAAACAAACTCAAACAAAATCTTTCCACGTTTCTCCTAATCTCACTCTCTTTTTTTTTCGTTCTTTTCGAGCTGTCATCCACGTTTTCACAAAAATGTTTGAGGTTCCATCATAGAATCGACCGTATGCTCTTTTCTGGATATTCAGTGAAAACTTGTCGCGTGACGAAGACAGAAACTGGATACCCAATTTGCTTTTTTTTTATTCTCGGTAAAATATTTGCTCTGTTTCTGAAGTTTTAGGAAGGATACCTTCTTTTTCATGTCCCCCTACTTTTTCTCTTTTCCATCCTTCATATTTTCCCAATAAATTGTTTTGAATTAAATGTCTCGGAAAAGTGTTTCGAGAAAATGGATACTCGTATAGATCTTGTGGTTTGCTGTAATTATTATTTTCTTTGTTTTTCGTAATGGAAATTCTACATTCAAGGCATCCAGAAAATCACAGACTAAGGAAAGATCGAAGTTTCTATATTTTATTTCAAAAAAAAAAACGTTCAACCGAAAAGATAAAAGCCATTACGAGTTCAAACTGCATCTTTCAGAATTTGTTCTAAACACGAATAGCAGATGATTTTGGGACGTTTGCGAAAGACGGATCTTTCGCTGCACGATACTGCAATTAATGCTGATCATTTTACATGGGAATTTCAGCTGGACAAAAAGATTAAAGAAATATTAGGTGAATGAGAGACGGACAAGAAAATTGCAAAGGTTTCCTTACATGCATCAAAACTTGATACGTTAAGAAATTGTAGATTCAATTGAATTGGATTCCAAAGAAACCAGCTATGTAGGAATATATTAATTTTTTCAAGCATTTTCACTGCAGCGTGCATCCTTTTCTTTAGAGTAAGGATTATAACGTATAAGTTTGCCGGCGCCGGACATCGAATCCCCTCACTCCGGACTAAGTCGTTGTCCCAACTGAGCCACGTGGACATGTTTTCATAATCTTTTTATTCGGAGCAAATGAAGGGAATTTGGATACAGACGGCACGGACAATATAGTGCCAGAAAAGTAGACAAAAGATGTAAAATGTACAATGAGATCGTAATATGTACGATAATCGTATGTACAATATACAGGGTGCCCAGTAAAGTCCTTTCTCTGCCCCGTAACTTTCGAACGCCGACAACTATAGCCGTAAAAACGGATACTAAAGTGGATATGCGCTATTCGATGAGTTCTCTTACAGCGTCTCCTTGCGGCAAAGTCAAGAGTTAGCGAGCGGATCTCGAAAACTATACAAGATACGGGAAAATAGTCAATTACAAAGTTGTAGAGCAGCATCGAATTAGTACCAAAAGACACCTTGCGCACATGAATGCTAAGAATAGAACGCGTACAACTCTCGTTTGTTTGTTCGTGATATCGAACACTGTTACGTCACGAAACGCGTCAGAAAATGAGGAATAAGTATGAACTGAACCAACAATTCAACCGTAAGGACTCAGAGCAGCAATCAGTAGATCATTAGACACCTCTGGTGGTACAGGTGAAAAGCTAACGAGGACTGGCATCTGGGAAATAGGATCTGCCTGAAGGTGACGGTCTCCAATAGAAATCCCGTTAGTCAGAACCTTGAGAGTATATTCGTCAGTGGTGAAATATGCAATGACTTTGCCAGGCTTTCTGCTCAGGTAAGTGACGGCAGTAGGAGGAACCTTCTTGCTATGAAGGTGAATCGGCAACGGGGGGCGAGACATCGATTGCGTCATCTGTTGATTTCGGAGAGGACAGCAAATCGCCGCTTGGTGCTCTGAAAGAAGAATCACGATCAGCTGGGACGGCAGCAGAATAACGCTGAGGAGAGGAGGGGGCCTAGCGAAAGCTGCTCATCAGCGGTGGATTATCCAATAGGAGCTGTGCAAAGGAGCGGATCAGTTCCGGAAGCGAGGGCGGGGACTTCTCTCTCGTCGGAAGCCGCCATTTGCAATGGCGATAAGAATTCTCTGCCTTGGCCGACTTGGCCAAGACAATAAAATGATGATTATTAAATAAATTGTGCACTTACCGTCTTGGTAGGTACACAAAAAAGATACACGTAAGCTTAACGGACGACACACACACAAAATAACGTGCTAGAAATTCAGAATGTAACACTAACCGATCGATAAAAGACGAGCTCGAAAATCAGCAGCAGTGCCACGGACATGTGCTCTCACTGCTATCTGACTTTATATCATGAGGGTCCTACGGTGCTGGCACGACACGTCCCCCTCCCCTCCAAAAAAGGGCCGGGGCATGTCCCACGGGTCAGCCGGGACCATGTGTCGCTGTAGGCAGTCATCCCATGAAGACGTGCATTTAAGAAATCCCAGACACTTTGGTGCGTGAAACGTAACATCACACTGATTTATTTTTTCGAAGCACTGGAAAAGGGATTCTTATTTTTCCTGTCTCGCCGCATGGAAAGAACATCACATCTTGCGAGAAACGTAACATCCTGGAAGTTCAGGTGTCAATATAACCTACAGCAGTTTGTTCACGCCGGGCATCGAATCCGAGTCGCTTCACTTTGGAGTAAGTCGCTCTTCCAACTGAGCTACGCGGACATGTACTCGCACTGCTATCTGCCTTTATTTCATGTGCGTCCGGCGGTGCAGGCACGTCACAGGGTTTTCAAGCCATGTCCAGTGGCCACTAGTGTCCTACGAAGCTAGTTTCATAAGCCCGCGAAGCCTTTTTTAGCATAAGCATTCTAAAGATTTTCATTGTTCATTTATTTCGAGTACACTTTGTTTAATGAATCGTATGTACAGGGGTTGGACAGAATAATGTGAACACTATGCTCAGAGACGTGACTTTTAATGCAGCTGCGTACGTCGCAATACGCAAAAGTATCCACCACTTTTTGGTTGTAATAGCTTTGTTTAGAACCTCAATGTTAAAGAGCATTTAAAGTGTCTTGTTGCAAAATTTCTTTCAGGGTGACGCTATAATGAGCGACCTAACGGACTTCGAAAGAGGCCTATTTGTTGGTGAACGTCTAGTTGGTGCCTCCGTGACAAGAGTCGTCAGTGTAGTGGGGGTATCGAGAGTTGCTGTGTCTAGCGTCATGAAAGTATACCGTGTTCGTGGCAAAAACTAGTCTGCGAGACACAAGAACGGCAGGGAAACGATCTCTTGCTGATAGAGACAGGAGAGCATAAAAGAGGATTGTTACCCGTAATAAGAAAACCACGGGGCTAAAAATTAGTGCGGAGCTCAATCTGCATTTCCCGACTCCAGTATCAACGAAGACAATGCGCGGGAAATTGCATAAACAAGATATTCATCGCAGAGTTGCTATTGCAAGACATTTGGTGACCCGGGTGAATGCACAACGGCGACGGCAGTGGTGCCAGGAGCATACCACGTGATTGCCGATGCATGGAAGCGTGCCATGTGGTCGGATGTATCCACATTCACACTATTCCCCACAACAGGACGTATTTGCTGCACTGTTGTCTGCTCCCAACAGTGCAGCATGGTGGTAGTTCTGTCATGCTTTAGTCGGTGATATCGTGGTTTTTAATAGGTCCCCTGATCATCTTGAAAGGATGGATGACTGGCACAGCGTGTGAATCCATTTTGGAGGACCAAGTCTATCCAATTGTTCAGGCATTGTTTCCTTCAGGGGATGCCATACATCAAGATGATAACGCCCCGATTCACAAAGCTCGAAATGTCCAATCATTTTTTGAGGAACATGAGGAGGAACTTTTACATCTTCCTTGGCCTTCCCAATTACCAGACTTAAACATAATCGAGCCACTGTGCTCTGTGTTGAAAAACACAGTATGATCCCGTTATCTTCGTCCTGCATCTCTCAAGGACCTGTATGAAGAATTGTATAACATCCCCCTAACCGCCATCCAGGATTTGTGTGCGTCCATTCCGAAGAGAATTCAGGCGGTTTTGAATGCCAAAGATGGTCCCACACCCTATTAGGAACGTAAAGCCTTCTTTCCCTAGATGTTCACATTATTCTGTCCAACCATTGTATCTTAAACATGAGGAACGCCTGGTCCTGCCTGCAAGTCGGGGAATTCACATTTTATGAAATCACATAATGCATTACGTTTATGTTCGACACAATGCACTTTGGAAATTTCTTCGACTCCCTGAAAATAGAGCCTTGTCTACAGCTGAAACTAAACTTAAGAAAAGTTTCAGTTAAAAACAAAACGTGTAATTATTTAGGAAATGCAATTAATTCCTATTGCCGTCTGTTCTGTCACACTCATCTTCCACCTCCATGATTCATGTTGCTACTCGTGCAAACAGTCTGCTATCAATTCGGCATATCACCCCTCTCTGCAATGGAACAGTCACATATGAGGGTCATTTCAAAAGTTTTGCACACTGTGGGTTATCTCTTAAAAAACGAATTTATTTCACAACATACCTTTACAGGCCTTCGAAATAATATCCACGTTTCTTTATGACAGCGGCCCAACGTTTGGGCAAGTCTTGTATTCCAGTCTAGACACCTCCATTGTTGAGGCGTCGGATTACTCAGGTCACCTCAACATACCTTTACAGGCTTTCGAAGTAATCTCCATGTTTCTCTATGACAGCTGCCCAACTATAACGAAGTAAATTTCTCCGTCATTTTTGGCCTACGCCGGGATTCGAACCCGAGTCCGCTTATTCCGGAACAAGTCGCTCTACCAACTGAGCTACGCAGACGTTCATTCTGATTCCTATTTGCCTTTATGTCGTGTGCGTCCTGCTGGCAGGTACGTTACATCCCCCCGAAAGAGGGCCGGGGCATGGCCAACGGGTCAGCCGTGACCATGAATCGTTGCAGGCAGCCATCCACTGTAGAACGTGCACTTGAGAACTCCCAGTCAATCTGGTGTGTGGAATGCAATGTCACACACATTTATTTTTCGAAGCGCTGGAGAAGGGATTCTCTGCTTTATCCTATCTCGCGGTGTGGAAATAACATCACACCAATGCGAGATTTTGAACGGTCGGGTCACCCGGATAGTTCGGGCGCCATTATAACGAAGTAAATTTCTCCGTCATTTTTGGTCTACGCCGGGATTCGAACCCGAGTCCGCTCATTCCGGAACAAGTCACTCTACCAACTGAGCTACGCAGACGTTCATTCTGATTCCTATTTGCCTGTATGTCGTGTGCGTCCTGCTGGCAGGTACGTCGCACAACGTTTGGGAAAGTCTTGTATTCCAGTCAGGACACCTCCATTGTTGAGGCGTCGGATTACTCGGGTCACCCCAACATACCTTTACAATCCTTCGAATTAATCTCCATGTTTCTTTATGACAGCGGATCAACGTTTGGGCAAGTCTTGTGTTCCAGTCAGGGCACATCCATTGTTGAGGCGTGGGATTACTCGAGTAACCTCAACATACCTTTACAGGCCTTCGAAGTAATCTCCATGTTTCTTTATGACAGCGGATCAACGTTTGTGCAAGTCTTGTATTCCAGTCAGGATACCTCCATTGTTGAGGCGTGGGATTACTCGGATCACCTCAACATACCTTTACATGCTTTCGAAGTAATCTCCATGTTTCTTTATGACAGCGGCCCAACGTTTGGGCTAGTCCTTTATTCCAGTCAGGACACCTCCATTATTGAGGCACTGGTTTACTCGGGTCACCACAACATACCTTTACAGGCCTTCGAAGTAATTTCCATGTTTCTTTATGACAGCGGCCCAACGTTTGGGCAAGTCTTGTTTTCCACTCAGGACACGTCCATTGTTCATGCGTCGGTTACACTGGTCACCTCATCAGAAACATCTTGTATCGTACTGAATCATTTCCCGTGGAGTGGCTTCTTCGGTTTGGGGAAAGAGTCATATTCTGGTGGACTCATGTCAGGACTGTATGGCGCTTGGAAAAGCAATTCTCATCCATACCTTTCCAGAATGTCTCTTACTTTGTAGGCAACACGCGGCTTTGCGTTGCTGTGCAAACTGATGACACGAGCTTCGAGCATGTTGAGCTTTCTTCGGCGAATTCTTGGGCGCAAAACAAACCTCTTGTAGTATTCCTCTCTTACAATGGTCCTCTCGGGCACTCTGCCTGTTTCTAGCACCCCAACCTTGTCATAGGCCAGAATCATCATCACCTTAACCTTCGATTGTTGGCGACGGAATTTTTCCTGACGAGGTGATTCTGAATGTTTCCTCTGAGCGGACTAAGATTTCAGTTCTGGTTCAAAATCTCGTATCCAGGTTTCCTCTAACCAACAATTCTGTCCAAAAACTGCTCGCCTTCTGTCTCGTACCGCTGAAGTAGTATTCTGCGATCCCTTTGTTAACTACTTGCAGCTCTTCACTCAGATTATGCGGAACCTATTTGACAGCCACTTTTATTTTCTCTAATTTTTCCAGTTAGGATTTTGAGTACCGAATCAGTAGATATGTTTGCTTCATATGCAATCTCTTCCCTTGTTTTCCGTCGATCTTCTTCCAAAATGCAGTTGACGATAAACACAGAAGTTCCATCCGTTGAATCTGATCGCCGGCCGCTTCTCGGGTCGTTTTCGCTGCTTTCCCAACCTTGCAGGAAACGAGAAGCACACAGTGACACTGTGCTACGACCCGCTGCACTAACCCCACAAACTTCACACAAAGCTTTATGAATTTCTATGATCCACTACACTAACCCCACAAAATTCACACAAAGCTTTATGAATTTCCATGATCCACTACACTAACCCCACAAACTTCACACAAAGCTTTATGAATTTCTATGAACCACTACACTAACCGCACAAACTTCACACAAAGCTTTATGAATTTATATGATCCACTACACTAACCCCACAAACTTCACACAAAGCTTTATGAATTTATATGATCCACTACACTAACCCCACAAACTTCACACAAAGCTTTTTGAATTTATATGATCCACTACACTAACCCCACAAACTTCACACAAAGCTTTATGAATTTATATGATCCACTACACTAACCCCACAAACTTCACACAAAGCTTTATGAATTTATATGATCCACTACACTAACCCCACAAACTTCACACAAAGCTTTATGAATTTCTATGATCCACTACACTAACCCCACAAACTTCACACTAAGCTTTATGAATTTCCGTAGGGGATTTTCCTCGCAAAGTTGTTTCAATTTCAATGTAGGATAGCTGCTCGATCTGACCTGAATCACTTTCTTCCTCTATTTCTAGGCAGAATCTTTCGAAACAGGAACAAATTAGCCAGCAAACGTAGACACAACTTTGTATACTGAAGTCTGTCTCCTAACTGGCGCAATGATTGGATCGATTGCATCATCTTACGGGCAGCGCCTGGGTAATGTGAAAAACTTTTGAAATGCCCTACGTAGGTATAATGGAAGAGGAAAGAATAACTTGAAAAGCATTACACTTTGAAAATTCCTTGGGATCCCTAAAAATGGGTGCTTTCTGCAGTTGAAACCAAACTTATAAAAATATAATTTAACGGCAAAATATGTAATTCTATAGGCACTGCAATTAATTTCTATTGCTAACGTCGCACGTTCTGCCCCACTTATCTTCCACCATCATTCATATTGCTACTCATGAAAATCGGTTGTTATAAATTCAGCATATCACTCCTAATAGGGATGGAACAGTTACATAGCCATAATGGAAGAAGAAAGGATAAGTAAAAAAAGAAGTCAATAGCTGTTGAAATAACAAAACGCAAAGATGACCATAGAAATGATGGAAGTATACACGCAAAAAAAAAAAAAAAAAAAAAAAGGAATTTTTAGAAGGGAGCTTGGGCTAAATGCTTGATGAGGAAGAACAGGAAACATTTTCATCATTCCATTACCTAATAAACTCCTTTTGTTGGTTGCTTTCCCTGACTAAATTCAGAATTTCTTTCACACAAAGCCAACATTTTTCTATCCATTTTAATCTTGAAATGTCTTACATAATTTTACACTCTATGATGCACTTTGCTTTGCCTTTGATTCGCTATTTTATATCTTATGTTTTGTAGGAAGCAAAAACATAAGATGTTTTGTAGGAAGCAAAAAGTCACTCTTCTGTGATTGACTGAACACAACAATAAGTTCCATAATGTCTTCTCGTCGCTACCATGAAACCCATCTTTTGCTGCAACCGAATATTATCCTTCATACTTTTTTCAAATCTCCTCGTCTTACAAAAAAGGAATAAAGAAATAGAAATTCCTTGAAAGCATAAGGAATTTCATCTGGAAGTTGTGTGTTTTATAGGGCAGCATATGCGTTTCTCAAGTTTACGAAAATTCTTAAAGCATAAATTTCATGTTTTTTTTTCTCATGTTTCCATCTGTCTATGAAATGGTCGTGCTGTTGAGCCTTGAAACTTTCATTGGCGAGACATCTAAAGAGAAGAAGGGCAAGCATATTTGGCAGAGTACGCTCATTGAGATTCTGTGGTATTACAGAGTACGTGTTAAAACAGACGTTGGAGATAATATTTTGATTCATATGAAAAAAACTTTAGTGCTTTAACTCCTAAGCGAAGAACGAATTATCAACTCCTTAAACTGCAGTTCTACGGTAAGCATATTTGGCAGAGTACGCTCATTGAAATTCTGTGGTATTACAGAGTACGTGTTAAAACAGAAGTTGGAGATAATATTTTGATTCATATGAAAAAAACTTTAGTGCTTTAACTCCTAAGCGAAGAACGAATTATCAACTCCTTAAACTGCAGTTCTACGGTAAGCATATTTGGCAGAGTACGCTCATTGAGATTCTGTGGTATTACAGAGTGCGTGTTAAAACAGAAGTTGGAGATAATATTTTGATTCATATGAAAAAACTTTAGTGCTTTAACTCCTAAGCGAAGAACGAATTATTAACTCCTTAAACTGCAGTTCTACGAGAATCAAATGTTGCGCAAAATCAGTCGTATTTTGCGGATGCAATGGCTTCAAATATTCTACGCTGTTCAAACAAAAATGGTCATGTAGCGTTCGTGTTTTATCAAACAATTCCGTCTGCTCTTTGTTTCAGCAGTACCGACCAAAAGCCAGTCGCGAGAGAT
Organism: Macrothele yani; assembly: GCA_039090855.1. NCBI lineage: Eukaryota > Metazoa > Arthropoda > Arachnida > Araneae > Macrothelidae > Macrothele > Macrothele yani. The sequence goes on along the minus strand of CM076991.1, from coordinate 103,741,572 downwards.
AAGTTCTCACAACCAGTCCTTTATTCTCTGCTTCATAACTCAAGAGACAGTTGAGGATTGGCTAGTTACCCTGATGCGGACATCATCTTTCCCCTTTGTCAAGTTCGTCATCATTGTTACATCCCCTTTTAAGAGGTGATTAATCATAGTGTCATTCACCCCCTAAATAACCTCTTTGATTGACAAAGCAAATGGGAAAAGCAACGCTTTCTGATATTCTAATCTTTCAGGGCACTCGTTCGAGAGCGGCGTTGAAACCACTGAACAAACCCCAAATGAATTCGGTCCATCCGCGTTCTGTCCACTTCTTAGACAGCGAATATATTCGTTGGAGCTGATATCAACCCGTTTTGCTAACCACGAGTTATCTCGTAATAGCCGTTTAAAGGGTTAAATAATATAACAACGTACTTATCACACTGTATCCTAATTGTCCAAAAGACGAAATCATTAACCTGAACATCTCTAGTCCGCCTTTATTTAAAAATTAAATTATGCCATCACTAACCATTTCTCAGCAGGCAATAAAATCAGTAGCAGGGTTGCCGATGTCTGTAGCATGCTTTCAAATTTATCCACCCATCTCACACATGGTCTTCTGAGTCTTTTACTGTCCGTTGCTATTTAGAATATAACTGCAGTTGTTCAAAGTCGTGAGTCCCTTTGCAAGAACGTCCAACCAATTTGAAGGTCAATGGGCCGCCCGGTGGCGCAGTGGTCTAAGCGCTGGTTTGTGACCATTCGTCCAAGATGGGTCCGGGTTCGAATCCCGGTGAGGCATGGATTTAGTGTTTGTCTTACAGAACTGGCTCTCTCCCTTCCCTGAACCAGTGGCCTTAAATTAGGGGCGGGCGACTGCTTATAGCCCATTGAGGTACTCACGGTGGTCGTTAAACCCGAAATCAAAAAAAAAAAAAAAGGTGGATGGTCTGTATGTCTTTTTCTAGTTAAAATTTATATCTCTGATCTGAGAACTGGAACGATGGATTGATTAAATACAAATACTATTTCTTAAGGCACAACGGTTATTTGCTCTTGAAAATTGTACTGTTCTTTTGAATGCCCTTCAAATTTTATACACTCATTAATTTATTCTTCTACCCTTCTCAAAATGATTAGGGAGCATGTGACCTAAGCGAGATTGTGAAATTCACAACTTTGTCGGTAACGGGATCGAACCCGCGTCTCTTCATTCCGGAGTGAGTCGCTCTAACTGAATAAGCTACACCGACGGAATGTCTCGCTGCTGATTTGTCGTCTTGGCACGTGCTTCACCTCTTTAGTACATCATATCATCTCCCTCTTTTTTTTTCTTTTGAAGCGAATAAAGAATTTTTCATTAATTCCAGACGATGTATGGAACAAACATCACACATTTTTCGAAGAACCCGACGGCCAGTAGATCCATTTTTACGTTGGGGGCCAATTTGAAATTCACAAATTTATAAGTGACGCTATCGAAACCGCTTCTCCTCGCTCCAAAGGAAGTTACTCTGACCGACTAAGCTACACCAGCGGAATGTGTCCCTGCGGACACGTTCTTCACCTCTGTAGTACGTCACACTATGCAAGTCAATCGTATGTTAAATTTCAGTATAAATCCACCTTCTCATTGTTAAACCTCAGAATAAATACAACCTCGTTGTCATACCTCAGTATAATGGGCGCCGCGGGTGGCCTAGTGGTCAACGTTCGTGACTGCCACGGAGATAACCTCAGGTTTGATCCCAGCCATGTACGAACGCTAAATATCCGCCTTGTGTTGGATGGGTACGTTAAGCCGTGGGACCCCGGGTACTAATCCCCCCCCCCGGTAATAAATAAGGGCGTCTTCTTCCTCCTTTCTACCTCGCATCCGTGAATCTTTCCTATCGGGCACTCTAGCCCAAATCTCCTAACTTCCTATTTCTAAGGGTTGTTTAAGACCTGGTGTCAGAAACTCACTTCCTAAAATCCTCTACACATGATCTGAACCTCAGTATAATCTCGTTGTTAAACCTCAGTATAAATCCACCTTGACCCCGATCTCTCCAAATTCTTAACGAAACTTGGCGGTTCTTCCATTCATCCCTAAAATTTGTTTTCAAATTTCAAAAACCTTTAAGGCATATCAGATTTCAAAGTTATCTTCATTCCTGTATCTAAGATGATTTACGCTGCAAAAAAGGACCTAATTCCTGACATAATTTCTTGGGGAATCTATCGCATCCAGTGTCCATGTAGTCTTTTATGCATAGGTCAGACACGGAGATCGCTTAAATTCAGATTAAAAGAACACCAATCATATATTAAAAAGTGTGAAATCGAAAAATCTTCCATAGCACAGCACCGTTGGGAAAATAACCACAAATTTCTGTTTAATGGCGCCAAACTGTTAGATAGACCTAAATCAATATTTTACCTAGACTTTTTACAAACCTTTCATATATTTCAAAACCCTAATATCCTGGTAAATGATTTATCTTCATCTCCATACCTATGAAGCGCATGGAAAGCACTCATCAATCTGCAATCTGATGATCTGCATTTGTTAACTCTCTATTTTTAACGAGACGTTTAACACGTGAAACTGGTAACATCGTCAGAAACAAGAAATGAAGACGCTGAGTCCTGACGAAGCTGAACCATAACTTTCAACGAAACTATAGTAGACTTTATTCCAAATGATAGGAAAAGACCCAGAAGACCACATGTGAGATAGGTGGATGAAATTCGAAAGTATGTGGGAGTAAACATGGAGGAGACTGGCACAAGACAGACCATTGTGGAAGAAACTTGGGGAGACCTTCGTCCAGCAGTGAATTGATAGTGGTTGACAATGATGATGATGATGATATTGTGAAAATTGTATTAATAAACGTTGTTTTCTGAATTAAATGAAATAGAATTATGCAATGCCTGTAGTTGAACTATTTCATACATATCCGTATCCAAATTAACGTCTGTGACGTAAGAATTTGTGATAAGTCCTCCTACAAAAAATATTTTAGTTATTGAAAAACTATTCGAAAAAGTAATACGTTTCAACAGAAAATAAAATGAACAATTCACCCGCACTAATGGCAAAAAGCATTTCATCATCGCGCAATTAGACTTCTACCTTGAAAGTGACAGGAGTTTCTGTGTCTTTCAGGCTCAGTGATAAGACATGCGGTTTCTGTTGACCCAACAAACGACTTCGGATCGAATCCCATCTGGGAAAGTAATCTCTAGTTATCTTACATCATAAAATAGCGTGAAGAGTTTTGTTTTTCTTTTCGGAGGCATTCAAAATTGTACAACAAAATTTGAATTTTTTGAAATTTCTTATACGTTTCTTATATTTATACGTTTTTTTTATGCCATCCGCTAGAAAAACGTATAACTGAGGTTCCACTTTGTTTCTTGCCTTCTATACTTTGGTGATTTCAGTTGGGTAAAGGGAAATTTTCATTAGAAAATTTTAATTTCTTTTTTTTTTTTTTTTGGTCGAAAGAGAAATTATCTGTCTGAGCGTGTAGATAGTAAAAGACAAGATCGGTTAACAAATAAGTGCTCGTAATCAGAAGAAATTTTCGCTTGAAAGAGGGGAATAGATACCCTGTTAATTGGGAAGACAATCTCCTAATTGATAAATGGTGGAGGAAGGCAAAGAAGATTCTCGCTAATTACGGATCGAATGTTTAGTCTTGCAAACGGAGGAACTCTTAATTGCACAAATCACCAAGAGAATTGTATTCTGGGTTTTAGAACGAAGAGTGCAACATCAGTGGAAATCAGCAGTTACTCTTCCACTCCAGCCTACAAGGCGAACGGGAATTTCTTCCGTTCCGCTCTCTAATTGCCATTGACTTTTGGTGTACTACTACTGTGTCTTTCACCACAAAAATTCAGGATTTTGAAAGTCAGGGAATCTCGAGGAGGTTTCTCTTTCTAAGTGCTCAGAAACGAGCATTAATTATTTCCATAGTTCAAAATTTAAGCCTCTGGATCAAAGATAACCAGAAACGACATCTTTTGCTTTGTTCATCAGTCAGTCAGGAACTTTTGCTCGAATTAAGAATGGGGATTATCAAATCACTTTTAATGAATGAAGCAGTTCAAATTCGAAAAGATAAAACTCGAATGACAGCAAAATTAAAGCACCCTCCGATGCTTTCATTATACAACTGAGCACTGCAATACAGAATATTGAGTCCGATGTTCTATATGTACAAGTGGACAAAATTGTGGGAGCCTTTTGGAAAATCTGTATGTGTGAGGGTTGATAACTCATCAAAAAACTTAAAAGTTCTCCCCATCTTTGCCGTAATTTGGGTTATGTCGTACGAACAGAAGAACGTATTATAAACATGGCCAAGTTAATGTTAGTATTATTATATATTCGTGCAGACGTGAATTCGAAGATAATAGAGCAGCCAATACCCGATAAGGCGCTGGCCTCTGATCATTCGTCCGTAAGGGGTCCGGGTTCGAATCCCGGTCAGGCATGGGTGTTGTGTTTGTCTTACGGCACTGGCTCTCTCCCTTCCCTGGAACCAGTGACCCTAAATTAGGGACGGGCGGCTGCTTATAGCCCATTGAGTTGCTCACGGTGGTCGTTAAACCTCCAATAAAAAAAACAATAAAAAAAAACAATACCCGATGCTCGTATTATTAAGTCCAGCTGGGAAGAAACACACACATCATTCCGGGACTAGCGCAGACTCATTTTATCAAAGTGTAAAACATATAACATAATCACAAAGAGTGATATAGACTACAGTAAAATATTGGGACTAGCCGAGACTCACGCATAAGAGTGTAAAAAATATAACCGAATCACAAAAAGGGATATAAACTACAGTAAAATATCGGAACTAGCGCAGACTCACGCATAAGAGTGTAAAACATATAACCGAGTCAAAAAAGTGATGTAAACTACTGTAAAATATCGGGACTACCTCAAACTCACGCATAAGGGTGTAAAACATATAACCGAGTCCAAAAAGGGACATATGCTACAGTAAAATATCGGGTATAGCGCAGACACAAGTAAAAACATTTACAACATAACTTATAAGAGTCACAGAAAGAGATGTAGACTACAATAATATATAGGGACTAGCGCAGAATCACATATAAAAGTGTAAAACATATAACCGAGTCAAAAAAGGGATATAGGCTACAATAAAATATCGGGACTAGCGCAGACTCACGCATAAGAGTGTAAAAAATATAACCAAGTCACAAAAAGGGATATAGACTAAAATAAAATATCGAGCCTAGCGCAGACTCACATATAAAAGTGTAAAACATATAACCGAGTCAAAAAAGGGATATAGACTACAATAAAAATATCTCACATATAAAAGTGTAAAACATATAACAGAATCACAAAAAGTGATATAGACTACAGTAAAATATCCGGACTAGCGCAGACTCACGCATAAGAGTGTAAAACATATAACCCAATCACAAAAAAGGGATATAAACTAGAGTAAAATATCGGGACTAGCACAGACTCACGCATAAGAGTGTAAAACATATAACCGAGTCAAAAAAAGGATATAGACTACAATAAAATATTAGGACTAGAGCAGACTCACGTATAAATGTGTATAAAATATAACTGAAAAAAATATAACACCACTGTATCTTGTTTATTAAAAAAAGTGCGAAAAGGAAAAAATTGTAGATAAGAAATGCTTGTGGATTTAAAAATAAAATTATATCTCCTGTCTTGTGGTGTATGAGTTAATGTCTCACATCTCCCTCTCGCATGAAAACTGAAATCTGTAATGTGTTGGACTTAAAATAAACTCACTTATTTTTACTGAGAAAAAACAAAGGTTGGATTTGGGAATAATTGGAACTCGAAAAGAAGTGCAGCAGCTTCGGAGACCACTGGACGAATGCGCAAAGCTGAAAACCCAAACAGATTTATTATTTTAGCTAACGCTCCCAATTATTTGGGTTAATTTGATTGCCATTTATCCGTTTGAAATTGCATTAATATTTGTTTACGAAAAGTTGTTTCTCACACTGTTTAAAGACTTCTTATAAAAAGTGCTCGTGCTGCTGCTGCTCATACAGCTAGCTGAACGTGGGTTTGGAAAACCGGTGATCCATGGATGTTGTGTTCCGTTCTCACGGTGCCACATTTCTCTCTTCCACGGAACGAGTGGTCTCTAATTAGCGACTGACCTTAGTTGCTCGTGTGAGTCGTTAAACCAAAAAAAAAAAAAAAAAGACTTTTTGCTACTTCCTACTTTGTGTTCTGTGCAGCATTTCAGAATCTGAAGCGACATTATGATGAAACGGGTTGTTTAGAGGATAAAAATCAACACAGGAGCATATAAAAGGGCAAATATTTCACTAATTTTTTATTGCTTCCAGGCATACAGAACTGTGAAGAAGTCATGCAAACCAGTGAAAAAGAGGGTAGAGGAGTGTGCTTTTGGTTAAGCGTCCAAGTTGAGGCCCTGGATTCTTGTCCAATGTGAGTAACGGCGATCTCACATTCTATATAAAATTATCTTTCTAATGATATATAATTTTATGGTATTATTCTGAACAAGACTGATTTTATGAGCCATCAAACCTTACAAATATAGATTTTCCTAAGGGATGTGGCATCGGTAGCGTTATTTTTAATACAACACAATATGAATATTCAAGAAACGCATACAGCGTATTAAATCCGTTTATTTCTTATGGTGTAGTAATCACAGAGATTCGCCAAGCTTTCGCACTCCACTGGGAGGCTTTTTCAAGGCAACGGTAGACATAAAAATGCAGGGAATTGCAACAGATAAGGAACAAAGGTGATTTTTGAAAGTAACGTGAGTGATATCACCAGCGTATTTCGTGAAATGTTTTTAGCACGTAATTACACTGTGTTCCCATCTTTTAATAACGCATGCCAAACCATTGGTAGTTCAGTAGAGATAATGTCATTGCACGCTACATTGTTGGAGAGGATTTCGACAGTTTCCCTGATGGCAGTCTTTTTAAAGTTAGTGTAAGGGGCAATTCTTCTAGTATTATTCCAAACTGGAGTGGCCGATGAATGCATGACTTCTCTAACGAGGGCTGTATTCTGCATGTCCTGGTTGATACTTTGCACGTGTTCTTTACATCTAGTGTCCAATGATCGCTTTGTCGTTCCGATATATATCTTTTCCGTGTTGTCAGGATATACCAACGGTATAGCGTACACACCCGCCTTTTCTTTTTCACACTGTCTCTCCTTGCAGCTTGATACTATATGTGATAATGGGGTCGGGGACTTCATTGCTATTAATATTTTGTATTTACGTAACAAATTATTTAACCAATATGCAAAGCCTGGGATATATGAGATGGATCCTGCGTACTTCAATGTCTTACTAGGTGATTTTCTTGTTGCTGCTGACATTATACGATTTCTTACAGTACTCTGTACTCTTACTTACTCTGTGATTACTACACCATAAGAAATAAACGGATTTAATACGCTGTATGCGTTTCTTGAATTTTCCTAAGGGTTTCCACAATTTGACCACTAGAGTATGCCACATGTCAGAGCGGAAATGACGATGAACCCTTATTTCGGTGACTTGACGTGTTCTCCGCGGTGGCTCGGGGTATCCCGGGCTCACGACAGCAGCAGTTGGTTTCGAACTCGCCACCTTCAGCCTGACCGTGCGCTCTAAAAACTAGGCTGCCTAAAATGCCCTGGGTTCTTATATCTAATAAATTCTGACTTAAGTCGATTTATTCAACATCCTCTGAATTAACCAGATTTAGTGATGCTTTTCCGACAATTCTTTATTAGATTTTAGCAAACCCACCCGTGGCCTTAAATTAGGGACAACCTTCGTTAAATCTGGAAACAAAAAATAAAAAAAAGCCTGATCTGTGCATTTTCATACCGTTAGAGAGAAGAACCCGTGTGCCATAGTCGCTTCATAATCTTCATGTCCGGCCCACATAGTCTTATAGTACCAAATTTACACAAACTGCATAATATCCTTTAATGTCAGATACATAAAACACATCACACCATCTTTTTCAAGGAGAAAAGCATCAGGATCGAAACTGCGCAGTGAAATTACATTTGCCTCGTACAATATTTACAGATATTATTGTATAGCTCTGTCACTACATTAGAGGTGGTCACGGATGTCACGCGTCCATTATATTGACGGGTACACAAATAGGGGTGCATTGGTTTGGATATGGTCGCGCTCACAGTTTGTGCCTGATTACCACACCGACCTTCAAAGCACAGGCCCTATCCGCCTCGTTTTCTAAACTTGTTTCTAGAAATCATCTAATCATTGTTTAACTCATTTATTTTTATTATCCTTTTATTTGTTTTTCTCATCTATAGAAATAGCAACTATGGTCCACTTATCAGTACAGACACGAAGTCTAGTTCGGACATAGTCATTCATGCAGTGTTTAAACAATCTGTGACATGTAATCCCTTGCCGGTGGTTGAATTCGAATCCACGTCTCCCTAAGCCAGAGACACTGTTCTCCCAACTGAACTGCGCCGGAAGGCATAGCTCTGCAAATTTTGTAAGTTAGAAGCAATAGTACGATGTGGCAAATATCGAGAATCTCTGCTTCTTGGATTGTGAGGCGTAGGTGCTGTAGACCCAAAACATCAGGCTGAGTTCGAAGAGTCTGAGAAATTATACCAGCAGGTAGAGGTAATAACTTAATAATAGCGAAGCACAAGAAAATATTAGAATAAATGATAAATGTACTAAATGTGTGGAATAATACATATAACTAGGAAAACTAATTACCATAAAGAAACAGGGAATTATGGAATAATAAAAATGGGGTGGACAGCTTTTGGCAAGTTAAAGAAGATTATGTGTAGTAAAATAAAGCCGGATGATAAAGCAAAACTTTTCAATCAGTGTATAATGCACATTACTACATATGGCGCCGAGACCTTACCTATCAAAAAAGCATCTTAGACAAATTGCAAAAAACACAACGTAAAATGGAAAGACCTCTACTAAATGTAAGACCAAAATAAAATGATTAATACAGATATAAGATCCAGAACAAATTTTTTAGGCATAGGTGAAAAGAAACTCAATTTAAAATGGAAATGGGCTGGCCATATAGCAAGAATGGAAAATAATAGATGGACTAAAGTAGTAACAGAATCGAGACCATACAAAGGAAAGAGAAGAGTGGGAAGACCAGAGGTAAGATTGATAGATGACATAAACAAAACTGCAGGAAAGCTGTTTAATAGACAAGGCCAAGACAGGAACATTTGGAAAAAGATGAGGGAAACCTATAGCCTCAATTGGTCATAAAAAGGGTTGAAAGAAGAGATAATAGTGAAAGTATAAGAATTGTTTTCAGCTTCCATATCTGTTTACTCTTTGCAGTCAGTCCCACATTCTCGTTGATTTTTGCCGCATAGCTTGTCTGAGTATAATGGTACTGATATGACAATAATGACAGCTTCCTTCGGCTTTTTGTCATATGTCTAGAGGATTCGCAGAGATGGTTACGTCTGTTTTGATCTCACGGTCTCAATATAAGTTGCATTGTACATTATTTAGAACCTAAATGGTTTGATACTTATATTATGGTACTCCTTACACTCAGTCTATGTTAATTGCTGTTGTATCACCTTAGCAAAATTGTTGTGTCGCTGCATATAATCGACATTGGCTAACGTGATGTATCCCCCCCCCGCAGATCTGCAAAGGTGTTCAATAGTCTCAATGCAGGTACCACACCATCTACATTTGCCATTTTGCAGGTCTTCCTCCAAAATGAAATTCTGTATTATTTTTCTGTGCAATCACGTTTTCTTGAACAACCTCCATAAACCCAATAGTATCTCCATATAATTTTCCGTGCTTCAGCCACCGGTTTGAGGCTTTCTTTTAAACTTCTGGTTTGTCTAACTAGTTTGGATCAGTTCCATTAAGTAGTTTTTGCTTCCCTTTTCGAACCTGATCTTCCATAGATGGCTCCTTTATTTTAGCATCAGTAGGGTGCTCTCTTTGTTTGCAGCACATATGACATCAGCAATAATATTTTCATTGCTTTTGGTGTGAAAATATTTCTCCTGTGAGCTAATTTGCGTATCGTAAATGTATTTTGTATTGACGTCTTTCTTCGTAGTTGCAACGAACGGGAAAACGACAGTGGCACAAATCACCACCAACTTCATTGTGGTAGGTGCCAAAACCCCTCCACCAAGACCATCAAGCAAGCATTAGCCAAAAAAGGCTACGGACGCCACCGACTCATTAGAGTCATATTACTAACACCACATCATCGGACAGTATGCCGTAACTGGGCGAAAGATTCTTCCGAAGACCGCACGAAGCAACGGACTCGGCATACCATCAAGGAACTTTTCTGGCTGGTGGAGGCTCAGTTATGGTTTGGGGCGCGTTAAGCTGTCACACGTTGGTACTTCTGGTACATTTATATGCATCGCTGAACTGTCCACGCTAACTCTCCATCCGTGCAGACCATCTGCTTCAGTTCATGGTCATCATGCAAACACAAGGAAATGGACTGTTTCAGCAGGGAAAGTGCGCTTCCCCACATTGCCAGGGTGACTAGAACATGGTTAGAAGACATGTTCAAATCTCCTACGTTGGGACCTTTGGTACATTTAGATGCATCTCTGAACCGTCCACGCTAACTCTCCATCCGTGCAGACCATCTGCTTCAGTTCATGGTCATCATGCAAACAAAAGGAAATGGACTGTTTCAGCAGGGAAAGTGCGCTTCCCCACATTGCCAGGGTGACTAGAACATGGTTAGAAGACATGTTCAAATCTCCTACGTTGGGACCTTTGGTACATTTAGATGCATCTCTGAACCGTCCACGCTAACTCTCCATCCGTGCAGACCATCTGCTTCAGTTCATGGTCATCATGCAACCACACGGAAATGGACTGTTTCAGCAGGAAAAGTGCGCTTCCCACATTGCCAGGGTGACTAGAACATGGTTAGAAGACATGTTCAAATCTCATACGTTGGGACCTTTGGTACATTTAGATGCATCTCTGAACCGTCCACGCTAACTCTCCATCCGTGCAGACCATCTGCTTCAGTTCATGGTCATCATGCAAACACAAGGAAATGGACTGTTTCAGCAGGAAAGTGCGCTTCCCCACATTGCCAGGGTGACTAGAACATGGTTAGAAGACATGTTCAAATCTCATACGTTGGGACCTTTGGTACATTTAGATGCATCTCTTAACCGTCCACGCTAACTCTCCATCCGTGCAGACCATCTGCTTCAGTTCATGGTCATCATGCAAACACAAGGAAATGGACTGTTTAAGCAGGGAAAGTGCGCTTCCCCACATTGCCATGGTGACTAGAACATGGTTAGAAGACATGTTCAAATCTCATACGTTGGGACCTCTGGTACATTTAGATGCATCTCTGAACCGTCCACGCTAACTCTCCATCCGTGCAGACCATCTGCTTCAGTTCATGGTCATCATGCAACCACAAGGAAATGGACTGTTTCAGCAGGAAAAGTGCGCTTCCCCACATTGCCAGGGTGACTAGAACATGGTTAGAACACATGTTCAAATCTCATACGTTGGGACCTTTGGTACATTTAGATGCATCTCTTAACCGTCCACGCTAACTCTCCATCCGTGCAGACCATCTGCTTCAGTTCATGGTCATCATGCAACCACAAGGAAATGGACTGTTTCAGCAGGAAAAGTGCGCTTCCCCACATTGCCAAGGTGACTAGAACATGGATAGAAGACATGTTCAAATCTCATTCGTTGGGACCTCTGGTACATTTAGATGCATCTCTGAACCGTCCACGCTAACTCTCCATCCGTGCAGACCATCTGCTTCAGTTCATGGTCATCATGCAAACACAAGGAAATGGACTGTTTCAGCAGGGAAAGTGCGCTTCCCCCACATTGCCAGGGTGACTAGAACATGGTTAGAAGACATGTTCAAATCTCATACGTTGGGACCTTTGGTACATTTAGATGCATCTCTTAACCGTCCACGCTAACTCTCCATCCGTGCAGACCATCTGCTTCAGTTCATGGTCATCATGCAACCACAAGGAAATGGACTGTTTCAGCAGGAAAAGTGCGCTTCCCCACATTCCCATGGTGACTAGAACATGGTTAGAAGACATGTTCAAATCTCATACGTTGGGACCTCTGGTACATTTAGATGCATCTTTGAACCGTCCACGGTAACTCTCCATCCGTGCAGACCATCTGCTTCAGTTCATGGTCATCATGCAACCACAAGGAAATGGACTGCTTGAGCAGGAAAAGTGCGCTTCCCCACATTGCCAGGGTGACTAGAACATGGTTAGAAGACATGTTCAAATCTCATACGTTGGGACCTTTGGTACATTTAGATGCATCTCTTAACCGTCCACGCTAACTCTCCATCCGTGCAGACCATCTGCTTCAGTTCATGGTCATCATGCAAACACAAGGAAATGGACTGTTTCAGCAGGGAAAGTGCGCTTCCCCACATTGCCAGGGTGACTAGAACATGGTTAGAAGACATGTTCAAAGCTCATACGTTGGGACCTTTGGTACATTTAGATGCATCTCTGAACCGTCCACGCTAACTCTCCATCCGTGCAGACCATCTGCTTCAGTTCATGGTCATCATGCAAACACAAGGAAATGGACTGTTTCAGCAGGGAAAGTGCGCTTCCCCACATTGCCAGGGTGACTAGAACATGGTTAGAAGACATGTTTAAATCTCATACGTTGGGACCTTTGGTACATTTAGATGCATCTCTGAACCGTCCACGCTAACTCTCCATCCGTGCAGACCATCTGCTTCAGTTCATGGTCATCATGCAAACACAAGGAAATGGACTGTTTCAGCAGGGAAAGTGCGCCTCCACACATTGCCAGGGTGACTAGAACATGGTTAGAAGACATGTTCAAATCTCATACGTTGGGACCTTTGGTACATTTAGATGCATCTCTGAACCGTCCACGCTAACTCTCCATCCGTGCAGACCATCTGCTTCAGTTCATGGTCATCATGCAAACACAAGGAAATGGACTGTTTTAGCAGGGAAAGTGCGCTTCCCCACATTGCCAGGGGGACTAGAACATGGTTAGAAGATATGTTCAAATCTCATACGTTGGGACCTTTGGTACATTTAGATGCATCTCTTCTCCATCCGTGCAGACCATCTGCTTCAGTTCATGGTCATCATGCAAACACAAGGAAATGGACTGTTTCAGCAGGGAAAGTGCGCTTCCCCACATTGCCAGGGTGACTAGAACATGGTTAGAAGACATGTTCAAATGTCATACGTTGGCACCTCTGGTACATTTAGATGCATCTCTGAACCGTCCACGCCAACTCTCCATCGGTGCAGACCATCTGCTTCAGTTCATGGTCATCATGCAACCACAAGGAAATGGACTGTTTCAGCAGGAAAAGTGCGCTTCCCCACATTGCCAGGGTGACTAGAACATGGTTAGAAGACATGTTCAAATCTCATACGTTGGGACCCTTGGTACATTTAGATGCATCTCTTAACCGTCCACGCTAACTCTCCATCCGTGCAGACCATCTGCTTCAGTTCATGGTCATCATGCAAACACAAGGAAATGGACTATTTCAGCATGGAAAGTGCGCTTCCCCACATTGCCAGGGTGACTAGAACATGGTTAGAAGACATGTTCAAATCTCATACGTTGGGACCTTTGGTACATTTAGATGCATCTCTTAACCGTCCACGCTAACTCTCCATCCGTGCAGACCATCTGCTTCAGTTCATGGTCATCATGCAAACACAAGGAAATGGACTATTTCAGCAGGGAAAGTGCGCTTCCCCACATTGCCAGGGTGACTAGAACATGGTTAGAAGACATGTTCAAATCTCATACGTTGGGACCTCTGGTACATTTAGATGCATCTCTGAACCGTCCACGCTAACTCTCCATCCGTGCAGACCATCTGCTTCAGTTCATGGTCATCATGCAAACACAAGGAAATGGACTGTTTCAGCAGGAAAGTGCGCTTCCCCACATTGCCAGGGTGACTAGAACATGATTATAAGACATGTTCAAATCTCCTACGTTGGGACCTTTGGTACATTTAGATGCATCTCTGAACCGTCCACGCTAACTCTCCATCCGTGCAGACCATCTGCTTCAGTTCATGGTCATCATGCAAACACAAGGAAATGGACTGTTTCAGCAGGGAAAGTGTGCTTCATCACATTGCCAGGGTGACTAGAACATGGTTAGAAGACATGTTCAAATCTCATACGTTGGGACCTCTGGTACATTTAGATGCATCTCTGAACCGTCCACGCTAACTCTCCATCCGTGCAGACCATCTGCTTCAGTTCATGGTCATCATGCAACCACAAGGAAATGGACTGTTTCTGCAGGAAAAGTGCGCTTCCCCACATTGCCAGGGTGACTAGAACATGGTTAGAAGACATGTTCAAATCTCATACGTTGGGACCTTTGGTACATTTAGATGCATCTCTGAACCGTCCACGCTAACTCTCCATCCGTGCAGACCATCTGCTTCAGTTCATGGTCATCATGCAACCACAAGGAAATGGACTGTTTCAGCAGGAAAAGTGCGCTTCCCCATAGTGCCAGGGTGACTAGAACATGGTTAGAAGGCATGTTCAAATGGCATACATTGGGACCTCTGGTACATTTAGATGTATCTCTGAACCGTCCACGCTATGTGTCCATCCTTGGAGACCATCCGGATGCGTTTATGGTCGTCATGCACCGACAGGGCAATGGGCTCTTCCAACAGAACAATGCACATTTTCATAGAACAGTCTTAACTAAAATATAATTAGAAAAGTATTCCGCAGAAGTTCCCATCCTGGAATGGCCTCCCCGTTCACTGGATATGATCCCCATGGGAAATCTTTGGGATGTTGTGGAAAGATCTGTTCGAGTATTTTATCTTCCACCCAGGAATGCGACGGAATCTTGGACATCTGCGCAGCAATCATGGGTCAAGATGCCTATGGAATGTTTTCGTTACCTAGAGAACTCAGTGCCTATCCGTTTGATTGTCCATGTATAGGCGGTAGGTGGGCGTACCCGTTACTTGACAGGTAATCCATGATTTCTGACGACTTAGCGTATATCATGTCGTATGTATCACGTAATATGTCCAGCACTATACATTGGTGAAAGATTTTATTTTGATATTTTTTTTATCAAAACTAGGCCCACGGATATCTAAGGCTAAACCTGCACACAGTTGTTGTTGCCGAATTCTAGGATACTCCTTTTTTCAGCAGCTCGGCGGGGTCCTTCATTCCACGTACACATTAGGTTTATAGCTAACTTCCTTATCCTGAAGATGATTTTACACCAGTGGCCAAAATTGTGAAAACCCTTTCGAAAATTTTTTTGTTTCTGAGATTTGATGTCTCATAACATCAGCCTTTTTTATAGAACAATACCGTAAAATTATGCATCATTATAAAGATAATTTAATCCAGAATGTAATGCAGCACACTTTTTTAAAAAATTGCATTTTAAAAGAAGTTATACACAGAACACCAATGATAAAGCGTTTTCATAATTTCTCGCCATTTCTGTTAGTACTTTGTCGGGGAACCATCGGTCGAAATTACAGCCTTACAACGGCGTCCTTTGAAGTGAACTAAGCGCTTTAGTTCATCAGGTGTTATAATGTAAAACCAATGTTGTATGATTGCTTCTATCAATTGTGCTTTATTCCTTGGTTGTTTCTAACTAATAACCCTTTAACAGGCCGGAACGTATTAACTCAGGGTTTACAAAGATGCTGAAATCAGCTTGAAAGAATATATCCGCTGTCTGAGAAGTGGGCCGAATGCTACAGAAACGAGTAAATCTGCGCATGAGAAACAGTTGCTTATACTTTGCGTTTGTCATTCTAAATGGTCATTTACGGGTATGATTGCCATTATTACTTCCTGTCTGACTACTTTTTCCTCTAAGAATGCTAAGGAAAGGGGACATCATGCCACTGGGTAGAAACTGAGTACATCGTTTCTACCCAGTGGCATGATGTCCGTGACAGGGGGAGTACTGCTTCTGAATAATTCCTTGGGTAATGGAACAGAGAATAAAGGACTATAACGGAATCCGGCTACATACTGCAAGACTATAGACTGTAAGGGACCACTTACAACCAGCGACAGATTTATAGTCGCTACCTCGGAGATGAAAGAAGGAAAGGAATTGTTTTGCCATATCTTTTGGTAATACACTGTCACTATGAGAACACTTCTGTTTGAGGAGCGCAGGAAAATGTGAGCAACTTTTGGTTCGGCCGCTTAAAGGATTAATAACAAGTTTCTTTAATCGACTCCACAGATTTTTTATTGAATTCAGGTCAGGACTATCGCCTGATGATGTTAGCAGTGTAATACGATATTCCTGAAACATTTTTTTTTCTTATTTGCACATAGCAGCAAAATGACAAGGAGCTGAATCCTGTTGAAATATACCGAGTGATTCAGCTAAGCATGTACACACTTCTAGGAGGGCTAGGTTGCACAAAGGCAAATCGGAATCACATAGCAATGCAGGGTCGAAAACGCCATCTTTATGCCCTAGTGTACAGCAAGAACGAGAAATGAAAGAGGAGCACGTAAGAGAACAAAATACTTTTTATTACTCACAAGACATTTGCGAAATGCATTGAGGTTACAGAAGGTGTTTAAAGTTGCTACCATGAGCTGTAACACACGCTTGACATCGTCGGCGCATGGAATCACGTACTTTTTGGAAAATTCCTGGCGTGTCTCGGACTTCCGAAGCAGCTACAGAGATGCGTGTTACAAGGTCCTCATCACTTTCAAAGCGGGTGTCTTACACCATCAGTCCTTTGATGTAACCCCAGAAGGAGTAATCAAGGCATGTTACGTCAGGCGATCTTACAGGCCAATGAACGGGATCACCACGCCCGATCCACTGATGTCCAAATGTCACGTTTAAATGATGACGAACGTCATTGGTGAAATGTGCGGGGGGGGGGGGGTCCTATCGTGCTGGAAACACATTGCACTGCGCAGCTACTGAGGGAACTGTTGTTAATTC
The DNA here is from genome assembly GCA_039090855.1 of Macrothele yani. NCBI lineage: Eukaryota > Metazoa > Arthropoda > Arachnida > Araneae > Macrothelidae > Macrothele > Macrothele yani. Next base: position 103,724,530 of record CM076991.1, on the reverse strand, counting down.
AATAGCTCTGATGCAGCCGTGCAAACACTTGATGGTTTGGCATTCGTCTCATCGGGTACCGTTTCTGGTATAGTCACATGGCGGCTCGTCCGTTTGCAGTCCACTGCTCAGTTTGCGAGGTGCATATCAGTCATTTCAGCGTTCGTGAACTCAGCCATCCTACTACCTCTGCGGGCGGTTTACAAATGACGGTATCCTGAAAGAACGTGTGTGCAGTCTCGCGGCCGAACAACGCCATCTACCGCATGAAGATGGCGTTTCTGACCCTGCATTGCTATGTGATTCCGATTTGTCTTTGTACAACCTACCCCTCCCAGAAGTTTGTACACGCTTAGCTGAATCACCCTGCATAGGTTTTATTATCCTGAAAAATATCACGTGCCGGAGGCTTCAGTTTCGGCTCAAGTATATCAAAAATGTATTTTTTGTCATTTAAAGAACCGTTTATCAACCAAATTCCGCGCACAACTGTTGCTGTCATACAACTCCAGTTCACAACACTAACTGGATGCTTTATGAAGCTGTAATGCATTCAATCAGCAAATATTCTCCATTTTTTCTTGTTACATACTTTATTCCATCAGTACCAAATGGATATTCTGGTCTCATCACTACAAATTACTCTGTCCCACTGTTCCTCAGACAGATTAACAAGGTTTTTAGCAGATTCTAATCTTTCTTGGGGAAAAACGAGAAGTGGCTTTTTCCTTGGAATTCCAGAATTTAAACCAGTCTTTCGGTCTCGTCTAACAAAAGTTCTATAGCACTCATCTTCAAACCGTATTGAGACAATTCATTTTTAATTGACTCCGATGATTGTCGTTTGTCAATGAAACAGAATATTTTAATTCTTCTATCACCACAACCTGTTCTGAACCTTCTCTTGCCTTTACCAATTTGATTTTGAATTAACAGAGTCTGCTGATACCTCTGCCACAGTTTAGAAATACCTCCTTTGGTTAGATTTCCGCCTACTTTTCTCATAAGTGCAGATTTCTTCACGCAAACTTAGTATTTTACATCGCTTTCCAGGTGATTAGTCAACTCTTTTCACCATGTTTGTCACATTACTACGTTACACAGCTACGTTATCAGGGAATAGAAAAATTATTGAAAAAATCAGTTCCCAACTTGATCGCATTCACAAAACTGAATAAGAGCTTTGTTCTTAGCTCTGATACCTATAATGAGAGCTGACTCATACCAACACCTTATTGGTCCCATTTTGCCTCATAATAACACATCATTGGCTCTCAAAACAATCAGTATCATTGGTCAGGTTTGAGTTAAGGAAATCCACATCTTGTTACATGAGGCGGTAATATTTTAAATTATCTTTCTAATTATATACACTATATTGACAAAAATCACAGGGCACCTAGAAGAGAAACACAACATAGCATTTGTTGACAAACATTAGTACGGTGTCGGTCCATCTTTGGCTTTAATGCATGCACTCACCCTTCGAGAAAGTCTTTCGACAAGGTTTTGGAACAAAGCGATAGCTATGTGCTTCCATTCTGTACATACTCCTGCCGCTAACTGTTGCCTGGTAGAAGGCCTTGGTTCCAAACTTTTTATGCGGCGCTCTAATTCATCCCATAAGTGCTCTATGGGATAAAGAACAGGGCTCTCTGCTGGCCAGTCCACACACGATACGGAATTATCGTCAAACCACGTCGTAACAGTCCTTGTTTATGGCTCGATGCATTATCCTGTTGGTGCAAACAAGGCTCGTTCCATAGTATTGCCACAGAGTTGGTAGGGCGTAATTGTCCAGAATATCAAGGCAGACGTGCTGGTTAACAGGTTTGTCCACGATAACCAATGAGCTGGGACCATACCACGAAAATCACCCCCACACGAGTTCACTGCCAGCTCCAAACTTGACCGTAAGAACAGTACACTGTGGTAAATAGCATTTTCTCGGCTGCCGCCATACCCACACACTGCCATCAGACTGATAGATGGTGCATCTGGATTCATCAGTCCAAAGGACCTGTTACCATGGTACACGATAAATGTTCTTTACGCAATGCTAAACGACGAGTAGCATTCCGAGTGGAGATGAAAGGCTTATGAGCAGCCGCACGACCACGGAAACCCATGGAATGAAGTTCTCTGCGAATGGTACGTGTACATACTGAGGTTCCAGCATTTTTACTCATCTGTATACTAAGGTCTTGTGCAGTACTCCGTCGATTAGCTGTAACGATTCTCCTGAGGATTCGACGTCCTCTATCACTGATTTTCCTTGGTCTGCCGGTACGTTTTGCTGCTTCAGGCACGCCACGTGTCTTCCACTTATTCAGTACATCCAAAACAGTTGACTTGGGTATGTTTAACTCTTTAAGCGGCTGGAAGAAATTAACTCTGGGTTAGCAAAATGAGCCGAAATCAGCTCGAACGAATATGTATTCGCTGTCTACGAAGTGGTCCGTATGTGGTTGGAGCCAGTGAACGTGCTCAACAGAAAGCGTTGCTTTCCCCTGAGCTTTGCTGTTCAAAGTGGTTATTTCGGGGAATGATTAACACTAATCCTTTCCGAATGATTACCTGCTAAAAGGGCTTAACAATGGCGACGAACTTAAGGCAGAAGAGAGAACATATTTGAGTCATTCTCTGCTCCATGACCTAAGGCATGTGAGGGGGACTAGCACTTCCCAGTCATGACTTGCGTCATGGAACCAAGAAGAGAGGACTGAAGCTTACCACCCGTTGACTAGAGCTTATCATGGTATCAGGTTTATGTTCAGTACTGCGGAGATGAAATGGGGAAACGAACTGCTTTGCTCTCACTTTCGTAAAATTAGACCAGGTGAACAATTCTGTTTGGGGAACTCATGAGATTTTGATAACCATTTGGTTCAGATTCATCGGCCGCTTAAAGGGTTAAACGCCTCTCGGTTTCTCTTATGGGCAACCCACTAATATATCACCCAGGAATCTTTCCTTTCTCGAAGTCAGTTCTCTCCCGCTGCTACATTTTCACTCAACCTCACAGTGCGATATGATCGCTGTCAGCTGCAGTCTTGTTTTTATAACGTTTGTAGCTGTACAACGCATCTTAACAACGCAGCGGATCCGTTCATTTGCTTTTGAATGGGTTTCCGGTGACTTTTGTCAATATAGTGTATACGTTTATGGTATTATTCTAAAAAAGGCTGACGTTTTGAGCCATCAAATCTTAGAAATACAAATTTTTCTGAATTTTTCCAGAATTTCGCCGCTAGTGTATTTCACGTGTCAGTACGGAAGTAGCGGAGAAGCCGGTTAAAGCACATTGGACCCAAGTCAGACTAAATAGTCATAAGCCATGGCTCAGACCACTACGCCCGCGGGGCGGCGTAGTGTTTTTCGCCAAATCGCTATGAATGCGAACATTTTATAACCAAAATTCACGACTAAATGGGCAAAATGTAAATGTTAACGATGCGATGACACGTCTAACGAAATCCCGTTAACATATAACGAAATTTCGTGTTGTTCTACGCATCAATAAAAAGGACGAGTACCTCTGCTTTTCCAGAACATTTCATGACGATTATGCTTAACAAATCATCATGCCTGCGTTCTGGATTCGTGCAGCAGAAACACAGGCTTTAATCTGCTTCAACTAGCATTTCGTATACGACACCTTCAGTTCCGTGTGCACGACAACCAATGAATTTCTGGCTTTTGATTCAGCATTATGAGATATTTTGTATGTTTAAAAAACTTTACGAAGCCAGATTGAGAAACAAATTTGAACTACTAAAATTCAGGAAATAGAACGCTTTTACTTTTAAAAATTCGCTGGTTATATATAATATGAAATACGTAAATAAGCATAATTATATATAATATATATTAGGGGTATGCAAAAGTTTCCACCGTTTTAAGGAGAAAGGAGACAGGAACAATCAGGAAACCAGTACTCATTTATTCAACGAAATATTGGCCGTTAGCATCAATGACCTTTTGCCATTTTTCAGTCAACAAATAAATGTCCCTGTGATAGAAGAACTCGGGTTTTGAGCTGAAGAACGCAGTGACGAAATTTTCCACCTCTGGAACTGTGGTAAACCGCTGTGGTCTAGGATATGTTGCATAGAGCGAAGGTGATGAAAGTCTGAGGGTGCAATGTCCGGAGGGTAAGCCGGGTGCTGTAAAACCTCCCAGTGTAACTGCTCCAGGGTTGATTTCGTGGTAGCACCGAAATATGGCCTGGCATTATCGTGTAACAGGATGACTGGGCGGCGTCTTTTACCTGTCGATGGGCGTTTTTGCACGATTGCGGCGTTCAGTTTCATCAACTGCTCGCTACATTATTGTGCAATGATTGTTTCGCCCAGTTTCAACAGTTCGAAGTACAGCATTCCGTGCATATCCCACCACACACATAACAGCACCTTTCCCCCGTGGATATCCTGTTTTGCAGTGGATGTTGATCGCTGGCCTGGGTCAACTCAAGATCGCTTGCGTACGGGGTTTCGCACTAGACCCCTTTTCCATCCCCGGGGAGAACATTCCACAAGAAATTCTTCCCTTAAAACCTCTTTAGCAACGACATGTAAATGCCCTACCGTTGACTAATATTAAGCTCCGTTAAAGTATACGGAACCCACTTACCAATCTTCTGTATCATTCTCAAGGCCTGTAGATGCCGTGCCATCGTCGATTGAGCCACTTTCAAACGTTCCGCCAGTTGCGTGGTCGATTGAGTGGCATCCTCTTGCAACAGCGATACCAGCTCCTCGTCTGCGAGTTCCTGCGGTGTACCTGCACTTGGCTTGTTTTACAAGCATTAGATCACCTTTCTTAAACCTGGAAAACCCTTCTCGATACGCCCGCTCGCCCATAACCGTTTCGTCATACGCCTGACATATTGAACCGTATGCTTCACTCGCACTTTTCCCTAAATTAAACATGAATAACAAACAGTGCCGCAAATGAACTTTATCTACCGCCATGCTTGGCTTCATGTACAAACTGACAACACGGGTCGCCGGCCGGTTAGAACACTACAGCCCCCACTGGCGGGGGCGGCGGAAACTTTTGCATACCCCTAATAGTAGGTAAATAAACATGATTTCACAGGTACATTTCTTCCTAAAGTTTTAGAGATCTATAAACTCTGGAAATAAAATCAATGAAATATAATGAAACAGCAGCTATAGTATTACATGATTTTATTTTAATCGCAAAAGTATTCTGGTAAGCCTTTCACTTTTGCAAAAATAATTATTCCTTCATTACTCATTGAGTTTTTTTTCCTTTTTCGATATCAGAAGGATGCTCTTCAAACTCAAAAAAATATTGGCGACTTGTTTTCACAACTCATTTTCGAAAAATCATCTTCGTGATATTTCAGTGTTGTCAAAAGTAGCAAAAAAAAAGTCGAAAATAAATACCAAAAATGTTGACTTCGTCAACACGAATCCGTCCGAAAGCACCCATGCACTTAATTCCTTAGCATTTCTTAATAATTCTCCAATGCCTTACCTTAATAGGGGAACAACTGTTACTTCTACGTTTTCTCTAAAGTGCGATTTCTGAATTTATATTCTGCCATTTCTTGTAATACTACGAAAGGCTCGTACGTCCCCTCAGCAATTTGATTTAGAGCAGAAGTGAAATTTTGTAGGCGGTGACTTGAAATTTAGAGATACGCCACAGGCTGAGGCGTTCAGTTTCATTAATGACATACTGAAATTACACGAATTATAGGCAGGAATATCTAAAGTTAAATGTTTAATAGGATTATCTGTACATTACGTTGCTAATACTTGTAAATTGAATTTCCCAGAAGTAAGTCTGGGGATGCTCTCAGAAGTTAATTAAACTGATAGGAAACAATGTTCCAAGAGAGTATCCATGTACTTGCTTTCCTTCATTGCCAACAGACAGGCTCTTTCATCTTAGGGTTGATGTATACGTGCTTAATTACAATCAATCTTCCGAGAATTGTGACTTATACTATTTATTAATAACCTGCATCTGATATGGTTCATCACTCGTTTCGCTAAAAGCCTTGATATTCATGTGAGATGCTTAACTTAGATGAAGTTTCTCTACCAGCTTAAATGAGTTAGCGTTCTTCATGCTGTTAACAGGTCATTTCCTGAGTTTCAAATAATTTTCTGGCAAAAGTTTCTTTAACACTTTTCTGCAAAAATTCTTTAAACCGGAAGAAGATAGCGCCAGTCTTTTTCTAGTATATAATTAAAATTTAAGCAAGAAAACTGTTCCCTGAATCGTTGGGGGTAATAATTTTTATTGAAATTTTTAAAACACAAAAGCCACATTTCCCTTCACCTTACAGGAAATCCTCGTCGGCATGAAAATCAAAAATAATTTCTAAAAATAGAACAGCAGAAATAAATATTTTACGTCGCATAATTTCATTTCATTTCATTTATTTCATTTTAGTTGTCGCATACAAATTACATAAATTAATGGAAGGTGTTATGGAGCAGATCAGCAACAACAGGGATGAACAGAGGGAAAAGGCCAGATGGGCCTAACTAGCCCTCTTCTCCCAAAACAATAATCCTGGAAACAAACATCAAGTCAAGCAGAAATAATAGTGATTGGCAGCAATGAGAGACAGTCATCATTATAATCTCAAGTTAACTGCCGAAGCATTTCCATCCAATATTGTTTTATATTGTAAACTAAAACAATACCACTTAAGAATTTACCAGATAGGTAAAAAGTCCGTATAGTTATGTTTAGCATTAAGATTGCCAGTAATATCAAACATTAGTTTGTTTAATGATTCAAGGATTACAATCATTGTTATTAATATATAATATTAAATTTAAGAACTTGTAAGCACAGTGACTGTTCCAATATATTTATAAAGTAGCTGCTACCTATATAGAAAAAAAGAATAAAAATTTACAATGAGGCTGATAGTAATAAATATTGTGTTTAAGGTTTTTCTTAAATAAAAAATGTTATTTAGGTTTGTTAAATCACCAGGCAAAGTATTCCAAAAGGTTGGTCCAGCATAATTATTAATTAATGAAACGAATATGATATTAATATAAATGCATCAATGCATACTCTGCTTTGTTTTTCTTTTAAATATATACAAAGAATTGCCTTTACACCAAAATTAATCTTCAAAAGCAAATTCCCTTTTTTGCTCTTTGTACGTCTCGTAAGTCTTTTTGAAAAAAAAAAAATCTTCGTTTATTCTTACTAAAATATTCACAAAATCGTTAGTTTCTTTTGAATAAAATGCAAATGAGTTCTGTATGAATTTTGACTGCAATTTTACTACCTGTTTGAGTTAAATTGAGAAAGTTGACACCGAAAGTTCGGGTGTAATGAGCACGTCTTTTGAATCCGTTCTGACACGAATTTAATTTATCAAAGCTATTCAAAATTAATGGAACCGGTATGAAGAACAATAGCATCTGACCGAGAAAAGAAGTTTTTCGATCAGGTTTTTAATCCCGCAGATATTGCTGTAAACGGGATCGTGAACTTACCCCATCTGGTTGCAGACTTGTGCGTTAAGAAAAATTTGAAATTTTATGAGAAACATTTCGCAGCGGAAACGCTCTCCAACGAAGAAATATTTTTTCAAATCGAATTCTTAAAAACAGAGATATCGACAAATATAAGACATGCATCCACGCCCTATGGCGGGAAAAATGTGTATTATTTTAAAGAGAAAGTGTTCTCAAAAGGTTTTTCTATGTCAGCTGTATCGGCCAAGGAAATAATTTTTTTAAGTCGAGTTTTCAGGAGCTCTGATTTTGCTGCAAATACATCAAAAGCCAAATATTAACACTTGCGTCTCCTGGTGGCCGAACTATTATTTACAAAATATTAGAAATTGTAGGAAAACATTTCTCATCAGGAACTGTATGTGATGCAGAAAGAAATTTTCAAAGCGGAGTTTTAGAAGCAGAAATATCGGAGAAAACGCAATTTACCTTAACGTTTCCAAGCGTAAAGTCTACGAGTTACTTGAAAATTTTGAAATTATATGAAAAGTATTTCACACATGAGACCCTAACCAACAAAGAAAAAAATTTTTCAAATCGGACTGTTGGAAATAGAGATACTGACAAAAATAAGATGTACGTCTACGCCCGCTGGTGGAGAAACCATGCAATATTTTAAAAAGAAAATATTCCAAAAAGGTTTATTAACGTGAGTGACATCGGTCCACGAAAGAATATTTTTAGTCGAGATTTTAGAAGCTCAGATTTTGGTGCAAATACATTAGAAGCAAAAAATTAGCACTTACTACCTCTGGTGGCCAAACCATTCTTTACCAAAAATTAGAAAGTATATGCAAAAGATTTCGCATTAGGAGCTGTAACCACTGAAGAAAGAGATTTTCAAATCGGAATTTTAAAAGTAGAGATATCGGGGGAAACGCAATTTACTTTTAAGCCGCGTATCGGAAAACCTATACGTAACTTTAAAAAGTGAATATACCTAGAGTACTCTTCGACGTAAATGGAATCGAAAGGTAAAGGAATTTTTTCAATCGGATGTTTAGAATCAAATATATGGAATAAAACGTATTTTGAATTCGATATCATTTGCATTAACGCCCTATAGCGGCAAAATTGTACATCGTAAAGAAAAAACGAAATAAAGGATCATCATTCGCATATTTCAAGCTTCCCAATGCAAAAAGAATTTTTCAAATCGGACTAATAGTTGCAGAGATATGGTGTCCACAGATTGACGGACGGACAAACCGATAACATAAGCACGATCTTTTTTTTGCAAAAGACGTGCTGAAAATGTTTTAAAGACTTCTTGTGTCATAGCTTCAGTTTGGATGTAGCTATGATTAAACCTCTCGAAGTATATCATCAAAGATTTTACATATTGAGTCTCCGTACTTTTTTTACCTGCTTTCATGTATTTCACGCGCGAATTATGATTTTATGAAATGTTTTGCTTTCTAAGAGAAACAGGGACACAGCAGAATTATGCTATTTTCGGAACAAACCTACACTCACTAAAAACGAAACATCAGAGATAAAGGTGATGGGCAGTTGACATGGGAATCTCCCACGCAGAATGGAACCTAACGTTGGCGATAAATAGGCTGCCATCAGTGCTTCCCAACAGTGTCTCGCAATCGACGAACATGGGTAAATATGGTGATATGAGCGACTTTCGTCGTGGACACATTGTCGGCGCAAGACAGATGGGTCATTCTATCTTCGAACTGGTAAGAACCATAGAGTTTCCGAGAGGAACCGTATCAAGGGTGTACCGCGAGTATACCATCGACGGACGCACCAGCGATCAGAGAGCAGGCGGTGGCCTACCGCACGTAATTAATGACCGGGGTCGACATAGACTATCAAGGCCCGTACAGACTTGGCAACTGCAACGCAAATCACATCTAGGCTAAATATTGGATGCCCAAGCAGCGTCAACGAGCGAACGGTACAGCGCATATTGCATATCCTGGGAGACAGGAGCCCTGTGAAACTGTTGACTACTCGTCAGCTCATGGGACACATTAGGTCTCTTAGGGTGATCACAGACACACACGTTTGAGTGTCACGCCAGCAAATGAGAGAGATTTGTGTTTTTGTGTCTGAGGCGGCATGTAGCGTGGAGTGAAGAGGATTTCAGGCAGGCATCGAGGAGTTTTACTCCACGCTACATGCTGCCTCAGGTACAAGACTCCAGTTTGCTGGCGTGTCACTCAAACGTGTCATTCAAACCTGTGTGTGCTTGTGAACGACTTTGGTATTCCTGGAGAGGTCCTGAACCGCTGTGCGCTACCAGAATGCGCTGGCGGATCACATACACGTTTTCATGGCCTTCGCGCATTCTGCGGCCGATGGTCTGTTTCAGTAGGACATTGTGCCCCAACCACCACTCACCTGGTCCGCAATCACCTAGGCATGGCTCAAGGAACACTCATCTGAATTTGGAATCATCCAGTTGCACCCAAGGTACCCGGATTTAAACATTCTGGAAGTTCACTCGGATACCGCGGAGAGGAAGTAAATGTCAGCACGGGCCTTAATTTGGAAATCCCGGCCCGTATATTTTTCCTGTTTCCAAGCACCGGGCAGGCCCGTGAAATTTCAACAATTACTAAAACACGAATTTGACACCTGGTGCACTCGCGGTCATTAGACTCCTGATGAGTTTTCGTTTTCTTAATTGCTACAGGTATTCTATTACAAGAAACGTCAATTCGGAATATTTCTGTGACTCTGTATAAGTCACGTGACGTCTGAGGAGGATACTCAAAAATACTGCATGTAAACGACAATTTCCACGCCTTTCAATTTTTCTGGGTTTTCAAATTATCATTGCCTACAGCCGGACCCGGAATATCCTTGGAGATAAGGAGGGGGGGGGGAGGTTAATTCGAAAAATTTGAAATATCCAGAATTATGAGTCCGATCGTTCTGCTTTACATTGCCTAAAAGCACCTATTCACCGAAAGTGATTTTTTCGCGAAAGTATTTCGCTTTCTTAAACTCCATAATAAGTATGGAAGATAATTTATCAGCAACATTGAACTGAGCATATGCTAAGGAAAGCAACGACAGACTGCCCAGCTAACTTCTGCTAAAACTTCTGTGACACTAACAGTGTCACAGAAGTTTTGAAAACGGCTAGGCTGGGATACCTAAGGGTTCGTTTGCCATCTGCTGACTCCCTGAGAGTACAAATTGGAAAAATACGCCCCAGATTTATACACAGAAGTAAGTTTCTCCCAGCCCATTTCTCCCAGGCAATTTAAGACAACTTAAAAGCTTTTCACACATATCGAGAACAAAGCGCCGCCGACCAGAACAATAAAAAAGATCGTCTGCGAGCGGGTGGCTTGGTTTATAACTGCTGCAGTTAATAGCCTACCCTGAAGCATGAGAGGAGGGTGGAAGTTAGAGAGAGAGAGAGAAAGGACCACATTCACATTGAAAACCCAAGGGAGCTGACCCACTCCAATTGTTTTGTAGGAGGGGAGGGTATCGCAAAACTTCTATTTTTTCCAACAGCGGAAGTTATTCAATCTTATCCTGCTGCTGTATGTTGTGCGATTTCCAAACGAGAAAGACACCGTACAGCGATTGTTTTGCTAATAAAAAAACTGCTCGGCTCGTGCCTGTTTCACACTAAATATTGAAGGCCCGGGCCGTGCCCGTTTTCCCAAATCAGAAATGAGCAAAAAAAAAGCCCGACCCGGCCCGGGACCATACAGACCTCTAAGAGGAACATCAAATCCATGGATCCTGGAGCGACGTATCGGGCGGATTTGCAAGATAATACTGCAACATGCGTGTCTTCTGTTATTACCTCCGGCATCTGCAAGAGTCGCTGCTTCGGTGTTATAACGAAGTAAATTTTTCCGTCATTTTTGGTCCACGCCGGGGATCGAACCCGAGTCCACTTATTCCGGAATAAGTCGCTCTACCAATTGAGCTACGCGGACGTTCGTTCTGACTGCTACCTGCCTTTATGTCGTGTGCGTCCTGCGGGCAGGTACGTCACCCCTCCCCCCCCCCCCCCGAAAGAGGGCCGGGGCACGGCCCACGGGTCAGCCGCGATCATGAATCGTCGTAGGCAGCCATCCGCTGTAGAACGTGCACTTGAGAACTCCCAGTCAATCTGGTGTGTGGAATGCAGCGTCACACATTTATTTTTCGAAGCGCTGAAGAAGGGATTCTCTTATTTTTCCTATCTCGCGGTGTGGAAAGAACATCACACCATTGCGAGATCTTGAACGGCCGGGTCATCCGGGAAGTTCGGGCGCCATTATAACGAAGTAAATTTCTCCGTCATTTCTGTCCACGCCAGGATTCGAACCCGGATCCCCTCATTCCGGAATAAGTCACTGTACCAATTGAGCTACGCGGACGTTCATTCTGACTGCTACCTGCCTTTATGTCATGTGCGTCCTGCGGACAGGTACTTCACAGTGTGTACAGGCTGTTATTCGCCCTAGAGAAGAGGACAAACACGCTATTAGGTAGGTATATCTAAGGTTTTGTAGGTATAGTGCATATTTACAATAACAATTTTCAAGATAATTAAAATGTTTTTGTACGGTTTCCAAATATAGCCCTTTGGCTTCATTCTCTGGAGAGAAAATGTGAAAGGTAGTTCAAAACCCTTTTCCAATTTAAAAAAAATATATATTTTTTTATATCCAATCTTTGGTTAGCTCTGAAGTTCGCGGCTTTTATTGAAAGCTGTTGGTATGAATAACGTGATCAAAGCCAGATGTTATAAATTATCAGAGGCATCATGTTTGCTACATTTTTGTCTGGAAGGACATTCATTCAAGAATGAAATACTGCGACATGCAGTAAAAAGACATTTAACACTCTTGATGCACGGGAAACCGTATATCGATAGAATAATTTTTAACATATTTTTTTTCACTTTTTCTTTAGGGGAAGCAAGGCGAACCTTTGTTCGATCTCCCATATTGGATTTACATTAACGGTGTTCAAGACCACATCTAAGTAAGGTGTTCTTCCTCTAATTCCTCTCGATATTAAATCTTCCCGGAAACGCTCAATTAATTCGCCCGCCTATTAAAGCGCCATTTCATTTAATACCCTCACCTAAACCCCGATCAAAGCGATTGATTAACAGCTACTGTGACCTCTTTTCCTATGGAAAATAAATTACCCCCTTTTAAAATGCAGCTGACATGATTACGCTGCTTTAAAACTTGAAATTTCACTTTATTACTAATAATGACTCAAAAGAAAAGTATTGGAACATGCTAAAAATCGATCCTGATTCATGACTGCGAAAGATCGCATTTTATGAAGCAATTTTGATTATAAAAAACATCTCCCGGAGAGAATCCCCACGCGTTTCCTCTTATTCATCGTTATAAAAAAATTCTGCCCAAAAGAAATTGTTCATGAATTACTTGACAACGGTCTCATAAGAAAGAGATTTAGAATACATCTTGTTTGAAGTAAAACTGGCGGCTAAATTATCAAGTGGAGCAAATTATTCTCCTCAAAGAGGAAAAAATGTGGTGTTATTGCTGTCTTGAGTGGGATAACAAAAGATTAAATCATCTTTTCCACTTTTTTTAAGCTTTGGCACCAAGGAATCTCTTTTTTTCACCTCTTTGTATATCTGGGTGATCATTTTAATAAAGTTTTCTATTAGGTCTTATGAAGTTAGCCACTCGTGCGTAGTATGGTTATGGAGTAACGTAAAGTAAACGTTCAATAAATCCAAAACGTCTCATTCTCGCGGTTTCCATTTTTAACGATTTCGTGCCATTACTCTTTAACTTTTCCCCTGTAACTTCAAAGCACTTATCGCCGCACCGGTGGAGCAGTGGTCTAAACGCTGGCTTATGACTACACGTCCGTGAAAAGGCCCGGGTTCGAATCCCGTTGAGGCATGGATGTTGTGTTTATCTTACGGCCCTGCCTCTCTCCCTTCCCTGGAGCCAGTGACCCTAAATTAGGGACAGGCGAGTGCTTATAGTCCATTGAGTTGCTCACGGTGGTCGTTAAACCTTCAATCGAAAAATTAAAAAAAAGGCACTTATCGTGTCTTTATTTCAGATGTGTTTTTCCTTAGCTTACACTTACATGTCAGTGCATTGAAGTCATTTTTTTTAATAAGGAGGTTTAACAAACACCGTGAGCAACTCTGTGAGTTATAAGCTGTCATACGTCCGGAATTCAGGGCCACTGGTTCCAGGGAAGGGGGAGAGCCACTGCCTTTAGGCAAACACACCATACATGCCTTACCTAGTATTCAAACTGCAGGTCTGTACAAGCCTGGCCCCTCCCCTAAAGCCCGAGCCCAAGCACGCCATCTGGGAAGACCTGCACTGGAAGGTTTGGTCTGTACGTGTTGGGCCCGTCCGTGAAGCGCGAGCCCGATTTGGCCCTCTGATCAGACCTCTACTATAAGGTTTAGTCTGTAAGGGCCTGACCAGTCCCGTAAAGCGTCAACCCGACTCGGCCCTCTAGCTAGCCCTGTACTAGAAGGTTTAGTTTGCACGTGCCTTGTTCGTCGCGTAAAGCGCAAGCCCAACTCAGCCATCTGGCAAGACCTGTTTTGGAAGGTTTAGTCTTCACGGGCCAGACATTCCCCGTAAAGCGCGAACCCGAATTAGCCATCTGGAAAAACCTGTACTGGAAAGTTTAGTCTGAACGGGCCTGGCCCGTTCCGTAAAGCGCGAGCCCAAACCATCCATCTAGCAAAACCCGTAATGGAAGGTTTAGTCTACACGGGTCTGGCCCGTCCCGTAAACCGCGATCCCAAAGCAGCCCTCTGACCAGACCTGTACTAGAAGCTTTAGTCTGCAGGAGCCTCTCCCGTTCCGTAAAGCGCGAGTCGAACCAGACAGGAACTGTACTGGAAGGTTTAGTCTGCACGGTTCTGGCCCGCCTCGTCCCGTGAATCGCGAGTCCGGCAAAGCTCTCTGGCTACACTTGCATTAGAAGGTTTAGTCTGCACCGAACTGGGCGTCTCGTAAAGCGCGAACCCGAGCCAGCCATCTGGCAAGACGTGTACTGGAAGGTTTAGTATGCACGGGCGTGGCCCGTATAATAAAGCGCGCGCCCGAGCCAGACCTATGACCAGACCTGTACTGAAAGATTTAGTCTGTGCGGGCCTGGCCCCTCCCGTAAAGGGCGAGCCCGAACCAGCCATCTGGTAATACCTGTACTGGAAAGTTTGCATTTTGCTCCTGGATCAGAGAAAAAGATTTTAACTCACAAAATGAAGTCTGAATTGTTAAATAATCAGACGGGGAAGATCACTGAGTGAAACGAAAGACATGAAACTACATCCTCCATCGGATCCGTTGACGACTGAAACCGACAAGCAGGTTTGTAAGATGAATGTCTGAAATGGACAGTTTTTAAAGTTTGAAATCAAATTTCATTTTCACTTCATTGTCTTTAATTTCTTTTAGCATTTTAACCGTGGCAGCTGTTCACATTTTAGTAACTTCCCTATACCCAATTATAACACACGATGCAGTAGCTTCACGGTTTTGATAGATTTTTTTAAATTCATATTAGGAAAGAAAACTCAGTTATGACCACTTATACCTAGAACTGCGGCGGCGGTCAGTTTTACTGCTATCAACTTTTTGTGACAGTTACTTAGGATTTGACCTTAGTCAGAGTCCTTGGATGTCATACAACGCTTTTCATAGCTTTGTTTATGTAAGCAGAGTCGCGACTAAAATACGTGGCATTAGTTTCTTTTTCGATAAACATTCACATAATCAAACCTTTCAGCTCCACAAAACCAGATAAATGAGCTTCTGGCGCTATTCTATAACGGCTATCAGGAAATTCGAAGTTCTTGTTTACGTATTTGGGGATCGAGCTACTTTGTTCATATTTAACTGTGGAGGAAGAAGTGCGTTTATTTTTGTAACAGAAGTAGGCACTCAGGTCTAAACCCATCTGTGTCAGGAATTTTCTACGACGAAAGACACATGTCTTATCCTCTTATTCCGTTAACTACACTGTTAGAGCCGCCCCGGTGGCGCAGTGGTCTAAGCGATGGCCTCTGATCACTCGTCCGAAAGGTGTCCGGGTTCGAATCCCGGTTAGGCATGGATGTTGTGTTTGTCTTACGGCACTGGCTCTCTCCCTTCCCTGGAACCAGTGACCCTAAATTAGGGACGGGCGACTGCTTATAGCCCATTAAGTTGCTCACGGTAGTCGTTAAACCTCCAATCAAAAAAAAACTACACTGTTAGAAATTTTGAGGTATGTTGCGCCAAAAAGTGGTGCTACTCCACTGCACCACGTTCTGAGAAATGATACACCAATATGTGGTGCAAACAAAACGGAACGATATGGTGCAATTTTGCTCCCCGTTATGGTACAAGGTTGCACCATGTTGTTGGGTTTTGTTTGCACCACACAATGGTGTATCATTTCTCACAAAATGGTGAAGCTGGCGTAGCACCACTTTTTGGTTCAACATACCTCAAACTTTTTAGCAGTGTATTGAGGTAGTTCATTTCTGAATGGAAGTTGCGTTTATCCAAATGAAGCATTGCATTATTTTCGGTAAGTCGCTGAGAACACGAGATGTAATCCTGAAACAAGCCGGGTCATAAACTAGGAAACCTGAGGCGATCTGGTCGAGGACCTAGCTCTGTAAAGTTTGAATTCAGGTAGGGCGGGGCTTTCCAAATTTAAGCCTGTGCAGACCGCTAATTCGGACCTGGACCCATCTCAGACGAATGATTAGATGCCAACGCCTCGTACCACTCAGCTGCCTAAAAGACGCACTGAAGTTATATGTCCTTAGTGTCAAGACTGGCGTATCTGGAGCAAAGACATGAAACTGAATTGAAGTTTCATCATAAGTATCGGAACTGGAACATGTGGATCAAAGATATGAAACTGCATTGAATTACAGCGTGAGAATCGGAACCAACGCATCTGGAGCGAAGACATGCCAGTGCATTGAAGTTTTGTCCTTTGTATCAGGAGTGACGCATGAGGATCATAGGCATCAAACTGCATTGAATTACAGCGTGAGTATGGGAACTCAGGAAACTGGAGCAAATACATGCCAGTGCATGAAAGTAAAGGCTTTCCAGTGCATGAAAGCAAGGGCTTTCCAGTGCACGAAAGCAAAGGCTTGGAAGTGCATGAAAACAAGGGCTTGGAAGTGCATGAAAGCAAAGGCTTTGAAGTGCATGAAAGCAAGGGCTTTCCAGTGCATGAAAGCAAAGGTTTGCCAGTGCATGAAAGCAAGGGTTTTCCAGTCACAAAAGCAAAGGCTTTCCAGTGCATGAACGCAAGGGCTTTCCCGTGCATGAAAGCAAAGGCTTGCCAGTGTATTACCCTTAAAATCAAGACTTCTGAAAACACAAATCTGCGGATGACAAATATCGAACCCACATCCTTCTGATGAGGAGCCGAATGCTTTTCCAGTTAATCTGCATCGACGTAATTTATCGCTGCAACTTTACCGTCTTGACATGCGCTTCACCTCTGTTGTATGTCACATAGAGACACCGGACAAAAAATTTGTCCACCCCCAGAAATTTACTTTTAATACTTAGTTACATCACCACGTGCAGAAATCACAACATTAGTTCTTACTGGAAGATATGATTCAACAAAATGATTTACAAAGGCCGTTCCATAAAACTGAAAGTATTTTTTTTGAGTTGGCAACAGTGCGAAGGGGGAAAATAACCAAGCAGACGACTAACTGAATTAAGGAAGTATCTATGGCAACCCCATGTTATGAGTGACTGGAGAAATCCACTATTTTCTTGAATAAGTTATCCTTATAAGCTTCATTAGCGCATCGCCAGACAAACGTTCTAGTATCATTTCCATGACCAATGAATGCACACCCGTGATTCATCACAGAGTATCACTTTCATCCAATCATGTACCGACCTTGATTGCTTATCTTGGGCCCATTGTAAACGTCTTTTCTCTTGGTTAGTTGTCAGAGCTGGTTTTTGTTTTGGTTTTCTGTAAGAAAATCCCATCTTCTTCAAACGGTTTTGTACGGTTCTGTTAAAGCCATCAATACATCTGTCCGCCCACTTTGTCTTCATTTCTGTCGCTGTATACTATATTTACTGTTTTGAAGACATATTTCTTTTAATTTTCTGTTTTCATGCCTTGATCTTTTTCTTGGGGGATCGGTGTGTTAACCTTTTAAAACCGTCCAGTTCTGTGTATACATACTTGAACCAAATTTTCGAGACGGCCGACGGCGAGCGACCGTGATCTTTTGCCACGTCTCTTGCCAACATTCGTTCTTGAAGACGCTTAAAAATTATATCCTTCGTTTCCATTGATGATTCCTTCCTAAGCACCATGCTGTTTCTGCAGAAACAGTGTGATACCTCTGACTCACAGCCACAACTACTCCTTTCTATTGCAACATTTATTTGCATATTCCGAACGCATGCTGTCCCCAGATTCCATTTGCAACCTAACCTATACGTTAATTCCATAATTTTTTCCTCCTATGTCGGTGAGTCAGCAATTATTTCCCACACGCCTTGTTGTACATCATTACGTATTTAAGTTAGATATTGTACGCTCATTTATGTGAGTACTGTTGTCTGTTGCTCAGATGTGCAGCTATCATTAAACTATGATTTCGTTTCGCCAAATTTGTGTCGTTTCTACATACTCCCTACCATGCGACTACATGTTCATCTGGCGGTGATTCCATAATTTGCAGCGCCGGTGGCGCAGTGGTCTAAGCGATGGCTTTGTAAAGGTTGTGTTGATCTGTACTCCGTGTTTGACCTGCGTTTGTTAGTGTTCTTTTGTGTGTGTGCCGTAATTTTGCGTATCTCCTGTATTTCAAACATCTGTGTCGATTGAGGCCGACCTTGACGTCCTGTGAGTAAAACTTTACTTGTACTAACTCTTTTTCCGTCCTGGCTTTGCCCAGGGTCGGGTTTAGCATGCTAGCCATTGCAAATGACGGCGATCGCATCTAATAGGCCAGGTCTGAAGTTTGATAGCAAAGCTCTGCCCCCACCTGGCCACGTTCGGTCTTCGTCATCACCTCACGCAGCTGGCTTCCAAGCCGCGTCATCTGATGTTACCACGTCTTCTTCCACCTCTATGGATGTTGTTACCGACGTTCTCCACCATAGTGACGTCATTAACTTCTTCAGTATCCGTTGCCTCTGGTACTTCATTTACTCCTGCGAGCACTGCGTCTCGACCTTTCCCAACTCCGCCCATTCCTACGGCAACTCTTCCTTATGCTTCCGTTGTGAAGGGTACCAGTTCATCTTCCTCTACAGTGAAGAATCAATGTACATTGCCTATTGATATGATTGTCACTAGAGACAGCAAGAAATTACGCATCGAAATTCTGGAAACTTCAGCTGCTGGGCAAGAGGTTTAGCACACACAGAAACTTGGCATACGTTTTGATGCCCTCTCGGACACCAGCCTTAAGAAATACTCCTTAGCCATTCGCAAAATCCTCCCTAAGGTAACGATTGCCCATATGGTGAGAAAACCTAGGACTGTTCTCCTCTATTTTGTGACGCCAGAATTTGCGGAACTCGTCTTATCTCTGCTACTTTTTTCGTCTTATCTGACGGACTGCATGTTGGGGATCATACCTTACTTGGAGTCCCGCTCACGCAGCACCCCGTACTTGTTACGTGCTACCCTGTACCGCCAGAAATCAATGACCATTACTTAATGGCGGCCCTTTCCCGTTGTGGAAAGGTAGTTGGTTCCATTTCCACTCTGTCTTCCGCACCAACAGACCCTGATGACAGGAACATCTTAGGTCTGCGTCGCCAAGCAAGGATCATGTTCCCTACTGAAGATGTCATTGCTGACTGCCCTACTGACCTCACTGTGGCTGTAGGGAATCACATTTTTCGGATCGATATCGTAACGCCCTTTCATTGTTTTAAATGCAAGGCATATGGCCATATACAACCACGTTGTCCACATGCATCTGCCAAGCCACCTATTTCCATACCGCCAGAAGTCAACACCCCACCCTCAACACCAGTTTCTCCGGCCACACCAAGTTCGGCCCCACAGACGTCCTTGATCCCTACTACTTTTGTTCCAGAGGCTTCTCCCCCGGCAAATGATGATTCATCAGCAGTCTCCAAGTCTTCAATCTCTACTACGGGAACTTTGGCCACCTCTCCATCGTTGGACCCACTTGCTGCTGTGGTACTTCTACGTTCTTCGGAGGGTATTACCTCCAAAAAGGAATGGCAAGACCTCCGTCGTGTTACTTCATCTTCTTCCCTTGGATCCCCTAATGTGGAGTCAGATCTAACTGCCATACACTCAACAGCTTCTCCCAGCGTTTCCACGTTGAAATGCACTAAACAAAGTTCAATCTCGCCGGTGGCGTCTTCTCCACGCTGCTCTCGTTCCCGTTCGCCAATTCGACAGTCTTCCTCTCCAGCTGCAGTTCCTACGTCTCTTAAGTCCCCAGCTGTTCCAAAATTGTTGGATCAAAAAGCTTTCGCAAAATATCTGGAAACTTTCCCTGCATTAGACGGGCCGCTGGCGCCGTCTGATCTTGCTTTCATTATACTCAATCAGCCGTCACGTCGTCTCAAGCAACTAGACTGTGTTCAATCACGTAATGCTCAGCTTTCTACTATTATCACCCAACTTCAGAGTCTACTTGCTCTTTTGCCAAAAATCGACACAGTCACTAATGCGCAGACATCTAACTTTAGGAAACGTGTGACCAGTCTTCACAGAAGTGCTGATATACAACCTCTTTCACGTCAAAATTACTTTCTTTCAACTGTAAGGGATGCTCCGTCCCTCCTACCAATGCGTTAGCGTTTGAAGATATTACACTGCATGATGCGGATATATTATTGCTACAGAAGACTAACTGTCATCCCAATACCCCATACCACCGGTGGCGAACCTGGCCATTTCAATTCTACCATGTCTATCGACTTAGTCTTCACGTAGGACTTGCGGTGGCCATCCATTTTCGTCTTCGATCCTTCATCACTGATATAACGGTCAAGCCGATTTTTCGTGACCTCCTGCAGCTTCTTTCCTTCCAACTTCACAACTTCCGATACCACATCTTCAACATCTATGTTTCCGGCATCCAACAGTAAGCAGACTGCCTTTTTGAGCATTTTGTTTCCTGTGTTCAATGTCTTCCGGCCACTGATATTGTCACCTTGGGTGGTAATTTTAACTGCACCCTTGACCCATCCCTCGACAGATCGGACGGTTCCACGAATACCAGGTATTTTTTTACCCGAGCACTTTCTACAGCCATCAACCAGCTGCAACTAAAAGATTCTTTTCCACACCTGCACCCATTTCTTCGTTCGTACACCTGGCGCTCCTACTCCGCTTCCTCCCCTACAACTGCCCGACTTGAGTGGTGTTATGTTTCTTCAATTCTTCTTCCTTCATTTATCTCCCTTTCTCACACACCGGTCCATCCCCTCGGCAATACTACCGTACTTGGACTCTTGATGATAGCCTTTTACTTGATCCAACTTACATCAATTCCATCTAATCGCAGCTCCAACAAGCCCTATATACGCTCCCTTTTGCTTCTTGTCCCTTGCAACACTGGTTACATGCCAAATCCCGGATTCTTCTTTACACCAAACAATATTCCCACGAAAAACGTACTACCGCCTCTATGAAGATTGATGCTGCACGCTCGAATTTTTCCACCCTAGATCTTGATTCTCCGCTGTTTTCTCATTACCAAACTGAACTTCGTGCCTTGCTACTTCCTGTCTCCCAAAAATCTCTTCACCGCCTCAAGCTCCTTCATCTCCAGCCAAATGACTATTTATGTGAACAGGTTCAGCAACTGGAATTCCACAAACATTCTGCTTTTCACCTCCATAATCTGAAGTTACCTGATGGAACTGTTACTAATGACCCCATTCTCATTTGCTCCGCTGTTAGAACATATTTCCAGTCACGTTTTGCTCAGTTCCAGTCAAATTCTCCGCTTGCTGATTCGATTCTTCGTGCCTTACCACATATTCCATTGCATCTTGTTGCATCTCTTTCTATGCCTATCACCCCAGCACAAGTAGTACAGTCACTTGCCTTACTTAACTGTCACTCATAGCCTGATCTTGACGGGTTGACAGTTAATTTCTTTCGCACGTTTTCCTCTTTCCTACACCCTCTCCTATTGCCCTGCTGTACAGCTGCTTTTTCCTTATCTGTTCTTCCCCCGACTTTTACTTTAGCTCACATCATTCCTCTTCGAAAGAAATGGTGTCTGCTGGAGTTGGATAACTGGCGCCCTATATCCATCCTTAATGTTGACTACAAGATTTATACTAAAATATTCTCTCTTCCATTGAACCCTGTCCTTCCCACCGTCATACATCCCGATCAAACGTACACCATCCCTGGCCGAAGCATTCATACTAATATTAATCTCCTCCGTGACTCATATTGCCTTGCCCACCTTTCCTGCGAACCCTTAGCCTTCCTCAATCTTGATCAGAAGCAGGCCTTTGATAACGTGAGTCATCAGTGGCTTGCCTCTGTGCTCTCAGCCTTCGGTTTCCCATCTGTCTTCATCACAGCTCTCCTTGCCCTGTACCAGGACTCAGTTGTCCATATCCGGACGGCCTCCTTCCTTACAGCCCCCATTCCGTTTCGCAAGGGCATCCGTCAGGGATGTCCTCTTTCCGGACAACTTTTCTCTTTAGTCTTTGAGCCTTTTTCTTTGCTCTGTCACTTCTCTTCTATTACCTCCCCCTCCACCATTCAGTATAGCACCAGGCACCATTCTATCGTTCTTACTGCCTACGCCGATAATCTCACAGTTCTCATCCGAGAAGATGGCAATTCACAATTGTTCTTGCATGGCATCAAGTATATGCTGCGGCTTCCGGCGCTTCGTTAAACCTTTCAAAGTGTACAAGCTTGTGGTTTGGTTCATGGAGACATCGCCCCGATGCACCGTGGGGCGTTCATTGGACTTCCACCAGTCAAAAGATACTTGGGGTGCACATCGGCTGCTGGGTTTCAGCAGCGGCTGCCATCTGGAGACCCCTCTTTAAGAAACTACGTCACACCGCTGTTTACTGGTCCAAGCTCAAGTGTTGTTTGACCTACCACAGTCGTGCACGGCTTGCTGGCACCCACATCCTCTCGTTAGTTTATCATTCTTGGATTGCACAACCACCATCAGCCTACGTTCAAACTGCAACAACATCCGCAATGCTTAACATTGTTTGGTCATCCACTCATTGGTTATCTTCCTCAGTATTATCTCTACCTTCGACTTATGGTGGCCTCAATATGCCAGAGATTACCATACGTTATAAAGCTGTAAGAATGTTCAATTTCCTCCGTTTGACAGTTCAACCAGACTCTTCCGCTTCAATTCTTCTGCTTAATGTTCTGATTTTCCCCCTTAATCCCTGCCTCACCGTCCATCTTCTTCTCAAGATGGATATTCCTACTGTCATCGCCCCCCCCCCCCCGTTTTCCTCTAGTCTAACATGAAGCTGTTCAGTTCCTTCGTTCTTTACCGCTAATTCGTCAACCCCCTCTTCCACTCTTGATCTTCTTTCCGAGCCTCTTTTTTTCTCCTCCGTCCTCCATCCCCCTACTGCCAACTTTTTCTTTTTCCCCACATGGCTACACGCTGGTGTAGTATCCGTTTCCCAACTGGCCCTTCCCGAATTTTCATGGAAACCAGTTTCCGACCTTTTCTCCACCCTCCCACCCTCGCCCGAACTCTGATAACTTCCTCCAACTTAAACATGCTCTTCAATCACTTTTTCCTTCCCTAGTCGATTCCTCTGGCCTCCTTTCCGTTTCCTCTGCCTCTCTCCCTTTTCCGTTCTTCCTTCCATTTTCCGGTGATCTCCTCCCTGTCCACAATCTTTCCACCCGCACCCTGTACCGTTTTCTCCGTTCTTCTTCTGCGGTACCTTGCCCTATTCCCTCTGTTCCTTCTTTTGCACTAACCTCGGTCTGGTCTACTGCCCAACATTCACCGGCCCTCTCCTCAGAACTTAATGTGCACTGGAGGTTTTTGCACAATCGACTGCCTGTCTCTTCGACTTTGTTCCGGAGAAATATATTATCATCAGATCTCTGTCCTTTTTGTAACGTCGTTGGAGACGTCTTACACATGTTTGTTTAGTGTCCGACGCTGCACCTACTATTTCACAGTATGTTTCAACTTGCACATCCTTCCTGCATCAGTGATCTCACCCTAGAAGATTGTCGTTTCCTCGGGCACAGTTCTACAAGTTTCTCCTCTATTTTACCAGTTTGTTCGTATTTATTTATACTAGCTAAATATATTATTTTCTCTCACTTGCTACAGTTACAAGATCCAGATCCTATCACATTCTCTACCTCCTTGGTTGTACACTACCGCAACAGGGTTAAAGCCAGACTCACCCTGAAATACTCCTTGGCGAAAGATACAGCACGGTTACCTACCTTCTTCGCAACATGGTCGCCATGTTGTCCCTGGTTTCGGTTTTCTAGTGCCGAGACTGTTCATCTGCTGTTTTAATACTCTTAAAACTACGTCGGAACTTTCTATTTTTACTGTTCCCTCACCATGTTTCCTCCTGGAACTGGACTGTGTTTGCTTCCTGCTGATGTCACCTTTTGTACACAGTTCTCTTCCTGTTCACAGTGACTCTCTGCCACCAGTGATTCCTATGTCACTAGAACTGCGCAAATTACTTCTATAAATTTGATTCGCTCCAGTATTGTTCCAAGAATTCAATGAACAATTATCCCAGAGCTACTGCTGTTTGTTTACAGCAAATAATGCAGTGCCTGTCATTGCTCATATGTACAATTATCATTTCACTGTAAATATCTACATTTTGTTTTATTTCTCCCCTTCTCTCACACTGCGTGTGAAGTTGGGGATGTTCTGTTGTAATTCTTTTAAGTGAATACAAGTGAATATTGAAACTAAGCGATGGCTTCTTGTCATTCATCCGATATGGATCCGGGTTCGAATCCCGGTGAGGCATGGATATTGTGTTTGTTTTCTGGTTCTCTCCCTTCCCTGGCACCAGTGACTCTAAATTTGGGACGGGCAACTGCTTATAGTCCAGTGAGTTGCTCACGGTGGTCTTTAAACCCCCAATCAAAAAAATAAAAATAAAAGGATTCTATAATTTTTGCCAGAGGTTGTATTTATATATATGTGTGTGTGTGTGAGTGTGTACGTTTGTTTTTACGTGCGGGAGAAAAGATAATTTCATAGCAGGTGTAAAATTAAAAAATCATCATTTGTGAAACGAATTAAATATCACATTTTAAAGCTTCCTTTTCCGTGCATGATTTTATAAACAGCTCACAACGTTTAGATTTCAATGCTATATGTTTCACTTCGTGGAGTTAGGGTTTTTCATGTACGTTTCTTTTGAATAATGTTATTTTAAGTTTACTGCTTCAAGTGCCGTGGAGGAGCTCAAAGAATATTCGTTTGGAGACGACATATTCTTTTTCGCTTTTAAATTTTACATTATAACCCGTTTCGCTCGATGAATTACATCATACCTTATTAGATCATGTTAACGCTCTAACCTCATTTAACCTTGACCGATATGAATATTCAATACATTATTTGCTTAATCCCGCAAGTAATCTTGTGTAAGCTTCAACTCAACTTCCTGCGTAGAATATTGCTTTTTCCCTGTGAAAGTGTCGTATAGATTTATTTACGGTACAAAGAGACCTTTGTTTTCGAAATTAATTGAATTTCTCCTCTCTACGCGTTCCAAGAGTGAATCGTTAACGAGTGTTAAATAAACATTTAAAAAAAGCGAAAGGGAAAAAAGGAGCTCTTGGAAAACTGAGGAAAGCTAAGAAGAGAGTTAAGAAAAAAAAAAGAAAAAAAAAGAACAAGAAATCAAAAACAACGGACGTGCTTCTCAGTAAAAGCATTATCGTTAATAGCCACTTACAACCAGAGTAATTGCGTCTCTCAGAAATTAAATTAAAACTCGTTAATTACCAATTATCCGGCATTAACGGTCGTTTTTTCTGGAGCATAAGGTAAAACTGAGTTCTTTTACAAAGACTTATCTAGACGATCACAGGAAGTTCCAGCTGTCGTGACAATAAGAAGGTCTTTATCATTAATGAACGCGTTGCTTGCGCCATCAAAAGTAAATTGCTTAGACATCAAAGAGGATTCCACGCCGCAAAAATGATATAAAACCATTAAAAAATGATATAATACTTTCACTTCGTTTCAGGTTGACCAGAAAGTTTAGGAAGAATCGTAAAAATTGTTGATGAAAGTTAGAGTTTGCCAAGCAGCCAAATTTTTATCTACTCAAGAAGTTTGTTGTTATTAAGATGAGAATAAACTGGACGTTTTTAATTTATTTTATCGTTAAAACGCATCATTTTGGGTCTTTTATTTTTTGATAAAAATAAATGCTCGATGCACCAGTTCAGTAATTTCCAAGACAGTTTGTCCAGGAAAGAGCACATGGGTCACACTGAAATTTCTGAGATAAGAAAAAAAAAGTACAGGTCATAGAGGTCACACTGAAATTTTTGAGATAAGAAAAAAAAGTACAGGTCATAGAGGTCACACTGAAATTTTTGAGATAAGAAAAAAAGTACAGGTCATAGAGGTCACACTGAAATTTCTGAGATAAGAAAAAAAAAGTACAGGTCATAGAGGTCACACTGAAATTTCTGAGATAAGAAAAAAAAAAAGTACAGGTCATAGAGGTCACACTGAAATTTCTGAGATAAGAAAAAAAAAGTACAGGTCATAGAGGTCACACTGAAATTTCTGAGATAAGAAAAAAAAGTACAGGTCATAGAGGTCACACTGAAATTTCTGAGATAAGAAAAAAAAGTACAGGTCATAGAGGTCACACTGAAATTTCTGAGATAAGAAAAAAAAAGTACAGGTCATAGAGGTCACACTGAAATTTCTGAGATAAGAAAAAAAAGTACAAGTCATAGAGGTCACACTGAATTTTCTGAGATAAGAAAAAAAAAGTACAGGTCATAGAGGTCACACTGAATTTTCTGAGATAAGAAAAAAAAGTACAGGTCATAGAGGTCACACTGAAATTTCTGAAATAAGAAAAAAAAAGTACAGGTCATAGAGGAGGGCGGATAGAATTTGCTATTTTTCTTTGCATTTAGCTGTGGCTTTTTCAATTACAGGGGCTGTGAATTTTATTATTACTAATGTAAATACACAAGGGTCAGGAATAGCTATGGAGCGTGTTCCTTTACTTGTATGATCTGTATCGATTACTGTAATCTTACAGGTATTGTTATTATCTTTACCCGTCTTAGCAGGTGCTATTACTATACTTCTGACTGACTGAAATTTTAATACTTCTTTTTTTGACCCTGCTGGGGGAGGTGACCCTATGATTTTTCAGCACTTTTTTTCAGGTGTGTAATGGTAATTGAAAAAGTACAGGAAAGTGCAGTGTCTTTACATCTCCAATACCTTTACCTCCTTACGCCCCCCCCCCCCAACACACACACACACACACACACAGTGGCGGATCCAGCGGGTGGCGACTAGGGCGATTGCCCCCCCCCCAATCCTGACGAAGTTTTTAAGTTTAAAGTAGCGAAGATCGTAAATGATTAACTTTGCATATTTTGTTTTCAGTTTTTCTAAAAAAAATTAACAATTAAACTTAGTAAGGAGGATTTAAAATACTTATTACATTGAGTTAGGTTCAGTAAAAATAGAAAGAGAATGGAATAGAATAAAAAGAGAGAGAGAGAGAGAGAGAGAGAGAGAGAGAGAGAGAGAGAGAGAGAGAGAGAGAGAGAGAGAAAGAGAGAGAGAGACAGAGAGAGAGAGAGAGAGAGCGCGCAAAAGATAAAGAGAAAGCAGAGACAGCGGTGGTAAAAAACATGGGGATATTCTTTGTTAGCTCTTTGCAATTGTCATATTGTCTAGCATCTAAAATTTCGAAACTGGGTAAGGCAGAGCTTGGTACTGAAATCAGAGTAGGTGGGAGAAACTGTGACTAAAAATCTGATCTACGTACGTTGTAACGTATACTCTAGATTCACTTTCCTTTTGATTTTTACTATCTCTGGTTATTTTACTTTCCTATGTAAATTATCTTCTTACTGAACGAGATGTTATTTCTCCCGCTGAATGAGATCTGGCAATAAGTGTAAGTCATGACGTGGTGGTAGCCAGTATAAATAGGCGCGTTCAACGATACGTGAGAGAGCTGTTGTTGTATAGAGAGAGCTGTTGTTTATGTGCGTGAGAGCTTTGTTTCGTGTGTAAAGAGATCTTCGTTTATGTGAGAGCCAGATATCGAGTAGTTGTGTGACCGATGAAGTGAGTGTGGATAAATAACAGAAGTTTGCCTAATAAAAGATTGTCTTAGTAAGTACGTTTTTCTCAGTTCATAGTTTTGTCAGATCTCTGTCTGGCCGTTAGGTTTATTTCATTAGTTGATTA
The DNA here is from genome assembly GCA_039090855.1 of Macrothele yani. NCBI lineage: Eukaryota > Metazoa > Arthropoda > Arachnida > Araneae > Macrothelidae > Macrothele > Macrothele yani. Next base: position 103,696,627 of record CM076991.1, on the reverse strand, counting down.
TTATTAACAACCAGCATAAGACTTTATTCATCTTAATTACTACTACAACATTACTAGCAGTTAAAAGCTTGTTCATTATTATTATTCCTACACTACTAGCAGGAAAGTTTATTCATGATATAATTAACAAACAACAAGCATTAGAAGAAGCTTAGAAGAAGTTGAATTCATTATAATTGGCTTAGTATAAGCGATATTCATTATAACGTATCTTAATTGGGTCACAAAGAAAATTCGTAAAAATGTCCCCACCGCTTCCTCCCGGATGGTCTTTTTAGGACTTCTTTCTTTTTTCTTATTTTTCCTGCTCCTTCACGTTTCACGGGCGCTTCTCGTTGTTCCGCCCACTCCGAAGTCAATCCCTGCTTGGGTGGGGTGGACTGGGAGAGAGGCAGCGTGGCTAATACGAGGCAATTTTCGGCATCTCCTGCTACTAACATTATATATACAGTATATATGTATATATATATGCAGGAGTAACATGGAGGAGACTGGCACAAGACAGACCGTTGTGGAAGAAACTTGGAGAGACCTTCATCCAGCAGTGGGTTGGAAATGGTTGACACAGATGATGATGATGATATATATATATATATATATATATATATATTCTATAAAGAAGATACCTAAGCAAAAACATACATATATAATTTTGACTCACACCTAGTACAACATAGAAAAGGTTATGTATCTACCTGTGTGAGTAAAAGGAGAAAAGATAAAAAAATAAAATAAAACAACTGAATGTAGAAGGTGTCGAGAATACTGAGCCTTGGCTTTATCAAGGACCGGCAAAAACTCTGCATTTTCTCACTTCCACAAAGACCTAGTTGGAAATGGGTTTCTGCAAGGCCATAGATGCAAGTAACATTCCCACCTAAAATAGTTTAACAAATATATATATGTCATGTCCTCCGTAGAGTTGCATGACCTAGCACTAGTTAACAATTTCGCTTGCATCCATTAACCTTCCTGGCCCGACCCATGCTCTTCATCTGTTACTATTAAACAGAGAGAAGAAGATTAAAGAGAACTCAAGCTGTGAGAGTGACATAATAATTAGAAATGATTTTCAGCCATAACGAAATTCCAAGTTCGTTTGAGAGAGAATTTAAACCTGAAAATCGATGCAAAAGAAATCCAAATTTTTAAATTGCAATTAAAAAAGGAAATATTAATTTTTAACGAACAGATTTTTGAAAGAAAACTTGAGTCTAAAACCCCCTACTCTACAACTTATGACAGCACGAAAACGAGAATAAGTTAAAGATAATAATTAACTAAAGAAAACTTTGTGAAAGTTATATACCTTAAACAGTTAGTTGCAATATGTACAAAGTATTTCAGCAGTGCTTTAAGTGCATAATTAATTAGTTATTAAGAACTTAACTACTTTGAAAAAACAGCGCATAGACAGTGCATAGAAAAGGAACAAGCTTAGCCATCTTCTGTTCCTAGGTACCCCAAAAGACGCTCAAAGCTACAGAGAAAAGAAAGAGTTGAAACCCGCAAAAATGTTAACAGACAAACCAATGCCTAAAAGCTGAAAAGCTAAAAACGACAGAGAAAAAGTACATGAAGTACAAACATTGAACTTATAAAACCTAGAACCCAAAAACAGGGAAGAGAGCTTACCTCTTGTGTGACAAAAACATTTCTCCTCACAAGAGAAGAACATGGCTGACCTCTTCCGCCACTCCCTAGACGCTGGGGGGGCAGTGAGGGTGGGGCTGATGGCCTCCTCATGCAGCAAGAAACCAACGCGCGGAGATTTTAACCAGAGAAAAAAAATATATATATAAACTTAAGACTGTGGATCTGTATGATCAGAAAGAGCAGAATTAACTCTCCAGAATACATGAGAAATATTATAAAATACACGAGCAGTGTATTTAATAATCTTTGCATGTATTAAATCACCTTAGTGAGCATCTATAGATTAATCAGAATCTTATTAATTTTAAAGTTGGTTTTACTATTTTTAGTATAGCTATCCTAGTGATGAATAACTAGTTTTCTTTTATTTGTTTTTATTTTCTTTTATAAACAGATTTTTAAGCTTTTTTTTGTGATTTTGTTTATATTATTTAATTTTTTGTTTTAATAGGACCGTCATATCCATAGCACTAAGGTTCCTTTAGGTAGTTAATAGGCATCTCTCTAGCCAACTTCCTTACGGTTTTTGATTGGTCAGAATCATATTATTAACTGTGTAGAAAATTAAAGCAGATCTGCCAACCTTACTCTATTATTCAGAATAATTTTTCTTAAAGTTCTTTTGATGAAAGAAGAAGGAATTTCGTTCTCTAGAAAACTTTCTAATAGTATATTAATGTGGTAATTGAAGTCCAAATTGTTGCTGCAAATTCTTGAAATTCTTAGGACCTGAGAAATTAGTACATTCTCAATTACTTTGGTTGAAATGTTATTATTCCAGTGTTCAAAGTAATTAAATATCTACACTGAAATAATAACATTTCAACCAAAGTAATTGAGAATGTACTAATTTCTCAGGTCCTAAGAATTTCAAGAATTTGCAGCAACAATTTGGACTTCAATTACCACATTAATATACTATTAGAAAGTTTTCTAGAGAACGAAATTCCTTCTTCTTTCATCAAAAGAACTTTAAGAAAAAATTATTCTGAATAATAGAGTAAGGTTGGCAGATCTGCTTTAATTTTCTACACAGTTAATAATATGATTCTGACCAATCAAAGCCGTAAGGAAGTTGGCTAGAGGATGCCTATTAACTACCTAAAGGAACCTTAGTGCTATGGATATGACGGTCCTATTAAAACAAAAAATTAAATAATATAAACAAAATCACAAAAAAAGCTTAAAAATCTGTTTATAAAAGAAAATAAAAACAAATAAAAAAGAAAACTAGTTATTCATCACTAGGATAGCTATACTAAAAATAGTAAAACCAACTTTAAAATTAATAAGATTCTGATTAATCTATAGATGCTCACTAAGGTGATTTAATACATGCAAAGATTATTAAATACACTGCTCGTGTATTTTATAATATTTCTCATGTATTCTGGAGAGTTAATTCTGCTCTTTCTGATCATACAGATCCACAGTCTTAAGTTTATATATATATTTTTTTTCTGGTTAAAATCTCCGCGCGTTGGTTTCTTGCTGCATGAGGAGGCCATCAGCCCCACCCCTCACTGCCCCCCAGCGTCTAGGGAGTGGCGGAAGAGGTCAGCCATGTTCTTCTTCTTGTGAGGAGAAATGTTTTTGTCACACAAGAGGTAAGCTCTTCCCTGTTTTTGTTCTAGGTTTTATAAGTTCAATGTTTGTACTTCATGTACTTTTTCTCTGTCGTTTTTGTTTTCAGCTTTTAGGCATTGGTTTGTCTGTTAACATTTTTGCGGGTTTCAACTCTCTTTCTCTGTAGTTTTTGTTTTTTGGGTACTAGAACAGAAGATGGCTAAGCTTGTTCCTTTCTATGCATATCTATGCGCTGTTTTTCAAAGTAGTTAAGTTCTAATAACTAATTAATTATGCACTTAATTACGCTGAAATACTTTGTACATATTGCAACTCAACCGTTTAAGGTATATAACTTTCACAAAGTTTTCAGTTAATTATTATCTTAACTTATTCGTTTTCGTGCTGTCATCGTTGTAGGGGGTTTTAGACTCAAGTTTTCTTCAAAATCTGTCTCGTTAAAATTAATATTTCCTTTTTTTAATTGCAATTTAAAAATTTGGATTTCGCATCGATTTTCAGGTTTAAATTTTCTCAAACGAACTTGGAATTTCGTTATGGCTGAAAATCATTCTTAATTATTATGTCACTCATTCTGAGTTCTCTTTAATCTTCTTCTCTCTGTTTAATAGTAACAGATGAAAGAGCATAATTGAGAAGGTTAATGGACGCAAGCGAAATTGTTAACTAGTGCTAGGTCATGCAACTCTACGGAGGACATGACATATATATATTTGTTAAACTATTTTAGGTGGGGAATGTTACTTGCATCTATGGCTTGCAGAAACCCATTTCCAACTATCTTTGTGGAAGTGAGAAAATGCAGTACCCTGATAGCCAAGGCTCAGTATTCTCGACACCTTCTACATTCAGTTTATTTTATTTTTTATCTTTTTTTTTACTCACACAGGTAGATACATAACCTTTTCTATGTTGTACTAGGTGTGAGTCAAAATTATATATGTATGTTTTTGCTTAGGTATCTTCTTTATAGAATGTGAATTCTGAATTTTCAAAACTGCTGCGTTGCGCGTTTTGGTTTTCAGGTTATTTTGCAACCTTCGTTTTAAATTCTAAAGTTTTTCCTTAGTCTTCGTTTTGCTCTTAAGTATATATATATATATATATATATATATATATATATATATATATATTCTATAAAGAAGATACCTAAGCAAAAAAATACATATATAATTTTGACTCACACTTAGTACAACATAGAAAAGGTTATGTATCTACCTGTGTGAGTAAAAGGAGAAAAGATAAAAAATAAAATAAAACAGCTGAATGTAGAAGGTGTCGAGAATACTGAGCCTTGGCTTTATCAAGGACCAGCAAAAACTCTGCATTTTCTCACTTCCACAAAGACCTAGTTGGAAATGGGTTTCTGCAAGGCCATAGATGCAAGTAACATTCCCACCTAAAATAGTTTAAAAAATATATATATAAGTCATGTCCTCCGTAGAGTAGCATGACCTAGCACTAGTTAACAATTTCGCTTGCATCCATTAACCTTCCTGGCCCGACCCATGCTCTTCATCTGTTACTATTAAACAGAGAGAAGAAGATTAAAGAGAACTCAAGCTGTGAGAGTGACATAATAATTAGAAATGATTTTCAGCTATAACGAAATTCCAAGTTCGTTTGAGAGAGAATTTAAACCTGAAAAACAATGCAAAAGAAATCCAAATTTTACATTGCAATTAAAAAAGGAAATGTTAATTTATAACGAACAGATTTTTGAAAGAAAACTTGAGTCTAAAACCCCTACTCTACAACTTATGACAGCACGAAAACGAGAATAAGTTAAAGATAATAATTAACTAAAGAAAACTTTGTGAAAGTTATATACCTTAAACAGTTAGTTGCAATATGTACAAAGTATTTCAGCAGTGCTTTAAGTGCATAATTAATTAGTTATTAAGAACTTAACTACTTTGAAAAAACAGCGCATAGACAGCGCATAGAAAAGGAACAAGCTTAGCCATCTTCTGTTCCTAGGTACCCCAAAAGACGCTCAAAGTTACAAAGAAAAGTAAGAGTTAAAACCCGCAAAAATGTTAACAGACAAACCAATGCTTAAAAGCTGAAAAGCTAAAAAACGACAGACAAAAGGTACATGAAGTACAAACATTGAACTTATAAAACCTAGAACCCAAAAACAAGGAAGAGAGCTTACCTCTTGTGTGACAAAAACTTTTCTCCTCACAAGAGAAGAACAGTCGTTGTGTACTTAAACCGCATAGGAAATGGTAGTGTCAGAAGACCACGTTAGGCACATTATGCTGTATGAGTTCCACCATCGACATTCAGCGACGGTAGCAACACGAAACATCAATGCCATATATGGGCCGTGTACCCTGGAGGTCAGGAAACGTCGAGGCTGGTTCCAGAAATTTCGAAGAGAGGGGGGGCACCAGCCTCAAGGATATACAGCAACCTGGACGGCCGGTTGAGCTGGATAACGACGTGCTGAAAGCTGCTGTTGAGGGAAATCAGCAGGCAACAGTCGAGAAATTGGCCACACTTGTTGATTCAACCCATTCCACTGTTCACCGGCATCTGCAGTACCTTGGTTATGTGTCGAAACTGGATAAGTGGGTACCCCATGATCTCACTCCACAACAGCTGCAACGGCGTGTGAACATCTGCGCTTATTTGCTCTCCCGTGGAAAAAGGGAACCGTTTTTGCACAGAATTGTCACGGGAGATGAAAAATGCATTGTTTATCACAACATTAAGCGTAAACGGCAGTGGCTTCCCAAAGGGAATGTGCCTGCAGCAGTGGCAGAAACCAGGACGTTTCTTACAAAACGTTTTGCTGTCTGTTTCGTGGGATATACAAGGCATAATTCTATTACGAGCTGCTGCCACCCAACAAAATCATTACAGGGGAAGTCTACTGTTGTGCTGCTGCGTCTACGCACTGCTTTGCAGGATAAACGTACAGCACTCGTGAATCGTAAAGACGTGCTGCAGCAGCAGGACAACGCAAAACCACACACAGCGAAATGGACCAGTGCCACGTTGCAGGACTTCGGATGGGGAAAACTTCCGCATCCAGCATATATTTTTCTGACATCGCACCATCCGACTACCAACTCTTCCGCAGCTTGCAAACTAAACCATCTTGTTGGGACTACACTTCGAAATGTGAAGGACGTACAGCGAACACTTTCTGCATGTTTTGCATCGAAACCCATGGAATTCTACAAGACCTTGTCAATTGATGGGAGAAAGTTGTAACTACCGGGGGCACTTATTATATGGATTAAAACATCTGGTCTAGGTATATTTTTCTTTCTTTTCTTCACACGTTGAAAAAACGACAGTACTTTTGCGATTATCTTATATATATATACACTGCTGGACAATTGCTAAGGACGGATCATAAACGGCTACATAGCGCATAAAACAGTAAGTGCGGTTGGATGCCAATTGGAATAAAATAATGTCAGAATGCCAGGACATTACAAGAAAGACAATTTATTGTGCTCTGAAATCCAGAAGGCTTTGGAACGTGTTCAAGGGACAAACAGGCCATTTTGTGCAGAATACGTAAACGTGAAAAAAATGCAATTACCGTCCGCAGGCGTTCCGGCGTAAGATGTCAATACGGGATATGGCCACCATGGAGGGCGATGCAAGATTCCACACGTCGTGTCATGCTTTGCACAACATTATCAAGCAGCTGTTGGGGTCATTCATCCCATTCCTCTGTCAGTGCACGGATGAGGGTGTCCTTGTTTATTGGAGGGCATTGGCGATGAGCAAGACTCCTCCCCAAAGCATCCCACACATTTTCAATGGGATTCAGATCTGGAGAACGTGCTGGCCATACGAGGCGTTGAATATCCTCGCTCTCAAGACACTCCTGGACAGCGACTGTTCGATGACATGTTGCGTTGTCGTCCATGAAAATGAATCTATCACCGACAGCACCACGGAACATGCGACCACGAGCTAGCAGAAGATCAGTAATGTATCGTTGGCCAGTCATAGTCCCAGGTGGAAGCACATAGAGGGATGTACGGCCATTGATCATGATGCCAGCCCATACCATGACACTACATGTCGGATATCGGTCCCTTTCCTATATGTTTGCTGGACAATATGCAGTACCACTATCACGCCAGATCTGTTGTCGTCGACAATCGGACGATAGACTGTATCTACTCTTATCTGAGAAGAGGACAGCAGACCAGTCGTTATCAGTCCAATTGCGATGTTCATGGCATCATTGCAAACGGGCGGTACGGTGACGTCTGGACAATGGGATGCACACAACAGGACGCCGGGCGTATAGTCCTCCTTCATGCAAACGTCTGGCGACAGTTTTTCGGAAGATCCGCTTGCCAGTAGCAGCCATAAACTGATTTGCTACCTCACTAGCTGTGCTGCGCCGGTGTCTTTTTGTTGATAGAACTATGTACCGATCTTCTGCAGGTGTCGTACTGCGAACACGACCTCCCCCGTGACGTTTGCTACACTCTCCATTTTTTGAAATGATTTCCAAAGCCTTGAAACAACACTGTGGCTGACGTCGAACTCCCTGGCAACATCTGTTATTTTTTCGCCCTTCTTCAATCTTGCCAATAATACGGCCACGCGTAAAATCATCTAGGTGATGTCGGGAAGACATACTGAAAATTGCAAGTTCGTCAATTGATTCTTTCCCTTTCAACTTTGCGTTTGAAGAACAACGGTCAATACGCGTCAAATCCTTTATATCTCTTATCAGCGGTATGACGTCACGAACAAGTTCGGCAATCCAAAATTTGCATACGCACAACACGTCTTACTGTATCCCGCACTTATGCTAATTTCCACATTTTTCTGCCTTCCATTTTATGGTTGCTATCGTTGCTATTGTCATCAGTCCTTAGCAATTGTTCGGCAGTGTATATACACTGCCGGACAATTGCTAAGGACTGATGACAATAGCAACGATAGCAACCATAAAATGGAAGGCAGAAAAATGTGGAAATTAGCATAAGTGCGGGCTACAGTAAGACGTAAGTTGTGCGTATGCAAATTTTGGATTGCCGAACTTGTTCGTGACGTCATAGCGCTGATAAGAGATATAAAGGATTTGACGCGTATTGACCGTTGTTGTTAAAACGCTAAGTTGAAAAGGAAAGAATCAATTGACGAACTTGCAATTTTCAGTATGTCTTCCCGACATCACCTAGATGATTTTACGCGAGGCCGTAATATTGGCAAGACTGAAGAAGGGCGAAAAGTAACAGATGTTGCCAGGGAGTTCGACGTCAGCCACAGTGTTGTTTCAAGGCTTTGGAAATCATTTCAAACAAATGGAGAGTGTAGCAAACGTCACGGGGGAGGTCGTGTTCGCAGTACGACACCTGCAGAAGATCGGTACATAGTTCTATCAACAAAAAGTCACCGGCGCAGCACAGCTAGTGAGGTAGCAAATCAGTTTATGGCTGCTACTGGCAAGCGGATCTCCCGAAAAACTGTCGCCAGACGTTTGCATGAAGGAGTACTATACGCCCACCGTCCTGTTGTGTGCATCCCACTGTCCAGACGTCACCGTACCGCCCGTTTGCAATGGTGCCATCAACATCGCAATTAGACTGATAACGACTGGTCTGCTGTCTCCTTCTCAGATGAGAGTAGATACAGTCTATCGTCTGATTGTCGACGAGAACTGATCTGGCGTGATAGTGGTACTGCATATTGTCCAGCAAACATACAGGAAAGGGACCGATATCCGACATGTAGTGTCATGGTATGGGCTGGCATCATGATCAATGGCCGTACGTCCCTCTATGTGCTTCCAACTGGGACTATGACTGGCCAACGATACATTAATGATGTTCTGCTACCTCATGATCGCATGTTCCGTGGTGCTGTCGGTGATAGATTCATTTTCATGGACGACAGCGCAACATGTCATCGAACAGTTGCTGTCAAGGAGTGTCTAGAGAGCGAGGATATTCAACGCCTCGTATGGCCAGCACGTTCTCCAGATCTGAATCCCATTGAAAATGTTTGGGATGCTTTGGGGAGGAGTCTTGCTGGTCGCCTATGCCCTACAATAAACAAGGACACCCTAATCCGTGCACTGACAGAGGAATGGGATAAATTACCCCAACAGCTGCTTGATAATGTTGTGCAAAGCATGACACTACGTGTGGAATCTTGCATCGCCCTCCATGGTGGCCATATCTCGTATTGACATCTTACGCCGGAACGCCTGCGGACGGTAACTGCATTTTTTTTTTCACGTTTACGTATTCTGCACAAAATGGCCTGTTTGTCCCTTTGAACACGTTCCAAAGTCTTCTGGGTTTCAGAGCACAATAAATTGTCTTTCTTGTAATGTCCTGGCATTCTGACATTATTTTATTTCACTTGGCATCCAACCACATTTACTTTTTTTATGCGCTATATAGCCGTTTATGATCAGTCCTTAGCAATTGTCCAGCAGTGTATAATTTTGTGCTGTTTTTATGGTTTTTCTGCTATATATAGTATAATGCATATATACGTATATATAAGTACTAACGTTATATAAAAAAAATATCATAATGGCTTTCGTCCCCCTTTTTGCACCTGAAAAACTTCAGCCCCCCTCCCTTTATACCGAATGGCGGTTCATTTTATCCACCCCTTTTTGCACCCGAATGGTTCGGTTCATTTTTTCCACGATTATTTGGTCCAGTTCATTTCGTCCACCGTTTACTTTGTTCGTGTACATTTTTTCTATGCTCACTTGGCCCAGTTAATTTTGTCCCCCATTCAATTTGTCCACCGTTCAATTTGTCCGTGTTCATTTCGTCCACGTTCACTTGGTCTAGTTTATTTTTCCCACCGTTCACTTGGCCAGTTCATTTCGTCCACCGTTCACTTTGTCCGTGTTCATTTCGTTCACGTTCACTTGGTCTAGTTCATTTCGTCCACGTTCACTTGGTCTAGTTCATTTTTCCCACCGTTCACTTGGTCAGTTCATTTCGTCCACCGTTCACTTTGTCCATGTTCATTTCGTCCACCGTTTACTTTGTCCATGTTCATTTCGTCCACCGTTCACTTTGTCCATGTTCATTTCGTCCACATTCACTTGGTCTAGTTCATTTTTCCCACCGTTCACTTGGTCTAGTTCATTTCGTCCACGTTCACTTGGTCTAGTTCATTTTTCCCAACGTTCACTTGGTCAGTTCATTTCGTTCACCGTTCACTTTGTCCATGTTCATTTCGTCCACGTTCACTTGGTCTAGTTCATTTCGTCCACCGTTCACTTTGTCCGTGTTCATTTCGTCCACGTTCACTTAGATCAGTTCATTTTGTCCTCTGTTCAATTCATCCACTGATCATTTAGTACACTGTACACTTTGTGCACCCTTCATTTCGTCCTGAGCATGAATGGAATAAGGTGGAAATTTTCTGTTTTGTTTGATTTTTTTACTAGCCAAAAAAATTAAGGTCAGCAGACATTGCTTATATGCGATTTTTTTCTCCTTAAGTATTTCGATAAAAATACAGCGACTTTAAGTGTTATTCAAAGTAAAAGGAGGAACTGAACTTTGAAGAACTTTTTAACTCTTTTGTGTGGTAAGATGTTAATTAATATGACATTAATCAAAATTTATTCCAATGCCCGTAAATGTGTTTGGATTGAAGAGGAAAATTTTAGGCACCCCTTCTCCTTTATGTAAAAAGTCTTTATTTTCCTTTTCTCACACCGCAAATTCACAGTAAATATCAATTAGATCTTTTTGCCACCATTATACTTTTACGGATTTTTTTTTCGGGTTAAATAACTATAACACATATAGAGAGCATTATAGTGTATTCGTATAAAATTTAGTGATACGTAAATTATAAACAATTAATATTCAAAAAAATAAATTGAAAAGCTAAGATAAGAACTATATGAAAGCAATATACAAGACATATTTTAAAACATTAAACGATTTTTAAACAAGTTAGTAAAATTATGCAATGCATTGATTATGATACCCTTTCCAACATACCAGAAATCATTACTCAAGTTATGAGGGTTAATGGCTGTGGAATAAATCTCGCTCTTGTGCCCTGACCTTTAACCCCATTTCGATGATATTAAACATACTAAAATTTTGTCACAATAGAAGCATTTTTGGTCAAGTTATGAGGCTGTGGAATAAATCTCGCTCCTGTGCCCTGACCTTTGACCCCATTTTGATGATATCAAACAGATTTGGTTCAGTATACCTCCGGAACAACATACTAACGTTTTGTCGCAATATATGTATTTTTACGCAAGTTATGACGCATAAAGGGCGATGGAATAGATCCCGCTCCTATGTCTTAACCTTTGATCCGATTTCGCCCGTTTTCAATAGGCTTCGTCCCCAGGTGGTCCCTTACCCATACTAAAATTTCGTCGAAATAGATCCATTTTTACGCTAAGCTGGAGCATATACGCTTCTTCAACTTACGGTTGGAAAGCGTAAAATACTTTGATTTGTGTCATAGACATGGTACCACACGAAATAGTTAAAAAGCTCTTCAAGGTTCAGTTCCTCGTTTTACTTTAAATAAAATTTAAAATCACTGTATTTTAATCGAAAAACTTAAACTAGAATAAAAAATCACGCGTGTAAGCAATGTCACCTTTTCTTCTGCATACAACAAAAATTCTATCAGAAGAGAAAATTTATCCACGGCATTCTGAGGACATCTTGGTAAGACCCCAAGCGTGGATTTATAACTAGCAAGAATTAGAGCAAGATAGAATAGCAGTCCCTTCTGAAGATGACCATGGAATATAATAGAAAAGCTTCAAGTATACGAAAACTGGTGGACTCATGAATATCGTATGAGCATGTCAATATGTTATGGTAAAGTGAATTATAATTGTCAAAATGACTTTTGGTTTAAAAAACGAATGTTTAAGCAACTGGTGTGACCACTCAGATGAATAAGGTGAATTCATCTTAACGTGTGCAAGAAGGATTTCAAACTGTACATAGCTTTTAAAATAGACTGTGTTTTAATGGACTGTTTTGATGGACTGTTTAAAATTTTAAGTGGACTTCTAAGGAAATGACTTCCTACAATGGGAAGAATAACAATGCAGTAAATATAATAGCACCATAGTGTGGGAAGTGCGAAAATTGGAGGACCTACCGATTATATTTTTTATATATCATCATCTTAAAGTAAGAATAATTACATTAGAGTAAACGAAACTGTACAGAGGTTTCAAATATTGTGTTTCACAGAACTGTGTTTTTAAAAAGGACTATTCTTAGTGTATTGAATGGACGATTAAATAAAATGACTTTGTACATAAAGAAAAGCAATAATGCAGAAATACAGTAAAATTGTACTGTAGTGTGAAACCTAATCAATTAATGAACCTATATGAAGTAAATAAGGAATAAATCATACTGTACTTCATGAAAGAAATACGGGATTACGCCATATAATACAAATTTCAAAGATGACAATCCGATCAAATGTACAGAGTCAACTATGAATTATAAGTATGCTTCTTATATTAAATCATATGTGACTTTAATATTATAGTTACGTATATGTACTTTACGATTCGTGTTATGAAAATTTCTGTAACAGCCTTTTAACTCGTGCATGGCACGGTTTATGAGCTAGTAAATAAAAAATTAAATGTTTTTTTGTTTTGTTTTTTTTCACTTTTTTGACCTACTGCTTTCAAAATCGGAGTTATTTTGAATCGGTGCAAATTTGAACGGCGCAAATAGAAGGCTATCTCATCTTAATGAACCTGATCCAGTGCGCTAGGGAACCTTCATACTGTAAAAAAAGAAAAAAAACTGCAGGGTCAAATTACGGTAGATATACCGGCAACTGAGTGGCCAGTCATTAAACCGTAATTTTACAGTACCATACCATACCCAGTCATTAGGCATGTTCATTAACATGCCTAATGACCGGGAAGTAAAAACGTCTAATAATCATAATGTTCATTAACATATCCAATAACGAATAAATAATAATACATGTTATGTTCATTAACATGTCTAATGGGAAATAAAACGTCCAATGCCGTAATGTTCATTAACATGTCTACTGACCGGGAAATAAAAACGTTTAATAACCATGATGTTCATTAACATGTTTAATGACAAATAAATAATAATACATGCTATGTTCATTGACATGTTTAATGACAAATAAATAATAATACATGTTATGTTCATTAACATGTCCAATGACAAATAAATAATAAATACATGTTATGTTTATTAACATGTCCAATGACAAATAAATAATAAATACATGTTATGTTCATTAACATGTCTAATGGGAAATAAAAACATCTAATGCCGTAATGTTCATTAACATGTCTAATGGGAAATAAAAACATCTAATGCCGTAATGTTCATTAACATGTCTAATGGGAAATAAAAACATCTAATGCCGTAATGTTCATTAACATGTCTAATGATTGGGAATAAATAAGATGTCTACTGACAGGGAAATAAAAACGTGTTTCCCACAGAGGTGTTGCCAGTCGACTGTTTGAACGTGAAAAAAACAAGTATCTAAACATTTTAAGAAGAACGTTGCCAGATTGTCAACGTTAAAATACAGTAACAGTTTAAACACCGTGAACATGTAGTTTATCTACAGAAAATTTATGGTTGACCGCCAGGTGGCGTGCTTACGATCTGTAAACCGTCTTAATCCGGGTCAAACACTGACTATTCACGGCATTTTTTTACAGTGCAGTCGACTTGAAAGGGGTAATGCTTAGTCACATTAAAATATTTGTAGGTTGCTATGCGCAGCAATGTTTGCTTTCAACTTTCAACTTTTTTTATTGCTGTTTTCATCATCATTGCATTTTTTTTATAATATCAAGCATTTTTTTTTTTTTTTGATTGGAGGTTTAACGACCACCGTGAGCAACTCAATGGGCTATAAGCAGTCGCCCGTCCCTAATTTTGGGTCACTGGTTCCAGGGAAGGGAGACAGCCAGTGCCGTAAGACAAACACAACATCCATGCCTCCCCGGGATTCGAACCCGGACCCCGTTCGGACGAATGATCAGAGGCCATCTCTTACACCACTGCGCCACCGGGGCGGCAATATCAAGCATTCCCTACTATGATCAGCTTACGCTTGGGATACATATCTGTTCGTATTTTGATTCGTAAACAAAATCTGATGCAATTACCCTGAACATAACGCAATCTAGAGCGTCTTTGAGTAAAGTGTTTTTCCATCATTTATAACTGAGATCTGAAAATATTTAGTACTCGGATTTTTCTTACTTCAGTGTTTTTTATTTTATTTACTAAAAACAAAAATTGTATGATAGACAATGTTCGTTGAAAACATCAGAAACATAATAGCAAATATTCCACAGTTTTCCTCGAAATACTAAGCTCTTTACTTGCATCAGTGCGTGCACACAACTTTCACATTTCAAATCCCGTCGGACCACGAAATTTCTGCCGTTTTCCTTTATGTTGGGTTCCTGTTTCTTCTTCCTCCTTTTTTCCATCTTTTCTCATAGAAGCATTAAAAGACAGGCGTACAAAATACCTCCTAGACTTCAACGCTGCTCAACCTCACGGCAAATTCCTTGCCATGCAAATACTATCCATTTCATTTAAATGAATAACTTTTGCATGCATTCATGAATAGGAACGATGGTAGGGACGTCGCGTATTTTACGTATAAAGAGATATCTTGTTCCCATTGTAGGAAACATCGCACTGGGCTTAAATAAAGAGGCGAAACTTTGCCTCGAAAGGAAAATGGCTTGTGTTTAGTTTGAGGAAGAGCAGAAATGCTAATTTAATTCACAAGATTAAAGGATAACATTTCGGCAGCATGAGTTTCATTTATTTGATGGAATAATATTTGGATGGGGAAAAGGGAAGTTACCGTCAAATATCGAAGTACCTTCAAAAACTATGAATTATAATGAGTTACACTTCGTTCGAGAGGGACTCCTTGAAATATTTCCTTAGAAAATATTTAGGAAGAGTGCTCAGAGATTAAAGACGCGACGTTCGATCAATGAAACTGCGAGAGGCTATCTGCTAATATAAAGGTGAAACACAACGGCGCGCTTCGAAAATATGAACTCGTACAGGATCATTTGAAATCAGCAGCATACTCCCAGAGGATGTGTTACTTCGAAATGAAAATATTATTCTGGTAGCTTTGTTGTAGAGTAATACAATAATAACAAAGCAATGAGGTAAATATCGTTGTGTTAAAGCAGCGTACCAAGAATACTCATTTTGATGAGGGAAGTATTGTACAGGTTTTCTCGTTTTCAGTAAATTCAAAGCTAACGTTTGAATACTATGCTTTTCATAATTACTGGTGTGGCGAAGGGATTTGTTCTCTGACTACAACTTCCTTCACCATATATAGATTTGATTTTCGTGCGTAAGAAATGGAAATAGCAGGGTGATTCTAAAGTCACTAGCGTTTTCCGACAGTTGATGAAAAGTGCATAAATGCAGAAGTTTAATCTTTGAAATATAGTCCGTCGTGTTCGACGGTTCTACAAGATCGTGATACCGTGTCTTAAATCAGCCTGCGAAAAAATTCCTTCGATTTCGAGACGGAAAAGCCTTGGAATCAAATTCAAAATCGTCGATGTTTTGGAAGTGTTTCTTACGTTGAAAATGAATGTGCTATGGCCTGAAATAAGTAGTATTTTTAGCAGGTCTTTTGTAAACAAGTTAGTAAAATCATGCAATGCATTGATTATGATACGCTTTCTGACATACCAGAAATCATTACTCAAGTTATTACACAAGTTTTGAGGATAATGGTTGTGGAATAAATCTCGCTCCTGCGCATTGACCTTTGACTCCATTTCGATGATATTCAACAGAATTAGTTCAGTATACCCCCGGAATAACATACTAAGGTTTTGTCGGAATAGAAGTATTTTTAGTCAAGTTATGAGGGTAATGGCTGTGGAATAAATCTCGCTCCTGTGTCCTGACCTTTGACCCATTTCAATGATATTCTACAGAATTGGTTCAGTATACCTTCGAAACAACATACTAAAGTTTTGTCGCAATAGAAGTATTTTTAGTTAAGTTATGAGGATAATGGCTGTGGAATAAATCTTGCTCCTTTGCCCTGACCTTTGACCCCCATTTCGATGATATTAAACAAACCGGTTCAGTACATCTCCGGAACAACATGATGAAGTTTTGTCGCAATCGAAGCCTTTTTACGTAGGTTATGGCGCATGAGGGCGATGGAATGCATCTCCTCCCATGTCCTGACCTTTGAACACATTTCGCCTATTTTCAATGGGGTTCCTTCCCAGGTTGTCCCCTACCACATACTAAAACTTCATCGAAATCGAACCATTTTTACGCGAGTTATCGTGCGGACAGGCAGATAGACGGACAAAGCTGGAGTACATTCGCTTATTCAACCTACGGTTGCAAAGGGGAAAAAAAGATGGTGCTTATGTTATCAGTTTGTCAGTCTGTCCGTCCGTCTATGGACACCATATCTCTGCAAATATTAGCCCGATTTGAGAAATTCTTTTTTGCATTGGGAATTTTGAAATATGTGCATGATGATCCTTTATGTCGTTTTTTTTTTACGATGTACAATTTCGTTGCTAGAGGGAGTACATGCAAATGCTATTGAATTCAAAATACGTTTCATTCCATATCATCATCATCATCATCATTGTCAACCATTATTAATCCACTGCTGGACGAAGGTCTCCCCAAGTTTCCTCCACAACGGTCTGTCTTGTGCCAGTCTCCTCCATGTCACTCCCGCATACTTTCAAATTCCATCCACCCATCTCCCATGTGGTCTTCTTCTGGGTCTTTTCCTGTCCCTTGGAATCCAATCTAAAATTTCGGCTGTCCATCGATGGTCTGTTCTTCTGGCAGTATGTCCAGCCCATTGCTATTTCAGGGATTTAACTCTGATCATGATGTCTTCCACTCTTGTCATTTTTCGGATCCACGAGCTCCTCTTCTTATCTCTCCTGGTTACACCATTTGCTTCTAAACATCCGATTGAAAAATAAATTTCACCTTTCGATTTCATTTATGATAAACAGTGTTTTGCGTATGATCAGTTTTTCAAATTATGCACAGATTTTCTGCTAGGGTGCGTAAAAATAAACTGCGCTTTCCCCGATATCTCTACTTCTAAAATTCAGATTTGAAAAATGTTTTCTTCAGCGGATACAGCTGGTGATAGGAAATCTTTTGCATGTAATTTTCAATTTTTGGTAAATAATGTTTTGGCCACTAGGGGGCGTAAGTGCTAATTTCTGCTTCGATATATTTGCCACAAAATCTGAGCTTCAAAAATTTCGATTGAAAAAATTATTTCGTGCACCGATAACACTCACGTCGATAAACCTTTTCGGAATACTTCCTTCTTAAAATAATGCGTGATTTCTCCGTCAAGACAGATGCATATCTTATTTTTGTCGATATCTCTGCTTCTGATGGCCCAATTTGGAAAATTTCTTCTTTATTGGATAGAGTGTCCCGTGCGACATATTTTTCATGTAATTTCAAAATGTTTAAGTAGTTTATAGACTTTCCGCTAGGGGTCGTTAAGGTAACTGGCGTTTTCCCCGATATCTCTGCTTCTAAAACTCCGATTCGAAAAATCCTTTCTGCACCGGATACAACTCCTGATGGGAAATCTTTCGCTTACGATTTCTAAATTTTCGTAAAAAATGGTTTGGCTGCCAGGGGGCGTAAGTTTTAATTTCTGTTCCTGATGTATTTCCAGCAAAATCTGAGCTTCTAAAATCTCGACTGAAAACATTCGTTTGTGGACCGATACTACTCACGTCGATAAACCTTTTCGGAATATTTTCTTCTTAAAATAATGCATGGTTTCTTCGCAACGGGTCGTAGATATATATCCTATTTTTGTCAATATATTTACTTCTAAAAGTCCGATTTCAAAAATTCCTTCTTTTTTTGGAGAGCGTTTCCGGATCGAAAGGTTTTTCATATGATTTCAAAATTTTCAAGAAAATCATAGACTTTCCGTTAGGGGGCGCAAAGGTAAACTGTGTTTATCCCGATATTTCTGCTTCTAAAATTCCAATTTAAAAAATTCTTCCTGTATCGCATACAGTTCTTGATGGGAAATGTTTTTCATATAATTTATAATATTTGGTAAATAATGGTTTCGTCACCAGAGGGCATAAGTGTTAATATCTGCTTCTGATGTATGTGCAGCGAAATTTGAGCTCTTGAAAATCGACTAAACTAATTACTTCCTGGACCGATACCACCCACTTCGAAAAACCTTTTGAGAATACTTTCTTCTTAAAATAATTTATGTTTTTTCCCGCCGGCGGCGTAGATGCATATCTCATATTTGTCGATATCTCTGCTTCTAAGTGTTCGATTTGAAAAATTATTTCTTTGTTGGAGAGCGTTTCCGCTGCGAAATGTTTCTCATGCAATTTCAAATTTGTCTTACACATATTGCGATTTGATTTCGTTTACAGGAATATCTGCGGGATTAAAAAGCCGATTAAAAAACTTCTTTCTTCGGTCAGATTCTATTGTTTTCCATACCGGCTCCATTGACTTTGAATAGCTTTGAAAACTTTAATTCACGTCAAAAGCCGATTCAAAAGACATGTTCATTACACCTGAAAATTCGGTGTCTTCTCTCTTGTTTCCTTAGTTCACCGGGCACTATGAGCAGGTGCATTATCCTGTTGCAAGACAACTTGTTTACGGTTCACCAAAGCAGGGTACTTTCGGTTCAACCCTTTTACCGACTGGAACGCGTTAACTCGGGTTTAACGAAATGGGCTGAAATCTACTCGGATGAACATATCCGCTGTCTAAAAAGTGGGCCAAACGCGGCTGGAACGAGTGACCTGGGCACAGGAAAGGTTTGATTTCCCCTCACCTTTCTTATTAGAAGTGGTCATTTAGGGGGATTATTGACACTAATCTTTTCTGACTGATTACTTATTGAAAAAGTTACGACAATAGCGAAAAACCTAAGAACCGAGAGACTTGTTTCTACCCAGTGGCAATGTTGTTCATGTCATGATGTTCATGTTGATGTTCATGTCTCTTCCCTCTTCATCTCTTAATTACTCAAAAATGTAACGTTTTTAAGTAATTAAAGTACTGGGAGAGAGAGAGAGAGAGAGAGAGAGAGAGAGAGAGCCCTTACCACCAAACATATTTATGGTCGGTATTGCTGAAATGAAATGGGCAAAGTAATTGTTTTGCCGTAAATATCGTGGAACCCGGCAGCTGTGTGAACATTCCTGTTCAAGGTGCGCAGAAAATTTTGGACACCATTTGGTTCAGAAACATCCACCGCTTAAAGGGTTAATGTTGCATACATCAGCACCAACTGGCCACAGTGCAGCTTCACATTAATGCCCCGACCATCTGGAACAATTCTCAATGAATGAGACCCTCAAAGTTCCACCATATAACTTTGTGCTCAAGTCGTTCAATTTTCGGAACTGGTTCTGGTGGTTGTTTGTCATCTAACCACTGTTTTATCATGTCAGAATTCCAAAAAAATATATAAACGTTTCATCGCATGTCACAATTATCCTAAAAAAGCGGTCGTGCTGGGGATTTTACAGCAATCGGGAACACACATGCGCACGTCGCTGAGTTTGAGCAGCAGTCAGTGCACTGGGTAATCTTCGATAATTTCTGTGCTGCTTTCTGAGCTTGTGCAGTTCGCAGGCAATTGTGGGGCTTAGATGTTCGCAGTTCACTGGGTTTTTTTATTGGAGGTTTAACGACCACCGTGAGCAGCTCAGTGGGCTATAAGCAGTCGCCCGTCTCTAATTTAGGATCACTGGTTCCAGGGAAGGGAGAGAGCCAGTGCCCTAAGACAAACACATCATCCATGTCTTAATTCGAACCCGGACCCCTACCGGAGGAAGGATCAGAGGCCATCGCTAAGACCACTGCGCCAACTGGACGGCGGCTCGCAGCTCATTTAACAGATTTGGCTCTACATCTTCATTTGGCTCTACAGCTTTAGTGACTGTGCACTGATTTGGCTCTACAGCTTTAGTGACTGTGCACTGATTTGGCTCTACAGCTTCAGTGACTGTGCACTGATTTGGCTCTACATCTTCAGAATTTACCGTCGAAGGTCTTCCAGCACCTGTTTTGTCTTCAAAGCTGCAGTCCCCATTTTTAAATTGCTGAAACCAAAATCTTGCCATTCCTGCACACACTGCTCCTTCACCTTCCACAGTACAAATTTCCCTCGCTGCAGCGGCAGAGGTCAACCTCCTTTTTCCCAATAAGATGTCCGTAAAGCTTCAGAATTCACAGTCGTAGGTCTTCCAGCATATGCTTTGTCTTCAAAACTGCAGTCCCCATTTTCAAATCGCTGAAAACAAAATCTTGCCGTTCTTTCAGACACTGCTTTTTCACCTTCAACAACACAAATTTCCCTCGCTGCAGCGGCAGAGGTCAAACTTTTCTTTCCCAATAAGATGTTCGTAAAGCTTTACAATCACAGTCGAAGGTCTTCCAGCACATGCTTTGTCTTCAAGACTGTAGTCCCCATTTTCAAATCGCTGAAAACAAAATCTTGCGGTTCTTTCAGACACTGCTCATTCACCTTCAACAGCACAAATGTCCCTCGCTGCAGCTTCTTTTTTTTTTTTTTTTTTTTGATTGGTGGTTTAACGACCACCGTGAGCAACTCAATGGGCTATAAGCAGTCGCCCGTCCCTAATTTAGGGTCACTGGTTCCAGGGAAGGGAAAGAGCCAGGGCCGTAAGACAAACACAACATCCATGCCTCACTGGGATTCGAACCCGGGCCCCTTACGGACGAATGATCAGAGGCCATCGCTTAGACCACTGCGCCACCGGGGCGGCCTCGCTGCAGCTTCAGAGGTCAACCATTTCTTTCCCAATAAGATGTTCGTAAAACTTTAGAATCACAGTCGAAGGTCTTCCAGCACATGCTTTGTCTTCAAGACTGCAGTTCCCATTTTCAAATCACTGAGAGCAAAACCTTGCCATTCTTTCAGACACTGCTTCTTCACTTTCCACAGCACAAATTTTTCTCGCTGCAGCGGCAGAAGTAAAATCTTTGTTTTCCAATAGGATGGTCGTAAAACTTTAGAATCTCAGTCGAAGGTCTTCCACCACATGCTTTGTCTTCAAGACTGCAGTCCCCATTTTCAAATCGTTGAGAGCAAAACCTTGCCATTCTTTCAGACACTGCTCCTTCACTTTCCACAGCCCAAATTTCCCTCGCTGCAGCGGCGAGAAGTCAAATCTTTATATTCCAATAGGATGGTCGTAAAGCTTTAGAATCACCGTCGAAGGTCTTCCATCACATGCTTTGTCTTCAAGACTGCTGTCCCCATTTTTAAATCGCTGAAAACAAATTCTTGCCGCTCTTGCAGATACTGCTCTTTCACCTTCCACAGCACAAATATCTCTCGCTGCAGCTGCAGAGATCAACCTTGTTCTTTTTCTTTAAAGAAAACCCGTAGCATAGTTCTGATCATGCATTTCTCGTCCATAACTTTTGACAGCAGAACATTTTCCAATAAGTCGCGGCAGGGTTTGCCCACATTTATACCAACTGGATGGACAATACTGGTTTTCTGGCCATGCGTTGTTCTTATCGGCATAACGCATGCGCACTGAGTAATTGCCTGACACAGGACGACTCTTCTAAACCGCAGTGACTTTAAATCACTAATAATGATACGCATGACAGGGACTCAAATTAGAAAGGATTGAAAGTTAAGTACAAAATAATTTAATCCCGCTCCTTGTTTTTATTTTTTATATGAGGTGCACCTAGAGTTGTTCATGAGTCTTCACATTAGAGATGAACGCAGGCGACTTTCTTACGGTCCGGGTCCATCCCGGGCCCAGAGATTTAAAGCCCGGCTCCTGCCCAGGCCCATTACATCATTATTTACAACTGGCCTCGCCCGTCGCGGCCCGAATTTGAATATTTGTGCTAATTTTTTCCATGTGAATAAAGAAAAAATAAAGCAGTTTTTTACTCCTATGTATATTTTTATCATCAGATAAGAATGTTAGGGCTTCTCGTTAATGTCGACAGACGCCCCACCAAAAAAAAAAAAAAAAAATAGAGAGAAAAGAATTATTACTATTATGTGCATCATTTTCAGGTAACAAAACGTCCTTTATTTTGTTTCCCAAATGTATCGAGTTAATTCGTTTACCTAATTAACTGTACATAATTTTTTTCATTCAAATTTAGATAAGGATTTGGAACCCTTAAGTTTTATTATAAAATTATGATAAAACCTATGTCATTTCTGCATGACATGAGAATTGCGTGGCATTCGGAAACGAGATTGACGCTAGGAAACAAATAATGCCCAATGTATGTGTAACCAAATCTTGTATTTAAGGCAACTTCCTCCAACGTCCACAATCTGCGTACACTGATCCCAAAAAGGACTGGAAGGGCAGGCAAAATGTGTTAGGTACACATTTCAAAATGTTCACGTCACTATTGTTTCAATGTTATCCACGGTGCGCCAGAATAACAGCTTTTCAGGGGTGATTTAAGTTTCGGGGAGAAGGAAAAGTCGTGTGGGGATAAGTCCGGTGAATACGGTGATTGTCAGACTTTTTTGCTGGTCAAACAATGAGAACCTTGTGGCTTGGTGTGTTGTCTTTCAAGTAGAATGACACGAGGTGCCGAGTGCCAGGCCCTTTGATGTAGATATCATCCTAACGGATGATAACGCACGTCTTCACAAAGCTAACGTCGTGACGCAAATCTTAAAGAACAGAAAATGGAATAGCCTGTGTGAATGCCAGACTGCAACGCTGTTGAACATCTGCGATATTACCTAGCTCTTGTGTACCTCTGTCAGTTATTGTCATCTTCTGTGTATCATATTGTCATTTCCTTGGTGTATCATATTGTCATCTTCTGGGTGTATCATATTGTCATCGTCTATGTGTATCATATTGTCATCTTCTGTGTGTATCATATTGCCATCTTCTGTGTTTACCATTTTTTGTAGTTCGCATATGTTGTCATCTTCTGGGTGTATCTGTCAGTTATCGTCATATTTTGTGCGTACCACTCGCTATGTCGAATCTGCATTCCTTCCGTAGAGGTTCACATTCCATACTGTCGATAGGTGTTATATTATTCTAAACGGGTACCTTGATTTGAGGTTGTGTCTTGGAGGCATGTGTTCGACTGTTCATATGCTTCTGTATTGCATCACATTTGTGGAGCATATAATCGGCACATTAACTGTACGCATGCTGATCAATAAGTAACTTCCAATGACCGCTCGGCTGGCTCATTAGTGATATGTAAATTAGTGTCTCCCAACGCCACTGCATTTTCCTATCTAGATGCCGTTGTTATGGGGAGAATAGTGCGTGGATTATCGTTAAGCAGCTGCAAAACCATCAATGAGTCCCTCTTCCTAAGAAAAAAGACAAGAAAATGTATTAAAATCTTGGACCATGGTTCGTATAGATAAAAATCTTTAAACCTAAAATCGTAAGTTGTATATTTATTCTGGTTATCAGCTAATTGAAATGACAATACAATCCACAAATATTTTATAAGTGCGTAATATTTTGTTTTCCAGTATACATACAGTCTGTCAAAAAATTCAGTATACACCTTTCAAAACAGCACTATTAGAAAAACTGTGAGAAACTGAAAAATAATACATTTGTTACAGTAAAAGATTAAGTATTATGTGCTTGTCTAAAAAATAAAGTACAGGTAGACTCAGTTTTAATTGAGCCGTCAGTTTGTAACGTGGAACTACGACTTGCAAATCGGAGAGTCGAAATGAGCTAGTCGAGTATGGTTTCGAAGCGTTTATTTAATTTGTTATAACCAAGACAGGTCTATGATATGAAAAGTAGCTTACGTAATTTTTACAAATAATGCTGGATACATTGCAAACACAAAGCAGATCGATTCACGAATTACCCAACGTGGTGCTCTGTCTTTCTGGGAGTCTCTCATTTTGATTTTTTTCCACTTCTGCTTGCGTTCATTCTGCGAATTCCGCGGCATTGTCGAAAATGTTTATCGGTACGCACGAAAACAATTTTTTCAAAATTTTAGTTTAAACCACTGCGATACGTTCTTTGTATATTTGAATAGATCTTGTCGGGAGCTTTAAAACGATACCACGCACAGTCGGTTTGCACTCACGGTTGTCCAGATACACCGCGTTATTTTCAAAAGTGTTCAACGGCTCACAAGAAAACAATTTTTTAAGTATCCAGTTCAAACCACTGCGAAATGTGCTTCGTATATAAATCCCATTTGCAGCGGCTCATCAACCTAACAAGAATGAAAGAATCTGCTAGTAAACGTGTTGGTGCCAGATACTATCTTTAGAAATCTTGTTACGTCAATGCCTTGCAGGGTAAGAGCTGTTTTGGCAGCTCGTGGAGGACCAATATCATAGTACGCAGGTAGGTGGTCATAACGTTTTGGTTCTTCGGTGTATGCTTCTTTCGGCACAGCACGTCGCATCGTTCACGATGTGCTGAGTCCTCGAAATGTGGGAGCCCAAACTACTGACAGCAGAAATGAAAAAATTTGTGAATGGGACCGAGCATTCACAGCTGCAACGCTACGAGGAAGAGAACCACAAATTCGTTCTGCGCATTGTCACGGTCGACGAAACGTTTGTGCAGCAGTTCACCCCGATTTGAGAGACAGCGACAATGTATTGAAAGTACACATCATCTCCGATGAGCAACAAGCTGAAGACTGAGCGATTTGGTGGGAAGAGTGTGTTGACAGCATTTTGGGATGCCCAAGGTATTCTCCTCTTTTACCATGAGGCGACCATCTCTGCTTATCAATAATGCACCACTCTACCGCTTTTGCAGGAAACAATCCGTAGACGACGCCTTGGCATACTCACAAAAGGAGTTGTGTAACAACTCTCGCTGCCATACCGCATGTATGATGACAAGGCACCTCAGGGAGAGATCCTCTCTTCCCCATCCTTCATATGGACCACAGCCTAAAACATCCGATTTCGACCTGTTCGGCGTTTTCAAAAACACCATGCGGGAAAACAATGTCCTCGAAGTGGCAGCTGAGGTGAACCGTTGCATGCCAGCACTTGATGCTGGATTCTTCGCGCCAGGTTTCCAAAAGTTTGCGTATCGATGAGAAAAGTGTCTGAACCGGTTGGATGATTATGCGGAAATCTAGGATTTGTGGTGTATATTCATTGCCTTAACGCATTTGTATGTGAATGTAATGCAATCGTTGTGACTTTGCGTCGGAAGTTTCGAACTGTTCAGCCCTCGCACAATGTTACTGGTACAAGGCTGTCCATCGCATGGTTTTCTGTGCACTGTCACGTGGGTTCGTCAGGCATTCGCTCGTAAGAAAGTTTAGCAGTTCCCGGATTTTAGCTAATTATTCTCCTGATGATGAAACTAATCAGTTATTAGCAAATTGAAATTTATCTCTTCTGCAACGATGCTCTTATTCAATGCTGTATATGAGGGACGCCACGTAATTCGCTCTTCCTGATTTCATTTTTGTTTACGCTTTCCAACCGCAGGTTGAAGAAGCGTATATGCTCCAGCTTTGTCCGCCTATCTGTCTGTCTATCCGCAGGATAACTCGCGTAAAAATGGTTTGATTTCGATAAAATTTTGGCATGCGGTAGGTGACAACCTGGGGACGAACCCTGTTGAAAATAAGCTAAATGGGGTCAAAAGTCAGGACATAGGAGCGGGATCCATTCCATTGTCCTTGTGCATCATAACGTGCGTAAAAATGGTTCGATTTAGATGCAATTTTAATATGTGGTAGGGGATCACCTGGGGAAGAATTCTATTGAAAATGAACGAAATGTGGTCAAAGGTCGGGACATAGGAGCTGGATACATTCCATTGCCCTTATGCGTCATAACATACGTAAAAATGCTTCGATTGCGACAAACCGTTATCATGTTGTTCCGGAGGTATGATGAACCGCGGGCCTGTTGAATATAATTGAAATGGGGTCGAAGGTCAGGGCACAGAAGCGAGATTTATTCAACAGCTATTATCCTCATAACTTGACTAAAAATGCATCTATTGCGACAAAACTTTAGTTTGTTGTTCCGGAGGTATACTGAACCGGTTCTGTTGAATATCATCGAAATGGGGGTAAAGGTCAGGACACAGCTGTGAGGTTTATTCCACAGCCATTATCCTCATAACTTGATTAAAAATGTTTCTGTTGCGACAAAACTTTAGTATGTTGTTCCGGAGGTATAGTGAAACAATTCTGTTTAATATCATTGAAATGGGGTCAAAGATCAGGACACACGAGCTAGATTTATTCCACAGCCATTATCCTCATAACTGGAGCAATGACTTCTGGTATTTTGGAAAGCGTATCATAATCAATGCACTGCATGGTTTTACTAACTCGTTCAGGCTTTCCAGCCGTAGGTTGAGGAAGTGTATATGCTGCAGATATGTCTGTCTGTCAGCATGATAACTAGTGTAAAAATGTTTGATTTCGATTAAATTTTTTGTATGTGGTGTTTGATTTCGATTAAATTTTGGTACCTGGGTAGGAACCTTATTGAAAATGGGCGAAATGGGGTCAAAGGTCAGGACACAGGAGCGGGATCCATTGCATCGCTCTTATGCGTCATAACTTACGTAAAAATGCTTCTATTGCGACAAAATCTTATCATGTTGTTCCGGAGGTACATTGAACCGGTTCTGTTGAATATGATCGAAATGGGGTCAAAGGTCAGGACACAAGAGCGAGATTTATTTCACAGCCATTATCTTTAAAACTTGACTAAAAATTCTTCTATTGCGACAAAACTTTAATATGTTATTGCGGAGGTATACTGAACTGGTTTTGTTGAATATGATCGAAATGGGGTCAAAGGTCAGGACACAGAAGCGAGATTTATTCCACAGCCATTATCTTCATAACTTGAGTAATCAGTTGAGTAATGATTTCTGGTATGTTGGATAGCGTATCATAATTAATGCATTGCAAGATTTTACTAACTTGTTTTAATTGCTCACGCATTTTTTTGTTTCTGCTTTTCTATCGGGTGACTTTATCCTATAGATCATCTTAATCTCTGTCCCCCCCCCTTGTTTCATTTCAAGCATCAGAAACCCTAACTGTCATACAGAGAAGGTGGAAACCTCCTCTGAACTCTACCTCCTTTTAAATCTTAGATCAAAACTGCTTTCTCCGTTTTATTTCTTCCTTGAGAGCAGCGGCTGATACATTCCTTCTTCCACTAGGCGGGCAGCTCTCTTTTTGGACCATCTCGTTAGTTGCTGAGCGCTCATCATCGCCACCATTACTCATCGTGAGAAATCCCCGATTAAAACCGGAAGTCAAAATAAAATCCCATGTTCTCCAAAATCTCTCCCGCCTGACACTATAAAACGGTTTTAACCTTTATATCACTCATAAACTGAAACTCAGGACAGCAATAGAACTCCGAAAGCGTAGTGGGAGTAGTCAACTCTCCTTCTTCAATAACATGGCTGGCAAAAATAATGAAAGGAAGACAATCTCAGTATATCCATAAGAAGGGACAAAAAAGAGTCGATTTTAAATATGAAGCAATATTAAAGATGGTTATTAATGTTAGCATCCGCTGACATTTTTTTTTATTATTATTATTGAAGGTTCAACGACCACCGTGAGCAACTCAATGGGCTATAAGCAGTCTCCCGTCCCTACTTTAGGGGCATTTGTTTCAGGGAAGGGAGAGAGCCAGAGCCGTAAGACAAACACCACATCCATGCCTCACCGGGATTCGAATCCGGACATTTCACGGAGGAATGATCCTAAGCCAGCGTTTAGACCACTGAGCCATGTGGGCAGCTCTGCTGAGATAAATGGGACTAGAATTGTAATACGAATGTTGAGATAATCTGTTCATTAATTTTCAATCCGCGCTTAATTTCATGTTTTGTTTTCAACTTTCGACGGGAAGTGTATATAATGACAAATTTGCTATTCGTGAGAGGAATGAGATATTTATGGCTCACGTTAATCAATTCTATTCGAAGATTGCACAAGAACGCACGTTTCGGCGATCTTTGACCGATCGAAGAGAGGAGAAAAGTCTGCTTACATTTGAATTCTCAACTAGCTTGAATCAGCACGAACTGATGAAAACCTCTTTAAAATATTGTATCGCGTTATTTCACTGTTTGCTGGAGTTTAAGTTTTATTTTTTAAGGCAGAAGGTTTTTTTATGATGTGGAAAATAACAGAATGCGATGGTTTAAGCTTTTGGCACTTCCAAACTTAAACAAAATCATCTTTTACTCCTTTATCGGGAATTAATAAAATAAAATGCTGATAAAGCTCACTTTGAAAGGTATTACCATCCCATTTGTGAAAGCAAAATGCCATAGTTCCTGAAGATTAATTTT
The DNA here is from genome assembly GCA_039090855.1 of Macrothele yani. Taxonomy (NCBI): domain Eukaryota; kingdom Metazoa; phylum Arthropoda; class Arachnida; order Araneae; family Macrothelidae; genus Macrothele; species Macrothele yani. Next base: position 103,668,000 of record CM076991.1, on the reverse strand, counting down.
TAATACTTATTTTTTTTTTCACTTCTCGTAAATTCGTTGGAAAAGCTATTGTATTCGTACCAAACTGGAAGTTTTATATATTATTCACAATGTAAAAAAAGAATTCAGTACAGAATATTTACTTTTTTAATAATTTTTTCTGAACATTTTATGATGCGTGAAGAAATTTCTTTTACAAATTTTGAAGATGACAATCCGATTGTCATCTTCAAAATTTGTATTATATGGCGTAATCCCGTATTTCTTTCAAAATTTCTTTTAATTTGTTTCATACAATGATTGTTGCCAAGATCCTGAGCGTAAGTCTCCAATGTCCTCCATATTTTAAGTTAATCTCCTAAATTAATACGTTGCTATTTATTCACTACTACACATTAAATGCTCACAGATTCGCTTAAATTTTCTGGTGAAAGAGTAGAAGAAAGCTCATTAATGCATTCATATTCGAGAATAATCAGAATCAACGTAACTCATTCCATTTCTGCGTAAAAAGTGCTAATGAAAGTGCTAATGTGAATTTCGAAATTAAGCCATCCGTAGAACATTTTTTTAAGAAACCTTTAAGTTTCGCAATTTGAAGATTTTTGTAAAATCCTACCGAAAAAATTACTGAACGAATAAAATTTGCCGTTACTGGATAAATGTGATCGCTGAAAAATAATGGCTATAGAGCAAACAGGAAAGATGACACCAAATTCTAGAGTGCAAATAGCACGTCTTTTGAATCTTTTCCGAAACGAAAAAAATATTTCAAAGCAGATTTTTAGAAGAAAACATTTAACGAAAACTCTTTCATGATTTTTATTTTTCATGATTTTCTACGATGCTAATACCTTAGTAAAATAGTATAAAAGAGGCCAAAACATACTCGGCGGAAAGTGAAAAAAGAACACTAAGAAGGAACTGGCGGACGATCATGAAATTTACATATGTTAATGGGCTCGAGTTTACGTAGGTGTGATGTTAATTTCGGGACCAACCGGTGAGCGCTTACGCCACAGCACGGCATAATATGCAAATTATCGTCGGTGGTATTTAAGGAGTACGGCGAAGTGAATGTAATCAGTCGTCGGCGTACGGAAACGTGCGAAGACCCTGAAGAAGCTGGAATGCCTGGACATGGAAGACGTGTACGATTTCAGCAGTTATCGGACTTTGAGCGAGGTCGTTTAGTCGGAGTCCGCGAGGCCGGGTGGTCGTATCGTCGTATTGCGGAGCTAATTGGACAGAAAGCATCGGTGGTGGTACGATGGTCGCGTAGATGGTCCGAGGAACATTCCCACACGAGAAAACGTGGAACCGGGAGTCACAGACGGACTGATGAGCGGACCGATCGACGCATAGAAGAGCGGCGTTGTCAAGCAGAACATCCACTGCAAATCCGAGCTGCCGTTGCACCTGAGGTGACTGTGCGAACAATCCGCAACAGACTACTGGATGCAGAACTACGTGCACGTGTGCCTCTGGCATGTGTACCTCTGACTCCAGCCCACCGTCAGGAACGTCTGCATTGGTGTCGCCAACGTCTGCACTGGAGAACGCAATGGCGATCTGTCGTGTTCAGCGATGAAAGCAGATTCTGCTTGGGAGCCTCCGATGGGCGTATGCGTGTTCGCAGACGCCCATCGGAGGCTTCCAAGCAGAATGTTCGCAGACGCACAGGGGAGCGTCTCCACCCTTCTTCCATCCGCCAGCGACACACAGGGCCTAGACCTGGTCTCCTGGTGTGGGCTGCGATCAGCTATCACTCCCGTACACAACTGGTGTTTGTACCGGGTACGTTAAACAGCACCTCCTACATCAACAACATCATTCAGCCCGTTGTTGTGCCATTTGCAAGGTCGGTCCATCGTGGTGTTTTCCAGCAAGATAACGCACGCCCACACACGATACGTGCAACTCAACATGCACTTCAGGGTGTGAGACAACTTCCATAGCCTGCACGTTCACCGGATTTGTCCCCCATTGAGCACGTGTGGGATTTTATGGGACAACGACTTATCCGGTCTCCACGGCCAGCCACGACCATCCCGATTTACGCGTCCACGTAGAGGATGCTTGGAACTCAATACCCCAAACTTACATCCAACATCTGTACGACAGACTCCAAGCCAGAATTGCACAGTGTGACGCAGTTCATGGCGGTTCAACCTCGTACTAATCATGTTACATGGAAATGTTATTTTTCAGTTTACTAACAAATACAGCTGTATTTTGCCATAATGTTTTAATCACGTTATCCTCTGTATTCCGTTATTATGCTATATACATTTCGTTGGTATCAGACGTTTCCTTCTTGGTGTTCTTTTTTCACTTACCGCCAGTGTATTTTGGAAAATATTCCTGAAAACTAAAACTCTTAAAACCTGTCTTAGAAACACAGCAGATAACTGGGACAAACTGACTCAATCTGTTCATTAATGCTCACGAAGAATAAAGTCTTGTTTTTTTTGGGGGGGGGGCAGGAAGAAAATGGAGTGTTTTCAGTGTCAAGAAAACTCCGAGAAAAATTCTATAAGGTTAGAAAATTCCTTTCGTCCGCAACTGTAATTTTGCCCATAGCGAACACGCCAACGAATGAGAAAATAGATTTAGTGTGCCTGGCAGTTGCACATGGAACATCATTTTTGAACGTAAGTCGTTTTAAAAGTAACCACACTGACGTCAATGCAGAAAAATGCAGTTGCCTATGTCGGAACACCTGCGAGGTCAGTCACGTGACGACGCGTAGTTACAGCGCTCTGCTAGTTCCTTCTTTTAGTGGACCTCGTAGAGTTCATAGGTGTTTCTGTAATCCAGTAGGGATTTAAAACAGGAGCAAAGAGCAGATATAAAATTTTGCGTGCGTTTGAATAAAATCGCCACAGAAAGGCACGAAATGATTAAAACAGCCTGTAAGGAAAATGCTCTGTCCCGTGCAAGAGCTTTTGAGTGGCACAATAAATTTGTGAATGGGGAAGAGTATCTGGAAGATGCGCCACGTTCCAGTAGGCCTTCGACATCGTCTACGAAAGCTAATGAGCAAACCATCGAGGCACTTCTGCAAGAAGACAGCCAAATGATCATTGAAAAGGTTGTTAACGCGATGCAGATGACCGTTATGGTTCCCCAAAATTCCCAGAATATGCACAAACTGGTTGAATTTTGCATCACGATAATGCCCCTGCCATCGTATTTTGCTTATCCAGCAGGTTATCCAAGATCTCTGCATCAAAATGATGGCGCACCTTCGTATTCACCGGACCTGGCGCCGTGCGACTTCCACCTACACCCTGAAGTGGAAAAAACATCTTCGTGGGGGTCGGTTTGCATCAAATACTGAAAAAATAATGCTGTGAATGCCATTCCGAAGGACTTCGAACGTACCTTACGGAAGTGGATAGAAAGGTGGGACCGGTGCATTCAGGTAGAGGGGGAATACTTCGAAATTATATAAGTGTAAGTATCTTTACTGCATTAATCTTCTGCCCCGACCCTCGTACATGGCCAGTAAACTTCATGAAATAATAAGGCAAGAGCTGATTGTGGAAAACTTGGTGTTTTCCACGTTGTTTTTTGCGTTGTTCTCTTTTATTGTACTTCCCAGGCTTCTCCATCCCATGCTGCTTTTCTCCTTTTTCTCGTCTATATGTGATGTGGCACCAGTCTGCAGGCCGGTAAGTATGTTAGGGAAGCTTACAACTCCAGTACTTAGAAGGAAACCTCTTATTTCTAAAACACTATTTCTACCTTGTTTTTTTTTTTTATGATCTTTCATATCAGGGCACTCTGTTCCCGCACCTAAGTTAGATTTTTAGAAGCGAAAATTCGACTGCAAACATGTTAGAAACAGAAATGTGCGCTTATGCCTCGTAGGGGCAAAACATTTTGTTACAACGTATTGTAAAATGCGTGGAAGACGTTCGTCGTCGTGACCTATATAAAAAAAAAAAAAAATACAAATTCGATTTTTAGAAGCACAGATTTAGAAGGCAATACAGATTAACACCCCCGTAACGATGACAGCATGATATTTTCAAATACAAACTTGGGTAAAATAGCCTTTATAGCAAAAGATATGGGAAGGTAAAAAAAATTGATTCGCTTTTCAATTTTTTATTTATTATTACTAGCAATCATGCCCTTTCTCAGAACGGTGAATCTATAAAATCATTTTCTGAACATAAAATTAAAGAAAGGGAGAAGTAATTAAATGAAAGAAAAGTAATTTAAAATCTGTAACTGTTTTGCGATTTATAACAGCGTCGAGACGCTAAAAATAGATACGGTTTGACATAAAACGGAGCAGGCTTTGGCGCCCCTTATTTTTAAATCAAAATTTGAAATTTTCAAGGAATTTCAGTGATTCTGACAAAATTATCTTTAAACCTATCAGCATTTTGAAAAAGTAAAGCTAACCCACCCTTTTGATTTTTTTGGTTTTCAGACTTTTTTCCAGGTGTAGAAGTTTTAGAAAAATTCAAGCAGACAATGTTTCAAAGCGCCTGGGTTTTTTTTTTTTTTTTTTGGTTTTCGTGAATTTGCAGGTATTCGGACTTTAAGACAGCATGACAATTTTTAGACCTCTAAATTATTTAGAAGTGGAGAAGTGGTCTAACAATTTGCGAAAAGCTCAAATAGACGATCTTCCGAAACCGCCATTTTGGTTTTCGGACTTTTCTAAGTATCCGGACCTTAAGAGCTATCAGCATGCCAATTTTCAGATCTCTAGGTCATTTAGAAGTGGTCAAACAATTTGGGAAAAATTGAAGTAGGCAATGTTCCAAAGCCGCCCTTTTGATTTATTGTGTCTTGTTTTGTTTGTTTTTCGTACTTTTCTAGGTATACGGACCTTAAGACCCATCAGCATGCCAATTTTCAGATCTCTAGGTCATTTAGAAACAGTCGAACAATTCGCGGACGAACACACTAGCATTTTCCCTCTTTGCTTCTTATATACGAGGCGAAAGCCTATATTTACATAGGTATTCACGTATGCCGGCGGAAAACGCCGAACTTCTAAAGCATCGCTACGTCATTAAGCGCTGCGTCATTACCCGTTTGATTGTATCCTGTCCTTTCACCCAGTGAGAAGAGAGTGCTAAAAATAGCTGCGCCACCATGGCAGCAGGTCACGGGACCAGAACTTTCCTGTGTTGTTAACGCTGAAGATAGAGTAAGACGCTCGACCCTTTCGTTTGCGTCTTTAAAAAATGCTTAAAAATCAGAAAAGGACTTTTTCTTAAAACAGTTTTTGTGAACAAGGAATGACAGTTGTGAGTTTATGCTGTAAATTGTAATGTGTTATGATTTATAGTTTGCCATATATCCGTTTTTTAAAATGGATCCCATCAGGAAGTGGAACATTTTGTGAAATTTAAAAATTTCACCAATGATTCACTAAATTTACCGTCTAAAGCACGATTTTAATAAAAAGTGAATTTTATATACAATTTAAAAACCTATATATACACACGAGTGACCACTTTCGAGGCAGAAACACATGAACATACATAGTACGTCAATATATATCATAGATATGATGCATTGTGGGTAATTTACTAAGACTATCTACATGCGTCATATGAGTGCTTGCACTGTTAACCTAATTGGGTTACAGAGTGGTAATTGTAGAAGACAGACAAAAAAGGGTACTCAATAAGTTTAAGTCCATATTTAAGATCACATTTGTAATTCAAAATTTACTGAATTAATGAGGCGTTTCCATACATTATGTAGCTCATAAGGTCTGTAATCATTTCAACATTTCGTACCAGATGCCGTAATATACACACTTTCACCAATCATTAAATCAGTGAGGTTTTGAGTTGTATTGAGAATCCGTGCATTATTCCAGTCAGGGTCAAGGTTATTCAGAATTACTGATTTGGCCAAGGATGTACCACATATTCCTTATTTGATACTATATTTGTGCTGCTTAATTCTCAATCCAAGATTACGCCTGGTGGATCCTATGTAATTAGAGAATAGTTGACCTGCAGTTGCCTGAAGCAGTGGGATATTATAAATACCCCACTGCTTTAGTTTGCTGTGGATCCTATGTAACTAGAGGATAGTTGACCTGTAGATGCCTGAAGCAGTGGAATATTATAAATACCCCACTGCTTTAGTTTGTTGTGGATCCTATGTAATTAGAGGATAGTTGACCTGTAGTTGCCTGAAGCAGTGGGATATTATAAATACCCCACTGCGTTAGTTTGCTGTGGATCCTATGTAATTAGAGGATAGTTGACCTGTAGTTGCCTGAAGCAGTCGGATATTATAAATATCCCACTGCTTTAGTTTGCTGTGGATCCTATGTAACTAGAGGATAGTTGACCTGTAGATGCCTGAAGAAGTGGGATATTATAAATACCCCACTGCTTTAGTTTGCTGTGGATCCTATGTAATTAGAGGATAGTTGACCTGTAGTTGCCTGAAGCAGTGGGATATTATAAATACCCCACTGCTTTAGTTTGCTGTGGATCCTATGTAATTAGAGGATAGTTGACCTGTAGTTGCCTGAAGCAGTGGGATATTATAAATACCCCACTGCGTTAGTTTGCTGTGGATCCTATGTAATTAGAGGATAGTTGACCTGTAGTTGCCTGAAGCAGTGGGATATTATAAATACCCCACTGCGTTAGTTTGCTGTGGATCCTATGTAATTAGAGGATAGTTGACCTGTAGATGCCTGAAGCAGTGGGATATTATAAATACCCCACTGCTTTAGTTTGTTGTGGATCCTATGTAATTAGAGGATAGTTGACCTGTAGTTGCCTGAAGCAGTGGGATATTATAAATACCCCACTGCGTTAGTTTGCTGTGGATCCTATGTAATTAGAGGATAGTTGACCTGTAGTTGCCTGAAGCAGTGGGATATTATAAATACCCCACTGCTTTAGTTTGCTGTGGATCCTATGTAATTAGAGGATAGTTGACCTGTAGTTGCCTGAAGCAGTGGGATATTATAAATACCCCACTGCGTTAGTTTGCTGTGGATCCTATGTAATTAGAGGATATTTGACCTGTAGTTGCCTGAAGCAGTGAGATTTTATAAATACCTCACTGCTTTAGTTTGCTGTTTTGTTCACGGTCTTTTCGAATCAATGAGAAGATATTTCGTGATCGGGAGCCAAATTTCAAGTTATAGGGTTTACAAATTTGTGATAATGTTCTAGTTAATATAGGATGATACTGCATGGAGCCAATATATGAGATACTACGATTAGGGTCCCTTATCAGAGTTGTGGATAAGGCATGTTTAACTTTATTGTATACTAGCTCTACTACCCGGCTTTGCCCGGGATTTAGGCTTATTAATTTCATATTCCCTTATATGTCCCTGAAAAAATCGGGAAAAAAATGTATGCTTGCAAGAAAAAAAAACTGATTTCCCAAAATCGGTCATTACAAATTATTTATTCATAGTGTGATTATTTCAGCACTTGGCCGTACACAACTTTTTTGGTTTCTCCTTCATCGGCGACAATATACAATTTTGTTGTATCCTTTGTCCTTGCCATTCCAACATACAGCAATAGAATCAAACAGACCAAAAGCGTTACGAATTATTTAACACGCGTCCAGGAGACACAGCATTAGAACACTGACTGAACAAAATTCGTTAACAATTTGTTATCGACGAACAAATGCATCACGTGCTTTCAGTTTCAGATGTCTTTGAGGGGCGAATCTCTGTGATAAAAAAGTTAAAAACATATGTTTGCGAATATTTTATGAAACTGGCTGAAATTTTAATGAACACCGTAAATCGTTAATAGGAACATGACCTCCAAATTTCGCCTGAATTGGTAAATAACTTATTAAATTAGCCGTTAACATTTTATTAACCGTTTCTGCGTATATATTTCTGTTTGCCGTTGAATTAAAAATCAATTGCCTATTTTAAAAAGTTTTGACCGGATTCCGGTGAACTTTTGAGGGACTCCTCTTATTACCAATTCATGGTGTTGACAAAATTTTCAGCCCGTTTCGTTAAGATTTCGCAAAGTTCGTTTTTGCATTTTTTTATGCATAATTCTCAAAGAATAGAAACCCCTGTGGATGAATGCAGTCACGTGCTTTCAAATTTCGAACAGATAACGAGGACGTTGCAAACGACGCTGACTTTATTGATTAGCTTATTAATTAATTCATAACTCGCGAACGGAACAACTTAGAGATCTTAAAATAGTTGCGTTGACCTAGAAATTCCAGTATTAATAAGCTATGCAAATTTCACGATACCACAGTTCGGCGTTCAAGAGTTTTTGCTGCTTCAGACAAACAGACGTTTTGTGTTTTATATATAAGATTTGATTAATCGGGTACCTAGGATACTCATGCTGCCGTGCTAATCAGGGGTTGACGAATGCGAGTAAGCTCTTCTGAATAGGAAGAACCAACCTGACAACTTGTGCTGCTTCAGATGTGATGAATGAAAGGGGATCATAACAGGGGTATGACAAGGTTTTCTGTAACCAGAGGTGGTAAAATGATTAAGGCTAAAGTCCCTATGTATATAAATATCTAAAAATAATAAGGAATTATCAACTTCGCATTCTATCGTGAGACTGACAGTTGGAAACATCGATGATAGCTCGCAGGCGAATAAGTGTAAATCATCCTGGCTGTGAGGTCATGTAACCAGGATGTCGTCAACGTACCTCAAGTAAAGTAAAGGACGGAGTGGGAATCATTGGTATCATTTCGCACGAGTCTTCTTATGATTAAAAAAAAATAATTTCTCGTAAACTAATCGAAATAATTTCTCGTTAACTAATCGAACCCTATTGAAAATGGGTGAAGTGGGGTCAAAGGTCACGCCATAAGAGCGGGGTCCATTTCATTGCCTTTATGCGTCATAACCTGCGTAAATATATTTCGATTTCGATGGAATTTCAGTATGTAGTAGGAAACTACCTCGGCACGAACCCTGTTGAAAATTGGCAAATTGGTGTCAAAGGTCAGGCAGGGCATAAGAGCGGGATTTATTCCATTGCCCTTATTCGTCATAACTTGCGTAAAAATGGTTCGATTTCGATGAAATTTTGATATGTGGTAAGGAACCACCTGGGAACAATACCTATTGAAAATGGGTGGAATGGGGTCAAAGGTCAGGACATAAAAGCGGGATCCATTTGATTGCCTTTATGCATTAAACATGCGTAAATGTGGTTCGATTTTGATGAAATTTTAGTATTTGGTAGAGAACCACTGGGCACGAACTCTATTGAAAATGGGCGAATGGGGTCAAAGGTCAGGCAGGGCATAAAAGCGGTATTTATTCCATTGCCCTTATGCGTCAAAACTTGCGTAAAAATGGTTCGATTTCGATGAAATTTTAATATTTGGTAAGAAACCACCTGTGGACGAACCCTGTTGAAAATGGGCGAAATGGGGTCAAAGGTCAGGGCATAAAAGTGAAATCCATTCCATTGTCTTTGTGCGCCATAACATGCGTAAATATGGTTCGATTTCGATGAAATTTTATTATGTGGTAGGGAACTACCTGGGCACGAACCCTATTGAAAATGGGGTAAATGGGGTCAAAGGTCAGGCAGGACATAAAAGCGGGATTTGTTCCATTGCCCTTATGCGTCATAACTTGCATAAAAATGGTTCGATTTCGATGAAATTTTAGTATGTGGTAGGGAGCCACTGAGGACGAACCCTATTGAAAATGGGCGAAATGGGGTCAAAGGTCAGGACAGTGGATGTGGGATCCATTCCATTTCCCTTGTGCATCATAACTTACCAAAAAATGTTTCGATTTCGATGAAATTTTAGTATGTGGTAGGGAGTCACTAGGGACGAACCCTATTGAAAATGGGCGAAATGGGGTCCAAGGTCAGGACACTGGAGTGGGATCCATTCCATTGCCCTTGTGCATCATAACTTACCAAAGAATGTTTCGATTGCGACAAAACGTTATCATGTTTTTCCGGAGGTATAGTGAACCAGTTCTGTTGAATATCAACAAAATGGGGTCAAAGGTCATTGCACAAAAGCAAGATTTATTCCACAGCCATTATTCTCATAACTTGCGTAAAACTGCTTCTATTGCGACAAAACTTTAGTATGCTATTCTTGAGGTGTACTGAACCGGTTTTGGGCAATATCATCGAAATGGGGTCAAAGGTCAGGACACAGGAGCGAGATTTATTGCACAGCCATTACCCTCATAACTTCAGTAATAATTTCTGGTATGTTGGAAAGCGTATCATAATCAATGCATTGCATGATTTTACTAACTTGTTTAACAAACGATATTACAAAACTGCAAGTGAAATTATACAACCTCGTATTTTATCAGGTAGCGGTTTGTAAAATACGCCTTGACATTTCTCACTATCACTCTTTAGGAAATAAGAGTACTTTTATGAGCTTTGTAGCTGCTAATTAAAATTTCCAGCTATTTAGTGACGTTATAATTTCCAACACATCACGCTGAACGAAACACAACTATAGCAGATCTGTATTACGACAGAGAAAACAAAACCATTTCTTCATAATAAGTCAGCGTTAGAGCTTTAAAAAATTAGAATTTATAAACCACGAACTATTTTACAATGATTTTTATAACACCATCTCATTTTTCTCTTGCGATATTCATTATTTCCAAAGACGGCCAGCGGTTATTACTGAAATCCATACATATGCATGGTACGAAAACATTGCACCTAAAGCAGTTTAACTCGGAATGTGACGTTGCAAATCACAATTTATGCCTGCTATCAAGTTTCGGCGAGAAAGAAGCCCATACTTAGCGCTCGGTGTATTAAATAATAATCAGATGGAAAAATCATTAGTAAGCAGGAACACCATTACGGATAACTAGGCAATAAATTCCCAGCCGAATCCACTAACGATATTTTCATCACCCCTGGCTGAGTCACTTCCTCGGAAAACACGAGACATAGCAGCATGTAGCCAATTATGAGATATATTATATTTAGCAATTTATTACCTGTCTTCTTCTTTTTTTCATTTCTTTGGCGTTTCCTTTTGTTTTACAATTAGTTTTCGGTACGTGGATCGCAATAATACACGGGGAGATTGTTAGCCGTTGTCAGAATCACACGAATAGCGGATAATAAGATACAAGAGATTAAAAATTAGAACTGTTGGAGTGAAGGGTAACGAAATGTAACGATTTTCTTTTTTGTTCTTTATTTTGACTTTTGTGTTCGAAATATAATTAAAGGGTATTTTCATTCACAAGGTAATGAAATTATTCTTATTCCTTTCCACTTTTCTTTTATCTACAGCTAGAATGCTGAAACTGGCAGGTGTGTACGTAAAAATAGGATATAAAGCATCTTGCGTATACTTCATAGCTTAGAAAAAAGATGTAAAACGTTAGATTACAATCAAATGATTTAATGAACTTCGAAAGCATCATGATCAAATTTTGGAGGCTTAAGAACACAATCGGAAGTTCTAACTTCGGATCATTCTTTCGATATCGGTCCGGGTTCGAGTCCAGAGGAAGGCAGGGCCAATGAAATTGGATCTTTTTCTACTGTACAACCAGTGGCCCTTATTTAGCGACGGTGACTTCGTATAGCCCATCCAGATGATTAATGTATGGAATAATGTTATTTTTAAACCCTGAAACAAATAATGATAATAAGAGGGTTGTACCGAAGGTAATGCAAAAGTGGGCATAACTTTTTTATTAACTGACAGCGGTTGTTCAAATTTTTTTTTTTTTTTTTTGATTGGAGGTTTAACGACCACCGTGAGCAACTCAATGGGCTAGAAGCAGTCGCCCGTCCCTAATTTAGGGTCACTGGTTCCAGGGAAGGGAGAGAGCCAGTGCCGTAAGACAAACACAACATCCATGCCTAACCGGGATTCGAACCCGGACCCCTTATGGACGAATGATCAGAGGCCATCGCTTAGACCACTGCGCCACCGGGGCGGCTTGTTCAAATTGCACAAGTTGGTAGAGTAAGTCTTCCTCTCTAGTAACTCTTCTTCTTCATTGCAGATTTGAATGGGAGAAGAGTGGGGCTGTACTCCGATTTGCTGGAAGCGTTTGAAGCCAATGAAGACACTTTTTTTCGATCTAGTGACAGGGGATGAAACGTGGGCGTATCTTTACGATCCGGAATCGAAACATCAATCCATGGAATGACGTCACACCTCTTCATCAAGGCTTAAGAAGTTCAAGAGCCAGTGATCAGCACAGAAAGTCATAGCTGTTCTTTGGGATGACAAGATAGTCATTCTCCTTGATTTTCTGGAAACTGGCCGTACTGTGACCAGCGAAAGGTACATTTTGAAACTCAAGAAGCTTAGAGAAGCCATAAGAAGGAACAGATCAAGCAAGAGTCTGAAACGGATCCACATTCACAATGACAATGCGAGACCACACACATCTTTGGCAACAAATCAGGCGATCAGCAAATTATGCTGGTCGACGGTTCCCCATCCACCGAAAAGCCCAGATCTGGCACCCTCCGACTTCCACCTGTTCGGTCCAATGAAGGACAGTTTCCGAGTACAACGACTTGATGAAACAGACGAGGTGAAAGTGGCTGTGAAGAAGTGGGTACAACAGTCCACACCTGAATTTTTTCAAAGTAGATTCGAGAGTTGGGTTCAATGATGTCGCATATGCATCGCATGTGATGGAGACAATGTTGTGTAGTACTTTTGTATAGAGAAATAGTTACTCTACCAACAGGTGCAATTTGGACGACCTCTGTCAGTTAATAAAAAAGTTATAACCACTTTTGCGTTACTTTCGGTACAACACCCGTAATATTAATAAGAGACGTAACCATCTCTGCCAATTGTCCAGACATAGTGCTATATGACAAAAGGCAGAAGGAAACAGTCATTATCGGCATATCGGAACCGTTGGACCGTAATATTTGGAATACCTATGCGAGAAAGATCAGTATGTGCAACTGGCTGCAGAGATTGAAGCGCATGTGGAAGTTGAAGACCTAAACACAGCATTTCGTCTTGCTGATCGAATTTGTGCTCGATCGTTACCATTTCTTGCATATGCTTGGCTACTCCAAACAAAGCATCCACCTACTCACTTGCCTCCTGTGTGCCGTTACATTTTTCTTCTTGTGAAGTTCACTGTCTATGCTTTCCATCTTCAACAACGTTTCCCTGCTCTTATTCCACCTCCTCAGGAGGCAAGTGCTATCATTCGGAGACGCTTCCTAGCACGGTTAACCACTCGCCTCCAAATGGAGCACTCTCGTGCTGCCTCAACACACACCGATAGCGTTTTTCATTCCACTTGGGCCCAATCGGCTGGGTGGTTCCATATCCACAATTTGCAGTTACATCTCAACCTATAAGTGGGATTTTTGTTGTCGCCCACGTTCACTGTAACAAATCATGTTTTTACGTATTAATTTTGGTGCTTCGCTATTTGTGATTTTTCTGTTTTAATGTGACATTGAAGATAGCTCACCATGTTTCCCATGTTCTCTTCGATAATGTTGGGTTTTATGTTGTTGTATATAATTCTTCCTTCTGCACAGTTTACTGCCCACGCAATGTCCCCTTCATTATGTTGAATATTTTTTTTAAATATTAGTCACTGTGTGTATAATATAATGCAACAAGATGCCCTTCTGAGTACATTTAGCGTTATTTCCCCTTGTCACTGAATACTTCTGTACATATGTTGTAAATTTTGAATGTAGCATCACTGTTGCATTTCTGTGAATTAGTACCTAATGTTTAATCTTTAGTATGGTAGTAATGCTTAATTGGAATTTGTGCATAGTATAGAATCATGTCTTGCCCTGTCTACAATACTGTAAATAAACATTTTCGTTTGTATCGCTCGTGCTTTATTGTCTGCCTCTCCTTCGCCGTACGTGACGAAATAATTTTTTTTATGATTTTAACAATATTTTGTTTTACGTTTCACTGGAACTTTCCAGCTGATGTATATACCGCTGTATTTATTGGCAGAATTCCATTGTCATGTACATAGAAATGTTATTTTACTGAAGAATAAAGGCAATTTTGAAATGAAGAAACATATACTTTCATTAACTATCTCTGGAACTGGTATGATTCCTCATATTCTTATAACTCAGCTTGATGCTTTAGGTCTAAAACGCCTATCCTAAGACCCGAAATCCAAGAGGCAGTAATTCTCGATATCGTACGATGATTTTTAAACCATGGTTGATTATGTCTTTATTTCAGCTCATGTCCAAACTGACAAGTGCTATAGATGCCATTGTTACAGATGAGAAAATTAAATAAAATATAATCTAAAACAAAATATTTTTCTTTGTCTGACAGAAAAGAAATTAAATAAAATATAATCGAATACAGAACAATTTTCTTTGTCTGAGCGTTTGTCCCATTTTGGTGGCGCCTCCTGGTGCTTGCCTGTTTTAATTGTCGAATCCCTGCCTCAACCAGTGTTTTTATTGTTGTAATGTTCACCGTAAAGTACGTTCGTGAAACGTACTTCCACGTTTCGAACACATCCGTTTCCCTTTGACGAAACGTTGTTTCGTGCACGTTTATGACACCTCATATCGAGGTAAGATTCTTACAACAATAAAATATATTTTCCTTCTTCATCGCTGATGTCCTTTCTTTTACCTAGTAATAATAATAATGAGTGGAGAAGCGTGACCACTTCGATATTGTTATCAGAATCCTACAACGGGGAGCATAAGATGTAATGCATGATAATAAAATGATATTAAAATGACACACCAAATTAAAAGTATGCGGACACCTACTATCTACAAACTCCCTGTAACAGGAAAGGAATTAATATCAAGCTGGACTACACTTTGCTAAATTAGACATGAGCAAATGCCCGAACAAGCCAGGGCTCGTGCAGACCTCTACTGTCTGTAAGCCATTGCTATCTGCAGCGAACAAGATGAAACACCTCTAGTTGGCTCAGGAACACAAGAATTAGACAGCAACCGAGTGGGAAGGGTAATGTGCTCCGACGAATCAGGTTTTCAATTATACCATGCAGATGAAGGGTGTGGATATCGTCACTGCTATTCAAGCTGTCGGAGGCCACGCTGTAGTCTGAGACATGCTTTCGCGGTAGTTTTTTGGGCTCTTTGATTCGTATGGAGCAACATTTTACCGCTCAAATGCATTTAAATATCGTTACTGACCAAGTCCAACCATTTATGTTGATGCTTTATCCCAATGGAAATGGATATTTCCAGCAGAAAAATGCTTCATGTCATAGCACTCACACTGTACACGAATGGTTTCAGGATCATGACGGAGACTTTTCTTTACTACATTGGCCTCCTCAATCACTGGATTTCAATCCAATGCAGCGTTTGTGAGATGCAGTCGAAAAGAGTATCAGACAGCTAGATTCGCTATAATTAAATCTTCGAGAACTGTAGGTTGCAATTCATCACATTTGGGCTAATATGCCCAAGACATTTACATACACTTGTTGAAATAAACTCCATGCGAAAGCGAATTCAAGCAATATTTAGGGCAAAGTTGGCCCAACAACGTACTGAGTGGTCATAATAATTTGGCCACTCAGTGTACATTCCTTTATTTACATGGAAACTGGAATTTCTTTGGAACACTGAAATTTTCTGCAGAAGATGTATTTACATGATCACCTGTATCTTAAAAGTAACAGTTTTGAACCATTTAAATAAAGAGAAAATGAAGTTTTTCACATGTGCTGGAGATGATCTCACGAAATATCGTCCTGAAAGTGCGGCACATCAATTGATGAAAGTGCGGCACTTCCATTGATAAAAGTACGTGCTCGAAATTACCTTAAAGATTGTAGTAGTGGATCAGTTGAGAGGAGCTATTTAACACTGAAAAATTAATTTTCGTCTGCAAGTTCTTCAGCACTGCGATGTAAAGGTCAGTTTCACAGAAAACGAAGAAATTCAATTTACGAATATTTGAACTACGTTTTATTTTTCCAGTCCTTAGATATTGAAGAGATAACAGCATGCGCGCTATTTCGGCCAGAGCCTCATCTCCAGTTTCGCTGGACCGTCAAAATTCTCTGCATATCATCGCGTTATTAACTTCTTCTTTCGGAAGCCATCTAATTTTCTTCTGGTCAGTAGAGCCATTTTGCTGATTCTGATCCGAAAGTATAAAGCTTTATCCTTCTGACCAAGACCTGCGTCATTTCGTTAATCTGAACCATTTCTTCCGCGCTATAAACTGGCGACTCTAGTCAGTTGAAGCATACTTGCTTACTAAAGACATTAAAATTCAATCAGTGAGGTATTTAGGCATTCAAATACGCATAGTCGGAAGAAGTAAGTATCAGTTAGCATTTTAGAATCAGGCTGTTCCACCCCCTAATCATCACAGAGTTCCGTACGGACTGACGACTTCGTGAACACTAGGATGTGCTAAACGTCAAATATTTTCTCTCAGGATTTTTTCACACCTCATTTATGATTTCCATTTTAATGCATACCCCGATATTTCCCATTTATTCAAAAGTCATTTGAAAAAAAAGTGTTTCTGCATCTTGGAGCCAGACTTCCTAAACGTCAATCTATATTACTTCCTTAATGTTTGCAGAACATGATTTACTTCTCAAGTTACTATCGCATTTGTTAAGAAAGTTTAAAAGTCGATTTACCTCCAGCAGTCGCTGAAATAAACATCACTGAAGCACCTCATTTAATTCTATAGTTACTTGGGCCTATAGGTCAGGGGTGAAGAGCCTATGGTACGCTGAATTCTTTTGTTGGCACGTGACATTCAGTATCTTCTCTTGATTCTTTAAACTACACCCATATTAAATAAATAAATATATATAATGGTAATTATTACTGCCAAATGAAGCAGCTGTTACTAAGGTATATTTTCAAATTTTGAATGTCGGCAGTGGCTTAGAGTATTTCAGTAAGGAGCATTTGCTTCAGCTTAATGCTTCTCTAAGAAATGAATTGCCCCAAAAGAAGATCTCCAATCAGTAATCGAGTAGATGATAGTTCTCTGGGTTCTTCTAAGAAAGAGCACGAAAGGATTCTCCCTGTCCGTAATTTGAAAGGATATTAGCAGACAAGCGAAGAAATGAGGGTTCTCTCTCTCTCTCTTTGAACTAGAAGAAAGGGGGACCTGTTATTTTAACAAAGCTCCTTGCAAGCGCCGAGGAGAGCAGTGGAAAGTGTTTACAGGACTCTTCTTACTAATGCTTCTCTACATCCGGTGCGGTTACGTGAACATGTGACGTGTTTAAATCCCCGCAAACCCAATGTACACCTCAGTATTTGGGTACTTGGAGAGGAAAAAGTTTGGCACTGGATTCGCTCTGTATGTACAATATTTTTCTTCTGTTGTTTGTCAGTGAACAGTGAATAACTGGACAACCCGGCTAGCATCCAGAGAACGCATAGAATCCATTATTCACTCTGTCTCTTGAAAGCGAACTCACTCCAGCTATGCTCAATACTCATCACAGTAACAAACCTCTGTCTCCGAAAGCCTGGCTCTCCGTGGAGTCTTCACTCCAGTAAACCAAACCACCCACCATCATGCAGAGAACATATAGGATCCACTATTCACTCTGTCTCTTGAAAGCGAACCCACTGCAGCAGTGCTCAATACTCCTTGCAACAGCAAACCTTTGTCTCCGAAAGCCTTGCATTCCGTGGACAAACCAGACCACCCAGCCAGCATGCAAAGAACATATAGGATCTACTATTCACTCTGTCTCTTGAAAGCGAACCCACTGCAGCAGTGCTCAGTACTCCTTACAACAGCAAACCTTTGTCTCCGAACGCCTTGCATTCCGTGGATAAACAACACCACCCAGCCAGCATGCCGAGAACATATAGAATCCACTATTCACTCTGTCTCTTGAAAGCGAACCCACTGCAGCAGTGCTCAATACTCGTCACTGCTGCAAACCTCTATCTCCGAAAGCGTGGCATTCCGTGAAGTCAACACCATAATTAAGCAGACAACCCAGGCAGCACACACAAAACACATGTCATCCACTATTCACTCTGTCCCTTGTTTAAATAGCGAGAGTGTGTAAAACTAAAAGCTTAGCTTCCATACTGTCTGTATATTAAATCAGTTGCTCATCCTTAAAAAGGTCACAAAAAAAAAAAAAAAAAAAAACAGAAGAAAGACGAACCTCAGCAGCACTGTTTAATACTCCTCACTGCAGCAAAGCAACTAGGTGCCGTCTCCGTATTCTCAAAAATCTACCGAAAATAGGGAAAAGGTCAACATTAATACTGCGCTAAAATTAATCCTGAAGTTGAAGATTTCGGGGCTTATGGTTCTAAGCGAAATTAAATAAATTAATTAAATAATTTTAGACGCAAGTAAAAAAAAATGTGACGATTATCAATTTTAAAATTCTGCAGTTAGTGAAAACAAAATTATGCCCTGTTCAGTCCCCCCCCTCCTCCTCCCTCCTATGTTCTCAATCTAGCGACGCCCCCTGCCTGAAAAGAACTGACCATCATCCGCGGAAAATGAAAAAAAAAAAAAAAATGCTTGAAATACAAGTAACTCTTCTCGTAAAATAATTCATACACTGCCAACAAATGTGCCAGCAGCGAATCTTGTTCTTTTCGAAAATCTGAAACGCTAAAAAAAGGTAGTGCTGCTTCGTGGCATTCGATTAAGATTCATTGACATTATATTCTGTGCGTTAACTAAAACAGAAGAAACGAGTGGGAAGGGCTGTGAAGTCAACAACATCATCTTCTTCATCTTCATCATATTGGTTGAAGAAAAATTTGGGGCCGAACTAATGATAATATGTCAGAGGATTCACAGCGTTAGGTACATTGCGTGCAGGCAGACATGTTGGACACGCCTCTGTGCCTACACATCACAAGAAACTGATTGATGGAACTTCCGGTTGAGACTACTTCCGGACCAAAAACACCGTGACCACAGCCGTGTAGACAAGAGAGAGAAAAGGGAGGAGTTTCGTATAAAAAGAAAGGTCCAGAAATGCAGAAAACCCATCGAGGAAGGAGGCCTCTTAGTGGGAAAAAGAAAAATAATTAAAGGCACGGGGAAAAAAGATCAAGCCTATTACCTTGTTTGTCACGTGATCAGGCCACTTAACGGCGTCCATCGATCTTAAGATTACACCAAGCTGAGAATTAATTAGGATGAATCAGGAAGGCTACTTTGTGGCCCCGAAAGAAGTCCTTTCTCGGGATATCTCTAGCTGGCCATGATAATCCATTAACCGTTAAAGCATGATGTACGAGATGTTTTTGTTTTAGACGAGTATTTCGTTTTGCTTCGGTAGTTCACATCTCGTTAACGTTTTCTAAACAGAAAATTCATGCATATTACCTTTCGATGTTTTAAGTCACATTTTCCTATAACCAGACGGTCGAAAATATAGTTTGTTGCGCTCTCTGTCCATGCATGAGTGCGTTCGGAAGCATGGGCGGATTGTGACCACCAATCCAGGTCGGGGATTTCCGTCTTGCGGGCTCACTGCCAAGATGCACGCACCTACAAGAGAACGCCTCATAAATTGCCTCATGAAAAGAAAAAAAAAATCTGTCAGATCCTAGATGAAAGAGAGCTCTATGATGCATATTTCAATTTATGAGGGTTGTACCGAAAGTAATGCAAAAGTGGGCATAATTTTTTTATTAACTGACAGAGATCATTCAAATTGCACATGATGGTAGGATAAATCTTCCTCTATAGTAACCCTTCTTCCTCATTGCAGGTAAATAATGGATTCCAAGCAGAAGCAACATGCGGTCAATGAGTTGCTGACGAAGGAAGGGTGCAGGCTGTCCGACATCCACAGAAGGCTACAGAATGTTTACGGAGATGACACCATTGACAAAAGCAATGTGCACAGATGGATGAAGAAGTTTAAAGAAGGGGAAAGGAGAATTGAAGACATACCACGGAGTGGGAGACCATCATCTGCGACCACTGACACCAATCGTCAGCGAGTGGATGAATTGATTCTTGCGGAGAGACGAGTATGAATCCGTGAGCTTTTTACACAACTAGACTGTGGTCACAATGTCATACAGAAGATAGTAAAAGACGTAGGGTATTAGAAAGTGTGCGCAAAGTGGGTACCTCGGCAGTTGACACCCGATTTGAAGGAGAGAAGGGTAGAAGTCTGCTCTGATCTTCTAGAAGCGTTTCAAGCCAATGAAGTCGCGTTTTTTCCTGATCTGGTGGCAGGGAATGAACGTGGGCGTATCTTTACGATCCGGAAACGTAGAATCAATCCATAGAATAGCGTCACACCTCTTCACCAAGACCTAAAAAGTCCAAAAGCCAACGATCAGCACAGAAAGTCATGGTGACTATTATTTTGGAGATGGCAAGGGTGTTATTCTCCATGATTTTCTGGAGCGTGGCCGTACCGTGACCAGCGAGCGGCACATTGAGACACTCAAGAAGCTAACAGCAGTCCATGTGAATGCCCAAACACTGTAAACATAACCTTCTTTGTGGCCCCGGTGGTGCAGTGGTCTAAGCGCTGGCCTCTGATCATTCATCCGAAAGGGTCCGGGTTCGAATTCCGGTGAGGCATGGTTGTTGTGTTTGTGTTATGTCACTGGCTCTCTCCCTTCCCTGGAACCAGTGACCTTAAATTAGGGACGGGCGGCTTCTTATAGGTCATTGAGTTCCTCACGGTTGTCGCTGAACCTCGGATTAAAAAAAAAAAACAAAAAAAGAAAATAACCTTCTGTGCTGATGGCGAAATTCGAAATATCTTGGTGGAAGGTGAAGGGTAATGCATCCATGATGCACCCCCAGTAAAAATTCTATTAAGCATGTCTTCTTTACAAGCATACCTAGAGAGATGTTGCAACGGCAAGCCCATTCGGTTTCATTTTCTGTTCTTGAATCAGTTGTCACTGCAGATACAATACACTCTTCAGAAATTCAAGCAAATCGTTCATTATGCTCATCGGCTAAACCATAAGAACAGCCTGTTGCAGTTCCATATACACTGTCTATCGTTACTCGTCTGTCAGCTCGAATCATCTCCTGTACTTGCCTCACAGTTGCTTCTGTCGTAATCTGAACAGGATGACCTGTAGGGTGAGTCCAAAAAACCCGAAATTCTTTGGTCAAAACGCCCTAGTGCGGAAACGTTGTGAGTGAGCACCAGTAACAATTGTGTGAAAAAATTTTCGAATCGGTAAATATCTTTGGCTATGACCAGACGCTCAAAGTTCTGAAATTTCACAAGAAACATGAAATTTTCGTGTGTCCGTCGAAATTATCAGAGTTACTCAGATCTAAATGCCTTGCGGAAAGGGCTTTAACGACCATCAACATCAAATTTATAAAGTATAATTTCAAATTTATGAAGTACAATTTCAAATTTGTATAAATTTATAAGTATCATAAGTATAATACATTTATATAAATTTATAAGTATTATAAGTATTATTATATTTCAAATTATATAAATTTTAAATATAATAATACTTATTTGAAATATAATAATACTTATTTGAAATATAATAATACTTATTTGAAATATAATAATACTTATTGAAATATGCAAGGTCAGGTGATGCGTAACATCACAGCCTCTCCTTGACAAATGTCAACCCCGCCTTCTCGTGGTGCATCCTGTTCCCACTAAAGGGGCTCTGACGACCGCCCATAGCGGTATAACTGTACCATCGGGATCAGAGGAAATTCTATCCCACACTCACCAACCCGCTTGGCCAGCGTGGTGAGTTATGGCCAAACCCCTCCAAAATGATTCCACAACTTAAATCTTGGCCCTCAGTCTCCGGCAGCTAGCTGGAATGTACCTGGCCAAGGCAGCGGCCAGTGCGACATGAAGGCAGAGGGTGCTAAGAATCCCCGGAGGACCGGACTAGGCTGCCATCTGATGCTGACCTTGGCTACTTACAATGGACGCTCCCTATCTTCTGATTCAAGGCTTCTTGAATTGGAAGAGGAACTACAAAGGATCAAGTGGGACATCGTGGGGCTAAGTGAGGTAAGGAGAAAAGGAGAAGATCTCATCGAACTGAAAAGTGGACATCTCTTCTACTATCGTGGGACAGATACTGGCAGAACTAGTGGTGTTGGATTTATAATAAACAAGAAACTGAAGGATAAAGTTGTAGAAGTTGAAAGTTCCTCTGACAGAGCTGCACGACTTGTTATCCAACTCTCGAAAAGATACCAGGCTCAGATTATTCAAACTTATGCACCCACCACAAGTCATCCTGAAGAAGAAATTGAAGAATTTTATGAGGAAATTTGTCATCTAAATAATAAAGGTAAGCAGCACTTGAAAATAATTATGGGAGATTTCAATGCAAAAATAGGGCAACGGCAACAGAATGAAACTTCAGTAGGTAAATTCGGTCATGGCAACAGAAACCAGCGTGGAAATACTCTCGTTGAGTTTGCAGAGGCAGAAGGGTTTTTCATCTTGAACTCCTTCTTCAAGAAAAAGCCACACAGGAAATGGACATGGAGACATCCAAATGGGACGACAAGTGAAATTGATTTTATTATGTGTAACAAAAAATTCGTCATAGAAGACTGCAGTGTGCTAAACAAGTTCAACACAGGTAGTGACCATAGATTGGTGAGATGTAAGATGCACCTCAACACTAAACTTGAACGTGGCAAGCTCATAAGACAAACAAAATCTATTGACATAACCAACCTTAAAAAACACCATAATACCTTCAAGTTAGAACTGAAGAACAGGTTCTCTGCTTTAGAAGGCCTAACATCGGAAGAAGTGGACATCTCTGAAGTTAACAGAAAAGTAACCAAAGCTCTTATGGAAACAGCAACAAAATTAGCTGGGTCTAAGAACAAGTTGCATGTGAACAAATTATCAGGAAAAACCAAAATGTTGATGCAAAAAGAAGAGAGATGAGGACAACTAAAGAAGATGTGACTTCCAAAGTGGAATATATAGAGCTATGCAAGACAGTACGAAAAAGTATCACTGAAGACGTAAGGAAATTCAACTGTGAACTAGTGAGGAAAGCAATTGAAAACAACCAAAGCCTAAAGATAGCAAAGGGACATCTCAGTAAGGGAAGAAAACAGATTATGGCACTGAGAAAAGAAGATGGTTCTGTAACAAGAAATAGAGGCGAAATTTTGACAAGAGTGAAAGATTTCTACTCCAAATTATATGAAAGGGATGATATATGCACTCCAGACATCATGAAAGATACCAGTACCAGAGTTCCTCCAGTCCTTCCAGCAGAAGTTGCACATGCAGTCAAGAACATGAAGCGAGGAAAAGCTCCAGGAGAAGATGGAATTACTGTAGACATCATACAAGAAGCAAGTGGAGAAATCGAAACAGTACTCGCCCAAATTTTCACTCGATGCCTTAATGAAGGAAAGATTCCTGAGGATTGGAACACCGCTACAATGATCCTGCTACATAAGAAAGGTGACATTGAGGATCTCGGAAACTACAGACCTATCAGCCTCCTATCAGTAGTTTATAAAATCTTCACTAAAGTTCTTTCACACCGCTTGAAGGTAGCACTAGACATGGCTCAACCGAGAGAACAAGCTGGATTCAGGAGTGGCTACAGCACAATAGATCATATCCACGTGCTGAGAGAACTAATTGAAAGAGCGAGGGAATATGAACTTCCATTGTGCATGGCTTTTATCGATTATGAAAAAGCCTTTGATTCGGTGAAAGCATCAGCAGTTACAATGGCTCTGAAAACCTGCGGTATTGAAGATGCATACATTAATATTATTAATAACATCTATGAAAATGCAAATGCAAAGATTAGGCTGTTTGAAAATACAACACACGTAAAAATTGGAAAGGGAGTGAGACAAGGTGACACCATATCTCCGAAGCTCTTTAATGCCACATTGGAGGGTGTTTTTCAGTCGCTGAGCTGGGAAAACAAGGGGATAAAGATTAATGGAGATTATCTAACCCACCTTCGTTTTGCTGATGACGTAGTCATTTTTGCAACTACCCCATCAGAGCTGCAGAGTATGATCCAGGAACTTGCTGACAAGAGTAAAGAAGTGGGATTAAAAATGAACTTTCAGAAGACAAAAGTGATGTTCAATGCTTTTACAAGAAATGAAGATTTATCGATTGATGGAGAAAAGCTGGAGATAACAGACACGTACGTTTATCTTGGACAGCAGATATCAAGTGAGGGTCACATTGATGAAGAAATTAATCGGCGTACAAAACTTGCCTGGAGAGCTTTTGGAAGAAACAGCATAATTTTCAAGAGCAATATGCCATTATGTCTTAAAAGAAAAGTGTTTGATCAATGCATCCTTCCAGTGCTTACGTATGGTGCAGAGACGTGGACCTTAACTAAAAGAGACATACAAAGGCTGCAGACAACTCAAAGCAGCATGGAGAGGTGCATGCTTGGTGTAACCAGGAGAGATAAGAAGAGGAACTCGTGGATCCGAAAAATGACAAGAGTGGAAGACATCATGATCAGAGTTAAATCCCTGAAATGGCAATGGGCTGGACATACTGCCAGAAGGACAGATCATCGATGGACAGCCGAAATTTTAGATTGGATTCCAAGGGACAGGAAAAGACCCAGAAGAAGACCACATTGGAGATGGGTGGATGAAATTCGAAAGTATGCAGGGGTGACATGGAGGAGACTGGCACAAGACAGACCGTTGTGGAGGAAACTTGGGGAGACCTTCGTCCAGCAGTGGATTGATAATGGTTGACAATGATGATGATATATACACATATATAATATTATATATATTAATAATAACAAAAACAATGATATATAATATTATATATATATTATATATTTCAAATATTATATATGTATATATCATATAAATATATAATATATTCATATATAATATTTGAAATATATAATACTTATTTGAAATATAGTAATACTTATTACATTTCAAATTAATAAATGTATAAGTATTATTATATTTCAAATTTATATAAATTTATAAGTATTATAAGTATAAATATAAGTATAATTTCAAATTTATATAAATTTATAAGTAGTATAAGTATAAATATAAGTATAATTTCAAATTTATATGAATTTATAAGTATAAATATAAGTATAATTTCAAATTTATATGAATTTATAATTATAATAAATTTATAGGTATAATTTATAAGTAAAATTTCAAATTTATAAGTATTTTAAATTTATAAGTATAATTTCAAATTTATAAGTATTTTAGATTTATAAGTATTTTAAATTTATAAGTATTATTTCAAATTTATAAGTATAATTTCATCGATCTCGAGAACGCTCCCTCTCAGCCAATCCAGCCATACTGTCTTGGTCTACTCTCCTCAGAATGAACTGGGATTGAGAAGGCGATTGAGTTGGCTTACTGGTACTGGGGAGATAAAAATCATATGTTCCTTCGTCAGAAACTAATTCGGCTTCCCTTTCAGTTGGATCGTCGTCGTCATTCCCACTGGAAACCCACGCAACCTCCTGTTTTCTGGAAAGAGCAGAATCTTGTAATTTTCTCTTGATTCGCTTTTGGAGCTTTTGTGTTTTGATAAGATCAACGGCACCTATGTAACATTTCCTGGTTGATTTCTGATCCACAAGAAACAGTCGTTCTTTGGCTAGGAATTCATTCACTGAGGAGCAAGTGCATTTATTTATATCTGAGCCCTTGCAAGCTGCTATATCAAAAAGTGTTGTATATGCTCCATGCCTAAACTTTTCAACCATATCTTTCACTGTTTGACTTTTAGTAATACGCAACGGCGGCCAAGTTCATTCTGAGTAGGGTAGACAAAGACAGGATGGCTGGATTGACTGATAGGGAGCGTGAACGCCAGTGTATTATTGCAATACATTTCGCGTTTTTTATGTAAAATTTTGAAATGTCGAACCTTTGGTCAGAGCCGAATAAATTAACTGATTAGAATAATACTTTATACGTTTGTTATTTATGGTTATTAAAACCCTTTCTGCATTAGAGCATTTTGATCAGAGTAGTTCTGGAATTTCGACGGACACTTGAAAATTTCATGGGTTTTTTTTGTGAAATTTCAAAACTTGGAGCCTCTGGTCAGAGCCCAAGATTCAAAAAATATTTCACACAATTCTTAGTTGTGCATACTCACAACTTCTCCCCGGTAGGGCATTTTGATCAGAGCATTTTAGGTTTTTTCGACCCACCCTAATGACCAGGTCTGTCTTCATCAGCGACTTTTGAGCGTTCTTGAGAGACAGAGGCGTAACCAACGCGGGGATGGCGAGGTGGCTGCCCCTGGCACAGCTCAAGAGAGGGCGCAAAAATCGCTGCTTGCAACCTGATTAAAACCGTAATTAAAACTTTTGCACCAGTTTGTGGTACATGTTTCCAGCACCATACTTTGTAATGTGCCCATTTACAGAATTTGCTCATAGTATGGGTCGCCAGTTTCGGTAGCCTTTACAGCGTGAAATCCGCATTTCTTCAAAATACTGTATTTAGGCGATGCTAGTTACTTACATTAGAGAATAAAGGTGCGATTGTATAGTCCTTTCAACCAAAGAAGAACCACAGCCTTCGTCGACAACAATGGAGCCTGCAGTTTTTCTTTAGTTGGGTACGTTGCGGGATAATGATGTAGTTCACATTTTTGAGGATTCTCTGGGGGATATTCGATAACTGCCATGGCTTTCAGCCTCGACTGACAACTGCATTAGGTTGTTTTGATGTGGTACCGAAGTTCTAAACTCCGAAGCAGTTAGCAAAAGTTGTGCAAACAGCCACAGTTTGATATGACATCAATATTGACTTCAGAGGGAGAAAGAGAGAGAGAGAGAGAACTGTTAAATCGGTAATATATTTACATCAGAGGGAAATGCAGATGGGGGCGCAATATTTTATGGTTGCCCCGGGCGTAGACATGCCTGTTGTGAGAATTTATCTACCCAGTCGTGCATCACTTTACATGACAAACATTTTTCACCGTTTTCTTAGCAGGAACCTCTTATGCCCGAAGAAAATGTACTTCAGCACGTTACTTTTCGATCGTACACTCCTCGAGCATGGTCGCCATTTACAATCTCAGCTGGGCATGCGTATGTAATACCTAGCGTCTGCTACGTTGAGCTACAAATAAACTGGATTGAGCTGCCATCTAATGACACCTTTAGAAAATAATAACTACTATTATCAGCTATCCATAGCTGCTTGTAACTGATTTACCGACTTTCTCTCGTATTATGTGTGCATAAAAGAAAAAAGTGTAATATTGAGTCCTCGTTTTTTCTTTTGGTTAGGTGGTTTGGGTTGGCGAGAGTCAACGACTACCGTGAACATAGGCCATAAGTAGTCGCTGGTCCCTAATTTGAAGCCACTGGTTCCAGGGAGGGGAAAGAGCCATTTTCGTAGGGCAAACTTAGGATCAATGCTTCACCCACGATTCGAATCCGGACCGATCTCGGACGAATGCTTAGAAGCTAACGCATCGTACCTCACCTTACCAAGATGGCTAACGCATCGTACCCCACCTTACCAAGATGGCTAACGCATTGTACCCCACCTTACCAAGATGGCTAACGTTGAAACTACAAATGCCACATCAAGAAAAAAGAACATTCATGTCGTAAAAAAGTGCGAACACGCGCAACTGATATGGAAACGCATGCTGACACTCAAAGTCTATTTCATATGGATTTTTAATAATTTCGAAGCTAAAAGTTTGCATTTAATGACAGCATTCTGTTCAGGAATTTCCCAATAATCAACAAAGTCCTGTATCAAATGGGTACTTCGTTTCCACACGATAAAAAACTCAACAGGAGCGTAATCCTTACGACTTAACATAACATTACTAAAAGTTTAAAATAGATACAGGTTAACAAAACGGGACATTTTTTTCTATTGGAGGTTTAACGACCACCGTAAGCAACTCCATGGGCTATAAGCAGTCGCCCGACCCTAATTCAGGGCCACTGGTTCCACGGAAGGGAGAGAGCCAGCGCCGTAAGACAAACCGACATCCATGCCTCACCGGGATTCGAACCCGCACACCTTTCGGACGAATGATCAGAAACCATCGCTTAGACCACTGCGCCACCGGGGCGGCAGAAAAGCAACATGAGATATTTCGAGCTCCACAATGGGCTCATCTTCTGATTTTAAATATCTAGGAATGTCTGTGCACGGGTTATAAGTTTCATAATAGACCATATCATCATAATGAGGTGTCAAATCACCTGCAAGCAGGCTCAACAATCTGTTGGGAAATCGATAGCACGCAGGGAAAGGAATACAGTAACGTGGCCATGTGAAGGCGTGGTCTTCTAAATTAGAACTCCGGTCTCTCTGAAAGAGCATTTTACAGGCGTGCAACAATAAACAGTGCTCACTATGTGCAGACATCAAAGAAACTAAAGGAAGCTATCAGAAGGAAAAGACGTGGCATTCCACTTCATAGTGTTGTTTTACACCATGATAACGTACATCCCCACACCTCAATGGAGACTTCACAAGCTATTGCCAAAATGGGGTGGACGGTGATGCCTTTCTGATTTGGCTCCCTCATACTTTTACCTGTTTGCCCCTTTGGGAAATATCTTTCGTGGGGAACGTTCCGACGATGTGACAGTCGTTAAACTGGCTGTGAACTCATGGGTGAAACGACAGCCTCAGGAATTTTTCCAAAATGGATTTTACCAATGGGTTCAAAGATGGCGGAAATGTATTGAAAGTGATGGACGATACTTTGAATAGGCTAGCATTATTAGCAATATGTCCAAGTATTTTACCACCAAGTTTCACATTTTTGTTGCTACAAATAAAAATCTTATGAGGGACGAGGCATTACTTTCAGGATGCCCTTTGTACGTATGTTCAGCCAGGCGGGTTTTTAAAATGCATCCGGTGATATAAATTTTAGAATGCTCGTTTTCGTCCACAGCTCTCAATTGGATGCTATATACTCCATCCAAAAGAATAGGTAACTCGTGCTAAATTGCCACGAGAAACGCTGGAAAATAACCATCTGAGCATGATACAGTAGAAAAAGTCACGATAAGATAAAACTTTAATTACTGATGAAGTACCTTAAAAATCGTTAGATCTTTCCAGTTCTGCCATCAAGTACCCATCCTCAGACGCAATGAGACGACAAATGGACGAGGAAACATAAATTCACTAGGAAACATTAGAAGATGACGCATAGTCAGTATTTGCAGGCGGCATGGTCTGGACTACGGGCTCAAAGTATCAAATATCTTCTCATCTAAAAAAAAATAAAAAAAGACCGGGACTGAACTGTTGATCTTCATAGGCACGTGATAGACAAAATTCCCTTAAGATCACTATCCCCAGGGAATCCTGACATATGTTTACATCAGTTCCACGTCAAGGACACTTAAAACCAGCGATGTATTCAGGCATATTATCGGTGGTATTTAGCCCCTGAAAATACATGAACGCCCCGCCCCGCCCCGCCTCCCCCGTACGGGTCAGGGCACAGGATCCAAATTTATTCGTAAAGGTCAGGGCACAGGATCTAGATTTATTCCACACCCATTATCCTCATAACTTGAATAAAAATGCTTCTCTTGAGACAAAATTTTAGTATGTTGTTCCGGAGGTATACTGAACCGATTCTGTTTAATATCATTGACATGGGGTCAAAGATCTGGGCATAGGAGCGAGATTTATTCCACAGCCATTATCCTTATAACTTGACTATAAATGCTTCTCTTGCGACAAAATTTTAGTATGTTGTTCCGGAGGTATACTGAACCAATTCTGTTTAATATAATTGAAATGGGGTCAAACATCAGGGCATAGAAGCGAGATTTATTTCACAGCCATATCCTCATAACTTGATTAAAAAGGCTTCTCTTACAAAAAAATTTTAGTATGTTGTTCCGGAGGTATACTAAACCAATTCTGTTAAATATCCTTGAAATGGGGTCAAAGATCAGTGCATAGGAGCGAAATTTATTTCACAGCCATATCCTCATAACTTGATTAAAAATGCTTCTCTTGCGACAAAATTTTAGTATGTTGTTCCGGAGGTATACTGAACCAATTCTGTTTAATATAATTGAAATGGGGTCAAACATCAGGGCATAGGAGCGAGATTTATTTCACAGCCATATCCTCATAACTTGATTAAAAAGGCTTCTCTTACGACAAAATTTTAGTATATTGTACCGGAGGTATACTAAACCAATTCTGTTTAATAATTGAAATGGGGTCAAAGATCACGGCATAGGAGCAAGATTTATTCCACAGCCATTATCCTCATAACTTGACTAAAAATGCTTCTCTTGCGACAAAATTTTGGTATGTTGTTCCGTAGGTATACTGAACCGATTCTGTTTAATATCATTGAAATGGGGTCAAAGATCAGGGCATAGGAGCGAGATTTATTCCACAGCCATTATCCTCATAAATTGACTAAAAATGCTTCTCTTGCGACAAAATTTTAGTATGTTGTTCCGGAGGTATACTGAACCAATTCTGTTTAATATAATTGAAATGGGGTCAAAGATCTTGGCATAGGAGCGAGATTTATTTCACAGCCACATCCTCATAACTTGATTAAAAATGCTTCTCTTGCGACAAAATTTTAGTATGTTGTTCCGGAGATATACTGAACCAATTCTGTTTAATATAATTGAAATGGGGTCAAAGATCTTGGCATAGGAGCGAGATTTATTTCACAGCCATATCCTCATAACTTGATTAAAAATGCTACTCTTGCGACAAAATTTTAGTATGTTGTTCTGGAGGTATACTGAACCAATTCTGTTTAGTATCATTGAAATGGGGTCAAACATCAGGGCATATGAGCGAGATTTATTTCACAGCCATATCCTCATAACTTTATTAAAAATGCTTCTCTTGCTACAAAATTTTAGTATGTTGTTCCGGAGGTATATTGAACCAATTCTGTTTAATATAATTGAAATGGGGTCAAAGTCAGGGCATAGGAGCGAGATTTAATGCACAGCCATTATCCTCATAACTTAAGTAATAAGCTTTGTAATGATTCCGGGTATGTTGGAAGGCGTATCATAATCAAGGCATTGCATGATTTCACTAACTTGTGTAATATTGGGGTAGGTATAAGGTAGAAATCCATAGAACTAACATACTTTGGTCGGCGTATATCCCGAGACTATGTTTCCGCAAAAGGTTGTGTGTGATGTGGTCGTCGTACAACAAAACCCTATTCATAATGTTATAAAACGTCTCGTTATAAAAACAAACAGAAACTTTTGCCCATTTTCTGCTGACTCATTTATTCAGAAACCTTAAAAAATTCCCGATTTCTCATAAAAAGAACAGTTCCTTCTCCCTGTTTGAAGTATTTTTATTACTAATAATCGAAGCAACGATGAGGAACTCGCGCGATAGTTGATGAAAATACAAAAAGTGTTTGTCCATACGTCATGCGTGAAGTGAAATTTTTTCATCATATGTGTAGATGTACGTTTCTTATCCCTAATAAATTTCTTTTACTTCTTATATCATGTAAAATAATCCCAAGTTGCAGCCATCGCATTCTCGTAATCTAATGAAACTGTTGATTACTTGTTTCACCGTACTCTGATAGCAAATTAACAAAGCATATTCCTTGCGATGAACTCAATTCAGTGTTTCTCTTGGAACAGAGCCTCCTCCCTCCCGACATGGGCGAAATATAATATGCATAACATTAAACACAAGATTTGAGATTTTTAGAAACGTTACGATAGCTCAAGATGTGCTGATATTTCTCAACAAAAATTCCCTTTTGCTGTTGGATTGCTTTGCTTTCCTCAAGCATAATGACAAGCATCATTATAGCATCTTCCTAAAGGAATTGCACGATCATAAAAGAATGTTTTTTTTTTATCATTTCTTTGAAACCATATTTCATCTCAGTGACAGTCTCCTTCATTACGTATGCGGACCATTTTCTGTAGCACAAACAAATTTAACTTTCGTTAAGAATGAAATTTGCAAGAAAGAAAAATACGAATTAATAAAAAACGTGAGGAATCCTAGTGGACCCGGGCTGACTGTTTTTTTTTTTTTTGTTTGTTTGTTTTTTTCTGTCGGTCATAAGCCTTTAATAGGAATGCATGTGACACGTACTACAAAGATGGAGCACATGTAAAGACGGCAAAGTTGCAGCGATAAATTCCATCGGCGTAGCTTAATTGCGAAAGCGTTTGACTCCGAAGCAGAAGGATGTCGCTTCGATTTTGTGTCACCAGGCAAATTAGTTTTTTTTCACAGGCAACTTTAACAAAAGTCACTGAACACTAAATATTTTTCGAAATGATTGGTAATTGATACTTTCAGTCATGCTTTATTGTAACTTTGGTGCTAAAATATTGTTCGCAAGTTCTCGGTTCCCATATCAAAAAATACTGTGACGTTCTTCTGCAAAAGTTTCGTCAGCTACGTTTCTGGAGGGAAGGAGGTTGTTCATGTCGTGATTCGACGTTTTAGTACAACCTAAAGGTATCTGATAAAGTTAAAAGTAAAAAAAGATTTCGTTTGGTTTAATTTTACAGTTGCTATTAATAAAAGTGATAAATACTTCATAACTCTGTAAATCCAAAATAATTGGCTTGATCCCATGCTCCCAATAACATCAAAGGTGGTTTTTAAATTAAAAGAACTAGTCTTGCCGCACTGTGCTCCAACTCTCCGATCATTCCAAAAACACTTGATAAAGCCATAAAGCCAAGAGCATTGTCCTGAACCAATGTACCCAATCACCCCAAATAAATATGATAAAGATATGAAGCTCAGAGAATGTCTTGCCACCGTGATTTTACCAAAAATATTTGATATGGTTTTAAAGCCAACGGAATAAATCTCCTGAACCAAATGCTTCCAATTATCCCAAAGGTATTTCGTAAAGCTAGAAGAACTAGTCTTGCCGCCGTGATCGTCCGAAGAATACTTGATGTACTTTTAAAGCCAAGGGAATCTCCTGATCCAATGTTTCCAATGCCTTTGGGGCACCAAAGGTATTTCGTTGATCTAGAAGAATTATTCTTGCCGCCGTGATCGTCCGAAGAACATTTTATATGCTTTTAAAGTCAACGGAATTAATCTCCTGAACCAAATGTTTCCAATTATCCCAAAGGTATTTCGTAAAGCTAGAAGAACTAGTCTTGCCGCCGTGATCGTCCGAAGAATACTTGATGTGCTTTTAAAGTCAACGGAATTAATCTCCTGATCCAAATGTTTCCAATGCCTTTGGGGCACCAAAGGTATTTCGTTGATCTAGAAGAATTATTCTTGCCGCCGTGATCGTCCGAAAAACATTTAATATGGTTTAAAGCCAACGGAATTAATCTGCTAATCCAAATGTTTCCAATTACCCGACAGGTATTTTGTTAAGCTAGAAGAACTAGTCTTGCCGCCGTGATCGTCCAAAGAATGTATTATGAGGTTTTAAAGCCAATGGAATTAATCTCCTGATCCAATGCTCTCAATTAACCCAAATTTCGAAAAGCTAGAAGAACTAGTCTTGCCGCCGTGATCGTCCATAGCATATTTAGTATGGTTTTAAAGCCAAAGGAATTAATCTTCTAATCCAATGTTTCCAATTACCACGAAGGTATTTGGTAAAATCAGAAGTGGTGTTGCCGTAATCTCATCCAAATCTTTGAAAAAATATTTGATAAACTTATAAAGCCAACAGAATTAATTTTTTCCTGAGCCTATGCTGTCAATCACCCCTAAACGATTTGGTAAAGACTTAAGCTTGCGACACTGAATCGAAGCTGGGATGGTCAAAATAATACTTGATAAGTTTATAAAGACAAGGGAGTTAGTTTTGCGGTGATTCGATGTTCCCTGTCACCCCAAAGATCGGTCTCTTCACACCCTGATCCGACTCTCTGATCGTTGCAAAAATACTCATGAAGTTGTGATACCATATGAATTTGTTTTCTTCTGATCTGATGTTTCCAAAATCCCCAAACGGACTTGATAAAAAATATACACCGAAGAGCCAAAGCATTATGACCACCTGCCAAATATGATGTTGTTTTTCCATGTGTCGTCAAAACAACTCTTACCCGGCTAGACATAGAGGCTACACGATTTCTAAACTTGTCTTATGGTATCTTGTACCAACACGTTACCAGCAGATTTTTTAACTCTTGTAAATTACGTGGTTGAGCCGTCTATGCTATTTCAACACAAACTGAATTGATGTCTCTGGAATTTGGAGGCTAGAGGAATACTTAGGTGTCTTTCTCACGTTCCGCGAAGAATTTTCGAACAATGCGGGCAGAGTAGCATGACGCATTATTTTTCTGAAAGAAGGCACTTCTAGAGGGGAATACCGTTGCCATGAAAGAATATACCTGGTCTGCAATAAAGTTAAGGTAGGTGGTAGACGTCATAGTTTCTTGCACATGGATTACTGGACTCATGGATGACTACAAACAGGAACCGTTTGTAGTCATCCATGGGTCAGTTATCATGAGTCATAGACGACTACTCTATAAATACTGGACCCAGGTTTTCCCACATAGTGCAACAGGAAACGATATTCATCGGACCAGATGACCTTTTTCCAATTATTCAAGGTCCAGTTTTGATGCTCGCGTGCCCATTGTAAGCGCTATCGACAGTGAACAGAAGTTAGCATGGGCACTCACAGCAACCTGCGGCTGCTACGCAGCACCATTTTCAGTAAGGTTCCATGTACTGTATGTTGTGACACGTTATTCTCGTCACCAGCATTCACATTACCCGCGAGTTTCGGCACTGTATCCCTTCTGTTGGCTTGTACCGTACGGGAAAGCCTTCGCTCACCTCTAGCACTGATGAGCAGTAATTGGCCCACACCTTGCCGCAGGTTCGTCGTCTTTTTACGCATTCCAACCGTAGGTTGAAAAAGCGTATATGCTCCAGCTTTGTCCGCCTGTCTGTCCTCACGATAACTAGAGTAAAAATGGTTCGATTTCGATGAAATTTTAGTACGTGGTAGGGGACCACTTGGGAACAAACCCTATTGAAAATGGGTGAGATGGGGTCAAAGATCACGACATAGGAGCGGGATCCATTCCATTACTCTTATGCGTCATAACTTGCGTAAATATGACTCGATTTGGATGAAATTTTAGTATTTGGCAGGAGACCACCTGGGGACGAATCCTATCGAAAATGGGTGAAGTGGGGTCGAAGGTCAGGACATAGGAGCGGGATCCCTTCCATTGCCCTTACACATCATAACTTGCGTAAATACGGTTCGATTTCGATGAAATGTCAGTATGTCGTAGGGGACTGCCTGGAAATGAATCCTTTTAAACATAGGTGAAGTGGGGTCAAAGTTCAGGACATAGAAGAGCGATGCATTCCATTGCTTTTATGCGTCATAACGTACGTAAAAATTGTTCTATTTCGATGGAATTTTAGTATGTGGTAAAGGACCACCTGGGGACCAACCCTATTTAAAATGGACGAAATTGGATCAAAGGTCAGGACATAGGATCGGGATCCATTCCATCGCCCTTATCCCATACTATTAAAGGAGCAATTCTTGTACGTATGTAAATTTTATTTTGAAAACGGCTCGAAGGCTTCTGATGAAAGTCGTTAACCTAAGGTGTTCTGGTACTAGAAATCG
The DNA here is from genome assembly GCA_039090855.1 of Macrothele yani. Lineage (NCBI taxonomy): Eukaryota > Metazoa > Arthropoda > Arachnida > Araneae > Macrothelidae > Macrothele > Macrothele yani. Next base: position 103,632,467 of record CM076991.1, on the reverse strand, counting down.
ATTTAGCTTGATCTCGGCTTTAGGAAATTTCGTTTAGTGGGTAAATAACCACCCCGAATTACCACGTTTCTAGTGTCATGGCGTCGTTCCATTAGATGTTGGCGCGCGGTCACGCCATCTGTGTCATTACGTCACGCGTTGAGTGTGGATCCCATTAAAGTTTTATGACGTCACACTCTTGCGAGCAGATAGTCGCGATTCCCATCTGTCTCATTACGTTACGCGTTTTCTGCGTATGCCCTTCCGCACGATAACTCGCGTAAAAATCGTTTGACATTGTAGTATGTGGTAGGGGAACATCTGGGAGGGAACCCTATTGAAAGTGAACGAAATGGGGTCAAAAGTCAGGACATAGGAGCGTGGTCCCTTCCACTGTTCTTATGCGTCATAACTAACGTAAAAGAGCTTCGATTTCGACTGAAATTTTAGTATGTGGTTGGGGACCTGCCTTAGGACGAAACCATATTAAAGATAGGGCGAAATGGGGTCAAAGGTTATGACACAACAGCGAGATCTATTCCATAGCCCTTAAGCATCATAACTTACGTAAAAATGCTTCGATTGCGAGAAAAGTTTATCATGTTATTTCGGAGGTATACTGAACCGGTTCTGTTGAATATCATCGAAATGGAATCAAAGGTCAGGGCACAGGACCGAGATTAATTCCACAGCCATTATACTCATAACTTGAGTAATGATTTCTGGTATGTTGGAAAGCGTATCATAATCAATGCATTGCATGATTTTACTAACTTGTTACGCTTTCCAACCGTAGGGTGAAGAAGCGTATGTGCTCCAGCTTTGTCCGTCTGTCCGCACGATAACTCGCGTGAAAATGGTTCGATTTCTATGAGATATTAGTATGTGGTAGGGGACAACCTGGAGACGAACCCTATTAAAAATGGACGAAATGGGGTCAAAGGTCAGGGCATTGGAGCGGGATCCATTCCATCGCCTTTATGCGTCATAACTTACGTAAAAATGCTTCGATTGCAACAAAACTTTATCATATTGTTCCGGAGGTAAACTGAACCGGTTCTGTTCAATATCATCGAAATTGGGTCAGAGGAGATTTGTTCCACAACCATTATCCTCATAAATTGACTAAAAATGCTTCTATTGCGACAAAACTTTATGATGCTGTTTCGGAGGTATACTGAACCGGTTCAGCTCAATATCATCAAAATGGGGGTCAAAGGTTAGGGCACAGCAGCGAGATTTATTCCAGAGCCATTATCATCATAACTTCAGTAATGATTTCTGGAACGTCGGAAAGCGTATCATTATCAATGTATTGCATGATTTTACTAACTTGTTTCCTTCCTCGGACCACTTTTTGAAAGTACCGACCATGCTGGCCGTGAGCAACCCTCCAGCTTCTGAAGTGCTCTGACCCAGTCGTCTGGCGATTAAAATTTGGTCTTTGTCCAATTTGCTTAACCCTGCTGCTTTTCCCATCTAAAGAACAAGAATAACTCTGGTTAACAAAGCTCTGCCAGTACGGAATCCGCATCAGAATAAGAATCACAGATTTTTTTTCAATCCTACGATGCAGAGAAGGAATCCGTTGAACAAAAAATTAGTTTTTAATCTGTATTTCTCCTTGTTGACCTCTTTGAGACGGATAAATCCTAAGGGTATTCCATGTAAAGAAGCGCGAATTGCAAAAAATTGATAAAGATAAGACGAAACTGGTGATGCACACACCTCCTTGGACCTGCAAAGTAGCTTTTTTTTTTTCAAAACAAATAGACTTTGTGAAAATGTTGACAGGAGGCTTTCTAAATACTTGAACGAACTATCAGTTCTGTTCCGGTCCGTCCGGCACAATTAAAAGTGTTCGCGGAATTTTCACAACTGATAAACTTCAATGCAACTGCAAATAGAGTTACACTTTTGATTTCATTGAAATTCAATGAAAGTAATCGTTTGACCAGAAATGGCGTACACGTGATGCGAGTCCCATCAAACATTCTGAAGCATTCGCATCTTTTCAAAGAGCTGCATTTCATGACAAATTCGACAACACATCAAACACCCTTTGCCTACCGTGATTCCTCCTTTCAGTATTTATTGAAAGAGCAATTTCATGCATGCTGGAGAAACGTAAATGACGATTTAATGAATTTCGTAATTTATTTCAAGTCACCACCGCGGCAAATTTCCCATGCGACTTCAAACGAAGTGGTGCCAGTTTTAGTTCTATAAAAATAATCCTGAAGCTAGATGGAACCAATCATGCATGTAGTGAGGCGCATTTGAGCTTTTTCTAATTGCCATCCATTTTATCTAAGAAATATTTTTTACCTTGTTAGTTCCTTTTTTAAAAATCAATCGTGTTGTATTATTTTTAGTAGCCTTAATTAAGTTTTTCATGATTCCAGTTTTCTAAAATTTGCCAACTGATAGTTTCACAAACACTTATTTCTGTTTTATTCCAGGATACAAAGACTACATGACATTTTAAGATTAAACAGTTCGCACTGTTCTCCGTGGACTGTAAAAAATACACAGCCGTAAAAGAATAATATGACTACCTACCTAACAACAGGAAAAACCACCCTTGGCCATAGCCGTAACTAGGGCGGGGCAGACGGTGTGACTGCCCCGGGCGCAGCTCAAAAGAAAGCGCAGAAATCACTGTTTGGAATGCGATTACAATTGGAACTGAAACTTTTACACAAGTTTCCGGCAGAATTGAAATTAGAATTTCCTCCTCAAAATGTTCAGGAGTTGTTAGTTGCTCACATTCAGTAAGAAAGGTGGGATTGTATAAGCCCGTCCAACTGAAGAAGAACCACGTCCCCCTTCTACAACAATGGGGCCTCCAGTACTTCTTTAGTTGGATGGACTATATGTGGATTGCAAGATAAGGATGTTGTTCACATTTTTGAAGATTCTCTGGAGGCTATTCAGTCTTTATTGTGGCTGCATGCCATGTGAGATACATTCGGTCTGCATGATGCGGTGCTGAAGGTCTAAACTCCGAAGCAGTTGTGAAAAGCTGTAAAAACAGTCACATTTTTATTGTGCCTTTTTTACGCCTAGTTTCGCTAGAAAGTCTTTGCAGTACTGTTATGTATTGGAAATTGTATCCGCTTTTTGCCGTCTTTAATTTAAAGCTATGTTTCTTGAAAACTCTTCTCTTTAGCTTGTGCTAGCTTAGATTTGCAATGCTGTTTTTTTGTTCTTTTGGTGTATGTGTGTGTGTGAGAGAGAGAGAGAGAGTGAGAGAGAGAGGGGTGGGGTGAAAAAGAGTGAAAAAAAAAGAGAGACAGAGACAGAGAGTGAAAGAGACAGAGAGAGAGATACAGAAAGAGAGAGAGAGAGGGTGAGAGTGAAAAAAAGAGAGTGAAAGAAAAAAGAGAGAGAGTGAAAGAAAAAGAGAGAGAGAGAGAGAGAGAGAGAGAGAGACAGAGAGTGAAAGAGAGAGACAGAGAGAGAGAGAGAGAGGGGGGCGGGTGAAAGTCAGTGAAAGAAAAAGATAGAGTGAAAGAAAAAGAGAGAGAGAGAGAAACAGAGATTGAAAGAGAGAGACGCAGATTAGGGCACAATATTTTGCAGTTTGCCCCGGGCGCAGAAATGCGTAGTTACGCCCCTGCCTTGGCCCGAATGACATGGACGCAATGAGGCCCTGGGAAGCTAGCCGAACAGCCATGCATGGAGCTCCCGGAGATCGCGTAGTTGCGGGTCGGCACGTCGAACCTGTCGATACAAATAGTCCCACAAGTGTTCTATGAGATTGAGGTTAAGCGTTTTCACTGGCCATGGCAGAACAAAGACGTCGCTGTCGTGTTCCTGGAACCAGTTACACATCCCCTTAGCGATGTGGCACGGCGCATTGTCGTGGTGGTAGACACCATCACCACCAGGGTAAACGTCCAACATGAAGGGATGCATGTGGTCAGCGAGGATGAACATATAGTCATTGGCGTTTACCCATCCATTGGTACCAGCGGTCCCAGGTCATACCAGAAAAACAACCCCTAGGCATGCACACTCCCACCGCCGGCTTGTATTTGACTGACAAGCTTGTAGGAGTGTTGGATTTCCTGTGTCTGACCCCGTTTCCGCTCCCGCCCGTCACTTCTGTGGAGCAAAAGCCTCAATTCGTCGGAGAAGGCAATCTTTTCTCACTGTTTCACTGCTCAATTACGGTAGTCCCATGGGAAGTGCAGGCGTCGTTGCCGATGGACAAAGGTTAACATGGGCGCCTTGACGCAGCGTTGACTCCGGAGACCCATGCGTAACAGGGTTTGCTCTACTGTTATCGGGGACACGTACCTGGGGGCCCCAGCGTTCATTTGCGTGGTAAATTGCTGCTCTGTTGCGCGTCGATTGTCCTTTACCAGTTGACAAAGGCGACGTTCTCCTTTGGGGTAGATGGCCTTTGGGGCTTTACATTTATGACGTCACGCGGTACTCGGTGTACTAGGGGTCCATTCTTGGTGCACCCTTACTACAGCACCTCGCGAACAGTCCACGTAGTCTGCTGTTTCTGAGATGCTTCCACCCTTGGCGCGGTGGCCGATGATCATTCCTCTTTGATTTATTCCGTTTTGAGCGTCTGTCAAATTACTAGCTTTGCCTATTATGCTCACGTGACGCATTATGGCTCGTCTGTCCTGGCCGAACGCTTATATATCCGTGTGGCCGACCATGTCACGTGCAGTCTGTGACCCGCCTGGGCGGGTACAGTGTGATTCCGGGGGTGGTCATATTATTCTGATACAACTGTGCAAGTGATGTGAATACACGGACAATTTCTAAAAATAACATGCAGCAAAGCTGCAGTTAAGTGTACGAAATTTCAATTGTCAAAAGTTCCCGGTTTTTTTAACTTCCTTATTTTCACAAATTTTCAGTAATTCCAGAAAAGTTCTCTTCGGGTTTTTCCATATTTATGCAGAAATTTCGCAAAATCAAAGGCACCGAATTTTTTCAGCCTTTACGCCAGGTAATCCTTTCCCTAGAGGGACTAGATTCCAGGTCGTTTGGGATGGCTTAACAGAAACCGGGCTTCTTAACCATTGAGTCAGAAATACTCAGAACGCACGGGCACGTTCAAGGTAGAACTCAAATTGCGCGATGATGAAATGTTTTCGTCCTCAATACGAGTGAAGTAGTCATTCTACTTTCTGTTGTATCTTATTGTTTCGTTTTATATATAGATTTATAGTAACTTTATTTCTTCTGTAGGAAGACATCACAAATTAATTAATTTTTTTTCACCATGAATTTTTGAGGCAACAAAATGCTTCGGAACTTGAGATCTTTTTAAACTAACGATAGCTTTCAGTTACCTATAAGAAATGGTAAAATACACCAATGAGCCATTATATCGTGACCACCTCCAGCCTAGAGAAATGAGCGCGCCTAGAGACCAAACGGTGGCGCAGGAGAAGTTCATAGAAAATTATATATACAACCGGAAGACCGGCTTTCGGTTAGTAGAGTGTTCGGAGTCAGAATGGGAAAAGCTGCCGATTTATCGGAGTTTGATAAAGGACAAATTGTGATGACACGGTGCCTCGGAACTACGATCTCGGAAACGGCGCGGCTTGTGGGTTGTTCACGTGCCGCTATAGTGGGTACGTATCAAAAGTGGTGCACAAATGGGCAAACGACGAACCATCGTCCAGCCGTGTGCCTTCCGTAGCTTATTGATATCAAAGGAGAACGAAGACTGTCGCGCATAGTTCACAGCGACCACAGGGTCACAGTGCGACAAATCAGCCGCAGCTACAAGAGTGATGATCAGGGCAATGTCTTCACAGCACACAGTTCAACGCAGCATTCTGCGCATGGGCCTGCGTACCTGAAGATCCCAGCGGTGTCCCCATACTCTCTGTACGTCATCGCCAACAACGTATGAAATGTGCCCAAGATCATCGAGATTTGACCGTGGATGATTGGAAGAAAGTGGCCTGGTCTGACGAATCAAGATTCCTGGCGTATCAAGCACACGACAGAGGGCCGATACGTCGATTACCAACCGAGGCTATGGCACTTGGATGCACTGTTTGACGGAGACAGGCTGGCGACGGTATTATGCTGTGGACGATGTTTTATTGTGACACCTTTAGGCCCCATTATCCCAATAGAACAATCCCTGACAGCTGTCAGGTATCTGAACATCGTTGCGGACCAAGTTCATCCATTCATGGCAACTGTGTTCTCTGCTCGTGATGGTTATTACCAACAGAATAATGCGCCATTCCACACTGCCAGAATCGTCAAGGAGTGGTTTGAGGAACATGCTGGCGACTTTCAGTTGATGCAAAGGCCTCCAAATTCTGCTTACGTGAACCGAATGGAAAGATTTGTGGTTTCACTTGGTACAGCGAGTTCACGCTAAATCGCCACCACCCCAAAATGTACGTGAACTGGAGGACCTGATGTTTACATTATGGTACCAGATACCCCAGGATACCTATCGCCACCTCATCGAATCGATGCCTCGCCGAGTGACTGTTGTTTTGAGTTTGTAAAGGGGCTCCTATAATTTATTAGGTAGGTGGTCATAATGTGATATCTCATCCATGTATATTGCTTTATAGTATTAATTCACAAATCTTCTAAATGTAAAATGTACTTTTGATACCTGTATTGACTTTTGAATTAAAGGCTCCACAGACTGATACATAATCATAAAATCACCCGTACGATAATTTAAGTGCAAGATTTCTTACGGTAACAGAATATACAAGAGCTGGTGACCAAAACAGGGGAGAGTTGAAGGAATGTCTAGAAACCACAATAACCAAAATATCATGCGATATGCGATCCACAATATCCGATTTCGCTACAGATCTTTAAAATCAGATTCTTCGACAAACGTTTGAAATTGAACAGCTAATCAAGGCTCAAGTATTTCCACGAGTCGGTCCTACTACCGGAAATGTTTTGTCATCATCATCATCATCATCATCATCATTGTCAACCATTATCAATCCACTGCTGGACGAAGGTCTCCCCAAGTTTCCTCCACAACGGTCTGTCTTGAGCCAGTCTCCTCCATGTCACTCCCGCATACTTTCGAATTTCATCCACCCATCGCCCATGTGGTCTTCTTCTGGGTCTTTTCCTGTCCCTTGGAATCCAATCTAAAATTTCGGCTGTCCATCGATGGTCTGTCCTTCTGGCAGTATGTCCAGCCCATTGCCATTTCAGGGATTTAACTCTGATCCTGATGTCTTCCACTCTTGTCATTTTTCGGATCCACGAGTTCCTCTTCTTATCTCTCCTGGTTATACCAAGCATGCACCTCTCCACGCTGCTTTGAGTTGTCTGCAGCCTTTGTATGTCTCTTTTAGTTAAGGTCCACGTCTCTGCACCATCCGTAAGCACCGGAAGGATGCATTGATCAAACACTTTTCTTTTAAGACATAATGGCATATTGCTCTTGAAAATTATGCTGTTTCTTCCAAAAGCTCTCCAGGCAAGTTTTGTACGCCGATTAATTTCTTCATCAATGTGACCCTCACGTGATATCTGCTGTCCAAGATAAACGTACGTGTCTGTTATCTCCAGTTTTTCTCCATCAATCGATAAATCTTCATTTCTTGTAAAAGCATTGAACATCACTTTTGTCTTCTGAAAGTCCATTTTTTAATCCCACTTCTTTACTCTTGTCAGCAAGTTCCTGGATCATACTTTGCAGCTCTGATGGGGTAGTTGCAAAAATGACTACGTCATCAGCAAAACGCAGGTGAGTAAGATAATCTCCATTAATTTTTATCCCTTTGTTTTCCCAGTTTAGTGATTGAAAGACATTTTCCAATGTGGCATTAAAGAGCTTCGGAGATATGGTGTCACCTTGTCTTACTCCCTTTCCAAATTTTATGTGTGTTGTATTTTCAAACAGCCGAATCTTTGCACTTGCATTTTCATAGATGTTATTAATAATATTAATGTATGCATCTTCAGTACCGCAGGATTTCAGAGCCATTGTAACTGCTGATGGTTTCACTGAATCAAAGGCCTTTTCATAATCGATAAAAGCCATGCACAATGGAAGTTCATATTCCCTCGCTCTTTCAATTAGTTCTCTCAGTACGTGGATATGATCTATTGTGCTGTAGCCACTCCTGAATCCAGCTTGTTCTCTCGGTTGAGCCATGTCCATTGTTACCTTCAAGCGGTGTGAAAGTTTTGTCATATGCGTAAGGAAATAGTGAAAATAGATTTTTTCCGTTAATATACGAAAACGAACTGCGGAAGGGTTCCTAACAATTCAGAATTTTCCTGGCGTACGAAAAATTCAAAATTCAGGTTTCTTTCCGCCATTTCACGGAAAAGGTTCTGTCAGAAATATGCTTCGTTAATTCACAAAGGGAATCGCGGAAAGTATCTCGTGAAATTTACTAAATTTTATATAGTGTAGGGTAAAGGACAAGAACAGCACTCATGGCTGTGTTGCGCTCTTTTACTGCTTGAAAAATTGAGAACACTACTTTGATTTTGAGAATACTGCCTCTTCTTATTTACACTCTCTCTCTCTCTCTCTCTCTCTCTCTCTCTCGAAGTGAAACAAAGTCACTCAAAAAAAGTTTCAGAAAGTTTGACTTACTGTTCACCTATTTTTATCCTATAAACATCGTGTGAGCACTCTGCTCGAACATTCCAAAATACGTGAGGAACAAATAGCAGTAGTACTAATATCTCAAAACTGATTTACGTAAGTTAGTAGGCAGAAAACTTGATAATTCCACATACCCTAAATATACCCGGTCGAGTCAAATTATTGTGAACACCACCTAATTTCCAAAGTAACCGCCGTGTGCAGCGCGGACAGCAGCTAGACGGGCTGGGAGTGACTCAATAAGGTGCTGGATGGTGTTCACAGGCATGTGGAGCCAATGCTGACTGCAGTGCATCTAACAGCTGCTGGAGGGTGCGTGACGGAGCATCCGTAGAGCGAACAACACGATCGAGGTGGTCCCACAGATGCTCAATTCTAAGGAATGAGGGGGGCTAAGGAAGTTCTTTGAAGTCTTCATTGTGCACTTCCAACTAGTCTTGAACATTTCTAGCTTTGTGACACGTCGCATTGCCGTGCTGGGAGATCCCATCCGCCCCAGGGAAGACAATCAGCATGCATCGGTGTACGTGGTCTGCAAGGATGGATTCATAACGAATCCGATCTATAGTGCCTTCCACAGGTATGAGTGGACCCAGGGAATGCCACGAAAACCTTCCCTAGACTACAATGCTTCCGCCACCAGCTTGTGTTCTTCCAGCAGTGATTGAAGGGTTTTTGTTCTTCGATGTTTCTCGCCTGATACACCAACGTCCATCAGTTCGATGAAACAGAAAACGTGATTCATCGGAGAAGGCAATCCTTTGCAAATTAATGGCGGTCCAATTCCAATACTGCTGTGTAAATGCAAACCATGTCGGCCGATGCACCTTCGTTAGCATAGGTGCAGTGACCATGCGTCTGCATCGGAACCCCATACGCAGCACGGTTCGCTGAACTGTCGTTTTAGACACATTTCTGGTAGCCCCCTGGTTCATTCGGCCAGTGAGTTGCTCCCCTGTAGCGTGTCGATCGGCCCTCACGCATCTTCGAAGCCGACTTCCACTTCTTCCATCAATGGCACGTGGTGCTCCGCAGTTTGCACGTCGCTTATTCGCAATGGTGCCATTTCTCCAATCACGATACACTTTAACCACAGCAGCACGCGAACAGTTCGCAAACTGCGCTGTTTCAGAAATACTGCCACACTTGGCTCGAAAGCCGATAATAATTCCTTTTTGCAAATCTGATAAATCGCACCTTTTATAAGTTTTCAGAATGCCTACAGCACACCTTATGTACCCTCCAAGCCAGCTCACGACACGTGCCGTCTTTCATTGGCTACTCGCTGTTGACGTCATTAGGAGGTGGTCACAATAATGTGACTCGACTGTGTATATATAATATAATAGGGTGTATTGATCACCAGTGGATTGATAATAGCGAATCCATTGCTGGATGAAGGTCTCCCTAAGTTTGTCTGAGCAGTCTCTTACATGTCTCCTCAACTGAGTAAGTTGTGCAGTCATCTGGGAGAAATTTAGTTTTGCCATAAGTCACCACGCTGGGAAAGCGGGTTAGTGGGTGTAGATAGCATTTGTATATATATATATATATATATATATATATATATATTATATATATAGACCTTATTCTGTGAACAAATCATTTGATTTAGTGCTTTACACGTCATAACACTGTACTTTATTTGATTTAAAGGAAAACTCTTATTCCGCAAAAAAGTCTCAAATTGTGAGTGGTAGTGCAGCTCCTGCGGTAATGGTATATTCGTTTTTAATTCATTGCATTCGAAATAACCGAAAATAAATATTTTTTCAACCATCAATTCACAATGATTTGAGTTAAAAAATATCCCGCGTATATATACGCGTCTATATATTTATCTGTGTGCCTATGTGTTTGTGATTCTGACTCGTGGTACATTTATGACTTTCATGAATAACTGATTTCCCTTGAAATCAATGAAATGCGAATGGGACACAACCGCACTATGTTAGAATAAGCTATGAAAAGATTGTTCCTCATCCTGACGTTACGAAGTAGGGTGTGTGTGCGTTTGTGCACGCATACTTCAGCGTCACGAAACGGAACAAAACCGAGCAGAACCTGAAAGAATTACAATAATTCTAACGCAACGGAATCAATTCTCGCAACATGTTGAAGTCTTTGCAAGAACAAAACTCTGGACGAAATTGTCGTGAAACTACTGTCATCAGAGGAATGCGTATCTCGGCTCCTCCTAATTTATCTATTGCATATTCTTCTTCGTGAGTTCTCCCAAAGATAGCCTAGCCCCCAAAACACCGCTGCTGATTCACCACGTCGCCATACTGGAGCATTTTCCTCGCTTCCCCAGATATCAGAGCAATCTTTCTGAGTCCATAAATGTCTTCCGAGTTTTCCCGGGAAAGTCTTTCTTATCTTTCTCGGCGTCGATTACACTAAGTGGTCCGTGGAGCTTCACTTTGATGATTAAACAAGAACTTGGAAGATAACTCTTCTCTTTTCCTTTTCTTTCTTATTTTTCTTTCTTTCTTTTTTTTTCTTTTATTCCTCCGTTTCATGGAGAAACACTTTCGAGACAATCAACAGAAACTGCGGTGTCATATTGATATGGTCTTTTTGTGTTTCCCTATGAGATATTTTTGCGGGATGCAGACAGACTGGCTCCCTCAGTTTGTTATAAAAAATTCAGATGCATCAAAGTCGTGCTGCAATCATCGTTCCATCCTCCTGGGATCCGCAGCGAAAAAAAAAAGGGATAAGAAAAGTACAACAGTTCGCACATATCTTTCAAAGTCTGCAGTAATGTTCTAAGGGAAATTCCTGGAAGCATTTAATGCATGCAGTTTGAGACACACTAATGGATGTAAGTTGACAGATATTAACGACGACGTAGGGGACAAATGTAAAAATTTTGCAGAAAAAAGAGCTACGTCGTAAGGCAAATAATATCGTAAAAAAGACTGAAACAGAAAAAAATGGCAAGTCGCGCCTAGCTACCTGAAGGAATAGGACCCAGGGATATAAGAAAAACTGCTTAAAAAGGCAAGGTAAATATTACTTTTTATTTGGTTGAAGATATTCAAAAGTTAACCGAATTATGCAGATGCAACACGCTATTTTCCCATCGAGAGAATATGTAAATTCGACTTTATTAGCTTTTCTCCGATTATCCTGATATCACATTGTACTTCGTGTTAACAAAACTGCGTACAACTTGGGCGCTAATGGGGAAAAAATTCTCGTATCTTGTATTAAAAGTTATTAGAAATAAAGTACGTGGAGAATGGGGTTTTAATTGTAGTGTAGATTAAAGGTTTACGAGCTTTGCTATGTGCTTCTGCTAATGTTCGTAATGAACTTCGTTAACATACTAGGGGTGTTCAAATGAAAAGGTACGAAACGTCATAAGAACGTAACCGTTAACATATTTGCCTATGCCGCTATGGGAGAACGTAGCGACACATCTAGGGATGCGATTGGAGTCGCCGGCGTGGATCGGAGCAAGCGCGGGCGCCCGCATGCGCAGGAGAAAGCAGAGGCTCTTATAAAGAGCGCCGTCCAATTGACGCGTCAGTGCGTGTGAGGACAGGATGGCGTTCACATTGCAAAATTCGACGATTGAGGAGCAGCTAGGCGTTATCCGATTTCTGACAGCGGAAGGTGTTAAACCGGCCGCTATTCATCGCGGAGGGTGGGGTTCTGCTCCATGATAACACGCGTCTACACGTCTCCAGGGTCACACACGCGGAACTGGCCAAGTTCTAGTGGGAGCAGCTTGACCATCCGCCCTACAGCCCGGACATGTCGCCCTGCGATTTCAATGTGTTTGGTCCCCTGAAAAAACATCTGAAAGGGAAGCGCTTCCACTCGGACGACGAACTCAAGGACGCTGTGCAGGAATGGGTCTCGTCACGGCCACAGGAGTTCTGGGAACAAGGAATCCTTCGGCTCGTTAATCAATGGGATCGTTGTGCTACGGCCTATGGTGTATACTTTGAATAAAGTCTTCATTTATACCCACAGTGTCGTTTCGTACCTTTTCATTTGAACACTCCTTGTACATTAAACAGCTAAAACATTGTGACCACCTGCCTAATACGATGTTGGCCCTCCACGAGCCACCAAAACAGTTCTTACACGGCGAGTAAGGAAGCTACAAGATTTTTTTTTGATTGGAGGTTTAGCGACCACTGTGAGCAACTCAGTGGGATATAAACAGTCGCCTGTCCCTAATTTAGGGCCACTGGTTCCAGGGAAGGGAGAAAGAGCCAGGGCCATTAGGCAAACACAACATCAATGCGTCACCGAGTTTCGAACCCGAACCCACCTCGAACGAATGGTCAGAAGCCATCGCTTAGATCACTACGCCCCCGGGAAGGCGCTGCAAGACTCCCAAAGGTGTCTTGTTTAATCTGGTACCAGCACGCGTAACGTACTACAGAGTTAATCACGTGTCAAGAGGACAAATATGTAGCGGTACATTCCGTCCGTGTAGCTTAGTTGGGAGAGCAACTTACTCCGGAGTAAGAGGTGGCGGGGGGGGGGGGGTTCAATCCCCGTCACGGACAAACTCGAGTTCTCACATTGGCGCCCGAACGTAAAAAATGGATCTACTGGCCCTTGGGTTCTTCGAAAAATGTGTGATGGTTGTTCGTACACCGTGTGGAATTAATGAAAAATTCCTACTTCGACTCAGAAAAATAAAATGTTAAGAGGGAAATTGCATGAGCCGCCCCCGGTGGCGCTGTGGTCTAAGCCATGGCTTCTAATAATTTGTCCGAAAGAGGTCCGGGTTCGAATCCCGGTGAGGCATGGATGTTGTGTTTGTCTTACGTCACTAGCTCTGTCCCTTCCCTAGAACTAGTGGCCCTAAATTAGGGACGCACGACTGCTTATAGCACACTGAGTTGCTCATGGTGGTCGTTAAACCTCCAATCAATATGACGTACTACAGGGGTGAATCACGTGTTAAGGCGACAAATCCGCAGCGCTACATTTCATCCGTGTAGCTTAGTTGGGAGAGCAACTTACTCCGGAGCGAGGGGGCGCGACTACGAACCATCTTGTGTTTTCACACACGTTACCAACAGATCCTTTAACTCTTGTAAATTATGAGGTTGAGCCACCGCAAAAGGGATCTGCTGTTCCAACACAAATAACAGATGCTCGATTGGATTGATATCTGGGGAATCTGGAGGCCAAGAAGATGCCTAGAAGTCTTCCTTATGTTCCGCGAGCACAATCCGGGTGGGCAGTGTGGCATGGCGCACTATCTGCTGAAAGAAGTAGTTACTAGACAGGAATACTGTTGCGATGAAATTATGTGCCTGGTGTGCAATGATGATTAGGAAGATGGTAGACACAACAGTTTCTGGACGTACCAGACTCGCCAAGAAGTTCTTTAGGAAAGCGGCGGCTCACCCTAATGAATTTGTTAGGCGTGCGGTTGACTACGATCCAGCGAATTCCTTAGGTATCCCAGAACTAAGGAAGCGATCATTGTACGTTCTGACCGTAACATGCGGGAGGGCAGCACTGTTGAGCTTTGTTCCCTAAGCCTTGGATCAGATGAGAGGCGGTATCGGATGGAGTGTAAGTGTGTGAACATTAGGCGGGTGTTAGACAAAACACCATCCCGTTCTCTTTTTCAGGTTGGCGCTAGACGGTGAGCGTTGACTGCTGCTCCGGCTTCCGGATGTGCTTTTCGTGAGTTATACTCCTCCCCGGTGGCTTCGGAGGCTGAGTGGGGTGTGGTATACTGGGGTGGTCCATCTGTGGCAGCTGTTCCGTCTCCCGCTCGCTTTCCTCCTTCTACCAGAACTGGTGCTGCAGTTTGCTTTAAAGATCAACTCTCTCCCCTGTCACTAAATATTTCTGTTTCTCTTTCCTATTGAGTTCACTTACTTAAATCTCATATACTGTTAAAAAATATTTTCTGGTAGGTTGCACCAAAAAGTGGAACTACACCAGCTGCAACGCTTTCTTAGGAAAGGTACACCATTCTGTGGTGCAAAATAAACCCAACAACATGGTGCAGTCTTGCGTGCAACATTGTGCTTTAACGTGGTGAAAAGTTGTACCACATTGTTGGATTTTGTTTTCAAAACACGATGGTGTATCTTTTCTCTGAAAGTGATGCAGCTAGTGTAGCGCACCACTTTTTGGTGCAACCTACCACAAAATTTTTATCAGTGTAGCTTCCAATTTCTAAGGGGAGTTCTAGACTTGGGGTTTAGACACTCCCTTCCTAGAACTACTTCAAACAAGTGCAAGTTTCTGCACATGAATTACTGGACCCCAGGTTTTCCCAGAAGAACATTACATAAAGCATTACACTTCCTCCTTTCATCCCACTGTACATCGTGGTGCCAATACTTCCCTAGGTAAATGACGCACACGTACCAGGCCGTCCACATGTTGCGACGGGAAACGGGATTTATATGACCAAACGACCATGCTCGAATCATTCAAGTTCAATGAGCACTCGGAATGGCCTGCGGCTAAGCTGCCCTATATTCAGCAATGATCGATATACTGTGTGTTGTGGCACATTAGTCCCTTCACCAGCATTCAAATCACCGGCGAGTTTCGCCAGACAGTCCCTTTGTTGACTCGTATCATACGGTACAGTCTTCGTTCGCTTCTAGCAGAGACGAGCCGTGGTCAGCAAACAAGTGTCCAGCGGTTCGTAAGTTGGAAACTTGTAAAAACACATCTGAATGTGAGTAGCACTCCACAAGCCTTGCCGTTTTGGACATGCTTTGACCTAGTCGTCTAGCTATTACAATTTGGCCTTTGCCAAACGCTCTTAAGTTCCCCTTCCTTTCCTATCTGAAGAACAAGATTAACACTGTTTAACAGTGTTAATCTTGTTCTTCAGTGTTATTTATATAGTTTCATAACCTTCGCACGTGCCGACGTTTAGCTGCAATTGCTTCGATTTGAATAAAGATGCATTCGTCATAATGTTTGACTCTTCGATGTACACTGTATTGACAAAAGTCACAGGACACTCTTCACAAGCAAATGAACGGATCCGCTGAGTTGTTAAGATGTGCGGTTCACCTGCAAATGATATAAAAACAAACCTGTAGCTGACCGCGATCATATCGCACTGTAAGGTTGAGTGAAAATGTCGCGCACTGATTTTGAGAAAGAAAAGACTGTTGGGTGTTATATTAGTGTGTTGTCCGTAAAAGAAACCGAGAGCCGTTTAAACATACCCAAGTCAACTATTTTTGATGTACTTAATAACTGGAAGACATATGGCGTGCTTGAAGCAGCAAAGCATGCCGGCAAACCAAAGAAAATCAGTGATAGAGGACGTCGAAGCCTCAGGAAGTCGTTACAACTAACCGACGGAGTACTGCACAAGACCTCAATGTACAGGTGAGTAAAAATGCTGGAACCTCGGTATGCACACGTACCATTTGCAGATAACTTCATTCTATGGGTTACCATGGTCGTGCGGCTGCTCATAAGCCTTTCATCTAGACTCGGAATGCTACTCCTCGTTTAGCATGATGTAAAGAACATTTATCGTGGACCGTAGATCAAGGGAAACGGGTCCTATGGACTGATGAATCCAGATACACGATCCATCAGTCTGATTGCCGTGTGCGGGTATGGCAGCAGCCGGGGGAACGCTATTTACCACAGTGTACTGCTCCTACGGTCAAGTTTGGAGTTGGCAGTGTACTCGTGTGGGGGTATTTTTCGTGGTATGGTCCCGGCCCATTGCTTATCGTGGACAAACCTGTTAACCAGCACGTCTACCTCGATATTCTAGACAATTATGTCCTACTGACTCTGTGGCAATACTGTGAAACCGAGCCTTGTTGGTACCAGGAGGATAATGCACCGATCCATAAAGCAAGGACTGTTAGTGCGTGATTTGACGATAATTCCATATCTTGTGTAGACTGGCCAGCACAGAGCTCTGATCTTATTCCCATAGAGCCCCATGGGATGAATTAGAGCTCAGCATAAGAAGTTTGGAGACGAGGTATACTACTAAGCAACAATTAGCGGCGTATGTACTGAATGGAAGCGCATAACTATCGCTGTGTTCCAAAACCTTGTCGAAAGCATGTCTCGAAGGGTCAGAGCATGCATTAAGGTCAAAGGTGGACCAACACAGTACTAATGTATGCCAATAAATGCTATGTTGTGTTTCTCTCCTAGATGTCCGGTGAGTTTTGTCAATATAGTGTATGTCATATTTGGCGAAAAGATACTCAAACGGCCAGACAAAAGAATCAGTACATTGTTGCTTAAGAACAGTTCGACATCATCATTTCGTTCACCACTGGAACGTCAAGTCACTCACAAACATCTAAACTTTCTATTTGCCGATAATGGGATTCTGGCGCACATTTTTCTATTATGGAGTGACTGTTCTGCCAATTGATGTACGCCGGTAGGTTTTTCGCTGCTTCTCTATTTGCTTTACGTCACATCATTCCCCCCAAGACAAAGGAGAGGACGCGAAATCGCTCAGCAGATTTCTGGTCATCTGACATTACTCGACGACTATTTCATTGCAGAGGTATTTATTTATTATTTACGTACGTTCTGCGGAAGAACCATCACACAATGTTTTCAATTCTCACAGGCAGGAAATCTTTTATCGTTCCTGCACCAAATATAAACTTTCGTTACCCACAATGGGATTCTAAACCACATCTACCTACTCCGGAGTGGCTATTCTACCAGTTGAACTAGGCTGGCACGCGTTTTGTTGTCCATTTTACATAGACATCACACTCTATTTGCATCAATTTTTTAAAAACTCTCAGATTTAGATATCAGCACATATAAATCGCTAAAACTTTGTTGTACATTCGAACCGCTTAATGGAAGAGCCTATTTGTCATAAGAAAATATTCCAATAAGAAGGATTTTCATGCATTTACATACGAACTCAAGTACAGTACGTATAACTACGTAAATACGTAGTGAAGAAAAGAATGTTTAAAGAACGAGTAAAAAT
The DNA here is from genome assembly GCA_039090855.1 of Macrothele yani. Classification (NCBI taxonomy): domain Eukaryota; kingdom Metazoa; phylum Arthropoda; class Arachnida; order Araneae; family Macrothelidae; genus Macrothele; species Macrothele yani. The sequence goes on along the minus strand of CM076991.1, from coordinate 103,614,927 downwards.
TAAGTAAAATGTTGCTTTATAGCGACTTAAAATTTTATACAGTACAGTACTGTACATATAATAGCGTGCAAAATGATAAGTACAGTACATATGTACAGTGATGTAGGTGTAACAGTCATGGCTTGGCGAAATATTTACTTATTTTACATTGTTTTTTTCGGAATATAATAAATGTATTACCTGATTTTCCAATTTATATGGAGAAGTCCACATAATTCTTATTTTCCAAAAAGCGTCTTAAAATTCTGCATGCATTATTCACTTCCGTATGAGAAGGTACTTCAGTATCCACATGATGATCATCATCATCTTCTATAATCTCATTTTGCAGGATTTCACTATCAGATATCTCTCTAAACACTTCTAAGTCATTGTCAAAGTTTACGAAATTAGAAATCTTCCATCATTCCTTCAGGTGCGGGCTGGAGAAGAGGTAAATTCCCTTCTTCAAGAATAGCGTCTACCAAAAAATTTACATTTAAGAAAACAATTTTTTAAGCTTTCTGTTGAAATAGCATTCCATGATTTATTCATCATGTGAACCGCAGTAAGTATTGATATTTGCTTAATAATGTCACCAGCCTCAGCAGCATTATCATTAAAATCCAAACAGGCAAAGATCTTTTTCACCACTTCTTTTCAGTACGGTGAAATAAGGTCGTCGTCAAGTCTGAGGAGAAATGACCACTTTACAATTTCTGAAGTGGTCATTTTCCCCCAGACTTGACATCGACCTTATCTCCATGTTTACAATTGGGAGGGGTCCGTTCTTAGCCCACCACAAATTGTATGTATGTGTTTGTCTGTGAAAAATCACAACACAAATTCCAAGAAAGATGTATTGAATGAAGAAACTGTTTTTCTCCTTTGTAACCTTGAAAGAGCAAAAATTTATTCCAATAACTGGGATTAAACCAATATTCTTATTCCATTAACCGGAGCGTTTTATCATTATGTACAAAGGTTGCTGCTTGGAACACAGGAATTTTATCAAGCCATTAAGAGGGTTCGACTGTAAACGGATTAATCCCGGTTACATTAAGCTGCTTCGACTGTATATGAATCGCTCAATAATTCCAAATCAAATATCTCTCTCAACTGTCTGAGTAACTCTCCTTTCAACCATTCTGCGGAACGAATACATTCAATCTAGAATCACTTCATCAAGCTGTGACTCACTGTCAGTGTTACCAAAATAAAAAAGTCCTTCGAGTAAGTAATGCATCGTTCAGTAAGAAAACACGTTTAATTAGAAGAAACTGCAGAAGTAAACAGAAACTCAAAAGGAAGGTTATTTAGAGGTATACATCAAAAGTGTCTGTTTCAGAAGACAAGTTTCTGCAGTTATATATAGCATATAGATAAGCAGCATATAGTTTCTGCATATAGATAACAGAAGAGTAGTATGCTTCCTCTTCTGTTATCTATACGTATAAAGCGAAGTGGAAAAATGCACGTGTTTCCGACTGCGAATCGTTCGACCATTTCTAAATGACCTAGAAATCTGAAAATTGGCATGCTGGTAGGTCTTAACGTCCGTATACCTAGAAAAGTCCGAGGGAAAAACACCAAAATGGCGGCTTTGGAATATTGTCTGCTTGAATTCTTCGTGAATTATTCGACCACTTCTAAATGATAAAGATCTGAAAATTGTCAGGCTGATATTTCTTAAGATCCGGAAGCCAAAAAAAAATCTGAACAGAATGGCGGCTTTGGAACATTGTCTGCTTGAATTTTTCGTGAATTGTTCAACCACTTCTAAATGACGTAGAGATCTGAAAAGTGTCGTGCTGTTAGGTGTACACTGTACACCTACAAAAGTCTGAAACCCCCAAAATCAAAATGGCTGCTTTGAAATATTGCCTGCTTAAATTGTTTTATCACTTCTACACCTAGAAAATTCTGAAACCCAGAAAATTCAAAAGGGTGGCTTAGATTTACTGTTCATAATAGGGTTAAAGATAATTATGCCAGAAACGTTGAGATGCTGTAAAAATTCCGTGAAATTTTGTTTTAAAATTAAGGGATGCCAAAGCCTGCTTCCGTTTTACGTCAAACCGTATGCACTGACCCTGTTCTAAATCGTAATATATCTTAAATTAGTTTTTGTTCCCTTAATTACTTTTCCCTTTCTTTAATTTCATGTTCAAGAAATGTTTACAGATGATTTTTCGAAACATAGGTAAAATGCAATAATTAATTTTTCTGAATATCGGTAACATTGAAATAATTGAAGTAGACTTGTGTTGAAATACTAATGCTGACATAGATTTAATAATAGGGTTGGGGTACTTTGCTTTGATATTTTTTTCCAAAAGTGGGTAGCAAAAACTTCACTTCCAGGACTTTTTATGATTTCCGATATCGTAAGGACTTAGCTTCGTGTTCAAAAATTGCATATTGTTTGATTTGAGAGAAAACATCGCTTGCGGGAAAAAAAAATATATCAAATCGATCAGCACGCAAAAACTGCCCTTCGCAACTCGAAAAAAATCAAGAAATTTAAAAACCAAATCCTAGTACAAACATAATAAAAAATTAAGAATTTAATTACATATTTGCATACATATTTTGCTGTGTTTTTAGTGCGTACGATCGAGTGGGCAACTGTTTTATAAGACATCAGTTCCAAATTATGTGCAGTGAAACCTCTCTCAAGCGACCACTGCAGGTTCCTCCAAAAACTCGTTCAGCGGGGTGGTTGCTAAATAGCGGAAGGTTTTAATGGCACTTTCAATGAACAGTTTTGAGATTAAACCTTTGTAAACTATATCTTTTATAAATTAAGTACTCTGAATTACTATATTCCAAACATGATGCATTCCAGTTTATTTACAGTACAGTATCATCAGCAGTTAAAAATTGGAAAGGGAGTGAGACAAGGTGACACCATATCTCCGAAGCTCTTTAATGCCACATTGGAAAATGTCTTTCAATCACTGAACTGGGAAAACAAAGGGATAAAGATTAATGGAGATTATCTAACCCACCTTCGTTTTGCTGATGACGTAGTCATTTTTGCAACTACCCCATCAGAGCTGCAGAGTATGATCCAGGAACTTGCTGACAAAATAAAGAAGTGGGATTAAAAAATGAACTTTCAGAAGACGAAAGTGATGTTCAATGCTTTTACAAGAAATGAAGATTTATCGATTGATGGAGAAAAACTGGAGATAATAGACACGTACGTTTATCTTGGACAGCAGATATCAAGTAAGGGTCACATTGATGAAGAAATTAATCGGCGTACAAAACTTGCCTGGAGAGCTTTTGGAAGAAACAGCATAATTTTCAAGAGCAATATGCCATTATGTCTTAAAAGAAAAGTGTTTGATCAATGCATCCTTCCAGTGCTTACGTATGGTGCAGAGACGTGGACCTTAACTAAAAGAGACATACAAAGGCTGCAGACAACTCAAAGTAGCATGGAGAGGTGCATGCTTGGTATAACCAGGAGAGATAAGAAGAGGAACTCGTGGATCCGAAAAATGACAAGAGTGGAAGACATCATGATCAGAGTTAAATCCCTGAAATGGCAATGGGCTGGAAATACTGCCAAAAGGACAGACCATCGATGGACAGCCGAAATTTTAGATTGGATTCCAAGGGACAGGAAAAGACCCAGAAGAAGACCACATGGGAGATGGGTGGATGAAATTCGAAAATATGCGGGAGTGACATGGAGGAGGCTGGCGCAAGACAGACCGTTGTGGAGGAAACTTGGGGAGACCTTCGTCCAGCAGTAGATTGATAATGGTTGACAATGATGATGATGATGATGTATGTAAGTGTATAAATAATAAAAAAGTACTACAGTATATGTTGTACAGTTACACATTGGGAAAGTACATACAGTAGTAATTTAAAAAAATTAATTTCAAAAGCGAATGTAATGTCGCCTGCTTTAGTTTATCAGTTTTCCTTTCAACTCACAGAATAGTCTCTTAATTTTTCTCCCTTCAGGACAGTCATCCTTCTTTAATGTCCTCTGTCCGGCCAAAAAGGAAAGTGAAGTAAAGATGAGTTTTAACTATCAGTCCCATTTTCAGCCTTTGTAGAAAGTGTGGGAATGAGGTCTCTGTCTTTCTTTACGTTATTACGTAAGCCATTAGAATTGCCTGTGATCGCCGAGAACTCCTTCAACCCCCCCCCCTCACTTGCGTGCAGGAGAAAACTTCCTAGCGATTTAAAGTGGCCCCTCCACACTAATGCACATTTGTTTAATTTATTGTTTCGTGCTTCCAGGGTACACAGAAAACTTTAAGCGAAAAAGGTAATTCAGACAACGCAGTTTTTATGCAGAGGTCCTTGCACAAAGATGGTTGTGACGTGCCTGAGCCGCAGGACGCACATGAGATAAAGGCAGATAGCAATGAGAGTACATGTCCGCGTAGCTCAGTTGGGAGAACGACTTACTCCGGGACCCGGATTCGATGCCCGGTGTGGACAAACCTGTTCTTTCACATGGTCGTTAAGAGGGGGTGAGCGGTCTTCTAGTAGGGGAAGGTTAGCATTAGCTCTATGGGTTTTGAAATCAATTCCACAGAAAAACGGACGTAATGAGGGGTGGTCGATAAGAGAGGTTTCACTGTATCATAAACTCCCGTGGACGCGGAAGTGAACTCGGTAAATATACTCCATGTTTTTCCTCGATAGCACCCAGAGATGAAGGGAAAGAAAGTACTGTTTCTCCGAATGATTGCAGGAAACTCTGCTTAGTGCTAAGGACAATCAATTAGCGAAAACGCGCATTTTAAAAACGCATTTCTACGCTCACCTTACATTCTGACGCTGGTAATCAGTGCATAGACAAAGGGATTCGATGTAGCACATGTCCCAAGAAATGCGCATAGAAAAACAAAGGAAATGCCACAGCCAACGCTAAATTCTGGAGCAATTATATTTTCGAGTGAAAGCAAAGATACGAGGAATGGAAAACGTAACGCAGAAAAACCATTTTCTTTTCTAGTCAAAAACATACAAGGCGCTAATTATCCCTGTGGACCGAAGCCAAACTGCAAAACAAAAGGAACACAAAAATGACAGAAGAGAAGAATTTTTCCAACAACCACTAATTTAAATGACAGTAATAAATAAGTGGCCCAATCGATTCTATTCATTGTTTGTAATTAGTAAGATGAAAAAAAGCATTTGGGAGAAAAATACTTTATAAACAGTCAGCATCGAAAGAAATACCTTAAATTAGCCCTTTTCGCTACAAGAAAATAGTGAAATAGTGAACAAACGGATACAGATAAAAGACAGAAAAACATCTCACGTAAACACATAGTACTATGGTATACTGCCCGCGACAGTTTCAAATTATAGAAACGCTAATTATCCTGTTTATTTGAATGAGAGAAGAAGTATAAATGAAATGATAAATCTGTACATATAAAACTGAAAGCCCTCACTGACTCATCACCGTATCTCAGAAACTACTGAACTTAGAATTTTCATATTTGGCAGAAATGTTCCTTTTACAACATTGAGGCGCACTAAGAAAGGATTTTTTCCTACGATAACTTTAAGTGGGTCGAAATGGGTTTTTAAAATAACTCAGCTTTGATAACGCTAGGATGTTTTGCAATGCTCGACCCATTGTTGTCCTGCAACTGAAGCCTCGCCCTAAGATTGAATGACTTGAGTTGACCTGCTCAGTATATATTTTGTTCTAAATTTATTTGTTCTGGATGTATTTAACAAAAAACCTTAAAAATCACGTAAAAAGCGCTATATCATAATATGCTTTGCATTTAAATATTTATTATCGTTTGACATATCGAATGTCAAGGTTCTTTGATATGTTCTAAATTTATTTAACAAAAAAAAAAAACCTCATAAAAATATCACGTAAAAAGCGCTATATCATAATATGCTTCGCATTTAAACATTTATATTATCTTTTGACATATCGAATGTCAAGGTTTTTTGAGTCAAAATCAAATTACCAACATTCGTTTTCACCGAAGTAACGGTGTCGTCATATTAGTGGTAAGGGGACTGCAATAAATATAAACACGCGGATAGATTTTCACAATAATTAAAATCTGAAAAAAAAATTCCCCTTGAGATATTAGCGATGACAACATAATTTTGCTCACGTTTCCAAAAACATCTGACTTGTTAGCTTTTAAATGTACAGTATCGAACGAAATTGTTTATAAGCAAGGTTCTTTTTACATTTATTACTATTTTGTTATGTTGTGTATATATTCTAACCATGAAAGTGAAGAGATTTGTTTCGTGTAGGCTTGAAGTTTTAAATTTAGAGTTATGAACGAAATTGCTTATGTGTCTGGCAGAATAAGTCAGGCAGACATGTTTCCCAAAAGAGTGAAGAAATATGTAGTGTTTGGCCATTTCAACTATATATCATACATATCATCTGTATTTCAACTGTATTTTAATATCACGTTCGAAGAACGGGTATTTAGCTAGTAACTTATATGAGAGGTGCAGATCGTAGTTGATGATAAAAACACACCGGGCAAAAAAATACGGACAAAAATTACTTAATATGTAGTTATATCATCACTGCTTTAAGTACTGCTTTAATTTTATTTGGCATGCAGTCAATATGACTCAGTATCGCATGCATATCAAGTTTCTTCCACTCCATGCTCAAAAGATCCCTAAATTCCGTCAAATTTTAAGGGTGTTTTTTTCTTCTCACAGCCTTTCAAACATGTCCCAGATTTTTTTTTCGAAAATGTCCCTGACTTTTTTTCTAACATGTCCCAGATTTTTTTCTAACATGTCCCAGATTTTTTTTTCTAACATGTCCCAGATTTTTTTTTCTAACGTGTCCCAGATTTTTTCTAACATGTCCCAGATTTTTTTTTCTAACATGTCCCAGATTTTTTTCTAACATGTCCCAGATTTTTTTTCTAACATGTCCCAGATTTTTTTTCTAACATGTCCCAGATTTTTTTTCTAACATGTCCTAGGTTTTTTTTTCTAATATGTCCCAGATTTTTTTTTCTAACATGTCCCAGATTTTTTTCTAACATGTCCCAGATTTTTTTCTAACATGTCCCAGATTTTTTTCTAACATGTCCTATGTTTTTTTTTCTAACATGTCCCAGATTTTTTTTCTAACATGTCTCAGATTTTTTCAATTATACTTAGATCGGGTGAATTTACAAGCCAATTGAGATGTGGAACGTCTCTCTCACGTTCTTCAAACCAATGCAGCATAATTTTGGCACGATGGGCACAACAGTTATCATCTTGAGACACAGGATCCCTTGTGTGTCATTCTTGTTCCAAAAACTGGACAAATGGCAGTAATGTATTATTTAAAAGTGGCTCATAATCGACAGATTTCATGTGATTGGACCAGAGTTGAAAGCGGGTCAAAATTTCGGACCCGGACGTCCCATAACTGGACCCGACACGATCCGGACCCGTAACTAACCTGGAGAAATCTGCTTTGAACTATAAATTCCAAACTCAATTTATATATATATCATCATCATCATCATCATTGTCAACCATTATCAATCCACTGCTGGACGAAGGTCTCCCCAAGTTTCCTCCACAACGGTCTGTCTTGTGCCAGTCTCCTCCATGTCACCCCTGCATACTTTCGAATTTCATCCACCCATCTCCTATGTGGTCTTCTTCTGGGTCTTTTCCTGTCCCTTGGAATCCAATCTAAAATTTCGGCTGTCCATCGATGATCTGTCCTTCTGGCAGTATGTCCAGCCCATTGCCATTTCAGGGATTTAACTCTGATCATGATGTCTTCCACTCTTGTCATTTTTCGGATCCACGAGTTCCTCTTCTTATCTCTCCTGGTTACACCAAGCATGCACCTCTCCATGCTGCTTTGAGTTGTCTGCAGCCTTTGTATGTCTCTTTTAGTTAAGGTCCACGTCTCTGCACCATACGTAAGCACTGGAAGGATGCATTGATCAAACACTTTTCTTTTAAGACATAATGGCATATTGCTCTTGAAAATTATGCTGTTTCTTCCAAAAGCTCTCCAGGCAAGTTTTGTACGCCGATTAATTTCTTCATCAATGTGACCCTCACTTGATATCTGCTGTCCAAGATAAACGTACGTGTCTGTTATCTCCAGCTTTTCTCCATCAATCGATAAATCTTCATTTCTTGTAAAAGCATTGAACATCACTTTTGTCTTCTGAAAGTTCATTTTTAATCCCACTTCTTTACTCTTGTCAGCAAGTTCCTGGATCATACTCTGCAGCTCTGATGGGGTAGTTGCAAAAATGACTACGTCATCAGCAAAACGAAGGTGGGTTAGATAATCTCCATTAATCTTTATCCCCTTGTTTTCCCAGCTCAGCGACTGAAAAACACCCTCCAATGTGGCATTAAAGAGCTTCGGAGATATGGTGTCACCTTGTCTCACTCCCTTTCCAATGTTTACGTGTGTTGTATTTTCAAACAGCCTAATCTTTGCATTTGCATTTTCATAGATGTTATTAATAATATTAATGTATGCATCTTCAATACCGCAGGTCTTCAGAGCCATTGTAACTGCTGATGCTTTCACCGAATCAAAGGCTTTTTCATAATCGATAAAAGCCATGCACAATGGAAGTTCATATTCCCTCGCTCTTTCAATTAGTTCTCTCAGCACGTGGATATGATCTATTGTGCTGTAGCCACTCCTGAATCCAGCTTGTTCTCTCGGTTGAGCCATGTCTAGTGCTACCTTCAAGCGGTGTGAAAGAACTTTAGTGAAGATTTTATAAACTACTGATAGGAGGCTGATAGGTCTGTAGTTTCCGAGATCCTCAATGTCACCTTTCTTATGTAGCAGGATCATTGTAGCGGTGTTCCAATCCTCAGGAATCTTTCCTTCATTAAGGCATCGAGTGAAAATTTGGGCGAGTACTGTTTCGATTTCCCCACTTGCTTCTTGTATGATGTCTACAGTAATTCCATCTTCTCCTGGAGCTTTTCCTCGCTTCATGTTCTTGACTGCATGTGCAACTTCTGCTGGAAGGACTGGAGGAACTCTTGTACTGGTATCTTTCATGATGTCTGGAGTGCATATATCATCCCTTTCATATAATTTGGAGTAGAAATCTTTCACTCTTGTCAAAATTTCGCCTCTATTTCTTGTTACAGAACCATCTTCTTTTCTCAGTGCCATAATCTGTTTTCTTCCCTTACTGAGATGTCCCTTTGCTATCTTTAGGCTTTGGTTGTTTTCAATTGCTTTCCTCACTAGTTCACAGTTGAATTTCCTTACGTCTTCAGTGATACTTTTTCGTACTGTCTTGCATAGCTCTATATATTCCACTTTGGAAGTCACATCTTCTTTAGTTGTCCTCATCTCTCTTCTTTTTTGCATCAACATTTTGGTTTTTCCTGATAATTTGTTCACATGCAACTTGTTCTTAGACCCAGCTAATTTTGTTGCTGTTTCCATAAGAGCTTTGGTTACTTTTCTGTTAACTTCAGAGATGTCCACTTCTTCCGATGTTAGGCCTTCTAAAGCAGAGAACCTGTTCTTCAGTTTTAACTTGAAGGTATTATGGTGTTTTTTAAGGTTGGTTATGTCAATAGATTTTGTTTGTCTTATGAGCTTGCCACGTTCAAGTTTAGTGTTGAGGTGCATCTTACATCTCACCAATCTATGGTCACTACCTGTGTTGAACTTGTTTAGCACACTGCAGTCTTCTATGACGAATTTTTTGTTACACATAATAAAATCAATTTCACTTGTCGTCCCATTTGGATGTCTCCATGTCCATTTCCTGTGTGGCTTTTTCTTGAAGAAGGAGTTCAAGATGAAAAACCCTTCTGCCTCTGCAAACTCAACGAGAGTATTTCCACGCTGGTTTCTGTTGCCATGACCGAATTTACCTACTGAAGTTTCATTCTGTTGCCGTTGCCCTATTTTTGCATTGAAATCTCCCATAATTATTTTCAAGTGCTGCTTACCTTTATTATTTAGATGACAAATTTCCTCATAAAATTCTTCAATTTCTTCTTCAGGATGACTTGTGGTGGGTGCATAAGTTTGAATAATCTGAGCCTGGTATCTTTTCGAGAGTTGGATAACAAGTCGTGCAGCTCTGTCAGAGGAACTTTCAACTTCTACAACTTTATCCTTCAGTTTCTTGTTTATTATAAATCCAACACCACTAGTTCTGCCAGTATCTGTCCCACGATAGTAGAAGAGATGTCCACTTTTCAGTTCGATGAGATCTTCTCCTTTTCTCCTTACCTCACTTAGCCCCACGATGTCCCACTTGATCCTTTGTAGTTCCTCTTCCAATTCAAGAAGCCTTGAATCAGAAGATAGGGAGCGTCCATTGTAAGTAGCCAAGGTCAGCATCAGATGGCAGCCTAGTCCGGTCCTCCGGGGATTCTTAGCACCCTCTGCCTTCATGTCGCACTGGCCGCTGCCTTGGCCAGGTACATTCCAGCTGCCGGAGACTGAGGGCCAAGATTTAAGTTGTGGAATCATTTTGGAGGGGTTTGGCCATAACTCACCACGCTGGCCAAGCGGGTTGGTGAGTGTGGGATAGAATTTCCTCTGATCCCGATGGTATAGTTATACCGCTATGGGCGGTCGTCAGAGCCCCTTTAGTGGGAACAGGATGCACCACGAGAAGGCGGGGTTGACATTTGTCAAGGAGAGGCTGTGATGTTACGCATCACCTGACCTTGCATCCCTTATATATATATATATATATATATATATATATATATATATATATATATCGTCATCATCATTGTCAACCATTATCAATCCACTGCTGGACGAAGGTCTCTCCAAGCCTGTTCCACAACGGTCTGTCTTGTGCCAGTCTCCTCCATGTTACTCCCGCATACTTTCGAATTTCATCCCCCTTTCTTCCATGTGGTCTTCTTCTGGATCTTTTCCTGTCCCTTGGAATCCAATTTAAAATTTCGGCTGTCCATCGATGGTCCGTCCTTCTGGCAATATGTCCAGCCCATTGCCATTTCAGGGATTTTTGATCATGATGTCTTCCTCTCTTGTCATTTTTCTGATCCACGAGTTCCTCTTCTTATCTCTCCCGGTTACACCAAGCATGCATCTCTCTATGCTTCTTTGAATTGTCTGCAGTTTTTGTATGTCTCTTTTAGTTAAGGTCCACGTCTCTGCATCATATGTAAGCACTGCAAGGATGCATTGATCAAATACTTTTCTTTTAAGACATAATGGCATATTGCTCTTGAAAATTATGCTGTTTCTTCCAAAAGCTCTCCAGGCAAGTTTTATACGCCGATTAATTTCTTCATCAATGCGACCCTCACTTGATATCTGCTCTCCAAGATAAAGGTACATGTCTGTCATCTCCAACTTTTCTAAATCAATCGATAAATCTTCATTTCTTGTAAAAGCATTTTACATCAGTTTTGTCTTCCGAAAGTTCATTTTTAATCCCACTTCTTTACTCTTGTCAGCAAGTTCCTGGACCATACTCTGTAGCTCTGATGGAGTAGTTTCAAAAATGACTACGTCATTAGCAAAACGCAGGTGAGTAAGATAATCTCCATTAATCTTTATCCCTTTGTTTTCCCAGTTCAGTGATTGAACGACATTTTCCAATGTGGCATTAAAGAGCTTGGGAGATATGGTGTCACTTTGTCTCACTCCCTTTCCAATTTTTCTGTGTGCTGTATTCTCAAACAGCCGAATCTTTGTAGATGTTATTAATACTATTAATGTATGCATCTTCAACACCGCAGAATTTCAAAGCCATTGTAACTGCTGATGGTTTCACTGAATCAAAGGCCTTTTCATAATCGATAAAAACCATGCACAATGGAAGTTCATATTCCATCGCTCTTTCAATTAGTTCTCTCAGTACGTGGATATGATCTATAGTGCTGTAGCTACTCCTGAATTCAGCTTGTTCTCTCGGTTGAGCGATGTCCAGTGTGACCTTCAAGCGGTGTGAAAGAACTTAAGTGAAGATTTTATAAACCACTGATAGGAGACTGATAGGTCTGTAATGGCGATCGCCTGCACCATGCCCTGGACATCGCACTGTAAAAGAACGCAAAGGAAGTATCTTTTTACGATATGGTGTCGGTGTGTCTGACGTCGGTCGGTGCAAATCTTCGTTGCTTTAAGAAAGATACAACAATATTTTTGCCTGTAAAATCATTATTCACTCCGTGAGCACCAGCATTGACTACAGAATTCCACAACACGTATTTTTTCTTTGAAATATATTTTTCTCTTTTCAAAAATAAAATGGGAATAAAACCGGATCAGTAACACCTTGACCCGACCCGCTGGACCCGCAAGAAACTTTCGACCCGTTGACACGTGTCCCATTTCCATCTCTGGATTGGACGCCTCAACGAATGGCCAGTACTTGAAATACATTACCTAAACGCACTTCCACCTCCTTCTTGCACAGCTTTTTGGACACACTCTTGATTAAATGCTTCTCCAAACTTCCGAATGACCCTGGAGCTGTCATCATTGGAATACATGTAGAATCTGGATTCGTCGGACGATATTATTGGTCGCCATTGTTCAGTGGTCCATTGACGATATTGTTTTGCCCCAAGCAAAGCCATTTTTCTTCTGGGCAGTTGTTTCCTTCGGACGTACTCGGGCAAGACAACTGAAAATGTCCAAGCTATACAATTTTCTCCATAACGTTCGTTCTGAGACTGGTTTACTGGGTCCAGCTTTGTACTGTTGAAGCAGTTATTTAGAGTCTGCAAACGTGCAGCAATTTCCTATCTTTCCAAACGTCTGCTATCCCGATTTGTCATCATGGAGCTTTTACCACAGTTGCTCCGCCTCCAGTGATAGTTTCCATACTCCATCCACTGGAAATGGACAGTACTGATGTGACTTACTACAGAGGTAAAGCACGTCTAAGAGATCAAAATGCTATCAGCCAATGTGCTCGGTAAATTATTAAAATACGCACCGGATAAGTCGATCTCTTTGGTTCAACAAGCCACTCCTTTCATGGATGTTATTCAGAGCAGGTATATCGGAAGCAAAAAAGATCACGTTGCAGAATTACTGAACACCAAAGAACTATTAAAAACGAAAGCACTTGAGTGATCAATTCACACCACTCTGGGATAAGACAACCCTAATAACAGGTTATCCCAGTGAATGGCACCTGCGATATGGTAAAGCAATTGTTATATATGAGCACCTGAATACCTGTTGTAATCACGAACAGCCTATTGCGCTGCCTGACCCTTGGGGGCTTCTTATCAAGGCAGAAACTAACTTTCATCAACCACCTTCGGTATTTCTCTCGAAATCACCTACCAGAGCATTTTTAACTTATTTGTAACTGCATTCAGTTACTTACTCTTTGTAATTTGTTCTGTGGCAACAGCTGATCTGTGTCATCTACGATGTGGTATATATAATTTGTGACTACTAAGCTTGCGGTGTTAAGATAGAATAATAATAACAACGTTTCGCACAACAAAATGTTTATTATACATCTACTACAGTTTCTCAGAGCGTTTGGCTCGGCTTCCTCAGGACGAATTTCCATTCACTGGGATCCATGTTCACAAGTATCCCAGTGAATGGAGCCCTCAAAGCATTGAAAGCAAGTCTCAAAGAACATCATTTCAGCCAACCGGAAATAGAAGAAATTTTGAGACTAGTGGAAATTTGTATAAGACAAAACAGTTTCCTTTTTCGTGGAAGATTTTTCCAACAGACGGAAGGTCTTGCAATGGGTAGCCCACTGTCACCTATTTTATGCGAAGTCTACATGCTCCATTTTGAAGACCAACTATTTCAGCTTTTTACATTTGACCTGTGGATTCGATATGTAGATGACACTTTTGTTTTTTGGAATGGCATGAACTCGGAAATACCAAAATTAGTTGAACTTATCAATTCAATTGATCCTCATATACAGTTCACGTATGGGACTGAAAATAATGGCTGCTTAGCATTCCTTGATGTCCTTGTGTCACGCTCTGAAGGATCCTTTAGTACAACAGTTTATCGAAAATCATTTACTGTTTCCTTACCCTCTCATGCAAAATCAAATCATCCATGGAAACAAAAGATCTCTGCCTTCTTCACATACGTATATCATGCAATACATATCTTTTTAACAGAGGATTCCTTACAGAAAGAAATTGATTTTCTTAAACGAATTGCAATACACAGAGGATACAGATCTTCCGTTATAGACAAAGTTGTCCCAAAATTTAGGAAACCAAAGCCTGTCTGCACGCTCATGCCTATAGACCTCCCAATACGAAAGAATTGGGCAGTTATCCCATTTGCTCCTCAGATTTGCTTCGGAATTTCAAAAATCCTTAAAAGTTTTAATTTCAATGCTATTTTCAAACCCATAAACAAGATGAATTTTTACGGATCAAAAGACTACGTCGAAGACATAAACTCCTGGGGAATTTATCAGATACCTTGTGAATGTGGTCTTTCATATATAAGACAGACCCGCAAAGCTTTAAGTTTTCGTGTGAAGGAACACAAGACCTATGTACGGAACTATGAACTGAAGAAGTCGTCTATAGCTCAACATTGTCACGAAAACAACCATACATTTTTGTTTGGAAACGCAACGCTTATTGATAAACCGGACTCGACTATCAAGCTTAATGTATTAGAAGCTTTCCACATATACCGGAACTCGCCACGGCTTGTTAACGACATGACGTCGACTCCATTTCTTTCAAGCGCGTGGAAACAACTCACCAAAACCCGTGACCATCAGAATTCTGATGGTCACAATGATTTGAATGTTTACGCTCCATTCAGAGCGTTTGAGCGAATGTTTACGCCCCATTCAGAGCGTTTGAGCGAATGTTTACGCTCCATTCAGAGCGTTTGAACGAATGTTTACGCTCCATTCAGAGCGTTTGAGCGAATGTTTACGCTCCATTCAGAGCGTTTGAGAGAATGTTTACGCTCAAACGCTCTGCAAAACTATAGTCGATGTATAATAAACATTTTATTGTACGAAACGTTGTTACTATTAATCTACGAAGTAGTATGTATGAACTCAATACCTCATTTAGTATCTACGTCACGTGTGTGTTTCGCTGGTTACTCAGCCACCATGGAGTTGTGCGAAGTGAAGCGCCTTTTTACCTTTTTAAGTATTTCACCTGATGATGAAATCTCTTGATGATTTCGAAAGCGCTTGTGTACTTATATGAATACATTTTAACGTGCTCAGACGGTATTTTAATCCCGCTATTTGGGTAAAGCACGTATCAAGACTACAAATCTGCAGCGGCTCATTCCGTCCGTGGAGCTTAGTTGGGAGAGCAACTTACTCCGGAGCGAGGGGATTCGGATTTTATTTTCGACACGGACTAACTTGTGTTTTCGCATTGGCGCCTGAATGTAAAAATGAATGTACTGGCCATTGAGTTCTTCGAAAAATGTGTGATGTTTGTTCCAAGCATCGTCTAGAATTAATGAAATTTCGTTGTACGCTTCAAAAAGAAAAAAAAATCATTAAGAGGTAGATGGTGTGACTACGTGCCAAACGACGAATTTGCAGTGATACATTCCTTCCGTGTAGCTTAGTTGGGAGAGCAACTTACTCCGGAGTGAGGGGAAGCGGACAAACTTGTGTTTTCACTTTGACTATTGACTCGGAGTGCCCAAAACATCGCCACCTCTTGCAAGGTATGACCATGTTCTTGGCACCCCCCCTTTTCCCCCATTTAGCAACGTCACCTTTAACAACGTCACTCATAAAAGGAAAACATAATGCTGCAGATGCTTTGAACACCCACCTCGAACATTCACAACCATAATCCAGCAGTTTCACTTTCCATATTTATTCAACTCGTTACGCTCATAAACCTTATGTTCATGTGTCACTTAGCATTCAGTAATTTTTCAGTACTTCTCGTGTAAAAAATATCATGCTTATGTTACCGGTTTGTCCAGGGCCGCCGGTGGCCTAGTGGTCAGCGTTCGTGACTGCCATGGAGATAACCTTTTCGATCCTGGGTAGGTACGAACGTTCGAATCCCTAAATACCCGCCGTGCGTCGGATGGGCACGTTAAGCCGTCGAACCCCGGGTACTGGCCCCCCGCTAATAAATAAGGACGTCTCCCCCCCCCTCCTTTCTACCTAGCTTCCGTGTCACTTTCCAATCGGGCACTCTAGCCCAAATCTCCTAGCTTCCGATATCTAAGGGTTGTTCAAGACCTGGGGTCAGACACTCCTTCCTAAAATCTTCTGCATATGATCTGATCTGATCGAGCGGTTTGTCCGCTCGCCTGTAGACATTATATCATCTGCAATTAGTAGTCCAATTTCAAAAATTCTTTTTATATTGGGAAGCTTGAAATGTGCGAATGATGATCATTTATTTCGTTTTTGTTGTTGTTTTTTTTACGATGCAAAATTTCGCTGCTAGATGGCGTAAATAAAGATGATATCGAATTCAAAATACATTTTATTCTATATATTTGCTTCTAAACATCCGATTGAAAAAAATTTTTGTACCTTTCGATTCCATTTATGTCGAATAGTATTTTAGGTATGGTCGGTTTTTTTTTGGTTTTTTTTTTGAAGGTTTAACGACCACCGTGAGCAACTCAATGGGCTATAAGCAGTCTCCCATCCCTAATTTAGGGTTACTGGTTCCAGGGAAGTGAGGGAGCTACTGCCTTAAGGCAAACACAACATCCATGCCTCACCGAGATACGAACCCGGACCCTTCTAGGAGGATAGACCAATGCGCTATCGGGGCGCGTTCACTTTTTCAAGTTACGCATAGACTTTCCGCTAGTTGGCGTGAAAGTAAAATGCCTTTTCTCCGATATCGCTGCTTTTAAAATTCCGATTTGAAAAATCTTTCTTCAGCGCGTACAGCTCCTATTTGGAAATCTTTTGCATATAATGTCTAATTTTTGATAAAAAATGGTTTGGCCACCAGGGGATGTAAGTGTTAATTTATGCTTCTGATATATTTGCCACAAAATCTGAGCTTCTAAAATTTCGACTGAAACAAAATCGCTTCTGGACCGATACTACTCACGTCGATAAAACTTTTTGGAATATTTTCTTCTTAAAGTAAT
Organism: Macrothele yani; assembly: GCA_039090855.1. Classification (NCBI taxonomy): domain Eukaryota; kingdom Metazoa; phylum Arthropoda; class Arachnida; order Araneae; family Macrothelidae; genus Macrothele; species Macrothele yani. Next base: position 103,597,895 of record CM076991.1, on the reverse strand, counting down.
GCATGGTATCTACGCCAGGGGGCGTAGATGTATATCTCATTTTTGTCAGTATCTCTACTTCTAAGAGTCCGATTTGAAAAATCCCGCCTTTGTTGGATAGCGCTTCCGGTGCGAAATGTTTTTCATATAATTTAAAAAAATTCAAGTAACTCATAGACTTTCCTCTAGGGGGCTTTAAGGTAAATTGTGTTTTCCCTATATTTCTGCTTCTAAAACTTCGATTTGAAAAATTCTTCCTGTATCGCATGCAACTCCTGTTTTCCAGATAATTTCTAATATTTGGTAAAGAATAGTTTGACCACCACTGTTCTATACCAAATATTAGAAATTAAATTTAGTAGGTTAAGGCCCTACGAGACCCGCCATCTTGTATTGCTGCCTTCTCTTGTTAACCAACGGGAAAGCGTATTTCACAAATTGCTCGGGCAATATTGCACATTTTGGAATACCGTTTGTGGCTAACGCAAGATATATGATAAATAAAGAGTTCCCTGGTTTCAGAATTTTTATTGGCCTTTCTCTTCATTTTTTATCTGCAGCGAAAGTCTTACCAAAGCGTCTTCCATAGTATCATTAATTAATAAAAAATACTTAAAAAGTCCAAAATGAAAATCTGAAACCAGGGAACTCTTTATTTATCATATATCTTGTGTGACGTACCTGCCAGCAGGACGCACACGACATAAAGGCAGATGGCCGTTAGAACGAATGTCCGCGTAGCTCAATTGGTAGAGTGACTTATTCCGGACTGAGGGGATCCGGGTTCGAATCCTGGCGTGGACAAAAATGACGGAGATATTTACTTCGTTATAATGGCGCCCGAACTATCCGGATGACCCGACCGTTTAAAATCTCGCAATGGTGTGATGTTATTTCCACACCGCGAGATAGGAAAAATCAGAGAATCTCTTCTCCAGCGCTTCGAAAAATAAATGTGTGTGACGTTGCATTCCACACACCAGATTGACTGGGAGTTCTCAAGTGCACGTTCTACAGTGGATGGCTGCCTGCAACGATTCATGGTGACGGCTGACCCGTGGGCCATGCCCCCGGCCCTCTTTCGGAGGGGGGGAGATGTGACGTACCTGCCAGCAGGACGCACACGACATAAAGGCAGATAGCAATCAGAATGAACGTCTGCGCAGCTCAGTTGGTAATATATGATAAATAAGAGTTCCCTGGAGCGACTTGTTCCGGAATAAGCGGATTCCCGGCGTAGACCAAAAATGACCGAGAAATTTAGTTCGTTATACTTCCGTCAGCCACAAACGGTGTTCCAAACTGTGCAATATTGTCCGAGCAATTTGTGAAATACGCTTGCCCGTTGGTTAACAAGAGAAGTCACAATACAAGATGGCGGGCCTTCGTAGAGCCTTATTTGTTGGAGAGCGTTTGCGATGCGTATAATTTCAAGTTTTTCTTAACGCACAAGTCTGCCACCAGAGGGCGTAAGTTCATGTTTCGGTTTACAGCAATTTCTGTGGGACTAAAAACCCGATCGGAAAACTTCTCTCTCAGGTCCGATACTACCGTTTTCCATACCGGTCCATTGACTTTGAATAGCTTTGATAAACTTAATTCGCGTCAGAACGGATTCAAAAGACGTGCTCATTAGAAATGAAAGTTCGTCAAAAGGTTGGAAGTAGGGGGGGGGGAGGAAAAAGAAAAGACAATTGAGTAATTCTGGGTTCTTTTGGAAGACTCAGTGATATATTTAGTGGTAAGATTTAAAAACTTGTATATTCAGCAATTCATTTCTTCACTGCGTGGCCTATCCAACGTTTGCATAAGAAGCTCTGTTGTGTTAGTAGTTGATAATTTCGAGCGGCGTTTGCTAAGGAGGAACCGAAAAAAAAAAAAAAGGCCCAGAAGATCTCGAATACGGCTGAGCAACACGCTCAGAGCAATATCGATAAGCGATACATAATGCTGATGCCAGCAACTGACAAAGGGATGATTGTTAACAGGCAGGTCTATGTCGCGGTCATGGTCACTTCAGCTGCTTTGTAGTGTCCTGCATCAAGAGGTTTCGATGTCACGTTATTAGATTACATGGATAATTCTGATAAGAGAAACGTTTTGGGCCAGAAATGCGGCATTCTTCTTCAAAAGATCTCTTCTTATGAATATGTTACGGAGCTAGAGGGAATTCTGGAAAAGTTTTCTATAAAATGGCGATCGATTGAGCTGAATAACACGATCCCGGATGATGTTTCAACTTTTAACTTTACCTCAAGGTACTGTATGCTGCATAAAAGTGAAAAACACGCTCCCCTTTTAGTCAATAACTGGGGGAGGATTACTTCCTTGGAGCATTAATGGAACTGAACAAGGAGACAAAGTTTTTATGTCCCTAAAAAAAAGGAACTTCTTTCGAATGCTGGTTGGAAAAACGCAGCGCAACCAAAATGATATAAGGACATGCCTACATGTTCTTATGCTTTAACAGTTCATTCTGCTCATTCTTCCATTCGTGACACTAAAGCAGCAAATTATTAGAAGCAACCGATGGAAATCGAACACGTACCTTTCTCACTTACACAACTATGACGTTGAAATCGCTTTATAAAAGCTGACTGAAAAAATGTAAGATGTAATGTAAAAACAGATTAAAAAGAAACTACGAGGAACTGATGGGCACAGAACAAGCTGGTTTTAGAAGAAACTACTCAACAATAGACAAGATCTTTACATTACACCAACTAGCCGGGAAGGCCTTAAAGAACTGTATTGTTGTTTCGTGGATTTATTAGCAACAACAGAGAAATTGTACTTAAATTTCTATTAGAGAAAGCAATAAATACATACGAGTATACAATAAAGTTCTTAATAAAATACTACTCAAAGACAAAGGCAGTAATTAAAAACGGCAAACTTAAAACAGAACCAATACAGATCCGGAAGGGGGTAATGCAGAGATTTCCAATATCCCCATGTCTATTGAACATCATCATCATCATCATTGTCAACCATTATCAATCCACTGCTGGACGAAGGTCTCCCCAAGTTTCCTCCACAACGGTCTGTCTTGTGCCAGTCTCCTCCATGTCACTCCCGCATACTTTCGAATTTCATCCACCCATCTTCCATGTGGTCTTCTTCTGGGTCTTTTCCTGTCCCTTGGAATCCAATCTAAAATTTCGGCTGTCCATCGATGGTCTGTTCTTCTGGCAGTATGTCCAGCCCATTGCCATTTCAGGGATTTAACTCTGATCATGATGTCTTCCACTCTTGTCATTTTTCGGATCCACGTGTTCCTCTTCTTATCTCTCCTGGTTACACCAAGCATGCACCTCTCCATGCTTCTTTGAGTATACCTAGAAAAAGTCGTAAAGAATGCAATAAATAAAGAACCTGGAATTAATATCCGTGGTACAAATATAAATAATTTCAAATATGCAGACGATCTTGTTCTTATTGAAAGAACCCCAAATGAACTACAGACGTTGATAAATAAATTTAACTAAACGAAATCTGTCGGAATCGACGGCTAGTTCTTTTTTTTTTTTTAAAGAATAAACTCATATGAAACAACAAATGTAAACTTTATTTGATTGACCAATTGATTTAACCACTTAAGTAAATAAAATAGTCCAGGTTCGTGACTTTTTTTTTTTTGACTGATAGTTAAATACCACCGTGAGCAACTCAATGGGCTATAAGCAGTCGCCCGTAATATTTTCGCTAACAATGGTCAACGGAATGTTTATTTACATATTTACATAATTGGAAACGTCTTACCTACGTAAAAAAACTGGGTCGAATGAATATTAAATTGTATATATACATCACACAGTCCAACGGCATAACGCAATCGGGTCTTCGAGAGTGTTCGCTGTTTCGATGAGAAGAACTTTGATAGGAATGCCTGCTAGCGTTGCTTTGCGCAACGTTTCGCTCAGAAAAGAGAAGACTTCGGGCTTTGAAGTATCTTAGTCCCTCCATGCCCCGCCTTCAACAGCGCGTGAGTCAACCGCACGCTTCTCCCATTGACTTTACATAGGAACTTTGCCGCCCCAACAACGCCCGAACGATTGCTGCAATCTCATTTTTCTTTTCGACTGGCACGTCTACACGGTAAGACCTTTATTTTGATACCTCAACCATATCTTTACGTTCAGTAGTTCTCTCAAAATAGGACTCACAGTAAAAAAACTTATAGAATTAATATATAGATGAAACCTGTAAGATATATCTTCTTGTAATAAATCTGCAAAATACAAAAGTTATGAAAATAGGTAGAAAAAGAACTAACATCACAGTCACCCTAAATGGGGAACAAATAGATCAAGTTGAGAGCTTTATTTACCTTGCATCAAAAACATTAGTTGTGCAACTTAATTCTCTGTCACAGGCACGACACGTTGACAGCAAATTATAGCTAATCAAATACGTACCTAATCAGGGAAATAATCCCGTCATGTTGGATACATTTGAGCCATCTGTCAGGGAGCTGCCGAATGCCACTGAGGAAAAAAGAGGGCTGTTTCGAGTTGATAAAGTCATCAATACTTGTGTGGACCTCCTCGACAGAAGTGAAGTGCGTATCACTCAGGTGATCTTGCAGGAAGCGAAAGAGGTGATAATCCGACTGGGCGAAATTTGGGGCGAGATTTTGTCCCACCCGGCGTATTCTGGAGAATACGCCGGGTGGGACAAAAGCTCCCATCCCAGATCAGTGATCGTGTGTTTAAAGTCGTTTTCGCGGTGTGAGGACGCGCGTTATCCTGAAACAACAGGATCGACCTTCTGCCCTTGCCGGTGTATGGCCTTTTCGCCTCCATTGCGTCACTCACACGAGTGAGTTGCTGACAATAACGCTCAGCATTGACCGTTTCACCAGGTTTGAGAAACTCATAGCGTACTACACCGCACCAATCCCACCTTATGCACAGCAACAACTTCCTGGCATGGATATTCAGTTTGGCGGTACTGGTGGTAGACTGACCTGGATAAACCCATGATTTGCGCCGCTTAGGATTATCGTAGAGGATCCACTTCTCATCACAGGTCAAAATCTTGTGGAGGAAATCCTTCTTCTTGAATCTGGAGATCAAGGACACAGCAACATCGTAGCGCCTAGACTTGTTCGCAGGTGTGAGTTGGTGGGGCACCCAACGGCCCTCCTTGTGAATCCGTCCAAGCTTGTTCAAGCGCTTTGCAATGCCTTGCAGTGTTACTCCGAGTTCCTGGGCGAGCTCTGACTGTGGGTGACGAGAATCCGCGTCCAACAGTTGCTCCAGTTCCTCATCGTCAACTTTCTGTGGCTGTCCCGGACGTTCTGCATCACGGAGATCGCAATTTCTCTGCTTAAACCGCTGGAACCACTTCTTACACATACTGTAGGACACAGCAGATTTGCCCAAAGCAGCACAGATCATTTGCTGGACTTCCACGTCACATTTTTTCAGCTGAAACGCGAACAGGAGGCAGTGCCTCAAATGTTGCTTCTCGAACGACATTGCTTTCACCGTCAACTTTCGTCCCTTCTGTCACTACAGCTGTGAGTGGTAACGGTTGCCTGGAAAGCTGGCGGACGGCGCTGCAATCAGCCATTATCGCACACAGCTATTTGCATTTGCCGACGTTCTATGTTCGCTTGCGGTTAGGGGCCGAGAATTAAGTTGCACACCTAATAACAGAAACAATAGATGCACTAGAAACAGTCAAAAACAGAATAGCAGTAGGATGGACCCCAAATGAGAAAATTCAGAAAATCTGGAAATCAAACAAGATATCCAAATAAGCCAAGATCAAATTATATGAATCGATAATTATGCCAACGGTCATCTACGGAGCAGAAGCATAGACAATTGAGTCAAAACAGAAGAAAAAAATCATTAGCGTTTGAAATGAAATGCGTAAGAAAAATAAATAAAACAAGCTGGAGAGAAAAGAAAAGAAATTGAACTGTAAGAAAAGAACTGTCATATCAAATGACAGTATTGGAAAAAATTAGGAAAAAGCAACTGATATGGTTAGGCCACGTTGTACGCATGGGTAAAAACAGACTACCCAACACCTTGATAAATACTTTCACACACACACACACACACACACACAAAAAAAGACCTGGGAGGACAATAGTTACCTGCCTGAAATTAATAAAGAACATCATGGGCTTCAGAACATCTGGTCAACATTTTCGGAGAGTGAGAAACAGAGAAGATTGGGAGAATCTGCTCAATGGAAAACTTAACCCGTCTTAGACGGAAGAGAAGAAGAGAAAAGAGAGAGAAAATAATTCAGAGACAGGGGTCTTGTGATTGGGGCAACAGCATTCCAACCAGTTGTCACGGTTTCATTCCCAGGTACGTTGTATTCCTCTGAACCACAAAATATTCGCCATGTGTTGGATGGGAACGTTAAGCCGTCAGACCCGGAGCATTGGACCCTTATTTACCAATAAGGTCACCTGCTCCTTCATCCTGTTCTCTGAAAGTGATCATTGGAACATCATAATCTCAACTCTTAATTTCAATCTAGAACTCCCGCTTCTCTGACTTATGTCTACTTTCAGATGCACCTGAATTTCTAGGTTCAATCTCATATAGACAGATCAGATAATGCATTAAACCCACTCACCTAATATCATGTAGGTACAGTTGAAGTAGAAAATATCACATCTCGGCGCATCGCTCTTTTGTCTTGCGCCCTTTTGTCGTTCGCCTTCTTGTCGTTCGCCCTATTGACGTTCGTCCTTTTGTCGTTCGCCTTCTTGTCGTTCACCCTATTGACGTTCGTCCTTTTGTCGTTCGCCTTCTTGTCGTTCGTCCTTTTGTCGTTCGCCTTCTTGTCGTTCGCCCTATTGACGTTCGTCCTTTTGTCGTTCGCCTTCTTGTCGTTCGCCCTATTGACGTTCGTCCTTTTGTCGTTCGCCTTCTTGTCGTTCGCCCTATTGACGTTCGTCCTTTTGTCGTTCGCATTCTTGTCGTTCGCCCTATTGACGTTCGTCCTTTTGTCGTTCGCCTTCTTGTCGTTCGCCCTATTGACGTTCGTCCTTTTGTCGTTCGCCTTCTTGTCGTTCGCCCTATTGACGTTCGTCCTTTTGTCGTTCGTCCTTCTTGTCGTTCGCCCTATTGACGTTCGTCCTTTTGTCGTTCGCCTTCTTGTCGTTCGCCCTATTGACGTTCGTCCTTTTGTCGTTCGCCTTCTTGTCGTTCGCCCTATTGACGTTCGTCCTTTTGTCGTTCGCCTTCTTGTCGTTCGCCCTATTGACGTTCGCCCTTTTGTCGTGATACGGAATCCACAGGTCGAATGTAACAAGCTGAAAGAGAAATCCGTGACGGTCAGAACTCTAATGATGTCACAATGATTTGAATGTTGACGCTCCATTCGTCGTGATGATGCCGAGCCAAACGCTCTGTGAAACTATAGTCGATATTAATAAAACATTTAATTGTGAATAAACGTTGATAATGTATTCTATATCAGCATCACAGGTGTGTAGTGTAGTCTTAAATTACATAATTTTATTTATCTGAACATTTGAATGCCTGACCCATTTTGTCGGCGCAACGGAAAGAGTAATCACCATAGCAACAACCGAGAAAGAAATATTTGTGAAGTCCCGCTTAGCTTTTCTTGTTTTCGGGCAGGTCTTCCGTGAATGGGAACTACGTACTATGTCAGCGTGTGTCGTAACAACTGTATGACGAAGTACTTTTTTTTTTATTGTTGTAATGCTCATGAAACATATTTTCATATATTGGCATCACAAACAAAAAGAAAATAACTGGTTATTAAAAATTTATTCTACATATCTTATTTTCCCCCGTCATTATTGACGTCATTATTGACGGGCTTTCGACAAGTGAGCTCATAACTCTTTGAAAAGGATTCTAAAAATTGTTTTTCAATTTTTTCAGGAAATTTTATAAAGAAAATCTCTAACTTTTAAGAAAGATGCCAATAGCAAGCCGAATAATAACTCTGTTCTGTAGCCCACGCAATATGTGCGTTCAATCAGCGTTCTTTATTATGTCTTCTAAGCACGAACAACAGTTGAGAAAAAAATACACACGCTGGAGAGAAATTTTCTGGGAAACTCTAACCAACACACTTCTTTTTTTCTTGTGGGTGGAGAAGTTTGCTGTTCCCTATTTCTACTTAAATGATTATCACATTTGAGGCATATTCTCAAACTTAATAATGAGAAAAATAAGCTATCATTTTCTATATCCAACATACTCTCAGCTAATTTCATCTTTTAGAATGCAATCAAAACTTTCAACCCCCTTTCCCCTTTCGTGAAAGGTTCCTTCTCTTTACACATTTTTTTTTTCTTTCACCTTGTGGCTGATCAAATTAGTGAAAGAAAATCCATTTATTTCCTAACTCCATGAGGAATCAGGTAGACCGCAAACGCCCTTGAAGTTCAGAGAATTGCTTTGCCTTAACAGAGAGAAAAAAAACTGGGTGCATGCATGCGTGTGTGTGTGTTTTCTGTCCTGAGTAACTCAGTTATCAATGCAAAAATGTTCGTTTTTGAAAATAATGGCATACCCTAGGGTCATATTTCCTACATTCACTTTTCAAAATCTTACGTCATTGAGGTTTCTATTGTAAGTCCTCTTTGCAAAAAATCACTTCAAAGAAAATTGGTAGGCGTGTCTACCTCTTACTCGTTTTGGTGGCGAAGGCTTGGCGGATTACGGTGAAGAAGAAACGAGACTTATCCGCTTTTTTCCTCATGAAATAACTGAGTAATTTTGTCTCTACCAAGAACACTCAGGCATGCCTTTCTTCTAACCTTGATTTTTATCAGACTAGATGCTTTTAAAGATTATTCGATTATTACAACGCATTTTTTGGCTTCCTCTTCAGTTTATATACATTCACCCTCGAATTTCATGGCGCTTTAACTTCCAAGAAATTATTTACATTCCTTTTATAAAGAAACGCTGATTTTTGTAGTATGCAACATAATTCCCAAAATGACATAATCACGGAAGGCATTGCAATGCTTTGACATACTGCGGTGAAAACCTGAACTTGAAAGTTTATATTGAAGTTTGTGTTTCCTTATTTTCTCTAACAACAGCACTTTTTTGGAAATTAGGGCAGACTTTGTTATAGAAACAGCGCATCCCAGAATATTTAGAACCAAAAACTTTCCCAACCCACCTAACTCTGTTTGACATGAGCTGGTATTTTTAATTCAACTATATTTTACAATTTTTTTTATTTATTATTGCACATGATTCTACTGATAACTCACCTATTTTTGTAACTTAATTGTTTTTCACTTGCTATTTTTTTAATTTATTATTGAATATAATTTTACAAAAAAAGCTTTTCTGTTTCTCATAATGAGCCTTGTACCAAGAGTTCGTTTGTTTTTCCCGCCTTTTTTTTTTTTTTTTTTACGTTTCATCACCTTGTGATTTTTTTCATTTTCTTCTCCATTTCAAATGATTACAAATTTTCACTCTTCAAAACCTTTTCGAGGCCCAGCAACAATCAGTTCGCGACTCCCAGTTTGGAAAACGTTGCTTTCGAATACTGAATAACGAGGAATTTATGCGATGAATTTGTGATAATAATGGAGAATATCTGTGCGTTTGTGCGTGAGAGAGAGAGAGAGATGGAGAGAAAGAAAGAAAGAAAGAAAGAAAGAAAGAAAGAAAGAAAGAAAGAAAGAAAGAAAGGCAGATATAATTTTTTCGAGACCCACCTACAATCAGTTCGACTCACAGTTTGGGAAACGCTGCCCTCGAACATTGGATTACGATCAATTTATGGTAATAATGTAAGAGAATATCTGTGAGTGTGTGTGTGTGAGAGAGAACAAAAATTAGAGAAAGAAACAGAGAGAGCGAGAGTGAGAGAGAGAGAAAGAAAAAGAGAAAGAAACTTTTTGTGGCTCATCAACAATCAGTTCATGACTCACAGTTTGGAAAACGTTGCTCTCGAATATTGAATTACGATGTATTTCTGACAATAATGAAAGAGAATATCTGTGTGTGTATGTGAGAGAGAGAGAGAGAGAGAGAGAGAGAGAGAGAGAGAGAGAGAGAGAGAGAGAGAGAGAGGGGAGAGAGAAAGAAAGAAAAAGAAAGAGAAACTTTTCGAGGCCCACCAACAATCAGTTCATGACTCACAGTTTGGGAAACGTTGCTCTCGAACACTGAATTACGATGAATTTATGATAATAATGAAAGATAATTTGTATCTGTGTCTGTGTGTGTGTGTGTGTGTGTGAGAGAGAGAGAAAGACAGAGAGAGAGAGAGAGAGAGAGAGAGAGAGAGAGAGAGAGAGAGAGAGACAGAGAGAACGAGAGTGAGAGAGAGAAAGAAAGAGAAAGACAGAGGGAGTGAGAGTGAGAGAGAGCCCCTCTCTCTCACTCTCCCTCAAAAGTTTATCTCCACGGGGGTGGAGAGTGGAGATAAACTTTTCGAGGCCCACCAGCAATCAGTTCATGACTCACAGTTTGGGGAACATTGCTCTCGAACAATGAATTACGATGAATTTGTAATAATAATAATAATAATAATAATAATAATAATAATGATAATAAAATATATCTGTGAGAGAGAGAAAGAGAAAGAGCGAGAGAGTGAGAGAGAGAAAGAGGGAAAGAGAGAGAGAAATGGAGAAACAGAGAGAGAGAAAAAGAGAAAGAGATAAACTTTTCGAGGTCCACCAACAATCAGTTTATGACTCACAGTTTAGGAAACATTGCTCTCTAACATTGAATGACGATTAATTTATGATAATAATAAAAGAGAATTTCTATGTGTGTGACAGAGAGAGAGAGAGGGGGAAAAACAGAGAGAGATAGAGAGAGGGAGAAAAACAGAGATATATATATAGAGAGAAAGAGAGAGAGAAATACGCATCTAAAACACATAAACAAAAATGTAGGTACTGCAGAAGGGAAAATAAATTTTGCAAGGAGTCAGAAAATCATTCAGTAAAAACAAATCATGTGTGCAAATCTTTTTTTTTTTTTTTTGACGTATACCTCTAAATAACCTTTGTTTTTAATTTCTGTTCTCCATTGCAAATATAGTTATTTCTTGTTAAACCCTTTTTCTCACTAAAAGATATATTCTTTCCTCGAAAAACTTTTTAACTTTGATAACATTGACAGTAAGTCATTGCTAGGTAAGAATGTCGACATTCACTATAAGAGAGAGATGAGCGGAGTAGTTGACGTGAAGTTGTCTAACGATTTATATACGACAGAGATATAGCAATTTATTTGACGAGATTTATGTGCGAGAGTTGCTGTTGGAGAGCAGATTATGAAATATTGTTATGAACGTTATTGTGATCGATGTGATCGGCAAAGGAATATGTGAGAATATTGAGTTTGATATCCACTGAAGTGCCAGAAAAACTGGTACAAATGAGCTTATGCAAAATACATACCAACGTCACCTATGAGCGTACTCGGTTGCGTCCGCCAGTGCGTATATAAAGCAATAGACATCCTTGCCAGCTGTCAGAGCTGTTTTCGCCATGACAATGACAAGTAATAACGATTTAAGCGATTTTCAACGCGGCGTCATAGTTGGCGCTCGCGAGATGGGCCATAGTATTTCGGAGGTAGAAACGAAGTTCGGAGTTTCACGGACGGCCATTGCAAGGCTGTACCGTGACTACAAGAATTCCGGCAAAACCTCCAACCTACGATACCAGTGTGGTCGTAAAAAGACATTGGGTGAACATGACCATCGTCGGCTGTCAAGAATCGTTTCACGCGATAGGCGTGCAACATTCTCGCAGGTATCATCGGAATTCAATGCTGGAGCCTCAACAAGCATCAGCGTCCGGACTGTGCAACGTACCTTGCCCAACTCGAGTCCCCAGCGTCCAGACTGTGCAACGCCGACGCCCAACTCGAGTCCCCTTAATGGGTGCACGACACAAAGCTATGCGCCTTGCTTGGGCACGGCAACACCGACACTGGATACTTGATGACTGGAAACAAGTATCCTGGTCTGACGAATCACGTTTCGCCTGTCAACATTGAACTGTACCGGCTTATGGGGTCCGTAATGGTATAAGGTGTGTTTAGCTGGACTTCACTGGGACCCCTGGTACGTCTGCAAACATCTGTGACAGACCAATGCTATGTGCGCATCCTTTCTGACGAGGTACACTCGTTCATGCCCTGCATTCATGCTGAAGAGTTGCGCCTGTTCCAACAGGACAATGCACCTCCACACAAGTGTCGGGACGCCATATCATGGTTAGAGGAGCATTCATATGAGTTTGGGGTGTTGCCAAATCCACCCAAGTCCCCAGATCTGAATGTGATAGTACACATTTGGGATGCCATGCAACGCGCTATCGAACACAGGAATCCGAGACCTCGGAAAACACCCGAATTGTGGAATGCTCTGCAGGAAGTATGGTTTGCATTGTCTACAGCATATTTCCAGAAGCTAGTGAATTCCATGCCCCGTCATATTTCTGCAGTCCTGCGCTCCCGTGGGGGACCTACCAAGTATTAGACTGGTGTACCAGTTTTTCTGGCACTTCAGTGTCTATATTAATGCCAATTTGGTCATCCAGTGAGTGTAGCAAATAAATGAAGAATTCGGATATAACATTAAGCGCTGATTCTTCTACCCTGCCCGTGTAATTTATTCCAGTAAAATACACTATCTGATCAAAACTATCCGGACACTTCCCTATGTAAAACTCCCTGTAATGGGAAAGAAGGTAATACCAAGTTGGTCCACCATTTGCTGCTAAATCAGCCTATATTCCGTTGAGAAGATTTCCCCCTAGATTATATTACGTTGATGAGAAAACTGCCTCCGATTCTGCCAAAAGAGCATTAGTCATGTCTGTCGCCGATGTCGGACGGTTCACTGTGACTCGCAGTCGTCGTTCCAATTCTTCCCAAATGTGTTCCATGGAATTGTCATCGGAGAAGGCCAGTCATGTTCTTCCACACCCATCTCATCAAACCACGACTTCGCTTTGTGGGCTGGAGCATTGCTTTGTTGGTAAAAGAAAGAGGCCTTCAAATAACGTTGTAAATGTTTTTACCCCAGAATTGTTGAAAATGTCATTATAAGTAACTGGGAGGTTCAGCCCAAACAATGGAAGACAGCCCCAGAGCATGATGCCACCAACTTTACAGTTGGCTCAACACAGTTGGGCGGGTAGCGTTCACTTCTCAATCTTCACACTCGGACTCGTCCATTGGACTGCCAGATGGTTTAGCGTGATTCATCACTAGAGAGAAAGCGTTTTCACTGCTCCAGAATCCATTAGTGCCGAAACTTTACAGCACTCCAACCGAGGCTTAGTGCTGATCTTCTGATATTAAGCTTATGGGCTGCAGCTTAGGGACGAAAACTCATATCCTTCGGCTCTCGGCGAACCGCTACGGTGCTGGAGTTTCTTCCAAAGGCATGACTTGCAGTCATGCCTTTGGAAGAAAGACATTCATCAATTTTTCCAAAGACGATCATTTTTGGTGAGTATTAAAACCGAGGACAGGCGTTTTTGTCACACGGGAAGCTTCAGCATTCGGCGGTCCCGCTTTTTCATTTCACGTGGCCCGCTAGGTCGCGATTGCGCTATTGTTGAACCAAGGCTATTCCATTTCGCGTTAACATCACTTAAATTTAGTTGGGTCAGCTACTGCAGGGTGGAAATTCCCAGAACTGACTTGTTGCTAAGACGGCATCCTTTGAACGTGCCACGCTGTAAGCCACTGAGCTTTGTCGTATGGCCCAATCTACTGATCATGCTTGCTTATGATGTTCTACAGGCCAAGTGGGCCTTTTTATACCTGTAGAGGTCATATCTGAGACGCGTATCGGTAAATGCGCAACTCAAAAGGGGTGTCTGAATACTTTTGATCATGAGTGTACATGTTCACAAAATTCACTACAATCACAACCAGAGAGACACCATTAAGTACTTAATCTTGCTGCTATCAAAAGCTAAATCTTCCAGTTTTAAATATGATATGTTTACTTTCAAAAATATATATATATATTTCTAGATGTTTCTTCTCTGATACGGAGGCTATGAGGAAAGTTAAGTTTTAAGCTGCTGCTGAGCGCGTTGTCTGCCAACAATGAAACAGCTGCACGTATTCGTATTGGCCAATAGCGGACGCCATGGCCACCTGCTCAAACCAGATTTCTCTCGCGTGACAGGAGAATCGAACACAGTTGACCTCATTTAGCGCCGAGCTTAATGGAGCTGTCGAGACGTAATTTCCGTGCAACGATTTTCTATGGTTTTAAAAAAGGTTTTGGTGCATAGCAGTGCTTATAATCGCTATTAAATATCTTTCCAGAATCTGCTCCTTCTCTTGCCACAGTTAGAAACTGGTTTCGTGAATTTAAGAGAGGAAAATGTTTTTTGGAAGATGGGCTTTGCTATGGTTGGCTCCACACCGCCGTAACGACTGAAAACATCAATGCTGGAAGAAAACTTATCAAAGAACATCCTCGTGTGACATATCGTAAAATAGAGACTGCCCTGGGTATTAGAATAGCAACCGCACAAACAATCATTCTTGATCATTCGCATGTCAGGAAGCGATGCGCCATTTTGTGTGCCTCATTCACTCACGGACAAACCAAGCTGAATGGAGCCAATTGATGGTGCTTAGATTCAGAAGAGGACGTAGTAAAGACACCTACAATATCGTTACTTGTGATGAATCGTAGATTTATCACTGTGATCCGGAAAATCAAGGGTATGGTGCTTCGACAGAGATGCACCTGAACCCAAAGTCCGACGAATCCGCAATACAGGGAAGAAAATGGCAGCGTCCTTCTTTTATAAAGCAGGACATGTGGCAACTATTGTTCTTGAAAATCAAAGAACTGTTGCTGCTAATTTGTTCTGCCAAAAGTCATCGCAGAAAGGAAGAAAAAGCACCCAAGATCGAAAAATGAGCACCTTCTTTTGCACCACGACAATGCATCGGTTCACACTGCAGCCAAGATAGTTAATTTTGGGGCAACAGAAGGCGTGAGAGTTTTGCTTCAACCAGCAGATTCTGCTGCCTTGTCACCTTGTGACTTGTGACTTCTTGTTTCTAAAAGCCAAAGATACCCTAAGTGAACGTCGATTTTCTTCTGATGAAGAGGCTCTAGGCGCTTATTTTGAGGCAATTGAAATTCTGCCACAACAAAACTGGGATTTGCAAAATGGTTTCATCGAACGCAAAAGTGTATAGATGCTCATGGAGATTATGTTGAAAAGTTGTAAGTAATTATTCGTAAATAAATATATATATTTCTTTAAACAGCTAAAGACTTATGTTTTGCTCCTCGTAATGTATTATTCTGCGAATACTCTGCACAAAGTGTCAGACCATTTTGTGAAAAATCCTTACGTGTTAGAGTAAATCGTATTTGCGATTAGCACTGCAAATGTGTGCATCATCTTCCAAAATAAATCAAACAACTTTTAATACATAACATTTTGTACACGTGGGTAACAATTAATAATAGGTGTGTTTAAAACACCAGACATAAATGGATTTCTTTTTTATCCCAAGTAGTTAGTAAAATTACAATGAAATACCGGTTTCTAGGAGAATCGAAACTCATTTATTTCCTTTTCTGGGTAAATTCCTAGACGAAAAACGCTAGAGGGTTTCACAATGCACTGTAGTTTATTTCAGATATCCCCTAAATTATTAATGCAGGCGTTATACTATTCCATCATAGAGACCTACATGTATTTTACCTACTGCATATTGATATGGGGGAAAACAACACATTCACAAACTACAAAAATTACCAAAATAAATTTATCAGGTTATTGGAATTAAAAATTAATACTAATCAATCTTTCAATTTGACATATAGAACAACTACACATCCCAATACTTTCAATATATTAACTATACAACAGTTATATGAATATAACTTGGGAAAGATTATGTTTAAAATAATAAAATATAACCTCTACTATAACTTGATCACAATCAATATGCATACTCATTCTTATCCAACAAGAAATAGATTTAAACTACTACCGGTATTCTCACATACAGAAAATTTTAAAAATAACATAAATTACTCTGGCCCTAAATTATGGAATACCTTTCCTCGCCATCTTACTGCTATTAATAATATGAATCTTTTTAAGAAAAAACTAAAACTCTATTTATTGGGGAAGAACTAGCTCTATCACAGTTTTTTTTTTTTTTTTTTTTTTTTTTGAGTAACTCTTTGAAGGTTATCTTGTTTACTTTTGAAATTTCATATGCCTGTACTCTTATTTGTAGTGAAGAATTGTGAAACTGGGATAAAATTCTACTTACACAATACTAAACTATTCATGGTGACCTTTCTTTCTTTATAATTTTTATTTACTACTTATCAATTTACTTATATGATGTCAGAAAATTAGTTATGTCTGTTCCTGACTTATACGATCTTTATTATGGGCGCCGACGGGTATGTTAGGCCATTTCAGACTTTTCCCCTCGTGCTTCCCTGTTGTCACTAGTTACACTGTTGTTATTATGTTACACTGTCATTATTATGTTACACTGTTGTTATTATGTTACACTGTTGTTATTATGGTACTGCTTTTGGTGTATTTGGTCACAACTGAAAATAAAAATGAAATGAAATGAAATATCGTAGAAGAAATAAAGAAATATATTAATTTTCGCAGTCATAACACCTCCAATGTCAACAAAAATGTGATCACGGAATGGTACATAACATATTCTCCGATGCAGCACGGAAGAGGTTTGGTAAGTTTATTGAACCAGCACAGAAATTTATTAAAGGATGAAATGATTCATTATAAGGATTAGTTTTGGAGGAATTTGCCTGGTTGATGTATTATAAGCGACAAACAAAATATGAATTGTAATACTCAGAAAATATTTTAACGAATTTCATCTCATTTCAGACTTACTCTTTTGTGGAAGTTGCCACCTAAGTTATTCCCCGTTAAGGGGCCATTTAATATTTTTATCAAAAAATTTCGTTGTAGTCCCATGCATTTTTAAAACCGGGAACAATGAAAAATTCTGCACCAAGTGTTCCGCTATCATGTTCAAGCGTGTGGCGATATAATTACTTCCGAAAGTCGAGTTCCAAACTCAGCACAAAAGATCTACCAAAATTTTCTGGATTTTCTCTCGAACTGGTAGAATGGTAATTCACGAAACACTCAACGAGTCTCCGGAATTGGTGTAGCTGGCATTTATTTCACTGTCGAACGCAGGGCTGCGGCAATTAGGACCTGGTCATGATGGGGGATGGAATTTCTGATGGAAAACGGCTTTTCACCGCAACTAACGCACATAATTTACGCGGAGGAAATGGCAGGCATTCCGCAAGACACGAAGTTAATCGCGTCCCTAATAACCGATCATCAAAGATGACGTGTTTCTGCGAGATCTTCGCGTGATATTCAGCTGCGACCAGTACTTGATTGCAAAGACGCCTGCAGAGGTTACGCAGAGGTGAGGTGATCGCTGAGAGCCAGTGGGTAATGCATCTATGTATGCATGTCTACTTCCACATATGTAAATGCCCACGTGATCATGGGGCTCACTGTCATTATTAAATTTGTTTAATGATCTAGAGGCCGTTTCGGGAATTCTGAAGGACGAGTTGTTTCGAAGTAAACAGCACTTTATTTTTACATGTCCTTGACCTTTGGAGGAACCGAATCTGACCCGAACCCTTCAGACCAAGACAGGGTCAGTGTCTTTTAATATATTTGACCGTTGTACTAATGAGATCTTGACCAAAAGCTCACGTATTCGCCATGACAACCGAAAGTAATAACCGAAAGTTTGCTGTAGGGGAGGGAGGAGATTAGGAAAGAATGTGGAACTCTCTTTTTTTGCGTACAAATATCTCACGGTCAAAACCACACAAGAAAGCCATATCTGAAGTGAAAAACAAACCTTAACTCTAACAAATAACAATTATTTAATTCATTTTGTCGTTCTGTAATTACAGAGGACGTAGGTGGTAGCGGGTAGCAAAGTGTTTAGCTCGCACGACATGGTCCCGGAAGCAGAGTTCGAAACGGGTCATAAACTTTGGACCCGGACCCTGACGTCACATAATTGGACCCGAACCGAACAAATCTGCTTTGAGCTGTAAATTCAATCATCATCATTGACAATCATTATCGATATCCACTTCTGGATGAAGGTCTCCCTACGTTTCTTCCTCAACGGACAGTCTTGGAAGAGTCTCCTCCATCCACCCATCTGTCACGTGGTCTTCTTCTGGGTTTTTTTCCCTATATCTTGGAATCCAGTCTAAGATTTTGGTCGTTCATTGTTCGTCCGTTCTCTTGGCAATATATCTAGCCCATTGCGATTTAAGGGATTTTATTCAAATCATGATGCCTTCCACTCTTGTTATTTGCCTTGTCCACGAGTTCCTCTTCTTATCTTCCCTGGTTACACCAAACACGCATCTGTCCTTGCTTCTTCCAGTTGTCTGCAATTTTTGTATATCTTTTGTAGTTAAGGTCCATGTCTCTACTTTGTATGTAAGCACTGGAAGGATGCATTGATTAAACACTTTTCTTTTAAGACATAATGGCATATTGTTCTTAAAAATTGTACTGTTTCTTCCTCAGCCCACAACTGAAGCAGCAAAGTGTGCTAAAAGTGAAACATTTGCTGCAGCGCTATGCAGGCAATCGCCACAGAAGGCTCCTTTTCTCTGATGAAACAATTTTCACCATTGAAGAGGTGCTCAACCACCAAAATGACAGGGTGCATGCGTCAACCTCACGAGAAGCTCAGGCAAAAGCTCTGAGGATCATGAGGGGCCATCATCCTGCTTCTGTCATGGTGTGGTGTGGAGTCCCCTACGAGGGTGCCACGAAGCTCCGTTTCTGTGAGAAAGGAATGAAAACATCCGCCGAAGTCTACCCCGACAGGGTTTGGGAGTCAGTGGTCAAAAGTGTGTGTCACACCCTCTTCCAAAACCGACAGTGGAGCTTTCAGCAGGATTTCGCATCTTCTCACAAGGCCAAGTCAAACAAGGAGTGGCTTCAGGCGAATTTGCCAGACTTCATTTCTCCAGCTGATTGGTGTTCAAACAGCCCAGACTTCAACCCAATGGACTACAAGTTGTGGGGCACACTGGAGGACATGGCCTGCCGAAAGAGACACCCCAGTATTGACAGTCTCAAACGCTCTTTGATGGGTGCAGTAGCAGCTTTCTCTGTGGAAACCATGCGTAAAGTTATTGTGGAGTGACCACAGAGACTGAAACCGTGTGAAGGAAGAAAGATGCCATTTTGAAAAGTCAGTAGTGCCATGTATTCACAAGTGTACTACTTACGTCATCACAGGTATATTAAAATATCTTTAAATTTCTTTTGTTATTTCATTGAATTCTTTATAACAGTATTTATGGTGAGACTAGGTATACAAGTGTTTTTTCCTTTACCTCAGGACGATAAGAAATGGGGTCGTACCTGTGGTAACTATCATTACTCTTCACTATCTTTAAATGGTATTGCGCCTATGCCTATTATAATATAATTAGAAAATACAGAAACAAAATATCTGAAATTTATTGGTGAGTAGGTGAACAGGGATTAGATTCTCACCCAGCTTCAAATTTGATTCAGACGTTTTGAAACTCACAGTCACGAAATGGATTTTTTGCACAAAGAAAAGTAAAGTAGCACAAAACAGCATCATCGTTTACCAAGGAAGTTTAGAGGCGGATTCAGATACAGTTGTATAGCCAGAAAATTGGAAATTTGTATAGGAGACTCTTATTGGAAAGATGTAAAGCAAAAGGGGATTTAGTTATGAAAATGAAGAACAGTTTGGTGAACAGGGAGTGGTGTATTAGTTTAAGTAGTATTGGCATTACATGTTTTGGATGGTTGAGGCTGGGGTATTGGGTGATGCGGAACTTACACTGAATTGCCAATATCCCCCCACACACACACACCCACACACACCCACACACACACCCAAAAAACCCGGAAAACCTCTCAGATTCCACGTTGGTCCTTTCCGCGATCAGATAACGGCAGCAACGCGAAAGGGCATGAACTCCAGGAGTTCTCTATAGTACTGTAGAGATAGAATACCACACTTCCGGAAGAGCGTCCCAGAATTCCGTAATATTCACAATTTGAGGATTCCTGGTAGTGACGGGCCGTTGAACTGAATCCCAAATGTGTTCGATGGCGTTTAAATCCGGCGAACGAGGGGCCAGGTCAGTATGATAAACTCCGTTGAATGATCCTCCATTCATAATGGGGCGTCTGTGGACGCATGCGGGGGCGCGTTGTTCGACTGAATGAGGTCACACTCGTCGGAGTGTTTGAATGACATAAACGGGTGCAAATGATCCCCAACGATGGTTGCATAGTCTCCAGAAGTCAGAGAGGTCTGCAGACGTATGAGGAGTCCTAATGCGTGCATGCTAAAAACACCCTATATACAGCATAACAGAGCAAACCGCCGGCCTGCACTGTTCCTTGTGGGCATGCGGGATTCATTGCCTCGTGGGGTTGTCGCAGCACCCGGAGTCGACCAAATGCCCTAAACTGTTGGTACAAAGATTCGTCGGGCCAGGCTACACGTTTCCAGTCATCTTGCGACCAATGGCAGTGTTCCCGAGCCCAGGCAAGGCGCACAGCCTTCTGACGTCACACCAGGCTACACGTTTCCAGTCATCTTGCGTCCAACAGCGGTGGTCCCGAGCACAGGCGAAGTGCACAGCCTTGTGACGTCAGATCAGGCTACCCGTTTTCAGTCATTTTGCGTCCAATGGCGGTGTTCCCGAGTACAGGCGAGGCACACACCCTCGTGACGTCGGGTCAGAAATGGCACCCAGGTGCCCCGTCGGCTCCGGAACCCCATAGAACACAGGAAACGTTGCACTGTCCGAACTTTGATGCTACTACTGGACCTAGCATTGAATTGCGCTGTGACTGGTGGCCATGTTGCACGCTGGGCAGATGTTACGATGCGTGACAGACGCTGCTATCCACGATCGTCTAGCGCTTCCCTACGGTCACACCGATCTCTCCCTGTAGATTTTTTCACCTGAGTTTGTGTAGTCAAGGTAAACCTTTGAAATTATTGACCGTGTAAATGCAAATTTCGTCATAGAGTGACCCATCTCCCGGGAGGCGACTATAATACCACGTCCGAAATCACTTAAATCCTGATAAGCTGCCATCTGAACTGCCAATGCTGCTGCTTGAGCTTGCGGAGGCATATGTCTCCCTCTCTATATATACACTCATCGTCAAAAAAATATTTGCAACCAAAAGAACGTGTCGGATTGCAATGCTGTTCGGGAGGAAGATAAAGGTTATCAGGGACAATAAATTATTAAACATTGAGACTGATATGGGCGATATTTATTGGCTGCACCAGGAGCGCAGTGCTCTTAGCGATGGCCACTGATCATTCGTTCACAAGGGGCCCGGGTTCGAATCCAGTGAGGCATGGATGTTGTGTTTGTCTTACGGCACTGGCTGTCCCCCTACCCTGCAACCAGTGACACTAAATTAAGGACGGACGACTGCTTATATCCCATTGAGTTGCTCACGGTGGTCGTTAAACCTCTGATCAAAAACAAAATATATTTATTGAGCTACACGACAATATGTAGTGTCTCTCATTATGGCGTCAGGCAGTCATGTTTGCTCATACAGCATGCCAGACGTCTTGGCATGGAGTGGCACAGCTTTCTAATATTGTCCTACGATGAGCCATCCCATGCAGCTTGAATCTTCTCGCGCAGTTCCTGCAGATTGTGCGGTAGGGATGGAGTGTGAATAGCACGTTCAATAGCATCCCACATATTTTCAATCGGCGATAGGTCTGGCGATGCGGCTGGCCATGGCAGAGTGTCAGTGCCTTGAAGGCAAGCTCTCGAGACATCAGCAGTATGTGGACGAGCGTTGTCCTGTTGGAAAATCGCACCGGAGTGAGCGTTCAGAAAAGGTAGGGTCACTGATTGCAGGACCGTTGGGCTCTCAAAGTGCCTGAAATGAACAACAAGGGTGATCTGGCATCGTGGGCAATTGCACCCCATGCCATGACACTAGGCGTTCTGGACGTGTGACGTTCGGCAACAAACCGTTCATTTTGGCGCTGGCCACGGTGAGTCCACACACGTATTCGTTGATCTTCTCCTCCAAGTCAAAAGTGGAACTCGTCACTGAAGATCAATCCGCTGCCATTCTGAGTGGGTCCTTAACAGTCTGGCACGACACCATTGCTATCTTTGGCGACGATGCAGTGGTGTTAAAGGCAGTCGTCGTAACGTTCTGCGTGCCTGTCGTCCTACGTCGTGCAGCCTTCTGCCAATGGTGCTGGCACTAATCGGACGATGCATACTGCTCGTTGAATATCCGGAATCGTGGCTGTTGGGTCACTCTGCGCATGTCGGACAGCCCGTCGGTTCTCCCTCTCCCTGATTCGTCTAGGTCTCCCAGACGCTTCCTGTAGCTGCTACGTGCTTTGTTCTATCAACTGCCGCCAACAGCGTGCTATGGTGATATCCGCACGACCGGTATGGCGCTCAATACGGTGATAAGATCACCCCACTCCCCGGAGCCCGACGATGCGGCCCTCTCCAACTCCTCCAATTGCTTCCGAACTTTTCTCCGAGGCACACTGCGCTTGCATAGGATGCAAACAACACAACAGCATGAGTCACAATGCAAGCACGCCCAGTGGAACGAACTTATATAGCCGGTCAGGCACACCGGTGCAACCCCTCCCTGCCTGTGTAACATGCGCGGCCGAGAGTGATACTTGAACAATTTGCATGTCTCACGATGTCACATCTATCCACCGAGTTTCATTTCTGTCGGTTGCTTCCTTCTGGGTGCAACTACTTTTTTTTCTTTTTTTTTTTTTACGATGAGGGTACATGTCGTTTTTCGTACGATGAAGCGCCTTTCCCAGTTTTGGTTTGTTTTTTTAGAACCGCTGTATAAAGTGAGTCGTTGAGAACGTTCCGAAAAAGGCCTTTTTCTGTGATAGACGGTTTTTCTAGTGCTAGGAGATTAGACACGGGTGTTATAAATGAGATTCAAACCAGGGAGATTTTTTGTCGAATACAAGTTTAAAGTGGAGCTTTTAGAGTAAAACGACAGATTCATTTTTCCTGGAAATCAGATATCAGTGTAGTTGGCACCTCCTCGTTTGCTGTCTCTCATGTTGCTGATTAACTTCCGTCTTGGAATGGGAATCGATTCTTTTTAAAAGGTTCTAAATATCTCAAAATTTCGGCGCAAGACAGCGGCAGAACTAAAAGTACATTCAATCATGAAATTTGCGTGGTTTCAACTCGACGAATGAATCTTGGGGTTCTATTCCAGGAAATCAAAGCAATGTCTGAAAAGGGTTTTTTCTTTGAAAATAGCTGATTAGTTTGGCAACAGTTTACAATATCTGGCAAAGCTCCTAGTAACATTGAAATTAATTACTGCTTCTAATCAAAGCTGAATATTACAGTAGGCAAACTGTGTCAAAAAGATCTTGCTATAAATTTTTGCATTCACATTTTATGTGAGAGGATTGTTTTGCAAATAACCATTTAACATTGATGAAGTTTATACTTTTGTATGCGCTGGCAATTTTGAAATTTTATTTATTAATAATGTCATCATAAGTTACAACAATCAATGTCTAATTAATTTTGCATAGATTCATTCAGTATCCATCCGCAATTTCAGAGAACTTTCATGCAAATTTAATTAGTCATTAACTCTCGGAGATTTTAATTAAATCAGCAATAACGTAAATTCAATGTGTCGTAAATCTGATTTGAATGTGAATTCAAGATATCGAAATTATTTCTGGGTAAAATATAAAAATGAAAATGAAATAGCATGTTTTTAATTTCCATTGGAAAATGGTTATTCCGATCTCTTGCGAAGATGCATAAACCGTATAATTTTAATCAGCCTTTGAGGGCGATAAATGAATCTTGACAATCCCTCTTATCAGTGGCATACGAAAGGTGTTGTAAGGGTGCAGTTACATCCCTGAAATTTTTCCTTGTCCTTGTGTTTAATAGCATATGCATCATCAAATTTAGCGTTTTGCTAAATTTTTGGATTTAGCGTGGTCTTCACCGTTGTCAGCTGCATCTTATTGCGCTGGGCGCAAACAGTGCGGGAAGTGAATCATTTTTGGAACGTCTTTTGTTAAAAAAGGTGGTGCTTATGTTATCGGGTTGTCCGTCTCTGGACACCATATCTCTGCAACTATTAGACCGATTTGAAAAATTCTTTTTTCATTGGGAAGCCTGAAATACGTGAATGATGATCCTTTGTTTCGTTTTTTTTTTATTGTGTACAGTTTCGCCGGTAGAGGGAGTAAATGCAGACGTATCGAATTCAAAATACATTTATTCTATATACACTGCTGGCCACCCAAAATGCAACACCAAAAAGGAAGCATCCGATTGACCTGAAATACTCAGCATGCGTCGCCCGCGAGAGGACATGCGAACGGTTAGTATTGCAGGGCATATGCAAATCATGTGCGCCCGGTACGCCACCGAGAAACACTATAAGAAGGGTGCACAGAAGGCTGGGTGTAAGTAGTGGAAGTGTGTTGTGCTGCCGGACCTGTGCGTGGGAAGCTTCCTGATGCCTCGTCGCAGAATACGGCAGTCATTCCAGCATGTTTCGGAGTTCGACAGAGGACGAATAGTGGCTTATCGCGACAGCGGTTTATCGTACCGAGACATCGGTGCACATGTAGGACGACATCCAGCCACAGTGAGGCGAGTATGGATTCGGTGGATGAAGGAGGGACGGACAGACCGACGTGAGTGATTGCCGCAGCCGCGGCACACCACCGAATGAGAGGATCGGCATTTTGTGGATCGGGCATTGACGGCTCGCACCGCCACATCAAGAACGTTAACGCAGGAATTAGGGTGTGTTGCGCAAAAACCTGTGTCAGAACTTACCGTTCGACGTCGTCTGCATGAGCGGGGACCTGTCGCACGGCCCATTGCCACCGGCCAGAGCGGCGGCAATGGGCCGTTGAACGTCCCACCTAGACTACTGAATGGCACAACATTGTCTTCTCCGACGAATCCCGCTTCTGTCTGCAACACCACGATGGTCGGATTCACGTGTGGCGGCACCGCGGCCGGAGACTGTATGACGCCTGCATTATGTATCACCATACCAGTCCGTCACCTGGCGTTATGGTTTGGAGCGCAATTGGATATGACACCCGCACTCCTCTGGTACACATCGCCGGTGCACTCAACAGCTACCGCTACATCTACGACGTTTTGGAGCCTGTAGTCCTCCCTTACCTGCAGGACCTGCCAGCGGCCACGTTTCAACAGGACAATACGAGCCCTCACGTGGCACGCATCGTGCAACAATTCTTCACGGCTCACCAGGTGTCACCGCTGCCGTGGCCTTCCTGTTCTCCTGATATGTCGCCCATCGAACACGTCTGATCGCTGAGCGGCAACCGAGTGGCCCGGCAAGCACCACCCGCTGCTACGCCTGATAAACTGTGGCAACGTGTGGAATCAGCCTGGACCGACATACCCCAAGCCCACACCACCAGAGTGAATAGCACGGCATAATAAGCAAATTATCGTCGGTGGTATTTAAGGAGCACGGCGAAGTGAATGTAATCAGTCGGCGGCGTACGGACACGTGCGAAGACCCTGAAGAAGTTGCAATGCCTGGACATGGAAGACGTGTACGATTTCAGCAGTTATCGAACTTTGAGCGAGGTCGTCTAGTCGGACTCTGCGAGGCCGGGTGGTCGTATCGTCGTATTGCGGAGCGAATTGGACTGGAAGTATCGGTGGTGGTACGATGGTGGCGTAGATGGTCCGAGGAACATTCCCACACGACAAGACGTGGAACCGGGAGTCGCAGAAGGACTGATGAGCGGACCGATCGACGCATAAGAAGAGCGGCGTTGTCAAGCAGAACATTCACTGCGACGCAAATCCGAGCGGCCGTTGCACCTGAGGTGACTGTGAGAACAATCCGCAACCGTCTACTGGATGCAGGACTACGTGCACGTGTGCCTCTGGCATGTGTACCTCTGACTCCAGCTCACCGTCAGGAACGGCTGCAGTGGTGTCGCCAACGTCTGAACTGGAAAACGCAATAGCGATCTGTTGTGTTCAGCGATGAAAGCAGGTTCTGCTTGGGAGCTCCCGATGGCCGTATGCGTGTTCTCAGACGCACAGGGGAGCATCTCCACCCTTCTTGTATCCGCCAGCGACACACAGGGCCTACATCTGGTCTCCTGGTGTGGGGAGTGATCAGCTATCACTCTCGAACACAACTAGTGTTTGTACCTGGTGCGTTAAACAGCACCTCCTACATCAACAACATCATTCAGCCCGTTGTTGTGCCATTTGTGAGGTCGGTCCATCGTGGTGTTTTCCAGCAAGATAACGCACACCCACACACGACACGTGCAACGCAACATGCACTTCAGGGTGTGAGACAACTTCCATATCCTGCACGTTCACCGGATTTGTCCCCCATTGAGCACGTGTGGGATTTTATGGGACAACGTCTTATCCGGTGTCCACGGTCAGCCACGACCACCCCCGATGTACGCATCCAGGTTGAGGATGCTTGGGACTCAATACCCCAAACTTACATCCAACATCTGTACGACATACTCCATGCCAGAATTGCACAGTGTGACGCAGTTCATGGCGGTTCAACCTCGTACTAACAATGTTACATGGAAATGTTGTTTTTCAGTTTACCAGCAAAATACAGCTGTATTTTGTCATAATGTTTTGATCACGTTATCCTCTGTATTCCGTTATTATGCTGTATAAATTTCGTTGGTATCAGACGTCTCCTTCTTGGTGTTCTTTTTTCACTTTCCGCCAGTGTATTAGCATGGAACAATACCACCACAGTGGATACTTACATCCAACGGTTGGACCATGCTGCAGTTCAAGAAAAGCGCTCAGCGTTGGTTAATTACCATGGAGTTCTGTTTCACCAGATAACATTCATCCACAGTTCGCTTTACGGACCCAGCAAAAATCGCACGAGCTGGAATGGGAAATATTGTTGCACTCCCCCTTTTTTTCCTATCCTTACCCCGCCTGATTTTCATCTCTTCCGGCCTTCGTCGAATTTTCTCTCTGAGAAAAACTTTGCTAATGACGATGGTGTGAAACGTTGCATGGATGACTTCTTCAACTCTCGCTCGCCAGACTTTTATCGCAATGGGGTATTTCAACTCGTAGATCGGTGGAACAAGGTGACCAGTTTTTTAATTGACACTACCTTGGACGAAAAGGTTAAATGTTTTGTGCAATTTTTTAGCTTGAAAGACAGGCTCCTCTATTTTCAGGGAAACTTTCTTTACAACCTGATATTTTAGACTGGACCGCAGGAAGCAATAGACCCGCCTTGCCTTGTGAACATAACTCAAGGTTTTGGAGATAGTGTCATGGTGTGAGGCACGTTCTGTTGGTAAGGAATGCGTCCCCTTGTGTTTTTGTAAAGATGGGTGTCCTCCAGGGATTATCTAAATACTGTTGCCAATCAAGTCTATCTGCAATGTTGACCTTTTATGACTCTGTTTGATGGACAATAATGCATCGCGCAAGATGTGTTCAGAAGTGACTTCCGCCCTCTTTCCTGGCCATACCAAAACCCGGATATATCCCCTGAGAAGGTATGGGACATGTTAAAAAAACAGATCTGGGAGCGAAGTCCTTTTCCATCAAATCTGAGCCAGTTAGATAAACTATCTGGTGAACGCTTGGTATGCTGTAGATGCATATGCACTCGAACACCGTGCCGAATGGATGCAAAACAGCGTAGAGCTATAATTCGGGATAAAGGAGGTCCAATCTGGCACTGAATAAGCGTTTTAAGTTCAATGGCTGGTATGTGTACACACTGAAGTACCAAAAGTCATGCGATACGTTCTTATTTTCGTGTAGGACCTCGTCGATCCCGGCGAAGTGCAGCAACTCGACGTGCCATCGATTCCACGAGTGGCCGAAAGACTTCTGGAGAGATGTTGATCTATGCCGTCTCGAACAGCCACCCACAATTTCCTGGTATTTGTAGGTGCAGGATTCTGGGTGCGAATGGATCTTTCCACCACGTCCCATGAGTGCTCTATTGGGCTCGTGTCGTGTTCACGTGGTGGCATCATCATCCGTTGGAATTGTCCAGAATGCTCCTTGAACCAATTTTGGACAACTTGGGCCAGATGACATAGTGCATTGTCCTCCTGGAAAATCCCATCTTTGTTGGAGTACGCGAAGTCCATGAAGAGCTGCAAATAGTCACACAGCAGAGCAACAAAGCGATTACTGGTTCATGGCGTATTTACGAGGACCAAAGAACTTAACCCGTATCACGTAAAGACATACCACACATGTATGGAACCACCACCAGCTTGTACAGTGCTTTTGGTCCGTAGCCTCATGGGGTCCCCCGACAACCGAACCCTACCATCAGCTGGTAACAACTGGTAGCAAGACACATCGAACCATGCTACATGTTGCCAGTTTTCCAGGGTGCAATTACCGTGTTCACGAGCCGCTGTGAGGCGCTGTGTCCGATGCCGTGGCGTTAACAAGGGCACTCTGGTGTTTCTTCTGCTCCCATACCACATGGACGCTACATTACGCTGCACTGACCTGATGAATATGTCTCTGGTACCTCCGGCACTGAAGAGCAATTATATATATTAGAGACAGCTGGCGTTATGCAAATGTGGCGCTGTATGTGGCCCTGTAAACGGAAACGACATGACGTATGCAGCTATCCGACAATATAAGGACTGATGCGATGGGAATCAGTAAGAGTCGGACGCAGTATGCGTAAGACGAAGGATCTAAGCACATTTGATCGTGGGCAAGTTGTCGGGGCCCGACGAATGGGTCACTCCATCTCGGAAGTCGTGCAGGCACTGGTATTTTCACGAGCCACTGTGTCACGGGTGCACCGTGAGTACGTCGAATCCGGTAAAACCATCCCTGCAAGGGCCAACTACCGTGGACAACAGCGTGTGGATGAGCGGGGTCATCGCCGGCTAGCTCGCATTGTAACAGCGGATAGACGGGCCACAGTGCAAAAAATCACTCGGCAATTTAACGCTGGTGCACAAAAACGTGTAAGCAGAAATACCATCCAGAACCATATCCTCGCTATGGGGAACCGAAGCCATCGTCCCACGAGGGTACCGCTGCTGACCACACTTCACAGGGTGCAAAGTTTAGCATGGGCGCGGGAACATCGCCACTGGACCCTAGACATGTGGGAAAATGTTGCCTGGACTGATGAGTCGAGATTCACGTTGGTACATGCGAATGGCAGGATACGAGTACGGCGCAAACCACATGAAGTGATGGATCCTTCTTGCCAGCAGGGTACTCTTCAAGCTGGTGGGGGTGGCATCTTCGTCTGGGGACTGTTTACGTGTACTGAAATGGGACCCCTGGTACGTGTGACATCGTACCTCACAGGTCAACGTTAACGGGATATCCTGGACGACCATTTGCTCCCGTTTGTGCGTATTCAACATCCCACTGGGGACCTCATCCTGCAACAAGACAATGCAGCTCCTGAATTGTATCCGAATGGTTGGATGAGCACTCCACCGACGTGACCTCGCTTCCTTGGCCATCTAGGTCACCTGATCTCAATCCCATCGATCACATCTGGGATGCCATCGAGAGAGATGTTCGAGGCTCTAACCCCTCCTCCATCAAATCTTCGTGAACTGTGGGAGCTTGTTCAGGGGTCGTGGATCGGTATGGCTTCCCAACGCTTCCGGTGTCTTGTCGAGTCCATGCCGAGACAAGACGCCGCCGGCATCAGGGCGAAAGGTAATGCTACACGTTACTAGACAGGTATCTCTAATACGATTGCTCTTCAGTGTAGATGTTATTTGAGCCAGTGTCGCTTTTCTGTTAGCATGGACAATCATGGTCAGACGCCGCTGGTCACGGTCATCCAGGACCGTGGTAGCTATCCACGGTGGGTAGAAATGTCTTCTATGAGGTATTCTCTGTACACACGTGACACCGTAGATCGAGAAATATTGAATGCACACACAACTTCGGAAATTGAATGTCCCATCTGTTTGACTTCATTACCATGCCTCGTTCAAACTCCGGTAATTTACGTCAGCTTGCCATAAAGCTGCTGGCTGTTATTCAACCTGACTCACGAGTTTCCATCTCGCAACTGATAAAAATCGTGACGCGCGTAGAAGCTTTTATACAACGGCAGCTCGAGTTAAACATTTGCATAATGCTATCCAATGACTTTTGGCACTTCAGTGTATGCACACTTTTTTCGACCTTCGGAGAAAATAATAATGAATAATAATAAGAAACAAAGAAAAAGTGTTGGTAAAGAAAGTAATTACGGCAGAAACGATGCTTATTTCCTAGGCTACCAGTCGCCCGGATGCAAGAAAAAAGTGACAACTGTCTCGCGACCGTTATTTGCGATGACGGTAAATTATCGACAGCGTAACACCGTGAGGAAAAAATTAAGATCTTTTAATGATGCAACTGATGCTCTGTCATTCGCAGGTGCTTGTGACAATATTAGCTTTTAAAGATCAGAAAATGTGTGATTCCTCTAAACGCTAATAAAGATTCGCTAACTTCTTTCTGAACAGGGCGGCGAGACTGAAATGGTTTACCTGACCACAGTTTGTTAATTGATGTTCGTATCGAGAAATTCTCTTTAAATGGCACCACATTAAATTGTTAATGGAAGTCTCCATTATTTCGTCTCTATTATGCAGCAACATTCCTTGAAGACGATACAATATACACTGCTGGACAATTGCTAAGGACGGATCATAAACGGCTATATAGCGCATACGAAAGTAAGTGTGGTTGGATACCAAGTGAAATAAAATAATGTCAGAATGCCAGGACATTACAAGAAAGACAATTTATTGTGCTCTGAAATCCGAAAGACTTTGGAACGTGTTCAAGGGACAAAGAGGACATTTTGTGCAGAATACGTAAACGTGAAAAAAATGCAATTACCGTCCGCAGGCGTTCCGGCGTAAGATGTCAGCACGAGATATGGCCACCATGGAGGGCGATGCAAGATTCCACACGTCGTGTCATGCTTTGCACAACATTATCAAGCAGCTGTTGGGGTAATTTATCCCATTCCTCTGTCGGTGCACGGATGAGGGTGTCCTTGTTTATTGGAGGGCATTGGCGACCAGCAAGACTCCTCCACAAAGCATCCCACACATTTTCAATGGGAGAACGTGCTGGCCATACGAGGCGTTGAATATCCTCGCTCTCAAGACACTCCTGGACAGCGACTGTTAGAGGACATGTTGCGTTGTCGTCCATGAAAATGAATCTATCACCGACAGCACCACGGAACATGCGAACATGAGGTAGCAGAACATCATTAATGTATCGTTGGCCAGTTACAGTCCCAGGTGGAAACACATAGAGGGACGTACGGCCATTTATCATGATGCCAGCCCATACCATGACACTACATGTCGGATATCGGTCCCTTTCCTGTATGTTTGCTGGACAATATGCAGTACCACTATCACGCCAGATCAGTTGTCGTCGACAATCAGACGATAGACTGTATCTACTCTCATCTGAGAAGAGGACAGCAGACCAGTCGTTCTCACTCCAATTGCGATGTTGATGGCACCATTGCAAACGGGCGGTACGGTGACGTCTGGACAATGGGATGCACACAACAGGACGGTGGGCGTATAGTCCTCCTTCATGCAAACGTCTGGCGACAGTTTTTCGGGAGATCCGCTTGCCAGTAGCAGCCATAAACTGATTTGCTACCTCACTAGCTGTGATGCGCCGGTGTCTTTTTGTTGATAGCACTATGTACCGATCTTCTGCAGGTGTCGTACTGCGAACACGACCTCCCCGTGACGTTTGCTACACTCTCCATTTGTTTGAAATGATTTCCAAAGCCTTGAAACAACACTGTGGCTGACGTCGAACTCCCTGGCAACATCTGTTACTTTTCGCCCTTCTTCAATCTTGCCAATAATACTGCCACGTGTAAAATCATCTAGGTGATGTCTGGAAGACATACTGAAAATTGCAAGTTCGTCAATTGATTCTTTCCCTTCCAACTTTGCGTTTGAACAACAACGGTTAATACGCGTCAAATCCTTTATATGTCTTATCAGCGCTATGACGTCACGAACAAGTTCGGAAATCCAAAATTTGCATACGCACAACACGTCTTACTGTATCCCGCACTTATGCTGATTTCCACATTTTCCTGCCTTCCATTTTATGGTTGCTATCGTTGCTATTGTCATCCGTCCTTAGCAATTGTCCGGCAGTGTAGTATTTGCTACCATCCGAAATGTTTTAGGTAGTTGGTTAGGGAGGCGGCTTTTGAATTTTTTGTTTCCATAATTAACGAATACTAAACGAAACCCGTCGGAATTGACGGTTAATTTATTTTTTTCAACTCATATGAAACAACAAATGTAAACTTTATTTGATTGACAATTTCATTCAACCACTTCAGTAAAGACAATAGTCCACTTTCATGATTTTTTTTTGTTTTATGACTGAAGGTTTAAGGACCACCGTGAGCAACTCAATGGGCTATACGCAGTCGCCCGTCCCTAATTTAGGGTCACTGGTTCAGGGAAGGCAGAGAGCCAGTGCCGTAAGATAAACACAACATCCATGCTTCACCGGGATTCGAACCCGGACTCGTCGCGAACGAAATATCATAAGCCAATGCTTAGACCACTGCGCCACCGGGGTGGCCAGTAAGGGCCGCACGCTTCTCCCGTAGACTTTACATGGGAACTTTGCCGCCGCCTAACGCCCAGTTGCTCCAATCTCAGTTTTCTCTTCGCCTGGCACGTCTACATGGTAAGACCTTTATTTTAATACCTCAACCATATAGTTATGTTCAGCCGTTCTCTCAAAATAGGTATCACAGTAAAAAAACTTATAGAATGAATATATAGATGGCGCAACTCAAAATGTACATTCCAAATGTTTTCCCTAACAATGGCCAAGGGAATGTTTATTTACATCTTTACATAATTTGAAACGCCTTACCTACGAGAATAAACTCGGTCGAATGAATATTAAATTGTATATGTACATCACAGAGTCCAACGGCATAACGCAATCAGGTCTTCGAGAGTGTTCGCTGTTCCGATGAGAAGAACTTAAATACGAATGCCTGCTAGCGTTGCTTTCCGCAACGGTTCGCTCAGAAAAGCGATGACTTCGGAGTATCTCAGTACCTCCATGCTTCCGCCTTCAACAGCGCGTGAGTCAACCGCATGCGATTTTCCCATAGACTTCACATGGGAACTTTGCCGCCCCACAACGCCCGAACCGTTGCCCTAATCCCATTTTTCTCTTCGACTGGCACATCTACATGGCAAGAACTTTATTTTGATACCTCAACCATATCGTTACTGTCAGCCGTTCTCTCAAAATAGGACTCACAGTAAAAAACCTTATAGAATTAATATATAGATTTTGTAAGCCTGTAACTACACTGTAAAAAATAAGTGGTGTGAATTCACGGAAATTTTCTGGAAATAAAGTGCAGCAAAATTACCGGTAGGTTTTCTGTTTCAGAAATTTCCGTTTTTAAAAGTACCCGTTCAGTTTAACTTTCGTATTTTCACAGATTTTTCCGTAGACAGAAATTCCGTTTATTTCAGAAAAGTCTATTCCTGGTTTTTCCGTATTTAAGGTGGACGTCAAGTAATTTTGCTTCCTATACTTCCAATGGAAAAACGTCTGCACACATTTTCTTCACAATTAATGCGTTCCCAAGGATGAAAATTTGAGCATCGATTAAAATAACTTCATATTATAACTTGGAATACTTTATATTTTCTAAAACATAACCATAATTATATTAAAAATCAATAACTTTTCCTTTAGTGGTGTTGAAACTAGAAAACAGATGGCACGACCTGTACTTTGATGACGTCAGTAGACAAACAAATGTTGCATTGCATAATTATGGTTATGTTTTAGAAAATATTAAGTATTACAAGTTATAAAATGAAGATATTTTAATAGATGTTCAAATTTTTATCCTTGGGAACGCATTAATTGGGAAGAAAATGTGTACCGAAGTTTTTCCATTGGAAGTATAGGAAGCAAAATTACTTGACGTCCACCTTAAACTGAAATTCCGTAAAATGAACAACCCTGTGCATCATTCATCCCCCAGAAAACTCTTTCGGTGAGGTCAGGACCGAACACCCGACGCTATAGCTCACCAAACAGGTAACTTGCGCCTTAACCAACTGAGCCACAAATACGCGGCAATAGGATTTACGTACATCGTAAAACGAATTCTACAACAAAAAAATGTTTTTTATCAATGTGAGTGATTTAGTCATTTTATTTTCTGTTGGAGTTTATTATTTTTCTGAATAGGTTTGTAATCCCCCCTTCTACTATAGGAGGACTTTGCAAAAATTAAGCATTTTTCATCGTGGTTTTTCGAAGCAACAAAATGCTTTGCAGCATGGTTTTTTTAAACTGACAATGATTTTTATTTATCTTAAAAAAATCGATTTTTCTTTTTTTTACCTTATTTTGTTATTTCAGGTCTTAAGAATATGTGTACGCAATTTCAAGTGGAAATTAACAAAATTGGCCAAGTTATAATCCATTATTGTCCAGCGGGGTCACAGAGAGAAAACTCTGGATGAATTCAATCACGTACCGCCACTTCATAAAGATGTCAAAAATGCTATGAAGCCAATTTACAACGATTTGTCATCAAGAGAAGTGCTAAAAAGGTGTTTGGGTGGTGACACTCAAAACAACGAAACTTTCAATTCTACTGTTTGGCGGTTCGCTCCCAAACATCTTTACTGTAGCTCAAAAACAATCGAAATGGCAGCTTATGTAGCAGGAAACATTTTTAATGAAGGTTTTCCTGCCGTCCTGAAAATTATGACAACGGTCAACGATGGAATCGTTATTAGCGAGCAAACGAAGATATTTGCCAACGCGCGGGACCAACAGAGTCTGCAAAGATCGTCGAGACGCAGCCTCGAGGCTACAAAAGAGGCTCGTAGAAGGCGTAGATGCGAGAAAATATCTCTAAACGAGTTCTGCGAAGCAGAGGAAGGAACACTACATGGCCCCGGTATAGCAGATTAGCAGAAAAATAATGTAAGTACTCGGTATGCCTCCGTAAACTGTACTTGAAACTTTAAACGCGTTTTTCTCGAAATAGCTTTTTCGCGAATGGTTGGCATGACATTTTAAAAACTATTGGACCGATCGACTTCAAATGCAAAACTGCATGTTCAGCAAACATCCTTTTATAGTTTGATGAACCAGAAACGCGATACGCTATTTTTTTTTTTAATAGCAAAACACTTTTGTCAGTTTTTTGAGCTAAATTGATAATTTGAGTTTGACAAGTCACCATTTCCTCAAACATCGTACATATATTTTTCTGGCACATCAAACGATAACAACCTGTGTACAGAGTAAAACGCCGTTCGAGTTTTTTTGTTTCAGATCACCTGGAGTGGAGAATTCATGCCAACCAGCGACCGCGGATCTTCTCACGGTGGTCGAGGGTGATTTGCGGGCGTGATTCTTCATGAAACGTGTTAAAACATGTTTTGTAAATACCTTAAACGATAATAAATAGATGTACCTACTTTTTAATCAATTGACTGCAAAGTTTCGTCAATAAACACTAGAAAAAAGCGTTTATTTTAGCGCAAAAAATGCGATTCCCCCTAAGAATTCGACTTTGTCTTTATTGAAGTAATTGAACTATAGGCATTGCATAATTACATTTCATTTAATTTAGAAAGTAACGTTTATGAATGCAGTATTTATAACCTAAAGTCTACTGTAGTTTCTCTGGAAACTATGGTCCAGCTTCATCAGCATTAAATCTTTTTATTTCTTGCTTGTGACGATGCTACCAGATTCACGTGTCAAACGTCTCGCGCATCCATCGGTTTTAGTGAATGCTTTCCATGCGCTCGATAGGTTTGAAGATTTCATCAAAATGTCATTGGAAGATAAATCAATTACCTGGTCATTACGGTTTTGAAAAATGTGAAATGCTTCTAAAAAGTTTTGTTCAAATATTGATTTAGGTCTATCTAACAGTTTGCGTCTTCAAACAGAAATGGGTGTTTATTTTCCAAACAGTGCTGGGATATGGAAGATTTTTTAAGCTCATATTTTCTATTATATCATTGGTGTTCTTTTAATCTGACCACACTTACACTCGATGCGATAGATTCCCCAAGCGTTTTTGGCAGGAATTGATTCCTTTTTCTTAGAGCAAAACATCTTAGATACAAGAGTAAAAATCACTTTGAAATTTGATGATCTAAGGATTTTTGATATTTTAAAACAAATTTCAAGGTGTGATTGGAAGAACTGCCAAGTTTTGTTCAGTATTTGAAGACATGGGAGTAAAGGTGGATTTATATTGAGATTAGCAAATTTTTTGATAGTAGAGTTCAACAATGAATGTTTAAACTCTTTGTTGATAGCAACGTGTCTGGTGTAATCTAGTTCCTTCTGAAACCCTCCTTTGTAGAACAGACGTTTAAGGCTCGGTAGATATACGTATAAAATGTCTTTATTATTTGGTAACCAGCAGGATTTAGAACATTTGCCAAAGGACTTGCTCTCATTGCACTTAAGAAATCCTAGGCGTCTATCTCGTTTTCTGCAGTTTTTGAAATTTTTGTCAAAATATTTCTTCATTCACTTAAGAATATTGTGTCGTCTTTTTCGTTTAGTACTAGGTTTCAGACTTTGCCAGAGGCTTGCTTATTAAACCTGTAAAATATATGTCGTCTTTCTTGTTTGGTAGCACTTTTCAGAACTCTTGTCAAAATTCTTGATCTCATTGCACCCGACAACTTTACGTCGTCTATCATGTTTAGTAGTAGATTTCGACATTTTCACCAAAAGACTTGCTCATTACACCTGAGAATTTGGTGTTGTCCTTCTTGTTCTTCACAGTAAATTATAACATTGGTATATGTATATATATATATACGCTGAAGTGCCAGAAAAACTGGTACACCAGTCTAATACTTGGCAGGTGCACCACGGCAGCGCAGGACTGCAGAACTACGAAGAGGCATGGACTCCACTAGCTTCTGGAAATATGCTGTAGACAATGCCAACCACACTTTCCCGCAGAGCGTTCCACAATTCGGATTTATTCCGAGGTCTCGGATTCCTGTGTTCGATAGCGCGTTGCATGGCATCCCAAATGTGTTCCCTCACGTTCAGATCTGGGGAGTTGGGTGGGAATACAAACACCCCAAACTCAGATGAATGCTCCTCTAACCATAATGTGGCGTCCCGACACTTGTGTGGAGGTGCATCGTCCTTTTGGCACAGGCCCAACCCATCAGCATGAATGCAGGACATGAGCGGGTGTACCTCGTCAGAAAGGATGCGCACATAACGTTGGCCGGTCACGGACGTTTGTAGACGTACCAGGGGTCCCAGTGAAGTCCAGCTAAACACACCTTATACCATTACGGATTCCCACCAACCAGTACAGTTCCCTGTTGACAGGCGGGATACATGGCTTCATGGGGTTTGCGCCACACACGAATCCTTCCATCTTCCCGATACAGTTGGAAACGCGACTCGTCAGACCAAGTTACTTGTTTCCAGTCATCAAGTGTCCAGTGGCGGTGTTGTCGTGCCCAAGCGAGGCGCATAGGTATAGGTATGTGTCGTGCACCCATCACGGTGACTCGAGTTGGGCGTCGGCTCACAAAGCCCATATCGTGCAGGGTACGTTGCACAGTCCGGACGCTGATGCTTGTTGAGCCTCCAGCATTGAATTCCGATGATACCGTTGAGAGTGTTGCACGCCTATCGCGTGAAACGATTCTTGACAGCCGACGATGGTCACGTTCACCCAATGTCTTTTTACGGCCACACTGGCATCGTAGGTTGGAGGTTTTGCCGGAATTCTTGTAGTCACGGTACACCCTTGCAATGGTAGTCCGTGAAAATCTGAACTTCGTTTCTACCTCCGAAATACTATGGCAAATCTCACGAGCGTCAACTATGACACCGCGTTGAAAATCGCTTAAATCGTTATTACTTGTCATTATCATGCCGAAAACAGCTCTGACATTTGGCGGACGCAACTGAGTACGCGCATAAGTGACGTTGCTATGTATTTTGTAAAAGCTCTTCTGTACCAGTTTTTCTGGCACTTCAGTGTATATATATAGTGTCCCGTCACTAGTAGTGAATCACGGTGCTAATACGCCGAGGAAATTTTCTATTCTGAACCTTTACGCCAAAAATTGTGTTGAAGGCGAAATTTAGAAAACAAATGGTTAAAGATATTATGCATAAAGAATCAGTTTGTATAATAGGCTGCCATTTATTAGTTTATCAATGCATTTGAAGAAGAGAAGCC
This sequence comes from Macrothele yani, assembly GCA_039090855.1. Taxonomy (NCBI): domain Eukaryota; kingdom Metazoa; phylum Arthropoda; class Arachnida; order Araneae; family Macrothelidae; genus Macrothele; species Macrothele yani. The sequence continues at coordinate 103,559,512 of CM076991.1, read as the reverse complement.
ATTTCGTTTGCTATGATAATTTTTCTTATTTTTGCCATTTTGGAGTTCAGAAAGAACGAGTATCAGCTCGAAAATCTATTTCCACAAATTTCAAAATATATCATTAATTTGCACTAAATTGAGATTTCAAAGGAAGGTATTCTGAAATATCTCAAACAGCCAATTAAGATTTAAATGAATCAAGATGAGATGTTCTGCATTAATTACTTGAAAATTGGTATGAACTTTGAAAACGACTCTCCATATGTAAATGCACATATAAACAATCCTGTTTATGTCGTATTTTTTTAATACGTAGGGAAAGGAAGGTTATAATGCGTCATGCATTGAAGTTCAACAGCTTCTGTTATATATATATAGAGTATACATATTTTATTCGCCGTTTTACTGAAATTAAAATTTTCTTTCAAATTCAGAGAAAGACATTTACTTCTTTGAATACGAACACAGCTAAATGAAATATCTTTATCGCAGATGCCTTTCTCGATTTATCACAGGAGGCATTTGCGTAATGCTGCTGGACATTTGTGTGTGTAAGAAGGAGGAATCTATGCATGTATTTTAAATCTGCAATGGTAAATTTTCCACGTGTGTGTTACTTAAGGAAACAAAGCACGAAATACACCATTTCTTTAGCATAAGAGCACTATTGAATTCAGCCTGAATTCTATGAATGGCAAAAGGCATTTGAACAGCCCAAAGAAATCAGAATTGAAGGATGTAATTCTTCCTTCATATGCATTTACAGAGCACTTGTTCTGCGGATTTTTTGCTATTTCCATATTCACAAACGCAACTCCGTTCATTTACGTAATTCATTAAAGTTCTCATACTGCGTGAAAAATAATTTTCTCCCAATACATAATGATATTTGAATCGTAAATCACGGTGTTTTGTATTTGAATGCCGTTGAAATTATTAACAACATTAATGAAAAACTTGAAAACAAATACTGTCCTTCTCTTTCATGAGTGAGAACCATTCGAAGCTGTTTTAAACCAGCACATACGCCGTAAAACCTTACAATTTATAAATATAATTAAGTTGGCTACATCTAAAACGTTAAGTTGGTTTCATCCAATGATAAAATACTCTGTTGGCATTTTCTCACAACAAATTTAATCCTTAAGATGAAAATTTGCCCATCGATAAAAATACACTCATCGTCAAAAAAATAGTTGCACCCAGAAGGAAGCAACCGACAGGAATGAAACTTGGTGGGTGGGTTTGACATCGGGGAACATGCAAATGATTCAAGTATCACGCTCGGCCACGCATGTGACGCAGGCAAGGAGGGGACGTAGCACTGTGCCTGACCGGCAATATAAGGTCGTCCGGTTGCAAGTGCTTGCCATTCTGACTCGTGCTGTTGTGTTGCTTCAATTCTTTTTAAGTATGCCACTTAGAAAAGTTCGGAAGCAGTTCCAGTAGTTGGAGGATTTCGAGAGGGGCTGCATCATCTGGCTCCGGGAAGGGGGATGGTCTTATCGCCGTATTGCGCGCCATATCGGTCGTCGGGATATCCCCATAGCACGATGTTGGCTGCTGTGAATCAAACAGGGAACGCATTAATTGCAGTAGGACGGGTCTGGGAGACCTAGACGAACCACCAATAGGGAGAACCGACGGGTTGTTCGGCATGCGCAGAATGACCCAACTGCCACGATTCCGGATATTCAACGAGCAGTGGTGCCGTCCATGCATCGTCCGATTAGTGCCATCACCATTGGCAGACGGCTGCACGACGTAGGACTACACGCACGCATACTGTTACGACGACTGCCCTTAACACCATTGCGTCGTCGCCAAAGACTGCAATGGTGTCGTGCCAGACTATCAAGGAGCCACGCAGAATGGCAGCGGGTGACCCTCAGTGACATGTCCTGCTTTTGTCTTGCAAGAGACGACCAACGAATCCTTGTGTGGAGGCACCGTTGCCAGCGCCAAGACGAACGGTTTGTTGTGTAGCGTCACACGTCCAGAAGGCCTGGTGCGATGGTGTGGGTGCAAATGCTTACGATGCTAGATAACCTTTGGTGTTCATTTCATGCACTTTTGTAGCCTAAAGTTACGTTAATGAAGTTCTGCAACCAGTGGACCTACCTTTTTTAAAGCTCACTCCGGTGCGATTTTCCATCAGGACATCGCTCATCTACATACTGCTACTGTCTCGAGAGTTTGCCTTCAAGGCACTGACACTCTGCCATGGCCAGCCATAACACCAGATCTATCGCCGAATGAAAATATCTGAAATGCTATTGGAAGCGCTGTCCACACTCCACCCCTACCTCACAATCTGCGGGAACTGCGTGCGAAGATTCAAGCTGCATGGGATGGCTTACCGTGGGATACCATTAGGAACCTGTACAGCTCCATGCGAAACGCCTGGCATGCTGTGTGAGCAAACATGGCGGCCCCACGCCATACTGAGAGACACAACTTATGTAGCTCAATAAATATTGCACATATCGGTCTCAATGTTTAATCATTTATCGTTCCTGGTAACGAATCCTGGCGTGGACAGAAATGACGGAGAAATTTACTTCGTTATAAAACTTTCGAAACCAACTGTGCGTTCCTCCACAACATCTGCCCCGAATGGTAAGTAAATGCGACGAGTTGTTTCTGCAGAAGATGAACCGAGTTTAAATTTGTGTAACAAACAGCAGCCACGAATAATCTCCACTTATAACATAACGGTAGTTACACGTCTTTCCGCTACCAAACTGCTTACTCATTTGATTCATATGCGCACGGCATCTTGGGATTTCAGCGGACGATATGGTGTGGGCGGAACGCTGCCTCTCCGTAAAATCAATCCTTACAAGGTGTTTCTTTTGCTCCTTCGAAAAACGGCAAATACTTTTGTGTGTTACCTGATATTTTTTATCGATGAGCAAATTCACATCCTTGGTATTACATCAATTTCGAAGAAAATGTCTACAGAAACTTTTAGCAGGTGTTTTCTGAAAAACGAACGCGCTTATACACTACCTACCAACAAGTAATTGTACACCCCTGCAATTGGCGATATCTGTGGTCCTGATACACGTCACGGCCGCCGCCGTTAAATATCGTGTGGGAAACAACAATGCAACCAGTCGCATGTAAGATGCCACGCAGTTCGGAGCTCTCTGATTTCGAGAAAGGTGTAATCGTCGGGTATCACAGAAATGGCCGAACCATACGTGACATATCCAACGAGTTGAAGTACCCAAAATCGACAGTGGCCTACGTGATTGGCAAGTGGAAGATGAGAGGTGACTATCGGAATGTGTCCCGACCCGGCAGACCCACAAAACTGGGAGTTAGAGACTGGCGGTTGCTGGCCAGAGAAATTCGGAAGAACCGCACCAAATCAATGGGCCACACCCCCGAGGAGTTTCAACAGGCATCCAGGAGTGTTCTTTCGATGAATACCATCCGTAAGGAAGCCCATCTGCTCGGTTATAATGGACGTGCTGCCGCCCACAAACCTTTGATCACCAAGTGCAATAGCTCTGCTCGGCTAACGTGGTGCAATGAACGTCGACAGTGGACCGTTGAACAGTAGAAACAGGTTCTCTGGAGCGACGAATCAAGGTTCACCCTCTACCGTTCGAATGGCAGGGTCTGGGTTTGGCGTCTGCCTGGAGAACGCCTCCTGCCGGAATGTATTGTGCCAACTGTGAAGTTCGGCGGCTGTGAAATTATGCTATGGAGGTGTTTCTCCTGGTATAGCACGGGACCCTTGGTCGCAATTACTGGTAGACTCAACGCCGAGACCTAATGCACCATTTTGGATGACCATACGTTTCCTACGTTGTGGCAGTTTTACGGGGAGGACCCATGTTACTTTCAGGATGACAATGCCACCTGTCATGTTGCGAGGGCCACCATGGCTTGGTATGGTGAAAATGGGATTAATCGAATGGACTGGCCTGCGCAGAGCCTGGACCTTAACCCTATCGAGCACCTCTGGGACGAGTTGGGGCGTCGACTTAAGGGGTGTCCCCACCGTCCGAAATCGGTGAATTAACTGACCTGTCTTCTCCAAGCCGAGTGGAAGAAAATACCGCTAGCCGTCCTAGAACGCCTAATTGAGAGTATGCCCCGGAGGGTCGCAGCTGTAATCGCCGCTTGTGGAGGCTCCACCAACTATTGAAGGTGAAAAAACTTCGTTTACCTTTGCTATCACAGGTGCTCTGTTACTTGTTGGTAGATAGTGTAGTATCACTCTGTAAGTCCGTCTGTCCGTCCGTCCATCTGTGGACACCATATCTCCCGATTTGAAAAATTATTTTCCCGTTTGAAAGTTTTGAATGTGAGAACGATGATTCTTGAATTCCGTTTTTTTTTACCGGAGGATCTGTTTGCTTTTAGACACTGGTTTCCCTTCTTCCCTGGAGTTGGTGGCCGCAAATTCGGAGAGAGGTGCTCATTCTGTAGCTTTAGATTACTACGAGTACAGTTAGTCCCCAAGAAAGAAAAGACAGAAAAAATATTTCAGACTGCTTTTAGTTTTGTTTTCTTCGTTCCGTTCCACGGTGAAACTGTGACCATGCTTCAAACGCATTGCTTTTTGACTCAATCTACCAAAAATAACCGAATCGCAGCAATGATACTGTATTTAGGAAATCAACTATTGAATACATTAAACCCCAATATGAGTCATTCATTGTCAAAATGGAACGACAAAATCTCCTACTGTTTCTGTAGCTGACACGAAACGGAAGTGCACAAGGATTATAGTTTCTTCTCCTTCGGTATAATATACGAGGAAATAATAGCAAGGCTCATCTGTAAAGCTACTCCCATAACAAAAACAACTCTGAATATTTGATCCACTCTTCGCAAACATTTAATTAAACACTCGTAAAGGCGAAGTTTTCATTGAAGAAAGAATAGATCTTGGTATTTCGAACTCAGGATACTTATTTGGCTTTCTAATAATTTGCGGTGAATATTCTTATCGCTTCGGTGTCGTTCTGTACTAAAACCATATAATGAGTTAACCCCACCTATTTCGTGGTTCAGGTAAAACTGTAATTGTGTAATTGCTTTAGTTTGTATTCCTCTGTGGCAGACCGGAATTAAGATTTCTGCTGGGCTTTTGAACTGCGTGCTACTTGTAAATACGATTTCGAACCTTATAACGAAATAAGTGCATGCTTCAGAACTTCGTGATGCAATTCAGAAATTTACCAGGTTCCCAAATTATTTTCATCCCATGTTATCGCAGATTTTCGTCTGCTCCGTTTTTCTTTCAATGATCTTTCACGGTTTCAAGGAAAATCATTTCCCACGTTTGTATTTAAAAACGCTCGAGAAGAAGTTAATGCCAAGCATAAATTCTACGGTGTTGTTTGAACAAATTTTAGCTCCTCAAATCCCTTTATGGTAATCGAGCGACGAATGTTAAATTTGTTTTGAAGTTACTATCTCGTTTCTTTGCTGACGGATCAAATTTATAGACGCTTCTATTTTGCTTTAATGGTATAAATTATCCTGAATAAAATGGGCTGCCTTCTGAGTAAACAGAGAAATAGTGATAGCATTATTGAAAATGTTATTGTATTTTATTACATTCTAGTCCTTAACGCAAGTAGAAGCAATTGTGTTCTTTGATGATATACGTAATAGGAAAAGTTTAGACGAAGTGGATTACGATGATCAGCTATTTTGCCATGTTTTATTTTATTTTCTTTCTTTTCATTCTTTTATTTTTTACTGTGAACACGAAAAGAGAGAGATTAGAGTTCTTTAAATGTTGCCTTAAATGCATTTGTTGTACATCAGACTGTTTTCATGATTAAAAATCTGTACATATAAAACTGGAAGCCCTCACTGACTCATCACCGAATCTCAGAAACTACTAAACTTAGAACTTTCATATTTGGCAGGAATGTTTCTTTTACAACATAAAGACGTACTAAGAAAGGATTTTTTCCTACGATAACTTTAAGTGGGTCGAAATGTTTTTTTAAATAACCCAGTTTTGATAACGCTAGGACGTTTTGCAATGATCGAGCCATTGTTTCCCAGCAACTGAAGCCCCGCCCTAAGTTTTGAATGACTTGAGTTGACCTGCTCAGTATATATTTTCTTCTAAATATATTTACTCTGAATTTATTTAACAAAAAAAAAAAACTTTTAAAAATATTACGTAAAAAGCGCTATATCATAATATGCTTTGCATTTAAACATTTGTATTATCGTTTGACATATTGAATGTCAAGGTCTTTTGAGTCAAAATCAAATTACCGAAGTTCGTTTTCACGGAAGCAATGGTGGTGACATATAAGTGTTTTTTTTTATTAGTCAAAATCAAATTACCAACATTCGTTTTCACCGAAGCAACGGTGACGTCATATAAGTGGTAAGATGACTGCAATAAATATAAATAGACAGGTAGATTTTCATAGTAATTGAAATTTGAAAAAAAAAAAAAAGTTTCCCTCTTGAGATATTAGCGATGGCAACACAATTTTGCTCAAGCTTCCAAAAGCATCGGACTTGCTAGCTTTTAAATGTACAGTTTCGAACGAAATTGTTTACGAAATTGTTTATAAGCAAGGTTCTTTTCACATTTATGCCGAGAGTAACGACGTATTTTATTCTGTTTTCTATTATTATTTTGTTCTGCTGTCTATTAATATTTTAACGATGAAAGTGAAGAGTAACGACGTATTTTGATTTGTTTCGCGTAGGCTTGAAGTTTTATATTTACAGTTATGAACGAAATTGCTAATGAAGTCAGGCATACATGTGTTTCCCAAAAGAGCGAAGAAATATGCAGCGTAGAATGACTTGCATTGACCTGCTCAGTATATATTTTGTTCTACATTTATTTGTTCTCAATTTATTTGTTCTCAATTTATTTAACAAAAAACCTTAAAAATCACGTAAAAAGTCTATTATATGATTTGCATTTAAACATTTCTTATCGTTTGACATATCGAATGTCAAGTTTTTTTTATATTTTCTAAATTTATTTAACAAAAAAAACTTTTAAAAATATCACGTAAGAAGCGCTATATCATTATATGCTTTGCACTTAAACATTTATGTTATCGCTTGACGTATCGAATGTCAAAGTATTTTGAGTCAAAAATTAAACTGAAGGTCTGCTTTGCTATGACGATCAATAAATCACAAGGACAGTCCTTAAAAATAGCTGGTATCAACTTAAGAGAAAACTGTTTCTCTCATGGCCAGTTTTACGTAGCGTGCTCAAGAGTTAGTTCTCCTAGCAGTTTGGTAATACTGTCGGATGATTCCAGGACAGCCAACGTAGTGTACAAAGAAGCACTAATATAAGTTAATATATTATTTTTATTTTTCCTTTAGCACTAATGTAAGCCAATATATTCTTTTTATTTTTCCATTCGTCCATCGCTATAAAATGTTTAGTTACAAATGACAACACTCCACATCTTATATGGGTGCAGAAATTCATTCTATAAACATTATGTATTTGAATCCATTTTATTACCGATATGATGTAATAAAGTTATAGAACAAACCGATCAAGTGTATTCATCATCATCATCATTGTCAACCGTTATCAATCCACTGCTGGACAAAGGTCTCTCCAAGCCTCTTCCACAACCGTCAGTCTTGTGCCACTCTCCTCCATGTTACTCCCGAATACTTTCGAATTTCATCCACCCATAATCCATGTGGTCTTCGTCTGGGTCTTTTCGTGTCCCTTGGAATCCAATCTAAAATTTCGACTGTCCATCGATGGTCTGTCCTTCTGGCAGTATGTCCAGCCCATTGCCATTTCAGGGATTTTACTCTGATCATGATGTCTTCCACTCTTGTCATTTTTCGGATCCACAAGTTCCTCTTCTTATTTCTCCTGGTTACACCAAGCATGCACCTCTCCATGCTACTTTGAGTTGTCTGCAGCCTTTGTATGTCTCTTTTAGTTAAGGTTCACGTCTTTTCACCATAGGTATGCACTGGAAAGATGCATTGTTCAAACACTTTTCTTTTAAGACATAATGGCATATTGCTCTTGAAAATTATGCTGTTTCTTCCAAAAGCTCTCCTGACAAGTTTTATACGCCGATTAATTTCTTCATCAATGTGACCCTCACTTGATATCTGCTGTCCAAGATAAACGTACGCATCTGTTTCTTGTAAAAGCATTGTACATCAATTTTGTCTTCTGAAAGTTCATTTTTAATCCGACTTCTTTACTCTTGTCAGCAAGTTCCTGGATCATACTCTGCAGCTCTGATGGGGTAGTTGCAAAAATGACTACGTCATCAGTAAAACGAAAGTGAGTTAGATAATCTCCATTAATCGTTATCCCTTTGCTTTCCCAGTTCAGTGATTGAAAGACATTTCCCAATGTGGCATTAAAGAGCTTGGGAGATATGGTGTCACCTTGTCTCGCTCCCTTTCCAATTTTCATGTGTGCTCTAATCTCAAACAGCCGAATCTTTGCACTTGCATTTTCATAGATGTTATTAATAATATTAATGTATGCATCTTCAACACCGCAGGATTTCAAAGCCATTGTAACTGCTGAGGGTTTCACTGAATCAAAAGCCTTTTCATAATCGATAAAAGCCATGCACAATGGAATTTCATTTTCCCTCGCTCTTTCAATTAGTTCTCTCAGTACGTGGATATGATCTATAGTGCTGTAGCCACTCCTGAACCCAGCTTGTTCTCTCGGTTGAGCCATGTCCAGTGTTACCTTCAAGCGGTGTGAAAGAACTTTAGAGAAGATTTTATAAACCACTGATAGGAGGCCGATAGGTCTGTAGTTCCTGAGATCCTCAATGTCACCTTTTTTATGTAGTAGGATCATTATAGCGTTGTTCCAATCCTTAGGAATCTTCTTTTCATTAAGGCATCGAGTGAAAACTTGGGAGAGTACTGTTTCGATTTCTCCACGTGCTTCTTGTATGATGTCTACAGTAATTCCATCTTCTCCTGGAGCTTTTCCCCGCTTCATGTTCTTGATTGTATGTGCAACTTCTGCTGGGAGGACTGGAAGAACTCTGGTACTGGTACCTTTCATGACGTCTGGAGTACATGTATCATCCCTTTCATATAATTTGGAGTAGAAATCTTTCACTATTGTGAAAATTTCGCCTCTATTTCTTGTTACAGAACCATCTTCTTTTCTCAGTGCCATAATCTGTTTTTTCCCCTTACTGAGATGTCCCTTTGCTATCTTTAGGCTTTGATTGTTTTCAAGTTCTTTTCTCACTAGTTCACAGTTGAATTTCCTTACGTCTTCAGTGATGCTTTTTAGTACTGTTCGAAGAACCGGTATTTTGTTAGTATACATTAAACGTAAACATTTTTCTTTTTAAAGATACTGCCTTTTATCGACATTAAAAGTCATTGATATGGAATTCCTGAAGAAAAAAACATGCGAAAATTCTTTCTACAGGAAAAGTACACAAAACCAAACGAAGCTTTTGAAACAACGCGATGCGGTAGGGGGTTGACGCATTACGCCCTATAACATTCACAAAATCTATACAATGCGATATGAATGCTTAAAACAGTTTCAGGTACGTGTTTTATGCAAATGCCCCTCAACTGACTGTGATGCCCCAGTCATTCAAATTTTTTGATATTATTTGACTTACCACTCCTGTCATAATTTGCACTAATAGAGTGTGACGTATATTCTAAATTAGCTTTCCTTTTTAGTTTCTTTCCCTATGTAAATCTTGAGTTTATTTTGTTATTCTTCACTCTTAACGTGATATCTTTCTCTCTAACGAATACGTTTGGCAACACAATTGAGGTTGAATGAACGTGACGTATGCCTGAGTTTTGATAAGAACAAGAGATAAAAACGACTTCTCATCTATTGCTTGAGCGCGTTGGGTTGTAAACTGATTATTGAAAGGAGCGTTGTGTTAAGAGTTGTGTGGTGTGTGGAGAGTTTAGTGCAATATGCTATGCTACGATGTGTTTGCTACATCCTGAATAAAGCATCTTTTCCGTAAGTTTGACTTCTGTTGTTTACATGTTTCGTCTGGCCGTTAAGGTTTTCTTTCATTTAGGAACTATTTCTAGTATGTTGATGTTTTAAATTAACGTAGAAGTAAGACAAGACTTCTACGTCATAAGAGGGAATCACAACTTCAAATTTGTATCGTATACTGGTGTAATACCGTATTTCATGGTTTATCTACTTCTCCGGGCAATCACGGGAGACAATGAATTCTATTCATCCTGATTTGCTAAATATTAGAGGTGGGACGTATCCTAAATTTTCTCGAATCCGAATCCGAATCCCAAAAGATTCTCGAATCCCTCGAATCTCCCGAATCTCGAATTTCTTAAATCCTTTATACAAGAATAATTATAAGAGAAAAAGCAAAAAAAAAACTACTACTTAAAACTAAAAGTTTTTAATTGAAACAAAATTTAAAATCTGTGTTTAATGAAAAACAAATAAAAGAATACAGTTTTAAAAAAATATACCCATACTTATTAAGCAGATACAAATTAAATTTATAATTTACATTTATCAAATGAAGTACATAACTCTTGAGTCTTGAGGTTCCATTCCCATTTTCTGAACATAATTTGACAAAAAAATATTTGAGTAACAATTCACACTTTTGACGTTTTTCTTTAATAACAAAAGTTCCAAAACCTTTTTAAATCAAAACAAGTGTAGAGGTGGGGAGGATTATTTTAAGAGTTAATGTAGGTAAACACTAAACATGGAACACTAAATATTCTTTCCAGGAAATTAAGAATAATCAAAAACAGCTTTGTTTTAAGAGTTACTAAAAACACTAAACGCTGAACTCTTTCAGGGCAATGTAAAAAAATCAGAAACCTTTAATGGAGATTTTTATTTAGAAGCACTAGCATTTGAACTCGCTCAGGGTCTAGCCTACTTCGTTTTTTATCAGCTACGACACCTGATGTGCTGAATAGTTTTTCTGACATTAGTGTCGATGGTGGTGTGATTAAGAATTTTTAAAGTTTTCTTAAATTTTGGGAGTAACGAGCTATTTCAAATAGCTGTGTACGCACTATAGACGATCTTCTTCAATTGTCAGAACTCGTCATGCTGACAAAAATTCGAACAAACATCGCTCTAGAACAAGCACCAAACGCCAAGTTTTTTTAGGTTAAGATTCCAAAGATTCGAATGACGAATAAAGCGCGAAGATTCGAGTTTTCGAATCTCGTATCTTTGAAGATTCGTGGGATTCGAGGATTCGAATGTCCCATCCCTACTAAATATGAATGCCGTTGTTTCGACTGACGATTCGTGCGATGCGTTAAATTCGAATTACTCAGAAACTTGAGACTTGGTCCTTCTGGGTGGTGTAGTGGTTAGCATACTCGGGCACAAACTGGGAGACGCGGGTTTGATTTCCGCTCCAGGACGATAAAATTTTCAAGTTTTCGGATATTATTTGACTTACCACTTTTGTCATAATTTAAACTAGTAGACGGAATCACAACTTCAAATATGTATTGGAAAATCCTTGTTGCGTAAGACGTTAGAGTGCTACGTCACAAAGAAGAAACCAATGATAAAATTCAAATAAAGAAACTGCCGTTCCAGTGGCACAGTAGTCGAAGTGGTGGCTTCTGACCATTCGTCCGAGATGAGGTCCGGGTTCGAATCCCGGTGAGGCATGGATGCTGTGCTTGTCTTATGGCTCTGGTTTTCTGCTTTCCCTGGAACCAGTGGCCCTAAATTCGGAACGGGTGACTGCTTATAGCCCATCGAGTTGCTTGCGGTGGTCGTTAAATACCCAAACAAAGAAACAAACAAAACAAAAATTTCAGAACATGCTACCAGATTTGAGTCCTAATAGGGCAAGAAACCGACATACAAATCAGGACATATCAATCAATATGCTCTTCATAGTGAAACTTCTGATAAGCAGGGGTGAAGGTGGGTGGTAACCGTGGGGAACGGCGTTTTCTTATCAAATTGGTAAATAAGAACAGCGTTGCGCAATATAAAATAGTTACGAACAAAAGTACGCAGAAATTCGGAAACAAAAATGTGCTGCTTAACTATACCGAGGAAATTCAGGTTCGCTATTCATTTACATCTTCGAATTCTATTCGTGATTTGTGTAAGATTTTTGTTTCAAAATTTTATGTCTTTAATTTTGCATTTGTCAGAGCTTTTGCCCTGATAATTTGGCCTTCAGATTCTTAACTACCGACCCGTAGCTGGAGGAGATGCTCGCATTTGACTGGGTTACTTTCGTATTAACCCACAGGGGGAAATTGTGAATAACTAATAGTGTTGCAGACTAGCTTTAGAACATCAAACTCAAAGATGAGAGTAATTCATTTATAGTTACAGTTCGGTGCATAAACTTCATTAATAGTGACAATTCGGTGCATAGCCTTCGTTAATAGTGACTATTCAGTGCATAACATTTGTTAATAGTGACAATTCGGCACATACCTTTCATTAATAGGGGCAATTCGGTGCATATCTTAATTAATACAGTGCAGTGCATATCTTAATTAATACAGTGCAGTGCATATCTTCATTCATTCAGTGCATAACCATTAACAGTGACAATTTGGTGCATGGCTTCAATAACAGTGACAATTCGGTGCATAATCTTCATTAGTAGTGGTAATTCGGTGCATAGCCTACATTAAAAGTGACGTACGATGCATTACCTGGATTAGTAGCGACAATTCAGCGCATACCTTTCATTAATGGTGACAATTTGGTGCATAGCTTCATTAATAGTGACAATTCGGTAAACCGCTTTTATTAGTAGTGACAATTCGGTAAATAACTTTCATTAATAGTGACAATTCGATGCATATCTTCATTAATACAGTACAGTGCATATCTTCATTAATTCAGTGCATAACCATTAATGGTAACGATTTGGTGCATATCTTCATTAATACACTACAGTGCATATCTTCATTAATTCAGTACATAACCATTAATAGTGACAATTCGGTACATGGCTTCATTAACAGTGACAATTCGTTGCATATATAATCTTCTTTAGTAGTGATAATTCGATGCATAGCCTACATTAACAGTGACGTTCGCTACATATCCTGCTTTAGTAGTAACAATTCGGTAAACCGCTTTCATTAGTAGTGATAATTCGGTGCATATCTTCATTAATTCAGTGCATAACCATTAATAGTGACAATTCGGTACATGGCTTAATTAACAGTGACAATTCGATGCATAGTCTTCATTAGTAGTGATAATTCGTTGCATAGCCTACATTAACGGTGACGTTCGCTGCATATCCTGCTTTAGTAGAGACAATTCTGTGCATACATTTCATTAAGGGTGACAATTCAGTAAACCGTTTTCATTAGTAGTGACAATTCGGTGCATACCCCTCATTAAGAGTGACAATTCGGTGCATATCCGCTGACCAATGCAGCACTGACTTTCCAGGGAGGCGGTATTCTCTAATTCCGAGGTTCCCAACCGGTGAGGCGCGCCTCCCAACCCGATGCTCGCAATGTTATTCACTGTACATCGATGAAAACGAGCACCCCTCCAAACACAGTGTAATAGTCCTCCACACGCACATGGTATTTTTCTGTCACTCTCACATTTGTTTCGTGTCATCGCGCAAATAACGTTCGTTGTGACTGTCGCCATATGTTCTACTTAATCTAGAACTAAACTATTCTACTTCACATTGAGAATGGACCCCTATTTGAAGAGAACTAAGAGTAGTGCAGAATCTTCTGACCAAAATGAACCTAATAATAGTAGCAGGATTACTTCTGACGGCACAAATACAGCTCCCGATAAAGAGGGTGAAAAGTGCAGGCAATATGACGCAAGTTATATCAAGTTCGGATTTTCTTGTTTTAGTGGTAAATCCGGCGTTCAACAGCCGCAGTGTGTCATTTGTTTTCAAGTTCTCTCCAGTGATAGCCTTAGTCCTGCGAAACTCTTTAATGTGGAGAACGACCTGCGTGTGGGACTGACACATTTAGAACCGAACATCGATCGTTTGTGCAATTCAAAACAAGATCAAGTTTAACATTGATGTGTACACTTTGTGAAAATATGGAAAACTTTTTTTTTTTTTAATTTAGATCATTATAACTTTATTCAGAAGGAATAAACTCCTGGTTGTATACCATATACAGATATTACCCACTTTATTTGTGCAAAGTGCTGTAGGTAGGTATATTTGTATTTTTAGTAATGCAGTTGCATTTTTACTTAATATTTTCAATTAAGCATTACCGTTTTCATTGACTTTGTAATAAAACAAACTAAATACTGATTATAGAGCAATAAACACCTGTGCGTATGCTGGAGGGGTGGGGCTCCATTGCTAGCTATCCCCGATGGGGGAGGAATACTGTACAAAAGGTTGGGAACCGCTGCTCTAATTGTTTGAAATGGTGTCTTGCAGCAGCAGTTATTTTAAATACTTAAACTTACGTAAGAACACTCTCTAAGGGGAAAAACAATGACATCAGCTGTATCTGGGTGAATATCATACACTGAAGAGCAATTGAATTAGAGATACCTGTCTAGTAACGTGTAGCACCACTTTTCGCCCTGATGACGGCGGCGATTCGTCTCGGCATGGACTCGACAAGACACCGGAAGCGTTGGAAAGCCATACGGATCCACGATCCCTGAACAAGCTCCCACAGTTCCCGAAGATTTGATGGAGGGGGTCAGAGCCTCGAATATCTCTCTCGATGGATCCCAGATGTGTTCGATGGGATTGAGGTCTGGTGACCTAGCTGGCCAAAAAGCGCGGTCACGTCGGTTGATTGTTCATCCAACCATTCGGATACAATTCGGGAGCGATGGCACGGTGCATTGTCTTGTTGCAGGATGAGGTCCCCAGTGGGATGTTGAAGACGCGCAAACGGGAGCAAATGGTCGTCCAGGATATCACGGTAAATTTGATTGTGAGGGACGATGTCACACGTACCAGGGGTCCCATTTCAGTCCACGTAAACAGTCCCCAGACGAGAATGTCACCCCCACCAGCTTCAAGAGTACCCTGCTGGCAAAAAGGATCCATCGCTTCATGTGGTTTGCGCCGTACTCGTATCCTGCTATCCGAAACGTGAATCTCGATTCACCAGTCCGGGCAACATTTTTCCACATGTCTAGGATCCAGTGGCGATGTTCCCGCGCCCATGCTAATCTTTGCACCCTGTGATGTGCGGTCAGAAATGCGGTACCCTCGTGGGACGATGGCTTCTGTACCCCATAGCGAGGAGATGGTTCTGGATGGTGTGGCTGCTGACACGTTTTTGTGCGCCAGCGTTAAATTGCTGAGTGATTTCTTGCACTGTGGCCCGTCTATCCTCTGTTACAATGCGAGCTAGCCGACGATGACTCCGCTCATCCACACGCTGTTTGTCCACGGCAGCTGGCCCTTGCAGGGATGGTTTTACCGGATTCGATGTACTCACGGTGTACCCGTGACGCAGTGGCTCGTGAAAATCCCAGTGCCTGCACGACTTCCGAAATGAAGTGACCCATTTGTCGCTCCCGGACAATTTTGCCCACGATCAAATGCGCTTAGATCCTTCGTCTTACCCACACTGCTTCCGACTCTTACGGATTCCCGTCGTTTCACTGCTTATATTGTCGGATCGCTGCATACGTCATGTTGTTTCCGTTTACAGGGCCGCCCACAGCGCCACATCTGCATAACGCCAGCTGGCTCTAATTCAATTGCTCTTCAGTGTATATTCGCCTATATAGGGTTATGAAATAAGATCATGTTCTACTTCATTTTCCTTCTTTTGGGTGTGTGAATTCGCGTTAAGACTTTTTGAGTACTAAACACTGTGTTCCCTCAAAACATATCCTCCACTTTCACAACTGCTGATAAGATACGCTGTACGGCCAGTCAGGTGGTCGACTGGTCAGACACCCAGGTTTCTGACTGTATATACGAAACTTCTGATAAGATGACAATATTTCTGATAAGATGACAAAACATCTGATAAGAATTCTCCTGCTTGGTGCGTGAATAGTTAGAAGCGTAGGTTTCTTACTAGTAGTTTCAGCTGGGTTCCTGATGAGGCATGGTTGGTGTGTTTTTCTTAGGAAGCTGGTTCTGTCCCTTTCCTGGAACCAGTGACCCCAAATAAGGAAAAAGCGAGTGCTCAGAGACCTCCGATTTGCCTAAGGTGATCGTTGTAACCCTAAACAAACAAAAAGTTCACTGCCTATCAGATGATAAGAATGGAATGGAACAGAGAAAATAACAAAAAAAGCAATGAAGTGTTACCCAAGATTTTTACTGTGTCGCTCTGCTAAAACAGGTAAATATCAAAACACGTGTAAAATGGAGGTTCAAGCCAGGATTCATACGCAAATCAGAACGACCCATAAAAGGAGTACTTCGCATCGGAGGCTGTCAGTACAACATGGAATATTCCAGCGGAAATTTGGAATAGAAATTTCCATCAGCATATTGCAGAAGACGACTAAAAGATTTAGAACAATAAAAAGCAGCTGAAATGTTGCAAGCCCGCTTACCAATCACAGTGATCGGTTGATTTACATCGGTAAAAATCATTTTTAGCACGTCATTTGTAAATAAGAGTATGTGTTCATTGTGTCTATTTGCCATCCATCTGTGAACACTATGTCTCTGTAACTACGAGTATTAGTCCGATTTGAAAAATATTTTTTTGCATGGAGTAATTATATGATGATCGTCCTTTCTGGTTTTTTTTTTCACAGGGCATAATTTCGCCACTAGAGGGCGTAAATGAAGATATTATCGGACATTTTATTTCATAATTTCTTCTAAATATCCGATTGAAAGAAAAATTATTCCTCCTTTTCGAAACTATTTATATCGAAAATTATTTTAGATCAGGTTTCTTTTTCAAGTATTCATCCGTCGTAATTCGGGGACGCAGAAGCCCGATACCTGAAAAACACAGTAAATCTAAATTGCGTGTTATTGGGTTAAAAACATGAAAAACCCTACAAAAACATAACTCTAACATTTTTGTAGTATATAAACACAGAATTGAACATTTCAAAACTTATTTAGACAGAAAATCCATGATTTCAGATAAAAGTCCGTGTCAATGTAATCAATATGATCTTGACTTTCCACGAATTTAAATGATGTTTCTGAAGCTGCTAGGGCTTCATTACGACTTCCTTTGTAAGGTGGTTGTAGTTACTCATCATCGTCCTTGTCGAGTGAAACACTCGTAATGTTTAACAGACTAGATTTAATTCGTAATAAACTTGACCGCGCACTCCTATGTTGCATGCCGGAGTTATTGCATCATTCGAAAGTAACCATTCCTCATTTATCGTTCATGGCTGTACGAGCATGGGCGCCCATAGGTTATTTTTCAGGAGGGGGCAAACAGAAATTGTAACTGCGAATAATATATACAAGCACCATATTAAAATTTTCACTGTATCATTTTACTCTCTAATTGTTTTTACCACATGTGACGTGCCCACCTCAGATGTGAGTGACATGTTAAGGCGGCTCATTTGCAGAGATACGCCTTCGTCGGTGTAGTTCAGTTGGTAGAACTGTTGACTCCGGAGAATGCAGCTGTGGGTTCGAATCCCATCACTGGTAATAAATAGGGATTATTTCCATACAAACACATAAATTCAACTGGAAACCAAAAGACTCTAAAGCTACATAAAACATGATGCATAAGTGAAGTTTGGCAGAATTCTGGAGAATAAAGAAATTTCTTTATTCATCATTTTAACCACATGAGCCACCAAACATTAAAGATCACTCAATTGGTCACTAAGAACGAAAAAACACTCAAAAAATAAATTTCTGGGGAAAATTTCGAAAGATCTTTGTTGTGAAGTGAATAGCTTCTGCAGAGGATGACATATTTTTCATTTCTTCGCTTTTTATACTGGAAATTCCCAAACATTTTCCTATTTTTACTGCATACACACGCATCCAGAAGTTTTTGAGAAATATAAGCAGTCAGAATCACTGTTATCGCAAAATTCCATGTAGTATCTTCCAAGAACAGAAAGGGCATCTTCCGATTTCCAGGGGAGTTCAAATGTCCCGTCTTGCCCTCCTATATGGGCGCGCATATGTATATGGGATTCTGATCCTGTGATGCACATATGTATATGGGATCCTGATCCTATGATGCGGCTATGGACTCTTTTGTGCATCACCAAATTGGTTTTTGTTGCTACATCACATTTCATCGGTATCCGGGTCGTTTCTTACGTTCGTCTAAATCTGAATAATAAATAATAATAATAATAAGAATAATAATAAGAAGAAGAAGAAGAAGAAGAAGAAGAAGAAGAAGAAGAACGAAGCCAAGAAAAAGTGGCATATGGAGAACGTCACCACCGTCCCCATAGTAATATCGGCCGCAGGAGTTGTACCTAAGACCATTCACAGCTCTATACAGACACTAGACCTTCAACCTAACAACTACATGGAACTATAGAAGGCAGCTACCCTGAGTACTTGTAGGATAGTAAGGAAGTTCCTGGACAACTGAGAGAAAGAAATACCACTTCCCAGACTTGGTACGTCGTACCCGTCCCGGAAGGAAGAGACGAAAAACCTCAGGAAGAGGTGGAATCTAATAATAATACTACTAATAATAATAATAATAATAATAATAATAATAATAATAATAGTGCCGACTTTGTGAAGAAAAAGATGAAACTGTGTCTCTTCTTATATGTGAATATAGCAAAATTGCGCAGACAGATTACAAAGCTAGATATGACAGGGTTGCAAAATTGATTAACTGGTCATTATGCAAAACGCACAATCTGCCAGCATCGAAAAATTCATGGGAACATCAGGCTGAGAAGGTCGTACAAAATGATCAATTCAAGATCTTGTGGGATTTCCGAATTCAAACTGATCGGCACTAAAACATAATACACCAGACGTAGCAGTCATAGAAAATCGGAAAATCTGGGTAACTGATATAGTGATTCCTGGAGATGCCAGAGTCGATGAAAAAGAACTGGAAAAAAAATGACTAAATATAGAGACCTGGCCATAGAAGCTACCTGATTATGGACTAAACACACGGGTCATTTGGAACCATGTCAAAAAAATTTGTGAATCATTTCTAAAAATAGCAACTTTCTGATATACCACTTACAAACTGCAGAAGACAGCTTTACTTAGGACACAATATATTTCACGCCGATTCTTGACTTCACGCCGATCCTAGGTATCCGGTGGAAACTCGTATCAGCTCAACACCAGTCAATGATGGAATTTTGTTGTTTATGTTTGATTGTCATATGCTGTGTTTCGTATATTTCGAATAAAGAAGATAATAATAATAAGTACTGTTTCTGAAAAATTTAACAGTAAAAAAAATACTTGCTCTTGCCACGGTCACTGTTAAGGTGTACGTCAAGTAATTTTGCTTCCTATACTTCCAATGGAAAAAAATTCTGAACACATTTTCTTCATAATTAATGCGTTCCCAAGGATGAAAATTTTAACATCGATTAAAATATCTTCATTTTATAACTTGGAATACTTAATGTTTTCTAAAACACAACCATAATTGTGCAATCCAACATTTGTTTGTGTACTGACGTCATCAAAGTACAGGTCGCGCCATCTGTTTTCTGGTTTCAACATCACCAAAGGAAAAGTTCTTGATTTTTAATATAATTATGGTTATATTTTAGAAAATGTTAAGTATTCCAAGTTATAATAGGACGTTATTTTAATCGATGTTCAAATTTTCATCCTTGGCAACACACTAATTATGAAGGAAATGTGTACAAAAGTTTTTCCATTGGAAGTATAGGAAGCAAAATTACTTGACGTCCACCTTAAGTAAATATTTACTTTTATGAGTCACATAACTAATTTCATTGGTTTTACGACAATAACATTCATGAATTCACCTACCTACTGTAAGTGCCATTCAATGTCAGGAATTAGTAAACCTTATTGTTTGTTGCTATTATTTAATTTCACTTAGCATGTACCGCGCTGTGGCTCGGTGTTGTCGAGAGTGAGGCGAATGTGTTGTTATAGTTTGTTGTTATGATTTAATTTCACTTAGTAAGTACCGGACTGTGGCTCGTTGTGGTCGTGAGTGAGGCGAATGTGTTGTAATTGTTAGTTGTTATGATTTAATTCCACTTAGTATGTACCTTAGTATGTACCGGACTGTGGCTCGTTGTGGTCGTGAGTGAGGCGAATGTGTTGTTATTGTTTGTTGTTATGATTTAATTCCACTTAGTATGTATCGAACTGTGTGTGGCTCGGTGTGGTCGTGAGTGATGCGAATGTGTTGTTATTGTTTGTTGTCATGATTTAATTCCACTTAGTATGTACCGGACTGTGGCTCGGTCTGGTCGTGAGTGAGGCGAATGTGTTGCTATTGTTTGTTGTTATGATTTAATTCCACTTAGTATGTACCGGACTGCGGCTCGTTGTGGTCGTGAGTGAGGCGAATGTGTTGTTATTGTTTGTTGTTATGATTTAATTCCACTTACTATGTACCGCACTGTGGCTCGGTGTGGTCGTGAGTGATGCGAATGTGTTGTTATTGTTTGTTGTAATGATTTGATTCCACTTAGTATGTACCTTACTATGGCTCGGTGTGGTCGTGAGTGACGCAGATAAATGCGATGTGTTGCACGTAAAAAATATATACTCTCTGGTCACTCGTTTCATTCCCCACCCACAAAGATTTTGACATCTGAAAGATGCATAGCATAAATTATCTACAAGGAGTACCTCTTGATTTTTCCTCTTCAGAATCATTTTGCGTAGAATCAGGAAACTTTTCTGCGCTGCAAACACTCCCAAAGGTCAATTACCTCTGATGTCGGAAATTCAAATTTCAGTGCATCATTACCTAGAAAGAAGTATTCAGGTCAACGTTTCTGGTCAGTATCACTCAGAGGTCGATAGAGGCAACGTATGGATTTGACGCATCGTTGTAAAGCGATTTTGAACCATATTGAATCAAAGGAACAGCATTGGGTTTCCCACTTGGAAGTCCACGATATGTTACATCGGCACTAATGAATGTCCGTCTGTACTCCTTTGAAATGGAAATCATCACGAAGAACACAACCAGGATGACAAAGAGATGTGGACTATCGTGGGCATCTGTGTTTCCGTTAGAACGACAATGTGTCGGAAGCCATTTTTAAGTGACCGGAAGCAGCACTGACATTTATAGCTGAGCCTGGAGGAGAAATACAGTGAATACAAATAAGCTGATTATACCTGAAAACTTGAATAAATGGGGACAGACATACTGTCTATTAAGAGAATTTGAGTGGACATTTAAATTCAATCCATAAGAAATATAGCATTACGTGTTGGTTTCTTTTTACATGCGTATATTATGACGTATAATCTGACTTTCATTTTTAGTTTCTTTCCATGTGTAAATTTTGAGTTCGTTTCCTTTAAGCGTTTCAATCTTAATCCTGTAATTTCCTAATCACTGATTGTCATCTGGCGATTTTGGGACCCTTGTTATTTAATTTCTATATTAATGATATATATAGCATAACATCAGAAAAGGATGTACCGCTCCAGTGGCGTAGTGGTCTAAGCGATGGCTTCTGATCATGCGTCCGAAAGGGGTTCGGTTCGAATCCCGGTGAGACATGGTATTTACGTTTGTCTTAAGGCACTGGCTCTCTCCCTTCCCTGGAACCAGTGGCCCTAAATTAGGGTCGGGTGACTGCTTATAGCCCATTGAGTTGCTCACGTGTTTGTTAAACCTCAAATTAAAAAAAAACACGATGAAACGATGTCATACTACACGCAGATGACACAACAGTGCTTTTTAAGGGACACAATATAAATGACATTATTACTAAAGCTAACACTCACTTACAACTATACACAAATTGGCTGACTACTATAATGAACTGATAATTGACACTTCTAAAACTAAAACTAAAGTCTTCTCCGGACAGAGATCTGAATGGGGCCATACCATAAATTTATTATTTGTAAATAAAATAATTGATATACACAGGCGTGCAAAAATTAAAGACGAGACGGTTTTTCGAATGTAACGTCGTGCAGAAGTGCTCCACATCGACTCAAATCATACCATAAGATCCCCAAGATGTAAGAATATGGGACAAGTGAGCAAAACCGTCCAAACAAGGAATCCAAAGGATACAAAGGCACTTTATTGAAAAGGTAGCTTCGAGCACAACTGGAAAGAAGACAGAAACGCCCATGTGACAGGCGGCTGCAAAGAAAAATCCTGTCTTTAGTAGGGGATATGATCACCCCTGATTGCGTTACAGAATTTACAACGTCTGACGAGGCTGAGGACGAGATTGTCAAGGAGCTGTTGAGGCATCGCGGCCCATTCCTCTTGTAGCGCCAATCGCAGCTGCTGAACCGTTACTGGCGGCTGGTGACGTGCTGCCAAACCAAACGTCTCCCGGGAGAGTCCCACACGTGTTCGATTGGATTTAGGTCCGGGGACCTTGCGGGCCAATCCATGCGTTGAATATCTTCACTCTCCAATAGCTCTGCGACAGCCACTGTACGATGAGGTGTAGCGCTGTCGTCCATGAAGAGGAACTCAGGACCCACAGCTCCTCTAAACAGATGCACGTGAGGCAGGAGAACCTCGGTACAATAGCCGACACCAGTGACTGAACCTCCTTGGAAGATGTGGAGGTCAGTACGGCTACCAAGCATGATACCGCCCCAAACGAGAACTCCGCCACCTCCAAAGCGGTCCCTTTCGATGATGTTGGAGGTGTGATTGTGTGTTCCCAGCTCTCTCCAAATGTGTATACGTCCAGAATCGCTCGTCAGACTAAATCGGCTCTCATCCGTAATGAGAACTCGACCCCATTGCTGATGTGTCCAGTTCTTATGTTCCTGGCACCACAGAAACCGTCGTCTCCGATGAGAAGGCTTTAATGGCACACACCGTACTGGTCGTCGTGAAAATAGACCACCTTTGTGCAGCCTCCTGGCCACGGTAAAACGCGATAACGGACGTCCAGGTGTCTGTTGCATGTGCCTTGCGATTTCTACCGCTGTCTGCCGTCTGTCTCTTCGCGCCTGTAGGACAATATACCGATCGCCCGCCTTCGTTGTTGCTCATGGACGACCACTGCTAAACTCTCGGACAGCTGTTCCTGTCGTTTGAAATGCTCTCTAAGCTCGTGAAACGATGCTGTGAACGATCCGGAACTCCTCGGCCACACTAGTCACACTTCGACCTTCTATCAACTTCCCAATGACGCGACCTCGGGTAAAGTCATCCAGATGTCCTCTACTGGATTGCCTGTTGGCCATATCAAACGGTGGCAGCAAGTCGACGTCGTTAAAACCCATGTACACCGTGCAATAGCTTTCACCGGATTGCTGAGCGTACACCGCCCGTGTGCTATATACCCTTCAGCCCCCCCCCCCCCCCACTCACGTCATGCTGCATATATGCACATGCTCTACCGTACCGTACCCTAGTCTATCTCCTGAGTGGTCTTTCGGTCCGTTCTGCCTGCTTGTTCCTCTGTTATGCTAATTTCTCCTCTTCGTCCTTAAGTTTTGCACACTAGTGTAGTACCACATTTTGATTATTTGGGAGTGAATCTTACCCCTGACTTACGATGGACTAAACATACAGAAATACTTTCGAATAAGTTATCTAGAAATATCGGCCTCATTAGAACAATATTTACAACTCTTTCAGTTAAAACGGAGGACTACTATGACTACACACATCTGTACCTCCAGTTCACCCGAATGATTTACAAATACTAACAATACATCAACTTTTCTATTATAACCTTGGAAAAATCCTGTTTCAGAGCCTTAAGAACAATTTGCATATACATTTAGTTGAAAGTAATTGCAATAAACACGACTGCCAAACAAGAAATAGATTACCGCTTCGCCTAATACATAGCTATTAAAACAAAGTTTAACTATGCTGGCCCAGATTATTGGAGCACATTGTCTTTGGATTTAACAAATATTAATAACCAAATCTCTTTAAAATACACTTAAAAATGCTTACTGAATAAAAAAATAAAATATATATTCTTTAATTAAATCTAGATATTAGAACTAATAATTTACTAAAAATATTTCATGATAAAGCCAAACTCACTTGTCTCATACTTTTGGGGGAACTAAGGCGTACGTCAGGACTCGTAAGAGGCCTTTTCTCTTATTCCCATTTTTTTTAATAGCCTTCGTATGGATAATTTACCCTAATATTCTTATGTTATGTAATAGCATAAATAAATAAACTCCGACATTGCCGGTTCCAAGCCCGGATGAAAAACCAGGCTGGGGAAGGAGCACACCTCTAAAAAACACTAGGCTCAGCTGGCCGGGCTGACACTGCCCGGTAGGGGTTCCTTTCCTAGGGTTACAGGGCTTGCCAGATGAGTGTCGATGCGCTGGTTGCAAAACAATGAAGACGATTGAAATGGGATACCAAAAACAATGAAGACGATTGGAATCTGATACCAAAAACAATGAAGACGATTGAGATCTGGTGCCAAAACAATGAGTACGATTGAGATCTGATGCCAAAAACAATGAAGACGACTGAGATCTGATGCCAAATACAATGAAGACGATTGAAATCGGGTGCCAAAAACAGTGAAGACGATTGAAATCTCATGCCAAAAACAATGAAGATAATTGAAATCTGATGCCAGAAATAATAAAAACGATTGAAATCTCATGCCAAACACAATGAAGACGAATGAAATCTGATGACAAAAACAATGAAGACGATAGAAATCTGATATGAAAAACAATGAAAGCGATTCAGATCTGATGCCAAAAACAATGAAGACGATTGAAATATGATGCCAAAAACAATAAAAGCGATTGAAATATGATGCCAAAACCAATGAAGATTATTGAAATCTGATGTCAGAAATAATTAAGACGATTGAAATCTGATGCCAAGAACAATGAAGACGATTGAAATCTGATGCCAAAAACAATGAAGGCGATTGAAATCTGATGCCAAAAACAACGAAGATGAGTGAAATATGATGCCAGAAATAATTAAGACGATTGAAATCTGATGATAAAAACAATGGAGACGATTGAGATCTGTTGCCAAAAACAATGAAAGCGATTGAAATCTGATGCCAAAAACAATGAAGACGATTGAAATCTGATGATAAAAATAATGGAGACGATTGAAATCTGATGCCAAAAACACTGAAAACCATTGAAATCTGACGCCAAAGAAAACTGTAAGTTCACAATGGAATCAAAGAGAATAATACTTGCTTTTGAAAAAAAGTGCTGTCATAAAATCTTACGAATCGGATGGACTCTGAGGATAAGAAATGAAGAAGTGTACAGAAGAACACAACGAAAGGAGACCCTGTTCCAAAAAATCCGACCGACAAAACTAAGACTCTTTGGGCACATCTTCAGAATGAAATGGCAGAAAGATAAAGACTTTTGTGTTTGGCTGGTGCGGTGGAACTCTTCACGAACTGAGCCACTCTGCAATGAACAGACTTCAATGGAACAATATAGTTAAAATTTCAACAAATGCTTACAGGAATTGTACCCATATTTGATGATGATGATGATGATGATGATGGTGAACAGTCTTGAGGTCAGTGTGAATGGCGTTTGCACGTTTGACAAGCTAAGAACGCTGTATATAAACGAGTTTGTAAACACAGTGTAGGTGAGTACAGTTTGGCATTATATGTTGCACCTTCTTCAGGAATACACACTGCCAGACAGAGAAAAATGCCACACCATGAAGGAATGCTCGAAAACGGACTGAACGATGGGACCGTTGCATATCAACCGAGTGTGAAAACACAGTTTTGTCCACGCCTGGCATCGAATCCGGGTCCCCCTCACTCCGGAGTAAGTGGCTCTCCCAACTGAGCTACGCGAACTTGTGCTCTCATTGCTATCTGCCTTCATCTCATGTGCGTCATGCGGGGCAGGCATGTCACAGGAGGGAAGATACACTGAGAGGTAATAACATTTATTTTGCTGTAACTATATTTCTTCATTTTGTGTGATTTTGCTCTCAGTTTTTGTCAAACGGCCGTTGTACATCCTCTCTCTTTATTTATTTATTTTTGTTATTCAACAGTGTAACTAACTTTTTGACCCGCTCTCTTGTATTATAATTATTCTTCATTAGAGAGTTAAAAAGAAAAATGACGCCTACTCTTATTTTCACATTGAGTAAAGGTGAAATCGTCACCGAACGGGGGAGCAACTGAATGACATGCCATTAAGTAGAAGGGTGACTTTGGGTTTGCATATTGCATAAGATATCCGGAGCAAGAAATTGAGATTAAGAAGTGTACAATGACGGACGGCTGAGGCTCATATATCGGAGCATGCGTTGCCATCTTACGTCCTCCAACAAATCTCGTTCCAAAGTGATTTTGAAAAAAAGCTACTTCAGAACGATACATTCAGTACTACAGAAATGCAGTATTCACTTCTAGATTTTAATTTTAATTATAAAAATACTGAGTTTTTGAAAGTGAAAAAAAAATAGATAACCATAATACGTGAAAAACAAAACCCAAACGTTAAGGGAAGCGATTACTACATCAGAAAAGGTTGAGGAGGAAATCGCCCCCCTCCCCTCATATGATTTTATTTATCGGGGGTTTAACGACCACCGTGAGCAACTCAGTGGGCTAAACGCAATCGCCCGTCCCTACTTAAGGGCCACTGGTTCCAGGGAAGGGAGGAAGCCAGCGCCGTAAGGCCAACTCAACATCCATGCCTCACGGGATTCGAACCCGGACTCATCTCAGACGAATGATCAGAAGCCATCGCTTAGACCACTGCGCCACCGGGGTGGCCGCATATGATTCAACAGCCGTGACTTAAGATAAAACGTCAACCTTTCCACATTGGTTCAAGGAAGACCTGCCTTCCATCACTCTGAGTTTTGTTCGTTTATGCAAATAGTTGACTTTTTTTGATTGGAGGTTTAACGACCACCGTGAGCAACTCAATGGGCTATAAGCAGTCGCCCGTCCCTAATTTAGGGTCACTGGTTCCAGGGAAGGGAGAGAGCCAGTGCCGTAAGACAAACACAAAATCCATGCCTCACCGGGATTCGAACCCGGGCTCCTTTCGGACGAATGATCAGAGGCCATCGCTTAGACCACTGCGCCACCGGGGCTGCAGTAATACGCGTACATTTGTTAAAAAAAATAAAAAAATAAAAAAATAAATTGAGTTTGTGAAGCTCAAATTCCAATGAAAATTCTTTATTGAATCGTTTAGAATTGGGGGCTATATATATTTTTATTAAAATGCTCTTCACGCTGAAAAGGATTTGCGAACTTGTTATCGACTGTTTCGGATGTCTTCATGTTTTGCATTCATAAATTGTAAATCTTCAAGAATTCAATTTGTGTCCCTAAAAATTATAAAGAGTAACTCAAGTTGCGTTTTGTTATTGTTATTCAATCCTTCGTGACTGTTATTCAAAACAAATGCTCCTGAATTGAGTTTCAATATTCATCTGTATTCAAATATATATCTGGCTATTCCCAAGCAACTCACCTGTTCGTAATGAGGAGCCCTTCTGGTAGAAAATGGTTTCACAATAGTTGCGTCATTGCAAAGCTAGAGGTTATTAACACAGCAAGAATGCCTCGAGCGAACAACATTTCTACAATCTCATTCTTATGTTATCGTTCGTTTGTTCACTCATACTTCACTGGCGACTACAACTTAGATAAATTAAGAAATCCTCCAGTTCTACTCAGTGAAAAGAGACTGAAAAATAAATCACACCAACATTTCAAGTAATTCCATTTCGGCTTCGTGCAAGTGACACTGAGGAGGCAACTAAACCGTGCAAATCCTCCCCATCCCAAGAGGGTTGTCTTTCTAGTCTTTGGGTTCGGATTATTAATTATCTTGCTCTGAATTCCATCCGGAATTAAATAAGGTCATTACATAACTGCAGTCGTTAATTCTCAGATGAAAGTTTCACAAAAGAAAGATGGACTTTGCGAAATGTCTTAAGTTGGAAATAAAGACAATACATCGTCTTGGATAAGATTAAAGTATACCCAGACTGCGAGAAGTTGGGGAGGGAGAATGAAAGAAAAACAACCTACGTTCGTTATACTGCAGTCTTTTTGCAAATGAAACACCTCGGGGTTTCCTTTGGAAGGTAACCACGTTTCTTGTTGACCGACGCCATATTCGGGTTCCACCAGCAATCGTGACAACATAGGGTGGTGAATAAATTACTGTTATTAAATCTTTTCTCATCCGCGATTCCTCCACCTCATCCTCCCCCCCCCCTACATCTCATGGCGTCCCCCCGGCTCGCAATGTAATGATGAACAGAATACAACAATGCACTTGAAGAGGGAGCATGCAGATGATAGGCTGTCTTGTTGAGAAGACCCACCTGTCAAGACATTGTTACAGACATTTTACGTGCGTGCGTCTAACGTAGGTGCCTACAATTTCGCTACTAATGCGCATTTTTTCTTATCAGAATGCGATCATCTCCTCAAGATCTCATGATGATGATTATTATTATTACTTTATTTTGGAAATTATATTATTAGAATCTATTACGTCGCGCGAGTTAGTTTGCGTGATCGCCTTTCAAGCGAAACCAGCAGACAAGTCTAGAAAGGAACAATGCCTCCTACCTCTCATAATGAAGGACCTCTGATAAAGGAAGTCTCAGTTGTTCACACTTTTCCCTTTCTCAGATATTATTAAAGTGGTATTCACGTACGGAAGGAACATGGCTAAGAGTAGATGTATCCCTTAAACGTATAAAAGATTTAATAAACACACAAACACGTAATTTTTAACAACCGAACAACCGATCACGAAACAGATGTCACAATAACGAAGATGGTAGTAATCATTTTCCCATGAATAGAATGCCTGCAAAAAAATGTGCTTGTGTACGCACACACACACACACACCGAAGAGCCAAAACATTACCCTGCCTAATATGATGTAAATCCTCCACGTGACGCGAAAACAAGCTCTTACCTAGCAAGGAATCGACGCTACAAGATTTCTAAAGGTGTCTTCTGGTTTCTGGTAGACACACGTTCCCCGCAGATACTGCAATCGCATTGTTTAATCCCCGCAGAACGGATTTTCTGTCCCAACACAAATTGTTCATGCTCGTAAATAGTAAAACTGTACTAGTAATCCAATTTATTGCCGTACGAATATATAAATAAGAGTTTCCAAGCTTTCGAACATCAACCAAATGGCCTTTATAAGGAAGTTAGACGGAAACTTCAATCTGAATAATAGAACGCTTTAACAATTTGAACGCGCTGACTTGACAATAAATAGATATGACGTTCTATTCATTTAAAGATACGAGGTATCACGTTGGTTGTGCACGCGGCATCCTGGTAGGGAGAAAGCGTTACTTGAAGAACTGGTTCCAAATTCGTAGCAACTCGAGTGAGACGCTATCATGGCAAGTATCACTGTTGGAAATGATCTCCAAGGTTTCCCGAATGGCTGTACATTTAGGGGTCGGGTAGGTAGCTAATTTCTTCATATAGATATATTGATTTGGATTGGATTCATGTCTTTGGAACTTGGAGGCCACCACAAACACTGGAAGTCTTCTACACGTTCCGCGAACCATTCTTCTTCGTGCTTCATTGGATTGATGTCTGTAGAATTTGGAGGCCAGTGCAAAAACTGGAGTGTTCCTCATGCTCCGCGAACCATTCTTCCTCATGCTCGATTGAATTGATGTCTGTGGAATTTGGACGCCACCGCAGATACTGAAAGTCTTCCTCATGATCGAATAAATTGATGTCTGTGGAATTTGGACGCCACCGCAAAAACTGGAAGTCTTTCTCATGCTCGATTGAATTGACGTCTGTGGAATTTGGACGCCACCGCAAAAACTGGAAGTCTTCCTCATGCTCGATTGAATTGATGTCTGTGGAATTTGGACGCCACCGCAAAAACTGGAAGTCTTCCTCATGCTCGATTGAATTGATGTCTGTGGAATTTGGACGCCACCGCAAAAACTGGAAGTCTTCCTCATGCTCGATTGAATTGATGTCTGTGGAATTTGGACGCCACCGCAGAAACTGGAAGTCTTCCTCATGCTCGATTGAATTAATGTCTGTGGAATTTGGACACCACCGCAGATACTGGAAGTCTTCCTCATGATCGAATAAATTGATGTCTGTGGCATTTGGACGCCACCGCAAAAACTGGAAGTCTTCTTCATGCTCGATTGAATTGATGTCTGTGGAATTCGGACGCCACCGCAAAAACTGGAAGTCTTCCTCATGTTCCTCAAACCATTTTTCAAATATCCGGGGAGTGTGGCAGGGCGCATTATCCTTTTGAAAGAAGGCACTACTAGAGGGCAACACAGTTGCCACGAATGGATGTACCTAGTCTATAATGATGTTTAGGTAGGTGGTAGACGTCATAGTTTCCTCCTCATGAATGACTGGCTCTAGGGTTTCTCAGCAGAACATTGCCCAAAACATAACACTTCATCCACCAGCTTGTTTTCGTCCCACGATGCATCCTGGTGCCAACACTTCTCCAGGTAAAAGACGCACACGTACCCGGCAGTGCGCATGAGGCAACAAGAAACGAGATTCATCGGAGCCGACGACCTTCCTGTCATTCAAGGTCAAGTTTTGATACTCACGTGCACATTGCTGGTAAACCAATGTTAGCGTGCAACCTATTTTCAGCAGGGTTCGATGTATTGTGTGTTGTGACACATTACTCTCGGCACCAGCATTCACATTACCGGCGAGTTGAGCAAAACTATCCCTTCTGTTGGTTCGTACCGTATGGGATAGCCTTCGCTCACCTCTAGTATCGATGAGCTGTGGTCAGCCCGCAATGTTGTTATGTACTACATGTTAGTGATACTCTTATATATACTATATGTTAATGTTACTTATACACTACAAGTTAGTCACACACTTGTATACTACATATTACTCCGACACTTACATGCTACATGTGACCCTTTATCTCTTTATATACTACGAATTGCCTTTTCATTTGGAGCTCATGTGATCTTTTTTTCTCTGTCTTTTTGCTTCTGCGGTTCCCACTGTTCTAGCTGAAGTCATGACATTCCTCTACAAATGGAATGGAATGAAATGAATTCGTCAAACACACCGAGTATTATCCTTTATGAACGGTAGGTGGAATAATTTACTGTATGCTAAACCGGTAGTGAAGAGCTACATGCATCGTGAGAGTTACGTAAACTTGTCAGTAGCATATACACATGTGTATAGTGACCGCCACTAGAATTACCTTGCCCAAATATAGATATTTTTGTTTTGTTTCTCGTGGTGACTACATGAAAAGAACATTTTAATGTTAGCGCCAACAGCAACGCACTTACACTCATTCAAGGTCGCATTACCTTATCGGCTGTCTAGTTCATAACTTCCTGGTTCACGAAGAAATAGCAGCGTATGGCGAGTATTTTTGCTTCTAGCAAGACCCCATTCTGGAATTCGCCTTTGAAACCTGCCACTGCAACTCGGACAACAATGAGAAACAATCAACCAAACTTTGAAGTGTCCACTGCGATTTCCCAATATCTTATAGCTCTTTCTCCCCCCCCGTTCACTCTCTCTCTTTCTCTCTCCCTCTCTCTCTCCTCTCTCTCACTCCCGCTCTCTCTCTCTCTCTCTCACACACACACACATTCTCTTTTGTTGTAGATATTATTGAAATTCCTCTGCTCAGATAGATCAGTTTTGTTCTATTCACTGCTGGACGAAGGCATACCCACTTATTTCCAGTTGTTTTCGTTTTCCGCCACTAATCAACTTTCTCTTTCTGCAGTATTTCTATCTGCTGCAACAACCTGCGTCTAGTTTATCCTCCTTTTGTATGCCCCCAGTTCAGGCTTCCATATAGCTGTTCTAGTAGACCGTCTTCCATTTTCCCTTCGGGCCAGGTCACTTATCCCTTTCCACTACATCGGTTTATCTTGTCTAAATGCCTCTTCTGGTTTACCATTTTGCCATTGCGCTTTCTGTCTTTCACATTTAAGCACAACGTTATACTTCCCAGCTTTCTTTGTGTAACTTTATTTTTCTAAATTATTTTGCATATACTGTCCATGTCTCCAGCGTATGTTAAAATTGAAAATATGCATTCACTGACAGTTTTTTTTTTTTTTTTGAATAATGTTGTTCCTGATTATGTCCCTTAAAATCCTTAAAATCAACCCAGGGTTGTTAAACTCTTCCATTTGTCTGTCTAGTGCTCCCGGTTTCCATTATAGGAAGTCTATACCCGACTTTTGAACATTGCACCCAACCATCGGCTAGATCATTATGACCACCCCTGTCTACACGAGTGGACTCGTCACCCGACTCGTAACAGCGATGTCATGGACACTCGCGGAACACATATAAAGATAGGGCACGGGGAGGGTGTGTCGCCACTACGAAGTCGACAGAACGGGGAAGACTTGTGGCTTGAATGAGGGCAATGTTCAAATCTCAGCGACCGAGGGCAAGGTAAGCTGGCTGTTCGAGGGTTGTTGTAGCGAAGACTTGGCGGGAACAGTCCAAAAAGGGACCTACACATCCACGCAATGTGCTGGAAAGGGAAAACCGCCACTAGTTGAGAATCAAGCTGAACGGCGGTTGGCACATATTGTCCTGGACAATAGAAAGCTCATGATCCCTCAGTTAGCCACAGACTACATTCAAGTGCCGACATAGAACTCTTGAGAGTGAACCCAGCGGGCAATTTTGAGAGTGGGCCTGAAGCGTCGGCTACCCACAGCCATGTGACTATTTTGATCGACGGTCAGTAGGGCTGGATTGAGGCGTTAGTGGGCCTTTAGGCTACGACATCTAAGTGAGCCCCCTACAGAACTTATAACAGGGAATCATAATGAAGTCCGTTAAAACACAAAGCTGTGACAACATGCTTGTGATAATTAAAATTTTCTTATAACGTAATTTCTTTTCGTGCTGAAATATTGTCGTTCTTACGTTATGTCTAAATCATTAGATAAGACTACGATGCAACACTTCCTAATTACATCTTTACAGCCAGTCGAAACATAAGACAGAAGTCAACTTACGGTAGTTGATTCTTTATTCCACCATTATACGCTACTGGCCACCCAAAATGCAACACCAAGAAGGACACGAGATAGCAAAGCCAGATTTACTGGACAAATAACAACAGATACAGAGATGAAACGATTGAGTTTACAGGCCCGTGCGACTTGCGGAACATGCAGACATCAATAGTTCGTGTGGCCCCCATGGCTGGCAATAACGGCAGCTACACGCCGCGGCATCGAACGAAAGAGGCTTTGGATGTGGGCTTGGAGTATGTCGGTCCAGGCTGCTTCCACACGTTGCCACAGTTTATCAGGCGTAGCCGCGGGTGGTGCTTGCCGGGCCACTCGCTTGCCGATCAGCGACCAGACGTGTTCGATGAGCGACATATCGAGAGAACAGGCGGGCCACGGCAGCAGTGACACCTGGTTGGCCGTGAAGAATTATTGCACGATGCGTGCCACGTGCGGGCGCGCATTGTCATGTTGAAACGTGGCCGCTGCCAGGTCCTGCAGGTAAGGGAGGACTACAGGCTCTAAAACGTCGGAGATGTACCTGTGGCTGTTGAGTGTACCGGCGACGCGTACCAAAGGAGTGCGGGTGTAATATCCAATTGCGCCCCAAACCATAACGCCAAGCGACGGACCAATATGGCGATGCGTTATGCAGGCGTCATACAGTCTCTCGCCGCGGTGCCGCCACACGCGGATTCGACCATCGTGGTGTTGCAGGCAGAAGCGGGATTCGTCGGAGAAGACGATGTCGTGCCATTCCGTAGTCCAGGTGTGACGTTCAATGTCCCACTGCCGGTGCACTCGCTGGTGGTGTAACGTTAACGGTAATCAAAGCAATGGGCGCCATGCGACAAGTTCCCGCTCCTGCAGACGATGTCGAACGGTACGTGCTGACACAGGTTGTTGCGCAACACACCCTAATTCCTGTGCTAACGTTCGTGATGTGGCGGTGCGAGGCGTCAATGTCCGCCGCACAACGTGCCGGTCCTCTCGTTCGGTGGTGTGCCGCGTCTGTCCCTCCTGCACCCACTGAATCCATACTGGCTTCACTGTGGCTGG
The DNA here is from genome assembly GCA_039090855.1 of Macrothele yani. Lineage (NCBI taxonomy): Eukaryota > Metazoa > Arthropoda > Arachnida > Araneae > Macrothelidae > Macrothele > Macrothele yani. The sequence continues at coordinate 103,525,416 of CM076991.1, read as the reverse complement.
ATGTCGTCTCACACGGGCGCCGATGTCTCGGTACGATAAACCGCTGTCGCGATAAGCCACTATTCGTCCTCTATCGAACTCCGAAACGTGCTGGAATGACTGCCGTATTCTGTGATGAGGCATCAGGAAGCTTCCCATGCACAGGTCCGGCAGCACAACACACTTCCACTACTTACACCCCGCCTTCTGTGCACCCTTCTTATAGTGCTTCTCGGTGGCGTGCTGGGCGCACATGATTTGCATATGCCCTGCAATGCTAATCGTAGGCATGTCCTCTCGTGGGCGACGCATGCTACGAATTTCAGGCCAATCGGATGCTTCCTTCTTGGTGTCGCATTTTGTGTGGCCAGCAGTGTATTTATTATTTACCCAGAATTCCTCCTGGACCCTTGGTCATAGTGGGCACCAAGGCTATAGCCCCTGTAGATCTTTGAAAACCTTCAGGTGTACACTGGTGTACCCACTTCTTCACGGCCACTTTCACCTCGTCTGTGTCGTCAAATCGTTGTTGTCCCCGGAGATTGCACCGAACAGGTGGAAGTCTAAGAGCGCCAGGTCTGGACTGTATGGTACATGGGGGGACCACCCACCAACCTAATTTGCTGATCGCCTGATTTGTTGCCAAAGATGTGTGTGATCTCGCTTTGTCATGGTGAATTTGGATCCTTTTCAGATTCTTCTTCGGTCTGTTCCTCCTTATGGCTTCTCTAAGCTTCTTGAGTGTCTCAATGCAGCTCTCTGGTCACAGAATGATCACGTTTCAGAAAATCAAGGAGAATGACAGCCCTGTCATCCCAAAAAAAGTCACCGTGAATTTCTGTGCTGATCACTGGCTCTTGAACTCCTTAGGCCTTGGTGAAGAGGTGTGACGCCATTCCGTGGATTGATTATTCGTTTCCGAATCGCAAAGATACGTCCACGTTTCACCCCTGTCACCAGATCGAAAACAAACGTGTCTTCCTTGGCTTCAAAAGTTTCCAGCAAATCAGAGCAGACCCTTCTCTCCTTCAAATCGATTGTCAACTGCCGAGGTACCCACTTTGCACACGCTTTCCGATACCCTAAGTCTTCCACCATCTTCTGTATAGCATTGTGACCCGAGTCCAGTTGTGTAAAAAGCTCACGGATTCATACTCGTCTCTCCGCAAGAATCAATTCATCCACTCGCTGACGATTGGTGTCAGTGGTCGCAGATGATGGTCTCCCACTCCGTCGTATGTCTTCAATTCTCCTTTCCCCTTCTTTAAACTTCTTCATCCATCTGTGCACATTGCTCTTGTCAATGGTGTCATCACCGTAAACATTCTGTAGCCTTCTGCGGATATCGGACAGCTTGCACCCTTCCTTCGTCAATAACTGAGTGACGGCACTGTGCTTCTGCTTGGAATCCATTATCTTCTTGCAATAAAGAAGAAGGTTTACTATACAGAAAGAGTTACTCTACCAACATGTGCAATTTGAACGACCTCTGTCAGTTAATAAAAAGTTATGCCCACTTTGGCATTAATTTCGGTACAACCCTCGTTTTACCTGCAATGAAGAAGAAGGGTTACTATAGCGGAAGAGTTACTCTACCAACATGTGCAATTTGAACGACCTCTGTCAGTTAATAAAAAAGTTATGCCCACTTTTGCATTACTTTCAGTACAACCCTCGTACTTACCTGCAAAAAAGAAGGGTTACTATAGAGGAAGAGTTACTCTACCAACATGTGCAATTTGAACGACCTTTGTCAGTTAATAAAAAGTTATGCCCACTTTGGCATTAATTTCGGTACAACCCTCGTTTTACCTGCAATGAAGAAGAAGGGTTACTATAGAGGAAGAGTTACTCTACCAACATGTGCAATTTGAACGACCTTTGTCAGTTAATAAAAAGTTATGCCCACTTTGGCATTAATTTCGGTACAACCCTCGTTTTACCTGCAATGAAGAAGAAGGGTTACTATAGAGGAAGAGTTACTCTACCAACATGTGCAATTTGAACGACCTCTGCCAGTTAATAAAAAGTTATGCCCACTTTGGCATTAATTTCGGTACAACCCTCGTTTTACCTGCAATGAAGAAGAAGGGTTACTATAGAGAAAGAGTTACTCTACCAACATGTGCAATTTGAACGACCTCTGTCAGTTAATAAAAAGTTATGCCCACTTTGGCATTAATTTCGGTACAACCCTCGTTTTACCTGCAATGAAGAAGAAGGGTTACTATAGAGGAAGAGTTACTCTACCAACATGTGCAATTTGAACGACCTCTGTCAGTTAATAAAAAGTTATGCCCACTTTGGCATTAATTTCGGTACAACCCTCGTTTTACCTGCAATGAAGAAGAAGGGTTACTATAGAGGAAGAGTTACTCTACCAACATGTGCAATTTGAACGACCTCTGTCAGTTAATAAAAAGTTATGCCCACTTTGGCATTAATTTCGGTACAACCCTCGTTTTACCTGCAATGAAGAAGAAGGGTTACTATAGAGGAAGAGTTACTCTACCAACATGTGCAATTTGAACGACCTCTGTCAGTTAATAAAAAGTTATGCCCACTTTTGCATTAATTTCGGTACAACCCTCGTTTTACCTGCAATGAAGAAGAAGGGTTACTATAGAGGAAGAGTTACTCTACCAACATGTGCAATTTGAACGACCTTTGTCAGTTAATAAAAAGTTATGCCCACTTTGGCATTAATTTCGGTACAACCCTCGTTTTACCTGCAATGAAGAAGAAGGGTTACTATAGAGGAAGAGTTACTCTACCAACATGTGCAATTTGAACGACCTCTGTCAGTTAATAAAAAGTTATGCCCACTTTGGTATTAATTTCGGTACAACCCTCGTTTTACCTGCAATGAAGAAAAAGGGTTACTATAGAGGAAGAGTTACTCTACCAACATGTGCAATTTGAACAACCTCTGTCAGTTAATAAAAAAGTTATGCCCACTTTTGCATTACTTTCGGTACAACCCTCGTACTTACCTGCAAAAAAGAAGGGTTACTATAGAGGAAGAGTTACTCTACCAACATGTGCAATTTGAACGACCTTTGTCAGTTAATAAAAAGTTATGCCCACTTTGGCATTAATTTCGGTACAACCCTCGTTTTACCTGCAATGAAGAAGAAGGGTTACTATAGAGGAAGAGTTACTCTACCAACATGTACAATTTGAACGACCTCTGTCAGTTAATAAAAAAGTTATGCCCACTTTTGCATTACTTTCGGTACAACCCTCGTACTTACCTGCAAAAAAGAAGGGTTACTATAGAGGAAGAGTTACTCTACCAACATGTGCAATTTGAACGACCTTTGTCAGTTAATAAAACGTTATGCCCACTTTGGCATTAATTTTGGTACAACCCTCGTTTTACCTGCAATGAAGAAGAAGGGTTACTATAGAGGAAGAGTTACTCTACCAACATGTGCAATTTGAGCGACCTCTGTCAGTTAATAAAAAGTTATGCCCACTTTGGCATTAATTTCGGTACAACCCTCGTTTTACCTGCAATGAAGAAGAAGGGTTACTATAGAGGAAGAGTTACTCTACCAACATGTGCAATTTGAACGACCTCTGTCAGTTAATAAAAAAGTTATGCCCACTTTTGCATTACTTTCGGTACAACCCTCGTACTTACCTGCAAAAAAGAAGGGTTACTATAGAGAAAGAGTTACTCTACCAACATGTGCAATTTGAACGACCTCTGTCAGTTAATAAAAAGTTATGCCCACTTTGGCATTAATTTCGGTACAACCCTCGTTTTACCTGCAATGAAGAAGAAGGGTTACTATAGAGAAAGAGTTACTCTACCAACATGTGCAATTTGAACGACCTCTGTCAGTTAATAAAAGGTTATGCCCACTTTGCCACTAATTTCGGTACAACCCTCGTTTTACCTGCAATGAAGAAGAAGGGTTACTATAGAGAAAGAGTTACTCTACCAACATGTGCAATTTGAACGACCTCTGCCAGTTAATAAAAAGTTATGCCCACTTTGGCATTAATTTCTGTACAACCCTCGTTTTACCTGCAATGAAGAAGAAGGGTTACTATAGAGGAAGAGTTACTCTACCAACATGTGGAATTTGAACGACCTCTGTCAATTAATAAAAAGTTATGCCCACTTTGGCATTAATTTCGGTACAACATTCGTTTTACCTGCAATGAAAAAGAAGGGTTACTATAGAGAAAGAGTTACTCTACCAACATGTGCAATTTGAACGACCTCTGTCAGTTAATAAAAAGTTATGCCCACTTTGGCATTAATTTCGGTACAACTCTCGTTTTACCTGCAATGAAGAAGAAGGGTTACTATAGAGGAAGAGTTACTCTACCAACATGTGCAATTTGAACGACCTCTGTCAATTAATAAAAAGTTATGCCCACTTTGGCATTAATTTCGGTACAACCCTCGTTTTACCTGCAATGAAGAAGAAGGGTTACTATAGAGAAAGAGTTACTCTACCAACATGTGCAATTTGAACGACCTCTGTCAGTTAATAAAAAGTTATGCCCACTTTGGCATTAATTTCGGTACAACCGTCGTTTTACCTGCAATGAAGAAGAAGGGTTACTATAGAGGAAGAGTTACTCTACCAACATGTGCAATTTGAACGACCTCTGTCAATTAATAAAAAGTTATGCCCACTTTGGCATTAATTTCGGTACAACCCTCGTTTTACCTGCAATGAAGAAGAAGGGTTACTATAGAGGAAGAGTTACTCTACCAACATGTGCAATTTGAACGACCTCTGTCAGTTAATAAAAAAGTTATGCCCACTTTTGCATTACTTTCGGTACAACCCTCGTACTTACCTGCAAAAAAGAAGGGTTACTATAGAGAAAGAGTTATTCTACCAACATGTGCAATTTGAACGACCTCTGTCAGTTAATAAAAAGTTATGCCCACTTTGGCATTAATTTCGGTACAACCCTCGTTTTACCTGCAATGAAGAAGAAGGGTTACTATAGAGAAAGAGTTACTCTACCAACATGTGCAATTTGAACGACCTCTGTCAGTTAATAAAAAGTTATGCCCACTTTGGCATTAATTTCGGTACAACCCTCGTTTTACCTGCAATGAAGAAGAAGGGTTACTATAGAGAAAGAGTTACTCTACCAACATGTGCAATTTGAACGACCTCTGCCAGTTAATAAAAAGTTATGCCCACTTTGGCATTAATTTCGGTACAACCCTCGTTTTACCTGCAATGAAGAAGAAGGGTTACTATAGAGGAAGAGTTACTCTACCAACATGTGCAATTTGAACGACCTCTGTCAATTAATAAAAAGTTATGCCCACTTTGGCATTAATTTCGGTACAACCGTCGTTTTACCTGCAATGAAGAAGAAGGGTTACTATAGAGGAAGAGTTACTCTACCAACATGTGCAATTTGAACGACCTCTGTCAATTAATAAAAAGTTATGCCCACTTTGGCATTAATTTCGGTACAACCCTCGTTTTACCTGCAATGAAGAAGAAGGGTTACTATAGAGGAAGAGTTACTCTACCAACATGTGCAATTTGAACGACCTCTGTCAGTTAATAAAAAAGTTATGCCCACTTTTGCATTACTTTCGGTACAACCCTCGTACTTACCTGCAAAAAAGAAGGGTTACTATAGAGGAAGAGTTACTCTACCAACATGTGGAATTTGAACGACCTCTGTCAATTAATAAAAAGTTATGCCCACTTTGGCATTAATTTCGGTACAACATTCGTTTTACCTGCAATGAAAAAGAAGGGTTACTATAGAGAAAGAGTTACTCTACCAACATGTGCAATTTGAACGACCTCTGTCAGTTAATAAAAAGTTATGCCCACTTTGGCATTAATTTCGGTACAACTCTCGTTTTACCTGCAATGAAGAAGAAGGGTTACTATAGAGGAAGAGTTACTCTACCAACATGTGCAATTTGAACGACCTCTGTCAATTAATAAAAAGTTATGCCCACTTTGGCATTAATTTCGGTACAACCCTCGTTTTACCTGCAATGAAGAAGAAGGGTTACTATAGAGAAAGAGTTACTCTACCAACATGTGCAATTTGAACGACCTCTGTCAGTTAATAAAAAGTTATGCCCACTTTGGCATTAATTTCGGTACAACCGTCGTTTTACCTGCAATGAAGAAGAAGGGTTACTATAGAGGAAGAGTTACTCTACCAACATGTGCAATTTGAACGACCTCTGTCAATTAATAAAAAGTTATGCCCACTTTGGCATTAATTTCGGTACAACCCTCGTTTTACCTGCAATGAAGAAGAAGGGTTACTATAGAGGAAGAGTTACTCTACCAACATGTGCAATTTGAACGACCTCTGTCAGTTAATAAAAAAGTTATGCCCACTTTTGCATTACTTTCGGTACAACCCTCGTACTTACCTGCAAAAAAGAAGGGTTACTATAGAGAAAGAGTTATTCTACCAACATGTGCAATTTGAACGACCTCTGTCAGTTAATAAAAAGTTATGCCCACTTTGGCATTAATTTCGGTACAACCCTCGTTTTACCTGCAATGAAGAAGAAGGGTTACTATAGAGAAAGAGTTACTCTACCAACATGTGCAATTTGAACGACCTCTGTCAGTTAATAAAAAGTTATGCCCACTTTGGCATTAATTTCGGTACAACCCTCGTTTTACCTGCAATGAAGAAGAAGGGTTACTATAGAGAAAGAGTTACTCTACCAACATGTGCAATTTGAACGACCTCTGCCAGTTAATAAAAAGTTATGCCCACTTTGGCATTAATTTCGGTACAACCCTCGTTTTACCTGCAATGAAGAAGAAGGGTTACTATAGAGGAAGAGTTACTCTACCAACATGTGCAATTTGAACGACCTCTGTCAATTAATAAAAAGTTATGCCCACTTTGGCATTAATTTCGGTACAACCCTCGTTTTACCTGCAATGAAGAAGAAGGGTTACTATAGAGGAAGAGTTACCCTACCAACATGTGCAATTTGAACGACCTCTGTCAGTTAATAAAAAGTTATGCCCACTTTGGCATTAATTTCGGTACAACCCTCGTTTTACCTGCAATGAAGAAGAAGGGTTACTATAGAGGAAGAGTTACTCTACCAACATGTACAATTTGAACGACCTCTGTCAGTTAATAAAAAAGTTATGCCCACTTTTGCATTACTTTCGGTACAACCCTCGTACTTACCTGCAAAAAAGAAGGGTTACTATAGAGGAAGAGTTACTCTACCAACATGTGCAATTTGAACGACCTTTGTCAGTTAATAAAACGTTATGCCCACTTTGGCATTAATTTTGGTACAACCCTCGTTTTACCTGCAATGAAGAAGAAGGGTTACTATAGAGGAAGAGTTACTCTACCAACATGTGCAATTTGAGCGACCTCTGTCAGTTAATAAAAAGTTATGCCCACTTTGGCATTAATTTCGGTACAACCCTCGTTTTACCTGCAATGAAGAAGAAGGGTTACTATAGAGGAAGAGTTACTCTACCAACATGTGCAATTTGAACGACCTCTGTCAGTTAATAAAAAAGTTATGCCCACTTTTGCATTACTTTCGGTACAACCCTCGTACTTACCTGCAAAAAAGAAGGGTTACTATAGAGAAAGAGTTACTCTACCAACATGTGCAATTTGAACGACCTCTGTCAGTTAATAAAAAGTTATGCCCACTTTGGCATTAATTTCGGTACAACCCTCGTTTTACCTGCAATGAAGAAGAAGGGTTACTATAGAGAAAGAGTTACTCTACCAACATGTGCAATTTGAACGACCTCTGTCAGTTAATAAAAGGTTATGCCCACTTTGCCACTAATTTCGGTACAACCCTCGTTTTACCTGCAATGAAGAAGAAGGGTTACTATAGAGAAAGAGTTACTCTACCAACATGTGCAATTTGAACGACCTCTGCCAGTTAATAAAAAGTTATGCCCACTTTGGCATTAATTTCTGTACAACCCTCGTTTTACCTGCAATGAAGAAGAAGGGTTACTATAGAGGAAGAGTTACTCTACCAACATGTGGAATTTGAACGACCTCTGTCAATTAATAAAAAGTTATGCCCACTTTGGCATTAATTTCGGTACAACATTCGTTTTACCTGCAATGAAGAAGAAGGGTTACTATAGAGAAAGAGTTACTCTACCAACATGTGCAATTTGAACGACCTCTGTCAGTTAATAAAAAGTTATGCCCACTTTGGCATTAATTTCGGTACAACTCTCGTTTTACCTGCAATGAAGAAGAAGGGTTACTATAGAGGAAGAGTTACTCTACCAACATGTGCAATTTGAACGACCTCTGTCAATTAATAAAAAGTTATGCCCACTTTGGCATTAATTTCGGTACAACCCTCGTTTTACCTGCAATGAAGAAGAAGGGTTACTATAGAGAAAGAGTTACTCTACCAACATGTGCAATTTGAACGACCTCTGTCAGTTAATAAAAAGTTATGCCCACTTTGGCATTAATTTCGGTACAACCGTCGTTTTACCTGCAATGAAGAAGAAGGGTTACTATAGAGGAAGAGTTACTCTACCAACATGTGCAATTTGAACGACCTCTGTCAATTAATAAAAAGTTATGCCCACTTTGGCATTAATTTCGGTACAACCCTCGTTTTACCTGCAATGAAGAAGAAGGGTTACTATAGAGGAAGAGTTACTCTACCAACATGTGCAATTTGAACGACCTCTGTCAGTTAATAAAAAAGTTATGCCCACTTTTGCATTACTTTCGGTACAACCCTCGTACTTACCTGCAAAAAAGAAGGGTTACTATAGAGAAAGAGTTATTCTACCAACATGTGCAATTTGAACGACCTCTGTCAGTTAATAAAAAGTTATGCCCACTTTGGCATTAATTTCGGTACAACCCTCGTTTTACCTGCAATGAAGAAGAAGGGTTACTATAGAGAAAGAGTTACTCTACCAACATGTGCAATTTGAACGACCTCTGTCAGTTAATAAAAAGTTATGCCCACTTTGGCATTAATTTCGGTACAACCCTCGTTTTACCTGCAATGAAGAAGAAGGGTTACTATAGAGAAAGAGTTACTCTACCAACATGTGCAATTTGAACGACCTCTGCCAGTTAATAAAAAGTTATGCCCACTTTGGCATTAATTTCGGTACAACCCTCGTTTTACCTGCAATGAAGAAGAAGGGTTACTATAGAGGAAGAGTTACTCTACCAACATGTGCAATTTGAACGACCTCTGTCAATTAATAAAAAGTTATGCCCACTTTGGCATTAATTTCGGTACAACCCTCGTTTTACCTGCAATGAAGAAGAAGGGTTACTATAGAGGAAGAGTTACCCTACCAACATGTGCAATTTGAACGACCTCTGTCAGTTAATAAAAAGTTATGCCCACTTTGGCATTAATTTCGGTACAACCCTCGTTTTACCTGCAATGAAGAAGAAGGGTTACTATAGAGGAAGAGTTACTCTACCAACATGTGCAATTTGAACGACCTCTGTCAGTTAATAAAAAAGTTATGCCCACTTTTGCATTACTTTCGGTACAACCCTCGTACTTACCTGCAAAAAAGAAGGGTTACTATAGAGAAAGAGTTACTCTACCAACATGTGCAATTTGAACGACCTCTGTCAGTTAATAAAAAGTTATGCCCACTTTGGCATTAATTTCGGTACAACCCTCGTTTTACCTGCAATGAAGAAGAAGGGTTACTATAGAGAAAGAGTTACTCTACCAACATGTGCAATTTGAACGACCTCTGTCAATTAATAAAAAGTTATGCCCACTTTGGCATTAATTTCGGTACAACCCTCGTTTTACCTGCAATGAAGAAGAAGGGTTACTATAGAGGAAGAGTTACCCTACCAACATGTGCAATTTGAACGACCTCTGTCAGTTAATAAAAAGTTATGCCCACTTTGGCATTAATTTCGGTACAACCCTCGTTTTACCTGCAATGAAGAAGAAGGGTTACTATAGAGGAAGAGTTACTCTACCAACATGTGCAATTTGAACGACCTCTGTCAGTTAATAAAAAAGTTATGCCCACTTTTGCATTACTTTCGGTACAACCCTCGTACTTACCTGCAAAAAAGAAGGGTTACTATAGAGAAAGAGTTACTCTACCAACATGTGCAATTTGAACGACCTCTGTCAGTTAATAAAAAGTTATGCCCACTTTGGCATTAATTTCGGTACAACCCTCGTTTTACCTGCAATGAAGAAGAAGGGTTACTATAGAGAAAGAGTTACTCTACCAACATGTGCAATTTGAACGACCTCTGTCAGTTAATAAAAAGTTATGCCCACTTTGGCATTAATTTCGGTACAACCCTCGTTTTACCTGCAATGAAGAAGAAGGGTTACTATAGAGAAAGAGTTACTCTACCAACATGTGCAATTTGAACGACCTCTGCCAGTTAATAAAACGTTATGCCCACTTTGGCATTAATTTCTGTACAACCCTCGTTTTACCTGCAATGAAGAAGAAGGGTTACTATAGAGGAAGAGTTACTCTACCAACATGTGGAATTTGAACGACCTCTGTCAATTAATAAAAAGTTATGCCCACTTTGGCATTAATTTCGGTACAACCCTCGTTTTACCTGCAATGAAGAAGAAGGGTTACTATAGAGAAAGAGTTACTCTACCAACATGTGCAATTTGAACGACCTCTGTCAGTTAATAAAAAGTTATGCCCACTTTGGCATTAATTTCGGTACAACCCTCGTTTTACCTGCAATGAAGAAGAAGGGTTACTATAGAGGAAGAGTTACTCTACCAACATGTGCAATTTGAACGACCTCTGTCAATTAATAAAAAGTTATGCCCACTTTGGCATTAATTTCGGTACAACCCTCGTTTTACCTGCAATGAAGAAGAAGGGTTACTATAGAGAAAGAGTTACTCTACCAACATGTGCAATTTGAACGACCTCTGTCAGTTAATAAAAAGTTATGCCCACTTTGGCATTAATTTCGGTACAACCCTCGTTTTACCTGCAATGAAGAAGAAGGGTTACTATAGAGGAAGAGTTACTCTACCAACATGTGCAATTTGAACGACCTCTGTCAATTAATAAAAAGTTATGCCCACTTTGGCATTAATTTCGGTACAACCCTCGTTTTACCTGCAATGAAGAAGAAGGGTTACTATAGAGGAAGAGTTACTCTACCAACATGTGCAATTTGAACGACCTCTGTCAGTTAATAAAAAAGTTATGCCCACTTTTGCATTACTTTCGGTACAACCCTCGTACTTACCTGCAAAAAAGAAGGGTTACTATAGAGAAAGAGTTATTCTACCAACATGTGCAATTTGAACGACCTCTGTCAGTTAATAAAAAGTTATGCCCACTTTGGCATTAATTTCGGTACAACCCTCGTTTTACCTGCAATGAAGAAGAAGGGTTACTATAGAGAAAGAGTTACTCTACCAACATGTGCAATTTGAACGACCTCTGTCAGTTAATAAAAAGTTATGCCCACTTTGGCATTAATTTCGGTACAACCCTCGTTTTACCTGCAATGAAGAAGAAGGGTTACTATAGAGGAAAGAGTTACTCTACCAACATGTGCAATTTGAACGACCTCTGTCAGTTAATAAAAAGTTATGCCCACTTTGGCATTAATTTCGGTACAACCCTCGTTTTACCTGCAATGAAGAAGAAGGGTTACTATAGAGGAAGAGTTACTCTACCAACATGTGCAATTTGAACGACCTCTGTCAGTTAATAAAAAGTTATGCCCACTTTGGCATTAATTTCGGTACAACCCTCGTTTTACCTGCAATGAAGAAGAAGGGTTACTATAGAGGAAGAGTTACTCTACCAACATGTGCAATTTGAACGACCTCTGTCAATTAATAAAAAGTTATGCCCACTTTGGCATTAATTTCGGTACAACCCTCGTTTTACCTGCAATGAAGAAGAAGGGTTACTATAGAGGAAGAGTTACTCTACCAACATGTGCAATTTGAACGACCTCTGTCAATTAATAAAAAATTATGCCCACTTTGGCATTAATTTCGGTACAACCCTCGTTTTACCTGCAATGAAGAAGAAGGGTTACTATAGAGAAAGAGTTACTCTACCAACATGTGCAATTTGAACGACCTCTGTCAGTTAATAAAAAGGTTATGCCCACTTTGGCATTAGTTTCGGTACAACCCTCGTATTTACCTGCAATGAAGAAGAAGGGTTACTATAGAGGAAGAGTTACTCTACCAACATGTGCAATTTGAACGACCTCTGTCAGTTAATAAAAAGGTTATGCCCACTTTTGCATTACTTTCGGTACAACCCTCGTATTTACCTGCAAGAAGAAGAAGGGTTACTATAGAGGAAGAGTTACTCTACCAACATGTGCAATTTGAACGACCTCTGTCAGTTAATAAAAAGTTATGCCCACTTTGGCATTACTTTCGGTACAACCCTCGTTTTACCTGCAATGAAGAAGAAGGGTTACTATAGAGGAAAGAGTTATTCTACCAACATGTGCAATTTGAACGACCTCTGTCAGTTAATAAAAAGTTATGCCCACTTTGGCATTAATTTCGGTACAACCCTCGTTTTACCTGCAATGAAGAAGAAGGGTTACTATAGAGGAAGAGTTATTCTACCAACATGTGCAATTTGAACGACCTCTGTCAATTAATAAAAAGTTATGCCCACTTTGGCATTAATTTCGGTACAACCCTCGTTTTACCTGCAATGAAGAAGAAGGGTTACTATAGAGAAAGAGTTACTCTACCAACATGTGCAATTTGAACGACCTCTGTCAGTTAATAAAAAGTTATGCCCACTTTGGCATTAATTTCGGTACAACCCTCGTTTTACCTGCAATGAAGAAGAAGGGTTACTATAGAGGAAGAGTTACTCTACCAACATGTGCAATTTGAACGACCTCTGTCAATTAATAAAAAGGTTATGCCCACTTTGGCATTAATTTCGGTACAACCCTCGTATTTACCTGCAAGAAGAAGAAGGGTTACTATAGAGGAAGAGTTACTCTACCAACATGTGCAATTTGAACGACCTTTGTCAGTTAATAAAAAGTTATGCCCACTTTTGAATTACTTTCGGTACAACCCTCGTATTTACCTGAAAGAAGAAGAAGGGTTACTATAGAGGAAGAGTTACTCTACCAACATGTGCAATTTGAACGACCTTTGTCAGTTAATAAAAAGTTATGCCCACTTTTGCATTACTTTCGGTACAACCCTCGTATTTTAAGCTAAAGAAAGTCTGCTATTTGGTAGATAAAAATTTGTTCAATTTCTTTGTGTTCAGGAGCAAACATGCCCGAAAGGACTGCATTTATTGTTCAGTACATCCAGGTGATTAATACGACTGCGCGTCAGGGACGCTTTAACGTAATAAAAGTTTCTTCATACTATTTAATTATCTGTTGCTGATCTGCTTGTAAATTTTCAATGCGGTTAGTGCAGTTTACACGCATACACACGAGCATGCATTATAATAAAGGTTACACGTATGCGTATATCACTAATTGTGCAATTGTTTACGTAGCAATAAAAAATCACAAAAAGTAGGCTAGAACTATAAGAATTTTGCAGAATTTATATGAACAGCGAAATTGTTAAAGCTATATTTGCATAAAAACATGGATGAAAGTGGGAAGTTAATCACTTCTTCGTGATGAAGGAAGTAAACAAAAATTGAATTTTTATTTGGAATAAGTGATAAGCATGCATTGTGAAAGTATAAATCAGCACTTCAATAGGATAATTATCGGCCACACTAAGCAGTCCGAATAAAAGGACTCACACTCTAGTTTGAGATATTTCATTCCGACCTGCATATTTAAAAATCATTAAGTTTACCTCCTCTAGGAAGAAGACAATACACAGAAATAATGGAGAAATAATGAAATAATGGAGATTTCGCAGCTGTTGCTTGTAAGATGAGATTAAATAATTTAGTGTGATTTTTCTGATGAAGAAAATGTTCTAAGACCGTGAAAAGAGGCCGATTTATTAATAAATAAATAAATCCAGAAGTTCCTTCGTTTTCTTTTCTTTTTGTTGTTGTTGTTCTTGCTTTTTCTTTTTTTCACTGGAGCAGTCCTTCCACCCCCATAGTAACTTTCTGAATCTCTCCCATTCTATGACCACAGAAAAGAATTTAAGTGATAAGAAATTGCCCATTTTGTTTCTTTTCCCAATAACATTTTTTTTTTTTTGACGTAGGACTACGTCTAACTCCGCGGATTGTATGACGCGACTTACGGCCATCAGCCTGCGACAAAAACAGGTGACAATTTAAATTATTATAACTCTAAAAATACGTGCCGCACACTAATCGTGTTAGCATAGTCGTTAACAGCATCAAGTGAATTTTGCGTTCTGCGCAATATATCGTGCGCGCGACGTTCCCCTCGCTCCCTGTGCGCGGGATAGGTGATGCCATATTTCTGGGTGTGCCACAGCATTTGTCTCAATCTATATCGGCAAACCGTGAGCGTAACACGACTGTGCGTGGTAACGTTTTAAAGCTCTCGACGAGATCTATTCGAATGCACAAAGAACATTTCTCAGTGGTTTGAACTAAACATTTAAAAAATTGTTTTCTTGTGAACCGGCAAACACTTTTGAAAATATCGCGGTTTATCTGGAACAACCGTGAGTGCAAACCGACTGTGTGTGGTAGTAAACGGTAAAAATACCCCCGGAGAAAATACCCCTAAAAACTGAAAAGCGGCAAAAATACCCCCGGACGAAATACCCCTAAAACAAACGGTTCACTGTAAACTGCCACACAGGAACACTTATTTGTGACAGTGTTCCGGTGTGGCAATTTACTGGGGCAACCCTGCGACACATCTTTCAGCAACTTGGATACAAAAGTTCAAGGGGCGGGGGGAGGGAGGCTATAAAGATCGGCGTTTTTGGGCCTATATTGAGAACTGAATTGGGAACTCCAAACGAATTTCGAGAAAACGTTCCATGTAAGCCAAGCGAGAATTGTACTTTAATTTCGAGAAATAAATTGATGAAGATCCGAGGTACACTTGGTGGAGGCGGGCGGTTCAACCCCCAACTTCCTTAATTTTAGATTCTGGGCTGCTGGAGTCGGTCAGTGTATACAAGATGTTCCCCTTGAAGCGTCCGCGAAGTCCGTGAGCTAAGGGGGGGGGGGCTTTTCCCAAAAATGTTAAAATAGACGTAGAGTTGTAACCTTGTAAACATTAGAATCATATTCATGCTTTATATAATGATTCTGTACACGACCACGAATTTCCAGAAGGGTGGGGTGAATTCACCCTCCCCCAAGTTTCTAAGAGCGCAGACAAGTGTTCAAATTAAGGGATTTGCTTGCAATTTCTATGCTTCATGTTGTGTGTAGTGGCAGACTATGTATGCCTTCCTTCCTCCCCAGAAATTTGGTGAAGCCTGTGAAAGGGATACGAGGTGCTTGGTTTGGACAGCTCTACCGCCAACTTCCGTAATTTTATATTCTGGACCTCTAGATTCAAGTCAGTGTATCCTCGATGTTACTCCTGAAGAGCTCTTACAAACGGATGTGGGGGGGGGTACTTACCCCATTCTCCTGAAAATTCGTGGTTGTGTACTGAATCATTATATAAGGCATGGTACTAATGAAATGTAAGATGCACCTCAACACTAAACTCGAACGTAGCAAGCTCATAAGACAAACAAAATGTATTGACATAACCAACCTTAAAAAACACCATAATACCTTCAAGTTGGAACTGAAGAATAGATTCTCTGCTTTAGAAAGCCTAACATCGGAAGAAGTGGATATTTCTGAAGTTAACAGAAAAGTAACCAAAGCTCTTATGGAAACAGCAACAAAATTCGCTGGGTCTAAGAACAAGTTGCATGCGAACAAATTATCAGGAAAAACCAAAATGTTGATGTAAAAAAGAAGAGCGATGAGGACAACTAAAGAAGATGTGACTTCCGAAGTGGAATATATAGAGCTATGCAAGACAGTACGAAAAAGTATCACTGAAGACTTAAGGAAATTCAACTGTGAAGTAGTGAGGAAAGCAATTGAAAACAACCAAAGCCTAAAGATAGCAAAGGGACATCTCAGTAAGGGAAGAAAACAGATTATGGCTCTGAAAAAAGAAGATGGTTCTGTAACAAGAAATAGAGGCGAAATCTTGACAAGAGTGAAAGATTTTTACTCCAAGTTATATGAAAGGGATGATACATGTACTCTAGACATCATGAAAGGTACCAGTTCCAGAGTTCTTCCAGTCCTCCCAGCAGAAGTTGCACATGCAATCAAGAACATGAAGCGAGGAAAAGCTCCAGGAGAAGATGGAATTACTGTAGACATCATACAAGAAGCAAGTGGAGAAATCGAAACAGTACTCGCTCAAATTTTCACTCGATGCCTTAATGAAGGGAAGATTCCCGAGGATTGGAACAACGCTACAATGATCCTGCTACATAAAAAAGGTGACATTGAGGATCTCAGGAACTACAGACCTATCAGCCTCCTATCAGTGGTTTATAAAATCTTCACTAAATTTCTTTCACACCGCTTGAAGGTCACACTGGACATGGCTCAACCGAGAGAACAAGCTGGATTCAGGAGTGGCTACAGCAGTATAGATCATATCCACGTACTGAGAGAACTAATTGAAAGAGCGAGGGAATATGAACTTCCATTGTGCATGGCTTTTATCGATTATGAAAAAGCCTTTGATTCGGTGAAACCATCAGCAGTTACAATGGCTCTGAAATCCTGCGGTATTGAAGATGCATACATTAATATTTTTAATAACATCTATGAAAATGCAAGTGCAAAGATTCGGCTGTTTGAAAATACAACACACATAAAAACTGGAAAGGGAGTGAGACAAGGTGACACCATATCTCCGAAGCTCTTTAATGCCACATTGGAAAATATCTTTCAATCACTGAACTGGGAAAACAAAGGGATAAAGATTAATGGAGATTATCTAACCCACCTTCGTTTTGCTGATGACGTAGTCATTTTTGCAACTACCCCATCAGAGCTGCAGGGTATGATCCAGGAACTTGCTGACAAGAGTAAAGAAGTTGGATTAAAAATGAACTTTCAGAAGACAAAAGTGATGCTCAATGCTTCACAAGAAATGAAGATTTATCGATTGATGGAAAAAAGCTGGAGATAACAGACACGTACGTTTACCTTGGACAACAGATATCAAGTGAGGGTCACATTGATGAAGAAATTAATCGGCGTACAAAACTTGCCTGTAGAGATTTTGGAAGAAACAGCCTAATTTTCAAGAGCAATATGCCATTATGTCTTAAAAGAAAAGTGTTTGATCAATTCATCCTTGCAGTGCTTACGTATGGTGCAGAGACGTGGACCTTAACTAAAAGAGACATACAAGGCTGCAGACAACTCAAAGAGCATGGAGAGGTGCTTGCTTGGAGTAACCAGGAGAGATAAGAAGAGGAACTCGTGGATCCGAAAAATGACAAGAGTGGAAGACATCATGATCAGAGTAAAATCCCTGAAATGGCAATGGGCTGGACATACTGTCAGAAGGACAGACCATCGATAGACAGTTGAAATTTTAGATTTGATTCCAAGAGACAGGTAAAAACCCAGAAGAAGACCACGTGGGAGATGGGTGGATGAAATTCGAAAGTATGCAGGAGTGACCTGGAGGCGACTGGCACAAGACAGAACGTTGTGGAGGAAACTTGGGGAGACCTTGATTCAGCAGTGGATTGATAATGGTTGACAATGATGATGACTAATGTTTACAGCTCTACGTCCACTTTAACATTTGGGAGGAAAGCCCCCCCCCCCCCCCCCCACCACCACCACCACCAAAGCTCACGGACCCCGCGGACGTTTCAAGGGGAATATCCTGGATACACTGACAGACTACAGCGGCCCAGAATATAATATTACGGAAGTTGCGGTTAGAGTCACCCCTCCCCCCAACCAAGTGTACCTCGGATCCTCGGCAATTTATTTCTTCAAATTAAAGTGCAATTCTCGCTTGGCTTACATGGAACGTTTTCTCGAAATTCGTTTGGAGTTCCCAATTAAATTCTCAATACAGGCCCAGAAACGCCATCCTTTATAGCTCCCCGCCCCTTTGAACTTTTGTGGCCAAGTTGCTGAAAGATGTGTGGCAGGGTTGCCCCGGTAATTTGCCACACCGAAACACTGTCACACATCAGTGTTCCTGTGTGGCAGTTTACAGTGAACCGTTTGTTCCGGGAGTATTTTCAACGGCGGGGTTTTTTTTTGCGGGGGTATTTTTACCGCTTTTCAGTTTTCAGGAGTATTTTTTCCGGGGATATTTTTTCTAAGGGGTATTTTTACCGCTTTTCGGTTTTCAGGGGTATTTTTTCCGGGTATATTTTTTCTAGGGGTTATTTTTTCCGGGTTTATTTTTTCTAGGGGGTATTTTTACCTACATCCGTCGTTTGCGGAATCGTTTTAAAGCTCTCGACGAAAACATATTGCAGTGGTTTAAACTAAAAATTTTAAAAATTGTTTTCGTGCGAACGGGTTCACATTTTTGACAATGCCACGGAATTCGCAAAATGAAAGCAAGTAAAAATGTAGAAAATCAAAATGAGAGGCAAGAGCAAGCAATGAGAAATGTAAGAAGCCCAAGAAGACAGAGTACCATTTGGGTTAATTCTTGTATCGATCTGCTTTGTGTTCACAATGTATATAGCATTATTTGTAAAAATTATGTAAGCTACTTTTCATACCATAGACCTGTGTTGGCTATAACAAATTAAATAACCGCTTTGAAACCATACTCGACTAGCTCATTTTAACTCTCCGATCTGCAAGTCGTAGTCTTACGTTCCCAACTGACGGCTCAATCAGAACTGAGACTACCTGTGTTTTTTTTTGTGTTTTTTTTTTTGCACTTTTAATCATTTAGGTTTTTTTAAAAAACTACATTATGATATACAAGTACGTGATTTATATTTTTTAAATAAAGTACAGCAATACTGTGATATCACGGTGATTTGTAAGTTAGGTGAACCAACAATAATCAAACTTATCTTTTTCTGCATTTCTTTTATTTGATAACCTACTATTTTACACAAACGCTGCCCAGAGCAGTTTTTCTGAAAACAACAACAACAACTTTACGTTATAGAACAAAACTAAAATCCGATTTACATTCCTCATGGCAAATATGGGAACCATCTGTCAAAACAGCTGTTTTGTGAATCTGTGTAATTTACCTTTCTCTTTACATTCAAGAAGTTCAGAACAAATGCAAAAAATAGCATTAATTCTACTCGTTTTGTAAATAGAAATTTTTTTTAACAGAATTTCTTTGATCTGTCTACCTAACCAATTAGTCACCTATCTTTTTTTTTTTCAAAGAGAAGCATCGATGTTTTGATTTAGAACTCCCATTTTGGAATCAAACAATTTAATTACCATGAAATGAAATTTCGCAAAATCACATTTGATCGATCAACGTGGAAGTCTTTTGGCAAGTAAAATATCGGGTAATTGAAGTATTGGAGCCAAGTTATTTCATTCACAAATATTCATAGTCTCTTTGCATCCGTTGGAGCGTACTTATAAATCCCGTCTAGGCGAAATTGCAATTTCCAATTAAATGGGATGAGGTTTCCAGGAAGGCTGTGGTTGTTTTGAAAGATTGAGCCTCCTTCGCGGAATCTGCTCTGAGGCCTGCTGTTTGGTCAGGGGCCGGAAGGTAACTGGCAATAAACTACACGCTTCCTGGTGCATGCAATTAACAGATGTCAGATCTTTCTCGGGCTTATAGCCAATTTACTCCTTACGACCCTCCTACGAGGCAGGGCCACTAACGGTGAATGTGCTGAGCTGATGCTTCCTAACGGCTGTCTGCAACATTGGATATCCTGGCTCAAATCACCCGCGTGAATTTCAATCTAGTTTATATGGGAATTTTCTGTCACGGTTTTTGACGCCAGAAACGAACATAAAAGGAAAGACGGAATTCTAAAATTGTAATTAATTAGATCTTTACGAAACTGGGGAACGATAGTTTTTGAAAAATTTCCATGGAATCTAAGATTAATAAGTAACCTATTTTAACTAACAAACTCGGAGACTATTTGCAGAGTTGTCAGTTAAAAATCTGTAAGGACATAAGACAAATCGAAATTGCTCATCAGTATCCATGCAATTTAAATATAACGAGGAAAAATTACCCCTATACTAATCACTTATTGAGCAAAGAGAGGCCGACGGCCTCTCTTCACCCTCTTTACGAGACTCGAGACAATTAGTTGTTCGGGCATAGGTACGAGATGATACATTCGATCACCGTGATTTTTTGCATGCGATTAGACATTGTGCATGGTCTTGTTTTGACTCCTTCGGATTCCCGAAATTCCGTGTCAGTGAGGAATTTCAATTAAAACTAGATGGTCTTTTACTTGAACCGTTTCAGGAAAGTCGGCTCACGAATATTAATATAAAAAAATTGTTTGAATTGAAAAACGAAGAAATGAAAAGACTCCATCTGTTAGTTCAACACTTGCTTAATCTATAATAATAAAAGGAAGTTTGTGTGTGTGTGTGTGTGTGTGTGTGTGTGTGTGTGTGTGTCTTTCGCGATACAAAATTAAAAATACGTGGTTCCCGATCTGAGTGTGTCTTTCCGCTTTGTTTACATGCAACATGATCACAATCAACATGATAAATTTCAAGCATTTCTTTTTTAGAATGTTTCGTACTTTTGTTCTGGAAGTCATAAATTCTACGTGTTCGTTTTTTTATAATTTGTTATAATAGGCGCCTCAATGAGCTTAGATTTTTCAATAGCTTCGCTTAAAATCTGCCAACTGTACCCGAGTTATTGGTTACTATTGGAGGCTTGTCCTTGTACACTGAGTACATTGTGTCTTAAATATCCGTTTATTAGGCGTAAGATAAACTGAGTAATTGCCGAGCTTTCGTTCTCCTAAGGAAGGCTTATTGTGAACTATACATTGGAGCAGGATTCAAGAGAGAGAGAGAGAGAGAGAGAGAGAGAGAGAGAGAGAGAGATATTCAAGATATTCTATCTTGAACTCTGCTCCAACCTACAGCCGGGTTCAAGATAGGTATCAGTAAGATTCAAGGTAGGTGAAGCAAGATTCATAATAGAGAGATATTCAAGATTTTCTACCTGGAACCTGCTACAACGTATAGCAGGATTCAGGGCCGGATCAAGGTCTTAGTGAGCCCCTAGGCTAAACATCTCAGTGGATGACCAAGGCATCTGAGTGGGCCTCCGAAGAACTTATGACGGACAATCACTATTGAAGTCCGTTAAAACGCGAAACTCTAGCAATATGCTTGTGATCATTAACGCGTTGTGCATTCTTCAGACTAATAAATTACAGGCAGAGTGTCATAAAAAGTCACTGTATTTTTCACTGTTCTCACAAGAGCATGAGTTAATAGCTTAAGATTCCTCGATTTTGTCCTGAAGGTTTTAATAATTTAGCTTTGTATGCTTTTCTTGGTACATCATTTTTGTTATGCAATGTAAAGTCACAGTGGATTTCACCCCTAACGCTTTGAACTGACGAGTCAAGGTACATAGTATACCAGTCAGGTGGTCGATCTTGGATTGTAGACCTATGTAAAACTGCCCTTTGGACTGACGAGTCATGGTACACAGTATACCAGTCAGGAGGTCGATCTTGGACTGTAGACCTATGTAAAACTCTGCTTTGGACTGACAAGTAATGGTACATAGGATACCAGTCAGGTGGTCGATCTTGGATTGTAGAACTATGTAAAACTGCTCTTTGGACTGACGAGTTATGGTACACAGTATACCAGTCAGGAGGTCGATCTTGCAGTGTAGACCTTTGCAAAACTCTGCTTTGTACTGACAATTCATGGCACATAGGATATCAGTCAGGTGGTCGATCTTGGTTTGCAGACCTATGTAAAACTGCTCTTTGGACTGACGAGTCATGGTACACAGGATACCAGTCAGGTGGTCGATCTCGGATTGTAGACCTATGTAAAACTGCTCTTTGGACGGACGAGTCATGGTACACAGGATACCAGTCAGGTGGTCGATCTTGGACTGCAGATCTATGTAAAACTGCTCTTTGGACTGACGAGTCATGATATACAGGATACAAGTCAGGTGGTCGATCCCGGATTGTAGCCCTATGTAAATCTGCTCTTTGGTTAAGTAGTTAGTTAGTTGATTTTTATGTCGCAAGGGCCATGTTTGGCCAAAGAGCGCTAAACACAGGACCATGATAGAAGAGTTTTAAAAAGGGTGTGATATTTAAGAGCAGGCTGATTTGGTAAAATTTGAAAAAGATTTTACCAAATCAGCCTGCTCTTAAATATCAAGCTAGATAAGTTTTAAAAAGTCAATTTGTTTTAAAAAAGAAAAAAACTGCGAAAGTATCGTAGTGGTCGCCTAAGAGTTTCTGAAGCGTAGGGTGCGCCGTCGTCCAGCAAATGAGAATAAAAATAATGAGAACGATGATGACGAAAACGAACACAACTACATAAAACATGAACGACAGTGAGTAGGCAGTCGCACGTCTCACACATCGGCAACCTACAACAACTGAGGCGGGTGCGTGGCAAGATAACAACAAAAAGCAAAAATGGGAAAAGCATTAAACACAAGCGACGGCTCGGGCCATGGGGTCGCCGCTTCCCATCAGCTGGATGAGCAGTGTCCCTGCGGTGATTGTATCGTACAAAGACGAAAAGACAAATGGTCTGGCACAAAGTCAGCTCGGGCCGTGGGAGCGCTACTCCCCAAATAACTGGAAAACCAGTTATCCCCGTGCGGGGTCTGCTCGTTGGACCGGCGAGTCTTGGTACATAGCATGCCAGTCTGGTGGTCGATCTTGGACTGATAGACTTGTGTAAAACTGTGCTTTGAACTGATAAGTCATGGTACATAGTATAAGAGTATACCAGTCTGGTGGTCGATCTTGGAGTGTAGACCTATGTAAAACTGTGCTTTAGACTGATGAGTCACTGTACACAGCCTACCTGTCTGATGGTCGTTCTTGGGTGTAGCGGATGTCGGGAGAATAACACCTTCGGAGTGTATCGTCCCAATAGTTTGATGGAGGCCCTTGATGGTATGGAACTGTTTCTTTGTGGTTCATCTGGAGCCCATTAGTCATTTTGGACTAAACCATGAACCCAACAAACAGAGCTGAACTGAAAACTGCTTTGAAGCCGAATGGCGAAACATTTGGGCGGATATTTAAAACAAGTTAGTAAAACCATGCAATGCATTGAATTATGATACGCTTTCCAACATACCAGAAATCATTATTCAAGTTATGAAGATAATGGCTGTGGAATAAATCTCGGTCCCGTGCCCTGATCTTTGATCCCATTTCGATGATATTCAACAGAACTGGTTCAGTATACCTCCGAAATAACATGGTAACGTTTTGTCTCAATTGAAGCATTTTTGCGTAAGTTATGATGCATAAGGGATATGGAATAGATCCCGCTCCTGTGTCCTAACCTTTGACCCCATTTCGTTCACTTTCAACATGGTTCCTTCCCAGGTGTTCCCCTACCACATGCTAAAATGTCAAAGAAATCGAACTATTTTTACGCGAGTTATCGTGCGGAAGGGCATAAGCACAGAACGCGTGACGTAATGAGGCAGATGGAAATCGCGACCATCTGCTCGCAAGAGTGTGACGTCATAAAACCTTAATGGGATCCACACACAACGTTTGACGTAATTACACAGATGGCGTGACCGCGCGCCAACATCTAATGGAACGACGCCATGACACTAAAAACATGGTAATTCGGGTGGTTGTTTAACTCACTAAACGGATTTTCCTAAAGTCGAGATAAAGCTAAATCGATTTCTAGTACCAGAAAACCGTAGGTTTATGCCCTACATCAAAATCCTTAGAGCTGTTTTCAAAATAAAATTTACATACATACAAGAATTGCTCCTTTAATAGTATGGGATAAGGGCGATGGAATGGATCCCGATCCTATGTCTTGACCTTTGACCTCATTTCGTCCATTTTCAATAGGGTTCGTCCCCAGGTGGTCCTTCACCACATACTAAAATTTCATTGAAATCGAACCCTTTTTACGTACGTTATGACGTATGAGGGCAATGGAATGCATCCCGTTCCTATGTCCTGACCTTTGACCCCAATTCACCCAGTTTCAACAGGGTTTCTTTTCATGTGGTCCCCTACGACATACTAAAATTTCATCGAAATCGAACCGTATTTACGCAAGTTATGACGCATAAGAGCAATGGAAGGGTTCCCGCTCCTATGTCCTGACCTTTGATCCGACTTCAACCATTTTCGTTAGGGTTCGTCCCCAAATGGTCCCCTGCCACATACTACAATATCATCGAAATCGAACCATATTTACGCAAGTTACGACGCATAAGGGCAATGGAAATGGAATGGATCCCGCTCCTGTGTCGTGGCCTTTGACCTCACTTCACCCAATTTCAGTAGGGTTAGTCCCCAGGTGGTCCCCTACCACATACTAAAATTTCATCGAATTTGAACTATTTTTATGCGAGTTATCGTGTGGTCAGACAGACGGACGGACAGACTGACAAAACCGGAGCATATACGCTTCTTCGACCTACGATTGGAAAGCGTAAAAAAAAAAAGAGAAAATAAAAAAATGGCAGAGTATATTCCACAAAGACTAGAGAAATTAAAAGAAGCTCTGTGTCTTCTTTTATTTCAATTTCATTATGAATTTCAGATTGTTTGAGTGGAAAATGGTCAACGCAGTTCTGGTATTAAAAATATGTTATTGTGTTATATAATGATTTAGAATCAAGGTGTTTGAAAATAAAGTGTGGAGTTACTTAAATAGTATAACTATACTAGATATCCGAAATTTCTTGGTGTAGAATAGAAATAAAAGTTTCCAAGATTTAGCACATCAACCACATGGCTTTTTCAAGGAAGGTAGACTGAAAAAGCCATGTGGTTGATGTGCGAAAGCTTGGAAACTTTGATTTCTATTCTTCACCAAGAAATTTCGGATATCTAGTATAGTTATACTATTTAAGTACAGTTGGTGTATAGTTCCTTGTTATTTAATTAAAGTGTGGAAATTTGTCTTTATGCGTTTGTTATTGATTGTTATTAATTACATCCTCATTTTGTTACGTATTATGTGTTTACTTCATAAACGTCTCACTGTAAGATTCTGGTAAGAATGGTTAATAATGATGATCATGATTTTGTGTTAAATGGTAGTATTTTAAGAATTAATTCGTACACTCGATGTGGATGAGGAACACCAAACAGAAGTCATCGCTCTTTCCACGGTAATAAGTTAGTCACGGAAAAATTATCATCGACCACCACCGGGTTTGGCAGTTAATCACATGTGACGCTGTGGTGCAGTGGTAGCATGTCCGGCGCGTAACTGGAAGACCCTGGGTTCGATTCCCGGTGGCGGCCGATGAGAATTTTTCCGTGACTCACTTATAACCGTGGAAAGAGCGCGATGACTTCTGTTTGGAGTATTTTAAGGGTAAAGAAACAGAAAACTAAATGTGAAAGAAAAAACCATATGTATATTCCAATAAAAAAAATATGAAGGACAATGCGGATAGCCCTATTGGCATTATTAGAAACTTAAAGTAGTTTTAATAGATTTGACACTTTGGTCAAAAGACATGATGTTACACCCCGAAAATTGGATGTCATGTTTCTTACTTTATTTTTTACTAAGTTTAATTATTTATATTAAAGTTTTTTTTTAAGAAGGGAAAGGGTAGGTATGTTTAGATGTAAGGAGTCTAGGCAAGTACTTACACCTAGTGAAATCGAATTTCTGCGCCAGTATTCAGGAAAACTCGTGTTTCATCGAACAAAGAACATCTGTAATTTACAGCAGGCCAATTAAATGCTTATTTCTCTGAAGCCAGGTAAGTTTGTGCAGCAGTGCTTGAACATGAGACTTTAAGAAAACCATTGAGAGTTATGAAAATCCGGTAGAGCACATTTTACACCGGCGGGAACTAAAGTGGCTTCTTAATCACGCCTGGGTGTCTGGGTAACGTCTCGACGCTGCACAAAATTAAAGCTTCTGAGTGTAATCATTTACGCGATTTGCGAATTATGGGATACGTTTCTGTTTGGGTGTCTCAGAAATTTCCTCATCTGTTTAAGAGAACAATAGTTTTACCGATATCAACACTATATCTAATAAAACTGAAGCCTATTATGCTAAAACATGCATTAACGCCAGCTTTGAGCAGGTCGTCTCTAAACCGGCTGAAATATTAAAACATAGAGAAATTTTATTTGCGCATAATTTAATAATGAGATACTTACGATTTCGTCTGCGGTTTTGTAATAAAACTTACAGAGTGATTCGATGGGTGTATTAAGATGAAACTGATATCCATGTTTTCAGTTTCGCAGTTTTTATTCATTTGCCTTCTTTTACGCATTCCAACCGTAGGTTGAAGAAGGGTATATGCTCCAGCTCTGTCCGTCTGTCTGTCTGTTTGTCCGTCCGCACGATAACTCGGGTAAAAATGGTTCGATTTAGATGAAATTTTAGTATGTGGTAGGGGACAACTTCGGAAGGAACATTATTGAAAATGGGCGAATGGGGTCAAAGGTCAGGACATAGGAGGGGATCCATTCTATTGCCCTTATGCGTCATAACTTTCGCAGAAATGTTTCGATTGCTACAAAACTTCATCATGTTGTTCCGGAGGTATACTGAACGAATTATGTTCAATATCATCAAAATGGGGTTAAAAATCAGTGCACAGGAGCAAAATTTATTCCACGGACATTATCCTCATAACATGACTAAAAATGTTTCTATTGCGATAAAACTTTATCATGTTGTTCCGGAGTTATACTGAACCGGTTCTGTAGAATATCATTGAAATGGGGTCAAAGGTCAGGGCACAGGAGTGAGATTTATTCCACGGCCATTAACTTCATAACTTGCGTAAAAATGATTTGATTGCGATAAAACTTATCATGTTGTTCCGGAGTTATACTGAACCGGTTCTGTAGAATATCATTGAAATGGGGTCAAAGGTCAAGGCACAGGCGCGAGATTTATTCCACAGCCATTATCCTCATAACTTGATTAAGAATGCTTCTATTGCGACAAATCTTTAGTATGTTGTTCCGGAGGTATACTGAACGAATTCTGTTTAATATCTTCGAAATGGGGTTAAAGGTCAGAGCACAGGAGCAAGATTTATTCCACAGACATTATCTTCATAACTTGACTGAAAATGTTTCTATTACGAAAAAACTTTATCATGCTGTTCCGAAGGCATACTGAACCGGTTTTGTTGAATATCATTGAAATGGGGTCAAAGGTCAGGGCACAGGAGCGAGATTTATTCCAAAGCCATCATCCTTATAACTTGAGTAATGATTTCTGGTATGTTGGAAAGCGTGTCATAATCAATGCGTTGCATGATTTTACTAACTTGTTATTTCTTAAAGGCACTGTGAAAATACAAGTTTGTCCGCGACGAACATCAAACCCGTGTCCCCTCACTCCGGAGTAAGTCGCTCTCCCAACTGAGCTACGCAGACTGAATGCCTCGCTGCAGATTTGTGGTCTAGACACATGCTCTCACCTCTGTAGTACGTCACAGCACTTAATGCTAAGCACGATTCTACTCAGTTTTAGACTAATTTGGACCATCAGCGCCGCACGAAAGCCTTCGCAGTTTTTTATCACTTTTGGCTTGGTATACATTTTTTTCTTGCAGTTATTTCTATCTCATCTAACCATCTCTGTCAGCGTCTATTTCATTTTCTTTCTTTTTTTCTTCAGTTCTCTTTTTCAAGGTGCTATATACAATCGATAGGCTAAACATCAGGGACAGGAGTGATGGGTTGTTAATCTGGGCATCCCCGAGCAGTGGGGAACAGACCCAAACCGAGCGCAGGAGATAATTATAGTTCTTATCACCAGGCGATAAACACGTGCAAAACAGGGATTCCCAGCAGTGTATCGCAATCGACGAAAATGGGTAAACGTGGTGATATGAGAGAATTTGATCGCGGACGCAATATCGGCGCAAGACAGATAGGTCATTCATTCTGTTGCCCAAGAGGTAAAAACCCTAGGGTTTCAGGGCAACTCTATCAAGGATGTACCGCGAGTATACCATCGACGAATGTACCATCGCCCAGAGAGCAAGCGGTGGCCGTCCACATCCCATTAATGACCGGCGGCGACGTAGACTATCCAGACCGACCGCGGAGCAAAGGCGGCGGAAATCACATCCTGGTTAAATCCCAAACAGCGTCAGCGAGCGAACAGTCGCTCTGTACACCCTAGGCTACGAGCGCCGACGCTCTTACTCATGTTCCACTGCCCACCGCTCGTCATCGGACATTACTACGCCACGCCTGGCACCGGAATCTTCAAACCTGGACCTCTGCAGAGTGGCGCCGGGTAGTGAGGCCAGATGAATCCCGATTTCAGATGTACCGAGCTAACGGGAGGGTGCGGGTGTGGCTTCAGCAGCATGAGGCCATGGGCCCATCGTGCCAAGTTGGCTGTGTTAAAGACGGTGGTGGCTTTGTGATGGTTTGGGGAGCCTTCTCATGGAACACATTATGTCCCCTTAGTCTGTCTGGATAGGTCCTTAACCGCTACGCGATACCAAATGTGGTGAATAATCACCTACACGCTTTCATGGCCTTCGCGCATCCTGCGGCCGATGGTCTGTTTCATCACGACAGAGTGCCCTGTTTCATCACGACAATGTGCCTCGTTTCATCACGACATTGTGCCCTGTTTCATCACGACAATGTGCCCTGTTTCATCACGACGATGTGCCGCCCCACCGGGTAGCAACCATTAAGGCATGGCTCGAGGAACACTCATCTGAGTTTGAAACCATCCAATGGCCCGCAAGATTCCCGGATTTAAACCCTGTTGAAGCTGTCTGGGATGTCGTGGAGCGGAACATCCTGGACTGACGTCACAGGTCAAGTTGCGGACAATGCTGCAACAGGCATGGCTAGCATTGCATCTGGAAACCTTCTGGAATTTGACAGAGTCGATGCCTTGGCATGTACAGGCTGTTATTCACGCTACAGGAGGACCAACACGCTATTAGGTAAGCATCTCTAATGCTTTGTCCATTGAGTTTAGTCATCTTATGTGAAAATCTCCTGTCCTCCCTTTGAGCTAGGTGACATTCCCATTTCAATTTTATACTTAATTATCATTTCTTTTTTCAGTTTCTTGTTTTATTCAGTAATTTCCGTATAGTATTATTTAAACTTATACTTAGCATTGTTCTTTCTGACTTTTTTTGTGTAAGTTGCGTTTTGAGTGAAAATGATTCTTTTACATTTAGTGTCCACGTCTCTTCAGCGTATGCCAAGTCTTACTCTGTGACGTGCCTGCCCAGCAGGACGCACTAAGACATAAAGACAGATAGCAGCGATTACGAACATCCGCGTAGCTCAATTGGTAGAGCGACTTATTCCGGAAACAGGGGACCCTGGTTCGTGTCCCGGCGTGCACAAAAATAACGGAGAAATTTACTTCCTTATAACTCAAAAAGTCTTCCTTTCGAGGAAAACAGGAATATTGTAACTAAATGTATCATTTAATTTTCCTAAAGTACTATGAATATAAAATATCTTTCTCATTTTCCAGTTTTTCGTTACTTTACTTTATTTATCCAAGTTTCTTGAAGGAACTTAGTTCTTTTATAGTTTTCTCCTTCCTGGTGGTAATTGTATCTTCAGTTACTTTCTCACTAGATTTTCTTCTCTCCTGTACATTTTTTCAGTTACTTTCTCACCCGAATTTCTGTTCCTTTCTTCATTTCTTCAGATACTTTCTCACCCGAATTTCTTATATGCTGTTCATTTCTTCAGTTATTTCCTCACCAGATTTTTCTCTTCTGTTCATTTCTTCAGTTACTTGCTCTCTTCATTTCTTCAGTTATTTTCTGACCATATTTTTCTTTTCTGTTCATTTTTTTAATTACTTCCTCTCTTCATTTCTTCAGTTACTTCCTCTCTTCATTTATTCAGTTACTTTCTCTCAAAATTTCTTATATCTTGTTCATTTTTTCAATTTCTTTAATTTTCTTCTTTTTTGTTTATTTCTTCATTTTCTCACCAGATTTTTTTCTCTTTTTGTTTCTTTTTCAGATAATTTCTTGCCCGAATTTCTGCTCTTCGTTAAGAAATGTTTTGTAATTTCTCACCCGAAGAGCAGAGCAGGCAGAAATTCAGAGTGGATTCCTGCCTGCTCTGCTCTTCTCTTCATTTCTTCAGTTACTTTCTTCATTTTTTCAGTTACTTTCTCTCAAAGTTTTTTCTATGCTGTTCATTTCTTCAGTTACTTCACACCAGATTTTTTCTCTTCTGTTAAATTTTTCAGTTACTTCCTCTCTTCATTTCTTCAGTTACTTTCTCTCAAAATTTCTTATATCTTGTTCATCTTTCCAATTTCTTTAATTTTCTTCTTTCTTGTTTATTTCTTCATTTTCTCACCAGATTTTTTCTCTTCTGTTTCTTTTTCAGATAATTTGTTGCCTGAATTTCTGCTCTTCGTTGAGAAGTTTTGCATAATTTTTCACCTGAAGAGCAGAGCAGGTAGAAATTCATAGCGAATTTCTGCCTGGTCTGCTCTTCTCTTCATTTCTACAGTTACTTTCTCACCCAAATTTCTTCTACCTTATTTCTTCTATCTTTTCGCTGGGCAATTTTCTCAAATCATTGACGACCAACTGTAGCTTCTCAGTATCCAGCTCGTTGCAGGCTGTTAATAGGATTAAAAATGTTAGGCCCAAATTAGCGGATTTCCCGATGGCTTCACTAGACGTGACCTCGTTATTCCCTAACGTACCGGTGACGATTGCACATGCCATTATCCAGGATAAATTAATTGCACAGGGCATTTGTTCACAGGTACAGATTGATTCCATCATGTATGCGTTACGTTTAATTTTCAAACGGACATATTTTAAATACAACAACAAGTTTAACCGACAGATAGAGGGCTCTATCTGTCGGTTAAACATGTACAATAGCTACAACAGCTGGATGAGAGATCTTCTACAACAGCTGGAGGACAGAGTTATGGAATTTTGTAGTTTAAAACCATCTATGTACATGAGATACATTGATGATATATTTTTGATTTGGCCCTATTCAATACAAGAATTGCATGCATTCGCTGAGGCCTTATCTTCTGTTTATCCAACAATACGTTTCGCAACGGAACTGGAAAATAATAATTCTTTAGCTTTCTTTGACATTCTTGTAACAAGACATCAGTCCTCACATCTACTATTATTTACGGTGTATAGGAAGCCAACTTCTAAGCCTTCCCTAATTCCAAACCCGTCAGCTCACCCCAAAGGTTATAAAATGTCTGTCCTCCGATTTATGCTTAACAGAGCCTACACGCATACCTTCAACCAGAATCTTAGACAAGAGGAAATTAAAGAGGTGTTTCAGATTGCTCTGAACCACGGATATACAGAAATGATGCTTAATAGTATATTGAAACAATTAAACTGGAGGTTCCGATCCCCCTTCAGGGGGACAGAACCACATTCGTAGGTTCAATCGAGTATATACCGCATTTAGTGGGCACCTTAGGAAACATTTGTCGCAGGAACCAGTTAGCTTTTGGAATCAAAACCAACAACATCCTATCCCGTATTAAGAATGACCGCGACGATTTAGGCTTGGACAAAAACAGGGAATTTATTCCATTCCATTGAAACCTCTGGATGACTTAATGGAAAATAGTGTTCATATTGGATCCACAACCAGATCGATTGGAATTCGACTCAAGGAGCATCGATATGATGTAACATGTGGGGATAATAACACGGCCTGATCTAGAATCACAAGTAGAGGAACACACTATCCGGAGTGGTCAGAGGTATCATTCCTGGCAGTTCCTCGATCAAGGTTTAACATTTTATTTAGTGAGAGCCTCTATATTTCGAACGCAGCATACAGATCCTCGAGTTGGGCGTCGGCTACCAAAGCCCATATCGTGCAGGGTACGTTGCACAGTTCGGACGATGACACTTGTTGAGGCTCCAGCAGTGAATTCCGATGGTACCTGCGAGAGTGATGCACGCCTATCGCGTAAAACGATTCTTGGCAGCCGACGATGGTCACGTTCACCCAATGTCTCTTTACGGCCACACTGGTATCGTAGGTTGGAGGTTTTGCCGGAATTCTTGTAGTCACGGTACACCCTTGCAATGAACGTCCGTGAAAATTCGAATTTCGTTTCCACCTCCGAAATATTATGGCCCATCTCACTAGCGCCAACTATGACACCGCGTTGAAAATCGCTTAAATCGTTATTACTTGTCATTCTCATGCCGAAAACAGCTCTTACAGCTGGCAAATGTTCAAATGTAGAGGATTTTAGGAAGGAAGTGTCTGGCCCCAGGCCTTAAGCAACCCTTAGAAATAGGAAGCTAGGAGATTTGGGCTAGAGTGCCCGATAGGAAAGTGACACGGAAGCGAAGTAGAAAGGGGAAGGAAGACGCCCTTATTTATTACCGCGGGGCCAGTACCCGGGGTCCGACGGCTTAACGTGCCCATCCGACGCACGGCGGGTATTTAGTGGATCGAGCATTCGTACCTGCCTGGGATCGAACCTGAGGTCATTTCCGTGGCAGTCACGAACGTTGCCCACTGAGCCACCCGCGGCCTAT
This sequence comes from Macrothele yani, assembly GCA_039090855.1. Lineage (NCBI taxonomy): Eukaryota > Metazoa > Arthropoda > Arachnida > Araneae > Macrothelidae > Macrothele > Macrothele yani. Next base: position 103,492,785 of record CM076991.1, on the reverse strand, counting down.
GAGAGCTGGCAAGGATGTCTATGCCGCCCCGGTGGCGCAGTGGTCTAAGGCGTTGGCCTCTGATCATTCGTCCGAAAGGGGTCCGGGTTCGAATCCCTGTGAGGCATGGATGTTGTGTTTGTCTTACGGCACTGGCTCTCTCCCTTTGCTGGAACCAGTGACCCTAAATTAGGGACGGGCGACTGCTTATAGCCCATTGAGTTGCTCACGGTGGTCGTTAAACCTCCAATCAAAAAAAAAAAAAAAAAAGGATGTCTATCGCTTCATATACGCACTGGCGGAAGCAACCGAGTGCGCGAATAGGTGACGTTGCTATGTATTTTGCATATAAGCTCGTCTGTACCAGTTTTTTGGCACCTCAGTGTATATAGTTGACGTTAACGAAGTCTCCTGTGTCACTCAGATCCGAGGATGGGTCGCACTGACCCGAAAGATCTCATGTAGTTGTTGATAATTTGGTGACGTATTTTTAGCTACTACTCTTGGTATATTAAAGTATTTTAATATCGAGCTGGGGATGTGTCACTGAGTTTTTTAACTATTTAATTTAAAATCGTGCATGGACGGAATTGCCGCATTGACGTTTTATCATGTTCATTTCCTCAGTTATTTTATCGCCAGATTTCCCTCTTTTTTGTTCATTTCTTCAGCTGCTTTCTCACCCGACTTGCCCCCGGTGGAATACCCCAGAACAAACTGTTCACTGTAAACTGCCACACAGTAACACTGATGTGTGGCAGTGTTCCCGTGGGGCAATTTACTGGCAACCCTGCTACACATCTTTCAGCAACTTGGCCACAAAAGTTTAGGGATGGGGGGCTATAAAAATTGCAGTTTTTGGGCCTATATTGAGAACTGAATTCGGAACTCCAAACGAATTTCGAGAAAACTTTCCATGTAAGCCAAGCGAGAATTGTACTTTAATTTGAAGAAATAAATTGCCGAGGATCCGAAGTACACTTGGTTTGGGGAGGCTCTTTCCCTAACTTCCGTAATATTATATTGTGGGCCACTGGAGGTCTGCCAGTGCATCCAGGATGTTCCTCTTGAAGCGGCTGTGAGGTCCGTGATCTTGGGGTGAAATAGACGTAGAGCTGTAAACATTAGTACCATGCTTTATATAATGATTCTGTACACGACCACGAATTTTCAGAAGGGTGAGGGGAATCCACCCACCCAGTTTCTATGAGCTCTTCAGGGGTAACATTGAGGATACACTGACTGACTCCAGATGTCCAGAATATAAATTTACGGAACTTGGGGGTAGAGCACTCCAAATCAAGCACATCGTATCCCTTTTACAGAATTCACCAAATTCCTGGGGGAGTTGGAAAGGGCATAACATAGTCTGCCACTAAACACAACATGAAATTGCGAGCAAGTCCCTTACCTGGAACACTTGTCTGCGCTCTTAGAAACTTGGGGGAGGGTGAATTCACCCCACACTCTTGAAATTTCGTGGTGGTGTAAAGAATGATTATATAAAGCATGGTTCTACACATTGTAATGTTTACAGCTCTACGTCCATTTTAACATTTTGGGGGAAAGCCTCACCCCAGCTCACGGACTTCGCGGACGCTTCAGGGGGAACATTCTGGATGCACGACAGACTCCAGCGGCCCAGAATATAATATTACGGAAGTTGAGGGTAGAGCAACCCCCCCCTGCCTCCCACCACCACCAAATGTATTTCTGATCATCGTCAATTTATTTCTTCAAATTAAAGTACAATTCTCGCTTGGCTTACATAGAACGTTTTCTCGAAATTCGTTTGCAGTTCCAAATTCAGTCCTCAATATATGCCCAGAAACAGCAATCTTTATAGCCCCCCCCCCCTTGGACTTTTGTGGCCAAGTTGCTGAAAGATGTGTGTCAGGGTTGCCGGTAAATTGCCACAACGGAACACTGCCACACATCGGTGTTCCTGTGTTGCAGTTTACAGTGAACCGTTTGTTCCAGGGGTATTTTTAGCGCTTTTTAGTTTTCAGGGGTATTTTCTCCGGGGTTATTTCTACCGTTTACCGTTTTTTGATATTGCCTGCCAGGCTGCTTCTCACTGAATAAAATCTGACAATAAAGAGCAAATTCAAAAAAAAAAAAAAGCGTTTTGTAACTCACAACTATTTAGGGATCTTTTTTTTCCTGTTGGAACCGCATCTTTCTCTGCTCAGAACAATTGTTCACACAGAAAAATGTACTACTGGGGAAAAAAAAACAAAAAAAAACATGAAGTACGTATCACACCTGCATATACATATCAGTTAATAAAACCTGACATTAAGAAAAACTCATAAAAATAATTTCATTCGTACTATTATCTCGAGGGAAATTGTTGCTGATTTTTATTCTTGTCACACCACAAGCACAGAATAGTCTTAATGAGTATTTCCTTGCGTGTGTTTTCTTGGTTTGTGAGCTCTTAAATCGACTTGCCAAAGCACTAAGTCAGAAAGATATTTTGTCTCAATTCATTGCATCGTTTTTCAAATCAATCAAGTGCCAGCATATCAATCAAAAACTAATGGTGGGAAGGGGGGTGCTTTTGGCATGCAAAATACTCGATTAGGTCGAAAGATGGGTAACCAAAGGTCAGAAATGAAACATTGCACTTCGGGATTTGAGGTTAGAAAACTGTTGGGTGTCGTGCAAAGAGTGCCCGAGGCGTCTCTATAGCCGCTGAAAAATTGCATCGTCTGGCCGACCCACTTGGGAGAATTCATTTGGAAAATTTCAGCGGCAGCTGACATTGGTGTGAGCGAAACAGATGATGTTCCCGGAGTGAAAAAAAAAAAAAAAAAAAAAAAAAACGTTTTTTGCTCAAAGATGGCCGTTGTATCGAGGCTTACATATCACTGTCACTAATGCAATTACCTCTTGCAGTGTGTTGGGAGGGGACTCATGTCAGAAAGTAAAGAAGAAGAGTATTGTTGGGATGCAGGGGGAACATCCTCTTGCGTGCTGTCTTGCGCCATTTCGTTTTTAAACACACCTCAGTAAGGCCAAACTTAATGCTATTTGTCCACTGGACGCCGAAGGAAAAGAAGATAAAAAAAAAAAGAAGTCTTCTCAACACAAAACTGCAGACAAATGGGTAGAACCCGCCCCAAATAATAGGCTTACGAAGGAGAAAACAGAAGCCGAGAATAAAGACGACCCTTGTTGTTTAAGGGGGAGAGACCCAGGAGAAAAACGATACAGAGGAAGCAAGGGGACTGGCGCCTCGCTCTCTGTTATCTGTACTCCGCAAATACTAGGAAAAACTCTCCCCAGCAAAGACTGCCAAGTCAACGATAGCTTTTGTGATGCTGGAACCACAGGTCAACGGGTAATCTAGCACTGTGAGAGACAGGGAAGAAGTAAAAGATGGGGAGAAACACAGATTATGATCCCCAGTATGCCCAACACTCCCCCCTTTCCTTCTAACGGCCCAATTACCAATTTTCTAGCTGACTTCAGTTGATGAGATAGAAGAAAAGAACATCAAGAGGGAGCTTCGCTCAACTCCTCCTTCTATTATACGTCTCCCCTTTACGAACCTCCCAGCAGATGGCCACAGAATATTCCTCATGTTCTGAAAATATTATTGGCAGGCTTTTAGAGAAATATCATATGTAAAAATTATTTCTCAGGGAAAATGTTTCTTAATCTTTTTCAACAGGGATGCATTTTTTCGCTGAGACAAGAGGAAGCAACATCCATTAACCTCCGCAAAAGGTTATGTTTTCAAACCCACATGCTCAGCTTTGGGCTTTTAAAAGCATTGAGCGATAACAGGACCATTTGCACATTATTCTGCTAAAGCCATTCAGCGTAACTGTTGTGCAGGTCATATAAATTCACCTAAGGAAAGTATCAAGTTACAACTCATCACAAGAGCGCGAGGAAAATATTTGTTGTGTTGAAAGGTACGCATTACTCTGATATAATGGATGCTTTTAACTTCCAAGAATACACACAATATTTTTTACTTTATAAGCACGACATTTCTCAAACACCACACTGCACGTTTCGTAACATCAAAACCTAATGCTTTGACGATACTTACACGAGAAAGATGCAATATTAATATGTTTAAAATATGTATTATATATCTTGAACTTCAAGTTAAAAGTAAGTACTCACAGCATATAAGTCTTGTATAATCATGCATTTATTCTACGTTTAAAAATGCAATGATCGCAAAAGTGGTCCCGGAAAATATTTATCTATCAGTATGGATAAGATAAAACAATCCGAATAGAAACTAAAGCCAGTGTAAATATTAGTTAACATGTGTAACTTTCGCAAAGTAACCCGGTTTTAAACGGAGCTAGAAAGCATTTTCATGACATGAATGCAATACGCATGTGCTTTCAAGTTTTCCAGGTATCTTTCTATTCACTAAAATACTACTGGGTTTATTAGAAGCACTTTTAAAACCTTTTACAATTTGTCACGAACCTTCAGATAGAGGACCTTTTTAAAAATAATGTCTCTGAATTAACTCAGTTCTATCATTTTTTTTTTTTTGTCTGTGGTTTTAACCTGAACAGCACATATAGGTCATTAAACCCCAAAAACGAGGGTTGTTAAACAAGCAGTTCCCCGCCCTTATTTAGGGCCACTGGTTCCAGGGAAGGTAATGTAAGAGAATTCTGTTGTAAGACCCGTTCGGGTTGGTAAACGGTAAAAATACCCCTGGGAAAAAAATACCCCCGGAGAAAATACCCCCGAAATCTGAAAAGCGGAAAAAATACCCCCGGAAGAAATACCCCCAGAACAAGCGGTTCACTGTAACAGGAACACTGATGTGTGGCAGTGTCCGGTGTGGCAATTTACCGGCAACCCTGCCACATATCTTTCAGCAACTTGGCCACAAAAGTTCAAAGAGGGAGGGGGGTATAAAGATTGCCGTTTCTGGGCCTATATTGAGAACTGAATTGGGAACTCCAAACGAATCTCACGAAAACGTTCCATGTAAGCCAAGCGAGAATTGTACTTTAATTTGAAGAAATAAATTGCCGAGGATCCAAGATACACTTGGAGGGGGGGCTCAACCCCCAACTTCCGTAATATTAGATTCTGGGCCACCGAAGCCTGTCAGTGTATCAAGGCGGTTCCCCTTCAAGCGCCCGCGAGGTACGTGAGCTAGGGGGGGATTCCCCCAAAATGTTAAAATGGACGTAGAGCTGTAAACATTAGAACCATGCTTTACATAATGATTCTGTACACGACCACGAATTTTCAGGAGGGTGGGGTGAATTCACCCTCCCCCAAGTTTCTAAGAGCGCAGACAAGTGTTCAAGGTAAAGGATTTGCTCGTAATTTCTATGCTTCATGTTGTGTTTAATGACAAACTATGTATGCCCTTCGCCCCCTCCCCCAGAAATTTGGTGAAGCCTGTGAAAGGGATACGAGGTGCTTGGTTTGGAGGGCTCTACCCCCAACTTCCGTAATTTTATATTCTGGATCTCTTGAGTCGGTCAGTGTATCCTCGATGTTACCCCTGAATAGCTCTTTGAAACTAGAGGAGGGTTACCCCACCCTCCTGAAAATTCGTGGTCGTGTACACAATCATTATATAAAGCATGATACTATTGTTTACAGCTCTACGTCCATTTTAACATTTTGGGGAAACCCCCTTCCCAAGCTCATGGACCTCGCGGAGACTTCAAGGGGAACTTCCTGGATACACTGGCAGACTCCAGCGGCCCAGAATATAATATTACGGAAGTTCAGGGTAGAATCGAACCCCCCCCCCAACAAAGTGTACCTCGGATCCTCGGCAATTTATTTCTTCAAATTTAAGCGCAATTCTCGCTTGGCTTACATGGAACGTTTTCTCGAAATTCGTTTGGAGTTCCCAATTCAGTTCTCAATATAGGCCCAGAAACGGCTACCTTTATAACCCCCTTGAACTTTTGTAGCCAAGTTGTTGAAGATGTGGGGCAGGGTTGCCGGTAAATTGCCACATCGGAACACTGCCACATATCTGTGTTCCTGTGTGGCAGTTTACAGTGAACCGTTTGTTCTGGGAGTATTTCTTCCGGGGGTATTTTTCCGGGGGCATTTTTTCCGCTTTTCAGTTTTCGGGGGTATTTTCTCCGGGGGTATTTTTACCTACATCCGTTCGGGTTCGATGTTTAAGCTGAATCACAGCTCGTTGCAGAAGATACTTAGCAAAGAAAGAGATGAGAAAGTTGCAGTTTCAATTAATTTATTATTTGCTTAAACTTTTATATCATCATCAGCATTTTCAACCATTATCAATCCACTGCTGGATGAAGGTATCCCTAAAATTTCTTCCACAACAGTCTGTCATGCGCCAGCCACCTCCATGTCATCCCACATGATCTTGAATTTCATCCACCCAGCTTCCACGTGGTCTTCTTCTTGGTCCTTTCCTGTCCCTTGGAATCCAATCTAGAATTTCGTTTGTCCATGGGTGGTCCGTTCTTCTGGCAACATGTCCAGTCCATTGCTCGTTCTTGACAGACGTTGTGTTGGTGGTTCCTACATTACATGCATTCTAGTGTGATATACCTCTTTCCGCACTCACTTCTTGCGTCCCCCCTCCCTGTTTAAAAGGTACTGAGTACGTTTTGAGCTACTTTTCTGGGGATATCGTCCTTGAATTTGCCCATATTCCTCCGTTTCGATATTGTTAACTCGTTTGTTTACGTTTGGAAGCTGCCAACGTGCCGGCATTCGGTCTCTCCTTATCATCTCTGGGCTTGGCGGATGCATGTCACGTTGCTCATTTCTCACGTCCATGGAAGTTGACGTACTCTCGTCCTCAGATGTATCTGCTGATGTGCCTTCCCAGCTTCCTGGTACCCCTGCTCCGGCGCCTTCACCTGACTTGGCTGTGCCTTCTCCTTCTGCCTCTGCCTCGGTGCCCTCCCTGGGTACTACTACTTCTGCCTTGCCTACTGCCTGTACTCCTCTTCCCTCACTGCCTTCTATGCATGTCAGCTCAACACAGACTTCTCTTCCAAGGATGTCATTTGCTTCTACAGTACAGCGAGGCACTACTTCTACGCCAGCTTCTTCTCAACCTGACGGTCTTTTCCAATCAAAACCTATTTTTTATGTATCCAACCACAATGTAAAGGTAACGAGTCATGACAATTCTCAGATTAGCCGTGAGTTCCATAACCTCCTGAATAAGGTGTGCTCTTTCATCCCTTACCAAATACTCCTTTGCCACGATTCATGGAGGCCCTCTCAGGTCATGTGTCGTCTGCGTCTATTGCCGGAATTTCTTGAACCCCTCGGGTTATCTAAGTACAATTCAAGCAAGCACAATGAGGATGTTTTTTTTTGTTTTTTTTTATTGGAGGTTTAACGACCACCGTGAGCAACTCAATGGGCTATAAGCAGTCGTCCGTCCCTAATTTAGGGTCACTGGTTCCAGGGAAGGGAGAGAGCCAGTGCCGTAAGACAAACACAACATCCATGCCTCACCGGGATTCGAACCCGGACCTCTTACGGACGAATGATCAGAGGCCATCGCTTAGACCACTGCGCCACCGAGGCGGCACAATGAGGATGCTGACCTTTTTCTTGCACACGTACTTTCGATTAGAACCAATTATTTCGCCCCTTCGCCTCTTTCAAAGAGTCCGGTGAACATCACATTCTATCCTCTTTTTTTCTATCTTTATTGGAGGTTTAACGACTACCGTGAGCAACTCAATGGGCTATACGCAGTCGCCCGTCCCTAATTTAGAGCTACTGGTTCCAGGGAAGGGAGAGAGTCAGGGCCGTAAGACAAACACAAACATCCATGCCTCAGCGGGATTTGAACCCGGACCCCTTTCGGACGAATGATCAGAGGTCATCGCTTAGACCACTGCGCCAACGGGGCGGCCATTCTATCCTATTCCACAGGAAGTGCCTGATACTACACTTCCTCTCCTTATCAATCACGTTTGTAAAATTGTTTAGAAGATCCGTCGCCTTTCTGACGCTAAAAGCGGAACTCTTCTTGATCATGCTACTGAACCTCGCCGTCAGTTGTTTGTCGTCTTTCCTACAGAGAACGCTTCGGTGGATTGTCCAAATTGGCTCACGCACGTACAGTTTCAAGGTTTTCAACACTCACTATTGTACTCATTATCTCTACACAAGATCAAACCACTGCCTCTTGTGTACGCATACGCCGTGGTCTTTCTTCCAGCTCGTTTCCCAATGCTGATCACACTGGTCCTTCTACCACTCCTCTGCCAGTGTTTTACCTGACGCGACGTCTCCTTCTCTCCGTCATACGCACCTTCCAGTCAAAGACAATGATTCCTTTCCTCCTTCTTCCACACCGAACGGAAGTGCATCCTCCTTCTGTGTTAGGAGAGATGTCTTCCACTTCTGATGTGTCTTCGGCGAAGTGTTCCGACTCGGATGTGTCGAGTGGTGCTTTGGCACTCCGTCCGATTTTCTATCCTCCGTGTGTCGCGCATATCGGATCTCCAACTACGACCATGTCTGCTGTTCCCCAGTTGCCGCAAATTCCTTATGCCTCGGCTGATTTTCCTGTGTTCACCGATGTGGTCGGGTACATATTGATTCCTCGGCGCAACTTGTGTTCTCGTCTCCCGCTTCGGATGTTCTTCCAGATCCGCCAATGGATTCATCCGCCTCAACTTCGTCTTCCAAACGAACTGGAACTTCCATAAGCTCTGTGAAACAGGAAACGGTAAAACATCTTTCTGTTACTCTTTCTGTGGCCTCATCTAGTGTTCCCGATGTTTCTTGTTCAGATGTTTCTCCGCCTAATGACTCTTCGAACAGTATGCATCTCCGTTCTGGTCCAGTCAATCTTCTATCAGATGATTAGGTTATACAAGCCATTGATAAGTTTCTTCTAGTTCCTGGACCACTGTCCAGACAGCGACTCTTACGACTCTTCTAATCTGCTCGTACGGTTGTCTGTACTAAAGAATTTCTCCATTCTCCTGATCTTGATCTCTGCGGAGCGGTGACGCAAGTTGAAGCTTATGTGTCCTTTTTCAAATCCCTGGGTGTCACGGATCCTAGGTACCAGGTTTACCTGAAACGATATACTCGGCGTCTCTTCTCCTTTAAAGACCTCGCTGAGAAATAATTTTGTGATACCTTACTTCCTCAAGCCGCTGGATTTAAGCAATCCTTTCCAAACCAACACTTTTCGTTCTCTCTGGCGACGTTTTCCACCTTGTGGTCGCCTGGAATTTCCTAGTTTCGCGTTTCTTCATCTACTGTTTCGCTAATTGTGTCATGTTCTCTTCATGTTATCACTCTCACACTGCAATGTTATTTCCTGATTTTGTTACTGTGCCTTGTGTTTTTGTTTTGCTCTCACTATATGTCCTTGCTGTATTAATGTTTTCCTACGTCGCAGTTTACATTAGTGCTACACTTGTCAACTTTGTTTTCATAATGTAGTTAGAGTACTTCAGTACTGTGCCTTGCATTTTGCCGTCGTTATGTTCTACTGAGTTGGTGTTCTATCATACCCTTGTAGATATGCTCATCATGTTGCACTTGTGTTACTTCGTATCGAATGATATGCAGTTATGCTATTCTTTATGTGTGTGCATCGTATTTTTACTATATGTGCAAATTGATGTTTTGCCGGCACCGCCTCACACTGCCGGCTCCCTGATATTATAATCTGACCCCTCATTTGTTTATTTTTCTCTTTGAGCTGTCCTTTAGCGTTGCTGTTAACCAACTGATTCCGCCTCTGTTGTTACCAATGTCATCGCGCTGCTCTTTATGTTTGCTCTCCAGTTTGTGCTGCATTGTGGATAAACCTGTATTTTCCTCTTTATATTTTCTGTACTGCAATATTCAGCGGCATCTAATATGTTTGTAATACAGTATCATTATAGCAATAAACTGAATACTGCTTTGGTACCGACAGTTACCAAAACCCAAACCATTGCCATTTCAGGAATTTTACTCTGATCATGATGCCTTCCACTCTTGTCACTTTACTTATCTATGAGTTCCTCTTCTTATCTCTCCTGGTTACACAAAGCATGCACCTCTCCATGCTTCTTTCAGTTGTCTGCAGTGGTTTTTATGGTTTTTTTAGTCAAGGTCCACGTCTCTGCTTGGTACGTAAGTACTGGAGAAACGTAAACGTCTTTTACGGGCAAAATATGTGGTCGTGTGCATCCCCCACGTGATCTAAGCAAATATTTAAGACTTCTGCTCGCGAGTTGTATTTATACACAACGGAAAAAACAAAGGTTCTGGGATCAGGGAGCGGCGAATTTGAAAACAGACTGGTTTCTGAAAAAGGTGAGATATTCCTGGTCTTTAATCAAAGGGAAAATGACCCAGGTTGCTTGTCTAAAAGGCGTAACCGTGGCACGACGACAATATGTTAGGAGCGAGATCGTCGTCCCCTGAGAAAGCTTGTACGAAAAAAACAGGGATTTCTATGTGCAGCAGGTGACTGAAGCATTCAATGAAGGCTGCTCCCGTCCCATGCCTCAGCGAACTATGCGTATGGAATTAAAGAGGATCTGTATTGGCATTCGAATGCCTTAACGGAAACCACTGATTTCTGCGAAGGACCGGAAAGTTCGTCTTCATTGGTGATCGGAACACCGTGTCTGGACACTAGGAGACTGCAGAAAGTCACGTGATTCGACGAGTCGCGGTACACTTTGTACTGTACAGAGAGTAGACAGAGAGTTTTGCGGGAGCCCTTTAAAGCAATGAACCCAGCTCACCTTGTAACACAACTCAAAGTTCTGGAAATCATGTCATAGAGTAACGGTGTCCTCTCTTATTGCTGACAGGTTGGGCTCCTCCAAAGATTATCTGAACACTCTAGTCCGTCAAGTCTGTTCTGAATCTTGACTTTCCATCCAGCCGGTGACGTCTGTTTCATGGAAGACAATTACACAGTGCGTCAAAGGATTTTTAAGACTGGCGCTAGATTTCAGCCTACGGTGGCGCCACAAGTGTAAATCGAATGCGTTATAAACCGTGACCATCTGCTTGCTTTCTGCCAAAAGTCCTGCGCAGTTGTTAAAGTAACTCAAACGAAACGGGCGTTCATTAGAGAAGTAAAAAATGTTTCATGTTGAATCAGTAAGATGGAACAAAGGGCTGTTATTAAATTTAACGCAAAGCTTGGTAATAGTGCCTCGGAAACGTACCAAATGATGAAACAAGTTTACGGTGAGTTTTGTTTAAGTAGATCAAATGTTTTCCTGCTGCTCAAACGATTTCAGCATACGGTGGCGCCACCAGTGTAATCGCGAATGCGTTATAAACCGTGACCATCTGCTTGCTTTCTGCCAAAAGTACTGCGCAGTTGTTAAAATACCTCAAACGAAACGGAAGTAAAAACTTTTTCATGTTGAATTATTAAGATGGAACAAAGGGCTGTTATTAAATTTAACGCAAAACTTGGTAAAAGTGCCTCGGAAACGTACCAAATGATGCAACAAGTTTACGGTGAGTTTTGTTTAAGTAGATCAAATGTTTTCCTGTGGCACAAACGTTTTTTGGACGGAAGAGAAACGCTAGAAGATGATAAGCATACCGGAAGACCAAGTTCATCTAGGACACCTGAGATTATTGAAAAAGTGCGTGATTTCGTGGCAAACAATCGATGTGCGTCACTAGGAATGATGGAAGAGTCTTTAAACATCAACAAAGAAACGATTCGAACCATCCTGCATGAAGATTTGGGCAAAATAAAAGTATGTACTAAATTTGTTCCACACACGTTAACCAATGAACAAAAATCAAGGAGAAGTGCACATGGCAGAGACATCATTTCAGCCGTTGAAAATGATCCAAACTTCTTAAAATCGATTGTTACTTTTGATGAAACATGGTGTTTTCAATATGATCCTAAAACAAAGCGACAAAGTGCGGAATGGAAGTCAAAAAACTCACCACAAGCCAAAAAAACAAGAAAAGTTCCATCGAAAATCAAAACAATGCTCATTACATTCTTCGATAGTAAGGGTATTATCCACAAAAAATTTGTTCCAAGTGGACAAACAATTACTGGTGAGTTGTTTTTAAATGTTTTGAGGCGTTTGATGGGCAGAATTCGTTCCATTCGTCCAGAATATCGGGATGAAAACGGTCGGTGTTTGTTGCACGATAATGCACCCAGTCACACCCCACTTCTTGTTCGTAGATTTTTGGCCAAAAATAGCGTCTGTGTGTTGAATCATCTACCGTATTCGCCTGATTTAGCACCCTGCAGTTTTTCTTTGTCCCCAAAACTTAAAATGACGTTAAAAGAGTGTTATTTTGATGATATTTCAACCATACAAACAGTTTCGACGCGTGCTTTGGAGGCAATTCCGCAAAGTGAACTGGAACAGGCATTCAAATCATTATTAAATCACTGTAACAAGTGTATTGAAGCCGGAGGGACTTATTTTGAATAACAAGCCAAAACAAATTATAATTTCTTGTTTCTGTTTCATTTTACAGACCCAGTCTTAAAAATTCTTTGACGCACTGTGTATACTGTCCATCGTACAAAATTTATTCAGCTGTGGTTCAGCGAACATGACATCGACTACAACCGTCTTCCCTGGCCCCCAGAGGCTAGATGAGAACCCCATTGAGGTTGAATTGGATGTATTGGACATTTTAGAAAACATATTCGCGAACAAAAACCTCTTGTCAAATCTGAGCCACTTAAAAAGTTGTCCGGTGAACACCTGTTTTGCTGTAGAAGTAGATTCACTCTAACACCTTGTGAAATCTATGCCATATCGCATACGTGCTGTAATTAGGGCAAAAGGAATTCGAACCAGGTACTGAATAAAAGTTTCTAATTCAGTGGCTGGTAGGTGTATTTGGTTTATCGTATCTGTGCCACCGCTTCCAAATTTCCAGGAGTTCTCTCCATTTATTTTCTTGTTCAAACACCATTTTTTCATATGATTCATGTAACTAATTATATTACTTTAATATTGAGAAAATTATGTTCAGGCGGATTAAGAATAATTTACACACTGACATAATACAAATTGTACCACAGATACACTCACATGACACACGCACTAAATCACATATTCGGCCTATTCATCCGAAGACGGAAACCATGAAGCAAAGTATAAAATACATTGGCCCACACTAGTGGAACTCATTATCGACGGAACTGATTTCTTTAAATAACTTTAACCTTTAAAAAAAAAAAATTTAAATCTTCATAATGAATTGCGGCTCCTGAAATTGATGATTTTAGTGGAGGGGAATATAACTATTACTATGACTTGTATCATCATCATCATCATCATCATTGTCAGCCATTATCAATCCACTGCTGGACGAAGGTCTCTCCAAGCCGCTTCCACAACGGTCTCCCTTGTGCCAGTCTCCTCCATGCTACTTCCGCATACTTTCGAATTTCATCCACCCATCTTCCATGTGGCTTTCTTCTGGGTCTTTTCCTGTCCCTTGGAATCCAATCAAAAATTTTGACTGTCCATCGGTGGTCTGTCCTTCTGGCAGCATGTCCAGCCCATTGCCATTTCAGGGATTTAACTCTGATCATGATGTCTTCCACTCTTGTCATTTTTCTGATCCACGAGTTCCTCTTCTTATCTCTGCTGGTTACACCAAGCATGCACCTCCCCATGCCTCTTTGAGTTGTCTGCAGCCTTCGTATGTCTCTGTTATTTAAGGTCCACGTCTCTGCACCATACGTAAGCACTGGAAGGATGCATTGATCAAACACTTTTCCTGTAAGACATAATGGCATATTGCTCTTGAAAATCATGCTGTATCTTCCAAAAGCTATCCAGGCAAGTTTTATATGCCGATTAATTTCTTCATCAATGTAATCCTCACTTGATATCTGCTGTCCAAGATAAATGTAGATATTGGTTATCTCCAGCTTTTCGCCATCAATCGACAAATCTTCATTTCTTGTAAAAGCATTGTACATCACTTTAGTCTTCTGAAAGTTCATTTTTATTCCCACTTCTTTACTCTTGTCAGCAGTCACCATGCACCTGTCAAGACAATACACGTACAACAACTACAAGCGTACTGCTATGATAAATGCTGGAAATGGCTCCCTCCTGTGTGTAGACATGCATCCACGCGTCTGAACATGTCCTCAAAAACACGTGCCAGATCCAACGGAGAAACATTGCTGATTATTGTGGTGATGGCTTCCTGTAGTTCCGGCAGAGAACGGGGTTCGTTCTTGTAAACAGAGTTTTTCACTAAACCCCACAGATAATAAACTGAAGGCGTGAGATCGGGCGAAAGTGGCGGCCACATGCCTTTGGAGATTATCCTGTTTCCGAACACATCAGTCAACAACACCATGGAGACATGAGGTGTATGAGACAAAGCGGAATCCTGCTTGGAGTAGCCATTAATAATGTCTTCCTCGGTTAAGTGCCAGAGGAATGGGTACAGGATATTGTCACAATACCTTGCCCCGTTTATGGTCCCCTCGAAGAATGTCTGCCCAATTATACGTCTTCGAGATATCGCACAGCACACGCCAATCTTCTGATCGTGTAATGGCATTTCGTGTATCTGATGCTGATTATTGGAAGATCACATGCGACTGTTTTGGCTGTTAACATATCCCGATAAGTGGAACAGCACCTCATCGGAGAAAAACATGACGTCACGAATATCCTCTCCGTTGTCATTAATGAAGTCCTTGAACCATCTGCAATACTCCACACCCTTATCGTAGTCTGTGTGTTTCAGTTCGTGCACTGTTCTGATTTTGTACGGTGTAGAGCTGTAGTCGGGTCTTCAGTGCTCTACGGGTAGTGCTGTACGACACACTTGCTTCTTGTGCCAATTTCCGAACCAATTTCTTTGGACTTTTAGCGATGCGAACGGAAATAACCTCCACCTTTTCCTCTGTTAACGCTCGCGGCCTACCGCTTCTCGGAGCATCTCTCACTGATCCGGCTTTAAGAAACTTTTCAATTAATCTCCTCATTGCATTGCGATGGGGTGCTTTAGTATCGGGAAATTATTCTCAGTAGTTACGTTTGACTTCGTCCGTATATTCATCTCCACTACGGAACACATGTTCAATCAGCAACATTGAATCCTCAAGAGACAACACCATGTTCAACCGGCCACTGTGACGCCTCACTACTGACTGATTGAATCACGGCCAGACGTCGGAAATACAGGCTGCTTCGTTCAAGGTCAGACAACAGGATGCTGGTAACTCCTCTCCAAACACACGAACATTCTCCATCCCCAATATTGCATGTGCGTGCGCGGTAACTCCTCTCCAAACACACGAACATTCTCCATCCCCAATATTGCATGTGCGTGCGCGGTAACTACACTTTAAAGATTTCTTCTTATTATTTCTTTTCACAGTACGTCAGATACAGGGACTTTTGGCCCACCCTGTATATGCAGATCTAGTTGTGGAGTTTTATTTGAAATTCAGCATATTGTTAGAGATTATATCTGTGCTGCGTCGGCGAATATTTTTCAGGAAAGTGTCTCTTAAAATCGGAATATTTAGAACGTGATAAAATAGAGTACGTCGTCGTATACCGGGGCATGGCGTCGTATACCGGGGTATGGCTATGCTTAGGTCGAATATTTAATCACTGCCGTAAGTAGCTGATATCACCCGATTTGTCAAGCGAAAAAAGAATAATGCTTTTTCGCAGAGCAAACTGATGCGTGAAGAGTTTCGAAAGTAACAGACAGGAGCTTTATTTCTTCTTCCACCTCATAACAGCACGTTCCTGCTCTTTGTTTCGTGACTAACAAGTGATTGTCGATTGAAACTGAGATAAATATCTTTCGTGATCCAACTGAAGTAAAACTAAAACTTTCATTTACTGAAAAAAAAAAAAAAAAGTTCTTTTAAGTTTTAAACCTAGTATATCTTGTGAGAAATATTTCGTTCTTTCCTGCAGTTCAATGAACACATCAGCCAAGAGCAATACAAGTCAGAGAACCATCGTAAACTTTTCTCTTCGGTTGTGGGGGCAATATCTTATGTTTCAGACACCGAAGAAGACGACATAAGTTATCTTTTCGGATCTCTTTCTATTGGAATGAGCTCAATGAAAACTCAGAGCGATTGGAGATTCCCGCGGCAAGTGATACATTCGCCTTCCTAATTGTGTTCTGCACAGGAGCAGTTCTGATAAGAGAGAGGAAGTTAATTATGACCGCCCATGAAATGAACGACCGGCAATCGCCTTGAGCAAGAAAATCAAAACCTCTACTCACGCCTCTTTTCAATAAACGCCAAAGATACGATGTTTTATCACCTTCATGCGTGGTCCATACTTCAAGAACGGGAACAATCTTCGAAGAAAACATGCCTCCTTGCCCCAGTCTCAGAGATGATACTGAAAGGTAAATTAGATCCTTAGTCTGTCTGTCTATCTGTCTCTATGCGCAGGAAAAGTACGCATAGGTTAAGATCTAATGGACTTCTCTGATCACCCGAATGGGACAAAAATGGCAGCTGGACGCAACCGACGATTACGAACATATAAACGCTTTCTAAAACATCTTCAGGGGACGAAAATTTCCCGCACGCCGCTTGAAAATAAATTTTAGGAAGCTTTCATCTCCAAACCTGTAAACCAAAGCATTGACTGCTACAAAAAAATAATGGAAATAACATGTTTATGACTTTTTATTCGAGAAATTTCTCACACCGCTCGAAAACAAATTTTAGAAAGTTTTATTCCCCGAAGGTGTAAACTAAAGTATTGAGTACTACAAAAAATAATAGAAATGATCATATGTAGAGGATTTTAGGAAGGGAGTGTCTGACCCCAGGTCTTAAGCAACCCTCAGAAATAGGAAGCTAGGAGATTTGGGCTAGAGTGCCCGATAGGAAAGTTACACGGAAGCGAAGGTAGAAAGGGGGAGGAAGACGCCCTTATTTATTACCGGGGGCAACAACCCGGGGTCCGTCGGCTTAACGTGCCCATCCGACGCACGGCGGATATTAACCGATCAAGCGTTCGTACCGGACCCTAGTTTATCTTCTGAGTGGTCTTTCGGTCCGTTCTGCCTGCTCGTTTCTCGGATAGGACCTCAGGTTCGCCTGGGATCGAACCTGAGGTCCTATCCGTGTCAGTCACAAACGATGCCCACTAGGCCACCCGCGGCCCAAAAATAATGGAAATAACATGTTCATGACTTTTTATTCGAGAAATTTCTCGAACCGCTTGGAAATAAATTTCAGAAAGCTTTAATCCCCGAAGGTATAATCCAAAGCATTGACTGCTAAAAAATAATAATGGAAATAGCATGTTTATAATATTTTATTCGAAACATTTAGGATTCATCCAGGAGCGTCTTTATTACCTCCCTGCAATCCGTCATTGCTGAGGGCGCCACGGCTAAGAGGTTCTCTAGTATCAGAAAAAAGATTTTGCAAAATATTTAGCAGAAATTTCATATGAAGCTGGTTATCGTAATAGCAGGGAATTTTGACGGCAGCTTTAAATGAAGTACTAAAAAAAAAGCAATTGTTTTTTCAATAAATGTGAAAAAATATTTAGGAATCATTTTCGTTAGTTCAATGTATAAAAACTGGATGGCGGGAAAGCAGCTACTCGAGAGGCCTTGAGGCCTTTCTACAGCCATGGCAATAGTAGCTATACATATATATTAACAAGATAATGTAAAAATAACAACAGCTCAGTGAATGAAATTTTTATACCACTGCGGATAAGGAATTATGTACACTGGTGTGCAAAAATTAAGGACGTAGAAGAGAAATTAGCATAACAGCGAAACGAGCAGGCAGAACGGACCGAAAGACCACTCAGAAGATAAACTAGGGTCCGGTACGGTAGGGCATGCACATATATGCAGCATGACGTAGGGGGGGGGTCGGAAGGGTATAAAGCACACGGATAGTGTACGCTCAGCAATTTGGTGAAAGCTATTGCACGGTGTACATCGGTTTGAACGACGTCGACTTGCTGCCACCGTGCGATATGACGAACAGGCAATCCAGTAAATGACATCTGGATGACTTTACCCGAGGTCGCGTCATTGGGAAGTTGGAAGAAGGTCGAAGTGTGACTAGTGTGGCCGAGGAGTTCCGGATCACTCACAGCATCGTTTCACGAGCTTGGAGAGCATTTCACACGACAGGAAGAGCTGTCCGAGAGTTTAGCAGTGGTCGTCCACTAGCAACCACTGCGGCGGACGACCGGTATACTGTCCTACAGGCGAGAAGAGACAGACGGCAGACAGCGGAAGAAATCGCAAGGCACATGCAACACAACTGCACGTCCGTTATCGCGTTTTACCCTGGCCAGGAGGCTGCACAAAAGTGGTCTATTTGCACGACGACTAGTACGGTGTGTGTCATTAACGCCTGCTCATCGGAGACGGTGGCTTCTGTGGTGCCAGGAACACAAGAACTGGACACATCAGCAATGTGGTCGAGTTCTCTTTACGGATGAGAGCCGATTTAGTCTGACGAGCGATTCTGGACGTATACACATCTGGATAGAGCAGGGAACACGCAATCACACCTCCAACATCATCTAAAGGGACCGGCTCGGAGGTGTCGGAGTTCTCGTTTGGGTCGGCATCATGCTCGGTAGCCGTACTGACCTCCACATCTTTCCAAGGAAATTCAGTCACTGGTATCCGCTGTTGTACCGAGGTTCTCCTGCCTCACGTGCGTCTGTTTAGAGGTGCTGTGGGTCCTGAGTTCCTACTCATGGACGACAACGCTACACCTCATCGTACAGTGACTGTCACAGAGCTGTTGGAGAGTGAAGATATTCAACGCATGGATTGGCCCGCAAGATCCTCGGACCTAAATCCAATCGAACACGTGTGGGACCTTCTCGGGAGACGCTTGGCAGCACGTCACCAGCCGCCAGCAACGATTCCGCAGCTGCGATTGGCGCTACAAAAGGAATGGGCAGTGATGCCTCAACAGCTCCTTGACAACTTCGTCCTCAGCAAGGGGTGATCATATCCCCTACTAAAGCCTGGATTTTTCTTGGCAGCCGCCTGTTACATGGACGTTTTTGTCTTCTGCCGAGTTGTGCTCGAAGCTACCTTTTCACTAAAGTGCCTTTGTTTCCTTTGGATTCCTTGTTTGGACGGTTTTGTTCACTTGTCCCATATTCTTACATCTTGAGGATCTTTGGTATGATTTGAGTCGATGTGGAGCACTTCTGCACAATGTAACATTTGAAAAACCGTCTCGTCCTTAATTTTTGCACGCCACTGTATTACAGTCGTTTGCACATACCTATGCATCCTTCAGAATATAATGAACAAAAATATGTTTCCCGCGGGAACTTTTACTACGTACAAAATACTGTGGCGTGATTTTAAATGTGTGTATTTTTTTATGTTCAAGAGTAAACTATTTAAGAAGTTTTTTATTTGTTTTTGTGCCATATTTCTTAAATGTTACTTACTTATGTTCTATATTTTTGTATAAGTCGAAAAAGAGTCCTAAGCACGGTCACACGGCAGTTACGTGTTTTATGTGTGTGATCGTGAGACATTTCGACGAGGAAAGCCTTAGTTTCCTAAAAGAATAAAATTTGCATATGATTAACTTTGGCGCCAGTGCTTTGTAGTATTTTGTATTGGTATAAAACTAGGACAATCATTTTAATCACAAAGTGCACTTTTGTATTTGCACGCAGTAAAATTCAATAATCATGGTTTTACGAAAAATACCTGTAGGTTCCAAAGAATTTGAATTGTTAAAACGGTCTTAAAACCTTGTTAATAACATAGAATTTAAAAAATTTAGTACCTGAGAGCTAACAGATTTTCACAAAAGGGCCTCGAGTTCTTTCGGTACCCCACTGGATTCAGCATCGTACCAAGGCTTGATTTCTACATAGGCACTGGACTCCCTGTGACAGGGGCCTTTTTTAAAATCGTTTCAAGAAATGATCTAATCATTGCTTAGCTTCTTCTCATTATTAAAATTTATTTGTTTTCCTTATCTACAGCATGGTCCACCATGTGTTGCCAGATCAGGCCTTTTAAGGCCTCTGTGGCCTTTTTTCTGAGCAGCCAGGCCGGTTAGTTTTAAACAAAAAGTTTTGGCATTTTTTTTTCTTTTATTTTGGCTTTTTCCTTCACGGGTGGAAGTGAATTACTGTAACTTTAGGTTAGGCAACGATTTAGAGGACGAGGTTCTCGCATTTTCAAATTTTAAAAAATTTACTTATTTTCCTTTCTGAATTGGTGAATTAGCAACATCAGCTGAAAAGTGTGCTCTCTGTGATAAAGTGTAATTTCATGTTTCCGTACCCAATTACGAAATAAACAAATCTATAAAAAATAGGCCATATTTCTGATTAACTAACTTAATTTTCATAACATGTAAGTCCTAAGATGCGCGTATTGTAACTCAGATTAAATTAAACATAAAATTTTATATCATTGGCGCTATACCAAGCTATCATAGGAAAAACAAGGCCATGACATTAGATTAGAGAGATGAGTTCTCTCTGTTAGTGACGTCACAAGGAAACCAAGGCTGCCGATTGATTTCCAATGCTGTCGTGCCTGACGATAAACGCGAAACCGACGTATCAGGCCGTGTAACAAGAGAGTGACGTCACAAACAGAGGTAACTCATTTCTCTAATGTCATGTCCTTGTACTTTCTAGTGGCTGTACTCAGTAAATTGCATAATGACTTATATTTTTATTAAAGCTCTATCAGGTAAAGAGATCATGGGAATGAAGTTTAATCTTTAATTCCCTACGAGTGAATGTTATTTATGTAAACTGTGTCTAAGGACTTTTTATTAAACATAAACCAGGCCTTCGTGTGTTGAGAAAATATGAGAATCTCTTATTTAAGGCCTTTCTTGGCCTTTTTGAAACTTAACCAAGGCCTTTTCGTAACAGAACAGTCTGGAAACTCTGCGGACCACTTGTAAGTACGTATATAGTAATTAATGGATTAAAAATCCCTGTACGGACATATTCATTCATGGTTTCAAAATTGCCGTATGATGTGACACGCATCGAGAATCACAGCTTCTGGAATTTCAGGCCTTAGGTGCTGTCAACCTAAAGCATTAAGCAGAGTTATAAGATTCTGAGGAATTATACCAGTTGTAGAGTTAATTGGCTCACAGGTAAGAGGGCCTCTAGCCCTCTTAGCCGGGAGCCCTCCCACAGGCAGTGCGGGGTTTGCTGCGGGTCTCTCAGTACTTCCTTTGCTGAGAACAGATCTGGATATGGGGCTTTTGTTCATACAGACACCAAAAGACGATCACGACTCGATGTGGGGTAACAATAACAATCTAATGTGCCGAAAATAACCCTCAACCCTTTTTTATTGTCTCTCTGGCTATAATGAAGTTCGAATAAATCGAATGTTTTTTTACTGTTCCTTCAACTTCGTTATAAACGGGTTCGACTGCACGATGAACATATGCTGTTTTTTTTTTGAGGGGGGGGGGTTGTCAAACTTGTCAAACGACGTGCTAGAAAGAGCGCATACCAATCATTTTATTGAGTCACATGAAAACATGTTAAACTGACACCCCTCATCACGGAGGTCGTTCATTTCCGCAAGAATACCGCTTTTTATCCACTCCAATCTCATAGCCCAATTCCGCATGAGGTTTTTTTTGTTTTGTTTTTTGTCTTCTGGCTTTTGTCAACACCAAGGCCGCTATTCCGAAAATAATCTCAGTTGGATATTTCTTTTGTCTTCTACCTCCGGCACGAGGAATCGACTCTTCCAGCGTCCGGTTGGAGGAAAGAAACAATACATTCAACATATGCAGTACACAACAAATGCTTTCTCATTGACACAACATATATAGTACACAACAAATACTTTCTCATTGACACAACGTATACAGTACGCACAATGCGCACTTCCACAGAAAGGAATGTATAATACGTAAAAATTCAGTGATTCCAACTCCGAGAACAACGGTCGCAGAATTTTTGTAAAATCATATTCTCAAGATTTGCGCATGATTAAATCCTTTGCTTTTGCAAATCCTTGCTCACTGATTGATCATATACACTACATTGACCAAATTAATCGGACACCTAGAAGAGAAACCCAACATTGCATTTACTGACATGCAATTAGCCCGGTGTCGGTCCACCTTTGGCTTTAATGCATGCACTGACCCTTCGAAGCTCGAAGTGGTTGGGTTTTGAGCTCCGTGATTTTCGTTGCTATAAGGTGTTTATTGAGTGCTTTAGTTTCTGTGGTTGCGTGTATCTTCAAGTTGAAGTTCTACGCTTTACGTTCGTGTATCTCCCAGGTTGGTGAGTGCCATATTTTTTCATTATTCACTGTTTTATTTTTCAACCAAGCTGGTCTTTTTCGTTAAAGTCTCGCCATTGCTTCGATGGCGGAGGCAGACAAGGGTGACGCCCACATTCTTATCTTGGCAGATCAGCCAGCTTCCTCTTCTTCTTCTACCACTCAGTTTAATGAGGTGGCTCCCGAGCGTCAGTGCGACGTCATGGACACCTCTTCTTATCCAGCTATTACTCCCACCAAGTGCGGTGGTACCAAGTCTCCTATCTACATCTCAGCAGATGATGACGTATCCGTTATCAGCAATACTGAGCTCATAGCTTCTACTTCTCATCAACTTTCTGATCCACCCTCACTGCTAGGAGCCGCTTCATCGAATTCTCGACCCATGTCTGCCAAAGCGTCCTA
Organism: Macrothele yani; assembly: GCA_039090855.1. Lineage (NCBI taxonomy): Eukaryota > Metazoa > Arthropoda > Arachnida > Araneae > Macrothelidae > Macrothele > Macrothele yani. The sequence continues at coordinate 103,470,156 of CM076991.1, read as the reverse complement.
TGCTTCTGCAACTTCTGGGGTCCTCACACCCCAGTTTCATCTGCTATGCCTTTTCCAGAATCCTATGTCACTGTCGTCGGTTCTACTGCTACAATTGACATACCAGAGGATTCCGAGCTGGTCACCTTTTTCCCTCCACTATGGAACGGGGCGTCTATTTTGATGCGCTTCCCGACACTAAGCTGTGGCAATATAGCCGAGCCCTCAAAACTATCTTACCAAAGGATGCAATAGACTTTATAGCTCGAAAACCCAGATCTGTCTTGGTCTATTTTAAGGATAAAGCGCATGCTGACCAGGTCCTTACGGAAGGTCTAACCATCAATGACGTGCATCTGTTAGCACAACCGGTTGCGCACCGCCCGGTGCAGGTGACCTTCTACCCCGTACCACCAGAAGTATCCGACGCTGCACTTTGCACCTTGCTCAGCAGGTACGGCAGAGTTGTTGGCTCCATAACAACTCTCTCTGCGGCTCCCAGAGACCCTGAAGACAAATCGATTCGGGGTTTTCGCCGCACTGCTCGAGTCCTCTTTTCATCTGATGCTCAGCTGAAAGCGGTTCCGAATGTTTTGCACATCCGCTGTGGACAGCAACGCCGAAGAGTTGAGATAATCACTTCACAGTATTGCACTATATGTCAGAGCGAAAGTCACATAAGGGCTCAGTGCCCACGTGCCTCCCTGCAAACTTCCTATTCGAGGAACATCTTCTTCTACTTTGTCCACCAACGCTTCACAGACTTCTTCCTATTCGAGGAAAGTCGCGGAATCAAGATCTTCTAAAAGTCAGCTTACTGTCATTGGTCAACAAACGACTTTGATGCCTCCACCTCCTGCTGATCCTAAGAATTTTCCCAGGCTTCCAAAATCGACTCCCCTTGTACTTTTACAACCACTGCTGATGTACATGTTGACCACTCCTCAGCTTTTACCGTTGGCTCCATGACACGAGTCACAGGTAACGCTTCGGGTTCAGACTCTCCAGACGATCATGAAGCTTTAGTGGTTGCTGGAAAACGCAGTGGTGCTACTCGCCCCAAGACGAAGAAGTCAAAGACTCTGGCGTCCCGAAGATCATCTCGCTCTTCTACCCGCTCATCCACTCGCTCCGTCAGCTCTCGACGACCGTTCTCCAGGTCGCCTCTACACACTTCCTCTGAGACAGCATGTGAGGGTGCCTTTCCCTCACTAGAAGAATTCACAACTTTTCTTGCGGAAAATGCTTTCCCTGCTGAGCCTCTGCCATACGAGGACGTGCTGGATTGCCTTTTAGGGTCCTCTAGCCCTTCCTCAGCACGCACTTCAATTCAGCAGTATGAAGCAGCTCTTCCACAAGTGCTGGTTCAATTACACTCACTTGAAAACACTCTTCGGCGCACTGCGGACGAGGTCCCGTGGAGTGCTTGTTTTCTCCGTCGACTCCACTCCATCACTACAGCCAGTCAATTCCTACTGCATCCCACAACTAACCTAGACATTCAAGGTGGTGTCACTTAATTGTCGCGGTTTTGCGACACCTCTTGCGAATGCGCTGGTACGAGAGGATCTTGCTCCGCTGAATGCTGATATTACTTCTGCAGGAAACAAACTGTACTTCCACCACTCAATTTCATCAATGGCGTCAGTGGGATCATACTTTCCATCACGCCTACAGCCAACTGTCGCGTGGTGGCATGGCAGTTGGTGTTCACTCACGTTTTCGTTCAACTCTTTCCTCCTTCTCAGTGAAAAACTTATGTCGAGACTTATTACAACGAGTCTCTTTCACCGTCGCAGCTGAAAAATTTCATGTATTCAACATTTATGTTCCTTGCACTCCTACTCACGTGCCAGAGCTGTTTGCAAAACTTCGACAGGCTCTGTCACGTATTCCCATCACCAACCGGGTACTTATCGGAGGTGACTACAATTGCACTCTACATCCCCTAACTGATCGCTCTTCTGCTTCCAGAGAACACCGTACGGAAGTAGTACATCTCTTACAGTCTATCACTTCAGACTTCTCACTCGTAGATGTTCAACGCCATTTGTCACCAACCCAGACTACACATACATGGCGTGCACCAAGAGCCATTGATCCTCCTACAGCAAGATTGGATCGCTTTTATGCAACTTCTCTTCTTCTACCAGCAATATCAGATTCATGCTGTACACCCACAGCTTCCTCGGATCATTGCGCCATTGCCATAACATTTTTTGCTACTTCAACACAGCAACGTACAATCCGGCCTTGGACTTTTGACGACACTCTTTTAGATGACTCAGCCTTCTGCTCATCGGTGCGAGATTTTCTTGCGGATTAGCGTACAAGGCTTCATTCTGCACCGTGCGCCCTCAACGTTTGGTTGGAAGTAAAACGCCACCTCATACTACTGGTACGAAACCTGTCATACTCGATCATGACACAACGGAGGATGCGACTTGATCATACTAGGCAAATGCTTTCTTTGCTCAATCTTGCTGATCCCCTATTTCAAGTCTACCAGGCAGAATTACATTCACTTTTGATGCCACTTGCAAAACAAGCCCTTCAACGCCTTAAACTACAACACCTGAAACCTGATGCTTGTTCGTACGAATTCCTTATGTCACTTGAGTCAACTCGCCGATCCTCTTCTGTTCTACAGCACCTTCGTCTTCCAACTGGAGTAGTATCACCCGAACCAGTTCCAATTTGTTCTATGGTACGTAATTACTACATTTCAAAATTTTGTGAAACTCCTCCTCCCTCCCGTACGGCTTCTGCTCTTCTGTTCTCTTCTTTGCCTCAGGTCCCTTCTCATCTTTCAGCCAGCCTCCTCCATCCTCCCACTTTAACTGAGCTCTCTGACACTTTCTCGTCCCTCAACCCCCGGGTTTCACCTGGCCCGGACGGTCTCCCTGTTTCTTTCTATAAGGCTTTTCTTCCTGCCCTCCTTCCATTTCTCCTCTGTGCCTTTTCTACTGCCATGCATCTTACATCTCTTCCAAGGAGTTTCACGCTCGCACATGTTGTACTTTTCCCCAAGAAGGGTGATCCGCTTGACTTGGAGAATTGGCGTCCCATCTCACTCTTAAATACTGATTATAAACTCTATACTAAATTTCTGTCCTGCAGGCTTAACCCCATACTCCTCATATTCTCTCCACTAATCAAACCTATACTGTACCCGGGCGCTCCATCTCCCATAATATTCAGCTTCTTAATGATCTAATTCACCTCGCCCGCTCTCGCTCAGAACCCCTTGCTCTTCTTTCCCTCGATCAACGCTCAGCGTTCGATAATATTTCTCATGATTACCTTCTTGCTACATTACTAAATTTCGGCTTTCCTCCTTCCTTTGCTTCTCTTCTCATCTTCCTCTACCGGGACGCAGTTTTCCACGTCAAGCTGCTCAACCTTCTCACAGCTCCCATACCCTTTCGTCGCGGCGTGCGTCAGGGTTGCCCCTTATCCAGGCAGCTCTTCGCCCTCGCAATAGAACCTTTTTTACGCGCAGTCCATCGATCCTTCTTTGCTTCACTACCACCGGTGGTAGCCAGCACACGTCATCATGTTGCTACCTATGTTGCCTACGCCGACGATATTACATTCTGCATTCGGCAAGACTCACAATTTCACGATCTCCACAATCTCTACAATACCTACGCCTCATGTTCCGGAGCAGCGCTAAACACAACGAAAAGCACAGGCCTATGGACCGGTTCGTGGACTAACCGCACTGACTCTCCTTGGGGAGCAGAGTGGTCCAACACCTCTCAACGATTCCTAGGAGTCCACCTTGGAAAACCAGCAACTGCTTCACTCGTCACCTGGATGACTCTCCGGCCACGCCTACATCGCTCGGTTGCAATCTGGCGGCGCGCACAATTCTGCACCTCCGTCTTTCAAAGAGCACGTCTAACGCACACTTACCTGCTTTCAATGTGCACGTATTCCTGGTTGGCTTCGAAGCAACCAGACTACGTCTTCTTGAACTCACCCGCTGTCAAACTCAGGTTATCTGGCCCGGCCATCACTGGGTCGGAGCACCTCAACTCAGCCTGTCTCCTTCCAACGGAGGCATTAGTCTACCCGACGTCAGATCCTATTACAAGGCTTATCGTGTGTCTACGTTTTTACGATCACTTGCGGCACCTGCTCCCTCTGCAGTTGCTGCTCGTGATGTCATAGTCTCTCCGCATAACCCACGCTTTACTCTCCTTTCGTTCTTACTCATGGACCACTGTCCCCTTCTCACACTTTTCCCTCCTGTCTACAAAGAGGCTATCTCCTTTCTTCGTTCCCTCCCTCTTTCTCGCTCTCTCCCTGCCTCCACAAATGACCTACTTTCCGAACCTCTTTTTTTTCTTCTCTGCTACACCCTCCCCATCTCCCATGTTTTGCTTTTCCTTCGTGGCTCTGAGCTGGAGTCGTTACTGTCAGCGATCTTGTTAACACCGATCTTTCCTGGCTCCCCTTCTCTTCTCTACCCTCTGCTCTCCGTTTAAATGCCAACGCTCACTTTGTTCACAACTCTCTTATTTCTACTATAATCTCCCTGTTCCCTGAGCTTGCTACTCCCTCAGGTCTCATTTCTGTTCACTCTGCCTCTCTCCTTCTCCCATTTTTTCTGTCGTCCATTGGTCCACCTCTTCCTCTTGTCTCTTTCTCAACAGCTGATCTCTACCGTTTTCTCTCTCGCTCTTCCGCACCTCTTCCCATTTCTGGCATTCCACTCTGTTCTACCTCCGCAGTGTGGTCCGCTGCGCTTTCCCCACTTTCAGCACCCCTTGAAGTCAATTCACATTGGCTTTTCTTACACAACCGCCTCCCTGTGCCGTCGATTTTACATCGTATGACCATTTTATCTTCACCCTCCTGTCCGTATTGTGGCGAGGAGGCTGACGTCCAGCATGTCTTCATGTATTGCACAGTATTATTGCCAATACTCCATCTCGCTTTCACGCTAGCGCAACGATCCTGTGAGACCGTCCTCACCTTCAGCGCCTACCGAACACTACTTCTGAACTCTTCTCGCCCTATTCACCTTCCGGCAGTCTGCTCCTACATCTTCGTGCTTGTAAAACATATACTTCACGTGTATCATCTTCAGCGTCCCCCCGAAGCTTCTACTGACATAAATAAAGTCAGTAGTGCGTTACTTTGTCATTTTCGTAATCGCCTACTCTCCCGCCTTCGACTAGAACTTACCACTGCAGTTGCACGCTGCAGTGAACCACAGTTCCTATCAACTTGGTCACCAGCAACCACTTGGTTTGTAGGGTCACCCACAACGCTTCACCTTACAGTCGGAACTTTTGTTTCACCTACCTCCTGATAGATACAATTTTTGCCATGCTGATTTGTCTTCAATCTCTGCTTCATCAGAGTCTATTTTTTGTCTTTTCCGACAAATTATCATACATAAACTGTATTATCTCACCACTATATTGAGCTTTGTGAATAGGTCGTTACGTCAGCTACAAGCACCTGTAAATCTTCTTTTCATATGTCATTTTGAGACGATGTTTCTATACACATTTCCTGTTTTTTTTTTTTTTCATGCTTCGCAACTGAGTGCAATCTTGTTCCTCAACATTCACTGTACTATATTATTTGTACTCTCTATTTTATCAGAATTTTTTTGTTTGTCTCACTATTGTACATCACTTTTAGTAGATCAATTATTGTATAGAATCCTATGAATTGTTCGAAGCATGAGCTACTTATAATTGTCAATTTCTTTTCACGCTTTTTTTAAAACTCTGTTCTCATCCTCTTCACATATATCATTTCGTGTATAACTCATGTGTAAATTTTTTTGTTTTTCATTACTCATCTTGCTGAATTATGTATTCTCTCTGCGATGTCAGAGACTATTTCTTTTTTACCACCTCTGACAAACCAATATATATAAATTGTAACTTCTCATTGTACAGAATCATGTATATAGGTCGTTTCACGAACCACAGACATCTGTAAACTTTGTCGTTTTTACAGTATATTCTTATCTTCAATTCCTGATTCAACAGTGTAATTTTACTTTTCAACTGTGTAAATTTGTGTTCTCCAATACTCACTGTGATTAGTTGTGTCTTCTCTCTGTATTTTCAGAGATTATTTTTTTCTTTTGTATTCTCAGGAAAATTATTGTATATAACTATTTTTCATATCACCGTTGTATGTAACATGTTGTACCGCGAGCCACATTCATCTGTAAATTTTTCATCATCTGTCTTTCGAACTTTCGATTTCATGTTTGTCCCTTGATCACCTGCAACCTCCTGATTTTCCAGGTCACCCACAATGTATCACCTTTCGGTCAGAACTTTTTTTTTTTTCATCAATATTGTGTAAAATTTATACTCTATAGTGCTCATCATTCTGGATTGATTTTACTCTCTGTATTACCATTCATATTGCCTCGCCAGATTTCTACTGCACTTAACTGTTGTCATGCAAACGTTGCACCGAATCCTGTAATTAACGTAGCGCAAGCTGCACATTCTGTTAATTTCTCATCACCTGTCTTTTGAATCTATGTCTGCAAGCTCGAATTCTGTATTATTCCTTGCATCAATACTGTGCTAAATTAATATTGTATAACGCTCTTCAAGCTGAATTGTTCCTATTCTTTGCTTTGTCAGAGACTTTTGTTGCCTCATCAGACACTCGAGTGTAATTAACTGTTTTTTTACTATCATCAATGTACAGAACCGTGTAAATAAGCAGTAGCGTAAGCTACAAGCATCTGCAAATATTTTTTTTGTCATACATCATTTGAGATGATTTACTCAAGCACATCTCCTGTATCTTTCTTCTAATAAATACTGTGTGAAAACTGACCCTTAGAGACAGGCTTTCACCAAGATTTTAGAACACAGCGATAGGTATACGCTTTCATTCACTACATAATGCTACCGCTAACTATTGCTTAGTGGTAGGCCTTGGTTCCAAACTTCTTATGCGGCGCTCTAATTCATCGCATAGGTGCTCTATGGAATTAAGATTAGGGCTATGTGCTGGCCAGTCCTCACACGATACGGAATTATCGTCAAACCACGCCGTAACAGTCCTTGATTTATGGCTCGGTACATTATCCTGCTGGTACCAACAAAGCTCGGTTCCATAATATTGCCACAGAGTTGGTAAGGCATAATTGTCTTGAATATCGAGGTAGCCGTGCTGGTTAACAGGTTTGTCCACGATAACCAATGGGCCGGGACCACACCACGAAAAACACCCCCACACGATTACACTGCCAGCTCCAAACTTGATCTTACGAACAGTAAACTGTGCTAAATAGCGTTCCCCCGGCTACCACCATACCCACACACGGCCACCAGACTGATGGATTGTGTATCTGGGTTCATCAGTCCATAGGACCCGTTTCCATTGATCTACGGTTCACGATAAATGTTCTTTACACCATGCTAAACGACGAATAGCATTCCGAGTGGAGATGAAAGACTCATGAGCAGCCGCACGACCAAGGTAACCAATGGAATGAAGTTCTCGGCGAATGGTACGTGTACATACCGAGATTCCTGCATTTTTACTCACTGTACACCGAGGTCTTGTGCAGTGCTCCGTCGATTAGTTGTAACGACTCTTCTCAGGCTTCGACGTCCTCTATCAATGATTTTCTTTGGTCTGTCAGTACGTTTTGTTGCTTTAGGCACGCCATGTGTCTTCTCCTTATTCAGTACATCCAAAACAGTTGACTTGGGTATGTTTAAACGCCTCTCGGTTTCTCTTCTGGACAACCCACTAATATAACACCCAACAATCTTTCCTTTCTCAAAGTCAGTTCAACGACATTTTCACTCAACCTCACAGTGCGATATGATTATGGTCAACTGCAGGCTTGTTTTTATACAGTTTGCCGTGTACCGCTTATATATATCGTATTCTAGAAACTGGTTTATTACCTTTAGCATTTACGACAGGTAGAGTCACTGTTAAACATAAAAAGGGTTTGAGATCTAGTGTAGAAAATTATCGTCCAATTACTAATATTACAGTGTTTGCTAAACTTTTGGAAAGACTAGTACTAAAGAGGTTATCTGGCTACTTGGAGAGGAACAAAATTTTACAAGACGGTCTGCATGGTTTCCATCAGGGCTTCTCAACAGAAAAAGCTGTATTGGATGTTCTTAATTTTTTGCACACATATTGACTCAGGAAGAAGTGTCCTGGGTGTATTTTGTGACTTAACTCGAGCTTTTGACTGTGTGCATCATGAAATTCTATTGTCAAAGGTAAATCATATAAGGATCCGAGAAGTTACGCTTTTGTATTTGAGGAATTATTTGTTACAGAGATCGCAGTATGTTCAGATTAGTGGCATTCGTTCTTCGGTTCGTGGGGTAAGTTGTGGAGATCCACAGGGATCGGTGCTGGGACCGGTTCTTTTTTTAATATACATTAATGATATTTTTAATGTTACTTCGGGGGCGCACCGTGTGCTGTTTGCTGACGATAACAGTTTATTCTTTTCCGGTAATTCTTAAATGGAGTTGGTACCTTCAGTTAATTGCGATCTTCAGGAGTTCTTTCGTTGGTTCAGTTGCAGTTATTTAACTATAAATCAAGATAAAACTAGTGCCGTCCTGCTTTCACGTCGTTCTTATTGTTCGTCTGCCTCAACTGGTATCTTTGTGAATGGAGTTCCCATTACACTTAAGACGACTGTTAAATTTCTGGGTGTACTTATTCAGGAGTCTCTACGTTGGGATAATTATATTAATTATTTGGCAAATCAGCTTAGATCATGTATAGGAATGGTTTATAGAATTTCGGGTATATTGACGATAAGATTAAAACTAATTTTGTATTACTCGTTCATATATCCACTTCTTTCGCATTGTCTACTGGCCTGGTGTCAGATCACGTTGGGTAATGTCAATAGAATATATATTTTACAAAAGAAATACGTTCGCTTATTTGATACTAATAGTGCTATGGCTGCTGTTTGCTGTTCGTATAAAATAATCCCATTTAATAAACTTTGTGTATTTCGATTATTACTTTTTATGCACAATAGAATTTATGCTAAGAAGTTTATGAGTCTTCTGGAATTGTACCAATTTTTGCATTCTCATGAAACCAGGGGTAATGCAAACTTCGTTATTCGCAGGGCACATCTAAATCTTTTACAATACAGTGTTATTGCAGGCGGTCCACGGCAGTGGAATGAATTACCCTTGCACATTAAATCAATTGCTAGCTTCAGGGCATTCAGGAGAGTATTAACTGCTGAACTATTGGCTGGTTGATATGATTTGAATTGATGTCTTGATTTCTTTTCTGGGATATAGTGGCACATTATTTTGTCTTGTTGATTTTGGTTTGTTTATAGTTGCATGACTGTTTAATGTGCTGTACGGATATTCTTGGGATGTGTATTTTCCGGTTGCATTGGTTTGGTGTATATATATAAATGTCCTAACTAAATCTTTCATTATTTTTTTTTACTTTGCTTATCAGAGGTTATGCTAGCATGTGTTAAGATTTTTACGTATTGTAACTGTATTGTCTATACGCCACCTAATTTTTAATTACAGTTGATTATCATCACGTATCCTTAACTTACCTGTACTATTTTTTTACTTAACAAGAACAAAGCTAAAAAAGGAACGTGAACCATAGCTCACTAGACATCTATTAAACCGAATTAATAAAAAAAATCGATTATACTCGAAATTTTATAAAAAGTAAACTTCAAACTGATTTTCAAATATTTAAAACATATAGAAATAAATTAAATTCTGATATTAGGAAGTTTAAAACATAATATTATACTGCTATCTTTTCTCAAAACGATTCTAAATTAACTTGGGCCGCGCCGGTGGCGCAGTGGTCTAAGGCGCTGGCCTCTGATCATTCGTCCGAACGGGGTCCGGGTTCGAATCCCGTGAGGCATGGATGTTGTGTTTGTCTTACGGCACTGGCTCTCTCCCTTCCCTGGAACCAGTGACCCTAAATTAGGGACGGGCGACTGCTTATAGCCCATTGAGTTGCTCACGGTGGTCGTTAAACCTCCAACCAAAAAAAAATAAAAATAACATGGAAACACTTAAACAGATTACTGGGCAAATCTTCGGGTTCAATTACACCACAATACCTAACTAATTTAACCCAAAATATTACATCCAAACAAGATATAGTCAATGAAATCAATAATCACTTTATATTATCTCCGCAAATTCTTAAACAGCAAGTTTTACTTACAAATTCTCATTATCATCAGTACTTTCAGAATTCACACCAATCAAACACGTTTCCCTTACTTAAAATTACACGATCTGAACCTTTTGCACTTGTTGTTGAAAATTATTGTCAATAGTGGACCTGTATATGATGAAATTTCACCATTGGTTATTAAACATGTGGCTCATATTATTGTGGAGCCACTTTTGTTGATCTATAATTCTATATTTACTACAGGCATGTTCCCAGATGCTTTAAAAATAACTAAAATCACTCCCAAATACAAGAAAGGTTCAGTAAACGAAGCAAATAATTATCGGCCAATTGCAAATTTGACTATTTTTGCTAAATTGCTAGAAAAATTAATTTACATTGGATTACTTTCTTTTTTACAAAAATACAACATATTTAACAAAAAATCAATTTGGCTTTTTGCCAAATAAATCAACAGAGCTTGCAATTTCATTTACACATAATTTAATCCAACAAAATGCTATAAAAAAATCTATCAACAATTGCAATTTTCTTAGATTTATCTAAAGCTTTTGATACGCTAAACCATGATATTCTACGAACCAAATTATTTTCTGTTGAAATTAGGGGTTCTACATATAATTCATTCAAAGGTTATTTATCAGCTAGGAAGCAATATACTGTGATTGATATGACACAATCCACAATAGGAAATATAATTTCTGGAGTGCAGCAAGGTTCGGTCCTTTGTCCTATGTTATTTAATTTGTATATTAATGATCTCTTTACAGTGGTAAAAGATAATGATTTAATTTTATTTGCTGATGATGCAACAATCTTATTCAAGGGTAACAATACTTTAGATATTACATCTAGAATAAATGCACAACTTGTGTTGGTGACAAATTGGTTAAATAGTAATGAATTGATTATTAATGTGAACAAGACCAAGGCTATGATCTTTTCGAAACTACAAATACTACAATCTATGAGTGACGTGGTGGTCTTGAATGGAGCTAAAATTGATTTTGTGAATAGTCATTCTTACTTAGGAGTATTGATTCGAAGTGATTTGAAATGGAATATGCATATTGACAATCTGACTAATATATTATCTAGAAACATTGGGGTAGTTAGTAAGATTATGATAAATTTGTCCCTTAAAATAATAACACTGTTATACTACACACTAATACAAACACATATAAATTACTGTATACTGACATGGTGGCAAACAACACAATATAACTTTAAAAAAATACAGGTATTACAGAATAGATAAGATTAATAGACCTGAAAACTCTTAATAATTCTATGCCTAATCTCACCTTTAGGTCAGAAGTAAATCCCAATAAATATAATATACTTACAATAAAACAATTATTTGACTATAATCTTGGTAAAATAATGTTCAGAAGAATTAAAAATGATTTATACCATGACTTAATATCATTAAATATTCGTACTCATACTTATGAAACCAGGAATCGATCAACACTCATACCTAATTTCCCTCGGACAGAAACAATTAAAATGAATATTAATTATTCGGGTCCAAAACTTTGGAACTCCTTGCCTTGCGACATAAAATCTATTAACAATTTTGACCTATTTAAAAAAAAATTCAAGCACCACCTTATTAACAAGTCTCTCAGTTAGTGTTGAGTTGACCTGATCTATCCATAAGCCGTGATTGATTTCACGGCTTATGGATAGACCTTGCATCCATATACACTTATGTATTTATTTAATCTTTCAGTTATATTCAATATGCCTTTGACTTGTCTTTTGTATTGATCTTTGTTGTTTGTGTCTATTTTTTTATTTTTAGTACTAGGAGTGGGAGGGCTATGTCAGGCTTTATGACCTTTTCCCTCCTCCTCCTGGTTGCTACATTTTTTGTAATTGATTATATTGTTTGTATTTTGAACTGTAATATGTGGCAACTGAAAAATTAATAAATGAAATGAAAATAAATGATGATTCGTGTCTCACTGTGATTTTCTGTGCACTGTATTCTTGGCCTGTCACACACTTCTTGGGGACCGGGGACTCGTCAGGCTTTTAAAGCCTTTTTCCTTGGCTCCATGTCATCCACATACAGTGCTATATGTAGACATAGATTATTCTTTTAGATTTGTTAACACCTATACTTCATAAATTTTGGTTTAATTGTGCAAGTGCTATAACGAAGTAAATTTCTCCGTCATTTTTATCCGCGCCGGGGTTCGAACCCGGATCCCCTCATTCCGGAATAAGTCACTCTACCAATTGAGCTACGCGGACGTTTTATTCTGATTCCTATCTGCCTTTATGTCGTGTGCGTCCTTCTGGCAGGTACGTCACATCTCCTGGTACGTTACATCATCTCCCCCTTATTTTTTTTTTTTTTTTTTTTTTTTTTTGTTTTCGAAGTGCTGAAGAAGGGATTCTCTTATTTTTCCTATCTAGCGGTGTGGAAATAACATCACACCAATGCGAGATTTTGAACGGTCGGGTCATCCGGATAGTTCGGGCGCCATTATAACGAAGTAAATTTCTCCGTCATTTTTATCCGCGCCGGGGCTCGAACCCGGATCCCCTCACTCCGGAATAAGTCACTCTACCAATTGAGCTACGCGGACGTTTTATTCTGATTCCTATCTGCCTTTATGTCGTGTGCGTCCTTCTGGCAGGTACGTCACATCTCCTGGTACGTTACAGTTCTTTAATTGTAATTAATGGTGTGTTTATTGTAATTGATTTATGACATACTAGGGATACATTACTGAAACTGTATTTTGTTTTGCTTAACTGCTTAGCACAGATTTACTGTAATAATGCACTGTTGTGTTGAACTCTGTCATGTATGGTATTGCTGTGGTGAATGGCAGAATATTCAATAAATTCAAATTCAAACTCTAATCTTAACAACGCAGCAGATCCGTTCATTTGCTTTTGAAGGGGTGTCCGGTACCTTTTGTCAATATAGTGTACAGTACGCATTTGCACAGAAATTTCTGGCTACAAAACCCATGCGGAATTGCGTCATGAAAACCATGAGGAATTGCTCCGTAAAACTCATGCGGAATCGTGCCATAAGTTGGGGGGAGGGTAAAAATCGGTATTCTTGCGGAAATGCAAATCCTTGGTCACTAAGCTTTCGATATGTTTCAAATGTTATGTACGGCTTCCTGTCCATTATGAACCTTCACACAATACATGGATGACCGGAAAAAAAATTTGACTGAGTATTCTTTGAAATAAGGGATTACGGAAAGAAAATGTTCTGCTAGTGTTACACAGTACTTCGGCTCATCTCAAAGGGTAGTTAATTAACATGAAACTCGTCTTGTCTGCAAACACGACTTTCATTATCCAAACTCCAACGAAAGGTACTTTGAAAACCTTTGAAACGCATTACTGGAAGATAATGACAGGAAAAATTGTGAGTGCAGTTGACGCAGGGAAGTGATCAGCATCAGATATCACTAAAATGATCTCTCCGTTGGACGCGATTTTCGCTTGGCTCCAATTCCTATAAAAAAACTGATAAACATTTTGACTTCTAACTGCTTCCGGAAAATGGGATTATGCAAAAGAAATACTCTAATGTGTGTGGTGAGAGCGAGAGAGAGAGAGATTCAACAAGAAGAGTTAATTTTTTTATCAGTTGTTTGTGAAACCTGATTTAATACAGACAGTGGCAGGCAAACAACTTTTAAAAAGAAAGAGGTGATTAAATCGTTGAAAAAGCCAGAAATCGGTAGAAGAAACAAACTTAGAAGAAGAGAAAGTTGTAAATTTGTGTGAAAAAACAACTGCGGAACAAGCGAGTCACACGCTCTAAATTCTCAAAAAAAAAAAAAAAAAAAAAAAACATGTTAGAACAAATTTGATACTCCCAAAACCGAAAATCTTATGAGACACTTATGAATTCGAACGTGAACTACAAAAAATCTTGTCAAACGTTCTTGCGGATATTCGACAATGGATACATTTTGAGGGTAAATCTAGTTATATACATGTTTTTTTTTTTTTTTTTGACAATTTTATAATAAATCTGCTTAAGGAAGAATTTTGCTAGGCCTTTATCCATTAAAACAAAAAAATATATGTCGTGTTGCATATAATAATTTTTTAGGCGTATTGGTATAGATTATAAATAGATGAGTTCACATAAATATGCATTAAAAAAAATAAATTCCGGTATCCGAATTTTTACGGTCTCCTCTAAGTGATTTTCCAGATGGCAAAATTTCTTTGAAAAAAAAAGAAATATATATATACAGTATTTGGGGGTAAATCTAGGTATATACATGAGTTTATATATATATAACTTGGATGGAGAGGAGCTTTTGGAAGAAACAGTACAATTTTTAAGAGCAGTATGCCAGTATGTCTGAAAAGAAAAGTGTTTAATCAATGCACCCTGCGAGTGCTTATGTATGGAGCAGAGACATGGACCTTAACTAAAAAAGACATGCAAAGACTGCAAACAACTGAAAGAAGAATGGAGAGATGCATACTTGGTGTAACCAGGAAAGATAAGAAAAGGAACTTGTGGATAAGGAAAATGACAGGAGTGGACGACATCATGACCAGAGTGAAATCATTGAAATGGCAATTGGCTGGACATGTTACCAGATGAACGGACCACCGATGGACAACCGAAATTTTAGGCTGGATTCCGAGGGACAGGAAAAGAACCAGAAGAAGACCCCATGGGAGATGGAAGAATGAAATTCGAAAGTGTGCTGGAGTGACATGGAGGAAACAGGCCCAAGACAGACAATTGTGGAAGAAATCTTGGGGAGACCTCCATCCAGCTGTGGATTGATAATGGTTGATGATGATGATATATATATTTTGGGGTAAAATCTAGTTATATACATGGGGTTATACATGTAAGAATTATATATACATATACAGTATGTGCGAGGGTTGTACCGAAAATAATCCAAAAGTGGGCATAACATTTTTATTAATTGGCAGAGGTCGTTCAAATTGCGCATGTTGATAGAGTAACTCTTTCTCTATACAAAGGTACTACTCAACATAGTCTCAATCACAAGCGATGCATTTGCGCCACCGTTGAACCCAACTCCCGACTCCTCTTTGAAAATATTCAGGTGTGGACTGTTGTACCCACTTCTTCACAGCCATTTTCACCTCTTCTGTGTCATCAAATCGTTGTCCCTGGAGACTGTCTTCCATTGGACCGAACAGGTGGATGTCGGAAGGTGCCAGATCTGTGCTGTACAGTGGATGGCAAATCACCGACCAACCTAATTTCTTGATCGTCTGATTTGTTGCTAAATATTTGTGTCCTCTCGCATTGGCAGGGTGAATGTGAATCCTTTTCATATTCTTGTTCGGTCTCTTTCTCCTTATGGCTTCTCTAATCTTCTTGAGTGTCTCAATGTACCACTCACTGGTCACGGTACTGCCACACGTTCCAGAAAATCAAGGAGAATGACACTCCTGACCTCACAAAAAACAGTCACTATGACTTTCTGTGCTGATCGCTGGCTCTTGAACTTCTTAGGCTTGGTGAAGAGGTGTGACGCCATTCCATGCATTGGTTCTTCTTTTCCGAATCGTGAGGCCCACGTTTCATCCCCTGTCACCAGATCTATAAAAAAAAAGGTGTCTTCATTACCTTCACACGTTTCCAGCAGATCAGAGCAGACATCCACCCTTCTCTCCTTCAAATCCGGTGCCAACTGCCTGAGGTATGCACACACACACACATTTTCCGATACCCTAAGTCTTTCACCACCTTCTATATGGCATTGTGACCACAGTTCAGTTGTGCAACAAGATTACTGGTTGTGACTCGTCTCTCCTCGCTAATCAATTCATCCACTCGGTGATGATTCGTGTCAGTGGTGCCAGATAATTGTCTCCCACTGCGTGGTTTGTCATCAATGCTGATTTGCCCTTCTTGAATTTTTTCATCCATCTGTACTCATGGCAATGGTGTCATCCCCGTAAACATTCTGTAGCCTTCTGTGGATGTTGGACAGCCTGCACCCTTCCTTCGTCAAGCCCACTTTATAGACAGCGAATGCGTTTGTTCGCATTCGCTATCTATAAAATGGGCCAAATGCGGCTGGAACGAATGAAACTGCGCATCACAAAGCGTTCCTTTTCCACTTAGGTTTTTTTTTTAAGTGGTAATGTAGGGGAAATGATTGTCACTAATCCTTTTTGACTGACTTCTTCCTAGAAGTACTTGAACAATGTCGCCGAACTTAAGAAAGGAGAGAGAGAAGACATCTCTGTCATTTGTTTTTACCCAGTGGCATGATGTCAGCGTCAGGGGACTTGTTCTTCCCTATGCCTTGGGTCAAAGAGCAGAGAATAAATGACTATGCAATGGAGCAGAGAATAATGTTCTATAGAATGAAGCAGAGAATAGAGGACTATAGACTGAAGCAGAGTATAAAAGTCTATAGAATGGAAGAAAGAATAAAGAACTGTAGAATGGAACAGAGAGTAAAGGTCTATAGAATGAAGCAGAGAACAAAGGTCTGTATAATGGAGCACAGAATAAAATATTACATAATGGAGCAGAGGACTATTGAATGGAACTCAGAATAAAAGTCTATAAAATGGAGCAGAGAATGGAAAAGGACTATACATATATTGGAGCAAAGAATAATGATCTATAGAATGGAGCAGAGAATAGAGGACTATAGACTGGAGCAGATGTTAAAGGTCTAGAGAATGAAAGAGAAAATAAAGGTCCATAGAATGGAGCAGAGAATAAAGGACTATATAATGAAGCAAATAATAAAATGAAGTTCTATATAATGAAGCAGAGAATGAAGATCTATAGAATGCAGAAGAGAATAAAGGACTATGGAATGGAGCAGAGAGGAAAGGTCTGTAAAATGGAGCAAAGAATAAATGTCTACAGACTGGTGCAGAGAATGAAGAGACTATAGAATGGAACAGAGCATAAAGGACTATAGAACGGAGCACAGAATAAAGGTCTATAGAGAATGTTGCAGAGAATAAAGACTATTGAATGGAACAGAGAGACAAAAACTGAATGAAGGGAAATAATTATCTTGCCATAGCTTTCATAAAATCCTGCGGTTAGGTGAACATTTCTGTTTGAAGAGCATAGATTTTAGTTTAGGTACAACGGTGGCTTAAGGAGTTAAAGGATCTAATTGTACTCAAATCACCGAGTTAACGTCCACCTCTACTTTGAAAAAATTGCTATACGTCGTTTCAGTAGTTTGGTAAGTTTGGTTTCACTGCAGTATTAAAATTACGCTACTACAATATAGACAAGTTAGTAAAATCAAGCAATGCATTGATTATGATACGCTTTCCAACAAACCAGAAATCATTACTCAAGTTATGACGCATAAGGGCAATGGAATGGATCTCGCTCCTACGTCCTGACCTTTGACCCCATTCCGCCCATTTTCAATAGGGTTCATCCGCAGGTGGTCCCCTATCACATACTAAAATAATTTCATCGAAATCGAACCATTTTTACGCAAGTTATGATGCATAAGGACAATGGAATGGACCCCGCTCCTATGTCCTGACCTTTGACCCCATTTCGTCCATTTTCAATAAGGTTCGTCCCAAGGTGGTCTCCTGCCACATAATAAAATTTCATCGAAATCGAACCATTTTTTTACGTGAGTTATCGTGCGGACGGGCGTACAGACACACATACAGACGGACAGATAGATGGACAAAGCTGGAGCAAATACGCTTTTTAGCACATCTTTTGTAAAAAAAATCGTGTTTATGTTACCGGTTTGTCCGTCCGTCTGTACCCACGATATCTCTTCAACTATTAGTCCGATTTGAAAAATTCTTTTTGCATTGGCAAGCTTGAAACATGCGAATGATGATCCTTTATTTCGTTTTTTTTTTTTAACGATGTACAATTTCGCCGCTAGAAAGCGTAAATGCAGATGATGTCGAATTCAAAAATATGTTTTATTCCACACATTTGCATCTAAACATCCGATTGAAAAAGTTATTTTATTTTTCGATTCCATTTATGTCGAAGAGTGCTTTAGATATAGTTACTTTTTCAAATCACGCATAGATTTTCCGCTAAGGAGCATTAAAGTAAATTGCATTTTTCCCGATAACACTTCTTCTAAAATTCCGATTTAAAATTTTTTCTTCAGCGGATACACTTCTTGGTGGACAATCTTTTGCAAAAAATTTCTAATTTTTGGTGAAGAATACTTTGGCCACCAGGGGCGTAAGTGTTAATTTTTGCTTCTGATGCATTTGCCTTAAAATCTGAGCTTCTAAAATACAGATTGAAAAAATTCTTTCGTGGACTGATGCCACTCACATCGATAAACCTTTTCGAAATATTTTCTTCTTAAAATTTTCCACAGTTTCTCCACCAGGGGGCGTAGATATATAACTTATTTTTTCTCAATATCTCTACTTCTAGGAGTTCGATTTGAAAAATCCCTTCTTTGTTGGATAGTGTTTTCAGTGTGACATGTTTTTCATATAATTTCAAAATTTTCAAGTAACTCATAGATTTTCCGCTAGGGGAGTAGAGGTAAATTGCGTTTCCCCCTATATCTCTGCTTCTTAATATCCGATTGGAAAAATTATGTCTGCATCAGATACAGCTCCTGATGGGGAAATCGTTTGCACATAATTTATAATTTTTGTGAAAAAATGGTTTGGCCACCAGGGGGCGTAAATATTAATTTCCGCTTCTGATGTATTTGCAGCAAAATATGAGCTTCTAAATTATCGATTGAAAAAAACGAAAAACTCGACTAAATGTTTTTTTCTTGGACCGATACCGCTCATACGGAAAAACTTTTTGAGAATACTTTCTTCCTAAAATAATGCATGGTTTTTCCACTAGGGGACGTAAAGTCACATCTTATTTTTGTCGATATCTCTGTTTCTAAGGGTCCAATTTTAAAAATTATTGATGGGTTGGAGAGCGTTTCCGGTGCGAAATGTTTCTCATATAAATTCATGTTTTGTTTTTTTTAACGCACAAGTCTGCAACCAGAGGGCGTAAGCTCACGATTCCGTTTACAGCAATATCTAAGGGGTTAAAAACTCGATTGAAAAACTTCTTTCTTACGTCAGATACTATTGTTTTCCTTACCGGTTCCATTGACTTTGAATAGCTTTGATAAGTTTAATTTGCGTCAGAACGGATTCAAAAGACGTGCTTATTGCACCCGAAAATTCGATGTCATCTTTCTTGTTTAACCTACGGTTGGAATGCGTAAAAAGCCATTACAATCCAGTGTTATCTAAGACATGTTTTTTCCATTAATTTTGAGTTTTTTGGAGTGATATCTTGCATATTGCACCGAAAATACCTTGGTGAAGTTTCCTTCGTCGTACGAAAATTGTTCATTCTCGACAGAGGTTGGGTCGTCTCTAAATCGAAAGAAAATTCTGTATTTCTGTTCTGTTCGTAAAGAATCTTTTTCAAAAGACGTTTGCAACATGCAATGCTTCTGCAGTTGTTTTATCATCCGTCAGACAACGCTAGATCCACATTCTTTGTTTTTTCTAATAGCTGATTTCCAGAAGCGCACATCTCGCTTGTACTCAGCATTGTATAGAAATTGATAGACGTAGAACATGACTCAGAAAGATACGGTAATTTATTCACAAAGAGAAACACCGACGCAGTCTAGCAGAAAAAGGTCGTTCAATGACATTGATACATAGCCATTCTCAATACATTCCTGTGTCCTTCTGGTTGAGAATAAATGTCACCTGCTCATGAATAAGTCACATTTTATCTTAAACTTGAATTACATTCTATTTCAAAAACTTTTTGAAGTATGAAATCACTCACATGTAGTCAAATGCGATCTTCGAAATAAAGTTTCCTCTATCATGGCAGAAAATGTTATATTTTATGATATGAAAATACTTTGCCGGGTGTACGATGCCTTGGATTTTATATATAAGGTGACCTGTTCAAGAATTTTCACTGTAGCATTTCTTTCCCCCTGACGGTCTGGTGGTCAACGTTCGCGACTGCCGCTGAAAAGTCTCAAGATCGATCCCAGGCAGGTACGAACGCTCGAACCACTAAATATCCGCTTTGCGTCGGATGGGCACGTTAAGCCGTCGAATCCTGGCTATTGGCTCTTTGGTTATAAATAAGGGGATCTTCCTCCCACTTACTACTTTGCTTTCGTGTGATTTTCCTGTCTGCTATTCTGGCCCAAAATTCCTAGTTTACTATTTTGAAGAATTGCTCAATACCTGAGGTCAAACACTGTTTTCCTAAAATTCTCTTCATAAATTTCTAATCTCTATTTCTTTTTCCCACCTACCCTCTACTCGCCAGCGTTTTTCGGCAGTTTGAGCAATATGTTTATAAGTATTATTTCAGTGTGAAAGGTAATCTAAGGGAACTAAGAAGGTAAAAATCAGAAAGCTGTGCGACGTGCCTGCACCGCAGGACGCACATGAGATAAAGGCAGATAGCAGTGAGAGCACATGTTCGCGTATCTCAGTTGGGAGAGCGCCTTACCCCGGAGTGAGGGGACTCGAATTCGATGCCCAGCGATGACAAACGTATACGTTATATTGGCGTCCGAACTTCCAGGATGACCCGGCAGTTAAGGTTCTCGCTATGCTGTGATGTTCTTTCCACACGGCGAGACAAGAAAAATGAGAATCCCTTCTTCAGTGCTTCGAAAAAATAAATCAGTGTGATGTTACGTTCCACACAACAAATCGTCTGGGATTTCTCAAATGCACGTTCTTCATGGGATTACTGCCAACAGCGACATATGGTCCCGGCTGACCCGTCCATGCCCCCGGCCCTCTTTCAGGGGGTAGGGGGTGACGTGCCTGCACCGCAGGACGCACATGCGATAAAGGCTGATAGCAGTGAGAATCCATGTCTGCGTAGCTCAGTTGGGAGAGCGACTTACTCCGGAGTGAGGGGACCAGGTTTCCATGCCCAGCGTAGATAAACTTGTACGTTATAGCTGCTATTATTTCGTGAAGTTCCGAGAGCATGACAATCAGCCGCCGACCGAAGGAAATGCAGACCGCATATTGGCAAACTCTTCTGGACTAAAATGCTTGCCAGCCGACCAGGAAACTGGCTATACAGTGCACGCCATGAAAAAGATTTGAAAGCTGGGAGTGCGGGTCGCATACGAACAAATTCTGGAAAGTTATGCATGGATCTAATAATATTTATTTTCGCAATAAATGAAATTATGTGTGTCTTCTACTCCTCTATTCCGCGTTCTACTAGTCCTCTGTTATTTGTTCTTCTAGTCCTCTATTCTGTGTTCTTCTGGTCCTTTATTCTGCGTTCTTCTGGTCCTTTATTCTGCGTGTCCTTCTCTATTCTTTGATTTCTTCTAGTTCCCTCTTCTATGTGTTCTAGTGTTCCATTCTATGTCTTCTAGTCTTCTATTCTATGTCTTCTAGTCTTCTATTCTATTTCTTCTGATATTTTTTTCGGTGTGTTATTCTAGTCTTCTATTCTGTGTGTTCTTCTCTATTTTTTGAGTTCTTCTACTCCTCTCTTCTATGTCTTCTAGTCCTTTATTCAGTGTGTTCTTCTAGCCCTCGATTCTGTGTGTCCTTCTACTCCTCAATTTTGTGCTCTTCTAGTCCTCTATTCTGTGTTCTTCTAGTCCTCTATTCTGTGTGTTCTTCTGGTCCTCTATTCTGCGTGTTCTTCTCTATTCTTTGAGTTCTTCTAGTCCTCTCTTCTATGTCTTCCAGTCTTTTATTCTATGTCTTCTAGTCTTCTATTCTATTTCATCTAGTCCTTTATTCTGTGTTTTGCTCTAGTCCTCTATTCTGTGCTTTCTTCTTTGAGTTCTTCTAGTCCTCTCTTCTATGTCTTCTGGTCTTCTATTCCATTTCCTCTATCCTGTGTGTTGTTCTATTCCTCTATTCTGTGTGTTGCTCAAGTCCTCTATTCTGTGCTTTCTTCTTTGAGTTCTTCTAGTCCCCTCTTCTATGTCTTCTGGTGTTCTATTCCATTTCTTCTATTCTGTGTGTTGTTCTATTCCTCTATTCTGTGTTCTTCTAGTCCTCTATTCTGTGTTCTCCTATTCCTCTATTCTGTGTGTTCTTCTGGTTCTCTATTCTGTGTGTTCTTCTGGTCCTCCATTCTGTGTATTGCTCTCTATTATCTGCTTTCTTCTAGTCCCCTCTTCTATGTCTTCTAGTCCTCTGTTCTATGGCTTCTACTTTATTCTGTGTGTTGTTTTAGTCCTTTAGTCCTCCATTCTGTGTGTTGTTCTACTCTTCTACTCCTCTATTATGTGAGTTCTTCTAGTCCTCTATTCTTGGTGTTCTTCAAGTTCTTTAGTTTGTGTGTTCTTCTAGTCATCTATTCTGTTCTTTCTTGTACTTCTTCATTTTGTGTGTTCTTCTAGTCCTCTATTCTTTGTGTTCTTCAAGTTCTCTAGTTTGTGTGTTCTTCTAGTTCTCTATTCTGTTCGTTCTTGTACTTCTTATTTGTGTGTTCTTCTACTCCTCTGTTCTGGGTGTTCCTCTAATCCTCTATTCCATGTGTTCCTCTAGTCATCTATTGTGTGTGTTCTAATCCTCTATTCTGTGTGTTTTTCTAGTCCTCCATTCTGTGCATTCTTGTACTTCTTTATTCTGTGTGTTCTTCTAGTCTTTTATTGTGGGTGTTTTGCGGTCGGTTGCTGATATAAAATTGTTTCGCCGTGACTTTCTTAAAATTTCGCCGCTATGTTTCTTGCGAAACGCAGAAAAATTTGATCACCGTTTAGTTCAGTTCCCTCCGCCGTAAATAACAACACTAAAAGCTTAACGTCTTGGAAATTATATGCTTCAACAAATGACCATCTTAAGTAGTTTTAATATCTAAATTGGACACTGCTTTTTGCTACTAACCTTTTTCGATATTTAGCACAAGGATTACACTGATCAACAAGAACATTTTCCCAGGAAAAGTGTAACTAATTTCAATAAGCATATCCTCGGGGATATCGAAAGTAATCATAAATCAGATATTGCTGTAAACAGAATCGTGAGATTACACCCTCTGGTTGAAGACTTGTGCGTTAAGTAAAATATGAATTTATATGAGAAACATTTCGCACCGGAAACGCTCTCCAACACAGAATTTGTTTTTTCAAATCGGATTCTTAGAAAAGAGATATCGACAAAAATAAGATATGACTCTATGTCCCCTGGTGGGAAAACCATGCATTATTTTAAGAAGAAAGTGTTCTCAAAAGGTTTACCCATATGAGCAGTATCGGTTCAAGAAAAAGAAAATTTGTCGAGTTTTCAGGAGCCAGATTTTCCTACAAATACATCAGAAGCAGAAATTAACACTTATGCCCCCTGGTGACCAAACCATTCTTTACCAAACATTAGAAATTATATGAAAAATACTTTCCATCAGGTCTTGTATGCGATACAGGAAGAATTTTTCAAATCAGAGTTTTACAAGCAGAAATAACGCAGAAAACGCAATTTACCTTTGTGCCCCCTAGCGGAAAGTCTATGATTTACTTGAATATTTTGAATTTATAGGGAAAACATTTCGCATCGGAAACACTATCAACAAAGAAGGAATTTTTCAAATCAGACTCTTAGAAGTATAGATATTGACAAAAAATAAGATATACATCTACGCCCGCTGGCGTAGAAACCATGCATTATTTCAAGAAGAAAATTTTCCTAAAAGGTTTGTCGACATGTGTAGTATCGGTCTACAGATGACGTTTTTTTCAATCGAGAATTTAGAAGCTCACATTTTGCTGCCAATACATCAGTAGCTGAAATTAAGATTTACGCCACCTGGTTGCCAAACCATTTTCCACAAAAATTGGAAATTATGTGCAAACGATTTCCCATTAGGAGCTGTATCCGGTGCAGAAAGATTTTTTAAATCAGAGATTTAGAAGCAGAGATTTTATGGGAAAGCACAATTTACCTGTACGCCCCCTAGCGAAAAGTCCATGAACTACTTGACAATTTTGAAATTACTTTTTTTTTTTTTTTTTTTTTTTAAAGAATAAACTCATGTGCAACAACAAATGTAAACTTTATTTGATTGACGAATTCATTCAACCGCTTCAGGAAAGGCAATAGTCCAGGTTCGCGATTTTTTTATTGATGGTTTAACGACGACCGTAAGCAACTCAATGGGCTATAAGCAGTCGCCCGTAATATTTTCACTAACAATGGTCACTGCAATGTTTATTTGCATCTTTACATAATGGGAAACGTCCTACCTTCGTGAATAAACTGGATCGAATTAATATTATATTGTATATATGCATCACACAGTCCAACGGCATAACGCAATCAGGTGTTCTAGATTGTTCGCTGTTCCGATGAAAAGAACTTCAGTATGAATGCCTGCTAGCATTGCATTGCGCAACGTTCGCTCAAAAAAGAGACTTCGGACTTTGGACTATCTCCGTCCCTCCATACTCTCGCTTTCAACAGCGCGTGAGTCAACCGCAGGCGATCGAATGTTAACCGCACGCTTCTCCCATAGACTTTACATGGGAACTTTGTCGCACCTCCACGCCCGAACCATCGCCCCAATTTCATTTTTCTCTTCTACTGGCACATCTACATGGTAAGACCTTTATTTTGATACCTCAACCCTATATCTACGCTCAGCCGTTCTCTCAAAATAGGGCTCACAGTAAAAAACCCTAAAGAATTAATATATAGATTACAATGTTGAATTCTGTTGTTCATTGAATTATTTGCGAAGGTAGCAGAATCTAAGTCCTAAACTTTGCATAAGCAGGATTACTGAAATGTATTATTGACTCATACGAAATTTTAGAGTTCCTGTTTTCTGATTTTCGGAAAATGATGTATCTGTTCGGTGTTTATAACGAGACATCGAGGCAAGAGCTCTGAAGACGGCGCCAAAGATTTGGATAACCGAATTCCACCACACGGATATGATAAGCAAACAGGTGGGAACTTAAGAGAGAAAACTAGCAACTTGTTGTTTTACGGATAACAACTTTGCGGTAAATGGAGTTAATTACGGAAAAGTTTCGAAGGAAAGATGATACGACAAGATTACCCATTGGGGTGAAGCCAAAACATCAGGCAGCACTGAAGGAAAAATCTTTCACAGTCATTACTCCTCACCCCACATGGAATCCAGCCCACAAGATTATATACTTCACGTCACTGAGCTGCGCAGAAACGCAGCTAAGCCGGCAAAGGGAAACAATAACAAAAGCGGATGCGGTGTAGGATACGCGAACACTAACAATAGATGCCAAATTGCTCGAAGAACGTAGGACAAGTACTCATTTTCAGTGACACAACAGCAAGTTTGTGGTTGTCTTAAAATGTGATTTCCAGTAGCAAATGTTACACTGAAAATTGGATGTCTGCTCCTGTTTTCCGAGGTGCCCACTGTCAATGACTTCTGCTTTTTGGGCGTTTTTCTTTTTCATTTTTCTTTCCGTTTTTACGCTTGTTCGTGCGCTTTATTGCTTCCTTCGCTTTGAGATTTACATGCGTTGCAGGTATCTCTTTCGTTTTTATGTCATACACTGACGTAGATAGGATTTCATTTCGGGAATGGGTAGGGGGGCGCATCCAGGATTTTTGAGAGCGGGGGTCGCAAGTGTCGGGAGTAATCGGGGACCTTTCTGATATTTTTTCTCAAAATGAAAAATAGGTATTTGTTATGTTTACAAATTCTTCCGATTAATTAAGGAAGTAATGTACTTTTAAGTAATACTTTGTTTCAAGAAAAATGATTCAATTTGTTATTAAAACCTAACGAATCGAAGCTTTTCCTTGGTCATGAGGAGAGGGCGCACGCTCCCCGCGCCCCCTCTGGATCCGCTCTCAGTTTGTACATACAGTAAAACCCGCTTATGACGAACCCGTATTTAGCGATATCCCGGATTTTATAAGTTAATCAGGAGTTCCTCTTTGGTATAATGTTAACTCAAAGCTAAATTAATCGTTTTTAACGAACAAATTTATTGAAATTCACGGATTTAGCGAGAGAGAGAAAAGCTAAGATGGCCACTTTTAACAAGCAAACTAAAAAAAATGTAATGAAATTCCATATTTAAGGAAGCAGAGAATACGTGAGGTTCACTGTTCTGGAATGCATTAATGAAATTGATGGCTTACACCGTAAAAAAATTGCGGTAATTCCACGAACCACTTTTCTTAATTTATTTCGTGAATTAACGAAGCAAATTTCTGAAATAACTTTTTCCGTGAAATGACGAAAATTTTTTTTGAATTTCACAGATTTTTCGTACGCCAGAAAAATTCTAATTTTCCAAAAAGCTTTCCGCAATTCCTTTCTTATATTGACGGTAAATTAACATCTTCAAGATGTGTTAGCGGAAAATTCTGAATTTTCAGAAATCTTTGCGCAATTCTTCTCCTATATTAACAGAAAAACTACGTTCTCTGTTAATGTAAGAGAGGAATGGCAACGACTATCAGTGGCGACGACGCCAAGACAACCTTTTACACGGTCATTATCTGATAAATGACTCCAGGGAGTCCGAAAGATCTTATGAGTGTCATTTTAATCTTTGTATATAGTTAAGTGTGATTAATGTAATTTCACGAAGAACATGTGTCATCTTCAGACTTCGTTTTCATCATGCATAACACAGCGTTTTACCTGATCATTGGATTTATTCTACACGTACCGTCATAATCATTAACTCCGTTCTCACTTTTTCCGTATCCATATGGCGAAAATTTTCCAGTAATAGGTGAGATTCACGGGATTACTGTGGAGGGATTGATAAACTGTTGTTAAATTCCAATCGACTGCCAAACATGTAGCAATATCGGATATTGTGGATAGCATATCACACGAACTTTAGTTATTGCGGCACAGGATATTTTTTCTCTTCTTCCCCATTTTGTGCCCCAAATACACTGTATTGACAAAAGTCACCGGACACCTAGAAGAGAAACACAACATACATAGCATGTATTGACATACATTAGTACGGTGTCGGTCCACCCTTGGCCTTAATGCATGCACTGAAACTTCGAGACATGCTTTCGACAAAGTTTTGGAACACAGCGATAGCTATGCGCTTCCATTCAGTACAAAATGCTGCCGCTAACTGTTGTTTAGTTGTAGATCTTGGTTCCAAACTTCTTATGCGCGCGCTCTAATTCATCACATAGGTGCTCTATGGGATTAAGATCAGGGCTCTGTGCTGGCCAGTTTACACACGATACGGAATTATCGCCAAACCACGCCATAACAGTCCATGTTTTATGGCTCGGTGCATTATTCTACTGGTACTAACAAGGCTTGGCTCTGTAATAGTATTGTCGCAGAGTTGGTCGGGGCATAATTGTCCAGAATATCGAGGTAGACATGCTGGTTAACAGGTTTGTCCACGATAACCAATGGGCCGAGACCATACCACGAAAAAACATCCCCACACGAGTATACTGCCAGTTCCAAACTTGAACGTAGGAACAGTACACTGTGATAAATAGCGTTCCCCCGGCTGCCGCCATACCCACACACGGCCATCAGAGTGATGGATAACAAGTAACAATTGTTATCTTAGTATAAGATAATAGACATATTACCGAACATCGTTACAAGTTACACCGAAGTTTGTTACAGTATATTCAATTTACTGAATTGTATGTAGGTTAACAACTCATCTCTCTCTCTCTCTCTCTCTCTCTCTCTCTCTCTCTCTCTCTCTCTCTTTGTGAAGTACATAGGGAACTCTGTGCAGAAGCGACTGTAAAGTATTCTCGAGAAAAGTAAATTGCCAGCACCGCTTGAGCCATATTTTGAAAATCTGTGATTGGTACAAAAATACGTTTTGCAAAGTTATATTTAGAAAAAATATAACTCAGAATATGTATGTCAGAATCATTAATTCAGCAATCAGACATCTCTGAGGCCGTCCTGGTGGCGCAGTGGTCTAAACGCTGGCTTCTGATCATTCGTCTGAAAGGGTCCGGGTCCAAATCCCGGTGAGGCATGGATGTTGTGTTTGTCTTACGGCACTGGCTCTCTCCCTTCCCTGGAACCAGTGACCCCAAAATAGGGATGGGCGGCTGCTTATAGGCCATTGAGTTGCTGACGACGGGCGTTAAACCTTCAAAATAAAAAGATGCATCTCTGAATTACCTGTATTTATTGTTCTTCACGTACCATGAATCACAGCAGAAAATTTGAAAATTATATCCTGTAACATCGCGTAACAGATAGCCTGCTCGAACAGAAATCGGGAGATGCGGATTTTTTTTTCCGCTCCATATGTTAATATGAAGGTTTTCTGAGGAGATTAACGTTACGTGAAGAACAGTAAATACAGACAATTCAGAGATGTCTGATTGCTATATTAACGATTCTGTCCTTTCTTATATTGAGGGTAAAATTGCAATTTTTAAGATATGTTAATGTAAAATTCTGAATTTTCAGAAACCTTTCCGCAATTGCTTTCGTATATTAACGGAAAAACTTCGTTCTCACTTTTTCCACATCCACATGGCAAATCATTTCCGGTGATAAGAGAAATTCGCGGGAATACTTGAGGTTTGATTAACTGTTAAATTTCAATCGTCTGTCGGAGGATCTGATTTTAAAATTCTGTAGTGAGCAAGCAGAGTTTGGAAATTGGACAAAAATTTTGGGCCCGGACCGGACCTGGCAGTCACATAATTAAAGCCGACTCGGACCTGACCAGTACAAATCTACTTTGAACTATAAATTCGAATATATCATTTCATTGCCAATCATTATCAATCCACTGCTGGATGAAGGTCTCCCCAAGTTTCTTCAACAATGGACCGTATATTGGGCCAGTCTCCTCCATCCACCCATCTCCCTCGTGGTCTTTTTTCTGGGTCTTTTCCTGCCCCTTAGAATCTAGTCTAAAATGTGGGTTGTCCATCAGTGTTCCGTCCTTCTGGCAATATGTCCAGCCCATTGCCATTTCGAGTATTTTACCCTGATCGTGATGTCTTCCACTCTTGTCATTTTCCTTATCCGTGAGTTCCCCTGCTTATCTTTCCTGGTAACACCAAGCATACATCTCTTTATGCTTCTTTCAGTTGTCTGCAGCCTTTGTATGTCTTTTTTAGTTAAGTTCCACGTCTCTTCTCCGAATGTATAAGCACTGGAATGATGCGTTGATTAAACACTTTTCTTTTACGACGTAACGGCACAATGCTGTTGGCTTGATACATTTTAAGTATTGTGGTAAACGCCAACTTATCAGAAGAATCATTTGCAGGTTCCTATTGTTGGAGCAGGGAAGCAAATAAATAAGTAGTTAAAAATGGAACATTATGACAGATGTTTCCTTTTGCACATAACTTTATTCATCAAATGGGGGGAAGGAGAAATATTGGAATAATAGTTGGTCTGATCGGATAGTAAATACTTCCAGCGGGAGTTGGATGTTATGGATGGCCTTCTCTACGTTTTCCCCGGCAAATCTGTTCCTATCTTGTGTGGCTACAAGCTCGCGTGAAACTCTCTTTCCACCTCGTCCCGTGCTAAACGGTTTGTCCTGCCTTGCCTCCGAGCAAAATCCTTCCTACTTTTTCCTCGAGATCTCCATGAAGACTCCTTTCTGTTTCACATTCTTTTACACGATCTGTTCTTGACGTAAGAAGAAATTCTTAATTGCTTGGTCCTTTGTACCCGTCGGCTCTGAGAGAGATTCTGGCGACGGCTGGGGGGAAAGGGGGTGTCCTTTTGTCCGTGGGAGGGGTCCGACGAGAGAATGATCTTCCTCCGAAATGAATCTGTGCTGGGCGTCTTTCTGACTGGGGAGGAAATTTCTCACTGTCGTTGGCCCACAAAATGGCAAAAGTTACAATTTAAATGAAGTTTGAATATTTCCATATAACACTGCTCTTGAAAATTGTACTGTTTCTTTCAAAAGCTCTCCAACCCAGTTTTCTACACCAATTTATTTCTTCATGAACCTCATTTGATATCTGTTGCACAAGGTAAGTGTAGGAATTGGTTATCTCCAGCTTTTCCTCATGAATTGATAAATCTTCATTCCTTTTAAAAGCATTGTACTTCAGTTTTGTCTTCTGAAATTTCATTTTTAAACACAATATTTTGCCCTACTCAGCAAGTTCCCGGATCATACTCTGCAGCTGTGAACTATAATTTCAAAGGCCTCTGAAGGGTTCCTTGAAACATTTTTTTTTCAAAACTAAAACGGAAATAAAACCGGGACGAAATTGGTTTTATTTCAAATGGGAAAATAAAACCGATTTTTTGAAAAAAGGAATTTTTTTAAATAGGAACACCTTGACCCGACCCGTTTGACCCACAAAAAATTGTCGACCAGTTGAGCCGTTGACCCGTTTCCATCTCTGGTAGTAAGATCGATATTGTGGATAGATAAATTATCGCATGAAATTTTGTTTTTTGTTAAGAATTTACTCGGATATTCCTACCTCTCTTCACCATTTTGTGCTCCAACTATTGCATACTGAGTTACCGTAAGAAACCAAGAACTTAAATTATTGTACAAGTGATTGTAATATGTCTATGTATCAGCCCGTGGAGTTCTTAAGAAAAAACGTATTATAGCTGGCAAGAGTAAATTTTATGTTTAGGAGTTTTGTTAAATGATACTATAAAACAGTACATTTAACTTCTTCTGTAAGATAATTGAAAGTTATTGTCATTTAAAAAAGGTTATTAAGTTTCAAAGCGTTCTGTTGCTTCAAAAAATCAAGATGGAATAGAAATACTTAATATGTGGTAAGTCTTCTTTCAAAAGAAATAAAATTATTACACACTTATTCAGAAAAATATAAGCTCAAACAGAAAATAAAATGACTAATTTACTCACATCAAGGGAAAAAAATAATCGTCGCGCAATTAGAGTTTTACATTGAACATGTGGATGATTCTTGAGACATTCCTCAGTGGTTAAGATGCACGATATCTGTTGTTGTTCTTGTTTTTCTTTTTTCCTTCAAACAACCTCAGAACGAATCTTGCTGGTGGAAAATGATTCGCTGTTGCGAGGGCTAAGAAATACAGTTTCTTCGATTTTGCCAAATTTCTGTATAAATACGGAAAAACCCCCAAACGGAATTTTCTGAAAGAAACGGAATTGTAAAATCTGTGAAAATACGGACGTTAAAAAACAAGTTAGTACAATCATGCAAAGCATTGATTATGATACGATTTCCAACATACCAGAAATCATTACTCAAATTATGAGGATAATGGCTGTGGAATAAGTCTCGCTGATATGCCCTGACCTTTGAGTCCATTTCGATTTTATTCAACAGAACCGGTTCAGTATACTTCCGGAATAACATGACAAAGTTTTGTTTCAATCGAAGCATTTTTACGTAAGTTATAACGCATAAGGGCGATGGAATGGATCCCGCTCCTATGTCCTGATCTTTGACACCATTTCACCCGTTCCCAATAGGGTGTGTCCCCAGGTGGTTCCCTACCACATACTAAAATTTGATCGAAATCGAACCGTTTTTACGCAAGTTATGACGCATAAGGACAATGGAATGGATCCCGCTCCTATGTCCTGACCTTTGACCCAATTCCGCCCATTTTCAAAGGGGTTCGTCCGCAGTTGATCCCCTACCACATACTAAAATTTCTTTGAAATCGAACCATTTTTACGCAACTTAAGACGCATAAGGGCAATGGAATGGATCTCGCTCCTACGTCTGACCATTGACAAATTTCCCCTATTTTCAATAGGGTGCATTCCCAGGTGGTCGCCTACCATATGCTAAAATTTCATCGAAACGAACCATTTTAACGCG
Organism: Macrothele yani; assembly: GCA_039090855.1. Taxonomy (NCBI): domain Eukaryota; kingdom Metazoa; phylum Arthropoda; class Arachnida; order Araneae; family Macrothelidae; genus Macrothele; species Macrothele yani. The sequence goes on along the minus strand of CM076991.1, from coordinate 103,438,242 downwards.
AGTTATGACGCATAAAAGCAATGGAATGGACCCCGCTCCTTGTCCTGACATTTGACCTCATTCCGCCCACTTTCAACAGGTTTGTTCCGAGTGGTCTCCTAACTCATACTAAAATTTCATCGAAATCGAACCATTTTTACGCGAGTTATCGTGCGGACAGACGGGCAAAGCTGGAGCATATACGCTTCTTCAACCTACGGTTGGAAAGCAGAAAAAAGGGATCTTTTAAGAACGGAAATTTCGTTGAAAGACTGACACCTACCGACAACTTTGATACACGTTATTTTCAGAAATTTTCCGTGAATTCAGACCACTTATTTATTTCAGTGTAGGAATAAACACTTCGGAATGCATAATTTTAATTCGTGCGTATGTCTGTGTGTGTGTTGTAACACCAACAGAACACAGGGCACTGTCTTTAAAACACACAGGAAAGAATAAAACAGTAAAACACTATATTTTGCCTTCAGTGGCGTACCTGAAGCTGAATGACCCCCGCAAAAAATATCTTCGAGTCCCTTTTCCGAAAATCCATTTGCTTCCAATTGTTGAAATTTTTAAATTCCATATTACACTAGGTTTAACGGTCGTTCTGTAATTCAAATTTTTTTGAACTTGTAGGTATCTTTCGTAAAAACGAAATTGTTAGACTTTGTTGCGTGTAACACAAATGTACACGTTGTAATTAAAATGATTAGACTAATTTTATACAAGTATTACAAACACTTATCGCTAAAGTTAATCATATCATGCAAATTTTATTCTGTTAGAGAGCTAAGGCCAGCTTCTTTGAAATGCCTCACGAACACACACAAAACCAAATAACTGCCGTGTGACAGTGTTTAATGACCTTTTCCGATTACACAAAAAAGTAGCTGCCGTGTGATAGTGTTTAATGACATTTTCCGATTACACAAAACAAATAACTGCCGTGTGACAGTGTTTAATGACCATTTCCAATTACACAAAACAAGTAATTGCCGTGTGACAGTGTTTAATGACCTTTTCCGATTACACAAAACATGTAACTGCCGTGTGACAGTGTTTAATGACCTTTTCCGATTACACAAAACAAGTAGCTGCCGTGTGACAGTGTTTAATGACCTTTTCCGATTACACAAAACAAGTAGCTGCCGTGTGACAGTGTTTAATGACTTTTTCCGATTACACAAAACAAGTAGCTGCCGTGTGACAGCGTTTAATGACCTTTTCCGATTACACAAAACAAGTAGCTGCCGTGTGACAGTATTTAATGACCTTTTCCAATTGCACAAAACAAGTAGCTGCCGTGTGACAGTGTTTAATGACTTTTTCCGATTACACAAAACAAGTAGCTGCCGTGTGACAGTGTTTAATGACCTTTTCCGATTGCACAAAACAAGTAGCTGCCGTGTGACAGTGTTTAATGACCTTTTTCAATTATACAAAACAAGTAACTACCGTGTGACAGTGTTTAATGACCTTTTCCGATTACACAAAACAAGTAGCTGCCGTGTGACAGTGTTTAATGACCTTTTCCGATTATACAAAACAAGTAACTGCCGTGTGACAGTGTTTAATGACCTTTTCCGATTACACAAAACAAGTAACTGCCGTGTGACAGTGTTTAATGACCTTTTCCAATTACACAAAACCAGTAGCTGCCGTGTGACAGTGTTTAATGACCTTTTCCGATTACACAAAACAAGAAACTGCCGTATGACAATGTTTAATGACCTTTTTCAATTATACAAAACAAGTAACTGCCGTGTGACAGTGTTTAATGACCTTTTCCGATTACACAAAACAAGTAGCTGCCGTGTGACAGTGTTTAATGACCTTTTCCGATTACACAAAACCAGTAGCTGCCGTGTAACAGTGTTTATTGACCTTTTCCGATTACACAAAACAAGTAACTGCCGTGTGACAGTGTTTAATGACCTTTTCCAATTACACAAAACCAGTAGCTGCCGTGTGACAGTGTTTAATGACCTTTTCCGATTACACAAAACAAGTAACTGCCGTGTGACAATGTTTAGTGGCCTTTTTCAATTACACAAAACAAGTAACTGCCGTGTGACAGTGTTTAATGACCTTTTCCGATTACACAAAACAAGTAACTGCCGTGTGACAGTGTTTAATGACCTTTTCCGATTACACAAAACAAGTAACTGCCGTGTGACAGTGTTTAATGACCTTTTCCGATTTATGCGAAAATAGAGAACACAAGTAACCCAATTAAAAAGTATCAATTAAGAAATTGTGCAACAAAAAGAGTAAAACTGCTGAAATTATTTACTCTTGAACAAAGGCGTAACCAGGGTGGGTCGTCTGCCCCAGATTTAGTCCAAGGGAGGGTGCAGAAATCACTGCGTACAATCTGATTAAAACTGGAAATGAAACTTTAGCACCAGTTCTGGTGCAGTTTTGCCGCACCATATTTTGTCCGGATTCCGCTGGGAGGGTCCCACGGATTATATTAACAAAGGGTCTTAGAGATCTCCCTTGATAGATGAATGACAAAATATGGCGCGGAGATCTGTGCCAGAAATTGGTGCTCAAGTCTATTTTTTTATGGTTTTCATACAGTCATTTCAAAATAGCATTTTGCGCATTGTTTTTCTCCTTACAGAATATTCAAAGCAAACTGAATTTGCTTGTACCACTTACTGGTCATCTATGTAACACTTCTCAGAAAGCTTGAAAATTTCAAGGCCTAGGAATCGAACCCCGCATTTCCCGATCACCGGTCGAGTATGCTAACCATTACATCGCCCAGTACAGTGAAGTTCCAACCAACTGAGACGTTGGAATCTGAAAGTCCAAGTCTTCTGAGAAGTGTCACATGAACGATCAATAAGTGGTACAAGCAAATTCAGTTTGCTTTGAATGTTCTGTCGATTTCCCATGTATTGTGAAGAATATTTCTGCATTGATTTTTTTCCTTACGTTTGCTGGTTAGTGGGATTAAAAATGAACTTTCAGAAGACAAAAGTGATGTACCAATGCTTTTACAAGAAATGAAGATTTATCGATTGACGGAGAAAAGCTGGAGCTAGATCAATACCCAGCGAAACCTTGGTCAGCTTGAATAAATAAACATTTGTGACAACTGCGTTGTATTATCTTTAATCTATAAATAAAATCATGTATTATGCGGTGTGAGAAATGGAAACTGAAACAGACTCCAAATAATTTATAACCGCCCGATGTTACCACAGTGAACAGGAATTCCATCCAAAATATTTGAAAGCTATAAAAAGTTCTTGGTTATCTCCCAGTATCAACGAAAAATGAATATTTTTTTTCTTGCTGATGAAGAGGGTTAAATTTAAGGAACAAAACTGGACACCAATGATTGCAAAAATATATATAAATTAAACTTAAATTAAATTCGTATATTTTAATTGAACTTAAATTAATATGTGTATGTGTTTGTGGCAGACAAAAAAATAGATGGGGGATGTAATACATTGTGGTTTGCCCCGGGCGCAGAAATGCCTAGTTATGCCCCTGCTCTTATTAAAAAAAAAAAAAAAAAAAAAAAACTTGATATAACGTTACAACGTTTTGCTCATTGTAAAAGTATTTTCTTTTGACTCTGTTATAAAAAAAATGGCACAGGTCTCTGTTTTTTCGTTCCCACGAAGAACGCTTTTAGCTCAGTATATTCTAAAGGATGCGTAGTTATGTGCAAACGAGTGTAATCATCATCATCATCATTGTCAACCATTATCAATCCACTGCTGGACGAAGGTCTCCCCAAGTTTCCTCCACAACGGTCTGTCTTGTGCCAGTCTCCTCCATGTCACTCCCGCATATTTACGAATTTCATCCACCCATCTCCCATGTGGTCTTTTTCTGGGTCTTTTCCTGTCCCTTGGAATCCAATCTAAAATTTCGGCTGTCCATCTATGGTCTGTCCTTCTGGCAGTATGTCCAGCCCATTGCCATTTCAGGGATTTAACTCTGATCATGATGTCTTCCACTCTCGTCATTTTTCGGATCCACGAGTTCCTCTTCTTATCTCTCCTGGTTATACCAAGCATGCACCTCTCCATGGTTCTTTGAGTTGTCTGCAGCCTTTGTATGTCTCTTTTAGTTAAGGTCCACGTCTCTGCACCATACGTAAGCACTGGAAGGATGCATTGATCAAACACTTTTCTTTTAAGACATAATGGCATATTGCTCTTGAAAATTATGCTGTTTCTTCCAAAAGCTCTCCAGGCAAGTTTTGTACGCCGATTAATTTCTTCATCAATGTGACCCTCACTTGATATCTGCTGTCCAAGATAAACATACGTATCTGTTATCTCCAGTTTTTCTCCATCAATCGATAAATCTTCATTTCTTGTAAAAGCATTGAACATCACTTTTGTCTTCTGAAAGTTCATTTTTAATCCCACTTCTTTACTCTTGTCAGCAAGTTCCTGGATCATACTCTGCAGCTCTGATGGGGTAGTTGCAAAAATGACTACGTCATCAGCAAAACGAAGGTGGGTTAGATAATCTCCATTAATCTTTATCCCTTTGTTTTCCCAGTTCAGTGATTGAAAGACATTTTCCAATGTAGCATTAAAGAGCTTCGGAGATATGGTATCACCTTGTCTCACTCCCTTTCCAATTTTTATGTGTGTTGTATTTTCAAACAGCCGAATCTTTGCACTTGCATTTTCATAGATGTTATTAATAATATTAATGTATGCATCTTCAATACCGCAGGATTTCAGAGCCGTGGTAACTGCTGATGGTTTCACCGAATCAAAGGCTTTTTCATAATCGATAAAAGCCATGCACAATGGAAGTTCATATTCCCTCGCTCTTTCAATTAGTTCTCTCAGTACGTGGATATGATCTATTGTGCTGTAGCCACTCCTGAATCCAGCTTGTTCTCTCGGTTGAGCCATGTCCAGTGTTACCTTCAAGCGGTGTGAAAGAACTTTAGTGAAGATTTTATAAACCACTGATAGGAGGCTGATAGGTCTGTAGTTCCTGAGATCCTCAATGTCACCTTTTTTATGTAGCAGGATCATTGTAGCATTGTTCCAATCCTCAGGAATCTTCCCTTCATTAAGGCATCGAGTGAAAATTTGGGCGAGTACTGTTTCAATTTCTCCACTTGCTTCTTGTATGATGTCTATAGTAATTCCATCTTCTCCTGGAGCTTTCCCCCGCTTCATGTTCTTGATTGCATGTGCAACTTCTGCTGGGAGGACTGGAAGAACTCTGGTACCTTTCATGATGTCTGGAGTACATGTATCATCCCTTTCATATAATTTGGAGTAGAAATCTTTCACTCTTGTCAAAATTTCGCCTCTATTTCTTGTTATAGAACCATCTTCTTTTCTCAGAGCCATAATCTGTTTTCTTCCCTTACTGAGATGTCCCTTTGCTATCTTTAGGCTTTGGTTGTTTTCAATTGCTTTCCTCACTAGCTCACAGTTGAATTTCCTTACGTCTTCAGTGATACTTTTTCGTGCTGTCTTGCATAGCTCTATATATTCCACTTTGGAAGTCACATCTTCTTTAGTTGTCCTCATCTCTCTTCTTTTTTGCATCAACATTTTGGTTTTTCCTGATAATTTGTTTACATGCAACTTGTTCTTAGACCCAGCTAATTTTGTTGCTGTTTCCATAAGAGCTTTGGTTACTTTTCTGTTAACTTCCGAAATATCCACTTCTTCCGATGTTAGGCCTTCTAAAGCAGAGAATCTGTTCTTCAGTTCCAACTTGAAAGTATTATGGTGTTTAAGGTTGGTTATGTCAATACATTTTGTTTGTCTTATGAGCTTGCCACGTTCCAGTTTAGTGTTGAGGTGCATCTTACATCTCACCAATCTATGGTCACTACCTGTGTTGAACTTGTTTAGCACACTGCAGTCTTCGATGACGAATTTTTTGTTACACATAATAAAATCAATTTCACTTGTCGTCCCAATTGGATGTCTCCATGTCCATTTCCTGTGTGGCTTTTTCTTGAAAAAGGAATTCAAGATGAAAAATCCTTCTGCCTCTGCAAACTCAACGAGAGTATTTCCACGCTGGTTGCTGTTGCCGTGACCGAATTTACCTACTGAAGTTTCATTCTGTTGCCGGTGCCCTATTTTTGCATTGAAATCTCCCATAATTATCTTCAAGTGCTGCTTACCTTTATTATTTAGATGACGAATTTCCTCATAAAATTCTTCAATTTCTTCTTCAGGATGACTTGTGGTGGGTGCATAAGTTTGAATAATCTGAGCCTGGTATCTTCTCGATAGTTGGATAACGAGTCGTGCAGCTCTGTCCGAGGAACTTTCAACTTCTACCACTTTATCCTTCAGTTTCTTGTTTATTATAAATCCAACACCACTAGTTCTGCCAGTATCTGTCCCACGATAATAGAAGAGATGTCCACTTTTCAGTTCAATGAGATCTTCTCCTTTTCTCCTTACCTCACTCAGCCCGACGATGTCCCACTTGATCCTTTGTAGTTCCTCTTCCAATTCAAGAAGCCTTGAATCAGAAGATAGGGAGCGTCCGTTGTAGGTAGCCAAGGTCAGCATCAAATGGCAGCCTAGTCCGGTCCTCCGGAACGAGTGTAATATGTAACGCTTTATCCTCACTGATATAAAAATGTCATTTATTCAGCTGATATTTCAATCACTTTCCCTCGTTAATATACATGTATAGGAACTATTGCTATGGCAGTGAAAAGGGGCCTCAAGTTCTGAAATAAAGGCTCTGTCATTACCCAGTGTTTATGAACCAAAGCGAAAAATTAATTTCTTGAAAATTTTTACTTATTTACTGAAAAAAAGTACCGAAAATTGCTTTTCTTTTTAATATTTCATTCAAAGCTTCCGTCAATAATTCCTGGCTATTTCTTTAACTCATTTCATACGGAGTTCCCGCAAAAAATTTGCAAAATCCTTATCCTGAAGCTAGAGGCCCTCTTAGCCGTAAGGCCCCCGCCCCCGCACTGGTTGCGGGGGTTATCAGTGAGCCCATGTTTAATTTTTTGTTTCTGTTTTTTTACTGTAAATGACAATAATATATTATGCCCCGTTTCTTCGCAGTTAACATGAAATGAAAGAGGGAGAGAAAAGTACGAGGTGTTAGCAGCAAAACCTAGTTTATTAAGGCCATTTGTTCTTTTTTTTTAACAGTAATTTTCTTTTTGCGTTCTTCTTGACGACGCATATTTTGTTACTTCGTTTTCTTATATACAAACCACTCACATTACACTCCCGAAATCGGACTGCCAAATGCCTTTTATTTGAACGTCTTATCATAGACCAGGAAACTCACGATATTTTATGCTATAAATTTAATACATACCGAAACTGAATACACTAGAGTCGCTTAGGTGGAATTTAAATCCGCCATTTAAAGAATATAGTGGATTTTGTGCCACCCAAATATACTGAAAACGTTGAATACAATTAAGTAAGGGGTGAATAATAAATTTGAAGTGTATACTCAAATTTCTGGTTAATAAGGGGATGGTGATATACTCAAAAGCAGAAGTATATTCCAAGCCACGAAAAAATTCCCCCAAAATTTACTTGGCCGTTTTTAAAACACTGAAAGGTTAAATCATTACTAGAAGAACGAGAAAGCTAGAATACCGTATAACTACATCTAGTCTTTAAGTTGGTTCCAGTTTTAGGCGTATTTTGTTTTGTTTCGCCATTCATAAATGGACAAATATACAGTTTTACTGTAACGAAACAAACAATTCCATTATGGATTTCCAAAACTTGTGATATTAAAACTTTGTAGTAATTTTTCCTGCACCTTTTGTACTAGGATGTAGTCTACAAATAGAAATTGTAGTTTGCAGGGTTTGCAGCATGTAGATGAATTTTTATTATAAGAAAAGCACTTATATTTATTTTAACTTCTAACTTGCAATATCGTCCTCCAGATGTCGCGTGCGTCTCATCACATTGCAAAATGAGAGTAAGTGTTCAAATTTTTAAAAAAGCAGAAGTTGATAAGGAAAAAAAGAAACAGAGGTAACAAATACATTTCAAACAAGTTAGTAAAATCATGCAATGCATTGATTATGATACGCTTTCCAACATACCTGAAATCATTACTCAAGTTTTTACTCAAGTTATGAGGATAATGGCTGTGGAATAAATCTCGCTCCTGTGCCCTGACCTTTGACCCCATTTCGATGATATTCAACAGAACCGGTTTAGTATACCTCCGAAACAATATGATACAGTTTTGTCGCAATCGAAGCATTTTTACGTAGGTTATGATGCATAAGGGGGATGGAATGAATCCTGCTTTTATGTCCAGACCTTTGACCCCATTTCGCTCAATTTCAATAGGGTTCGTCCCCAGGTTGTCCCTTACCACATACTAAAATTTCATCAAAATCGAACCATTTTGACGCGAGTTAGCGAGTTATAGTGCGGACAGACAGACAGACAGACGGAGAAAGCTGGAGCGGAGCATATACGTTTCTCCAACCTAAGGTTGAAAACCGTAAAAAAGGACGGAACTCAAGAAGAAGATTATGTGCGGAAGTGTAAAAACTGTTAATTTTGAAAATTTTAATAATTTCCCGAAACCACGAGGGTATTCATAGGTTCTTTAATTTGAAGCTCGTAATGACATATATTTTACTTTTTTAACTCTTAATATTATAACGATTCCTTAGTACTAATTATATGACGAGCTCTTGCAGTGTTAGTTACTATCTGCTGTAATTACCTTACACACAAAAAAGATATTGGCGAACGCATGGGCATAGGAGATTTTTTTAAGTAGCGAAATATTTCAGTAAATATAAATGTCATCATCATTGTTAACAATTATCAATCCACTTCTGGATGAAGGTGTCCCCAAATTTCCTCCACAACCCTCTGTCTAGGGCCACACTCCTCCATGTTTCTCCGGCATGCTTTCGAATTTCATCCATCCATCTCCCATGTTGTCTTCTTCCGAGTCTTTTTCTGTCCCTTCGTATCCAGCGTAAAATTTCGGTTGTCCATCGGTGAACCATACTTCTGGCAATTGTCCATCGGTGAACCATACTTCTGGCAACACGCCCAGCCCATTGCCATTTCAGGTATATTATTTTACCATGATCATGATGTCTTTCTTTTTTGTCATTCTCTTATCCACGAGATGCTCATTTTGTCTATCTTGGTTACACAAAGCATGCATCTCGCCAGGCTTCTTTCAGTTGTCTGCAGCCTTTGTATGTATTTCTTAGTTAAGGTCCATGTCTCTGCTCCATATGTAAGAACTGGAAGGATGCATTGATTAAACACTTTTTTCTTTTAAGACATAATGGCATATTGCTCTTGGAAATTGTACTGTTCTTTTCAAGAACTCCCGATCCAAGTTTCATACGCCGATTAATTTCTTCATCAATGTGACCTTTCCTTGATATCTGTTGTCCAAGGCAAATGTAGGTAACGGTTACTTTGAGCGTTTCCCTATCAATCGCAAAATCTTCATTTCTTGTAAAAGCATTGCACATCAGTTTTGTCTTCTAAAAGTTCTTTTCCAATCCCACTTCTTTACTTTTGTCAGCAAGTTCCGGATTCTTACTCTGAAGCAGTGAAGGAGTAGTTACAAAAATAATTACGTCATCATCAAAACGAAGGTAAGTTACATAATCTCCATTAATCTTTATCTCGTTGTTTCCCCTGTTCAATGATTGAAAGGCACTTTGTAATGTGGCTTTGAAGAGTTTGGGAGATGTGATGTCAACTTGTCTTACTCTCTTTCCAATTTTTACTGGTGCTGTGTCTTCAAATATCCAAACTTTTGCACTTGAATTTCCATAGATGTTGTTAATAATGCTAATATAAGCATTTTCAATACCGCAGGATTTTAGAGCCATTGTGACTGCTGATGATTGCACAGAATCAAAGGCCTTTTCATAATCAATAAAACCATGCATAATAGAAATTCATACTCCCTCGTTCTTTCAATTAGTTCTCTCAGCACATTGATATGATCCATAGCGCTGTAACTACTCCTGAATACAGCTTGTTTTCTTGTTTGAGACATGTCCTATGTTATCTTCAAGAGATGTGAAAGAACCTTTGTGTAAATTTTATAAACCACTGAAACGAGGCTGATGGGCCTGTAGCTCCTGAGATCCTCAGTGTCACCTTTCTTGTGTAATAGGATCAGAGTAGAATTGTTCGAATGCTCAGGAAATGTTCCATCATAGAGACATCTAGTGAAAACTTGGGCGAGTGTAATTCCTATTTCTCCACATGCTTCTTTTATAATGTCCACGGTAATTCCATCTTCAACTGGAGCTCTTCCCTGTTTCATGTTCTTAATTGCATGTGCAGTCTTTCTCGGAGGAACTTTGGTACTGGTACTTTTCTTAATGACTCAAATAGGAGTATCATCTCTTTCATATATCGTTTTGTGTATAAATCCTTCATTCTAATCAAATTTCGCCTCTATTTCTTCTTACAGAAGCATTTTCTTTTCTCAGTGCAATAATCTGTTTCTTCCTTTACTGAGATGTCTTTTTGCCTTCTTCAGGCTTTTGTTATTTTCAATTGCTTTTCTCACTAGTTCACAATTGCATTTCCTTATGTCTTCAGTGATATTTTCCTGAATTGTCTTGCATAGTTCTATATATTCTACTTTGGGAGTTAAATTTTCTTTATTTGTCCTCATCTCCCTTCTGTTTCGCATCAGCATTTTCGTTTTTCCTCATATTTTCTTAATAGTTAACTTGTTCATAGTACCACCTATTTTTGTTGCTGTTTCCATGAGAATTTTGGTTAGTTTTCTGTTAACTTCAGAGATACCCACGTCTTCTGCCGTTAGACATACTAGAGCAGAAAATCGGTTCCTCAGTTTCAATTTGAAGGCATTTTGATGATTAATAAGGAGGGTCACATCAATGCATTTGGTTTGATTTATGAGCTTGGGACGTTCCAGCTTGGTTGTTGAGGTGCATCTTACATCTCACCATTCTATGGTGACTACTTGTTTAGCACATTACAATCTATACTTATATATACCAGCGTGTGTGTGTAAAGTGGAACCTCGGCGGTCATACATTTCTCAGTTATGCGTTTTTCGCTTTTATACGTAATTCTGCGTTAGTCCCGATACTTTACTGCAGTTTCTAACACTTTTTTAACTCGGATACAAGTAATTTTTATGCCCTTTTTGCGATTAAATTATACCTTAAAATTTAGTTTTTAGATAATCTAAAATACACGGTTTTTAGCACTTCTTTTGTAAAAACAAGATCGTGCTAATGTTACAGGTTTGTCCGTCCGTCTGTATCCACGATATCTCTGCAACTATTGGTCCGATTTGAAAACTACTTTTTGCATTGGGAAGACTGAAATATGCGAATGATGATCCTTTATTTCGTTTTTTTTTACGAAGTACAATTTCGCCGCTAGAGGGCGTAAATGCAGATGATGTCGAATTCAAAAATATGTTTTATTCCACTTATTTGCTTCTAAACATCCGACTGAAGAAATTATTTTATCTTTCGATTCCATTTATGTCGAAGAGTATTTTAGATATAGTTACTTTTTTTGCAAATTACGCATAGAATTTCCGCTAGGGGGCGTAAAAGTAAATTACATTTTTCCCGATAATTCTTCTTCTAAAACTCCGATTTAAAAAAATTTTTCTTCAGCGGATACACTTCCTGGTGGACAATCTTTTGCATATAATTTCTAATTTTTGGTGAAGAATACTTTGGCCACCAGGAAGCGTAAGTGTTAATTTTTGCTCCTCATGCATTTGCCATAAAATCTGAGCTTCTAAAATACCGATTGAAAAAATTCTTTCGTGGACTGAAACCACTCACATCGATAAACCTTTTCGAAATATTTTCTTCTTAAAATTTTCCACAGTTTCTCCGCCAGGTGGCGTAGATGTATATCTTATTTTTGTCAATATCCCTACTTCTAGGAGTCCGATTTGAATTTTTTTTTCTTTGTTGGATAGTGTTTTCAGTGTGACATGTTTTTCATATAATTTAAAAATTTTCAAGTAATTCATAGACTTTCCGATAGGGTGCGTAGAGGTAAATTGCGTTCCCGCCTATATCTCTGCTTCTAAATCTCCAATTTGAAAAATTCTCCCTGCACCAGATACAGCTCCTGGTGGGAAATCGTTTGCACATAATTTGTAATTTTGGTAAAAAAATTATTTTGCCACCAGGGGGCGTAAATCTTAATTTCCGCTTCTGATGAATTTGCAGCAAAAATCATCATCATCATCATCATTGACACCCATTATCAATCCACTGCTGAATCAAGGTCTCCCCAAGTTTCCTCCACAACGTTCTGTCTTGTGCCAGTCGCCTCCAGGTCACTCCTGCATACTTTCGAATTTCATCCACCCATCTCCCACGTGGTCTTCTTCTGGGTTTTTTCCTGTCTCTTGGAATCAAATCTAAAATTTCAACTGTCTATCGATGGTCTGTCCGTCTGGCAGTATGTCCAGCACATTGCCATTTCAGATATTTAACTCTGAGCATGATGTCTTCCACTCTTGTCATTTTTCGGATCCACGAGTTCCTCTTCTTATCTCTCCTGGTTACACCAAGCATGCAACTCTCCATGCTGCTTTGAGTTGGCTGCAGCCTTTGTATGTCTCTTTTAGTTAAGGTCCACGTCTCTGCATCATACGTAAGCACTGGAAGGATGCATTGATCAAACACTTTTCTTTTAAGACATAATGGCATATTGCTCTTGAAAATTAGGCTGTTTCTTCCAAAAGCTCTCCAGGCAAGTTTTGTACGCCGATTAATTTCTTCATCAATGTGACCCTCACTTGATACCTGCTGTCCAAGATAAATGTACGTGCCTGTTATCTCCAGCTTTTCTCCATCAATCGATAAATCTTCATTTCTTGAAAAAGCATTGAACATCACTTTTGTATTCTGAAAGTTCCTTTTTAATCCCACTTCTTTACTCTTGTCAGCAAGTTCCTGGATCATACATTGCAGCTCTGATCGGATAGTTGCAAAAATGACTACGTCATCAGCAAAACGAAGGTGAGTTACATAATCTCCATTAATCTTTATCCCCTTGTTTTTCCAGCTCAGCGACTGAAAGACACCCTTCAATGTAGCATTAAAGAGCTTCGGAGATATGGTATCACCTTGTCTTACTCCCTTTCCTACTTTTATGTGTGCTGTTTTCTCAAACAGCTGAATCTTCGCACTTGCATTTTCATAGATGTTATTAATAATATTAATGTATGCATCTTCAATACCAGAGGATTTCAGAGCCATTGTAACTGCTGATGGTTTCACCGAATAAAAGGCGTTTTCATAATCGATAAAAGCCATGCACAATAGAAGTTCATATTCCCTTGCTCTTTCAATTAGTTCTCTCAGTACGTGGATATGATCTATTGTGCTGTAGCCACTCCTGAATCCAGCTTGTTCTCTCGGTTGAGCCATGTCCAGTGTTACCTTCAAACGGTGTGAAGGAACTTTAGTGAAGATTTTTTAAACCACTGATAGGTGGCTGATAGGTCTGTAGTTCCTGAGATCCTCAATGTCACCTTTTTTATGTAGCAGGATCATTGTAGCGTTGTTCCAACCCTCAGGAATCTTCCCTTCATTAAGACATCGAGTGAAAATTTGGGCGAGTACTGTTTCGATTTCTCCACTTGCTTCTTGTATGATGTCTACAGTAATTCCATCTTCTCCTGGAGCTTTTCCTCGCTTCATGTTCTTAATTGCATGTGCAACTTCTGCTGGGAGGACTGGAAGAACTCTGGTACGTTTCATGATGCCTGGAGTACATGTATGATCCCTTTCATATAATTTGGAGTAGAAATCTTTCACTCTTGTCAAAATTTCACCTCTATTTCTTGTTACAGAACCATCTTCTTTTCTCAGTGCCATAATCTGTTTTCTTCCCTTACTAAGATGTCTCTTTGCTATCTTTAGGCTTTGGTTGTTTTCAGTTGCTTTCCTCACTAGTTCACAATTGAATTTCCTTACGTCTTCAGAGATACTTTTCCGTACTGGCTTGCATAGCTCTATGTATTCCACTTTGGAAGTCAGATCTTCTTTAGTTGTCCTCATGTCTTCTTTTTTGCATCAACATTTTGGTTTTTCCTGATAATTTGTTCACCTGCAACTTGTTCTTAGACCCAGCTAATTTTGTTGCTGTTTCCATAAGAGCTTTGGTTACTTTTCTGTTAACTTCAGAAATATTCACTTCTTCCAATGTTAGGCCTTCTAAAGCGGAGAATCTGTTCTTCAGTTCCAACTTGAAGGTATTATGGTGTTTTTAAGGTTGGTTATGTCAATACATTTTGTTTGTCTTATGAGCTTGCCACGTTCAAGTTTAGTGTTGAGATGCATCTTACATCTCACCAATCTATGGTCACTACCTGTGTTGAACTTGTTTAGCACACTGCAGTTTTCCATGACGAATTTATGATATTCTAAATTCTCGATTGAAAAAATCGTTGTTAGTAGACCGATACTACTCATGTCTACAAACCTTTTAGAAACATTTTCTTCTTAAAATAATGCATGGTTTCTACGCCAGGGGCGTAGATGTATATCTTGTTTTTCTGAATATCTTTACTTCTAGGAGTCCGATTTGAAAAATTCCTGCTTTGGTTCGCAGTGTTTCCAGTGTGACATGTTTTTCATATAATTTCAAAATTTTCAAGTAATTCGTAAATTTTCCGCTAGGGGGCGTAAATTTAAATGCTTTCTCACCTGTATCTCTGCTTCTAAATTTCCGATTTAAACATTTTTTCCTGCACCAGATACAGCTTCGGATGGGAAATCCTTTGCACATAATTTCTAATTTTTGTAAAAAATGGTTTGGCCGCCAGGTGGCGTAGTATTAATTTCCGCTTCTGATGTATTTGCAGCAAAATATGAGCTTCTAAAATCTAGATTGAAAAAAAATTCGTTTGTTGACAGATACTACTCATGTCGACAAACCTTTTAGGAAAATTTTCTTCTTGAAATAATGCATGGTTTCTACGCCAGGGGGCGTAGATTTAATCTTATTTTTGTCAATATCTCTACTTATAGGAGTCCTATTTGAAAAATTCCATCTTTGTTGGATAGTGTTTCCGATGTTTTTTCCTATAAATTCAGAATTTTCAAGCAAGTCACAGACTTTTCGCTAGGGGGCACAAAGGTAAATTTCGTTTTCTGCGGTTTTTCTGCTTCTAAAACTCCGATTTGAAAAATACTTGCTGTATCGCATACAAGACCTGATGGAATATATTTTTCACATAATTTCTAATGTTTGTTAAAGGATGGTTTGGCCACCAGGGGCATAAGTGTTAATTTCTGCTTCTGATGTATTTGTAGCAAAATCTGGGCTCCTGAAAACTCGACTAATTTGTTTTTTCTGGGACCGATACCGCTCATACGAAAAAACCTTTTGAGAATACTTTCTTCCTAAAATAATGCATGGTTTTCCCACCAGGGGACATAGAGTCATATCTTATTTTTGTCGATATCTCTTTTCTAAGAATCCGATTTGAAAAAACCAATTCTGTGTTGGACAGCGTTTCCGGTGCGAAATGTTTCTCATATAAATTCATGTTTTTCTTAACGCAGAAGTCTGCAACCAGAGAGCGTAAGCACACGATTCCGCTTCCAGCAATATCTGAGGAAATCAACCCGATTGAAAAACTTCTTTCTTCTGTCAGATGCTATTGCTTTCCATACCGGTACCATTGACTTTGAATAGCTTTGATAAATTTAATTTGCGTCAGAAGGGATTAAAATGACGTGCTTATTACACCCGATAATTCGGTGTCATCTTTCTTGTTTGTTACTTTCACGCTCCTGACACGTATTTAGGAAACCAATCGTGCATAGCTGCGCAAAATATTTATCTTTATTTTAAGTGGCAGATTAATGCTTTAACGGACCTGATTCCTCAGCTTATATAAATCAAAATTTTATCTTTTCATGTCTTCGTGTGCTACCATTTATTTAATCTTTTAAGCTGCCAAAGATTTATGTATATTTTAGCTCATTAGAATGGTACTATGACTTCAGTTGTCCGCAACCTCTGTATGTATGTATTTTTTACTTCAGGTCTCTCTCTCTCTCTCTCTCTCTCTCTCTCTCTCTCTCTCTCTCTCTCTCTCTCTCTCTCTCTTTCTGACTCTATCTCTCTGTATCTATCTATCTATCTATCTATTTCATCAAAAATTATTTTTATGTCATATATATCAGAAATTATTTTTCATTTAACAATGGAAATGACCACTGTGGTTAACAGCGAGAAGATTAACGAACGGAGAGGTTAACTGAATTCCATGCAGTAAAATAAGAAGCAATTACGGGTCTGAAGATTTCCTAAGACATCCAGAGCAAGCAAGGTTAATTAGTAAGGGTAAAATCCCAGGGCTGTAAGGCTCAGAGCTTGAAGCATGCATTTCCCACCAACGTCATGCAGCAATTTTTTTTTTCTCCGTGGGATTGCATTACACATATTGATATGGAGACAAAAATAACCTCATAACGGTTCGTCTGGTATTAGAAAATGTAGTATCCAGTAGTTCTGAATTTTAAATTAAATTCTACATATGTTGAGCGTTTGAATTTTGAAATTTTACGGAAGGATAACATGTCGGTGACAAACTGAACCCAAAAGGTGAGGGGAGACACCTTCACCCCATCCTCAAACGATTCTAGACACGTGTCTGAGCATATATGTGCATAATTGCAGTAAGCAAAAGGTGCAAAGTCAAAAAGTCTCTCTCTCTCTCTCTCTCTCTCTCTCTCTCTCTCTCTCTCTCTCTCTCTCTCTCTCTCTCTCTCTCTCTCTTTCGACATTAACGTCCAGCATCTCATTAAAACATTACAAATATTGAATTAGATGCGAAGCAGCAAATGACAACGGTAAAATAATAATAATAGTAAATGGAAAGTAAAGAGAGAGAAAATAAAATTCCATAAAAAATGAACAGAAAATATTAGATTCGAATGGTGAATTATTATCCAATTTTAATAATAAATGGCATCTGGACACTAATTTCTTCTTGATTTTAATTACATTTCTCAGCATTGCTTATTCATCACAAATCATAAACGTGCTTGATCTTTAATGACTTCATTACGTATGCATAAGTTCGTAAACAAAATCAGCTCTTAAAAAGCAAGTACTTACACTATCCTCGAGGTTTGTTTGTTTTTTCTTAAAAAAAAAAAAGATTTAGTAATAATTTTGTTTGACATATTTTCAGTCGACTACCTAGAACAACAACAAATAAAAATTAATGACGCCAAGTTATCGGATGTAATCAGCATTTCTTTCGTATTCCTCAAATTAAAAGAAAGTCAATCTTTTTTTGTCATCGAATTGGAAAATTTTGCCTTAAAAAAGACACAAAATGCAAGGTAAATCATGTCGTAGTAACAAAGGTATATATTTAATTTTGAAAATATGACTTCAGAAAGACCAAATAAAGTGTAATATTCGAATACATTCTTATGTTTCCTTGTGGGAAAATACAGCATGTGGAAAAACTGAAGTAATTGATCGTTGTTATAGAACAAACCACTTCAAGAAGAAGTTTTTCAGTTCGATCTGCAAATGTTAAAAAATTGGCAAACTGAGGAATACCTTGCGCAGGTAGCGACAAAATGTTGAACCAGAAAATATGGAGAAAATATTGAAAACTATGTTCATAGTTGAAGCAATTGGATACAAAAAATAACTTTTGAGATCGGATTCTTAGAAGTGCAAGAAGAGTTCGAAGTTCAGATTTACTAAGATGATCTTTAGCGAGAAAATAGTGAGCCAGGGAATTATATGACATATGGATCAAACAGTTCATGATAAAGGTTATCTGATATTTCGAAAAAAATCCTATTTGAGATTAATATATCGTTGAAGCAAATGCCGCTCATGTGGTGTAGTTGTTTAAACGCTGGCTGCTGCCCATTTGGCCGATACCAGTCGGGGTTCAAATCCGGTGGGATATAAATGTTGTGTTTGTGTCTTACGGCACTGGCTCTCTACCTTCCCTGGAACCAGTGGCCCTAAGTTAGGCTCGGGCGACTGCTTATAGCCCATCGAGTTGCTCACGGTGGTCGTTAAACCTCCAAACAAACAAAAAATAATTTGTACCGCTTAAAGAAAATGTTTATTATCATAATAGGTTTAGAAATACATAGAAAACATTTTGATCGCCATCCCATCTGTTAAACACCAAGTCGACATTTTCAGACTGGATCCTCAGAAAGCGTATATATAACAAAAAAAAAGTATATGAATCATAATCTTCATGGTTAAAACCATCAAGTTTAAAAAAAATACTTGAATACGAAGTACAGGCAAGGAGACATACAGTTTCATCATCGTTCAGAAACGTACTGTTAACAGTAAAACTTCACATCGTTTAAAGAAAGAAAGAAATGAAAAGTTCAGTTAACAATTCCAGCTATCAAATAAAAAAAAATTCCAAGTAAAGATTTATAAATTTGGATATCTTGCCTGTAAAAAACAACAACTTTACTCTCCCTAGAAGCTAGAACTATATATAACAAAAAAAAAAGTATATGAATCATAATCCTCATGGTTAAAACCATCAAGTTTAAAAAAATACTTGAATACGAAGTATAGACAAGGAGACAACAGACGGGATCAGACACTCCCTTCCTAAAATCCTCTACATACGAAATGATCTGACCTATGCAGCAACTATGCTATCTGGGCTCTATTTCTTACATACAACATTTGTGTGTGTGTGTGTGTGTGTGTGTGTGTGTGTGTTTGGGGGTTTAACGACCACCGTGAGCAACTCAGATGGGTTATAAACAGTCTCCCGTTCCTAATTTAGGGCCACTGGTTCCAGGGAAGGGAGGGAGCTAGTGGCGTAAGACAAACACAACATCCGTGCATCACCGGGGGATACGAACCCGGAACCATCTCGGACGAATGGCCATAAGACAGCGCTTGCGCCACCGGGGCGGGCATTCAAAATGTTTCTTATCAACTCAAGAAAGCGCTCAGGAGAATCAAATTCGGTGTCGGAATAAGGTCTCCGGCATCTCCATATACCATGCTTAAGAGAATACACTGAGTGGCCACTTTATTATGACCACCCACTCAGTACTTTGTTGGGCCACCTTTTGCCTTTAATACTGCGTCGATTCTTCGTGGCATGGACTCCACGAGATGTTTATAGGTGGTTTGTAGAATCTGAGACCATGCTTGATGAATAGCCCTTTCCAGGAGTGTGCGACTGCAGGGTTGTGGATCCAGCTGTCTGATGGCTCGTTCAATTTCATCCCACAAATTCTCAATGGGCTTGAGATCTGGAGATTTTGGGGCCACTTAAGCAAAATAAACCCACTGGCATGTTCCTGAAACCAATCCTGTACAATATGAGCACTATGGAAGGACGCATTATCTTGTTGAAAGTAGCCATCGCCATTGGGATAAACCATCCACATGACAGAATGCACTTGGTCCGCAACGATGTTTAGATATTTTGTGCCAGTCAGACACGAATTAAATGGCCCAAAACTGGCCAGGAAAACATTCCCCAAACCATAACGTTGCCTCCACCAGCTTGAAAGGTTGTAGCAATACATTTGGGGCCCATGCTTTCGTGCTGTTTCCGTCAAATTCACACTCGGCCATCGGCATGGTGCAACTGAAAACGTGATTCATCGGACCACATAATTTGTTTCCAATTATCGAATGCCCAATCAATTTACATAGTACGAATTGGAGACGTTTTCTCTTGTTAACTGCAGACAGCAAAGGTGTTCGAACATGCCTTCGGCTGCCATATCCCATCGGATGCAGTGTACGGCGAACAGTGCGTGCAGAGATCATTTGAGCGGATCCTTGATTAAGATGGTCTGTTTTTTGCTGCACTGTTGCCCTTCTGTTGTCTGTTACGGGTCTGGACACTCTCCGTTCCGACCGAGCAGTCACTAGTCGATGACGACCACACGTTGCACGTAGAGACCTAGTTTTTTGGCTGACAGTCCAGTCTTTAATCACTTTAACAACATCTGCTCTGGAACATTTCACGAATGCTGCGGTTTTGGTGATATTCGCTACATGGCTCCGAGTTCCTACAATCATCCCACGTTGAAAGTCCGTCAAATCGCATTTTTTACCCATCTCGTCACCCAGAAATCACTTCTACTACTAAGCTTTCGCTTTTTGTACTATCCTCGCCCTCTGGCGGCAACAGCGTGCAGGCATAGTTCATTTGCTTAAAACTATCAGGTGGTCATAATAAAGAGGCCACTCAGTGTATAACGTAAGCCTCTTTTCGTGAGCAAGATTGGCGTTACTCTTAGTCTAAAACCATTAAGTAAGAATATGATGCAATAGTTTACGACCAGACGAAACATAAAACAAAAGTTAACTTACGATAACTTGTTATTGGTCTAGCACTACTTCGGTAGATCCAAAATGTAACACAGCAGGTAAACTTCACATTTATCTTAGCGATCGAACGTCTATACACCCTAACACATGCCCATGAGCAACTATTGTATCGTCCTTTTTATCTGTCGTTCTTATCACATTCATACGTCACTTTCTCTCTGACCTCAAATGTGTTGCCAACCTCATCCTTGTGGGAGGGAAGATGTCACGTTGAGTTTGGAAGTATAACGGAGAACAAACTCAAATTTACATAGGAAAAGGAACTGAAAATGAAAGTTGTTTTAGAATATACGTCACAAAAAATATTAACAAACCTCCCCTTTTCAACGAGGTGTGTGTTAATGCCATCCCACTACAATATCGGGATGGCTCCAAGTGATGTTATATCAAAATGTCTAATCTTTCATTTTGAATTAGAATCAAAGAACATGAGAGAGACACAAGGGACAGAAAAGTAAACTCTGCCCTATCCAGGGAAGTCCACTGATCCTATGTGGGATGATGTAAAAAAATTAGCTACCTACTTTATCCTTAAATCTACTGCAGAGGTCATTACCAACAGTGAAGCTTGCAATGGTTGCGTTTCTCTAGAACTGCCACGAATTCGGAAGCAGTTCTTCAGATAACGTTGTTTGTAATTCTACGGTACCGCATGCCCAACCAACATTGCGCCTCGTTTCTTGGAATGAATAATTACATTCCGCATCTATTCATGTATTGTCTAGTCTAGTCACCTTGTTCAAATTGTTGAAGTGTTCTATTATTCAGTTTGCAGTTCCTTCCTGGAGAAAGCCACCGTTTTCAAGCGAAAGCTTGAAAACTCTGATCTCAATCCTACGGCTAAAAATTCGGATTACTAGTATAGTTATACTATGTTTTAACCAAAGAGATGGTTTTCTGTGTACCATTTGTGTCTAACTAAAGGTTGGGAAAGCGAGGAATCGGCGTTGGCAATGAATTTCGTACGTGATAAATTGACGCAACGCGAAATGTAGACCACAAACCATTAGTGCCCTTTATGGCTGTCAGCGAGACCATGCCTAGCTTACCGCTGGTCAACGTATGCTGATGAAGTACTATGGGAAGTTCAGAAGTCGTCCATGATTACGTAGGTGTCTCCAAAGAAATAAAACAGTCACAATAGTCCTCTTCCCTCATTAATCGTATGAAAGCTGACATTTTCCATCAAGTGACAGTGAACATAATCTCTTTCCTTCAGGATAAGAGCAAATGTGCTCAGGATACAAGTTTATGCGTGAAATTATTGAATTCAAACCAAATAAACATATATGTAAAAGATCGGTCATGACAAGCAAGTTTCGAACTTGCTTTCCTAGAATGTAAAAAACTTTTCTGAAATTCACGAATGTGAATTCAATTCGTGATTCCTTTCGTGAATTAACGAAGCATATTTCTGATACAATATTTTCCATGAAATAAATTTCTCGGATATTTCGTCCGCCAGGAAAGTTTTTAATTCATTGAATCTTTTCCGCAATTTCTTTCTTAATTGCCCCTTTTTAAGATCTGTTAACGAAAAATTCCGAATTTTCAAAAACCTTTCAGCAATTCCTTTCGTATATTAATGGGATATTCCCGTATAGTTATTATGAAAAGTTTCCCGTAATAGAGTGATTTGCGGGAATACTTGAGGTTTGATTCAGAGATGGAAATGGGTCAACGGGTCGACAATTTCTTGCGGGTCTAACGGTCGGGTCAAGGTGTTCCAGACCCGATTTTGATCCGATTTTATTCCAGTTTTATTTTTGAAAAGAGAAAAATATATTCCAAAGAAAAATGCGCGTTGTGGAGTTCTCTAGCCGATACTGGGGCCCACAGAGTGAATAATGATTTGCCATGCAAAAATATTGTCGTCTCTTTCTTAAAGCAACGAAGATTTCCACCGACCGACGTCATATACACCGACACCATATCGTAAAAAGATATTTCCTTTGCGCTCTTTTACAGTGCTACTGTCCAGGGCAAGGTACAAGCAAACGCCATTCGCCTGCTTCTTAGCTGATTCACTCTCTCCGTGAGAAGTTCATTGTAAGACTAAGAGTTACTTTTCACATTGCATCTTTTACATTGAGCATTCAGAGGGTATAGATTGATGTGCTAACATCCCGTTCTCATGACATGTCATGTCGAAATCAACTCCTTGTTTGTTAATATGGATGGATTTAATATTAAGGAAGTTGAGAAAAGCGTCGAGGCCAACAAATATGTGCTTGTTGAAAACCACTAGGGGAAGAGTGAATGCTGGAAATTGTTTCGTCTCATTAAGGAACCGGTGAATAATTCTGTGTTGTTTGGTTTTGCTTGTTGTTCAAAATGTGGAAAGTGTATAATTACAAAGATGTCGACGGTGTAACAAAAGATTATGAAACCAAAAATCTAACGAACCATATGAAAGTATGAGCACTTCCATCAAAGCGTGGAAGGAGTGAACAATCCAAACGCATTTAAAAAAATACATTTGTGTAATCGTAAATAATGTTTAATATTTGTAATATACTCCAAGGTCACTGTCATAGTCAGCCATTATTTCTGGATTACGCAAAATAGTGGCACTAAAATAGCACTAAAATTTAGCAAGTAACCAAATTTTATTATTAAAAAAAGAGTTCAGTTATTAAATATCAAGCAGTTGTTAGGATGAATATGTACACTGAAGAGCAACTGAATTAGATATACCTGTCTAATAACGTGTAGCACCACCTTTCGCCCTGATGACGTCGGCGATTCGCCTCGGCATGGACCGGACAAGACACCGGAAGCGTTGGGAAGCCATACCGATCCACGACCCCTGAACAAGCTCCCACAGTTCACGAAGATTTGATGGAGAAGGGTCAGAGCCTCGAACATCTCTCTCGATGGCATCCCAGATGTGCTCGATGGGATTGAGGTCAGGTGACCTAGCTGGCCAAGGAAGCGAGGTTACGTCGGTGGAGTGTTCATCCAACCATTCGTATATAATTCGGGAACGATGGCACGGTGCATTGTCTTGTTGCAGGATGAGATCCCCAGTGGGATGTTGAAGACGCACAAACGGGAGCAAATGGTCGTCCAGGATATCCCGGTAACGTTGATCTGTGAGGGACGATGTTACACGTACCAGGGGTCCCATTTCAGTCCACGTAAACAGTCCCCAGACAAGAATGCCACCCCCACCAGCTTGAAGAGTATCCAGCTGACAAGAAGGATCCATCGCTTCATGTGGTTTGCGCCGTACTCGTATCCTGCCATATGCATGTACTAACGTGAATTTCGACTCATCCGTCCAGACAACATTTTTCCACATGTCTAGGGTCCAGTGGCGATGTTCCCGCGCCCATGCTAATCTTTGCACCCTGTGATGTGCGGTCAGCAGCGGTACCCTCGTGGAACAATGGCTTCTGTACCATATAGCGAGGAGATGGTTCTGGATGGTGTGGCTGCTTACACATTTTTGTGCACCAGCGTTAAATTGCCGAGTGATTTCTTGCACGGGTGCCCGTCTATCCGCTGTTACAATGTGATCTAGTCGACGATGACCCCGCTCATCCACACGCTGTTGTCCACTGCAGTTGCCCCTTGCAGGGATGTTTTTACCCGATTCGATGTACTCACGGTGCACCCGTGACGCAGTGGCTAGTGAAAATCCCAGTACCTGCATGACTTCCGAGATGGAGTGACCCATTCGTCGGGTCCCGACAATTTGCCCACGATCAAATGTGCTTAGATCCTTCGTCTTACCCATACTCTTACTGATTCCCGTCGCATCACTTCTTATATTGTCGGATCGCTGCATACGTCATGTCGTTTCCGTTTACAGGGCCACCCACAGTGCCACATTTGCATATCGCCAGCGGTCTCTAATTCAATTGCTCTTCAGTGTAAATTACGTTTATATGTATATATACATAAATTGAGTTTCGAATTTAGAGTTCACTGCAGATTTGTCCTGGTAGGGTCCAGTTATGGAACGTCCAGGTCCGGGTCTGACATTTTTGTCCCGTTTCCAACTTTGATTTGATTAACTGTCAAATTTTAATTATCTATCGAATTATCTTATTTTGAATTTCTGCAGCGACATAGGATATTGTGGATAGCAGATCTCATGAATTTTGATTATTGGGGCATGGGATATTTCTTCTCCTCTTCGCCATTTTTTTCACCAGCTCTCATGTATTGTGTTACCCTAAGTAGCCGGGTATTTAAATTATTGTAAAGGTGACTGTATTATGTCTGTATATCAGTCTGTGAAGTCCTTAAGACAAAAGCTATATTGCTAAAAAGATTAAATTTTATATTTAGAATTTTTGTGAAGCAATGCTACAGAACACTGCATTTTTTTCTTTTTGGTTGAGGGTCTAACGACCACCGTGAGTAACTCAATGGGCTATAAGCAGTCGCATGTCCCTAATTTATGGTCACTGACTCCAGGGAAGGGAGAGAGCCAGTGTCGTAAGACAAACACAACATCCATGCCTTACCGGGATTTGAACCTGTACCCATCTCTGACCAATGATTTTTTTTTATTTTTTTTATTGGAGGTTTAACGACCACCGTGAGCAACTCAATGGGCTATAAGCAGTCACCCGTCCCTAATTTAGGGTCACTGGTTCCAGGGAAGGGAGAGAGCCAGTGCCGTAAGACAAACACAACATCCATGCCTCACCGGGATTCGAACCCGGACCCCTTCGGATGAATGATCAGAGGCCAACGCCTTAGACCACTGCGCCACCGGGGCGGCAACGAATGATCAGAAGCCATCGCTTAGACAATTCCGCCATTAGGGCGGGACACTACATTTCACCTTTTCTTAAAGGTAATTGAAAGTTACTGTCAGATTAAAAATATCTGAAGTTCCATAGCATTCTGTTGCTTCGAAAAATCACTATAAAAAAATATTTAATTTGTGATGTCTTACTACAGAAAAATAAATTATTACAAAAGTATTAAAAAAAATAATAAGTTCCAACAGAAAATAAAATGACTAAATCACTCGCGTTAATGGCGAAAAAAAAATCATCATCGCGCAATTCGAGTTTTGCCTTGAACGTGACGGTGAGTCTTTCTGGCTCAGTGGTTATGATGCACGGTTTCTCTTGAGCCAACCCAAACGACCTCGGTTCCAGTACCACCGGCGCGAAAGTATTCTCGGATGTAAAGTCTGAAACAGTTAGCATCTTCGATTTTCCGAAATTTCTGTGTAAATACGCAAAAACCTGAAACGGATTTTTTCTGAAGTAAACTGATTTACTGACTACGGAAAATTTGTGAAAGCACGGAAGTTAAAAAAACGTGAACTTTTAAAAACAAAAAATTCGTTAAGATCAATCGTAAACTTTTGTGAACGTTATTTTCAGAAATTTTCTGTGATTTCGCACCACTTATTTTTTTGCAGTGTAAGGTTTTGTTGGCACAGGGAGCGTTTGTGAAGAAGTCAGTTTGCCACTTGCTCATTATGTAATAACTAGGAGAAAACACTATCTTGCTTATTTACCTCGCTGAAATATACGATAATTTTGCTTGCTGTATACAGCAAGCAGAGGCACTCACGGGACATATATCCAAAAATTGATATTTCTGTAGAGGTGTGCAGGCTTTTGGCAAAATTTCGAAGTGGTCAACTACGGAAACAGAAAAAGCTTGGGAAATGTTGATTTCGATTATTAAACGAACATGCCAGGTTGTTTTATAAGGATATTTGAAGATGTGTTTTCCGATTAGTTGACCTTTTAAGTGTTGGCGGCGACTCGTCTAGCGCGTGCAAAGCTTTCCTTTAACCAGTGTCAGCGACACGTCTAGTGCGTGCAAAGCTTTCCTTTACCCAGTGTCAGCGACACGTCTAGTGCGTGCAAAGCTTTCCTTTACCCAGTGTCAGCGACACGTCTAGTGCGTGCAAAGCTTTCCTTTACCCAGTGTCAGCGACATGTCTAGCGCGTACAAAGCTTTCCTTTAACCAGTGTCAGCGACACGTCTAGTGCGTGCAAAGCTTTCCTTTACCCAGTGTCAGCGACACGTCCAGTGCGTGCAAAGCTTTCCTTTACCCAGTGTCAGCGACA
This sequence comes from Macrothele yani, assembly GCA_039090855.1. Classification (NCBI taxonomy): domain Eukaryota; kingdom Metazoa; phylum Arthropoda; class Arachnida; order Araneae; family Macrothelidae; genus Macrothele; species Macrothele yani. The sequence continues at coordinate 103,411,844 of CM076991.1, read as the reverse complement.
TGTCTAGCGCGTGCAAAGCTTTCCTTTACCTAGTGTCAGTGACACGTCAAGCGCGTGCAAAGCTTTTTTTTTTTTTTTTTTTTTGATTGGAGGTTTAACGACCACCGTGAGCAACTCAATGGGCTATAAGCAGTCGCCCGTCCCTAATTTAGGGTCACTGGTTCCAGGGAAGGGAGAGAGCCAGTGCCGTAAGACAAACACAACATCCATGCCTCACCGGGATTCGAACCCGGACCCCTTACGGACGAATGATCAGAGGCCAACGCCTTAGACCACTGCGCCACCGAGGCGGCCGTGCAAAGCTTTCCTTTACCCAGTGTCAGCGACACGTCTAAGCGCGCGCAAAGCTTTCCTTTACCTAGTGTCAATGACACGTCAAGCGCGTGCAAAGCTTTCCTTTGCCCAGTGTCAGCGACACGTCTAACGCGCGCAAAGCTTTCCTTTACCTAGTCTCAGTGACACATCAAGCGCGTGCAAAGCTTTCCTTTACCCAGTGTCCGCGACACGTTTAGCGCGTGCAAAGCTCTTCTTTACCCAGTGTAAGCAACTTGTCAAGCGCGTGAAAAGCTTTCCTTTACCCAGTGTCAGCGACACGTCTAGCGCGGGCAAAGCTTTCCTTTACCCAGTGTCAGCAACACGTCAAGCGCGTGCAAAGCTTTTCTTTACCCAGTGTCAGCGACACGTCAAGCGCGTGAAAAGCTTTCCTTTACCCAGTGTCAGCGACACGTCTAGCGCGTGAAAAGCTTTCCTTTACCCAGTGTCAGCGACACGTCTAGCGCGGGCAAAGCTTTCCTTTACCCAGTGTCAGCGACACGTTTAGCGCATGCAAAGCTTTTTTTACCCAGTGTCAGCGACACGTCTAGCGCGTGAAAAGCTTTCCTTTACCCAGTGTCAGCGACACGTCTAGCGCGGGCAAAGCTTTCCTTTACCCAGTGTCAGCGACACGTTTAGCGCATGCAAAGCTTTTCTTTACCCAGTGTCAGCGACACGTCTAGCGCGGGCAAAGCTTTCCTTTACCCAGTTTCAGCGACACGTTTAGCGCATGCAAAGCTTTTCTTTACCCAGTGTCAGCGACACGTCTAGCGCGGGCAAAGCTTTCCTTTACCCAGTGTCAGCGACACGTTTAGCGCATGCAAAGCTTTTCTTTACCCAGTGTCAGCGACACGTCTACCGCGTGAAAAGCTTTCCTTTACCCAGTGTCAGCGACACGTTTAGCGCATGCAAAGCTTTTCTTTACCCAGTGTCAGCGACACGTCTAGCGCGGGCAAAGCTTTCCTTTACCCAGTGTCAGCGACACGTTTAGCGCATGCAAAGCTTTCCTTTACCCAGTGTCAGCGAAACGTCAAGCGCGTGCAAAGCTTTGCTTTACCCAGTGTCAGCGACACGTTTATCGCGTGCAAAGCTTTTCTTTACCCAGTGTCAGCGACACGTCTAGCGCGGGGAAAGCTTTCCTTTACACAGTGTCAGCGACACGTCTAGCGCGTGTAAAGCTTTTCTTTACCCAGTGTCAGCGACACGTTTAGCGCATGCAAAGCTTTCCTTTACTCAGTGTCAGCGACACGTTTAGCGCATGCAAAGCTTTTCTTTACCCAGTGTCAGCGACATGTCTAGCGCGGGAAAAGCTTTCCTTTACCCAGTGTCAGCGACACGTCTAGCGCGTGAAAAGCTTTCCTTTACCCAATGTCAGTGACGCGTCTAGCGCGTGCAAAGCTTTCGTTTACCCACTGTGAGTGAGGTGTCTAGGGCGTGGAAAACTTCCCTTTATCTAGTGTCAACGACGCGTCTAAGGCGTGCAAAGCTTTCCTTTACACAGTGTCAGCGGCGCGTCTAGGGCGTTCAAGGCTTTCCCTTATCCAATGTCAGTGACACGCGTCTATTGGGTTCAAAGCTTTGTTTCAAATTATGCCAGCGGCGCGTCTAGCTCGTGCAAAGCTTTGTTTCAACCTATGCCAGCGGCGCGTCTAGCTCGTGCAAAGCTTTGTTTCAACCTTAAGCCAGCGACGCGTCTAGCTCGTGCAAAGCTTTTCCTTACCCAGTGTGAGCGACGAGGCTAGTGGGTGCAAAGTTTTCTTTCAGCCTATGTCAGCGACGCATCTAGCGCGTTCAAACGTATCTTCAGCTCAGTGTCGTGGACATAATGCAAGCATCCATCGTAAGTTCTTCAAATATGTTTTTTTCTTCGGGAGTGTTCTAAATGCTCTATACGCGTTTGGGTTGAGTACTTATACACCGTTGAACCATTACGTTATGACCACTTACCTAATAAGCTGCAGAACCACCTTTAGCCCGCAAAACAGCGGCCATTCGGCGAGTCATCGATCAGATGATGTGGTGATAGGTATCGTGGGGTACCTTGTACCATAATATCAACAGCATGTCGTCCAGTTTCCGTACATTTCGGAGTGGTGGTGATTTAGCGCGAACCCGCTTTTCCAAGTCGAACTACAAATGTTCGATTGGGTTCATGTCTGGTGAATTTGGAGGCCAGAGCTTTAACAGAAGATCACCAGCATGTTCTTCGAACAACTCCTTGACGATACTGGCAGTGTGGCATGGCGTATTATCCTGTTGGTAATGGCCATCACCAGCAGGGAACACAGTTGCCACGAATAGGCGAACTTGGTCCGCAACGATGTTCAGATACCTGACAGCTGTTAGGAATTCTGCTATTGGGATAATGGGACCTATATTGTCCGAAGAAAACATCGCCCACAATATAGCACCGCCGACGCCGCCCTGCTTCCGCTCAACAGTGCATCCAGGTGTCATAGACTCCATTGGTAATCGGCATATCTGCGCTCGGCCGTCTATGTGATGCACCAGGAATTTTGAATCGTCAGACCAGGCCACTTTCTTCCAATCATCCGCGGTCCAACCTCGATTATCTTCGGGCCATTTCAGGCGTTGTTGGCCCTTACAGTGAGCATGGGGACCCTGCTGAGTCTTTGGCTGCGCATGCCCATGCGCAGAAGGCTGCGATGAACTGTGTGCTGGGACACATTGCCCTGATCACTGCCGAGATCGGTATTCCGAGGAGAAGTGCCATCTCAATTTTTCCTTTGTCAAACTCCGATAAATCGGAGGCTTTTCGCATTTTGACTCCGAACACTCTACTAACCGAAAGCTGGTTCTCGGGTTGTATATATACTTCTCTGTGAACTTCACCTGCGCCACCGTTTGGTATCCAGGCGCGCTCATTTTTCTGGGCTTGGGATGGTCATAATGTAATGGCTCCTCGGTGTATATAGAGAGTGATTCACTCGGGTCTTTACCTAAAAACGGGCTATAATTTTGAAATGAGAAAACATTTCAAGCTGAAATTTGAAGACGAAGTGCTGTACGTTCTAACATTCGCATCCATATCTTCGCCGTTTGGCTCGTATGCCCAGATGGCGCCACAATACGCGATGTCTGATGGGAACGTTTTCACGCCATTCTCTTTGTCCGTCGGCTAGCGTTGAGTACGATGGTGTTCACGATTGCTGAGCTCGTGTTGATCGTTTGAAGTTATTGGAATTTCGGCTCTTTCAAGGAATGACAGAAGGACTTTAAAAGAAATTTTGCGGTCGGGAACCACCTACGAAGCCAACTATTTCAAATCTTGCGAAGAAACTTGTGACGGCAGGAAGCCTTGTTGATACGCATTCAGAAGGGCGACCGCAATGTCAGAAAACACTTTGCAGTGTACATAAAAGAGGTTGTTACATTCTCTAAAGAAATTGTTACGCAGGTTGTCGCATGAAACAGGACTGTCATATTCCACCAGCTAAAAATGGGTAAGCTGACGCCATATCGTTCTACAGTTGTTAATGAGCCGTTACAATTGATATGCCGAAGAGAATGCATTACTGTCGGTGATTTAAGGAACTGGTCAGTCAACATTCAGGCGTATTTGACATTGCGTGGTTTACAGACAAAGCCGGGTTCCACCTTTCAGGCTATGTGAACTCACGGAATACACGGGTATGGGCGAATGAGAATCCCCATGTCATTCACGAGGAAAGAATGCATCCCATAAAGATTGGCGTATAGCGTGCCATTCCCCATTTCACGGAACCGGATAATCGACCCTATTTTCTTCGAGCAGAATGTCAACATGGAAGTGTATCTCAATATCTTCACGCAGTTCGTGAACCAACTGGATGATACTGAACTCCAGAATGGCTTCTTCCAACAGGATAGTGCGACTTGTCACAATTCCAAAGACAGCATGGCTGAGATTCGAAGTTTCTTCGTCAATCGGGTTATCTCCAAAGGTTTGTGGCCGCCCAGGTCTACAGATTTAACTCCACCCGATTACTTCTTATGGGGCCATCTGATAGGTACTGCATACAGCAATAAGCCAAAGACTATTCGGCAGCTTAAAGACAACAACACACGGGAAATTGAAGCAATAAAGGCCAACATGCTGGGTCATAGATTTGACAATATGCAGCGATGAGTTGAACTCTCTTTGGAAGCCAAATGGTGGATATTTTCAACATCTTCCCTGATATCGATGTGATTTCAAAAACGTAAAGCACTTCAAATTTCAGCTTGAAATGCTTTTCCCTTTCAAAATTATAGCATTTTTCTTTGGGTAAAATCCCGAGTGAATCACTCTTATTTCAATAGATGGCCTTAGCTTACAAAAGATTTCGATTAATGGCAAAAGTTTCTCATATAAATAAAGCAATAACAATAAGCTTCGTTTCTTTTTTTGTGTGCGAGGTCAATGGAGCATGGCGTCAATGTCTGGCCTTCAGTATCCGACATTGGAGTACGCGTACCTACTTTAAAACCGGACAGGAGGGGGTACGTGTACCTGCTTTAAAACCGGACAATGGGGAGTACGTGTACCTACTTTAAAACCGGACACCCCATTTGACGGAACTAGATAAATATAGCGCGCACCTATATCAAAACCGGACACTGAGGAGAGCGCGCACCTATTTCAAAACCGGACACTGGGGAGAGCGCGCACGTATATCAAAACCGGACACTGGGAAGTACACGTACCTACTTTTAAATAGTGCTGTCAAAAACCGAATGTTTTGAAATCCAGATTTCGGATTTCAAAATATCTGAAATATCGTAAATCCGAAATCGGGATTCGAATTACGAATTTCGGATATCGGAATTTCAAAATCCGGATATTCGGATATCGGGCTAGTGCTGTCAAAAACCAGATATTTTGAAATCCGGATATCAAAATATCCGAAATATTATAAATCCCAAATCGGGATTGCTGCATGAATTTCGAATTTCGAAATCCGGATATCTCTTTCCATCTTTTCTTTCTTTCTTTCTTTCTTTCTTTACTGCCCCAGTGGCCTAGTGAATTAATTACAAACACTATAAGCGCTAGTGAGTGGAAGATACCCGGTTTACCCGGTTTAGCAATAATAACCAGCCATCATTTCTTTTGTTCGTTCTTTGTAAATTTTTGTTTGCGTCTTCTTAACCAACAACCAACAACAACAACCTGAGGCATGCGGTCTATCAAGGCCAGATAGATCGATGTTGTTGAGATGTCTGAATATTCAGTATTCTAAATCCAAATATTCGAAGTTCGAAACCCGGATATCCGAAGTTCGTAATCCGGTTATCCGGAGTTCAAACTATTCGAATGCTAAAAATCTGGTTGTCGGATAGTAAAATATCCGGAAATCGAAAATCCGTGAACAGCACTTCCGAAGTTCGAAATCCGGATATCTAGAGTTCGAACTATTCGAATGCTAAACTATCCGGATATCCAAATATCCGAAATCCCTAAACAGCATTACTTTAAAACCGCACACTGGGGAATACATGTAGCTGCTTTAAAACCCGACACTGAAATCACAAACAGCCCAAACTTTATTTGTACAGAAGGAGGGGCGAGAATTCATCTATCTACTGTAGAATGAATGCATCCATGGAATTCATTCAGCCAATTGGTCAAAGTGATTTAGAAATGGCGAGTGGCCAAGCTTCGGAAAGTCACGTGGGAATGGGTTCGAATCTAAGATGGATGTTGCTTTAATTCTCAAGAAACTGATACTTTCCTTTGCTCTAAGCTGAGTCCTTAAATTCTGAACGTGTAACCATTTAAAATTTTTGTTGCTCATCGGAATGTTGAACTAAAAGGGGGAAAATATAGGCATCAAAACCGGTGTTTACTTTGTGTTAAAAAGAAAATTTACGAAGGTCTGGAAGGGAATTTTGGTGTTCTAAAAATAGCTGAATAAAATTAAAGGTCCGAGAATGTCACAACTTCTTCAAATCTGAATTTGAGACATGTGAGCATAAAACTGAAAAGATTCGTCAGAATGACGAACTGTGTTTAAGCAGACCAGACAAAGTTTTAAATTCAGATCTCTAAAAGTTTCGTCTCGGCACATCAGAAAACCGATATTTCGTGAACGTAAATTCAGCATCACTGATTTACCATGGAAAGATCTGTTAGCCCTTAGTTTTATCGAAACGAACGCAGAAAATTTTTTTAAAATATCTGGAAGAAATTTCGATCATTTCACATGGAATTCAAGGCTTGATTTTCTGAAAACCTCAGTTCACGAACGTGACTTTTCGACAACGATCTATTTGCATCTGACTGTACGTAAGGTATCGCCAGGCTCATGATATGATGGTTTTCTGATTGATCGGTGCAACCTTCTCATCGCAGTTCAGAAATCGTGAAGAAACTCTCTCATGATTAATCAACTGCCACAACCGCCCATTTTGAAGGTCAACTTTAAAATACTTTACCCGTTTTCCTGCCCCCTTTAATACAATAGACACGGAAACCCATTACAAGATAGCTTGTTCATATTTGATCTTTCGTTTGTTGCGAACACATTTCGGCTTTACTAATCTCAACTTCGCGGTAATTTTCATGTTAGCATTTCGTGATTTAGAAAGCGATTTAAAATGGTCCTCCAGGAAAGAAAAAAAGAAGAAGAATTTGCCCCTTTTGCTTTCATTTATTTTATTTTCATTTTTGTAAAGCAGGATAGGAAGTTTATCGTATTCCCCATTCTGCTGATCTACGGATATCAAAATGATAGGGTTTTTAAGGTGGCAAACAGAACAGTCATTGCGTTGCTTACCGCTCAGCGTCAATTTAACAACAGAAATCCTGAAAATTACATTGCCCTCGAACCGGAATCGAACCCGGATCTCCCGGTTTACGTTCGAGCATGCTACCTGTTACATCACCCACGACAATAAGTTTCAAGTATCTGATTGTTTCTGAATAACTTGAGAATTAAAAATCTGAACAACTTTCCAAGTATCTAATGGTTAAGAATCTGAACAAATTTCAAAGTATCTGATGTTTAAGAATCTCAACATTTTTCCAAGTATCTGATGGTTAATATATAATATGAACAAATTTCCAAGTATTGATGGTTAATTTAATCTGAACAACTTTCCAAGTATCTGGTGGTTATGAATCTGAAGAACTTCAGAATTAAGAATCTGAAGAACTTTCCAAATATCTGATGGTTAAGAATCTGAACAACTTTAGAATTAAGATTCTGAACGACTTCAGAATTAAAAATCAGAACAACTTTCCAAGAATCTGATGGTTAAGATTCTGAACAACTTTCCTAGTATCTGATGGCTAAGATTCCGAACAACTTCAGAATTAAGAATCTGAACAACTTTCCAGATACCCGAGATTAAGAATATGAACAACGTTCCAAGTATCTGATGGTTAAGAATCTGAAGAGCTTCATCTGATGTTTCCTCACAGCGTTTTTATTAAATCACCAGTATTTGAAACATGGAGATTGTGGAAGAATTGGTCCTCCAGGGAAGAAGAACTGGACTTGTTCCATGTATTTGTGAAAAATATTTCTTCCACAATCTCAATATGAAAACGATATCTTGCCTTCCTTCATACGTATCGTAACCTGTCTCAGAGTTTAATACATCTTTTTTTCAAATAATTTGCACTGATAGAATAAAAACTTCACTTTTAATGTAAGGCAAAAAAGGGGAATGCGGAAAGTACATATATTGGAATAATATGCTGATCATATTGTTAGAAAGCTCATTGGGCTTATTTCAGTGATACTGTCTCAAGGTTTCGTTTGACCTTCCTTTGTAGAGAATTTCGAAGTTCCGGGTTTTTACCTGTGTTTTTCCCGATGATGAAACGAATTAAATACCACTACTCAGGGTAAGAAACTTGCTGTTAACGCACGATGTACAAACTTGCCGAATGGTTCCAGTTCTATGCAAACTTTAATAACTAAAAACACACACACAAGTTAAAATCTATTTACATGGTAAACCACTTATTTACATGGTAAACCATGTAAATAGATTTTAACTTGTGTGTGTGTATTTAGTTATTAAAGTTTGCATAGAACTGGAACCATTCGGCAAGTTTGTACATCGTGCGTTAACAGCAAGTTTCTTACCCTGAGTAGTCTATGTGGCACGAAATCCTTGTTTATTATCGAATTAAATACCTGCTAAAATTAAGAGTCGTTCTTTTGCAATGGTGAACAGTGTTTATTCAATTTATTGCGAGAAGGGGTCTTCGAAGCTTTGCCCTGCTTTCGTTATCATAGCTGGTATTATTGACTCGATGATCCGTTTCTAATCAAAAAACCGTTTCTGCCAATAGAATAAATACTGTTGGGATTCTTCCTCAGTTACTTTTTTTCCCAACTTTATTTTTCATTCTGCTTTCACGACCCTAGACATTCCTTCTAGCATCATTTCAGGACAAGCTGGAAAATGTCCGAAACTGCTCTCTTCCAGACCAGATCAGAAGTGCCTCTCTGTTTTCTTCTGCTTTCTCAGACAACTTTGTGACACCCACCTTTACACCACTCGTTAACGCCGAACTTTCTGTGTATTTTCTTCTACCGACCCTCTAACATATCAACTATTCTTCGACCCACCGTGAAAACTGCCCCAATTAAGATGAAGATGTGAGAATTCTCGATACCCTCCTAAAAAGATCATTTTTTGCCTACTTCCTCGTAGATCAATATTGTCTTAGAATCGAACCCCGCATTTCTCTCAAATTCGACATAATAAAGAGAGTGTATGGCCTCATTAACGCAGCTGGGTGATATCTGGTGAAAAAAGGGACTGTCTCCAAATAAGCACTAATGAAAAACGGAGGTGATTTTAGCTCATCATATATTCTGAATATTAAAGTTTACTCTTGTTAAATCCCATGATCCTATGGTTAAAATGTTGTTCTGAAACTTCCAGTTAATTTTTACAACAGTTGCAATTTTCATCGACGATGCGCAAGACGTTTGCTAAAAGGGTTTACCTCAATAACAGGCATTACTATTAAAACTGATCTTTAATTATTTTGATCAGAGGACTTCTCAATGCATTCAGAGATTGTTACACTTATAGCCAGACTTACTGAATGGGCTTTTTTGTACCGTCTTCCTATGAAATGTGAGTAAGCATTAATCACAGGTTATCTGGGAAGGTCATTTTGAGTAAAATATCATTGAAGAAAACATTATCGAAACTTCCTTTTTCTGATTTGAGAGTCCGTTTGAACTGAGTTTAGGACAATTGGCCACATTCAGTTTTAGAACCATGAAATTGCCGTGAAAAAAATCATGGTGTTTCTATATTTCTCCTTACTTGAATGATCGTTGTGCATAAAAATATTTTCTCATACCTTTTCAACATTAAAATCTTCAGATATATTTATTGTTTTTTGGCTGAAAGACAGGGTGAACAACTGGTCGTAGGACAGCTGCCCACTTGCACAACTGGCCATAGGATAGCTGCCCACTTGAATAACTGGCCATAGGATAGCTGCCCACTTGAATAACTGGCCATAGGATAGCTGCCCACATGGACAACTTGCCACAAAACTTTAAGGGGCAGTGCAAAAATTGCATTTTTTCTTTCGTGTTCACTTTCATTTCGGATGACCACATAACTGTTAGGGGGTATCACAAAAATCACACTTTTGATATTTCCTTATCAACTTCCTTATGTACGTTACAGTTTTATTTCTGTCCCTCACTGTGATCGTGCAACGTGTAGTTTTAATTCCACCAAATTCTTTTTCATGAAGATTACGCAACAAGTCAATATGCTGCCTTTTTACTAGGCATTTAATATTAGTTAATATGCCCTAAGCCTACAAATATGCCTTTTTAATAGCTTTTATTTCGTCGTGCTCATGTTTTATAATGTTTAGGTAACACGTTAAATTATTAATACTGCGATTTCACTTAGGCAAAACATTTTTAATTATTTGGCTTCAGGCCTAGGACTTTTTAACAGATTTTAATTTGAGGATGTCATATTCATAAAGTTTACATAACAAGACAAGTTAATAGCTTTGCGCTTTTACGTAGGCAAAAAATATTAATTGCTAGGCATTAGGCCTAGAAACTTTTAACACGTTTTATTTTACCGATGTCATATTCATAAGGTGTACATAACAAGTAAAATTAGTAACATTGAGCTTGATATGTAAGCAAAAACATTTTTCCCTCATAACTTATTACCATTAAGAAATATATAGATATGTATTATTTGCAGGCTGAAAGTTATATATGTAAGCGTATACACCGATGAGCAATTATATTATGGCCACCTACCAAAACACCTGTAGGAACCCCTTTAGTCCGCGAAACAGCGGCCACTCGGAGAGACATCAATTCGATGAGGTGGCGATAGGTATCCTGGGGTATCTGGTACCATAATGTAAACAGCAGGTCCTCCAGTTCCAGTACATTTCGGGGTGGTGGTGATTTAGCGCGAACCCGCTTTTCCAAGTCGAACGACAAATGTTCGATTGGGTTCATGTCAGGTGAATTTGGAGGCCAGGACATTAACAGAAAGTCACCAACCAGCATGTTCCTCGAACTACTCCTTGACGATTCAGGCTGTGTGGAATGACTCATTATCTTGTTGGTAATGGCCGTCACCAGCTGATAATACAGTTGCCAAGAATGGGTGAACTTGGTCAGCTTCGATGTTTAGATCAATGAGGTTAGAATAAGGAGGAGATGGCAACAGCCACTCTCCCTGTGCTTCTGGCGTGACGTCACTTTTTATCAGCTGACTACGCCAATGCGCCCAACCTGAGAATCTCCTGTATATCTTCTATATGGGGAAATCGCGATTTCGAACGGGTTTTTCGGACCCTTACTCTACCCATACGGTCATGAAAAAAATTGAGGCTGAAGTATTCATTCTCATAATTAAAATATTCCAGAAAAAATAGGAAAATATGTGTTGGTATTTCTTTATAAAATTGAACAAAAAAATGATTTTTTTGAGCGGAAGTGCATACGGCGCATGTGCAATGAACCATGTTTAAAATATAACCAAATCCCTAATGTTGAGAAATACGAAGTCCGAAATATTCTTTGTTTGCGTACTTGGTTTGCATGGTTTGCATGCGCTAAGCGAAACTGCTGTTGGCAGAGCAAGTGACGTCACGTTTCCGATCTCCCGCAGACTTCCACCACCACAGAGAGAGGATCGGAACAGCTGATCTGTTTTGGCTTCACTCAAACCGGGTCATTTCACCTCCTCTTCTTCTAACCTCCAGCTATCAGAGATTGTGCTATTGGGATAGTGGGGCCTAAAGTGTCACAACGAAACATCGCCCACGGCAAAACACCCCCACCACCGATCCTGTTTCTGTACAACAGCGCATTCAGGTGCATTAGTCTCCGTTGGTAATCGGCGTATCCGCGGTCGGCCGTCTACGTGATGCACCAGGAATCTTGATTCGTCAGACCAGGACTCTTTCTTCCGATTACCCACGATCCAATCTCGATTATCTTGGGCCTATTTCATGCGTTGTTAGCGTTGGCGTGCGGTGAGCACGAGGACCAGGCTGTGTCTTCCGCTACGCAGGCCCATGCGCAGAAGGCTGCGAAGAACTGTGTGGTGTGACACATAGGCCCTGATCAGCACTGTTGTAGCTGCGGATGATTTGCCGCACTGTGGCCCTGCGGTCACTGTGAACAATGCGCGACAGCCTCCGCTCCCCTCTGGCATCAATGAGTTGCGGACGACAGTTCGTCGTTTGGCCATATGTGCACCACTTTTGATGCGTACTCACTACAGTGGCACGTGAACAACACACAAGCCGCGCCGTTTCCGAGATCGTAGTTCCGAAGCGTCGTGCCATCACAATTTGTCCTTTACCAAACTCCGACAAATCGGTAGCTTTTCTAATTTTGACACTGAACACTCTACTAACCGAACTCCGATCCTCGTGTTGTATATATATATATATCATCATCATCATTGTCAACCATTATCAATACACCACTGGACGAAGGTCTCCCCAAGTCTCCTCCACAACGGCCTGTCTTGTGCCAGTCTCCTCCATGTCACCCCTGCATACTTTCGAATTTCATCCACCCATCTCCCATGTGGTCTTCTTCTGGGTCATTTCCTGTCCCTTGGAATCCAATCTAAAATTTCGGCTGTCCATCGATGATCTGTCCTTCTGGCAGTATGTCCAGCCCATTGCCATTTCAGGGATTTAACTCTGATCATGATGTCTTCCACTCTTGTCATTTTTCGGATCCACGAGTTCCTCTTCTTATCTCTCCTAGTTACACCAAGTATGCACCTCTCCATGCTTTTTTGAGTTGTCTGCAGCCTTTGTATGTCTCTTTTAGTTAAGGTCCACGTCTCTGCACCATACGTAAGCACTGGAAGGATGCATTGATCAAACACTTTTCTTTTAAGACATAATGGCATATTGCTCTTGAAAATTATGCTGTTTCTTCCAAAAGCTCTCCAGGCAAGTTTTGTACGCCGATTAATTTCTTCATCAATGTGACCCTCACTTGATATTTGCTGTCCAAGATAAACGTACGTGTCTGTTATCTCCAGCTTTTCTCCATCAATCGATAAATCTTCATTTCTTGTAAAAGCATTGAACATCACTTTTGTCTTCTGAAAGTTCATTTTTAATCCCACTTCTTTACTCTAGTCAGCAAGTTCCTGAATCATACTCTGCAGCTCTGATGGGGTAGTTACAAAAATGACTATGTCATCAGCAAAACGAAGGTGGGTTAGATAATCTCCATTAATCTTTATCCCCTTGTTTTCCCAGCTCAGCGACTGAAAAACACCCTCCAATTTGGCATTAAAGAGCTTCGGAGATATGGTGTCACCTTGTCTTACTCCCTTTCCAATTTTTACGTGTGTTGTATTTTCAAACAGCCTAATCTTTGCACTTGCATTTTCATAGATGTTATTAATAATATTAATGTATGCATCTTCAATACCGCAGGTTTTCAGAGCGATTGTAACTGCTGATGGTTTCACCGAATCAAAGGCTTTTTCATAATCGATAAAAGCCATGCACAATGGAAGTTCATATTCCCTCGCTCTTTCAATTAGTTCGCTCAGCACGTGGATATGATCTATTGTGCTGTAGCCACTCCTGAATCCAGCTTGTTCTCTCGGTTGAGCCATGTCCAGTGTTACCTTCAAGCGGTGTAAAAGAACTTTAGTGAAGATTTTATAAACTACTGATAGGAGGCTGATAGGTCTGTAGTTTCCGAGATCCTCAATGTCACCTTTCTTATGTAGCAGGATCATTGTAGCGGTCTTCCAATCCTCAGGAATCTTTCCTTCATTAAGGCAACGAGTGAAAATTAGGGCGAGTACTGTTTCGATTTCTCCACTTGCTTCTTGTATGATGTCTACAGTAATTCCATCTTCTCCTGGAGCTTTTCCCCGCTTAATGCTCTTGATTGCATGTGCAACTTCTGCTGGAAGGACTGGAGGAACTCTGGTACTGGTATCTTTCATGATGTCTGGAGTGCATGTATCATCCCTTTCATATATTTTGGAGTAGAAATCTTTCACTCTTGTCAAAATTTCGCCTCTATTTCTTGTTACAGAACCATCTTCTTTTCTCAGTGCCATAATCTGTTTTCTTCCCTTACTGAGATGTCCCTTTGCTATCTTTAGGCTTCGGTTGTTTTCAACTGCTTTTCTCACTAGTTCACAGTTGAATTTTCTTACGTCTTCAGTGATACTTTTTCTTACTGTCTTGCATAGCTCTATATATTCCACTTTGGAAGTCACATCTTCTTTAGTTGTCCTCATCTCTCTTCTTTTTTGCATCAACATTTTCGTTTTTCCTGATAATTTATTTACATGCAACTTGTTTTTAGACCCAGCTAATTTTGTTGCTGTTTCCATAAGAGCTTTGGTTACTTTTCTGTTAACTTCAGAGATGTCCACTTCTTCCGATGTTAGGCCTTCTAAAGCAGAGAACCTGTTCTTCAGTTCCAACTTGAAGGTAATATGGTGTTTTTTAAGGTTGGTTATGTCAATAGATTTTGTTTTTCTTATGAGCTTGCCACATTCAAGTTTAGTGTTGAGGTGCATCTTACATCTCACCAATCTATGGTCACTACCTGTGTTGAACTTGTTTAGCACACTGCAGTCTTCTATGACGAATTTTTTGTTACACATAATAAAACCAATTTCACTTGTCGTCCCATTTGGATGTCTCCATGTCCATTTCCTGTGTGGCTTTTTCTTGAAAAAGGAGTTCAAGATGAAAAACCCTTCTGCCTCTGCAAACTCAACGAGAGTATTTCCACGCTGGTTTCTGTTGCCGTGACCGAATTTACCTACTGAAGTTTCATTCTGTTGCCGTTGCCCTATTTTTGCATTGAAATCTCCCATAATTATTTTCAAGTGCTGCTTACCTTTATTATTTAGATGACAAATTTCCTCATAAAATTCTTCAATTTCTTCTTCAGGATGACTTGTGGTGGGTGCATAAGTTTGAATAATCTGAGCCTGGTATCTTTTCGAGAGTTGGATAACAAGTCGTGCAGCTCTGTCAGAGGAACTTTCAACTTCTACAACTTTATCCTTCAGTTTCTTGTTTATTATAAATCCAACACCACTAGTTCTGCCAGTATCTGTAACACGATAGTAGAAGAGATGTCCACTTTTCAGTTCGATGAGATCTTCTCCTTTTCTCCTTACCTCACTTAGCCCCACGATGTCCCACTTGATCCTTTCTAGTTCCTCTTCCAATTCAAGAAGCCTTGAATCAGAAGATAGGGAGCGTCCATTGTACGTAGCCAAGGTCAGCATCAGATGGCAGCCTAGTCCGGTCCTCCGGGGATTCTTAGCACCCTCTGCCTTCATGTCGCACTGGCCGCTGCCTTGGCCAGGTACATTCCAGCTGCCGGAGACTGAGGGCCAAGATTTAAGTTGTGGAATCATTTTGGAGGGGTTTGGCCATAACTCACCACGCTGGCCAAGCGGGTTGGTGAGTGTGGGATAGAATTTCCTCTAATCCCGATGGTATAGTTATACCGCTATTGGCGGTCGTCAGAGCCCCTTTAGTGGGAACAGGATGCACCACGAGAAGGCGGGGTTGACATTTGTCAAGGAGAGGCTGTGATGTTACGCATCACCTGACCTTACATCCCATATATATATATATATATATATATGTGTGTGTGTGTGTGTGTGTGTGTGTGTGTGTGTGTGTGTGTATTGCTCTCTGGACTTCCCCTGCGCCACCGTTCGGTCTCCAGACGCGCTCATTTCTGTAGTCTGGAGGTAGTAATAATATAATGGCTCATCGCTGTGTATTAGCTTATAAACTTATAAGATATATTATTTGCTGACTGAAAGTTATATATTTAAGCGTTGAACTTGATATGTAAGCGATATGAATATAACATCGGCGGAATAAAACTAAGAAGGACCTAGATAGAAGGCCTATAACTTTATATTTAGAACCTAAGGTAAAGCGTAGGGTTATTAATGAAATCCCAACTCATCATTCTTTTCCGAACGTAACATGTGTCATACAGAATATTCCTCTGTTTGGTCGAACACCGCAGTTTTTAAAAATGCACTAAGTCATGACAATTTATTTCCTTAAATCAAAGTGCAATTCTCACTTGTCTTACATACATAATGTTCTGGATTTTTTTTTTTTTTTTGGTTCCCAATTCAGTTGCGTGTTCATTTGCGTGGTCTATTGCTGCACATTTGCGCGTCACAATTTCCCTTTTAATCAGTCGACGGAGGCGACGTTCTCCTCTGGGGTCGATGGCGTTTGGGCCTCCACAGTTATGACGTCAGGAGGTACTCAGTGTGGCAGCGGTCCATTCATGGCACACCCTTGCTACAGCACCTCGCGAACAGCCCTCGAAGTCTGCTATTTCTGAGATGCTTCCATCCTTGGCGCAGTAATCGATGATCATTCCTTTTTTTAAAGTCAGGTAACGCACAATGGCTCATCTGTCTTGGCCGGTCAATTATAGCTCCGTGTAGTCGACCTTGCCACGTGCAACCTGTGACGCGCCTGAGCGGGTACACTGTGATTCCGGGGGGGGGGATTATATATCATCATCATCATCATCATCATTGTCAACCATTATCAATCCACTGCTGGACAAAGGTCTCCCCAAGTTTCCTCCACAACGGTCTGTCTTGTGCCAGTCTCCTCCATGTCACTCCCGCATACTTTCGAATTCCATCACCCCATCTCCCATGCAGTCTTCCTCTGGGTCTCTTCCTGTCCCTTGGAATCCAATCTAAAATTTCGGCTGTCCATCGATGGTCAGTGCTTCTGGCAGTATGTCCAGCCCATTGCCATTTCAGGGATTTAACTCTGATCATGATGTCTTCCACTCTTGTCATTTTTCGGATCCACGAGTTCCTCTTCTTATCTCTCCTGGTTACACCAAGCATGCACCTCTCCATGCTACTTTGAGTTGTCTGCAGCCTTTGTATGTCTCTTTTAGTTAAGGTCCACGTCTCTGCACCATACGTAAGCACTGGAAGGATGCATTGATCAAACACTTTTCTTTTAAGACATCATGGCATATTGCTCTTGAAAATTATGCTGTTTCTTCCAAAGACTTTCCAGGCAAGATTTATACGCCGATTAATTTCTTCATCAATGTGACCCTCACTTGATATCTGCTGTACAAGGTAAACGTAAGTGTCTGTTATCTCCAGCTTTTTTCCATCAATCGATAAATCTTTATTTTGTGTAAAAGCATTAAACATCACTTTTGTCTTCTGAAAGTTCATTTTTAATCCCACTTCTTTACTCTTGTCAGCAAGTTCCTGGATCATACTCTGCAGCTCTGATGGGGTAATTGCAAGAATGACTATGTCATCAGCAAAACGAAGGTGGGTTAGATAATCTCCATTAATCTTTATCCCTTTGTTTTCCCAGTTCAGTGATTGAAAGACATTTTCCAATGTGGCATTAAAGAGCTTCGGAGATATGGTGTCACCTTGTCTTACTCCCTTTTGAATTTTTATGTGTGTTGTATTTTCAAACAGCCGAATCTTTGTACTTGCATTTTCATAGATGTTATTAATTATATTAATGTACGCATCTTCAATACCGCAGGATTTCAGAGCCATTGTAACTGCTGATGGTTTCACCGAATCAAAGGCTTTTTCATAATCGATAAAAGCCATGCACAATGGAAGTTCATATTCCCTTGCTCTTTCAATTAGTTCTCTCAGTACGTGGATATGATCTATTGTGCAGTAGCCACTCCTGAATAAAGCTTGTTCTCTTGGTTGAGCCATGTCCAGTGTCACCTTCAAGCGTGTGAAAGAACTTTAGTGAAGATTTTATAAACCACTGATAGGTAGCTGATAGGTCTGTAGTTCCTGAGATTCTCAATGTCACCTTTTTTATGTAGCAAGATCATTGTAGCGTTGTTCCAATCCCCAAGAATCTTACCTTCATTAAGGCATCGAGTGAAAATTTGGGTGAGTACTGTTTCGATTTCTCCACTTGCTTCTTGTATGATGTCTACAGTAATTCCATCTTCTCCTGGAGCTTTTCCCCGCTTCATGTTCTTGATTGCATGTGCAACTTCTGCTGGGAGGACTGGAAGAACTCTGGTACTGGTACCTTTCATGATGTCTGGAGTACATGTATCATCCCTTTCATATAATGTGGAGCAGAAATCTTACACTCTTGTCAAAATTTCGCCTCTATTTCTTGTTACAGAACCATCTTCTTTTCTCAGTGCCATAATCTGTTTTCTTCCCTTACTGAGATGTCCCTTTGCTATCGTTAGGCTTTGGTTGTTTTCAATTGCTTTCCTTACTAGTTCACAGTTGAATTTCCTTACGTCTTCAGTGATACTTTTTCTTACTGTCTTGCATAGCTCTATATATTCCACTTTGGAAGTCACATCTTCTTTAGTTGTCCTCATCACTCTTCTTTTTTGCATCAACATTTTGGTTTTTCCTGATAATTTGTTCACCTGCAACTTGTTCGTAGACCCAGCTAATTTTGTTGCTGTTTCCATAAGACGTTTGGTTACTTTTCTGTTAACTTCAGAAATATCCACTTCTTCCGATGTTAGGACTTCTAAAGCAGAGAATCTGTTCTTCAGTTCCAACTTGAAGTTATTATGGTGTTTTTTAAGGTTGGTTATGTCAATACATTTTGTTTGTCTTATGAGCTTGCTACGTTCGAGTTTAGTGTTGAGGTGCATCTTACATCTCACCAATCTATGGTCACTACCTGTGTTGAACTTGTTTAGCACACTGCAGTCTTCTATGACGAATTTTTTGTTACACATAATAAAACCAATTTCACTTGTCGTCCCATTTGGATGTCTCCATGTCCATTTCCTGTGTGGCTTTTTCTTGAAAAAGGAGTTCAAGATGAGAAACCCTTCTGCCTCTGCAAACTCTACGAGAGTATTTCCACGCTGGTTTCTGTTGCCGTGACCGAATTTACCTACTGAAGTTTCATTCTGTTGCCGTTGCCCTAATGTTGCATTGAAATCTCCCATAATTATCTTTAAGTGCTGCTTACCTTTATTATTTAGATGACGAATTTTCTCATAAAATTCTTCAATTTCTTCTTCAGGATAACTTGTAGTGGGTGCATAAGTTTGAATAATAAGAGCCTGGTATTTTCCCGAGAGTTGGAAACCGAGTCGTGCTGCTCTGTCAGAGGAACTTTCAACTTCTACAACTTTATCCTTCAGTTTCTTGTTTATTATAAAACCAACACCACTAGTTCTGCCAATATCTGTCCCTCAATAGTAGAAGAGATATCCACTTTTCAGTTCAATGAGATCTTCTCCTTTTCTCCTTACATCACTTAGCCCCACGATGTCCCACTTGATCCTTTGTAGTTCCTCTTCCAATTCAAGAAGCCTTGAATCAGAAGATAGGGAGCGTCCATTGTACGTTGCCAAGGTCAGCATCAGATGGCAGCCTAGTCCGGTCCTCCGGGGATTCTTAGCACCGTCTGCCTTCATGTCGCACTGGCCGCTGCCTTGGCCAGGTACATTCCAGCTGCCGGAGACTGAGGGCCAAGATTTAAGTTGTGGAGTCATTTTGGAGGGGTTTGGCCATAACTCACCACGCTGGCCAAGCGGGTTGGCGAGTGTGGGATAGCACTTCCTCTAATCCCGATGGTATAGTTATACCACTATTGGCAGTCGTCAGAGCTTCTTTAGTGGGAACAGTATGTACCACGAGAAGGCGGGTACATACTGTTCAAGACGTAAGGAAATTCAACTGTGAACTAGTGAGGAAAGCAATTGAAAACAACCAAAGCCTAAAGATAGCAAAGGGACATCTCAGTAAGGGAAGAAAACAGATTATGGCACTGAGAAAAGAAGATGGTTCTGTAACAAGAAATAGAGGCGAAATTTTGACAAGAGTGAAAGATTTCTACTCCAAATTATATGAAAGGGATGATATATGCACTCCAGACATCATGAAAGATACCAGTACCAGAGTTCCTCCAGTCCTTCCAGCAGAAGTTGCACATGCAATCAAGAACATGAAGCGAGGAAAAGTTCCAGGAGAAGATGGAATTACTGTAGACATCATACAAGAAGCAAGTGGAGAAATCGAAACAGTACTCGCCCAAATTTTCACTCGATGCCTTAATGAAGGAAAGATTCCTGAGGATTGGAACACCGCTACAATGATACTGCTACATAAGAAAGGTGACATTGAGGATCTCGGAAACTACAGACCTATCAGCCTCCTATCAGTAGTTTATAAAATCTTCACTAAAGTTCTTTCACACCGCTTGAAGATAACACTGGACATGGCTCAACCGAGAGAACAAGCTGGATTCAGGAGTGGCTACAGCACAATAGATCATATCCACGTGCTGAGAGAACTAATTGAAAGAGCGAGGGAATATGAACTTCCATTGTGCATGGCTTTTATCGATTATGAAAAAGCCTTTGATTCGGTGAAACCATCAGCAGTTACAATGGCTCTGAAAACCTGCGGTATTGAAGATGCATACATTAATATTATTAATAACATCTATGAAAATGCAAGTGCAAAGATTCGGCTGTTTGAAAATACAACACACATAAAAATTGGAAAAGGAGTGAGACAAGGTGACACCATATCTCCGAAGCTCTTTAATGCCACATTGGAAAATATCTTTCAATCACTGAACTGGGAAAACAAAGGGATAAAGATGAATGGAGATTATCTAACCCAACTTCGTTTTGCTGATGACATAGTCATTTTTGCAATTACCCCATCAGAGCTGCAGAGTATGATCCAGGAACGTGCTGACAATAGTAAAGAAGTGGGATTAAAAATGAACTTTCAGAAGACAAAAGTGATGTACAATGCTTTTACAAGAAATGAAGATTTATCGATTGATGGAGAAAAGCTGGAGGTAACAGACACGTACGTGTATCTTGGACAGCAGATATCAAGTGAGTGTCACATTGATGAAGAAATTAATCGGCGTACAAAACTTGCCTGGAGAGCTTTTAGAAGGAACAGCACAATTTTCAAGAGCAATATGCCATTATGTCTTAAAAGAAAAGTGTTTGATCAATGCATCCTTCCAGTGCTTACGTATGGTGCAGAGACGTGGACCTTAACTAAAAGAGACATACAAAGTCTGCAGACAACCCAAAAAAGCATGGAGAGGTGCATGCTTGGTGTAACCAGGAGAGATAAGAAGAGGAACTCGTGGATCCGAAAAATGACAAGAGTGGAAGACATCATGATCAGAGTTAAATCCCTGAAATGGCAATGGTATTGGTATTGGTATTAGTAACTGTGGGTACCATAGTGGTACCCAGTTCATTGCTATAACGAAATACAGACATGGGAGATTCATTAAAAGCTGCAGTACAGAAAACAACAGTGCGGAAAGTCAGTATATCCACGATGCAGCACAACGGTACACAGAAAGGAAATGAATATGCACACGAACAATGAATGGCCTAACGGCATGTCAAACACTTTAACACATGTGCACAAATGCATGAAATGTACTATGCTATCATAAATCAACCGAACGGAACTGAAATGTTGTTTGAGCGCAAAACAACATTGAGTACCTCAGCAACTTTATAAAAATAACAAAGGTAACAAACGTACCACTATAATAATCCGCGATAGAGGAAAGCACTAACACAGCAAACACTCACAATTATAGGTAATTAAAAAACCTGCACAAATTCAGGAAACAACAGATAAGATAATGAGGAGGTCACACAAGTAACGAGACCGATTAGTTGTGAAAACACAGCAAAAACACGCAATTATCGCAAAGTTAAAATACATTACTTGTGAAACACAGCCAAACACACAAATAAAGCAAATTTACAATACATTACTAGTGAATCACAGTAAAAACACACAATGAAAACATCAGAATCAACATGCACTAAGTTCTGCAAAACCAGGGAATCTGCGAACGGGTTCGCAAATCCCCTAGCATTGAGAGAACAAAAAGTAATCGGTGTGAGGAAGAGAGCTAAAGGTCATCGGTAAAAGGATAGAAGGTATCACATATATGCTTCTCAACGAACTCCTTCAAGGAGGCGAGACGTCGCGTGTATCGTCTCAAAAAAGGCTGATACCGAAGATCGGTGGCACACAGAGATTTAAAAAGTGACACATAAGCTTCGAATTGCGTTACCGCTGCATACAGGTCCAAATCAGGTGAGTGAAGAAATTCTTCAGAACCAACAATCGTACGTGCAGGTTGAAAAAGACGTAAAAGTTGCTGTCTGGACAGTGGTCCAGGAACTGGAGGAAACGTATCAACGGCCTGTAGAACCTCAGCATCAGAGAGAGGATTGACAGGACCTGAGCGGAGAAGCATACTGTTTGAAGAATCATCAGGTGGAGAAATACCGGAACCGGAAACCTCGGGAACACTAGATGAATAGTCAGAATGTGGCACAGAAAGTTGTTTTAACTTTTTCTGTTTTACAGCGCCTTTGGAAGTTCCAATCCGCTTCGAAGAAGAAGCTGAGGCGGAAGTATCCATTAGTGGATCAGGCTCACCTCCCAAGTCAGGAGACGAGGAAACGAACGTCGCCGAAGAAGCAGTACGTAGCCGAGCTGCCTTAGTGGAGACTGGTACAACAGCCGAGGCTTCAGGAAGATGTTGCAACAAGGGTACGGTAGACAAGGTTGTAAATGGAGATCCGATATCCGAGAGGCTAGGAGAAGAGCCTGACGGCCGATCTGCCAAACCACTCAACACACCCGGATCGGAACACTCCGCTGTAGACACATCTGTAGTCGAAGACAACTCTGTCAATCTTGAAGGTGGAAGCACAATCGTACGGATCGGGAGAGGAGGAAAGGCAGCATTGTCCGTGACGGAAATGTTCGCCTGACGGAAAAACGAAGAATTCGCGTCAGGCAAACTACCGGTAGTGGGGATAGTAGAAAGACCAATGTGGTCAGCAGTGGGATGCGAACTTGATTAACGTCCACGTCAAACGCGGTCACAGGAGGCAGTGGTGTGATTCTGTGTTAAACTGTGTGTACAATAGTGAGCAGTGAAAATCTTGAAACTGTACGTTCGTGCGCCAATTTCAACAGTAGCTTCTGTAGGGCAATCCGCCAAGGCTTTCTCGGTGGGAAAGACGACCAATAACTGACCTTCGAGGTCCGGTAGCATGTGCAAATCGAGTTCCGCGGGGAGCGTCAGAGAGGCGACGAACCTTGACAACAATTTTACAAACATGACTGTCAAGGAGAGGAAGTGCATTATCCGGCACTTCCTGTGGAACAGGATAGAACGTGATGTTCACCGGTCGCTTGGAAAGAGGCGACGGGATGAGATGGTTTGTCCCAATCGAAAGTCCGTTTGCAAGAAAAAAGTCAGCATCCTCCTTGTGATTGAACTGTACCGAAATACCCCGAGGAGTACGGGAAATTCCTCCAATGGACGCAGACGACACATGTCCAGAGAGGGCTTCCATGTAGCGTGGCAATGGAGTATTTGGTAAAGCATGAAAGAGAACACTTCTATCCAGGAGGTTATGGAACTCACGGCCAATCTGCGAATTGTCATCTATCGTTACCTTCACCTTGTGGTTGGATACCTGAATAATAGGTGTTGTTTGCAAAAGACCATCTGGTTGAGAGGAATCGGACGTAGAAGTATCGCCTCGTTGCACTTTAGATTCAAATGACATCCTCGGAAGAGAAGTCTGTTCGGATCCGGCAGGCACAGAAGGCTGTGAGGGAAGAGAAGCACAAGCCGAAGGCAAGGCAGTAGAATCAGTAGTACCCAGGGAGGGCACCGAGGCAGATGCAGGAGCTGAAGAAGAAAGCGCAGCCAAGTCCAGTGAAGGCACCGGTGCAGGAGTACTAGAAAGCTGGGAAGGCAACTGAGCAGACACATCTGAGGACGAGAGTATGTTAACTTCCATGGACGTGTTTAGACAGCCAGGCCACGCAACGTCACGAACGAGCAATGGGCTGGAAGTGTGACGTGCGTGCATCCGCCACGCCCATAGATGATAAGGAAATACCGGAAGCCGCCATGTTGGCAGCTTCCAAACGTAAACAAACGAGCAAACGATAAGAAAACGGATGAATATGAACTAATATGAGGATGAGAACGCTAGAAAAGTAGCTCAAAACGTACACAGTACCTTTAGACAGCCAGGCCACGCAACAGGTGAGTGAGGGACGAGGTATTCCACACTAAAATGCATAAAATGTTGGAGCCACCAACACTACGTCCGTCACGAACGAGCAATGGGCTGGACATACTGCCAGAAGGACAGACCATCGATGGACAGCCGAAATTTTAGATTGGATTCCAAGGGACAGGAAAAGACCTAGAAGAAGACCACATGGAAGATGTGTGGATGAAATTCGAAAGTATGCGGGAGTGACATGGAGGAGACTGGAGACTGGCACAAGACAGACCATTGTGGAGGAAACTTGGGGAGACCTTCGTCCAGCAGAGGATTGATAATGGTTGACAATGATGATGATGATGATGATGATATATATATATATATATATATATATATATATATATATATTAATATATATACAAATTTTGGGATGTAAGGTCAGGTGATGCGTAACATCACAGCCTCTCCTTGACAAATGTCAACCCCGCCTTCTCGTGGTGCATCCTGTTCCCACTAAAAGGGGCTCTGACGACCGCCCATAGCGGTATAACTATACCATCGGGATTAGAGGAAATTCTATCCCACACTCACCAACCCGCTTGGCCAGCGTGGTGAGTTATGGCCAAACCCTCCAAAATGATTCCACAACTTAAATCTTGGCCCTCAGTCTCCGGCAGCTGGAATGTACCTGGCCAAGGCAGCGGCCAGTGCGACATGAAGGCAGAGGGTGCTAAGAATCCCCGGAGGACCGGACTAGGCTGCCATCTGATGCTGACCTTGGCTACTTACAATGGACGCTCCCTATCTTCTGATTCAAGGCTTCTTGAATTGGAAGAGGAACTACAAAGGATCAAGTGGGACATCGTGGGGCTAAGTGAGGTAAGGAGAAAAGGAGAAGATCTCATCGAACTGAAAAGTGGACATCTCTTCTACTATCGTGGGACAGATACTGGCAGAACTAGTGGTGTTGGATTTATAATAAACAAGAAACTGTAGGATAAAGTTGTAGAAGTTGAAAGTTCCTCTGACAGAGCTGCACGACTTGTTATCCAACTCTCGAAAAGATACCAGGCTCAGATTATTCAAACTTATGCACCCACCACAAGTCATCCTGAAGAAGAAATTGAAGAATTTTATGAGGAAATTTGTCATCTAAATAATAAAGGTAAGCAGCACTTGAAAATAATTATGGGAGATTTCAATGCAAAAATAGGGCAACGGCAACAGAATGAAACTTCAGTAGGTAAATTCGGTCACGGCAACAGAAACCAGCGTGGAAATACTCTCGTTGAGTTTGCAGAAGCAGAAGGGTTTTTCATCTTGAACTCCTTCTTCAAGAAAAAGCCACACAGGAAATGGACATGGAGACATCCAAATGGGACGACAAGTGAAATTGATTTTATTATGTGTAACAAAAAATTCGTCATAGAAGACTGCAGTGTGCTAAACAAGTTCAACACAGGTAGTGACCATAGATTGGTGAGATGTAAGATGCACCTCAACACTAAACTTGAACGTGGCAAGCTCATAAGACAAACAAAATCTTTTGACATAACCAACCTTAAAAAACACCATAATACCTTCAAGTTAGAACTGAAGAACAGGTTCTCTGCTTTAGAAGGCCTAACATCGGAAGAAGTGGACATCTCTGAAGTTAACAGAAAAGTAACCAAAGCTCTTATGGAAACAGCAACAAAATTAGCTGGGTCTAAGAACAAGTTGCATGTGAACAAATTATCAGGAAAAACCAAAATGTTGATGCAAAAAAGAAGAGAGATGAGGACAACTAAAGAAGATGGGACTTCCAAAGTGGAATATATAGAGCTATGCAAGACAGTAAGAAAAAGTATCACTGAAGACGTAAGGAAATTCAACTGTGAACTAGTGAGGAAAGCAATTGAAAACAACCAAAGCCTAAAGATAGCAAAGGGACATCTCAGTAAGGGAAGAAAACAGATTATCTCACTGAGAAAAGAAGATGGTTCTGTAACAAGAAATAGAGGCGAAATTTTGACAAGAGTGAAAGATTTCTACTCCAAATTATATGAAAGGGATGATATATGCACTCCAGACATCATGAAAGATACCAGTACCAGAGTTCCTCCAGTCCTTCCAGCAGAAGTTGCACATGCAATCAAGAACATGAAGCGAGGAAAAGTTCCAGGAGAAGATGGAATTACTGTAGACATCATACAAGAAGCAAGTGGAGAAATCGAAACAGTACTCGCCCAAATTTTCACTCGATGCCTTAATGAAGGAAAGATTCCTGAGGATTGGAACACCGCTACGATGATCCTGCTACATAAGAAAGGTGACATTGAGGATCTCGGAAACTACAGACCTATCAGCCTCCTATCAGTAGTTTATAAAATCTTCACTAAAGTTCTTTCACACCGCTTGAAGATAACACTGGACATGGCTCAACCGAGAGAACAAGCTGGATTCAGGAGTGGCTACAGCACAATAGATCATATCCACGTGCTGAGAGAACTAATTGAAAGAGCGAGGGAATATGAACTTCCATTGTGCATGGCTTTTATCGATTATGAAAAAGCCTTTGATTCGGTGAAACCATCAGCAGTTACAATGGCTCTGAAAACCTGCGGTATTGAAGATGCATACATTAATATTATTAATAACATCTATGAAAATGCAAGTGCAAAGATTAGGCTGTTTGAAAATACAACACACGTAAAAATTGGAAAGGGAGTGAGACAAGGTGACACCATATCTCCGAAGCTCTTTAATGCCACATTGGAGGGTGTTTTTCAGTCGCTGAGCTGGGAAAACAAGGGGATAAAGATTAATGGAGATTATCTAACCCACCTTCGTTTTGCTGATGACGTAGTCATTTTTGCAACTAGCCCATCAGAGCTGCAGAGTATGATCCAGGAACTTGCTGACAAGAGTAAAGAAGTGGGATTAAAAATGAACTTTCAGAAGACAAAAGTGATGTTCAATGCTTTTACAAGAAATGAAGATTTATCGATTGATGGAGAAAAGCTAGAGATAACAGACACGTACGTTTATCTTGGACAGCAGATATCAAGTGAGGGTCACATTGATGAAGAAATTAATCGGCGTACAAAACTTGCCTGGAGAGCTTTTGGAAGAAACAGCATAATTTTCAAGAGCAATATGCCATTATGTCTTAAAAGAAAAGTGTTTGATCAATGCATCCTTCCAGTGCTTACATATGGTGCAGAGACGTGGACCTTAACTAAAAGAGACATACAAAGGCTGCAGACAACTCAAAGTAGCATGGAGAGGGGCATGCTTGGTGTAACCAGGAGAGATAATAAGAGGAACACGTGGATCCGAAAAATGACAAGAATGGAAGACATCATGATAAGAGTTAAATCCCTGAAATGGCAATGGGCTGGACATACTGCCAGATGGACAGATCATCGATGGACAGCCGAAATTTTAGATTGGATTCCAAGGGACAGGAAAAGACCCAGAAGAAGACCACATGGGAGATGGGTGGATGAAATTCGAAAGTATGCAGGGGTGACATGGAGGAGACTGGCACAAGACAGACCGTTGTGGAGGAAACTTGGGGAGACCTTCGTCCAGCAGTGGATTGATAATGGTTGACAATGATGATGATGATATACAAATTTTAAATAGAGTACAAAATTTTTCTTATGCTTTATATCGCAAATGCAGATTCCAAGAAATCTACACATAAAAGTGATAAAAAATGTAAAAATGTTATACTTTGCTTTAATTCAGTAACGGACTACGGATTTCAACATGGGGTGGTGTAAAATATTGAGGAAGCTAGTAAAGGAAGGTCTGTGCTAGAGAAATTCCCCCAAGATATTAGGAGTGGTAAAAATGTCCTCGCCTTATTACAAGTGTGTTTCAGATTTTTAAGTAATCATTACAGTGTTTCCTGAAAACGTATGGTGTAAGCCATTCCCTTGCCATTTGGTTTCATCCCCTTTAGATTATTTAGATTTGCAAATAGTAGTACGAAAAAAAAAAAAAAACCCTATCTAACCATTTATCGATGCCAGCTTGAGGTGCCTCGATTTTATTTTCTTTGTCACAGAGTGTAAACCACCACCACCAGAAAAAAACAACAACCTTATTATGGGAACAATTTCTAATAATTTGCTATTGTTAAAAATTAGGTAGCAAATATATTGTTGCATTGTAAGCTCTAAAGCTTAACCGTATACATGGAATATCGGCATCCAGAAGACTCAAATAAAACTGAATGCCAGCTTCCATAATATGATGATGTATTGCAATGCAAACATCTCTAATATGTGGAATTAGACAAATTTTGATGATGACAATCCGATTTTTGGCGTAAATGTGACAAGGATGGTAAGTCAGATAATATCCGAAAACCTAATAATTTCCATCGCCCTGGAGCGGGACTCGAATCCGCGTCTCCCAGAAAACGCCCGGGTATGCTAACCACTACACCACCCAGAACGACCAACTTTCAAGTTTCCGTTCAATTTGAACGACAATTGAAAATTACGTCACGCGTTGTGTGTGGATCCTATTGAAGTTTTATGACGTCACACTCTTGCGAGCAGATGTTCGCGATTCCCATCTGTCTCATTACGTCATGCGTTGTGTGCGTATGTCCGTCCGCACGATAACTCGCGTAAAAGTCATTCGATTTCGATGAAATTCTAGTATCTGGTAGGGGATCACCTGGGAAGGAACCCTATTTAAAGTGAGCGAAATGGGATCAAAGGTCACTACATAGGAGCGGGATCCATTCCACTGCTATTATGCGTCATAACTAACGTAAAAAATGCTCGATTTCGATTAAATTTTAGTATGTGGTAGGGGACCGCCTGGCGACAAACCCTTTTGAAAATGGGCTAAATGGGGTCAAAGGTCAGGACATAGAAGCGGAATCACTTCCATCGCCATTATGCGTCATAACTTACGTAAAAAATGCTTCGATTTGGATGAAATGTTAGTATGTTGTAGGAGCTTGCCTGGGGACGAACTGTGTTGAAAATGGGCGAAATGGGGTCAAAGGTTAGGACACAGGAGCGGAATCTATTCCATAGCCCTTATGCATCCTAACTTACGTAAAAGTGCTTCGTTTGCGACAAAACTTTAGCATGTTATTTCGGAGGTATACCGAGCCGGTTCTATTGAATATCATCGAAATGGGATCAAAGGTCAGTGCACAGGACCGAGATTTATTCCACAGCCATTATTATCATAACTTGAGTGATCACTTGAGTAATGATTTCTGGTATGTTGGAAAGCGTATTATAATCAGTGCATTGCATGATTTTACAAACTTTTAGTTCTTCTTCCAATTCGAGGAGCCTTAAATCAGAAGATAGGGAGCGTCCGTTATACGTAGCCAAGGACAGCATCAGATGGCAGGCTAGTCCGGTCCTCTGGTGATTCTCAGGCATTAGTACTGTACAAAAACTTGTGAACCTTACTTGGAAATACTTCTCTCGCCCATCTACTCATCTTCATGATTCCGTCTCCTCCCGGACACTCTACACGTCGATAAAATCGTCGATCATCCGTTTTTACCCATCTTTGGCCTCTACTGAAGGAATTCTACAGGTTGCAGCAGCATCGCGACTTTTCCCGTTTCTTTGTGCAACTTTGTACGAAATCTTTTACGCTTGAGGCATACTCACAGAATATTTTGAGTGAAATTCTTCGCACATGTGCACCTCAGCAACCAATGCCTATCCCTACTGTTCCGTGTGCCTCCTTGAAAGCTGTTTGGTCTGCTGCACACCCTCTCCTTGCAGCACCACATGAGAAGATTGTTCATTGGCTATTTCTGCATCGCCGCCTCCCGCCTCCCCGTTCCTCAATAATTACACCGAATGACTCTTGTTGTTTCTCCACAATGTGCCTACTGTGATGCCCCGGCAGACATTGAACATGTCTACTGGTTGTATCCTCTCTTGCTACCTATGTTAAATCTCATTCTCCGTATTGCACACCGTCTTTGCCCAGGAAATCTGAGTGCTGTCTCATATTTTACCCTACTTCAAGATATTCTTTCGGCTTCTCCTCTCCTATCAGTGTGTGTTTATATTTTCACGCTTTTAAAAATAGTAATTCACTCCCATCAACTGACGCTCCAGAAAAACTCCACTCCACCTACTCTTACAGAGGCAAGCAGGAAGCTTGTCCATCACTTCACAGCTCGACTAAAGTTCCTTTTACACTTAGCGCATGAACACGCTGTCAATACGGAAATTCTTCCCAACTTCTACAAACTCTGGAGACCATACCTCAGCTGGTTCCAGATTCATGGCCTAAGAGTTTCTTTTACAGTAGGAACTATTATGAATACTCTTTCCTTTTATTGACATTTACATCGTTATTTAACCCGTTTAATTTTCCTCAGGAAGTGTATATAGTTTTATTTCTTTGCCTACTTGTTCTGGCGCTCATTTGTACATAATCATTTCATGACTCATATTCTCATTCTGTACTCCGAGTGTTTAATAAATGCATATTTAAACTTTAGCACCCTCTACCTTCGTGTCGCACTGGCTGCTACCTTGGCCAGGTACATTCCTGCTGTCGGAGACTGAGGGCCAAGATTTAAGTTGTGGAATCATTTTGGAGGGATTTGGCCATAACTCACCACGCTGGCCAAGCGGGTTGGTGAGTGTGGAATAGCATTTCCTCTAATCCCGATGGGATAGTTATACCGCCATTGGCGGTCGTCAGAGCACCTTTAGTGGGAACAGGATGAACCACGATAAGGCGGGGTTGACATTTGACAAGGAGAGACTGTGGTATGTTGCGCATCACCTGACCGTAAATCCCATATACACTGAAGAGCAATCGAATTAGAGACAGCTGGCGTTATGCAAATGTGGCTCTGTGGGCGACCCTGTAAACGGAAACGACATGACGTATGCAGCGATCAGACAATATAAGGAGTGATGCGACGAGAATCAGTAAGAGTCGGACGTAGTATGGGTAAGACGAAGGATCTAAGCTCATTCGATCGTGGTCAAATTGTCGGGGCCCGACAAATAGGTCACTCCATCTCGGAAGTCGTGCAGGCACTGGACTTTTCACGAGCCACTGTGCCACGGGTGCACCGTGAGTACATCGAATGAGGTAAAACGATCCCTGCAAGGGCCAACTGTCGTGGACAACAGCTTGTGGATAAGCTGGGTCATCGTCGGCTAGCTCACATTGTAACAGCGGGTAGACGGGCCACAGTTCAAGAAGTCACTCGGCAATTTAACGCTGGTGCACAAAAACATGTAAGCAGCCACACCATCCAGAACCATCTCCTCACTATGGGGTACAGAAGCCATTGTTCCACGAGGGTACCGCTGCTGACCGCACATCACAGGGTGCAAAGATTAGCATTGGGCGCGGGAACATCGCCACTGGACCCTAGACATGTGGAAAAAGGTTACCTGGACTGATGAGTCGAGATTCACGTTGGTACATGCGGATAGCAGGATACGAGTACGGCGCAAACCACATGAAGCGATGGATCCTTCTTGCCAGCAGGGTACTCTTCAAGCTGGTGGGGATGGCATTCTCGTCTGGGGACTGTTTACGTGGACTGAAATGGGACCCCTGGTGCGTGTGACATCGTCCCTCACAGGTCAAAGTTACCGGGATATCCTAGACGACCAGTTACTCCCGTTTGTGCGTCTTCAACATCCCACTGGGGACCTCATCCTGCAACAAGACAATGCACCGTGCCATCGCTCCCGAATTGTATCCGAATGTTTGGATGAACACTCCACCGACGTGACCTCGCTTTCTTGGCCAGCTAGGTCACCTGAGCTCAATATCATCGAGCACATCTGGGATGCCATCGAGAGAGATGTTCGAGGCTCTGACCCCTCCATCAAATCTTCGTGAACTGTGGGAGCTTGTTCAGGGGTCGTAGATCCGTATGAATTCCCAACGCTTCCGACGGTGTCTTGTCGAGTCCATGCCGAGACGAATCGCGCCGTCATCAGGGCGAAAGGTGGTGCTACACGTTACTAGACAGGTATCTCTAATTCAATCGCTCTTCAGTGTATATATATGTATTTTGTGAGTTAGTCTCGTGAAACTACTATTGTGTTTACTGACTCCCGTTAATCAGAGTAAATTATTAAGTGCTGTTACTACGAATTAGTTCTTCATGAGTACTGGAATATCCGAGTGAAGTACTTATGACATATTGACGGAACAAAAGCAGGATTGTAAGTAACTCTTTCTTGAACTTTATTTGAGTGACTCCTGTTTCACTTAAAGTGAGTCAATAAGAGCAAACTTTACGTTGTTTTCTCGAAACTGCATATACACATTTTAAACATTGCGGATCGCTACAAATCTCACTAGCACCCATTAAACGTTCTTAAAACTTTTACAACTATGTTCTCTAGCGCAAAAGCAAAATGAAATTACAGAAAACAGTGCTTAAAACAACGTCGACACTGAAGCATTCACAGAAAGGTGTTTTGGTAAGTTCACCAGCCATTAAAAGGGCCCTACAATTGAATAGCACCTGAAGGTCGGTATATGCAATCTCTTTCCTTTACACTTAACGCAAATTTCTTACTTTCTTCTCATTTCAAGTTTGTTTTCACATAAGAAAAATCATAAGTGCACATTTATTTTTGGTTAGAATTACCCTTGCAAACAATACTTCGATAATGAGCTGGCTTAAGCGTCTCGGTTTCACTTTCCTTCCTAAAACAGTGATACTTCCTTGGGAAATTAGATATTTATTTAAACTGCGTTTTCCTATGCTTTTCATGTGCTAAAAGTGAGTGTTCAATTATCATATACATTACTCCTCGTCTGCGATTGTTTCTGGAGTAAGAGCTCTCTATTATAATTTAGAATGGTACCCATGAATACCACTTTATTTTAATATGATGCTCATGCTCATTAAGTAGAACAAAGTGCTTTGTTACATCGTGCGGTGTTCTTCAGGTCTTTGTTCTCTTGTAGCAGATGTTGGAGATCAATTATTTTTGTTTTAAGAACACTTCTCTGCACTTGCGTGATCTCCAAGAATTTCACAGCCGGATTTATTGTTTTTTAAGTGTCCATTCTTCTAATGAAACATCACTGCTTACTTAGGTTTCAAGAAGTTATGAAAGTAATAGGTACCACACACATACTGGCGCAAATGAAAATTTATCTATAAGTGGCAATAAACATAAATGGCGTATAGTCTTTCTTTAATGACATTTTACTGAAAATGACTTTCCGGATTTGAACTAATAGTTACAAGAACACTTAAAAACAACATAAAATGAACTATATGTAAAATGGAAAGATGAAAATGAAATGTTAAGCTATGTATGCACTGTAATCAGGCTCCTTAAACTGAGACGCTTCAGATACATTTTCTATTTTCAAGTTGATATTTCAAACGGGGTTCGGAGAGCTGATAACACGAACAACTGTTCGGAGAGCTGATAACACGAACAACTGGTAACAAGACAACTGCCTACAAATGTTTGAAAAAGAGGCCATATAAAAATATCAGTTTCTTGGCCCTATAATGAGAAAAAATATCAGTTGAAGGAATTTATTTTCTGGAAAATTCGCTTTATGTTAGAAATTTCCGGGGAATTTATTCCAACTGTGTTGGGGATTTTTTTCACTTCTAATGAGTAAATTTCCCCGTGTCGTGACGTCATTGCTCATACAAATTCAAAAAAGAATCCTCAACATGCTCGGAACAAATTTCCCAGGGATTTCTAACATAAAGCGAATTTCCCAAAATTCCTCCACCTGACACCAGGCAACCCGATATGGGAAGATCTAATTATTTTGAACACTCCGAGGTTACGTTCAACACTTATTTTCACAGAGGGTTTCTAATTTGCGAATACTGCCACCTTTGCTGTAATGAATAATACCCATATACCATACCCTTCTCCTGGAAACAATTAATAGATCGTGAGAAACATCCAGATGATCCGGAAGACGAGTGTGGTCAATTTTTTCGGCGCATGCGTTGACCTTGCTTCGAACTGCGTCGTTTGTGAATGTGGTTCCATGATATATAACCACTACTTACTCACTTATAATTTAGTATTTGTTACATCTGAGGATGAGCTTATAATAAGTATAACGAAGTAAATTTCTCCGTCATTTCTGTCCACACCAGGATTCGAACCCGAGTCCGCTTATTCCGGAACAAGTTGCTCTACCAATTGAGCTACGCGGACGTTTTTTATTCTGATTCCTATCTGCCTTTATGTCGTGTGCGTCCTTCGGGCAGGTACGTCACATCTCCTGGTACGTTACATCATCTCCCCCTTATTTTTTTTTTCATTTTTTTTTTTCGAAGTGCTGGAGAAAGGATTCTCTTATTTTTTCCTATCTCGCGGTGTGGAAATAACATCACACCAATGCGAGATTTTGAACGGACCCGACCGTTCAAAATCTCGCATTGGTGGCGCCATTATAACGAAGTAAATTTCTTCGTCAATTTTGATCTACGCCAGGATTCGAACCCGAGTCCGCTTATTCCGAAACAAGTTGCTCTACCAATTGAGCTACGCGGACGTTTTTTATTCTGATTCCTATCTGCCTTTATGTCGTGTGCGTCCTTCGGGCTGGTACGTCACATCTCCTGGTACGTTACATAAGCTCGAAAGGTCTTATGTGTGTGTATCTCCCCTTGACAAATGTCAACTCCGCCACGACCGCCAATAGCGGTATAACTATACCGTCGGGGTTAGAGGAAATGCTATGCCACACTCACCAATCCGCTTGGCCAGCGTGGTGAGTTATGGCCAAATCCCTCCAAAATGACTCCACAACTTAAATCTTGGCCCTCAGTCTCCGGCAGCTGGAAAGTACCTGGCGCAAGGCAGCGGCCAGTGCGACATGAAGGCAGAGGGTGCTAAGAATCTCCGGAGGAGCGGACTAGGCTGCCATCTGAAGACGTAAGGAAATTCAACTGTGAACTAGTGAGGAAAGCAACTGAAAACAACCAAAGCCTAAAGATAGCAAAGAGACATCTCAGTAATTGAAGAAAACAGACTATGGCACTGAGTAAAGAAGATGTTTCTGTAACAGGAAATAGAGGTGAAATTTTGACAAGAGTAAAAGATGTCTACTCCAAATTATATGAAAGGGATGATACATGTACTCCAGACATCATGAAAGCTACCAGTACCAGAGTTCTTCTAGTCCTCCCAGCAGAAATTGCACATGCAATCAAGAACATGAAGCGGGGAAAAGCTCCAGGAGAAGATGGAATTACTGTAGACATCATACAAGAAGCAAGTGGAGAAATCGAAACAGTACTCGCCCAAATTTTCACTCGATGCCTTAATGAAGGGAAGATTCCTGAGGATTGGAACACCGCTACAATGATTCTGCTACATAAAAAAGGGGACATTAAGGATCTCAGGAAATACAGACCTATCAGCCTCCTATCAGTGGTTTATAAAATCTTAACTAAAGTTCTTTCACACCACTTGAAGGTAACACTGGACATGTCTCAACCGAGAGAACAAGCTGGATTCAGTAGTGGCTACAGCACAATAGATCATATCGACGTACTGAGAGAACTAATTGAAAGAGCGAGGGAATATGAACTTCCATTGTGCGTGGCTTTTATCGATTATGAAAAAGCCTTTGATTCGGTGAAACCATCAGCAGTTACAATGGTTCTGAAATCCTGCGGTATTGAAGATGCATACATTAATATTATTAATAACATCTATGAAAATGCAAGTGCAAAGATTCGGCTGTTTGAAAATACAACACACATAAAAATTGGAAAAAGAGTGAGACAAGGTGACACCATATATCCGAAGCTCTTTAATGCCACATAGCAAAAAGTCTTTCAATCACTGAACTGGGAAAACAAAGGGATAAAGATTAATGGAAATTATCTAACCCACCTTCGTTTTGCTGATGACGTAGTCAGTTTTGCAACTACCCCATCAGAGCTGCAGAGTATGATCCAGGAACTTGCTGACAAGAGTGAAGAAGTGGGATTAAAAATGAACTTTCAGAAGACAAAAGTGAGGTTCAATGCTTTTACAAAAAATGAAGATTTTTCGATTGATGGAGAAAAGCGAGATAACAGACACGTACGTTTTTCTTGGACAGCAGATATCAAGTGACTATCACATTGATAAAGAAATTAATCGGCGTACAAAACTTGCCTGGAGAGCTTTTGGAAGAAACAGCATGATTTTCAAGAGCAATATGCCATTATGTCTTAAAAGAAAAGTGTTTGGTCAATACATCCTTCCAGTGTTTACGTATGGTGCCTTAACTAAAAGAGACATACAAAGGCTGCAGACAAATCAAAGAAGCATGGAGAGGTGCATGCTTAGTGTAACCAGGAGAGATACGAAGAGGAACTCGTGGATTCCAAAAATGACAGGAGTGGAAAACACCATGATCAGAGTTAAATCCCTGGAATGGCAATGGGCTGGACATACTGCCAGAAGGACAGACCATCGATGGACAGCCGACATTTTAGATTGGATTCCAAGGGACAGGAAAAGACCCGGAAGAAGATCACATGGGAGATGGGTGGATGAAATTCGAAAATATGCGGGAGTGACATGGAGGAGACTGGCACAAGACAGACCGTTTTGGAGGAAACTTGGGGAGACCTTCGTCCAGCAGTGGATTGATAATGGTTGACAATGATGATGATGATGATGATGATGATGATGATATATATTTTTTTAATCTGTAAATATGCTTTTTAACATAAAACTTTTTTTATAAAATCGTGCGCAAGACGGCATTGCTTTTTTTAACTTGAATTACTTTCAGCACGTAATCACTTTGTTCCTCACACCAGAGGCAGAACAAGAGATCGTCGTGAGCAAACATCGTCAATCGGAGGCGCGCTCAATGTAAGCATGTGACGTCATCGGAGCAAGCGTGCCTCACGGCAACATTGAGACCGACAGTTATTCATTAGTGAGGG
The DNA here is from genome assembly GCA_039090855.1 of Macrothele yani. Classification (NCBI taxonomy): domain Eukaryota; kingdom Metazoa; phylum Arthropoda; class Arachnida; order Araneae; family Macrothelidae; genus Macrothele; species Macrothele yani. The sequence goes on along the minus strand of CM076991.1, from coordinate 103,375,067 downwards.
GCAACCGCTCAGCAGTATTCCCGTCCACCTTCTCCGCTAGCAGCCGACCTGCGCCACAGCGCGCCTCCTCAAGCGCCACTCATAGACCTAATCTACGCAGAAGACCCGCTTTTATACTACTCGTGTGGTTTTAGCAGTGGGCCAGAAGGCTAAAATTCCTGGCCACTTCTGTTTGTGGCAGTCACAGCAGTTTCTCGTTTGTCCCCAACGATGGCAGAATCTCTGTTGGGTGTGTTTTTGTTTTGTTTATCAACAGAAAAGAGAACTAACCAGGTACGTCGCTAGACTTCGAAATTAGGCTGGACGAATGTTATTTTTGCAGGGACCAGTTTAATAGCAAATTTATTATGAATTACTAAAAGGATTTGTAATTTTTTTTTTGCTATAGTCTGAAAACGAATTCGTGCACCACCACTACCACCCACTTCCCCCAGATGCACACTCCTTCATTTTGGAACTGTCTTTTGCAATTTTTGGAATATTAAAGATTTAAAATTCAGTTTTTGCACTGTTTGTAATACTAAAGATTTCAAAATTTGGGGCCCTTTTTGTTAATTTTCCGTCCATCCACTTTTAATAAAATTAGTGCAACCTGAAGAGTTACATACCCATATAATACACTGCCACAGCACAAGAAGCAGGCATGATTAAAAGAAAGTTTTATGCGTAGGTCAAGGGTCTGAAAGTAAATGTTTTACATATAGTTCATTTCATGGATTACGGTTAAGGTGAAATAACGACACGTAGGCACAGCTGGAGCACGCTTTACTTATCTGGAAGGGTGAGATTTGAAATAACCTCCGTTCCAGATAAAGATTTACCAATTCCATTCAAATAATACGCAGCTTATATTTTCTCACACCTCCGTTAGAGGAAAGTGTTATGTTCCTTCAAATATCTCACCCATTTTTTGACATAATTTTGCTAAAATAGGTGAATTAAATATCCAAGAGCCAACGGATGTAAGTATCAAATAAAATGCAAAAACGATGTTTATGCGGACAACATAGCATTCCGCAAAAATATAGAATCAAAAACTAACCAACGCAGAACGAATGAGTACCAGATGGTGAACGGAACAATAAAAAAACACTCTCGGAGTAGGGCTTGAAAAAGTTCCGTTAAAGGTTGAACTCTGAAGGTCAAACACAACACAGATGACTAGTTAGCTCCTTACCGCGTTATAGGAAAGGTCACTGAGGAACATCCGCATATTGTTTTGTATCCCTCCATCCTCTATTTCAGATAATTACTTTTGTGCATGCAAGAGGTTCACACCTCAATGCGCAGATTATTCTGTACTCCGGGAAGTTGCGTGGAATACTGGATGCCGCTAACTAAAGTCTTTAAAAAGAAAGTACTGTCGTTTACAGCTTTCTTCTTCCGTTGCAATTTCTTTAAATTTATTCATGCATTGTGCTTTTCTATTTTTACGCCCCACAGAGAAATAATTTATGCCCTTGGTGTAACCATTCTGGGAAGGCTACCGGCATCCTGACTTACCGGTAGTTACGGCCTGCACGCAGGTGCAGTACCTTTCCCCTCCTCGACTCCCTTCCTACAAACAATTAACCTCGTCTTGAACTCCTTTCTTCCAAAACAGTTGTCAGCCACGTCCTACTCCCTCACTGCCGATGGGCAGGCTTTGTATAACAACTAAACTTTGCGTGTTGAAATCCCTTACGTAGCAGCACAAATAAATAGCAGAGTAATTAGTAATGGCCACCTTCGATGAATTCCTATTCACCCTCCTCACTCGCACCTGGCCATACTAACATGAAAAGGGCTTAAATTAAGGATTTGATAGGAGAACAACAATAGAGAGTAATTCAAAATGATTCATCTCATTTCAGAAGAGCATAATTCCATACCTATCAACCTTGTATGTCCTGGGCATACACCAAATGAAAGAGGAAATCTCGGAGTTTTAGTTGGTCACCATGACCGGGCTCGACTGTCAATGTGGGGCCGTCTCATTGGCATTGTAATGTTAACCTTTTCCTCAAAGAAGTGTTCTCTTGTCATTCGATTGGTGGCAGTGGACCCCATGAATTGGTGTTCTACAGCAGGTCACTTAGGTTACTGAAACTAACAAAGTGCAACTTCTTATTTTGGGGGTATGTTAAGAATACTGTGTATATGCCACCGTTGCTTACAACCCTGGATGAGCTCAAAAAACGCATTGTTACTGCGGTGGAGTAAGTGACAACGGACATGCTGGAACGAGTAAATCTGCGCATTAGAAATGTTGCCTATAACCCAGGAAGAGCTCCAAGGTTGTATGTAGGTTACGGTGGCATGTACACAGTATCCTTAATATACCCCCAAAAGAAGAAGTTGCACGGTGTAAGCTCCGGTGACTTAAGTGGCCAGCTGTAGAGCACCATGTCATGGGGTCCACTGCGACCAATCCAATACCAAGGGAAGCACTTCGTCGAGGAAACAGTGAACAATGGGGTGGTACCACAATGACAGTGGAGCCCTCTCATGGTGACCTACAAAAAACCCGGAGATTTCCTCTTTCATTTGGTGTCTGCCCAGGCCATACACGGTTGATAGGTGTGGAATTATGCTCTTCTGAAATCATATGAATAATTTTGAATTACAAAGTGAAAATCCTCCAAATACGTTGAGAGATTTAATTTGGATCTTGCCCTCGCCGCGCGTATTTGGAGGATTTTCACTTTGGACCTCGTCCTTTGGATTTAACTGCGATAATTAATATATACCCAGTGCAGTTAATGCCCACCAGATGGAGACGTCTCAGTAGCTGAGCCCATCTTACGGATTTATGATGTCAGAAGCTGACAGAAAAACACACATAGCGTCGTTGATTGTTGGCCACCAAAGCGCAAGGCTAACGCGCTTGGCTAAATATCGAGAGATCTGGGATTCGGATCCCCAGCGGTGACCGGATAACAACTTTTCGGTTGCTATGTGTTGTTAAAACGTGGAAAGAGCGATGTCTTTGTTTATTTTGAATTACTCTGTATAATTTTCGTGGACTTGCAGATGCTGTATTGATAACTGTACTACGGGGAAATAAGCAACACACTTCCTTAGGGAATACATGGAGCTACACGACGAGAAAAACAAGACTTATTGTTACTTGGCAAAGTTCAGATTGTACTTTAAAGTTTAAAAAATTGAAAAATGGAACGCCTTGAACTGAGTAGGCGGCAGAGTGGGCAAGTAAAATTTCACTCACACACGTTTTGTGACGTCCATGGAATTAATTATTTTGAAGAAGACATGTTGACTAATCACTCCGCTAAATTTCTTTTCTCGAGACGTTCCTAAAACTTTTCGACAGCTCTTCGTAATCGGCAAATGAAACCTTTTAAATTACATAGTTTTACATTCGGGTGTCGTGCAGAATCTTGGTTAACACCATACTACTTTTGCACTCTGTACTACTTTCTTTCCGTTCCGAAATTTTGTTTTATTAATGCACCTCCTTAGAGAGTTGGCGTGACGTAATCAGTCATAAATAACAACAGCAGACGCTACCTACCTGTAGACCCAGCCACATGAAGGAGTTCAAAGGTCGTTGATGTCAGAATACTTCTTGCCCTCACTCGTGATGTTTGATTGCCAGAAGAGCTGATATCACTGAGTTCGTCGATTAATCATTAGTTCCTTCTAAGGATACAATCGTGAAACCAGCATTGGCAGGTGAGTGAATTACCGACCGAACGATTAATATTGTCATGATTTAGGAAAATTCATGACGTGAAGCCACGAGACGAGATGGAACAAGCGGAAGTAGGGGAAGAAATTCGCCTTTTAAAAACAAAATGGGTTGAACTTACGAACTTATCATCATTAAAATGGATGCTTCTAATTGAATGGAATGTTTTACTTTATCTCTTCTTATGAAGATGTTAGAAAAGAGGTGGGTTTCTTTTTTAGTTCAGTTATCATAGGAACTCCTATGATTTTATAGAATACGACAGTGCTCAATTGACCAATCTTCTACGTAAAAAAATCGATGTTCTAAACCACGAATTGTAACGTATATTCTATTTTAACTTTCCTTTTGAGTCTCTTTTTCTATGTAAATTTGTGTTCGTTCTCTTAGATATTTTCAAACCTTATCTTTTCCCTCAAACGAGAATGACGTTGGCAACAATCTGAGGTCGGATCGAGATTGGCGTATGTGTGTTCTGATAAGAGCGTTAGATAAAAATGCGATGCAGCGGTTCCTTCTGGGAGATTAATTTTATTGTTGATAGACGTGCTGTGGATTGCTGTTACACTATTCGGTGTTAAATAGCTGCTATTGTATTGAGTACGCTAATGAATTAGATATGAGTGTAGAGCGAACAACATCCAAGCAGATAAACTTATTAGTAAGTGCAAAAATTGACCTCTTTCTTGAATGCCTATGGGTATCGTCTAATATTACATTGACTTTAGTACACATAACGTAATCACTGACGTTAAGGAAGTTCTACAGCTACAACGGGAAGATAATTACGTTATATTGGCGCCCGAACTTTCCTGTGGACCGCACCCTCTTTTTCGCAGCAAAATTCCCATTATGACGCAGCAAGAAGTGCAATATAATACTCCATTCGAGCAGGCGTGTAATACGCCCTTGCCGGTATCTGTGAACAATAACAGACGTCAGCAGCTTTATGAAGCTCGTGGCTTCAATCTTTCACTCGTTGACTTTTTTTTTTTTTTTTTTTTGATTGAAGGTTTAACGACCACCGTGAGCAACTCAATGGGCTATAAGCAGTCGCCCGTCCCTAATTTAGGGTCACTGGTTCCAGGGAAGGGAGAGAGCCAGTGCCGTAAGACAAACACAACATCCATGCCTCACCGGGATTCGAACCCGGACCCCTTTCGGACGATTGATCAGAGGCCATCGCTTAGACCACTGCGCCATGACTTCAATGAGTTTGCATACTATCTGGAGGATTCTTAACCTCCAGATTTGCTAAACATGAATGCCGATTGCTTCGACTAGCAAATCCTGGGATGGTTATATTCAAATCAATCGGAAACTTGAGACTTGGTCGTTCTGGGTGGTGTAGTGGTTAGCATACCCGGGCGCTATATGAGAGACGCGGGTTTGATTCCCTCTCTGGGACGACGAAATTCCGGATTTTATCTGACTTACCATCCTTGTCATATTTACACCACAAAACGGATTGCCATCTTAAAAGTTTATACTCGGAAGTTCAACCCCAAATCTGAATGTCAATGTCAATCCAGATATGCATAGGGAGCTCAGGCGGGAGCAAACTTATACCCCAATCTCTACGACCAGACGGAGTAAAAATGTTTTCTACTATGTACCTCAGGCTGGCTTAATTATTTTCAATGATACAGGTGGCTCTCTAAAATTTCTGGAAGATATTGATGACCATTTCGACCTCTACAATATCCCAGAAGATTGCCAAATTCAGATTGCGGGCAGGGGTGGCCCAGTGGTCAACGTTCGTGACTGCCACGGAGAAGACCTCGGGTTCGATCCCAGGCAGGTACGAACGCTCGAACAACTAAATATCCGCCGTACGTCGGATGGGCACGTTAAGCCGTCGGACCCCGGGTACTGGACCCCCGGTAATAAATAAGGACGTCTTCCTCCCCGTTTCTACCTCGCTTCCGTATCACTTTCCTATCGGGCATTCTAGCCCAAATCTCCAAACTTCCTATTTCTAAGGATTGTTTAAGACCTGGGGTCAGACACTCCCTTCCTAAAATACTCTACATCTGATCTGATCTGAAATTCAGATTGCCGGAACCTGCATGAAAGATGCAGCTAAATTTTGGTACCGACAATGGCGCACAATAAACCAGGAAACTTCTTATGCTCAATTTCGAGCCGACTTTCTTGAGATTTTTCCTTATGGCCTTAAGAAAGCGGGCATTGCTCAGAGGCTGTTTTCCAGGCAGCAGCGTCCAAATGATAGCCCGGTCTCTTTTGCCCTGGAAACACCTCGGCTATATCGGTTGTGCGACCCGAATGCCTCTGATGCAGACATACTGGACACCCACTTGTAGCAGCTCAATCCATTTTTACAAGATTTTCTGGATGTTCGTAAACACAAGACAATTCAGGAGGGCCTTAGGACGATACGAGTTTATAAAGAATGCTATGGTTTGGCTGCTCAAACTTCTTCTGCAGGATATAGTTCAAATAGATATTCTGAGCACCGGCTGGTACCGCAGTGCAGGAGTCAACCAGAACCGTCTCAGCCAAGGCATATTCCTCCTCACCGTCGTGGACCATCTCAACAACAAACCTATCATAAGGAATCAACTCCTATGAATAGGCAATATTCTCGGGAGAATAATTTCCCCAAGTATCACCAATTCCAAACTCATTATGCTTCTCGTGACCATTCAGGCGACCGTAGCCACACTGCTGGCACATTCATTGTCGGATATCAGCAGTATGCTGCAAATTCAAGATTTCAACAAGGCTCTCTTCAAACGGTTGCAAATTCCAGGAGTCAGCCTCCTTTAAACTACAAACGGAGGTAGGAGCAAGGCTTCGCTACCTCCCATGCCTGCTAAAAATGACCTACAGTCAACTTTCTGAGCCATTCAAGCTCCAATTTTACCTGAGGTGTTACTTACTTTGGGTCCCTTAATTGTGCAAACAAATATTGACAGTAGATCGGACATTTATGCGTTGAATACACATTTTTTCTCTGTTTCTTTTCCTGATATTTCTGTTAAAGCCTGCGGAGGACCAACAATGCTGTTTTTTTCCGTAGCAGGTTCTGTGACCCTACCTATCCAATGAGGGTCAGCTAAGCTCTCACACACATTCCTGTTGTGAAATTATTTACCTCTTGACTGTCTGTTGGGATTAGATTTTATCAAGTCCTTTCATTTAACACTTAACTTTGAGCGTAAAGTTACTTCTATGTCGGAACCAGTTGTTGAGATTCCTCAGGATCCTGATCTCTCAACCACTCTCCTCAGTAAGAGACTTTCACCAGAGCAGAAATTGTTATTGTTACAATTGTTGCACAAAAGACCCTGGTTTGTTCTCAGAACAACCAGGATTCACTCAGGTAGTATATTATATCATTGAGACTGGTGGAGCTAAACCTATATAGCTGCAAAGCCTTGCCCATGTGGTCCACATCGTAAAGCCGAGATGCAAATTCGCCGGATGTTACAGGCTGGCATTATTAAAGAGTCTACTAGCGCCTGGTCGGCTATTGCTTTCTTAGTTTCTAAAAAAATGGGGAATCTCGCTTTGTCGTTGACTATCGCAAATTGAAGAATGTCACGACAAGCATAAATTACCCTCTTCCGGTAATTAGTGACATTTTGCAGAATTTATATTCAACTAAATGGCTTTCTACTTTGGATATCGCCAGCGGCAGGTAGCTGTACATCCAAACTCTGTTAATAAAACAGGGTTTGTTACACCTTTTGGGGCCTATGAATTCTTTCGAATGCCATTTGGTCTTGCCTATGCGCCAGCAACCTTTCAGCGTCTCATGGATACTGTTTTAAAACCTGTGCTTGGTCCTAATGTTCGTGTATTGACTAAAAATGCTTCGATTGCGACGAAATACAATAATGTTGTTCAGTAACGACTTCGGAAGCCGTTCCGCCAAAAATGTTTTTTTGTCATTAATTGCTGGCAGTGCGCATGCGTGAGATTCGTTAGCCATTATTTTCGCACGATAACTTCCGTGAAAATTGCCCGATTTAGATGGGATTTATAATAATAAAACGGCTTATGTGTGGTAGCTCTTGATAATAGAAATTGGTAACACGGGCACAAAGAGATTTAATTTTGATATATGTGAACCTCAAACATTATATAATAGTTTAGTTCGCTCAAAACCAGAGCATTTTCCTATGATTTCTGATATGCTGGAAAGCGTATCATAATCCATGCATTGCATGATTTTACTAACTTGTTTTGGCTTAATTCTGATGAATGTTTTTTTTTCTTCACTCTGTGACTTGCATACGCTTATTCAAGTTTACATTTTGCTTCTCTGTTCTTATTGAAATTACTACACCTCTCTTTATATTTTCTTACTTAACGTCGTATCTCCAAATCACTTACTTTTTCGGAAACTCCGGGCATGCGTCAAGTCAGTAAATCGTAGATAAAAGGTCATTCCTTCAGCAATGGGTATGGCATGTGTAATTCATTTATCAAGCTCGAAACTTGTCGCTGCTTTGTCAATAATTTGTAATTTCTTCAAAGCCGAGTTATTCGCGGTAGTCTAAGCGTTTTTTACTATATTTACCATGGTTTAATTATTCATTGTTCTTCACTTAATTCAGCTATACCGCAGACAGAAATGTTTTATTAAGGTAGAGGGGATCGCCGGAAAAACATAGTGACTAAGATACAAATACAGGTACAGATACAAAGAAAGGGGGTAGGCCTTTGCCCAAACCCGTCTGACAAGAAGAAAAAAATAAAAATTTTCTCTTCTCATTAACGCTTTCCAATCGTAGGTTGAAGAAGCATATATGCTCCAGCTTTTTCCGTCTGTCTGTCTGTCAGCACGATACTTCGCGTAAAAATGGTTTGATTTTAATGAAATTTTAGTATGTGGTAGAGGACCACTGGGAGTGAACCCTATTGGAATTGGGCGAAACGGGGTCAAAGGTCATAGGAGCGGAATCCATTCCATTGCCCTTATGCGTCAAAACTTGCGTAAAAATGGTTCGATTTTGATGACATTTTAGTATGTGGTAGGGGACCACCTGAGAACGAACTCTGTTGAAAATAGGAGGATTGAGGTCAAAGTTCAGGACATAGGAGCAAGATTTATTCTGCAGCCATTATCCTCATAGCTTGAGTAATGATTTCTGGTATGTTGGAAAGCGTATCATAATCAATGTATTGCATGATTTCACTAACTTGTTTTCGTTAAGGCCTTAGTTCTATGAATTTCTTATGTTTCATTCAATTTTTGTTTCGGAACAGTGGCAACGCAATAGCTCAGAACTGCGAGGGCTATTAGAGGAGCATAGCATCGTACGGGGGAGGGAGGATTTTGAAGAGTTTGGCAGAAATTCTGCAAAAAGATTAAGCTCGCGTGGAATTTATTCGACCTTAATGATGCTATCCCCAGTAAAAGAACACGTTTTCAGGTACATATTGTACGTAGTATTTATTCAGTGTACGTAGTACTGGTAATATGGATACGAACCTCTATGACCTTTAACAACTTACTATTGCTTCGTAATTTTAGCTCACTTATGTTACTGTTTTTATATTTCTTCTGTATTTGCTGCCGTAACGCAGTTTATAAATTTCTCTCTCACTCTCTCTGTGAAAACACAAATATGTCGGTGATCGAAATCGCGCCCCCTCACTCCGGAGTAAGTTGTTCTCCCAAAAAGCTACACGGACGGAATGTACCGCTGTAGATTTGTCGTCTTAACACGTGATTTAACTCTGTACATCACATCATCTCCTTCTTAACTTTTTTTTTTTTTTTTTTGAAGCGAAGTAGGAATTTGTTCATTAATTCCAGACGACGTGTGGAACAAACATCACACATTTTTCGAAGAACTCAACGGCCAGTAGATACATTTTTACATCCGGGCGTCAATGTGAAAAGACAAATTTGTCCGTGACGGGGATCGCAAACCGATCTTCCCTCACTCAGGAGTAGGTTGCTCTTTCAACTAAGCTACACGGAAGAAATGTACCGCTGCAGATTTGTCGCCTTCTTGACACGTCATTTAACTCTGTAGTACATCATCTCTCTCTCTCTCTCTCTGTCTCTATCTATCTATCTATCTATCTATCTATCTATCTATCTCATCTCTTTAAACTACACTGCTGGCCACTCAAAATGCAACACCAAGAAGGAAGCATCCGATTGGCCTGAAATTCGCAGTATGCGTCGCCCGCGAGAGGACATGCAAACGATTAGTATTGCAGGGCATATGCAAATCATGTGCACCCGGCAAGCCACCGAGAAGCACTATAAGAAGGGTACACAGAAGACGGGGTGTAAGTAGTGGAAGTGTGTTGCGCTGCCGGACCTGTGCGTGGGAAGCTTCCCGATGCCTCGTCGCAGAATACGGCAGTCATTCCAGCACGTTTCGGAGTTCGATAGAGGACGAATAGTGGCTTATCGCGACAACGGTTATCGCGCCCGTGTGGGACGACATCCAGCCACAGTGAGGCGAGTATGGATTCGGTGGGTGCAGAAGGGACGGACGGACCGACGTGAGCGATTGCAGCAGCCGCGGCACATCACCGAAAGAGAGGACCAGCATGTTGTGCGGCGGGCATTGACGGCTCGCACCACCACATCACGAAAGCTAGCGCAGGAATTAGGGTGTGTTGCGTAACAACTTGTGACAGCACGTACCGTTCGACGTCGTCTGCAGGAGCGGGGACTTGTCGCACGGCGCCCATTGCTCCGATTACCATTGACGTTACACCACCGGCGAATGCGGCGGCAGTGGGCCGTTGAACGCAGCACCTGGACTACGGAATGGCACGACATTGTCTTCTCCGACGAATCCCGCTTCTGCCTGTAACACCACGATAGTCGGATCCACGTGTGGCGGCACCGCGGCGAGGGACTGTATGACGCCTGCATTATGCATCGCCATACCGGTCCGTCGCCTGACGTTATGGTTTGGGGCGCAATTGGATATGACACCCGTACCCCTCTGGTACGCATCGCCGGTACACTCAACATTCACCCTTACATCTCCGACGTTTTGGAGTCTGTAGTCCTCCCTTACTTGCAGGACCTGCCATCGGCCACGTTTCAACAGGACAATGCGCGCCCGCACGTGGCACGCATCGTGCAACAATTCTTCACGGCCCACCAGGTGTCACTGCTGCCGTGGCTTGCCTATTCTCCAAGTATGTAGCCCATCGAACACGTCTAGTCGCTGATCGGCAACCGAGTGGCCCGGCAAGCACCACGCGCGATTACGCCTGATGAACTGTGGCAAAGTGTGGAATCAGCCTGGACCGACATAACCCAAGCTCACATCCAAAGCCTCTTTCGTTTGATACCGCGGCTTGTAGCGGCCGTTATTGCCAGCCATGTGGGGCCACACGAACTATTGATGTCTGCGTGCTCCGCAAGTCGCACGTTCCTGTGAGCTCAATCGTTTCATCTTTGTATCTGTTGTTATGTGCCCAGTAAATCTGGCTTTGCTGTCTCCTGTGTCCTTCTTGGTACTGCATTTCGGGTGGCCAGCAGTGTAGAATACAGAAACTGCGTCGTTCTTATACTCTGTTATAGATCAATCGATCAGAGGATTTCATTCGTTTCACAGAGCAGCACAACACAATATTAAACATAAAATTCATTTTATATAACAAACATTTACATAACATTTACCAAAGTTCCCTAAAATTTTAGATGCTTGCATTCGCCATATGTTCTAAGTTCTTAAATATTTTGCGGGGGTGGGGGCGAATGGATGGACTCAAAAGAAAAGTTTTCTGGTCTGAAGTGCACTCTAGCCCACCCGTAGCGACGCGCCTATTTCAAAAGCAGGCGTTGAGTAATGGGTTTCCCTTTAGACAAAACCTCTCCCGTTCACCCCTTTATTCTCGTGCCTGACGAAACGTGGCGCCCTAATACGGCCCATAGCTCTTCAATTCCTAATTGCAGTAAGAGGTATTAAACGAAATGATATAGGAAAGTAGAATATCGTTTTTCGTTATTAAGTAATCCGAAAACACAACCTCATAGTAGTTCTCTGATATTCATTAGGAGGCATTGAACGTAGGCAGTCCCTAAAGTATTCACCAGTCCCTTCATTTCCAGTTCTTGACGCTGCGACATGCATAAAACTTTGAATTCAGCCATTTAATTAAGCTCCCACTCAGATCCCCTAACACCACAAACAATATATCCTAGTCCTTATGATTAACGACTACGGAAAACAAAAGCGGTCTCAATAACTTCATCGCCTTCGCCGAGTACTCTAAACCCTCTAATGAAAACGCTGCTCATTCACGTAACGCAGCCTTTCAAAACCACCCCTTTTGTTTTCATAAATTTAATGGCCCTTAATCACATAGAGTTGACGCCCAGCCTAGGAATGGAGAACTCCAATATTGGCTTCGGTCTTCATCCTTCACCTCATGCGGTGTCCGGCATTGTTGACACGGGAGCCCTAACTGCTCCAGGCCCGCCATTGTTGACAACCATCACGTTAAACCTTAATGACATCACGATCTCCGTTGTTTCTCACCCACTCTATCGCCTGCTCCACAACAAACACCATTATCCATTACCTGATAAAGCGCAAGCCGAGGCCTCCAAAGCTCAGTAAACTCTCTTCACGGCTCACAGCTTAAATATATATGAACTTCGGTTAAGTGCGGTAAGTCTGTTTAAGATTTTGATGCTATTTCCGTCAGTTATCACTGCACAGTACTTTTGACTTTCACTGAAGTCCTGTCGAGTTAACATCAGATCACTTAATGCTTTCAAAGCTGTTGCTACAATCTCTCGTGTTATGGCTCATTTTCTCTTAAATCAACATGATGTTAAATTACTACTCATCTGTTGATCTATATCTATCCTTCTATATCTAGAAAACTATCCACTTCTTAGCATTGCAGCTTCGAGCAAAAAAACAAAGCTACGGTTTAAATCAACACAAATCTCGTGTCCATCGACTGATAAATACAATGCAATTTAATATAATTTGAAAAGTACTGTAAATTGTTGCCGTATGAATATTCATCTTAAAAAAAATTTTAATGTGATATACTTTTTTCGAGTGGGGGGGGGTAACGACCATTGTTATTCTATGCTCATTAAATTTCAATGAACGTTGGTATTAAAAAGTACTGTGACGTGCCTGCCAGCAGGACGCACACGACATAAAGGCAGATAGCAGTCAGAACGAACGTCCGCGTAGCTAAATTGGTAGAGTGACTTATTCCGGAATGAGGGGATCCGGGTTCGAGCCTCGGCGTGGACAAAAATGAAGGAGAAATTTACTTCGTTATACTGCCTTTGATATCATCTAAGTCACAATCATTTCCCATTTTCGTCAGTTCTTGGGAAATTATTGAGTTTGTCTCTTTTCACTAATTTTCTGCCAGCCAGAGAGGGTGTCCACATGGCTCCCTCTACGTTCCCGGAGTCATGAAGATACCCTCTCTGTCCGAGTGTTTATGAGGTTCAGTCTTTGCTCTGTGAATGGATGGTTAATGGTTTCAATCGTTTCATAGCGCCAGGACTCACGCAGAGAGAGAGAATTCGAGAACATGGCTTTTTCTCGCAACTTTAGGATTTAATGAGGTATTTCTCACGATTGGTCAATATGGCTATAATGAACATTCAGCAACTGGCGAGCTGATTAAAAACAGGGGGAGACAAGCGAAGTCGGAAAGGGCAGTACCCCGCGCTTTTCTCAGAGGAGGAACAAAGAAGTGGGAACGGCGATATTATCTCAGAACTGAGGCTGAAGAAAAGATAGAAAGAGAGAGTGACGGAGCTGGAGGTGTAGTTGGGCAGAGGGCTAAACCCCTATTCATCATTTGGTGATTATGAGATTATGAGCTGCTGTTTAAAAGCTTCCAAGTAGTTCGTTGCCTACAAAGAAATGTGGTCGTGCAGACATTTTAACTAAATACATCCCTCTATGTGTTCGAAAGTAGTGCTAAAGGGAAATTCTTGAGCGTACGAGAGAGAGAGAGGGACTTTCAGAATTTTATCTTTCATTGTTTTTCAACGAGTAGGAGTGGTTTTATAATGCTTCTGCTGTAGAAAAGAATATCTTTGCCTGGATTGTGGTGCTCTAGGTTTTTGAAAGGGAAAGGGGGCATGGCTATTGACCATGGTAAGAAGAGGCGAACACTGAACACCAGCGAAGGAGAATACGCGATTACAGATAGAGAAAAAATGTGGAACCGAAGAAGCGGAACAGGAAAAGTTTAAGCATGACATCTATAAATCTCCAGCACTATTGTGCGTATCCAAGGAAAAGAGATCATAACAGTAAACTGATTTTTTTTTAAATCACCCTAGTTGGGAGTTATCTTGTCTCCAGAGATAAGGAACGCACAACTGAACCACCATCAAGCAAGTTCAACTAGTGCGATCTATATATATGAAATTGAATGTTTGTTTGCTTGTATGTCCGCTACACAAATCTACAGTTTTCAATTTAGAACCACCAAATTTGGTATACTATCTCATGGTACTCTAAGTTAGACCGTAGATGGTTTTTGGAAGGGGTCGGGGGTCGAGCTCAAGGGCCCCCATACAAAATTTTCGTAAAATCTACAGTTTTCAATTTAGAACCAGTAAAGTTGGTATACTATCTCATGGTACCCTAACTTAGACTGTAAACGGTTTTTGGAAGGGGTCGGATCTCGGGGTCAAGGGATCCCTCAAACAAAATTCCCGTAAAATCTACAATTTTCAATTACGAACTACCAAATTTGATATACTATCTGATGGTACTCTAACTTAGACCGTAGACGGTTTTCGGATGGTGTCGGAGACCGAGGTAAAAGGGTAACCCACACTAACTTTCCGTAATTTCTATAGTTTTCAATTTAGAACCACCAAACTTGTTATACTATCTCATGGTACTCTAACTCAGACCGTAGACGGTTTTCGGATGTGGCCGGAGCCCGGGGCCAAGGAACTCTCATACAAAATTTTCGTAAAAAGTTCCATTTTATACTTTTAAGAACTGCAACACAATTCAGCACTGCAATACTTGATCTACGGGTTAAGTTAGAGACCGTAGATAACAATAAAGTGCAAAAATATCCGTTTAATGGTGTATTAAAAACACAAATGAATAAACGTTAGCTTTCACCACCAACGGGCGGCTTCGCCAGGCAGAAATACAGTGTAATGTAAATAGAGAGTTCCAGATATTCAAAATTCAAAACGGTAAACAAAAAGATGATCAATGCCAATGTCAAGTCACATGCACGCGACATGACATAGGTACATTGCATTTCAGTGTCGTGGGATTGTCAGAAGCGCACGTGAGATGTCCGGCAGTTCTATAGATGTCTTTTCGAAGGTAAATATTTCCATTCCTCTTAATTTCTTTTTGATTTCGTAAAAGTAAATGAACTAAACCAAATATATTTTTTTTTATTTTTCACATTCGCAACTATTTTTTTCTTTCTTTTTTTTTTTTTTTTTTTTTTTTTTGCAGAAATATTGCATCAGCCAGTCATTGGCAGTGGTTGGCATTAATGTGGAGGAACCCTGCTTTTCACACGGACAACTCGGACAACTCTACGTCGCCTGCTCAAGGGTTGGCAATCCTAAAAATCTTTACATTTTACTCCCAATAGAAAAACCAAAAATATTTTTTACCAAAAAGCAATAACCTAAGTGAATTAAAATAAATTTACTGGAAAATTACAGGAATATATTTTTCATTCATTAACTTTCTGATTCCACGAATAGTAATATTTATCCGGGAAATACCTGGTACCCCTGTAAGTTTATTTTTATATTTCAAAATAATTCTTTCTTTCTCCCCTTTTTATAATAAATTTTGTACATAATCTAACTGTTTTTAGATTTTTGCATAATTATTCTCTAATTAAGTAAATCAACAAAAGGTGATTCAAAACAAAGCAAAACGTACTTCTGTATTCGTGAGAAAATTGCAGCTTGTAGTTGAACACAGAGCCCCCTCCAGATGATCTTTCAGTCCCCCGATGACTCTTCAACCTCCCCTGGCTGTGGGGCGTAACTATCGCCCCGCATAATTTAAGACCACTCACATGATGGTCTGAAATCATCCGTTTTTCACGCGTAGACTAAACTTGATTACGTGCTTTCGCTCTCCTCAAAAAGGTGTTTTCAAGGTTATACATCGGAGCAGGATTCAAGGTAGAACAATTAAAATTGAAATCTCGTCTGCTATGACGGACACGTGTTAATAACGAGAGAAAAATGAAGGCACGTGGAAATACTAAGTAATTTACAGGTGTAACACCACTTGGTTTTAACCTATGTTCTTCGGTTAGAAGATTCCGCTGTGCACTAGAAAGCTCCAAAGAGATGTTCTCATCGCACTGGCGACGAGTGAAAATCTCTACACTTTCCCGTGTCCCTATAGCTGGTGTACGGCCCAGTTATTCTACTTCATTCTATATTGGCATAGTATCGTTCTTCGCTACTTCCTTGCACAGAACTGTAGCAGTTTTACCATCTCTAAGGACTCTCTTGTGCTCCTTAGTCCTTGTTTCCATGGATCTTTTCGTCATACCTATGTAAGATTGCTTAGAGTCATCAGGGTAGCTTTGGGGTATTTCATGCATTCCTGTCTCTGTACCGGAAAGTACCTGTTCAATCTTACGGTATCAGATCTAGACGCAGCAGACTTAATTCCGACACCTCACTTAAAACTTTTTAATAAACATTTTGAATGTGAAATAAAACCTCGAAATGAACTTTACAGGCCTGGAGTAATTCAGTCTGTTTACGTTAGGTATATCACTACCTCAAAGTCTTGGAGCTTGGATACTTTTCGAAAAAGTTTCTAAATTCGGTTTGGGGATTTTTTTTTCTACGCCAATGAACGAAGGATTTAAGACACTGTTTATCAGTGTATATGGTTGGTATTGGCGTATTGGTTTATCGTAATTTAAGATGGTTTATCAGTGTACATGTGATTATCATTGGTGCATTTGTTTCCTGTTATAATTAATCTTGTTTATCGAAAATTATAATTTCCTTTATATGAACGTTTGTTCCGCTTTGGTGGCGCCTCCTGGTGCTTGCCTGTTTTTAATGTCGAATCCGTTTCTGAACAAATACACTTTTTTTTTATTGTTGTAATGTTTATGAAACATACTTTCATATTTGGACATCACAAACAAAAAGAAAATGCGTGGTAATTAAAAAATTACGTATCTTACTTTTCCCCCGTCATTATTTACATGCTTTCACCTAGTTTGTACGTTAAACAAGGTTATGCTAACAATTAAGAAAGCCATTTTTTACGGAAGGAGAAAGGATCATTGATAAAAACGCGCTTTGTCCACAACGCCGCCTTTCAGTTTTGTTTCTTCTTAATGCCAGCACCTGGGAACATTGAAATGGAATGATGGTGTGGAAACTAATAAAAACTACATTATGTAAAGGATTTCATCTAAATGGTTCGAAGTCATGCTTTAACTCATTTGAAAATATGCTACCATCAGTGTATGGCAATCGGATCAATAACTTTTTGACCTGACCGAAAACCGAAAGTTACCTGTTGATCTGTAACCCGTCTGTATCTGTAGCAACGATTTGGTTTTAGAAAATGACATTTTTAATAATAAATAAAATTTTAGGGAGAGACCCAGGTCTGCCATAACTAGGTCTCCGAATCTGGGGAGTAGACTGTGTGATCAACGAAAAATTATATCCATCCATGAATATACAGTAGATGCAAGTTTTGCTTTCTATTTTTGTTTTCTTTATTAAAAAAAAATTCAAAATATAGAAAAAGGGAAAGAAAATTGAGCTCTGTTGAGATGTAAAAGAAAATCGCTTTATCAAAATGTGTTTGGCGGTGGCTAAGTTACAGGGATATTATCCCTGGAGGAAAGATGACTTTCAACTAGCATGAAAAAAAAAACTATTAAAGTTTTATACAGGGTATTCTAAAAGTTCCCGTACTGACACTTCCTGAATTTATTGTATAGATGTGTCAAAGTTTAAAGCGGTAATATATATTGAATTTATGAAATAAACTCATGTACTTACCACTGAAAAGAAATTTGTGGATGAATTTATAATAAATGTTCGAAATGTCCGCCATTTTCCTGGAGGCATAACTGAACGCGTTTGCGCATATTTTGAGATACACTTTTCAAGATTGCAGCAGTGATTTCTTGTACCGTTTGTGTAATTGCAGTTTGGGATTATCTGCATACACTTTATTCTTAAATACCCCCCCCCCCCCCCAGAAAAAAGTCAGGGATGCTTAGATCTGGGGAACGAGGTGGCCAAAGATTTTTCGTGATGAGCCTATCACCGAAAAGTTCTCTAAGCATGTTCATGGTTTCATTACTTGTATGACACCTTGCAGTGTCCTGTTGGAACCAAGAACCCCGTTCATCCAATTCTAACAACGCAACAAATTGTTGGATGAGTGCTCTATATACAGCGCCATCAACAGTTGATTCGAAAAAAGGAGGGCCCACGATTCTTCTACGCAACACGGCACACCACACTAGAGATGAGTTCGGGCTCAATTTTAGGAGCCCAGGCCGGCCCGGGTCCAAGGGCCTACAGCCCAGGCCCGGTCCGCTTTCTTTGATTACATGTTTTTGCTGAGCCCGGGCCCGTATTTTTGGAAAAAATTTCTTATCAAGGCTTGCATTTATGCATTATACACTGGGCAAAGGTATGGCCCAAGCAAGAATTAGCTTAAAAATCATTAGTTTAAAAAGTTCAGTTCAGTTAATCCACTTCACAATATTAATATGTTTTTAGAAATACTACGCATAAAGCCAAATGTTCTTAAATGTGAATTTGAAAATAAATAAATAATCAACGTGCCCTTCGACCGTAACAGGGGAATCAGTAATTTTGGTAAAACCTGAAGAAAAGAAAATAGTTTAGAAACAAAAAATGGCATTCGTTATTTCTTTTTGATTTCTAAATTTACTTTTATTTTGAATAAATTGCATTATAAAACGTACAACGCCGTACAGACAGTTAGTTGCAAGTGTTTGAAATTTTGACTCTAGAAAACTAATCTTTGCAATATAATTTACATATATGCTAATTGGTAAAGGTAGTTTAGAGTGATGTAATAGAATATAAAAAAAAAGTTTGCAGGGAAATTTCCAAAATAATAAAAAAAAGCAGATTATTCTGCATTTTGTAACATTAACAAAGCTTTGCGCTTAATAGTATAATAATCACAATATTATCATATGTGTGTGCAGTTTCCAGATCAAGTTCATCATGAGCAAAGAGAGAGAGGGAATTGCATCTAATGCCTCAGCGCTTCAATTTGATCTTCTTTTCTTTAAAACTCGACCTGCTGCACTAAAAACCAACGTCACCCCAAAAATCGCGGGAGTGAGGTAATTTAAAAAATAAATAACAATACTTCTAACTGCACAATTTTGGAAATTAATACATCATTTTAAAGATAAGATTCTTGATTTTTAATAAAATACAAAAAATGGGAATGTGTTTTTTCCCTAAGTTTTTCGATACGAGACCTCCTTAAACTAATCCTTGCTTGGGCCATAGCTTTGGACAATGCATAATGCAAGTCTTGCTAAGCAAAATTTGTCTTGCAATGGGCTTAGGAAATTGTAAATCCTTCCACCATGGTAACAAATCCACAATGAAATTCAACACGTGTAATTCAACCGGGCTCGGAATTACACGTGTTGAATTAATTACAGTAATAAAATTCACGACGTGTAATTCCGAGACCGAGTCCGGGTTTCTCCGTAGTTAATGATTTCTGAGCCAGTCAGAGCCCGGGCCCGAGCTCATCTCTACACCACACACCCACACCAATTTTCTGGGAGTGCAGCGGTTTTTCGTGTAATGAATAGGGAATTGTTGTAGCCCAAATGCGGGTGTTTTGTGCGTTTACGAAACCACTGAGATTAAAGCATGCTTCATCGAAGAAAAAAGTTTTGCCCAAAACGGCAACGTTGTTACGAAGGAATTTCCGTAACCACTGACATTTTGACAGCGCTTCTCATTGTCTGGTGGCTTTAACCCCTGTACGATCTTCACTTGGTAAGCAAGTAACTGCAAAGCTTTTAGAGCCTTGTGCGTCGAATCCGCAATGCGTCATGTTCCTGCGAAAAACGCCTCACGGATTTTTGAGGAGATTGCAGTATTCGACGTTCGACGTCATTCACTGAGTCCCTTGTCACAACGTTCGATCGTCCCCTCCTAAGTCTGTCATATACGGAGCGTGTATCACGAAATCGCGGTACGAGTTGGTACAGTGCATCTTTACTTGGCATCGGATGATCAAGATATTTCAGCCGCCAGATTAGTGCACACCTTTCGTACGATTTACATTCCAATAAGCTCCAATAAGAGCAATTCTCTGAGCGCGCGCTAAACCCATTTTGCAATAACGAACAAAATGGACTGCAGCCCGCAGCTCCACCTCCGAAGCGGATGACTCCTGACATCCACTGTTACTGTAAACACGCGGTAAAATGTAACGAATTAAAACAATAACCTTACGA
Organism: Macrothele yani; assembly: GCA_039090855.1. NCBI lineage: Eukaryota > Metazoa > Arthropoda > Arachnida > Araneae > Macrothelidae > Macrothele > Macrothele yani. Next base: position 103,354,912 of record CM076991.1, on the reverse strand, counting down.
TAACTTTTAAAAGTCAGAGCACGGGAACTTTTAGGACACCCTATATTACTCTTCTTGTTTCTTTTCGTCGATCAACGCAGTGACATCGATGCGTTATTGGGGCAGAATTTCGGCAATTTCCTCTCTATCTTTAATCACGCATTCTCCTCTGCTGGTGCCCGGAGGTAGTCTGTCTTACCGTGTTCAACAGAAAAATCTCTCTTCCCCACTCAAAAACCAAAAGCCTAATAGTCTCCATGCGTTGCAAAAGCGCTCCAACTGATGGTAAAACAATGAAAAGGAAGAAGATGGAAGCTTCCTCTCTTTCTCCCGTACAAAGATTTCTCTTCAGCACTATTTTATATTGACTAAAGCAGCAATTTCCATTTGGTGGTTCGCGAACTCCCACAGGGTTCGCAAATGTGTTCCATGGGGTTTGCAGTAAATATTCGGTAATGGCGTCTCCATGAAATTACGGTAAAAGTATTGTTTTAAACCGCAAATAGCCGCCCTGGTGGCGCAGTGGTCTAAGCGATGGCCTCTGATCATTCGTCCGAAAGGGGTCCGTGTTCGAATCCCAGAGAGCCATGGATGTTGTGTTTGTCTTACAGCACTGGCTCTCTCCCTTCCCTGGAACCAGTGATCCTTAATTAGGGACGGGCGACTGCTTATAGCCCATTGAGTTGCTCACGGTGGTCGTTAAACCTCAAAAAAAAAAAAAAAAAGACGCAAATAAGCTGCAATGCATTAGCAGTTTAATTATTTTTTGCAGATGTCTGGGACACACGTTTTTACATATCCAGCATGCATGAGATAGTGATCGGCGAACCACCGCTGGCAGTGACGTTCTTGTAGAGCATTATCACCGTACACTTTACGCAACTTTTCACAAGCTTGACGCGCGTTCTTCCCTTTACGGAAGTAAAACAGTAATATAAGGCGAAAATACGCAGTTTGGTCTTCCATCTTCAACTTGATGTCAAATATCCGCAAATCAACAAAATTGCTCCCTATTCCTTTTAGACTGCAGTTAAAACTGGCATCTGTCGAATGCCATAGTGATAACAGAGCTGCGCATGCCTCTAGTACTTCCAAAACCGCCCAACCGCCATCGGGTGCCAAAATACCTCATGACTTTTCCGACAACTCAATATAAAGTTCTGTGAAATGTTAACGAGGGTTGTGTGTATCCCTATAGGCGAAAGGGTTCACATTACATCAGAGACAAGGTAGCTGAAAGTGGGAAGAGATCAATGCCGGATCAGAATCGTTTGAAAGAAATTCTATCGTTGGTGATTGAAAGCCAATTGTGGAGTGGAAGCCAGGTGTTATTTAATTTTGTGACAGTTCCAGTTCGTTTTGCTTCAGAGTATCTGCTTGTAAACGAGCAAGACATCTGTTTTTGAAGTGGTGGAGAAGAGGTTGCTCTGCTTGCTGTAAGGGAACGGTGCTTGAATTAATGAAGAGATCACGATGAAGTCTGTAGATGATATATTTTGCTAGTACGAAAAAATATGAGCAAGCTGAGACGTGATGAATTGGTGCACTCGGTCGGATTTGAAATTGATAATTAACTAGATTATGATTTCTTGGGCACACGTTTCGGTGCATCGTAAAAAAAAAAAAAAAAGAAACGAAATAAAGGATCCTCATTCGAACATTTCAAGTTTCCCAATGCAAATTGAAATCGGACTAGTAGTTATAGAGATACGGTGTCCAAAGAGGACGGACGGACAAACCGGTAACATAAGTACGATCGTTTTTACAAACGACGAGACAAAAAGCAGGACCCTTAGCACCAACAAGTCCGGTACCTATGGCAGACAATCCTTTGCCAAGCTGTTCCGACTGATTCCCTTCGAAAACTAATTTCTTTCGAGTTATCCACCGTTTGTGTGTATCGCTTCAATTCTGCTTTTTTTTTTTTTTTTTAGAAACGTACATTCCCCGAAAAATGAGGTAAAAGTATTTATGTTTATAATAACATGCAAACATTTTTTTTCAAAAGCCACCGAAAGTTAATGTTCAGATAATTTGCATCGTCCATTTTCCAGGGAGAAATTGCTTCCCTTGTAGGGGGGTGACCCCCCCCTCTAGCTCCCTACTAGCTACAGCTCTGCAGACACTATAAGCATGGTCTGCCATTGTTTTGTAAAATTACCCCATTCGTTGTGCACTCCATAAAAGATAACTTGCCAAAATTCGTGTGTGTATCAAATAACTCTTTATGTAGTAGTGAAATAATAAAACATTAATTCCTTCTGTACATTACAATGTTGAACTTGTCTACGACATAATTACTTTCAGAATGCGCTACATCGGCATAATTTGTTAAATCAAATTGCTCCCCATTTAATTCTGATCCTCTTAGACCTGTTCTGCATTCGTTGGGCACATGTTATGTTTTGATCTGCGGCGTATTTTAACGGTCTAACTTAATGTGAAACAAGTAACACGATATTTCTAGTGCACTTTCTGTTCAAGAGCTTCTAATATTCATTGGTTCTTTGAGAACACAGGTTATTTGACGCTTAATGAAAGACTGCAATCAGAGCATGCATCGCTGTTTTTAAAATGGGAAAAGGGAGAACATGTACCCTTTCAAGGAAAATTCGCTGCATCAATAATTAGCAGAAATATATTTTTCTTTTAAGAAGAAGCACTTCTGAAAAGCCGAACAAAAATGACTGCTTCAGAGATGCCGAAGTTTCTCTCGACAAATGCAGCAACCAATTTTCAACGACGGAACTAAGTGTACAATTGTGTGTCAGAAGAGATTTTCTACTTGATATTTTCTCAAGACCGACTATAATAAATATGTTGATCGGCTGCGTTTGTGTGACATTTTAAGAATTCTTTTGTCATTAGGAAGTGTTCTTTACTTTCCATTAAGAAATTTGTCGAATCCATTCATCTCGCGAACTTTGCCGGCTTTTACAGTTGTTTCCACATCAAAGGAATTTCGAGTGCTTACTTGTTTGGGAATAGCTTTTTAATGCGTTTTGTCTTCTCGAGAGCAGGAGTCTGATGACGTTTCTCGTTAATTGGAATTAGAAAGTTTTTGTTTGCAACCGAAGCGGGGAAGTAGTTGCTTGTGCTGCCTTCCCAACAGGATATCACGAAAACTTAGGATTTTTAAATGGGGGTGTCTTTTCAAGAATATTAGAAAAATGGATATTCCGGAAAATAAATATGACTGGCATATTTTCTTACGGTCATTTTAACAATTCTATGGCACACGAAAGCTTCTCCTCCCTACATGTTTTCAACTCTCTTAAGGGCAGACTGAACCCGAAAAATCTAAAGAATTGAGATTTTTCTTTTATTATTGAAAACGAAAATACGCAACATGAGCTGTCTCAATATATATAGTCATTTGCAAAAGTTTAAGACCACGTGTCAATTTATTGAAAATTAAGATTTTCAAAGAAACAACTAAATTACTAAAAAAAAATGACACCACAGATGAATAAGTTTTGAAAAAATGACACCACAGATGAATAACTTTTGAAAAAAATGACACCACAGATGAATAATTTTTGAAAAAATGACACCACAGATGAATAATATTTGAAAAAATGACACCACAGATGAATACGTATATTCTTTAGAACAAAAAAAAACGAAATCAGTACTTTGGGTGGCCAACTTTGATTTTTTTATAAGGGACAGAATACGATATGACATACTCTCAGTGATGGATTTGCAGAAATGTCTTTGCACCACACGTACTTTATCGCGTTAATCAAAGCTTGAAAATTTGATAGGTTCGCAAATTTTCGATGTGGTTAAGATCGGGAATATTATCGGGCCAGCTAAGCATAGTTATGTTTTTCCTCTGCAGGTAGTCCTTTACTGCCTTTGGTCTGTGGCATGGAACACCGTCATGCATAAAGATTGTGCATTTGTGCACTTGCATATGAGTTAACAGCTTCTCACGTAACATTTTCACATAAAAACGATCAGTCATGGTAGTGCCTGTCGGCAAAAGGGATAATGAAGCGTACCGGATGCTGGCATAACACCCCATATCATCTGACTAGACAGGCGAATGTCTCACGGTGTTAACGGTGTATTTTTCATCAAACCTTTTGCCTTTTGGTGGTCGAACATATGCTTCACGTGATTCAAATTGACGCACACTTGACTCATCGGGAAAAAGAACTTGGTTCCAATTTTCAGCAATCCATGATTGATGACACTTCGCAAACTGGAGTCTCTTCTTTTTCATGACAGAGGTTAGTCTAAGTCTATGTGCAGGTTTATAAGATATTAATCCAAAAACTTTGCTAAGACGTTGGGAAACAGTGCTGATACTAATATCAGACCCTTTTGAATGTCGAAAAGCCCTGATTTTCTTGCACGAACTCCTCCGATAACGCATAACTATTCGCCTTATGGTATTGTCATGAGGGGTTGTTTTCCTTATACGTCCTTTTCTCTTTCGGTCGCTCAATTCACCTGTATCTCGATATTTCATGATCTTATTATGAATAGCAGTCTTGCTTGCATTCAACTTTCTGCTTATGTCACGTTCGGAGTATCCTTCATGATATAAAGTCACTATTTGTGTCCTCTGAGTAACACATAATGACGCTTTTTTGCCCATTTTTCGCTATATAGAAAATACGTACAAAACCTCTCAGCATGAAAACCAGAATCAAACTGATGCTCGCACGCTTCCCGTAAAACTATCAAAAGCTGCCACTGTAGGATGATGCAACACCAACAGGAAGTTGTGTAATACACTGACAATAATCCTGTTCATGTGCGGCAAAAGTAAATGCGGGAAAGTCTTCGGCGTAGCGTAATTTGTATGCTCCCCAATTTTTGGCGCGTTGTTGTACATGCATAGACAGCTACATACGTTTTAGTAGATCAACCTTTTATTTTGAGCACCTGTGTATTTATTATCCACCTCATATTGTGCTCCGAGTGATCACTGACAACCCCTATAAAAAGTCGACGCTGACCGTTGACCACGTGATTTCAGACAGGGGTCGATTAGTCTACTGACATAGCATAAGGTATGAGTGGAGCAGTACGTAGTAAAATTCGGAGCGTCATGGGTAAACAGAAGAATTTATCGGACTTTGAGAAAGGACAGATTGCGGGAGCTCGGAGAGCAGATGCCTCGATTTCCCAAACGGCTGAATTGGTAGGTTGTTCGCGAGCTGCAGTAGTTAAAGTGCGTCAGGACTGGGGTGAAAATGGTCAAACAATGACCTGGAGGCTAAACTGCATAGGACAGAGAGAGGTTGATCATCTGTGAGGTGAGTGTCGGGCCCGACGAGTCATACATGCCAACAAACGCAGCACTGTTCAACATGTTGACTACCCAACACAACACAGGTCAACACGGAACAGTATATGCCATGGCCATGCGGCACACGCCGGCACGTATTGGCTACGACCTTGATGATATACACTCCAAACCATGGTTCATCGGCGCAAAAGTCTCGCCTAGAGCAAAGATCATGCAAGTTGGACGTCGAATGACTGGAAACAACTGTACTCGTCTGACGAGTTGCTTTTTTCCTCCACTCCCTGTACGTATTTGTGGAAAAACGTGTACGTATTTGGGGCAAAAAACATCAGGCACTCGATCCATCCTGCATGGTCTCCACAGTGCAAGCCGGTAGAGGTTGTTGTATGGTGTGGAACATGTTTACCTGGCAGGAACTTGGACCAAGTTGTTCTACTTGGTGCAAGTAGAACAACCTATGACTGGTGTACACTATCGTGAATTGCTTGCTGACTCTTTACATCCAGAAATGTTGCACTTTTCCCCGAATGGCGACGATGTCTTCCAAGATGACAATGCACTGAGATACAAGTCCAATGTTGTGCAGGAATGGTTTGAGAAACACACTTCAGACTTCCAGCATATCGACTGGTCTCCGAATTCCCCGATATCAATCCAATAGAGCACTTGTGGGACACTACGGGACGGCATATCAAGCGTCTGGATACACCAATAACCTCCAAACCTGCATTGAAGACCGCATTACACACAGCTTGGTTGGCCATACCTCCCAACTACTTTCGGCATCTTATTGAATCCATGCCACGTGGGATAGCTGCTGTACTGAGAGCGAAAGGAAGACCTACGGAGTATTAGGTAGTTTGGTCATATTTCTGTGAGCACTCAGTGTATACCGTATTTACTCGAATCTAACGCGAATCTTTTCCCTCCAAAATCGAACCTGTTTATGCAGGTGCGCGTAAGAATCGGTGACAAATACCTACATCGGGAGTCTCGCAAATGCCTGACTGTCTAGGATGTCGTCGTTGCGGCGCGCCAGAGGATAGAATCTCCTCTGAGCGTCTGACTGTTGCTATGGCCATTGACAATCTCCAGCTTTCCTCATTCTTCAACATCCGTTGAGAAGCTTCGACGAAAGATATAAAATACGGACAGTCGCTTGCCTCATAGTATTTAGTCCAGTCAACGAAGGCTGAAAATGGGCAAATATAAGAAATAAAAATAAATAGGAAAGTTTTCGAACTTGTCACACTTGTTTATAGGTATCTAGTGAAGATTATATCAAAATTTCTGACGAATCAGAGGTGAGCTTTAGCCGCCATCTTGAATATAGGTACGTTTTTGTTTGTTTTTTTTCGTAAATATCTCGAAAACGCTTGGTCGTAGCCCAAAATACTAGTTACAAAATTGAAGCTTACAAAATTTCCTACAAAAAAGGTTGAATTCACTTTTTTTATCTCTGATAGTTTCTGAGACAATCGGGTGTCAATGTTGTACTGTTTCGCTGATAGCTACGTTATCACTACGGTTTTTCATACAAATAAGCTAGTGATAACGTAGCTATCAGCGAAACAGTACAACATTGACACCCGATTATCTCAGAAACTATTAGAGATACAAAAAAAGTGAAAAGAACCATTTTAATACGAAATTTTGTAAGCTTCAATTTTGTACGTAGTATTTTTGGGCTACGACCAGCCGTTTTTGAGATATTAACGAAAACCCGAAAAAAACGTACTCATTTTTCAAGATGGCGGCTACAGCTCACCTCTGATTCGTGAGGTCTTTTGATATAATCTTCACTAGATACCTATAAATAAGTGTGCCAAGTTTCAATGCTTTCATATTTATTTTAATTGACAACCCTATTTTGACCGGACTAATTGTTCTCTGAAAGAAACACTGTATTTTGTTACTTGAACGTGGAGTATACACTGTCCATAGATGTGTTCTAACCGGCAGCATTATCCAGCAAAATTTAAACTGCAGGTGGTTGCCTATGCAGAGAAAAATGGCAATAGCGCTTGTTTTAGGGAGTGTGGTGTTTCAGAAGTGAATGTAAGGCTTTGGAGGAAGCAAAAGGAAAAGCTGAATCAGTACTCCAAAAGAAGAAAGACGTTCTCGGGACCTAAGGCGGGTAGATTTTCAGAGATTGACTATCGTCGAGATCATTTCGTGAAGCTGTAGCGTGCATCAGGTTTTCCTGTTACTGTAGAAATTCTTCAGGCAAAAGCGCGAGAGATTTATCGTGAACTTGGATCCTTGTTCACTGCTTCAAGAGGATGGATTTGCCGTTTTATAAAGAGAAAAGGATTTTCTCTAAGGCGGCGTACTTCAATATGTTCGAAAATGCCATCTTACTTTGAAGAAAAGATAGAGTTTTCTCAAGTACGTCATATCAGTAAGAAAGCAAGGGTACCATGTTTTAAGTCAGATATTGAATGCTGACCAAACACCATTGTATTTTGATATGCCATCAAATTAGATTGTAGAAGCATTGGTGCAAAGCAAGTTAAAGTGCTAACGACAGGAAACGAGAAGCTCCGAATGGCGGCCATGCTTTCCATTACTGCCGATGGGATCAAGCTACCACCGTATGTTATTTTCAAGAGAAAAACATTTCCGAATAGGGAGACTTTTCCTCAGAAAATTCATGTCAAAGTTCAAGAAAATGGCTGGATGGCCGAAAAACTGGTAAAGGACTGGCTTCAAAAAGTGTGGTTTCGGCGATCAGGTGCTGGGCGACTGCGGTGCGTGTTTGCATTGGATTCATTGAAAGAGCGTGTAACCAACTCGGTGAAAACCAAGATTGTTGAAACTAGAACAGATCTAGTTGTTGTTCCTGGAGGAATGACTTCCCAACTTCAGCCCCTTGATGTCTGCATAAATAGGCCTTTTAAAGCAGCAATTCGATCCCGCTTATAACGCGTGGTTTACATAGGGAGATACAGAACTGACAAAAACTGGATGTGTTAAAAAAAACCTTCGCTCTCTGTAGTAGCACAGTGGATTGTAGATGCCTGGAAGTTCATTCCTAATGACTTAGTTAAGCGGTCTTTTCTGAAGTGCGGCATTTCCAATACGATGAATGGCACTGAAGACGACGCTATCTTCGAACAATCCAACAGGGAAACCACAACCGACCGCAGCAGTGAAGACTCGTGCAGTGAAATATCTGAGGATGTAGAAGGAGAGATGTCTGTGAGAAATGCATAGTTTGGAATAATGTGGAATTTAAATGAATTCAAGAATTGCCATATTTCGTAAGTTTTATAAGTTTGTATTTCTTTACATTTTTCTTGCGTCGTAGTATACGAGTATCAGGAAAAAATACGCATTTTCGTAGCTGAGAAGTAAGATGCGCGTTAGATCCGAGTAAATACGGTATATCTCATGAGTTTTGTCTCATTTGACTCACTGTTTCTGGGTGGGGCAATCTCAATGTCGAGCAGTGTAGGTGTATAGTTACCTTCTGAACACCCTGTGTTAATAAGTTTTATTCAAACAAATTCCGGCGCCTTTCAATTCATTCCTTTGACAGAAATGGAAGATTTTTATGATCACTGCTTTTAAATCTCTTGCCAGCAGCTGTCTGGGTGTTGTCTATTGAATGATTTCAAGCCTCAATAAAGGCAGTAAAATTGTAATGCTTGGAAGAGTGTCGCAGAAATATTTTTCTGTCTGCGTAAGGGTAATTTGTAAAGCGATGCATGTCACCCTAAGACCCACCGCAGAGGAAGCTGCTGGGGGCGAGTGGTCCTGCTGAGATTTTGATGACGAATCATGACACTACATGATGAGCCTCCGCAAGAAATGGCAAAACACAAAAAGTAATTGAGTTTAAAGAAAAATAAGACTATAGAATGCGTGATAAATGAATTTGGATCGCAACCAAGTAGGGTGATTTTTTTGTTTAACGGTGATAAGTGTTTATTCGAAATCCGCTGACTCAAAATCACGTGACGGGGTCACTTGTGTTTTCATTTAAACAGTTAATTGTCTGAGAGTGGCGAAGATAACAAATTACTCTTAAAGGAAATGAAAAAGAGAAGATGCGGCGGTTGGTTCAAACTCACGCATAAAAAAAAAAAGCATTTAAACTGAAACTTTTAAATTAAATTTCCCCTACATATTCTTCCCTCAAAAAGGGTAAAGATTTAAATAGGACACGATATTCTTTCCTGAAAATTATTAAAATTGTGAAAATGTATGCCGTAAAATGCAAAAAGAGGCTGATTGAAACCATAGGACAACAGGGATGCCATTAGGAGTGACAAGCAGCAGCTTCAGTCCGGTTCAAGCGAACCGTCTGTTAAAATCCATTCGATTTGCCGGAACCGTTTGCGAAGTTAAGCGTTTGGATGGATAATAATGTGAAGGCAAATATTTGCCAAGTTATTACAGAGATACTTGTCTTTTATCGGTTTGATTTCTTTCTATTTTTTCCAGACGTCAGATCAGTTAGTAGTACATGCGCTGCGCAAGAAAGCACACACGCACACACACAACCACCCCGTGATAGCAGGGTGGCCGGTACACACTTCAGTGGCTACGTCACGGCCTGCAGACCCTGGAGAAACTCGCAGAGGAGAGACTCTTGAGTTCACATCCAGTTGTCCCTCGGCAAGGAAACCTGCAGAAATTCCGTGGTGACGCCTGCGTTTAAAGCTGGGCAAGACCGCTCCAGTGGCGCAATAGTCTAAACGCTGACTTCTGACCATTCGTCTGAGATGGGTCTGAATCCTAGTCCCAGTGAGGCATGGATAGAGTTTGTCGTACAGAACTCTCTCCCTCTCTTCCCTGGAACCAGTGGCCCTAAATTAGGGATGGGTAACTGCTTGTGCCCTGTCGAGTTTCTCACGGTAGTCATTGAACCCCCAAATCAGAAAAACGTCCGGGCAAAAGCCATTCCAGAGCTAAGTGCCTTAGGATGGGGCTAACACTGTTGTAGTGTCTTGTAAAAATTCTATGAAAATTTGTATTTTTATATAGGTTTACCTTGATCAGTTAGAGGCATCAAGAAGTCCATGAGACGCCCCCCGCTTCATAACTCCAACCGTGTTTATTGTACTGGTGCGGGGGGAGCGAGCTTGTGTTGTGTGTGTGTGTGTGTGTGTGTGTGTGTGTGTGTGTGTTTCTATTGTTTGCCGCTACAACATTACCCAAGTGTTTAAATTTATAGATTGAAGTACGAAATGTCACATACAGTGTATTCATAAAAGCATGCTGTTTTACGTGGTTCCGTAAAATGTAAAGTCCGATGGAGGTTGGCCCTGGGGCTCCTCTTGTCTACATAGGGCTGTGGCTGTAAATATTAAAGGTACTTCAACGAGTCCATTTAATTTACCCTAATCGTAAATAAAATAGACCCATTTAAGTACCTTTCATAAATTAAATGGACCCATTCAAGTATTTTTAATATCTAGAGCCACAACCCTATTTAAACAGGAGAAGCCCCGGGGACAACCTACACCTTGTCTTTTACATTTTACGGAACCACTTAAAACAGTATGTTTTTGTTTGGCAAAATGCACTTTGAAGAAATTTCTGTGCTCTCTAAAAATGGGCCCCAAATTTTGGTACCTGTAGGCCCTAGCATGAATCAGGTCCTGTGTAGAGCTGAAAAATAAACTTTAAATATTCGTTTTATAAAACGTGTAATTCTTCTGTAACCGTAATTAGTTTCTATAGGTAATAGTTGTTTATTCTATTGTGTTTACCATCCACCATTCATTCATGTTGTTGCTCATGCAAAATGAATGATAGCGATGGATGTTGCTGCTCGGATGTTATGCTATCATTCCTGTTGTTGCTCATGCAACATGAATGATAGCGGTGGATGTTGCTGCTCGGATGTTATACTATCATTCATGTTGCTGGTCGGATGCTATCCATCTGGCATATCAACCTGGATGGCATCGCATCTTTGTGGGTTATAAGGATGTCTCTTGACCCACAAAATGAGGAATGTCTGATGATATATGCCGGGATTTCAAAGAGTCCTATTACACTAACCTCAACGAATCTTTGTGAGTTGTAAGGATGTCTCTTGACGAACAAAATGAGGAATGTCTGATGATGTATGCCGGGATTTCAAAGAGTCCCATTACACTAACCTCAACGAATCTTTGTGAGTTGTAAGAATGTCTCTTGACCTACAAATTGAGGAATGTCTGATGATGTATGCCGGGATTTCAAAGTCTATTACACTAACCTCAACGAATCTTTGTGAGTTGTAAGGATGTCTCTTGACCCACAAAATGAGAAATGTTTGACGATGTATGCCGGGATTTCAAAGAATCCCATTACATTAACCTTAACGAATCTTTGTGAGTTGTAAGGATGTCTCTTGACCTACAAAATGAGGAATGTCTGATGATGTATGCCGGGATTTCAAATAGTCCCATTACCCTAACCTCAACGAATCTTTGTGAGTTATAAGGATGTCTTGTGACCCACAAAATGAGGATTGTCTGATGATGTATGCCGGGATTTCAAAGAGTCTATTACAATAACCTCAACGAATCTTTGCGAGTTGTAAGGATGTCTCTTGACACACAAAATGAGAAATGTTTGACGATGTATGCCGGGATTTCAAAGATTCCATTACATTAACCTTAACGAATCTTTGTGAGTTGTAAGGATGTCTCTTGACCTACAAAATGAGGAATGTCTGATGATGTATGCCGGGATTTCAAATAGTCCATTACCCTAACCTCAACGAATCTTTGTGAGTTATAAGGATGTCTTGTGACCCACAAAATGAGGATTGTCTGATGATGTATGCCGGGATTTCAAAGAGTCTATTACAATAACCTCAACGAATCTTTGCGAGTTGTAAGGATGTCTCTTGACACAAAATGAGAAATGTTTGACGATGTATGCCGGGATTTTAAAGATTCCATTACATTAACCTTAACGAATCTTTGTGAGTTGTAAATATGTCTCTTGACCCACAAAATGAGGAGTGTCTGATGATGTACGCCGGGATTTCAAATAGTCCATTACCCTAACCTCAACGAATCTCTGTGAGTTGTAAGGATGTCTCTTGACCCACAAAATGAGGAGTGTCTGATGATGTACGCCGGGATTTCAAATAGTCCATTACCCTAACCTCAACGAATCTTTGTGAGTTGTAAGGATGTCTCTTGACCCACAAAATGAGGATTGTCTGATGATGTATGCCGGGATTTCAAAGAGTCTATTACACTAACCTCAACGAATCTTTGCCAGTTGTAAGGATGTCTCTTGACACACAAAATGAGAAATGTTTGACGATGTATGCCGGGATTTCAAAGAGTCCATTACACTAACATCAACGAATCTTTGTGAGTTGGAAGGATGTCTTGTCTCACAAAATGAGGAATGTCTGATGATGTATGCCGGGATTTCAAACAGCCCCATTACACTAACCTCAACGAATCTTTATGAGTTGTAAGGATGTCTCTTGACCCACAAAATGAGGAATGTTTGATGATATATGACGGTATTTCAAAGAGTCCCATTACACTAACCTCAACGAATCTTTGTGAGTTGTAAGGATGTCTCTTGACCCACAAAATGAGGAATGTTTGACGATGAATGCCGGGATTTCAAAGAGTCCATTATACTAACCTCAACGAATCTTTGAGAGTTATAAGGATGTCTCTTGACCCACAAAATGAGGAATGTTTGACGATGAATGCCGGGATTTCAAAGAGTCCATTATACTAACCTCAACGAATCTTTGAGAGTTGTAAGGATGTCTCTTGACCCACAAAATGAGGAATGTCTGATGAGGTATGCCGGGATTACAAAGAGTCCATTACCCTAACCTCAACGAATCTTTGTGAGTTGTAAGGATGTCTCTTGGCCCACAAAATGAGAAATGTTTGACGATATATGCCGGGATTTCAAAGAGTCCATTACACTAACCTTAACGAATCTTTGTGAGTTGTAATGATGTCTGTTGACCTACAAAATGAGGAATGTCTGATGATGTATGCCGGGATTTCAAATAGTCCATTATCCTAACCTCAACGAATCTTTGTGAGTTATAAGGATGTCTCTTGACCCACAAAATAAGAAATGTTTGACGATGTATGCCGGGATTTCAAAGAGCCCATTACACTAACCTTAACGAATCTTTGTGAGTTGTAAGGATGTCTCTTGACCTACAAAATGAGGAATGTCTGATGATGTATGCCGGGATTTCAAATAGTCCATTACCCTAACCTCAACGAATCTTTGTGAGTTATAAGGATGTCTCTTGACCCACAAAATGAGGAAGTCTGATGATGTATGCCGGGATTTCAAAGAGTCTATTACACTAACCTCAACGAATCTTTGTGAGTTGTAAGGATGTCTCTTGACCCACAAAATGAGGAATGTCTGATGATGTACGCCGGGATTTCAAATAGTCCATTACCCTAACCTCAACGAATCTTTGTGAGTTATAAGGATGTCTCTTGACCCACAAAATGAGGAATGTTTGACGATGTATGCCGGGATTTCGAAGAGTTCATTACACTTACCTTAACGAATCTTTGTGAGTTATAAGGATGTCTTGTGACCCACAAAATGAGGATTGTCTGATGATGTATGCCGGGATTTCGAAGAGTCTATTACACTAACCTCAACGAATCTTTGCGAGTTGTAAGGATGTCTCTTGACACACAAAATGAGAAATGTTTGACGATGTATGCCGGGATTTCAAAGAGTCCGTTACACTAACCTTAACGAATCTTTTATTGTTTTTCAACTTTGTTTATTGTTCTTCACTAAGTTGCAGTCGTCTCCGCCAATTCCCGAACACGCTTAGCGATTCTCGTGTTAGGGAACAACACTCCGCAACTTTGAATGAATGCGGTTTCCTACATCATGCACTCTTGAAAGAGCAGGTTACTTTTTAATTATTGGAAACAACCAAAAATCGCATGGTGCAAGATTGGGTCAACACGCAGGATGGGGTACCAGTTTAATTTCTTCCTGCACCAGATAAGCCGTGACTTTTCAGGTTTGGTGATCACTGCCATTATCACCAGTTAGGAGGACCTTTCTTAAGCCTGTTGCTGGACGCTGCTACTTCAACTGTTCAACCATTTTGGGCAAAACAGTATTAGTGTAGTATTGGCCATTTATTGCAACTACTGTTAAGAAGCTCTCTTTGACATATATTTAGATACACGGAGGTCCCACGAGCGGCTGCCCGTCATAGGAAAATATGCCTCGCCTGGTGCCAGGAACATAAAAGCTGGACCTCTGAAGACTGGCGTCACATCGTGTGGTTAGATGAATCCCGTTTTCAGCTCTACAGAGCAGACGGAACGATACCGATGTGGCGTTGACAGCATGGGGCCTTGGCCCCGTCACGCCAAATAGGCTCAGTGCAACGCGATGATGGCTCTGTGATGGTTTAGGGAGCCTTCTCATAGGACACATTATTTCCCTTAGTGTGTCTGGAGAGGTCGTTAATCACTACGCGCCACCAGCATGTGCTATCTGATGATCTATACGCCATGCATTCGCCCCGTGGTGCCAGGTCGGCTCTGTTCAAGGCGGTGATGGTTCTGTGATGGTTTAGGGAGCCTTCTCATGGGACATATTAAGTAACTTGGTGTGTCTGGAGAGGTAAATAAACGCCGCGCGCTGCCAGCATGTGTTAACTGATCACCTGCACGCTTTCATGGACTTCGGGCATACTGCGGCCTATGGTCCCTTAGTGTGTCTGGAGAGGTACTGAACCACTACGTGCTACCTAGCTAATCACCTACACGCTTTCATGGACTTCAGGCATCCTGCGGTCAATGGACAGTTTCAGAAGGACAATGCGCCGCCAAACTGTGGCCCTCTGGGATACCGTGGGGCGGATCATCAGATCCCTGGATCCTGGACCGACGTCTCGGATGGAGTTGTGGACAATGCTGCAACAGGCATGGCTGGGAACATCAGATCCATGGATCATGGACCGACGTCTCGGGTGGAGTTGTGGACAATGCTGCAACAGGCATAGCTGGGAACATCAGATCCATGGATCCTGGACCGACGTCTCGAGTGGAGTTGTGGACAATGTTACAACAGGCGTGACTGAGAACATCAGATCCATGGATCCTGGACTGACGTCTTGGGTGGAGTTGTGGACAATGCTGCAACAGGCGTGGCTAAGAACATCAGATTCATGGATCCTGGACCGATATCCCTATTAGAGTTGTGGATAATGCTGCAACAGACATGGCTGCCATTACCTATGCTTACTCTCCGGCATCTGGTGGAGTCAATGCCTCGGCGTGTACAGTTTGTTGTTCGCGCTAAAGATGTGCCAGCAAGCTATTAGGTAGGTATCTCTAATGTTTTGTTCGTTGAGTATAAATACTTATTATAAACGAAACAATGAATAAATGAACGATTTTCTAAAAATATATTTTTGTTTTCTTTGATTCGCTTTGTGAGCTGAGTTAACTGACTGGCTCCTTGATTAGGCGAATTTTTAAGCGGGAAATTGAAAATACGCTCTCTTCTTAGAGTCGGCGTTGGTAAAACAGCGTAACACTTATGTCCTGAGCGACTCACTTTTTGACCAAGGCCTCCTTCACAACTTGAGTCCTCCTGCAAATACCGGGTTCGCTCATGCTATAAAAATGCTACTGATGCTTGGGAATTGAAAAACTGCGAACAAGATACAAAAAAAATTATTTTTTTATCGCTCTAATACTGTAGTTGCAGAGATATGTTGGTCACCAACGGAGGGGTAAAATTAGCACGTACCTTTTCTCACCAAAGACATGGGAAAAATGAACTTTTATGTGCAAAACGTATTTCAGATAAAACGTTTACGTGTAGATACAATTTCACCGACACACGCACAGAAATGCGAAAGTAATAGTAAAAATTAAAAATTATCTCATGTCAGAACTTTAATAAATTGACTTATTACTGTTCGTCATATTATTAGTCTGCATGCACTCATAATATTGGGTTTGTGTGATTGTGTTTGAAGGTTTAACGACCATCGTGAGTAACACAGTAGGCTATAAGCAGTCGCCCATCACTTATTTAAGGTCACTGGTTTCAGGGAAGGGAGAGAGCCAGTGCCGTAAGACAAACATAACATCCATGCATCACCGGGATTCGAACCTGGACCTTTCTCGGATGAATAGTCATAAGCCAGCGCTTAGACCACTACGCAACCGGGGCAGCAATATTGTGTTGTGAAAAACGTATTGTCTGCAAGTGCAAGGCAATAGAAAAGTGCTAATTACCGTATGTATAAGGAGAAATCAGTCCCGTAAGGGGTCCGGGTTCGAATCCCGGTCAGGCATGGATGTTGTGTTTGTCTTACGGCACTGGCTCTCTCCCTTCCCTGGAACCAGACACCCTAAATTAGGGACGGGCGACTGCTTATAGCCCATTGAGTTGCTCACGGTGGTCGTTAAAAATCCAATTAAAAAAATCAGTCCAGAAAATGTAGTCACCATTGTTCTCCACGATCTGCTCCCATTGTCTGGGCAGCTGTTGAATACCGTCGCTGTAGAATTATGGCGACTTGGATGCACAAAGAACTGAGTAAGTGCGCGTCTCACAACGTCCCGGTTAGTGAACCGCTGCCCGTCCAGAAAACACTACAATGACCAGAAAAGGAGGCTGGGGCAATGTTCGGGGAATAAGCTGGGTGCGTCAGCATCTCCCAGACCAAGTTCTTGATCATGTGGCAAGTCCCTCCCGCGCTGTGTGAGGTCTCGTTCCATGCTGCTGTAGGAGGACGAACTTGCAATTCAGCAGTGTCAGTTGTTTAGACGTGAGCGATGCCTGCAGGTCATCGAGCTGACGGCAGTACACATCGGCGGTGATAGTGGTGTTGCCCGGCACCAGCTTAAAAAACAAAACACCCTGCATGTTTCACCAGACATCAGGACCTTAAGTGTGTGTAAGCCGGCTTTCGGGGGTCGGCATGGGCATCTGTTTGGGGTCCAACCACTATTTCCGAGAGCTGACATTGTCATACAGGACCCATTTCTCGTCACCTGTCACAGTGTGGTTTAAGAACGGTTCAACTTTGTCACGTGCAAGCAGGCATGTTCCCATGTGATTTGCTTTCTGCTCAACTTTGAGTTAATGGGGTACCCAAACTCATCTCTTCTGCACCTTTTGAATTTGAAACAGGTTAGTGATAATGCTCTCATGGTTAGTCCTCAGCTGCTCGGTAAACTCCCGCGTATTCATACTTAGGTCGGTTTCCATTAAGGTCTTTAGCATGTCCATTGTTGCTGGGTCTTCCTGCTTTGGGACGGTCTGACATGTACAAATTTCTATCTTGAAACCGTTCAAACCAACGACAGCCCTGAGGATGTGTAACGTATACTCTCGATTCACTTTCCTTTTGATTTTACTATTTCTGGTTATTTTATTTTACTATGTAAATTATCTTCTTACTGAACGAGATGTTATTTCTCCCACTGAATGAGATCTGGCAATGAGTGTAAGTCATGACGTGGTGGTAGCCAGTATAAATAGGCGCGTTCAACAAGACATAGAGAGAGCGTTTGTTTATGTGGAGGAGAGCTGTTGTTGTACGGAGAGAGCTGTTGTTGTACGAAGTGAGCTGTTGTTTATGTGTCAGAGAGCTGTTGTTGTATAGAGAGAGCGGTTGTTTATGTGCGTGAGAGCTTTGTTTCGTGTGTAAAGAGATCTTCGTTTATGTGAGAGCCAGAAGTTTACCAAATAAAAGATTGTCTTAGTAAGTACGTCTTTCTCAATTCATAGTTTCGTCAGATCTCTGTCTGGCTGTTAGGTTAATTTCATTAGTTGATTATTATTAACAACCAGCATAAGACTTTATTCATCTTAATTACTACTACAACATTACTAGCAGTTAAAAGCTTGTTCATTATTATTACTACACTACTAGCAGGAAAGTTTATTCATGATATAAATAACAAACAACAAGCATTAGAAGAAGCATATATTCATTATAATTCAGTAGCAGAAGCGATATATTCGTTATAATGGCGCCCGAACTATCCGGATGACCCGACCGTTCAAAATCTCGCAATGGTGTGATGTTATTTCCACACCGCGAGATAGGAAAAATAAGAGAATCCCTTCTCCAGCACTTCGAAAAAAAAAACTGAAGGGGAGATGATGTAACGTACTAGGAGACGTGACGTACCTGCCAGAAGGACGCACACGACATAAAGGCAGATAGGAATCAGAATAAAACGTCCGCGTAGCTCAATTGGTACAGTGACTTATTCCGGAATGAGGGGACCCGGGTTCGAATCCTGGCGCGGACAGAAATGACGGAGAAATTTACTATCGTTATAATTGGCGCCCGAACTTTTCTCGAACACGAGATCTTGACAATTATTACCCATGTCTTTCTTACTTGAGACAACTTCAATTTTTCACCCTAAATCAAATTTCGATGGTGATGGGATTAATTTCGACCATCTGCAAGAAGCCTGTGGGGCTCACTTTGATATAAGTGATCTACACGTACCCAGGCATTCTTCACAATTTCGTAATTCACCAGCTTCCTATCACTCTGAGTCGGGGGTCGTACCTGAGGGAGTTCAATCCTCTCAGCGAAGCAGAATGCTTGCCCATTTCGTGTCGCATGCAGGAACAATTAATTTCAATGGTTTGGAGGGGTCCTTAAAATTCCTCGAGGATTTGGAAGATCATTTTGATCTGTACAATATTCCTCAAGACTGCAAAGTACAAATAGCAGGCACTTGCTTGAAGGATACCGCTAAGACCTGGTATCGGCAGTGCAGAGTGTCGAACCCGGATTCTCATTATGAGAATTTCCGAGCAGAATTTTTGGAGGTCTTTCCTTTCGGCCTCAGTCGAGCTAGCCTTGCACAACAACTTTTTTGCGTCAGCAAGGATCCAACGATAGCCCTGTTGCATTTGCGTTGGAAACAACACGCTTGTATAACTTATGGGATCCACATGCCAGCCATGTCGACATGTTGGACACCCTATTGCAGCAGCTCGACCCATTTCTACAGGATTTTCTTGAGGTTCGACACCCTGCTACAATTCATGAATGCCTTCGCCTCATACGAACGTATGAAGAGCGACACGGCAAACATGGTTCAACTCACCATGCTCGGGCACCCCGCGAGGCTTATTACGAAAAACTTCAGCGGCATAATAGGCCTAATAACTTTCAACGCGAGCATACACAAGTGCACGCCCAAGCTTCATACGTTCCACCACACAGAAGAGTGGCAAACCAGCCGCGAGTTTCTGGACAATCTTCGGGATATCGTACAAATGCACAATATGCTCGACCCCGTTCCAATCCGCAGCATTCGGAACGTTTTCATGCTCAGGGCAATGATGATTTTTCTGCCCGGGCTGAGGGAAGAAATAATAGATATGAAAATGTCAACAGACACGCGGAGTTCCCGACGTAGGTTTCACGCAGTTTTCCTCATCGTGAAAATTTTCCCGATACCCGGCAGGGTCGAGGTTTCAGACCGCATGATAATCCAACCAGGAATCCTTTAAACTTCCAAAGGAAGTAGACCAAGGGTCGGTCCTGCTTCCTGATACCAAGCATTCTGACCCTAAAACAGTATTAGTGACTGTTCAAACTCCTCAGTTGCCTGATGTATTCTTGACAATTGAAGATATTATTGTCGAGACAAAATTCGACACTGGGTCTGAAATATCAGCCCTAAATACGAAGTTTTGCACTGACAATTTTCCTGCAATACTCGTTCAGCCTGCGACGCAGTATTTGCGAGGTGCAAATAACGAAATCTTCAGTATCACAGGAACTGTCACATTATCTCTAGGGCTGGGAAAGGCTCGTTTTACGCATTCTTTCCTGCTTATAGACGAACTACCTGTTAAATGTCTAATGGGAATGGACTTTATTAATACGTTTCAAGTTACTCTGAATTTCGTACAACATGTGATTTCCTTTCCGGAACCTATCGAAGTGATTCTTCCGGTTCCTATAGATATAACGAGTTTGTTATTGAGTAACCAATTGAATGAGAGGCAACGAAACCAGCTTTCTCTACTTTTGCAGGAAAGCCCTGGTTTATTTTCTGATCAACCTGGTTTCACACAGTTGGTTTATCATGTCATTGACACTGAGGGTTCGAAACCGATAGCGACAAAACCTTACCCTTGTGCTCCCCATAAGAAACAGGAAATGCAACGTCAAATTTCTGAGATGATTAAACAGGGCATAATAAGGGAATCAACAAGCGCCTGGTCTGCTCCTGCCTTTTTGGTTCCAAAGAAACAACCCAATGAATTTCGTTTCGTGACAGATTTCCGCAAGCTCAACCAAGTCACAAAAACGATCAATTATCCACTACCTGTCATGTCACATATTTTGCATGACCTGTCATCAACTAAATGGATGTCAACCTTGAATTTGGCGAGTGGATATTGGCAGGTGGCGGTACATCCGGACTCTGTCGATAAAACAGGCTTTGTGACTCCTTTTGGGGCTTATGAATACCTACGTATGCCCTTTGGATTAGCTTCTGCACCTGCTACTTTCCAAAAGCTTATGGATACGGTTCTCAGACCTGTTCTGGGTCCCCATGTGCATGTATATTTGGATGACATTATTATTACATCCGAGACTTCTGATGAGCACCGTTCTCTGCTCAAACAGGAGTTCCAACACTCATATACAATGCTGGCTTGACGTTAAAACCTAGTAAATGCCAGATAGCGAGGGACGTGATTGTATATCTGGGGTTGAAAATCACTCCCCACGGCTTATTTACCGATAATGAAAAAATTAGGCCTATTGTTGACTTTCCTCTGCCCAAAACAGCAAAAGAACTATCACGCTTTCTGTGAATGACCGGATGGTATCAGCAGTTCGTCCCCGCTTATGCTACAATCTGTGAGCCATTGTATGCTTTGAAACGTAAATACAAGAAGTTTGTTTGGACACCTGAGGCTAACGCTGCGTTTGAAACACTGAAGTCTGCGTTGTCTCAGCCTCCTGTGTTGGCTTTCCCGGATCATACTAAGGAATTTGATATTTATACTGACGCATCCGGAGTTGGTCTTGGTTGCGTTTTGTCACAAGCTGGGCATCCAATAGCTTTTGCGTCTCGTACTTTAGCCAAAGCTGAACGCAATTATTCAGCTACGGAACGTGAATGTCTTGCTGTTGTGTATGCTCTTGACAAATTTCAATGTTATCTTAACGAATTGACAGTTAACATAATTACGGATCATTCTGCCCTTCAGTATTTGAATTCGGCTAAGCATCTCTCTCAAAGACTTATGAAGTGGGCTCTGAAGTTACAAGAGAGCAATATCAAAATTTCGTATCAGCCAGGTCATAAGAATCAATTACCAGACGCATTGTCTCGCGTTCCGATTAGTGGGGTCCCTACAGAAACTACTCCTGGATGTCAGCCTTTACTTCTAATAGCTGATATAACATCCAGAGAGCAGATAATGGCAGAATTAATAAATGATCCAGATTTTGGGGATATCTATAGTTTTTTGCTTGCGGGTTCGCCCCTACAAAGTGATCCTTCTCTGGCTTCAAGGTCACAGCATTTTGAAGTCATAGAGGGTCTGCTTTACTATACGAAATCTAGGACTACTAGGGCAGAGTTTCGCCCATGTATTCCGCAAACCCTTAGAATGGCTCTTTTAAACGAATTTCATGACAAACCTCTTGCAGGCCACTTAGGTATTTGCAAGACCCGTTGTAAATTGCGGGATGTTGCCTATTGGCCTGGCATGTACCAAAGTGTGCTCGCATACGTTCAATCATGTCACTTGTGTCAGATTAATAATTACCGTAATGTAAGACCGGCCGGTCACTTGAAATCTAGTTCAAGTTCTCATGTTTTTGACATTATTTCAATAGATTTATTGGGACCTTATCCTTTATCTGTTAAAAACAAAGCTCGTTACGTTTTAGTATTAACTGATAATTTTTCTAAATGGGTTGAAGTTTTTCCCATTAAAGCCGCTACGGCAGAAGTTATTTGTAATGTATTAATTAATCAAGTATTCTCTAGATATGGTGCACCTAATAAAGTAGTTTCGGATAATGGTCCCCAATTTATTTCTGACATTTTTGAAAGAATGTGTGCGAGACTACACATTAAGCATAAATTCATTTCCCCATATCATCCCCAGAGTAATCCTGCGGAACGAGTAAACCGCACGCTTGTTAAAATGATTGCTACATTTGTCATGGATCATCACGAGCGATGGGATGACCATCTTGAGCTTTTTTCGTTCGCCCTCCGCTCGTCTGTCCACGAGTCTACTAAAATTACTCCTGCAGAACTTTTTCTGGGTCGCAAAATTAAAACCCCTTTTCTAAATTTAACGGGGATTATCGACGAACTAAACCAGCGACCAACTCCGCAATCAGTACGAATCATGGCAGAAAAAGCTCGTGTTGCAATGCTAGGAGCACAAGCGGCTCAAGCAAGATATTATAATACTAGGCGTAGGGAACCAGATCTTGTCGTTGGAGATCTCACTCTCGTGGAAACGCACTTCCTGTCTTCTGTTTCTCATACTTTAGTGAAGAAATTTGCACCCAGCTACGAAGGTCCATATCGGGTGGCAAATGTGTTTGAAAATAACATTGTTCTTGAAAAACCTGACAATCAATTTCAATACGTACACGTTGCTCAGTGTCGCAAGTATCATGAACGAAATATCGATTTTATAATCAACCCTACTCAACCTTCTGTTCCACAGACTCAAGAGTCTTTATCTCACGATCAACCTCCAGAAATTTTGGACGCACCAACAAACATTTTTGAAGAATCTCCAGTGATTTTTTTCTTCACCCTCCCCTCCTCAAGACGGGTTTCCAAACACGCAACCTGATTCTCCCATGAGACGAAGGCTCGAATCAAGTTCTTCAAATACTAGTATCGTTCCTTTCCCTCCAACCATTGCCAAGACTATTGCTGCACCATTTCCTGATAACTCTGCACCAACACAAGCTCCTACTTCCTTGAATACCTTGTCAGAGAGTATTCCTATAGGCAGAAATAAACATCGCCC
Source organism: Macrothele yani (assembly GCA_039090855.1). Classification (NCBI taxonomy): domain Eukaryota; kingdom Metazoa; phylum Arthropoda; class Arachnida; order Araneae; family Macrothelidae; genus Macrothele; species Macrothele yani. Next base: position 103,331,658 of record CM076991.1, on the reverse strand, counting down.
TGCACGACCACTAAATTACAGCAGCGACTCAAAGTCTTCGGATATTTCTGATTTATCAGTTATGAACAATAATTTGACTATTCCTAAACGTCAAACACCAATTACAAACCGTCCAGTAACACCAAAAGCTGGGCGAAAACGTAACTTGTCTCGCCATCCTGCTTCGCCGCAACAGCGACGAAGGCAGAGATCCTTGCATCCGCCCGGGTTTCTTCCCTGGAACCTACGCTCAGGGCAAACAGGGCCGATGCCTGCTTCTACTCTCATGCCACGAGGGCGAAAGCGAAAACAAACGATGTGGCCGGAGCCGCGTCCGTCCAAAAGAATGCTGGAAGGACAACACGGGCCCCAGCACAAAGGGACTACATATCAAAAGCCTGGGGGAGCCCGTTCCTGTCAGCCGCAGGGATTTCCTGATCGACGGACTTCAGCCGTTCCTGACCGTTCCTGTCAGCCGCAGGGATTTCCGGACCGACGGACTTCAGCCGCTCCTGACCGTTCCTGTCAGCCGCAGGGATTTCCGGACCGACAGACTTCAGTCGTTCCGGACCGACGGACGTCAGCCGTTCCTGACCGTTCCTGTCAGCCGCCGGGATTTCTTGACCGACAGACTACCGATGATCCAGTCACGTCCTTAAAGAGATCTACGCCACCTGAATTTACGAGTCCGATTAGGCCTGGAAAACGTTATCGTACTAGAGTTTTTCATGCGTCCTCGAGATAAGTAAGTTCTCGTGGACAGGTTCTTTTCTCCGTTTGTTTCTTTTGCTGCACGACCAGTTGGCGTGTCAGAATTTCTTTTTTTCGTGTGGGCCTATGCATTCTTTTTTGTGTATATATGTGTTTTTTTTTTATATATTTCTTCTATGTCCATCTACTAATCCAAAAATTTTTTATATATATATGTGCTTAGGGGTAAAATAATAAAAATTGTTACTGTTAGGCAGCTCCAGGCAATCTTCGCTGCTGATACAGTTGGTGTGTATTCAACGAATAATGAGAACGTAATTTGAAATTAAAAAAGTGATTCTTGCTAGGCAGAATAAAAGGAAGGTATGCCGATGCAGGTTTGTTTTGTTCAAGTATACAAAGTGTTTCACAGACGAATACAGATTTCTTGATTTTGTCATGCCAAGTTTGAGGTTGTACATACTGCTGCCACCAAACAACAAAACAAAAAAGAGGTCGATAAACGTCAGTCAACGAAGTGTAAGACTTACACTCCAAAATTGATAGGTTTTTCGAAAAAAAAAAAATTAAGGGGGAGATGATGTAACGTATACTCTCGATTCACTTTCCTTTTGATTTTACTATCTCTGGTTATTTTATTTTACTATGTAAATTATCTTCTTACTGAACGAGATGTTATTTCTCCCACTGAATGAGATCTGGCAATGAGTGTAAGTCATGACGTGGTGGTAGCCAGTATAAATAGGCGCGTTCAACAAGACATAGAGAGAGCGTTTGTTTATGTGGAGGAGAGCTGTTGTTGTACGGAGATAGCTGTTGTTGTACGAAGTGAGCTGTTGTTTATGTGTCAGAGAGCTGTTGTTGTATAGAGAGAGCGGTTGTTTATGTGCGTGAGAGCTTTGTTTCGTGTGTAAAGAGATCTTCGTTTATGTGAGAGCCAGAAGTTTACCAAATAAAAGATTGTCTTAGTAAGTACGTCTTTCTCAGTTCATAGTTTTGTCAGATCTCTGTCTGGCTGTTAGGTTAATTTCATTAGTTGATTATTATTAACAACCAGCATAAGACTTTATTCATCTTAATTACTACTACAACATTACTAGCAGTTAAAAGCTTGTTCATTATTATTACTACACTACTAGCAGGAAAGTTTATTCATGATATAATTAACAAACAACAAGCATTAGAAGAAGCATTAGCTTAGAAGAAGCATATATTCATTATAATTCAGTAGCAGAAGCGATATATTCATTATAGATGTGATATGGCATTAGAGTATATACTGGTAATGTTCCTTACAGCACTTGGGGGTTGCTTCTGCAACGAAACTCATACGTCATGCAATGGCGGATGTGCTCTTTGTCCACTTCTATGTTGGCTGGCGCTTCTTACACTGTTGGTCTTCTGTCTGTTATCTGCCGCTGACTTATCTGATGTTATCTGCCGCTGTTATCTGATGTCATGGTGTGCTGCGCAATCTCTGTGGCCAATGTACGTCAAGGCCGGGGCTCCGACTTCGGGTACCTCGTCATCGTACACTGAAGTGCCCGAAAATCTGGTACACCAGTCTACTACTTTGTAGGTCCCACACGGGAGCGCAGGACTGCAGAAATACAATGGCGCATGGACTCCACTAGCTTCTGGAAATATGCTGTAGGCAATGCACACCATACTTCCTGCAGAGCGTTCCACAATTCGGGTGTATTCCGAGGTCTCGGATTCCTGTGTTCGATAGCGCGTTGCATGGCATCCCAAATGTGTTCTACCACGTTCAGATGTGGGGACTTGGGTGGGAATGGCAACACCCCAAACTCAGATGAATGCTCCTCTAACCATAATGTGGCCACCCGACACTTGCATTGTCCTGTTGGAAAAGGCCCAACCCATCAGCATGAATGCAGGACATGAACGGGTGAAACTCGTCAGAAAGGATGTGCACATAGCGTTGGCCGGTTACAGACGTTTGTAGACGTAACAGGAGTCCCAGTGAAGTCCAGCTAAACACACCTTATACCATTATACCACATGTCCAATGTGCAGCCCATCTCCACTTTGATTCTTTTATTATCTATACAGGGTGCATAGGAATGTCCCTTTAGCCTGGAATAACTTGCAAAAGATGAGAGGTACAGTTATGCAAGTGAGATAACGGTATAGTAAAGCTACTACGCCCTATCGAATGCAACCAATAGCAGCGTACCTAGTGGCAAAATGCGGAAGTTAGCCATTGCAAATCGAAAACGAAAAGAGATAGAGCAAAATTTCCAAATACAAAGTTGTAGAGCATCAATTAATTAATTCTAAACGACATTTGTTTTGCACGGATACGATAAATTGTCCGAAATCGATGCGCGACCTTTTGTGAGAACGTTTGAATGAGCAAATGCACGCAATTTATTGCATGAATGCGTACTTATGTCAATACAGTTTGATGACGTCAAACAAAACAAAAACAAAAAAGGCAAACTGGCGCACAGTGACAAAAAGTTAATGTCGAGTATGTTCGAAGAGTTCGTCATTGCCCACGATACACATTTGTATTCGTGAAAGTAACTCTGCATGCACATTCCTCAGTATGGAAGGTGTCACACTATTGCAAACATTTGTAACACGACGACGTAGATCCAGCAGACTTGTAGGCGCTGTTGCATACACCTGATTTTTTACGTAACCCCAGAAATCCAAGCTCGCCATTCTCACACAGCGTACGTAGACCATTTCTGATCAAGGTACATCCTGCTACTGGTTTTTATATCGTAGGTACGGTACAACGTCACAACCTGCGTTTGCATACGGCTACATTTGCGAAATGTGAATATGCAGATTCGAATCGTCGCGCATCGATTTCGGACATTGTAGGGTATTCAGGTGACAATTTATCTTATCAGTGTAAAACAAATGTCGTTTTGTACTAATTAATTGTTGCTCTACAACTTTGTAGTTGGAAATTTTGCTCTATCTCTTTTCGTTTTCGATTTGCAATGGCTAACTTCCGCATTTCGCCACTAGGGGTCGCTGCGATTGGCTGCATTCGATCGAGCGTATTCGCTTTACTAAACCGTTATCTCACTTGCATAACTGTACCTCTCTTCGTTCGCAAGTTATTCCAGGCTAAAGGGACCTTTGCTATGCACCCTGTATATTAATTATATAAGGGTTTTTCACTGTGAGTCTTATTTTGAGTGAACGACTGAAAGTAAAGATATGGTTGAGATATCAAAATAAAGGTCTTACTGTGTAGATGTGCCAGTAGAAGAGAAAAATGAGATTGGGGCAACGGTTCGGGCGTTGTGGGGCTGCAAATTTTCTATGTAAGGTCTGTTGATATTCGATCGCCTGCGCTTCACTCACGCGCTGTTGAAGCATGGAAGGAGTGAAATAGTCCAAAGTCCGAAGTCTTATCTTTTCTGAGCAAACCGTTTTGCAAAGCAACGCTAACAGGCATTGGTATCAAAGTTCTCATCGGAACAGCCAACACTCTCGAAGACCTAATTGCGTTATGCCGTTGGACTGTGTGATGTACACATGTATATATACGATTTAATATCAATTCGATCCAGTCTATTCACGTAAGTAAGACGTTTCCCATTATGTAAAGATGTAAATAATCTTTACATAAATGGAAACGTATTCCGTGGACCATTGTTAGTGAAAATATTACGGGCGACTGCTTATAGCCCATTGAGTTGCTCACGGTGGTCGTTAAACATTCAGTAAAAAAAAATCACGAACCTGGACTATCGTCTTTACTGAAGTGTTTGAATGAATTTGTCAATCAAATAAGGTTTACATTTGTTGTTTCATATGAGTTTATTCTTTCCAAAAAAAAAAAAAAAAAAAAAAGATTAACCGTCGATTTTGACTGCTGAAGAGTATTCTCAACGCGAATCTCATTCCAACAACATTTACAAACACAGTTGTGACTGAAGATGAGAGTGAAAGAGTGCGCTATCCAGTTGAATTTTTGCATACGATCGAGATGAGAGGACCTTCGCCTTACATTTTACGACAGAAAAAGGGTGCAGTGGTGATGCTAATCACGAACCTGGCCGCCCCGGTGGCGCAGTGGTCTAAGCGCTGGCTTATGATGAATCGTTCGTGAAGGGTCCGGGTTCGAATCCCGGTGAGGCATGGATGTTGTGTTTGCCTTACGGTACTGGCTCTCTCCCTTCCCCGGAGCCAGTGACCCTAAATTAGGGACGGGCGACGGCTTGTAGCCTATTGCGTTGCTCACGGTGGTCGTTAAAATTTCAGTCAAAAGAGAAAACAAAATCACGAACCTGGACTATTGTCTTTATTGAAGTGGTTGGATGAATTTGTCAATCAAATAAAGTTCACATTGGTTGTTTCACATGATTTCCTTCTTTTCGAAAAAAAAAAAAAAAAAAAAAAGGACTAACCGTCGATTCCGAAGGGTTTCGTCTAGTTTTTATAATATCTATTATTCCCGTTCTTTCTTTTATAAGTTCATTTCTACCTCTGTCTCTTCTTGTTATTCCCAACATTCTTTTCTCTAAATTTCTTACCGATACTCTTATTTTTTCACATTGTCCTTATGTGATACTCCATGTTTCACTTCCATAAGTAAACACGGGGTTAATACATTCCTTGAATATTTTTCTTTTTAAACACAATGGAAGATCGCCGGTTAAATAGTCATTAAGTCTCCAAAAGGTTCTATTACCTTGGATAATTTTTCTATTGATTTCTCTTTCTTGTCTTTCTTTAAAATTGATTACTTGACCTAAATAAATGTATATCAAACAAAGAACTTCGCTCTTTCCACGTTTATAAGTGAGTCACGGAAAAATTCTCATTGCCCGCCACCGGTAGTCGAACCCAGGGTCTTCCAGTTACGCGCCGGATATGCTTCCGCTACACCACAGCGACCTCGAATTCCTCCAGACTCACACACTAACTGCCAAGCCAATTTGGCAGGTCGCTTCTTGGAGCCCCGCACAATGCTAGGGATTCACCGAAGATGGTAAGCAGCAACTGAAGAAATAATTAGAAGGCGAATGAATAATTAATACAGACATTTAACGTGGACCAGGAACATCAAACAAAGATCTTCGCTCTTTCCACGTTTATAAGTGAGTCGAGTGTGTGAGTCTGGAGAAATTCGAGGCCGCTGTGGTGTAGCGGAAGCATATCCGGCGCGTAATTGGAAGACCCTGAGTTCGACTCCCGGTGGCGGCCAATGAGAATTTTTACGTGACTCACTAATAAACGTGGAAAGAGCAAAGATCTGTGCTTGATGTTCCTGGTCCACGTTAAATGTCTGTATTAAATAAATGTATTCATCTACTTTTCCGATTTCTTTTCCTTCTAACAAAATCTTTTCTGTATCCTTTTCTGTATTGTTCATATATTTAGTTTTTGCTGTGTCTATTATCAGACCTTTTTTAAGACTTTCCATCCATAGATCCTCTATCATATTTTGCATTTCACTATTGCGAGTTGTAATGATGACTATGTCAACAGTAAAGCTTAAGTGACTATTTAAGTACCCCCTTCCGCTTTTGTTTAATCCTTTTCCATCCCAGTTTAAATTTCTAAAATATCTTCCAATACAGAGTTAAATAATTTTAGAGGCAGTGGGTTTCCTTGTCTAATCGCTTTCTAAACCTCGAAAACCGAGCCATGCCCTACAACTTTATTGTTGCTGCAGCAAAAAAAATTGTTTCAATTGTTCCTCACATTGAATGGTACTTAGGTTGGTGGATTAATGAATGTTATTGTCGTAAAACCAATGAAAGGAGATATGTGAGTCATACAAGTAAATATTTACTAAACTGGCGCCTGCAGTAGTACGTACTCCGACTATTTAGTTTTTCAAAGACAATATTTATTATTGTTATTATTATTATTATTATTATTATTATTATTATTTTAAAAATAATGATTCCACTTCTTCCTTCCGGGACGGGCGCGACGTACCAAGTTTGGTACGTCGTGTGTCTGTATAGAGCTGTGAATGGTCTTAGGCACAACTCCTGTGGCTGATATTAATATTGGTACGGTGGTGACGCTCTCCATATCCCACATTTCCTTGACTTCGTATCGTAGGTCGTTATACTTTGACAGCTTCTGTCCTTGTATCTTCTGGATGTCGCACGTGTTGGGCACGGCAATGTCATTGAGGTATGTTAACTTCTTCTCCTTGTCCACCAGGATGATGTCGGGTTGATTGTGGGGTATGGTCTTATCTGTTCTCATCGGTCTGTCCCAGTGCATCTTGTGGGTGTTGTTCTCTAGAAGCGTTGTTGGATCATACTTGTAGTATGGGACAGGCTCAGTTGTAATCAGGTGGTGCTTTCTTATCACTTTCTGATGGATGATCTTGGCGATTTGATTGTGCCTGTTCGTGTGCTCTGTTTTTGTGACGACTCTGCACCCTGCTGTGATATATTGGATCATCTTTGTCGCTTGATGGCATTGCCGAAATGTGTCGCTTTCCACTGACGTGTCCTTCAGGATATGCTTCCGATATTTTCTGGTACTTACAACTTGATCTTGTACAAACATCAGGAACCCTTCGGTCTCGGGGAAGAGTGATCCGTTTGTTATCCGTGCATTGTAGGCACTCTTATCCACATGGTCGGATTGCAGATCGTTGTAGTGCCTTCTGTGCAGGACTTTCTTGCCTCAAGCTTCTTCTTTTGTCTTCCTCATTCCAATCTCGATGTTCTGTGTAGAGAGGTCTAGGGCTGTGTACTTCTTGTCAGTCTGGTTTGTCGCTTGGTGAAGGGGCGGGCCCCTTGCTCTGATGGAAGTATTTTCTGAAGCTGCTGATTTCTTTGTCTCGGTGTTCCAGGAGATCAATCATTCCCCGTTCTCCTTCTGCCCGTTAATTGGTCAGCCTTTTTGCTGCTGACTTATTATCATTATTATTTGGCGGACTTTGTTCGCAGGAGGCGAGCCTGTGTGTTTCCAGGCACTCGTTGCGCGTTTCGTGAGAGGGTCGAAATAGTGAATTTATGTTTCATCGGCAGTTATTACTGAGTTTTAGAAAGTTTGGATCCTTTGTAATAAATTGTTTTCACTCATGACAAACTTGAACTCTGGCTAACAATTGTTCTCTCATCAGGTTATGAAGTACCCATCTGGAACACACACAATGCAGTAGTAATTTGTCGCGTAGAATGCAAAATGCCGACGTTTTTGAAATATTAGTTGACGCCGCTGTGGCTTTACACGTTATTCGTCAATCTTCTTGCAGGATTGTTCAAATAGTGTTAACAATACGCACCGTAACAACACTTTCAGGTCGACCAGGCCTAGGAACGAGTTCTGCCGACAAACACCCTTCTTTGAAATCATGGTACCATCTAAAAATCGTTGACTCACCCAAACATTTATCTTTGTAGGCTTTGTTCACTAAATCAACTGTTTCTGGGGCCGTTTTACCCAGACGATAGCAAATTTTTATCGCACAGCGCATTTCACTTCTTAACTCTGAATCACTCACCTCCAGGACAGGCTGGACCATAGGGGCTACCGGGGCGGTCGCCTCGGGGCCCGCGCCTTTAGGGGACCCCGCAGTTTAGAAAACAAAATAATTTTCGGTAAAAAAAATTAACTACATTTTTTTTTTTGTAACTTTTGGGGCGCAAGGCCCTTAAAAATATATTTTTGAAGTTTTTTTGTTTGTTTCCAATCTCCCCATTTTTGAATACGTTACCCCCCCCTGTTTGTCGTATGAACACTGAGATTTTCAGATTCGAAATTATTTTTGTAACCACCTTAATATTCTCCGCATTCATGAAATAGCAAATTAAATTTCATCATTTTGTGGTCCCCTACTTTTATATATCCAACAATTTGTGTGAAAACCTGATACTTAAATTTAAGGAAATAAAAAGAACAATATCCAAGTTACTTTCGGACTACATATGGAGGCAACTTTCACATATTAACGCGTATAAAGTTTAGAATGTCACTAATTTGTCAGTTACTCCACTGTGCATTAAAAATCAATCACTAAACATGTATCAGGGGAAAAAACTGTTTATACCAATTTATTTTAGAGGGATCCTTATTATTTTTCTATACAAAAATATTCGCAATGAGAAACTTTTCGCTAAGCAGGTATCTTTTTATCGTTTTGTGAATAAGCTGTTATAAGAGTCACAATGCAACCTAAACCTCTTCTCCCGGGAAAAAAATCGTAGATTTTAACACTTTTTACTTTCTCTCTCTCTCTCTCTCTCTCTCCCTCTTTTTTCTCTCTTTCTCTATATCTCTTCCTCTCTCTCTCTTTCTTTCTTTCTATCTTTATCTATCTCTCTATATCTTTCCCTCTCTCTTTTCTCTCTCTCTCTCTCTTCCTCTTTCTCTCTTTCTTTCTATCTTTCTCTATCTCTTTCCCTCTCTCTTTTCTCTCTGTCTTTCTCTCTCTCTCTCTCTCTCTCTCTCTCTCTCTCTCTCTCTCTCTTTGAACTTTCAGTCCATATTATGGTCTTTTCCTTAAGCTTAAAGCAAATACTTCTTTGAGATAATCTTTTTGTCTTTACGGTAGTGTTCGTGTGTCTTCCTCACGAACGATACTTTTCAGAAACGACTTTACTAAAATATGAGATTTACTTTTTAGTGCCCACAATGAAATTTTGCTCTGGGCGCCGCAATGAAATTTCGCCCAGGGCCCCGCAAGAGCTCCATCTGGCCCTGCTCACCTCCACGACTGTATGTCGAAATGCAGACGTACCTTAAACAACTGCGCAATAACAAAACCAGAATCGTCTGCCACGGCTAATAAATATTGGCATAGATACTCCCTTAATTCAGTTAGTCGTCTGCTTGGTTATTTACCCACTACGCACTGTTGCCAACTCAAAAACATTACTCACAGTTTTTACGGAACGGCCTTTGTATAATGCTTAGTAACAATCAGTTTAACTACTGTTGCGTCACTTCATGGGACAGCATTTAAAAAACAGGTTTCAACGATGGTTTTGACTACTTCCGTTACCCATTTTCGTTACATAGGAATTTTAAGCATGAGATTTACTTTACGGCTGTCGAAAAAGATAAATTGCATCAAAAATCAGTCAAAAAGGATTAGTGTCAATCATTCTCCTAAAACGCTGCTTTGAATAACAAACCGAAGCTTTCTGATGTGCAGGTTTACTCGTTCCAGCCGCATTCAGCCTACTTCTTCGGCAACGTATTATTTCGTTTTCGCTGATTTAAGCCCGTTTGCAAACCTCGAGTTAATTCGATCCAGCTGGTTAAAGAGTTAAACTTCCATCTTCTACTCCGACCCCATAAGCCCTGTTCGCATTACAGGAAACTGAAATGTAAAAGAGTGAGCTGCTGAATCAAAGGTGGAAAAATCAGGGACAAAAGCATAAGTAGCACTTTCATCTCGAAAACATGAGTTTCGGTTTGACCCTAAAATGAATTTGAAATATGAGGCGTGATGAATTTAAATTTGGTATAAGCTCATGTTGCCCGGTTCTATCAGAGTTTGTCTATCGCTCGACTGCAGACCTTCTTTTCCTTCAAGAAAGATTTCACATGTCCTTCTTATAACAAAAATGCGTTATACATTTTGTACCATCATTATTCAGCACTCAGGATATTTGGGCCAGTGACTACAAAAGTAGAAGCCATGTGATTTGAAAGTATTGCTCAACACTTGACTGTAAGACGAAAGCAGGAAAAAGACACTTCAGAACCACAAGGGGGAAAACTTTGCGTCCCCATGTGGAAAATTATGCCCCTCCTAAAAGCAAGTATGACGTCAAGTGCAGGGTTATCTGAAAGGGAAATACTGTAAACGAAAACCAAAGCCTAAAAAACAAAAAAACATGCTTTTTATCGCCAAAAAGGAGAAAAAAAAAGATGGAGCCCATTCCCCCCCCCTATCCCTCAATACCTACAGAATGAATTCATCACCTTGCGTCGTATCCGATTCCTTTGCATCGCCGTCAAAACTTCATGAATGGCTACGAATACACTCACGTGCGCATGGATTCCTTTAGCCAATTTTAATCCCACTTCTTTTTTCTTATGTGAATGTGGAAGTTTCTGTCGTGAGGCCCTGCTTGTCACAAGACGACAAAGGTTGGTACACCTCGCCTCCTGACTTGAGAAATCTTTGTGAGGTGCGATTAAATGTAAAATTTTCGTCTCCGAAGTAGTGAAAAGTAAGGAAAAGAAAAAAAACTGTCCGTTACGCAAAGGGAGATCGGAAACCAGAACACGAACAATAGTCGGCATCGTGTTCATAAAAGAGGAGAATATTCCTCTAAAGAAGAGTCTTTGAATTCCAAGTCAATGGGGCCACTTACCTTACCTGATACAATAGAAGGCAGGGGACAACAGCGACTTTCCTGGCTCTGCTAATGTTGGTTGGGATTTTTTTTTTATGTACTCCTGCTAACAACCGAGGTAGATAATTTTTTTCCCCTTACTTCTTGGTATTCTTTGATGGTATTATATTTTTGTCGAATATGTCTTTTAAAGAAGCATGAGGGGGTCTATTGTTACGACACATCAGTTACGGAACTGAGATAGAGGTACAGCAAAATAAAGCTATTAAGGTGATAGAAGGTTTCAGTAGAGACTAATTGATCTAAAAGAAGAAGGAAAGATAAGACGTAGTTCTACGAGGACGGCAGTGGAAGACATTCAAGCTGTTTCTAAGGGAGCCACCAGATATTTTGCGTTCTATTTATAAAGATGTTTATTGTTCCGGGTAGTAATAAGATACCCAGGCACCTGCCGAGAAGAGAGAGGAATTACCTATCCACTTACTTCAAACATAAAACCAAAAAGGCTGTCCAAAAGCATCGTGTATTAAAATTATTCACGCAGCACACTGCAAAATAATTTGTGAAATTCACCAGCCACTTTCCCTAATGCCTTTCGTGAATTACGCAGCATATTTCTGATACAACCATTTCCGTGAAATGATGGAAAGAAACCTGAATTTCACGGATTTCTAGTACGCCAGGAAAGTTGAAAAATTTCAGAACGCTTTCCGTAATTCCTTTCGTATATTAACAGTTAACAACTGTTTTAAGAGGTGTTAAACGAAAATTCTGAATTTTCAGAAACCTTTCCTTTATTCCTTTTGTATTTTGACAGTAAACAGCTGTTTTTAACAGGTGTTAAAGGGAAATTTTAAATTTTCAGAAACCTTTCCGTTATTTTTTTCGTATATTGACAGTAAATAACTGTTTTTAACAGGTGTCAAAGAAAAAATTTGAATTTTCAGAAACCTTTTCCGTAATTTATTTTGTATATTAACAGCAAACAACTGTTTTAAGAGGTGTTAAACGAAAATTCTGAATTTTCAGAAACCTTTCCTTTATTCCTTTCGTATATTGACAGTAAATAGCTGTTTTTAAGAGGTGTTAAAGGAACATGAAAATTACGGAAAGACTTCTTAAAATTCTGAAAAATTCTTAATTTTCAGAAACCTTTCCGCAATTCCTTTCGCATATTGACATTAAATAGCTGTTTTTAAGAGGTGTTAAAGGAAAATTTTGAATTTTCAGAAACCTTTCCGTAATTTCTTTCGTACATTAACAGCAAACAACTGTTTTAAGAGGTGTTAAACAAAAATTCTGAACTTTCAGAAACCTTTCATTTATTCCTTTTGTATATTGACAGTAAATAGCTGTTTTCAAGAGGTGTTAAAGGAACATGGAAATTACGGAAAGACTTCTTAAAATTCTGAAATGTTTTTAATTTTCAGAAACCTTTCCGCAATTCCTTTCGCATATTGACATTAAATAGCTGTTTTTAAGAGGTGTTAAAAAAATGGGAATTACGGAAAGACTTCTTAAAATTCTGAAAAATTCTGAATTTTCAGAAACCTTTCCGTTATTCCTTTCGCATATTGATAGTAAATAGCCGTTCTTAACAAGTGTTAAAGGAAAATTCTGAATTTTCATTCCGTAATGTTTTTCGTATATTAACAGTAAACAACTGTTTTTAACAGGAGTTAAAGGAAAATTCTGAATTTTCAGAAACCTTTCCATAATTCCTTTCGTATATTGACAGTAAAAAGCTGTTTTTAAGAGGTGTTAAAGGGAAATTTTTAAATTTCAGAAACTTTTCCGTAATTCATTTCGTATATTGACAGTAAATATCTGTTTTAGCAAGTGTTAAAGGAAAATTCGGAATTTTCAGAAACCTTTCCTTCATTCCTTTCGTATATTGACAGTAAATAGTTGTTTTTAAGAAGTGTTAAAGAAAAATTCTGAATTTTCAGAAACCTTTCCGCAATTCCTTTTGCATATTGACATTAAACAGCTGTTTTTAAGAGATGTTAAAGGAAAATGGGAATCACGGAAAGATTTATATAAATTCTGAAAAATTCTGAATTTTTAGAATCTTTTCCGTTATTCCTTTCGCATATTGACAGTAAATAGCTGTTTTTAACAGGTGTTAAAGGAAAATGGGAGTTACGGAAAGGTTTCTTAAAACTCTGAAAAATTCTGAATTTTCAGAAACCTTTCCGTTATTCCTTTTGCATATTGACAGTAAATAGCTATTTTTAACAGGTGTTAAAGGAAAATTCTGAATTTTCAGAAACCTTTCCGTAATATCTTTCGTATATTAACAGTAAACAACTGTTTTAAGAGGTGTTAAACGAAAATTCAGAATTTTCAGAAACCTTTCCTTTATTCCTTTCGTATATTGACAGTAAATAGCTGTTTTTAAGAAGTGTTAAAGAAAAATTCTGAATTTTCAGAAACCTTTCCGCAATTTCTTTTGCATATTGACATTAAACAGCTGTTTTTAAGAGGTGTTAAAGGAAAATGGGAATCACTGAAAGATTTATTTAAATTCTGAAAAATTCTGAATTTTCAGAAACATTTCCGTAATATCTTTCGTATATTAACAGTAAACAACTGTTTTAAGAGGTGTTAAAGGAAAATTCAAAATTTTCAGAAACCTTTCTGTAATGTCTTCAGTATATTAACAGTAAACAACTGCTTTTAACAGGTGTTAAAGGAAAATTCTGAATTTTCAGAAACTCTTAAGCAATTCCTTTCGTATGTTAACGGAAAAGTTTTGTTCTCACTTTTTTCAGTGTCCACATAATGTAAAATTTTCGGTAAGAGGAGCGATTCGCGGAAATGTACTACTTGTATTTGAGGTTTGATTAACATACAAATTTCGATCGTTTGTCGGCGGACCTGATTTGGAAGTTCTTTAGCGAGATCAGATATTGTGGGTAGCAGATTGTTTAGTTATTGTTGCACCAGTTATTCCACCCCTCTCCTCCAGTTTATGAACTAGCTATTGTATATTGTGTTTCCGTAAAAAATGGGGTACTTAAATTATTGTACAGGTGATTGTATGATGTCTATGTATCAGTCTGTGGATTCCTTAAGACAAAAGCTACTGTGTTATAGCAATCAAAAGTATATTTTATATTTAGGAGTTTTGTGAAATAATACTATAAAGCAGTGCATTTCACCTTTTCTTAAATATAATTGAGTGATTGTCGGTTTAATAAGATCTTAAGTTCTAAAACATTCTGCTGTTCGAAAAATCACGATGAAAAAAATGCGTAAATTGTAATATTTCCTCCTATAGAAAAAATAAAATTATTGCAAATCTATTCAGAAAATCAATATGCTCCAACAGAAATTAAAATGACTAATTCCCCTATATTAATAACAAAAACACTTCATCATCGCGCGATTAAAGTTTTACCTTATACGTGACTGTGCGTTACGGGTCTTCCTGGCTCAACCGTAGCAAGCACGGTTTCTGTAGATCGAAACTCACCATGGGCAAAAGGGAAACGATTCGTAAAAGAGCTGAAAAAGTCAAAATCGAAAATTTTCCGAAATTTTTGTAAAAATACGGAAAAAATCCGAAAAGGAGATTTCTGAAATAAACAGAATTACTGACTAGGTAATTAATTCTATCAAACTAATGAAGTTAGAAGAAACGGAAATTTCGTTCAAAGACGGACACCTGCTGCTGCACGTTACGTGATTTCACACCGCTTATTTTTTACATGATAATCAGAATACGAATCTGAACTGTGGTAATTTACTATTCACCTATGACGTATAGTCTCATTCAACCTTCCTTTTTAGTTTCTGTCTTTCTACGTTAATTTTGTTTATCCTCGCTAAATATTGGCAGTCTAAACGCCACATTTTTCTCTCTGAACGGATTTGTTGTTGGCAATCCTGACAACAGGTCAGAAGACATAATCGAAAACTGGAGAAGGTCAGAAGACATAATGTCTGAAGGTCAGAAGACATAATCGAAAACAGGAGAATCTGTTTTGGAATGTATCGCTCTCTCGCTCACATTCACTCGTTCTTGGCGCTGGTTATGTTTTACTATTATGATGATTTGAGTACATTTTGAATTGTTACGAATTGCTATTTACGATTGTACTGAAGCGGGCTCAGTTGGTAGGACACGAGACTGTTCATTTTGGGGTCGCGGGTTAGAGACACTGTTAGGGTGCCAATATAACTATGTTTTCTTTGTTGGTGGTGATTTCAAACTCACATCTCCCTACTCCGGAGCGGCTGTTCTCCCAATTAAACTCTGCCGGCAGGCTTATTGCTGCTTCATTGCCGATTTGCGTTTGAGTAAACAGCTTCTCACGTAACATTTCCACATAAAAAAACACCAGTCATGGCAGTGTCTGTTGGCCGAAAAGAAAATGAAACAGTACCGGATGCTGACATAGCACCCCATATCATCTGACTAGGCGGATGTCTCACGGTGCTCGATGTATTTTTCATCAAACCTTTTACCTTTTGGTCGTCAAACATGTGCTTCACGTGATTCAAATTGACGCACAGTTGATTCATCGGAAAAGAGAACTTGGCTCCAATTTTCAAAAGTCCACGATTGATGACACTTCGCAAACTGGAGTCTCTTCGTTTTCATGACAGAGGTTAGTCTAAGTTTATGTGCAGGTTTAAAAGATTTTAATCCAAAATCTTTGCTAAGACGTAGGGAAACAGTGCTGGTACTAATATCAGACCCTTTTGAAAAATATAGGAAAGCCTTGATTTTCTTGCACGAACTCCTCGGAGAACGCATAACTACTCAGCTTCACTGAACTGGCAAACAGTTCAGTCGCATATGACTCCACAGGTACAATTCTGGTTAGCATTTTTTTTTTAGTTTGGGGTTTAACGAACACTATGAGCAGGTCTAAGGTCTACAGGCAATCGCCCATACCCAAAGGCCACTGGTTCCGGGAAGGGAACAGAGCCAGAGTTACAGGGAAAGCGCACCACGCATATATCGTCTTGGACTCGAAGGTCGCACCGACTCAGACCACTAGTCAGAAAATTAATTAACACTCGGCCATCGGTCCGGCTCCGGTTATGTGTTCTCCTACTTATTACGCAAGGAAGCAATTTCGTATTATCTGTTTTTATACTTAAGGAGAATTAGGTAAACTACAGGGAAACAATAAAAGAAATATTGCAGGTAAAAAATGTCGGGAGGAGTCCGGACCTCTAGGATCCTTCCCTGGGATACGTCCCTGCTCTCAGTTTGTATTTATCTCAGTCTGCTTAACTTGACTATCAGTCAGTGATGGAAGTTCAGACATGACGTTAAGAATGTATGACCAAAATACAGCAGCTCTTGGAAGTTCACGCATGACGAGTGTGATAACCAAAATTCACATAAGAAACAACAGTCATCAATGGAAAGTTAAATGGGTAACATACGTCATATTCGTTATATTGATATCTTATTAATATTTTCATATGAATTAACCACATGAACTTGTAATATTAATAGGTTATCAGACCTTTTGAACTTCAGTTAAGCAATTGACATGGAACTTAATCTCTCACAGACCTACACCTCAAAGCAATTGGTGAAAAATCGAGAAGTCTGGAGTTCAAAGCTGGAAATATGACGTGGTGATCTGGACCCAATCACGTCATGATGATGTCATAGCTCACAACTCTACACACAACATAGTCGAGACAAAATCGACCCCAGCTTCCGTATTTCATATTACAAAATAAAATAAGCAGAGCACAGGATCACTTTTCATTCTTATCATTTAACGAAGACTTCTTTAAATTATCTGTTGTGAAGTGGTTTAACGCACGTGGCACATCTTTCCTGTCTTGTTACCCGAAGTTATTTTTTTTTTCCCGCATATCCCGAAACTTAAATCTTTTTTCTATGTTGCCAAATAAAGAAAGCCTTTTAAATAATTTGTTATAGTACTTAACGATCCGCTAGCTGGCACCCTCTTTCGTTTTTGGCATTTCTGAGAGAGGGGAGATTTTTGGATCATCTGTTCTAAATTAATTCCAGAGGGAGAAAAGAAAACTTCGGAAGTTCGTGTTCATTCTCCAAGTCATGTACCCCATAGCTTTTTTTTTCAAGTGGCTGTGCTTTGTGAACGCAAACAATGAGGCTTAGTTCTAGCGAAAGGATGCTTGAAATCATTTGAAATCATTGCCAGACACTTGACCCAATGTGCCAAGCACTTAACGATCTTAATGTCATAACAAGAGAGGCTGTCTCCTGAGCGGAAGCGCCTTTAAAGTTAAAAAAAGAACCTTTCTTTATTTTCTTTTTTTTCTTCAAACCTTCTCAAACAGCAGGTCACAACGATATCTTCATTCATGAATTTCAAAGTTTATTTTCGTTGTCTTTCTTCACGGGGAGAGCGTCTTCCCAAGAACAGAAGAATAAAGACTGTTGGTGTAAAATTCTCCCCACCACCTCATTAGCTTGCCGAAGTACTACACATTCCACGAAAGGAAAAAAAAAATAGGCAAAAAAAAATAGCTGGGAACATCCAGGAAAACATAATATGTTAAACTGAACCAGTTTCACGAGAACTCGGGCGTGAATTATAATGAAACATTTCGGTTTCACCAATTTACTCTGAAACAAGTGCCGCTTACACCAACTAAGTGTACACTAAGGACTTGTTTCATTCATGAAGTTATGTAAATAATTCGCCACGGGTACATATGTTAGTATCGCACCTTGTAATTAAAAATGACCCTCTCTCAAAAAAAAAAAAAAGTGTAGCTGGAGTAAGACTTTCTTTCGTGAGGTCGCAGCAAAGATAGCATGCAGTACATAAATAAATTACGCAACTAGCATATGGTTTAGCAGACGAAGAGATTTCATTAAGGTTCACCGAAAAGAATACGTTACGAAATAAGAAATAAAAATATAAAACACAGCACAACTGCATGCTCTCGAATGCACACGAACACCGACTTATATGCGACTCTGTCAAAAACACCTGAAAGCCCTTAAGAAAAATCATTATTTCTATCCAAAGCCCATTCAATTAACTTGTTAATTGAATGGGCTTTGGATAGAAATAATGTAGTTGTAAATAAAAAAAAAGTGCCCTAGCGCTGAACGGATTATGAAAACTCGACACTAGAAGAATGCCCTCAATTCTTTTTTATTTGTTATTTTAATTATTTTGTAATTTTTATTAAATTTTCATTACTAATTACTTTTAACAATTTATATTAATGTTTAATAATTTGGGCAACTTTGAATAAAACAAAAACTGTTGCGCCGGAGTTATATACTAAGAATACTAAATTTGTATTTAAATACCGCTCTGTCGTTCTAGAAACTTCATTGTGGATAATACATGTTCCAAATATTTATTGTGAGTAATACATATTATGCAACTAACATAGTTACATCCAGTGTTTCTTTCAGGCATATATCCAGTGGGGCAAAACACTCACGGAAAGGACCCCCACCCCCCACCCCCACCCCCGAGACAATTTAGATTACCGAGCCAAATTTTAATAAATTCAGGCTATGATGAAAAAGGAAGTTCCGTTTCCTTTTATGATACAAATATTTCTTCAATTTTATTGTTTTAAATATTTGTTCAAATAGTACTACTTATAGTTTATTTTATTCAAAAGTGTATTACGACGCACGGTATTCTTCAAAATATAATAAGTAGACTAATCATACCTAATTGTCTGGGAATCGTGATTCAGGAACAAGAGTGCGTTGAATGTATTTTAACAGATAAAAGTTTCGAGCCTGTGGAACCTCGCCCTTCCCTCCTTTAGCTGAAAACAGTTTGTTATTCCTGAAATGTTTGAAGAAGTAAATACTATATCAGGTATGTATATAGAATTTTTCTTCGGGGGAGGGGGGAGGAAAAAAAAGTTTTCGAAATCCACCATCTGGAACCAAATTAAAGTCAATGAAAAATTTAAGAAAAATTAAAGCATTTTTTTCTAATATAAGTTGATGCATTTTTTTGTAATATAAGTTGTAGTTTAACCAAAAACCAAAAAATGAAGCATTTTCCAGGGGGAGGCCCCCTCTAAATCCGCCCCTGTGCTAGGTATATAATAATTACTTCTATATATATAAATGCAGTAGTTAAAATTACACTATCTACCAACAAGTAATTGGACACCCCTGCAATCGACGATATCTGCGGTCCTGATACACGTCATGGCCGCCGCCGTTAAATATCGTGCGGGAAACAACAACGCAACCAGTCGCATGCAAGATGCAACGCAGTTCGGAGCTCTCTGATTTCTAGAAAGTTGTAATCGTCGGGTATCACAGAAATGGCCGATTCATACGTGACATATCCAGCGAGTTGAAGTACCCAAAATCGACAGTGGTCTACGTGATTGGCAAGTGGAAGATGAGAGGCGACTGTCGGAATGTGCCCCGACCCGGCAGACCCACAAAACTGGGAGTTAGAGACCGACGGGTGCTGGCCATAGAAATTCGAAAGAACCGCACCAAATCGATGGGCCACATCCGCGAGGAGTTTCAACAGGCATCCGGGAGTGTTCTTTTGATGAACACCATCCGTAAGGAAGCCCATCTGCTTGGTTATCATGGACGTGCTGCCGCTCACAAGTCTTTGATCACCAAGTCCAATAGCGCTGCTCGGCTAACGTGGTGTACAGAACGTCGACAGTGGACCGTTGAACAGTGGAAACAGGTTCTATGGAGCGACGAATCAAGGTTCACCCTCTACCGTTCGGATGGCAGGGTCTGGGTTTGGCGTTTGCCTGGAGAACGCCTCCTGCCGGAATGTATTGTGCCAACTGTGAAGTTCGGCGGCGGTGGAATTACGCTATGGGTGTGCTTCTCCTGGTATGGCACGGGACCCTTGGTCGCAATTCCTGGTAGGCTCAACGCCGAGATCTACTGCACCATTTTGGATGACCATGCGCTTCCTACGTTGTGGAAGTTTTACGGGGTGGACCCATGTTACTTTCAGGATGACAATGCCACCTTTCATGTGGCGAGGTCCACCATGGCTTGGTATGGTGACAATGAGGTTAATTGAATGGACTGGCCTGCGCAGAGCCCGGACCTTAACCCTATCGAGCACCTCTGGGACGAGTTGGAGCGTCGACTTAAAGGGTGCCCCCACCGTCCGAAATCGGTGAAGGAACTGACCTGTCTTCTCCAAGCCGAGTGGAAGAAAATACCGCTAGCCGTCGTACAACGCCTGGTTGAGAGTATGCTCCGGAGGGAAGCAGCTGTAATCGCCGCGCGTGGAGGCTCCACCAACTATTGAAGGTGAATAAACTTCGTTTTCCTTTGCTATCACAGGTGTCCAATTACTTGCTGGTAGATAGTGTATATATATAGCAAATGGAAAACTTGCCCCCTCTAAGGTACCATTCCCCCCCCCGGCCAAAATGTCCTGAAAGAAACGCTGGTTACATCAACTCAATGTGCCTAATGCCCAGTTTTTACTAAGGTTATGAGGTTGATGCAGGATATGTCTTTTATATTGCCCATAAAGAATCAAAGTGAGCTCGGGGGATAATTTTTATTATAGTCGATATGAAGCAGTTTCAAAAAATGCCCTTCACTACCGTTGTTTACTTTCGGGGAAGTGTAGTCCTCACCCCACGAAATATCCACCACCTATAACTTTATTTAGACTTGATTGTCGTCAAGAAGAAAAGAGTTCACATTGACTTTGTACCCTTGAACCCTTAAAATCAGTGTGACCCCTGCTGGTGATCAGACTGTATCATTTCACCTACATAGTATTTGTTTCTTTCCCACCATGAGCAACTCTTAGGGCTATAAGCAGCCGCCTGTCCCTAATTTCGCACCACTGGGTTCAGGTAGGGGACACATGCAGCGCCACTGGCCAAGCGCATCACCCATGCCTCTCCCTGGACTCGAGCCAAGCCCCGGTTAGAGAAAGTAGCCAGAGGCCAGCACCTCAGACCACTCGCCCACATTGGCTAGCATCTCTGTAGTTTAAACATTTATTTAAAATAGGAATACATTTGTATCCAGAGCACCGTTTTCCCTATTTTTGAATACACGTTCATCAGCAAGAAAATATTTTGTCCAGCTTCTCTTATTATCTTACCGAACAAGCTTTCTATTTCCGTTGTGGAATAGAAATGTTTTTTAAAGCTTTGTCACAAGATATACATATTTGGGAGTGAATAAATACATAGGCGTTGTTTCTCTGTGGTATAACAAATGACAAATGCGACAAAGAGACATTTAAAGTTATTTTCGTTTCTCACTGTTTTATTTCAATAAAGTCATCTTAAGAATTTGCTGCTTAGGAATTTTTCATGCACATGTCAAAAATCTTAACATTTTTAACTTAATTTTTCGCTAGATCATTGAGTTTCATAATTCCAAACGACAAACTATTTATCAACAAGGAAGACCACCGCGGTCAAAAAAAGGTAGGCAGAGGGATCCGTGACAACCCACCATTTCTACAGCACTTAGCACGTATTTTTTCTAAGTTCGTGTTAACGATATTAAAATATCCGTCCGTCTCTGTGGAGACAGCATATCGCTCCAACTACTACTCCGATTTGAAAAATTATTTTTTGCAGTCCAAAGCCTGACCTTAATCAATTCATACACTGGAAGTGGATTAGAAACACCAAACAGAAGTCATCGCTCTTTCCACGTTAATAAGCGCTGTTTCCAGGTTAATAAACAAATCCCCCAAAATCGAGCTAGGCATTTAGTTAAATGAACAAAACATTTTGTCACGATAACAATAAAGTTTGTTGAATCAACAATGATTTTCAGCGAAATGCATTTATAAATTCAACATTTTGATAATATATTTGCAAATTCAACATTTTTGTTGACTGCATATTGGCAATTTTTTTTGGTTGATTCAACAATTTCTTTGCTGAATAAACAAAACGTTTTTCTCAGTGGTGACGTTATGCATCGGAAAATGATCGAAAACTCTCTTATAAGAACACCAAACAGAAGTCATCACTCTTTCCACGTTAATAAGTGAGTCACAGAAAATGTTTCATCGGCCGCCACTGGAATCGAACCCAGGTCCTCCAGTAACGCGCCGGACATGCTACCACTGCGCCACAGCGACCTGGACTTCTCCAGACTCACGTGTTGTTTCAAATTCGAGGCCGCTGTGGTACAGTGGTAGCATGTCCGGCGCGTAACTGGAAGACCTGAGCTCGATTCCCGGTGGCTTCCTATGAGCATTTTTCCATGGCTCACTTATTAACGTGGAAAGAGCGATGACTTCTGTTTGGTGTTTCTGATCCACGTCCAGGGTATGAATTAATTACTTATTCGCCTCCCAGTTATTTGTTCAGTTGCTCTTTTTCATCTTTGGTGAATAATTGTGCTGGGCTCCATGAAGCAGCCTGCCATGTGGTTTGGCAATTAATTCCATGTGAGTCTGGAGAATTCGATGCCGCTGTGGTGCAATGGTAGCATGTCCGGCACGTAACTGGAAGACCTGGGTTCGATTCCAGTGGCGGCCGATGAAAATTTTTCCGTGACTCACTTATTAATGTGGAAAGAGTGAGGACTTCTGTTTGGTGTACTTATAAGACCGTTTTCGATCATTTTCCGATGCATAACGTCACTGAGAAAAACGCTTTGTTAATTCAGCCAAAAAGTTGTTGAATCAACCAAAAAAATTTGCTAATATGCGGTCAACGAAAATGTTAAATTTACAAATATATTATAAAAATGTTGAATTTATAAATGTATTTTGCTGAAAACCATTGTTGATTCAACAAATTTTATTGTTATCATGACAAAATATTTTGTTCATTTAACTAAATGCCTAGGTCGATTTTGGGGGATTTGTTTGGTCCAACAATATATATTGTTATCGTGATAAATCGTTTAGTTGAATTAACAAAATATAGCCAACGAAATAACTTTGTGTTGCCAACAAAACAATTCCGATGGAGTTTAGCTAAAGCAACAAAATAAATCCGCAAAACAGCTCAACAAAACTATTTTGTTGTTTTAAACAAACTTCTTTTCTCAGTGCTTGCCTCTAAGGGCGTAAATGTACATACTATTGAATAGAGGCGTAAATGCACATGCCATAAATTCAAAATATATTTTACCCTATATAATTGTTAAAAAAAAAATTCAAAAAATAATTTTATCTTCCGATACGTTTTACAACGAAGGTCGTTTTGCTTACAGTGTCTGTTTGAAATAATGCATGAAGTCACCGCTAGGGGGCGAAAATGTGTCCTGTATTTTTTCCGAAAACACTACTTTTAAAAATCTGATTTAAAAAAATTATTTTTTGCCGCTTTCGAATGCATTTTGCAATAATTAGTAACAAAATCGCTTGCCACTAGGTGGCGTAAGCGCATATTTCTGCTTTTTAACATGTTTACATCGTATCTTCACCTCCGAAAATCTAACTGATTTTTCTTTTCAGTTAGGCGTCACTCACCACAGAGAAGAAACATACGGGCATTTTTTTAAATCAAAATAATGTTTAATTTTCCCGATGGGAGACGTTAATGTAAATTCATGTAATGATGATGTATCCGCTTCGAAAAGTCCGGTTTAAAAAAAAAAAAATTCTAGTAATTGCGTTTGTCGAGAGAAATATCTTTCATATACTTGCCTAAATTTTTATGATAGAGTTTTACCACTATGATGTACAAGAGGATGTTTACACATTTTTAAAAGGGTTTTCCAACAATATAATTAATGTTTAAAATAAAATTATTTCTTTCTTGAATGTTCTATCTGATAGCCCTTCCTCTGGACTATGAACCTACATCTAGATTTCCAAGATAACAGGGCATTTCTTAAAATTGGTAGTGGTATTTTTTCAGCTGCTTTCCATAGTCCAATCATTGATTTCGGTCTGCTAAAATTGTTTAAAAAAAAAAAAAAAAAGCAGGGAATCAGCCCTCTTTTTATCACTTCGTAGGTACAATAGTCCATTGGTGACCCATCAGGGAACTTTGAAGGAATATAAGCAAAAGATGTAGGCTTGATACCCGCCTTTTTCATTTTTTCAAGAAATTCGGATGTATGACTGGTAACCTCGGCTGTATGACTGATAGATTCGGATGTATGACTGGTAACCTTATCGTGATGGAGTTCTACTCTTTGAAAGCTCTGTGGATAAAGGAATGATATTTCCTCCTTAAATATAGAAGTTAAAACATTATTTCGGTAATAAGTGGAATTGATTTTTACATTCTTTTCAACTTTTCTTAACTTTAATTCCCCATTGTACGAGAAACCAGCAATAATCACGAATCCCTTAATGAAACTTTTTTTGGATTCATAGAACCATGTGTGTAAGTCTTTTCTTTTGCACTAGTAAATCGATCTTTTTTGTTACAGTTATTTAGGTAGATCCATCCTTCATCAATAGTCACAATAGATTTCCATCTGTCTCCGGCTAAGTGATTTTTCATAAAAAGTCCACGCCGTGTTCGGCACTCAACCACGTGCTTAGGCAAAAGGTGGTAAACATTATGGTTTCTTTGGTGTTTTTTTTTATTTTTTCATTTTTTATTTTGTTCAGATTCAAATCTGTATTTATTACCTTGTTTACAGTTGACACAGATATTTTTGACGACTTAGCAATTGTTATTTGGGTCGGTGGGTTTTTTTCTAAGACCAAAGACCTTGCTTTTGAAATAGTCGCAAAAGTACGTACCTTCTTTGGATATTCGTTTGGTGTCCTTTTTCCTGCTAACAGAAATGCTTGACGAGTTTTTCCTCTGTTATTAATAATATTGCTTATTTTACATTTAGAAAATGATATGCAGTAACCTGCATGTCATTTTTACTTATCCGTGTTCTTGACCTATGTGTAAGAACGGTTCGTGTTCTTACATACTTGTATGGGTGTCAGGTCCGTGACTCTGACCCATGTGTAAGAATGGGAAGAATGCATTGAATAAACACTCTTCTTTAAAGAAGTAAATTAAAAAATGCAGTGAAAAGTTCTTCAATAACTCAGTCCACCAGTGCTGACAAACATGGCTTCCTTCAACAAATTATTTATATGTGATAGATAGATAGATAGATAGATAGATAGATAGATAGATAGATAGATAGATAGATAGATAGATAGATAGATAGATAGATAGATAGATAGATAGATAGATAGATAGATAGATAGATAGATAGATAGATAGATTTGGAAGAAAGAAAAATGAAGACGAAAGAAAAAGAAAAAAAGTGAAGAGAAAAAGATGAAGAGAGAGTAGGGAAGGAATAAAAAGAAGTGAAAGGTGACATAGGGATAAAAGAGAAACGGAGAAGCGATAGTAGGAAAACAGAAAAGGGAGAGAGAGATAGAGAGAGAGAAAGATAAAGGAAAACAGAGTAGTGAGAGGCAAGAATGGAAGAGTGAGGAGAAAACAGATATCACGAGAGAAGAGGAGAGTAAGAGAAGGTAGTGAATACAGAACGAAAAGAGGAGACAAAGACCGAGAAAGAACAGAGTTCGAAAGAAAAGAAGGAACAAAGATCGAGAAAGACCACAGTAAGAATAGGAGAGCAAACAAGAGGTAGGAGTGAATGAAGAGAGAAACAGAGAAGAGAAATAACTGACTAAGAGAGAGAATGGCAGAAGAAAGTAGAGAAAGGTAGAGAAAGGGAAGGTGGTACAGACAAAACATAGCGAGAAAGAGAGAGCGCGAGACGGAGGCAAAAAGAGAGACAGGAAAACAAGTAAAATAGCAGGAAGATTAAGAGAAAAAAAGGAAGTAGGAAAAACCGAACGATAAGAGAGAGTGTTAAATATCAATCCTGGAGAAAGACTGAAAGAGAGAGACAACTAAGTTAAAAAACTGAGAAAGAGTGAAGAGAGAGTGACAGAATGAAATAAAACATTCCCCCTCTTAAAGGAACAGGATATAATATAAAGTGAGAATGTATGAGCAAGAGTATGACTGAGATAAAACGAGTATGTCAAAAGCAGGAGGACAGAGAAAGTGAAAAAGTAAGAGAGGAAGAGAGTCGAGCGCGTATCATAAGCAACCCGTCTGGAGAGAAAGATTAGTCCGCTCACACACACACACACACACACACACACACACACACACACACACACAGGTATAAAATCAATAATTCTCCCTTATTCAAAAAGAAGTTGCTGAATTTTCCTGCAATTTATGAGTTTACGCATTATAGAAGAAATAAAACATGCCGCTGACAGGGCAAAGTGGTGAACAAATATCTTTTTCTCAGAAAACTGTGCTGTAATTATTCTGAAAGTTTAGGAGAAGCCTAAGCAAGAGTCAAAAGAGAGCACGAAGCAGTTTTCATATATATCCCATCTCTTTTCAAAAGTCTTATGACATGTGGCTGTGACATGCAGTGCGTATATATGGCGAGCATTCCCCCTTTTCTATTAAAGGCAACATCGATCTTAAACTCATCTTTTCCTCTCAGTTTTGAATCTCTTCTCGGAGGAATATGAATACGCGGATGGCCGTAACTCTCGTCTAGCCCATCGTGGATGTTCCTGAATCTTTGTTATCTCTAAACAATGGCTACAAAAGTGGATGGAACAAGTCGATTCCAGAGGAAAGTCTCTAGAAAGACGGAAGGAAGGATGCGCACCAGAGGAGAAAGATGAAGAAGAGAAAGAAAGCAAAAGGCTGAGCTGGATTTCGAGAAGCAGAATCAGACAGCCTATCCGCACGTCCTACGTCCGAATATTTCCACATTTCAAAAGCAACGAGTGAGCGAAAGGAGCACGAAGAGGGTAAAGAAAATCCCTAAGAGTAGAAAGGAATTGTGTTTAGTTCGCGACCGGAAGCTCGAGCGGAAGGCTCAGTCGACCATGAATCGAACGCCTGGTCGTTGCGGCGCCGGCAGTGCGTTGAAACGCAGAGTAGGGATCGGATTCATCTCAGAGATGAATAAAAATGCGAAAAAGGAAAGAACTTGCTCAGACACTGTGTCCGTCACAGTTTGCTTTACAAAAATGCGTACCTCTTCAGATATTAGATCCTGTTCCCATACAACAGGTTGTGAGAGTCTGTGGGAAAATACCATGATGAACACAAAAAT
Source organism: Macrothele yani (assembly GCA_039090855.1). Lineage (NCBI taxonomy): Eukaryota > Metazoa > Arthropoda > Arachnida > Araneae > Macrothelidae > Macrothele > Macrothele yani. The sequence goes on along the minus strand of CM076991.1, from coordinate 103,304,688 downwards.
GTTTGAACAGAATTCAAATTGTGCGTCTCATATTGATTTTTTTTAAAGTTCTCCCACAATTACACCGCTTTATATTCATATGGGTATCCCATTGGCGCAATAGTCTAAGCGCTGTATAACAAAGTAAATTTCTCCGTCATTTTTGGTCCACGTCGGAGATAGAACCCGAGTCCACTTATTCCGGAACAAGTCGCTCTACCAACTGAGCTACGCAGACGTTCGTTCTTGCTGCTATCTGCCTTTATGACGTGTGCGTCCTGCTGGGCAGGCACGTCACATCTCCCCCCCCTCCCCATCCGAAAGAGGGACGGGGGCATGGCCCACGGGTCAGCCGTGACCATGAATCATTGCAGGCAGCCATCCACTGTAGAACGTGCACCTGAGAACTCCCAGTCAATCTGGTGTGTGGAATGCAGCGTCACACACATTTATTTTTCGAAGCGCTGGGGAAGGGATTCTCTTATTTTTCCTATCTCGCGGTGTGGAAAGAACATCACACCATTGCGACATCTTGAACGGCCGGGTCATCCGGAAAGTTCGGGTGCCATTATAACGAAGCAGATTTCTCCGTCATTTCTGTTCACGCCGTAGCTTGAACCCAGGTCCCCTCATTCCGGAATAAGTCGCTCTACCAATTGAGCTACGCGGACGCTCGTTATCGCTGCTATCTGCCTTTATGCCGTGGGCGTCCTGCTGGGCAGGCACGTCACAGCTGGCTTGTGACCATTCGTACGTGAAGAGTCCGGTTTCGAATCTCTGTGAGGCATGGATGTTGTGTTTGTCTTCCGGCGCTGGCTCTCTCCCTTCACCAGAACTGGTGGCCCTAAATTAGGGAGACGACCGCTTATAGCCCAATGAACGGTCGTTAAATCTTCAACCAAAAAGATTTTTTTTTTGGTCATTTTACCTACGAGAGAAGACAGCAGAAAGGAAGAGAAGAAAACTCTATGGGGAAATACAGGAGCACTAACTTCCTCGATTGTGTGTAATGATAGGACACAACAAGAAAACTAACACCGATTTCTCAAGTGTAACGAGCATGCTTTTTGAATTCTTTCAAAACAAAAAATAATTTCTCAAAGATTTTCATAAAAAGAAATAATAGCTCAAAGAGCATAGTGCATTTACATCCTCTAAACGTAAAATGTAACACTATTTATAATTCACAGTGTGAGAAGCGTTCTTCTTAGTAAATAGAACTATTTGCAACAAAATTAAATTTAACAAAAAAAAAAAAAAAAAAAAAAAAGATCAGCTGGATTTCAACAACATTTGCAAATAGAAATAGCTATTTACCCCTACTAGCAACAAAAATGTGTGTTAATCTCAAATAACATGTTTCTCAATGCGAAAGATATCCGAGACATTTTTTTTTTCTTTTTTTTTTTTGAAAATCGAACTATTAGAAGAAAAGATATGGAGGAAGGCGAGAAGTAACTCTATTCTCCTAAGGGAGAAAACATTGTAATATTGGAGGGGTAAAATTGGCGCAAAATTTTATTTCAAGTGAAAGGTGTCCTACTAAGAAAAGATGTTTCCAAGGTACCTCATTTTTTTAAAATTGGAAATAATCTTTCAAGCAGAAACAGAAGCCTCCAAGAGTGAGAACTGTCAATTACGAAAACATTAATTTTGCGCAAAACATTTTTCATAGAAAAAGCTATCGGGGTGATAAAGAAATATTTTAAATACGACTTCTAAAAGCAGAGATGGCAAATATATATAGATATATACTCATACACCATAGAACTCGCAGAGCGTTTGGCTTGACGTTCTATGGCGATGATTTGAGCGTTTTTCCCGGCATTCCATTTGTCCTGATGATGCCGAGCCAAATGCTCTGAGAAACTATAGTCGATGTTAATAAAGCATTTAATTGTGAATAAACGTTGGTAATTTATTCTATCTCAACATCACAAGTGTGTAGTCTTAAATACGTCTATGCCATTTAGCTGGAAAACTGCGCATTATTTAAAGATAACAATATTCGCAGTATTTACCATAAAAATTGTCATAAGCTACATAACGAATTTTTTAATAAGATATCTAAAATCGGAGATACAGTTGCAAACAGAAATACACACTAACGCCGTCTGGTGTCAAAACTGTATCCATGCAAAATCCAAGAATATACTGTACTCAACATATTCCACGGACAGAACGGTATCCTGTATTAACAGAATTTTTCAAATTGTACTTTTGACAGCAGAGATATCGAGAAAATAGATTTACGTCCCAATTAAACAAGATTCCTGCAAGAAATGTTCCCGTAGTGAGTGGTATGCGACTGCAAAGGGAATTTTTTAAATCAAGTACTTAAAAGTACAGATACGGCGGAAAATATATTGCAAACAGAAATATACGCTTTTAGATTCTACTCGCAAAATTGTGCCTTAAGAAAAATTTACAATTACTTGACAAAGACAGTATTTTTCGAATCGGTCTGTTAGAAGAGAGCTAAGGAGAAAAATAGGATACATTTTTACCGCCCTGGCGAAAACACTCTTTATTATTATGAGCACGAAATATGCACGAAACACTTTTCGTCCTAAACTGCATGAGACAGCAAGCGATTTTTTTGAAACCATTTTTAGGAGCGTAAATACTGTAGCACATAAATCGAAAACAGAAAAATGCATTTTCGCTCCCTAGTGGCAAAATTTTGCGCATCAAAATATTTGAAGTCATATATAATACATTCTACATCAGTAATGCTATCCGGCATAAAAAGAAACTTTCAAATTGTGTTTTTAAAAGCAGATATATCGGAGGAAACGCAACAAGCGTTTAAGCCCCCGGAAGAAAAACTGCGCATTATTCGGAAACGATACTGTGCACAAAATGGCCTTCGTTCCACATGATACTAAAGGAGAAAGGAATTGTTTCAACCTGATTCTTTGAAGCAATGACATGGAATTAATTTGCATCTCAATGAATTTTGCAAAAGTTAAGTTCCAGCCGAGATTCCTTAACGTCACCACTAATAGTGCAAACACAAAATATTCTAGGTATGTTTTCCAGGTGTAAATATATAGATTTTCCCTCTATACTTTTGTGAAAAAATTTTAGCTGTTTACTATTCGATTCGAACGAAATTTCACATTTAAGAGTTTTTCAATGTGATGAACTGGACGCACTCAAAACCTAATACATGTTCTATGAAAAAGTTCGGAGAGAGAGCGAGGGCGGGAGGGCGGGGGGGGGGGGGATAGAGAGAGAAGAAAGAAGCCCAATCCTTCACCTCTCTCTTTCTCTCTCTCATCTGGTATATAATACACAAATTAAAGTTGCTATGTCAACACTTAACGCTTTCAGACATTCAGAAAGTCCGGTTAGGTTAAGGAAATATTTGTACAAATAAGTATCTACTCTTTCTCGGACAAGGAAGACAGACAGATAGAAACAATGAGAACATCTAAAGAGAAAGATAGAAAGAAGGAGAGAGAGAGATAGAAAGAGAAGGAGAGATAGAGATAGAAAGAGAAAGACAGATGAGATAGAAAAAGAAAGACAGATAGAGATAGAAAGAGAAAATAAAGGAGCCCAATCTCTCTCCACTTCCTCTCTTTTTCAGTTATTTTTGATTTTTAGCACGTCTTTTGTAGAAAAAGATCGTGCTTATGTCCGTCCGTCTGTACCCACGCTATCTCTGCCATATATTTGCTTCTAAATATCCGATTGAAAAAATCCTTTTTTCTTTCGATTCCATTTATGTCGAAGAGTATTTTAGGTATAGTTACTTTTTCAAATAATGCATAGATTTTCCGCTATGGGGCGTAAAATTAAATTACATTTTTCCCGATAACTCTTCTTCTAAAACTCCGATTTGAAAAATGTTTGCTTCAGCGGATGCACCTCGTGATGGAAAATATTTTGCATATAATTTCAAATTTTTGGTAAAGAATACTTTAGCCACCAGGGGGCTAAAGTATTCTTACCAAAAATTTGCTTATGATGTATTTGCCATAAATTCTGAGCTTCTAAAATATCGATTGAAAAATTTCTCTCATGGACTGATGCCACTCACATCGATAAACCTTTTTGGAATATTTTCTTAAAATGTTCCACAGTTTCTCCGCCAGGGGGCGTAGATGCATATTTTATTTTTGTCAATATCTCTACTTCTAGCAGTTCGATTTGAAAAATTCCTTCTTTGTTGGATAGTGTTTTCCGTGTGACATGTTTTTCATATAACTTCAAAATTTTCAAGTAATTCATAGACTTTCCGCTAGGGGGCGCAGGGGTAAATTGTGTTTCCTCCTATATCTCAGCTTCTAAATCTCCGATTTGAAAAATTCTCTCTGCACCGGATACAGCTCCTGATGGGAAATCGTTTGCACATAATTTCTAATTTTTGTAAAAAAAATAGTTTGGCCGCCAGGGGGCGTAAACCTTAATTTCCGCTTCTGATGTGTTCGCAGCAAAATATGAGCTTCTAAATTCTTGATTGAAAAAAACGGCGTTTGTAGACCGATACGACTCATGTCGACAAACGTTTTAGGAACATTTTCTTTTTGAAATAATGCATGGTTTCCACCCTAGGGGGCGTAGAGGTATATCTTATTTTTGTCAATATCTCTACTTCTAGGAGACCGATTTCAAAAATTCCTTCTTTGTTGGATGGTGTTTCCAAAGCGAAATTGTTTTCCTCTAAATTCAAAATTTTCAAGTAATTCATAGACTTTCCGCTAGGGGGCACAAAGGTAAATTGCGTTTTCTGCGTTATTTCTGCTTCTAAAACTTGGATTTGAAAAATTCTTCCTGTATCGCATACAAGACCTGATAGAAAATATTTTTCACATAATTTCTAATGTTTGGTAAAGAATGGTTTGGCCACCAGGTGGCATACGTGATAATTTCTGCTTCTGATGTATTTGAGGCAAAATCTGGGCTCCTGAAAACTCGACTAATTTTTTTCTTTCTTGGACCGATACCGCTCATATGGAAAAACCTTTTGGAATACTTTCTTCCTGAAATAATGCATGGTTTTTCCACCAGGGGACGTAAAGTCACATCTTATTTTTGCCGGTATCTCTGTTTCTAAGAGTCCGATTTGAAAAATTATTTCTATGTTGGAGAGCGGTTCCGGTGTGAAATGTTTCTCATATAAGTTCATGTTTTTCTTAACGCACAAGTCTGCAACCATGGGGCGTAAGCTCACGATTCCGGTTACAGCAATGTCTGAAGAATTAAAAACCCAATTGAAAAACTTCTTTCTTCCGTCAGATACTATTGTTTTTCATACCGGTTCCATTGACTTTGAATAGCTTTGATAAATTTAATTTGCGTCAGAGCGGATTCAAAAGACGTGCTTATTACCCCCGAAAATTCGGTGTCATCTTTCTTGTTCTATTTTCTTGTCGTTCCTGTGTCCTGTTCCTTTCTTGCCTTCTTTCTGGTTCAATTTTTTTCTTAGGAAAAGGAAGGCGCATTACACACACACACACACACACACCTTTTCTTTCTTCTGCCCGTACATTTTCTTCTTCTCTTCTCATTTCAACTCTCCCTCTTCCTTTTGCTCTATTAAACTGTACCTTATGTTCAAGTAAGAGAAAGGGAGAGAGTGGAAGAGTAAAAGGCTATCGAAAACGAGGAGCATAGGCAGTAAGGAAAAGAAAAAGAAGAAAGCGGAAAATGAGAAAGAAAACAACAATACATGCATCGGTATTCGAGTATTGGAAACACCAATATATGCGCCTGTATTCGAATATTGAACCTAATTTTTTTAACATTTTCCTTACTAAGCGTTTGGTATACAGCATTTGTTATTTTGTAAGTCGAGCTCTATGTGCACACTTTGTAAAAATCTCATATGACAAACTTACAACTCAGGGCTGCGTATTAAAAGGAAAGTGCCTTTAATAGTTGATGATAACTCGAGTAACTCGTACTGAGCCTTTTATAATGTTGACACAATGTCGATTAAATCAAAAACATTAGTAACTTTAATTTCAAGAGTATCTCTGTGCGAATCTGAGAATGCCTGAAATGAAGTGTTAGTTGAAAATGGCTGTATGACTTCGAAGTTTAGACCTGCTGAAGAATAATGGAATGGTCTAGCTAATGTCATATAAAATTTCGAGTCCTCAGTCTCCCTCTCTCTCTCTCTCTCTCTCTCTCTCTCTCTCTCTCTCTCTCTCTCTCTCTCTCTCTCTCTCATTAGCTGTTCATTTTGTTCCTATCTGTCTGTCTTTCTTGTCAACTGCTCTGCAAAAAATGCAGTAAAAATGTTGTAATACAAATATGACTCTTTTGGAGAAAAAAGTACAAAATGCGTTATGAATATGTTATTTAAAAAAAAACTTGAAGAATGCCACGCAAGGAACATGCTCGGTGTATCGATATTTTGCATTGGTATCAAAAAAATGCCGTGAGCGTAATAAAGATTTAAGTGACCATAAACAGAGTAAACTATATTAAGTTTTAGAGCCGTGTTCTCAAGTAAAACTACGAGATGACGGAAGACATTAAGTTCAACATAAAGTCGAATTTTAGAATTCTAAATATGATACGTATAAAAATATACGTTATCCCAAGAGAAGGGACAAAATTTTGGCCTGCCATAAAGCTTATATTACTGCAGTTTCAACTAAGAGAAAGTTATGCACAACAGTTTGATAATAGTAGATTTTAAGGGGGAGAATTTCATGGAAGACACGCAAATAAACAGGGTTTGATGTATTAGATATAACTCAGCTTTCTGGTTGTTTAAGACTGATCTGATTACAAGCGTTCGACGAATTACCGAGCAAAAATGAAGATATAATTTTTCCTGTTTTCTCTTTCCATACATCAGTTCGCTAAATAACCTGTGTTTATTTAAATGTGCTGAGTAATCTCCTACAACTTTACGTTACTTCACATCAAAAGCGGTTACAAAAGATCTCCAAAAATGTGCATAAAGTGCACATCCCTACAAAAGATAACCGACCTAGCATTAAGAAGAGATCGTTCATAGAAATTTAATTTGCAGTTTTGCTTGGCATCGTTTCAACCATTTCACGAATATCCTGTTCGTGAAATGGTTGAAACATGTCTGTGTCCTGTTATAAACTGTCTGGAACACAGATATCACTGTGTCCCAGACAATAACTGTCTGTAGGTATGGGAGCTGACATATCGAATTCTTTTGTTATCAATATATAAACGTTTATAATTCTTTTGCTATCAATATATAAACGTTTATAATTCTTTTGCTATCAATATATAAACGTTTCTATTTCTTACTAGGTACCAAACATTGGACGGTAGCTGACATATCGAATAACTGTCAGAAATCGTTCTTCTTCATGACAACGCCCGCCCCAACAGTGACACAGATATCACTGTGTCCCAAACAATAACTGTCTGGGACGCAGTGATATCTGTACTCACTGCAGCGAATTCAAAAGTTCGAATATCATGTTTGTAAAATGGTTGAAAAAAATCCGCAGAAATTTGTTAGCCACTGAAGGTATGATGATAAGTCATGAATAGTTCTGGGCAATCATCAGAGGTATGTGATCTAACGTAATCTTGCTGAAACAATAAGCCAACCATCAGTGCGATTAAAGGGGGTCCAAAGGGACGGTAAGTCTACAACGTACCTTCCCTTTGAACTGTGGCTCCCGCGACTATATGTTGAAGATGTACCATTGCGGGACCAGGGAGTCCTGAATGCGTACCAGAGACGATCTGCTATGGTAACTCATAGCACTTCAGATCTTAACATCTGCTTCACAGGCATGATGTTTTTGGCGATTATTTGCCATCCTGGTAGCGCAGTGGTCTTAGCGATGGCTTCCGCTCATTCGTCCGAGCTGGGTCAGGGTTTTAATCCCAGTGAGACATGGATGTTGTGTTTGTCTTACGGCACCGGGTTTCTCCCTTCCCAGGAACCAGTGGTCCTAAATTAGGTACGGGAGACTGCTTATAGCCCATTCAGTTGCTCATGCTGGTTGTTAAACCCCGAAATAAGAAAAAATCCTATTGCGATCGAGAAAGGCGCGAACAACGCACCGCAGTTGAAAGACAAGATGTTAACTTCTGGAATGCCAAACATGCCAGAAAAAAAAGACAAAAATGAAGTGCAGTTTCAAGAAATTCTAAAATTGGACGTTTTCGTGATCGTCGTGCTAATAATATGACGCCGGAACATATTGAAGTTGAATCTCAACGCATGACAAGTGTACATATTGCAGAGGCACAAAATACGACCCAAAAACAAAGGAAAAAACGCTGCGCTCGAGAGGTTCAGAGGACATTACCGAACCGACAACAAAAAAAATACTACACGTCATGTGTCTTTAAACCATATAGACGATGAAAGACTGTAGCGAGACACCCATGTGGCACTCTTGAGCAAATTTGTGAATTTTGTAAAGCCAAAAACTTTGCCGGAGAAAGACCTTCAGATGGTAAATTTTCCAAATGTTGCTCAAAAGGAGCAGTAAAATTAGATCCTATTCGCACTTCCCCATTAATTGAACAACTTATGAAATCAGCATGAGCATTCAAAAAACTGTATGGTTAAAATACGGTCGATTAACAGTTCTCTTGCATTCGCATTGATGGGAGCACAAATGGCTTCTCCGCCAGGTTATGGACCTTATTGTTTTAGAATAAATGGATCAATCTATCATCGTGCAGGAGCATTGCATCATGATATTGGTGAACAGCGGAAATACGCGCAATTGTACATATTGGATCTTGTGAGGCTGCTGCCCAAAGAGTGCAAATGCAAGAACATAGTGGTGGCAATAAAGATCTGTTACAAACACTAAATACATTCATGACAGAAAATAATCCGTTTGTAGAAGCATGTAAAATGCTTTATGAAGTCGAGCAAGAGAGTATTCAAGATGCTCAAATGAATAATGCTGTTCCTTCTGATGTATCAATGGCTATTATTCAAGATCGTAGAAATTATCAAAGGCGTTATAACGCTCCAAGATATAATGAGGTTGCTATTATATTATAGACCATACTTAAGCTCTGATTCAATTGATGCCGACGGCGAAGAAAACATTGAACGGTATTATTATCCTATAGAGATTTTAAATGATCAAACTCCATCAGAAATGCCACTTCACAGACTGACGTTGAAGATTGAAGCTATTATCATGCTCCTGAGAAACCTTAATACACAACGAGGTTTATGCAATGGAACAAGACTGATAATTAAAGAACTAAAACCCAATTTGGTCATTGCAGAAGTGCGCACAGGTTCAGCATGTGGTAAAACTGTTTTTATTCCGCGAATTGACCTCGCACCTACTGTTATATACTTCCCATTCACATTAAGACGACGACAATTTCCTGTAAAACTCGCCTTTGCTATTACCATCAATAAGTCTCAATGTCAAACACTGGAGAAAGTAGGTATCTACCTTCCTAAACCAGTGTTTAGCCGTGGACTACTTTATTTCGCATTGTAAAGGGTTCGACAGGTGTCACAGTTAAAGTAGTCCATGGGCTAGAACAAGGAAAATTACTCCCAGATACCGAAAAAATATTTACAAAAAATATCGTGTACAAAGATATTTTCCAACGTCGTTAATAAACGCTCAAATAAGAATAAATTATTTCTAGAACCCGTTGTATTCTTATCTCAACGGGCTTTACAGCTAGTGAGTGTATAATTCGTTTCTGAGTCGTATAACTTCAGTGTCACGAAATCTATATCAGAAAATATGTTGTGATGAATTTTTTATCCTTAAACGTTAGGCAGTATTACAAAATATGGATACACAGTCTACATGTGGAGCCACAAACCTACTAAAACGCGCTAAATTATAAAATGCTGTGAAGTGTGTGAGCAAATTAAACACCCATGTAAAGAGCTGTTCACTTCCCAAGAAAGAAAATCACCTTTCTGTTCAAGTTCTTGCAGGCTTTACAATAATAAAAATGAAAATATATTAGCATAAGCTTCAGAGGAAGGGAAAATGTCAGCCTGTCATTTAATATTTAGTGAATTTGGAGGTACCTTTTCAAAAATAATGAACTCAAAAGCAGTTTATCGAACTCTCAATGTCAAACACGGGAGAAGTCATGAGCTTTTCCTTCTAAAAAAAACCTGCTTAAATAGCCCAAAAGTTAATTTTAAGAGCATTTCGGGAAGATCGAATTTGCCTAAGCGGCTTTGTCTTAAAAGATAATTCCTCCTAAATGAATGCAACGAAAAATCTTTCTTCCTGGAATTGCAACAGTTTAATTGGCAGTCTTTGACATTTACATAAAGAGAACGAAGGGAAAATTCTGCGACGGTAACAGTTTATTTCACAATCAAGTGAATGAGAAAAAGGATTTTCCTCAATCGCTGGAGTTTTCATAGTTCAAAAGATTTAAGGGACAAAAATATCTCAATGACACGACTTCAGAACAAAAAGAAAACCAATAAATCAATTCCTGAATCGATTTTTACTATGCATCAAAGAAACGGACGACTAGGCGCGGATACTCTTTTCTTAATATTTGGATGTTACTAATTGGTTTTAATGAAATATTGATTGTTCGATTTAATTTTGTATAATGTTCAGTGTTAAAATTTATAAATAAAAAGTTCAAAAACTTTATTCATTTATTGCATGTGTTTACATATCACAAATGTAGCGATTCCCAAAGTAAGTCAAAAGTTCTTCCCATTCAGGTAAAAAAGTTTAAAAATCCCAGAAGGCCATACTCACTCATCTCACTCTACAAAGTACAGGCCATTATTTTCTATACCATCAGGTGTCAAAAAAAAAAAAAAAAAAAAAAAAAAAAGGGGGGGGAAGTCTCAACTATTTTCATTGCATGCCACCACACCCATGCAGTAAATGGTATCGTCCGCAAACGACGTACACTGAAGAGCAATTGAATTAGAGACAGCTGGCGTTATGCATATGAGGCGCTGTGGGCGGCCCTGTAAACGGAAACGACATGACGTGTGCAGTTATCCGACAATATAATGAGTGATGTGACGGGAATCAGTAAGAATTGGACGCAGTATGGGTAAGACGAAGGATCTAAACGCATTTGATCGTGGGCAAATTGTCGGGGCCCGACGAATGGGTCACTCCATCTCGGAAGTCGTGCAGGCACTGGGATTTTCACGAGCTACTGTGTCACGGGTGCAGCGTGAGTACATCGATTCCGGTAAAAACATCTTTGCAACGGCCAACTGCCGTAGACAACATCGCGTGGATGAGCTGGGTCATCGTCGGCTAGCTCGCATTGTAACAGCGGATAGACGGGCCACAGTGCAAGAAATCACTCGGCAATTTAATGCTGGTTCACAAAAACGTGTAAGCAGCCACACCATCCAAAACCATCTCCTTGCTATGGGGTACAGAAGCCATCGTCCCACGAGGGTACCGCTGCTGACCGCACATCACAGGGTGCAAAGATTAGCATGGGAACGGGAACATCGCCACTGGACCCTAGACATGTGGGAAAATGTTGCCTGGACTGATGAGTCGAGATTCACTTTGGTACATGCGGATGGCAGGATACGAGTACGGCGCAAACCAAATGAAGCGATGGATCCTTTTTGCCAGCATGGTACTCTTCAAGCTGGTGGGGGTGGCATTCTCGTCTGGGGACTGTTTACGTGAATTGAAATGGGACCCCTGGTACGTACGACATCGTCCCTCACAGGTCAACGTTACCGGAATATCCTGGACAACCATTTGCTCCCGTTTGTGCGTCTTCAACATCCCACTGGGGACCTCATCCTGCAAAAAGACAATGCAACGTGCCATCGCTCCCGAATTGTATCCGAATGATTGGATGGACACTCCACCGACGTGACCTCGCTTCCTTGGCCAGCTAGGTCACCTGACCTCAATCCCATCGAGCACATCTGAGATGCCATTGAGGGAGATGTTCGAGGCCATGACCTCCCTCCATCAAATCTTCGTGAACTGTGGGAGCTTGTTCAGAGGTCGTGGATCCGTATGGCTTCCCAACGCTTCCGTTGTATTGTTGAGTCCTTGCCGATACGAATCGCCGCCGTCATCAGGACGAAAGGTGGTGCTACACGTTATTAGATAGGTATCTCTAATTCAATTGCTCTTCAGTGTATATAGGAAGATATCTCCGCAAGCTCAAATAGTAGCATTCTAGTTCAGATGGCAGCTTATCAGGATTTAAGCGATTTCGAACGTGGCGTGGGGCCGCTGGTGGCATAGTGGTCAACGTTCGTGATTGCCACGGAGAAAACCTCGGGTTCTTTCCCAAGCAGGTACAAACGCTCGAAACATTAAATATGCGCCGTTCGTCGGATGGGCACGTCAAGCCATCGGCCCTCGGGTACGTCACCCCTTTAATAAATAAGGGCGTCTTCCTCCCCCTTTCTACCTCGCTTTCGAGTCAGTCTCCTATCAGGCACTCTATTCCACAAGATGACTGGAAACGTGTAGCCTGATCCGACGATACAAGGCTGTGCGCCTCGCCTGGGATCGGGAACACCGCCATTGGACACAAGATGACTAAAAACGTGTCGCCTGGTCCGACGAATTGCGGTACCAACTGTTTTCAGCAGATGGTCCTACCCGTTTTTTTTTTTTAAGTTCAATCGTATCGTGACATGCTCAAATATAAGTAACCATACGTACTTACAAATAACTGCGTCAATAAACATAAATGTAATCTCGTATTACTTCATTTTAGATATTATAGATTTAAAGAGATATTGTTTAATAAATGTGTAAAGTAACACACATAAATAATTAGTAGATCAAAGTTACTGATCACAAGTAATTTAATTAGGCATAAAGTATCTTTGTGTACGTTTTTACATTAACTATAACTTGTGTCAATCTCAAAAATAACATATTGTCGCTTCATCACTATATTTGTCAAAAATGTGTGCTATCCATTTGCCCAGCATGTGATAACGAGTATATCATTATACCAGATGTGCCATCGAATAATATACTTCCAGTTGATTCTATGAATAAATGAGTATGTATGGAGTACACGTATTCCAAATTTGAAATCGAGCCACGGATGGCTTAGTGATTAGAGATTCAGACTACTGATGGAGGGACCCCCAGGTTCAAACCTAGCCTAATAGGCTTGAACCTGGGGGCTCTCCGTGGTGGCGTGAAATTTTAACAATCGCTGAATATCCGCCGTGCATCGGACGAGCACGTTAAGTGACGGACCCCGGTTAAGTATCCCCCGGTTAAAGTTCATAAGCCCCCCCTAATTTATCTCTGCCTTCTATGTGCAAAATCGTACGCTTGTGCGGTGGCACGATCTAGTGTGCTCTCTCTCTCTTACAAACTATTATCAGAATCGCTAGATTAGCTCTAACTTCCTTTAGTTTCTGTGCCCCGCCCGGTAGGGCACATACACTGAATGAAGTTAGAGCACATATATTTGAAATATATGGATTTTTTTAGTACATATATTTCAAATTAAAAATACCAGATATACTCACATCTGATTCCCTATATCTACTCAAAAATGAGTACGCGTCTTTTCCAAAACTGAGACAGACGTACTGGGAGCTATTATAAGCCCAGAATGTACTCAAAAGCGGGTATATTTTGCTTACTTCTAAGTACCAATTTTTAACAGTGTAGAAGAGATAGTGCAGGCCGGCCGTGGTTCTGTTGTGGTGTGGGGTGCTTTGAGCTGGCCAGTATTAGGACTCCTCATACGTCTGCAGGCTGTTCTCCCCGGTAGAGGCTACGCAACCATCCTTGCGGATCATTTGCACCCATTCATGTCACGCAACCACTCCGACGGGCGTGTCCTCTTTGAACACAACAATGCGCCACCGCACACGTTGCATGCAGCAAAAATCAGGATTTACGGTAGAACAAGGGAAAATTTAGAGTAAAAAGTAGTAATATTGATTTTTTTTTTTAACGTGGGTTTAACGACCTTAGTGAGTCAGTCGTAATTTATGGTCACAAGTTCCAACAAGAAAGATTACACCGAATTTTCGGGTGTAATACGCACGTCTTTTGAATCCGTTCTGACGCAAATTAAATTTATCAAAGCTATTCAAAGTCAATGGAACCGGTATGGAAAACAATAGTATCTGACGGAAAGAAAGAAGTTTTTCAATCGGGTTTTTAATTCCTCAGATATTGCTAACGGAATCGTGAGCTTACGCCCCATGGTTGCAGACTTGTGCGTTAAGAAAAACATGAATTTATATGAGAAACATTTCACACCCGAAACGCTCTCCAACATAGAAATAATTTTTCAAATCGCACACTCAGAAACAGAGATATCGACAAAAATAAGATGTGACTTCAAGTTCCCTGGTTGGGAAACCATGCATTATTTTAGGAAGAAAGTATTCCAAAAAGGTTTTTCCATATGAGCGGTATCATCAGTCCAAGAAAAAAAAATTTACTCGAGTTTTCAGGAGCCCAGATTTTGCTACAAATACATCAGAAGCAGAAATTAACACTTATGCCCCCTGGTGGCCAAACCATTCTTTACCAAATATTAGAAATTATGTGAAAAATATTTTCCATCAAGTCTTGTATGCGATATAGGAAGAAATTTTCAAATCGGAGTTTTAGAAGCAGAAATAACGCAGAAAACGCAATTTACCTTGGTGCCCCCTAGCGGAAAGTCTATGATTTACTGGAAATGTTTGAATTTATAGGGAAAACATTTCGCATTGGAAACATCATCCAACAAAGAAGGAATTTTTCAAATCGGTCTCCTAGAAGTAGAGATATTGACAAAAATAAGATATACGTCTACGTCCCCTGGCGTAGAAACTATGCATTATTTCAAGAAAAAAATGTTCTTAAAATGTTTGTCGACATGAGTAGTATCGGTCTACAAACGACGTTTTTTTTCAGTCGAGATTTTGGAAGCTCATATTTTGCTGCAAATACATCAGAAGCGGAAATTAAGACTTACGCCACCTGGTGGCCAAACTATTTTTTACAAAAATTATGAATCATGTGCAAAGGATTTCCCATCAAGAGCTGTATCCGGTACAGAAAGAGTTTTTCATATAGGAGATTTAGAAGCAGAGATGTAAGTGGGACAGCAATTTACCTTTACGCCCCCAGCGGAAAATCTATGAACGACTTGAAAATTTTGAAATGATATGAAAAACATGTCATGCTAGAAACACTATCCAACAAAGAAGGAATATTTGAAATCGGACTCCTAGAAGTAGAGATATTGACAAAAATTAGATATACATCTACGCCCCTTGGGGGAGAAACCATGCATTATTTTAAGAAGAAAATGTTTCTAAAAGGTTTGTCGACATGAGTACCATCGGTCTACAAACGACGTTTTTTTCAATCGAGAATTTAAAAGCTCATATTTTGCGGCAAATACATCAGAACCGGAAATTCAGGTTTACGCCCCCTAGCGGCCAAACTATTTTTTACAAAAATTATAAATTATGTACAAACGATTTCCCATCAGGAGCTGTATCCGGTGCAGAAAGAATTTTTCAAATCGGAGGTTCAGAAGCAGAGATATAGGGGGAAACCCAATTTAACTTTACGCCCCCTAGCGGAAAATCTATGAATTACTTGAAAATTTTGAAATTATATGAAAAACGTGTCACACTGAAAACACTATCCAACAAAGAAGAAATTTTTCAAATGGGACTCCTAGAAGTAGAGATATTGACAAAAATAAAATATACATCTACGCCCCCTAGCAGAGAAACAGTGGAATATTTTAAGAAGAAAATATTTCCAAAAGGTTTATCAATGTGAGTGACATCAGTCCACGAAAGATTTTTTTCAATCGATATTTTAGAAGCTCCGATTTTAGGGCAAATACATCAGAAACAAAAATTAACTCTTACGCCCCCTAGTGGCTAAAGTATTTTAAATTTGAAATTACATGCAAAAGATTTCCTATCACGAGGTGCATCCGCTGAAGCAAAGATTTTTCAAATCAGAGTTTTAGAAGAATTATCGGGGAAAATGTAATTTACTTTTACGACCCCTTGCGGAAAATCTATGCGTAATTTGAAAAAGTAGCTTTATCTAAAATACTCTTCGACAAAAATGGAATCGAAAGATAAAAGAATTTTTTCAATCGGACGTTTAGAAGCAAATATGTGGAATAAAACGTATTTTTGAATTCGACATCATCTGCATTTACGCCCTCTTACGGCGAAATTATTCATCGTAGAAAAAAAAACGAAATAAAGGATCGTCATTCGCATATTTCAAGCTTCCGAATGCAGAAATAATTTTTCAAATCGGACTAATTAATAGTTGCAGAGATAGCGTGGGTACAGACGGACGGACGGACAAACCGGTAACATAAGCACGATCTTTTTTACAAAAGACTTGCTAAAAAAGGGAGAGAGCCAGTGCCGTAAGTCAAACACAACATCCATGTCTCAACTGGATCCGAACCTGGACCTATCTCGGGCGAATGGTCAAAAGCCAACGCTTAGTCTACTGCGCCACCGGGGCGGCATATTGCATGTTCGCATTTAATGTTAGAACACAACATACATACGTGTAGCATTGAAAAGCATGAAAGCCGGAGGAATTAAAAATATGATACAGTCGAAACTCGTTCTAACGAAATGCTAGTGGGACAGAAAAAAATTCGTAATAACGTATTTTCATTAAAACGTTATTACGAAATTTTAGTTAAGAAGTTAGTACGTACAACAGAAGTTTTCATTATGCATGAGATTGAAGCTCTGTAATGACGAAATAGTGCTCATAGAAACAATCAAAGGTAACTTATTTGTGATGAAAAGTTTTTGCTAAAGTGTTAATGAAATATACACTGAGTGGCCACTTTATTATGACCACCCCCTCAGTACTTCGTTGGGACACATTTTGTCTTTATTACTGCGTCGATTCTTCGTGGCATGGACTCCACGAGATGTTGATAGGTGGTTTGTGGAATCTGAGACCATGCTTGATGAATAGCACTTTCCAGGAGCGTGTGATTGCAGGGTTGTCGATCCAGGTGTCTGATGGCTCGTTCAACTTCATCACACAAATTCACAATTTGATTGAGATCTGGAGATTGTGGGGGCCACCTAAGCAAAGTAAACTCACCGGCATGTTCCTGAAACCAAATCTGTACAATGCGAGCACTATGGCAGAACGCATTATCTTGTTGAAAGTAGCCATCGCCATTGGGATAAACCATCCACATGACAGGATGCACTTGGCCCGCAACGATGTTTAGATATGATGCGCCAGTCAGACGTTGATCAACACAAATTAAAGGGCCCAAAGCATGCCAGGAAAACATTCCCCAAACCATAATGTTGCCTCCACCAGTTTGAAGGGTTGTAGCAATGTATTTGGGGTCCATGCTTTCGTGCTGTTTCCGCCAAATTCTCACTCTGCAATCGGCATGGTGCAACTGAAAACGTTATTCATCGGACCACATAATTTGTTTCCAATTATCGACTGTCCAATCCTTGAGCTCTTGTGCAAACTGGAGACGTTTTCTCTTGTTAACTGCAAACAGCAAAGGTGTTCGAACAGGCCTTCGGCTGCCATATCCCATCCGATGCAATGTACGGCGAACAGTGCGTGCAGAGATCATTTGAAGGGATCCTTGATTAAGATGATCTGTAATTTGCTGCACTGTTGCCCTTCTGTTGTCTGTTACTAGTCTGGACACTCTCCGTTCCGCCAGAGCAGTCACTAGTCGATGACGACCACACGTTGCACGTAGAGACCCAGTTTTTTGGCTGACAGTCCAGTCTTTAAACACTTTAACAACAGCTGCTCTGGAACATTTCACGAATGCGGCGGTTTCGGTTATACTCGCTCCATGGCTCCGAGCTCCTACAATCATCCCACGTTGAAAGTCCGTCAAATCGCATTTTTTATCCATCTCGTCACCCAAAAATCACTGCTACTACTGTCGCAAGCACTAAGCTTTCCCTTTGTATACTAGCCTCGCCTTCTGGCGGCAACAGCGTGCAGACATAGCTCATTTGCTTAAAACTGTCAGGTTGTCATAATAAAGCGGCCACTCAGTGTATAAGCTTCAATTAATTTATAAGTATGAAATTACGTCCTGTATGTACTTTTACTTACCTACATACTGTATTTATTTTTTATTCCCCCATATTAAGAATTTATCTCTTTTATACATCTTAATAAAATATTGTCATATTCTTCAAGAAATAATGTACGTACATACTGGTATTGCATATATATTTTTGATTTTAAAGTAGTGTAATTAAAGCAATTTATTTAGTTCCATTTTGACGCAAAGCATATTTATACACGACAAACTGTGAAACAGTTCAAACATACCTGTTGGGTTTTGAAGTACGACGTGAGTTTTCATTTACCATGGCGTCTTTAGTTATAACTGTATTCATAACATTTAGATAGCTCCTACTTTTTTTCAGTATGAAGTCCTCGGTTCTGTAAATAGCATTCAACTTTCTCTAAACATTTAATTGCGTTTACTGGAGGAACATCTTCATTGAGTTAATAAACATTTTCTTCAGAGTCTTTTGGCGAAACGTGTTGTCACTTTTATTCTTCATTTGCGTTCCATCATAGCTAAATGGTTCAGAATTTTAAAGAGAGGAAGGAATTCGCTACCTATAAAGTTTTGCTTGTGCATTTTCCACAGGAATTTTGCTTTGTAATTAGGTGTTTTTCGTTGTAAAAATATTTCGTTACAACGTCTTTTTTACTTTTATACGATAAATACATACGATAAACCGAACAAGTTCACGATTACTTTTCGTTGTAACGTGCTTTTTGTTATATTGTATTTCGTTGAAACTAGTTTTGACTGTACCATTCGTTATAGCAGCCATTCGGTGCTGGACAAAGGTTTCCCGAAGTTCCTTCCAAAATTTTGTCTTGAATGTATTTTGTTTCCTTCTTGACGACCAATTGGGTGATCGTTGAGGTTTCGTGCAGCATGGGACACAAATGGCCCAAAGGCGCAAAAATCATTTAATACCACGTAGAAATTTCCCCTAGAAAGCTGTCGAATTTCATTTATCCATCACTTTTATGTGGCTTTTGGGTCTTATGAGTTTCAATTTATTATATGGGGGGGGCTGAGGGGGGGGGGGGTTACGTAACAAGAAGGAAAAATGGAAGTTTTCCTTTTGGTGTTTGTCAATGTTATTAGTAGTTACATTTATGTTTATCAAATTTCATTTTCCCATTACTTCTATGAAGGTTTTGGGTCTTCTGAGTTTCAGTTTGACATACAAGGGTTTGACAGGATAATGTGAACACCTAGGGAAAGAAGGTTTTAAGGACTTAGTAGGGCGTGGGACCACCTTTGGCATTCAAAACCTCTTCAATCATCTTTGGAATGGACGCATACAAATCTTGGATGGTGGTCCGTCAGATGTTAACACCATTCTTCATGCAGAAACTGCTCAGGTCTTTGAAAGATGCAGAAGACGGATAACGGGATCTTACTCTGTTTCCCAACACAGACCACAGTGGCTCGATGGTGTTCAAGTCTGGTGATTGGGGGGGGGGGGGGCAAGGAAGGTGTGAAAGTTCGTCCTCATGTTCCTCAAATCATGACTGGACATTCCGAGCTCTGTGAATTGGTGCGTTATCATCATGATAAATGGCATCTCTTGCAGAAAACAATGCCTGAGTCATTGGATGGACTTGGTCTGCCAAAATGGTTTCTTACACCCTGCCAGTCATCCGTCCTTTCAAGGTGTTCAGGGGACAACCACGATATGACCGCGCAGGGCATGACAGAACGACCACCATGCTGCACTGTTGGGAGCAGACAGTCTGGGCTGTACGCTTCTGGCGGTGTTCTTCACACGTCCTGCGATGGGGAATAGTGTGAATGTGGGCTCATCCGACCACAATACACGCTTCCATGCATCGAAAGTCCACGTTTTATGCTCCTGTCACCACTGCCGTGCCGTTGTGCATTCACCCGGGGTCACCAGGGGTTTTTCAATAACAACTCTACCATGAATATCTTCTTTATACAGTTCTCTGCACACTGTTTTCGTTGATACTGGAGTCTGGAGATGCAGATTGAGCTCCGCACTAATTTTCGGTGCCATGGCCTTCTTATTATCGGTAACAATCCCCTTTAATGCTCTCCTGTCTCTATCAGTCAGGGTCGTTTTCCGGCCACTCTTGTGTTTCGCAGACGAGGTTTTGCCACGAACACGGTATGCTGTGATGACCCTAGAAACAGTAGCTCTCGATATCCCTACTACCCTGGAGACTGTTGTCACGGAGGCACCAACTACGCGGCCACCAACAATTAGCCCTCTTTCGAAGTCCTTTAGGTCGTTCATTTCGTCGTCACCCTGAAATAAATTTTTCAACAAGACATTTTAAATGCACTTAAACAGGACCGTGAGATTCTAAACAAAGCTATTACAACCACAGAAGTGGTGAATACCTTTGCATATTGCGAAATACCCAGCTGCATTAAAAGTCACGTCTCTGAGTGTGGTGTTCACACTATTGTGTCTAAACCTTGTATGGGGTGTGTGTGTGTGTGGTAAAAACAGTTTACATAACAATAAGCAGAAGTGGAAATTTGCCTTTGGTGTTTGTCTATGTTATTTGTAGTTACAATTTCTGTTTGCCCATCCTGGAAATTAAACTATGGATGCCCATGTCTGGATGTCTCTTGCTGTAAAAACAAGTGCTTTCATGGCACCTAAACGTATTGCCAAATGCGCAGAAATAATTTCTGCAGCAATATCTTTCTTGCTTATGCAGCGAACAGCTCATTTTTTCCCAGTGTGTGCCCTTTATACATAGGAATTGTCCAAAACAATCATTATTGCATTTTTAACAAAGTTTAACAAGAAGGATGACACTGAAATTTCGGGTGAAATGAGCAAGTCTTTTGAATCCGTTTTGACCCAAATTCAATTTATCAAAGCTATTCAAAGTCAGTGGAACAGGTATGGGAAACAATAGTTTCTGACGGAAGAAAGAAGTTTTTCAATCGAGTTTTTTAATCCCGCAAATATTGCTGCAAACAGGATTGTGAGCTTACGCCCTCTGGTTGCAGACTTGTGCATTAAGAAAAATTTGAATTTGTATGAGAAACATTTCGCAGCGGAAACGCTCTCCAACAAAGAAATAATTTTTCAAATCGAACTTTCGAAGCAGAGATAAGACAAATATAAGTACGCATCTACTCCTCCTGGCGGGAAAACCAGGCATTATTTTAGGAAGCAAGTATTCTCGAAAGGTTTTTCGATGTGAGTGGTATCGGTCCAAGAAAAAAAAATTTAGTCGAGTTCTCAGATTCTGCGGCAAATACATCAGTAGCAGAAATTAACACTTATGTCCCCCTGATGACCAAACCATTCTTTACCAAATATAAAAAACTATATGAAAAACATTTTCATCGGGAGCTGTATGCGATACAGGAAGAATTTTTGAAATCGGAGAATTTGAAGCAGAAATAACGCAAAAAACGCAATTTACTTTTGCATTCCCTAGCAGAGTCTAAGATTTACTTGAAATTTTTGAATTTATATGAAAAACATTTCGCATCGGATACACTATGCAACAAAGAAGAAATTTTTCAAATCGGACTCCTAGAAGTGGAGATATTGACAAAAATACGATATACATCTACGACCCCTGGCGTAGAAACCATGCATTATTTTGAGAAGAAAATGTTTTTAAAAGGTTTGTCGACGTGAGTCGTATCGGTCCATAAACGAATTTTTTTTTAATCGAGATTTTAGAAGCTCAGATTTTGCTGCAAACACATTCGAAGCGGAAATTAGGAATTACGCCTCCTGGTGGCCGAACCATTTTTACCAAAATTAGAAATTCTATGAAAAGGATTTACCATCAGGACTTGTATCCGGTGCAGAAAGAATTTTTCGAATCGGAGATTTAGAAGCAGAGATATAGGGGGAAACGCAATTTACCTTTATGCCCCCTAGCAGAAAGTCTATGGATTACTTGAAAATTTTGAAATGATATGAAAACACGTCATACTGGAAACTATCCAATAAAGAAAGAATTTTCCAAATTGAGTCTTTAGAAGCAGAGATGTCGACAAAAATAAGATATACATCTGCGCCCCCTGGCGGAGAAACTATGCATTATTTTAAGAAGAAATGTTTCTAAAAGGTTTGTCGACGTGAGTCGTATCTGTCCAAAAACGATTTTTTTTTTTATCGAGATTTTAGAAGCTCAGATTTTGCTGCAAACACATTAGAAGCGGAAATTAAGAATTACGCCTCCTGGTGGCCAAACCATTTTTACCAAAATTAGAAATTCTATGAATAGGATTTACCATCAGGAGCTGCATCCGGTGCAGAAAGAATTTTTCAAATCGGAGTTTTTTTTTTGTTTTGTTTTTTTTATTGGAGGTTTAACGACCACCGTGAGCAACTCAATGGGCTATAAGCAGTCGCCCGTCCCTAATTTAGGGTCACTGGTTCCAGAGAAGAGAGAGAGAGCAAGTGCCGTAAGACAAACACAACATCCATGCCTCACCGGGATTCGAACCCTGACCCCGTTCGGACGAATGATCAGAGGCCATCGCTTAGACCACTGCGCCACCGTGGGGCGGCAATCGGAGTTTTAGAAGCAGAGATATAGAGGGAAACGCAATTTACCTTTACGCCCCGTAGCGGGAAGTCTGTGGATTACTTGAAAATTTTGAAATGATGTGAAAATACATGATACCGGAAACTATCCAATAAAGAAAGAATTTTTCAAATTGAGCCATTAGAAGCAGAGATATTGACAAAACTAAGATGTACATCTGCGCCCCTTGGCGGAGAAACCATGTAATATTTTAAGAAGAAAATTTTCCGAACACGTTTATCGACGTGAGTGGCACCGGTCCACGAAAGAATTTTTTCAATCGAGGTTTTACAAGCTCAGATTTTGTGCTGAAGAAGCAAAAATTAACTCTTACGCCCCTGGTGGACAAAGTAGTCTTTACCAATAATTAGGAATATAGGCAAAAAAATTTCCATCAGGAGCTGTATGCGCTGAAGAAAAAAATTTTCCAATTATAGTTTTAGAAGAAGAGATATCAGGGAAACGTGATTTAGTTTTAGTCCCCCTAGCGGAAAATTGATGTGTAACCTGAAAAAGTAACTATACCTAAAATACTCTTTGACATAAATGGAATCGAAAGATAAATTAATTTTTTCAATCGGATGTTTAGATGCAAATATATGAATAAAATGTGTTTTGAATTTGACATCATCTATACGTACGCCCTCTAGCGGCAGAATTGTGCATCGTAAAAAAAAAAACAGAAAAACGAAATGAAGGATCATCATTCACATACTTCAAGCTTCCCAATGCAAAAAGCATTTTTCAAATCGAACTAATACACTGCTGGCCACCCAAAATGTAACACCAAGAAGGAAGCATCCGATTGACCTGAAATTCGCAGCATGCGTCGCCCGCGAGAGGGCATGCAAGCGATTATCATTGCAGGGCATATGCAAATAATGTGCGCCCGGCACGCCACCGAGAAGAACTTTTATTTTTTTTTTTTTTGATTGGAGGTTTAACGAGCACCGTGAGCAACTCAATGGACTATAAGCAGTCGCCCGTCCCTAATTTAGGGTCACTGGTTCCAGGGAAGGGAGAGAGCTAGTGCCGAAAGACAAACACAACGCCCATGCCTCACCGGGATTCGAACCCGCACCCCTTCGGATGAATGATCATAGGCCATCGCTTAAACCACTGCGCCACCGGGGCGGCCGAGAAGCACTATAAGAAGGGTGCACAGAAGGCGAGGTGTAAGTAGTGGAAGTGTGTTGTGCTGCCGGACCTGTGCGTAGGGAAGCTTCCTGATTCCTCGTCGCAGAATACGGCAGTCATTCCAGCACGTTTCGGAGTTCGACAGAGGACGAATAGTGGCTTATCGCGACAGCGGTTTATCGTACCGAGACATCGGTGCCCGTGTGGGACGACATCCAGCCACAGTGAGGCGAGTATGGATTCGGTGAGTGCAGGAGGGACGGACGGAGCGACGTGAGCGATTGCCGCAGCCGCGGCACACCACCAAACGAGAGGACCGGCATGTTGTGCTGCGGGCATTGACGGCTCGCACCGCCACATCACGAACGTTAACGCAGGAATTAGGGTGTGTTGCGCAACAACCTGTGTCAGCACGTACCGTTTGACGTCGTCTGCAGGAGAGGGGAATTCTTGTCGCACAGCGCCCATTGCTCCGATTACCATTGACGTTACACCACCGGCGAGTGCGGCGGCAGTGGGCCGTTGAACGCCGCACCTGGACTACGGAATGGCACGACATTGTCCTCTCCGACGAATCCCGCTTCTGCCCGCAACACCACGATGGTCGGATCCGCGTGTGTCGGCGCCGCGGCAAGAGACTGTATGACGCTTGCATTATGCATCGCCATACCGGTCCGTCGCCTGGCGTTATAATTTGGGGCACAATTGGATATGACATCCGCACCCCTCTGGTACGCATCGCCGGTACACTCAACAGCCGCCGCTATATCTGCCACGTTTTGGCGCCTGTAGTCCTCCCTTACCGGCAGGACCTGCCAGGGCACGCATCGTGCAACAATTCTTCACGGCCCACCAGGTGTCACTGCTGCCGTGGCCTGCCTGTTCTCTCGATATGTCGCCGATCGAACACGTCTGGTCGCTGATCGGCAACCGAGTGGCCCGGCAAGCACCACCAGCGGCTACGCCTGATGAACTGTGGCAAGGTGTGGAAGCAGCCTGGACCGACATAAACCAAGCTCACATCCAAAGCCTCTTTCGTTCGATGCCGTGGCGTATAGCGGCCTTTATTGCCAGCCATGGAGGCCACACGAACTATTGATGTCTGCGTGTTACGCTAGTCGCACGGGCCTGTTAGCTCAATCGTTTCATCTTTGTATCTGTTGTTATGTGTCCAGTAAATCTGGCTTTGCTATCTTGTGTCCTTCTTGGTGTTGCACTTTGGGTGTCCAGCAGTGTAGTTGCAGAGATATGGTGTCTACAGACGGGCGCACGGACAAACTGATAACATAAGCAGGATCTTTTTTACAAAAGACGTGCTGAAAAAGAGAAAAAGGGGAAGATATGTGCGCGAACACCAATGCTTTCATTGGTTTTTTTTGCTTTCACTGAGCGTTCGGTGTTGAGCAAAGCCACTACCAATTTTCTTCCTACATTCCGGGAAGCAAGGGAACTTTTCTACTTCTTACCAAAGCAAACTATAAAAATTTTGATTCGCATTATGCTTTGTTTGGAATCTGATTTAATAATCGAAGTTACGCCAAACAAATGCTAAGTAGTCCACATAAGCTTGTTAGATATTTGGTAGTGCAAGCATATTCTAACGGATTTTTTAAGATTGATTCTGACAATGTTTTTAACTTGGAAAGCCCATAGTAAAACTGTAATAATACCTCGGTAATGCATAGCAACGATGTCGTCTTTTTCTTCTTTTTTTAAGGAATGTGCATTGCTGCATGCTTTAATTGGTTCCCCAAATAAAGGTTAAGAGATAACATTGCGTTTATTTAAAATAAAATAAAACCTACATTTTCCTTTAAGCATTCCTGAGGATAATTGAATCTACAGTGTGGACATGGGAAAATTAATATCCCTTTTGAAGCTTCGGACTGAAGGGATAAAAAAACACAAAATGGATTAGCAACTGTGCTCGAACGAAAATGATAGGCGTTGAAGAAAAATAACTGTCGAGAGTTTGTAAATACTTGATAAAACTGAATAGTAATTGAATTTCCTTTTTCTTGGTTCTGCTTTACAAAATCTTACGAAGTTCATTTGGACCGCCGCCAAGTATAAAGGCGATCTGTTTGAGCATCTTGCTACTAAGAAAGAGATTGAAAAAGATTGAAAAGAAACTTAAACCAACCAATGAACTCGTGCCATAATGAAATTATTTCTCAAGGTTCCCGATGGCAGCATCACTAAACCAAAATGCTGAAACTGCGTAGTATGTGAATTTAAATAAGGTCGCTCTTGCTGAGAGACGAAAAGCCTAGGTGAGTTTTTGATTGGCGAAGAATTTTTTTATTTAAAAAATTTTAAATATTGGAAAATTTACCGAAATATTAGAAAAGTTTCAAATCTCCAAATTTATTAGTACGAGTTATATACACGGTCGAGTCACATTACTGTGACCACCAGCTAATATCCAGAGTAACAGCCGTGTGCAGCGCGGACAGCAGCTGGACGGTCTGGGAGTGACTAAAGAAGGTGCTGGAAGGTGTTCACAGCTATGTGGAGCCATGGTGACTGTAGTGCATCTAACAGCTGCTGGAAGGTGCGTGGTGAAGGATCCATAGAGCGAACAACGCGATCTAGGTGGTCCCACAGATGCTCAATTGGGTTTACGTCAGGGGAATTAGGGGGCAGGGAAGCACTTTCAAGTCTTCATCGTGATCTTCCAACCACACCGGGGCATTCCTAGCTGTGTAACACGTCGCATTGTCGTTCTGGAAGATCTCATCCGCCTCAGAGAAGACAATCAAAATGTGCGGGTGTACGTGGTCTGCAAAGATGGATTCATAACGAAATCGGTCCATAGTGCCTTCCACAGGTATGAGTGGACCCAGAAAATGCCAAGAAAACATTCCCCAGACCATAACACTGCCCCCCACCAGCTTGTGTTCTTCTAGCAATGGTTGAAGAGTGTTTGTTCTCCGTTGTTTCTGTCCTTATACACCAACGTCCATCCGTTCGATGAAGCAGAAAACGTGACTCATCGGAGAAGGCAATCCTTTGCCAATCAGAGAAGGTCCAATTCCAATACTGCCGTGCAAATGTAAGCCTTTTCTGCCGATGCACCTTCGTTAGCATAGGTGCAGTGACCATCCGTCTGCATCGGAGCCCCATACGCAGCAAGATTTGCTGAACTGTCGTTTTAGATACACTTCCGGTAGCCACCTGGTTCACTCAGCCAGTGAGTTGCTCTACTGTAGTGTGTTGATCGGCCCCCACGCGCCTTCGCAGCCGACGTTCACCTCTCACTTCAAGAGCACGTGGCTATTTGAGAATACAACACACGCGAAAATTGGAAAGGGAGTGAGACAAGGTGACACCATATCTCCCAAGCTCTTTAAAGCCACATTGGAAAATGTCTTTCACTCACTGAACTGGGAAAACAAAGGGATAAAGATTAATGGAGATTATCTAACTCACCTTCGTTTTGCTGATGACATAGTCATTTTTTGTAACTACCCCATCAGAGCTGTAGAGTATGATCCAGGAACTTGCTGACAAGAGTAAAGAAGTGGGATTAAAAATGAACTTTCAGAAGACAAAAGTGATGTACAATAATTTTACAAGAAATGAAGATTTATCGATTGATGGAGAAAAGCTGGAGATAACAGATACGTACGTTTATCTTGGACAGCAGATATCAAGTGAGAGTCACATTGATGAAGAAATTAATCGGCGTATAAAACTTGCCAGGAGAGCTTTTGGAAGAAGCAGCATAATTTTGAAGAGCAATATGCCATTATGTCTTAAAAGAAAAGTGTTTGATCAAATCATCCTTCCAGTGCTTGCGTATGGTGCAGAGACGTGGACCTTAACTAAAAGAGACATACAAAGGCTGCAGACAACTCAAAGCAGCATAGAGAGGTGCATGCTTGGTTTAACCAGGAAAGATAAGAAGAAGAACTCGTGGATCAGAAAAATAACAAGAATGTAAGACATCATGATCAGAGTTAAATCCCTGAAATGGCAACGGGCTGGACATACTGCCAGAAGGACAGACCATCGATGGACAGCCGAAATTTTAGATTGGATTCCAAGGGACAGGAAAAGACCCAGAAGAAGACCACGTGGGAGATGGGTGCATGAAATTCGAAAGTATGAGGAAGTAACATGGAGGAGACTGGCACAAGACAGACCGTTGTGGAAGAAGCTTGGAGAGACCTTTGTCCAGCAGTGGATTGATAATGGTTGACAATGATGATGATGACGATCCATGACAGCAACGAGTGATATGTTTTCAGAAGTCATTTTCTTGTAGGACTTTCGTCCACAGTGAGTAGAGTTTAGGTCCCAGCCACCTACAGCAAGATCGCCTTTAGGGCAGGACACAGAAACGAAAGGAATGAGAGCAAGTCTAGCGACTTTGACAGAACAGTTTGTAGTGAGATTAGAGTACAGTAGATGGCGCCACCGTACAAGTACGATGTTGCACATAGAGGGGTGAGAGAATTTCAGGGGGTGGGCATAGGAAAGGATACCCATTTAACCAGTGGGTCCAACCTGGGGGCCGTCACTTAACGTGCTCGTCCGATGCACGGCGAATAATCAGTGATTGTTAGCAATTCACACCACCTCCGCAAGATCAGCCCAGGATCGAACCTGAGGACCCCGCATTGGTAGTCTGAACTGCTAACCACCTAGCCATTCGCGGCTTTATGTTTTCAGAATGCCTACAGCACACCTTATATACCCTCTAAATAAGCTCACAACGAGTGCCTTCTTTCACTGGCTACGCGCTGTTGCCTTCAAAGTAGGAGGTGGTCACAATAATGTGACTCGACTGTGTATATTCCTTTTTGTTTCTTTGTGGGCTAAAGGGCCACCACGATCAGCTCGGAGGTGAAGGACTCCCATGTGGCGCAATGGTCTGAGCGCTGGCTTCTGACCATTCTTCCGAGATGGGTCTGGGTTCGAATTCCGGGAGGCATACATTTTGTGTCTGTCTTACGGCACTGGTTGTCTCCCTTCCCTGGAGCGAGTGGGCCCCAAATCAGGGATGTGGGACCAACGGGCCCAGATTAGAGGCTGGAGACCAGTGACCCCAAATTAGGGAACTAAGACTGTTTATACCCCATCCAGTTGCTCATAGTGGTAATTAAACTACCAAAGAAAAAATTCAGCTCGTCGGGCTAGAGGTGGTCCGCGTCCCTAATTTATTACTACTAGTTCGGAGGCGAGGGGAAACACCCAGAACAATGGGGTAGATGCACCACCCATGCTTCCTATGGGACTTTTTTTGTTGTTGTTTGGAGGTTTAACGATCACCATGAGCAGCTCGATGGGCTGTAAGCAGTCGTCCGTTCCTAATTTATGTCCAATGGTTCCAGGGACCGAAGAGAGCCAGTACCACACACAACATCCATGCGGCACAGGGATTCGAAATTGGACCCCATCTCTGAAGAATTGTCAGAAGCCAGCAGCGTTTAGAATATTCAGCCACATGGTCTGCCAAATTATGCTGAAGAGAGGTTTTATTAAAGCATGCGACTGCATGAATCATTTAACCCTATGACGAATGCAGGATGACTGTTGAACTTGAGCGTCCCAGTTCAGAAGGTATGGTTTCCAGCAATAGATTATTTGGAGCGTAATAATGTCAAACATGATCCGATCTCTCTCTAACTGATTAAATCAAGTAAGAGTAGGCGGTTTGCTGCATCGCTTTAATGTTTGGGGTTGTTAAAATCATCGGGCTCATACAGTTCAATCTACAGAATGCCAGTCATTCATTATGAGAGACCATTAGTAAACATTCTGAAACTGAATTCCATTATTAATGCGGAGCCTATAAGAGTAGTCTTGGTTCCACAAATTCTTTAATAACAAGGATTAGCGCATTCGTCATCACTGCGTGGAAATTATTCCCATAATTAGACTGCAGCGCATTGCACGATATGCCCAAAAGTTCCGGTTTCGATAGTAAATATCACAGCTCATCACATCGCGTCACAGCCGGCGATGTCTGTTAACCATTTCAGGACATGTGCCGGCGATTGTACTTTGGGTAGGTAATTCCCACTATTCACCTTTGGGAGAGTATTAAGTATTCATCATTAGCAGCTGTGCCCAGTGCGATAAAATTAATGGATCGAACCTTATTCCCGTCCATTATGGCGAACGTGAAGAACTGAAGGACTCTTAACAAAACCGAAGCTTGAATTTAAACTTTCGGACCATTTCTTTTTTTTAGAATTTAGACCACTAGTAAAACACAAAGTTGAGACGTAAAAAGAAATGAAAAGGATTTTTGCTACATAGAGCAGCTACATAAAGGGATTTTAAAATTCGCCTAAACTTGGTCAGGGATATGCAACTGCTTCCAAATAAGAAATTTAATATATTTCTCTATTTTTCTGTTCTGTATGAATTTTTGACCTTTTAACCACTTAAGCGGTCAATGGACCTGAACCACCAAAGTTTTCAGCACTCCCTAAACAGAAATGTTCACAGAGCTGCTGAGTTTTACGAACGCTACAGCAAATCAATTCCTTTCCTCTTCTTATCTCAGCAGTACGAACCATATACCTGTTATTGGTGATACGCACTCCCTTTCAATCCTTTGCCCTCTGCCGAATGCCCCAAAGCATTTTGGGGGATAACTAGTCCCCCTGACACGAACATCTAGGTAGAAACAAATTACTCAGCCATCTTTTGCCGCCCCGGCGGCGCAGTGGTCAGAGCGCTGGCTTGTGACCATTCAACCGAAATGGGTCCGAGTTCAGTTTTTTAAGGCATGGATGTTGCGATTGTCTTACAGTACTGGCTATCGCCTTCCCTGGAACCAGTCACCCTAAATTAGGGATGGGCGACCGCTTATAGCCCATTGAGTTGCTCACAGTGGTCGTTAAACCCCTACCAATAAAAAAAAAAAGCATTTCTTCTTGTCGCCATTGTTCTTTTTTTTTTTATTCGAGGTTTAACGACCACCGTGGGCAACTCAAAGGGTTATAAGCAGTCGCCCGTCCCTAATTTAGGGTCACTGGTTCCAGGGAAGGGAGAGAGAGCCAGTGCCGTAAGACAAACACAGCATCCGTGCCTCACCGGGATTCGAACCCGGACCCCTTTCGGACGAATACTCAGAGGCCATCGCCTTAGACCACTGCGCCACCGGGGGCGGCTTCGCCGTTGTTCTAGTCCTTTAGGTAATCAGTCAGAAAGAGTTAACGCTGGTCTAAATTTTTTTGCACAAGTAAAACTGTGTGATTCTAATAGTACTTTACGTATATGCTGAATTCAAATATGTTACTAATTTTTCTCTATCACGAAGTTGATAGAGAAAAATGACACACAGGTTAAATCTGAGAAAATGTATATTTACGTACATTTATATCACTACTCATATTACTTTAAAAAAATGAAAGTTAATGATCTTCTTCTGTATTTAGCGTCTGGAACATCCCACTTAAGTGTCTAAAATAGTCAGCAAGCATGCTAAAACTCCATTTTTCCTGGTACTTCTTTTCCATGGTCTTGGTAAAATCGCTGGCCGTGTTTGTCGCTGACGGCCCTGAGATTCTTTGGAAACAAATCCAAGTGGGTGTCCAAGAAATGAAATTTAAGGGACGTATTACATCCCATATCTTTGAATTAATATAAGAGTTCGGCTACAATGTCATGGTATGTAGTTCTGTACTTTAAAACTTTCCAAAAACGTTTTCGTAACACTTTTGAACGATCTCCACGCTGTTTTTTTCAACTTTGCTTAATAGATCTTCAAATTTTCCATCTTGAAACAAATTTCTTCTTTGAGTGCCCACAAAAAAAACTTCTTTAATTTTAGCATCACTCATTCGAGGAAACTTTACCCTCAAATGAGCAAACCCCGCACCATTTTTATCCATGAACTTAACAAGGCTTTTAAAATGACCTAATTTTGTATGAAGTGGAGTTAAAAAAAATATTTTCAGTGTTGATAAGTGGGGGATGTGCAACATTTTTCTGTCCAGGAGTAAATGATTTACGCTTTGGCCATGCCATCTTAATGTAATGACATTTCTTGTCTCGACTGCCGCACTCGCACAAGAAACAACAAAATTTAGTGTAGCCAAGCTGCAAACCAAGCGACAACGCAATGACTTTTAAATCGCCACAGTTGTTCCAATTGATTTGTCATACTGAATTTTCACCAAAAGAAAAGGAATTTCATATTTTTGTAACATTCTTTCATATTAGCGGCGTAAGTGACATTCTTTCATATTAGACATTTTTGTAACATTCTTTCATATTAGACATTTTTGTAACATTCTTTCATATTAGACATTTTTGTAACATTCTTTCATATTAGACATTTTTTGTAACATTCTTTCATATTAGATATTTTTGTAACATTCTTTCATATTTATTAGCGGCGTAATTCGAATCCAGAACAAAGTCGTATAAATCACCTTCAGTTAACAGTCGTGGCTCAAAAGAAGAGGTACTTGCTTCTAAACTAGAGGCATGTTGCTCTTCATGTTGAAGGCTAGTTGCATCGCTTTGCGAGTCTTCATCTTCTACAGTTACGTTTATTGGAGGCTGTGGTATCGGTAAGTCCTCACTGTAAGGAACTTACGAATAGCAGCAGATGGCAAATTTGGGTATATCACTGTGTATTTGGATTTACTTGCTATTCTTTTTATGTTTGTTAGACAAAAATAACAGTCTGGTGAATGATCCTTTGGTTCCCTCCAAACCATGGGAACTGAAAAGCACACATGCCGGGGAACCCTTTACCCATTCTGCCAGACACTTCACACAGGTCGAACAGAAAACATCACGGGCCCAATTCTTATCTTGGTCTCTTACTTTACAGCCAAAATATAGCTCATAAAAATTTTTTAACGAGTCGAGTGAAATTTCTCCGTTGAAGACCAATTCCCCACACACATAACACAAACTTTCTGAATGATTTAAACACTTCCTTGGCATAATAACGGAATATCAACCACTCAACCACAACACAGTTGCGCAGTAATCTAATTACTAGGCGAAAAAGAACTCACTCTCTCGGTACGCACACGGTGAATGTCAGCTCGCTACTGTGATAAGTTGAACAGACTGTGACATGTTTATGTCGCTACACGCTGCATATATCGTCTGTCTGCCACCTGCTGTATATTCTAAACAAGTTAGTGAAATCATGCAATGCATTGATTATGATACGCTTTCCAACATACCAGAAATCATTACTCAAGTTATTACCCAAGTTATGAGGATAATGGTCGTGGAATGAATCTCACTCCTATGACCTGCCCTTTGACCCCATTTCAATGATATTCAACAGAATTAGTTCAGTATAACTCCAGAGCAACATACTAAACTTTTGTCACAATAGAAACATTTTTATGTAAGTTATAACACATAAAGGCGATGGAATGGATCCCGATCCTATGTCCTGACCTTTGACCCCATTTGGTCCATTTTCAATAGGGTTCGTCCCCAGGTGATCTCCTACCACATACTAAAATTTCATCGAAATCGAACCGCTTTTACGCTAGTTATGACGCATAAGGGCAATGGAATGCATCCCGCTCCTATGTCCTGACCTTTGACCCCACTTCACCCATTTTCAATAGGGTTTGTCCCTCGGTAGTCCCCTATGACATACTAAAATTTCATGGAAATTGAACCATTTTTACATGAGTTATCGTGCGGACAGACAGACAGGGCTGGAGCATATACGCTTCTTCAGCCTACGGTTGGAAAGCGTAAAAAAGAGTGTACCGTAACTCTAGAGAAAAAATTTCATGACCAATTGTTACAAAAGAGGTCAAGTATTTCAATATACACTGAAGAGCAATTGAATTAGAGACAGCTGGCGTTATGCATATGAGGCGCTGTGGGCGGCCCTGTAAACGGAAACGACATGACGTATGCAGTGATCCGACAATATAATAAGTGATGTGACGGGAATCAGTAAGAATCGGACGCAGTATGGGTAAGACGAAGGATCTAAACGCATTTGATCGTGGGCAAATTGTCGGGGCCCGACGAATGAGTCACTCCATCTCGGAAGTCGTGCAGACACTGGGATTTTCACGAGCTACTGTGTCACGGGTGCAGCGTGAGTACATCGATTCCGGTAAAAACATCTTTGCAACGGCCAACTGCCGTAGACAACATCGCGTGGATGAGCTGGGTCATCGTCGGCTAGCTCGCATTGTAACAGCGGATAGACGGGCCACAGTGCAAGAAATCACTCGGCAATTTAATGCTGGTTCACAAAAGCGTGTAAGCAGCCACACCATCCAAAACCATCTCCTTGCTATGGGGTACAGAAGCCATCGTCCCACGAGGGTACCGCTGCTGACCGCACATCACAGGGTGCAAAGATTAGCATGGGACCGGGAACATCGCCACTGGACCCTAGACATGTGGGAAAATGTTGCCTGGACTGATGAGTCGAGATTCACTTTGGTACATGCGGATGGCAGGATACGAGTACGGCGCAAACCACATGAAGCGATGGATCCTTTTTGCCAGCATGGTACTCTTTAAGCTGGTGGGGGTGGCATTCTCGTCTGGGGACTGTTTACGTGGATTGAAATGGGACCCCTGGTACGTGCGACATCGTCCCTCACAGGTCAACGTTACCGGGATATCCTGGACAACCATTTGCTCCCGTTTGTGCGTCTTCAACATCCCACTGGGGACCTCATCCTGCAAAAAGACAATGCAACGTGCCATCGCTCCCGAATTGTATCCGAATGATTGGATGGACACTCCACCGACGTGACCTCGCTTCCTTGGCCAGCTAGGTCACCTGACCTCAATCCCATCGAGCACATCTGGGATGCCATCGAGAGAGAAGTTCGAGGCTCTGATTCGCCTCCGTCAAATCTTCGTGAGCTGTGGCAGCTTTTTCAGGGGTCGTGGATCCGCATGGCTTCCCAACGCTTCCGGTGTCTTGTCAAGTCCATGCCGAGATGAAATGCTGCGGTCATCAGGGCGAAAGGTGATGCTACACGTTACTAGACAGGTATCTCTAATTCAATTGCTCTTCAGTATATTTATTTATAAAAAGCTTCACCACAGAAAAACTGTTGGTGGTGGAAAAAATCTGATTACGTATTTGAATTCAGCGTGAAAAGTTATGTTAGAGACACCTTCATTGATTCCATGTGTCAAATATCGTGTTGACCAGTACAATCAGCAGTTCAAAACCTTCGGTTGTTTGAGGGCTATCGCACTGAAGGTGTGGCGAGGATGATCCGAACAGGGAGACACATCTATCTGGCATGGAGGAACGGGAGCACTGTTTTCTGTTTGACACTCGAGATTGACGCTGCTTTGCACCTACTTTCCGGTACAACAGACTACCCAAGATTCTTCAATTAACGTCATACAACAACCAGGACAAATAGGGAAGCATTTCTGAGCACATAACCAGAGTGTGAAACATTTCTGAGCACACAACCCAGAGCGTGAAACATTTCTGAGCACACAACACAGAGTGTGAAACATTTCTGAGCACACAATCCAGAGTATGTAAAAAGTCGGTATGCCATTCATATGCCCATGCTGACCTACTGCCAATGGAAGTTCCATCTGCAGTAGGTACGTGAGCAAAGTGCCTGCATGCTGGAAGATTTTCCTGGTCCCTCGTGTCCCAAGTCAATCTACTGTTGTAGAACTGTTCACTGGGCACTTTCAATGTCCTGTCGAGTGAGTTCGTCAGGTCTTGACTTATAAAGAAATTAAACAGTTCCGAGATCCCGGCTCCGAATGAAATCTCGCTCTTCTTGCAGTAGTAGTGCAGTTTTGTATATGGGAAGGTCGCGCATGAGCTTTGTTGTGATTTTTTATTGTTCTTTTTATTATTTACGCATTGATTTGTTCCTGTTTATTCTCTCACGCATCTTCCTGGGTTACCTCGCTCTTACGTTTCTCTTTTCAAACTTCGTTCCTGCCTCGATCACCCGTCTTGGCATCAGACCTTCTCCCCAATCTCCTTTCCTTCCTTTTTCGAGGAGCCGAAAAACTCCCTCCGTCAGACGGAGAATCCTCAAAACTCTCTCTTCAAAAACTTCATCAAAACTATCTCGTTCTGCTTCTCTTTTCTCTCTGAAAAGCGAGGGTTTCGGCCACAACTCCGGTTTGCGTGTCCCTCCTCTAGGATCGAAGCAGGCATTCCTGATCTGGAGGGTGATACTCGATATTACGCCCCTTTGAATTCAAAAGTTCAGCTACTCCACTCAAAGAATACACAGTTTTTACTTTCTCAAACCTATTTTATTGAAAAGTATTATGATCGTTCAGAAATCGCACTTCTGGTATGTCACATAATTTTACCAGAAATGTGAAAATTAGGTAAATACAGGGCCGGATAAAGTGAGGGTCTGTAGGGGGCTTTAGCCTTGCGGCCTACTATTATCAAAGGCCCAGGAGGCGTGCCTGAGTAAATAAGAGAAAGAGAGAGAGAGAGAGAGAGAGAGAGAAGTTTATGAAATACAGTAGTTTAACTTTTGTCTAGTATGATTTCCACTTGGTCAGAAACAGAAGCTGGAAAGCCAAAAGATTTCAAGGCTGTAACGCACCAAAGGTAAAGGTCCATTGTTGCTGTGTACAGCGATGTGGGGGAGACAGTTTCGACTTTTTTACTACCATCCACCCACACCTTCCAATTCGCACTTGGTACCGTTAATGGTTGAAGCCCTCTAGTTTCACATTGCATAACAAAAATAATGAACTAAGAAAAGTATACAATGCTAAATCATTAAAGCATCCAAGACGAAATCTAGGAATCTTAAGCTTTTAACTCATGCTCTAATCTTATGATAACAATGGAAAATACAGTGACTTATCGTTTCGGACTTCAAAATGCTTCCCCATCATAAGTTCTTTGGGGGCCCACTCTGACATCTTATATGGATCTACTCAAATGCTGTACCCTAGGGGCCCACTAAGGCCTTAATACAGCCCTGGGTTAATATCCAAACACTAATGATGGTTGTAAATGCCAAGTAAAACGTAAAAGTTATGTGAACAGTGACAATACATCGATAAGATGGAATGCAAAATAGGACACCAACGAGCACAGAACAAATGAGTATCCGACAGTAAACGCGACAATATGAAAGTCCTTTCAAGAACAAGGTTGGAAAAATTCCATTCAGAGGCTTTTTCCGATGCAGCACAGAGAACAAATTACTTCATCCCTACAACGTATTGAGAAAGACCACGGAAGTTAGCCATATCTTCAGATTGTTTTGTGTGCCTCTCGCCGCTGTTTCATAACTTACATACACCGAAGAGCCAAAATATTATGACCAGCGCGTCTTTATGCAAATCAAAGCAACAGCAGGTAAATGACAGTGCGAGTGAAAGTCACGAAGCAGGATACATGACAGCTGATACTGGGATCCAGTGACCAGTGTTATTATTGTTCTTCAGATCGGAAAGGTGGAGAACTTAAGCGAGCCTGACAAGGGCCAAATTGAAATGGCCAATCTATTGGGCCAGAGCTTTTCCAAGACGACAACGTTTGTGGGGTGCTCATGGTCAGCCGTGGATAGCACCTTCAAAAGCTGGTCCGAGGAGAGAAAAAACCACGAACCGCCGGCAAGGTGTTTGCTGACCATGGCTCATCCATGCTGTAGGTGAACGAAGGCTATCCCGTATGATAAGAGCCAACAGAAGGAATACTGTGGCGCAACTCGACTAAAATTTTAATGCTGGTGACGGAAGTAATGTCTCACCGCATACAGTACATCGAACCCTACTGACAATAGAGCTGCGTCGCCGCAGGCCACTCTGAGTATCCGTGCTAACCTCAACTCACCATCGGAAGCGGTGCCAACAGTGGGCACGCAAGCGTCAAAACTGTTTCTTATATGACTGAAAGATAGAAAGTCGTTTGATCCGATGAACCTCAATTCCTGTTGCACCATGCGGACGGATGAGTACGTCTGCGTTGTTTACCTGAGGAATTGCTGGCACCAGGATGCACCGTGGGACGAATTGAAGCCGGTGGGAGAAGTGTAATTGAAGCCGGTGGGTGAATGTAAGTCTGTGGGAGAAGTGTAATTAAAGTCGGTGGGCGAATGTGAGTCGGTGGGGGAAGTGAATTGAAGCCGGTGTGCGAAAGTGAGTCGGTGGGGGAAGTGAGTTGAGCCGGTGGGCGAATGGTGAGTCGGTTGGAGAAGTGAATTTAAGCCGGTGGGAGAAGTGTAATGCTTTGGGCAAAGGCTGTCTGGGAAACACTTTATTCAGTCATTCAAGTGCAAAGAACTGTGACGTCTACCACCTACCTAAACACAATTACAGACCAGATGCATCCTTTTATGGCAACGATATTCCCTTTTAGTAATGCTTTCCTTCAGAAGGATTATGCTCCAAGCCACATTATCCGGATTATCCGAGAATGGTTCGCGGAACATGAGGAAGACTTCCAGGTATTGCCCTGGCCTCCAAATTCCCCAGACATCAATCTAATCAAGCGTTATTCGAGAATGGTTTGTAGAAAATGAGGAGGACTTCCAGGTATTGCCCTAGCTTCCAAATTCACCAGACATCAACCTAATCAAGCATTATTCGAGAATGGTTTGTGGAACAAAAGGAAGACTTCTAGGTATTGCCCTGGCCTCCAAATTCACCAGACATCAACCTAATCAAGCATTATTCGAGAATGGTTTGTGGAACATGAGGAAGACTTCCAGGTATTGCCTGGCCTCCAAATTCTCCAGACATCAATCTAATCAAGCATTATTCGAGAATGGTTTTTGGAACATGAGGAAGACTTCCAGGTATTGCCATGGCCTCCAAATTCACCAGACATCAATCTAATGAAGCACTATTCGAGAATGGTTTGTGGAACAAGAGGAAGACTTCCAGGTATTGCCCTGGCATCCAAATTCACCAGACATCAATCTAATGAAACACTATTCGAGAATGGTTTGTGGAACAAGAGGACGACTTCCAGGTATTGCCCTGGCTTCCGCCAGACATCAATCTAATCAAGCATTATTCGAGAATGGTTTGTGGAACATGAGGAAGACTTCCAGGCATTGCCCTGGCCTCCAAATTCCCCAAACATCAATCTAATCAAGCACTATTCGAGAATGGTTTAAAGAACATGAGGAAGGCTTCCAGGTATTGCCCTGGCCTCTAAATTCACCAGACATCAATCTAATCAAGCACTATTCGAGAATGGTTTAAGGAACATGAGGAAGACTTTCAGGTACTTCCCTGGCCTCCAAATTCACCAGATACCAATCTAATCAAGCACTTTTCGAGAATGGTTTAAGGAGCATGAGGAAGACTTCCAGGTATTGCCCTGGCCTCCAAATTCTCCAGACATCAATCTAATCAAGCATTATTCTAGAATGGTTTGTGGAACATGAGGAAGACTTCCAGGTATTGCCCTGGCCTCCAAATTCACCAGACATCAATCTAATGAAGCACTATTCGAGAATGGTTTGTGGAACAAGAGGAAGACTTCCAGGTATTGCCCTGGCCTCCAAATTCACCAGACATCAATCTAATGAAGCACAATTCGAGAATGGTTTGTGGAACAAGAGGAAGACTTCCAGGTATTGCCCTGGCCTCCAAATTCGCCAGACATCAATCTAATCAAGCATGATTCTAGAATGGTTTTTGGAACATGAGGAAGACTCTCAAGTATTGCCCTGGCCTCAAAATTCCCCAGACATCAATCTAATCAAGCATTATTCAATATTGGTTTGTGGAACATGATGAAGACTTCCAGGTATTGCCCTGGTCTCCAAATTCCCCAGACATCAATCTAATCAAGCATTATTCGCGAATGGTTTGCGGGACATGAGGGAGACCAAGTATTATCCAAGTATTATCCCGACCTCCAAGTATTATTCCGACCTCCAAATTACCCAGACATCAGTCTAATCAAGCATTATTCAAGATTGGTTTGTGGAACATGAGGAAGACTTCCAGGTATTGCCCTGGCCTCCAAATTCCCCAGACATCAATCTAATCAAGCATTATTCGAGAATGGTTTGTGGAACATGAGGAAGACTTCCAGGTATTGCACTGGATTCCAAATTCCCCAGACATCAATCTAATCAAGCATTATTCGAGAATGGTTGGTGGAACATGAGGAAGACTTCCAGGTATTGCCCTGGCCTCCAAATTCACCAGACATCAATCTAATCAAGCACTATTTGAGAATGGTTTGTGGGACATGAGGGGGACTTCCAAGTATTGTCCTGACCTCAAAATTCCCCAGACATCAATCTAATCAAGCAATATTCGAGAATGGTTTGTGGGACATGAGGGGGACTTCCAAGTATTGTCCTGACCTCAAAATTCCCCAGACATCAATCTAATCAAGCATTATTATAGAATGGTTTGTGGAACATGAGAAAGACTTCCAGGTATTGCTTTGGGTTCCAAGTTCCCCAGACATCAATCTAATCAAGCATTATTCGAGAATGGTTCGCGGAACATGAGGAGAACTTTCAGGTATTGCTGTGATCTTCAAATTCCTCAGACATCAATCGAATCGACCATCTGTGGTTTGTGTTGAAACAGCAAATTTGATCTGTGGCGGCTCAGTGACGTAAATTACAAGAGTTAAAGGATCTGCTATTAACTAAATATCACGTAGCGCACCAGATACCGCAAGAGACCTTTATAAATTTTGGAACTTCCATATCTCGACGGGTAAGAGCTGTCTGTTTTGGCTCTTCGGTGTATAAGGGTCCATACCTCTCAGTGTAGGTTACTCTGTACCCCGATTAATAGGTCTGTATGCGACTAACTATGGTTTTAAAAGGAGAAAATATTCTAAATGAGAAATACTTCACTACAATTATCAGTAAATTTATTCACACGTTGTGCATTTCTTTTTAGTTTTCACACCCTTCAGAACAAGAATTTACTACCCACGTGTGGCCATTCGGAGAGGACAACTCCCCTTTTGTGGGAGCTACGATCCTGTCCTTTTGTGTAGTTGCTGAATTTTATCCATCGTGAGAAATTCCCCATTAAATCCTAAAGTTGTGAAAAAAAGCCGTGCGCATTAAACTCTGCGTACGAGAGCTTTGACGCTAGAAAACGATAAAACTCGCTC
Organism: Macrothele yani; assembly: GCA_039090855.1. Classification (NCBI taxonomy): domain Eukaryota; kingdom Metazoa; phylum Arthropoda; class Arachnida; order Araneae; family Macrothelidae; genus Macrothele; species Macrothele yani. Next base: position 103,264,020 of record CM076991.1, on the reverse strand, counting down.
ACATAGCAAGCAATAATGCAATATAAACTGAACCTCGTGAACACCAGATTGCATGAAGACTGCCGGCAACAGAGTTCGGAACAATAGAGGGAGTGATCATCTGTCTTCCCTCATTAACTCAGTTGATAGAAAACTAGTCAAACGGAATCAACTTAGAATCTCTTCGAGAATTGACGAAAAAGGGCGAAATGATTTTGTCTTATGAAAGGATGTCATAAATGGATGATCATTAACATTAATTTTCGCTGAAATTAATTAACACTCCAGTTTTCAAATGGACGGTCCATATACGAAACCGCGCGCGTGAAATATTACAGCCAAACTGCGTTGGATGAAAGGCTGACGGCGACGTTATTTGATATCAGGATTGTTATCATGAACATCACTGGGTGCCCTCGTCCCCATGAAAACATCATCATTGCCATTTCCTCCTGCGAAGGAATTGCCTCTGCTCAAGTGCAGCCGTAGACTATAACTGTGTATCAGGATATTAGCGGACTTCTTCATCAAGACAACGCGACATATCACAAGGCCGGCATTATTCGAAAATTGTCCAAGCATTCCGTACGCGTCTCTGACTGCCAAATTCTGGAGGAGAATCAATGCAGAACTAAACAAAGGATTAAACAAAATAGTACGAAGAAAATATTTAACAACTGAAACATATTACTAACCGAGAGCAAACTTTATCAAGGTTTCAATGACACCACACAAAGTGTAAGTACTTAAAGCTGTAATATACGAACACTTCTTTTTTCTTTTTCTATTATTTGCTTATTTTTTTATGGTTACTTCCCAGTGAGAGGGAAATGTATTAAAGAAAATGCAACTTTCTACTATCAAATTTTGAATTTTATCTTTCGCGATCCAACAGTGCTGATCTGAAGCTTTCGTCAAGAGGTGCACTTCTTACCCTCGAGAATACAATGCCGTCATTTTTTATTAGACATCTGTTTCTTGTCAATAAATGTTCGCCTTTGCTTTTGAATTAGCACGCACTGAATGCAGTTCTAGGGTGCGCGTATGTTTCTTTTCATTTCATTTATATTTTCATTGCACACTTCTAACGTTTGGCAGAGCGAAGGGGGAAAAAAACGGAGTATCTCTTTGAGATATCCACACAGTGGAAGAGCTAATAAAATAAATCTTTGTTATCGGTGGGGGAGAGTTATAAAAGAACTAGTTTCGAACAAAACGCCGTGATCTCCCCCAACATCCCTGCTACCCTTAAGCCTTCTGAATGGCCACAGTAGACGCTTTTAATTTCCACCTCACTCATTTTAGCTGCAGCGCGTATTACTACTCGGTATTTTTGGCTTTCGATGAATAACTAGTTATATTTCTAGTGCAACCGCATCCATTTGGAACGAACGCTGTTGAGTCAAAAAGAACAGCTTCTCTCTTTTTTTTTTTTTTTTTTTTTCTTTCTTTTTCCCCCGTCGGGTGGTTGTGAAGATAATGTTAAAGCAACTGAGAGTTTCGGCGGCCCTTTTGTTTTGACGTCCCATAACAGCGGAAGACCTCTATGACCTGTCACGATGGAGGCAGGAAACTGATTTTGGTTCCGGTCCAGACGCAGCAGTCCCGCCCCGAGTCTACGTCTATGGGACTATACGCCAGATGGGAATGCTTACGATTTCGGACAGAAGTGGGTCCGTCTTGAATCTGAATACTCTCCCTGCAATTCTTGCCGCCCATAATGAGCAACTATACACGAAGCGTCGTAATTCTTCTTGACGGACTATAACAGCAGCTCCCTTTTTGCCGCTTTATACCGACCGGACAAAACAGAAAAACCATCCATCTTAAACTAACTAGAAGTTTTCCCCTTCCACTTGAAGAAAACCATTCGCTTCATTTAAGATGAATGACTTCGGTGAATACGGTAGTCGGAGAAATGTTTCTTCTGGGACATGCAGTTGCCAAATTTCGCCTTAAACAACCGTTACTGGTCTCACGCCTCTTAAAATAACACTTTGTTTACTTTCGCGAGTTGCAGCTTTCAAGTTACTATAGGGTCATGATTCATCTAAACTGAAAAACGCCTCTGGAAGTCGAAATGCTTTAGTGTTGCGTCACTTTTTTTCTTTCTGAAGGACAATTCATCGGATCCACTTAAAATATAACAAGGACATTTCTTTTACTTCACGCTTCCACCAGTGTTCCCTCCCCGTCATGAAAAAAAAAATGTTCATCCCAGCTGTTTACAATTAAGTTGTTTCTTCTAAATAAATTAATTAAGTTTCTTCTTAAATTTTTAATAGGAGCACAAAACGACGAGAATTTTCGACGGGTTCATTTCCAAACATTAAAAAGAAATCCCAACCTCTGCTAAAAAGAATCCCGTATTTTTCGTCATAGAATACACGGATTACATGTTAAAAGATTAACAAATTTAGGTTCTGAGAATCATACGCAGCTTTGAAAACGAAATAACTTTTTTTGCGGCGCTTCGATTTTTAAAATATCCGCGTAATCGTCGAGACATCGTATATTTGGAAAATTAACAGTAATGCGTTCATAGCGGGAAAACATAACGCAGTGCGAAGATGGAGGTACGCAAAGAATGAGACAGATTTCTTTTTTTTTTTTTTTTTACTTACGATAATTTTGCCAAAAAAAAAATGCGATGCAACGACGATATTATTTGCTCCCGCAGACGATCTTGTGCTGTGGGAAGGACAACATCACACTTTCGTGGATACCGCGTCTAAGCTAAGGAACTGTAACTACGTACTACGGATTCTAACAATGGAACGGTCAGGTCTAACTACGGAATCTAAAAATGGAACTGTCAGGTCTAACTACGCAGCTCAATACTACGAAGTCTAACAATGGAACTGTCAGGTCTAACTACAGAGCTGCATACTACAAAATCTAACAATGGAACTGTCAATTATAACTACGTAACTGCATACTATGGAATCTAAAAATGGAACTGTCAGGTTTAACTACGGAACTGCATACTACGAAATCTAACAATGGAACTGTCAATTATAACTACTTAACTGCATACTACGGAATTTAACAATGGAACCATCAAGTATAACGACGGAACTGCATACTACGGAATCTAACAATGGAACTATCAGGTCTAACTACGAAATCTAACAATGAAGCTCTCAGGTCTAACTGTTTACTATGAAAACTGACAATGGAGCTGTTAGGTCTACCTACGGAATCTAACAATAGAGCTGTTAGGTGTAACTGTATACTACGAAATAAAACAATGCAACTGTCAGGTCTAACTGTATACTACGGAATATAACAATGGAACTGTCAGGTCTAACTGTATACTACGGAATATAACAATGGAACTGTCAGGTCTAACTACGGAATCTAACAATGGAACTGTTAGGTCTAACTACGGAATCTAACAATAGAGCTGTTAAGACTATAACTGTATACTACGGAATATAACAATGGAACTGTCAGGTCTAACTACGGAACTGCATACTACGGAATATAACAATGGAACTGTCAGGTCTAACTACGAAACTGCATACTATGGAATCTAACAGTGGAACTGTCAGGTTTAACTACGGAATCTAGGAATGGAACTGTTAGACCTAACTACGGAACTGCATACTACGGAATCTAACAATTGTACTGTCTTCTCTAACTGCGGAACTGCGGTAATGTTGAAAAAACTCTTAATAAATACTGTATATGCTCTTTATTCACTTGAAAGTAGCTGAACAGCAGTTGCAGATGGCAGTTATTTTTTCATAAGAAGTTTGTTATTTTCCTCCAATTTCTTTGGGCTGCTTGGTCATCCTAAAGTGACGGTTCGTTATCAACATCGCGGGTACGGATTATAGGACGATTTTTTCGCCTGAATTTCACGGCCTGCAGATTATACGATGACTGTTTTTTTTGTTTGCTTCACTTTCACTGTCTTCTAGTTATACAAAGAAAAATTCGGTAGTCTTGTTCACTGTTGTGAGTTTCAGCTAACAAATTAAAGAGTGAAAATTATTTAAACTCACAAGCTTTAGTCAGCGTCGAAAATTTTCAGCTTTGTACCTCATTTACGTTTTCTTTTATTCTGAAGGATATTATTTTGGGTCTATTCAAATAGTAAAAGGCATACTAGTTTTACTTCGATGTCTTTTTATGAAACAATCTCAAAAATTAAAAAAATAATATGTTTACGAACGGTTCATTATTTAAATATTCACCCAAAATACACAGGAATTCCTTTTAGTTTTAAACTCTACATAGTATAGCACTAGATATTTAGTATTTGTAAACTTTTTGAAGCCTGATAAAAGGTACGCAACGGATCAGTTCTCAACTGTTTACAAGACACCTAGGCCTCGGTCCTTTTTCGAAACTCTTAAATAACAACCTAAATATTTTGAAATTGCACAAATGTTATAAAATAATATTTGGTATTTGTAAATACCGAATATTTAGGTTCTAATTTAAAATCTTCTAAAAAGGCATACGCCCTAAACGCCTTTTCAGCCCCTGAAGACCAATTCGTTGGGTCTCTTTTGATTAGTTTTCATTGCATGTTATCACGTGCCAAATATTAAAATCACAACTCAGGATTTAGCGAGCCCGAAAGCTTCTACATAAACCTTGTGTCATTATGATCTTATGTACGTACGCATTTATATCACTAAGAAAACTCGAACAGTTCGCTTTGTTCCACTAGGAAAACTTGTGCGTTTTTAGCACGTCTTTTGTAAAAAAAGATCGTGTTTATGGTACCGGTTTGCCCGTCCGTCCGTCTGTACCCACGATATCTCGGCAACTATTAGTTCGTTTTGAAAAATACTTTTTGCATTGGGAAGCTTGAAATATGCGAATGGTGATCCTTCATTTTTTTTTTTTTTTTCTTTACGATGTACAATTTCGCCGCTAGAGGGCGTAAATGCAGATGATGTCGAATTCAAAAATGCGTTTTATTCCACATATTTGCTTCAAAACATCCAATTGAAAAACATACTTTATCTTTCAATTCCATTTACGTCGAAGAGTATTTTAGATACAGTTACTTTTTCAAATTACGCATAGATTTTCCGCTAGGGAGCGTAAAAGTAAATTACATTTTTCCCGATAACTCTTTTTCTAAAACTCCGATTTGAAAAAAATTTCTTGAGCGGATACACCTCCTGATGGAAAATATTTTGCATATATTTTAAAATTTTTGGTAAAGAATACTTTGGCCACCAAGGGGCGTAAGTGTTAATTTTTGCTCTTGATGTATTTGCCATAAAATCTGAGCTTCTAAAACATCGAGTGAAAAAATTATTTCGCGTACTGACGCCACTAACATCGATAAACCTTTTTGGAATATTTTCTTCTTAAAATATTCCACAGTTTCTCCGCCAGGGGTGAAGATGTATATCTTATTTTTGTCAATATCTCTACTTCTAGGAGTCCGATTTGAAAAAGTTCTTCTTTGTTGGATAGTGTTTCCAGGGTAACACGTTTTTCATATAATTTCAAAATTTTCAAGTAATTCATAGACTTTCCGTTAGGAGGCGTAAAGGTAAATTGCGTTTCCTCCGATATCTCTGCTTCTAAATCACCGATGTGAAAAATTCTTTTTGCGCCGTATACAGCTCCTGATGGGAAATCCTTTGCACGTAATTTCTAATTTTTGTAAAAAATGGTTTGGCCATCAGGTGGCGTAAGCCTTAATTTCCGCTTCTGATGTATTTGCAGAAAAATATGAGCTTCTAAAATCTCGATTGCAAAAAGTCGTTTGTTGACCGACACTACTCATGTCGACAAACATTTTAGGAACATTTTCTTCTTGAAATAATGCATGGTCTCTACGCCAGGGGGCGTGGATGTATATCTTATGTTTGTCAATATCTCTACTTCTAAGAGTCCGATTTGAAAAATTCCTTCTTTGTTGGATAGTGTTTCCGATGCGAAATGTTTTTCCTATAAATTCAAAATTTTCAAGTAAATCATAGACTTTCCGCTAAGGGGCATAAAGGTAAATTGCGTTTTCTGCGTTATTTCTGCTTCTAAAACTCCGATTTCAAAAATTATTCCTGTATCGCATACAAGACCTGATGAAAAATATTTGTCACATAATTTCTAATGTTTGGATAAGAATGGTATGGCCACCAGGGAGCACAAGTGTTGAGATCTGCTTCTGATGTATTTGTAGAAAAATCTAGGCTCCTGAAAACTCGACTACACAATTTTTTTTCTTCTTGGACCGATACCGCTCATATGGAAAAACCTTTTGAGAATAATTTCTTCTTAAAATAATGCATGGTTTTCCCACCATGGGACGTAAAGTCACATCTTAGTTTTTGTCCATATCTCTGTTTCTAAGAGTCCGATTTGAAAAATTATTTCGGTGTTGGAGAGCGTTTCCGGTGCGAAATGTTTCTTATATAAATTCATGTTTTTCTCAACGCACAAGTCTGCAACCAGAGAGCGTAAGCTCACGATTCCGTTTACATCAATATCTGATGGATTAAAAACCCGACTGAAAAACTTCTTTCTTCCGTCAGATACTATTGTTTTCCATACCGGTTCCATTGACTTTGAATAGGTTTGATAAATTTAATTTGGGTCAAAACGGATACAAAAGACGTGCTTATTACACCCGAAAATTTGGTGTCATCTTTCTTGTTTTGTTTTTGTTCCACTAGCAGAACTATCCCTCTCACACACCGAACGAAACGCAGTTTGTGTTCATCCCCTTATATGAGAATATATAGGAGGATTCGGGTTCGTACGTTTTCCACCGTATAGCAGTTTTCTTAGCAGCAGAAGAAAATGTGAAAGTTTACCGCCATCCACGGGATATTTTCTAATCAGAAACGCTAAAATGTCGATAAAATGCTTTGGTTGATGGTGGTCAGCAAGGTGGTAATTTAAAGGGTGGGAATTTCTGTTTAGTATATAGGATAAGATTTGTATCCCGTGAGTGATGAGGGGAAACGGGGTGTGACGGTTTTAAGGGGGCGTCTTATCCAGGTTCGACTGTATTTGTATTCTCTCTTAAACATACCAACATGCCTTTAACGTTACAGAAAAAAAAGGCCTCGAATGTACAAACAAAATCAGATTTTTAATGCTGAGCACGAAGTTAGTTGAACACCTGAAGTTCTGTGGAAGTTCTAGTCAGAGAGTCTTAATCTCTTACGAAGGAGATAATAGAGTCAATTTCCACCAGAAGTTTAAAAGCAAAAATCTTTTCCTTTTTTTTTTAATAGTGATATATAAAAAAATCTCCGTAGATGTAACTGCTTCGAATCTACTTTGCTTAGCTTTCTGTCTCATCCCCACTCCGGTCTCGCACAGCCATTGTGACTATCCCTTCGTCAAAAAAAGCGGGCCAGTTCACTTTTAAAGTTTTAACTCGGAATTTACTGAAGGGGACGACTGATAGTAGTACGCAAAGTCGTATGACGTAGTTTGTAATTCACTAGTGAAGGATCCTCAGCGCTCTAGGAGTCTGTGTAAGTGTGTATGCGTAGAATGCCTCAGTGGGGATAACTCGAAGTATCGCTTTGTGATCGTTCAATCTTAAGAGGTTTGGAGACGCACATGAATGAAGTGCCTTTCATCTCTCCATGTGATATGATCACTTCAGCTATAAAGAGCATGAGATAGACGTGACAATCCTGTTTTACTCATAGTTGGGAAGCGTGAAATGTCAATATAACCGTGTTTCTTCCGTGTTGTGTTTAGTGAAGCTTAAACACAATAGGGAGAGAGATATTAAATCATTTTTATAATGATCGAATATATTTTCCCCAAAATTAAAAACTTTAATTTTAGAATAAAAAGGAAAAAAGAGATGTAGATTTTTTCCTACATTAAGAAGAAGCTAAAAATAAAACAGTTAGAGCCACTTCAACCTGATTGGTTGGTTCTTGCCAATTGTAAAGGCAAATTAAACAAACTTTAAAGCCAAGTTGACAAGTTGATGTTATTATTAAAAATAGCTTATATCACTTATAATTATTATTATAAATAATTTATAGGGCCTGTAATTACTATGTTGTGTTAAATCATCATCATCATCATTGTCAACCATTATCAATCCACTGCTGGACGAAGGTCTCCCCAAGTTTCCTCCACAACGGTCTGTCTTGTGCCAGTCTCCTCCATGTCACCCCTGCATACTTTCGAATTTCATCCACCCATCTCCCATGTGGTCTTCTTCTGGGTCTTTTCCTGTCCCTTGGAATCCAATCTAAAATTTCGGCTGTCCATCGATGATCTGTCCTTCTGGCAGTATGTCCAGCCCATTGCCATTTCAGGGATTTAACTCTGATCATGATGTCTTCCGCTCTAGTCATTTTTCGGATCCACGAGTTCCTCTTCTTATCTCTCCTGGTTACACCAAGCATGCACCTCTCCATGCTACTTTGAGTTGTCTGCAGCCTTTGTATGTCTCTTTTAGTTAAGGTCCACGTCTCTGCACCATACGTAAGCACTGGAAGGATGCATTGATCAAACACTTTTCTTTTAAGACATAATGGCATATTGCTCTTGAAAATTATGCTGTTTCTTCCAAAAGCTCTCCAGGCAAGTTTTGTACGCCGATTAATTTCTTCATCAATGTGACCCTCACTTGATATCTGCTGTCCAAGATAAACGTACGTGTCTGTTATCTCCAGCTTTTCTCCATCAATCGATAAATCTTCATTTCTTGTAAAAGCATTGAACATCACTTTTGTCTTCTGAAAGTTCATTTTTAATCCCACTTCTTTACTCTTGTCAGCAAGTTCCTGGATCATACTCTGCAGCTCTGATGGGGTAGTTGCAAAAATGACTACGTCATCAGCAAAACGAAGGTGGGTTAGATAATCTCCATTAATCTTTATCCCCTTGTTTTCCCAGCTCAGCGACTGAAAAACACCCTCCAATGTGGCATTAAAGAGCTTCGGAGATATGTTGTCACCTTGTCTCACTCCCTTTCCAATTTTTACGTGTGTTGTATTTTCAAACAGCCTAATCTTTGCACTTGCATTTTCATAGATGTTATTAATAATATTAATGTACGCATCTTCAATACCGCAGGTTTTCAGAGCCATTGTAACTGCTGATGGTTTCACCGAATCAAAGGCTTTTTCATAATCGATAAAAGCCATGCACAATGGAAGTTCATATTCCCTCGCTCTTTCAATTAGTTCTCTCAGCACGTGGATATGATCTATTGTGCTGTAGCCACTCCTGAATCCAGCTTGTTCTCTCGGTTGAGCCGTGTCCAGTGTTACCTTCAAGCGGTGTGAAAGAACTTTAGTGAAGATTTTATAAACTACTGATAGGAGGCTGATAGGTCTGTAGTTAAATAGTAGTTGTTAATTGTTAAATACGCACTGCACACCCGTATATACACTACAGTTTACTAAGAGTATTATTTTTTTTATATTCGCACCTGCCAAAATGCACATTAGACATTCTACTGGTCTCAATATTTAGTTTTCATGAAGAATATTTAACCAGAAGCATAACTGCACAGTCTTAGTAGTGTGCGCATTTTATTGTTTTTTAAAAGAACTAGTAATCATGCCCGTTCTCCGAACGATGAATCTATAAAATTATTTTTTGGACATAAAATTAAAGAAAGAGAAAAGTAATTAACGGAAAGAAAATGTAATTTAAAATCCGTAACTGTTTAACGATTTAGAACCGCGTCGTAACGTTAATGCATACGGTTTGACGTAAAACGGAGCAGGCTTTGGCGCCCCTTAATTTTAAATCAGAATTTGAAATTCTGAAAGCATTTCAGTAATTCGGACAAAATTATCTTCAAACCTCCCAGCATTTTGAAACAGTAAAGCTAAGACACTTTTTGGAATTTTTTGGTTTTCAGACTTTTTTTAGGTGTAGAAGTGGTAGAAAAATTCAAGCAGACAATGTTTCAAATCGCCGGTTTGTGTGTGTGTGTGCGTGTCCGTGTGCGTGTGTGTGTTTTATGGTTTTCGTGCATTTGCAGTAGCATGCCATTTTTCAGATCTCTAGGTCATTTAGAAGTGGTCAAACAATTTGCGAAAAATGCAAGCAGAATGTTCCAAAGACGCCATTTTGATATTTTTTGTTTTGTTTTCGTACTTTTCTACTTATACGGACCTTAAAACCTATCAACATGTCAATTTTCAGATCTCTAGGTCATTTAGAGATCTGAACAAACGCACTCGAATTTTCCCTCTTTGCTTTTTATGTGAATACCTATACAAATATAGGCGAATGCCTATATTTACATAGGCATTCACGTATGCCGGTGGAAAACGCCGAACTTTTAAAGTGTTGCTACGTCATTAAACATTGCGTCATTACAAATTTGATTGTAGCCAGTCCTTTTACCCAATGAGAAGAGAGTGATGAAAATATCTCCGTCACCATGGCAGCAGGCGACGGGACCAGAACTTTCTTATATGGTTAACGCTGAAGGCAGAGTAAGCCGCTTTACTCTTTCCTTTGGTCTTCAAAAAATGCTTAAAAATCAGAAAATGGATCACATCGCGAAATAGAGAATTTTGTGAAATTTAAAATTTTAATTTCTCGTAAACTAAATCGAAATTAAAAAAAAAGGTGACGAGGTGCAAAAATTCAGCCATGGCCCTACATGCCTACAAAGTTTCGTGGTTCTGTTGCTGTTAGTGTGTACGGAAAGCGAACTGACAGCACTTGTTTGCTTACCTTAACTTTGAAATACGATAGCTCTTGAAGTATCGCCAGAATCGAAAAAAGGTTTATTTCAGCGGGTTGTCCAATTCTCTACAAACGTTGTAAATTTCATATTTTTGTGTTCAATATTTTTTGCGCTGCGAGCTAGGAAAGCACGAGTGTTGCGAAATTTCTAAAACAGCGGCAGTTACTTTTTTTTGGAATAGAGAGATTTAAAATATTATGTTTAATTCAGGATAAAAACTTCTGTTCTCGAACCAAATTTTCCTGATCTCCAGTAACTAAATTTAAAAATATTGAAATTTTCCTCACAATTGAGTATTACGAAAACCCAAAACAATAACTACTATCGTTCTTTCTGCAGTAGGTCTTCATCTGCGGTGCAGTACGCACAGCACTCCTCGAGAACGCGCGACGCTTTATAACTAGTAAGACACATAATTGCAAAAATTTCCTATCCCCAAAAATATCACTAATATATCGATACTGCATGAAAATTATCGGCATTCTGTTCATATAGTTTTCATCGATATCATTCCCTCTTGCCCGGAAGAAATTTCTAATGGCGCGCCTGCTCGTAATAAACTACAGTACATTAATCGTCTATTACAGCTAGAGGTGGTCTATGTGCCAAGATGTACGCAAATTTACCAATTATCACAGTTACAACATTAATTTCAGGCACAGCATTTCCCTGCTTTAAAAATCTTTTACGAATGGGTGTGCTGACGTCACGCTATTCAGTTCTTAATGAACTTTGTAAAACAAACTCCCAAAGAACTGAACGGTGTGTGAAAGAAGCATCAAGGGTTGACTATATACAGACAGCCTTTGATGTATCTTTTACAGATGGGTGTGCCGACGTCACACCATTTAGATCTTAGAGGGCTTTGTAGAACATAATTAAATATATTAATTATTTCTTCTGTTGGATGGATAGGAAATAAATTTCCCTTGAAGAAATATATATACATGGTTGGGTTGTAAATCCTTTAATATTTTTCACTGTACACCACGTAAACTTTCAGTTCAAAAAACTTGAAAATGTTCATCGTCCTGGAGCGGGATTCGAACCCGCACCTACCGATTTCCGGTCGAGCATACTAGGCATTACACTACCCAGGACAAGGAAATTCTAAGCAACTGAACACAAATATCTATGAATCTTCAGATTTTTACACTTATTTCTCAGTTGGAAAATAATTTCACTTTAATTAATGACTGATTGAGCTGTTATGATCTGGCTATTAATATGAATAAAACAAAAATAATGATTTTTAGAAACAAAAACTGTGCTTTTCCACTTAACTTACGGAAAATAAAATTAATGGAACATGATATTGAGGTGGTGCCCTGCCATAAGTATTTGGGTACCACTTTAAGTGATGACTTGAAATGAAATACACATATAGATCTAATTTCAACTAAAATGTCGAGAGATATCGGAGTTATTAGTCACACTCTTAGACATTTAAACCCTAAACTAATGCTGGCGTTATACTATTCCATCGTTCAGACTTATTTTACTTACTGTATTTTGACATGGGGGAAAACAGCACGATATAATATTCTTAAATTGCAAAAATTACAAAATAAGTTTATCAGGTTATTGGATTTAAAAATTAATAATAATCAATCTTCCAATATAACATATAGAACAACTTCACATCCCAATACATTTAATATATTAACTGTACAACAACTATATGAATATAATTTAGGAAACATCATGTTTAAAATACCTGTACTCATACTTATCCAACAAGAAATAGATTTAAATTACTACCGGTATTTACATATACAGAAAATTTTAAAAATAACATACACTGTTCTGGTCCTAAATTATGGAATACTTTTCCTTACCATCTTACTGCTATTAATAATATTAACCTTTTTAAGAAAAAGCTAAAACTCTATTTAATGGTGAAGAACTAGATCTATCATAGTATATCTCTTTTTCTTTTGACCAACTGGTTTAAGGCCAACTTATTTACTTTTGTATTTCTCATGTGCTTGCTCCTGTTTGATGGGAAAAAAGGGGGAAGGGAAAAGGGGAGGAAAATGAAATTGGGATAAATTTCTACTTATATAATACTAAATTACTCTTAATGACCTTTCTCTATAATTTCTATTTAATACTTACTAATTTACTTATATGATATCAGAAAATCCGTAACGTCTGTTCCTGACTTGTATGATCTTTAATACGGGTGCCGAGGGCTATGTTAGAACAATTCAGGCCTTTCCCTCATGCTCCCCAGTTGTCACTAGTTATATTGTTATTGTTATAATACTACTATTAGTGTATATGGTCACAACTGAAAAATAAAAATGAAATGAAATGAAAATGAAAATTTGCGCTCGTCGAAACAAATTTCTGCCCATTGCTAGTTGAAACAAATTTCTGCCTATCACTGCAAGTACTGACCTACATCCGATACTGGATGTGCCAAAAGGTCTTGAGATGCTACGATGGGCAGAAATTTATTTCGCCTAGCGCAAAGCTGAAGATTCTCAGATATTTGTGTTCAGTTGCTTAGAATTTCCTTGTCCTGGGTAGTGTAATGACTTGCATGCTCGACCGGAATTCGGGAGGTGCGGGTTCGAATCCCGCTCAAGGACGATGAAAATTTTCAAGTTTTCTGAATTAAATATAGTCAACCCTTGATATGTCTTTTACAGATGGGTGTGCTGACGTCACGCCATTCAGTTCTTAGAAAGCTTTGTAGAACATAATTGTATATGCAGTCAACTATAATGTGTCTGTTGCAGATGGGTGTGTACTGACGCTACACAATTTAGGTCTTAGAGAGCTTTGTAGAACATAATTATGTATACAGTCAACTATAATGTGTCTGTTGCAGATGGGTATGTACTGACGCTACACAATTTAGGCCTTAGAGAGCTTTGTAGAACATAATTCTATGTGCAGTCAACTATAATGTGTCTGTTGCTGATGGATGTGTACTGATGCTACACAATTTAGGTCTTAGAGAGCTTTGTAGAACATAATTTTATATACAGTCAACCCTTGTTGTATCTTTTACAGATGAGTGTGCTGACGTCATACCTTTCAGTTCTTAGAAAGCTTTGTAGAACATAATTCTACATACAGTCAACTTTTAATGTGCCTGTTACAAATGGATATGCTGACGTCACACCATTCAGTTCTTGGAGAGGTTTGTAGAACATAATTAAATATAGTCAACCCTTGATATGTCTTTTGCTTATGGGTGCGTTGCTGTCACACTATTCAGTTCTTATGGAGCTTAGTACAACATAATTCTATATATAGTGAACCCTTGATGTTCATCCACCGTTTGTTACAAAACACTGTGGCGTTACATCGAGGGTGGCATTGTATCAAACTTGCCAATTATTTTTAAGCAACCCAAATGTTCTAAATTAAGAATCCTCGAAAATCATAATCAGCATTAAATTAAAACATGCTGATCAGAAATATTTCAGTTATATGCTGTGTACTTAGTTCGCACTGTAGTTCAAAGTGTCCGTTTCCATCTCGAAACATTTCGGTACGTACAAATGCGAAAATTTACTTTGCATAGTAGGAAGACAAAGCTATTATAACATTTTAATTATAAGGAAATGAATGAAAACTAAAGTTACGTTACTAAAACTTTATCAAGTGAAAATTAATAGCCTTACACAAAATCATTTTACATACTTCAGCTTCTTTTAAAAAATTCGTCCATTTTCATTTGTGTTCTAGATTTGAATCCGATTACTTTCAGAACACAATCTAATTTAACCCGAACGTTTGAAAAATCGTTATCCTGCGAGTTTGATTTTAAGAATCTAACTTAAGTTTAAAGACACGAATTTGTATCTTTGATTGAATCAGTGTCTGTAACATTGAATCATGATCCGAAAAAACGGAAATTGGAATTCTCACGAAGCCTGCAAATGGGGTTACATCAAGTATGCTTTGTGTTGGGAAAGGCAAGTTGGAGCAGTTACATCAGCGGTTGGCGGATGCCAACCAAGGCTTTGGCGGTATATCAAGGTATGTTTTATATAGAGCACGTCTTACCAGACTCAAGGGGTGGCTTTATGCAGGAGTGGCCGTAAATCAAGCGGCGGTACATCAAGGATTGACTGCATCACTATCAGGGAGAGAAAAAATTTGTTCGATCCAGTTTTTAGATACGACATTTCCTTTTTGTACACAGACAGACAGACTGGCGTACAGATGAGCTCATGAAAATTACTCGACATATATACGATATATTCGAATCATTCAGTATCCGATAAAATCACTGTTTACAGTCCGATAATTTGAGCAGAGATATCGCTTATAGAGAGTGAAAGAGAAGGAGAAATGGAAGAATGAAAGTAATCAAACTAACATGGCCCAGTAAATACGATTTACATGTAACTTTGGGCCTGAGACTCTATGAACTAGCTCAAACGTTGAATATGTCTACGACGAACTGAACAGACACCAAAGGAACCTTACTAAAAAAATGTGTTTTGTTGAATTTCTGAACTCCGAAGGTGTTAACCTGACTTAAATCCTCAGAAGATTTGTCTAATGCATGCGACTTCAATATACAGTTGTTTGCTGCAGTTGCTCCCGATAGTTGTAACTTAACTTGTTTAACTCATTTCTTAGAGAACTTCGTAGAACATAAATTCATACCCTTTGAAAAACTAATTAACAGCTTACGACCAGAGACCTGAGAAAAGAATCTGTAAAAGAGATACGAGGCTTACGTAACCAATCCAACGCTGTTTAAGTTCCTGATAGTTGTAGATTAAGTTGCTTAACTCAGTTCTCAGATAAGTCTGTAGAACATGAATTTAAACTTTGAATAACTAATTAACAGCTTACGACCAGAGACCTGAGAAAAGAATCTGTAAAAGAGATACGTGGCTTACGTAACCAATCCAACGCTGTTCAAGTTCCTGATGGCTGTAGCTTAAGATGCTTAACTCAGTTCTTAGAGAACTTCGTAGAACATAAATTCAAACCCTTTGAATAATTAATTAACAGCTTATCACCAGAGACGAGTGAAAAGAATCTGTAGAAGAGATACGTGACTTACGTAACCAATCCAACCCAAGTTACTGATGGTTGTAGCTTAAGTTGCTTAACTCAGTTCTTAGAGAGCTTTGTAGAACATAAATGCGAACCCTTTGAATAACTAATTAGCTGCTTACGACCGGAAACCAGAGAAAAGAATCTGTAAAAGAGATACGAGACTTACGTAACCAATCCAACGCTGTTTAAGTTCCTGATAGTTGTAGATTAAGTTGCTTAACTCAGTTCTCAGACAAGTCTGTAGAACATGAATTTAAACTTTGAATAACTAATTAACAGCTTTCGACCGGAGAAAAGAATCTGTAAAAGAGGTACGTGACTTACGTAACCAATCCAACGCTGTTTAAGTTCCTGATGGTTGTAGCTTAACTTGCTTAACGGAGTTTTTACAGAACTTTGTAGAACATGAATTAAAACCTTCTGAATAACTAATTAACTGCGCACGGTTAGAAATCAGAGAAAAGAATCTGTACATACGAGACCTGCATAACTAATCCAACGCTACATCGTTCACCATACACCGATGAGTGTGCTGATGTCACAGGCGTGTGGATAAAATAAGAAATTAACTGATCTGACTCTGAGTCTGGCAACAAGGTAAATTATATTCAAACGTTAAAGCATTGTTCTACATTCAAATAGGTAAGTTGTGTTTATAAATCGTCTTTTTTTTTTTTGTATATAGAAATATTTGGTGTTCCGCTGATCGACGAAAATTCATTACTTTCCATTCTCTTAAATGAAATCTGCAAAGCATGAATTACTGCAGTACTTTAGATTTAAGAAATGTGAAAACGCCCAAAAAAGTAATAAATTTAAGCACTTTCAAAAATTAAGATAATCCTGAGAGCACTCGCAAAGACATATTTTTCTCTTCCCAAATGAGGAAGTGGCACTATTATTGGGGGAAAAGAGGGGGGGCATGTTGTGATTTTCTTTTCCGCAGATGGGGAGCACTGGAGATTCGAAGAGGGAGAACGCGAATGGGGAGTGGGAGAGGAGGGTGGGCAGACGGAAGTGAGAGGATCATGAGCCAAATCTAATCTAGAAACAGAAGGAGAGAAAGGTTACAAGTCCAGATGGCTTGAATGCTTCATTTACTCCTACCCGAAGCTGGCGCTGCTCTCACTTGTTTCGCGGCGAAAATTTCCCCTCTAGTTATAAACGTCATGTACATGGGCCTATTTCTCTGCCCTTTGATGCCATAAGCATAAAATACGCACTTTCCCTTCCTACTTTTTTTTTTTTTTTCGTTTTCGCCCCAAATGAGTGCACACGTAATCAAATAAACAGGATCTTAAATTTTCATTGTTTCCTACACTTTTCTCTTCGATCTTCGTGTGATTTATGGTCGTTTCATTCCCATGGTACGTCTACGAAGTACAAAGAGCATTTTAACTTTATCAGTGCAGAGAAACATTAAAGTTTCCCATTTTCACATTATTGCGCTTTGCCAAATTTGGTTTTTGTAAAATTCGTAAACAATTTTCCCTTGTCATGTTTTTTTCACTATTCTATAAGGTAGCGGGCATTTATCGTACGCAATGGGACAAATTGTTAATGTTTAAATGCAGATGCAATTTTATTTTATTCATTTTTTGTACTATGTTTAGTGAAGAGAAGATGTAATTTTAACGCCATGCTATTTAACAGACTGTGGCATTTTTAGTATAATTTGTTGGAGATATCAGTTAAATGTCTATGTTATGCGAAAACACTAGCATTACTTAAATGTAAATACTCTTCGTACAGAAACGTTTCGTAGAGTTGCTTTGTGCTCCGGAGAGCTGAATTAAACATTTAAAGCAAGCTTAAGCGCCAAAAACGTTAGTACTCTATGAACTAGCAGGACTTTATCGTACGCAGTGGAACAAATTGCTAATCATTAAATGTAGACACAATTTATTTATTTATTTATTGTACTTTATTTCGTTAAGGGTAGATTTGATTTTAACGTTATTCTATTTAAAAGACTACTATTTTTTTTGGTATAATTAGTTGCAGATATCAGTTAAATATCTATGTTACACCAAAACATTACTTATATGTACACCAAAACATGTTATATAATGTTCCAAAAAAACATTAGCATTACTTAAATGTAAATACTCTTCGTACAGAAACGTTCCGTAAAGTTAAGTCGCGTTACCGAAAACTTAACTAAATACTTGAAGCAAACTTAAGCACCAAAAACATTGATACTCTATAAGGCAGTATGCATTTATCATACGCAATTGGAAAAATTGTTAGTTTATTTATTTATTTATTCTACTGTGCTTCGTGAAGAGAAGTGATTTTAACTTTATTCTATTTAAAAGACTGTAATATTTTTAGTACAAAATTGGTTGCAGATAACATTTAAATGTCTAAGTTACACCAAAACACTATCATTATTTAAATGCAATTACTCTTCGTACAGAATCGTTCCATAGAGTTAAGTCGTACTCCGAAGAAACTTAAATAAAACAAGCTTAAGCACTAAATAATACTAACTGTCAGAAAAATCAAGTCTATTTACGAATTAACCTTTTATTGGTCTGGACTGGTATTCAAGTAAGCACACCAAAACACAACTCACTTCGTACGTAATTATCTAGTACTTCGACAGGGAAACGCAACCGATTCTCACTATACAGAATATTTCTATGAACTTAACAACAACTTAAGACATCAATATCAACGAAGCGCAATATTCAGCGTGAAAGAATTATTCGTTGATAGATAGGCTAAGCTCTCTTGACATCTCTCTCCAAAGCAATTTCAACGATCTCACAATCTAGCCGATTCTAACGAGAGAGAGAGTGCAATTTTAAATCACACTCTTACCTTTCTTGTTAACACACGACATTCAGCTTTTGACCTGAACTCAGATTGCCACAAAAACATTCATCGAGAGAGAAAATGTACCGTTAAGTTCAGAAAACGCTTAAAGGGAATGAGCCAAAGTTTGTATAAGATAACAGGAACCTAAAAAGAAAGTTAAACTAGAGTATACGTTGCAAAGCTTAAACATTGAAATCATTCCACCAAACTTACTGAAATTTATATATGTACTTGGCGGGGCAAAAGTCCCAATCTAGTAAGGAGTATTTTTCACAGTTTAAAGAAAGTAAAGTGGTAATAAAATTGCGCCATTTTTTCATGCTTTCTGTGCTCTCTTGGAGGCATATAGAGAATGTATAAATATATTAGGAATGTAATGCAGGTCCAAGTTGTGTCCCGCTGCTTCACGTTCAATCGCCTCAGCTGCAGTCTTGTTTGTTTGGGCGTAAGGATTGTTAGACAGAATATCTGCCCTGGCTGTCAATATCGATCGCATTTATTCTTTATTTTCATTACAACCAATACGTATATCAGTATCTGCCGAGGATGTATAAAGTACAAATGGCCGTATAAAATGTTTTCACCAGTAAGTGGTAACAAATCCGAGATGTACCTGTGAATCTGTCCCTGAATTTTAAAGCAGCACGGACCATTGCCTGGAATATCCTTTTTTGTGTGTCCGAGAGGGAAGCGAATGACATTGCACTATTGTATTTCCGGGTCTGTTGAAGAAAATTAGGACTGTTCAGAAGTAATTTTCATCTTCCCGGAATTCAAATTCCCAAATCTTCACAGGTCTTCTACATTCTCTCTACCGCTTCTTGGTCTTCCTCGAGGTCGTTTGCCACCTCTACAATTCTCCTCCGTACTTCTCTGTCTTTTATAGTTCGATCTTACTCGAATTCTCAATTTCCATTCTTTACTGGTTTTGTCTTATACATTCTCTCCACTGCTTCTTGGTCTTCAGCGGTTTCGTTTTAATAATATTTCTTCCAATAGATCCCTAACCAATTTTTAGCTACCCTATCTCATCATATGGCCATACCACTGCAGTTCTCTTGAGTTCATCACACTATTTATGAATGGTTGCATCGACAAGGCCTTTAATTGATTTATGTGTGTTTTTCTCCTCTTATCATCTTCTGAATCAAATGCTAAAACTTATTCTTAAGACACAATTTTCAAATACCTTCAGTCTCTTCTCCATTTTGTTCGTAGTCACCATAACTCGCATTCATATAGCTCAATATTGCTCTTACCACATTACCGTAAAACCTACTTAACGGACACTCCCGAATAGCGGACACCACTAGGGACAGATTAAGGTTGATATGTAAGGGCTAAAGAAGTGGGATTAAAAATAAACTTTCCGAAGACAAAAGTGATATACACTGACAGAAAAAAAAATCCCAACACCACGAAAAAATAGTTGTAGAGGAATGAAATGGCGGCAATACATTTGTATAGGTAATATATTTAATCGATTAAGGTTTCAAGATCACAGCTTAATGTAAGCGCGAGAAGAGCCATATTAAATGTGAAATGCTGGCACATTAATAACCGGTGTAACCGCCAGAATGTTGAATGCAAGCACGCAAACGTTCATGCATTGTGTCGTACAGGTGCTGGATGTCAGTTTGTGGGAGGGAGTTCCATGCCTGTTGCATTTGGTCGGTCAATACAGGGACGGTTAATGCTGCTTGGGGGTGACGCTGGAGTTGTCGTCCAATGATGTCCCATACGTGCTCGATTGGTGAAAGATCTGGTGATCTAGCAGGCCACGGCAACATGTCGACACTCGGTAGAGCATGTTTGGTTACAACAGCGATATGCGGGCGAGCGTTATCCTGTTGGAAAACACCCCTGGAATGCTGTTCATGAATGGCAGCACAACAGGTTGAATCACCAGACCGACGTACAACTGTGCCGTCAGGTTGCGTGGGATAACCACGTTAGTGCTCCTGCTGTCATAGGAAACTGCTCCCCGGACCATAACTCCAGGTGTAGGTCCCGTGTGTCTCGGCCGCAGACAGGTTGGTTGCAGGCGCTCACCTGGCCTCCTTCTAACCAACACACGGCCATCACTGGCACCCAGGCAGAACCGGCTTTCATCAGAAAACACAACAGATCTTCACTCCGTCCTCCAATGAGCTCTAGTTTGACACCACTGACGTCGCAAACGGAAGTGGTTTGGAGTAAGTGGAATGCACGCTACAGGGCGTCTGGCTCGGAGCTGTCCTTCAAGTAACCGATTTGTAACAGTTTGTTGTGTCACTGTGGTGGCAACTGCAGCTCGAATTGCTGCCGCTGACGCAGTACAATGCGCCACGGCCATACGCCGTATACGGCGGTCTTCCCTCTCAGTAGTGAGACGTGGACGGCCGGAACCCGGTCTTCTTGAGGCAGTACCTTCCCTTGACAACCGCTGCCAACAATCATGCACAGTGGCTACATTTCTGCCAAGTCGTTCTGCAATATTGCGGAAAGAAAATCCACCTTCTCGTAGTCCTATTACACGACCTCGTTCAAACTCCGTGAGCTGTTGATAATGGCTTCTTCGTCTTCTTAAGGGCATTCTTGACTAACATCAACACACTACGTCGAATCTCAACGATAACTAACGCTCACGAACGTTACAGTGCGTATTTACAGCATACCTGCTTCGCATGTTCCGAGGGGCGCTACTAGCGCCACACGTATGCGCCGAGCGCGAAATTTGCATAGACGTCATCTTACAGATGTACTCTCACCGCCTACCAACTGTCGTTTATCTAACACAACCCCTTCTTGGTGTTGGGATTTTTTTCCGTCAGTGTATCATCATCATTATCATCACCATTGTCAACTATTATCAATTCACCGCTGGATGAAGGTCTCTCCATGTTTTTTCCACAATTGTCTGTCTTGAGACTGTTTCCTCCATGTCACTCAGGCATGCTTTCGAATCTCATCCATCCTTCTCCCACGGGGTCGTCTCCTAGATCTTTTTCTGTCCCTTGGAATCCAATCTAAAATTTCAGTTGTCCATCGGTGGTCTGTTCTTCTGGCAACATGCCCAGCTCATTGCCATTTCAGTAATTTTATTCTGGTCATGATGTCGTCCACTCTTGTCATTTTCCTTATCCACAAGTTCCTCTTCTTATCTTTCCTGGTTAAACCAAGCATGCAGCTCTCCATGCTTCGTTGAGTTGTCTGCATTATTTGTATATTTTTAATAACGAAGGTCCATGTCTCTGCTCCATACGTAAGCACTGGCAGAATGCATTGATTAAACACTTTCCTTTTAAGACATAATAGCCTACTGCTCTTAAAAATTGCACTATTTCTTGTCTTCCAAAAGCTCTCCATCCAAGTTTTATACGGCGATTAATTTCTTCATCAAAATGACCCTCACTTGATATCTACTGCCCAAGATAAATGTAGGTATCGGTTGTTTCAAGCTTTCCTCCATCAATCAATAAATCTTCTTTTCCTGTAAAAGCTGGGTAGACCACTTTTTTCTTCTGAAAGTTCGTTTGTAATCCCACTTCTTTACTCTTGTCAGCAAGTTCTTGGATCATACTCTGCAGCTCCGAGGGGGCAGTGTTACAGGAAGCCCCGGTTACAGCAGTGGCAAAAACGGCTACGTCATCAGCAAAACGAAGGTGAGTTAAATAATCTATATTAATCTTTATCCCTTTGCTTTCCCAGACAGTCCGTTGTAGAAGAAACTTGGGGAGACCTTCGGGCAGCAGTGAATTGATAATGGTTGACAATGATGATGGTGATGATGATGATATACAGAGAGAGAGAGAGAGGTTTATAACATAGTTTCACTTTTGTTTCGTATGATTTCCACTTGGTCAGAAACAAAGGCTGGAAGAGGGACAGGTTGAAAGGCAGTGACTCGCCAAGGGTAAAGGTTTCTTGTCGCTGTGTACAGCAGGGTCAGCGAGACAGCTTTTTCACCACTATCCACCCAGACCTTCAAATTTGCACTTGGAACCATTAATGGTGGAAGTCCCCTGCGGCTTCGCATTACATTTAACAAATAATATGAACTAAGGAGGTATACAATGATAAATCATTAGAAAATCCAAGACAAAATCTAGGAATCATAAGCTTTTAACTCAAGTTCTTATAAAAATGATGAAATATTCAGTGGCTTATTTGGAAAACTCTGCAGATAATTTATTAGTTTGAAGAATACCCAACGTATTAATTATCACAAGCATATTGTTATATTCTCGTGTTTTAACGAACTTCATTATGATACTCCGTCATAATTTTTTTGGAGTCTACTCAGAAGCTTTGGGGCCCACTAAGGCTTTGATCCGGCCTTAGACGCCACCAATTGAACGATAGTTTTCTGATCACCAGCTTCAAAGTATATATTAGGTGTGCAACTTAATTCTCGGCACCTAACCGCAAGTGACCATAGAACGTCGGCAAATGCAAATAGCTGTGTGCGATAATGGCTGATTGCAGCGCCATCCAACAGCTTTCCACACAACCGTAACCTCTCACAGCTGTAGTTACCCAAGGGAAGAAAGTTGATGGTGAAAGCAATGTCGTTCGAGAAGCAACATTTAAGGCATTGCCTCCTGTTCGCGTTTCAGCTAAACAAAAGTACCTCTGAAGCCCAGCAAATGATGATCTGTGTTGCTTTGGGTGAGGCTGCTGTGTCCTACAGTACGTGTAAGAAGTGGCTCCAGGAGTTTAAGCAGGGAAATTGCGATCTCCGTGATGCAGAACGTCTGAAAGAGCCACAGAAATTGACGATGGGGAACTGGAACAACTGTTGGACGCGGATTCCTGTCGCACACAGTCAGAGCTCGCCCAGGAACACGGAGTAACACGGCAAGCCATTGCAAAGCGCCTGCACCAGCTTGAACGGATTCACAAGGAGGACCGTTGGGTGCCTCGCCAACTCACAGCTGCGAACAAATCTGGGCTCTACGATGTTGCTGTGTCCTTGACCTCCAGATTCAAGAAGAGAGATTTCCTCCACAAGATTTTGACCTGTGATGAGAAGTGGATCCTCTACGATAATCCTAAGCTGCGCAAATCGTGGGTTTAAACAGGTCAGCCTACCACCAGTACCGCCAAACCGAATATCCATGCCAGGAAGTTGTTGCTGTGCATACGGTGCAATCAGCGTGGTGTCGTACACTATGACTAGCTCAAACCTGGTGAAACGATCAATGCTGAGCGTTATTGTCAGCAACTCATTCGTATGAGTGACGTAATGGAGGCGAAAAGGCCATACACCGGCAAGGGCAGAAGGTCGGTCCTGTTGCTTCAGAATAACGCGCGTCCTCACACCGCGGAAACGACTTTAAGCAGGATCACCTACCTGGGATGGGAGATTTTGTCCCACCTGGCGTATTCTTCAGACTTCGCCTTGTCGGATTATCACCTCTTTCGCTCCCTGCAACATCATCTGAGTGATACGCACTTCACTTCTGTTGAGGATGTCCACAGAAGTAGTGATGACTTCATTAACTCGAAATAGCCCTCTTTTTTTCTCAGTGGCTTTCGGCAGCTCCCTGACCGATGGCTCAATTGTATCCAACACGACGGGGATTATTTCTCTGATTAGGTACGTATTCGATTTGCTATCATTTGCTTTCAAAGTGTCGTGCCTGTGGCCGAGAATTAAGTTGCATACCTAATACAATTCTTCTTCATTGCTGAACGTGTATTTTGTTTTTCATCAACACCTTTTGCTAACAAATGTTCTTAAAATGCAATTATCATCAGCTTAAAAAGAACGCGATGAGTGACTACATTTTTTGCAAGCGGATCTGTAAATACATTTCTTAAAAACAAATGCACGAAATTACATTTTGCATTGATTGTTTAGAAACATAATTGCGAGAACAAGGCGGGTCTGAATTAATAGTAAGAAAATGATCCACACGAACACCTCATTCTCTCACTTTTTAGCAGAACTGATTGAAATGGGCACTATGACTGAAGTGATGTCTTCTTAGAAGATCTTGGAAAGTATTCTTAGATTGATGATTTTGTAGGAGATATTTCTAAGAATTTCTGAAGTGATTACTTTTTCTTAAATGTGACACTGTACAGAGAATGTTCACGGATTTTTACGCAGCGATTTTCCAGCAATATAATTAATGTTCAAAATAAAATTATTCCTATCTTAAATGTTCTATATCTGATAGCCCTTTCTCTGGAATGAAGCTACATCTAGATTTCGAAGATGGTAGTGGTATTTAATCCACTCCTCTTCCATTGCTTTCCATAGTCCAA
Source organism: Macrothele yani (assembly GCA_039090855.1). Lineage (NCBI taxonomy): Eukaryota > Metazoa > Arthropoda > Arachnida > Araneae > Macrothelidae > Macrothele > Macrothele yani. The sequence goes on along the minus strand of CM076991.1, from coordinate 103,239,257 downwards.
CCATTGTTTCAGGTCTACTTTTAGAAAGAACTCTTTTTTTGCAGTCCGAAGACACGATAGTCCAATGCTGACATATGAGGGGTCTTTGATACCTGTCCCTTTTTTACATTTTTTTTTTTTCAAGATACAGAGTGGCAGATTTGAACGTATGTCTGGTAGCCTCATCCTGACGAGTTCTGCTCTTTGAAGGCTCTGTGGATAAAAGAACGGTATTTCCTTTTTTAATATAGGAGTCAAAACATTATTTGGGTAATATGTGGAATTGATTTTAATATTCTTTGTATTCTTCTTAACTGTAAATTCCCATTGTACGAGAAACCAGCAATAATCATGAATCTTTTACTGAACCTTTCTTTGATTTCTTGGAACCAAGTTTGTAAATCTTTTTCTACTCTTTTGAGAGAATAAATCAACCCTCTTTTTCTTGCAATCGTTTAGATAGACCCATGCTTCATCAATAGTCACAATAAATTTCCATCTGCCTTTGGCTACATGATTTCATGAAGAAGTCTACACCGAGTTTTGCGCTTAGCCACGTGCCAAGAAAACAAGTGCACACACACACACACACACACACACACACACACACACACACACACACACACATGTCTTAAAAGAAAAATGTTAAAGTGTTTAATCAATGCTTCCTTCCAGTTCTTACTTATGGAGCAGGGGCATGGAAATTAACTAAACAAGTTAGTAAAATCATGCAATGCATTGATTATGATACGCTTTCCAACGTACCAGAAATCATTCCTCAAGTTTTGAGGATAATGGCTGTAGAATAAATCTCGCTCCTATGACCGGACCTTTGACCTCACTTCGATGATATTCAACAGAACCCGTAAAGTATATTTCCGGAACAACATGATAAACGTTTGTCTCAATCGAAGCATTTTTACGTAAGTTATAGAGCATAACAGCGATGGGATGGATCCCGATCCTACGTCCAGAGATTTGACTCTATTTCGTTCATTTTCAACAGGTTTAGACCCCAGGTGGTCCCCTACCACATACTAAAATTTCATCGAAATCGAACCATTTTTACGCGAGTTATGACGCATAAGGACAATGGAATGCATCCCGCTCCTATGTCCTGACCATTTACTCCACTTCAACTATTTTCGATAGGCTTCGTCTCCGGGTAGTTCTTTACCACATACTAAAATTTCATTGAAATCGAACTATATTTAACCAAGTTATGACGCATAACGGCAACGGAATGAATCCAGCTGCTATGTCGTAACCTTTGACCCCATTTCGCCCATTTTCAATAGGGTTTGTCCCCATGTGGTCCCCTACCACATACTAAAATTTCATTGAAATCGAACAATTTTTACGCGAGTTATCGTGCGGACAGACAGACGGACAAAGCTGGAGCATATACGCTTATTCAACCTACGATTGGAAAGCGTAAAAAAGGCGGTGAACATTATATATTTTTTTTTTTTTCAAATTCAAGTCTTTGTTTATTACTTTGTTTACAGTTGATACACAAAATTTAAAGGACTTAGCGATTGCTCGTGGGCGGATTTCTTTTAAGACCAGAGCCCTTACTTTTGAAATAGTCCTAAACATACGTACCTTCTTTGGATATTCCTTTGCTGTTCTTTTTCCTGTTGAAAGCGATGCTTGACGATTTTTTCACTGTGTCATCAATAACATTGCTGATTTTACATTTAGAAATACTAATTCAATGATTTTCGCCGGGTTTTTGAATTACAGAATGCAAATATTTCCAAGCGAAATTTGGTGATATGTGTTTGGGTAAAAGCTTCACTAATCTGCACAGAGAGCTGATACAAACCCCACTGAACACCTTTGGGATGAACTACAACGCTGACTGCGAGCTAGACCGAACCACCCGACATCTGTAACCTATCTGTTTAATGCTGTTGTGATAGAATGGAAGGAAATTTCTGCGGCAACATACCAAAATCTAGTGGAAAGCCGGCAACATACCAAAATCTAGTGGAAAGCCGGCAACATACCAAAAAGGAATTTTCTGCGGCAACATACCAAAATCTAGTGGAAAGATACCAAACATACCAAATCTAGTGAAAGGAATTTTCTGCGGCAACATACCAAAATCTAGTGGAAAGATACCAAATCATACCAAATCTAGTGGCAGGAATTTCCTGCTGCAACATACCAAAATCTAGTGGAAAGCCTTCCCATTTTATCCGCAACATACCAAATCTAGTTGAATTTTCTGCGGCAACATACCAAATCTAGTTTGAATTTTCTGCGGCAACATACCAAATCTAGTAGAAAGCCTTCCCATTTTTTTTTATCGCGCTTAAGAATTTTCTGCGGCAACATACCAAAATTTAGTGGAAAGATACCAAACATACCAAATCTAGTGAAAGGAATTTTCTGCGGCAACATACCAAATCTAGTTTGAATTTTCTGCGGCAACATACCAAATCTAGTTTGAATTTTCTGCGGCAACATACCAAATCTAGTGGAAAGCCTTCCCATTTTTTTTATCGCGCTTAAGAATTTTCTGCGGCAACATACCAAAATCAGGTGGAAAGATACCAAACATACCAAATCTAGTGAAAGGAATTTTCTGCGGCAACATACCAAAATCTAGTGGAAAGATACCAAATCATACCAAATCTAGTGAAAGGAATTTTCTGCGGCAACATACCAAAATCTAGTGGAAAGCCTTCCCATTTTATCCGCAACATACCAAATCTAGTTGAATTTTCTGCGGCAACATACCAAATCTAGTTTGAATTTTCTGCGGCAACATACCAAATCTAGTAGAAAGCCTTCCCATTTTTTTTTATCGCGCTTAAGAATTTTCTGCGGCAACATACCAAAATCTAGTGGAAAGATACCAAACATACCAAATCTAGTGAAAGGAATTTTCTGCGGCAACATACCAAAATCTAGTGGAAAGCCTTCCCAGTAGAGTGGAAGCTGTGAGAGCAGCGAATGGTAGACCAACTCGATATTATTCCCTTTCTGGTTACACGGACTTTGTAGATAGAGAAATGTATGGATACAGGTAGTGTACAACGTGGTTCTGCCAACGACGTGTATTGTTTTTTTTCCCTTTGGATTGGAGGTTTAACGACCACGGTGAGCAACTCAATGGGCTATAAGCAGTCGCCCGTCCCTAATTTAGGGTCACTGGTTCCAGGGAAGGGATAGAGCCAGTGCCGTAAGACAAACACAACAATCATTCCTCCCAGGGATACGAACTCAGACCCTTCACGGACGAATGGTCATAAGCCACGACGTGTATTCCAACAGAAGCAAGAATAAAAGTGGCTGTTTATCACTTAAACTGCAAGTTAGTACCTATATACCCTGGCGTGCAAAAATTAAAGACAAGACAGTTTTTCGAATGTAACGTCGTGCAGAAGTGCTCCACATCGACTCAAATCATACCATAAGATCCCCAAGATGCAAGAATATGGGTCAAGTGAGCAAAACCGTCCAAACAAGTAATCCAAAGGATACAAAGGCACTTTATTGAAAAGGTAGCTTCGAGACAACTGGACAGAAGACAGAAACGTCCATGTGACAGGCGGCTGCCAAGAAAAATCCAGTCTTTAGTAGGGGATATGATCACCCCTAACTGCGTTGCAGGATTTACAACGTCTGTCTATGCTGAGGACGAGGTTGTCAAGGAGCTGTTGAGGCATAGTGGCCCATTCCTCTTGTAGCAGCAATCGCAGCTGTGGAATCGTTGCTGGCGGCTGGTGACGTGCTGCCTAGGGTCTCCCGAGAAGGTCCCACACGTGTTCGATTTTATTAGGTCCGGGGACCTTGCGGGCCAATCCATGCGTTGAATATCTTCACTCTCCAACAGCTCTGTGACAGTCACTGTACGATGAGGTGTAGCGTTGTCGTCTATGAAGAGGAACTCAGGACCCATAGCACCTCTAAACAGACGCACGCGAGGCAGGAGAACCTAGGTACAATAGCAGGCACCAGTGACTGAACGTCCTTGGAAGATGTGGAGGTCAGTACGGCTACCAAGCACGATACCGCCCCAAACGAGAACTCTGCCACCTCCAAACCGGTCCCTTTCGATGATGTTGGAGGTGTAATTGCGTGTTCTCTGCTCTCTCCAGATGTATATATACGTCCAGAATAGCTCGTCAGACTAAATCGGCTCTCATCCGTAAAGAGAACTCGACCCCATTGATGATGTGTCCAGTTCTTGTGTTCCTGGCACCACAGAAACCGCCGTCTCCGATGAACAGACGTTAATGGCGCACACCGTACTGGTCGTCGTACAAATAGACCACCTTTGTGTAGCCTTCTGGCCACGGTAAAACTCGATAACGGACGTCAATTTGTCTGTTGCATGTGCCTTGCGATTTCTCCCGCTGTCTGCCATCTGTTTCTTCTTGCCTGTAGGACAATATACCGGTCGTCCGCCGCCGTGGTTGCTCGTGGACGACCACTGCTAAACTCTCGGACAGCTGTTCCTGTCGTTTGAAATGCTCTCCAAGCTTGTGAAACGATGCTGTGAGCGATACCGTACTCCTCGGCCACACTAGTCACACTTCGACCTTCTTCCAACTACCCAATGACGCGACCTTGGGTAAAATCATCCAGATGTTGTCTACTGGATTGCCTCTTGGCCATATCACACGGTGGAGAAACTCGACGTCGTTCAAATCGATGTACACCGTGCAGTAGCTTTCACCGAATTGCTGAGCGTACACCGCCCGTGTGCTTAACACCATTCCGACACTCCCTCCCCATTCCCTACGTCATGCTGCATATATGCGCATGCCCTACTGTAGCCTGGTATATCTCCTGAGTGGTCTTTCGGTCCGTTCTGCCTGCTCGTTCCACTGTTATGCTAATTTCTCCTCTTCGTCCTTAATTTTTGCCCACCAGTGTATTAATTCTATAAGGTTTTTTTATTGTGAGTCCTATTTTAAAAGAATGGCTGAACGTAAACATACGGTTCAGGTATCAAAGTGAAGGTATTACCATGTAGATGCACCAGTCGAATAGAAAACTGAGATTGTGGCAACGGTTCTGACGGGGTGTGTCGTCAAAGTTCCCATGTAAAGTCTATGGGAGAAGCGTGCGGCCCTTATCTACATCAGGCGCTCAGTTCAGTGTCAGACTTGGTGTGTGCATGGTGTTTGTTCTATGATCAGTCCTAAAGTAAGTAAATACTTTATTGCATACTTACCCTTAATAGAATGTCTCTCCCGTAGAAAAAAAGAAAGAAAAGAAAACGTAAGAGCCTATCTGGAAGACGTGAGCGATCAATGGGTCTCAACTGCAGTATATATCTCCGACAAAAGAGTATGAAGAGTATTCGCAACGCGAATCTCATTCCAACTACATTTACAAACACACTTGTGACTGAAGATGTGAGTGAAAGAGTGCACTATCCAGTTGAATTTTCGCACACGATCGAGACGAGTGGAACTTTACATTTTACGACAGAAAAAGGGTGCAGTCGTGATGCTCATCACGAACCTGGCCGCCCCGGTGGCGCAGTCTTCTAAGCGCTGGCTTATGATGATTCGTTCGTGAAGGGTCCGGGTTCGAATCCCGGTGAGGCATGTATGTTGTTTTTGTTTTACGGCACTGGCTCTCTCCCTTCCCTGGAACCAGTGACCCTAATTTAGGGACGAGCGATTGCTTATAGACCATTGTGTTGCTCACGGTGGTCATTAAACCTTTAGTCAAAAAAAAAAAAAAAAATCACGAACCTGGACTTATTGTCTTTACTGAAGTGCTCGAATGAAATTTGTCAATCAAATAAAGTTTACATTTGATGTTTCATATGAGTTTATTCTTTTCAAAAAAAAAAAAAAAAAAAAAAACTAACCGTCGATTCGTCTAGTTTCAAGTGAATTTCGATTTCTTTACACTGATGAATGAATGAAGGGAGAAATATTCCTCATAATTTTATGCAATGGAAATCGATAGAACATTCAAAACAAACAGAATATAAATTCCGAATTTGCTTGTTTAATTTACTGGTCATCCATGTGATATCTACCAGAAAATTTGAAAAATTCAGCGCTTCAGTATACCAGTAAGAGCAGTCAGTGGTACAAGCAAATTCAGAATTTATATTCTGTTCGCTTTGAATATTTTATCGATTTCCCATGTATTATGAGGAATATTTCTTCCTTCATTGATTTATCTGTGGATGACCAGTAAGTGGTACCAGCAAATTCAGAATTTATGTTCTGTTCGCTTTGAATATTTTATCGATTTCCCGTGTATTATGAGGAATATTTCTTCCTTCATTGATTTATCTGTGGATGACCAGTAAGTGGTGCCAGTAAATTCAGAATTTATATTCTGTTCGCTTTGAAAATTTTATCGATTTTCCATGTATTATGAGGAATATTTCTTCCTTTATTGATTTATCTGTGGATGGCCAGTAAGTGGTACCAGCAAATTCAGAATTTATATTCTGTTCGCTTTGAATATTTTATCGATTTCCCATGTATTATGAGGAATATTCCTTCCTTTCATCGATTTATCTGTGGTACTGGTGATCCCTGACCTACATCCGTCCGGATGGGAATTGGGTCAAAGCGCTATGAGGAAGCAAAGATGCTTCGACTATAGCGAAAAATCTGAGGATGTTTAGATTCCTAAGCTGAGTTTGCTTAGTCTCAGTTGCAGGGAACTTCACTTTAATGGGTGGTGTAACGGTTAGCACACTCGAACGGAAATCGGGAGATGAGGTTTCGATTCCTGCCCCAGGGGCGATGAAATTTTCAAGTTCACTGAGACATATTACATGGATATGACTAGTAAGTGGTATAAGGAAACTGTGTTTGCTTTGAATCTTCTATTTCATTGCACTGTTAAAAATTTTGTGGTAGGTTGCACTAAAAAGTGGTGCTGCCTCAGCTGCACCACTTTTTGAGAAAAAATTCACCACTGTGTGGTGCAAACAAAACCCAAAAAACATGGTGCAACTTCGCCCCACGTTATGATGCAAGGTTGCACCGAAAGACACAACACAATGGTGTATCTTTTTCCAGAAAGTGGTGCAGCCAGTGTAGCACCACTTTTGGGTGCAAACTATCACAATTTTTTTAAAAGTGCAGTATCTTGAGTCCTAAGCCCTAAAGTGAAGTGCCAATTTTTTTTTTTTTTACTGAAGGTTTAACGACCACCGTGTGAGCAACTTAATGGGCTATAAGCAGTCGCTCGTCCCTAATTTAGGGTCACTGTCTTCCTGGAAGGGAGAGAGCCAGTGCCGTAAGACAAACACAACATCCATGGCTCACAGAGGATCGAACACGGACCCGTTTCGGACGAATGATCAGAGGCCATCTCTCAGACCACAACGCCACCGGGACAGCAGTGTTTAAGTTCAAGCGACTAACATTTAAATAAAACAGTGCATTTCTTTACGTTTCATTCCATGAAGATTACTTGGGGCATGTATGCTATAATTTCTAATTGATTTATTTGACCGACCGTTTATTGGTTGAATGTGATACGTTCCATACAATTATTAATTTTCGTTAGATAATCTATTCTGAATATTCCGACCTTTTAATGTGAAATTATTCCATTTAAAATGTCCACATGAGCAAAGACATGGGTTCAGTTACTACCTTTTTCTAAATGCTTGCAGTTTAGAGCACTATTAATTTCAGTGTAATGAAATAAATAATGAGCGGGAAGTGACTTCGACCAGGACAGCTACAGAGATCATCTACAAGATTTACGATTGGTGACATGGGGTCTGCAAAACCAGATCCGTTAGATTTATGGTCCTTGCATACCAGAACTGAAGAACACGATAAGAGGGATGCGTGGTCATTGTCAAGTGTCACTTAACTGACTTTACTGATAGTGTTTGTCTCCACAGCCGACTATGTAACATAGCACGGAATATTACCGAACATTTTATTTATTGCAATGGCTGAAATTAGGCAGCAGAAATCCAAAGCACTGGTTATATGATTACGTACGTTTCATTAATTACCAGACGTTTCGTTGTTTTAAATTCAGTACGTTGTTAAAGCTGCTGGAAGCATCTAGTATCATTAATGAGGATGAAATGCATGACTTACGTTCTGAAGAGACGCTTAAACTTAGGAATTTCCCTCGCTCTCCCATTAGGTTTGGATACTGAACTGTTTTCTTCTTTCCTTCAGCCCATGTGACGTATTCTGCGTTTTTAACCTTCTGTTTTTGTTTCTTTCTTCCACTTATAGAAATTTTGGTTTTCTGTAATTAATGTTATGTCTGAAATCCCATGATATGTTTTACTTTTGAGCTATGACTGCCGACAGTCAGGGCTAGAGTAGGGAAAAGGGGTCTATGTGGCATATAGCCTTGTGGCCCACCATTGTAAAGGGCCCGGGAAGCATGCCTGAGCAAATAATAGATAGATACAGGAGGAGGGGAGGGTATAAAATAATTTTATTCTAGTCTCGTGTGATTCCCGTTTGCCGCCCCGGTGGCGCAGTGGTCTAAGGCGTTGGCCTCTGATCATTCGTCCGAAGGGGTCCGGGTTCGAATCCCGGTGAGGCATGGATGTTGTGTTTGTCTTACGGCACTGGCTCTCTCCCTTCCCTGGAACCAGTGACCCTAAATTGGGGACGGGCGACTGCTTACAGCCCATTGAGTTGCTCACGGTGGTCGTTAAACCTCCAATCAAAAAACAAATTTCCGTTTGGTCAGAAACCGAGACTGGAAGACGCACAGATTTCAAGGCAGTGACTCACCAATGGTCAGGTTTCGTGTCACTGTGTGCGGCAGAGTCGGCGAGACAGTTTCAGCTTTTTCACTACCATCCACCCACACCTCCCAATTGGCATTTGGAACCGTTAATGGTCAAAATCTCCTGTGACTTCACATTGAACAACAAAAAAGATGCACTAATAAACGTATATGATACTAAATTATTAGAAAATCCAAGGCAAAATCTAGGAATCTTAAGCTGTTAGCACATGTCCTTATTATGAGAACAATGGAAAATACCATGACTTGTTATGAAAACTGTTCAGATAATTCATTAGTTCGAAGAATCCCCTGTGTATTAATAATCACAAGCATTTTGCTACAGTGCCGTGTTTCAACGCTCTTCTTCTTCTTCTTTTTTTTTTTTTTTTTTTTTGATTGGAGGTTTAACGACCACTGTGAGCAACTCAATGGGCTATAAGCAATTGCTGGTCTCTAATTTAGGGCCACTGGTTCCAGGGAAGGGGAGAGCCAGGACCATAAGACAAACACAACATTCATGCCTTACCGGAATTCGAACCCGGACCCCTTTCGGACGACTGATCAGAAGCCATCTCTTAGACCACTGCGCAGTCTTCAACGGTCTTCATAAAGAATCCACGTCATAAGTTTTTTGGGGCCCTTTCAGATGTCTTAGCCTAGGGGCCTACTCAAACATCTTAGTCTAGGAGCCATCTGAAATGTTTTAGCCTATGTGCCTGCTTAAGCCTTAAATTGGCTCTGCTGATAGTCAGTCAAGCTATGCATATTTGTATACAGTGAAGTAACGAATTATAAAAGCACACCTGATAACTTATTAGGCCTTTCTTGGCCTATAAAACAGCATTGATTCAGTGTGGCATGGATTCAACAAGGTGCTGACGTAACAATCAGCTTGTTAGGCTTCCACCCACAAAGAAGGTTTAGGCTCGACTAGTTACGCCAGTAACAGGCTTTTGAGCAGCGTAGGGAAACGAGAGAACAATAATGGGAATCTAGCGGCTCACCATAGGGAAGTTGGCAGATAGAGAGCAGTTGGTAGATAGAGTCACTAGCGCGCGTTTCAGGAGTGACTGACGTCACACGACGTCAAGCGTGATGTTTTAAGCGGAATTTCTTATTCTCGTTCGGGTTGGATATTTAAGCCTAACTTCAGCTCGTTGTAAAAGTTATGACAAAGGCATATCACGAAGAAAGTATGAAAGCCAGATGCGGTATTAAATCGGGTCTTTATTACTATTTAATTCTTGTTATTGGCTTGTCCTGGAATTGTTTTTACTACTGCATTAATTATATTTATTTTGCTTTCCACTCATCATCTGCACGTTCTACCTAATTTCTCTTCTATTTCATTTTCTTGCAACACTAACGCTTCGGACCTCGGAAGCCATCTTCCCCAGTTTGTTCTCCATCTCTCCCTGAAAGACTTCTACTTGCCTGGTGTGACCTTCCTGTTCTTTCTGTTCTCCGACTCTCTCTCTCTCTCTCTCTCTCTCTCTCACTCACTCACTTTCTCCCTCTCTCACTCACTTTCTCTCTCTCTCTCTCTCTCTCTCTCTCTCTCTCTCTCTCTCTCTCTCTCTCATTCACTCACTTTCTCCCTCTCTCACTCACTTTCTCCCTCTCTCTCTCTCTCTCTCTCTCTCTCTCTCTCTCTCTCTCTCTCTCTCTCTCTCTGTGTGTGTTCTCCGACTCTCTCTCTCTCTCTTGATTCCCCTGTCTTCGAACCTTGGCTATTCTTTCCCGCGTTTCTCTGACTCATCGTAAAGCAATAAACTCCTTTAGCCGTAGCGATGCTCTAATCTATTACAATGCACATGAACTAAAGTAATAAAAACACTTAGACTACGTACTAAGTTCGATTTGCCTGGGAAAACGCTGTTTTACAGCTGTACTGTTGACCGTTGTTGATGACAGATAACATCTTAAACCGGATTTCCTATTCTGATGATAAAAAGCCTATTGTTCAATATTTCCTATTTGTAAAATAATTAATTCTAAATTCTTATGAAACCACTTTAACATAATATTTCGCCGACCTGACAGATAACATCTTAAAGATTTCTTACTCTGGCGACAAAAAGACCTATTGTTGAATATTCCGTACTTTTAGAATAATATTATATATAATTCAAGACTACACACTTGTGATGTTGATTTAGAATAAATTACCAACGTTTATTCACAATTAAATGTTTTATTAGCATCGAGTATAGTTTCGCAGATCATTTGGCACCCATACAGCACAAAACGTTTCAGATATGCATCAGTAATGTTACAATATCTCATTTTCGTTACACTTTCAGAGATATCTTACAATTACGTTTCAGCAACATCTATTTTGGAACATAGCTCTTTGTACATTACGATTACGTTAAAAATAGCATTCACCGATACAACTGTTTTATAGTTTCCATTGTACGTAATTGCTGCCTTGATGTTACATTCCGGAAATTAATACATTAATGCAAAAATGATGCAGTGGAAGTATGTCCGACGCATAACTGGAAGACCCTGGGTTCGATTCCCGGTGGCGGCCGATGGCAATTTTTCCGTGACTCACTTATAAAACCTTGGAAAGAGCGATGACTTCTGTTTTATATTCCGGCAGCATTTAAGATTTTTGGTTTGGCAACGGCGTGGATGCGCATGCGCATTTATGCTATTGCACCGAAGCACTCTCGTTGTTGTATTTCCATGTGATACTGGGATATTCTTTGGTGATACTATCGTACTCGAGTTCGCTAGTTAATTGACTTAATATTCCATCTTTTTTTTCCTTTTTGATTCAAGATCATCTGAAAGTAAGTAATTGTTTTGATTATTATAATTTTTAAATTCTAAAAAACATTTTATAAAATTTAAGTAGATGGCTGTGTTGTATTAGTATAATATACCAGCATTTTTTTTTTTTTTTTTTGCTTGAAGCTGGGAAATTTTATACTGGTAGGTATTTAGACAAATGACGAATTTGATTTTCTTCCTTTTTTTCACTGAAATATATAGTCTATTCCACATGTATAATGGAAATTCGACACCCTCATTTGGAACCGATTTTTAGTTCTTTTTTTATCAATATATAAACGCCGCCACTATTTCCAAAGGACAGTGGACTGCGTTGAACGTGTGAAAACGTAAACAACTCGTAATAAGACTGTTGCTGCTTTTGAAACATCTGTCGAGTGTAATACTTTTTATTGTGATTTTACAAAGTTTATTAAAACTATAATGTTCAACGTAGTAAATATGTAACAGTAATATGATGATGTCCCAAATATCTTTCAAATACGTATCAGTAATATGATGATGTCACAAATATCTTTCAAATACGTAACAGTAACATGAAGTTGGTATGTTGAAGTTACAAAAGGCCTTTCACTGTAACGTATTGGTTATGTTTCAAAGTTATGTAACGTTTGAGGACATTTTGACGTAACCGTAAGGTTTCTGAAACATTACTGCTACATTGCGCAACATATCCGAAAAGTCTCAATGTTTCAGTGCTACGTACCTGTAACATATTCCAAAATTTTTTGTGCTGTGTGGGTATGGCGCTGATAATTTGACTTTCACAAGTGTAGCTTTCGTGTTAAACATGAATATAAGTTTACGCCACCCAGTTATATAGTTAGTTCTAAATAAAAAAAAGCGCCTTAGCAGTGAATGAATCAGTAAAACACAACACGAGAAGAATTCTCGCATTTTTTTCAAAAGCCCTGTTGTTTAAAAGTGGCCTGTTGCTTTTATTGTTTAGCATTTTTATTAAATTTTCATTACTAACTACTTTTATCAATTTATATTAAAATTGCAGAATTTCTTCAATTTTAAATAAAGGCAATAATTCTATGTGAGAATTAAACGCTGTATGATATTTTTATTTAAACACCGCTTTGTCGTTTTGTACGATTCCTCGAGCAAAAATAATGCATTAGTTACCTTGAACAGAGGCAACTAGCATAGTCACAGACATTTAGTAACTAATATGCAGTTTTTCCTAAAATTATGAGGCGGATTAAGGAGATTTTGTTGTGTTGTACCCAGGAGGAATCAGAATGTGAGCTGAGGGTATTACTTTAACTAGAGGCGGCAGCAGGTGGCGAGCAGTTTAGTAGAAATGAGCTTCATTACCGTAAGCGTTTATCACTCAGCCTCAAGATTTCTTAAGTTTTCTCTGTTGCTTTTTCTCTTAACCCTAAGGAGTATCCACCGCTTGTAACTTTATTTTGACTGGCGTCACCGACATCACAAAGAAGTTCATATGATCTTTGCATTAGAACCAATATGATTCGCATGAGAAACTCTCCTGAGTGACATACACAGTAGAGTCAAATTATTGTGACCACCTACTACTTTTGACGTCAACAGCGCGTAGCCAATGAAAGAAGTGTTGTCACCTGGCTTGGAGGGTATATAAGGTGTACTGTGGGCATTCTGAAAACATATCACTCCTTGCTGTCATGGATAAAAGAAGCGATTTATCAGATTTGCAAAAAGGGATGATAATCGGCTTTCGGGCAAAGGATGGCAGTATTTCTGAAACAACGCAGTTTGTGAACTGTTCGCGTGCTGCTGTGGTTAAAGTGTATCGTGATTAGAGAAATGGCACCATTGCGAATAAGCGTCGTGGAAACTGCGGAGCACCACGGGCCACTAATATGAGAGGTGACCGTCGGCTGCGAAGGTGTGTGAGGGCCGATCGACACGCTACAGTGGATCAACTCAATGGCCAAATGAACCAGTGGGTTACCGGAAGTGTGTCTAAAACAACTGTTCAGCGAACCCTGCTGCGTATGGGGCTCCGATGCAGACGGATGGTCACTGCACCTATGCTAACGAAGGTGCATCGGCAGAATAGGTTTACATTTGCATAGCAGTATCGGAATTGGACTTCCGCTGATTGGCAAAGGATTGCTTTCTCCGATGAGCCACGTTTTCTGCTTCATCGAACAGACGGACGTTGGCGTACAAGGCGAGAAACATCGGAGAACAAACATTCTTCAACCATTGCTGGAAGAACACAAGCTGATGCGGGCAGCGTTATGGTCTGAGGAATGTTTTCGTGGCAATCTTTGGGTCCACTCATACCTGTGGAGAGCACTATGAACCGAATTCATTACGAATCCATCCTTGCAGACCACGTACACCCATGGATGCTGATTGTCTTCCCTGGGGGGATGGAATATTCCAGAACGACAATGCGACGTGTCACACAGCTAGAAATGTCCGAGAGTGATGGTTGGAAGAGCACGATGAAGACTTCAAAGTATTTCCGGGACCCGCTAATTCCCCAGACGTAAATCCAATTGAGCATCTGTGGGACCACCTCGATCGTGTTGTTCGCTTTATGGACCCCTCCACCACGCACCCTCCAGCAGCTGTCAGAGGCACTGCAGTCAGCATGCTTCCACATACCTGAGAACACCTTCCACAACATTATTGAGTCACTCCCAACCCGTTTAGATGCTGTCAACGCTGCACACGGCGGTTACTCTGGATATTACTCGACCGTGCATTGGAATTTTGTTTCTGAGTTTAACTACCACCATGGGTAACTTATAGTGCCATAAGCAGCTTCCTGTCCCTAATTTAAGGACACTGCTTCCAGGGAATGAACTGATCGTGCGCCACCAGACAAACGCTGAACTCATATCTCGAGTCGGTGACGAGCTCGGACAAAAGATCAGAGGACAGGGCCTCACCCCTTCCACATAACTGACGTCACTTTGTGGAAGAAAATTGCTTTTCAGAAATTTAAAACCTCAGGACTCGTGTCGTGCTTATAAAGTGAAACAGGAGCTCTTCGAATGGATTTGCAGATGTAGAAATGTCTTCTCTAGTGACCGCAAGCAAAATTCAACGGTAAGCATATCCATTGTTTTATTCCAAAAAAGAAAAGAAAAAGCGTGTCGTCTCAATGGCCTAGTGGTCGGCCTCCGACCATTCTGTCGAGAAGTATCAGAGTACGAATCCAAAATGAGGAGGTGTGCCTATCTTACGGTACTGGCTTCCTCCCCTCCATGGAACCAGTAGCCCTAAATTAAGAACATGCGACTACCTTTTAGCCCAACGAGCTGCTCATAGCGCTAAAAATGCAAATTTCAGATTACTGTTCATCTTTAATCAAAAATTATTCCTGCATTACGCATCTTTTGTTTTGTTTGACTGAACACTCGAGCTTAAACAACGTATAACGTACCAATTCGTCCGAGTCGGGCATTGAACTTGGGTCCCCTCACTCCGGAATAAGTCGCTCTCCCAACTGAGCTACGCGGACGTATGCTCTCGCTGCTATCTGCCTTTATCTCATGTGCGTCCTGCGGTGAAGGTACATCACGAAGGTTAGAGTGAACCCTGTGTTGGTGGTCACCCGCCTTCCACGGTCACCCTCCAAAGCTGGCAGTTCTGTCTAGCACGGGTATTATCACCAACAGAAGTAGAACAATTTGGCGGCCGCCGGCAAGACGCAGTTACGGGAAGGCATTTTTGAAAAGCATTAGATGGTGTACCTGCATTTTCTGGTTACCAACATGCAAAACTAAAAGAAAAAAACTTGTTTGGGCAGCTCTAGAAACTAACGCAGCGGCTGTGAGTTTAAAGATATGAACCACTTGTTCCATTTTTTTATTTTTGTCACCACCCTTCACGTGATTGTAAGTGTGGTCCTCGCGGTTTGTCAGGTTCTTATAATTTTATTAACATGTAGTATAGTTTTCCATTAACTACGGACGGATGTTCAACTTTAATCGCCCTAAATGAGAGCATGAAGGAAGAGTTCATCTTCTTCATGACAACGAACGTAGATTTGCCAGCTGCTGAATTGGTTGAGAAGCTTGATGGTCCGCTCCAGATGGCAAAGGAAAACATTAAGGAGAGGCAACGGATTCAAAGCTCAACCGCAGTAATACTACTATTACGTTCGGTACCTCTTTACCTTCCATTTCTTCTGATTTGACATGCGTCCGATTGGCGGCAACCTACGTTTGTGCAGAACACCATATCTCATTCCTCAGTTTCTTAATTCTGGTTCTAAGTGAGAGATTTAATGAATAACTTTTCTAAATAACAAAATGGCAGGGAAGAAAAAAAGAACAAATACTTCACAGTAGGCTGCAAAAAAAAAACATTAAATGTTTTACATTTTAGTTTCAAGTGGGGATAGGTGATATTTTGGAAAACTGTACTACTCTACATTGGACGTTCACACATTTTTAGAACTTTTTGATAAGAAATTACAGAAAATAAGAGACGTTCAAAGAACAGAAACTGGCAACAGCGTGTTAGATGAACACGAAAAAAACATCTGGTGTAGTTAAATATCGCCTGCTAAGAAAATGGCGCACGTAAACGAGATGTGGATAGAAGGTCATGTTTTTGCTCTTTACGAAAAGAAATATTCGTATTCTGTAATTAAAAAAAGACTGTGAAAATCATGTAATCAGTATTTCAAAATGTAAGAACAGCAATATTATTAATAATAGAGGGAAAAATCGCCAAGTATTATTCATAACAGGAAAAAAACCCACCACCAAACGACTATCCAAAGAAACAATGTACTTTTACGACTATTCCAGAAATAGCGCGTCTGGCTTTAAAAGTAAATCCATCGACCCAAAGAGCAATCGCTGAGTTGTTAAAATCTCTGTATCAACTGTAAACAAGGTAATAAACAAAGATTTGAACCTGAAATAAAAAGCAAAAAGAAAAAAAAAACACATAATGTTCACCGAGGCACGTGGCTGAGCGCAGAACTCGGTGTAGACTTCATGAAAATTCCTTAGCCGCATACAGATGGAATTTTATTGTGACTATTGATGAACCATGGATCTACCTAAACGACTGTAACGAAAAGGAGATCGATTTACTGTCGCAAAAGAGGAGAAAAAGACTTACAAACTTGGTTCCAAGAATCCAAAGAAACTTCAGTAAAGGATTCATGACCTTTTCTGGTTTCTCGTACAACGGGAAATTTAAGTTAAGAAAAGTTGAAAAGAATGTTAAAATTAATTCTATACATTACTAAAATAATGTTTTAACTCCTATATTTAAAAAAAAAACATTCCTTTATCAACAGAGCCTTCAAAGAGTAGAATTCTATGAGGATAAGGCATTCATACATCCAAAGCTACCATTCTATTTCTTGAAAAAAATGAAAAGAACAGACGGGTATAATGTCTATACGTTTTGCTCGTATCCCTTCAAAGTCCCCTAATGTGTCACCAATGGACTATTGTGCCTTCGACTGCTAAAAAGACTGGTGTCAAGTCCATACCTTTTGCTCATATTCCTTCAAAGTCCCCTGATGTGTCACCAATGGACTATTGTGCCTTCGGAATGCTAAAAGGACTGGTATCGAGTCAATACCTTTTGCTCATATTCCTTCAAAGTTCCCTGATGTGTCACCAATGGACTATTGTGCCTTCGACTGCTAAAAAGACTGGTGTCAAGTCCATACCTTTTACTCATATTCCTTCAAAATCCCCTGATGTGTCACCAATGGATTATTGTGCCTTCGGACTGCTAAAAAGAGCGCTCAGACCTAAAAACCAGAAGGGTTTCAAGTGTATACCTTTTACTCGTATTCCTTCAAAGTCCTCTGATGTTATAATGTGTCACCAATGGACTATTGTGCCTTCGGACTGCTAAAAAGACTGGTATCAAGTCTCTACCTTTTCCTCATATTCCTTCAAAGTCCCCTGATGTTATAATGTGTCACCAATGGACTATTGTGCCTTCGGACTGCTAAAACGAGCGCTCAGACCTAAGAAAGAGACGGGTATCAAGTCTATACCTTCTGCTCATATTCCTTCAAAATCCCCTGATGTGTCACCAATGGACTATTGTGCCTTCACACTGCTAAAAAGTGCGCTTTCTAAACGCAGACCTAAATCAATGATTGGACTATGGCAAGCAGTGGAAGAGGAGTCGAATAAATTACCACTACCAATTTTAAGAAATAAATATCATGTTATCTTGGAAATCTAGATGTAAGTTCATGGTCCAGAGAAAGGGCTACCAGATGAAACATTTAAGATAGAAATAATTTAATTTTAAATATTAATTATATTTCTGGAAAATTATATCTGTGAGCACACTCTGTATTTGGCGGTTACCTGTCGAGACGGTCATTTTTTTCTTTTACAGTACAGTAAATGACCTTGCTAGAGGGATTTCAATCGGTTGGGTTTTTGGTTGACAAACGATGTTTAAATTTTCTTTTCCTTTTCTCTGGAAAGAGAGGAAAATTCTAAGAATATTGGGTTAATTTATTAAAACAAAATAGTGTAGAAATAATGGCTTGCGAATAACAATGAGAGAATTCAGCTTTAACAGTTTTCAAAATAATGATGAAAGATATGTTATTCGATTTTCTCAAGACGGATTTCATCATTAACAACGCGGCGGATTAGACTGTAGATTTCTTTTTAATTGCACATTTTACATATCCAGTTACCAAAGCTACAGAGCGAACTGTTGTATACCAATTGTTTCTAACAAATGAAAAACAAGAGGAAACATAAGACTCCCTTACTAACAAAAAAAAATAATAATAATAATTTAGGGAAAAACAGAGGCAAATATATGTCATCATTTTTTCGAAAGCTATTGCGAGAGTAACATGCAACAGACATCCGAGTTTTCCCACTACACTGAGGCAATATCCGGTATCTAACAACTTGTTCATTTTGTTTTTAAAAAGATAATTATCGACATTTCTTGTCATTCTTATTTTTCCCCAATCATCTTTCGCAGCAGATGTCAGTTGCAGAAAGAGATATACACGAAATTTTATAACTTGATAATGCGATCTGCTTTCGTATAAAAGAAGAACACAAATCTATTGTATTGATAACAATGGACAGAGTAGGATTTCTTTTTCAATATGAAGTCAATAAGGACTTCCCTTGTTTCTGAAATGTCTCAAATTAATTGATGTTTCCGGTGCTTTGGTAAAAGCCACTTTTTGTTCTCCTGCATGCGAATGCCTGTTATTGCGTTAGACGGCTTAAAATATCAAACACTTGTAGAACGTTGTTCTTTCCCAACATTTGTTATGTCCTACACTAGTGGCCAAAATTGCGGAAACTTTGTGGAAAATTTGTACTTCGGAGGTTTGACATGATTCATAATATCAGTCTTATTTGGAATAATACCATAAAATTATATATCAGTAGAAAGATTATTTAATGCGGGATGTAATGCAGCACACTTTATTTAAAAAATGAGAAAATGCATTTTAAAGGAAGTTATACACAGAAAAGCACGATAAAGCGTATTTCATAACTTTTCACCATTTCTGTTAGTACTTAGTCCGAAAACCTTTTGCTGCAATTAAAGCCTTACTACAGTGTCCTATGGAGTGAACCCAACGTTTTAGTTCATCAGATATTACAACGTGAAACCGAGATTGTATGTTTGCTTCTGTCAATTGTGCTTTATTGCTTTGGTTGCTTCTAACTAACAAGTTCCTTTAATCGGATCCACAGATTTTCTATTGGATTCAGGTCAGGGGTATTACCTGGCGATTCAGGCAGTACAATATAATTTTCTTGAAATCACTTTTTGCACACAGTAGCAACATGACAAGGAGCTCAATCCTGTTGAAATACATAGGCTTCATTATCCTGGAAAATATTACGTGCTGAAGGCTTGTTTTGTCTGGAGTATATTAATGATACAATTTTTGCCACTTAAATATACCATTAATCACACCAATTCTGCTCACGCCTTTTGCTGTCATACAACCCCAGATCATAACACTAACTGGATGCTTATTGATAACTGTAATGCATTCAGGCTGCAAATCTTCTCCATTTCTTCTTCCATGCTTTATTCCATCACTACCTTGTATGGATATCCTGGTCTCACTATTCTAGGTGACTCATTGTTCCTCAGACCAAATAAAATGTTTTTTAGCTCACTCTAATATCTTCCTTCTCTGTTGGGAGATAGAAATGGCTTTTCCTTGGAATTCTAAAATTTAAACCAAAATCTTTGAATCTGCGTCTAACAGTCCTAGAACTCATCTTCAAACCACACTGAGACAATTCATTTTTAATTGACTCAGATGATGATTTTCTTCGGTCACTTAAACACTCTTTTCATTCTATTACCGCACTCTGTTGTGCGCCTTTTCCTGCCTTTACCAGTTTGTCTTTGAATTGACTGAGTCTGCTGATACCTCCTGCACATCTCATAAATACCTCCTTTGGTTAGATTTCCACCTATTTTTCTTATGATTTCTTCATAAGTGTAGCCTTCTTCACGCAAGGTTAGTATTTTATATCGCTTTTTATAGATGACCAGTCAACTCTTTTCATTCTGTTTGGTATCTTACTAAGTTGCACAGCTTACTAACTTATCCAGGAACAGAAAAATCCGTGAAAAAACCAGTGGCCAACTTGATGACGCTCACACAACTGAATAGGAGTTCTATAACTGCATTATCAGCTCTAATATCGGGAAATGTGAGATCTGACTCATACTAACACCTTTTTAGTTTCAAGCTGTGTCATAATAACACCTGATTGGCTCTCACAACAATAAGTCTCATTGGTCAGTTTTGAGTCAAGGAAATCCACTTCTTGTTACATAAGACAGCTGTTTTCTTTTTCTGATTATCTGGTTATAACGTTTGATTGAATTCATATAAATCAACACAGTCTACTGCATTATATTCTACATTAAATTTCATATCTGATCATATAAAATTTTATGGTATTATTCTAAAAAGACTTTTTATGAGCGATCAAACCTTAGAAATACAAATTTTTCTGAAGGTTTCAACGATTTTGGATACTAGTGTATATTGTAAAAAATAAGTGGTGTGAATTCACGGGAAATTTTTGAAAATTAACAGGATGTTCACACATTTTTAGAACAACTTTCCAGCATTATAATTAATGTTTAAAAAAAATTATTTCTCTCTTAATGTTCTATCTGTGTGTGTGTGTGAGTGTAATAACCCTTCCTCTGGATGAACCCATCTAGATTTCCAAGATAACAGAGCATTTCTTAGAATTGGGAGTGCTATTTTATTCCACTCCTCCTCCACCGTTTTCTATAGTCCAGTCATTCTTTTAAGTCTGCATTCAGAAAGCGCTCTTTTTATCAGTCCGAAGGCAAAATAATCCATTGGAGGCACGTCAGAGAACTTTGAAGGAATTTGATCAAAATGTCTTGATACATGTCTCTTTTTTTCATTTTTTTTTTTTTTTCGAGAAATAGAGTGGTAGATTTGGATCTAAACTGTAAAAAAAAATTCTGAAATTCGCGGACAAGTTTCCGTCTTTTTTTTTTCGTGAATTAACGAAGCATGTTTCTGATGCAACCTTTTTCGTGAAATGACGGAAAGAAACCTGAATTTAATGGATTTTTCGTACCACAGGAAAATTCTGAATTTTCGGAAACCTTTCGGCAGTTTCTTTCTTATATTAACGGAAAATCTCCGTTCTCACTTTTTCCGTAGCCGTAAGACGAGCAATTACGAGTAATAGGAGCGATTGGGGAAAGTACTTATGGTTTGATTAACCTCTAAAATTTCAGTCGTCGGTCGAATTTTGAAGTTCCGTAGCGAGATCGGATATTATGGATAGCATATCGCATGGATTTTGTTTATCGTGGCACAGGATATTTTTTCTAATTTCCCCTATTTGGTTCAACAGCTGCTTATTATAATGCTGTGTTACTGAAAGAAACCAGGTACTTATTGTACAGATGATTATACGATGTCTGTGTATCAGTCTTTGGACCACTTAAGACAAAAACTATTATAGCTATCATGAGTATATATACATAAATATTTTTTTTTACGAAATAATATTATAAAAATCACATTTCACCTATTTTAAAAGTAACTGAAACTCACTGTCTGTTTAAAAAATCATGTTGCAAAGCATTTTGTTGCTTCGAAAAATCACGATGAAAAATACTTAATATGTCAAAAGTAGTCTACAGAAAAAAAAAAAAAATACAAACCTATTCAGAAAAAAATAATAAGCTTCAACAGAAAATAAAATGACCGAATTACTCCCATTTTGACAAAAAAAAAATTCATCGTCGCCGAATTCGTTTTATGATATACGTGAGCAGCATTGCTGAGAGTTTCTGGCCGAGTTGTTAAAAGCGCAAATTACCTGTTGAGCAAGCTTTAACGACGGGGGTTCGATCACGACCTCAGCGGAAGGGTTGTCTTGGGTAAGTGCTGTACAGGTTCGCCGAATTTACGGTATTTCAGTTTAAATACGGAAAAACCTGAAATATACAGAATTTTTATCTACGGAAAATCTGTGAAAATACGGAAGTTTAAACAAACGGACACTTTTAAAAACGGAAATTTCTGAAAAATACGGATATCTACCGGGAACTTTGTTGCACGTTACTTTCAGAAATTTTCCGTGAATTTACACCACTTACTTTTTACAGTGTACTCGTAGCTTTATTTTGATGGAGTTCTACTATTTGAAGGCTCTGCGGATAAAGAAATGGTATTTCCTCTTTAAATACAGGAGTTAAAACATTATTTTGGTAATATGTAGAATTGATTTTAACATTATTTTCAACTTTTCTTAACTTTAATTTTCATTGTACCAGAAACTAAAAAAAAATCATGAATCCTTTACTGAAGTTTCTTTGGGTTCTTGGAACGAAGTTTGTAAGACTTTTTTGTGCTGTCTTGCCGTCTTTTTGGTAGATTAATGCTTCATCAATAGTCACAATGAATTTCCATCTGTCTCCGGCTAAGTGATTTTCATAAAGAAATCTACACCGTGTTCTGCACTCAGCCACGTGCTTAGGCAAAAGGAGGTAAATATTAAGTCTTCTTCTTTTTTTTTTTTTTTTTTTATTCAGATTCAAATCTTTGCTTATTACCTCGTTCACACTTGATACAGATATTTTTAGTGACTTAGCGATTGCTTTTTGGGTTGGCGAATTTTCTTTTACTTTTGAAATAGTCGTAAAAGTACGTACTCTCTTTGAATAATCGTTTGATGTTCTTTCTCCTTTACAAACAATGCATGACGATTTTTCCCTCTGTTATTAATAACATAGCTTATTGTACATTTAGAAATGTTAATTCCGTGATTTTCTCATCGGTTTTTACGCTTTAAACATCATTTTCACAGCGTATATGCTGCAGCTTTGTCCGTCTGTCTGTCTGTCTGCACAATAACTCGCGTAAAAATGGTTTGATTTCGATGTGCTAGGGGAAAACTGGGGTAAAAATGATTCGATTCCGACAAAACTTCAGTATGTTCTTCCGGAGGTATACTGAACCAATTCTGTTTTTTATCATTAAAATGGGGTCAAACGTCAGGGCACAGGGGCGTTATCCTCATAACTTGAGTAATGATTTCTGGTACGTTGGAAAGCGTATCATAATCAATGTTTTGCATGATTTTACTCATTTGTTTAGTTACAGAATGCGAATATTTCTCTTCGTAAAGAACAAAAACATAGTATTCTATCCACAGCTTGTTTACATGCTCTGTTTTTTGTTTGTATTATTATCATTGGAGGTTTAACGACCACCGTGAGCAACGCAGTGGGATATAAGCAGTCTTCCGTCCCTAATTTAGGGTCACTGGTTTTAGAGAAGGCAAAGAACCAGTGCCGCAAGGCAAACACAACATCCATGCCTCACCGGGATTAGAACCCGGACCCTTTTCGAACGAATGACCAGAGGCCATGCTTAGACCACTGCGCCACCGTTTTCTTATCAGACGATATTTAACTGCAGCAGGTGTTTCTTTCGTGTTCATCTAACACGCTGTTGCCACTTTCAATTCTCTTATTTTCTGTAATTTCTTATCAAAAACAGAACCTTCTATCCACAGCTTGTTTATGTGCGCCATTTTCTTAGCAGACGATATTTAACAGCCGCAGATGTTTATTTCGTGTTCATCTAACACGCTGTTGCCACTTTCAATTCTCCTATTTTCTGTAATTTCTTATCAAAAACCTAACCTTCTATCAACAGCTTGTTCACGTGCGTCATTTTCTTAGCAGACGATATTTAACTGCAGCAGATGTTTCTTTCAAGTTCATCTAACACGCCGTTGCCAGGTTCAGTTCTTTGAACCTCTTTTACTACCTGTAATTTCTTATCAAAAACGTTCTGCAAATGTGTGAGCATCCCTTGTGACGTGCAGCAAACTTGCTGGTAAGTGTCCTACTTTTAACGAAATATTCGTTTTGAAGTATTTCTGTTCTTTCTAACTCCATTAGTCTGATAGAATATCCGTGGTGAGAAATTCCCTTTATTTGCGGAAAGTGCTTTTCTGTATTCGTATAGAAATTTCGCAGCATCTCTCATTTTCACTTTTTCAGCCCTTATACACCCCCCCCCCCCTCCAATAGCAGTTAGTTCCTGGTCAGTCTGCGACAGGTAACATCATGCGAGAAAATATTCTGCTGGTGGTCACTAGGCGAAATAACTACTAGATGAGAAAAATTGCAAATGTAGAAATTTAAAACAAAAAGGGAGAAAGGAACTGACTAATATTTCTGCAACATAAAATAAATGTCTAACCCAGGTAATACAGCTGGATCAAGAAAAATCTGTACCTAAACTTTTTTGCAATTATTTTAAAGCCTAAACACAAAGTTTTATGGAATGCAATAAGTGGCATACGGTGTGCCGTCAAAATAACCCGGGAAAAATAACCCAATCCGTTAATAACCCGGTCAAAACAACCCGGCATCTGAATAACCCAGCGTGAAAGAAAACCGTTACAAAATAACCCAGTATCACAATAACCCAGCGTAAAAAAACGTTACAAAATAACCCTGCGTCATAATAACCCCGGGTCACAATTATTGTACGTCAGAATAACCCGCGTCATAATAACCCCAGGTCACAATTATTGTACGTCAGAATAACCCGCGTCATAATAATCCACGACTTAATAACCAGCGTCAAATACTATGCCATGGTACTCTTAGACGGTAGATGGTTTTTGGAACGGGTCGGGGACAGGGGTCAAGAGGGGCTCCATACAATTTTTTTGTAAAATCTACTGTTTTCAATTTAGAACCACCAAATTTTTTTTTTATTGGGGGTTTAACGACCACCGTGAGCAACTCAATGTGCTATAAGCAGTCGCCCGTCCCTAATTTAGGGTCACTGGTTCAAGGGAAGGGAGAGAGCCAGTGCCGTAAGAAAAACACAACATCCATGCCTGACCAAGATTCGAACCCGGACCCCTTACGGACGAATGATCAGAGGCCAACGCCTTAGACCACTGCGCCACCGGGGCGGCCCACCAAATTTGGTATACTACTTCATGATACTCTAAATTAGACGGTACATGATTTTTTGAACGGGTCGGGGTCAAGGGCCCGCCATACAAAATTTTTGTAAAATCACCAGTTTTCAATTTAGAGCCACCAAATTTGGTATACTACTACCTCATGGTACTTTAACTAAGACGGTAGATGATTTTTGGACGGGCCGGGGCTAGGGGTTAAGCCCCATACGACATTTTTGCAAAATCAACAGTTTTCAATTTAGAGCCACCTAATTTGGTATACTACCTTATGATACTCTAACTTAGACGGTAGATGGTTTTTGGAACAGGTCGGGATCAAGAGCCCCTCCCCCCATACAATTGTTTTGTAAAATCAACAGTTTTCAATTTAGAGCCACCAAATTTGGTATACTACCTCATGGTACTCTACCTTAGACGGTAGATGGTTTTTGGAACGGGTCGGGATCAGGGGTCAAGGGGGCCCCCATAAAAAATTTGTAAAATCAGCAGTTTTCAATTTAGAGCCACCAAATTTGGTATACTACCTCATGGTACTCTAACTTAGACGGTAGATGGATTTTGAAAAAGGTGCGGGCCCCGGGTCAAAGGGCCCCATAAACGTTTTTGTATGGGGGCCGTGCGCATGCCCAAATTGGTTGGCGTAAGTACTTTATATTATTTGTTTACCTACACGTCCGTGTTGTTTTTGTCAATGAACGTTTAGTAGTTTGTGCTGTGCTTTATAATTTGGGAACTTAAAAATATGAAAAATATGTGCCTCATTTGTATGAAAATATGAAAAATATGTGCTTCATTCAATTAAATGTTATTTATTAAAGGCTGATATTTCGGTTAACTTAATTTTTCCCAGGAACCATTTTCAGTACTCTGTTAACAATAACAATTTCAAATTTGTACATTCTGTTGAATAAACAGGGTGTCCGAGAATTATTGGACACATTCCAAAATTATGTACAAAAAAAAAATTTGAGCATTGTCTGTTTTTCTATGTCAAGTATTACTAACACGGTTTCTATACTTTTGTTTTGCAGAATTGTTATTCCCAGAATCCGATAGATGGCGCTAGGTGTGGCGTGATAAGGAATGTATGAGAAATGCGCAATCAGTAGTCATGTCATCCGTACAGCAGAAGGCAATGTGTGTGTTATGGCTTGCGGAATTAAAGTCTGTCATTAAAGTTAAAAGACGGTACCGTTTAGAGTATGGTTGTAATCCTCCGTCAACGGATTCAATTAAACGGTGGATGGAACAGTTTAAAGAAACTGGCAATGTGGAACATCGTGGAGTTGCCGGTAGGCCTAGCGTCAGCGGTGAGACAGTTGACCAAGTTAATGAGTTTCCGACGAAGCTTCAGGAAACCCGTTCGTAAAGCAAGCAGAAAACTGTGGATTCCGTAATCGAGAGTTCACAATGTGTAGCACAGGAAATTATAGTTTCATGCTTATAAAATTCAAATAGTGCAAAAGATGCATGTAAATGATCACACTCTGTGATACGATTTAACTGTGGATATGCTGAATCGAGTGGAAAACGATGAAAACTTTCTCAGTACTGTAATTTTTAGTGATGAATCCACATTTCATGTATCAGGTATTGTGAATCGTCACAACTGTAGGATATGGGGCAGTGAACCGCCTCATTCTGCTATTGAACTGGAACGTGATTCTCCAAAAGTTAATGTGTGGTGCGCCCTATCAAAAAGAGAAGTGATTGGCCCTTTTTTCTTCTGCGAAAAAAAAATAAAGGGTGACATTTGCTTGGATATGCTGGAAAATTTCGCTATACCCCAGATCAAAAGATATGACAACGTCCTTTTCCAACAAGACAACGCGCCTCCGCATTGGTCAACGTGTGTACGTAAGTGTCTAAATGAGCATTTCTCCAACATATGAATTGGGTGTGGTGGTCCCATTCCGTGGCCTCCTCGATCTCTAGATCTAACTCCATTGGATTATTTCATGTGGGGTTATGTGAAGGATTGTGTCTATCAGACGCCTTGCACTGATTTGTAGGAACTGTAGCAGCGTATCACAGCTGTTATTAATTCCACAACTCCTCAGATGCTTGCCAATACACGGCATGACATCGAGTATCGCTTGGACGTACTACGAGCAACCAAGGAATCTCACATCGAAATTTATGAACTTGTGTAGTTACATTGTAAGTTAGTACAGTCCTTTTCTTTCTACCTGTTTAATGTTTTGTTTTATATAATTTTTTAATGTGTCCAATAATTCTCGGACATCCTGTATTGGTGACAATCGACAGAGCATTGGAAATCGAGCTCCTCCATCGAGTTTAAATTTATGTGCACAAGGCCAATTACTTGTTTCCCAAAACATGTTGAAATACGAAATTTTCGGGTACGGAGAAGTGGCCACCGGAGCTGCATAAACAAATTTCGTGTGGCTATATTCCCCACTACTTGAGCAACTATTGTTCATAAAATATTTTCCTTTTAATATTTCATTTTCAGCAAGAAATTTAGACATTTCCATGATTTTTTGGGCCAAAGACAAAGTGGAAAACTGTCCACAAAAATTTTAAGGGGCCATAAACAATTGCGTTCTGGGCTGCTCCGTGGCTACGTCTCCCGAGATTAATCATGTGACACACGCAAAATTTCCGTAATTTCGTATTTTCATATTCACGATATTTTTCAAGGTTTATAAACTACAGGTAAACAAATTCTTTGCCTGTATGTGCAAGCCCAGGAAACTTGTCGGGGGGGGGGGGGTGATTAAAATATGAAATATAAGGAATTTCTGGTCCGTTCGGGAGATTTTCAGCATTTACAACCTACAAGCCAACAAATTATATGAGGGCTGTGCTGCCTCAGGAAACCTGCGGGTTGGTGATACCAAAAGTGCAAAATGTAAAAAAATTCTGGTCAGATTGGGAGATGTTGAGCGTTTGCAAACTACATCTCAACAAGCTGTCTGCGGACCTGTGCTAACGCAGAAAACCTGTATCGGTTTGTGGGGGGGGGCAGCTTATGCCCTCAGATAATTTGTTGACGTGTAGGTAGTAAATGCTGAAAATCTCCCGATCGGACCAGATATACTTTATAATATACACTTTTGGTATTCCCTCCCCCCGACAGTTTTGCTGAGTAGGCACATGCCCTCAGATACTGTGTCGAGTTGTAGCTTTAAAATGCTGAAAATTCCCGATCAGACCAGAAATTATTTATATTTTATACATTTGGCATAACCCCCTCCCCCAGCAGGTTTCCTGAGGCAGCACATGCCGTCAGATAATTTGTTGATTTGTAGCTTGTAAAGGCTGAAAATCTCACTATCGGACCAGAAATGCTTAATATTTTATATTTTAGCCCCCCCCCCCCCCCTAGGTTGCCTGAGCTCTCAGATAATGTGTCGAGTGAAATATTTTGTTGAGTTGTGGATCATAAACAATTTTTATAAAGAATTACATTAATTATCGCAGTTAAGAAAAGGCGAAATTACGGAAACTGTATATGAATCAGGTAACCAACCTCTGGAGGTCGTAGCCACGAAGAGGTCAAAAACGCAATTTTTAAACGGCCCCTTAAAATTTTTGTGTATAATGTTCCTACACCCTACCTAATAAGCTGTAGGACCCCCTTTGGACCGCAAAACAGTAGCCACTCGTCGAGGCGTCGATTAGATGAGGTAGCGATAAGTATCCTGGGGTATCTGGTACCATAATGTCAACAGCAAGTCCTCCAGTTCCCGTGCACTTGGGGGTGGGTGCGAACTCGCTTTTTCAAATCGAACCACAAATGTTCGATTGGGTTGATGAAAGCTGAATCTGGAGGCCAGGGCATTAACAGAAAGCCACCAGCATGTTCCTTGAACCACTCCTTGACGATTCTGGCAGTGTGGCATGTAACATTATCTTGTTGGTAATGACCATCACCAGCAGGAAACACAGTTTCCCTGAATAGGTGAACTTGGTCAGCAACGATATTCAGGTACCTGACTGACGTAAGAGATTGTGCTGTTAGGATAATGGGGCCTAAAGTGTCGTAAGAAGACATCGCCCACAGCATAACACCACCGCCGCTGGCCTATTTCTGCTCAACATTGCAGCCAGGTGCCATAGACTCCTTAGTAATCGACGTATCAGCACTCGGTCGTCTACGTAATGCACCGGGAATCTTGCTTCGTCCGACCAGGCTACTTTCTACCAATCATCCAAGCGTCCAATCTCGAAGATCTTGGGCCTACTTCATGCGTTGATGGCGATGATGTGCAGTGAGCATGAGAACCCGGCTGGGTCATCGTATAATTATGGAATCGTAAAATTTGTTTTTATATTGCTATCAGCAAGAGTGGATGCACGAATCTGCTTACGCGAGGGAAGTATTACAAATAAGTTTTAAAGCGTTTTTTATGTGACGTATACCGCTAATTTAAATAACCGACATTTCCCTGCGTTGTTGTCATGTGACCGTACCTGGTCCAGAGTATAAAATGTGACACAGAGAAACGTTTGCCCAAAAGTCAAACGCACTTGCACATTGGTAGGTGAAAGTTGGCAAGCGATACTGCATTCGTTACGAATTTTATCAAGTAAAAAATGCTGCAAAAGCATGTGCAACGATCTGCTCTGTTTTGGGGGAGAATATTGTATTAAAAAGCACGTGTGGGTTTTGGTTTAGACGGTTTAAAGCAGGTAATTTTGATGTTTTTCGATCGAGAACGTAGCGGCACCCCGCAGAAGGCTGCACATGAGGAACTGCCAGCATTGATGGACGAAAATTCGTCTCAAACGCAAAAAGAACTAGCTGAACAACTGGGGGTAACTCAACAAACCATTTCGAATCGTTTACGCGCAATGGGAAAGATTCAGAAGGAAGGAAAATGTGTGCCACATGACCTGAGCCAGAGGAACAAAGATGGGCGTGTCATGAAGTGTTGGAATCTGTTGAATAAACAACACAAAAAGTATTTTCTGTGGAAGATCGTTGCAGGTGATGAGAAGTGGATATGGTACAACAATCCCAAAAGAAAAAAAAAAAAAAAAAACACTGGATGGACCCCGGTGAAGCAAGAACTTCAATACCGAAGCCCAATATTCACTCCAAGATAGTTCTTCTGTGCATTTAGTGGGATATGAAGGGTGTGCTCTATTATGAAGTATTGGAACAGGGTCAAACTGTTACTGTTGATCGCTACAAGCAATGGTTGCTGCGAATGAACCAGGGAATCTGTCGAAAATGTCCATTCACAGGCAAAGAATTGCGTCCCATGAAATTACTGCATGACAACGCTAGTCCGCATGTCTCGAAATCGGTCAAGGAAACGTTATTGACGCTTGGCTGGAAAGTTTTTGAAGCACCCGGCGTGTAGTCCAGACATAGCCCCTTCAGATTATTATTTGTTCCGATCGATGCAACACGGTTTGTCTGCTGTACGGTTTCGGACATGTAACGAAGCGCAAAAATGTGTTGACGATTTCATTGCGTCACACGACGAAGTATTCTTCATGGATGGAATCCGTCAGCTGCCCAACCGATGGCGGAAGGTGATAGATAATGACGGCGCACATTTTGATTCGTAAAGGTATTGTTGTTTTCTCGCATATTACAAGTTGCGTCATCTTAAAACGCTTTAAAACGTATTTGTATACCTAATATAGCTGTTCATTGGGTAAATTTGGCGTTAATTGGCATATCCTAGTTGCGCTAATTAGGGAAAAAAACTGATACAAACATATATATTTTAGATATCGATTATTAATTTTTGTGAAGCTCATGCTCTCCTCGCCATTATTTCAGAATTCGATACGATTACAAAATTTCGGAAAACGTGCGACAGCGATGAATCCAACTCTTTTCTGTTAACCCTTTCGCTACTACAACGCCCTATGCGCCCGGATATTCAGACAACCACAAGCAAGGTTAATAGACAGCAATGTTTGTTCATCCCACCTACCTCGCAGCGGAAGTACGTAGTGACGTCACTGTAAAGTACGGGTAGACCGTCGATACTTAGTCGACACAACTGAAGCATTTGCGGGAGAAGTGTTGTGAACAATTTTAAATTCAAATGCGCTTTGAATTTGAAATCTTACAACCAAGATGGAATGCAAAAAAAAAAAAAAAAAACTGCGGCAACAATACACGCAGAAAAAAACTGACATTCATGTGAATATTTTATTTATTGTAAACCAAGATTTTAAAAAAATAAGAATATTTTTTTAAATCTATTAAATCTAAACAAGATACTGACTGGCATTAAGGAAAATTGCAAGGATAGCGACCATAGCTTTAAAATTTACTTATATGCACTGTAGCATTGTCTTCTTTAAATAAATTCGAGAGAAAGAAAAAAACATCATAATATTATGTTAGCAGCACCTCATAAAGAAATCCCTTTATGCCGAACAAATCAAAAGTTCAGCAACATTCAAGGAACTCGTTTAATTAAAAAGCTGAATATTAATTCTATTAAATGCTCCGTTATTATTTGCAATTAATCGCTTAATAGAAAAGTTAAAATCATGTATTTTCAAATTCTTTTCCTTTCATTTCGTCATATTTTAATCGCTAAATTTTGAGAACTTTAAAAATCGGTACTTTATTTAATGCAAAGAAATGCTTTCTTCACTGATTTTGCCATGTTTCTTAAGTAACTAGTTTTACCGGTATTCTTTTCTTGGGTTGGTAAGACATTTTTTTCCTGAGGATTTGGAAGTTAGTCGAATTCCAAAGTGGACAACAAACGTCTGAAGTGGAAAACAAATTCATTTTGCTTTTCGTTGCAATCAGGAGAAACAAAAAAAAAACGAGTTTTTACAGATTTTAACTATGGGTTACTTTGACGTCGGGTTATTTTGCAAACGGGTTATTTTGACGCCCGGTTATTTTGACTGGGGTATTTTGACGCGGGTTATTCTTTTCTGGTTAATTTGACATGTAACCGTGGCACACCGGGAAAACTAGAGGCTTCCCCGCAAAAAGTATTGCCGATGCCCTTTTGCGAAAATCTATTAGCTTCCAATTACTGAACATTTTAAATTTCATATTACTAACTAGGTTTTATGGGCGTTTAATAATTCAGATTCTTTGGAACCTGCAGGTATTTTTTCCTAAAACCAAATTATTGCATTTTATTGCGTGTAACACAAATGTGCACGTCGTAATTAAAATGATTGCCCTAGTTTTATACAAAGTACTACATAAGGCTTACGCCAAAGCTAATCATATGCTGCGTATTTTATTCTTTTAAAGAACCCTCTTTGAAATGTCTCACGATTACACACATAAAACACATAAGTGCCGTTAGTTTGTTGGTTAGAATTTATTAGCGCAATAGCCTAAATGGGCCAAAGTGCGTCATCCCAAACGGCTTACATCAGAAACAAAAGCAACATCAAAACTATAACAAAAGGTAAGGTACAAAAAAAAAAAAAAAAAAAACGTGAAAAGAAACGGTATAAATGGCCGAGAATCTGACAAAGGACTTCACATAACGAAAAACACCATACGTAACTGTCATGTGACGCAGTGTCCAAGAACCTTTTTCGATTTATAGGAAAATATAGAACATTAGTAAGCAAGTAACAAGATTATTTTGGCAAAAAAAGCAGAACTTCTTAAATTATTTGAACTTGAATAAAACATATTTAACTTCATGCCTCAATATTTTGCACATACTCCCTGCAAAGAACGTCATTCATTATGTTCTGAAGGATGTGTTGTTTTGTACAAAGGACCAATATATAATTTCTTATCCGCACTGAATGTCTTTCAATCACTGAACTGGGAAAACAAAGGGATAAAGATTAATGGAGATTATCTAACCCACCTTCGTTTTGCTGATGACGTAGTCATTTTTGCAACTTCCCCATCAGAGCTTCAGAGTATGATCCAGGAACTTGCTGACAAGAGTAAAGAAGTGGGATTAAAAATGAACTTTCAGAAGACAAAAGTGATGTTCAATGCTTTTACAAGAAATGAAGATTTATCGATTGATGGAGAAAAGCTGGAGATAACAGATACGTACGTGTATCTTGGACAGCAGATATCAAGTGAGGGTCACATTGATGAAGAAATTAATCGGCGTACAAAACTTGCCTGGAGAGCTTTTGGAAGAAACAGCATAATTTTCAAGAGCAATATGCCATTATGTCTTAAAAGAAAAGTGTTTGATCAATGCATCCTTCCAGTGCTTACGTATGGTGCAGAGACGTGGACCTTAACTAAAAGAGACATACAAAGGCTGCAGACAACTCAAAGAACCATGGAGAGGTGCATGCTTGGTATAACCAGGAGAGATAAGAAGAGGAACTCGTGGATCCGAAAAATGACGAGAGTGGAGGACATCATGATCAGAGTTAAATCCCTGAAATGGCAATGGGCTGGACATACTGCCAGAAGGACAGACCATAGATGGACAGCCGAAATTTTAGATTGGATTCCAAGGGACAGGAAAAGACCCAGAAAAAGACCACATGGGAGATGGGTGGATGAAATTCGTAAATATGCGGGAGTGACATGGAGGAGACTGGCACAAGACAGACCGTTGTGGAGGAAACTTGGGGAGACCTTCGTCCAGCAGTGGATTGATAATGGTTGACAATGATGATGATGATGATCCGCACTGGTACAAAAATTTCATTTATTGAACTCATGTTTCTTTCATATTATTTTGTTAACATGCATGTATAACAACTATTGCTATGGCTCTGAAAAAGAGCCTCCAACAGCGGCTCCTTTCCAGCCATCGAGTTTTTAAAACTATAACCACATAAATTATTTTTGGATATTTCACTTATTAATTACCAAAAATGCTTTTCTTTTTAATATGTCATTCAAATCTGCCGTCATTTCAAATTTCCTCAAAAAATTTTGTAAAATCTTTTTGTTGAGACTAGAAGCATCCCCGCAATGCGGGGCTTGCTGGGACTATGAGTACGCCCCAGCCGTTGACCCGTGACCCGTTTCCATTTCTGTTACTCAACATATGTAAACCTAGCTATATGTTAGAAATCTTGTGAACGAATTTCGACGTAGAACAGAAGGAAAATCGTGAGTGCGCTGTGACAAGTATTTCCAAGAACTTCTCGACTGTTAAATGCAGTTCTATAGGTTTCAATAAGTAATTTAAACGCCGTCAAAACTGAAATAATTCAAAGAAAAGCACTAGTGACGTTAGTTTTCTCGATTAATGCAGAGACACAGATTGGTTTATAATACAACCCAGCAAAACGTATGAAGAAATAAATATTTACCAAAGTGATGTTTGCGCCAAAAGAAACAGTTTTACTGTGGTAATTTCGTGATGAGAGAGTACCGTCATTTTTCATGCGATAAATAAATAAGGAAGAGGACGGCGATTTGGAAATCGAAAGAATGCTGTGAACTGTTTTACATTTGATAATATTTGAGCAGGCTAAATATTGGAAAACGAATGGTACAGAATATTTTGTTTGCGCAGGAAAGTATTTCCTTTTTGTCTTACAGCAGGAGAAAGGTATATATTTTCACTCTCTCTATTTCTCTCTTTCTTTGTTGCTCTTTGGAAAATCGTAAAGGTAATTAAGAAACTCTGGCTCTATGTCTTGGAGTTTTGCTATTTCTTTGTAACATAATAGAAAACTCTAAATAAAATCTGGAATGCCGTATGTTCTATAGCGTAATACATGTCGAAGGACAAGAAAAATATCCCCACAAAGAATTTGGAGATCAAAGAAGGAGCTGTTTTGGAGTCAGCATTCCTCGCTAAACATAAATGACATTTCTCATAG
The DNA here is from genome assembly GCA_039090855.1 of Macrothele yani. Lineage (NCBI taxonomy): Eukaryota > Metazoa > Arthropoda > Arachnida > Araneae > Macrothelidae > Macrothele > Macrothele yani. The sequence goes on along the minus strand of CM076991.1, from coordinate 103,204,557 downwards.
CAATTTGCATTAAAAATGAGAATAAAATAAAACATCGAGGAAGAATATCGGTGGACACCACAATGACATTTTAACAACTTTCTCTTATCTCTCACTTGGCAGTACCTAGAATAATGATCTCCTCTATTCGGTAAATATGAAATGTATGTCTGAAGGGGGCAACCGTTGAAATACGAGTAATATCGCTGCTCTTGATTTATCTGTCTCTCGGCATCAAAATAAAAAAATTAAAAAGGTCTCATTTCATTTCGTTAAAATAAGGTAATCCCAAATCAGCAGTTTCATTACGATCAGCTCTGTTTAGTTTCTGATGCTATACATCTTTCTCTACAGCAGGAACGTACCATGTAAAAAATTTAAATGTAACGGAAATGTGTAATAGAAGTAGTTAAAACCATATTTTTGCTGTCCTGGTGGCACAGTAGTCTAAGCACTGGCTTATGACCATTCATCCGAGAAAGGTTCCTGGTTTGAATCCCGGTGAGGCATGTATGTTATGTTTGTCTTACGACACTGGCTCACTCCGTTCCCTGGAACCAGTGGCCCTAAATTAGTGTTGGGCGACTGTTTATAGCCAACTGAGTTGCTCACGGTGGTCGTTAAGCCTTCAATAAAAAGAAACAGAAAAAAAAAAAACGTAATTTACTTTTACACCCCCTAGCGGAAAATCTATGCATAACTTGAAAAAGTAACTACATCTAAAATATTCTTCGATACAAATGCAATCGAGAGATAAAATATTTTTTTCAATCGGATGCTTAGAAGCAAATATATGGAATAAAATGCATTTTATTCCATTTACGCCCTCTAGCGACGAAATGGTACATCGTAAAATAAAAAAAATAAAAACGAAATGAAGGATCATCATTCGCATATTTCAAACTTCCCAATGCTAAAATTCAAATCGGGCGATTAGTTGCAGAGATATGGTGCCTACAGGCGGACGGACGGACAACCCGATAACATGAGCATGATCTTTTTTACGCTTTCCAACCGTACGTTGAAGAAGCGTATCTGCTCCAGCTTTGTCCGTCCGTCTGTCTGTCCGCACGATAACTCGCGTAAAAATGGTTCGATTTCGATGAAATTTTAGTATGTGGTAGGGGACCAGCTGGAGACGACCCCTATTGAAAATGGGTGAAGTGAGATCAAACGTCACGACATAGGAGCGGGATCCATTCCATTGCCCTTATGCGTCATAACGTGCGTAAAAATGGTTCGATTTCGATGAAATTTTAGTATGTGGTAGAGAACCACCTGGGGACAAACCCTATTGAAAATGTACGAAATGGGGTCAAACGTTAGGACATAGGATCGGGATCCATTCCATCGCCCTTATCCCATACTATTAAAGGAGCAATTCTTGTATGTATGTAATTTTTTTTTTTTTTTTGATTGGAGGTTTAACGACCACCGTGAGCAACTCGATGGGCTATAAGCAGTCGCCCGTCCCTAATTTAGGGTCACTGGTTCCAGGGAAGGGAGGGAGCCAGTGCCGTAAGACAAACACAACACCCATGCCTGACCGGCATTCGAACCCGGACCCCTTACGGACGAATGATCAGAGGCCAACGCCTTAGACCACTGCGCCACCGGGGCGGCAAAAATTTTATTTTGAAAACGGCTCTAAGGATTTTGATGAAAGTCGTTAACCTACCGTTTTCAGGTACTATGAAATCGATTTAGCTTGATCTCGACTTTAGGAAAATTCGTTTAGTGGGTTAAATAACCACCCTGAACTACCACGTTTTTAGTGTCATGACGGCGTCCCATTAATGTAACCCATGCTTAGAAATCTTATGACGCCACACTCTCGCGACTGAGATGTTGGCGCGCGGTCACGCCATCTGTCTCATTACGTCACGCGTTTTGTGTGGATTCCATTAAAGTTTTATGACGTTACACTCTTGCGAGCAGACGGTCGCGATTTCCATCTGCCTCATTACGTCACGCGTTGGGTGCGTATGTCCGTCCGCACGATAACTCGCGTAAAAATCGTTCGATTTCGATGAAATTTTAGTATGTAGTAGGGGAACATCTAGGAAGGAACCCTAGTGAAAGTGAACGAAATGGGGTCAAAGGTCAGGACATAGGAGCGGGATCCATTCCACTGCTCCTATGCGTCATAACTAACGTAAAAAAGGTTTGATTTCGATGGAATTTTAGTATGTGGTAGGGAACCACCTGGGAGAAACTCTATTGAAAATGGGCGAGATGGAGTCAAAGGTCAGAACATAGAAGCGGAATCACTTCCATCGCCATTATGTGTCATAACGTACTTAAACATGCTTCGATTTGGATAAAATGTTAGTATGTTGTAGTGGTCTGTCTGGGGCCGAATCCTATTGAAAATGAGCAAAATGGGGTCAAAGGTTAGGACACAGGAGCGGGATCTATTCCATAGCCTTTATGCATCATGACTTACGTAAAAATGATTCGATTGCGACAAAACTTTGTCATGTTATTTCGGAGGTATACTGAACCGGCTCTGTTGAATATAATCAAAATGGGATCAAAGGTCAGGGCACAGGACAGAGATTTATTCCACAGCCATTATCCTGATAACTTGAGTAATGATTTCTGGTATGTTGGAAGGCGTATTATAATCAATGCATTGCATGATTTTACCAACTTGTTTTACAAAAGACGTTCTAAAAAAAAAAAAAAAAAAAACGGAACGCCTTGAAAGAGTCTAGCTACGCCTTTGATTTTTACAGGATATGTTCATTAGACAATACAGAACAAATGACTAGCATCTCGGTATCATACGTATCGATAATCTGTGTGGCCGCCTATGGCTTGTACCAGCTGATATACGCAATGAGGAATCAAATAAAATAATATGTGAACCGTGTCTTGTGGAATTGCCATCCGGAGTGTATTAACCCGTGTCTAAAGTTCATCAAGACTTGCTAGCAGACTGTCGTACCGCTGCACTTGTCGTTTGAGCATATTCCAGAGCCACGGCAGAAGTGAAACGTTGTTACCCCTGAAGAAGGTATATGTCATCGCTGCAACATGCGGTGTGGCATTGTCTTGCTGAAATATGGTCCTGGAACGTCCTGAAGGCACGGAAAGATGTGCGGTCGTAGAATATGATTAACGTAACAAGCGCTCATTATGGTGGTACGGTTTCTCACGAGAGGTGATCTGCTTTCGTACCCGATAGCACCCCATGCCATAATGCTTCGTGTTGATGCAGTATGTCTGGCGCGAATACACACTTCCCGACCCCTCTCGCCATGCCGTACACAGATGCTGCAATCATTTACGATTTCCAGCCGTAGGTTGAAGAAGCGTATATGCTATAGTTTTATCCTACTGTACGTCTATCTGTCCGCATGATAACTCGCGTAAAAATGGTTCGATTTCGATGAAATTATAGGGTGTGGTAGGGGACAACATGGGGAGGAACCCTATTTAAAATGGACGAAATAGGGTCTAAGGTCAGGACATAGGAGGGGATCCATTCCATGGCCCTCAAGCGTCATAACTTACGTAAAAATGCTTCGATGGCGACAAAACTTCATCATGTTGTTCCGGAGATGTACTGAACCGGTTCTGTTTAATATCATCGAAATGGGATCATAGGTCATGGCATAGGAACGAGATTTATTCCACAGACATTATCCTCATAACTTGATTAAAAATACTTCTATTGCGACAAAACTTTAATATGTTGTTCCGGAGGTATACTGAACCAATTCTGCTTAATATCATCGAAATAGGATCAGGAGTGACATTTATTCCACAGCCATTATCTTCATAACTTGACAAAAAATGCTTCTATCGCGACAAAACTGTTTAGTATGTTGTTCCGGAGCTATACTGAACCAATTCTGTTTAATATAATCGAAATGGGGTCAAAGGTCAGGGCCCAGGAGCGAGATTTATTCCACAGCCTTTATCCTCATAACTTGACTAAAAATGCTTCTATTGCGACTAAACTTTAGTATGTTGTTCCGGAGTTATACTGAACCTATATTGTGTTTAATATAATCGAAATGGGGTCAAAGATCAGGGCACAGGAGCGAGATTTATTCCGCAGCCATTATCCTCATAGCTTGAGTAATAACTTGAGTAATGATTTCTGGTATGTTGGAAAGCGTATTATAATCAATGCATTGCAGGATTTTACTAACTTGTTTTGTCCTAAGCAGAAGCGCGTTTCGTCCAAGGACACGATATTGTGCCACTCTTCACACTACTGCCTTCGGTTTATGCACTATTGCAGCCTGGCAGTCCGTTGCTGCAGTGTCAAAGGAAGCCTGAGGAGGGGGTCGACGAGTCTCCAGTCCGAAATCCAATAACCGGAGATGTACTGTTAAAGTTGACATTGCAGAATGCGTCACAGTTTGCCACTGCTGTCGCAACGCCGTTGATGACGCAGAACAGTCACTCAAAGACATCCTCATGAGACGACGGTTGTCCCTGGGTGTTGTCTGTGTACGATGTCTATAGAACCTTCTCTCTGTGTCCAACGTCCTTCTGCTTGCCCTTCCCGGCTTCTGCTACGATGGGCACACTGCGCAGCACTCGACCGGGCATCTCCCGGAAGAAAGCATTGCAGTCTCTCATCCGGTAATACGACCTCTGTCAAACTCGCTGATGTGTTTGTACGACTTTTGTACACGACAACAAGTCATCTTTACCCACTGCTAGTAAGCAATGGTGTGCCGACCGAACCACGAGGCGCTTATAACATATCTGTGACGTTGCGCGATCTGATTTGCCTAGACACGGTACGCATGCACCTATGACGCCCAAATGCTCATCATTTCTGGGATATCGCCTGATTAGCATATCGTGTAAAAATCAAAGTTGTGGCTCAACTTCTTTCAGGAGTTCTGTTTTTTTTTTTTTGTTGTTTTTTTTTTTTGAACGGGCGTATATATCGAGCTGATACCAGCCCATTTTGCTAACCTCGAATTAATTCGCTCCAACCGGTTAAAGGGTTGTGAAAACACATTTTTTTCCGTGACGAGAATCAACGCCCCCTCACTCCGGAGTAAGTTGCTCTCTCAACTCTCCCAGGCCGTTGGGCTCTTCGAAAAATGTGTGATGTTTGTTTCACACATCGTGTGGAATTAATGAAAAATTTCACAAGATGATGTTTGTTTACACACTTCGCTTCAGTTGAGAGGGAGATGATGTGACGTACTACAGAGGTGAATCACGTGTCAGGACGACAAATCTTCAGCGGCATAGGCGCCGACTTCGTGGGTTTGAGACACTTTTTGAACCCCCAATGATTTCACTGTGGTTTCCTCGAACCCCAAATATTTTTGCTTGTATTTCGTGGGGGAATACACGTACGCATATTTGCATAAATTGTTTTTCGTTATTAATTCTTAAAGATTTTTATTATTCATTTGCACAAGTACCTGTAAAACCTCTTCAAAGTCAACGATTTCCCCGCAGAGAAATACAGAAGCAGCCCAAGTTGGGCTGCTTCTTACTGACCCACCTTATCTTCGGACAGTCGGGGACCAAGGAGGTTAGAAGAGAGAAAAGATGGCATCAGCCACCGATGGTGAAACTAGTTGATCAGGGGCGGGGGAGGTATTTCTGTAATTATTTTGCAAATTTTTAGTCATGTGCATGTATATTTCGGTCGTATTTTTTTTTTCTTGCTGTACATGCTGCACAAGTACCTGTAAACCCTCTTCAAAGTCGACGATTTCTCTCGTAGAGAAGTACAGAAGCAGCCCAAGTTGGGCATACTGGGCATATCCAGCTGATACGAAGTGGAGCCTACGGAAAACCCAGGGAGTGCGGCTGATGTCTTCTCCCTTCTAACCTCCTATTTTAACTCAGAAAACATTTGAAGAAAAAATTAGTTGACATTTTTAAAATTGGTAAAAACATCTGAAAAATAAACTTTACATTTTTTTTTGTTACTTTTATAAAGAGAATTGAGTTGGAAATAGACACAGTATCTGTCTGTTGCATATAATAATGTCGCGCCCACAAAAGCAAAATAAATGAAATAAATATTTATCTAGAAAAAAATATTTTTCTGTAATTAACTATAATTTGCTTCAGTTTAGCATTTCAGGCGTCATATTGTGCCAGATAATCTGACTGAATGAAATTTAAATTAGACTTAAATCCTTTGAAAAATGCATGGGCAACTCGATTAAAAATTTCGGAACCCCCAATAATTTCTCAAGTCGGCGCTTATGTTCAACGGTACATTCCGTCCGTGTAGATTGCTTCCCTTGTACATTCCGTCCGTGTAGATTAGTTCCCCCTTGTACCTTGTACATTCCGTCCGTGTAGATTACTTCCCTTGTACATTCCGTCCGTGTAGATTAGTTCCCTTGTACATTCCGTCCGTGTAGATTAGTTCCCACTTGTACATTCCGTCCGTGTAGATTACTTCCCTTGTACATTCCGTCCGTGTAGATTAGTTCCCACTTGTACATTCCGTCCGTGTAGATTACTTCCCTTGTACATTCCGTCCGTGTAGATTAGTTTCCACTTGTACATTCCGTCCATGTAGATTACTTCCCTTGTACATTCCGTCCGTGTAGATTAGTTCCCCCTTGTACATTCCGTCCGTGTAGATTACTTCCCTTGTACATTCCGTGCGTGTAGATTACTTCCCCCTTGTACATTCCGTCCGAGTAGATTACTTCCCTTCTACATTCCGTCCGTGTAGATTACTTCCCCTGTACATTCCGTCCGTGCAGATTAGTTCCCCCTTGTACATTCCGTCCGTATAGATTACTTCCCTTCTACATTCCGTCCGTGTAGATTACTTCCCTTGTACATTCCGTCCGTGTAGATTAGTTCCCCTTTGTACATTCCGTCCGTGTAGATTAGTTCCCCTTTGTACATTCCGTCCGTGTAGATTACTTCCCTTGTACATTCCGTCCGTGTAGATTACTTCCATTGTGCATTCCGTCCGTGTAGACTAGTTCCCTTGTTTTCCACGCACCCTTACTCCACAGTAAGTTGCTCTCCCAACTAATCTACACGGACGGAATGTACCGCTGAAGATTTGTCGTCCTGACGCGTAATTCACCTCTGTAGTACGTCACATCATCTCCCTCTCAACTGAAGCGAAGTGTTCAAACAAACATCAGCTTGTGGAATTTTTCATTATTTCCACACGATGTGTGAAACAAACATCACACATTTTTTTTTTTCGAAGAATCCAACGGCCAGTAGATCCATTTTGACTTTCGGGTGAAAACACAAATTTATCCGTGACGAGGATCGAATCTCGCTAACCTCCCTCACCCCGGAGTAAGTTGCTCTGCCAAATAATCTACACCGACTGAATTTATCGCTGCAAATTTGTCGTCTTGGCACATGATTCACCTGTGTAGTACGTCACATCATCTCCCTCTCAACTGAAACGAAGTAGGAATTTTTCATTAATTCAGGAAGATGTGTGGAACAATCACACACTTTTCGAAGAACACAACTGTCAGTAGATTGATTTTTACGTTCGGGCGCCAATGTGAAAAAAAAATATTGGTCTGTAACGGAGATCGAGCGCCCCCTCACTCCGGAGTAAGTTGCTCTCCCAACTAAGCTGCACGGACGGAATTTGCAGCTGCAGATTTGTCGTCTTGACACATGATTCGCTCTGTAGTACGTCACAGAGTCAAAGAAGTGGGCGATTTTACCCGTAGGCATTGTGTGTGTGTGTGTGTGTGTGTGTGTGGAGAGAGAGGGGCATTCTTTCGGCAATTCATTTTTAAGAAGCCGTTATTTACTAACCTGAAAGTCTCTTTCTCATTTTACCCTCTGAAAAAATTCAGCAGCACTCATTTCAGATAACCGAGTAGTCAGAGTAATTGTTATGCGCAGTGAACCGAAAGAATATTTTCCCCCTACTTTTTTTAAAGCATTGGTCTTTTAATTATGTATGTCGTCGTTTCAGACGTTGGGGAAACATTGCATAATGCTACATTTTGTGACATTGCTTCCCAGAAGCAAATGGGGGCAAATTGGAATTAAAAAAGAAAGCCTTTATATCATAGCGTTTTTTAATCCAATAAAGTACCAGGCAATGAAACTGAAAAACTTTGTTTCGTAGCTCTTATTTGCAGTTCTCAAATGAAAGCTGATTTCGTACCTCATGCCCAAAACTAACTCCCTTATGTAACGTAAAAGTATTTTACGCCTTTGATCCTCTTGAAAGTCTTCTGAGTTTTGACTTTAAAAAGGAGCAGCAAGTCTCACATGAGTAAAATGTAGCTATGTTAAATCCTTGAATGAAAAAACACCTCATTAGTTAGCAACCTATAAGTGGAAACTCTCCTTTAATGAACCTCATAAAGTCAGTAATTTGGCTCCCAATTCGCCCCTTGTTAAGCCCTTGACAGGAGCCATTCATCGGCTTTGAATGTACATCTACGCAAACGAAGGAGTGCCGGGACTTTTTATACGATGAAAGAAACGCTAAAAAGATTTCTTCTCGAATTTCTAGGTATCCTATTTCAGCTTTAACGAGAGTACAGAACAACGTATGCAGCTTGTTTTGTTAAAAACAGATGACAAGCCGCGTCGCATTTAAAGGAGAATGAATAAATTTAAAAGGTTATTTTTCACCCAGTGGTATTAAAACATATCCATCCTGGACATTATAAACAATGCTTTTGAAGAAAAGTGCAAATTAATTCTTTCTCACTTGCGGCAGATATATATACTGTATATAGGTTTGTATAAGTGTAGATATCCATTTGCTATACATAAAAAGAGTATAATTTCTGAAATATCAAAGAATTATAATTTTAACTTGGTTTTAATTTAGGTATTTTTTTAAATACAGTGGGTTCGAGTTAATTTAATTATTTTAGCACTGCAAATTTGTATTTTAGAGCCTTCAGTATTCCGTTGAGCTTTAGCTTATTTGAACAATACAGGCAACCTTTCTTCACTTCGAAGCATCACGAGTTTTTAGCATTTTAGTGATAGTTGTGTTTTGTGGCGTCGCTTAATTTTGGTCTCGGCAGGAAGTTTCTGATTTCAAGTTTGCCAACAGTGATTTATTCCTGTTGCGGCGTGGATTGTCACAATTCTAAGTGAGTGTTTTGTTTGGTAAGTCTGCTTGTTGTTTTTTCCATTTTTTTCTTTGCCTGTAGGTTTATTATATATATATATATATAACTATATATATATAACATCATGAAAGAGCGAGGGAATATGAACTTCCATTGTGCATGGCTTTTATCGATTATGAAAAAGCCTTTGATTCGGTGAAACCATCAGCAGTTACAATGGCTCTGAAAACCTGCGGTATTGAAGATGCATACATTAATATTATTAATAACATCTATGAAAATGCAAGTGCAAAGATTAGGCTGTTTGAAAATACAACACACATAAAAATTGGAAAGGGAGTGAGACAAGGTGACACCATATCTCCGAAGCTCTTTAATGCCACATTGGAGGGTGTTTTTCAGTCACTGAGCTGGGAAAACAAGGGGATAAAGATTAATGGAGATTATCTAACCCACCTTCGTTTTGCTGATGACGTAGTCATTTTTGCAACTAGCCCATCAGAGCTGCAGAGTATGATCCAGGAACTTGCTGACAAGAGTAAAGAAGTGGGATTAAAAATGAACTTTCAGAAGACAAAAGTGATGTTCAATGCTTTTACAAGAAATGAAGATTTATCGATTGATGGAGAAAAGCTGGAGATAACAGACACGTACGTTTATCTTGGACAGCAGATATCAAGTGAGGGTCACATTGATGAAGAAATTAATCGGCGTACAAAACTTGCCTGGAGAGCTTTTGGAAGAAACAGCATAATTTTCAAGAGCAATATGCCATTATGTCTTAAAAGAAAAGTGTTTGATCAATGCATCCTTCCAGTGCTTACGTATGGTGCAGAGACGTGGACCTTAACTAAAAGAGACATACAAAGGCTGCAGACAAATCAAAGGAGCATGGAGAGGTGCATACTTGGTGTAACCAGGAGAGATAAGAAGAGGAACTCGTGGATCCGAAAAATGACAAGAGTGGAAGACATCATGATCAGAGTTAAATCCCTGAAATGGCAATGGGCTGGACATACTGCCAGAAGGACAGATCATCGATGGACAGCCGAAATTTTAGATTGGATTCCAAGGGACAGGAAAAGACCCAGAAGAAGACCACATGGGAGATGGGTGGATGAAATTCGAAAGTATGCGGGAGTGACATGGAGGAGACTGGCACAAGACAGAGCGTTGTGGAGGAAACTTGGGGAGACCTTCGTCCAGCAGTGGATTGATAATGGTTGACAATGATGATGATGATGATATATAACTATGCAAACTATGAGCACAGAAAGAAATATTCAAACAGATCACCATAGTAATGGACAGCCAATTCTACACACACACACAAAAAAAAAAATCACCCACTTAAAACCCAGATTAAAACCAAGTAATTAACTTCATACAAGCAGAATATACATGTCAAAACAACCTAAAAGCAGCATTAAATATCATAAAAGACATATTCCCGAAACCTCATAAATACAAAACATGAAACAAAGAAAGAAAAATTCAAACAGATCACCATAACAGCAAACAGCCCAGACTACACGAAAACACACACACACACACACACACACACACACACACCTTAAATCCCAGTTTAAAACTTTAAAACATTGTAATTAACTTCAGGGTAGCAAAACAAACATGTCAAAACAACCCAAAGGCAGCATTAAAAGACATGTTTCTGAAACCCCTTAAATGCAAAACATGATACACGAAAAATCAGAAAGTCAGAAAATAGTAGTATGACAGAAATACTTAGATCTAACCTGACAGAAGTAAAAGAGGACAACGTATCAAAATACAAACCCGAAAATTTATGAAGCCATTTGTTCTCATCAGGGGAACACCAAATGGCGTGTGACCTTTCAAATCACGGCAAGAGCTGGAACAAACCAAAAGCCGGCTTGAGTGTTCCCTAGGCCACCACAAGCAATACGCAACAGAAGCAGAAGGCTGTAAGAAACAATCTCTAGGCCTTGCAGGTCTAGTTGACGTTTTTTCTTGTCTGAGTTTCGTAACGTTCGGTTTTGGCTTTTGCCACGTGTTTCATTCAGCTGTTAGCTCGCTGTGTTAAATTTGACCTCTCCGTGCTTTAAGATACTAAGAAATATTTGCTGTAAATATTGTAACATACTATGTTAAACTTATTTCTTCATTAACTAGACTTTTTATTTCGTTTAATCTTCCATGATTTTTTTTTTTTTTTTTTTTTGGAATCAGCAAACTTCGCGAACGATTCGTTCTTTTTGAACGAACTGTTCGCGAGCGACACATCTCTAGTGTCTTGTGCCATGTTCGTTGTTGGTATGTGGTTGTGTTTTGAGTGATGTCGTCGACGGGTTTTTGTTTGTTAATGAAACTGCTCCTGCAAGACCGGAGCGAGGTTTATTCATCTGAGAGGGCGAGACTTGAAAATACGCCCGTTGAAGTTAAAAAGTCTCCTACTTCCATTCAAATGGTACCCAGTTTTTACTTTTTCGTACCTCTAGCATAGGAAAGCATTACGCTCTTTTAAAAATCTCATTTCCGGTTTTGAGCATAATTTCACTAAAAATGTGAAAACTAGGTAAATACCCACGAGTCAAGTGAAATGTAAAAGTCATGTGAATGGCTACAACACAGCACTCCTCGAATGCAGAATGGGAAACGAACCCACAGAACGGATGAGTAGAAATACAATTTCGTGGTAGGGCTTGGAAAAATTCGATTGAAATTTGCGAAAACACAAGTTTGTCCGTGACGGACATGTTCCCTCACTCCGGAGTAAGTCGCTCTCCAAGCTGAGCTACGCAGACCAGAGATGGAAACATGTTACGAGTCAACGGGTCGACAATTTTTTCCGGATCCAACGGGTCGGGTCAAGGTGTTCCTGACCCGATTTCGACCCGGCTTTATTCTCGTTTTATTTTTTAAAAGAGAAAAATATATTTAAAAAAACAACAACACGCGTTGTGGAATTCTGTAGTCGATACTGGTGCCCACGCAGTGAACAATGATTTGCCATGCAAAAATATTGTCGGCTTTTTCTTAAAGCAAAGAAGATTTCCAACGACCGACGTCAGACACTACACCGACTCCATATCGTAAAAAGATCCTTCCTTTGCGTTCTTTTACAGTGCTATTGTCCAGGGCAAGGTACAGGCAAACGCCATTCGCCTGCTTCTCAGCTGATTCACTTCCTCGGTGCAAAATTCACTGTATGGCTAAGAGTTACTTTTCACATCACATCTTTTACATTGAGCATTCAGAGGTTTTCGATTGATGTGCTAACATACCGTTCCCATGGCATGGCATGTTGAAATTAACTCCTTATTTGCTAATATGGATGGATTTCATATTAAGGTGGTTGAGAAAGGCGTCGAGGCCAACAAATACATGCTTGTTGAAAACCACAAGTGGAAGAGTGAATGCTTGAAGTGGCTTCGTCCCATTAAGGAACCGGTGAATAATTCTGCGTTGTTTGGTCGTCTTGCTTTTTGTTCAAAATGAGGAAAGCTTATAATTACAATAAAAGATGTCGACGGTGTAATAAGTGATTATGGAACCAAAAATCTAACGGGCCATATGAAAGTATGCGCAATTCCATCAAAGCGTGGAAAGAGCGAACAATCTAAATACATTTTAAAAAATGCATTTGTGTAATCGTAGATAATGATTTCCATTTGTAATATACTCCATGGTCACGGTCATAGTCAGCCATTACTTCTGGATTACGCAAAATAGTGGCACTAAAAATGGCACTAAAATTTCACAAGTAACCAAATTTTATTATTAAAAAATGATATGATTTCAGTTATTAAATATCAAGCAGTTATTGGGATGAATGCATATATTACATTTATGTGTACATATATAAAAATTGAGTTTCGAATTTATAGTTCATAGCAGATTTGTCCGGGTCAGTTACGGGTCCGGACGATTCGGGTCGGGTCCAGTTATGGGGACGTGCGGGTCCGAAATTTTTGACCCGTTTCCAATTTTGACGCGAACAGAATGCCTCGCTGCAGATTTGTCGTCTTGACACATGCTTTTAGCTCTGTAATGCATCTCATCATCTCCCTCTTAATTTTTTTTTTTTTTTTGTTTGAAGCGAAGTAGGAATTTTTCATTAATTCCATACAAGGTGTGGAACAAACATCACATATTTTTCGAAAACCCCAACGGCCAGTGGATTCATTTTACACAATCGGGCACCAATGTGAAAACACAAATTTGCCCACGGCAGACATCGAATCCGTGTCCCCCTCTCTCCGGAGTAAGTCGCTCTCCCAACTGAGCTACGCGGACAGAATGTCTTGCTGCAGATTTGTCGTCTCGACACATGTTTTCACCTCTGTAGTATGTCACAAGGTTAAACTCTTGTCTACGACACAGCACAAATGACTAATTAGCTCTTTGTCCCTTCAGCATATTCGGAAATAATACGAAGCAGGGACGTAGCAATTCAAAAAAATATGGGGAGGGGAGGGGGTTGCTTCCAGTAGTTTCATACCCAAACACCGAAAATAATTGCTAATCTAGGGTAATCATTTAATAATTAAAATTTAATTATCAACAATTCATTATTTAGAATATTTAATAAATTCATTAATAAATTAACAATTTTATTGATAATTAAAATACTAATTTACAAAATTTCGATACAAAGCCTTATGTAATATGGAAGGCTATATACTTATTAAATGTGTTTAGTGTAAAGTAGAGTACTTCTCTCTCAGTATTCAGTTTCTCGGAGTTTTTTTGCATAAAGGCGCAATTTTAAAATTAGTTATTTTATGAAATAAACAATAGAGCAAAATATTGAAAATGTTAATTTTCCTAGTACTTTAATAAAATTGTACTTTCATATCTCAGCGTCATTGTGCAAGGCAACTGCGCTTCATTCTTGAAAATGTGGATCCTGTATCTGCATTTACTTTTACTTCTCGATAAACTTTCAGCAATGCAAGTCCAGAAAGTCGAGAATTAGATACTGTGTTTCAAAGATACATTTTCTGGCGGCTGAAAGTAGTAAATGTACGTTCTGGAGTGGCTGTTGAGATAGGATACGTTGACAAAATTTTTTGTAATTTCTTGATATTGGGGGTAAAAAAAACAAAAAACAACAACAACAAAAAAACAGCATCTTCACAACTTGATAAGGATTTTATGGTAGTCGTTGTGGTCTTTCATTCCTCTTGTCTTAGTGTTAATAAGGCCATTTTACAGGAGTGTGAGCGACAGCGAGTGAATCCTGTGGATGTGGGCTTCCACGTGGAAAATTACGTCACTGAAACGAATTCAAAGGGATTCGAAAGAATCCGCGACTTCGTTGGAAAAAAATGTGATTTGTGTCAGTTTTTTTATCGTTTTTTCAGATTCATCCTGATATTTTTAATGAAAAATATTTAAAATTCGGCGTTAAATGAGAAAAAGAAATCATGAGATTAGGCGTCCAATAGAAAAATGTGCCGTGATATCAAATGGGGGGGGCTTCAACCCCTGGGCCCAGTGCCTGATTTATGCGTAGGCCCGCAAAGACTGGGCCTAGGGCCCAGCATTTTAGGTGGGCCCAGAATCGCAATGCAAAAAAAATATGCTTTTTTGTATTAATTAATTATTATGAATAGAAAAACATTTGAGCGGAGAGGTTTTTTTTTCTGAAATGGAGATTAACACTGGTGTTTTTACTAGGCTTTTTCACTACCACCTCTTATCAACTGCAACTTAATGACATCATGTTAGAAGAAGAGTAACCCACAGATCAGAACCTAGGAAATTTGTAAAAACTGATTTATGTGGAATCCATTTAATTTCAAATATGAGTAATGGAAAAGGGGGAAAATCGCAGGTTTTTTTTCATCTGAAACTTGCAGATGAAATATTAATGTGCTGTATTCTTATATATAACTACTAGCTTTACTACCAGACCTTGCCCGCGATTTAGGCTTGTTAATTTCATATTCCCTTAAAAAAAATTGGGAAAAAACATTGATGCTTGCAACAAAGAAAAAAGCTGATTTCACAAATTCGGTCATTACAAATTTTGATTAAAAATTGGTCTCTTCCTTTTGGGTATTGCTGTCAAAAATATTTGTCCGGAATTAAAGCAACGAAATGTACAGAATGTATGGAATCTGTAGAATCAAACGAACCAAAAGCGTTACGAATTATTTAGCACGCGTCCAGAAGACACAGCATTAGAACACTGACTGAACAAAATTCGTTAACAATTTGTTATCGACGATCAAATGCATCACGTGCTTTCAGTTTCAGACGTCTTTGAGGAGCGAATCTCTGGGATGAAAAAAGAAAACGTATCTCTGCGAATATTTTATGAAACTGGCTGAAATTTTAGTGAACACCATAAATCGTTAATAGGAACATAACCTCCAAATTAATCAGTAAATAAGTTTTTAAATTAGCCGTCAAAATGTTATTAACCGTTTCTGCGCATATATTTCTATTAACCGATGAATTAAAAATTCCATGCCTATTTTTAAAAGTTTTGACTGGATTCCGGTGAAATTTTGACGGACTCCTCTTATTACCAATTCATGGTGTTGATAACATTTTTAGCCCTTTTCTTTAAGATTTTGCAAAGGTCGTTTTTTTGCATTTTTATGCACAGTTCTCAAAGAATAGAAACACCTGTGGATGTGCCGCGGCGATGAATGAAGTCACGTGCTTTCAGATTTGGAACAGGATATCGTGACGCAGCAAACGACGCTGACTTTATCGATTAGCTTATTTATTAATTCACACCTAGCGAACGGAACAACGTAGAGATATTAAAATAGTTGCGTTGACCTAGAAATTCCAGTATTAATAAGCTACGCAAATTTCACGACGCCACAGTTAGGCGTTCGAGAGTTTTTGCTGCTTCAGACAAACAAACGTTTTGTGTTTTATATATAAGATACACCTCTTGAGAGAAGTTTTGCATTGCTTTGAGTATTTCCTATGGTGTCGGATTTTAAAATTGTTTGGGTCTAAATTAAGTAAATGAATAACGTACTTTCATGAGCGTGAGAAATATCCAGTTATGCATGTTTGCTGAAATCTAAGTATCATTCCTCTGTTAATAGAATTATTCTACTATAATATTGAATTCATCACAGGTGATTAATCAGCTACATGGAAGTTCACCTTGCCCCTAAAACTCATTCTGCACCAAGTATAAATAATTTTGATCAGTTAAAAATAAAATTAAAAGGGAATGAATAACTTAACATCTGTGGATATTTGAATTATTGCGTAATTGAATGCAAAAATAGCAACACTAAATTATTAAATAGTGTTTTACTTGCCCGTCTATATTTTTAAGTGCAAATTTCTTTCCTAATATTAAGATTTAATAAAATTTCATATTATTTCACGTTTTTTCCTCGCACAGTGTCCCATTTATTAAATCAACTTTTAAATTAATTGATAATATTTAGTAGCGACAATTGTACTTACTCTTTCAAAAAATGTGGATGGGGGGGGAGCTTTATCTTGTGCTGTGCCTTGGGCCTGATTCTGTGTACATTGGGCCCTGCCTGGGCCCTGCCTGGGCCTCTGTCTTTCCTACGCCAATGATACGAAAGTTAGTTACATCGGCATAATAAAGAAATAATTTAAAAAATAATTTCTTTATAGGAGATTGTTTCTGGAGCCAAATGTTTTACATATAATTTTAAAATTTCCTTCACGCACAAGTTGACCGCTAGAGAGGTATCAGTTCATGTTTCCGTTTGCAGCATATTAGCAGCAACATCTGCGCGTCTGAAAACACGATAAAAAAAGTCATTTTTCTGTCAAATATTGCAAACTACCAAAATACTTTTTATGCATTACTAACAGAAAATAATGAACAATTTCCCGGCTAGAAAACTCCGTGATTTGGTTTTGTCGATCACCCTGCTTTTAAAAATCCGATTTAAAAAATTCTTTTAACACCGGATACCATTTACCTTGCTGACCACTTTGCTTGCACTCGTGGATTTTGTTTTTCACAGTTCTAGCTGTAGGTGGCGCTTGTGTATATTTCTGTTTGCAGTTGTATCTCCGTTTCTGCAAATCCTGTTGAAATTGTTCTTATTTATACTCAATGCCTTTCGCTACAGCAAAGATGAAGGATAATATCCGCTATAAATAGTGCACAATTTCCCCGCCAGGTGTGTAAATGTCAAAATCCTTTTCTCGCTATCTCTTTCCTTAGCATAGTTTTGCTGTGAAGGATACTTACTTTTCGCATACTTCCTACTTTTACATTATTCAACATTCTTCCGGCAAAGGGCGCAAAGTTATACACGGTCAAGTTACATTATTGTGTCCACCAGCTAATATCCAGAGTAACCGCCGTGTTCAGCGCTGACAGCAGCTAGACTGGCTGCGAGTGACTCAATAAGGTGCTGGAAGGTGTTCACAGGTATGTGCAGCCATGCTAACTGCAGTGCATCTGGCAGCTGCTGGAGGGTGCGTGGTGAAGGATCCATAGAGCGAACAACACGATCGAGGTGGTCCCACAGATGCTCAATTGGGTTTAAGTCAGTGGAATTAGGGGGCCACAGAAGTACTTTCTACATCGTGCTTTTCCAAACACTCTCGGACATTTCTGGCTGTGTAACATGTCGCATTATCGTGCTGGAAGATGCCATCAGCCCCAGGAAGACAATCATAATGTATGGCTGTTTGTGGTCTGCAAGGATGGATTCATAACGAATTCGGCCCGCAGTGATTTCCACAGGTAAGAGTGAACCCAGAAAATGCCACGAAAACATTCCCCAGACAATAACGCAGCCCCCACCAGCTTGTGTTCTTCCAGCAAAGGCTCAAGAGTGTTTGTTTTCCGAGGTTTCTCGCCTTATTCGCCAGCGTTCATCAATTCGATGAAGCATAAAACGTGACTCATCGGAGAAAGCAATCCTTTGCCAATCAGCGGAGGTCCAATTTCTATACTGCAGTGCAACTGTAAGCCTCTCCTGCCGATGCACCTTCGCCAGCATAGGTGCAGTGACCATCCGTCTGCATCGGAGCCCCATACTCAGCAGGGTTTGCTGAACTTTCGTTTTAGACACACTTCCGATAACCTCTCGTTCATTCGGCCAGTGAGTTGCTCCACTGTAGTGTGTCTATCGGCCCTTACACACTTTCGAAGCCGACGTTCACCTTTCATGTCAATGGTACGTAGTGCTCCTCAGTTTGCACGTCGCAACGTTGCAATCACGATACTCTTTTACCAGAGCAGCACGCGTAAAATCAACGCAGTTTCAGAAATGCTGCCACCCTTGGCCCAAAAGCCGATAATAATTCCCATTTGAAAATTTGATAAATCGCTCCTTTTATCCATGACAGCAACGAGTGATATGTTTTCAGGATGCCCACAGCACACACTATACACTGAAGAGCAATTGAATTAGAGATACCTGTCTAGTAACGTGTAGCACCACCTTTCGCCCTAATGACGGCGGCGATTCGTCTCGGCATGGACTCGACAAGACACCGGAAGCGTTGAGAAGCCATACGGATCCACGACCCCTGAATTAGCTCCCACAGTTCACGAAGATTTGCTGGAGGGCGTCAGAGCCTCGAGCATCTCTCTCGATGGCATCCCAGATGTGCTTGATGGGATTGAGGTCAGGTGACCTAGCTGGCCAAGGAAGCGAGGTCACGTCGGTGGAGTGTCCATCCAATCATTCGGATACAATTCGGGAGCGATGGCACGTTGCATTGTCTTGTTGCACGATGAGGTCCCCAGTGGGATGTTGAAGACGCACAAACGGGAACAAATGGTCATCCAGGATATCCCGATAACGTTGACCTGTGGAGGACGATGTCACACGTACCAGGGGTCCCATTTCAGTCCACGTAAACAGTCCCCAAACGAGAATGCTATCCCCACCAGCTTGAAGAGTACCCTGCTGGCAAGAAGGATCCATCGCTTCATGTGGTTTGCGCCGTACTCGTATCCTGCCATCCGCATGTACCAACGTGAATCTCGACTCATCAGTATAGGCAACATTTTTCCACATGTCTAGGGTCCAGTGGCGATGTTCCCGCGCCCATGCTAATCTTTGCACCCTGTGATGTGCGGTCAGCAGCGGTACCCTCGTGGGACGATGGCTTCTGTACCCAATAGCAAGGAGATGGTTCCGTATGGTGTGGCTGCTTACACGTTTTTGTGCACCAACGTTAAATTGCCGAGTGATTTCTAGCACTGTGACACGTTTATCCGCTGTTACAATGCGAGCTAGCCGACGATGATTCCTCTCATCCACATGGTGTTGTCCACTGCAGTTGGCCCTTGCAGGGATGGTTTTACCCGATTCGATGTACTCACGGTGCATCCGTGACACAGTGGCTCATAAAAATCCCAGTGCCTGCACGACTTCCGAGATGGAGTGACCCATTCGTCGGGACCCGACAGTTTACCCACGATCAAATGCGCATAGATCCTTCGTCTTACCCATACTGCGTCCGACTCTTACTGATTCCCGTCGCATCACTCCTTATATTGTCGGATCACTGCATGCGGCATGTCCTTTCCGTTTACAGGGTCGACCACAGCGTCACATTTGCATAACGCTAGCTGTCTCTAATTCAATTGCTCTTCAGCGTATATCCTCCAAGCCAGCTCTCGACATGTGCCTTCTTTCATTGGATACGCGCTGTTGACTTTTTTTTTTTTTTATTGGAGGTTTAACGACCACCGTGAGCAACTCAATGGGCTATAAGCAGTCGCCCGTCCCTAATTTAGGGTCACTGGTTCCAGGGAAGGGAGAGAGCCAGTGCCGTAAGACAAACACAACATCCATGCCTCACCGGGATTCGAACCCGAACCCCGTTCGGACAAATGATCAGAGGCCATCGCTTAGACCACTGCTCCACCGGGCGGCTCTGCTGTTGACTTCAAAAGTAGAGGATGGTCACAATAATGTGACTCGACTGTGTGTGTGTCACGTTTTTTTTTTCTATATATCTCTTCTAATTGTTCGATTTAAAAATCTCTTTGTCCCTGATACTTCCTCAATTACGAGAAACTTTTTGTACTCGATTTGTTCATTTTCTGAACATGCTTTTCAGCTTCTAGTGAGAGAAAGTAACTATTTCTAGATTTTTATCGACTGTATAATTCCAGTTGATTTTTTCATACAACGGCCGTTCCATAAAAACTGAGAGTAAAATCACACAAAATAAGGAAATATAGGTACAGCAAAATATATGTTATTATTCCTCAAAGTATCTTCCCTCGGATGATATGCAACGGTCCCATCGTTCAGTCTACTTTTTAAAGCATGTGGCGAAGGCATTTTGAGGAAGCATGCTTTAGCGACCCCTGTACAGCTTGAATAACGTCAGCATCTGTGTTGAATGCTGCGCCACGGAACTTCTCTTTCATTGTTGGAACCAACCAGAAATCGCACGGGGCGAGGTCAGGACTTTAGGTAGGCTGTGTCATGATTTCAACACTGCATTTCGTAAGAAACTGTTGAACACAAGCAGCCACATGTGGGTGAACGTTATCATGGTGTAGGGTCCACTTGCCCACCAGTTCCGGTCGCTTAATCGATATGTGTCGTCGCAGACGCTTCAAGACTGAAATGTAATACTCAGCGTTGACAGTAATTTGTGGAGG
The DNA here is from genome assembly GCA_039090855.1 of Macrothele yani. NCBI lineage: Eukaryota > Metazoa > Arthropoda > Arachnida > Araneae > Macrothelidae > Macrothele > Macrothele yani. Next base: position 103,183,947 of record CM076991.1, on the reverse strand, counting down.
AAAGGCATGCTGGTAGACTACACCTTTATGATCAAAGAAAGTTATCATCATCACCTTCCCAGCTGATTTGGTTTGTCGGACTTTTTTCGGAGGCGGTGATTCTGTGTGTTTCCAAACAATCGTTGCGCGCTTCGTGATGGGCGAAATAATGGACCCATATTTCGGCGACATGTATTGTGTTTAGAAAGTTTGGATCCTTTGCAATCATTTGTTTCCACTCATCACACACCTGAACTGTGGCCAACAATTGTTCTCTCGTCAGGGGATGACGTACCCATCTGGGACACACACGATGCAGCCGTAATTTGTCGCGTAGAATGCGGAATGCCGACGTTTTTGAAATATTAGTTGACGCCGCTATGTCTTCACACGTCGTTCGTCGATCTTCTTGCAGGATCGCCCGAACAGTGTTTACAACAATACTCTCCGTAACAACACTTTCAGGTCGACTAGGCCTAGGAGCGAGTTCTGCCGAGAAATGCCCTTTTTTGAAATCATGGTGCCATCTAAAAATCGTTGACTCACCCAGACATTTATCTTTGTAAGCTTTTTTCATTAAATCAACTGGAGCCGTTTTACCCAAACGATAGCAAAATTTTATCGCACAACTCATTTCACTTCATAACTCTGTATCACTCACCTCCATAGCTGTATGGCGAAATGCAGACGTACCTTAAACAACTGCGCAATAACAAAACCAGAATCGTCTGCCACGGCTAATAACTGTTGCCATAGATACTTCTTTAATTCAGTAAGTCGCCTGCGTGGTTATTTCCCCCTGCATACCGTTGCCAACTCAAAAAAATTACTCAATCATTATGGAACTGCCTTTGTAACAGGTTTCATTGACTATTACTAATTTCGAAATATTTTATTTGTGTCGCAAAAGTTTTCAAATGAAGTGCTCATTACAACCGATTTCTTTTATGTGTTTGTGATTTAACGTGCATCCTGAGTAACTCAATGAGCTATAAGCAGTCACCCGTCCCTAATTTAGGATCACTGATTCCAGGGAAGAGAAAGAGCCAGTGCCTTAAGACATGCACAACATCTATGCCTGGACGGGATTCGGACACGGACTCAACTCGGAAAAATGGTCAAAAGCCAGCGCTAAGACCACTGAGTCATCAGGGTAGATCGAAAATTCGATGTCATCTTTCTTGTTTTGCATGTAAACCACTGTTACAGGTATATAAAGAATGGATATTTAGAAGAACAGTTTTGATCTCTTTCTGTCTTCGTCCACATGTCTGATCCTTTTTTTCTTTTTTTCGCTTTCGAACCGTAGGTTGAAGAAGCGTATATGCCGAAGAAGCGTCTGTCTGTCTTTCCGTCCGCAAAATAACTCGCGTAAAAATGGTTCGATTTCGATGAAATTTTAGTATGTGATCGGGGACAACCTGGGGACGAACCCTATTCAAAATGGCCGAAATGGGTTCAAAGGTCAAGACGTAGAAGCGGGATCCATCCCATCACCCTTATGCGTCATAACTTATGTAAAAATGCTTCGATTGCGTCAAAACTTTATCATGGTGTTCTGGAGGTATACTGAACCGGAAATTCAACAGAAGTTATATCATCGAAATGGGGCCAAAGGTCAGGGCACAGGATTGAGGTTTATTCCACTGTTATATTCAATTATTTGAAACGTTATAATCATAGGAATAATCATATGTTATAAACAAATATTTAGCTCAAACCAATTCACCATAGTTATATACTTTATGAAACAATTCACCATAAATCTTCAAACGTTAATCTGTACCAACGTTACATTCTAATACAAAACACGTGTTAAAGTTATGAACAATGGAACACGTGTTGATGCTATTCATTGGAACACGTGTTACTGTCATCAATGTTAAATACAAGGTGTTAATTTTATTGTTATATTTATTATTATGAACAAATTATAGGTGCATCAGTTACAGATCATTTACCGATTAAATTTACTTTATCGTGCCTTTTTATAACTATGGGACTTTTGTTCTACAGTGATCGTATATGGACAAAAACGTGCCCCTTATATGTACTAGCATATAATAAAGCACGGCGTTGTGATTCACCTTTATCCCGTCACTGGAATGGTGGGGGAATAAAGGTGCCGCTCGTGAAAGAAATTAGAAACATAAACACATATTTTAACTTACACATACCTTATCTTATGTCTTGTGTGGTTATAAGGAAAACAAACAGGAGTCTTATGTGGAAGTAATAAAAATGGTTTAATACGTGAGATTTAGGAACACTAAGGTACCACGTGCGTGGGTGCAGCCGTTAGCAATACCTTACACATAAAATTTACTATTATTCCGATTTTTCTCTATAACGTCTCCGATCATTTCTGCATACATCTATCTATATATATAAGTGCAAAGCTTAGTGATTCATTTTACTTCTAGTTCCTTTTCTCCTATGCTTTACTTAAATGTTTTACCTAGCTAACTGGGTTTTCATTGTTTGATCATGACCAATACACACGCCACGTGCTCTAAGTAGGTTTATGAATAAATTTAAGCAAGTACATGCAATAACAGGGAAAAGGAAAAATAACTTAACTGGTATTTCCATATGTCTGTCAGGTTTTCAATCAAAATCTTTATCCAATTGTCAGCGCGGGCAGTACTTCATCTATCTCTCGTCACATCGCTCGACGATCCGCTATCCACGTCTGTGTTTCGCTGCTCCTCGAACTCAACTCCTCGTGACCAGTGAAGACCTTCTGAGCTTCACCTTGTCCGCGGATGCCAAGGTCACTTGACCAGTCTGGAATTCATCTAATCCGTCCGGGGAACGTCACTTCGCTCCTCCTTGGGAACTGACCCTTCAACTTTTCCGACCCCCCTATATCCCCTGGGGCTATCTATGCACGTGCATGTTGGACTAAATTTATTTTAAATAATTTTATTTCCAACATTCCTCCCTTACCAGATGTAATCTTTATGGGGGGCCAAAAGGAATGCTGGGGGGAAAACTACACGCACGGATAGACTACTCCATCCTTACCTAGTAATCCTCTATCTTTTTCCTCATGTGCACTTATATATACATATAGCAATGAAATTATATAAAATATTCATAATCACACATATACACAATACACTTTTCGAACACAAAAATTAATTAACTGTTACGGTCCTGCACCCACAATACATATCTAAAAATATCAATTCAGTGATACTGCTGGCATCTGAAGCTTACATTAACGTGTCGTTTAGTACACTTTGAGCTGTTGCTGACCAAGTATCAGTAACACATTTAACTGCCAAACGCTTTTCCGTTTGTTTGTTTGCTTTTATATTCATTTTTTTTTTTTTTTGTTTTTTATTGTCATTGTCCACGTCCACCGATTCTTGAGTTTTATTGTCTGACTTAATTTTTTTTTCCTGGTGGAAAGTAAGACAAGGTGAAATTGTTCGATTTACGTTCAGTTCTGCGATTCACACACAATTCACACAAAAAGTTATCAGACATCAAACCAATATCACTGGCAGTTCGCAATATTTGGAGAACATTGTCACCTGATTTGTGCTTTTTATATGCTGGTAATAAAATTAGCTGTAGAACACTTAGCTCTTGTACGTATATGTTTATCTAGGTATTATTCGTCCACAGTCACCTATAGCATGGGTTATTCACCAAGGTCTCTTTGACCCTGGAACACAATAACAGCAAAATCATTTCACCTGTGTTTTATTCATCTCGGCGTGCGCCCTCATGGACACTGTCCTTTGTGCTTTTAAACACCACACCGCTCATCGGCCATACCGTTTTCACCACACCGTTCATCGGCCATACCGTTTTCACCACACCGTTCATCGACCATACCGTTTTCACTACCTGTTGACCACACAGCACAACAAAGTCTTCGCTGTCAAAGTAGCACTTTATTTAGTCTGTAGGTCATCCACATGAAAAATTGCGTTGCATTCACAGTAATTACGACCGTCCTTGGATACACCAGCACGCTTACATTACGTATGCCACGTGCGATCCGTTCATTATTTTCAAAAGCTTGCATCATTACTTGAATATCCTCCTGTTGTTTGAGTTTGGGAAAAGAAAACGGTGTTACAATCACTGCTGCACTCTAGTTCCCGTAGGAAGCATAGTTATTTCGTTCACCAACACGTGGTTCTTTTCGTTCACCACCACATGGAACACACTGACTTTACTCACACTTTGATTTATTTTTCTTTTCTTCTATAACCTTCTCTCTTCCCCTGATTACGCACTGTACCGCTCTGTCATTACCCAGACTAGACGCGGCAGTGTGATCCGTCAATCGAAACAAAGTCAATTACCCAGTGGTTTAATTTTCATTTACCCTTATCTACATTCATTATCATTATTATTTTTTTTTTCAGAATAGTTGTATATCTAATATCTTAGATTTACACTATTCTTTCCTTCCTGCTAAAGATAGACCCGCGCAGCCAAACTTAAACAATACCGTCCTACTGCACCTAATTATTATTAACATTAATATTTTATATTACTCTTGCCAATATCTCTACTAAATTTTTATCTGACGAATTTTTCGAGCATACACCTCCACAAGAGATAACCATGTGTTCCTGGGGGAATATTCAGATATAACATAACGTTAGTTAACCAGTTAAGAAATTTCTTTTTTTTTTCTTTTTTTTACACACCTTTCTATGCACTAACCACACACAGACTTGAAACATACTTGAAATACGGAATGGAAAATAATACCCGAACTCTGAGAAAATTTTATACATATATATTACACAAAATACTAGTGAATTTTCCACCTTTTGCTTTAATATTAAGAGATATGCTAATCAAATGTAAAAAAAAATTCTTCCTCATCTAATAACTTCCGTTTAAAATGCTGGGTTCACTTGGATAAATGGATTTGTGGTTCGGATCTTTTTTTTTTTTTTTTTAGTATCAGTTCATATTATTGATCTGATGCCTAGGATTTGGAATTTTTTCTCTTGGGCGTAATTCATACCTATGCGTGGGGTTTTCCTGGTGCCTGTCATCAGTTTCCTTATTGTGCATGTTGGGTAGTTCTTCGTTGATTCCTGGCTCAACCCACAACTGCTCCCAGTCGTACACTATGGTTTCGTCACTTTCTTCACCGGCGGACTGGTGTTCTCTAATCCGCTTAGGTCTGGTGTGCACTCCTGGAGTACTTGTGAGTGGGGTGCTGTTGTTTCGGTGTTCCTCCCTATGCACATCAATATTTTGCGAGGCCCAAAAATTAACCGGATTAAATTCGTTGTCCGAATCGTCCGTGCTGTCGCTGAATGATTGAGTAGGGAATTCTTCGTCCGAACTTAGATTCTCTTCGGTTTCCTTGTGGAATTCTAACGATGGTTTCCTTGGCGGGAAGGTCGTAATTCGGTCTATGTGTACCCGTTTGCTCCACGGTTCTCCCCGTAGTTGACCGAATTTTTACATTAACTGGGGTGGGGAATGATAATATTTCCCACGGCCCTGAATTGAATTTAGTCAATTTTCTGGATCTTCCGATTCGGGTTTTGGGCGTATACAGATATACTAGTTGTCCTTGTTGCAGATTCTTATGCTTGCAATGCTTTAATCTATATGCTTCTTGCTTTTCTGCTGCCGTATACAAATTCTGTTCTAATAGGTTATATGCTTGTCTTAACCTGGCTACTAGGTTTTCAGAATAGTCGTCATATGAGAAATACTGTTGTCTTGGGGGTTGGTTGACTAAATCGATTGGGATAGAGATATCCCTGCCATATAGCAGATATGAAGGAGCAAATTTCGTCGCGCTATGAATGGATGTCCTGTATGCAAGCAAAAATGCCGGGATATGGACATCCCAATCACGTTGATTCTGGGCAACGAAATGTGATAAATAATTCTCAATGCTGAAATTTAATTTCTCGTTGATTCCGTTGGCATGCGCGCAATATGGCGTTACCGAAACAGACTTCACTCCCAATTTCTTCATTAATGATTTAAATATCTTTGATTCAAAATTTTGCGCTCTATCGTGAAGAAGGATGTTACAAATTCCATGACGCGCAAACACGTGCTCGAATATTGCATCGGCCACTGTAGTACTCTTAGCGTCTTTTAACGGAGCTATCTCCGCATAGCGAGTATAATGATCTACAGCTACCATCAAGTACTGGAATCCATTCTCCGTAATTGGCAAAGGACCGATAAGATCCACACTGACTTTGTCGTAAGGGTGTTTTGGCAACTCCGGCCGCATTAACGGTGCTTTATGTTTTGGCTTATAACCGCGCCTTTCTATGCATGACTTGCAAGAATCAACGTAGTTACGTACTTCGCTAAACATATTTTTCCAAAAATATTTTTCTCGCACTCGTGCAAATGTTTTAGTAAATCCAAAATGACCTGAGAAAGGGGCGTCATGGCAAAGAAATAAAACTTCTCCTTTTAATGCTTCAGGAACTACCAGTTGTTCAAAATATTGCTCTTGTGAGGAATTTCTATCTGGTGCCTGAAAATGGTATAACAGACCTTCTTCGGATAAGAAAAAATTATCCTTTATCTTAGCGTTGCCAACAGTATACTGTTTCTTCCGTAAATCTTCTATGCCGGTTCGTAAATTTGGATCTGCTCACTGTAATTCCTTTATACGCTGCACTTGAGATGCATCCGGGGTAAAGGTTAATGCGTTAATACCTATCTCATTATCAATATGATTTTGTTCTCCCGATGAAAAATTGTCTGGAATTCTGCTCAGATAATCGGCTACGTAGTTGGTCTTGCCAGCTTCATATTTTATGTCGATGTCATATTCTAATAAAGCCATGGCCCATTTTGCTAACCTGGCATTCTTATCACTAAATTTGTGTAAATATAGCAGAGGTTTATGGTCACTTTTGATGAATATCTTATTGCCTAACAAATAATGCCTCCAATGTCGGACGGCATTTACTATAGCCAATAACTCTCGCTCTATTGTAGGATAATTCTGTTCTGCCGGGTTTAATTTCCTCGACATGAATGATATTGGCACTAAATCGCCTTTGTCATCCTCCTGGCTAAGAACCGCTCCTAACCCATGTTGACTTGCATCGGAATGAATCATAAATGGCTTGTCGAATGAAGGATAAAATAAAGTAGGAAGCTTCAGAAGTTTTTCTTTAATTTCGTGGAATGATTTCTCCGCGTCCGGAGTCCACTTAAACCTCGTATTTGTCTTCTTCAGAAGATCTGTTAATGGCTTTGCCAAATCCGAATAATTTTCCAAGAATTTCCTGTAATAACCTGCCATGCCTAAGAACTGGCGTACATTTTTCACAGACCTGGGCTTGGGAAAATCTTTAACTTTATTAACATTATTCTCGTCCGGCTGAATGCCGTTTTATCAATCACATATCCCAAATATGTTAAACTCTGTCGCATAAACTTACATTTCTTGGGGGAAAATTTGACGTTATGATCTCTGAATCTCTTAAATACTGCTTCTAATTTTTGTAAATGGGACTCGGGGTCCTTCGATGCCACTACGATGTCATCAACATAACATAGGATTGAAAACTGATTTAATCCAATTAATAAGGCATCCATTAACCTTTGAAACGACGCTGCCGAATTTTTCAATCCCATTGGCGACCTTTTATATTGAAATAGTCCACGATGTGACGTAATAAATGCTGTCTTATGGCAATCTTGGGGGGCAATCTCCTGTTGATGAAATCCCTTGGTTAAATCCAAAGTAGAAAATATGTTATTTCCCCTTAATTGATCTATTACTTCGTCGATTCTGGGCAGAGGATAAGAACATGGAATGGTAACTTTATTAATACCTCTCATGTCAATACACATCCTATAACTATTGTCTTTTTTTTTCACGAGGATAAGGGGGCTAGCGTATGGCGATGAACTTTCTTCGATAATGCCAGCCTCTAATAATTCATCCAGCTGTTGATCCAATTCCGCTTTTAATTTCTCGGGCACGCGGTACGGACGAGATCTTATGGGAACATCCGACGTGAGGTGTATTTCATGATAAATTAAATTTGTATGCCCCATTTCTTTCGTGGTTCGAGCAAAAACGTCGCTGTAGCTTAATAAAAGTTTAACTAAAGGCCTCCGGTAAGCTGGATCAACGTCGGCCAAATCGAAATCCTGTTCGGAAAGTGGAGGAGGAGACATTTTAGCCTGAGTCACAGCTCCCACGTGGTGTTGTGCTTTGAATTGAATCGCAGGCTCCACCGTTACTAATTTTGTATTTTTATTAATGTGCTGCGGCTCTTCTGTAACATTTGCTACTAATACAGAAATAATACCTTTTGAAGTAAGCGTATCAACACTTCTTCCTATTCTTAAACGACCCTGGGCAAATGCATTTATGGGTTGAACAAGTATCGGCATGTCAATATGGTTTCTCTCGGGGTCACATCGTGCTAAAATAACTCTTTCGGTTCTAGGGGGAATAATCTCTTTTCGCAATGCTCTGCCTAATTTCGTTCTACTTTTCTGAGTTTGTGGCTGTTCTTCTCGATCCGTATGTTGATCCTTAAAACTTATTTTTCCGCCCTGGGCATCAAAAATAATTCCATTTTGGGTTAAAATATCGTATCCCAAAATAATTTGGTAAGCAAAATGTAGAGGGGCCTTAGATACGTAAAATTTGTGAGTGACTCTTCTGTCGCCCATCATAATGGGGATGGTAAACGCTCCAATGATTTCTAATCTATTACCCGTAATTCCGGTAACACTTATGCTGTCAGCTATGGGATGGATTTTTACTTTACGCTTAATCTCTTGGATTGCGTCCTGCGTAATAATGCTTATACTTGCTCCTGAATCGAGTAGACCCAAAAATACTGCGTTTCCAATTTTACCTCTGTCAGCGGCAAAGATGCATCCTCTATTATCTGACAATTATTAATAACTACTGGGACTGATACTTGGGGGTCTGGGCGCGCCCCGGAATCTACCTGGACCCTCTGAAGTTTAAATTCCCATTATTTGTCCTTCCTTGATATGCACCTCTTGCCTGCCCGGAAGCTTGTGAATGCGATGGAGCTTCCGCCCGTTGGTTTGGATTTCCCTGAGAGTTAGAATACCCCGCGCCATTTGTATCTCGCTGTCTATAATTCAAATATTGAGGCGCCGAACGGAACGGAGCTCTGCCTGCCTGTCTTTGATTTCTGAAATTATCTGTTCGCTGGGGACATCGCTTGACTGGGTGTCCAAATGTACCACATCCGAAACATCGCATATTCTCAAAATTCCGTGGGTTACTTTGAACGGAATTTCCATAATACTGGTTATCGACGTTCCTGCCTTGAAATGTTAAAAAACGATCTTCTGCTTGCTGCAGTCGCTCGCTCAATTCTTTGGATTCCTTCTGCAGCGTATTTACTACTGCTTCTTGTTGTACCATGTGCTGCTTAAACATGGCGCAAATTTCTGCCATTGGATCGGCAGATCCGCTTTCTTGCGGGACCGGATCTCCATAATCGGCGAAATTGACACTTTTGGACATAATGTGTCTGTTCGCCTCAGCCAGTATTGCATATTCCACTGCTTGTTCAAAATTACTCGGCCCTTTCGACAGCACTTCTTTTAGAAGATTTCTCTCTAACCCTGTCAAAAATTGCGATAATATTGCTTTGTCAGCAAGAGCATTAACTTGCTGATTATCTGTGTCGCCAATGCCTAAATATGAATGCGCTAATCCTCTTAGCCGCGATTCGTATTGTGCGACCGACTCATGTGGCCTTTGTTGGCATGAATTAAATTTCTGCATTTGTAATGTAATGGGTTGACTAGCGTCGAACCTTCGAATTACTGCTTTTTTAAAATTATCATAACTGGCAGTATTCCTTATATGCGGTGCTTCATTTAAAAATTCTAACGCCGCGTTTTTCATGCGGGCTTTTGCTGCAAACATTTTTATGCTATCTGACCAGTTATTAATGGCGGCCAGAGAGTCAATCGACTCGAAAAACTGCGTGGCCGAAACAAGTTTATCATTCCCTGAAAATTGGTAAATGAGTGGCAGCATTGATGCCATGGATTGTACTATATGGGGGGAATATGCAATTGTGGGAATTGTGGACGGGGCCGAAGCGCCGTGTGAGGAAGAATCTGACACAAAATTGTGTGGTGGGGAACCTGGCTCTGCCCTCTCGTCGTCTGACATATTTAATACCTAAGTTATACACTAATACCAATTAAAATAATATCTTTCCCTACAACATGCAATTGCGCTTTTACCTAACTCTTAGTAATGAAGATGTCAAAATAACACCTTAAGAAAACTATTGCATGATGCATACAACAAAAGAAAATAATGAACTGCTACACATGAAGAAAAGAAGAAAACCCATTCAATCCGTACTGCGACGGGGAAAAATACGTGACAGCACGAATGGCTCAAAAGTCACGGCACCAATGTTATATTCAATTATTTGAAACGTTATAATCATAGGAATAATCATATGTTATAAACAAATATTTAGCTCAAACCAATTCACCATAGTTATATACTTTATGAAACAATTCACCATAAATCTTCAAACGTTAATCTGTACCAACGTTACATTCTAATACAAAACACGTGTTAAAGTTATGAACAATGGAACACGTGTTGATGCTATTCATTGGAACACGTGTTACTGTCATCAATGTTAAATACAAGGTGTTAATTTTATTGTTATATTTATTATTATGAACAAATTATAGGTGCATCAGTTACAGATCATTTACCGATTAAATTTACTTTATCGTGCCTTTTTATAACTATGGGACTTTTGTTCTACAGTGATCGTATATGGACAAAAACGTGCCCCTTATATGTACTAGCATATAATAAAGCACGGCGTTGTGATTCACCTTTATCCCGTCACTGGAATGGTGGGGGAATAAAGGTGCCGCTCGTGAAAGAAATTAGAAACATAAACACATATTTTAACTTACACATACCTTATCTTATGTCTTGTGTGGTTATAAGGAAAACAAACAGGAGTCTTATGTGGAAGTAATAAAAATGGTTTAATACGTGAGATTTAGGAACACTAAGGTACCACGTGCGTGGGTGCAGCCGTTAGCAATACCTTACACATAAAATTTACTATTATTCCGATTTTTCTCTATAACGTCTCCGATCATTTCTGCATACATCTATCTATATATATAAGTGCAAAGCTTAGTGATTCATTTTACTTCTAGTTCCTTTTCTCCTATGCTTTACTTAAATGTTTTACCTAGCTAACTGGGTTTTCATTGTTTGATCATGACCAATACACACGCCACGTGCTCTAAGTAGGTTTATGAATAAATTTAAGCAAGTACATGCAATAACAGGGAAAAGGAAAAATAACTTAACTGGTATTTCCATATGTCTGTCAGGTTTTCAATCAAAATCTTTATCCAATTGTCAGCGCGGGCAGTACTTCATCTATCTCTCGTCACATCGCTCGACGATCCGCTATCCACGTCTGTGTTTCGCTGCTCCTCGAACTCAACTCCTCGTGACCAGTGAAGACCTTCTGAGCTTCACCTTGTCCGCGGATGCCAAGGTCACTTGACCAGTCTGGAATTCATCTAATCCGTCCGGGGAACGTCACTTCGCTCCTCCTTGGGAACTGACCCTTCAACTTTTCCGACCCCCCTATATCCCCTGGGGCTATCTATGCACGTGCATGTTGGACTAAATTTATTTTAAATAATTTTATTTCCAACACCACATACATTATCCTCAGAACTTGATCAAAAATGGTTCTATTGCGACAAAACTTTAGTATGTTGTTTCGGAGGTATACTGAAGCGGTTCTGTTGAATATCATCGAAATGGGGTTAAAGGTTTCGAGATTTATTCCACAGGCATTGTTCTCATAACTTGAGTAATGATTTCTGGTATGCTGGAAATCGTATCGTAATCAATGCATTGCACGGTTTTACTAAATTTTTTCAATCTATGTACATGCACCAGCATTGAACGAAAAAGAGTTGAAATTATTTATTTCCCTTTCCAGAGTGTCCTTCTCCTCGCCTATATTTACCCCTAGATTAAATTATCCATCAGCTATGATTACTCTTTGAAAAAATAACTTCTGCGAACGTGTAAATCAGGACTTTTTTTTTTCTTGTTAACACTTGCTTCTCTCTCTCTCTCTCTTTTCCCCTCACCCAACTGTAAACATATATACATTTCTCGCACCGCCTCTTTCTGGGTCAGTGATTCCGATGCGCTTTTAATACTTTCTCATTTTTTTTTTTTTTTTCATTTTTTTTTTCACGCGTCTCTCCGGTTCTTTCATTGTCAACGTTCTTTATTCCCTGAATTGTACAGTATTGAAACTTGACACATGAAAGACCGGGTGCTCTTACTGAACAGTGGCCAACTAATGATCAGGTTGTGACGCCTGGCATACGCCATATGTTCTTCAAACTGTAATGGCCACCCGCGTTCCCAACGCCTTCTTCCAAAGAGATAGATCGCCAAAAGGTAGCAACCCAATGTTTGACGCTTTCTCTTACACTATTATTACGCAAGTGCACACGTCGGCTTAACACTAATAATCCTTGATGAGATTTGTTTTCTGCGTCGCAGTTCAATCGCTTCTGCTACCAGGTGGCCGAGGAAAAACGCCATGGTAGAAATCGTTGCGTTTATTGTAAGAGCAGGGAAATTTAGCACGCCTTTTCACGCTCTGCTAGAGGTGGGAACTGGACTTCCAAAGTAAGAAGAAAAGAAAAAAAAACTACTTGAGCTCTGACGCATTTCGTGGAGCAAATTTTTGAAATTTTGGGGTGGTGTTTCTCTGTGTTTTAAACACAGTATGTGTGTACCATAGTTTCTTACCAACCCAGAATATCAAGCAATTTGTTATACACAGTCCAGTAAAAACAATTATGACCATCCCTGATTTAAGAACGAACTGCAATCTGCAGCTAGATGGAGTGCGTATCAACATATGCAAATCATCATTTAAAAAGACACAAACTCGCGGATGGTGGGCATTTTCACGTTAAAATGGAAAAAGGATGTAACCCAACAGATTCTGAATGAGGAAATGATTGTTGGCTACGCCAGCCATTTAAAACTGGGTGGGCTATTACGGGGGCTAAGCATGTTCGCTGAGGGGGTGTGGGCACAAATTTTTAAGTGTTTGGCAGAAATTTTGGCAAAAAAAATTCCCTTCATGTGCATTTTATCCCATACAACACAAAACGTTTCCGATATGCATCAGTAATGTTACAATCTCTCATTTTCGTTACACTTTCAGAGATATCTTACAATTACGTTTCAGCAACATATTTTTTAGAACGAACTTTCTGTACATTACGGTTACGTTAATAACAACATTCCCCGACACTACTGTTTTACAGTTCCCATAGTACACAATTGCTACCTTGATGTTACATTCCGGTGATATTTATGATTTTTTAGTTTGGCAACGACGTGGATGCGCATGCGCATTTATGCCATTTCACCGAAGCACTCTCGTAGTCGTATTTCCACGTGCTACTGGAATATTCTTTGGTGATACCGTCGTAGTTGAGTTAGCTAGCTAGTTGATTTGATATTTCATCCATTTTTTCTGTGTGCGTGTGTGTGCGTGATTCACGATCATTTGAAATAAAGTAATTGTTTTGATTATTACAATTTTTAAATTCTAAAAAGCATTTTATAAAATCTAAGTAGATGGCTGTGTTGTTGTATTAGTATACTATACCAGCATGTTTTTTTTTTGTTTTTTTTTTACTTGAAGCTGAGAAATTTTATATTGGTAGGCGTTTAGAGAAATGACGAATTTGATTTTCTTTCTGTTTTTTTGTTTTTTTTTCTGAAATATAGTTTATTTCACATGTATAATAAAAATTCGACACCCTCATTTGGGACGATTTTTATTTCTTTCGTTGAACCTGTGAAAACGTAAACAACTCGTAATGCGACTGTTGTTGCCTTTGAAACAGCTGTTGAGTGTAATATTTTTTATCGTGATTTTACAAAATTTATTAAAGCTATAATGTTTAACGTACTAAATACGCAACAGTAATATGATGATGTCACAAATAGCTTTCAAATACGTAACAGTAACATGAAGTTGTCATGTTGAAGTTACAAAGACCTTTCACTGTAACGTATCGGTTATGTTTCAAAGTTATGTAACATTTGAAAATATTTTGACGTAACCGTACGGTTTCTGAAACATTTCTGTTACATTACGTAACGTATTTGAAAAGTCTCAATGTTTCAGTACTTGTAACATATGCGAAATATTCTGTACTGTGTGGGATCTTACGCTGATAATGTTATCCCTAGTAAAGAAAAAATTCCAAGTGAATACGGTACGTAGTATTTATTCAATGCATGTAGTATGGGAAACATGGCTCTATGGCAAGTTACCATTTCTTTGCAATTTTAGCTTACGTAAGTAGTCTTTTTTCTTTCGTTATTTTTGCTTTGATAAGTCTGTTTATGAATTTTAGTTTGTATATAACGAAGTAAATTTCTCCGTCATTTTTATCCGCGCCTGGATTCGAATCCGGGTCCCCTCATTCCGGAATAAGTTGCTCTACCAATTGAGCTACGCGGACGTTTTATTCTGATTCCTATCTGCCTTTATGTCGTGTGCGTCCTTCTGGCAGGTACGTCACATCTCCTGGTGCGTTACATCATCTCCCCCCCCCCCCCTTTTTTTTTTTTTTTTTTTTTTTTTTTTGAAGTGCTGGAGAAGGGATTCTCTTATTTTTCCTATCTCGCGGTGTGGAAATAACATCACACCAATGCGAGATTTTGAACGGTCGGGTCATCCGGATAGTTCGGGCGCCATTATAACGAAGTAAATTTCTCCGTCATTTTTATCCGCGCCAGGATTTGAACCCGGGTCCCCTCATTCCGGAACAAGTTGCTCTACCAATTGAGCTACGCGGACGTTTTATTCTGATTAATATCTGCCTTTATGTCGTGTGCGTCTGGCAGGTACGTCACATCTCTTGGTACGTTACATGTAAACTGACAAATAATTTCTCTCTCTCTGTCTCTGTCTGTCTGTCTGTCTCTCTCTCTCTCTCTCTCTCTTGCTCTGTTTGTCTGTCTCTCTCTCTCTCTTGCTCTGTTTGTCTGTCTCTCTCTCTCGTGCTCTGTTTGTCTGTCTCTCTCTCGCGCTCTGTTTGTCTGTCTCTCTCTCTCTCTCTTTCTCTCTCTTTCTCTCTCTCTCTCTCTCTCTCACACACACACACACATGGTTTGTTTCTACTACTTTCTTAAAAATTCGTTTAGAGGACTCCCTCCATTTTCCATAAGTACAAACACCAAATATAACAAAGAATTCATTTTACAGAGATAACAAAATTTCAGTGAATTCAAGAAATTCGCATCCAACTTCCCTAAAATCTCAGATGGTTGAACCCGCCATATGTTCTGGCTGCTTAAATAGCTTAAATATTTTTTTCGGTGGGGCTGGGGGGATGGGGGGGGGGGTAAAGGATGGGCTCAAAGAATATCTGGGTGGTCTGAAGACAACCCCAGCCCACCCTTAGCGTCGTGCCTGCTACCCACGGAGGAGTGCTGGCTTTACAGAAACGACTGAAATTTTGAGATGTTCATGTGATGCAAGTTGTTAAAGTGTTCTAGGAATGGAAGGAAACCGACAAGACCTGCAGTAATCGGAGTAATAATGGATGCCCACAGAGCATTGACGACCATGGGCAGCGACGGCTCTCCCCACCAGTACGATCCAACAGACGGGCAGCCATGGAACAACTGGCCAGACTACTTAACCCTTTAACTTGATTGAACGAATTAACTCGGGGTTAGCAGAATGGGATGAAATCAGCAGGAAATATATTTGCTGTCTAAGAAGTGCACCTCATGCAGATGGAACAATTGCGCATGCGCATCAGAAACAGTTGTTTTACCCCTTGGCTTTGCTATTCAACGTGGTGATTTAGGGGGATGAGTGACACTAATTCGTTCTGATTGATTACCCGCTAAAAGGGCTACGGCGGCGAACCTAAGAAAGAAGCAGGAATATGCTTGAGTCACTTGTTTCTGTGCAGTGGCATAATGTCCTTGTCAAGAGGACTAACCCTACCCCATCATGCCTTGAGTCGTGGAAGAGAGAATAAGCAGCCCCGATGTCTCAGTGGTATAAGTGTTGGCTTCTGACCATTCGTCCGGGCTGTGTCCGGGTTGGAATCCCGGCGAGGCAGGAATGCTGTGTTAGTCATACGGCACTGGCTCTCTCCCTTCCCTGGAACCAGTGGCTCTAAATTAGGGACGGACGACTGCCTAAACCCAATCGAGATGAACACAGCGTGCGGTTGTTAAAGCTCCGAGACAACAACAAAAAACATCGGCCGCTTAAAGGGTTAATGCAGGCACATGGAGGAGCGTATCGCAGACCTCGAACCAAAGAACTTTGCTCTCTGTTAGTCGCCGGAGCCGCTGTCCACTCAAGGAGCCGCTGTCCACTCAATCTGCATCTGGGAGAAGGTTGGACCATCGAACAGTGCGAGAAAGTCGCCTTTTCAGATGAATCACGTTTTCTGCTTTATCGTTCAAATGGTCGATAGAGTGCAAGGCGAGGCACTGCTGAGACAGAAATCATCCCGACATGATGCTCGAGAAGAAACAGGCAGGAGGTGGCAGTGTGTTCGTGTGGGGTATGTTTCTCTGAGAATCATTGGGAGCAATCATCACCCTCCATCGATCATTCATTGTGGAGGATCAGGGGCTACCATTCATGATGACTCTTTACCACGATGCCATGGATTGCTTCCAGCAAGAAAACATCCCTTGCCATATTGGCACGCGTGTGCCAGAATGGTTTGAGGAGCACTCCAGTGACCTCAGCTTACTGTACTTGCAGGACATCAGTCCCACTCAACATCTGTGGAACTATCTTAAGCAACAGATTCGACGTATGCATCCACCACCAATGGATTCTTGATGATCTGTCAAAAGCTCTGGTGTCTGCATGATATACAGCATCGCTTCAGAAACGTTGAGAAGCCTCATTAAATGAATGGCTCGCCCTATATCTGCGGTATTGACCGCACGAGGAAGTCATACCTCATACTCCGCGCCGTAGCTACCGGGAGTACAAGGATGGCGGTTGCTCTCACATAATGGAAATTCCGGTGGCGTAAATTCATGCTTTGGGGAGGATGTAAAAAATAGGAATTGTAACTAAAAAAGAAAATTACACTCTTCACTATTTGCTTTTAAAAGAATTTAGTTAGTCTCATACAGTATCCCATGCAGTTAACCTGAGTACAGACTAACATACACCATGAGGAGTGAACATCGCATACCCATGAAGGGAATTTTCCAAAACAGCAAATGGAGGCATAGAAACAATACTCTATATTGACAAAAGTCACCGGACACCTAGAAGAGAAACACAACATAGCATTTATTGACATACAATAGTATGGTGTTGGTCCACCTTTGGCCTTAGTACATGCACTGAAACTTCGAGACATACTTTCGACAACATTTTGGAACACAGCGATAGGTATTCGTTTCCATTCAGTACATATTGCTGTTGCTAACTGTTGCTTAGTAGTAGGCCTTGTCCCAAACTTCTTATACGGCTCTCTAATTCATCCCATAGGTGCTCTATGGGATTAAAATCAGGACTCTGAGATGGCCAGTCCACACAAGATACGGAATTATCGTCAAACCACGTCGTAACAGTCCTTGCTTTACGGCTCGGTGCATTATCCTGCTGGTACCAACAAGGCTTGGTTCCATAGTATTGCCACAGAGTTGGTAGGGCATAATTGTCCAGAATATCGAGGTAGACGTGCTGGTTAACAGGTTTGTCTGCGATAACCAATGGGCCGGGACCATACCACGAAAAATACCGCCACACGAGTGCACTGCCAACTTCAAACTTGACCGTAGGAACAGTACACTGTGGTAAATAGCGTTCCCCCGGATGCCGCCAAACCCACACACGGCCATCAGACTGATGGATCGTGTATCTCTATTCCTCAGTCCATAGGACCCGCTTCCATTGATCTACGGTCCATAATAAATGTTCTTTACACCATGCTAAACGACGAGTAGAATTCCGAGTGGAAATGAAAGGCTTATGAGCAGCCACACGACCACGGTAACCCATGGAATGAAGTTCTCTGTGAATGGCGCGTGTACATACCGTTTTCCCAGAATTTTTACTCACCTGTACACTGAGGTCTTGTGCAGTAAGTACTCCGTCGATTAGCTGTAACGACTCTTCTGAGGTTTCAACGTTTTCTATCACTGATTTTCTTTGGTTTGCCGGTGGGTTTTTCTGCTTCAGGCATGCCATGTGTCTTCCATTTATTCAGTACATCCAAAACAGTTGACTTCGGTATGTTTAAGCGCATCTCGGTTTCTCTTATGGACAACCCACTAATATAGCACCCAACAATCTTTCCTTTCTCAAAGTCAGTTTTCTTCCGTCGCGACATTTTCACTCAACCTCACAGTGCGATATATGATCGCGGTCAGCTGCAGGCTTGTTTCTATGCCGTTTGCAGTTGTACTGCGCATCTTAACAACGTAGCGGATCCGTTCATTTGCTTTTGAAGCGGTTTCCGGTGACTTTTGTCAATATAGTGTATGCTGATAGGTGCAAACCCATGCCCTTTCCGAACTCATCGTTTGGATGAACAGTTAATTAATCATTTGTGCTCTGTCACAGAAAGTTCTCTTAGCGTTTAACCTTGAACGGAATTTTCCCAAGCCCTACCTTTAAAGTTTCTTCCTACTTTTAACGTTCACAATTGATATTCATTTGTTCCGCGCTAGTTTGTTTCTCGTTCTGCATTTCTGTGGAGCGTTGCGTTGTCAGTGTTCACATAGTGTTTAAGCTTTACTTGGAATTTACAACCTGTGTTTCTCAGGTATTTACCTAGTTTTTTTCATTTTTAATAAAATTATGTTAAAAACCTGAAGTGTGATTTTCGAACGATTATAATACTTTTCTTATAACGGCAGTGTGTGAGAAAGCAAAAACCGTGGAACTCGAAGGGGCGTGATTTTGAAATCAAATGGACGTAATTGTGAACTCAAAGGGGGCGTAATTTCAAGTCTCGTTCTCTCATATAAGAAAAGCTTGCTGCGGTCCTGCTCATACTGACAAGTGGTCATAACTTTTTGACTGGATCATGTATACTCCTCACATAGTGCAGTCCAAGTGCCTTGAGTATGTATTAACCTACAGCCATGTTTCAACCTCTATGACAACATTTGAAAGACTAAATTGCACGTAAGTGAGTCAGACTAACGAATTTAATTTCCGTAGATTGAAACTATTCTGCTTTTTAACAAGAAATACCTTGTTTTTTTATAATAATTCATTGGAGAACATTCAGATAAAAGCATTCCATATTCGGTTTTTGGAAGAGCAATAGTGTTACATTATTACTAGGATATATTTGTTATCAACAGTACAATACAATAGTAGGGCTCTTTATCGTTTATAACGCTAATAAGGACACATCAGCATCTATGATGACCGAAACATTAGGAGGCATTCGCAGAAGCTCCAAGTATTGTTCGGTAGAGAAGTTTTTACAGCTGAGAATTTTATATCACCAATAATTCGCAATCATTCTAGTGTGCCTTTAACGAGGGCAAAAGGAAAGCGAACGATTCCCAAAGAATGCGTAATGAGTTTACAACTCTTACGGCGTTACTAGCTGCTTCCTTCAGAGTAAGCGGAGCACTGAGAGAAAGGTCCGAACAAGGAATCTAGGAGTGGACACAAACAGTTAAGAGAGGTAGTAGCGTGCAAAGTAGGCTTTCGAAGCTCCGCCAGGTCTTCGAGAGCCTACTATTTCCCGGAAAACAGGGAAATACTGTTGGCTTGGTTTATTTTATGTATTGTGGTGGACGCCAACTTATCAGAAGAATCGGTTGCAGGTTCCTGTCATTGGAGCAGAGAAGTAAATAAACAAGTAGTTAAAAATTGAACGTTTTGATAGATGTTTCCTTTTGCACATATCTTTATTCGTCAGATCGCGGGAAAGGGGAAATATTGGAATAATAGTTGGTCTGATTGAATAGTAAATACTTCCTGCAGGAGTTGGATGCTATGGACGGCCTTCTCTACCCTTTTCCCGCCAAATCCGTTCCTATCTTACGTGGCTACATACCCGCGTGAAAATCGCTTCTCCTTCCCACCGATCGTCTCCAACCGGACTTTCCGTTTATGACTGCCACGCGTCCAAATCATTTTTTCTCTCTGTCCCCCTGACGTAAGAAATTGTTGTACTCTTAATTTCTTACTCCGATCGTCCCTATCTGGCTCTGAGTGTGTGTGTGAGAGAGAGAGAGAGAGAGAGAGAGAGAGAGAGAGAGAGAGAGAGAGAGTCTGACGACCGGGGGAAAGGGGGTGTCCTTTTGTCCGTGGGAGGGGTCCCACGATCGACGAGAGAATGACCTTTCTCCAAAATTAATCTGTGCTGAGCGTCTTTTTGGCTGGGGAGGGATATTCTCACTGTCATTGGCACACAAAATAACAAAAGTTACAATTTAAATAAAGTTTAAATATTTCCACATAACAATACGAGTGAACGATAACTAGGAAACAGATAGTGAGATAAGTAAAAGTATTTTTTTTTATTGGAGGTTTAACGACCACCGTGAGCAACTCAATGGGCTATAAGCAGTCGCCCGTCCCTAATTTAGGGTCACTGATTCCAGGGAAGGGAGAGAGCCAGTGCCGTAAGACAAACACAACATCCATGCCACACCAGGATTCGAATCCGGACCCCGTTCGGACGAATGATCAGTGGCCATCGCTTAGACCACTGCGCCACCGGGGCGGCAAGTAAAAGTATAACTAAGACAATAGAGAATATCATATTAAATAACCAAGACGAAAAAAAAAATCAAACACTATCCACAAAATATTCGTGATAGTGAACAGTATGGGAACGCAAGGGAACTTTTCAAACAGGACTTGTGAAAATCCTCTAAATACGTGGCTTTAGTGAATAAACAAAGACATCGCTCTTTCTACATTTATCAACACATAGCAACCGAAAAATTGTTATCCGGCCACTGCTGGGATTGTACACCAAATTTCTCGATATCTAGCCGAATGCGTTCGCCTTACGCTACAATGGCCAACAATCAAAACGCAATAAAAGCGCATGACGCCGTTGATTGTTGGCCATTGTAGCGTAAGGCGAACGCATTCGGCTAGATATCGAGAAATTTGGGGTACAATCCCAGCAGTGGCCGGATAACAATTTTTCGGTTGCTATGTGTTGATAAACGTGGAAAGAGCGATGTCTTTGTTTATTACAAACAGGACTTTTAGAAACAAAGACAGCGCGAAAAATAAAATGATAATTTACGCACCTAGCGGCGACACTGTGTATTTGAAGTAGAAAGTATCATCAAATTGATTTTCGTGGTAAAATGCATCCAAAAGAAAAGTAGTTTTCCAATCAGAATTTTGGAAGCAATAGTAAGGAACAAAATATATTTTGTTGCTGATGGCCTTCTTACATTTGTACTTACAAGATTACGCAAAATTACCAAAATGTTAGGATTTTCGACTCGTATCTAATTCCGGACGAATTTTTCAAAATTCTTTCGGTGGCACAGGAATCAGAGGCTCTTCGTCTCATTTGTTCGAGTCCCAGATGCGGCACGGCTGATGTGTTTACCCCTTTCCGTGGGGTAACCCTAAGTTAGGGACGGTAGGAGTGTTACTGTTTATAGCCTTAAAAGTGTGTCACTCTGGGAGTTAAACGTCGAAATAAAATAAAAAATTTAGAGTTTGTCCCTTGAAGTATCCATTGTAGCTTAACCAAATTGTGCCCAAAATTTTCTGCGCTTCCTAAATGGAAATATTCACAGGATTTTACTAAAGCTACTGCAAAACATCTCCTGTCTCTCTGTCCTCACAGCAGTACAGACGATAAACATGTTCTACCTGGTTTTATTTCCGTTTTTGTTTTGAAATGAAGAAAATATTTCAAAAAACCTTTTCAGAGGTCTTTGAAATAATACTTCAAAGCTGTAGAGTGTGATTCAGGAAGTACTGAAAAGGGTAAAGAAATGGAATTAAAAATTAACTTTCAGAAGACAAGACAAATGTACAATGCTTTTACAAGGAATGAAGATTTATCAATTGATGGGGGAAAGCTGGAGATAACCAATTACTACATTTACCATGGGCACCAGATATCAAAGGTCACATTGATTAAGAAATGAATCGACGTATAAAACTTGGTTGGATAGCTTTTGGAAGGAACAGCACAATTTTTAAGAACAATGTACCATTATGTCTTAAAAGAAAACAAAAATAATCAATTCATCCTTCCAGTGCTTACATACGGAGTAGAGACGTTTACCTTAACTAAACAAGTTAGTAAAATCATGAAATGCATTGATTGTGATACGCTTCCTAACATACCAGAAATCATTACTCAAGTTATGAGGATAATGGCTGTTGAATAAATCTCCTCGCTCCTGTGCTCTGATCTTTGACCCCATTTCGATTATATTCAACAGTACCGGTTCAGTATACCTCCGGAACAACATGATAAAGTTTTGTCGCAATCGAAGCATTTTTACGTAAGTTATGGCGCATAACGGCGATGTCCTTACGAGCGAAATGGGGTCAAAGGTCCCTCCTATGTCATGACCTTTGACCCCATTACGCCCATTTTTAATAGGGTTCTTCCCCTACCACATAATAAAATTTCATCGAAATCGAACCATTTTTACGCGTGTTATCAAGCGGACAGACAGACAGACTGAGAAAGCTGGAGCATATACGCTTCTTCAACCTACGGTTGGAAAGCGTAAAAAAGACATAAAAACCTGCAGACAGTTGAAAGAAGAAGCATGGAGAAATACGTGTAACGAAGAAAGATAAAAAAAGAGGAACTCGTGGATTGGGAAAATGATAAGAGTGGAAGACATCACGATCAGAGTAAAATCCCTGAAATGGCAATGGACTGGACATGTTGCCTGGAGAACGGACCGCCGATGGACAACCGAAATTTTAGACTGGATTCCAAGGAACAGGAAAAGACCCAGAAAAAAGAGCACGTGGGAAATGGGTGGACTGAAGAGACTGGCCTAAGACAGTCCGTTGTAGAAGAAACTTGGGGTGACCTTCATCTTGCAGTGGATTGATAGTAACTGACAATGATGATGATGATATATTCGAATTTCAAAGCAGATTTGTCCTGTCCGGGTTGGGTCGAATTATGTGGCCTCCGGGTCCGAAATGTTTGACTCGTTTCCAGCTCTGGTCATAGCGCCCGTTCACTCTTTCCAGCCGCGTTTGGCCCTTTTGTGAGCTAGCGACTATATTCATAGCTGATTCCCGCACATTTTGCTAACCCCATTGATTCGCTGCAGCCGGTTAAGCAGGCACTTTTTTTCTCCAAAAGACGTGTTAAGACTGGAAAAAGTATTGACAATCTTCATACGTAATCTCATTCTTGCTGTATGTTCACGTTAAGGCCTAGTTTATCAATTAGTTTGGGAGGTAATTCCCAGCAATCGTTCGCTTTAAGCGTGACTTACACGTGCTTAATAGAATTAATGAACTCGGTTTACGGTGATTCATATAGGAAGAACGTGTCCTGGTACAGGCATACATCACGTTCTTCCGCCTACATCAACTCCCTTGCTGGTTTATTTGTTTCATTTGCGAACGCATTACTTCCTCTGCATGCTTCTCATCAACATCTCGTCCTGAATATCTCGGCCTCTATACTTCTCTCTTACATGCATACTCCAGGATGACAACTCCTTGAGAACCCACTTCCTGCTAACCGCGTCGTTCCATGCATGAGATTACCGTCGAAATCCTCTAAGTTCTTGATAGATACAATCGTAAGACATCCTGTACAGATGCGAATCATCTACATCCGGGCGGGAACTATATGTCCAAATTAAATGCAGGCTGAATGATGGGATATTGCATTGAAGTCGCAACTAAAATCGATCCATTTGCAAGAGAGGCAAAATGCGTTATCGGCAAACGGGTATTCTATTCATTTGGGGAGAATGATAACGTCAGAAACACAACCCTTCAAAACGGGGTTCCCTGTAAACGATATATCCGACTAATGTAAATCGGAATTATCTGGAATACGTCATTAAAACGACAAGAACAGTTTTGGAAACGTATTAAAACGTTATCATCCCGATCTGATCTGAACCGGTATGTATTCACATAAGCATTATTTGCAACAGATTGTTTTCACCGTTATTTCCACACTGTAAAACATTTACTGAAATTCATGAGCCACTTTCCGTGATACCTCTATGTCAGTGAAGCAAATTTCTGATACAACCTTTTCCGTGAAACGACGGAAAGAAACCTGAATTTCCCGGATTTTTCGTACTAAAATTCTGAATTTTCAGAAACCTTTCCGCAATTCCTTTTTTGAATTGACGGTAAATTGCCGTTTTTTAGCACGTCTTTTGTAAAAAAAGATCGTGCTTCTGTTATCGGTTTGTCCGTCCGTCATTACCCACCTTATCTCAGCAACTATTAGTCTGATTTCAAAAATTCTTTTGCATTGGGAAGCTTGAAATATGCAAATGATGATCCTTTATTTCGTTTTTTTTTTTTTTTTTGTACGATGTACAATTTCGCAGCTAGAGGGCGTAAATGCAGTGATGTCGAATTCAAAAATACGTTTTATTCCACATATTTGCTTCTAAACATCCGATTGAAAAAAAAATTATATCTTTCGATTCCGATTATGTCTAAGAGTATTTTAGATATAGTTACTTTTTCAAATTACTCACAGATTTTCCGCTAGGGGGCGTAAAAGTAAATTCCATTTTCCCCGATAACTCTTCTTCTAAAACTTCGATTTGAAAACTTTTTTCTTCAGCGGATACATCTCCTGATGGAAAATCTTTTGCATATAATTTCAAATTTTTGGTAAGGAATACTTTGGCCACCATGGGGCGTAAGTGTTAATTTTTGCTTCTGATGTATTTGCCATAAAATCGGAGCTTTTAAAGCATCGATTGAAAAAATTCTTTCGTGGACTGATGCCACACACATCGATAAACCTTTTCGGAATATTTTCTTCTTAAAATATTGCACAGTTTCTCCGCCATGGGGCGTAGATGTACATCTTATTTTTGTCAATATCTCGAATTCTAGGACTCCTATTTGAAAAATTCCTTCTTTGTTGGATAGTGTTTTCCGTGTGATATGTTTTTCATAAAATTTCAAAAAATTTCAAGTAATTCATAGACTTTCCGCTAGGGGGCGTAGCGGGAAATTGCGTTTCCCCCTATATCTCTGCTTTTAAATCTCCGATTTGAAAAATTCTTTCTGCACTGGATACAGCTCCTGATGGGAAATCGTTTGCACATAATTTCTAATTTTTGTAAAAGATAGGTTGGCCACCATGGGGCGTAAATCTTAATTCCCGCTTCTGTTGTATTTGCAGCAAAATGTGAGCTTCTAAATCCTCGATTGAAAAAAACGTCGTTTGTTGACCGATACTAGTCATGTGGACAAACCTTTTAGAAACATTTTCTTCTTAAAATATTACATGGTTTCGACGCTAGGGGGCGATGTATATCTTATTTTTGCCAATATATCTACTTCTAGAAGTCCGATTTGAAAAATTCCTTCTTTGTTGGATAGTGTTTCTAGTGTAACATGTAGTTTATATGATTTCAAAATTTTCAAGTAATTCATAGACTTTCCGCTAGAGGACGTAAATGTAAATTGCGTTTCCCCCATATCTCTTCTTTCAAATCTCCGATTTGAAAAATTCTTTCTGCACCGGATATAGCTCCTGATGGGAAATCGTTTGCACATAATTTCTAATTTTTGTAAAAAAATAGTTTGGCCACCAGGAGGTGTAAGTCTTAATTTTCGCTTCTGTTGTATTTGCAGCAAAATATGAGCTTCTAAAATCTCGATTGAAAAAAAGTCGTTTGTTGACCGATGCTACTCATGTCGACAAACCTTTTAGGATCATTTTCTTCTTGAAATAATGCATGGTTTCTACGCCAAGGGGCGTAGATGTATATCTTATTTTTGTCAATATCTCCACTTCTAAGAGTACGATTTGAAAAATTCCTTCTTTGTTGGATAGTGTTTCCGATGCGAAATGTTTTTCCTATAAATTCAAAATTTTCAAGTAAATCATAGACTTTCTGCTAGGGGCACAAAGGTAAATTGCGTTTTCTGCGTTATTTCTGCTTCTAAAACTCCGATTTGAAAATTTCTTCCTGTATCGCATACAAGACCTGATGGAAAATAGTTTTCACATAACTTCTAATGTTTGGTAAAGAATGGTTTGTCCACCATAAGGGTTAATTTCTGCTTCTGATGTATTTGTAGCAAAATCTGGGCTCCTGAAAACTCGACTAATTTTTTTTTTTTTTTTTTTTTTTGACTGATACCGTTCATATGAAAAAACCTTTTGAGAATACTTTCTTCCTAAAATATTGCATGGTTTTCCCACCAGGGGACGTAAAGTCACATCTTATTTTTGTCGATATCTCTGTTTCTAAGAGTCCGATTTGAAAAATTCTTTCTGTGTTGGAGAGCATTTCCGGTGCGAAATGTTTCTCATATAAATTCATGTTTTCCTTAACGCACAAGTCTGCAACCAGAGGGCGTAAGCTCACGATTCCGTTTACAGCAATATCTGAGGGATTAAAAACCCGATTGAAAAACTTCTTTCTTCCGTCAGATACTATTGTTTTCCATACCGGTTCCATTGACTTTGAAGAGCTTTGATAAACTTAATTTGCATCAGAACGGATTCAAAAGACGTGCTTATTACACCCGATAATTCTGTGTCATCTTTCTTGTTAGATGTGTTAACGGAGAATTCTGATTTTCAGAAAACTTTCCGTAACTTCTTTCGCATATTAACGGTAAATTGCCGTCTTTTACGCTTTCCAACCGTAGGTTGAAGAAGCGTACATGCTCCAGCTTTGTCTGTCTGTCTGTCTGTCTGTCTGTATGGCCGTCCGTCTGTCCATCCGCACGGTAACTTGCGTAAAAATGGTTCAATTTCGATGAAATTTTAGTATGTGGTAGGGGACCACCTGGGGACGAATCCTGTTGAAAATGGAAAAAATGGGCTCAAAGGTTAGGACATAGGATCGAGATTTATTCTACAGCCGTTATCCTCATAACTTGAGTAATGATTTCTGGTATGCCGGAAAGTGTATCGTAATCAATGCATTGCATGATTTTACTAACTTGTTAAGATGTGTTAACAGAAAATTCTGAATTTTCAGA
Organism: Macrothele yani; assembly: GCA_039090855.1. Classification (NCBI taxonomy): domain Eukaryota; kingdom Metazoa; phylum Arthropoda; class Arachnida; order Araneae; family Macrothelidae; genus Macrothele; species Macrothele yani. The sequence continues at coordinate 103,156,738 of CM076991.1, read as the reverse complement.
AACCTTTCCGCAATTCCTTTCTTTATTGACGGTAAATTGCCGTTTTTACGCTTTCCAAACGTAGGTTAACCCTTTAACCGGCTGGATTGAGTTAACTTGGGGTTATCAAAATGGACTGAAATCAGCTCCAACGAATATATTCGCTGTCTAAAGAGAGACTGCAACAACTGAGTCTGCGCAGCAGAAAGCGCTGCTTTCCTCTTTGCCTTGTTGTTCAAAGAAAATAATTTACGAGGATGATTGATACTCGTCATCATCATTAGTGTTCTGTGTTTTGACAGGTCCAACGGTAACTCAGCCAGTTCTCTTCCTCCAGTTTTCTCTGTCCCTTGTTTCCTCCTTCAATACTGGATAGCTTCCTGTGCCCATGGATGTCATCAAGCATCATTAGTCGTCTGCTTTCTCATGGTTGCTTTCCTTTAATTTCCCCTTCTATTATTCTTTTCAATAAGCTGTCTCCTCTTAATATATGTCCTATCCTCTATCCAGTTATATTTTCTCTTTCTGATGGTCTTCAGAATATTCCTTTCTTTCTCAACTCTTTGCAACACTTCATCATTCAGTGCAATTTATTTTTTCCATTCTTCTCCTAACCACATTTCAAATTCCTCCAACATTTTAGCTTCTTTCTTCTCGATTGTCCACGTTTCCTAATCCTTTCTAATTAATTACCTACTAAAAGGGCTAAAACAATGGCGACGACTCTACGAAAGGAGAGATATTTCGGTCACTTGTTTCTGCCCAGTAGCATCAAGTCCGTGTCAGAGGGACTATACCTTACCCATCATGCCTTGGGTCGTGGGGCAGAGAATATGAGACTAGAGTTGGTATCTTCTCACAAATGGCAGGTTTATGGTCAGTACCCCTGAGATGAGTGGAGGAAAGGGGTCGTTTTGCCGTAATCTTCGTAAACCCCGGCCGTTTTGTGAACATTTCTGTCTGGAAACTGCAGAAAACTTTGAGCACTATATGATTCAGGTAAGTCGGCCGCTTAAAGGGTTAAAGAAGCGTATATGTTCCAGCTTTGTCCGTCTGTCTGTCCGCACGATGACTCGCGTAAAAGTGGTTTGAATTCAATGAAATTTTAGTATGGGGTAAGGGACAACCTGGGAACGAACCCTATCGAAAATGGACGAAATGGGGTCAAAGGTCAGGACATAGGAGCGGGATCCATTCCATTGCACTTATGCGTCATAACTTACGTAAAAATGCGTCGATTGCGACAAAACTTTTCGATGTTGTTTCCACTAAAATTATTAAATTATGTGAGAAATATATTTAATGATTTAGTATGTAAGTCATATTAGCAAGAGTAAAGCAATCTATAAATACGATAAGCACACCGGACAAAAAATTAGTCCCCCCGGGCAGAACTTACCTAATCACGGGTGATGGCGCCTGTTGTCTTGATATAAGCATGAATGCCGTGTGGTAGAGACTCCACGAGGTTGTGGATGAATTGAACATCGATTTGCAGCCACTCGTGCGACAATTGGTCCCCGAAGTTCCGTCGGAGTACGTGGGTGTCTATTCTGGCGTTTCACCTTCTATTCCAAATGATCCTACAGATGTTCAATAGGATTTAAATCTGGGGATTTGGCGGGCGATTCGAGGTGAGACAGTGTTGCTGATTGTTCGACGTGCCACTCAGACACAGTTTTAGCCCTGTGCACACGGCAATTGTCGTCTTGGAAGACAGGAGTGGCAATGTGATGCTGCTCCTGGAGATGAAGGTCAAAGGGCAACACGTCGTCATTCAGAATGCGGAGGTACGCATCCTGGTTCAAATTCATCGTCACTGCAACGAGAGGGCCCGTTTCGTGGTACGAAAACATCCTCAAGGCATCACAGAAGTCTTGCAGCTTGAACAACACTTTCGACACAATCAGGATTAAAGGCTTCATTGGGCCTGCGATGCACTCGTCGCCGCCCATCATTGGAGTACAAACGAAAACGTGACTCATCAAACCGAATTACTCGTTTCCAGTCTTACAGAGGAAAGTTTTGGTGCCTCTGAGATAATTGATGACGTGCGACTTTGAGACTTGCTGTTAAAAAGAGTTCTCTTCCGTGATACTCTGCTCCAGATGTTCACCGCAATCAGTTCTCTTCCCAACGCCCTTTCGGAAATTCGTTGGATTGGATTTTTTTAACTATTTGTACAATTATTGCCTGGTTTGAAACCAATTTGCAGTTAACTAGCCGTGAAACATGGCGGCGGTCCCTGTTCATGAGAATCGTTCTTGCGGCCACAATATTACGTCGCCGATTTTCAGTTGATTGCGAACTACACCACTGTTTGTAGACCAGCCGGTCAATACACTTCCACACGCCAATAAATTGAGCTTCTTCATTCACTTTGGGTCCGTGTTCATGGCCAAACACGACGGTTTCTTTTTGCCACTCAGCAATGTCTGTCTTCCGACCCATATTGCAGACTAAATTCAACACACACGTTACTCTTCACCACTGCACGAGACAAAAATGATCATGTAGACCACGTCAGTGCTAATTTACATAACTCTCAACAACGCTATAACGGCGCCCTCTGTGCAACCGGTAACTTCCTACTGTTATTTCTTTTAGGGGTGACTAAATTTTTGTCCGGTGTGCTCAGTGCAACTATACTAGTGATCCAAATTTATTGCCGTTGATAAAAATCAAAGTTTCCAAGTTTTCCCACATCAGCCATATGGCTTTTTCGTAGAGTGAAGCAAATGTGTTGTTATTGTTTGTTGTTATGATTTATTTCCACTAAGTATGTACCGGACTGTGGCTCGGTGTGGTCGTGAGTGAGGCGAATGTGTTGTTATTGTTTCTTGTTATGATTTAAATTCCACTTAGTACGTACCAGACTGTGGCTCGGTGTGGTCGTGAGTGAGGCGAATGTATTGTTATTGTTTGTTATGATTTAATTCCACTTAGTATTTCCCGGACTGTGGCTCGGTGTGGTCGTGAGTGAGGCGAATGTGTTGTTATTGTTTGTTGTTATGATTAATATCCACTTAGTACGTACCAGACTGTGGCTCAGTGTGGTCGTGAGTGAGGCGAATGTGTTGTTATTGTTTGTTGTTATGATTTAATTCCACTTAGTATGTACCGGACTGTGGCTCGGTGTGGTCGTGAGTGAGGTGAATGTGTTGTTATTGTTTGTTATGATTTAATTCCACTTTTTATGTACCGGACTGTGGCTCGGTGTGGTCGTGAGTGAGGCGAATGTGTTGTTATTGTTTGTTGTTATGATTTAATTCCACTTAGTACGTACCGGACTGTGGCCCAGTGTGGTCGTGAGTGAGGCAAATGTGTTGTTAGTGTTTGTTGTTATGATTTAATTCCACTTAGTATGTACCGGACTGTGGCTCGGTGTGGTCGTGAGTGAGGCGAATGTGTTGTTATTGTTTGTTATGGTTTAATTCTACTTAGTATGTACTGAACTGCGGCTCGGTGTGGTCGTAAATGACTTGAATACACTGACGGGAAAAACATTCCAACACCAAGAAGGGGTTGTGTTAGGTAAACGACAGTTGGTAGGCGATGATTACATCTGTAAGATGACGTTATGCAAATTTGTGCTCGGCGCATACGTGTGGCGCTAGTAGCGCCCCTCGGAACATGCAAAGCAGGTTTGCTGTAAATACGCGCTGTAACGTTCGTGAGCGTTAGTTATCGTTGAGATTCGACGTAGTGTGTTGATGTTAGTCAAGAATGCCTTTAAGAACACGAAGAAGCCATTATCAACAGCTCACGGAGTTTGAACGAGGTTGTGTAATAGGGCTACGAGAAGGTGGATTTTCTTTCCGCAATATTGCAGAACGACTTGGCAGGAATGTAGCCAATGTGCATGATTGTTGGCAGCGGTGGTCAAGGGAAGGTACTGCCTCAAGAAAACCGGGTTCCGGCCGGACACGTGGCACTACTGAGAGGGAAGACCGCCGTGTACGGCGCATGGCCGTGGCGCATTGTGCCGCGTCTGCGGCTGCAATTTGAGCTCCAGTTGCCACCACAGTGACACAACGAACTGTTACAAATCGGTTACTTGAAGGACAGCTCCGAGCCAGACGCCCTGTAGCGTGCATTCCACTTACTCCAAACCACTGCCGTTTGCGACGTCAGTGGTGTCACGCTAGAGCTCATTGGAGGACGGGGTGGAGATCTATTGTGTTTTCTGATGAAAGCCGGTTCTGCCTGGGTGCCAGTGATGGCCGTGTGTTGGTTAGAAGGAGTTCCGGTGAGCGCCTGCAACCAACCTGTCTGCGGCCGAGACACACTGGACCTACACCTGGAGTTATGGTCTGGGGAGCAATTTCCTATGACAGCAGGAGCACTCTCGTGGTTATCAAACGCACCCTGACGGCACAGTTGTACGTCGGTCTGGTGATTCAACCTGTTGTGCTGCCATTCATGAACAGCATTCCAGGGGGTGTTTTCCAACAGGATAATGCACGCCGGCATACCGCTGTTGTAACCCAACATTCTCTATATAGTGTCGACATGTTGCGGTGGCCTGCTAGACCTGTACGACACAATGCATGAACGCTTGCGTGCTTGCATTCAACATTCTGACAGCTACACCGGTTATTAATGTACCAGCATTTCACATTTAAAATGGCTCTTCTCGCGCTTACATTAAGCTGTGATCTTGAAACCTTAATCGATTAAATATGTTACCTATAGAAATGTATTGCTGCCGTTTCATTCCTCTACAAATATTTTTTCGTGGTGTTGGGATTTTTATTTCCGTCAGTGTATAAGCTCGCCGGACAAAATGTTAATCACCCATAACAGAAATGACAGTAGGAAGTCACCGGTTGCACAGAGGGCGCCGTTATAGTCTTGTTGGGAGATAAATAGCTCTGTCGTGATCTACAGGATAATTTCTGTCTCGTGCAGTGGTGAATAGCAACGTGTGTGTTGAATTTAGTCTTCAATATGGGTCGTAAGACAGACGTTACTGAGTGTCAAAAAGGAACCGTCGTGTTTGGTCGTGCCCACGGACACACAGTGAATGAAGTCGCCCAATTTGTTGGTGTATCAAAGCCTTACTGTCCAGTGGGTCTACAAGCAGTGATGTAGTTCGCATTTAACTGAAAATCGGCAACGTATTATTGTTGCCGCAAAACGATTCTCGCCAACAGGGACGCCACCATGTTTCACGTCTAGCAACTGTAAATCAGTTTCAAACCAGGCAACAATATTGCTCCAAACAATCTATGAAAGCCAACTCCAACCAATTTCCGAAAGTACATTGCGACGAGAACTGTTTTCGATGAACATCTGGAGCAGAGTATCACGGAAAAGGTCTCGTTTAACAGCAAGTCACACAGGAGTCGTACTTTATCAATGGGCTCAGAGGCACTAAAACTTTACTGTTGAGGATTAGAAACTAGTAATTTGGTGTGATGAGTCTTTTTGTTTGTACTCCAATGATGGGAGGCTAGGAATACAACGCAGGCCCAATGAAGCCTTTAATCTTTATTATGTCGAAGGTGTTTTTCAAGCTAGAGGGGGTTCTGTGATGCTTTGAGGATGTTTTTCGTACCACGAAATGGGATCTTTCGTTGCAGTGACGATGACTTTGATCCAGCATGCGTACCTCCGCATTCGGAATGACAAAGTGTTACCCTTTGTCTTACATCTCCAAGAGCAGCATTACATTGCCACTCCTGTCTTCCAAGACGACAATTGCCGTGGGCACAGGGCTAAAACTGTGTCTGAGTGTCACGTCGAACAATCAGCAACACTGTCTCATTTCAACTGGCCCACCAAATCCCTAGATTTAAATCCTATTGAACATCTGTAGGATCATTTGGAATAGAAGGTGAAATACCAGATTAGACACCCACGTACTTCGACGGAACTTCGGGACCAATTGTCGCACTAGTGGCTGCCAATCGATGTTCAATTCATCCACACCCTCGTGGAGTCTCTACCACACGGCATTCATGCTCATATCAAGACAACAGACGCCATCACCCGTAATTAGATAAGTTCTGCCCGGGGAGACTAATTTTTTGTCCGGTGTGCTTATGCAATGTGTTGCACGCAAATAAATGAACACTCTCCAATCATTCGTTCCATTCCACACCGAGCCTTCCCGCGGTGGTGCAGTGGTCTAAACGCTGGCTTCTGATCATTCGCGCAGGGAGGGGTCCGGGTTCGAATCCCGGGGAAGGTATTGATGTTGTGTTTGTCTTTCGGCACTAGCTGTCTCTGTTATTTGATAAACTGGCATGCTGTATCACATATTCCTCATGTAATTTGCTGATGTTCATGAATGTTTATTTTACCCTGTGTTACAAATACTGTATCTGTATGAACTCAAGAGCAAACTGTATGCGTTAACCAGGACAGATATATATATTTTTTTAAACCTCTAATAAAAAAAAATCCCACCTACGGAGATCTCGCATGCGAAAGAGGCATAGCATAGGAGTACCAGGGTACTGTCTCGATTTTTTTGTCTTGTTGCGGTTTTTTTGGGGGGGGGGTCACGACCACCATGAGCATCTTTTAGAATAATAAGCAGTCCGCCATGAAAGAGGAGGTAGAGTCAGTGACGTGGGGCAGGCACTCCACCCATGCTTCGTTCGAGATCATCTGGGACAGCAAGCCGGAAACTAGCGCTTCTTACCACTCGGTGATCGGGCTAAATTTCCTATTTTACATCCGTTTGGACTGATGCATGAGGAGTGCTCAAGAACATCAGAAGATATTAACAAATAATTTTTAAAATGTTCTGAATAGCAAACAAATGTTCTGTCTTGGAATTCTCTAAGAGAGAGACAAAAGCGAAAAGAGCAAAAATGTGCCTACGAAACCTAAATATTCAAATGGAAAAGACACCTAACGATATTATATTCAAAATATTCTGTGTAGACAGGGTGTTGGTACGGAGCATCCCGCGAAGGCAGCAAAAGAAATAATCCTTAGAATATATCGCAATTAATCCGAACTTAAACTTCCTGTTTATTTTGTTTAGTCCTTTGGGAGAGTCGCGGAATACGTGATTACTTGGAGCAATTTTTGACAAACTCTCATGAGACAACGCTAAATGAGATCCTCTTAAGCCGGTGTTATGGCAAAATATCGTTATTCTATCGTGAAAACTTGACTACAGGATATTTCAGTTAAAAACGTCTCGGAGGATCTATTGCTCACAAGATTCAAATCCTTGTCGCTTGCGCATGCGCAGTAGAAAATCCAATAAAGGAACACAAAGCGTTTCTCTGTCCCGTTTGTTTATCTATTCATATGAAAAGAAGGCAAACATGTAAAATCAATGAAAAGAAACGGAGAGGACTCATAACATAAAGATCATAAATTTTAAATTGTCCCAAAATGTAAATAAATGGGATTTGAATTCTGCGCGAGTGTCTTAGTTTCAGAAACATTGCTCTGAAAGGAATTTAAACAGTCATGTATTTAGACGAAGCCCAGTGGTATAATGAGTGTGCATATGTTTTATAATATATGCTTCAGTGCGCATTTGAAAAGTTCAGTTATAAAGTATCCGCAGTATAACGTCTGAATGAATCTGAGGAATTCTTTAGCATAACTGTAAAATGCAATGTTCTAGACCGGTGTTTCTCAAACTTTGGTCGCTCATGAAACGCTGTATGCATTTCCTTACTTATCGCGCACCGGAAAGGGGGATTGGGTCTGGGGTACTTCCCTTGGGAGAAATTTGAAATTGAAAAATATATTGTCCGAAACTAAGGTTGCCAACCCTGGTAAATAATATTAAGATCTTGTGACGTATATTCTAATGTAACTGTCATTTTTATTTCCTTTCCTATGTAAATTTCAGTTTGTTCTCCTTTATACTTTCCAAACTTAACGTGACATCTTCTCTCTCACAAGAATAAGGTTGGCAACACATTTGAGGTCAGAGAGAAAGTGACGTATGAATGTGATAAAACCGATGGATATAAAGAACGATACAACAGTTGATCATGGGTATGTGTCTGTTTGTAGACGTTCGATCGCTAAGATAAATGTGAAGTTTACCTGCTGTTGAATCTAATGAATGAGTGCTGGACCAATAAAAAGTTATCGTAAGTCTGGCTTCTGTAAATGTTTCGTGTGGCCGTAAAAGTTTAATTAGGAACTATTGCATCGTATTATCATTTAGTTCAACATTCCTTAGTCATGGTTTTAGACATAGCGTAATACCAATCTTGCTCACCAAAAAGACATTACGGACACCCTCATCGGCCAGTGAGTAACGACTCTATCCCCTTCCCCTAGCTGCAAGGAAAGACAGAACTAAAGTATCCCCGGATTTATGTGATTTTTAGGTGGACTTATACAGTATAACTGCAGGTATGAGCTCCGGCTCGATTTACTCCCTCCCCTTTCCCGTTGAAATGTAATTTTTAGTTAATTTTAGCTTCTTTGGGTAAATTTTAAGCATTTTTTCAGCAAATTTTTAGCTGTTTGTTACTTGAAGATAATACCTTCCCCAAATAGGGCAGGTAAGCAGTTGCCACCTGCCTTAGACACAAAATCGCCAAAAATTGCGGCCAGGTGCTTATAACACTGGTCGGTTGCTAACCCTATCTGAAACAAAGTCGCTCTTAGAGTACCTATATCTGATAAAGAAAGAAAGAAAGACTTTAGTGAGTTATGATTTTATTTTGCCAGTTGTATAACGAAAAAGAGACCATTCGCTTAATTAAGTAATTGGCAATATAGTCCCAGAGTGGGCATAATCAGGACAAGGAAGTTTTGAGGTTTTTAACCCTTCTCGAAACGTCAAAAAGTAAGATTTATAACAGGTAATATTTATGGATTTATGGGAAATTTCTTAAACCTTCTTCAAAAATCACCCCCCCCCCGGCCCATCCTAAATTCCAGCTACGCTCATGAGCCAAGTCAAAAACATTTCTCCATACAACTGAAGTTACATCATATACAAAATGTTATATAGACAATTATACTTTGATTTTCTCTTTTGATTTCAATACTTTTCTGAAAGTCCACGTGAAAAGATTCAGTAACTAATAACCAAAATAACAACTACAATAATAATCATATCATCTCTCAGATGGATGCATATTTATAGACATCATAGTTTCCTGCACATGATGATAGATATCATGTGAAGGAAACTATGATATCTATCAAATCAAACTCGCTTAAATCTGCTGCCTTTTCCATCTGGAGAATAAGAATAACACTGATTAACAGAGCTCAATATCAGGTGTTACTTATAACATTTCATGACCTTCACACGCGTCGTCCTGCAGTTGCTTCGATTTCCAGAAAGACACGCTAGTCATAATGTTTAGGCTCTTCGTTGTGTGTCGTAACTTTAATTTTGAACGTTAATACATTTTTATTCCTATCACATAAATCAAACGAAAACTTTAAAAGTGCGATAAAAAATTCAAAATAGAGTGTCATTGTCCCGAAACTTGGCAATATTGTTACCAATGACTAAAATACAATGCTGGCCACCCAAAATGCAACACCAAGAAGGAAACATGAGATTGGCCTGAAATTCGCAGCATGCGTCGCCCGCGAGAGGACATGCAAACGATTAGCATTGTAGGGCATATGTAAATCATGTGCGACCGGCACGCCACCGAGAAGCACTATAAGAAGGGTGCACAGAAGGCGGGGTGTAAGTAGTGGAAGTGTGTCGTGCTGCCGGACCTGTGCGTGGGAAGCTTCCTGATGCCTCGTCGCAGAATACGGCGGTCATTCCAGCACGTTTCGGAGTTCGACAGAGGACGAATAGTGGCTTATCGCAACAGCGGTTTATTGTACCGAGACATCGGCGCCCGTGTGGGACGACATCCAGCCACAGTGAGGCGAGTATGGAAGTATGGATTCGGTAGGTGCAGGAGGGACGGACGGACCGACGCGAGCGATTGCCGCAGCCGCGGCACACCACCGAGCGAGAGGACCGGCATGTTGGGCTGCGGGCATTGACAGCTCGCACCGCCACATCACGAACGTTAGCGCAGGAATTAGGGTGTGTTGCGCAACAACCTGTGTCAGCACGTGCCGTTCGACGTCGTCTGCAGGAGCGGGGACTTGTCGCACGGCGCCCATTGCTCCGATTACCAATGACGTTACTCCATCGGCGAGTGTGGCGGCGGTGGGCCGTTGAACGCCTCACCTGGACTACGGAATGGCACGACATTGTCTTCTCCGACGAATCCCGCTTCTTCCTGCAACACCACGATGGTTGGATCCGCGTGTGGCTGCACCGCGGCGAGAGACTGTATGACGCCTGCACTTTGCATCGCCATACCGGTCCGTCGCCTGGCGTTATGGTTTAAGGAGGAATTGGATATGACACCCGCACCCCTCTGGTACGCATCGCCGGTACACTCAACAGCAACCGCTACATCTCCGATGTTTTACAGCCTGTAGTCCTCCCTTACCTGCAGGACCTGCCAGCAGCCACGTTTCAACAGGACAATGCGCGCCGCCACGTGGCACGCATCATGCAACAATTCCTCACGGCCCACCAGGTGTCACTGCTGCCGTGGCCCGCCTGTTCTCCCGATATATCGCCCATCGAACACGTTTGATCGCTAATCGGTAACCGAGTGGCCCGGCAAGCACCACCCGCGGCCACGCCTGATGAACTGTGGCAACGTGTGGAAGCAGCCTGGAGCGACATACCCCAAGCCCACATCCAAAGCCTCTTTCGTTGGATGCCGCGGCGTGTAGCGGCCGCTATTGCCAGCCATGGGGTCCACACGAACTATTGATGTCTGCGTGTTCCGCAAGCCGCACGGGCCTGTAAGCTCAATCGTTTCATCTTTGTATCTGTTGTTATGTGTCTAGTAAATCTGGCTTTGCTATCTCGTGTCCTTCTTGGTGTTGCATTTTGGGTGGCCAGCAGTGTATTTTCTTACAGGTGGCAGAAGGGTGCAAACAAGCTTAGTGACGTCACAGTAGCAGTGTAAAGATGGCTACCCACCTTGAAGTATGCACCAAAGAAGAGCAACGTACCATCATCCGTTTTAGAGTAGTGAAGGCATGAAACGTATTGAAATTCATCGTCGAATGAAGTTGCACTATGGTGATGCATATCTGCCACTCCTGCAAGTGTACGAAGAAACTAGGAAGCTCCGAAACCGCGTAGGTTCTGTAACAGATTCTATTCGATGGCGTCAGGGACACTGAGTAGTGACACCAGAGTCCATTACACCAGTTGAAGGCATTGTGATGGAAAATCGCCGAGTAACGGTGGATGAAATAGCCGCACTTTTGGACATCAGTCATGGTTCAGTGCAACACAACATCTATGAAGTGCTCCAGTTCAACAAAGTGTCTGCAAGGTGGGTGCCACGCCAGCTGGCTCAAGAATTGAAACAATGACGTGTTGATGTCTGGCAAGAACTTTTGCCGCTCTTTGGCGCCATCTTTCCTCACCAAAACTGAAAAGGTTCTGCACGCATCCAACTACAGGGAAGGTTACGCTGACTTTCTTTTGGGATGAACGAGAAGTAATTTTGGAGCACTATACGCCCAGGAGGAACACTGTAACCGCAGTGACACGTATTCAGATCTTATGAGGAATCATTTTCGACCTGCAGTCAAATCCAAACGACGTGGACTTCTGAGTACTGGTGTCTTGTTGAAACATGAAAACGTTCGGCCCCCATAGTGCCCATGCTACGGTTGCAACCATACAAGACCTGTACTTCGAGTGTCTTTCAGGGCCGTAGCCAGGGGAGGGCCAGGCCGGGCTACATCCGACCTGTGTTTCCTTTTGCCCGTCCTGGCGACTCATACAACAGTATAGTGCATGACCTCTTTCACATCTTTTGCCCGATCAATTTATATCATTTGCCCGATCTCAATCATCAGCCGTCCCTCCCAACTTGCTTGTCTGGCTACGGGCCTGGTGTCTCAAACATCCGCCGTATTGACCGTTTCTTGCCCAAAGTGATAATCACATCTTCGGACCACTCAAAGATGCGATGGGAGTAAAGACTTTCAGGTCTGATCAAGAGTTGCAGCAGGTGGTACATAAGTGGCTGTGTACGCTACCGAAATATTTTTTTTCTACAGGAATCTGTATTCTTTGTAAGCGCTGGAGGACTTGTATTGCACAAAATTAGGATTACATTGAAAAATGATACAGCTGTGTACCACTTTTGCTCAACAAATTGTGAGAAAAAAATATTAAAAGTTTTCAATTGACTAAGTATTAAAAGTGCAAAATGAATCAATGACAATAACCAGCTTCTTCAGTAGATAGAACAGCATCGTGCGTTGTAGATTCAAAACATCGAAGTGTACTTTAGAGAAAATTTTTCGAAACTGGATATGCGCAGATGTCCCACTTTCTTTCACTGATTTGCTTTAGAATAGTTATTCCAAAAAAGGAAAGATGATGGAAATTTAATTAGAGGAAACATCTGTATTTGAAGACAGCAAATTTTACGAATTTTGCTTGCAGAAACGATATAAATGCATCAAAATGTATTACCCAGGCTCCTAAATACGCAGCGCTGTTCTTCGTGAAGGACTTTGGTTTTATCGATTACAGGAAAACAAAGAAGCGGTTCAAGACAGAATTTTGCGTTTGATCATTACATCAATTTAACTACCACGCGAACCAAGCATTACAATGCTACCACAAACATTTGGAATCATCTGCTTCAGAGAATGAACACCAGCCGAACTGTTTCACTACAGTTATATTTTTCTCTGAATGTTTCTGCATCAAAAATGAAGAAAAAGAACAATACTTTTGATTTTGTCTTCTAAAATGATGGCTCAGAGAGCACTAGAACTAAATACAAGAACGTCATGTAAATGCCCTTCAATCCCTTCCACAACAGGTACAAGAGAGATAACAGAAAATACATACGAGAAGCAGTCAGCACAAAAAGGAGACCCGAGCCCTTCAAGTCTGTCCGTCCATCTTCAAAAAAAAAAAAAAAACCGAGACACATTGACATTTGCGAAATAACAACCACGAATGATCATACATTGGTGCGCAAAAATTAAGGACGAAGAGGAGAAATTAGCATAACAGCGGAACCAGCAGGCAGAACGGCCCGAAAGACCACACAGAAGATAGACTAGGGTCCGGTACGGTAGGGCATTCGCATATATGCAGCATGACATAGGGAGGGGGGAGAGTGTCGGAAGGATATAAAGCACACGTGCGGTGTACGCTCAGCAGTTCGGTGAAAGCTATTTCACGGTGTACATCGGATTGAACGACGTCGAGTTGCTGCCACCGTGTGATATGGCCAACAGGTAACCCGGTCGACGACATCTGGATGACTTTACCCGAGGTCGTTGTATTGGGAAGTTGGAAGAAGGTCGAAGTGTGACTAGTGTGGACGAGGAGTTTGGGATCGCTCACAACATCCTTTAACGAGCTTGGAGAGCATTTCAAACGACAGGAACAGCTGTTCGAGAGTTTAGCAGTGGTCGTCCACGAGCAACCACGGCGGCGGAAGACCGGTATATTGTCCTACGGGAGAGAAGAAACAGATGGTAGACAGCGGGGGAAATCGCAAGGCACCTGCAACAGACAACTGGACGTCCGTTATCGCGTTTTACCGTGGCCAAGAGGCTGCACAAAGGTGGTCTATGTGCACGACCACCAGTACGGTGTGTGCCATTAACGCCTGCTCATCGGAGACGGCGGTTTCTGTGGTGCCAGGAACACAAGAACTGGACACATCAGCAATGAGGACGAGTTCTCTTTACGGATTAGAGCGATTTAGTCTGACGAGCGATTCTAGACGTATACACATCTGGAGAGAGCAGGGAACACGCAATCACACCCCCAACATCATCAAAAGGAAACGGTTTGGAGGTGGCGGAGTTCTCGTTTGGAGCGGTATCATGCTTGGTAGCGGTACTGACCTCCACATCTGTACTGACCTCCACATCTGTACTGACCTCCACATCTTACTGACCTCCACATCTTTCAGTCACTGGTGTCCGCCATTGTACCGAGGTTCTCCTGCCTCACGTGCGTCTGTTTAGAGGTGCTGTGGGTCCTGAGTTCCTCTTCATGGACGACAACGCTACACCTCATCGTACAGTGGCTGTCGCAGAGCTGTTGGAGAATGAAGATATTCAACGCATGGATTGGCCCGCAAGGTCCCCGGACCTAAATCCAATCGAACACGTGTGTGACCTTCTCGGGGGACGCTTGGCAGCACGTCACAAGCCGCGAGCAACGATTCCACAGCTGCTATTGGCGCTACAAGAAGAATGGAACGCGATGTCTCAACAGCTCCTTGACAACCTCGTCCTCAGCATGGACAGACGTTGTAAACCCTGCAACGCAGTCAGGGGGGATCATATCCCCTACTAAAGACTGGATTTTTCTTGGCAGCCTCCTGTCACATGGACATTTTTGTCTTCTGTCCAGTTGTGGTCGAAGCTACCTTTTTAATAAAGTGCCTTTGTATCCTTTGGATTACTTGTTTGGACGGTTTTGCTCAATTATCCCATATTCTTACATCTTGGGGACCTTATGGTATGATTTGAGTCGATGTGGAACACTTCTGCACGACGTTACATGCGAAAAACCGTCTCATCCTTAATTTTTGCACGCCAGTGTATAAAGATCATATCATTCAGGCACACCAGAATGCCAGAAAGTTATCGTTCCTTACTAAGAAAAGGAATTCTTTTGAAACACGACGAATGCATTCTACTGAGAAAATTTATGTTTAACACGCGCTTAAAAGCGCGGTTATTAACACTTTAACTGACTGGAACAAATAAACCCTAGGCTAGCAAAATAAACTGCAAGAAGCTCGAACGAACTATATATATTCGATATGCAAGTAGTGGGTCTAACCCTTATGGCTCGGCGCCTTATCCTTCTGGTACCAACAAGGCTCAGTTCCATAGTATTGCCACAGAGTTGGTAGGGCATAATTGTTGAGAATATTGGGGTAGACGTGCTGGTTAACGGGTTTGTCCACGATAACCAACGGGCCAGGACCATACCACGAAAAACACCCCCACACGAGTACACTGCCAGCTCCAAACTTGACCGTAGGAACAGTACACTCTAGTAAATAGCGTTCCTCCGCCTGCCGTCATACCCACACACGGCAATCAGACTGATGGATCGTGTATCTCGATTCATCAGTCCATAGGACCCGTTTCCATTGAACTACGGTCCACGATAAGTGTTCTTTACACCATGCTAAACGACGAGTAGCATTGCGAGTGGAGATGAAAAGCTTGTGAGCAGCCACACGACCACGGTAACCTACGGAATGAAACTCTCTGCGAATGGTACGTGTACATACCGAGGTTCCAGCATTTTTACTCACCTGTACACTGAGGTCTTATGCAGTACTTTGTCGATTACCTGTAACGACTCTCCTGAGGCTTCGACGTCCTCTATCACCGACTTTTTTTTGTCTGCCCGTATGTTTTGCTGCTTCAGGCACGCCATGTGTCTTCCACTTATTCAGTTCATTCAAAATAGTTGACTTGGGTATGTTTAAACTCCCCTCGGTTTCTCATATGGACAACCCACTAATATAACACCCAACAATCTTTCCTTTCTCAAAGTCAGTTCTCTCCCGCCGCGACATTTCCGTTCAACATAACAGTGCGATATGATCGCGGTCAGCTGCAGGCTTGTTTTATACCGTTTGCAGCTGTACCGCGCATTTTAATAACGCAGCGGTTCCGTTCCTTTGCTTTTAAAGGGGTGTCCGGCGTTTTTTCCCAATATAATGAATGTACTTTGTTGTTCTTCTGAGCATTGCGCCTATTCTTGCACCGCAACCCCCCCCCCCCCCCAATGACAAAGTTCTAAAAAAAAAACGTGCCAAACCCTTATGTCGAAGTAAATTTTCCCATCATTTTTATGCCAGGAGCAGAATCCGAACCTGCAACTCTCGGCTCCGGAACTTCGATTGCTATCCACTAAACTTCACCGGCATGAACTCTCACTGCTATCTGCATTTATCTCATTTGCATCCTGCGGGGAAGGCACGTCACACCCTTTGTTCAGCAGCAAATAGCCATTGTAGAGTATGGTAAATTTTTCAATCTTTGCCTTTTACACTGCCCAAACTGTACGTAAGGCATGCTGAGCTTCAGCACGCAGTGGCAAATTTCGATATCATTATTTCCTACTGCGAATTCCCAATGTTTTATTAAAGGCACACATGCTTCCAGATGTTCACATAAAAATTAGCAATGATAATTCATGGTATGGCGAAAATCTTTGTAATGCCTCCCAAGAAATGAAATGACAGTTAGATTTCCATGGGGAGGGTAAGTGCTTCCTTGCATTCCCCTGGAAATTTGGGCGCCCATGAATATCGATGGAAAAAAACGTAATTTATAATAACTCCTTCTATAGATAAAATGAAATTATTGCAACCCTATTCAGAAAATTTCCCGTAATACACTCCAGCAGAAAATGGAGTGAACAATTCTTCAACCAAAAGTAATTACAAAAAAAAAAACAAAAAAAAAACACCCAATCATTGCGGGATTAGAGTTCTACGAGATTCGTGAGTGTGGTTTATGTTCTTTCTGGCTCAACAGCAGCACATACGTATCCGTTAAAGACTAAACCCAACGGGATCGGTTCCATACACAACAGAGGCACACACACACACACAAAATTAATTAAGAAAAAAAAAAAAGAAAAAGGATGTGAGAAAGTCAAAATCGAAGATTGTACGAAATTTTCGTGAAAATATGAAAAAAAAAAAACCCGGAGGGAGCTTTTCTGAAGTAAACTGAATTACCGCCCACAAAATAGAAGTTAGAATAAACGTGAACTCCTTAGAAACGCGAATTTCGTTAAAACATGGGAACCTACCGGTAGCTTTGCTGCACGTGATTTTCTCGAATTTTCCGTGAATACACGTCACTTATTTTCCAAATCAGGAAAATAGCAAGATTCGGTCGATGGTATAATAACCTTATCAAAGATCATCAAGTGGCAATGCCTTGACATATTGGTAGAAGAACTCAACACAGTCAGACAACTGAAATCCTAAACTGGATGCCAAAGGACAAGAAAAGACCCAGAATTCAATCATGTGGGCGATAGCTGGATGAAATATTTCTTGCTGGAATGTCGAAAACAATCAGCTGCGGAAGAGAGTTGAAGAGAACTTTATCCAGCAAACGACTGAGCATTGTTAATGTTGATGATGATGATGATAAGAGAAGAAATCCTGGTGCTCCTCGTAAATAAATTTACACTATGCATCTTACGCATGCCACGATCTTGGCGGATATGAACTAAAACGAGTGATTCGAGAGTACACATTTATTTAAGTACAACACATTGCATTTATTCGCGTCACTCATGACCACTCCGAGCCACAGTCCCATACATACTAAATGCAATTAGGTCATAACAACAGACAATAAGGTTTACTAATTTCTGACATTGAGCGGTACTTAGTTAGGTGGATTAATCAATGATATTTTCGTAAAACTAATAAAAGAAGATACGTGAGTCATGAAAGCTAATTTTTAATAAACTACGGTGGCGGCAAATGTAAGTACTGTATTTCGATTGTTTAACTTTTCTCAAAAACAATATTTATTATTATTAATATTACATATTATTCAGATTTAAATGAACGTAAGAAACGACACTGACATCGATAAAATGTGATGTAGCTACGAAAGTCCATCTGCGCATGGCAAGTTAAAATCTCCCCTCAAGATAGAAAGAAAAGCTAAATCGTATGTGTGTTGGTGAAGGGGATTGGTAACTTTTGGTCTAGGATATCAGCAGATTACACCCGAGTTCGAAACGGGTCAAAACATTTTGGACCCTTATATATGGGATGTAAGGTCAGGTGATGCGTAACATCACAGCCTCTCCTTGACAAATGTCAACCCCGCTTTCTCGTGGTGCATCCTGTTCCCACTAAAGGGGCTCTGACGACCGCCAATAGCGGTATAACTATACCATCGGGATTAGAGGAAATTCTATCCCACACTCACCAACCCGCTTGGCCAGCGTGGTGAGTTATGGCCAAACCATTCCAAAATGACTCCACAACTTAAATCTTGGCCCTCAGTCTCCGGCAGCTAGAATGTACCTGGCCAAGGCAGCGGCCAGTACGACATTACGGCAGAGGGTGCTAAGAATCCCCGGAGGACCGGACTAGGCTGCCATCTGATGATGACCTTGGCTACGTATAATGGACGCTCCTTATCTTCTGATTCAAGGCTTCTTGAATTGGAAGAGGAATTACAAAGGATCAAGTGGGACATTGTCGGGCTAAGTGAGGTAAGGAGAAAAGGAGATCTCATTGAACTGAAAAGTGGACATCTCTTCTACTATCGTGGGACAGATACTGGCAGAACTAGTGGTGTTGGATTTATAATAAACAAGAAACTGAAGGATAAAGTTATAGAAGTTGAAAGTTCCTCTGACAGAGCTGCACGACTCGTTATCCAACTCTCGAGAAGATACCAGGCTCAAATTATTCAAACTTATGCACCCACCACAAGTCATCCTGAAGAAGAAATTGAAGAATTTTATGAGGAAATTCGTCATCTAAACAATAAAGGTAAGCAGCACTTGAAGATAATTATGGGAGATTTCAATGCAAAAATAGGGCAACGGCAACAGAATGAAACTTCAGTAGGTAAATTCGGTCATGGCAACAGAAACCAGCGTGGAAATACTCTCGTTGAGTTTGCAGAGGCAGAAGGGTTTTTCATCTTGAACTCCTTTTTCAGGAAAAAAACGCACAGGAAATGGACATGGAGACATCCAAATGGGACGACAAGTGAAATTGATTTTATTATGTGTAACAAAAAATTCGTCATAGAAAACTGCAGTGTACTAAACAAGTTCAACACAGGTAGTGACCATAGATTGGTGAGATGTAAGATGCACCTCAACACTAAATTCGAACGTGGCAAGCTCATAAGACAAACAAAATGTATTGCCATAGCCAACCTTAAAAAACACCATAATACTTTCAAGTTGGAACTGAAGTACAGATTCTCTGCTTTAGAAGGCAGAGATCGGAAGAAGTGGATATTTCTGAAGTTAACAGAAAAGTAACCAAAGCTCTTATGGAAACAGCAACAAAATTAGCTGGGTCTAAGAACAAGTTGCATGTGAACAAATTATCAGGAAAAACCAAAATGTTGATGCAAAAAAAGAAGAGAGATGAGGACAACTAAAGAAGATGTGACTTCCAAAGTGGAATACATAGAGCTATGCAAGACAGTACGAAAAAGTATCACTGAAGACGTAAGGAAATTCAACTGTGAACTAGTAAGGAAAGCAATTGAAAACAACCAAAGCCTAAAGACAGAAAAGGGACATCTCAGTAAGGGAAGAAAACAGATTATGGCACTGTGAAAACAAGATGGTTCTGTAACTAGAAATAGAGGCGAAATTTTGACAAGAGTGAAAGATTTCTACTCCAAGTTATATGAAAGGGATGATGCATGTACTTCAGACATCATGGAAGGTACCAGTACCAAAGTTCTTCCAGTCCTCCTAGCAGACGTTGCACATGCAATCAAGAACATGAAGCGGGGAAAAGCTCCAGGAGAAGATGGAATTACTGTAGACATCATGCAAGAAGCAAGTGGAGAAATCGAAACAGTACTCGCCCAAATTTTCACTCGATGCCTTAATGAAGGGAAGATTAATGAGGATTGGAACAACGCTACAATGATCCTGCTACATAAAAAAGGTGACATTGAGGATCTCAGGAACTACAGACCTATCAGCCTCCTATCTGTGGTTTATAAAATCTTCACTAAAGTTCTTTCACACCGTTTGAAGGTAATACTGGACATGGCTAAACCGAGAGATCAAGCTGGATTCAGGAGTGGCTACAGCACAATAGATCATATCCACGTACTGAGAGAACTAATTGAAAGAGCGAGGGAATATGAACTTCCATTGTGCATGGATTTTATCGATTATGAAAAAGCCTTTGATTAGGTGAAACCATCAGCAGTTACAATGGCTCTGAAATCCTGCGGTATTGAAGATGCATACATTAATATTATTAAAAACATCTATGAAAATGCAAGTGCAAAGATTCGGCAGTTTGAAAATACAACACACATAAAAATTGGAAAGGGAGTGAGACAAGGGGACACCATATCTCCGAAGCTCCTTAACGCCACGTTGGAAAATGTCTCTCAATCACTGAACTGGGAAAACAAAGGGATAAAGATTAATGGAGATTATCTAGCCCACCTTCGTTTTGCTGATGACATAGTCATTTTTACAACTACCCAATCAGAGCTGCAGAGTATGATCCAAGAACTTGCTGACAAGAGTAAAGAAGTGGGATTAAAAATGAACTTTCAGAAGACAAAAGGGATGTTCAAGGCTTTTACAAGAAACGAAGATTTATCGATTGATGGAGAAAAGCTGGAGATAACAGGCACGTACGTTTATCTTGAACAGCAGATATCAAGTGAATGTCACATTGATGAAGAAATTAATCGGCGTACAAAACTTGCCTGGAGAGCTTTTGGAAGAAACAGCATAATTTTCAAGAGCAATATGCCATTATTTCTTAAAAGAAAAGTGTTTGATCAATGCATCCTTCCAGTGCTTACGTATGGTGCAGAGACGTGGACCTTAACTAAAAGAGACATACAAAGGCTGCAGACAACTCAAAAAACCATGAAGAGGTGCATGCTTGGTGTAACCAGGAGAGATAAGAAGAGGAACTCGTGGATCCGAAAAATGACAAGAATGGAAGACATCATGATCAGAGTTAAATCCCTGAAATGGTAATGGGCTGGACATACTGCCGGAAGGACAGACCATCGATGGCAGCCGAAATTTTAGATTGGATTCAAGACAGACCGTTGTGGAGGAAACTTGGGGAGACCTTCGTCCAGCAGTGGATTGATAATGGTTGACAATGATGATGATGATGATATATGTAAAAAATTTGGATTTCTTTTGCATTGATTTTCAGGTTTAAATTCTCTCTCAAACGAACTTGGCATTTCGTTATAGCTGAAAATTATTTCTAATTATTATGTCACTCTCACAGCTTGAGTTCTCTTTAATCTTCTTCTCTCTGTTTAATAGTAACAGATGAAGAGCATGGGTCGGGCCAGGAAGGTTAATGGATGCAAGCGAAATTGTTAACTAGTGCTAGGTCATACAACTCTGCGGAGGACATGACATATATATATATTTTTTAAAACTATTTTAGGTGGGAATGTTACTTGCATCTATGGCCTTGCAGAAACCCATTTCCAACTAGGTCTTTGTGGAAGTGAGAAAATGCAGAGTTTTTGCTGGTCCTTGATAAAGCCAAGGCTCAGTATTCTCGACACCTTCTACATTCAGTTGTTTTATTTTATTTTTTTATCTTTTTTCCTTTTGATCACACAGGTAGATACATAACCTTTTCTATGTTGTACTAGGTGTGAGTCAAAATTATATATGTATTTTTTTGCTTAGGTATCTTCTTAATAGAATATATATATATATATATATATATTCTATTAAGAAGATACCTAAGCAAAAAAATACATATATAATTTTGACTCACACCAAGTACAACATAGAAAAGGTTATGTATCTACCTGTGTGAGTAAAAGGAAAAGAAAAATAAAATAAAACAACTGAATGTAGAAGGTGTCGAGAATACTGAGCCTTGGCTATCAAGGACCAGCAAAAACTCTATTTTCTCACTTCCACGAACCTAGGTTGAAATGGGTTTCTGCAAGGCCATAGATGCAAGTAACATTCCCACCTAAAATAGTTTTAAAATATATATATATGTCATGTCCTCCGCAGGATTGTATGACCTAGCACTAGTTAACAATTTCGCTTGCATCCCCATTACCTTCTGGCCCATGCTCTTCATCTGTTACTATTAAACAGAGAGAAGAAGATTAAAGAGAACTCAAGCTGTGAGAGTGACATAATAATTAGAAATAATTTTCAGCTATAACGAAATGCCAGAAGTTCGTTTGAGAGAGAATTTAAACCTGAAAATCAATAAAAGAAATCAAATTTTACATATATCATCATCATCATCATTGTCAACCATTATCAATCCACTGCTGGACGAAGATCTCCCAAGTTTCACAACTGATTCTGTCTTGTGCCAGTCTCCTTCATGTCACCCCTGCATACTTTCGAATTTCATCCACCCATCTCCCATGTGGTCTTCTTCTGGGTCTTTTCCTGTCCCTTGGAATCCAATCTAAAATTTCAGCTGTCCATCGATGATCTGTCCTTCTGGCAGTATGTCCAGCCCATTGCCATTTCAGGGATTTAACTCTGATCATGATGTCTTCCACTCTTGTCATTTTTTCTGATCCACGAGTTCCTCTTCTTATCTCTCCTGGTTACACCAAGCATGCACCTCTCCATGCTTCTTTGAGTTGTCTGCAGCCTTTGTATGTCTCTTTTAGTTAAGGTCCACGTCTCCGCACCATACGTAAGCACTGGAAGGATGCATTGATCAAACACTTTTCTTTTAAGACATAATGGCATTTTGCTCTTGAAAATTATGCTGTTTCTTCCAAAAAGCTCTCCAGGGCAAGTTTTGTACGCCGATTAATTTCTTCATCAATGTGACCCTCACTTGATATCTGCTGTCCAAGATAAACGTACGTGTCTGTTATCTCCAGCTTTTCTCCATCAATCGATAAATCTTCATTTCTTGTAAAAGCATTGAGCATCACTTTTGTCTTCTGAAAGTTCATTTTTAATCCCACTTCTTTACTCTTGTCAGCAAGTTCCTGGATCATACTCTGCAGCTCTGATGGGGTAGTTGCAAAAATGACTACGTCATCAGCAAAACGAAGGTGGGTTAGATAATCTCCATTAATCTTTATCCCTTGTTTTCCCAGCTCAGTGACTGAAAAACACCCTCCAATGTGGCATTAAAGAGCTTCGGAGATATGGTGTCACCTTGTCTCACTCCCTTTCAATTTTTACGTATGTTGTATTTTCAAACAGCCTAATCTTTGCACTTGCATTTTCATAGATGTTATTAATAATATTAATGTATGCATCTTCAATACCGCAGGTTTTCAGAGCCATTGTAACTGCTGATGGTTTCACCGAATCAAAGGCTTTTTCATAATCGATAAAAGCCATGCACAATGGAAGTTCATATTGCCTCGCTCTTTCAATTAGTTCTCTCAGCACGTGGATATGATCTATTGTGCTGTAGCCACTCCTGAATCCAGCTTGTTCTCTCGGTTGAGCCATGTCCAGTGTTACCTTCAAGCGGTGTGAAAGAACTTTAGTGAAGATTTTATAAACTACTGATAGGAGGCTGATAGGTCTGTAGTTTCCGAGATCCTCAATGTCACCTTTCTTATGTAGCAGGATCATTGTAGCGGTGTGTTCCAATCCTCAGGAATCTTTCCTTCATTAAGGCATCGAGTGAAAATTTGGGCGAGTACTGTTTCGATTTCTCCACTTGCTTCTTGTATGATGTCTACAGTAATTCCATCTTCTCCTGGAGCTTTTCCTCGCTTCATTGTCTTGATTGCATGTGCAACTTTTGCTGGAAGGACTGGAGGAACTCTGGTACTGGTATCTTTCATGATGTCTGGAGTGCATATATCATCCCTTTCATATAATTTGGAGTAGAAATCTTTCACTCTTGTCAAAATTTCGCCTCTATTTCTTGTTACAGAACCATCTTCATTTCTCAGTGCCATAATCTGTTTTCTTCCCTTACTGAGATGTCCCTTTGCTATCTTTAGGCTTTGGTTGTTTTCAATTGCTTTCCTCACTAGTTCACAGTTGAATTTCCTTACGTCTTCAGTGATACTTTTTCTTACTGTCTTGCATAGCTCTATATATTCCACTTTGGAAGTCACATCTTCTTTAGTTGTCCTCATCTCTCTTCTTTTGCATCAACATTTTGGTTTTCCTGATAATTTGTTCACATGCAACTTGTTCTTAGACCCAGCTAATTTTGTTGCTGTTTCCATAAGAGCTTTGGTTACTTTTCTGTTAACTTCAGAGATGTCCACTTCTTCCGATGTTAGGCCTTCTAAAGCAGAGAACCTGTTCTTTAGTTCTAACTTGAAAGTATTATGGTGTTTTTTAAGGTTGGTTATGTCAATAGATTTTGTTTGTCCTATGAGCTTGCCACGTTCAAGTTTAGTGTTGAGGTGCATCTTACATCTCACCAATCTATGGTCACTACCTGTGTTGAACTTGTTTAGCACACTGCAGTCTTCTATGACGAATTTTTTGTTACACATAATAAAATCAATTTCACTTGTCGTCCCATTTGGATGTCTCCATGTCCATTTCCTGTGTGGCTTTTCTTGAAGAAGGAGTTCAAGATGAAAAACCCTTCTGCCTCTGCAAACTCAACAAGAGTATTTCCACGCTGGTTTCTGTTGCCATGACCGAATTTACCTACCGAAGTTTCATTCTGTTGCCGTTGCCCTATTTTTGCATTGAAATCTCCCATAATTATTTTCAAGTGCTGCTTACCTTTATTATTTAGATGACAAATTTCCTCATAAAATTCTTCAATTTCTTCTTCAGGATGACTTGTGGTGGGTGCATAAGTTTGGATAATCTGAGCCTGGTATCTTTTCGAGAGTTGGATAACAAGTCGTGCAGCTCTGTCAGAGGAACTTTCAACTTCTACAACTTTATCCTTCAGTTTCTTGTTTATTATAAATCCAACACCACTAGTTCTGCCAGTATCTGTCCCACGATAGAAGAGATGTCACTTTTCAGTTCGATGAGATCTTCTCCTTTTCTCCTTACCTCACTTAGCCCCACGATGTCCCACTTGATCCTTTGTAGTTCCTCTTCAATTCAAAGAAGCCTTGAATCAGAAGATAGGGGAGCGTCCATTGTAAGTAGCCAAGGTCAGCATCAGATGGCAGCCTTGTCCGGTCCTCCGGGGATTCTTAGCACCCTCTGCCTTCATGTCGCACTGGCCGCTGCCTTGGCCAGGTACATTCCAGCTGCCGGAGACTGAGGGCCAAGATTTAAGTTGTGGAATCATTTTGGAGGGGTTTGGCCATAACTCACCACGCTGGCCAAGCGGGTTGGTGAGTGTGGGATAGCATTTCCTCTGATCCCGATGGTATAGTTATACCGCTATGGGCGGTCGTCAGAGCCCCTTTAGTGGGAACAGGATGCACCACGAGAAGGCGGGGTTGACATTTGTCAGGAGAGGCTGTTATGTTACGCATCACCTGACCTTACATCCCTTTACATATATATATATATATATATAAGAGCAAAGTCAGGAACAAAAGACATTACCTAAAGAATTTTTGAAACGAAATTTTCTAAAGTACCTGAAGATCATGACGATACAGGTTGCTATTATTTTCCTTTTTTTGCTCACACAAGTCAGTATATGAATTTTTTCATTTTTTCTATGTTGTTTTTTAGTATGAGATATATATATATATATATATGATTTTATTATGTGTAACAAAAAATTCGTCATAGAAGACTGCAGTGTGCTAAACAAGTTCAACACAGGCAGTGACCATAGATTGGTGAGATGTAAGATGCACCTCAACACTAAACTCGAACGTAGCAAGCTCATAAGACAAACAAAATGTATTGACATAACCAACCTTAAAAAACACCATAATACCTTCAAATTGGAACTGAAGAACAGGTTCTCTGCTTTAGAAGGCCTAACATCGGAAGAAGTGGATATTTCTGAAGTTAACAGAAAAGTAACCAAAGCTCTTATGGAAACAGCAACAAAATTAGCTGGGTCTAAGAACAAATTGCATGTGAACAAATTATCAGGAAAAACCAAAATGTTGATGCAAAAAAGAAGAGTGATGAGGACAACTAAAGAAGATGTGACTTCCAAAGTGGAATATATAGAGCTATGCAAGACAGTACGAAAAAGTATCACTGAAGACGTAAGGAAATTCAACTGTGAACTAGTAAGGAAAGCAATTGAAAACAACCAAAGCCTAAAGATAGCAAAGGGACATCTCAGTAAGGGAAAAAAACAGATTATGGCACTGAGAAAAGAAGATGGTTCTGTAACAAGAAATAGAGGCGAAATTTTGACAAGAGTGAAAGATTTCTACTCCAAATTATATGAAAGGGATGATACATGTACTCCAGACATCATGAAAGGTACCAGTACCAGAGTTCTTCCAGTCCTTCCAGCAGACGTTGCACATTGAATCAAGAACATGAAGCGGGGAAAAGCTCCAGGAGAAGATGGAATTACTGTAGACATCATACAAGAAACAAGTGGAGAAATCGAAACAGTACTCGCCCAAATTTTCACTCGATGCCTTAATGAAGGGAAAATTCCTGAGGATTGGAACAACGCTACAATGATCCTGCTACATAAAAAAGGTGACATTGAGGATCTCAGGGAACTACAGACCTATCAGCCTCCTATCAGTGGTTTATAAAATCTTCACTAAAGTTCTTTCACACCGCTTGAAGGTGACACTGGACATGGCTCAACCGAGAGAACAAGCTGGATTCAGGAGTGGCTACAGCACAATAGATCATATCCACGTACTGAGAGAACTAATTGAAAGAGCGAGGGAATATGAACTTCCATTGTGCATGGCTTTTATCGATTATGAAAAAGCCTTTGATTCGGTGAAACCATCAGCAGTTGCAATGGCTCTGAAATCCTGCGGTATTGAAGATGCATACATTAACATTATTAATAACATCTATGAAAATGCAAGTGCAAAGGTTCGGCTGTTTGAAAATACAACACACATAAAAATTGGAAAAGGAGTGAGACAAGGTGACACCATATCTCCGAAGCTCTTTAATGCCACATTGGAAAATGTCTTTCAATCACTGAACTGGGAAAACAAAGTGATAAAGATTAATGGAGATTATCTAACCCACCTTCGTTTTGCTGATGACATAGTCATTTTTGCAACTACCCCATCAGAGCTACAGAGTATGATCCAGAAACTTGCTGACAAGAGTAAAGAAGTGGGATTAAAAATGAACTTTCAGAAGACAAAAATGATGTACAATGCTTTTACAAGAAATGAAGATTTATCGATTGATGGAGAAAAGCTGGAGATAACCGACACGTACGTTTATCTTGGACAGCAGATATCAAGTGAGGGTCACATTGATGAAGAAATTAATCGGCGTACAAAACTTGCCTGGAGAGCTTTTGGAAGAAACAGCATAATTTTCAAGAGCAATATGCCATTATGTCTTAAAAGAAAAGTGTTTGATCAATGCATCCTCCCAGTGCTTACGTATGGTGCAGAGACGTGGACCTTAGCTAAAAGAGACATACAAAGGCTACAGCAGACAACTCAAAGCAGCATGGAGAGGTGCATGCTTGGTGTAACCAGGAGAGATAAGAAGAGGAACACGTGGATTCGAAAAATGACAAGAGTGGAAGACATCATGATCAGAGTTAAATCCCTGAAATGGCAATGGGCTGGACATACTGCCAGAAGGACAGACCATCGATGGACAGCTGAAATTTTAGATTGGATTCCAAGGGACAGGAAAAGACCCAGAAGAAGACCACATGGAAGATGGGTGGATGAAATTCGAAAGTATGCGGGAGTGACATGGAGGAGACTGGCACAAGATATACCGTTGTGGAGGAAACTTGGGGAGACCTTCGTCCAGCAGTGGATTGATAATGGTTGACAATGATGATATATATATATATATATATATATATATATATAAGAGCAAAGTCAAAAACAAAAGTCATTACCTAAAAATTTTTTGAAACGAAATTTTCTAAAGTACCTGAAGATCATGACGAGATATATATATATATATATATATATATATATTATGTAGCTCTGTTTTAAAGAACTATTTTGTGAATCATACTCCCATTGACTTATATCAAATCACTAACTAAGACTTCACAATTTTTTTTTTTTTTTTTTTTTTTTTAGTTTTTCTTTGTGCCACATGGTAGGTCGCATGTAGCTGAAGATTTCTTTACTAAATATAGGCCTGTATTTCTTCTTTTTTTGTTTTCTAGTACTGTACACCGAGCTGTCACCGCTTTGACTTCGTGGGAGTCAGTGTTGATCTTGTGGTTTGCTCATTGGTTCCTTGGTGCTCGTTGAGTTGGAGTTGTCCTGGGCATGTGGATTGGTGTTGGTGGTATGAACCTTTATCTTACAGTGTTCATATTAGTTTTTGGGTTGTTGATTTTCGGTTCTACGTTTCTGTAATACTTTTATAGAAATCACTAAATGTATTACAGAAATGTATAATTTACTCACTTACTTACAGAAAGTGTTGAAACTGTCTTTCTTCACATAACTTAACCCTTTTACACATGTTTTCAAACACATCTGCGAAAGTCAAAAACTCCCTCCGCAGTAATGTTAAGGCTGTTGCACTTAATTTTCACGGTGCTACAGTCAAAATTTTTGAATTAAGAAACTTGTTGTATGTTTAATTTCAGCTTTTACTGTTTCCTTGATAACATATCAAGCTTCGGAATAAGTTTCACAGCAACACTAATTTTCACCAGTTTCTGATAATAATAATTTACTCAAGAAACACATATCCACATTTTGGAGACTTTCAACTCATTACAGCCGCCCCGGTGGCGCAGTGGTCTAAGCGATGGCCTCTGATCATTCGTCCGAAAGGGGTTAGGGTTCGAATCCCGGTGAGGCATGGCTGTTGTGTTTGTCTTACGTCACTGGCTCTCTCCCTTCCCTGGAACCAGTGACCCCAAATTAGGGACGGGCGACTGCTTATAGCCCATTTAGTTGCTCACGGTGGTCGTTAAACCTTCAATAAAAAAAAAAAAAAAGCTCATTACAAGCTTGTGGAAATTGGTGTTGCTGTGAAACATATTCTGGTTTCTTCATGAGACGAAACAACTTCCGGAATTCACTCTTCCCCTTTTTGCTTTCAGTAAGAACCTATTTTTTGGCATCAACGCCTTTTTCAATCTCTTTAATATCAAATTGATCCATATTAACAAATAAGGCATTTATTCTGACACGACCTACAATGGAACGGGATGTTAGCACGTCAAACGAAAACCTCTGAATGCTCAATGTAAAAGATGCGATGTGAAAAGTAACTCTCAGTCTTACAATGTGACACTCGGGGTGTGAGAGAGTGAATCGCCAGAGAAGCAGGCAACAGGCGTTTGACTGTATTTTGGACGGGACAATCGCATTAAAAACAGACACAAAGGGAGTAACGTTTTACGATGTGGTATCGTCGGTTGGTGGAAAAGTTCTTTGCTTTAAAAAAGAGACGGCAATATTTTTGTATGACAAATCATTTTTCACTCGGCTAGCACCAGCATCGATCACAAAAATTCCCAGTACGTATTCTTCTTTGAAACACTCGTATTTTTTTCTTTTCAAAAATGAAACGGAAATAAAACCGGATGGAAATCGGGTTAGGAACACTTTGACGCGACCCGTTGTAGCCACAAGAAATTATCGAACCGTAGACCCGTTTACCTGTTTCTATTTCTGGATTACATCCCATCGTGTTGTACATCATTTTAAAGCTCTCGTCAATAGCAAGTAACGTCCCCTGGAGGAGTCGAGGGAAAGCCAAATTCAAAGAATGTCTAACTCAGAAGAAGTTAAGGCTCGGTGACACGCCGCCACATCCTAAGATACAAAATGCAGTGCACAGAAACCAACATGCAGGCTGATGTCGGAGCAGACTGCACAATGCGCATGCGTATTTCTGTTGACTTCAATTCTGGTAAAGAACAGTCAGCCAAGCTACTCACAGCACGTGATTGTTACCTTCTCGGTAGCATAATCACTTCGCAAATCGGATACGTTAGTTTTGTTACGTCAGTCGGGTTAGTTTTGTTCTTCAGTTTTCAGAAACATTTTCAGTAATGCCAAATACTAGGGGTTGTCTGTATTTGGTACGGATCCTTAGGCCTAACTAGAATATCTGCTAAAATTTAATTTAAATAGTAATACTAATGTTGTTACGTATTTTTCTCACCAAAATAAGTGACGGAAGGGATATCAGAAAACAACAACAAGAAAAAAAAACTGTTCAAAGCAAATAGTCATCAGAACGAAGGAAACCATCGTGCATCAAAGAAAAGCTTCACTGCTGTAGTCCCCCTAACGTCTTTTGCTCCTGAATGTTTGCTTTCCTGCAGAGCACATAATCTCTTAGCTTGTTGTGGCGCTGTTGTCGCCTGTTTTACGTTATCTCTACGAGAGTTGACGTTCTTCACGTGAAGCTTTATATTCTTTGCCAAATTTCGCTACCACGCACCGTTTTCATAATCTTAAAAAGGCATTTTTGTAATGGCTTTTATCAGATTTAGCATGTGGCTCTTGTAATTTACGGAAACTGAAATGACATATTGTTACGTTTATGTAAAACGTGATGAAATAATGTTCCGCGATAGTTTAGTAAAACATATTGTTGAATAACAAGGATATTAGTAATTGTTACGTCACTTCATGTGACAGCATTAAAAAATCAGGTTTTTTTTTTTTTTTTTTAGTTGGGGGATTTAATGACCACCGTGAGAAACCGTAATAGGTTTAACGATCGTGATTTCCTCACGGCGGTCGGCTATAAGCCGTCGCCCATTCCCTAATTTAGGGACACTGTTTCCAGGGAAGGGAGAGAGCCAGAGCAGTGAGACAAACACAACATCCATTCCTCGCCCGGATTCGAACCCGGATTCATCTCGGACAATTGGCCAGAAAAAAGCAAGCGCTTAGACCACTGCGCCACCGGGGCAGCAAAAATCAACTTTCAACTGATGGTTTTGACTACTTCCGTTACCCATTTCCGCAATATTTAAATTTTTTTACATGGAATTTACTTTGCTACTGTAGAGAAAGATGTATAGCATCAGAAACTAAACAGGGCTTATCGTAATGAAATTTCTGATTTGGGATTACCTTATATTTAACGAAATGAAATGAGACTTTCTTAATTTTTATATTTTGATGCCGAGAGACTGATAAATCAAGAGCAGCGACTTAGTTGCATATCAGCAATTGTTCTTTACAGACTTGCATTTCATATTTACCGAATAGAGGAGATCATTATTCTAGGTACTGCCAAGAGTAAAGGGATAAAAGAAAGTTGAGGAAATGACATTGTATTGTCCACAGGTATTCCACCTCGATGTTTTATTTTATTCTCAATTTTAATACAAATTGCTATGAGAAATGTCATTTATGTTTAGCG
The DNA here is from genome assembly GCA_039090855.1 of Macrothele yani. Lineage (NCBI taxonomy): Eukaryota > Metazoa > Arthropoda > Arachnida > Araneae > Macrothelidae > Macrothele > Macrothele yani. The sequence goes on along the minus strand of CM076991.1, from coordinate 103,125,633 downwards.
AAGAATGCTGGCTCCAAAACAGCTCCTTCTTTGATCTCCAAATTCTTTGTGGGGATATTTTTCTTGTCCCTCGACATGTATTATGCTATAGAATACGGTATTCTAGATTTTATTTAGAGTTTCCTGTTCTGTTACAAAGAAATAGCAAAACTCTAAGACATAGAACCAGAGTTTCTTAATTACCTTTACGATTTGCCAAAGATCAACAAAGAAACAGAGAGTGAAAATGTATACCTTTCTCCTGCTGTAGGACAAAAAGGAAACACTTTCCTGCGCAAACAAAATATTCTGTACCATTCGTTTTCCAATATTTAGTCTGCTCAAATATTATCAAATGTAAAACAGTTCACAGCATTCTTTCGATTTCCATATCGCCGTCCACTTCCTTATTTATTTATCGCATGAAAAATGACGGTACTCTCTCATCACGAAATTACCACAGTAAAACTATTTCTTTTGGCGCAAACATCACTTCGGTAAATATTTATTTCTTCATACGATTTGCTGGGCTGTAATGTAAACCAATCTGTGTCTCTGCATTAATTGAGAAAACTAACGTCACTAGTGCTTTTCTTTGAATTATTTCAGTTTTGACGGCGTTTAAATTACTTATTGAAACCTATAGAACTGCATTTAACAGTCGAGAAATTCTTGGAAATACTTGTCACAGCGTACTCGCGATTTTCCTTCTGTTCTACGTCGAAATTCGTTCACAAGATTTCTAACATATAACTAGATTTACATATGTAGAGTAACAGAAATGGAAACGGGTCACAATTCAACAGCTGGGGCGCACTAATAGACCCAGCAACCCCCGCATTGCGGAGATGCATCTAGTCTCAACAAAAATATTTTACAAAATTTTTAAAGGAAATTTTATATGACTGCAAATTTGAATGAAGTGTTAAAAAGAAAAGCATTTTCGGTAATTAATAAGTGAAATACCCAAAAATAATTTTCGTGGTTTTAGTTTTAAAAACTGGATGGCTGGAAAGGAACTACTGCTTGAGGCCCGTCTTCAGAGCCATAGCAATAGTTCTTATACATGCTATAACGAAGTAAATTTCTCCGTCATTTTTGGTCTACGCCGGGATTCGAACCCGTATCCCCTCATTCCGGAAAAAGTCACTCCACCAATTGAGCTACGCGGGCGTTTTGTTCTGACTCCTATCTGCCTTTATGTCGTGTGCGTCCTTCTGGCAGGTACGTCACATCTCCTGGTACGTTACAATGCGTATTAACAAAATAATATGAAAGAAACATGAGTTCAATGAATGAAATTTTTGTACCAGTGCGGATACGGAATTATGTATTGGTCCTTTGCACAAAACAACTCATCCTTCAGAACATAATGAATGACGTTCTTCGCAGGGAGTATGTGCAAAATATTGAGGCATGATGTTAAATATGATTTGTATATTCAAGATCAAAATAATTTAAGAAGTTCTGCTTTTTATGGGCCAAAATAATCTTGTTACTTGCTTACTAATGTTCTATATTTTCCTATAAATCGGAAAAAGGTTCTTGGACATTGCGTCACATGACAGTTACGTATGGTGTTTTTCGTTATGTGAAGTCCTTTGTCAGATTCTCGGCCATTTATACCGTTTCTTTTCACGTTTTTCTTTTTTTTTCTTTTTTGTACCTTACCTTTTGTTATAGTTTTGATGTTGCTTTTGTTTCTGATGTAAGCCGTTTGGGATGACGCACTTTGGCCCATTTAGGCTATTGCGCTAATAAATTCTAACCAACAAACCAACGGCACTTATGTGTTTTATGTGTGTAATCGTGAGACATTTCAAAGAGGGTTCTTCAAAAGAATAAAATACGCATATGATTAGCTTTGGCGTAAGCCTTTTGTAGTACTTTGTATAAAATTAGGGCAATCATTTAAATTACGACGTGCACATTTGTGTTATACGCAATAAAATGCAAAAATTTTGGTTTTACGAAAAATACCTGTAGGTTCCAAAGAATTTGAATTATTAAAACGCCCATAAAAACTAGTTAGTAATATGAAATTTAAAATGTTCAGTAATTGGAAGCTTATAGATTTTCGCAAAAGGGTCTCGACAGTTTTTTTTTTTTTTTTTGCGAGGGTCGAGTTTTCCTGGTACGCTACTAGTCAACGGGACGATAATTTCTAGCGAGTCAAAGGGGTCGAGTGAAGGCATTCCTGACCCAATTTCTACCCGGTTTTATTTCCATTTTATTTTTGAAAAGCAAAAAAAAAAAAAAATGTTTAAAGAAAAATTCGCAGTGTGGAATTTTGTGCGCCGCAGACTGAGAAATAATTTGTCATGAAATATGAAGGAAGTGTGTCCTCAGAAGGGAAAGTGTCCCTTCCTTTTGAGGGGCAATGATGAATAAAACATCCACATTAGGGAAACTTTCAACTCATCATAAACTTGTGAAAATCGTCATGAAATGACGATTTTCATATTCTGAAGCTTGATATGAAACATATTCTGAAGTGAAACATATTCTGAAGCTTGATATGTTATCAAGAAAACAGGAAAAACTGAAATAAAGCATGCAACAAGTTGTTTAATTCAAAAATTTAAATTTTGATACCTTTCTTCTGCTACGAGAAAAATTTTCTGCACCATCTGTTAATTTCCGTAACATACTTTTTAGCCACTAGTAGAAGTGAGTAGCTCTTTACATTTTTTGATGTAAAGAGCTGCTCACTTTTTTCTTACCGGTTCGGTTCCATTAACTGATTTGATAAATGTTATTCGCGTCGGAAAAAATTCAAAAGACGTTCTCATTACAATAAAAAATTCGGTGTCATCTTTCTTATTTTTAATCGACTTCAATCCAATGAAAAAAAAAATATTAAATTGCGTATAACATTAAAAAAATAAAATAACATAAATTTATGTGATTTTATCCGGCGCAACTGTTTCAGTTATAAACAAGTTTAAGCCTCTAAGAAAAGAAAATATAAAAAGAAAGAGGTGAGACAGAATGAAAGAAACAGAATGTAAAAAAAAAAAAAAAGCTCATCACCATTTTACGCCTTTACTTCTGGCATCCGTTTAATGAATCGAATAGTACATCACTTATTTGGATTGCTTTCGTGTGATAAGAACCATGATTTTATTTTAGAGAAAACCCGATTCATTCGTTACGCTCTGATCTACATCATTATATACAAGTCAATAAGACTAGGTTCGTCATATTTCTTTGACCTTCATCCGTATTTTATGCAGCCATCAATCAGTTATTATCATTCCAAAATAACAATCATTTGGCACCTCGCCTTCTTAGTCGCAGCAACTTATAAACCCAGTTACCAGGCTAGAAATTCGCACAGGAAAAAGAAAATAATAAAAACTAGAAAGTGATTGTATGTATCACACCCTAAGGGTATTTCAGTTGCCTTTGGTAAAGCCACAACTAGATTTTTACGTTGATCATTTTGTTATTATTTTTGACGGCTGATAATTTATTTGCAGCTGTTTGAAACCCATTATTAGGAGCAACCGGCAGTGAAGTGATTGAGAATAGATTTTTGGCTCACATTTTGCTACAGCTGCTTCGGCAATCTATCTTTCAAAACCATATTCTCCCGAAACACGGCGTTAGCCTCCTCGGCAGGTGATACCTGGTTCGGCTTGGAATCACGTGTTCCGCTATCTCGTGCTGACAAATGCGCTCCTTTGACCGCTCACGTGACCTTCGGCCTTACTAATTGAAGACGCTGTGGCATGTACAGATTCTTGCCGGAAAACAGGCAACACCTGCTGGATAGGGGGATTCATAATGAAGTGTGTTCTTGCGACTTTCCCAACGGTTAAGAGTTCACGGAAGTCACGACAGTCTTGGGAGATATGAGAAGGTAATCGGGGCACTACATATATGAGAACATTAATGATTCCTGTAATTGTTAATATAAAAAAAATCTGCCAGCTGCTGAAAAAGGTGACCTCCGTCATGGGAATTCAATGTTAAGGTCGTGAAGCAACGAAAAAGGTGGATGTAAAGTGGAGCAGAATCAGGACATCTCTTTATAGAGCAACCGAATTAATTTTATATTGAGAAGAAAAAGTTAGAACCCAAGTGATATACATTTGTATAAAGATTGAGAACGCATAACCCATGTATGTGAGGAGGCGTAGCTACAAGTACTGAGTGCCGGCTCAATATTATGAGCCGGTTTTTTCGTCCGAGCGCCAATATGAAACATAAATTTGCCGAACCCACACCCTTCTGCTACGGAACCGAATGTTTTCTCATTTAAGCTTCACCGACTAGTGCTACTTTCCCTCTCGACACATGTTTTACTTCTGTTGTACGCCACAAATCGTGGATTGCAACATTATCGGAATCAGTAGCGTTAACTCCCAACCATCAATTTAGGGGTAAAACAAAGGAAAAAATTATATAGCGATCATTTCGGCTTTCCTGGGATTTCATGAAAGTATAAAAGATAAAGATGAACATAGAAAAGACAAAAACAATGGTATTTGGCGCACAAGAGATCAGGAAAGAGATCATTCTGGAAGGCAAAGAACTTGAAAATGTGGAAAAGTTCACTTGTCTCGAAAGCTGTATAACATATGACTTAAACAGCAAAAAGGAAATGTCAATTGGAATTGCAAAGGCCATAACACATCATGCATAAAATTTGGAAGAACAGAGCTATTAGTCGCAAAAATAAGTTAAGCATTCTCGAGGCATGCATCTTCAGCAGTATGCTATATGGATGCGAGACTTGTATATTGACAAATTAATCAGAGAGAAGGATATTTGCTTTTGAAAGAAAGTCCTATCGTAAAATTTTACGAATCGGATGGACCCAGAGGGTAAGAAATGAAGAAGTGTACAGAAGAATGCAACTGAAAGAGACCCTGTTCCAAAGAATCATACAGAGAAAACTAAGACTTTTTGCACACATCTGCAGAATGAAAAATTACAGAAGGACACAGACATTGGTGTTTGGCTTAATGAACGGAAGAAATGCAAGAGAACGCCCTCCCGTGTATGGGCTGATGATATTAAAGACTGGTGGAACTCTTCAAGAACTGAGTCACTTTGCAATGAACAGACTTCAATGGGACAATACACTTAAAATGGCAACAAACACCTACGGGAATTGTACCCATGGTTGATGATGATGATGATAAAAGATAAATAAAAATATTATGATATTTTTTGACAGTTGTAATCACTGAGAAAAAATCAGGATGCCATGTAGCAATGGCGACGGAACATTTTCTTAAATTGTGTACATACCTATCCCCCCTACATTTTTTGCCCTCATGCTAGGTTTTGCATTTTTGCTACCTTCGCCCATGTGTGTGATATATTTTATTATTTTTATTAATTTCTAATCTTTCAGCGCACGATATAAAAAGATTGAAAGATTGAAGAGCAAATAAAAAAAATTGGAACTTAACGGTGGAACATCAGTCTGAAATAAGTCACCATAGTTAAAAAAAAAGCAAAGAGAAAGTTCAAAAGTAATAAAAATATAGTAAAAGTTTTATTTCGAGAACTAGAGGGAGAGTGTAAGAAAATTGCACTTTTTTTTTTTTTTTATTGGAGGTTGAAAGACCACCGAGAGCAACTTAATGGGTTATAAGCAATCCTCCGTCCTTGCTTTAGGGTCACTGGTTCAACGGAAGGGAGGCAGCCAGCCCCGCAACATCCATGCCACATCGGGATTCGAACCCGGACCCACCTCGGAAAAATGATCGGAAGCCACCGCTTAGACACTTGCGCCACCATGGCGGCGAATATTGTTTTGCAAATATTATTGATCGGAAACTTTTTAAGTACATTTACTCTTTAAGCGACTGATGTATTATGCTTGAACTAAGCGGTGCTTAAAGCTTTTGCTCCCTCCAAAAAGAAATGCTCACATAACGACGGTGTTTTACGAAAGTTACGGTGAAAAAATTTATCTTTACCCCCTCTCATCTCAGCAGCAGCGAAAATAAACATATCATAAGTGATAAGCTCTCCCTTCTAGTCTATATTTCCTGTTCCGTGACTTAAAACGTGATAGGAAAGAGCTAGTCTGCCTGAAACGAACATCATGCAACTGGGTAAAAAAATATACTTAAATGTCTTCTCGCTCCTTCCTTAAATTCATCTCCATCTCCATAGCCATTTATCAGTTAATTTGTCAGAAGGGATTGGTGTCAATCATACGCCTGAATAACCAGTCTGAATAACAAATCTAAGGGCGAAAGCAAATTTTTTTCAATGCTCTAGTTTTAAAGGTAACTCGTACGAGCTGCTTTCGGACCACTAAACCTGAATGAATTCATTCCAGTAGCTTTCGGACCACTAAACCTGAAGGAATTCATTCCAGTAGCTTTCGGACCACTAAACCTGAAGGAATTCATTCCAGTAGCTTTCGGACCACTAAACCTGAAGGAATTCATTCCAGTAGCTTTCGGACCACTAAACCTGAAGGAATTCATTCCAGTAGCTTTCGGACCATTAACCTGAAGGAATTCATTCCAGTAGCTTTTGGACCACTAAACCTGAATGAATTCATTCCAGTAGCTTTCGGGCCATTAAACCTGAAGGAATTCATTCCAGTAGCTTTCGGACCACTAAACCTGAAGGAATTCATTCCAGTAGCTTTCAGACCACTAAACCTGAAGGAATTCATTCCAGTAGCTTTCGGACCACTAAACGTGAATTAATTCATTCCAGTAGCTTTCGACCCACTTCTTTCAAGGGAAGCCTTTCAACTGTGACACTCCAAAATTGAAGAAACGTGGCCAGGAGATAGTAGTAAGGGCAAAAACCAATGGGTGTATTTCCGTTTTGACCCAAATGAACTGACAAAGGTGAACGAGTGTTTTAACTGACAAGGAAAGCCTTTGAACTGTCACCTCTCCAAAATTGAAGAAACGTGGCCAGGAGATAGTACTAAGGGCAAAAACCAATGGGTGTATTTCCGTTTTGACCCAAATGAACTTACAAAGGTGAACGAGTGTTTTAACTGACAAGGGAAGCCTTTGAACTGTCACTCTCCAAAATTGAATAAACGTGGCCAGGAGATAGTACTAAGGGCAAAAACCATTGGGTGTATTTCCGTTTTGACCCAAATGAACTGACAAAGGTGAACGAGTGTTTTAACTGACAAGGGAAGCCTTTGAACTGTCACTCTCCAAAATTGAAGAAACGTGGCCAGGAGATAGTACTAAGGGCAAAAAGCAATGGGTGTATTTCCGTTTTGACCCAAATGAACTGACAAAGGTGAACGAGTGTTTTAACTGACAAGGGAAGCCTTTGAACTGTCATTGTCCAAAATTGAAGAAACGTGGCCAGGAGATAGTACTAAGGGCAAAAACCAATGGGTGTATTTCCGTTTTGGCCCAAATGAACTGACAAAGGTGAACGAGTGTTTTAACTGACAAGGGAAGCCTTTGAACTGTCACTCTCCAAAATTGAATAAACGTGGCCAGGAGATAGTACTAAGGGCAAAAACCAATGGGTGTATTTCCGTTTTGGCCCAAATGAACTGACAAAGGTGAACGAGTGTTTTAACTGACAAGGGAAGCCTTTGAACTGTCACTCTCCAAAATTGAATAAACGTGGCCAGGAGATAGTACTAAGGGCAAAAACCAATGGGTGTATTTCCGTTTTGGCCCAAATGAACTGACAAAGGTGAACGAGTGGTCTGAAAATGGCCTTAGAGCACAAGTGGAGAAAATCATCGAACGTATCAGAAAAATTCAACATGTTCTTATATCCGTGGATAAAAATTGGATACTGTGAAAATGATGACGCTTCTTTTCTGATGAACAACGTATTTGCTTTACAGATATCAGTGACAATTTTCAGTACTGTGATAACTTTGGGATCTTGCGTTGTTCTCATTGTTCTAAATTACTTTGCTTCCGTCATGTGTTGAATGCCACAGATGTTCATACAAACCTGTAATAAAGGTTTTTGTTGTTTTTTTAAGCTTTCCAACCGTAGATTGAAAAAGCGTATATGCTCCAGCTTTTTCCGTCTGTCTGTCCGTCAGCACAATAACTCACGTAAAAATTATGAAATGTTAGTATTTGGTAGGGGCCACAATGGAAAGAACCTTATTGAAAATGGACAAAATGGGGCAATGGTCAGAACATAGGAGCGGGATCCATTTCATTCCCTTATGCATCATAACTTGGGTAAAAGTGGTTCGATTTAGATGAAATTTTAGTATGTGGTAGGGACCACCTGGGGACGAACCCTATTGAAAATGGAAGAAATATGGTCAAAGGTCAAGACATAGCAGCTGGATCCATTCCATTGCCCTTATGCATCATAACTTACGTAAAAAAGCTTCGATTGCGACAAAACTTTATCATGTTGTTCCGGAAGTATACTGAACCGGTTATGTTCAATAACATCAAAATAGGGTCAAAGGTCAGGTCACAGGAGCGACATTTATTCCACAGCTATTATCCTCATAACTTGAATAAAAATGCTTCTATTGAGACAAAACTTTAGTATGTCGTTCCAAAAACATACGGAACTGGTTCTGTTAAATATCATCGGAATGGGGTTAAAGGTCAGGGCACAGGAGCGAGATTTATTTCACAGCCATTACCCTCATAACTTGAGTAATAACTTGAGTAATGATTCCTGGTACGTTGGAAAGCGTATCATAATCAATGCATTGAGTGACTTTACTAACTTGTTGTATGACATGAGCTTATTTTGAATCATTGGGACCATAGCTAATATTTGGGGATACATATCACGCACCACAACACATGTTGGATGATTTTCTCCACTTGTGCTCTAAGGCCATTTTCAGACCACTCGTTCACCTTTGTCCGTTCATTTGGGCCAAAACGGAAATACACCCATTGGTTTTTGCCATTAGTACTATCTCCTGGCCACATTTCTTCAATTTTGGAGAGTGACAGTTAAAAGGCTCTTCTTGTTAGACTGGGAATATATTCGTTGCAGTTGAGTTCAGTCCATTTTGTTGACTCCAATTAATTCGTTCCAGCCTGTTAAAGGGTTAATCTGCCCTGAAACTTGCAGTTCTCAAATAGTGGATGTAGAAGGAGAGGGGAGGGGATGCCGGATTCGTCTTTTTTCTTCTTCAAGAACAGCATTTAATGATGTCGCCTCTTTTCTTTGAACTAGTTTGCTGAGAATAATAGTGTTTCACATAAATTTCGTAATACAGTACAGTGTTTTTTCCGTTGCACCCACATTGTTTCCGTTTATAATTTAAGTTACCATTTGTCCTGCCTTGTTGGGTCGCTGGTCCCCCCGGGCCCCGGGAGCCTGTCCCCTTTTTCACTTTCAGGTTAGGGTCCTTGTGCAGAATCATGCAGCGAATGCCCCGATGTTCCGTCGAAAAACTGTGTAGTTATATCAGGCATACCTAGGCGTAATGCAGCGAATTTCATTAACACACGGTATTTTATTACACGCTATACGATAGCTTATCATGAAAGTAAAAATACAGAATGCAGCATATAATGTTGTCTACACACAATAATATTCTGATTCACACTGAAGGAAGGATCGCCTGCTCGTTTTCTGTTGTTCAAGACGTCGATCATCTCGAAAAGAACAAATTTCTGTGCACGTTCATTATCATTTGACAATAAAGAAAGAAACGCCACTGTACCGTTTTTCCTCCATTGTGTTTCATAAATAGGTTTTGATGCGGTTTACTTTTGAGAAATAACATACAGACTCGGTCACAGACACAGGGACGAACTGTAACACACACACACACACACACATACACACACACAAAAAAATAGTGAAACAAATTCAGAAGGAAGGCCCTTAAACTTTTCAAAAGCAATTTAATATTTGATTTGTTGCTTTCATCAATAAGTATTTTTTATTTGGCGGAATTTTAAATAACAGATAAAAGTTACGTGGAAGTCAGATGCTAAGAATTTGAAGTTTCCCTTTAAATTCTATTGTCATTCAGTACGGTTCCAGTGTGAATCATATGAACCAGTCATGCTCAATACATGTAATTTGTATGCCACTCTTGTTCTTGTTAATATTATGGCGTGTGAGTGGAGGATATCTTTTGCGCTGTTTTTTGTTTCTTTCCGGGTATAATGACCACCGTGATCATAAAGACCGTAGTCGTAAATCCCTGATTTACAGACGCCGTGGGGGCGGATGGTGGGGGGGGGGGGGGCGCACCGCCCATGCTTCGCCAGGAGCTCGAACCCATCTCGAGTGACTAGTAAGAAGCTAGTGCCTGTGACCACTCAGACTCCGGAGCATCCTTTTGCGTTACAGATAACGAAATGCACTTCTCCCCTCATACAACACTTGTCACACTTTTTTTTTAGGGGTGGCGGAAGGTTGTTTAGCGGGAAACTCTAAGGGTTATAAGCAATCGTTCGTTCCTAATTTTTTTTTTTTTTTTTTTTTTTTTTTAGGTGCGGTGTTCAAAGACAATAAGTTTGATGAAGAGTTTTATTGTTCGTTACATAAACTTTTTTATCAAATTTATATTTTGTATAACGTAACCTTTTTACGTATGCGAGATTGATGTTACGCTACGTCTAAAACCATGACTAAGGAAATGTTGAACTAAATGAGAGTACGATGCAATAGTTGGACGGGAAAGCTCAAGTTAAGGTTTTGCGGTCAGACGAAACATATATAGAAGTGAAACTTACGATAAACTTTTATTGGTCCAGCAATATTTGATGAAATCCAACATATAGCACGGCGAGTTTTACTCTTCACATACAATGCCTTAATTATCTGTCGTATAATCTATCTTAACAACGATCGACCCCCCCCCATACACACACACTAAGCAACTGCTGTATCGCTCATTTTATCTAACGTTCTGATCACATTAATACGTCACTCTCTCTGACCTCAAAAGTGTTGCCAACCTCATTCTTGTGAGACAGAAGATATCGATCACGTTAAGTTTGGAAAGTGCAAAAGAGAACAAACGCAAATTTACATAGGAAAACGAACTAAAAATGAAAGTTAAATTAGAATATACGTCACAATTGTTATAAGTTTGATGAATAGTTTTACCGTTCATTTTGAACTTTTGGACATTTAGTTTTATCGTTCGTTCTTAACTTTTGAACATTTAGTTTTATCGTTCGTTACATAAACTTTTTTTATCAAATTTATATATTGTTATAAGTTTGATGAACAGTTTTATCGTTCGTTACATAAACTTTTCTTATCAAATTTATATATTGTTATAAGTTTGATGAACAGTTTTATCGTTCGTTACATAAACGTTTCTTATCAAATTTATATATTGTTATAAGTTTGATGAACAGTTTTATCGCTCGTTCTTAACTTTTGGACACTTAGTTTTATCGTTCGTTATATCGTTATCGTTCATCAATAGTTTCATAGTTTTTTCGTTCGTTATATCGTTATCGTTCATCAATAGTTTCATAGTTTTATCGTTCGTTCTTAACTTTTAGACACTTAGTTTTATCGTTCGTTATATCGTTATCGTTCATCAATAGTTTCATAGTTTTGTTCGTTCGTTATATCGTTATCGTTCATCAATAGTTTCATAGTTTTATCGTTCGTTATAGTTTTATCATATACAGGTGCCGGGAGTTGCTTTTCTTAGTTTTATCGTTCGTTATATCGTTATCGTTCATCAATAGTTTCATAGTTTTGTTCGTTCGTTATATCGTTATCGTTCATCAATAGTTTCATAGTTTTATCGTTCGTTATAGTTTTATCATATACAGGTGCCGGGAGTTGCTTTTCTTAGTTTTATCGTTCGTTATATCGTTATCGTTCATCAATAGTTTCATAGTTTTGTTCGTTCGTTATATCGTTATCGTTCATCAATAGTTTCATAGTTTTATCGTTCGTTATAGTTTTATCATATACAGGTGCCGGGAGTTGCTTTTCTTAGTTTTATCGTTCGTTATATCGTTATCGTTCATCAATAGTTTCGTAGTTTTGTTCGTTCGTTATATCGTTATCGTTCATCAATAGTTTCATAGTTTTATCGTTCGTTCTTAACTTTTTAGACACTTAGTTTTATCGTTCGTTATATCGTTATCGTTCATCAATAGTTTCATAGTTTTGTTCGTTCGTTATATCGTTATCGTTCATCAATAGTTTCATAGTTTTATCGTTCGTTATAGTTTTATCATATACAGGTGCCGGGAGCTGCTTTTCTTAGTTTTATCGTTCCTTATAGTTTTATCATATACAGGTGCCGGGAGCTCTTTTTCTTAGTTTTATCGTTCCTTAAAGTTTTATCGTTCGTTATATAAAGTTCAGTTTTATCTTTCGTTATATAAACAGTTTTATCAAACTTATATATTGTCTTAAGTTTGATGAAAAAACTGAACTTTATATAACGAACGAGAAAACTGTAAGAAACGATAGTTTTATCATTCGCTCATAAACTGTTTTTTAGATGCGGCTAAAGGCTGTTTGACGAAGCACTCTAAACGCTATAACCAAACGTTCGTTCCCAATTTAGGGCCACTGGCTCAAGGTAAGAGAAAAAAACAGTGCTGTAAGACAAGCACATCACATGTACCTCGCTTGGGACTCGAACCCAGGTACACCCAGGCACGCAGTGTGAAGCTTCCCCTCCGTAGGAGTCCACTTGTCACTCTACTTACATGCATGTTTAACTTTTCTGTGTTGCTTTTTCCCGTAACAGTCGGATCGCGCGTACTGTTCGATCCGGCAGTTCAGCCTCACTCAACCTTGAAATACCAACATTCTGTTAAGGTAGGAGTATGCTTTCATATAAATCAGTGTTCTTTTTACATGATCATCTAAAAACATTCCTTTGCCCTGCCTTTCTTCCCAACTAACTACTGCCTTAGCGCCGCTAAGCCTAGAGAAAAAGTGCTTTAACGGCGCTGAGGCTGTTCTACACCACTGCGCGAAAGGAGGGAAAGAGAAGGCAGGGAAAACATACGTACATACATATCGTTAAGCTGTTCTCTGAGATTCAGGGGTTAGCTCCTCAAAGAAAGATCATGTGCTAAGTGTACATTTAACTGATAGAACTAGAATTTACTTACTGGTGGTGCATCAAATGTCTCCATTTGCAACGATCTCGGCACACCACTCGAGCTTCATAAACATCCAGCACACGCTGCACACAAGACCTTTTGTACTTCACACTCATAATCTCTTTTTCAAGGAAGCATTCCTGAATCTGATTCTCCCATTATTTCCTTGGCGTTCCTTTACCTTTCTTTCCTGCCACTTGGGCTGAAAAAGTTCTCTTAGTCATGGACCTCATCACTCATTCTTTCAATATGGCCAAACCACCTAAGAATATTATAGTCTCCGCCTTGCTAACAACATTTTGCCACACATTACACATCTCCAAAACATCTTCATTCCTCACACAATCAGAGTGTGCCTTACCACAAACCCCCTTAAGTCACGCATCTCGCCAGCACACAAACAACTCCTGTGTCTTTTCTGCAGTATCCAGTTTTCACTGCCGTACATCAGAGTAGGAACAATTACACTTTCATACACAGCCATTCAGGACTTCCTTGAGAAAACAAACATTCTCGGTGTTATTTTCTTAATAATAAAAAAATAACTGATTCAAACCGACGACCGGCAAGAGTTCAATAAGCGCAATAAAGCACGGTAATTGCACCGAAGAGCCAAAAAGTTGTGACCGCCAGCTTTATATTATTTTGGTTCTCCACGTGCCGCCAAAACAGCACTTGGCCAGAAAGTCACGGACGCTACAAAATTTCTAAAAGTGTCTTATGGTATCTTGTAACAAGAGATGTAACGTGCCTGAGCCGCAGGACGCACATGAGATAAAGGCACATTGCAGTGAGAGCACATGTCTGCGTAGCACAGTTGGGAGAGCGACTTATTCCGGAGTGAGGGGACCCGGCTCCGATGCCCGGCGTGGACAAGCCTGTGTTTTCACACACGTTACCAGTAGATCCTTTACAAGTAGATCCAACACGTTACAGGTAGATCCTTTACAAGTAGATCCAACACGTTACAAGTAGATCCTTTACAAGTAGATCCAACACGTTACAAGTAGATCCTTTACAAGTAGATCCAACACGTTACAAGTAGATCCTTTACAAGTATATCCAACACGTTACAATTAGATCCTTTACAAGTAGATATAACACGTTACAAGTAGATCCAACACGTTACAAGTAGATTTTTTACAAGTAGATCCAACATGTTGCAAGTAGATCCTTTACAAGTAGATCCAACACGTTACAAGTAGATTTTTTACAAGTAGATCCTTTACAAGTAGATCCAACACGTTACAAGTAGATTTTTTACAAGTAGATCCTTTACAAGTAGATCCAACACGTTACAAGTAGATTTTTTACAAGTAGATCCTTTACAAGTAGATCCAACACGTGACAAGTAGATCCTTTACAAGTAGATCCAACACAAACCACAGATGCTCGATTTTATTGATGCCTGGGGAATCTGGAGGCAGGGAAATACCTGGAAGTCTTCCTCGTGTTTCGTGAGCCATTCCCGAACGATCCCGGGCATTGTGGCATTGCTGATAGGAGGTATTTAGGGGAATACCGTCGCTATGAAAGGATACACCTGGTCTGCAATGACGATTAGGTAGGTAGTAGACGTAATAGTTTCCTGCACATGAATGGCTGGATCCAGGGCTTCCTAGCAGAACAATGTTCAAAGAATTGCAATTCCTTCGGCGGCATGCTTTCGTCCTACGGTGCATCCTGGGGACAACACGTCCCCAGGTAAACGACGCATGCGTACGCGGCAGTCCACATGGTGCAACAGGAAACGAGATTCATCGGACCAGATGAGCTTCTTTCAATCATTCAAGCTCCAGTTTCAATGCTCGCGTGCCCATTGTAGGCGCTTTCGAAGGTGAGCCCAGGTTAGCATGGGCACTCGGAACGGCATGCGGCTACGCAGCTCTATTTTCATCAGGTTTCGATGTACTGCGCGCGGTGACACATTACATCCACCACTAGCATTCAAATTACGGGAACGTTACGTCGCAATATCCCTTCTGTTGGCTCGTATTATATAGGATAACCTTCGCTCATCTCTAGTATCGATAAGCCGTGGTTGGCACACGCCGTAATGGGCTGCGGACCAACCATGGCTCATCGAAGAGGTATATAAACATTATTTTGGAGGAAAAGAGAGTTCTTCTGGCTTGGTCCGCATTAAAGATCGAAAACTGAGGTCAAAGTTGAACGTACAAATTCTGAGATGGCGTGCTTTTACGATGACCAGCTGCATAAACAAAGCATTGCTTTTTCCACGTTTAGAAACCAAGTAATTTACTTTACACATAGCAATCGAAAAATTGTTATCCGGCCACTGCTTGGATCGTACCATAAAACTCTCGATATCTAGCCGAGTGCGGGGGCAGACGTATTTAAAGGATTTTGACCAGTTGCATAGCTGGGATATTTCTTTTTCTATTCAATTCAGTTTATTTAGCAGTTATATTAAAACTAAAATATCCAAAGTAATGTAACAGCAGTGTAGATAATTGTAACAGCAAGGGAGATCTAGGAAAATGTCACAAAATTCCCGTGAAGCCCTGATCTCCCTGATGTACAAGTATAGGCAAGTCAGAGTTACATCTCAAAGCATGCAGCAGAACTTTTAAAGATAGTAGAAGAAGTTAGTGTTAGTAAAGTTGTTCCCTCTCCCACTTTTTCCCACCCTTCTCCCAAACTTTCCCACTAATTCGCCTTCTAATACCCACTTTCTTATTTTATCCTATTTTTTGTCACTTATTTTCCCCTCATATTTTTGTTTTTTTTTGGTTTTTGCATTTTCCATTTCATTTTCCTTATTCCCTTTTCCCCTTCTTTTTTTATATTCTTGGTAGTCCCAGAATGAAAAGCTTCAGTTTTTTTAAATAGATTTGAAATCATTTATTACTGTAAGATTACGCGGTAAAGAATTCTAAAATTGAGGCCCAGTATAGTTTATAGACTGTTTAACATACTGAATCCTTGGAAAAATTGGTCTGATGGATATGTAGTGAAATTTTAAATAATGTATGATCTATATCATTTTTTATTCTCCTGCACATGACTTTTCCCAAATTATAATTATATAATTGTTTCAGTGTTAATATGCTATATTTATTTGGATCAACGCGTATATATAGAGGTAAGTTCATTAGTGAAAAGTGATTCATATCAGAGTTATGTTTTGATTCCAAGATTCTAATATATTTATCTTGTAATATCTGAAGTTTCCTAAAGTTAGTTAGTTGTTTGCCCCCAAGATAGAATGCAATAATTTAAATGTGATTGTACCAGATAATAATATAGAAGCTTTAGTGTTGAAACTGAAAAGTTAGTAAGAGCACGACTGAAGGTGAGTTAGATAATCTCCTTTAATTTTTATCCCTTTGTTTTCCCAGTTCAGGGATTGAAAGACATTTTCCAATGTGTCATTAAAGAGCTTCGGAGATAATGGTGTCACCTTGTCGCACTCCCTTTCCAATTTTTATGTGTGTTGTATTTTCAAACAGCCGAATCTTTGCCCCTGCATTTTCATAGATGTTATTAATAATATTAATGTATGCATCTTCAATACCGCAGGATTTCAGAGCCATTGTAACTGCTGATGGTTTCACCGAATCAAAGGCAATGCTTAAAGATACTTTATTCATTTAAGAAGTTGAAACCAGTTACTATTTCCATTGCGCCAGCAGAAAATTGCAAAGTATATGATATTCTCATCCTAAGGAGTGGAAGAGAATCCGTGTTGTTAAAAGCTAACAAGATCACAGAGACCCCATTCGCTGACAAAATGAAAAGCACGGAAGCCGGATTTATTATTCCGGGCGCGATTATTAAATTCCATTGTTAAGATTAAAGAAAAAGACAAAGAGAAGGTTCTTCTTTGAGAAAATAAGTTACTTTCTCAGATATGTTTATAAACCGAGGAACTAACGGCGTCCTACCGTAGAGGAAATAAACCAACTCATGTATGAGGCTTGCGCCCCTAGAGGCGAAATCGTGCACTACTTTGTGAAGAAAATACACTGGCGGAAAGTGAAAAAAGAACACCAAGAAGGAGACGTCTGATACCAACGAAATTTACATAGCATAATAACGGAATACAGAGGATAACGTGATGAAAACATTATGGCAAAATACAGCTGTATTTGCTTGTAAACTGAAAAATAACATTTCCATGTAACATGGTTAGTACGAGGTTGAACCGCCATGAACTGTGTCACACTGTGCAATTCTGGTATGGAGTCTGTAGTACAGATGTTGGATGTAAGTTTGGGGTATTGAGTTCCAAGCATCCTCAACCTGGACGCGTAAATCGGGGATGGTCGTGGCTGGCTCTGGAGACTGGATAAGTCGTTGTCCCATAAAATCCCACACGTGCTCAATGGGGGACAAATCCGGTGAGCGTGCAGGCCTTGGAAGTTGTCTTACACCCTGAAGTGCGTGTTGCGTTGCACGTGCCGTGTGTGGGCGTGCGTTATCTTGCTGGAAAACACCACGATAGACCGGTCTTACAAATGGCAAAACAACGGGCTGAATGATGTTGATGTATTAGGTGCTGTTTAACATACCCGGTACAAACACTAGTTGTGCACGGGAGTGATGGCTGATCGCTCCCCACACCAGGAGACTAGGTGTAGGCCCTGTGTGTCGCTGGAGGATGCAAGAAGGGTGGAGACGCTCTCCTGTGCGTCTGCGAACACGTATACGGCCATCGGAGGCTCCCAGGCAGAATCTGCTTTCATCGTTGAACACGACAGAAAGCCATTGCGTTCTCCAGTGCAGACGTTGGCGACACCACTGCAGCCGTTCCTGACGGTGGGCTGGAGTCAGAGGTACACATGCCAGAGGCACACGTGCACGTAGTCCTACATCCAGTAGACGGTTGCGGATTTTTCGCACAGTCACCTAAGGTGCAACGGCAGCTCGGATTTGCGTTGCAGTGGATGTTCTGCTTGGCAACGCCACTCTTCTTATGCGTCGATCGGTCCGCTGATCAGTCCGTCTGTGACTCCCGGTTCCACGTCTTCTCGTGTGGGAATGTTCCTCGGACCATCTACGCCACCATCTTACCACCACCGATACTTCCCGTCCAATTCGCTCCGCAATACGACGATACGACCACCCGGACTCGCGGAGTCCGACTAGACGACCTCGCTCAAAGTCCGATAACTGCTGAAATCGTACACGTCTTCCATAGTCCATGCATTGCAGTTTCTTCAGGGTCTTCGCACGTGTCCGTACGCCGACGACTGATTACAATCACTTCGCCGTGCTCCTTAAATACCTCCGACGATAATTTGCATATTATGCCGTGCTGTGGCGTAAGCGCTCACCGGTTGGTCCCGAAATTAACATCACACCTACGCAAACTCGACCCCATTAACATATATAAATTTCAAGATCGTCCGCCAATTCCTTCTTTGTGTTCTTTTTTCACTTTCCGCCTGTGTAAACACAAAGAATTTTAAGTCCAATAGTATCTGACCGAAAAATATTTTTTTCAGTCGGGTTACTAGTTCCACAGATGTTGCTGTAAACGGAAACGTGAACTTGCGGCTTCTAGTGGTACACTTGTGCGTTAAAAAAATTGAAATTATATGAGTAACGCTTCGCATTAGAAACGCTCTCCAACAAAGAAAGGATTTTCTAAATTGAACACTTACAAGCAGAGATATCGACAAAAATAAGATATATATCTACGCCCCCTGGTGAAAAAACTATACACTATTTTAAGCAGGAGGTATTCTCAAAAAGTTTTCCGAGGTAAGCGGTATCGGTTAACGGAAGAATTTTCTAAATCGAGTTTTCAGGAGCTCAGATTTCGCTGCAAATACATCAAAGCCGAATAAAATTCTTACGCTCCCTAGGGTCAAATCATTCTTTACCCCCCCCCCAAAAAAAAAACGGAAATTACATGCAAAACGTTTCTCCTCAAAAGCTGTATCTGATGCAAGAAAAGTTTTTTAAATCAGACTTTTAGAACCAGAGATATCAGGGAAAATGCATTTTACACTTACCATCAGCGGAAAATCTATGCATTACTCGGAAAAAGATACTGAATACCTAAGATAGTGTTCAATATAAATGACATCGAAAGGGAAAAAATATTTCAAACGGATATTAAGAGGCAAATATTACGAATAAAATATATTTTTGAATTTGATATCGACTGTTCTAAAACCTTCTAGCGGCAAGATTATGCATCGAAAAGAAAACCGGAATGCAGAATCATCATTCTCACATTTCAAGCCATAGGCGCAACCACTGGGGGGGGGTCCAGGCACCTTCAGATTTTCAGAGTCGGTGATCTTCCAATGTAAACGACCCCCCCCAAGTTTTTCGCGAATATGATGATATAATGCACACTTTTTGATGTGAACCAACTAAATTTAATAATAAAAAATTGTAATTTTTCGTAGAATGCAAACACGTTTATAATGTGCACTTAATAAAACAGCGATATCGATTCCTAATAAGCAAAGTCAGTTCTACAACTTTGTAATTTACATATCTACCCCATCTATTATAGTTTTACAGTTGTGTTCGCTAAGTTCCACAATTCTCCAACAGAGGCGCTTATGTCGTGCCCATTAGATCTCGCCTCAGCAACTGCTTTGCTCTTGCGTGTGTATGTAGAGAGAGGAGGTCCCAAAGTCTATCTTATACAGTATGCATGGGCATGTTGCCAGAAGAACGGATCACCGATGGACAACCGAAATTTTAGACTGGATTCCGAGGTACAGGAAAAGACCCAGAAGAAGGCCCCATGGGAGATGGATGGATGAAATTCGAAAGCATGCCGGAGTGATAATAAATAAATACACAGTTGAGTTGGATTAGGAACATCAAAAGAAGTCATCGCTCTTTCCACGTTTGTAAGTGAGTCACGGAAAAATTATCATCAGTCGCCACCGGGAATCGAACCCAGTCTTCTAGTTACGCGCCGGACATGCTTCCATTGCACCACAGCGGCCTCGAATTTCTCCAGACTCACATACGACAAACTGACAAACCACCTGGCAGGTTGCTTCTTTGGAGTCCCGCAAAATGCTGGGGATTCACCACAGATGAACAGCAGCAACTGAACAAATAACTAGAAAGCGAATGAATAATAAATATACAGTTGACGTGGACCGGGAACATCAAAGAGAAGTCATCGCTCTTTCCACGTTTATAAGTGACTCACGGACAAAATTATCATCCACCGCCACCGGGAATCGAACCCAGGATCTTCCAGTTATGCGCCGGACATGCTTCCACTGCACCATAGTGGCCTCGAAGCCGGAGTGACATGGAGGAGGCAGGCGCAAAACAAACAATTGTAGAAGAAACTTGGGGAGACCTTCATCCAGCAGTGAATCGATAATGGTTGACAATAATGATGATGATGATGATGATATAATATTGTATATACAACTGGGAAAACAAAGGGATAAAGATTAATGGAGATTATCTAATCCACCTTCGTTTTGCTGATGACGTAGTCATTTTTGCAACTACCCCATCAGAGCTGCAGAGTATGATCCAGGAACTTGCTGACAAGAGTAAAGAAGTGAGATTAAAAATGAACTTTCAGAAGGCAAAAGTGATGTTCAATGCTTTTACAAGAAATGAAGATTTATCGATTGATGGAGAAAAGCTGGAGATAACAGACACGTACGTTTATCTTAGACAGCAGATATCAAGTGAGGGTCACATTGATGAAGAAATTAATCGGCGTACAAAACTTGCCTGGAGAGCTTTTGGAAGAAACAGCATAATTTTCAAGAGCAATATGCCATTATGTCTTCAAAGAAAAGTGTTTGATCAATGCATCTTTCCAGTGCTTACGTATGGTGCAGAGACGTGAACCTTAACTAAAAGAGACATACAAAGGCTGCAGACAAGTCAAAGCAGCATGGAGAGGTGCATGCTTGGTGTAACCAGGAGAGATAAGAAGAGGAACTTGTGGAGCCGAAAAATGACAAGAGTGGAAGACATCATGATCAGAGTTAAATCCCTGAAATGGCAATGAGTTGGAAATACTGCCAGAAGGACAGACCATCGATGGAGAGCCGAAATTTTAGATTGGATTCCAAGGGACAGGAAAAGACCCAGAAGAAGACCGCATGGGAGATGGGTGGATGCAATTCGAAAGTATGCGGGAGTAACATGGAGGAGACTGGCACAAGACAGACCGTCTTGAAGGAAACTTGGGGTGACCTTCGTCCAGCAGTGAATTGATAATGGTTGCCAATGATGATGATATATGTATACATGCAATGTCTGATCGGACCTCCACAGATTTTGCAGCATGGTTACTCTACTGTTTCAAGCTTCCCAATGCAAAACGAATTTTTCAAATCGGACTAATAGTTGCAGAATGACGGATGGACAAAGTGATCTTTTTTTTACAAAAGAGATATTAAAAATGTGCTGTGATGGAAATTGAACGAGAGCATGCGGCCTAATAGTATGCCAACTAGAACAACAACAACAAAAAAATGTACTTTGCTCATCGATTTCGAAAGAAATTGGTACGTTCATTCCACGGGACAAAATGTAGGACATGATTTCAGCCGTGTTGTGCTTCCTTTTTTTCCACAATGGCGACCCTTTACTCAGTTTTAAAATATTACTGCAACTTTTGTTTTTGAAACAAAGTGGTCATTCACAAGAACAGAACGATGGAAAAAGAGATTAGCGGAAAATAGTGCTTAATGGAGTCATTTTACTTTTCAAACAAACGATGCCAATTCAGGGCTTATTCGCCGTTCGGAAGCGGGTTTATTGGAAAATGATAAGGAATGAAGGTGTGTTCATTTTCCTCATAATGGTTTTATTGGCAAACTGAACAAGATCAAGCCTCATTTGCTTCAAACAACAGTTTTATCGAGAAGTATCACATAATGGAGTTCATTTATTTCTCAAACTGCAGGTCTCATTGTGAACTAATATTAAATGGGCAATCTCTTCACAAATGCATTATTATGTTCTACTAATAATAATATGGGGTAATTAATTCGCTGCACAAATAAAATCAGAACAAGCTTTCTTTTCTTTTTAATTGAAAACCTTCTCCAGAAACATAATTTATTTGTTTTTTCACTGATTTAAAAAGAGAACGAGGATTTTTGTTAATGACCTGCGAAAACAGAAATACAGTGGATCGCTGACCTCAAAGAAGTGACCATTGTTCTGAGGCTAAATTTAAGTTAAAAATGTTTGTCGATTTGGTTAAAGTAAAAGAAGAGTGAATGTATGAAACTTATGCACATAGAAAAATATTCCAATACGTTTCTAAAATGTTGAGCATAACTTAGTTTACGTAGATAAGTTTACTATTACATATTATTGTAATAGGAATGTATTATGCTGTAGATATTTAATTTACGCAGCACAAATCACAGACAATTTTTCTACAGACTCTCTACCTATTTCACTACCGTCAGCCTTTACAATGTTTTATCGGACACAGTGCGAAAAAGTTCACCATTTTTACCGCCATTAAAAATATTCCGAATCTCATTTTCGGGAGCAATGCTTCACTTCTTGTTTGTTTCTCATCTTTGAAGTGCAAAAACGTCACAAAATATCGAGAGAATATCATACCCTGGTACCCGTGGTAGAATTTTTTTTCTTTTTGTTGGAGGTTTAACGACCACCGTGAGCAACTCAATGGGGTATATACACTGAGTGGCCACTTTATCATGACCATCCCCTCAGTACTTCGTTGGGCCACCTTTTGCCTTTAATACTGCGTCGATTCTTCGTGGCATGGATTCCACGAGATGTTGATAGGTAGTTTGTGGAATCTGAGACCATGCTTGATGAATAGCCCTTTCCAGGTGTGTCAGATTGCAGGGTTGTGGATCCAGCTGTCTGATGGCTCGTTCAACTTCATCCCACAAATTCTCAATGGGGTTGAGATCCGGAGATTGTGAGGGACACCTAAGCAAAATAAATTCACCGGCATGTTCCTGAAATCAATCTTGTACAATACGAGCTCTATGACAGGACGCATTATCTTGTTGAAAGTAGCCATCGCCATTGGGATAAATAATCCACATGACATGATGCACTTGGTCCGCAACGATGTTTAGATATGATGTGCCAGTCAGACGTTGATCAACACGAATTAAAGGGCTCAAAGCA
Organism: Macrothele yani; assembly: GCA_039090855.1. Taxonomy (NCBI): domain Eukaryota; kingdom Metazoa; phylum Arthropoda; class Arachnida; order Araneae; family Macrothelidae; genus Macrothele; species Macrothele yani. The sequence goes on along the minus strand of CM076991.1, from coordinate 103,102,543 downwards.
TGCCAGGAAAACATTCCCCGAACCATTACTTTGCCTCCACCAGCTTGAAGGGTTGTAACAATGCATTTCGGGTCCATGCTTTCGTGCTGTTTCCGCCAAATTCTCACTCGGCCATCGGCATGGTGCAACTGAAAATGTGATTCATCGGACCACATAATTTGTTTCCAATTATCGACTGTCCAATCCTTGTGCTCCATTGCGAACTGGAGACGTTTTCTCTTGTTAACTGCAGACATCAAAGGTGTTCGAACAGGCCTTCGGCTGCCATATCCCATCCGATGCAGTATACGGCGAACAGTGCGTGCAGAGATCATTTGAGGGCATCCTTGATTAAGATGGTCTGTAATTTGCTGCACTGTTGCCCTTCTGTTGTCTGTTACCAGTCTGGACACTCTCCGTTCCTCCCGAGCAGTCACTACTCGATGACGACCACACGTTGCACGTAGAGACCCAGTTTTTTGGCTGACAGTCCAGTCTTTAAACACTTTAACAACAGCTGCTCTTTAACATCTCACGAATACGGCGGTTTTGGTGATACTCGCTCAATGGCTCCGAGCTCCTAAAATCATCCCACGTTGAAAGTCCATCAAATCGCATTTTTTACCCATCTCGTCACCCAAAAATCACTTCTACTACTGTCACAAGCACTAAGCTTTCTCTTTTTATACTAGCCTCGCCCTCTGGCGGCAACAGTGTGCAGCCATAGCTCATTTGCTTAAAACAACCAGGTGGTCACAATAAAGTGGCCACTCAGTGCATATAAGCAGTCGCCCGTCCCTAATTTAGGGTCACTGGTTCCAGGGAAGGGAGAGAGCCAGTGTCGTAAAACAAACGCAACATCCATGCCTCAACGGGATTGGAACTCACACCCCTTGGACGAATGATCAGACGCAATCGCTTAGACCACTGCGCCACCGGTGCGGCAGATAATTTTTGCTATGCGTCTTTCGCAATATCAGCTGCACTGTGTTAACCTACTGAAAATTGAACTTAGTTCAAGATCGTAAATTTCGAGACTCAGAACAGCAAATAACTAGCGAGGGCCATTTCAAAAGTTTTGCACACTGTGGGTTATCTCTTAAAAAACGAATTTATTTTACAACATACCTTTACAGGCCTTCGAAGTAATCTCCATGTTTGTTTTTGACAGCGACCCAACGTTTGGACAAGTCTTGTATACCAGTCAGGACTCCTCCATTGTTGAGGCGTCGGATTATTCGGGTCACGTCATTAGAAACATCCTGAATCGCTTCCCGTGGAGTGGCTTCTTCAGTTTTGGGAAAAACACTAAAGAAGCCACTCCTGACATGAAGCTCATACAGTCCTGACATGAAGCTCAAATCAGGACTGTATGGCGCGTGGGGAAGCAATTTCCATCCATACTTTTGCAGAATGTCTCTTTCTGGACGAACAACATACGGCCTTGCTTTGTCGTGCAAACTGATGACGTCAGCTTCGAGCATGTCGTGCCTTCTTTGGCGAATCTTTGGGCGCAAAACATTTTGCAGAAACCTTCTGTAGTATTCCGCTGTTACAGTGGTCCTCTCCGGCACTCTGTCTGTTGCTGTCACTCCAACCTTGTCATAAGCCATAATCATCATCAGCTTAACCTTCGATTGTTGGCGGCGGAATTTTTTCTGGCGTGGTCGTTCTGGATGATTCCACTGAACGGACTGAGATTTCAGTTCTGGTTCAAAATCTCGTATCCAGATTTCATCTATAGCAACAATTCTGTCCAAAAGCTGCTCGCCTTCTGTTTGATACCGTTCAAGCAGATTTTCTGCGATCCCATCGCGAACTGCTTGCTGCTCTTCACTCAGATTAAATCGATGAGGTTTGCGTACAGTGTGACCGTTGGACCTCCTCCGCGTATAGCTGGGGTGCCCGTTGACTTCTGTTAAGAGCTTCCATAATTCAGAGGTTATTATTGATGTAAATCCTTCCGGAGCTGTTCTGTAGCAACAGGAACTTTTCGTTGTTTAGCGGTTACCGTAGTTCTTTGATGTCCGTTAATAGAGGTTTCACTGTACTCAAATTCGCAAGAACGAAGTTCAAAAAAATTGACCTTTTCTTTTCTGTTCTTATTGATCCTAGCCTTGCACATACATTTTTGGATAGCATATTATTTTCGTTTTGCACAGCTATGCAATAAAGAAATATGACGGAGATGTAGGTGCGAGAAGCAATAACTTTGTTAAGTTCCAACAAAGGATTTCTGTGAAAAGAGAAAATGTAAATTGGGATTGAAATAAATACCACATTGGCTGGCGTTTTTAAGACCTAATTTGAATTAGGCAAGATAAGGTTAAAAACTCCTTTTAGGTAACTAGTAACTAATGGAGATAAGCCAATAAAAAATGGGCCAAGTGAAAGAGAAAACGATATCAAAGTAAGACGGAAATTATGATGATACGCCAGTGACAAAAGTTTTTACCTGAGGGATATTTCATGAAGATAAGCCATTTAGACTTAGGCAAGATAAAGTGGCAACGGCTTCTAGGTAAGAACTCGGCATAAGTAACAGGTAAGAAGAAATAAATGAATATGTAAGAGATAATGGATACGCAAGAGAAATACAGATAATTAAGAGGAAATTGATGGAGACTTGCCAAGAAATAGGAAAGATTTTTATGTGAATAGTTCATAAACATAAGACAGTTACATAGTGGAGATAAAACTAGGTGAGATTTTTATGTGATTAACTGATGAAAGTAAGACAGTTATGTTTAGTGGAGATAATACTAGGCGAATTTTTATGTGAATAATAAGGCAATTATGCTAAGTGGAGATAAAACTAGACGAAATGTTTTGTGAATAATTGATTAATACAAGGCAATTATTCTTTGTGGAGATAAAGTGGCAACGACTTCTAGGTGATAGAAAATTAACGGAGATGAGCCAGTTATGCTTCGGCCAGGTAATGAAAGAAAGAAAGTATGAGGAAATTAAAGGAGGTAAGCTAGCTAGAATTTATCTTGATAATATGTAAACGGTTAAAAGGTAGCGGAAAATTAGTTTAGGTAATCCAGTCTGGATTAGATGAGTTATTATCTCGTCTAAACCTAACTGGCTTCGTCCAGAAAATGTAGAAGAGATTTCCAGGTAAAAAGTAATTAATGGAAATAAGGTAGTTATGCTTTGGCCAGATAATGCAAGAAAGAAAGTAAGAGAAATTTAAAGGAGATACGCCAGCTAAGATTAATCTTGTTAATGTGGGAGATGCTTCTAGGTAAGAGGAAATAAAAAGAGATAAGCTAGCTAGAATTAATCTTGATAATTTGGAAATGGCTAAAAGGTAGCAGAAAATTAGTGGAAATCAAGAGAATAAAAAACATCCGTATGAAGCCAGAGTAAAAGGCACTTTTGCAGATGACCAACAATGTACTACGGAAATGCTATAAATCATAAAATACAGAGATTTTAAGAAACCATTAGGCTTCAGAGAATAGTAGGAAATTTCAGCTGTAGGTCTCTTTTTCAGTCAGCATGAAAAAACTTTGACGGCGTCTCAAAGATGTTATATGTCAGCGCAGCAGTAAGAAGTAGCAGGAATTATAGAAATAGGTAACACTATAATAAATACACCAGACTGGGAATACACAAGAAACGCATGTAGCGTATTTAAAACGTTTATTTTTGTGGTGTGATAAGGCAAAGATTCGCCAAGCTTTCGCACTCCACTGGGAGGCTTTTTCAAGGTAATGGTAAACATAAAAATGTAGATATAATTTTTATGTCTACCACTGCTTTGAAAAGGTCTCCCAGTGGAGTGCGAAAGCTTGGCGAAATTTTGCCCTTATTGCACCACGAAAATAAACGGATTTAATACGCTGTATGCGTTTCTTGTGTATGGAATTAGCAAGTGTTGTAAAAACTAAGTACGTGAACTTTAAGTGCTATGAGTACGTGGACTCTAAGTGCTATGAGTACGTGGATTCTAAGTGCTATGAGTACGTGGATTCTAAGTGCTATGAGTACGTGGATTCTAATTGCTATGAGTACGTGGATTCTAAGTGCTATGAGTACGTGGATTCTAAGTGCTATGAGTACGTGGATTCTAAGTGCTATGAGTACGTGGATTCTAAGTGCTATGAGTACGTGGATTCTAAGTGCTATGAGTACGTGGATTCTAAGTGCTATGAGTACGTGGATTCTAAGTGCTATGAGTACGTGTATTCTAATTGCTATGAGTACGTGGATTCTAAGTGCTATGAGTACGTGGATTCTAAGTGCTATGAGTACGTGTATTCTAATTGCTATGAGTACGTGGATTCTAAGTGCTATGAGTACGTGGATTCTAAGTGCTATGAGTACGTGGACTCTAAGTGCTATGAGTACGTGTATTCTAATTGCTATGAGTACGTGGATTCTAATTGCTATGAGTACGTGGATTCTAAGTGCTATGAGTACGTGGATTCTAAGTGCTGTGAGTACGTGGACTCTAAGTGCTATGAGTACGTGTATTCTAATTGCTATGAGTACGTGGATTCCAATTGCTATGAGTTCGTGGATTCTAAGTGCTATGAGTATGTGGACTCTAAGTGCTATGGGTACGTGTATTCTAATTGCTATGAGTACGTGGATTCTAATTGCTATGAGTACGTGAATTCTAAGTGCTATGAGTACGTGGACTCTAAGTGCTATGAGTACGTGTATTCTAATTGCTATGAGTACGTGGATTCTAATTGCTATGAGTACGTGTATTCTAATTGCTATGAGTACGTGGATTCTAAGTGCTATGAGTACGTGGATTCTAAGTGCTATGAGTACGTGGATTCTAAGTGCTATGAGTACGTGTATTCTAATTGCTATGAGTACGTGGACTCTAAGTGCTATGAGTACGTGGACTCATAAGTACTTGCATTATATGGTTTATTGGCTCATGCTGCTATTAGTGCATTGTAGTAAATTAGTGGTTCCAGAAGGCATAATGAGTATATTGCTTTTCGGGGCATCAGAGAAACGCGGGAAAAACAGGTGCTGAAGATTATAATTGGAGGGGTTAGACACGGGGGACAGATATTTGGAGAGTTAGAGAGAGAGAGAGAGAGAGAGAGAGAGACGATATCGTACAGCGAGCGGGGAAAGTGGTTAGAGAGGATAGCTTCGGAGCTGGGAAACGTGAGTGATAAGAAAATGAAATCGAAGAGAAATTAGATAGATTGTGCAGATGGTAAGTGGAAAGTAACCATAATTAATTCAGTAGTCAAGATAAATCCAGGACAAACCAATAACGAGAATTAGATAGTAATAAATAACCTATTTAGTACTGCAAGTGCTTTTAATACTTTCTGTGAGGTACAGTTTCTTCGTAACATCCGCAAACGAGCTGCAAATGAAGCTTAAATACGAAACCCGAACGGGAAATGTAAGTCCCGCCAACAACCACAAGCTTATAAACCCCAAATTCTTCTGATAAATATTTCACCATTTTTTAATACCCTTTACCAGCCTGTTACGATTGGAGATTCAATCTCTGCCTCAACAGGAAAATTAGCCAGAGCATCTGATCACTTTATCCGATGACCCAAAAGAATTAGAAACAGCAAATATGCATGTGAAGCCGGAGTAAAAGAAACTTTTGCTGATGACCAATAAAGCCAAATTCTTGTGATAAATATTTCACCATTTTTGAACGTTAAACACGATATTTAGCAGCAAATATTGGTGTCCTTATCTCTTTATGGTTATAGATTTATTATATCTAATGTACCAGAAATCTGTTTTGAACAGTTCAATTCGTGGGAAACGTTCTGTCGATGACCGCAGTTCCTCTTCGTAAAAAATCGCGTTTTCTTCTTTCAATAGAATAGTTTGAGAAAGAAAAAAAGAGAGATGGCGAAAGAGATAGAGAGACCCAATTACCTCAGCATGTGAAAGAGGGAGTTTATACATGACAGTTCTAGTACAGTCTCGGATGTTACTCCCATCCTTTCTGTGTCTTCATCTTGTTTATTTCTCTTAGTAACCTTCGCCGCCGTTTTTCATCCTCACAATCTTTTTCTTTCACATTTTCTTTGGCCCTGCTGGAACGCCTCACTATCTCGCTGAATGTATTTTTTTTTCTCCCTTCTCTCTTCCCGCATCTATCCCCCTCAAAACAAAAATAAACCGTTCTCCGAATGACATTACTAATAAAAGAGGCTGTAAGAAGAATGAAAAAGTTAGCAGGAGGGAATTCGTGGTTTCCTTTTCTGAGGGGATCCCAAATGGAAAGCAAAGAAGGCGGAGGAGGGGGAGGTTAGGAAGGCAATGGCGGCGTTACCAAAAGTTCTTCAAAGCCTTGGGAGGAACTTGAGTTGGCATCAATAAATGTTGACTTTTGGGGAGTTCTGCTGTCCCGAAAGGTGGCGAAAAAGGAAAGGAGTGTCAGAATAAATAAACCGAAAGAAAGTAAAAACAGAAATGCTGCGTGAAGTAATTGTGACACCCCTTGATATGATGCATCGTGTTGTAGATTTTACACAGTAAACGAGAGGGTTCATCTTCTCAGTGTGATGTCATCACCCGGCAATATGAAATGTTTCAAAGTACGTGTTCATGATTTTTTTCCCTTTAAGATAAACAGTGAAGACGACACTCACTGAGTTTGTCCCAACACACAAGGATTGCCGCTTAGAGATTTTTAGCCAATGTGCTGTAATGATATGGAAGACTTGAGTGAGGCAAACTTTTGGAAATAGTTTATTTGGTGATGCTGTCACCTCATTCCGAACTGAATGTTTTGCTAGAGAGTTCTGTTACCGTGCTGTTATAAGCCCAGATTCGAAGTTTAAACCAAATAGCAGCTCGTCGCCTTTAATACACTATATTGACAAAAGTCACCAGACACCTAGAAGAGAAACACAACATTAGTAACATTTACTGACATACATTAGTACGGTGTCGGTCCACCTTTAGCCTTAATGCCTGCACCTGACCCTTTGAGACATGCTTTCGACAAAGTTTTAGATCACAGCAATAGGTATGTGCTTCCATTCAGTGCATAATGTTGCCGCTAACTGTTGCTAAGTAGTAGGTCTTGGTTCCAAACTTCTTATGCGGCGCTCTAATTCATCCCATAGGTGTTCCATGGGATTAAGATAAGGGCTCTGTGCTGGCCAGTCCAGACACGATACGGAATTATCGTCAAACCACGCCGTAACAGTTCTTGCTTTATGGCTCGGTGCATTATCCTGCTGGTACCAACAAGGCTCGATTCCATAGTATTGCCACATAGTTCGTAGGGCATAATTGTCCAGAATATCGAGGTAGACGTGCTGGTTAACAGGTTTGTTCACGATAACTAATGGGCTGGGACCATACCACGAAAAACATCCCCACACGAGTACTCTTCCAGGTCGAAACTTGACCGTAGGAACAGTACAGTATAGTAAATAGCGTTTTCCCGGCTGCCGCCATACCCACACACGGCAATCAGACTGATGGATCCTGTATCTGGATTCAGCAGTCCATAGGACCCGCTTCCATTGATCTACGGTCCACGATAAATGTTCTTTACACCATGCTAAACGACAAGTAGCATTCCGAGTGGAGAAGAAAAACTTACGAGCAGCCGTGTTGCATCACTCGGGAGCGAGTGCGCACCTTTTCACTGTATTGGAAATTGAGAAGTAATCGGAAAAGCGGAAAAGAAATGGGATTAAAAAAAATTAATCAAATGAATGGGAGAGATTTTGGGGAGCTGGTGTAAGAATTATTAAAATAAGGATTTTATAAACTTCACGCTCTTCAGACGCTCTGCATTTCACAATTTAATTTTCCCCTTAGATTTTCTTCCGTGGGTTCGCGCCTAGGAAGGTCAGGAAAGTACCGCTCTTCCCCTTCACCCCCACCCCACCCTCTCTCTCTTTCTCTCAGAGTCGAAGGGTTTCCAGCAGTCCGCTTGCTGTGGCATGGGACCGCGGGGCATCCTTTCCCTAACTGCTACGAGCCAGCAATATTGGGTAAGACATAGTAATTCAAGTCAGAGAAATAGCGGGTAGACATTTTATTGGAGCTCGGCGCCAGTCGTCTTGAGATTTGATGCACCAGGTCTGGAAGAAAAGAATAGCTTGACGCCAGGCCAAGGAAAACTATAGCAGTTTTATGATAGTAAGATTTACGACCTCAGAGATCCGTAGGCAACGAAGTTCCTAGAATTTGAGGGCGGACACAGATTTTGGACGGGGCGAAGGATGGCAAGTCAGAGAAATGGCGGGAAACCCAGAGCAAATCAGATCGGGAAATGATAATTGTTTGACCAATCTGTAAATTGGTAGGAGGATCCGGGAAGAAAAAAGTTTTGGTAGGACAGGAAGAGGAGCGAGAGAAATATATGAGATAGCATGAATACTGCGAGAGAAGGATGACAGAAGTCAGACAGTTGGCATAAGCACTTCAGGAAGAGAGGAGATAGCATGAATACTGCGAGAGAAGGATGACAGAAGTCAGACGGTTGGCATAAGCACTTCAGGAAGAGAGGAGATAGCATGAATACTGCGAGAGAAGGATGACAGAAGTCAGACAGTTGGCATAAGCACTTCAGGAAGAGAGGAGATAGCATGAATACTGCGAGAGAAGGATGACAGAAGTCAGACAGTTGGCATAAGCACTTCAGGAAGAGAGGAGACAGCATGAATACTGCGAGAGAATGATGACAGAATTCAGAGAGAATTAGGAGTTGGCATAAGAACTTCAGGAAGAGAGGAGATAGCATGAATACTGCGAGAGAATGATGACAGAATTCAGAGAGAATTAGGAGTTGGCATAAGAACTTCAGGAAGAGAGGAGATAGCATAAAAACTTCGCTTGAATGATATTCCAGCCCTCATCGTGGGATAGAAGGTAGGACCATACCGACCTTAAAGTTTCCTCTTGTTTACATAATTAGTATGTTGAACCGAAAGTTAAAGAAGAGCATAGTAGACTAAGTTAAGGTTGAAAGTAAAACCAGCTCTAAACTAATGCTGAGAAAAGTAGGGCAGAAATAGAAGAAATGAAATGGTTGAGTAAAGTGAATACCATTGATCAGAGCAGGAAATTGTGTAGTATAGGGAATCATTTTTTTAGTAAATTATGTTTCGAAATATTTCAGAATTATATTAAATTAAAATAAGAAATTAAAGTTAACCTTTAAATAAATAATTTTTCTAAAAGGGTCTTCAAACATTTTCATATGACTGAGTGTATATTTTTCTAGATTTCAAGCCTTCATCAGGCAAAATAAACATATTTTATTTTCACGGTATTATGAGTCGGCTACATTTCATTTGAGTGTACAATTTTGTAAAGTAAAAAAAAGGTTAATAACGATTGAGTGTTGGATGTGTGAATAAATGATTTGGGATGAATGTTCAGAAAAATCCTCCAGTGCAATACTGAGTAACTTACGCATCAGTGCTAGTAAACAAATCAAAATTTGTAAGTTAACGAATTATTCAAAGAGAAATGAAAAGCTAGACGATTACTTTAAAACATTGCGGCACTCAGCGGACCCCGATACACGGAACGTCGGCTGGGTGAAACACAACGCCCATCCTCGAATAGCGAGCCTGTGTTTTCTCTAATACTGGGAAAACATAGTTTTTGAGATTCGAGTGATTACCCTTATTACTAATAATGACGCGGGGCAATCCAAAAACCCCGATAGCAGCCGCACGGCCACGGTAACCCATGGAATGAAGTTCTCTGCGAATGGTACGTGTACATACCGAGGTTCCAGCATTTTTACTCGCCTGTACACTGAGGTCTTGTGCAGTACTCCGTCGATTAGCTGTTTAAGGCACGCCATGTGTCTTCCACGTATTCGGTACATTCAATACAGTTGACTTGGGTATGTTTAAACGCCTCGCGGTTTCTCTTATGGACAACCCACTAATATAACACCCAACAATATTTCCTTTCTCAAAGTCAGTTCTCTCCCGCCGTGGCATTTTCACTCAACCTCACAGTGCGATATGATCGCGGTCAGCTACAGGCTTGTTTTTATACCGTTTGCAACTGTACTGCGCATCTTAACAAAGCAGCAGATCTGTTTATTTGCTTTCGAAGGGGTGTCCGGTGACTTTTGTCAATATAGTGTATGTTGGGGTGTCCGAAAGAAAAACGGAATTTTTGCATAGTGCAGCTCTATGACGTAAATATGTATATTTTCTGTGGGACAATTTTCCTATAATGCAGATGGCTGATAGCGCGTACTGTGGTGAATTAAATGAGGCGTTTGAAGCACATGTCCATGTCGCGACTCATCCATTGAACTTGTACCGCGGTCAATTTCAATGGCTTCCTTTTCTTCTTCTTCTTAGCCTGCTGGCATCCACTGCAGTATTTTCTAAATTCCTCGATCCTTAGCCTTAATCCCCCATTTAGCACTTCTAAATTTCTGAAGGTGATCTTTCTATCTTGTTCTCTGGCGCCCCTTTCGTCTCTGTCCATCTCTCGGTTGCCATCCTGTTATTAATCGTAGCCATCTTTCATCTTTCAGTCTTCCAACATCTCTACTTTGATTATTTTATTATTTTTATAATATATATTATTCCTGTTCTTTCCCTTAAAAGCGCATTTCTAACTCTGTCTCTTCTTGTTATTCCCAACATTCTAACTTTCTTACTGGTACTCTTATTTTTTCACATTGTCGTTCTGTGATACTGCACGTTTCACTTCCATAAGTAAATACGGGGTTAATACAAGCATTGAAGATTTTTCTTTTTAAACACATTCGAAGATCGCCGGTTAAATAGTCTTCAAGTCTCCAAACGGCTCTACTACCTTGGATAATTCTTCTATTGATTTCTCTTTTCTTTTCTGTCTTTAAAACTGATTGTACTTGACCTAAATAAATGTATTCATCTACTTTTTGATTTCTTTTCCTTCTATTCTATTCTATCAATCTTTTCCTTCCTTCTATCCTTCCATTTCGTTCCTTTAATTACAATGGTTACAACGTTTGAAACATTGGTTCTGTTTGCGAAATTACAGGAAACAGGGATTTGAAGCAGTCTGAAAAACTATCGAAGTTGAAGACTTTGTGGTTGCTGGGACCGAGAAAACATGTTCCAAGAAATTTGCGGCTGGTGACTTGACCTTGAGAACAAAGGAAGTTTCGGGTAGCGTTCTGCTGTTGATTCGGACACCCTGCAAGCGACTGTGGAAGAACTGAGAGTTTCTTAATCTACCATCGCTGTGAGCACCTGCACGAGATCGGAAAGGTTTAAAGACGACGCCGTTAGGTGCCTCATGAGCTCACCCCAGCTCGAGCTGCACGACATATTGAGGTATGCAAAGAACTGCCCAGAAATCCACGCGATACTCAATTGATCAAACGAACAGTTACTGGGGATGAAAAGTGTATATATATCTTCACAACAGTGGCTGAATCGAGGTGAACCATGATTACTTACCCCCCAACGCGGACGTTTAGAGAAAAAAGTTCATGCTGTGTGTCTAGTGGAATTACGAAGGTATAATATACTTTTAGCTCATTTCAAATGGTCAGTCTATCAATACCGAACTGTATTCTCAGTAATTGGACAGGATGTATGACAAACTTCAGCGAAAGTATCCTGTCTTAGTCAATCGTAACAGAGCACTGCTGCAACAATGCAAAACCTCCTACCGCTAATCGGACTAAAGTTCTCCCAGGAAGGGACTTCCTGGGAGACGCAAGTAGTCGGCCCTTTACATTCTGGATCGTTTCCTCGGACATTTGTGGACGACCTCCTGCATGGTCGTCTAATAAAGTACCCTTGGTTTCCAGTTTCTTCGACAATGCCCAAATGGTGGACTTGCTCGGCGGATGTCTGCCTGCAAACCTCTCCAGGAATTGCTGTTGACAAGACTTTATTGATTCTGTTTTCCAATAAATGCTAACAGTAAACACTCGCTCCTCCAGAGAACACCGATAAATTTTCACACGTACGCGAACAGCCACGAGCACGAGCACTCACTATCAACAACCGTATTGTGTAGGCACGCTCGGCGAAATGGCATAACAAAGCAGAAGGGAGGCGCGTCCGGCTGGCTGGCGGACACTGCTCCTCAGTGGCGTCACACCTAGGAATGTGTCTGCCACTAAGGTGCACTCCAGCTAGCTGGCGGACAGCGCCGGGTTCAATTCTGTCTGGTCGCAAATGGTGGCCACTTCCAGCACATGTTGTGACGTCATGACATTTCGTACGAAATGAGGTAAGTCCACTTGAAATTTCGTTGCAATATCTTCATTGGTGTTAATATTGTTAAAGAAATGTCGGGTTCGGTAGCGAGTGGGACACCCTGTATTTCAGCATTTACGCGAGAGAATCCTTTTGTGCCAGCGGTGAGGATCGAGCCCAGACCCTTTGGGTTGAAGCCGCGCGTCATAACCACTGAGCCAGAATGCCACAGGAACTGGGATCATGTTCGAGGTAAAACTTAATTGCGCGATGATGTTTTTTTTTTTTTCATTAATGAGAGTTATATAGTCAATTTATTTTCTATTAAAGCTTTTTATTTTTTTTAATATGTTTCTAATAATTTTATTTTCCCTTTACTAGGTCTTATTACAAATTACGTATTTTTTTTCATCGCGGTTTTTCGAAGCAACAGAATGATTCTGAGTTTGATATCCTTTTTTTCAACTTTCAATTATATTTAAAAGAAGGAGCGATGTACTGTTTTATAATATTATTTCCCAATACATCTAAATATAAAGTTTGCTCTTGATAGCTATATAGCTTTTGTTTTAAGGACTCCACAGACTGTTGCATAGACATCGTATAATCACCCGTGAAATAAATAAAGGTGGTTCCACCTAAAATCTCTGCCTTATGTTTCCAATGGTAAAACTTCTTTACATATTTTCTTCGCAATTAATGTATTCCCAAGGATGAAAATTTGCACATCGATAAAACTAACTTTAAGTTATAGCATGGGATACTTAACACTTGCTAAAACATAATCATAATTAAGCAATCCAACATTTGTTTGTCTACTGACGTCATCAATGCACATGTCGCGCTATCTATTAACAGGACTGAACATTACTCAAAGAAAAAAAAATTTATTTTTAATGTACCCAGCAAAAACACAAGTGCTGGGAAACTGTTGGCCACCAGCTGGCAGTGATGGGTCACTACTGGCTGAAATCTGCCGCTCACGGCCCGGCAGTGGTGGCAGCGCTATCAGTTGGCGAGCCACTGATGGCCCTGCAGCATCGCCGTGAATTGTGGGCCTCCAAGCAAGTGCCACTAGTGGCCCGTTGCTGGCAACCAATGCAACCCCCAAAAGCAGGTGGAAGCAACTGGACTGCGCATGCGCAGAAACAACACTTGCTGTGTCTCTCGTGGTACCAGTTAGTTGAAGACAACGCTATCGCCATCGTGTTGTTTTAGTGGATGTTAAGAAAAAATTCATATGTGGAGAGGCGAATTAATTTCCTAATGAAATTTTACGTCGACGAAGATATCAGATTAAGCCGTGAAATACTAGATTTCAGCCATGAAATACACCCACTCCATTCCCTGAATAACAATTCATGGAATGGAGTGGATGAATAACAAGAAAAAATTTGAAACCGCTTGAAACAAATATCCTGGAAAACCATTAAAACAAAGTTTGTTGGGAAAAAAAAAAAAAATTATACGCGTACAAAATTTATTAATTATTTGAAAGAAAAAAAAAAGCAACGCTATGTGGGGTACTCATCCATGGGTTGAATACACAAGACTGGGAGGAATTCGCTTCTAAAAATAACGAGAAGTAAAATAAAACATCTTTTACTCTTTAAAACAAATGTAGCTTCGGACAACGGAAAGGAAAGACACAACGTTAAAAATGTAACAGAATGTGGCACGAACCCGGGTAGATATATATTTATTCAATAATCTCTTTTCAAGACGGCAAGGACAGTACAAAACTTTGGAAAGCGACTCTAAGTATGTACACGCCTTGAAAATGAGTGAAGTTCCCTTAAGGTAAAAAAAAACAAAAAACTATCGTTACGTTGAAAAAATTAATTTATCAATTATATGAAACTGACTTTTATGAAAAATACCTCGCAATATTGTAAAATGAAAGAGGGAAGCATTCGATTACACATTGAATACTAAACAGACAGCTTTAAGCAGATGCGCGACGTGGCAAATTAGTCCGGTCGGTAGAGAGCTTAGCTATCACGCGAACGGCACAGTTTCAAATCTACTCAGATACAAACTGGTGTTTTTCCTATATGTTGAGAAAATTTCCCGAGCGCAGTTCGTTAATTCACAAGCTACGTAAGGGTAGAAAAAAATTGTAGCTTTGGGTAACTGCGGTTATATTATTATTATTATGGCTACTACTGGGAAATTGGCGGACAAGATTCGGCAAGCCACCAGTTACGTCACGTGGTTGCCGGCTGCTACTAACGGCACACTAGCGGACCACATTAGGCTAGCCATCATTTCTGGCACGTGCTTGCAGGGCCACTGAAGGGCCACTTGTGGCAGCTACTGCCTGTGATGGACCACTGAGGGCCCTGTTGTGGCATATGACAACTGATGGTTGGTGCCAACTGTTGGCCTGAACTGCTGGCCCTTCTGTTGGCCGCCCGGACATTTTATTGACGGTTCGGCAGCGGCAACACAGTGCTGGACCATTGCCGGCAGTGCTGGGCCCAGCAAGACTGTTTTTGCTGGGTAATTATGGTTATGTTTTACCAAGTATCCCATGCTATAACTTAAAGTTAGTTTTATCGATGTGAAAAATTTTCATCTTTGGGAATACATTAATTGCGAAGAAAATATGTAAAGAATTTTAACCATTAGAAACATAAGGCAGAGATTTTAGGTTAAATCAACTTGAGCACCCGGTTCTTTACGGTAACACCATATATAATAGCTGGTGCACGAAATGGGAGAAAAGAAAAGTAATATCCTGTGTCACAGTAGTAAAAATGCATGCGACATATTATCCACAATATCCAATCTCGCTACAGAACTTCAAAATCAAATACTTCAGCAGACTATGGAAATTTAAGAGCTAATCAAACCTCCAAGTATTCCCGTGAATCTCTGCTATTACTATCAGAAATTTTCGTCATATGGATTCGGAAAAAGTGAGAACGGAGTTTATCCGTTAAGAAAGGAATTGCGTAAAGGTTTCTGAAACATCAAACTGAAGTCATCGCTCCTTCCACGTTTGTAAGTGAGTCACGGAAAAATTGTCATCGGCTGCCACCGCGAATCGAACCCAGGGTCTTCCAGTTACGCGCTGGACAAGCTACTACTGCACCACAGCGAACTCTAATTCACGAGACGCACATACGACTAACTGCCAAACTACGGGGCAGGTTGCTTCTTGGAGCCCCGCGCAATTCTGGATATTCACCAAAGATAGAAAGCAGCAACTGAACAAATAACTAGGAGGCCGAATGAATAATTAATACAGACAATTCACGTGGATTAGGAACATCAAACAGAAGTTACCTCTCTTTCCACGTTTATAAGTGAATCACGGAATTTTTCCGTGACTCACTTATAAACGTAAAAAGAGCGATGACTTCTGTTTGATGTTTTTAATACACGTCAATAGTGTGCATTAATTAATCACTCAGTTTCTCAAAGTTCAGAATTTTCCGTTAACATCTCCTGAAACCGGTAATTTACCGTGAATTAAAAAAAACATTGCGGAAAACTTTCTGAATATTTAGAATTTTTCCGGCATACGAAAAATCCTTAAAATTCAGAATTTTTCCGTCCCTTCACGGAACAAGTTTTATCAGAAACGCGCCTCTTTAATTCACGAAATAAATCACGGTTAGCGACTCGTGAATTTCAAGAAAATGTTTACAGTGTAGTTCTGTCGATTGCTCAATGGAAATTAAGATTTTTCTTCATGAAATTAAAAAATGTCTCTTGTTTCAGACAGACGTAGAAAAACATGGGTCAACAGCTGGAGTATTTTTCTGTTTTCAAGATGTGAGTATTTTTCCCGTGGGCGTTTTTTTTTCTGTGAGCAATATTCTTGTGGGCATTTTTTTCTAACACCATTATGGAATCATGCGGTTTCAGAAAATTAATTTTCCACACTGTCTTACTTGTGGTAATACTCTAAACTTTTTAACAACCACGCTGATACAGTTGTAAAGATCTTGATAACTTTATAACTCATTACCTTCCATGTTTGTAGTTATTTATTCTTCTTTCCGAAGAAGAATGCTTGAAGTCAGCCATCACTTTTGACACCGGTAATCACAATATCACGGAACAGACCATAGAAGACACGAATATTCAAAATGCGCTGTACGGAGAATCAAAAGAAGCACAGACAACCTTCTTTCTTCTCTCTAATTTTGTTTTATTTATGCTGTTTCTCTCTTTTCGTTGTCAGAACTAGTTCCATTAGGCCATCAGCACAACAAAAACTCAATTAAATCCTTAAAATCCCCATCAATCTCCCATAATGCTTAGCGTTAGCAACATTCCAACCTTCTGTGAACTTGCGAGGGCATTCCGGGACAAAGGAAGAGTCATTCCTTAATCTAGCCCTCCCTTCTTTTTCTCCTGTCGCTCTTCCCCTCTCCGCCAGATGGTCTGGCGAACAAATGTCTTTGACAGGTGGAGAAATAATTCCCCTTTGCCAAATGGCAAACTCACCCTTTTGGTCCCGTCACAATGGATGCCCGCCCACGCATGTCCATTGACTGAGGAGGGTGGGACACTTTCAATTGGACTGAAAACGTCACAAGTGTCGAGCGATGAAATTCTTGCTCTATTCATATAAAGCGGCGTCTCTATGATGGATGCCCGACGTGCAGGGGGAAAGAAGAACTCCCCATTCTCATCAACTGTCTCACTTACAGTGCTTTCTGTCTCCATCATTTCACTGTGACGAGACATGAACGTTATGAAGATCCAAGATGCCAAAAATCAAGTCCTATCTTCAGTTAGTAAAAAGAAGCTAACATTACTTTTGGAAATACACGTTTTAATAATTACGTAACATACATGTCAGCTTTTAATGCAATCAGATTTGGAGAACGATGAATATAATTACAGAAAGTCACTAGAACTATAATCATAAAAAATAAAGCGATCAGGTGGATTGAAGTGACCAAACCAGACGGGCAGTTTTTGTTTTACGGTCCATTATACAGACACAAGAATCGCCATATTGACCGCCTGATATCATTATATCCTCTTGAACAGTGACGTACCGGATAAACCCGGGGCCACCCCGCAAAAAATAACTTCGAGGCCTTTTTTGAGAAAATCTTTTAACTTTTAATTACTGAAATTTTTAAATTCTACATTATTATTATGGGCGATTTAATAATGTAATGTAAGTGTAAATGGCACTGTGATTGACCTGGTGAGTGAGTTTGTGTATTCAGGAAGCATGTTTGACAGAGGGAACAAATTGGATGGTGAAATTAGTGGTAATCGGTAAAAAAGTCCGAGGAAAAAAGTCCAGGAAAAAAACACTTTCAATTGGAGTCCAGGTAAAAAAGTCCCAGGAAAAAAAAGTCCGAGACTGTTGATAAACGCCGAAAAAATGACCAGGAAAAAAAGTCTAGGAAAAAAAGTCCGAGGAAAAAAAGGCCAGAAAAAAAAGTCCGAGATGGGCGTTTTGATTGTCATCCTGGGCTAACTAATAAGTCGATTTGACATACTGTTTGAATGTTGGGGTGGGGGGACATACTTTTATTATTTACCTAGTGTGGTGGGGTTGCCAGAAAACCGCCACACAGGAAAACTGCCACACGTTTTTCATTAAGTGGCCGGGCAAAAAGTGCTATTCCTCCCAGGAACACTTTGAATGTGTGGCAGTTTTCCAAGTTTCCTAATTATGTTTTAGTTTTCCAAGGCGCCTAACGACGGGAAGGAGCTCCTTTGTTTGTCTGAATTTTCACGCCGGTTCATACCAGTTTAGGGTGACTGGCCACAAAAGTTCAACAGGAGGTAGGGGGTATAAAGATCTCCGTACATTTCTTAAAACTACAGTGTTCGACGAAACAACAGAATTACACATGACTCATGCTGTATTCAGAAAAGGACGATAAGGTGGGATTTTTTAATAACGCTGCACTTGTGCATAGGAACTAAATATTTACATAACACGTCAAGTTTGTAATACTTTTCCTTTACTTAATTAATCCATAGGGCCTATACCTTGGCCTTTTTAAGAGCTTTTAATCCGCCGACTTCATATTCATAACGTATTACGTATCAAATAATATCAATAGCATTGCGCTTTTGCTTAGGCACTAAATATTAATTTACAGGCCCTAGGCCTAGGCCTTTTTAACAGTTTTTATTCTACCAATGTAATATTGACAGCGTTTACACGTCAAATCAAGTTAATAATAATGCGCCTTTACTTTGGCACGAAATATTAATTCAAGACCCTAGGCCCTTTTACTAGTTTTTTATTTAACCAATGTCATATTCACAACGTTTACACAGCAAATCAAGTTAATAATATTGGGCGTTTACTTAGGCCCGAAATATTATTTTTATAGGCCCTAGGCCTAGGCCTTTTTAGTGGTTTTTATTCTACGGATGCCATATTCATAACGTGTACATACCAACTTAAGTTAATAATATTCCGCTTTTACTTAAGCACTAAATATTGTTTCATTGGCCCTTGGCTTAGGCCTTTTTAAAAGTTTTTAATTTAACGATGTCATATTCATAACGTTTATGTATGAACTGAAGTTAACCATATTGCACTTTTACTTTGGCACTAGTTATTAATTTATTGGCCCTATGCCTAGTAATTAATATTGAATGCCTAAGTAAAAGCGAACGCTATTAACCTGACTTGTACATAAACTTTATGAATATGACATCGGTAGAATAAAAAGTATTAAAGAGGCCTAGGCTTAGGACCTATGAATTAATAGTTAGGGCCTAAGTAAAAGCGCAATGCTATTAACTGAAGTTGATAAATAAACGCTATGAATATAGAGTCGACGGATTAAAAACCGTCAAAAAGGCCTAGGCCTATAAATTAATATTTTGTGCTCAAGTAAAAGCGCAATATTAGTAACTTTATTTGATGTGTAAACGTTGTGAATATGACATCGGTGGAGTGAAAACAAATAAAAAAGCCTAGGCGTAGGGCCTTTAAATTAATATTTCGTCCCTAAGTAAACGCCCAATATTATTAACTTGATTTGCTGTGTAAACGTTGTGAATATGACATTGGTTAAATAAAAAACTAGTAAAAGGGCCTAGGGTCTTGAATTAATATTTCGTGCCAAAGTAAAGGCGCATTATTATTAACTTGATTTGACGTGTAAACGCTGTCAATATTACATTGGTAGAATAAAAACTGTTAAAAAGGCCTAGGCCTAGGGCCTGTAAATTAATATTTAGTGCCTAAGCAAAAGCGCAATGCTATTGATATTATTTGATACGTAATACGTTATGAATATGAAGTCGGAGGATTAAAAGCTCTTAAAAAGGCCAAGGTATAGGCCCTATGAATTAAATAAGTAAATGAAAAGTATTACAAACTTGACGTGTTATGTAAATATTTAGTGCCTATGCACAAGTGCAGCGTTATTAAAAAATCCCACCTTATCGTCCTTTTCTGAATACAGCATGAGTCATGTGTAATTCTGTTGTTTCGTCGAACACTGTAGTTTTAAGAAATGTACGGAGATCTTTATACTCCCCTCCCTCCTGTTAAACTTTTGTGACCAGTCACCCTAAACTGGTATGAACCGGCGTGAAAATTCAGACAAACAAAGGAGCTCCTTCCGTCGTTAGGCGCCTTGGAAAACTAAAACATAATGAGGAAACTTGGGAAACTGCCACACATTCAAAGTGTTCCTGGGAGGAATAGCACTTTTTGCCCGGCCCCTTAATGAAAAACGTCTGGCAGTTTTCCTGTATGACGGTTTTCTGGCAACCCCACCACACTAGGTAAATAATAAAAGTATGTCCCCCCACCCCCAACATTCAAACAGTATTTCAAATCGACTTATTAGTATGCCCAGGATGACAATCAAAACGCCCATCTCGGACTTTTTTTCCTGGCCTTTATTTCCTCGGACTTTTTTCCTAGACTTTTTTTCCTGGACTTTTTTTCCGCGTTTATCAACAATCTCGGACTTTTTTTCCTCGGACTTTTTCACCTGGACATTTTATCCTCGGACTTTTTTACCAAGATTCGAAATTAGTAGGCGAGTGAATTCTTCATTGAAAGTCATAGCTAACCTGGGAGGCTTTCACAGGAATGATATGTTCTCTAGAGGGTCCCGCATGGCTGTGTATGAAAGTGTAATTGTTCCTACTCTGATATACACTGAAGAACAATTGAATCAGAGACAGCTGGCGTTATGCAAATGTGGCGCTGTGGGTGGCCCTGTAAACGGAAACGACATGACGTATGCAGTGATCCGGCAATATAAGGAGTGATGCGACGGGAATCAGTAAGAGTCGGACGCAGTATGGGTAAGACGAAGGATCTAAGCGCATTTGAACGTGGGCAAATTGTCGGGCCCCGCGGATGGGTCACTCCGTCTCGGAAGTCGTGCAGGCACTGGGATTTTCACGAGCTACTGTGTCACGGGTGCACCGTGAGTACATCGAATCCGGTAAAACCATCCCTGCAAGGGCCAACTGCCGTGGACAACAGCGTGTGGATGAGCGGGGTCATCGTCGGCTAACTCGCATTGTAACAGCGGATAGACGGGCCACAGTGCAAGAAATAACTCTGCAATTTATCTCCTCCCTATGGGAGTCAGAAGCCATTTACCCACGAGGGTATCGCTGCTAACCGCACATCACAGGGTACAAAGATTAGCATGGAGCGGGAACATCGCCGCTGGACCCTAGACATGTGGAAAAATATTGCCTGGACTGATGAGTCGAAATTCACGTTGGTACATGCGGATGGCAGTATACGAGTACGGCGCAAACCACATGAAGCGATGGATCCTTCTTGCCAGCAGGGTACTCTTCAAGCTGGTGGGGGTGACATTCTCGTCTGGGGACTGTTTACATGGACTGAAATAGGACCCCTGGTATGTGTGACATCGTCCCTCACAGATCAACGTTACCGGGATATCCTGGACGACCATTTACTCCCGTTTGTGCGTATTCAACATCCCACTGGGGACCTCATCCTGCAACAAGACAATGCACCTTGCCATCGCTCCCGAATTGTATCCAAATGGTTGGATGAACACTCCGCTGATGTGACCTCGCTTCCTTGGCCAGCTAGGTCACCTGACCTCAATCCCATTGTGCACATCTGGGATGCCATCGAGAGAGATGTTCGAGGCTCTGACCCCCTCCATCAAATTTTCGTGAACTGTGGGAGCTTGTTCAGGGGTCGTGGATCCGTATGGCTTCCCAACGCTTCCGGTGTCTTGTCGAGTCCATGCCGAGACGAAGCGCCGCCGTCATCAAGGCGAGAAAAGGTGGTGCTACACGTTACTAGACAGGTATCTCTAATTCAATTGCTCTTCAGTATATACATATGGTAGTGAAACCTGGGTACTACAGAAGAAACACAGAAGTCGTTTGTGTGCTGGAGAAATGCGTTACTTAAGGGGCGTTTGTGGCAATACACGGTCTGATTATGTGAGAAATGAAGATGTGTTGCAGTTGTGTGATGTGAAGCAAAATGTTGTGAGCAAGGTGGAGACTAATATGCTTCGGTGAGCAACTCAATGGGTTATAAGCAGTCGCCCGTCCGTAATTTAGGGTCACTGGTTCCAGGGAAGGGAGAGAGCCAGTGCCGTAAGACAAACACAACATCCATGCCTCACCGGGATTGCAACCCGGACCCCGTTCGGACGAATGATCAGAGGCCATCGCTTAGACCACCGCGCCGCCGGGGTGCCGATGAGATGCTTACTAAGAAAATCTTTAGCCCAAGTCGGGGGAAGGAAAGGCAGAGGAAGGCCAAGGAAGACATGAGTGGATCAGATTCAGGAGTGTCTGCATGAGAAAAAGGTTATGAGTATGAAGTATAAAAGATCTTGTGTACGGCGTGTAATGGATATCAGTGCAGCCCAAGTTGTATGTCAAGATCGCTATAAATGGAGAAGCTTGATACGACAACAATAAGTAAAAATATCTGGTAGTTTGTATTTCTTTTTGGAGCTAACCTCTGAATCTCAGAGAACACAGCTTAGTGATATGTATGTACGTATGCGATTTAATAATTCATACTCTTTGGAACCTACATAGGTATTTTCGTAAAACCAAAATTATTGCGCTTTATTGATTGTAACACAAATGTGCTGGTTGTAAATAAAATGGTTGCCCTAATTTTATACCAATACAAAGTACTATAAAAAGCAAACAAACACTTACGCCAAAGTTAATAATATGCAAATTTTATTCCTTTAGGAAACCAAGGACGTCGTCCTCTTTGAAATGTCTCAGTATCAACACATAAAACACGTAACTGCTGTTAGTTGGTTGACTGGAGTTCATTGACGCAAGAGTCTCATTATCCAAAGAATGCCATGCCAAACGGTTTACATCGGAAACAAAAGCAAAATAAAAACTATAACAAAAGGTAAGGTACAAAACAGAAACATGACCAGAAACTGTCTAAATAGCCGACAATCAGACAACGGACAACACAAAATGAAAAACACCACACGGAACTGCCGTGTGACAGCGTCTAAGGACCTTTTCCTATTTATACAAAAATATAGAACATAAATAAGCAAATAAGTAAGTAATAATTAAGAACTGTAGCGCAAAAATTCCAAAACTTCTTAAATGGTTTTCTTTTGAATATAAAGAACGCATTTCTCATCGTGCCACAATATTTTGCATGTTTAGTAAAATGTCCTCGCGAAGAACACCTTTTAGTTCATTATTTTCTGAAAAATGCATAATTATATGCAAACGACTACAATACATAACTTCTTATCCTCATTGGTATGATAATCTCATTCATCGAACAGATGTTTCTTTCGCAGTGTCTTGTTAATATTCACGTATAGGAACTATTGTTACGGCTGCGGAAAGAGGCCTCAAGTCATCTGGAGTAACTGCTTTCCCTTCATCCGGTACTTTTTTTTTTTTTTTAGCAGGCACGCATTCCAGTAAATTCTGCACAACAAAATTTGTTATCTTTTTAAAATGCGAATGTCCCAAAATTCTTTAGCCAAAAAAAAAAAAAAAAAAAAAAATTCTAGAGAAAAAATGTACAGTTAGTGGAATTAACGTACTGTGTTTGTTTGAAGGTAAAGTTAGTCTTTAAATCCATTCTCACTTGATAGTCCCAAATGAAACTCACATGAAATGCCAAAATGTATAAATCCAGAAGTGATATTCCGACCGATCACTGTACTTCCTTATACTACAAATATGAGGAGGTAACAAGTTTGCAATGCTTTGATTTTGATACGCTTTCCAAAATACCAAATATCGCGCTCAGAAAAACCGTCCTCCCTGCCCTGACTATTGATTCGTTCAGCGTACCTGTGGAACAACATACTAAAGTTTTGTCGCAGTAGAAGCATTTTTACTCAAGTTGTGAGGTTAATAGCTGTGGAATAAATCTCGTTCCTGTGCCCTGACCTTTGACCCCATTCGGATGATATTAAACATAATTGGTTCAGTATACCTCTGGAACAACATGATAAAGTTTTGTCGCAATCGAAGCATTTTTTACGTTTTCCAACCATAGACTGAAGAAGCGAATATGCTTTCTTCGTCTGTCTGTCCGGACGATAACACGCGTAAAATGGTTCGATTTCGATGAAATTTTAGTATGTAGTAGGGAACATCCTGGGGACGAACCCTATTGAAAATGGGCGAAATGGGTTCAAAGGTCAGGGCGTAGGAGAAGAATTCATTATGTCGCCCTTATGCGTCATAACTTACGTAAAAATCCTTCGATGGCGACAAAACTTTAGTATGTTGTTCCGGCGGTATACTGAACCAGTTCTGTTGAATATCATCGAAATGGGGTCAAAGGTCAGGACACAGAAGCGAGATTTGTTCTGCAGCCATTATCCTCATGACTTGAGTAGTGATTTCTGGTATGTTGGAAAGCGTATCACAATCAATGCATTGCATGATTTTTACTAACTTGTTACGTAAGTTATGACTCATAAGGGCGATGGAATGGATCCCACTCCTATGTCCTGATCTTTGACCCGATTTATCCCATTTTCAGTTATGTTCGTCCTCAGGTTGTCCCCTACCAAATACTAAAATTTCATCAAAATCGAACCATTTTTACGCAAGTTATCGTGTGTACAGGCAGACAGAGGGACAAATGTACAAAACTGAGGCATATACGCTTCTTCAACCTACGGTTGGAAAGCGTAAAAAAGAGTAAAATTTTGGTTTGCAAAAATCGCTGAGATAGTAAAGGGTAATTTATAAAGAAAACAGCTTTAAATTATGTCAATTTGTATTTAAGCAAATGTTTGTCTTTTTTTACGCTTTCCAACCGTAGGTTGAAGCAGCGTATATGCTCCAGCTTTTCCCGTCTGTCTGTCTGTTCACACGATAACTCGCGTAAAAATGGTTCGATTTCGAGGAAATTTTGGTATGTGGTAGGGAACAACTGGGGACATACCCTGTTGAAAATGGCTTTTCCTTGTTAAAGGTCAGGACATTGGAGCAATATCCATTCCATCGCCCTTATGCGTCATAACTTACGTAAAAATGCTTCGAATGCGACAAAATTTTATCATGTTGTTCCGGAGATACACTGAATCGGTTCTGTTGAATATCATCGAAATGGGGTGAAAGGTCAGGAGCAAAATTTTGCACAGGAGCAAAATTTATTCCCCAGCTATTATCCTCACAACTTGACTAAAAATGTTTCTATTGCTACAAAACTTTAGTACGTAATTTCGGATGTAAACTGAACCAATTCTGTTTAATATCACCGAAATGGGGTCAAAGATCAGAACATAGGAGCGGGATCCATTCCATCACCCTTATGCGCCATAACTTACGTAAAAATGCTTCTATTACGACAAAACTTCACCATGTTGTTCCGGAGGAATATACTGAACCGATTCTGTTGAATATCTTTGAAATGGGGTCAAAGGTCAGGGTACAGGAGCAAGATTTATTCCACAGCCATTATCCTCATAACTTGAGTAATGATTTCTGGTATGTTGTAAAGCGTATCATAATCAATGCATTGCATGATTTTACTAACTTGTTTGTTACATGGTTTTTAACTTCATATACTTATGTCAGTATTTTGAATCATTAGCTTTTTGTGTGTCTTACTGTGCTTTCGAATAGCATCACATCGCAAAAGTATACATATTTTTTTTTTAATATATCTGGTTGTGATTTCCTTTTTTCATACTTCCTATATAGGAAATCATGGAACTGCCCTAGATATGTTTCATGGTCATCGCTTTTGAAGACGATGCATTGCGGAAGGAACTCAAGTAGACATCGGAAAAGGAAGACGCCATTCCTCCATCTCGCCTCACCCATGGAAATGCTCCAAAGACATCACGAAGGCAGAGACGAATTTAAAAAGTAAAATTAAAAAAAAAAGGAAGAACCGAGTGATCAGAGACGCTGTTTGATGAGACTTTACGGAACTTCGACAACAAAAGCGGAATATCCGTTGCTACACCGGATATATAAGAGTCAATCATAAACAGTGTGGATTGTCGCCATGCACACGAAAGGGTGTAGTCAGAATCTCAGTGCTATCACATTCATATTGTCCGTATTTCAACTAGCAGAAAGAGTTTAATCCTTTTGTAGAGAAATTTCGAAGAACTAGAAGATAACATAAGATTTTAAATTAAAAATAAAATGTTGGACAATACAAATGAAGTTGACAAAACTTACTGAGCACTATAAGATCAAAAATCTTTTGAAATTCTAAAAAAATACGTGGCTTATAACGCAAAAAATCTGCTTCTTTCGCATCATGGAGTCATTTTTTTAATAATAATAATAATTTAATTGTTTTAGCTGTTACATAATACCTTACATCAAGTTTGTATTTACATTTGAATGTAACAAAAGTAATTATTATAACAATCAAGTAAAAGGTCTTTGCTGACCTGACTAAAGCCCTGATCTCCCTACTTGATATGTAAAAATTGTCAAAGAATTAAGGTAAAGAGCAGGCAGGTCATGCAATAGATCAGTGGTTGTTAGTGTATTAGTAACAATTAGAAATGGATTGAAATATTATATAATTTGGGGTGTTTTTTCTTTATAAATTAAGCAAGTACCTTTTTTATTCTTTTTTTTTAAACAAGTTCTAACTATTAATGCGTTTTAGTTCTTCAGGTAAAAGACTCCAAAAATTTGGTCCCTGATAGTTGATAATTTGTTTCATTTGTTGTGTTCTAGGAAAGCTTGGCTTTACCTGAAATCTATTTCTAGTATCATAATTATGGATATCAAAATTTATATCTATGATATCTGTATTGATATTCTGTTTAATCCTTTTAAACATATTTAATCCCAAAGCATATTGATATAATTGTTTTATATTCAAAATGTTATGTTTATTAACATCTACTTGCATGTAATTATAAATATTTAGATAAGGAGTATTATTAGTATTAGTTTTTAGTTTAAGGTCTAATAATCTAACAAATTTATTCTGGAGTACTTGGAGTTTCTTAATGGCAGTTTGTATTGTTTGTCTCCAACAGGATAGACAATATGTTAAGTGTGCATGCACAAGAATGTAGGCTAACTACTCTTATGTTTCTAGAGATTTTATTAATAGTTAGTTTATTACAGTGTGTTTAAAAAAATCCTGGTATAGCGAAAGGACGTGTTCTAAACCCAGAAACGGTTTTAAGCGCTAGAAGATAACACATGTTTTTAAATTTAAAAAAAAACCTTGTGGAAGACAAATAAAGTTGACAAAACTTACTAACCACTAAAAGGTAAAATAGCTTTTGAAATTAAAAAAAAAGTATATATATATATATATGGCATATAACACAAAAAACAAATCTGCTTCTTTCGCGTCATGAATGAATTTTACAGTTTGTTTTTAAAATGCGTGGTAGCGAAAGGACATGCTCTAAACTTAGAAACGGATTTTAAGCACTAGAAGATAATGCATGTTCTTAAATTAAAAAAAAAAAAAAAAAATCTTTGGGCAAGAAAAAGAACACTGCTAAAAATTTTGTGATAGAGTTAAGTGGCTTTAGTTAACTTCCGTAATCTTGTGTGGTTAACGTAGTGAAGTGAGGATAATAATGGCTATAAGTAATAACTTTTATGCAATCCTTTTAGATCGCTTAAAAGGCACTTTATTCTTTTCTTTGCTTAATGCAGAAAGGTTGTCCCCAGCTTAGTAATTCTTCCTCCCTGTTCCTCTGAAACTCAGATTTTCTTCCCTAAATCGCTCTTTGGTCATTCCTTCGTCCCTCTTTCACGCTTGTCGAGAAACCCTACCATTCCCCCGGTCAGCTTAAGAGGTGCATCCCAATACCTAAGGCAAACTTCCCCCTTATTTCCACGCAAACTCACCCCCTTTCTTCCACAAAAGCCATGGGAAAACGCCGGCGTCAGCTTAACAAAACATCAAGGTAAAAATTAAGAGGGCTTGCGTTTTCAGTCGGCTGCCTTGAAATTAAGAAGGCAAAAGATCAAATGAGCTGGACAATACCAATGCGTCTACGAAATACAAAGGCCCAGACCCTTAAGATACGACAAACTGGCGTCTCTAAATAAACCGTGTTTCCGATGTTTCATAGCGGGGTGGTCAAGCAAAAGTTTTTCACTCATCGGGGAAACAAAGGAAATGGAGTACTAAAGCGAAATAAAAATTGCGAAATGATATTTAATATCTTTGCCTAAAATCCTAGTATTGAATCTCCGTAACAATAAGTTGCACTAAAAAATGGTGCTACACTAGCTGCACCACTTTCCGATAAAAGATGCACCTTTGTGTGGTGCAAATAAAAACCTAACGACAAATTTTGCACAACGTTACAGTACAAGGTTGCCCCACATTATGGCACAAGGTGTTCTGTTTGTTTGCGCCACACAATAGGGTATCTTTTCCCAGAAAGTGGTGCATAGGGTGTAGCACCACTTTTTAGTGCAATTCACCACAAAATTTTTAACAGTGAAGTTGACATAACTTTCTGAGCACTATGAGATCAAAGATCTTTTGAAATTAAAAAGAAATACATATGCGACATATAACACAACAAAATCTGCTTCTTTCGCAACATGAATTAATTTCTACAGTGTGTTTCAAAAATGCCTGATAGCGAAAGAACATTTCCAAACCCTGAAACGGGTTTTAAACCCAAAATCTGCTTTTATAGTGAGCGGTATTTGATCAATAAAGGAATTCCTATAATAATGAAACGCATATAGCGTATTAAATCCGTTTATTTATATTGTGTAGTCAGCACAAAGATTCGCCAAGCTTTCAAGCTTTCGGGAGGCTTTTTCAAGGCAATGGTAGACATGTCTACCATGTGTTGATGTCTACCATTGCCTTGAAAAAGCCTCCCAGTGCAGTGCGAAAGCTTGGCGAATCTTTGTGCTGACTACACCACGGAAATGAACTGATTTAACACGCTATATGCTTTTCATTATTATTCATATCTGGTGTATTTAAAAAGTAAAGTTAAAGGAATTCCTTTCAGTCGAGTTTTTAGGAATGCAGAAACCGTTGGGAAACAGCACTACTCTTTAGGACTCCTAGTCTTAAAAATTGTTCTTATTGAAAATCAGAAAATGTGCAATACAATATTCATAATGAACACTATGCGGTTTAAAAAGAAGTTTCAAAATTTTCTCTTGGAAGCAGAGATATCGTGGTAGCGCAATATAAATTTACGCACCCTAACGCTAAAATGGTACATTGTTTCAAAATGAAATTCTGTATAAAATAATCTTCGTTTGGAGAGGTATAAGAGTTATAAAAAAAAAGGAATTGATTGAATCTGAGTTTTAGAAGTAATGATATGGAATAAAATGTATTTTGAATTCAGTAGCATCTGTATTTACGTCCCCTAGTGATGAGATAGATCACATACATCAATAAGTGTTCTTATTGAAAAATACAACGAATATAACATCCCTTTACATTTAGCATTTATATATAAATGATAGCATAAAAAACAGCATCAATAATAGACGCCTTGAAAAATGATGGTATACAGGGTGTCCCACTCGCTACCGAACCCGGCGTTTCTTTAATAATGTTAACACCAATGAAGATATTGCAACGAAATCTGAAGTGGATTTACCTCATTTCGTGAGAAATGTGATGACACCACAACATGTGCTGGAAGTGGCCACCATTTGCGTCTAGACAGCATTGAACCCGGCGCACCATATTGTGGAAAGTCCTTGCCAGTACGTTCGCCGTCACTGCCTGAATTTCTTCGGTGATGTTTGCTTTCAAGGCATCTATGCTTCGCGGTTTATTTTGGTAAACTCTCCTGTCCCCATAAAAAGTAATCAGAAGGTGTCAGATCGGGCGAGTGCGGTGGCCTTAGACCCTTCGAAATGACGCGGTCGCCGAAAAAGGACTGCATTTAGGCCATACTGGTGTGTGACGTCACTCCATCATGCTGGTAATATCCAATGGGGAGTTCTTCGTCGTCCAATGGATTTACAAAGGTGTTTAAGATTTCCATATATGCAGCTGTTGTGATGGTTGTATCGAAGAAGATGGGACCAAGTATGCGGCACCGGGTCATCCCACACCAAACTCCAATTTTCTGTGATTGAAGGGGTTCTTCATACATCGCGTTGGGATTTTTACTGGCCCAAATACGGAAATTTTGAGAAGTGACGTATGTGAACAGGTGGAAACCACGCCTCTTTCGAGAACCACGTGTAGACCAGAAACGCTCGGATTTTCCTGAAGAAATGTCTGAAACCGTCGACAGTACGTCACTCGTTTCACGTGATCAGGTGCTTACAGTTCTTGGACCACGGAGATACGGTACGCATGAAGCTTCGTTTTTTCACAGCACGTTGACAAGTACTTTTGGACAACCCTGTTTCCTGTGACAGTCGGCGAAGTGATTTCCTGGGAGACGCAAGTAGTCGGCCCTTTACATTCTGGATCGTTTCCTCGGACATTTGTGGACGACCTCCTGCATGGGTCGTCTAATAAAGTCCCCTTGGTTTGCAATTTCTTCGACAATGCCCAAATGGTGGACTTGCTTTGCGGATGTCTGCCTGCAAACCTCTCCAGGAATTTCTGTTGACAAGACCTTATCGATTCTGTTTTCCAATAAATGCTAACAGTAAACACTCGCTGCTCCAGAGTATACCGATACATTTTAACACGTACGCGAACAACCACGAGCACGAGCACTCACTATCAACAACCGTATTGTGTCGATACGCTCAGCGAAATAGCATAACAAAGCAGAAGAGAGGCGCGTTCGGCAGGCTGGAGGACTACTCCTCAGTGGCGCCACACTTAGGAATGTGTCTGCCACTAAGGAGCACTCCGACCGGCTGGCGGACAGCGCCGGGTTCAATGCTGTCTGAACGCAAATGGTGACCACTGCCAGCAAATGTTGTGATGTCATCACATATCGCACGAAATGTGGAAAGTCCACCTGAAATTTCGTTGCAATATCTCCATTGGTGTTCATATTACTAAAGAAATGCGGGTTTCGGTAGCGAGTAGGACACCCTGTATAAGTTTAGTCAAGTATATCTACCAGAATGCAACATCCAATATTATCTTAAATGAATAAAGCGAAACGTTTAGAATAAATAGAGGAACAAGACAAGGAGATACTGTCTCGCCGAAGCTATTTATATTAACGCTGGAACACATAATGAGCGAATTAAACTGGTTAGAAAATGGGATCAACGTAAATACTGTAGAGTAAGGTTGAACAATTTAGGTATTGCAGAGGATATAGTTCTAATTTCAGAAAATAAAAAAAGAATTAAAATAATTGGTAGAACTAACAAATTTATAAAAAGAAATGGGATTAGAAATTAATATTGATAAAACAAAGATGATGTCAAACCAACTTAATAATAGCAAAGCACAAGAAAGTATTTGAATAATTGATAAAGATATTGAATGTGTGGAAGATATACCGATACCTAGGAAAAATAATTTCCACAAAGGAACAGGGACTTATGAAAGAAGTTGACAAAAGAAAAAAAAAACGGTGGACAACTTTTGGGAAGTTAAAGAAGATACTATGTAGTAAAATAAAGCCGGAAAACCGAGCAAAACTTTTCAATTAATGTATAATACCCATTATGACATATGGCGCTGAAACTTGGCCTATCAAGAAAAGCATCTTAGACAAATTGCAAAAAACACAACGTAAAATGGGAAGATTCCTACTTACTGTAAGACTTCAAGATAAAATAAAGAAAAAAAGATCCAGAATAAGATTTTAAGACATAGGTGAAAAGATACTCAATTTAAAATGGAAATGGGCTGGCCATATACACTATCTACCAACAAGTAATTGGACACCCCTGCAATCGACGATATCTGCGGTCCTGATACACGTCACAGCGCCGCCGTTAAATATCGTGTGGGAAACAACAACGCAACCAGTCGCATGCAAGATGCCACGCAGTTCGGAGCTCTCTGATTTCGAGAAAGGTGTAATCGTCGGGTATCACAGAAATGGCTGATCCATACGTGACATATCCAGCGAGTTGAAGTACCCAAAATCGACAGTGGCCTACGTGATTGACAAGTGGAAGATGAGAGGTGACTGTCGCAATGTGCCCCGACCCGGCAGACCCACAAAACTGGGAGTTAGAGACCGACGGGTGCTGGCCAGAGAAATTCGGAAGAACCGCACCAAATCGATGGGCCACATCCGCGAGGAGTTCCAACAGGCATCCGGGAGTGTTCTTTCGATGAATACCATCCGTAAGGAAACCCATCTGCTCGGTTATCATGGACGTGCTGCCGCCCACAAACCTTTGATCACCAAGTGCAATAAGGCTGCTCGGCTAACGTGGTGCAAGGAACGTCGACAGTGGACCGTTGAACAGTGGAAACAGGTTCTCTGGAGCGACAAATCAAGGTTCACCCTCTACCGTTCGGATGGCAGGGTCTGGGTTTGGAGTCTGTGTGGAGAACGCCTCCTGCCGGAGTGTATTGTACCAACTGTGAAGTTCGGCGGCGGTGGAATTATGCTATGGGGATGTTTCTGCTGGAATGGCACGGGACCGTTGGTCGCAATTCCTGGTAGACTCAACGCCGAGATCTACTGCACCATTTTGGATGATCATGCGCTTCCTACGTTGTGGCAGTTTTACGGAGTGGACCCATGTTAATTTCAGGATGACAATGCCACCTGTCATGTTGCGAGGTCCACCATGGCTTGGTATGATGACAATGGGTTTAATCTAATGGACTGGCCTGCGCAGACCCCGGACCTTAACCCTATCGAGCACCTCTGGAACGAGTTGGAGCGTCGACTTAAGTGGTGCCTCCCACCGTCCGAAATCAGTGAAGGAACTGACCTGTCTTCTCCAAGCCGAGTGGAAGAAAATACCGCTAGCCGTCGTACAACGCCATGTTGAGAGTATGCACCGGAGGGTCGCAGCTGTAATCGCCGCTCGTGGAGGCTCCACCAACTATTGAAGGTGAATAAACTTCGTTTTCCTTTGCTATCACAGGTGTCCAATTACTTGTTGGTAGATAGTGTTTATCAAGAATGGAAAATAATAGATGGACTAAAATAGTAAAAGAATGGACACCAAGGAGAAGAGTAGGAAGACCAGAGGGAAGATGGATGGATAATATAAACAAAATTGCATGAAAGTTGTGGAATAGACGAGTTGAAGGAACATTTGGAAAGAGATGAGGGAAACCTGTAGCCTCAATTGGCTATAAAAAAGAGTCGGAAGAAGAAGAAGTGGTGAGGTTATATTAATACATTAGAAAGATCCCGAAGAGCAGGAATAACCATCTCACACTACAGGCTTCCCAATGCAAAGACATTTTTCGAACCAAACTTAGAGGTGCAGCGAAATGAAATCCACATACGGACAGACATCGTGATATGATATGGACGTGCTGAGAAACTGAAGTTCCTAAATGCTAGGAAGGCAGTCAAGCCTTATCTACGACAAAGAATATTCCCAAATCATTGACATTTTCGTGCGGAAGATATTCTAAAACTTAAACTTGCGAGTTTAGATGAAGCACCCAAAATGAAGGGCGAGCAAAAAGATCAGAACTAAAGCCAATTTAACACATCTGAAGGTGGTCATTGACGAAATTTCTCTGAGCGGTAAGGCACTGATTTATTTAAATCTTCATGTTCTTATTTTCCGATGAACGATTTACCTTTAAATACAGTGGTTAGCCTAGACTTCGAGAAGCACTAACTATGCTAGGCATGCTTCTCTTAAAATAAAATTATTTTTAAATTGCTAAACTTGTTTTAAAGACTTTTATTAAAGAAAAAAAGACTGATCTTTGTTAAGGTCAATTTATTTCTTCTTCAACAGCTTTCAGACTTTTGACTATTTTTCCCGGAAATGTCAAATGATCGTTTGCGTCTTCTCAGAACTTGTTTCTTCTTTATGAAGCAAAATTATACTTTTTTAAAAGCTAAAGCTTACCTTAACAAATATTATTTCAACAGCACGCAACGCCGTTGAGAAGTCATGGCGCCTCTGTAAAGCTTGTGATACGAGGAGAGAATTTAATTTTACTTAATTGAAAAAGAACGTACTTTCACGGGAAAATAGCTTCATATGTTATTCATGATTTCATGATCTCAATATATTCCATTCACTGAAAGATTCGACGTCTTCGTAATGCGGATTTGTCAATGTACTGTTATTTCCCCCTATCAGTAGTTTTTTTTTTTTTTTTTTTTTTTTTTAGGATTCTGTGCAAAACAGCAATTTATCAAAACTAGAGAAAACGAATGCATTTTTAATTCACTGCCTTGTTTCATAGCTCATATTTGAAAAATACAAGACGAACGTGATTTTTGAATTTCCTGTTATGCTTACTGTGGTGGAAAAACAATGAAGTTCAGAAGAACAGCAAGAAAAAGTTAGAGGAAGAAAAAAGCCGGAGAATACATGTAAATGATCAAAAGACCAAATACGCAGTGCACCTTCTGTCATTCAGGATTCTGGAGTACGGACTTGGGTCACCTCGGACAGTTATATATGCCTTCAGACGACGAAACTGCATTGATGATGACATTGACTTTTGTCGCGATGTCACAGCGCCAGGGATACTGTATATGGAAGAGAGATAGACGTCCTACTGCGGTGCCGGATTCCATCCCCACACCAGTGCACCGAGTCGGGGGATAGATAGCAGCTAATTACAAACGCATGTCTTTCATAGACATGGGGCCATACCAATGTGCTGTCTGGCACCCCAATATAGAACCTGGACTCGTTCGTAAGGCCCACATCGTAAGCCATCCAGTCCCAGAGGTGGGCCTTACGGTTGCATCAACGGCAACTTCCATGCTGAATGTCCCCTCCGGAGCGTAGTACAGTTTGGGTGGAAATTTAACTGACATCGAAACAGAAACCGGACATGTCCCTGAATAGTACGCTCTTTCATATCTCAACAGTCCTGTTCCCCTCTCTCTCTCTCTCTCTCTCTCTCTCTCTCTCTCTCTCTCTCTCTCGGACGATGATGGGCTTATTGCTGGGGCAGCTTTCACCGAATTGCTGAGCGTGCACCGCCCGTATGCTTTATACCCTTCCAACACTCCCCCCCACGTCATGCTGCATATATGCGCATGCCCTACCCTACTGGACCTTAGTCTATCTCCTGAGTGGTCTTTCGGCCCGTTCTGCCTGTTCGTTCCACTGTTATGCTGATTTCTCGTCTTCGACCTTAACTTTTGCACACCAGGCGGGGGGGGGGGTCTCGGAAGGGTATGAAGAACACGGGCGGTGTACGCTCAGCAGTTAGGTGAAAGCTATTGCACGGTGTACATGGGTTCGAACGACGTCGAGTTGCTGCCACCGTGTGATATGGCCAACTTACGATTATGGGCGCGTACACATCTGGAGAAAGCAGGGAACACGCAATCACACCTCCCACATCATCGAATGGGACCGGTTTGGAGGTGGCAGAGTTCTCGTTTGGTGCGGTATAATGCTTGGTAGCCTTACTGACCTCCACATCTTCCAAGGAGGTTCAGTCACTAGTGTCCGCTATTATACCGAGGTTTTCCTGCCTCACGTGCGTTTGTTTAGAGGTGCTGTGGGTCCTGAGTTCCACTTCATGGACGACAACGCTACACCTCATCGTACAGTGGCTGTCGCAGAGCTGTTGGAGAGTGAAGATATTCAACGCATGGATTGGCCCGCAAGGTCCCCGGACCTAAATCCAATCGAACACGTGTGGGACCTTCTCGGGAGACGCTTGGCAGCACGTCACCAGCAGCCAGCAACGATTCCGCAGCTGCGATTGGCGCTACAAGAGGAATGGGCCGCGTTACCTCAACAGCTCCTTGATAACCACGTCCTCAGCATGGACAGACGTTGTAAATCCTGCAATGCAGTCAGAGGTGATCATATCCCCTACTAAAGACTGGATTTTTCTTGGCAGCCGCCTGTCACATGGACGTTTCTGTCTTCTGTCCAGTTGTGCTCGAAGCTACCTTTTCAATAAAGTGCCTTTGCATCCTTTGGATTCCATGTTTGGAGGGTTTCGCTCAGTTGTCCCTTATTCTTACATCTTGGGGATCTTATGGTATGATTTGAGTCGATGTGGAGCACTTCTGCACGACGTTACTTTCGAAAAACCGTCTCATTTTCAATTTTTGCACGCTAGTGTATAATGCGTTTAAAGGAAAGCAAGAAGACTCTGTGGAAGCAAATCCCACTCCTGAACAAGAGCAGATCGGAGTTTCTCGAGAGTTTTGGCAGGTAGTTGAGGACCTGCAATGTGTTTTTCCAATGCATCCCACACGTGTTCTAATGATTTTAAGTCTGTGGAATGCGCCGGTCATGCGGTGTAAATATATTCACTTTCCATATAGTCATTGACAATGGAGCGGTGTGCGCCCGTTGGACATAGTGCCACCCCAGACAAGCACACCGCTCTCTCAGTCATATTCTCTCTCTCTCTCTCTTCGTTGCTCGGTTCGAGCGTTGTGACCCAATACACATCCTGTCGGCAGTCAAGATTCGCCATTCCTCCCTATGCTCCACAGTTCTCATGATTTCTGCAACCGATAGATTTGTGAGAGTTTTTATTTGATCGACGAATCTGTCTAGGGGACGTTCTCTCCTTCTTTTGCCGTCGACTTTCCCCTGAATACAAAGTTTTTCTTAACAGTCTCGCCGGATAGTGTAGCCAAAGAAGGTTAGTATACATTGTATGTCGTTGGATTGTCGGGAGAAGTCGCTTGTGCTTGTCTACGCCAAGCTCTCTCAAGATTGATGTATTATAGTCTCGTGCACAACCCAGGATACTCTGTAGCAGATCATTTCAAACGCCTTAATAATTCTTCTGCGACATGCTGCATTTAAGGTCCATGTTTCAAAACCATAAATCGCAATGGCGAATACGGAGGCCTTGACCAGCCTCAGCTTGGAGGTTTTGCTAATGTGGCTATACTTCCTGATTTTTGTAAGCCTTGCCATGGCAAATGTGGCATTCCGATCCTCCTTTTGATCTCGCCCTCACAATTGCCATTGCTGGTTATGCGAGTCCCCAGATATATGACTTCTGATTGTCGGGCATTTTTGAGTATCTGTTCAAAGTTTTGAGGAAGCTCTCCGTCCTTGTCAACTACCACAAAAGGCATCACAAGCACACCACCACCACCTCTGTAATGGTGCACTTCTCGGATGTTTGTGTGGGAATAACGGGGTCTAGGTTCTCCCTAGATGAGAACACTTTCGAGACTGAACCTGGATTCATCGATGAAGAGGACATTGGCCTATTGATTTTTGTTCCAGTCTTGATGTTGTCTGCACCACAGTTCCTTCGCATTTCTTGCTGACCGGTGAGTGGGATACAAACTGTAGGTCTTCTTGCATATAGTCCTCGTTCGTTGAGCCGTCTGTATACTGTTTAACTTGAAACAGCTGGTCCATTAGCCGCAGCCAGTTCTAAATCAAGCGCTTTCGCTGATATCGACCTATTACGTCTCTCTGTTAGCGCTATTCTGAGCCGTTGTAATCTGTGTACGACCAACCGCAGGTTGACGATTAACATCTTCATGTTCTGGTACCTTATCCAAAGTCTGGATGCAACGGATTGATTTACGCCAGTGGCTCTGGCAACATTATGGCCGGATTCCAACATTCCGATAATCCAACCACGTGTAAACATTTCCACTTGCGGTCTTTCTGACGTTCTGTTTTAATAAAAAAATAAGCTCTATTATTAGCAGGGCGCGATGTCCACAAAATGTCACTTTGCACTTCATTACAGCTCTTTCTTAATTTCATAAATGTGCTGCTTTGCATTTCATGACAATTATCGTTCGTCACGTGGTATTGCGTCTTGATTTCCATATCTGCAAATTCCCACGTCCTCTGCGCTTTTCTTTATTACCCTTCTTGTTTTCTTTTCCACTTTTTTTTTTTTTTTTGATTGCTTGGAAGTTAAACGACCACCGTGAGCAACTCAGTGGGTTACAATCAGTCGCCCGTTCCTAATTTAGGGCCAAACACAACAACTATCCGACACGGGATTCGAACCGTGACTCATCTTGGACGAATGATCAGAGCCGCCCCGGTGGCGCAGTGGTCTAAGCGATGGCCTCTGATCATTCGTCCGAACGGGGTCCGGGTTCGAGTCCCGGTGAGGCATGGATGTTGTGTTTGTCTTACGGCACTGGTTCTCTCCCTTCCCTGGAACCAGTGATCCTAAAGTAGGGACGGGCGACTGCTTATAGCCCATTGAGTTGCTCACGGTGGTCGTTAAACCTCCAATCAAAAAAAAAAAAAGGATGATCAGAAGCCATCGCATAGACCACTGCGCCACCGGGGTGGTAATTACCATTTTCCCTCCTTTCGTTTGTTCTGAAATGTTCCAGGGAAGGGAGAGAGCTAGTGCAGTGAGGCAAACAGAACATCTATGCCTCTCGGGATTCGAATCCGGACCCATCTCGGACGAATGATCAGAAGCCATCGCTTAGACCACTGAGCCCCCGGGGCGGTAATTACCATTTTCCTTCCTTTCGCTCGTTCTGAAATGTTCCAGGGAAGGGAGAGAGCTAGTGCAGTGAGGCAAGCAGAACATCTATGCCTCTCGGGATTCGAACCCGGACCCATCTCGGACGAATGATCAGAAGCCATCGCTTAGACCACTGCGCCACTGGGGCGACAATTACCCTTCTTCCTCCTTTCGTTTGTTCTGAAATGTTCCAGAGAAGGGAGAGAGCCAGTGCAAAGAGCCAAACACAACATCTATGCCTCACGGGATTCGAACCCGGACCCATCTCGGACGAATGATCAGAAGCCATCGCTTAGACCGCTGAGCCACC
Source organism: Macrothele yani (assembly GCA_039090855.1). Taxonomy (NCBI): domain Eukaryota; kingdom Metazoa; phylum Arthropoda; class Arachnida; order Araneae; family Macrothelidae; genus Macrothele; species Macrothele yani. The sequence continues at coordinate 103,064,202 of CM076991.1, read as the reverse complement.
GGGGCGGTATTTACCCTTTTTCCTCCTTTCGCTTGTTCTGAAATGTTCCAGGGAAGGGAGAGAGCCAGTGCAGTGAGGCAAACACAACATCTATGCCTCACGGGATTCGAACCCGGACCCATCTCGGACGAATGATCAGAAGCCATCGCTTAGACCACTGCGCCACTGGGGCGACAATTACCCTTCTTCCTCCTTTCGTTTGTTCTGAAATGTTCCAGAGAAGGGAGAGAGCCAGTGTAAAGAGGCAAGCACAACATCTATGCCTCACGGGATTCGAACCGGGACCCATCTCGGACGAATGATCAGAAGCCATCGCTTAGACCACTGCGCCACTGGGGCGACAATCATCCTTCTTCCTTTTTTCGTTTGTTCTGAAATGTCTTTTTTCAAACTATGCTTAACTTTTGGACACCAGTGTGCATTAAGAGGTAAGCATTCCTTCTTACCAACAGTGCAGAGACCTATCGAAGAAAGAAAGCCTTGGTGTCCTTTTATATAACGCAGTTCCGCTGATATTGTATCGATCGCAAGAAATATTTATATCTTGCAATCAGTCCTTTACTAGAGATATCTATCCCAGTAATTGCGCTGTATTTTAGGGCCCAACAACAAATTTCTTTCGCCAGAGAAGCAATCAAATGTCCACTGTGGTCAATAGACTTAAAAAAAAAAAAGGAATATAAAAAGTAAGCAAGACAGCATGGGTGAGAGTACTTTTTTCTTTCTTTCTTTTTTTTTTTTTTTTGTTTGTTTCCAATCTCGTCATTATCCCATTAGGCACCCTACTACCAGTGGCACATGATGCAGCTGCTTCGTCAGACCCAAAATGGCGATCCAGTTCCCGCCAAGGATAGGAATCTCGGTTCTAAGGGGCAATTCTCCTTATTGAAAACGACGCAAGCTCTACTTTTACGACCACGAAGAATTCCTCCAAGCTGACTGACTTCCACTCGCGGCGTACATTGGCAGCAAAGTTAGTACAACGTCCGACGTGTTTTGTTAGCTTTCTCTAATTGCAGCCCAACGCCAGGCCCTTCCTCGGGAAACTATTACGCTCAACAGTAAAATTGCACGGGGTAGGGAATAATTACAGTGCCAGAGAAAATCAATTCCTCCAGAGGCGGCAATCTAATTAAATAGTTTAACATGGGGTTCGTACTTCCAGCTTTGGGGGATGGAAAGAGAGAGAGGGAAAGAGAGGTTGAAAGTTCCTATAATGCAGAGAAAAGAAGGGCTGCATCAAAAGACACTGCCCACTCTGTATAATTCTTTCTTACATTGCAACCAATTACTTCGGCAAACTTAGATATGGCTTCAGATGGGAAGGAGAGTACACACTCTCGCAAACCAGTCCACAGCATAAAGTACATCAATTTTAACGTAATCGGATTTTCTATTAGAAGCTAGCACAATCGTGGTTCTTTGTAATTTGTTAAATGCTTTGCACTGATTTCCCGATTTTCGACTAAAACTTTTATCCACAGTTTAGCCCACATAATCGCTTGAGGCCAGAAGAAGTACAGAAGGCGTTCACACATTTTTAGAACCATTTTCCAACAATATTATTAATCTTAGAAATATAATTATTTCTTTCTTGAATGTTCTATCTAATAGCCCTTTCGCTGGAACCTATATCTAAATTTCCAAGATAACAGGGCATTTCTTAAAATTGGTATTTGTATTTTATTCTACTCCTCTTGCACAGCTTTCCATAATCCTTAGTTCTGGAGAATACCTCTATAACACGATTTTGACTCCAACTCATAAACAACACTCTAGTTTGAGTCAGAAACTTTTACTAAAATACACAATATTTACAATTAAAATATTAGAAAGTTAGACGTCATTTTGCGCCCATCATCAGACTGGATCACAAGACGTCTAAGCTCACATTAGTACCAACATACAACACGGTGGCGGTTTTTGTTGTCACGAACTCCATAGAGGAGACACCTTGCGGTAAACTTTATAAAAACATTCGACATTGTAGCCCTTATATCGGCCACCGCTTTACATTTGTCATTTTTTTAATGTTTTTAACCAAAGTTTGATAAATACTCGGAAAATCCACTGGGTAAGAGTCATTGCAGCATTGTTTTTATTGGCTATAAATCTTTATTTTTCATTTTTTGCATTTGTGTAAACAAAAAACAATGCTGCAATGACTCTTACCCAGTGGGTATTCCGGATATTTATCAATCTTTGGTTAAAAACATAAAAAATAACAAATGTAAACCGGTGACTGATATAAGGGCTACAACGTCGAATGTGTTTATAAAGTTTACCGCAAGGTGTCTCCTCTATGGGGTTCGTGACAACAAAAACCGTCACCGTGTTGGTATTTAATGTGAACTCAGACGTCCCGTGATCCAGTCTGATGATGGGAGCAAAGTGACGTCTAACTTTCTAATATTTTAATTGTAAATATTGTGTATTTTAGTAAAAGTTTCTGACTCAAACTAGAGTGTTGTTTATGAGTTGGAGTCAAAATCTTGTTATAGAGATATTCTCCAGAACTAAGTTATTTTATTGGCACGAAGATAATTTTTATGTTTTTCCTTAGTCCAATCAATGTTTGAGGTTTGCGTTTAGAAAGAGCTTTTTTCAATTCAATTCAATTCAATTCAATTCATTTATTTTGCTGAGCAGAAAGCCACTGTTTCAAAAATATCAAATGAAAAAAGCACAGCAAGAAAGCAGGGGAAAAAGCCAGCAAGGCCTGACTGGGTCCCATGCTCCCCACACAAATTATACACTTAAGTCAGGAGTTAAAGTTACATACAAAACAGTGTCTAAAAAAATGATATATGAAAAGATGATAAACATTACAGTGATACCATTGAAAATTAATTTACATTGCGGTATACTAATCATAGCAATAATCACAGTTCCCCTCCACTGCAATCATCAATTTGAGGAGTCGCAAGTCATTATGTAGTTTTTTTATTTTTTTTAGAAAAGGTTAAAGTTATTTAAAGAAGTCAGTTCTGTCGGTAATGAATTTCAGTAGTGTGGGCCAGTGTAATTTATACTCTGCTTCGTGGTCTCAGTCTTCGGATGAATGGGCCTAATATGTAATTTAGTACGTGTGTCATGTGAGTGTATCTGTGGTACAATTTGTATGATGTTAGTGTGTAAATTATTCTTAATTCGCTTTAACATATTTTTCCCAATATTAAAGTTATAAAGTTGGTTAAGCGTAAGAATGTTGTATTTATTTGGAAAAACTCTTGTGTTATTATATAGTGATAGTGGTGTATTTCTATCAAATTTTAGGTCAATTAATCTTATACATTTGTTTTGCAGAATTTGAAGTTTTTTAAAATTATATTTAGTCGTCTGTCCCCACGATAAGATAGCATAATTAATGTGAGTCTGAAACATGTTATAATATAATATAATTGAATTAGTGTTTTATAGGTAAGGTTTGTGAAAACCGTACTGATAACGCCAATGTTTTTAGAGAGTTTGAGAAGAAGAGTGTCCACATGTTGGTTCCACCTAAGGTCCTTATTTAAAGTAATCCCCAAATAAAGTAAGGAATTAACCTGTTCTATATTTGTATTATTGGTAGATAATGTGATAGAATGTGGTTCTGAAATATTTTGTTTTGAAAAGATTAAAGATTTTGTTTTGGTAGTATTTATTATTAGTTCATTGCAATTTAGCCAATCTGAGATGTTATTAAGTTGAGTATTAATCTTTGAAATAGTGTTAGTCGTTAAATTAAATGACGTGACAATGGTTATGTCATCAGCATAAAGAAGGAGATCAATATCATTTATGGAAATAAAGATATCGTTAATGTATATACTAAATAGTAAAGCAGTTCAAAGGCACAATAGTCCACTAGTGTCACACCAGGGGACTTTAAAGGAATATAATACATATAAGCAAAAGGTATAGACTTGATACCCTTCTCTTTTTCCATTTTTTTTTTTTTTCAAGAAATAGAGTGGTAGATTTGGATGTATGGCTGGTGGCCTTACATCCAAATCTATCATCTGATGGAATTCTGCTCTCTGAATGCTCTGTAGATAAAAGAATGGTATTTCCTGTTTAAATATAGGAGTTAAAACATTATTTTGGTAATATGTAGAATTGATTAAATAACGAGAAACTGTACGCCAACTACACTTAAATAGTATAACTATACTAGTGATCCGAAATTCTTTGGATAAAATAGAAATAAAAGTTTCCAAGTTTCTGCACATGAACCAGATGACTGTTTCGCGGAAGGTAGACAGTTTGCTGTCAAGAACGGTAGACAGACAGTTTGCTGTCGAGGAAGGTAGACAGACAGTTTCGCTGTCAAGGAAGGTAGACAGTTTGCTGTCGAGGAAGGTAGACAGACAGTTTCGCTGTCAAGGAAGGTAGACAGTTTGCTGTCAGTATCCACTCGGCTACAGGCGATACTACATCGGAATGACCAAACGTTCGTTTATAGTTAGAATCAACGAACATAAAAGAGATACAAAACACGGGAAAATAACCACTGCCCTATTTAGAGAAGTCAAGTTTAAATCCGCTGATCCTATGAGGAGTGATATAAAGATATTGGCTTCATTTCCACACATAAATCTACTGCCATTGGCGAAATCTTAGAGGGCATAACCAGCAGCGAGGCTTGCAATGATAGCGTCTATCTAGAGTTGCCACGCATTAGGATTCAATTCTTCAAATGCTGCTGCGTTTTCTACCACGGTACCGCGCGCCCAACCAACGTGACCCTCGCTTCTTCAATGAATGATCACATTTGTGTCGATTCATTTATTGTCTAGTCAAGTCACCGCGTTCAAATTGTTCAAGTGTTCTATTATTCAGTTTGCAATTAGCTATCTACCTTCCTTGAAAAAACCATTTGGTTGATGTGCGAAATCTTCGAAACACTGATTTCTATTCTACGCCAAGAAATTCGGATCACTAGTACAGTTATACAATTTAAGTGCAGAATTTATTTTTAACATTCTTTTCAACTTTGAGCAACTTTAATGTCTCATTGTACGAGAAACCGGCAATAATCACGAATCCTTTACTGAAACTTTCTTTGGATTCTTAAAACTGATGTTCTAAGTCTTTTACTGCTCCTCTGCAAATATAAAATCGACCTTTTTTTTTTTTTTTTGTTACAGTCGTTTAGGTAGATCTATGCTTCATCAATAGTCACAATAAATTTCCATCTGTCTCCTGGTAAGTGATTTTCATAAATTCTACATCGTATTCTGCGCTCAGCTACGTGTCTGGGCAAAAGTCGGTGAACATTATGTTCTTTTTTTTTTTTTTTTTTTATTCAGGTCTTTGTTATTTTTGCACTCCTGACATGTAACGAAGTGCAAAAATGGGTTGACGACTTCATCGCGTCACACGACGAAGTATTCTTCATGGCTGGAATCCGTCAGCTGCGCCCGATCGATGGAGGAAGGTTATAGATAAGGTATTGTTTTTTTCTCTCAAATTGCATGTTGCGTTGTCTTAAAACGCTTTAAAACTTATTTGTACACCTCATAGTTTCATACCTTTATGAGTCTTTTTTTTTCTTTGTTTTGTAACTAAATAAGCAATTGATGCTAAATTTGGTTGCATTTGTTAGATTCAATTGAGTTCTACGATTTTTGTTTAGCACGGTTTTTTCTTTTTCCTATTTAAATTTTTTGGGAAGATTTTAAGACAAAAAAAATAAGAAATTGAATCAGTTTTTACAGAATTGAGGACGAAGCATTGAAATCGAGGACGATGCATTGAAATTGTGGACGATGCATTGAAATTGAGGACTGTCCCCAGAAAATGAGAACGTCTGGTTACCTTACATTAGAAGCCGTGACAAAGGTCAATGGTTTCAAAACACATTATTAAATTTTCTGTAAACGAATATTATTTGTAGATCTGCAAGTGTCCGGTTATTAATGATAGGACTGTGTACGGTTAGATTATACATGTGAATAATTTTTTGAAAGGGAAAAGTGTTCTGAACATTAGATGACAATTTATTGCAAATTTTTTCTGAGGAGAGAAATACTTCCCTTCTTTCCTCCGTTTAGGTGGCATAAAATGAGTTCATTAATAAAGTATAAAGGCAATTAAGGAATGAAAGCTCTTTCATTTATGCGTTACAGCACAACAGAGAAAACGGCTGTCTTTAGTATTAACGTTTTCTCGGAAAAAGAAACAACTGTCAGTGACTTTCTTTATGGTTTCAATAATATTTCGGTATATCTAATTAGGATTTCAAAGATTAGTCGCTCTGCTTTGTTTTGTTGCAGATGATAAAAAACTTATCTTCATTTATTTGTTACTGATATGAAGACATGACACAGAAAGCAGTCATAAGCGTTTTCAGTCGCTAAAAGTATCACAAAAATACTGTCGAACACATTTCTAGTTTCCCAAGTCAATATAAAAACCCGAAATATTTTTAAAACAAATATGTAAAATTAAATATCGTGCATACGATGTTATGTCGATCAATCCTTTAAAACTTTTGTGTTTAATTAATGTTATTAAACTTCAAAAAAAAAAAAGTGAGCAAGGTTTTTCCGCGAAAGAAAATTATAATTGCTTAGGTTTTTCTTTTCGCTGAAAAATAATCACAATTCATTGGATGCGATTCTTTTGAACAATTATCAAATTTTCGTGGACAATTATAATAACGCAATTACGTATAATTGCATTATATAGAAATTAAAAATATATAACAAACTGGCAAAGTGATCAAGTTTAATTAATTTTATACTTCAGGATCAAAGATCAGGATTTCGCAGCAAAAAAAAAAAAAATGGAAGAAGAAGAAAAAGAAAAAAATCATAAATAATGGCAAAACGAAAAAAATCGTGATAAAATCAATTGTTTTCTGAATGTATTTAAAGTAGAGTAGAATAGGAATAAAATTTCCTTATCGAAATTAAATTGTCGTATCGGAGGTAGCTTAATAAGTTGTAAGGCTAACTAACATTCTTGTGCCTTACCCACGTAGGCCATTGTAGCTTCAAAGGAATTAGCACATCTTTATTCAAACTGCTGTTGTGGGGATATCTTAGCAGAGATTATTATCGATAAATAAAAACTAATGTATGCTGACTCTTGTACGTCCCCGCTATCGGCATTCCCTAAATCTACAGCATTCGTTTCGCGTAACTGGGACCCTTCAGAGCTTGAACAACAGAGTTAGCTTTTATTGTTTTATTTGTCACCCAGAGATATCAGATATTCTTTTGTACTTTTCTGTAGATGCAATGAGAACGTTCTCAAGATAGCCTTTAAGCGAAAACGGAAAGTTTCTAGTGGGAAATTAAGAGCTCTTGCTTCTGGAGTTTCGCAACATATGGGTTAAAAGTGAGAGAACTAAGTAAAAGATTGGTAGAATATGGAGTGCTATGACCTTCGCTTCTTCTCGGAGTGTTATGGCTCTGGCTTTTTCTCAGAGAGTTTTGGCCCACGCTTCTTCTCATAGTGGTATGGCCCCACCCTTCTTCTCGGAGTATTATGGCCATCATTTCTTCTAGGAGTGTTATGGTCCTCCCTTCTTCTCGGAATGTTATGGCCTTGGCTTTTTCTCGGAGAGCTTTGGCCCTCGCTTCTATTTGGAGTGTTATGGCCTCGCTTCTTCTCGGAGTGTTACGGCCCTGGCTTTTTCTCAGAGAGTTTTGGCCCTCACTTCTTTTCATAGTGTTATGGCCATCCTTTCTTTTCGGAGTGTTATGGCCCTCCTCTCTTTTCGGAGTGTTATGGCCCTCACTTCTTCTAGGAGTGTTATGATCCTTTTTTCTAAGAGTGTTATGATCCTCTTTTCTAGGAGTGTTATGACCTTCGCTTCTTCTCGGAGTGTTATGGCCCTCGCTTCTTCTCGAAATGTTATGGCACTGGCTTTTTTTCTGAGAGTTTCGGCCCTGGCTTTTTCTCGAAGAGTTTTGGCCCTCGTTTCTACTCGGAGTGTTATGGTCTAGCTTCTTCTCGGAGTGTTATGGCCCTTGCTTCTCGCACTGTTATGGCCCTTGCTTCTTCTTGAAGTGTTATGACACTCACTTTGCGCAAAACTCGATCAGTCTTATATTCCCGCTAGATCCATTGAACGTAAATGATTCTCTTTCCTCTGTGGTAGAACCACGTCAGTTTCTCTTTTTTTTTTTAAGTATCTGAGAAACACCAATTGTCTTCAAAGTCAGACCGATTACTAATAATACGCCAAATACTTTTGAGAACTTAACAAAAGGATTTAATCATGCTACAAAATGATAGTTTCGGCTTCCATGCTTTTTGTTTCCTCAGCGAATGAAAAAAAATCTTAAGCTTGTTCTTTTTCCGCGGTCCCTTTAACTCGTAAGGCTACTCTCCTAGCTTCTTACTTTTAAGGGTTGTTTAAGGCCTGTGGTCAGACACTCCTTTTCTAAAATCCTCTACATGAATCTCTCTACACGTGGTTTTTACGTGTCAGGCATCTTTGGCGTGGAGAGTGAGCGAGAGGTGTTTTTTGAAAGCCTCGGTTTTTGCGCGGACGGAGATATAAGGCCTATTACGAGAAATACATTGGGGAGACGACCTGAAAAGCTCATTAAGGACAGTATGGGTCCGTTCGTACCCACAGACGGAGACGTAGGTATTCGAAAATTCTTTCATTCGCCACTGAAGCGATAATGGCAAAGCCGTAATAATATGCATGAAAGGTTTTTATTATTGTTATTACAAAACAACCAGCGGCATAGCGCAGTTGGTTAAGTCGTTATGCAATGTGTGGGAGGTGAACGTTTCTCACGGGTGTTCGAATCACAGTCTTGCCGGCCATCCAGTCTGAGGTTTTTCCAGGGTTTTCCGTAGTATCCTTGCGGTTGGGACCGCGAACGCGTAGATGGTTCCCTGTGAAGTCTGCCGCGGACGAAATTTGTCCCTTATGTGTGCAGCAGAGGAATGGTAAGCCGGCTGCATTAATTTCCCAGTAATTGAGGGCGCACAGTAGTCTTTGCGGGACGCAACCCACCGTGGGCGGACGAGATAGATGGATGGATGGATTACAAAAAAAAAAAAAAGAAAGAAAGAAAGAAAGAAAGAAAGAAAGGAAAAATACTGGATTCTTATTTACGTGTATGATTATGTGTGTCAAGCCATGTTAGCTTCCTCAGAAGTGTTAAAAGAACAAACAGAATATTTTCTTGTTGGGGGAAGGAGGGTTAACGGCCACCGTGAGCAACTGAGTTGCTATATAAGCTAAGCAATTGCCCGTCCCAAATTTAGCGTCACTGATTCCAGAAAGGGGAGAAAGCCTGTGCCATAAGACAAACACGGCATACATACCTCACCCGGATTCGAACCAGAAACCAGACGACTGCGGTATCGGAGCGAAAACAGAGGCTAACAGCATCTTACCTGAGTTTGATAGAACCAAATAATAATAATAAAAAGAATGTGATGACTCCCGGAGTTATTACAAGTACATACGTAAAGTGCGAGGGTCATTACAGTCAGTAAAGTAAGTTTGTTTTTCAATATTACCTGCTGTTCATTTTTGCCGTGCATTCATTGAATTTTATTAACAAGCCTTGTACATACACTGGCGGAAAGTGAAAAAAGAACACCAAGAAGGAATTGGCGGACGATCACGAAATTTACATATGTTAATGGGGTCGAGTTTACGTAAGTGTGATGTTAATTTCGGGAGCAACCGGCGAGCGCTTACGCCACAGCACGGCATAATATGCAAATTATCGTCGGTGGTATTTAAGGAGTACGGCGAAGTGAATGTAATCAGTCGTCGGCGTACGGACACGCGCGAAGACCCTGAAGAAGCTGCAATGCATGGACATGGAAGACGTGTTCGATTTCAGCAGTTATCGGACTTTGAGCGAGGTCGTCTAGTCGGACTCCGCGAGTCCGGGTGGTCGTATCGTCGTATTGCGGAGCGAATTCGACGGGAAGTATCCGTGGGGGTACGATGGTGGCGTAGATGGTCCGAGGAACATTCGCACACGAGAAGACGTTAAACCGGGAGTCACAGACGGACTGATGAGCGGACCGATCGACGCATAAGAAGAGTGGCGTTGTCAAGCAGAACATCCACTGCGACGCAAATCCGAGATGCCGTTGCACCTGAGGTGATTGTGCGAACAATCCGCAACCGTCTACTGGATGCATGACTACGTGCACGTGTGCCTCTGGCATGTGTACCTCTGACTCCAGCCCACCGTCAGGAACGGTTGCAGTGGTGTCGCCAACGTCTGCACTGCAGAACGCAATGGCGATCTGTCGTGTTCAGCGATGAAAGCAGATTCTGCTTGGGAGCCTCCGATGTGTTCGCAGACGCACAGGGAAGCGTCTCCACCCTTCTTGCATCCGCCAGCGACACACAGGGCCTACACCTGGTCTCCTGGTGTGAGGAGCGATCAGCTATCGCTCCCGTACACAACTAGTGTTTGTACCGGGTACGTTAAACAGCACCTCCTACATCAAAAACATCATTCTGCCCGTTGTTGTGCCATTTGTAAGGTCGATCCATCGTGATGTTTTCCAGCAAGATAACGCACGCCCTCACACGGCACGTGCAACGCAACATGCACTTCAGGGTGTGAGACAAATTCCATGGCCTGCACGTTCACCGGATTTGTCCCCCATTGCGCCCGTGTGAGATTTTATGGGACAACGACTTATCCGGTCTCCACGGCCAGCCACGACCATCCCCGATTTACGCGCCCAGGTTGAGGATGCTTGGAACTCAATACCCCAAACTTACATCCAACATCTGTACGACAGACTCCATGACAGAATTGCACAGTGTGACGCAGTTCATGGCGGTTTAACCTCGTACTAACCATGTTACATGGAAATGTTATTTTTCAGTTTACCAGCAAATGCAGCTGTATTTTGCCATAATATTTTCATCACGTTATCCTCTGTATTCCGTTATTATGCTGTATAAATTTCGTTGGTATCAGACGTCTCCTTCTTGGTGTTCTTTTTTCGCTTTTCGCCAGTGTATTTACATAACGACGGGCATACTGAGCTATTAAAAATAAAAAAGGTAATATTAACAACTGCTTTAATGAAAACTGCGTGGAACAGGAGAAGAGACTGTGTGAATGAAACACCTGTAAAAGAAAATATTTAATATAAAAATTTTAAAACAAAAACAGGAGAATAATTAATAACAGTTTCGGAAAACAAATGCGTTAAGTCCCCTTTCTTAACTTGACGCAGTGCTACCGCACCAAGGTTTTTTCCAAACAAACACTTTACAAGGAAACTTGTTATGCTCTGACTTTACAATTTTGCCTCCCTAAATTAAGTCACACTGACTGCACTTTAAGTTTAACGCTCTTTGATTATCAGAGAACATATAGACTGAGCCTACGCATAATGCTTGTTTTCTCATGAGTAAATTATCCGTTGAAGAAAGAGAAGCCGAGTGCATCTTTCCTATATACACTATACAAGTGAACGGATTACGTGAGTTTTAATAACAATAAGCCTATGTGTTCTTAATGTAAACGCGTGCAGATATTTGAGTAAACAGAGCTTGTTTAACGCTTGGTAGCATCCAATGGCAAAATAAAGTTTTGTGCGCAACGTAACACCGTTGAATACATCTAACTGCTGTTAACAGAACGCCTCAGATCAATAATCAAGTTCTACAACACTGAACGCGACAGTTGACGGATCGATGAAAATCAATGCCTCGTGGATGTGTGGTTTACGTCACTATAATTCCCAAAATATATGGCGGACTGTCAATCTCCGTAATGTTAAACAATGATACGGAAGTGTAAATATTTCTTTGTACTCGATCAACAGCGATATGTAGAAGTCCAATCTTTCCTTTTCATATGACACAAGAGATTATTCAACTCATGCAACAGAAGCAATAACTATCTCGTTGACATTATGAAGAGCTGTGACATTTCCGCAGAGATAATGTATCTAAATTAACGCCAAGGGAAATGACACACTCAGAGAATTCACTTAACTCAAATGGTTCGTCTAAACGAGCCGCGACAGGCACCTTTGCCCAAAATAAGCTGCCCACGACCTTCTGTTTCATTCTTTCGCACGCGTCCTGTCCTTGGTGTTTTCCTCCAGGACGTAGCTCACCTGATGAAATGCCCTGTTCCCTTTCAAAAAAAAAAAAAAAAAAGAGGGTGTCCGAGATAATATGGCTGCACCCCTGAACAAGCTCCTACATGTCTCATGAAGAAATTAAGAAAATTAGGGAAAATCCTTTTAATGTCAGTGAATAAACAAAGACATCGCTCTTTCCACGTTTGTCAATACATAGCAACCGAAAATTTGTTATCCAGTCACTGTTGGGATCATACCCCAGATTTCTCGATATCTAACCGAGTGCGTTCGCCTTACGCTACAATGACCAACAATCAACGGCGTTTATCTGTCAGCTTCTGCCATCACATATCCGTAGGATGGGCTCAGCAACTGAAAGTGTCTCCATCTGGTGGGCATTAACGGCACAAGCTATATATTAATTATAGCAAATAAATCCAAAGGGCAAGAACAATAGTGAAAATCCTCTAAGTACGTGGCGTCAGTGAATAAACAAAGACATCGCTCTTTCCACCATATTGTTATAAGAAAATTAGGAAAATGCACAGCTCCTCCCACATGAACAAACAACTCAAAACGAGTACAGCTGAAATTTAAAAAGAAACTCAGACGGCTATGTATACACTGAAGAGCAATTGAATTAGAGATACCTGTTTAGTAAGGTGTAGCACCACCTTTCGCCCTGATGACGGCGGCGATTCGTCTCGGCATGGACTCGACAAGACACCGGTAGCGTTGGGAAGCCAAATGGATCCAAGACCCCTGAACAAGCTCCTACAGTTCACGAAGATTTGATGGAAGGGGGTAGGGGGAGGGTCAGAGCCTCGAACATCTCTCTCGGTGGCATCCCAGATGTGCTCGATGGAATTGAGGTCAGGTGACCTAGCTGGCCAAGGAAGCTAGGTCACGTCGGTGGAGTGTTCATCCAACCATTGGGATACAATTCGGGAGCGATGATAAGGGGCATTGTCTTGTTGCAGGATGAGGTCCCCAGTGGAATGTTGAAGACGCACAAACGGGAGCAAATGGTCATCCAGGATATCCCGGTAACGTTGACCTGTGAGGGACGATGTCAAACGTACCAGGGGTCCCATTTCAGTTCACGTAAACAGTCCCCAGACAAGAATGCCACCCCATCAGCTTGAAGAGTACCCTGCTGGCAAGAAGAATCCATCGCTTCATGTGGTTTGCGCCGTACTTGTATCCTGCCATCCGCATGTACCAACGTGAATCTCGACTCATCAGTCCAGGCAACATTTTTCCACATGTCTAGGGTCCAGTGGCGATGTTCCCGCGCCCGTGCTAATCTTTGCACCCTGTGATGTGCGGTCAGCAGCGGTACCCTCGTTGGACGATGGCTTCTGTACCCCATAGCGAGGAGATGGTTCTGGATGGTGTGGCTGCTTACACGTTTTTTGTGCACCAGCGTTAAATTGCCGAGTGATTTCTTGCACTGTGGCCCGTCTATCCGCTGTTACAATGCGAGCTAGCCGACGATGACCCTGCTCATCTACACGCTGTTGTCCACGGCAGTTGTACCTTGCAGGGATGGTTTTACCGGATTCGATGTACTCACGGTGCACCCGTGGCACAGTGGCTCGTGAAAATCCCAGTGCCTGCACGACTTCCGAGATTTGATCGTGGGCAAATTGTCGGGGCCCGACAATTTGCCCACGATCAAAAACGCTGAGATCCTTCGTCTTGCCCATACTGCGTCCGACTCTTACTGATTCCCGTCGCGTCACTCCTTCATAACGCCAGCTTTCTCTAATTCAATTGCTCTTCCGTGTGCATAGACTTCAAATTACACTATGCAAAAAATATAGCATTACGGCAGAAGGTACTCCAAGGTAGAGCTGCGGAATTCGTGCAAATGCTAACTACTATTGATCACTCTATTATAACTTCAAATGGGTAGTTGTTGAGATATTTTTATGGGGATGTTTGAAGAAATTTGTAGCGGGTATTAAAGGGGAGCTGTGTGTGTGTGTGTGTGTCAAAGATGGAAACAGGTCACGGGTCATGGGTCAACAATTTCTTGCGGATCAAACAAGTCGGGTCAAGGTGTTCCTGACCCGATTTCGACCCGGTTTTATTTCTGTTTTAGTTTTAAATAGAAAAAAAAATATTTCAAAGAACCTTCAGAGTTCTTTGAAATAAGATTTCAAAGCTGCAGAGTATGATCCAGGAACTTTCTGAGAAGGGTAAAAAAATGGGGATTAAAATGAACTTTCAGAACACAATGCAAATAGACCATGACATCGCTCTGTGCACGTTATTATAAACAAAGAATAGCAACTGAAAAATTGTTCATCCGACACCGCTGAGATCGAACATTCGGGAGTGTTCGTTTTACACCACCGTGCCAACAATGCACAGAGCTATGCGTGGTTTATCAGTCAGCAAACTGCTGAAGTTATCGAAAGTTCTGGGGTTCGATCCCAGCTGTGTCGGATGAACAATTTTTCAATTGCTATGCGTTGTTAGGCAGAGCGATGTCATCGTCCATTTGTATGATCTCCACGTCTTTCTAATTTATTCACTGATGAACAATGCTTTTACGAGGAATGAAGATTTATCGATTGATGAGGAAAGCTGGAGATAACCAATTCCTACATTTACCTTACACAGCAGATATCAAGAGAGGGCCACATTGGTGAATAAATTAATTGGCCCATAAAACTTGCTAGAGAGCTTTCAGAAGAAGCAGTATAATTTTTAAGAAAAATAGGCCATTATATCTTAAGAGAAAAGCGTTTAATTAATGCTTTTTTCCAGTGGTTACGTATGGAGCAGAGACATGGACTTTAACTGAAGAAGTGTTAACAAGCTTGGTTGCTATCTTTTAATTCTTGTTGTTAACTTCATAAACATTGCGTGGTTGAGTTGTTAAGTCTTATTATATAGTTGAAGATGATAGTAAAATTGTATGTAAATAATTCTTGCGATTCGTAAACATGTCTAAGAAACTTTTATTCTTTTCTTCATTTAATTGCCTGCAAAGGTTGTCCGTTAGCTGTTGCTATATTTCCTAACTCCCCCGCTTTCGATCATCTCTCGCGCTGTCGTGAAATCCCCTCACCTCCCGGTCTACCTAAGATATTCCCGGCCTCGCCCGGGGCAATTACCTCATCGTACTTTCGTAACCGCTCGCTACCTAAAACTAGAGACAACTGTCTTTCGCCTCCTTCCCTTGTCTCCAAAAAATGCCCTTAAGCATATCCTAATGTTCCCCGAGAGAAAGAACCACACCGCTTTTCGATAAATCTTAAGCCTCAAAGTAAAAATGTGAGGGCATGTGCATTAGTCGGCAACATTGAAATTGAAACCTGCAAGGCATCAAAAGAGGCGCGATAGAGTTAATCTCCATTCAACATACAAAGGGCAAATACTACGTATAGACACATTGTCGTTTTAGCAAAAATAAAAACCTGCATCCGGTGTTTAATGGTGAACGACTCTGAAAAATTTCTCTCACGCTTTGTGGAGACAAAGGAAGTGGAGCACAAGATGTAATAAAAGTTTCATTTTGAAATTTTATATGAAATCCTAAAACCCCGTATAAAATCTCTGTAACAGAAGACATGCAAAGACTGCAGACAACCGAAAGTGGTATGGAGAGTTGCAGGCGTTGTGTAACTAAAAAGGTTAAAAGGAGGAACTCGTGGATAAGGAAAATAACAAGAGCGGAAGACATCATGTTCAGAGTAAAATCCCAGAAATTGCAAGGAGGTGGACTTACTGCCAGAAAGACGGACCACCGATAAACAACCAAAATTTTAGACTAAATTCCAAGGGACAGTAAAAAGCCATGAAGAAGACCACATGGGAGATAGGTGGATGGAGGAGACTCTGCCCCCAAGACAATCCGTTGTGGAAGAAACTTGGGGAGACCTTAGTCCAGCAGTGGATTGATAATGATGGTGATATACATATATATTCGAGTTTATAGCTCAAAGCAGATTTGAGGGTCAGATCCAATTATGTAACGACTGGGTCTGGTGAGGGTCGAAAATTTTGATCCGCTTCCAACTCTGGTGTGGGTGAGTGTGTGTAAATCTCTTTTGTTACATGTTGTCTAAAGTAGATATCGGCTTTAGTTACTTCTAAATTTACCCATTCAACCTCTAAATCATCAGTTATAGATAAACCTTTTACGTCAATTTTATTTTCTGTGAGCTTATCTTTAATCCAATCTCTCAATTCTCTCGCTACTTATATTGTCTCTTAATTATTCGCCCTTTCGTACTTACTCTAATTTTACGTAATTTTTTACTCTCTTGAGTTGTAGTTGCCCGGAGTCCCGAAAAGGTGTTCTTTCTCAAACCATCATCTCGCGACAACTCCATCCGAGCCCCTTTCCAGACATCTGTGTACGTCCGAGCCTCTTCCGACCCCTAGCTCGAAGACGAGAGTTTCTCTGACGCCTCCTGAGCAATAAACTAATTTACCCTTCTCTATTCTCTTTTCAAATCCCTAAAAGCTACTTAGGCCAGTACAATGAAAAAAATGCACTTAACGTTTTCTGAACAGGCCCTTCAATACAAAGAGCGATTGCCTGGGAACAAATACCTTTTAGCAATTCTTGCTAATAACCCTTGCCGCCGTAGATAGTCTCTTCTAACACTCCCATGCTGACTGAAAAAAACTTACCGCTAAGTATTTTCCATACTTGGAAAAGAATGAATTCTAAAATCTCTTAAAATCCCGTAGCAGTATTCCGTTATGCGTTTCAAAAATTACTGTCCGTAACCGTGTACCGCAGGTGGCAGTAAATAGAGGTCTCTTATTCATTGTTTCTATTAGTGATAACGTTCGTGCGAGACAAAACTGTTATCTTTGGCATGTGATCACCAATGTGTCATGTGATCATCATGTGGCATGTGATCATCATGTGTCCGATGACAAGTCACCGGACACACCTTCAAAAGCAAATGAGCGGATCAGCTGCGTTGTTAAGATGCGTTGTACAGCTGCAGACGGTATAAAAACAAGCCTGCAGCTGACCGCGATCATATCGCACTCTGAAGTTGAGTGAAAATGTCGCTGCGGGAAAGAAAAGATTGTTGGGTGTTATATTAGTGGGTTGTCCGTAAGAGAAACCGAAAGGCGTTTAAACATACCCAAGTCAACTGTATTGAATGTACCGAATACGTGGAAGGCCCATTGCGTGCCTGAAATAGCAAAACGTTACAGCAGACCGAAGAAAATCAGTGATAGAGGATGTCGAAACCTCAGGAGAGTCGTTACAGCCAATCGACGGAGTACTGCACAAGACCTCAGTGTACAGGTGAATAAAAATGCTGGAACCTCGGTATGTACACGTACCATTAGCAGAGAACTTCATTCCATGGGTTACCGTGGTCGTGCGGCTGCTCATAAGCCTTTCATCTCCACTCGGAGTGTTACTCGTCGTTTATCATGGTGTAAAGAACATTTATCGTGGACTATAGATCAATGGAAACGGGTCCAATGGACTGATAAATCCAGATACACGATCTATCAATCTGATGGCCGTGTGTGGGTATGGCGGCAGCCGGGGAAACACTATTTACCACAGTGTACTGTTCCTACGGTCAAGTTTGGAACTGGCAGTGTACTCGTGAGGGGGTGTTTTTCGTGGTAGGGTCCCGGCCCATTGCTTATCGTGGAGAAACCTGTTAACCACCACGTCTTTCACGATATTTTGGACAATTATGCCCTACCAACTCTGTGGCAAATTCTATGGAACCGAGCCTTGTTGGTACCAGCAGGATAATGCACCGAGCCATTAAGCAAGGACTGTTACGGCGTGGCTTGACGATAATTCCGTTTCGTGTGTGAACTAGCCAGCACAGAGCCACGATCTTAATCCCATAGAGCACCTGTGAGATGAATTAGAGCGCTTCATAAGAAGTTTGAAACCAAGGCCTACTACTAAGTAACAGTTAGCGGCAGCATTATGTACTGAATGGAAGCGCATACCTATCGCTGTGTTCCAAATCCTGCATGCATTAAGGCCAAAGGTGGACGGTGAATTTTGTCAATATACTGTACGTTCAACATCAATACAAATCAGTTTAAGATATTTGTATCACACTACAACAGTTACATTACCCTGAAAATAACTAATGCATTGATTTCTTTAGTTAACTCTGTAAGTTGTAAGAGTTTTTTCTTAAGGATAACCCTAAATGATAATGCATACTTTTGAATTTTCCAGCTCTCGCGAGGTCTTTAAGTGATAGGTTTGTGTAATCTGATTTGAGGGTATATGATTCGCGTAATAGAGAATCCGTACGTTCTCTGATGACTCCGGCCAAGTAAGTGAAAGCGTGTAGGCTGTATTCATCCACGGGCGTCCCAATTTATCACGAACCACTATGATGCTCTCTGGAAGGAGCCGTGATTTATTGTGTCTATGTCAGCTGTCCACCCTGACTTCGTAGGAACTCCGTTCCCCGCTGCGACCGAGTGATAATTAGCGTCGGCTAGGTGCGAAGTCGCTGTCAGACGCAGCGACAAAACCACCCCGCCCTGACTATGTCAGCACCAAGGGAGGAGGCTGCTAGTGGTTACCCATCCTTTCACTTTCTCTTCACTACTTACTCACGATGTGGATAACTCTGGCGCCAACCCTTTGAGACCGTTATGTCTGTCCGCCAGACAGACAGCACGATTGTTTTTCACTGGAATGCATTCCTTCCCTTCAGTTTGTAGAACTCAAGAAAGGTCTTCACGAACACACCTGCGTAAGGCATGAAAAGTTCATAAACTGTTTTTTTACCAAGTTATTATTTTGTTTTCTCGTACTGCTTCCCAGACCTAATTAATTACAAGGGCAGAACAAAAGTAAAACAATCTTAATGTTCCACGATTTTCAGCTGTCATTGGTCGCTACAGGTTGAACAATACCATTGACAGTTTTTCTCACACTACTTCTTTCCGCTGCGTTAAGTACCTAGTCTGCTCAATAATAACCCTTCAGAATTCTTTCTTCGACAGAAATATAGTTAATATACATCGATGAGCCCAGCGGAGGATTTACCACTAGGCCATCTAGGCCGTAGGCTCTAGAGGGCCGCATGTGTAGAATCCAGAAAAACGGAGAGATGATCATTTTCATATGTAGAGGATTTTAGGAAGGGAGTGTCTGACCCCAGTACTTAAACAGCCCTTAGAAATAGGAAGCTAGGAGATTTAGGCTAGAGTGCCCGATAGAAAAGTGACAAGGAAGCGAAGTAGAAATGGGGAGAAAGACGCCCTTACTTATTACCGGGGGGGCAAGTACCCGGGGTCCGACGGCTTAACGTGCCCATCCGTCGCACGGCGGATATTTAGTGGATCGAGCGTTCGTACCTTCTGGGATCGAACCTGAGGTCCTTTCCGTGGCAGTCACGAACGCTGCCCACTAAGCCACCCGCGGCCCTAAAAACGGAGTAGTGTAACAGAGATTTCATACAGGGTTTTAGGATTTCATATAAAATCTCAAAATGCAACCTTTTCCTATATCGTGCTCCCCTTCCTTTGTCTCCACAAAGCGTGAGAGAAATTTCTCTGAGTTAGTTCCCCATTAGACACCGGATGCACGGTTATTTACTAAGACGACATTTTGTCTATGCTTAGTATTCGCACTTTGTATGTTGAATGGAGATTAACTCTATCGCGCCTCTTTTGATGCTTTAGAGGTTTCTATTTCAAAGCTGCCGACCAATGGACTAGCCCCTCACATTTTACTTTGAGGCTTAAGATTTACCGAGGGCGGTGTGGTTCCTTCTCACGGGGAATTTTAGGATATGCTTAAGGGCATTTTTTGGAGACAAGGGAAGGAGGCGAGAAGGTAGTTGTCTCTAGGTTTAGGTAGCGAGCGGTCATGAAAAGTACGACGAGGTGATTGCCCCAGGGTAGGCTGGGAGGTCTTAAGTGGACCGGGAGGTCAGGGGAATTCACAACAGCGCGAGAAATAATCGAAAGCGGGACTTAAGAAAAAAGGAATTGGAGTTTTAAGCGGGAGAGTTAGGAAATATAGCACAGCTAATGGACAACCTTTGCAGGCAATTAAATGAAGAAAAGAATAAATGTTTCTTAGACATATTTACGAATCGCAAGAATTATTTGCATACAATAATTATCATTTGGTTATCACGTGTTAATTACTATCATCTCCAACCATACATGACTTAACTACTCAACTATGGACTAATTAACAGTTACAAGTTAACAACTAGAACAAAGATACTAAAGAACTTGTTAACAATAGAACAGAAAAACTTAGAAAAGGGTGGTACCGTTATTTTAATGTACTTGAATAAAATAAAGTAGCGCTAATATTTTGTTTTATCTTGAAGGTTAACTAAAGAAATAAGAACGTAATAATAGCTCTATTGCGAGCACGCCTGTGTTCGTACGAGTACGATAGAGAGAGTATGCGACGTAAAGTGTTGTTCCTTTACGTCGAATGCGCTCTCTATCTAATTCGACGTAAAGTGTAGCTCTTTACATTTTGAATGTGCGATAGAGAGCGCATTCAAAATGTAAAGTGTTGTTCCTGGATAAGCATGAACCTCTTTGCCCATGTTTACAAATACTTTTTTATAACCTTTAATTCAATAACAAGTTAAATCAAAATAACTTTTATTTAAATAATACTTTTTTAACAATATGATTATACTACCAATCATTATATTCTTAACTTAAATATAAGTTTATTAGAAAATCTTATAGGAGGAAATTCAAATATGGGTGGCCGGGTGTGTGTGGAGTGGGGGACGCATAGAAAATTTGGCATAGGGCCTCAAAAGCCTTAAATCCGACACTGGATGAGCCACATCATTATGACACCCCCAGCCTAGAGAAATACAGAGACACCATACAATCACCTGTACAATAGTACCCGGTTTCTTACGAAAACACCATACAGAGCAGCGGATAAATCTAGTGGTCAACGTTTGTGACTGCTACAGAGTGTTGGCTTGATTTATTTTAAGTATCGTGGTAAACGCCAACTTATCAGAAGAATCGTTTGCAGGTTCCTGTCGTTGGATCAGGGAAGCAAATAAACAAGTAGTTAAAAATTGAACATTATGACAGATGTTTCCTTTTGCACATATCTTTATTCATCAGATGGAGGGAAGAGGAAATATTGGAATAATAGTTGATCTGATCGGATAGTAAATACTTCCAGCGGGAGTTGGATGTTATGGATGGCCTTCTCTACGTTTTTCCCGCCAAATCTGCTCCTATCTTGTATGGCTACAAGCCCGCGTGAAAATCTCTTTCTACCTCGTCCCGTGCTAAAGCGCTTTTCCTGCCTTGCCTCCGAGCAAAATCCTTCCTACTTTCTCCTCGAGATCTCCATGAAGACTCCTCACTGTCTCATTCCCTGACACGATCTGTTCTTCACGTAAGAGAAAATTCTTAATTGCTTGGTCCGATTGTACCCGTCGGCTCTGAGAGAGATTCTGGCGACGGCTGGGGGAAAAAGGGGGTGTCCTTTTGTCCGTGGGAGGGGTTCGACGAGAGAATGACCTTTCTCCGAAATGGATCTGTGCTGGGCGTCTTTCTGACTGTGAAGGAAATTTCTCATTAAATATAGTTTGAATATTTCAATATAACAAGAGAGATCTCAGGTTCGATCCCAGCAGGTACGAACGCTGGAACCACTAAATATTCGCCGTGGGTCGGATGGGTACGTTAATCCGTCGGACCCCGGGTGCTGGCTCCCCGGTTGTAAATAAGTGCTTCTTCCTCCCCCATTCTACTTAGCTTCAATGTGACTTTCCTGTCGGGCTCTCAAGCCCACATCTTTTAGCTTCCTACTTCTAAGGGTTGTTTTAGATCTGGGGTCAGACACACCCTTCTTAAAATCCTCTACATAGTATCTGATCTGAAAACACTATAAAATAGCTAGGGCACAAAATGGGGAAGAGGGTAAAAAAACAAACTCAAAAATAATGTCTGGTGCCACAATAACCAAAATTTCATGCAATATACTACAGTATATACAATATCCGTTCTCACTACAGAACTTCAAAATCTGATTACCGACAGACGATTGAAATTTATTAATTTATCAAACCTCAAGTATTCTCGCGAATTGCTCCCATTATCAGAAATTTTCCACCACGTGGATACTGAAAAAGTGAGAACAGAATTTTTCCGTTGATATAAAAAAGGAATTGCGGAAAGATTTCCGACAATTCAGAAATTGCCGTTAACACCCCTTAAAAACGTTTAATTTACCGTTAATTCCCGAAAGAGAATGTGGAATGGTTTCTGAAAATTCAGAATATTCCTGGCGTATGAAAAATCCATAAAATTCAGGGGTTTTTCCGTCATTTCACGGAAAAAGTTGCGTCAGAAATACGCTTCGTTAATTGATGAAAGGAATCACGAAAAATGGCTTGTGAATTTTAGGAAATTTTTTTGCAGTGCTCAGATGCACAGAATTTTTATCTACCTCAAAGCATTGCCTAAGTCAGTCCTCAGTAATGCCTTTGTTACCGAATTATATATGCTGGGTAAAATTAACGACACTTAAAGCTCTCGCAATTTCACAGGAAAGTTAAAAAATTTAAACATTTAAGTCACAGGTTGGCTGTGTGACTTTCCGTTGAACATGATTTACAAAACCGAAACACTTGCCACTTCAACGAAAAGACAAGAACATTGGCTGAAATTGATTTTCATTTTGTGAAAGGTAACGGACTGAAAAGAAACCCTTCTTGCTACTTTCTTTTGGAAACTTTCTATAATTGAAAAACAACATCAAGGTTCACACCTAGCTTCTTAAGCAAATAGCAGAATTTCGCATGCATGGTATAAAGATTCAAGGACAGCTGCAAAAGAGATCGCGCGAACTTAAATCCTGTTTCTTGATCTAATTCGCTTATAATTCGATGTTCAGTGGAGAATCTGTAATTCTTTTAAATTGCGATGAGATGACATCAAAAATTTAAATCTTGCTCTATATACATCTGATGTTTCAATACATTGAAACTCTTATGAAAGTTTCATTCTGTGTTGTTCATACGGATGAGCAATGCAGAGTTTTGATCTGAAAAAAACAAACTCAAAACTGAATTTCAATACTAACCTTCGCATAACGTTGGACAATAATTAATTAAAATGCTGTACTCAGCTGTTTTAAATCACGAATAGAGATACGAGAGCAGCGACACAATAATTCGCATTTTAATATGTTCCTTTATTACGATTTTTTTTTCTTTAAGACACACACACACTTTTTTTTTCTTTTTTTTTTTTCTAACGGTAGCGACGAGTTAAAAAAAAATCAAAAACTGCTGCTCGGGGGCCTGTGTAAGGACTAGGGGGCTGCAGCCCCAGGCCCCACATTTTCAAGGGCCCCCAGAATTATGCCTGATGTTTGAAGAATTGACAGAGTTCCACGGGGTATTTTTTTGTTGTTTTTGTTGTTTTGCAGATCGCACAGCAAAAGCTATAAGAAACTGCCTTGTGAAAAAGAAAAAATATATTTCTTTCCGTTTTTTAGAATTCCGCAAAGAAGAAGAAAAACCTCTCCCAGTCCATCCTCAAATCTTTCGAAAGCATTACAGAAGTTTTTTGTACACATCTGTGATTGGGGAAATTTTCATACATTAAGAATTCCTTTCGATCATGATATTTGGATCATATTATTTCGCCCACTACTTCGATGTAATTTCAACAAGCTGAACCCAATCCTGGCGGAATGGGGGGGGGGGAGTGGGGGTGTTAAAGCAGAACTGAACTGGTATCCATTTTTCAACCATGCATTTTTATATTTTCTTGCTACTACTGATTCGTCTATAAATCATGGGATACATGCACACTTCAATAAGGCGGGGATATTTTTATGGCTTCCTCGTCATATGTTGGGAATGTTTTCTCCCGGGTATTTTTATTCATCCACCCCTAGTGAAATCCTAGATGTGTTACTAATACTGTGTCCCGAAAATATTTTCCAGTTCCCGGGCCCCACTGTCTCTTTAAATGTGTGCTCTGCGGCTGCTCCATTATTTTTCGTTTTCATTTGTTTTTGTGCAAAAGTGACCAAGACTACGATCTGTCTCCACTTAGACATACATGTACATGAGGCATAGCATTTATTCCATGCATGAATGAATGCTAGGATTAAACTTATGTCTGTACATACATAGTGTGGCAACGAATTTTTAAGACTGGGTCTGCAAAATGAAATAGAAACAAGAAATTAAAATTGGTTTTGGTTTGTTATTCAAAATAAATCCCTCCGGCTTCAATGCACTTGTTACAGCGATTTAATAATGATTCGAATGCCTGTTCCAGTTCACTTTGCGGAATTGCCTCCAAAGCACATGTCGAAGCTGTTTGTATGGTCGAAATTTCATTTAAATAACACCCTTTTAACGTCATTTTAAGTTTTGGGAATAAAGAAAAGTCGCAGGGTGCTAAATCAGGCGAATACGGTGGATGATTCAACACACACAGACGTTATTTTTTACCAAAAATCTACGAACAAGAAGTGGGGTGTGATTGGGTGTATTATCGTGCAACTAACACCGACCGTTTTCATCCCGATATTCTGGACGAATGCGACGAATTCTGCCCATCACACGCCTCAAAACATTTAAATAAAACTTGCCAGTAATTGTTTGTCCACTTGGAACAAATTCTTTGTGGATAATACCCTTACAATCGAAGAATGTAATGAGCATTGTTTTGATTTTCGATGGAACTTTTCTTGTTTTTTCGGCTTGTGGCGAGTTTTTTGACTTCCATTCCACACTTTGTCGCTTTGTTTCAGGATCATATTGAAAACACCATGTTTCATCACCTGTAACAATCGATTTCAAGAAGTTTGGATCATTTTCAGCGGCTGAAATGATGTCTCTGCAATGTGCACTTCTCCTTGATTTTTGTTCATTGGTTAACGTGTGTGGAACAAATTTAGCAAAGACTTTTGTTTTGCCCAAATCTTCATGCAGGATGGTTCGAATCGTTTCTTTGTTGATGTTTAAAGACTCTTCCATCATTCTTAGTGACGCACATCGATTGTTTGCCACGAAATCACGCACTTTTTCAATAATCTCAGGTGTCCTAGATGAACTTGGCTTTCCGGTATGCTTATCATCTTCTAGCGTATCTCTTCCATGCAAAAAATGTTTGTGCCACAGGAAAACATTTGATCTACTTAAACAAAACTCAACGTAAACTTGTTTCATCATTTGGTACGTTTCCGAGGCACTTTTACCAAGTTTTGCGTTAAATTTAATAACAGCCCTTTGTTCCATCTTAATAATTCAACATGAAAAAAATTTACTTCTCTATGAACGGCCGTTTCGTTTGAGTTACTTTAACAACTGCGCAGTACTTTTGGTAGAAAGCAAGCAGATGGTCATGGTTTATAACGCATTCGCGATTACACTGGTGGCGCCACCGTAGGCTAAAATCTAGCACCAGTCTTAGAAATTCTTTGACGCACTGTATATTTCACGTTCTGTGAGTGGACTGCGTTTTTTTTATAATAAGCCCTGTTGGGGTTCAATGTTTAAGCTTGCTCGTTGCAAGAAATACACAGCAAAGGAATAGTTGCGAAAAGTTGCGATTTCGATTAATTTATTTTTTGCTTAATCTTATAGTGGAGCTTGTCCCGGAATAGTCTCAGGAAATTATTACTTGAATCTCTCACTTATCTAGCTACATATTCTGTTTCTTAATTACTCGCTCTTCCGCACTTAATCTAATATATGTAGCTCTTCATTCTCTTGCGCTGTCGGTGTCAGAAGACCCGAAAAAGTCTTCATTCTCAGACCATCATCTCGCGAGCTCTCTTGTCCTACTCTTTTCCTAGACCTCTCTGGAAGGTGAGGGTGTTTCTGCGACGCCTCCTGAGCAATAAACTAATTTCGCCATCTTGATGCGCTTTTCGGATCACAATGTACATGACGCTTCTTAGGTCAATATAACCATAAAAAGCACTTAACGTCTTCTGAACAGGCTCTTCAATACAAAGCGCTATTGCCCGGGAACACCCTTTTACAACTTTAGCTAATTACTCTTGCTGGCGTAATAGCCTGTTCGAACATTCCCATGGTGACTGAAAAAGACTTTACCGCTAAATATGCTTTACTCGGAAAAGAATTAATTCTAAAATCTTGTGAAATTTCCTATAACCTCGTAACATTTGCCCGAATATTGGTTTTCGAACAAATTTGAATATTTGTTGCAGTATCGTATTGAGAGTTTCTAAAATTTATTAATCCCATGTCCGTACATATTTCATGTTTCACTAAAATAAATGCTGGGTGTGTGTAAGGAAAGGGGAGGCCGTTCTTATGATTAAACAAAATATTTCAAATATTCAGTAGAATCCCGTTTATACGTTTCTGCCTTACACGTTCTTCTGATTTATGTGGGTTTTTTTTTATTGTATGTTAATTCTATTTCGTCCCTTTGAAAATGCGTAAACAACGTTTCACTGTGTGTGTGTGTGTGTGCACGCGCGTATCAGTGCTGAGACGGACCGAGCCCGAGCTCGAAAACCTAAAGACGAGCCCTGACCCGAATCTGGCTCCGACTTTGGCAGACAGAGAGAGAATTTTAATTTTTTTAAATGTGTTTTTGGGTCATTTAGCATACAAGACTTTGCTTACACTTTCTAGTTGGTAAAATGAATTCTCCGGAACCTGGGTTTGGATCAGTGTTGCCAGAGAATTTTACTTGAAATCAGTAGACCAGAGCTCTAAAAATCGAGTTTAGGACATTTGGGCACCAGGACATTTTGGCACAAATCTTTAGAGGCCGTGCAAAAATTACCGTTTCTTGGCGTTGTGAGGGAAATTTAATGGAGAAAACGTCTTCAGTAAGACAAATGACAATTATAATTGAATTTAAAATAATATTACAATGCACAAATTTCGAAGATGACAATACGTTTTTTGGATGTAAATATGACGCATGATATCCGAAAACTTGACAATTTCGTTGTCCTGGATCGGGATTACATATCTCATAATCATGAATATGGATTACATCATATTCATGATTACATAGAACCAAGGGCGCCCATGCCCCCCCCCCCGCCGTTAATATAGCCAAATTTTTAATAAATTTAAAACACTAAAATAGACGAAACCTTTTTTTAAATGTTTGACAGCCTTGAAGGAGGTAAGGATTTTACTTACCTCCTCCCCCTCCCCGCGCCACGTTTTCAGAGTAGGCACGAGCGCTCAGATGATGTGTCGAGTTGTAGCTTGTAATTGCTGAAAATCTCCCGATCGGACGAAAATTTTTTCATATTTTACACTTTTAGTATTACCTCCCCCACCCCCCGGCAGGTTTGCTCAGTAGGTTCATGCCCTGAGATAATGTCTCCAGTTGTAGTTTGTAAATGCTGAAAATCTTCCGATCGGACGAGAAATTTTTCATGTTTTACACTTTTGATATCCCCACCCCCACTCCCCCACCCCCGACAGGTTTGCTGAGTAGGCACGTGCCCTCAAATAATCTATCGAGTTGTAGCTTGTAAGTGTTGAAAATCTCCCGATTGGACGATAAATTTTAGAACAAAAACTGTTAAAAAGGCCTAGGGCCTATGAATTAATATTTAGTGCTTAAGTAAAAGCGCAATGCTTATAACTTGATTTGATACGTAAACGTTATGAATATACATAGGTAGAAAAAAGACTGTCAAAAGGGCCTACGAATGAGGCATAGTAATTTAGTGCCTAATTAAGTAAAAGACAAATATTAATAACTTGACATGTTATGTAAATATTTAGTGCCAAAGTAACTTACGGCGAACATTTTCTCGGTCAAACTCTTACTATTGGGCCAAGAAACGGCAATTGTTATACGGCCCCTTAAACATTTGTGCCCAAAAGTCCGGGTGCCCAAATGTCCGGTGCCCAAATGTCCGCCCCGTCTTTCAGCCAGAAAATCGTAAATATGTCTCAATTTCTTAATGATTATGAGATATAAGTGAAAAAAATTTTGCGCACACCACTTGCTCAAGTTGGGAGAAATATAGGAACACCATAATTTTTAACGCAGCGCAATTTCATTGCTTTAAAAGGGAATGTGCCCAAATGTCCGGGTGCCCAAAAGTCCGGTGCCCAAATGTCCGTAGAAATCAATGGATTCCGCTTTTCTATTAAACTATGCACTATGTGACAAATGGGTGCAATCTCAATACGAAGGAGCACTTAAATCTACAAACTACTATTAAACACTAGTTACACTTCACAGAGTCTGAGTGGAAGTGAAAACTGAATGATAAACACGTTGCTTACACTACACAATGAGAATATTCAAAGCAAACAGAATATCTGGAGATGCCGGTTCAATTCCCGCTCCAGGGCGATGAAATTTTCAAGTTTTCTGAGAGGTGTTACATGGATGGCCAGTAAGTGGTACAAGCAAATTCAGAATTTATATTCTGTCTGCTTTGAATATTCTATCGATTTCCCATGTATTATGAGGAA
Source organism: Macrothele yani (assembly GCA_039090855.1). Classification (NCBI taxonomy): domain Eukaryota; kingdom Metazoa; phylum Arthropoda; class Arachnida; order Araneae; family Macrothelidae; genus Macrothele; species Macrothele yani. The sequence continues at coordinate 103,035,724 of CM076991.1, read as the reverse complement.
TATTTCTTCCTTCATTGATTTATCTGAGAAAGTGGTGGAGCTGGTGTAGCACTACATTTTGGTGCAACCTATAACAAAAATTTTAATAGTGTTAGAGCCGTGGTCAGTCCGCAACTTGCCGGCGGTTCGTGGCTTTCCCTTCCTCGGACCACTTTTTGAAGGTACTGACCACGGCTGACCGTGAGTACTCCAGAAGACTTGCCGTCTCTGAAATGCTCTGACGGAACCGTCTGGCCATTATAATTTGGCCTTTGCCAAACCCGCTGCCTTTCCCATCTGAAGAACATGAATAGGACTTGTTAACAAAGTTCAATATCAGGTGTTATTAATACCGTTTCATTACCTTCATACTCGCATTCGTTTACTCGCAGTTGCTTCGATTTGCATAAAGACGCACTGGTCATAATGTTTTGTCTCTCTTGTGTATACATTCCGTTAGTTAGGCAAAGCAAAATGTGGGTTGACAATAAGAAAAATTATAACTCTAATTTTATATTAATAGTTCTTGCGATACAGTGATTTCTTCTTCGTAACATTACCAAAGAATTGATAAGATAATTCAATTATAAGATAATTCAATTATCTTATCAACAACTAAGATAATTGATAATAAAATATATAATATAATATCTAAGATAAATAAATAATATAATAACTAAGATACTAAACTAAAATAACCTTATGTTGTTTCATTAAAGAATTAATAGCAAAGGAATGTTTCCTGAAAAGGCCACAATTCAATCCCCGCCCCGAACCACAGTACGACATAATCCAGCCCTTGTGGGCAGGCGCGGATTTAGACGGAAGCTAAAGAATCTTTAGCCCCCCCCCCCGCGCTTTCAAAAATTCCTAGATCCGCTCCTGCTTGTGGGACACATCTTTGCCGTCCCATACGATTATGTCCCCGTTATTCCGTGTCATTCTTCCAGCAGAAAGCTTTTACAGACCAGAGATTTTCAGATTAGACGCAAAAATAAATAAAAACGAGAAAGAAAAGCGAATTCTGAATAGACAAACCTGAAGCTGTCAATGAGACAAAAAGCAACTCTGAGAATCAGTCATTAAAAAAAGAAAAAAATAGAAAGAAGAAAGGGACAGCAAAAGAAAAGGAAATTGACTTTAATAGCAACATGCAGTTTTTGGGAGGTACAGACCCAAGGAAAAAGCACTCCACAATTTTCCCTGCTCTCTTATGTGGGAAAAGCATGGGAGGGACCAGCTTTCAAGGTGCGAAAAAAAAAAAAAAAAAAGGAAAAGAAATGGGAGGTAGGAAAATGTACAAATATGGTGCGTTGAAGTCACGAATCTGATCATTATCTTACCTCCCACTTACCTGGCTGTCACGAAAAGAGTGACTTACTGTTCTTAAACGTCCGGGTAAAAGCCGTGTTACTTCGTTTTTCCAATAAGCAGCTGCCCAAGGGCCTTATATCACCTGCTGTTTATCTTTTCAGCTGTCGCATCTCGTGGAAATACTTTACTAACTGTAAAAGTTAGCTACCTACCGCCAAGAGCATATCAGAAAAGAATGTTGCAGGCTGCAGAAATTACCTGGAGTTCTGACCACAACTAATTATCAGGCCGAGCGATAAAGAACAAGAGGAGGAGCAGCTGAGATGGATTCAGTTCTGTTAGTAGGGCCAAAAATTTACATGAGACGGATTCAGTTAAGTTGTATGTGAGACGGATTCAGTTAAGTTGTATGTGAGACGGACTCACTGGTGGTAATGTGAGCAAAAAGGTCGCACGTGAGACAAACCCACAGTGTTAAAAATTTTCTGAAATTCACGAGCCAGTTTCCGTTATTCCTTTCGTGAATAAATGAAGCATTTTTCTGATACAACCTTTACCGTGATTCATTTCGTGAATAAATGAAGCATTTTTTTATACAACCTTTTCGGTGAACTAGCGAAAAGAGAACTGAATTTCGCGGATTTTTGATACTCGAGGAAAATTCTGAATTTTCAGAAACCTTTCCGCAATTCCATACTTACATGGACAGTAAATCGCCGTTTCAGAAACGTCTTAAAGGAAAATTCTGAATTTTCAGAAACGTCTTAAAGGAAAATTCTGAATTTTCAGAAACCTTTCCGCAATTCCATTCTTATATTGACGATACACTGCCGTTTCTAAAATGCTTAACAGAGAATTCTGAATTTTCAGAAACCTTTCCGCAATTCCATTCTTATATTGACAGTAAATCGCCGTTTCTGAAACGTCTTAACGGAAACTTCTGAATTTTCAGAAACATTTCCACAATCCCTTTCGTATATTAACGAGAAAACTCCGTTTTCACTTCTTCCTTATCTACATGAAGAAAACATTCCGTTAATAGGAGAGATTAGTGGGGATACTTGAGGTTTGATTAATTATTAAATTTCAGTCGTCTGCCAAAGGAACTGATTTTGAATTTCTGTAGCGAGGTCTCATATTGTGGGTAGCACATCGTGTGAAATTTGGTTATTGTGGCGCAGGATATTTCTTCTCCTCTCCCGCATTTTTTTTTTTTTTTTGTTTCCAGATTGAAGGTTTAACGACCACCGTGAGCAACTCAATGGGCTATAAGCAGTCGCCCGACCTTAATTTAGGATCACTGGTTTCAGGAAAGGGAAAGAGCCAGTGCCGTAAGACAAACACAACATCCTCTTTGGGATTCGAACCCGGACCCCTCCCGGACGAATGATCAGAAGCCATCAATAATTGAAAAATATTATCAGTTTAAAAAATAAATCAAGTTCCAAAGCATTCTGTTGTTTCGAAATATCACATTGAAAAAAAAAATATTTAATTTGATAAATCCTCCTAAAGAAAAAATATTTTTTTTACAAACGTATTCAAAAAATAATAAGCTCTAACAGAAAATAAAATGACTGAATCACTCGCATTAATGAAGAAAAAAAAATCATCGTCCGGCAACAAGTTTTCACTTGAACGTGAGTACGATTCCGAAGACATTCTGGCTCTCGGTTCGATTTCAGGTACCGGCGGGAAATGATTATGTGGCGTAAGGGTTAAACAAATTCAGCGCTTTCGATTTCGCAAAATTTCTGTATAAAAACACAAAAACTTGAAATGGACTGTTCTGAAATAAACGGAATTACTGACTACGGAAAATCTAATCAGCAAGTTAAAGAAAAAACGGGCACTTTTAAAAACGGAAATTTCTTTAAAAGGCGGATACTTACCGGCAACTTTGTTGCACGTTATTTTCAGAAATTTTACGTGAATTCACACCACTTATTTTTTACAGTGTAGTAGCTGTAATAAGGAAAAAAATACAGTTGTCATGAGACGGACTTCACAGATGTAAAACAAATTCCATTACCGGCAGGCTCAGAGATGGCAAAAAGAACAAAAATGTACCAACCAGTACTAGTACGAGGGCGGATTGAAAAGTTAATTACACTGTTAAATAAAAAAATAAAAATGAGGAGATATACTCAGGAGATACATGTTGGTTTAAAAGTGCAACATTTTTCCATTTTTCAGCATAGTCGCCTAAGTACTGTACGTATTTATCGGAAAGTGTGATAACCTTTTCGGTGTCCTCTCTTTTCCCCGAATATCGTTTCCTCTAATCAGGTGGTTCGTTGAGGCCTATTTTTCCTACGTATATATATTCGTGGTTCCCCTAATACTATTGTTACTGCAATTCCCGTTCCCCCTAATATAGGCTTGTTTGGTCAAAAGTTACGATTGCCGTTTCCCCTAATAGTTCGGTTAACGTTACGATTAATTCCACAGCGTGACGTTCAGTTCGATCTTATTTATATTGGTATTCCTATTTGAATTTTCAAAGGAAGAGCGTCATCTCTTTCTTTATACATACAGATTACATACATATATTTTGCCCTAACGGGTAGGCAGAAGCATAGCTACAACAACATTTATATACAGTTTGACATAGAACAAAAAACTTAAAAACACTCATGGCATTGAAAATAAGATACATTGTAATAATTTGTTGAATAACTAATTAAATCAGTATTTATTAAGCATTGAAAGGCATTCAGCAACATTATTTGCTAAGTTACCTCGTATCTATTAAATTAAATCCAACAGATTACATAAAAATAATTAAACTACATTCTTCGTTAGTATATTCGTTTGTCAACATCATTATTTTTTCATTGATTTTCTTGTATTTCAATTTGAAGTGTGGAGGCCGGTTTCCAACGTCAAGCAAAGTTATCTGATTTTTAAAATTGGCATGAGGGGTTTTTAATTGGCTGATGAATTCGTACAAATAGTCATTTATAGCATACATAGATTGTCCTTTTTTTGACTGAATAATTTCAACAGTAAAATCCATTATTTTTTACTACTAACCAAGAAAACTTAAATTCTAATAAACCAATGCTAAAACGTATGAAATCCTTGCCCGGAATGGTATATTACGGCGTTTCTTGTTTGAAACTCCCCGAAGTTGTAGTACGGTGTTGTCTACAAATTACCTTTTCTCACCCCACCCTCAAAGAAAGGATTGATGGAAAACGAGTAAGCCGGCAGAGGGAAGGCAGAAGAACCTTAGGGCAAAATTATGCATTAGGGAAAACGATATTCGGGGAAACGTAGGAGAACCTAACTTTTCCATACCTGTATAGAAAAAGTCTCCTCCAGTTTGGTGCAACCAGTTAAGGGCCGCAGTTTTCACAGCCTCGTCGGTTTGAAATCGTTGTTCCTAAGGTCCTGTTTCATTTTACCGAACAAATGGTAGTCGCACGGGGATAAGTCGGGGCTGTACGGTGGACGTTGCCACACCTCCCACTTGAATTACTACAGCACTTTCTTTGTTTTCCGTGCTGTGTGCAGTGTGGCGTTGTCGTGCAGCAGAATGACACCTTCGCTCAACTTACCCTGGCGTCTGCCCTTTATTTGCTTTCGAAATTTTCCTAGCGTTGGCAATATGAGTCAGCATTGATTATATCATCTCTATTGGCAGAAATTCTGTTTAAACAAAACATTCACAGTCAAAGAAAACAGTTACCCAGTTGGTTGGACTTTGCACTTTCTCCTTGTTGGAGAGGTGATATGCTTCCATTCCATGAACGATTGTTCGGCTTCAGGGGCGAAACGGTGAAATCCCGTTTCGACATCTGTGATGATTCGACGCAAAAAATGTGACCTTCAGTAGAATACCGTTGCAGAAGAGCCAAAGACGACAGGAAACGTTGATTTCTGTGCTGGTCGGTGAGTAAACGTGGCACCCATCTGGCAAGAAATTTACGAAACTCCAGCTACTCGTCAATGATGGAATGCACAGTCCCGTACGAAATGTCTAACGTACCGGCAATTTCCTTGATTTTGATACGCTTATTAACCCGTATCCCACACAGCACAGAATATTTCGTATATGTTACAAGTACGTAGCACTGAAACATTGAGACTATTCAGATACGTTGCGCAGTGAAACAGTAATAATTAATACAGACATTTAACATGGACCAGGAACATCAAACAAAGATCTTCGCTCTTTCCACTTTTATAAGTGAGTCATGGAAAAATTCTCAGTGGCCTCCACCGGGAGCCGAACCCAGGGTCTTCCAGTTACGCGCCGGATATGCTTCCGCTACACCACAGCGGACTCGAATAGCTCCAGCAACCTACCAAAATTGGCTTGGCAGTTAGCGTGTGTGAGTCTGGAGGAATTTGAGGCCGCTGTGGTGTAGCGGAAGCATATCCGGCGCGTAACTGGAAGACCCTGGGTTCGATTCCCAGTGGCGGCCCATGAGAATTTTTTCCATGACTCACTTATAAACGTGGAAAGAGCGAAGATCTTTGTTTGACGGTTACGTCAAAATGTCCTCAAACGTTACATAACTTTGAAACATAACCGATACGTTACAGTGAAAGGTCTTTGTAACTTCAACATACCAACTTCATGTTACTGTTACGTATTTGAAAGATATTTGTAAATACGTTACATTACTGTTACTTATTTGAAAGATATTTGTGACGTCATCATATTATTGTTACGTATTTACTACGTTGAACACTACAGTTTTAATAAACTTTGTAAAATGACAGTAACAAATATTACACTCGACAGCTGTTTCAAAAGCAACAACAGTCGTATTATGAGTTTTTTACGTTTTCACAGGTTCAACGCAGTACGCTGTCCATTGGGAACATTGGTGGCGTTGATATGTTGATAGCAAAAGAAATAAAAATCTGTCTCAAATGAGGGTGTCGAATTTCTATTATACATGTGGAATTTAGCAAAAAATAAAAAGAAACAAAATCAAATTCGTCATTTCTCTAAATACCTATACCAATAGGTAATTTCTCAGCTTCAAGTATAAAAAACCAGCTGGTGTAGTATACTAATACAACAACACAGCCACCTACTTAGATTTTATAAAATGCTTTTTAGAATTTAAAAATTATAATAATCAAAACAATTACTTACTTTCAGATGATCCTGAATCACATACAAAAGAAACAAGAAAGATGACACCGAATTTTTGGGTGTAATAAGCACGTCTTTTGAATCCGTTCTGACGCAAATTAAATTTATCAAAGCTATTCAAAGTCAATGGAGCCAGCCAGCATGGAAAACAATAGTTCCTGACCGAAGAAGGAAGTTTTTCAATCGGGTTTTTAATCCCTCAGATATTGCTGTAAACGGAATCGTGAGCTTACGCCCTCTGGTTGCAGACTTGTGTGTTAAGAAAAACATGAATTTATATGAGAAACATTTCGCACCGGAAACGCTCTCCAACACAAAAATAATTTTTCAAATCGGACTCTTAGAAACAGAGATATGGACAAAAATAAGATGTGACTTTACGTTCCCTGGTGGGAAAACCATGCATTATTTTAGGAAGAAAGTATTCTCAAAAGGATTTTCCATATGAGCGGTATCGGTCCAAGAAGAAAAAAATTTAGTCGAGTTTTCAGGAGCCCAGATTTTGCTACTACAAATATATCAGAAACATAAATTAACACTTATGCCCCCAGGTGGCCAAACCATTCTTTACCAAACATTAGAAATTATGTGAAAAATATTTTCCATCAGGTCTTGTATGGATTACAAGAAGAACTTTTCAAATCTGAGTTTTAGAAGCAGAAATAACGCAGAAAACGCAATTTGCCTTTGTGCCACCTAGCGGAAAGTCTATGATTTAGTTGAAAATTTGGAATTTCTAGGAAAAACCTTTTCGCATATGAAACACTATCCAACAAACAAGGAATTTTCCAAATCGGACTCCTGGAAGTAGAGATATTGACAAAAATAAGATATACATCTACGCCCCTGGCGAAGAAACCATGCATTATTTCAAGCAGAAAGTGTTCCTAAAAGGTTTGTCGACATGAGTGGTATCGGTCAACAAAGGACATTTTTTCCAATCGAGATTTTAGAAGCTCATATTTTGCTGCAAATACATCAGAAGCGAAAATTAAGACTTACGCCACCTGGTGGCCAAACCATTTTTTACAATAATTTGAAATTATGTGCAAAGGATTTCCCACCAGGAGCTGTATCCGGTGCAGAAATAATTTTTCAAATCGGAGATCTAGAAGCAGAGATATAGGGGGAAACGCAATTTACGTGTACGCCCCTAGCGGAAAGTCTATGAATTACCTGAAAATTTTGAAATTATATGTAGAACATGTCACACTGGAAACACTACCCAACAAAGAAGAAATTTTTCAAATCGGACTCCTAGAAGTAGAGATATTGACAAAAATAAGATATACATCTACGCCCACGGGCGTAGAAACCATGCATTATTTTAAGAAGAAAATGTTTCTAAACGGTTTGTCGACATGAGTACTATCGGTATACAAACGACGGTTTTTCAATCAAGATTTTAGAAGCTCATATTTTGCTGCAAATACATCAGACGCGGAAATTAAGATTTACGCCCTCTGGTGGCCAAACCGATTTTTTACAAAAATTAGAAATTATGTGCGAACAATTTCCCATCAGGAGCTGTATCCGGTGCAGAAAGAATGTTTCAAATCTGAGATTTAGAAGCAGAGATATAGGGAAATGCAGTTTACCTCTACGCCCCCTAACGGAAAGTCTATGAATTACTTGAAAATTTTGAAATTATATGTAGAACATGTCACACTGAAAACACTATCCAACAAAGAAGAAGAAATTGCGGCCCCGGTGGCGCAGTGGTCTAAGCGATGGCCTCTGATCATTCGTCCAAACGGGGTCCGGGTTCGAATCCCGGTGAGGCATGGATGTTGTGTTTGTCTTACGGCACTGGCTCTCTCCCATCCCTGGAACCAGTGACCCTAAATTAGGGATGGGCGACTGCTTATAGCCCATTGAGTTGCTCACGGTGGTCGTTAAACCTCCAATAAAAAAAAAAAGAACATTTTTCAAATCGGACTTCTAGAAGTAGAGATATTGACAAAAATAAGATATACATCTACGCCCCCTGGCGGAGAAACTGTGGAATATTTTAAGAAGAAAATATTCTGAAAAGGTTTATCGATGTGAATGGCATCAGTCCATGAAAGAATTTTTTCAATAGATATTTTGGAAGCTCAGATTTTATGGTAAATATATCAGAAGCAAAAATTAACACTTACGCCCCATGGTGGCCAAAGTATTCTTTACCAAAAATTTGAAATTATATGCAAAAGATTTTCCATCAGGAGGTGTATCCGCTGAAGAAAAAATTCTCAAATCGGAGTTTTAGAAGAAAAGTTATTGGGGAAAATGTAATTTTCCTACCTTAACGCCACCTAGCGAAAAATCTATGCGCAATTTGAAAAAGTAACTATATCTAAAATACTCTTCGACAGGAATGGAATCGAAAGATAAAAGATTTTTTTCAATCGGATGTTTAGAAGCAAATATGTGGATTAAAAGGTTTTTTTAATTCGACATCATCTGCATTTACGCCCTCTAGCGGCGAAATTGTACATCGTAAAAAAACCGAAAGAAAGTATCATCATTCGTTTATTTCAAGCTTTCCAATGCAAAATTAATTTTTCAAATCGGAATAATAGTTGCAGAGATATCGTGGGTACAGACGGACGGACGGACGGACGGACAAACCGATAACATAAGCACGATCTTTTTTTACAAAAGACGTGCTAAAAAAGGATGAAATATTAAATCAACTAAGTAGCTAACTCGAGTGCGACAGTATCACCAAAGAATATCCCAGTAGCAAGTGGAAATACAAGAGTTCTTCGGTGAAATAGCATAAATGCGCATGCGCATCATGCCGTTGCCAAACCAAAAGATCTAAAATATCGCCGGAATGTGACATCTAAGTAGCGATTATGTACAATGGAAACTATAAAACAGTAGTATCGGTGAATGCTATTTTTAACGTAACAGTAATGTTCAACGAGTTATGTTCCAAAATAGATGTTGCTGAAACGTAATTGTAAGATATCTCTGAAAGTTTAACGAAAATATGAGATTGTAACATTATTGATACATATCTGAAATGTTTTGTGCTATATGGAAGGTTTCGCGAATGGCAGTGGATTTGGGTGTGGAAATGAAGCCAATATCTTTATATTATGAATGGAATACGGGATTACACCATACAATACAAATTTTGAAGATGCGAATCCGTTTTTAGGTGTAAATATGACACGGATAGCAAGTCAGATAATATCCAAAAACTTGAAAATTTCGTCGTCCTAGAGCGGGAATCGAGCCGCGTCTTTCGGATAGCGCCCGTTGATTTTAATTCTAAACGAACGTTTTGTCATTCCGATGTAGAATCGCCTGTAGCCGTTTCGATACTGTAGTTGGGTGGAATAAGCATCTGGGCGCTATCTCGGGCGCTATCCGGGAGACGCGGATTACGAAACGACGAAATTTTCAAGTTTTCGGATATTATCTGTCTTACCTAATCCATGTCATATTTACACCAATAAACGGATTCACATCTTCAAAATTTGCATCTTTATATCAATCCACATAGGATCAGCGGACTTGAACTTGACTTCTCTGGATAGGGCATTGGTTATTTTTCCGTCTTTTATATCTCTTTTATGTTCGTTGATTCTAATTCTTAACGAACGTTTGGTTATTCCGTTGTAGAATCGCCTGTAGCCGTCTCGATATTGTAGTGCGATGGCACAAACACCTACCTCATTGAAAAGGGACCTGTCAATATTTTTCTTAAGCATCGTATATGAACATGCCGGAGCCCTTATGCCGACACCAAAGTTCATCCTGCTGGGCACGTTTTAGAGTTGATTCGATGCGTTTGGCATGTAGGGAATAGAGGCCAGGTAGTGAAGTTGCGGGATAGAAAGATTGACAGGGCTGTTTCTGGCTTTTTCGATATATATAATCTGGTTCTGGTTTTCGTGAATACATGCAGAAAATTGAAAAAAAAAAAAAAAAAAAATAAGAACAATCTTCCTCATTTCTTTTGGAAAAAAGTAAGTGAAAAGAAAAAGTTTACCAGATTTTTTGGAATTATTATTCGCAACCGCATCTAAATCCCTCATTCAATTTCCCCGTACCATTGTTCCAGTTTAAAGGCATTCACTTTGAAGAACGATCGACTATTAATTAACGAAATGGAGAAATTTTTAAATAATAGCTTCATAATTTTTTCTTTCTTTCTTTGGAAACTTTAGTTCGGGCAACATTAAGAAAAACTCAATTTTCTGTATCATGTCTCATTAATTAATCCGGTAATTAGATTTCTAACTTTAAGGAATTTTTATGAAAATCCAGTCAGCTTGTTCTTCTTTCAATAAAACTCCAATTTTTGCGAGCTTAATACCCAGCTGAATTGACGTCGTAAAGAAGGAAGAAATTTTCCGAAGAAAATGACTTTCAGATTTATCGAACACATAAAATACAGATCTCAGTACATTATTTGATCCACCTATCATCGCTGCGCAACACTGAATTTTTCTTACGGTATATTAACACTTAAAAATCCCATTCATTTTTAATCTGAAAACCTATAGCGCGATTTTCTCAGCAGTGATTGTTTGCTATTAGAATAAAAACAGAACATTAATAAAAATATTTTTTTATTTTCAACAAAACTAAGAAGTACTGTGTGCTTTTGTTTTCTTTCACCAAATGTGTATGATCGTTTTTACAGAAAAGGCAGGGCGAAACAATTTCAAGGTTTTCATGAGTGTCTGAGGAAAGTCCAAAAACTAAAACCTGAACATGGTATCCAGGAGTGAATTATGAATTCTTTGGCTCTTTCTGTACCCGTGTTAAGGCTCGGTAACATAACTAATATTCAGTGTCCGTTCGCAAACTTCTCAGTGTAGGGGGAAAAGGCAGCTTCGTGCTCAAGCTGGATAACATTAGTGCATTCCATGTATAGCACGAACTTCAATTTTTTTTCTGAGAAGATGAAGATAATGACGAAAGAAAAATATGAAGTGAGTGAATGAGATTTCAACCCTCTTTTTTCCGTTTGTTACACAAAACTGCCATTACTGGAGAAATAGCCATGAGAATTCGGAATTTGGATGACTAAGCCTGTACACCTCAAAACCTATATACACACAGGGTAAAAGACAGCGCGTTTAAATGTAATGACTCGGTATAAAAAACACCTCATAATAAGCTCTGTTAACCTGTGTTATTCTTGTTCTTCAGAGGGAAAAGGCAGTGAACTTGAACGAGTTTGACAAAGGCCAAACTGTAATAGCCAGACGATTGGATCAGAGCATTTACGAAGTGGCAAAGCTAGTGAGGTCCTCACGATCTGCTGTGGTTAGAGGAGAGATAAACCACCGACCTCCAGCAAGTTTTTGAAAAAGTGGTCTGAGGGGGGACCCACGAACCGCCGGCAAGGCGTGGACTGACCACAGCACATCGACTATGGCGGTGAGCGAAGAAAATGCTGTATCGCACAAGCCAATGGAAGAGATACTGTAGCCGACTCGTCGGTAATTTGAGTGCTGGAAACATAAATAATACTTCACAACACACAAATACGTTGAACCCTGCTCAAATTGGGGCTGCGTAGCCGCAGGCCGCCCCAAGTGCCCATGCTAACCACAGTTCACCGTCAAAAGCGCTTACAATGGGCACGCGAGCATCGAAACTGGAGATTGAATGATTGGAAGAAGGTCGTTTGGTCCGATGAATCTAGTTTCCTGTTCCACCATATAGATAGCCGGGTACGTGTACTCCGTTTGCCTGGGGAAGCGTTGGCACCAGGATGCGCGGTGGCACGAAAACAAGCCGGGACGTGATGGGACACCACCTACACCCATTCCAGAATGTCGGCCAACTGGCTCACACTTTTGGACGCCATCTGGCCTCAGGACAGTATCCATGAAATGTATGCGTTTATGCCACGCCGGGTGACCGCTTGTGCCCGAGCCAGAGGCAATGCTACAACGTACCGACTTGTTCCACTTGAATAGCTGTCTTATCCGAATAAATAGCTCAACTGCTCTGGAATTGCAATGACTTCTTTTTTAATTGAAGGTTTAACGACCACCGTGAGCAACTCAATGGGATATAAACAGTCGCCCGTCCCTAATTTAGGATCACTGGTTCTAAGGAAGGGAGAGAGCGAGTGCCACACGACAAACACAACATCCATGCCTCACCGGGATTCAAACCCGAACCCTTCTCGGACGAATGATCATAAGCCGGCGCTTAGACCGCTGCTCCACCTATATTATTACTATTTATTATTTTCATTCCTATTGAATGATTCCTTCTGGGTGCTTCATTTTTTTTTTTTACTAACAATGTGTATCTCGAAAAGTTCCTCTGGACAAATCAGCCGGTTGGGACGGACTGCATCATTTTATAATTAAAAAATTGTGCATTACCGACCCAGACTTATTCGTAGATTTGCTTAACAATTGTGTTAAGGTGGCCACAGACACACTTTTGAATATCACGTCTGAGTGTCATGCCAGCAAATGGGAGAGTTTTGTGCCTGAGTCGACATGTAGCTTGGAGTGAAGAGGATTTCAAGCAGGCGTTGAAGAGCTTCACTCCTGGTGGGCCACGGATGTTCTAGTGGTGAACGTGCATGACTGCCACAGAGGAATCTGAGGTTCGTGCCCAGGCAGTTCGAATGCTAGAACCATTAAATATCATCCGTGAGTCGGATCGGCACGTTAGGCCTTCGGACTTGGGTACTGGCTCCCCGGTCATAAATAAGGGCATCTTCCTCCCCCTTTCTACCTCGCTTCCGTGTTACTTTCCTATCGGGCACTCTGATCGAAATCTCCTAGCTTCCTATGTCTGGGGGTTGTTTAAGATGTGGGGTCAGACACACCCTTCCTAAAACCTTCTACATATGATCTGATCTGCTTCACTCCTGGTTCACCCCAAGCTACCTGCCGCCCCAGGCACAAAACTCCCCCATTTGCTGGCGTGACCCTCAAACGTGCCATTCAAAAGTGCGTGTCTATGGCCACCTTTAGAGAAGGAATATTCCCTAAGTGCTGGAAAAGAGCTATTTTGGCGCTCTTCAATAAAGAGAGAAAGTCACGTCTACAATCATCATCATATAGACCTATTTGTTTACTGCCCTGTTGGAGCAAAATTTTGGACAACTTTATCACGAATCGGGTACTACTTCACCTGCAACTACAACAGTGGCACAGATGCGATTGACCATATTCGCAAAAGAGTACATTTTCATCGTACCATGGGCAGACATACGTGCTAAATTTCATTAGTTGTCAGAAACTCTTTCAACACTGTCTGGTGGCCAGGAGTCTTGCAAACGCTTACAGACAGCAAATGTTCGAGAAATTTGTTCGCACTGGTCTCCAGTTTCCTCAACGACAGATGCGTGGAGTCACATTTTGGAGGTTAATCAGCGTCTCCGTATTATACTAAAGGATGACCACTAGGTTTCAACTCTGGACCCCAGTGGTGGAACAGTATCCATGAACTGAATGCGTCTACGCCCCGCCAGGTAACCGCTTGTACACTGAAGAGCAATTGAATTAGAGATACCTGTCTAGTAACGTGTAGCACCACTTTTCTCCCTGATGACGGCGGCGATTCGTCTCGGCATGGACTCGACAAGACATAGGAAGCGTTGGAAAGCCATACGGATCCACAACCCCTGAATAAGCTCCCCCAGTTAACGAAGATTTGATGGAGGAAGGTCAGAGCCTCGAACATCTCTCTTGATGGCATCACAGATGTGCTCAATGGGATTGAAGTCAGGTGACTTAGCTGGCCAAGGAAGCGAGGTCACGTCGGTGGAGTGTTCATCCAACCATTCGGATACAATTCAGGAGCGATGGCACGGTGCATTGTTTTATTGCAGGATGAGGTCCCCAGTGTGATGTTGAAGACGCACAAACGGGAGCAAATGGTCGTTCAGGATATCCCGGTAACGTTGACCTGTGAGGGACGATGTCACACGTACCAGGGGTCCCATTTCAGTCCACGTAAAAAGTCTCCAGGCGAGAATGCCACCCCAACCAGCTTGAAGAGTACCCTGCTGGCAAGAAGGATCCATCGTTTCATGTGGTTTGCGCCGTACTCGTATCCTGCCATCCGCATGTACCAACGTGAATCTCAACTCATCAGTCCAGGCAACATTTTTCCGCATGTCTAGGATCCAGTGGCGATGTTCCCGCACCCATGCTAATCTTTGCACCCTCTGATGTGTGGTCAGCAGCGGTACCCTCGTGGGACGATGGCTTCTGTACCCCATAGCGAGGAGATGGTTCTGGATAGTGTGGCCGCTTACACATTTTTTTACACGAGCGTTAAATTGCTGAGTGATTTCTTGCACTGTGGCCCGTCTATCCGCTGTTACAATGCGAGCTAGCCAACGATGACCCCGCTCATCCACAGGCTGTTGTCCACAGCAGTTGGCCCTTGCTGGGATGGTTTTGCCGGATTCTATGTATCTATGTACTCACGGTGCACCCATGACCCAGTGGCTCGTGAAAATCCCAGTGCCTGCACGACTTCCGAGATGGAGTGACCCATTCGTCGGTCCCCGACAATTTGCCCACGATCAAATGCGCTTAGATCCTTCGTTTTACCCGTACTGCGTCCGACTCTTACTGATTCCCTTCGCATCACTCCTTATATTGTCGGATCGCTGGATACGTCATGTCGTTTCCATTTACAGGGCCGTTCACTGCGCCACATTTGTATAACGCTATAGCGTTATTAGAGACAGCTATAGCTGTCTCTAATTCCATTGCTCTTCAGTGTATATCAGCCAGAGAAGTGACGCCACAACGTACTGACTTGTTTCACTTGAATAGCTGCCTTATCCGAATGAATTGCCTAACTGCTCTGGAATTGCAATCATTTCATTTCCCGTAAATGTGCATTGCACATACATATTTTCATCTCGATTGGATAATTCCTTTTGTGGATGCACTTCGGTTTTGATTTTTTGATTTTTTTGCAAAGAGTGTATATGCGTTGGACAGTACAGGGTGATTCATAAAGAAGTATACAGTTTCCAGATGCTGTAAAACTGTAACAGTTGAAGGCACGGACCACGACTGCGAACCGCTAGGTAGATATACTCATAAAGTTTGTGTCCCGCTACTGGGGGAAGTGAGGTAGGCGATAGCGCGCGTGTCACGTGACTAGCCAATCGATGAACATCTTCCTCACCGATGGATTGGACGAGCCACGGACTACAACATGTCACTGACCCAATGGCCACTCAGATGTCCTGACTTAACACCTTCTGACTTTTTCTGTGGTGGTACGTAAAGGACAAGGTATTCGGCCCTCCCCTTCCTGTTAATCTAGCGGAGCTGAAACAGCGTATCACAGCCCCTATCACAGCACTTGATTCAGATATCTTACCTCGCGTTTGGGCGGAAATGGATTACCAGCTCGATGTGTGTCGTGTGACTAATGGTGCACACATAGAACATCTGTGACTGTCTCTAAAAAACTTGAAACATGTATCCAGCTGATTTGTGTCTATGTAACGAACTGATTCATGTCTATGTAACGAGCTGATTCATGTCTATGTATCTAGCTGATTCATGTCTATGTAACGAACTGATTCATGTCTATGTAACGAGCTGATTCATGTCTATGTATCCAGCTGATTCATGTCTATGTAACGAGCTGATTCGTGTCTATGTAACGAACTGATTCATGTCTATTTAACGAGCTGATTCATGTATATGTATCCAGCTGATTTATGTCTATGTAACGAACTGATTCATGTCTATGTAACGAGCTGATTCATGTCTATGTATCTAGCTGATTCATGTCTATGTATCTAGCTGATTCATGTCTATGTAACGAACTGATTCATGTCTATGTAACGAGCTGATTCATGTCTATGTATCTAGGGGATTCATGTCTATGTAACGAACTGATTCATGTCTATGCAACGAGCTGATTCATGTCTATGTATCCAGCTGATTTGTGTCTATGTAACGAACTGATTCATGTCTATGTAATGAGCTGATTCATGTCTATGTATCTAGGTGATTCGTGTCTACGTAACGAACTGATTCATGTCTATTTAACGAGCTGATTGATGTATATGTATCTAGCTGATTCATGTCTATGTAACGAACTGATTCATGTCTATGTAACGAGCTGATTCATGTCTGTGTAACGAGTTAAAGAGTATAAGCTCACGATTCTAACGAGCAGGGAAATATTACTATAACACAGGTCTGTGATGGAAAATCGTCTTAAAATGTTCACACTTCTTCACAGATGTTTGCGTTTTGATTTTAGGACAAACAGCATATCATTTTTCCGTAACATAAAGATTTATTTTCGCAATTTATTAACTCGTCTGTTTTTACGTATAAAACCATTATTTTAATTTCAACTCCTTTGTTGACTGAATTTACTATCATTTGACAAATCTACCGTAAAAGGATTATGTTTGCAAAATAAAAAAAAAAAATACATTAGTGTCGGTAAAACCTTGTTCACACAGCAAATAGTAAATTAGTTTAAGTCATTCGGCACAGCGAAATAAAACCAACTTGCTGTCTCTTGATTGCATCTCGAGAGAAAAAACGGCAAGAGGCTAAGCAATAGCGGATCGATTTACTAGCTTCAAGCGACATAAATGAGAAATAAGATGGAACGACAATACCAGGGAAGACGGAACGTCAACATCATTGCAGACTACTGTTGGATGATGCATATAAAGAAGATCTGCAAGCTGTGTATAATAGAACAAAAAGTACAGAAGAAAGTCATGAGGACAAGAGAAAAAAACTATACAGACAGTATAAATAACATTTTATAATGGTTCTTTTTGCAATAGTTTTATACATACAAATATTTTTTTTAACTTTTTGTAATAAAATAAACTTTTCATCAGAACACATGGGAATAGGCTTTTTTCCCATATCATTAAATCTATTTGTGAAAAATCCTTGTCTTAGAGAAAACTCGTAATCTGTTTTTAAAGCAGCACACCAAATACCTTTAGAACTAGCCACAAAAATTGCAGACAATTCTGAGTGACTCAAATTTTGCAGACCTGTGTAATTGGATGTTGAATTGCGAAAAGTGTTGTTGTGATTTGATTCGAAGCCAACAAGTTTTATTTTGGATAACTGCATTCAACTTGCATGGCCTGCCATAACAGAAAATAACATGGATTACATTTAAGTCATACATACATACATACTGTACATTATAACGAAGTAAATTTTTCCTTCATTTTTGTCCACGCCGGGGCTCGAACCCGGGTCCCCTCATTCCGGAATAAGTCGCTCTACCAATTGAGCTACGCGGACGTTCGTTATCGCTGCTACCTGCCTTTATATCGTGTGCGTCCTGCTGTGCAGGTACAACACATCTCCCCTCCCCCGAAAGAGGGCCGGGGGCATGGCCCACGGGTCAGCCGTGACCATGAATCGTTTCAGGCAGCCATCCGCTGTAGATCGTGCACTTGAGAACTCCCACTCAATCTAGTGTGTGGAATGCAACGTCACACACATTTATTTTTCGAAGCGCTGGAGAAGGGATTCTCTTATTTTTCCTCTCTCGCGGTGTGGAAAGAACATCACACCATTGTGAGATCTTGAAAGGCCGGGTCATCCGGAAAGTTTGGGCGCCATTATAACGAAGTAAATTTCTCCGTCATTTTTGTCCACGCCGGGGCTCGAACCCGGGTTCCCTCATTCCGGAATAAGTCGCTCTACCAATTCAGCTACTCGGACGTTCGTTATCGCGGCTATCTGTCTGTATATCGTGTGCGTCCTGCTGTGTAGGCACGTCACAACATACATACATACATACATAACACTCAGCTGCTCTGTAGATTCAGAGGTTAGCTCCAAAAAGAAATACAAACTTACAGATACATTTCTAACTCATTATTTACTTAAAGTTGTCGTATCAAACTTCGCCATTTACAGCAATCTTGACACAAAACTCGTTCTTCACTGACATGCATCACACGACGTACACAAGGTCTTCTATACTTCTTACTCATAATCTTTTTTCATGCAGACACTCCTGAATCTGATCCTCCCATGACTTCCTTGGCCTTCCTCTGCCTTTCCTTCATGCCACTTGAGCTAAAAGAAATTTCTTAGTAAGTATCTCATTACTCATTCTTTCAACATTGCCAAACCACCGAAGCATATTAGTCGGTACCTTTCTAACAAAATTTTGATTCACGTTACCCAAGTGCAACCCATCTTCATTCCTCACACGATCAGAACGTGTCTTGCCACAAACCTCCCGTGAGCAACGCATTTCTCCAGCGCACAAACGACTCCTATGTTTATTCTGTAGTACCCAGGTTTCACTGCCATAAATCAGAATAGGAACAATTACACTTTCATACACAGCCATGCGGGACTCTCTTGAGAACCCATCATTCCTGTGAAAACCTCCAAAAGCAGCCATGACTTTCAATGAAGAATTCACTCGCCAGCTAATTTCACCATCCAATTTGTTCTCTCTGTCAAACATGTTTCCTAAAACACAAACTCGTTCACCTGGTCAATCAATGTGCCATTTAGAGTTATATTGCATTCAGTGCTAACAGTTCCTCCCTCAAAAACCACAACTTTGGGTTTCCCCTTATTTATACTCAGTTTGAATTTCATACAAACTTCGTACATCTGGGACAACATACTCTGCAACTCACTTTTACTCTCTGCCAACAGGATTGTGTCATCAGCATACAGCAATCTAAACACGTGAATATTACCAAGACAAACACCAGTATTGTCTATTTTGGCATCACGCATGCCCGTATCCATAAATATATTAAACCGCCATGTTGACATTACACAACCTTGTCTGACTCCTGCACCAATAGAAAGCCATTTTGATAAAGCACCATTCACTCGTACACCAGCTCTACTGCCAGCATACAGTGTTTTTACACTATTAAATACAGGGTATTCGGAAAGTAACTGTGCACCTAGGCTACCGTTTTGTTTTCGCAGTTATCAAGTGCAGTATGTGCCACCGGAACGTAATAAAGTGGATTCTCCCAGTCGCAGCCGATCGCGGGAACCCATGTAGCTCACTGCGCATGCGCAGCAAGCTGCTCGAAGCGTCGGTTGCCGCATTGCGGCAGTCGAGTTCCAGAGGTCAACAGAGACGGGTCGTTGTTACTGTAAGTATCGAAGTTATCGTGTGTGCTGTTGTTGTTCAGTTTTTTCGCACTATGGTTCTTTCAACTGCGGAACGTGTGTTTCTGGTTGAATACGTCTTTCGAGAGGGCAATGAATACACCGATTTAGTGAGACACACCTGTACCTCATCGTGATGCAGTTCGTCGACTTATTGAGAAATTTCGTGCGACATACTCAGTGTTCGACGCCGAACGAAGCGGGAGACCAACTAAACTTACCGATGGGAAGTTGATGGATATCTCTGACGCATAAAGCGATGAGAGAATCATTGCACCTCTACCCATACAAAGTAACAGCGGTACAACAATTGTAACCGGCGGATCACGTAAAACGACTCCGGTACTGTGAATAGTTCAACAATTTTATTCAAACGAAAACTGTTGCTGTTCTTGATGTCACCTTCTTTACAGATGAGGCGCGGTTCCACCTCTCTGGGTATGTTAACGCACAAAACACACGATTGTGGTCCACAGAGACTCCTCATGCTGTGTCGGAACGACCCTTGCATGACCAGAAAATCGGACTGTGGGTTGCGCTATCCCGACGGCGCATTGTCGGGCCGTTATTCTTTTAGGACACCGTGAATAGTGCACGTTTACTGCTCCATACTCCACGACTTCATCGGCCGCCTTGAAGAAGACGAAAGCACCTACAGCTGGTTTCAACAAGATGGCGCTACTGCGCACACCTCTATGAAACTTCTGAATGAGGTTTATTGGCGAACGTGTCATCTCAAAAAACCCATGGCCCCCTCGCTCCCCGGAACTTACTCCACCAGACTTTTTTCTGTGGGGCGCAGCAAAATCTGCTGTGTATCGTGATCGCCCACGCACGCTTGATCAATTACAAACTGCAATAACTACGTTCATCAGAAACATCTCACAAGCGGAGCTGCAGCAAGTGTTTGCATATAAACTGAAACGGGTTCAGCGCTGTATCGACGCTCGTGGAGATCACTTCGAACATTTTTTCTAAGTGCATAGCTTAGGTGCACAGTGACTTTCCGAACACCATATTTATTCAATACCTTCCACAAAAGTGTCCTGTTTACTCGGTCGTAAGCTTTCTCTAAATCTATGAAGGTAGCTAAAACTTGCTTGCCAACAGCCAGAAACTTTTCAATCATCATGCGTAATGCAAAAATTTGGTTAGTTCAGCCTTTACCAGGCATAAAACCACTCTGAACATCCCACACTTTCTCTGATGTAAAATCCCGTACTTTTTTAATAATTATTTACCTTACTAAACATTAGATGTAAGTCAAGTTGATTAATTTCATACCCTTGAACGTTAGTCCGAAAGTGCAAGTTATGTCTAATTAAGTCTGTCAGCTTCAATGAGCAATTAATTTACGCGAGTCGTACAGTGAAGCTCATTCACTAAGTTAAACCTTACGTGAGTAAAGCTTTTAGTGTTTCGCAGTTAACTAAAGTTTACGCCAGAGATACAGATCAGAAAACGATTTAATCAATAATGGCGCAGTGGTCTAAGTGCTGGCTTATGATCATTCGTCCGTTAAGAGTCCGGGTTCGAATCCCGGTGAGGCATGGATCTTGTGTTTGTCTTGCGGCACTGGCTCTCTCTCCCTTTCCTGGAAACAGTGACCTTAAATTAGGAACGGGCGTATGCTTATAGCCTATTGAGTTGCTCACTGCAGGCATGCTCCGTCGCTTAAGCATGGCTCTTCAGAAATCAGCATGCCCTGTTTTCGAATGTACGAAAGAATGCCCACAGATATAATGACCACTTCTTGAAAACGACATGCAATGGGAGACTCACCGATACCATATCGTGAAACGATACTTCCTTTGAATTTGTTTTCAGTGCTATTAACAGGAGTGAGATACAGGCAAACGCCTGTCGGCTGCTTCTCTGGTGATTCACTCTCCCACACCCCACGTGTCACATTGTAAGACTGAGAATTACTTTTCACATCGCATCTTTTGCATTGAGCATTCAGAGGCTTTCGTTTGACGCGCTAACATCCCGCTCCAATTGCATGTCGTTTCAGAATTAATGCCTTATTTGTTAATATGGATGAATTTAATATTAAAGAGATTGAAAAAGGCCTCAAGGCCGATACATACGTGCTTGTTGAAAACAAAAAGGGGAAGAGTTAATGCTAGAAGTTGTTTCGCTCATTAAGAAACCAGAATGTGTTTCACAGCAACACCAATTTTTACAAGCTAGTTATGTGTTGAAAGTTTCCAAAAATGTGAATTTTGATTTCATGAGTGTTCCTTCCTTTTGAGGAGCAATGATGAAATCAACATCCACATTTTTGAAACTTTCAACTCATCAGAAGCTGGTAAAAATTGGTGAAACATACACTGAACTGACAGAAAAACTGGTACACCAGTCTAATACTTGGTAGGTCCCTACGGGAGCGCAGGACTGCAGAAATACGACGTGGCATGGACTCCACAAGCTCCTGGAAATATGCTGTAGGCAATGCACACCATACTTCCTACAGAGCGTTCCACAATTCAGGTGTATTCCGAGGTTTCGGATTCCTGTGTTCGATAGCGCGTTGTATGGCATCCCAAATGTGTTCTATCATGTTCAGATCTGGGGACTTGGGTGAGAATGGCAACAACCCAAACTCAGATGAATGCTCCTGTAACCATGATGTGGCGTCGCGACACTTATGGGGAGGTGCATTGCCCTGTTGGAACAGGACCAACTCATCAGCATGAATGCAGGGCATGAACGGGTATGCCTCGTCAGGAAGGATGCGCATATAGCGTTGGCCTGTCACATACGTTTTTAGACGTACCAGGAGTCCCAGTGAAGTCCATCTAAACACCACCCCATACCATTACGGAACCCCCACCAGCCGGAACAGTTCCCTCTTGACAGGCGGGATCCATTGCTCCATGGGGTTTGCTCCACACACGAATCCCTTCATCTGCCCGATACAGTTGGAAACACGACTCGTCAGACCAGGCTACTTGTTTCCAGTCATCAAGTGTCCAGCAGCGGTGTTGCCGTGCCCAAGCGAGGCGCATAGCCTTGTGTCGTGCACCCATCAAAGGGACTCAAGTTGGTCGTCGGCTCCCAAAGTCCATATCGTGCAGGGTACGTTGCACAGTCCGGACGCTGATGCTTGTTGAGGCTCCAGCAGGGAATTCCGATGATACCTGCGAGAGTGTTACACGCCTTTCGCGTGAAACGATTCTCGACAGCCGACGATAGTCACGTTCACCCAATGTCTTTTTACCGCCACACTGGTATCGCAGGTTGCAGGTTTTGCGGGAATTCTTGTAGTTACAGTACACCCTTGCAATGGTCGTCCGTGAAAATCCGAACTTCGTTTTTACCTCCGAAATACTATGGCCCATCTTACGAGCGCCAACTATGACACCGAGTTGAAAATCGATTAAATCTCTTTTACTTGTCATTCTCATGCAAAAAACAACTCTGACAGCTAGCAAGGATGTCTATCGCTTTATATATGCACTGGCGGACGCAACCGAGTAGGTGCATAGGTAACCTTGTTATGTATTTTGCATAAGCTCGTCTGCACCAGCTTTTCTGGCACTTCAGTATATTCTGAAGCTTGGTATGTTATCAAGAAAACCGCAAAAACTGAAATTTAACATACAAGTTACTTAACTAAGAAATTGCCATTCGTTGTTTTTATTAAACTATCTTACTGCGATGATTTTATTCAACAAACCATAAGGATATATGCACTGTAGAGCAAGTGAATTAGAGATACCTATCTAGTAACGTGTAGCACCACCTTTCGCCCTGATGACGGCGGCGATTCGTCTCGGCATGGACTCGACAAGACACCGGAAGCGTTGGGAAGCCATACGGATCCACGACCCCTGAACAAGCTCCCACAGTTCACGAAAATTTGATGGATGGGGGGTCAGAGCCTCGAACATCTCTCTCGGTGGCATCCCAGATGTGCACAATGGGATTGAGGTCAGGTGACCTAGCTGGCCAAGGAAGCGAGGTCACGTCAGTGGAGTGTTCATCCAACCATTTGGATACAATTCGGTAGCGATGGCACGGTGCATTGTCTTGTTGCAGGATAAGGTCCCCAGTGGGATGTTGAATACGCACAAACGGGAGTAAATGGTCGTCCAGGATATCCCGGTAACGTTGACCTGTGAGGGACGATGTCACACGTACCAGGGGTCCTATTGCAGTCCATGTAAACAGTCCCCAGACGAGAATGCCACCCCCCACCAGTTTGAAGAGTACCCTGCTGGCAAGTACCCTGCTGGCTTCATGTGGTTTGCGCCGTACTCGTATACTGCCATCCGCATGTACCAACGTGAATCTCGACTCATCAGTCCAGGCAACATTTTTCCACATGTCTAGGGTCCAGTGACGATGTTCCCGCGCCATGCTAATCTTTGTACCCTGTGATGTGTGGTCCGCAACGGTGTCCTCGTGGGATGATGGCTTCTGTACCCCATAGCGAGAAGATGGTTCTGGATGGTGTGTCTGCTTACACGTTTTTGTGCACCAGCGTTAAATTGCAGAGTAATTTCTTGCACTGTGGTCCGTTTATCCGCTGTTACAATGCAAGCTAGCCGACGATGACCCCGCTCATCCACACGTTGTTAACCACGGCAGTTGGCCCTTGCAGGGATGGTTTTACCGGATTCGATGTACTCACGGTGCACCCGTGACACAGTGGCTCGTAAAAATCCTAGTGCCTGAACGACTTCCGTGATGGAGTGACCCATTCGTCGGGCCCTGATCAAATGCGCTTAGATCTTTCGTCTTACCTATACTGCGTCCGACTCTTACTGATTACCGTCGCATCACTCCTTATATTGTCGGAGCGCTGCATAAGTCATGTCGTTTCCGTTTACAGGGCCGCCCACAGCGCCACATTTGCATAACGCCAGCTGTCTCTAATTCAATTGCTCTTCTGTGTATTAAGATAATACAACGTAGTATGTCACAAATATGTATTTTTTCCAAGCCGTCCATGGGTTCGCTGGGTATTGACCTAGCTTCATAAGAAAGCTGTCTTCTGACCTCCACATGCCAAGTCCTATCACCCTTGGCAAGAAAAACTCAGCGCCTTTTACATTTGCGTATATCGCGCAATACATATACACTACCTACCAACAAAGAATTGGACACCCCTGCAATCGACGATATCTGTGGTCCTGATACATGTCACAGCCGCCGCCGTTAAATATCGTGTGGGAAACAACAACGCAACCAGTCGCATGCAAGATGCCACGCAGTTCGGAGCTCTCTGATTTCGAGAAAGGTGTAATCGTCGGGTATCGCAGAAATGGCCGATCCATATGTGACATATCCAGCGAGTTGAAATACCCAAAATTGACAATGGCTTTCGTGATTGGCAAGGACCCATGTTACTTTCAGGATGACAATGCCACCTGTTATGTTGCGAGGTTCACCATGGCTTGGTATAATGACAATGGGGTTAATCGAATGGACTGGCCTGCGCATAGCCCGGACCTTAACCCTATCGAGCACCTCTGGGACGAATCGGAGCGTCGACTTAAGGGGTGCCCCCACCGTCCGAAATCGGTGAAGGAACTGACCTGTCTTCTCCAAGCCGAGTGGAAGAAAATACCGCTAGCCGTCATACAACGCCCGGTTGAGAGTATGCCCCGGAGGGTCGCAGCTGTAATCACCGCTCGTGGAGGCTCCACCAACTATTGAAGGTAAGAAACTTCGTTTTCCTTTGCTATCACAGGTGTCCAATTACTTGTTGGTAGATAGTGTATGTTCAAATAAAGACAGTTTGGAAAAATAACTTTATTTCCTTAAACGTGTTGCAGTAGAGCGAGGATACAACCCTTCCATTGAAGACAATGCTCTAACAAAATTCCGGAAACCGAAGCTTATCTCCACGTTAACTCCTGTGATGCGCCTATTGCGAGAGAATTTTGCCATTATTCCAGTTTCCCGTGGCATTACCTTCAACATTTCAAAAATTCTCAAAACCTTTAATTTTAAGATGATTTTTAAACCCATAAACAAAATGAGCTTTTTAGAATGAAAGAACTATGTTGAAGACAAAAACTCGTGAGGAATTTATCAAATTCCATGTGAATGTTGCGCTTCGTATATAGGACAGACCCGTAGAGCCTTGCGTTTTCGATTGAAGTAGCACAAGACCTACATTCGGAATTGTGACCTAAAGAAGTCATCGATGGCTAAACACTGTTACGAAAAGGACCATAAATTTCTCTTTGAAGAAGCAAAACTAATTGACAAGCCAGATTCAACCACCAAACTTGATATTTTGGATGCTTTCCATAGATATCAGAAGTCTACGCAACTTGTTAATGACATGGCATCCACGCGTTAGCAATTAACCAAAACCCGTGACTGTAAACACCGTTTATGATATCATATACAATTTGAATATTTACATGCCATTCGTCCTGATGAAGCTAGGTCGGTACCCAGCGAAACCATAGTCGGGTTGTTAAAAATAAATATTTGTGATATACTACGTTGTATTATCTTAATTTATATTATCGTCACAAGGCTGTAGTCTTTGAGATCAAAAACCATAAGAATATCGGTACTTCGTATTTAGTTTTTGGTTTGCCATAGAGAGAACGGCAATGAGAGTAATTATTCGAGCTGAGTTAAGGCAGGTGGGGAGTTTGCTAGGGAACGAACATTTGCACAATCTGATTGTAGCACTATAGCACCATCAAAATTAAGTGGAACAGCCTTAACATTAATTACTGCGGACGGACTTTTTGACTCTCGCAAATGTGTTTGAAAGCATTATATGCATGCATATGTTTAAAAACGGTTTCGGATTTGTGGTTCAAAGCAGATTTGCCCAGCTGACGTCCAATTATGCGACTTCCTGCTCCGGGTCGGGTCCAGGTCCAAAAGTTTTGACCAATTTCCAACATTGGTGTGCACCAGAGTAATAAGTCTGTAGCTAGTAAGGTATTTTGAAAATGCCAGTTCATAGAACCTCGACATTCAATTCCCCAAAAGAGAAAACAGTTACTGGCTCTCGATAATAGTATATTATTCCATGTTTACACATACCCGTATTAAGATTGTTACGTTCCTTCGAAGCTTTTTCTGCCGATGTCCTTGTAATTCTAGGCAACGTTATGTGGTTGAGCAGGTGAAATGTTTTGATTAGTTTTGTCAATTGCCAGTTAAAATTAATATTTCTCTTCTTTAAATTAAACAAGTTAGTAAAATCATGCAATGCATTGATTATGATACGCCTTCCAACATACCAGAAAGTATTACTCAAGTTATGAAGATAATGGCTGTGGAATAAATCTCGCTCCTGTGTCCTGACCTTTGACCCCATTTCGATGATATTCAACAGAACCGGTTCAGTACACCTCAAGAATAACATACTAAAGTTTTGTCGCAATAGAAGCAGTTTTACGCAAGTTATGAGATAAATGGCTGTGGAATAAATCTGGCTTTTATGCAATGACCTTTGACCCCATTTCGTTGATATTCAACAGAACCAGTTCACTATACCTCCGGAACAACATGATAACGTTTTGTTTGTCGCAATCGAAACATTTTTTGGTAAGTTATAATGCACAAGGACAATGGAATGGATCCCACTCTAGTGTCCTGACCTTTGACCCCATTTCACCCATTTTCAATAGGGTTCGTCCCCAGTGGCTCCCTACCACATACTAAAATTTCATCGAAATCGAACCATTTTTACGCAAATTATAATGCATAAGGGCAATGGAACAAATCCCGCTCTTATGTCCTGCCTAACCTTTAACCCCATTTCGCCCATTTTCAATAGGGTTCGTGCCCAGGTGGTTCCCTACCACATACTAGAAGTTAATCGATATCGAACTATATTTACGCATGCTATGACGCATAAAGACAATGGAATGGATTCCACTTTTATGCCCTGACCTTTGACCCCATTCCACCCATTTTCAATAAGTTTCGTTCCCAGGTGGTTCCTTACCACATACCAAAATTTCACCGAAATCGAACCATTTTTACGCAAGTTATGACGCATAAGGGCAATGGAATAAATCCCGCTCCTATGTCCTACCTGACCTTTGACCACAATTTGTGAATTTTCAATGGGGTTCGTGCCCAGGTAGTTTCCTACCACATGCTAAAATTTCATCGAAATCGAACCATATTTACGCAAGTTATGAAGCATAAGAGCAATTGAATGGATTCTGATCTTATGGCGTGACCTTTGACCCCACTTCACCTATTTTCAATAGGGTTCGTCCCCTGGTTGTCACCTACCACACACTAAAATTTCATCGAAATCGAACCATATTTACGTCAGTTATGACGCATAAGGGCAATGGAATGGATCCTGCTCTTATGGCGTGACCTTTGACCCCGCTTCACCCATTTTCAATAGGGTTCGTCCCCAGGTGGTCCCCTACTACATACTAAAATTTCATCGAAATCGAACCATTTGTACGTGAGTTATCGTGCCGACAGACGGACAGACGGACGAAAAAAGCTGGAGCATATATGCTTCTTCAACCTACGGTTGGAAAGCGTAAAAAATACCTCGTGTTTTTAGCAGACGCAAGAAAACGTCAGTCAACAGCTGGGGTATTTTTCTGTTATATGGACTTTTTTTTTTTTTTTTTTTTTTTTTTTTTCTGTTTTCGAGAATTGGGCATTTTTTCTGTGGGCATTTTCCCTTCATACCCCCGATTTCAGCTTGGGAAAACTAACGTAACTTTTGGTAAGTACTTGTATATTGTAATTAGAACTTTGGAATAAGATGTTTCTATCAGTTTTCATCAACCATCGCTTCATGTGGTTTGCGCCGTACTCGTATCCTGCCATCCGCATGTACCAACGTCAATCTCGACTCATCAGTCCAGGAAACAGTTTTTCACATGTCTAGGGTCCAGTGGCGATGTTCCCCCGCCCATGCTAATCTTTGCACCCTGTGATGTGAGGTCAGCAGCGGTACTCTCGTGGGACGATGGCTTCTGTACCCCATAGCGAGGAGATGGTTCTGGATGGTGTGGCTGCTTACACGTTTTTGTGCACCAGCGTTAAATTGCAGAGTGATTTCTTGCACTGTGGCCCGTCTATCCGCTGTTACAATGCGAGCTAGCAAACGATGACCCCGCTCATGCACACGCTGTTTTCCACGGCAGTTAGCCCTTGCAGGGATGGTTTTACCGGATTTGATGTACTCACGGTGAACCCGTGACACAGTGGCTCGTGAAAATGCCAGTGCTTGCACGACTTCCGAGATGGAGTGACCCATTCGTCGGGCCCCGACAATTTGCCCATTACCAAATGCGCTTAGATTCTTCGTCTTACCCATACTACGTCCGATTCTTACTGATTCCCGTCGCATCACTCTTTATATTGTCGGATCGCTGTATAAGTCATGGCGTTACCCTTTATAATGCCGCCCACAGCGCCATATTTGTATAACGCCAGCTGTCTCTAATTCAATTGCTTTTCAGTGTATATATAAACGTAACATATATATTCATCCCAATAACTGCTTGATATTTAATAACTGAAATCATTTTTTAATAATAAAATTTGGTTACTTGCTAAATTTTAGGGCCATTTTTAGTGCCATTATTTTGCGTAATCCAGAAGTAATGGCTGACTATGACCGTGAGTATATTACAAATGGGAATCATTATTTACGATTAGACAAATGTATTTTTTTTATTTATTTAGATTATTCACTCTTAAATGTATTTAGATTATTCACTCTTTCCACGCTTTGATGGAGGTGCGCATACTTTCATATGGTCCGTTAGATATTTGGTTCCATAATCTTTTATTTCACCGTCGACATCTTTCTTTGTAATTATATACTTTCCACATTTTGAACAACAAATAAGAGCAAACAATACAGAATTATCCACCGGTTTCTTAATGAGACGAAACAATTTCCAGCATTCACTCTTCCCCTTGTGGTTTTGAACAAGCACGTTTTTGTTGGACTCGACACCTTTCGCAACCTCCTTAATATTAAATCCATCCATATTAACCAATAAGGAGTTCATTTCGACATCACATGTCATGGGAACGGGATATTAGCACATCAATCGAAAACCTCTGAATGATCAATGTAAAAGATGCGATGTGAAAAGTAACTCTTATTCATACAGTGAACTTCGCACGGAGAGAGTGAATCAGCTGAGAAGCAGGCGAATGGCGTTTGCCTGTACCTTGCCCTGGACAATCGCACTGTTAAAGAACGCAAAGGAAGTATCTTTTTACGATATGGTGTCGATGTGTGTGGCATGTGTTGGTGGAAATCTTTATTGCTTTAAGAAAGAGACGACAATATTTTTTGCATGGTAAATCATTATTCCCTCCGTGGGCACCAGTATCGACCACAGAATTCCACAACGCGCATTTTTCTCTGGAATATATTTTCCTCTTTTCAAAAATAAAATGGGAATAAAACCGGGTCAGGAGCACTTTGACCCCGACCCGTTGGACCCGGCAAAAATTGTCGACCCGTTGGACCCGTGACCCGTTTCCATCTCTGACGCGAACGTGTGCTCTCACTGCTATCTGCGTTTATCTCGTGTGCGTTCTGCCCCTGAACTGTTTTAATTGTAGCCGCTAGTCGAATTTTGTCCTTGAATCTTCTTTTTATCTTTGGTGTTTTAAATACGACAATTTTAAGATTTAAGATAATAAAAGACGGAAAAAACAACAACAACATATTAATTAAAATAAAAGGATCTGTTGTGCAAAATTTGGATTCACTCAAAATGCGGCACCTAATGGCCCAGAAGGCCGTACCCTGGTTTAGTTAAAGAAATAAAATCCGATGAAAAACTTTTCTGTTTCTCAAATATCTGGCTAAAATTTTGTAGGACTGAAACAACGGCAGAGATCATGCTGACGCAGGCAGCGAGCGAGGGCGAGGGCGAGAGCCAAAAAGGAAGAAAAGTGCAATTAGCTTATGAACAGGGAGCGACTGAAGCGGCAGCGTGTTGGGTCGTGTCACCTGCCTTCTTCCTTGGCACCTGTCAGTAGATCTGCGTGACATTGGATTCAATGTCCATCCAGCGCTGTCCAGGGGTGGAGTTAGCTCACGTGTTCCGAGGCTCGACGGTGACAACCTTGACTGCTTGCACAGTTCTTTGAAAAGTACCGAAGGTCACGGAGAGGCGGACCTCGGGTTTGCCTTCCGTAACGATTTCTGCCGGCACACATATCAACTCCACCTCCTGAATCCACCCCCTTTTCTTTTAATCCTCTGATAAATTTCTGATAACGTCGCCCAACGTCTACACCCCTAACGCTGCTCTCACACGCACGCATCAATTGGTCTGTGGCTTTCCACTGGATCTCATTACACAGGAAAAGCCTTGGGACAATGGACAGATGCTGTGCTGTAAATCTTGATGGTTCATTCTCATTTTTCTTTTCCTCTCTTATGCTAAGGAGAGACATCACGAGAGTTGTTGCCTTAGTGATGATTTCCTTTTACAAAAGATAGTTAATTACATACAATGCGTACAAATACTTTTCATTTATTAGCATGTGCTTTCGAAAAAAAGTGCGTGTTTACCTTTGTCCGCCTGTCCTCGTTGTTATAGCAGTTGAGCGTCAAAAGTACGAACGTTAAAAATCTGAAACGTCAAAAATCCGAACAAGTTCCCCTCCACCTTTTTTTTTTTTTTTTTTTGTGTGTTTATGTGTGTGTATGTGTTGTGTTGGAAAGTAAGTATTGTCCGTTCATTTGAACTTGGCACTTGATGATAATGGAATCGCCCAATTTCGGGGGTGCAAGCAGTGTTCGAAGTGGGCCGAAAAGGCGGCACTTATGCCATACCGGTAATTAACAAAAATGGAAGTGAGCATACCGGCAGTTAAAAAAACATTATTTACCATCCCGGTATGCAATAAATTATAAACCCGTCACAAACTACGTAAAGAAATTAGGATGAAAGCACAAAGTTTAACACAAAAATCGGAAAATCACATTTTTAACAGATGAAATTGATAAATGATTAGCAGCTTTGACTGAAAGAGACCACAAACCCTTCAATGAAGGGTTTGTATTTTTAATTATTACATTGATTTTTTTAATATTATATACATTAACTTTTTAACACACAAAAAAAAAAAAAAATATGCGAGATGGTACGAATTTCTTTCGAAACCTATTTATACTATGTGATGACACCATACTGGCAGTAGTTCTGTGCCACTTCGACGACTGGGTGCAAGCATTTTGGGGGCGACGTATCGAAGGTGGAGATCTCTTCTGATACTAAAGTCTAAAACTTCCCGAATCACTTGTTCCCTGCGGGACTAATATTTTAAGACCCATTACCAAGGCAGTACAACCCATTGTTTCATACCTCAGCCACACTGTTCACGGTGAGCCGGGAGGAAAGTTATTCCCCCTGAACTCAACATGAAGTACACCCTTGGTTATCAGAACCATCTTTTAATGATTAGTAAGTTTTGGAATTTGTACTTTATGTTTAAAAATTTCACAGCACTAGTGCAGAGGGTGAATCGAAATATTTGCAATATTTGAATCACTTTATGTCTTCATACGTACCTTTACGACGAAAGCTGACTAGCATTCAAAGTATAGGCCATCGTGTTGCACCGTCTTTAGCCATCTGCCTGCCAGTTCTTCGATTCTACAGAGGGTGAGTCGAAGGTTTTGCAATATTTGGACCACTTTATGTCTTCATACGTACCTTAACGATGAAAGCTGACTAGCATTCAAAATATAGTCCATCGTGTTGCACGGACTTTAGCCATCTATCTGTGAGTACTCCGATTTCGCGGAGGTACCAGTTTTTGTCCTTCGAGGCGAAAACTCCTTCACCCCAGCTGCCACCTCCCCCTGGTTGTTGAAGTTCCGCCAGCGAAGGAAGTGGGCCATGGAGCGGAACAAGTAATAATTCGAAGGGGGCAAGGTCCGGATTATATGCTGGATGTGGTATCAGTTCGTTGCCCTCTTGTGCCGCCGGTGGTCTTGGGGTCAACGTTCGTGACTGCCAAGGAGATAACCTCAGGTTCGATCCCAGGCAGGAACGAACGCTCGAACCACTAAATATCCGCCGTGCGTCGCATGGGCACGTAAATCCGTCGGATCCCGGGTACTGCCCCCCGTAATAAATATGGGTGTCTTCCTCCTCCTTTCTACCTCGCTTCCGTGTCACTTTCCTATAAAGCACTCTAGCCCAAATCTCCTAGCTTCCTATTTCTAAGGGTTGTTTAAGATCTGGGGTCAGACACTCTTTTCCAAAAATCCTCTACATATTATCTGATCTGAGTTCGATGCCCTCAAGTTCTTGGAGTTTCGCCCGGGTCGTTCGCAAAGTATGCGGCCGAGCGGTGTCCTGCTGTAGGAGAGCGTGCTTCTGTTCTCCAATGCTGGGTACTTCTCCTCCAAAACGGCATACATCCGCTCCAGCTGTTCAGAGTAGAGGTTGGCGTTGATGGTCTGACCGTCTGGAACAAATTCGTAATAGACTATCCTCTTGAAATTCCACCAGACGCAGAGCATCGCCTTGCACTCGAAGAGCCCACGTTTGGCAACAGGTTCCGGAAGCTGTCCCGGGCCTCAACAAGTGCCGTTGTGTGTGAGGTTTACCGAAATAGACCCACTTTTCATCGCACGTAACAGTTCTTTAGACGAAACGCACATCGCGCGGGTTTTCTAGGAGTTTTGTGCACACTTCCATGGGGCTAGTTGCTTCAACTAGCGTCAGTTCGTGAGGGACAACGTGGCAACTCCTTTAGACCTTACCTAAGTCCTGAAGGTGACGAACCACGGTGGTCTGTGATATACCCAGCTCTCATGCTATTCTCCGAGTACTGGTTGTCGGATTTGCCTCTACGGCCTCCGAATCCACTGTTCGCGGCCTACCTTACTTTGGCTGATCGTCGAGGCTTCTGTCACCTGCGCGAAATTTCTGAACCATATGGTTCAAGAAAATATGCGGTGCTGTGGTCCCTGAAACCTTCCCTTTTTGCATGACAAAGGTTTCGTCTTGCCTGAGCAGCGTTATGGCCGAATTCAAACTCGTAAAGCAAAACTTTCCTAATTAGCCGGTTGTGGCTGTTCATCTTTCAGGCGTCCCAACCACAGACAGAACGTCGGCAGGCGATGCTGTTCACAGCAATGACTACCACTTTATATCCCTTTCGATTGACTGCAAGACTTGAACTAAGTTTAAACACGTGACATACCCGCCACAGAACATGCGTTTATGCAAATATTGCAAAACTTTCGACTCACCCTCGGTAAGAATGGCAAACTTGTTTCGTATTGCACAATAACAAAAAAAAAAAAAAAAAAAAATCTTTGTCTTAAGTAATTTTTTATATGCAGTTGCTTATTTTTGGTACATGTATTTGGATTAATATAATTCGGATTTTCGATGTGTTCGATAATAATCCGAACACATAGAAAATCCGAACTGCCATTGGCATTCGACCCAATGTGCTACATTTCTGTATTAGACAGCGTTCATGATCCGGTTACCCCGCTAAGCTTACAGGTAGTGAATACATAACTTTATTTTGTTTTGGAGAGTACTTAACTGGGATTACGATACATATGGTGTTAATATTATTGTGATTATTCTTTTTCCCCATAATTAGTTGTAGTTCTTCCAAATTTAAGGAAATCTGTCAATGGATTTTTCTTTTGTCAATCATTATGGCACGGTTTATTTCTGTAGATGTTTTCTGCCTTTATTTCCTCTTCTTCCCTTTAATGTTTTCCCCCTTCTCCTCTACGAGTAGACTCCAAGTCAACATAAGAGTGTATATACTATTGCGGAGGGTTGCGTAGCCAGCTCACTGGGTCTTCAAGGGAACGCAAGAACAGGATCAGTCCGCATCACGTTCCACTCTTCCTCTGTCCCTTACAGATCCAAGAAAACTCCTACACCGGAAACTTCTCACACCGATAAACTCCTGCACTTAACTCCTACACTTTCTTCTACCGCTAGGAGAACTCTACATTGCTGAAAACTCCTATTCCATCTCATATATCATATATACTGTATATTTATATACACAAATTGCATTTCAGTTGGATATCTGGTCAAAGTGTAGGGGTTTCAAGATTTAATGAGTCGGAAAGCTTCTATGTATCCCTTGTGTCCAGGGTTGGATGGAACTTTCGCCTAGCCTGGGAAGAAATTCCATTTTAGGGCACGAATTAAAATTTCATTGTGGGCACTAGGAAGTAAGTATCAGATTTTAATAAAGTCGTAACATTGAAAATGTCGTCCGTTAAGAGTACATACGAAAACTATCATAAATATGAAAGGATTATCTCAAAAACGCATTTGCCTTAAGCTAAAACAAAAAAGAGACCATCATATGGATTTGTTCTAAGACAGAGAGAGAGAGAGAGAGAGAGAGAGAGAGAGAGAGTAAAAGTGCTAAAATCTAAGATTTTCTTTCCGGGAAGAAATGGGTAGTTGGGGTTGTTTGTTTGTTTGTGACTCTTATAAAAATTCCCTCAAAAAATGAGAAAAAGATATCTGCGTGGTGAATATTTTGTTGTACGAAATAATAAGGATCCCTCTAAAACAAAATCATATAAATAGTTTTTTCCCCCGATACATGTTTTAGTGATTGATTTTTAATGCAAAGTAGAGTAACTGAAGTCACTAATTTTAGTAGCTTTTTTTAATTTTTACACAAGACGATATATGAAAATCGCTTTTTTTTATTTTTAGTAATGTTTTTAAAGTCATTGAATATTTGACCTCCATATGACCCCCGAAACAAACTTTAATATTAAGCTTTTCATTTCTTAAAATTTTAGTATCTGGTTTGCACACAAATTGTTGAATATACACTAAACTGACAAAAGTCACCGGACACCCCTTCAGAAGCAAATGAATGCATCCGCTGCGTTGTTAAGATGCGTGGTACTGCTGCAAACGGTATAAAAACAAACCTGCAGCTGACCGCGATCATATCGCACTGAGAGGTTGAGTTAAATGTCGCTGCGGGAAAGAATTGACTTTGAGAAAGTAAAGATTGTTGGGTGTTATATTCGTGAATTGTCCATAAGACAAATCAAGAGGCGTTTAAAAATATCTAAGTCAACTGCTTTGCATGTAATGAGTAAGAGGAAAACACATGGCGTGCCTGAAGCAGCAAAACGTACCGGCAGACCAAAGAAAATCAGTGATAGAGGACGTCCAAGCCTCAGGAGAGTCGTTACAGCCAATCGACGGAGTACTGCACAAGACCTCAGTGTACAGGTGAGTAAAAATGCTGGAACCTCTGTATGTACACGTACCATTAGCAGGGAACTTCATTCCATGGGTTACCGTGGTTGTGCGGCTGCTCATAAGCCTTTCATTTCCACTCGGAATGCTACTCGTCCTTTAGCATGGTGTAAAGAACATTTATCGCTGACTGTAGTTCAGTGGAAACGGGTCTTACGTATACTGATGAATACAGATACACGATCCATCAGTCTGATGGCCGTGTGTGGATATGGCGGTAGCCGTGGGAACGCTATTTACCACAGTGTACTGTTCCTACGGTAAAGTTTGGAGCTGGCAGTGTATTCGTGTAGGGGTGTTTTTCGTGGTATGGTCCCGGCCCATTGCTTATCGTGGACAAACCTGTTAACAAGCGGCGCGTCTATCTCGATATTCTGCACGATTATGCCCTACCAACTCTGTGGCAATAGTGTGGAACCGAGCCGTGTTGGTACCAGCATGGATAATGCACCGAGCCATAAAGGAAAGACTATTACGGCGTGGTTTGACGATAATTCCATATTGTGTGTGGACTGGCTAGCACAGAGCCCTGATCTCAATCCCATATGGGATGAAAAACAGTGCCGCATAAGAAGTTTGGAACCAAGGCCTACTACTAAGCAACTGTTAGCGGCAGCATTATGTACTGAATGGAAGAGCATACCTATCGCTGTGTTCCAAAATCTTGTCAAAAGCATGTCTCGAAGGGTTAGTGCAGGCATTAAGGCCAAAAATGGACCGACACCGTACTAATGTATGTCAATAAATGCTATGTTGTGTTTCTCTTCTAGGTGTCCGGTGAGTTTTATCAATATAGTGTAAATCCTATTCAGGCAAGAATTGGCGCTCGTAGCTGTGGCGTTTGTTGACTTCCTAAGGGCAATCTCGTTTGAGGCTCCAGCAGTAGTCTGGCATCATGTTTTTGTCCCATCGCCCTTTGATAGCGCTGTTCCATCGTCATGAGGTCTTGATGGAAGCACTCTCCGTGTTCGTCACTAACAGTCCCAAGATTCTCGGGGAATTGATCAAGGTGACTATTCAGAAAATGGAGATTGACACTCGTGTCGCACACAAGATCGCGAAAAGCCAACAACATTCTAGTAACGTGGACCTCATAGTTATCTGCCTTTTTTGTTACCAAGAAGGTTTTGTATAACTACCACGAAAGACAGCCATGTTGCCTTCTCCTTGTCATTCATCTTTCTGACAAATTCCTCATCACGTAGAAAGGCACGAAATTTGAGGTCCATCGGACACACCTGCCTTGATCTTCTCTAAAGACAAAGCAGGAAAAGCAGAAACTATATGTTGAAAACATTCACCATCCGTACTTAAAGCCTTCACGAACTGTTTCATCAAGCCGAGCTTGATATGGAGTGGGGGAAATAATCTCCTCTCGGCTGACGATTGGGTCATTCGCAATGTTTGACATCCCTGCTTCTAGAGTTCCACTGATGGACCATTCGTTCTGGGTCCAGTGTTTCTCTCGAGCTCGGCTGTCCCACATGCAGAAATATCATGAAAACTTTGTGAAGCCTTTCTGTTGACCAAAGAGGAAGTTGACCATTTTCAGGTCCATACAAATTATCCAGTTGTGCTCGTGATATTTGAACAAGTCAATGACCATTTTTATGTCATTATGTTCTTCTCGCAAATGCACTGGGTGACCATCTGTAACCGCTCCATAAATATTGCCGTTGTGCAAGAGAACAACACACTTAAGGCTGCGCTTTGAGCTGTCCAGAAATAATCGCCATTCGGTTGGACTAAACGAGGTAACACCTAATTGCCTGAGAAGACCTGGAATATCGTGTAAGTAAACAAACTGCTTGTCTTCTGAGAAAAAGTCCACAAAAATCGGAAAACCGATTTCAGATTTGAAATCAGGGTTGAAAAAATACTTAAAAAATCAGTTGAAAAATCTCATGTAACAGAAAATAAGGAAAAAAATGTTTATAATGAATATAGCTTCTACTAAGCTAATTATAATGAATTCAGCTTCTTCTAAGCTAATGCTTCTTCTAATGCTTGTTGTTTGTTAATTATATCATGAATAAACTTTCCTGCTAGTAGTGTAGTAATAATAATGAACAAGCTTTTAACTGCTAGTAATGTTGTAGTAGTAATTAAGATGAATAAAGTCTTATGCTGGTTGTTAATAATAATCAACTAATGAAATAAACCTAACAGCCAGACAGAGATCTGACAAAACTATGAACTGAGAAAAACGTACTTACAACAAATTCTTTATTAGTGAAACTTCTGGCTCTCACATAAACGTAGATCTCTTTATACAACAACAGCTTTCTGACACATAAACCACAGCTCACTTCGTAATAAATAAATACATCGCTCTTTCCACGTTCCAGAAATACACAGCAACCGAAAAATTGTTTTTCAGCCGCCGCTGTGGAATCGAACCAACAGAAATCTCGGTATCGCGCCGAGTGCGTTACCTTTACGCCACGGGGGCCAACAGCTACTGGGCTCAGCTACTGAGACATCTCAGTAGCTGAGCCCATCTTACGGATTTATGATGTCAGTAGCTGACTTTAAAAATACACATAGCACCGTGGATTGTTGACCCCCGTGGCGTAAAGGTAACGCACTCGGAGCGATACCGAGAGTTTTGTTGGTTCGATTCCACAGCGGCGGCTGAAAAACAATTTTTCGGTTTCTGTGTGTTTCTGGAACGTGGAAAGAGCGATGTATTTATTTATTAACTGTCGCCACGTATTTGGAATATTTTCACAGCTCACTTCGTACAACAACAGCTCACTTTTACAACAACAGCTCTCCCTACGCACATCAACAAAAAGCTCTCTCTACGTATCGTTGAACGCGCCTATTTATACTGGCTACCACCACGTCATGACTTACACTCATTGCCAGATCTCATTCAGCGGGTGAAATAACATCTCGTTCAGCAAGAAGATAATTTACATAGTAAAATAAACTAACCAGAGATAGTAAAAATCAAAAGGAAAGTGAATCTAGAGTATACGTTACATGTTCCCCAGTGTAATGATTGACAATGATGATAATGATGATGATATATTCCAATTTATAGTTCAAAGCACTTTTGTTTTGTCCCGGTCATGTTCGTGTTGGGTCCAATTATATGACGGCCGGGTCCGGGACGTGTTCAATCGTTTTGACCCTTTTCCAGCTCTGCTTACAGCGCACATGAAAACAAGAAAACGAAGCAAAACGAAAGCAGATGTTTTCATCACTTTGTCCACCTCCTGTGTGTTATAGAAAAGCTTAATCAAATGCTTAAGAAAAGGTGAGAAGAATAAAAAAAAAATAGTAGCACACCAGAAAAAACATTTAAAAAATCGACTTTTTGCTATTCACGCAAGTGCTAAACGAAGGAGAAAAAAAAAAAAAAACGAGTTCTACAGTAACGCAAATCTGTAACAGAAGACTGAATAATAAATCTCGCATTTTACAGAACTGCACTCACACATGTTGTCATCCAAGGTCTGGAATTATTCCATTTACTTCGATTTTTTTACCACTGTATCTCGAGACTTGACAGCTTCAGGGTTTTGTGTTGATGTATCCGACATGAATTATTGCTTTAATGTGTTATTACCATGGCTACGTTATCGCTCTCGCAAAGCAAAAGAAGGTATTCACATTTCAGCATGTTGTGTCAATAAAGAGATTACATTCTTGCAGAGGATGACGACTGAAAAGCATTCACTGATCTGACATTTTAAAATCGAAAACGCAAAACTGAGAACACACAATATTATGCATTTATAGTGTTACATAATTGAGCACACACAGCGTTCACTCCACGAAAGGGCGGAGAAAGAGGAGAAAGACACGATTTTCTACCATGGGGGGGGGGGAGAGCAAATCGAGAATTTCTGAACGACACATTCTGCGTGCAAGAAAAGTGCGCGGTTAAACAAAGCAATTTTGAGCTGTTTCTTGTTTTTCCAGTAGGGAAACAAAACAAGAAATAATACTGATCATTGTGCTGGGGAAGCTTTTGGAATATAATGCGCTAAGCACTGAGGGAAGGAGGCATGAGACCTGGGACCTTGTCACTTTTAGAAAATATAATAAGAGTGCGTGTGTATCCAAACAAGTATCAGGTTGTGTAAAAGTTTCTTTCGCTTTTTGGTGATTGATATCTTTGGTACCAATTTTTAAGGTTAATTTGCATTCATACACAATACATATTCTGAAAATTGAGATTCCTACAGTCATTCGTGTAGAAGAAGAGCCGTAGCGGTACACTGCAGTCTTTTGAAAATGCAGCACCAAGAAAGACCAGAGATATTGAAGTAAAAGTTATAAGGTGAATTACTTGTGATACCAGACATAAGTGATGAGAAATACGTACCTGTAAGGGATGCGGAACACACAATACTCAATACCTTGTGTACCCACCTCGAGCTGGGATAACGGCTCATACACAGCGGGGTGTGACTGGTAGAAGTTCTGGATGTTGCACTGTGAAAGATAATTCCATGCTACCTCGATTCGTACACAGATTTCTTCTGTGGTAGCTAGCGTAGGAGCTTGATGGGCCAGGATTCGAATGAGAATATTGTACACTTGCTCAATGGGCGACAAATCAGGTGAGCGTGCTGGCCAAGGAAGACATGGCACATGAAGGACATCCAGGAGCTGTAAGACTCTGTGCGTTGTATGTGGTCTGGCGTTGTTCTGTTAAAAAATGACACCGGAGACCCTCTGTAGATTGTCACAATGCTGTTTTAACTATCTCTTCTTTAACCATGACGTGCTTTAATCAGACGTTACAGGGTTCGAATAAGCACCGTATACATCATAAGAGAAGTAATTGATCATTGAATAAAAGTTTGGTGTCTGAGATGAAATCCTTTATTTTGGTGAATAGGTTTAATTCGTGATAATTCCTTGTCACCGCGATTATAATTTGAGTTTTCAGCTGGCCTCAAGCCCATCGTCCGTTACTGCCTGCTTCCTCCTTGACTTTCCATAAGCGATAATGCAATCGCCCCCTTCTCCAAGCTCTTAATTCAAACACCTCTCTGTGTTTCTCTCCCTCCCTCCCTCCCTCCCTCCCTCCTTCTCTCTCTCTCTCTCTCTCTCTCTTTTCCTCTCTCTGTTTGTCTCTCTCCCTCTTTCTTTCTCTCTCTCTTCCTCTTTCTCTCTATGTCCCTCTTTCTCTCTCTTTCTTCCTCTTTCTCTCTATGTTCCTCTCTCTCTCTCTCCTCCTCTCTTTTCTCTCCCTCTTTCTCTCTATGTCCCTCTTTCTCTCTCTCTCTTCCTCTTTCTCTCTATGTCCCTCTTTCTCTCTCTAACTCTTCCTCTTTGTCTCTTTCTCTTCCTCTTTGTCTCTTTCTCTTCCTCTTTCTCTCTCTCCCTCTTTTTCTTTTTTCTCTCCCTCTCTCTCTGTCTCCCTCTTTCTCTCTCTGTCTCCAGAAACCCCTCTCCTGTTGTCTTCCACACCTACTTCTAAACTCTAGCCTCCAGCACTCCAGATGACCACGTGTCCGAAGACACACAAAAAGCTCTTTCCCCAGCGTCTAAAAATGTCCACTCCTAACGGCGTAAATCAGAAGGAACCGTATGCCCAAGAACAAAATACTTCCTAATGAACTACCCTTAAAAACATCTTCTATTGTAGAGACTTAAACACGACGTCCGATGCGCTGTCCATCTCCGGGAGGTTAGTCGACTAGCTAATTATTTCAGGAGTCTTGTTGGCTTAGCAAATAGAACTCAAAAAATATATATTCTTAGGAAGTTTCTAAAGATTACACTTTTTAAACATTTTTAAACTGCAGGGTTCTTAATCATTTACATATTCACATTAAGATTTAACCATTAAAAACTTCTGAGTAATTAAAATTCATAAAATTAACATTTCCGTTTCATTACAGTTATTATTAAAAGCTATTTACAATTGGCACTATTACAAAATATCGAAACACTTCAGATTGCACAACTTGTACCTCCAGATGATCATGATTCCTGCAGTACGTAGGAGGCGAGAACGTAAATGGGACCCTACAGTACACCACGCCACAACGTCCTGTGTAGTGCCCGTATGGCGCTTCATAATGCATCCTTCAGCAGCCTTTCATTACGGTGTCACCCTACAATGATACGTCTATCATGCGATATTAAGCTGAACGGCGACTGGTCGGAAAACACTATGCGGTGACATACGTCCCGCCAGTGTCTGCGTCCTTGGCCACATTGCAGCCGATGACGTCTGTGGTTTAAGGTCAAGGGAAGTTGAAGCAACGGACGGCGAACGACGAACACTCTATGAGGGAAACGAAGAGCTTGCAGACAGACAGCCCTTGATGTGGTACAGACCTCCACTTCTCTGCCAACAGTCAGGACGCGGCTGTTTGGCCTGCCAACGCCATACGGTGGACATGACGGTCTTACCTTGCATTCATCCGTAGCTGAGCTGTAGATCCCTTACATTGGTGCGTCAGACCTTCCTCTTCCCACTGACGCCATGTTCGTATCATTATGCTCACGCTTCGTACACCACAGGCGGCAATATCACGAAAGGAAGGTCTGCCATCCTGCAGTGCAGTACATCTGCCTAGCTCAAAGTCCGTGAGCTGTAAGTACGGGTATCGGTCGTTGCGCCTGGGCGTCCTCAGTTACTACCACTACCTTACTGCCACAATTCCCGTGAATCATGTATGGCAACTTGTGATTGAGATTTGTGTAGAGGATTATAGGAAAGGGAGTGTCTGACCCTAGGTCGTAAACAACCCTTAGAAGTAGGAAACTAGGAGAGTTGGGCTAGAGTGCCCGACAGGAGACAGGAAATTCGGGGGGGGGGGGTAACTAGCACAACGTGCGGCCCCCTGCAAGATTTACTTCGGCACCTTTGAGCACAGTAATTTTCCCAGGATTTTGAACACGAGGGAGGATGCATTTTTCGTGTGGGAGGGAGGAAAGCAAGTCAGGGGAGAGTGTCTGCAAAAGTAATAGTGATATCTAGAGCCCTGTAGTTTTAACTTTTTAAGTAATACATTTGACAATACGTGTAATTGCTTTGCCCAAAACTCAAATAAATAACTTGAAGAAATCACCCTCTTACACACAGCAGATCTGCGGCTGCTGTGAATAAAAGTTGACGCCTGTCGTGCACATAATCCTAGGTAACTGAATGTTTCCCCACATCCTCCACGGGGAATCCGACTGTGGCCACGTGTTTTTCCTCAGCAGCGCAGAGAGTTGGAGAGCGATCGTATTATTTACAACTCATTGCAGAGCAATCGTATTACAACCCGAAGTCAAAGACCCGAGCACTTTCAATCCATACGACATTCAGGGTTTTAAAAGTGAAACTAGGCATTTATTTAGGCAAAACTAAATATATCTTAAAACAAAATACACTGGCGGAAAGTGAAAAAAGAACACCAAGAAGGAGACGTCTGATACCAACGAAATTTATACAGCATAATAACGGAATACAGAGGATAACGTGATCAAAACATTATGGCAAAATACAGCTGTATTTGCTGGTAAACTGGAAAATAACATTTCCATGTAACATGGTTAGTACGAGGTTGAACCGCCATGAACTGCGTCACACTGTGCAATTCTGGCATGGAGTCTGTCGTACAGATGTTGGATGTAAGTTTGGGGTATTGAGTTCCAAGCATCCTCAACCTGGACACGTAAATCGGGGATGGTCGTGGCTGGCCGTGAAGACCGGATAAGCCGTTGTCCCATAAAATCCCACAAGTGCTCAATGGGGGACAAATTCGGTGAACGTACAGGCCATGGAAGTTGTCTCACACCCTGAAGTGCATGTTGCGTTTCACGTGCAGTGTGTAGGAGTGCGTTATCTTGCTGGAAAACACCACGATGGACCGACCTTACAAATGGCCCAACAATGGGCTGAATGATGTTGTTTATGTAGGAGGTGCTGTTTAACGTACCCGGTACAAACACTAGTTGTGTACGAGAGCGATAGCTGATCGCTCCCCACACCAGGAGACCAGGTGTAGGCCCTGTGTGTCGCTAGCGGATGAAAGAAGGGTGGAGACGCTCCCCTGTGCGTCTGCGAACGTGCATGCGGCCATCGGAGGATCCCAAGCAGAATCTGCTTTCATCGCTGAACACGACAGATCGCCATTGCGTTCTCCAGTGCAGACGTTGGTGACACCACTGCAGCCGTTCCTGACGGTGGGCTGGAGTCAGAGGTACACATACCAGAGGCACACGTGCACGTAATCTTGCATACAATAGACGGTTGCGGATTGTTTGCATAGTCACCTCAGGTGCAACGGCAGCTAGGATTTGCATCGCAGTGGATGTTCTGCTTGACATCGCCGCTCTTCTTATGCGTCGATCGGTCCGCTCATCAGTCCGTCCGTGACTCCCGGTTCCACGTCTTCTCGTGTGGGAATGTTCCTCTGACCATCTACGCCTCCATCGTACCACCACCGATACTTCCCGTCCAATTCGCTCCGCAATACGACGGTACGACCACCCGGCCTCGCGGAGTCCGACTAGACGACCTCGCTCAAAGTCCAATAACTGCTGAAATCCTACACGTCTTCCATGTCCAGGCATTGCAGCTTCTTCAGGGTCTTCGCACGTGTCCGTACGCCGACGACTGATTACATTCACTTCGCCGTACTCCTTAAATACCACCGACGATAATTTGCATATTATGCCGTGCTGTGGCGTAAGCTCTCACCGGTTGGTTCCGAAATTAACATCACACCTACGTAAACTCGACCCCATTAACATATGTAAATTTGATGATCGTCCGCCAATTCCTTCTTGGTGTTCTGTTTTCACTTTCCGGCAGTGTAGGAATCTTTGGCTAATTATTGTCCCTGTTCGAATTTTTTTCATAAAACTATAACTGGCAGTTTTAGTACGAACCTTCGTTATCTGCGTCGCCGTAGCTGCGGGAGTGGTAGTTACGCCACTTAGGAAAATCACGCAGATGCGAGTTAGAAAGTCGGAGGAAGATGCCCTTATTTTTAACCGAGGGGGAGGGGAGCAGTAAGGCATAAAGGGCCCATCCGACTCACGGTGGATATTTAGTGGTTCGAGCGTTCGCTCCTGCCAGGGATCGATACTGAGACTTTTACGTGGCAGTCACGAACGTTGACCACCAGGCCATCCGATGTCCGAATGAAAACTTGCCTTGTGCGCCCTGCTTGTTCTTGCTACGAGGGAGTTGCTGGCTCAACTCATATGCATGTGCGCTGCAGTTTAATTTACTTTAGTTTACTTATTTGCCATGTTACACGCAAATATGTAAGAACATACAC
This sequence comes from Macrothele yani, assembly GCA_039090855.1. NCBI lineage: Eukaryota > Metazoa > Arthropoda > Arachnida > Araneae > Macrothelidae > Macrothele > Macrothele yani. The sequence continues at coordinate 102,990,729 of CM076991.1, read as the reverse complement.
GAAAAATCCTTGATTAAACAGAAATAAAGAACCCAAATTAAAATCACATTACATACCATTAAAAAACACATATTAAAACATATGTAGTGCAACATAGCAGGGAACCAGAGAAAATGCTAATTTTAGCCTGACTAGCCCCTGACTCCTAAAGGAAAGAAAATGCCAAGACGAGTAATTACATATTTTTCAACTTATATCAACGCAATCGCAATACAATAAGTAATTCAGCTATTAACATAATATTCCTTTACTGCTTTTTCAAATGATGCAAAATTGGCAAGTGATTTTATATGAATCGGTAACCCGTTCCAAAGCGGAGGCAAGAGCATTAATACACTGGCGTGCAAAAATTAAGGACGAGACGGTTTTTCGAATGTAACGTCTTGCAGAAGTGCTCCACATCGACTCAAATCATATTATAAAATCCCCAAGATGTTAGAATATGTGACAAGTGAGCAAAACCGTCCAAACAAGGAATCCAAAGGATACAACGGCACTTTATTGAACAGGTAGCTTCGAGCACAACTGGACAGAAGACAGAAACGTCCATGTGACAGGCGGCTGCTAAGAAAAATCCAGTCTTTAGTAGGGGATATGATCACCGCTGACTGCGTTGCAGGATTTATAACGTCTGCCTATGCTGAGGACGAGGTTGTCAAGGAGCTGTTGAGGTATCGCGGCCCATTCCTCTTGTAGCGCCAATCGCAGCCGCGGAACTGTTGCTGGCGGCTGGTGACGTGCTACCAAGATTCTCCCGAGAAGGTCCCACACGTGTTCGATTGGATTTAGGTCCGGGGACCTTGCAGGCCAATCAATGCGTTGAATATCTTCACTCTCCAACAGCTCTGCGACATCCACTGTACGATGAGGTGTAGCGTTGTCGTCCATGAAGAGGAACTCAGGACACACAGCACCTCTAAACAGACGCACGTGAGGCAGGAGAACCTCGGTACAATAGCGGACACCAATGACTTAACCTCCTTGGAAGATGTGGAGGTCGGTACGGCTACCAAGCATGATACCGCCCCAAACGAGAATTCCACCACCTCCAAACCGGTCCCTTTCGTTGATGTTCGAGGTGTGATTGCGTGTTCCCTGCTCTCTCTAGATGTGTATACGTCCAGAATAGCACGTCAGACTAAATCGGCTCTGATCCGTAAAGAGAACTCGACCCCATTGCTGATGTGTCCAGTTCTTGTGTTCCTGGCAACAAAGAAACAGCCGTCTCAGATGAGCAGGCGTTAATGGCACACACCATACTGGTCGTCGGGCAAATAGACCACCTTCGTGCTGCCTCCTGGCCACGGTAAAACTCGATAACGGACATCCAGTTGTCTCCTGCATGTGCCTTGCGATTTCTACCGCTGTCTGCCGTCTGTCTCTTCTCGCCTGTAGGACAATATACGGGTCGTCCGTCGCCGTGGTTGCTCGTGGACGACCACTGCTAAACTCTCGGAGAGATTTTCCAGTCATTTGAAATGTTCTGCAAGCTCTTGAAACGACGCTGTGACCGATCCCAGACCCCTCGGCCACTCTAGTCACACTTCGACCTTCTTCCAACTTCCCAAAGACGCGACCTCAGGTGAAGTTATCCAAATGTCGTCTACTGGATAGCCTGTTGGCCATATCACACGGTGGCAGCAACTCGACGTCGTTCAAACCGATGTACACTGTGCAATAGCTTTCACCGAATTGTTGAGCGTACACCACCCGTGTGCTCTGTACCGTTCCGACACTCCCCCCATCCCTACGTTATGCTACATATATGCGCATGCCCTACCGTACCGAACTCTAGTCTATCACCTGAGTGGTCTTTTGGTATGTTCTGCCTGCTCGTTCCGCTGTTATGCAAATTTCTCCGGTACGTCCTTAATTTTTTCACACCAGTGTATTAAAATACTGCGGATTAGTACGAGCCATAGGAATTAAAAAATTATCAAACACACGCGTTAGATAACTGTGTGCAGGATAACACATACCGATGAGCCTTTAAATTATGACCACCTACCTAATAAGCTGCACGACCCCCTTTAACCCGCATGACGGCGGCCACTCGACCAAACATCGATTTGATAAGGTGGCGATAGGTATCCTGGGGCACCTTGTACCACATTGTCAAGAGCATGTCCTCCAATTCCCGCACGTTTCGGGGTGGTGGTAATTTAGCGCGAACCCGGTTTTCTAAGTCGAACCACATAGGTTCGATTGAGTTCATGTCAGGTGAATTTGGAGGACAGGGCTTTAACAGAAAGTCACCAGCTGGTTCCTCGGACAACTCCCTGGAGATTCTGGCAGAGTGGCATGGCGCATTATCTTGTTGGTAATGGCCATCACCAGCAGTGAACATAGTTGTTATGAATGGGGGAACTTGGTCAGCAACGATGTTCAGATACCTGAAAGCTGTCAGGGATTGTGCTATTGAGATAATGGGGCCTAAAGTGTCTCAAGAAAACATCGCCCACAGCATAACACCACCACCACCGCTGGCCTGTTTCCGCCCAACAGTGAATCCAGGTGCCATAGCGTCCGTTGGTAATCGGCGTATCCGCACTCGGGCGTCTACGTGATGCACCTGTAATCTTGATTCGTCAGACCAGGCCATTTTTTTTAATCATCCACTGTCCAATCTCGATGATCTTGGTCCCATTTCATGCGTTGTTGGCGATGACGTGCAGTGTTTGGCATAAACACGATTATGCATTAAATCAGTCGATAGCTATATAATTTTTCAGATATCAATAATTTATAACTATTAAACAGGATCTCCACATTTTTCAACGGACTCAACAAACGTACAAATCGTTTTTTTTTTCTTTTTTAAAGAAAAATACTAGTAGTGTTTCATCTAGTTGTCCTACCCCAATCATGCAAACAGTAAGACAGATAGGGATAAATGAAAGAATGATAAACCGTTAATTTACTCTGTAATTGTAATGATTTGCAACTCCACACGTGACCTACCCATCCTGCGAGTTTCAATCCTCTCGCACACGTTTTTTGTGATGTTTCAACAAACCACCATTTGGATTTGATTCATAAAACTGAATATACACTGAAGTGCCATAAAAACTGGCACAGACGAGCTTATGCAAAATACAGAGCAACGCCACCTTTGCGCGTACTCGGTTGCGTCCGTCAGTGCGTATATAAAGCTATAGACATCCTTGCCAGCTGTCAGAGCTGTTTTCGGCATAAGAATGACAAGTAATAATAATTTAAGCGATTTTCAACGCGGTTTCATAGTTGGCGCTCGTGAGATGGGGCATAGTATTTCGGAGGTAGAAAGGAAGTTCGGATTTTCACGGACGACCGTTGCAAGGGTGTACCATGACACAAGAATTCCGGCAAACCCTCCAACCTACGATACCAGTGTGGCCTTAAAAACACGTTGGGTGAACGTGACCATCGTCGGCTGTCAAGAATCGTTTCACGCGATAGGCGTGCAACGCTCTCGCAGGTATCATCGGAATTCAATGCTGCAGCTTCAACAAGCATCAGCGTCCGGACTGTGCAACGTACCCTGCACGATATGGGCTTTGGGAGCTGACGCCCAACTCGACTCCCCTTGAAGGGTGCACGACACGGAGCTATGCGCCTCGCTTGGGCACGGCAACACCGCCACTGGACACTTGATGACTGGATACAAGTAGCCTGGTCCAACGAGTCGCGTTTCTAACTGTATCGTGCAGATGGAAGGATTCGTGTGTGGCGCAAACCCCATGAAGCCATGGATCCCGCTTGTCAACAGGGAACTGTACCGGCTGGGGGATGGGTGGGGGGTCCGTAATGGTTTGGGGTGTGTTTAGCTGGACTTCAGTGGGACCCGTAGTACGTCTACAAACCTCTGTGACCGGCCAACTCTATGTGCGCATCCTTTCTGACGAGGTACACCCGTTCATGTCCTGCATTCATGTTGATGGGCTGGGCCTGTTCCAACAGAACAAAGCACCTCCACATAAGTTTCGGGATGCCACATTATGGTTAGAGGAGCATTCATCTGAGTTTGGGGTGTTGCCATTACGCTCTAAAGGAAGTATGGTGTGCATTGCCTACAGCATATTTCCAGAAGCTAGAGGAGTCCATGCCCTGTCGTGTTTCTGCTGTCCTGTGCTCCCTTGGGGGACCTACCAAGTATTAGACGGGGGTACCAGTTTTTCTGGCACTTCAGTGTACATTCTATTGCACGTTCAACGTTTTTTCTCTGTAAGGTACACAGCTAAAGTGATTTATCCTACAAACAAACTTATGGAGAAGAACAATGCACAAAATGTTTTTAATTCTGTCATAAAAAGTATATGTTTTGAAAGACTGTATGAAAACCATAAAAAATACTGTAGGTGAAGAATTTTTGTTTTTGTTTTTATTATTAGAGGTTCAACGACCACCGTGAGCAACTCAATGGGCTATAAACAGTCGACCGTTCCTAATTAAGGGTCACTGGTTCCAGGGAAGGGAAAGAGCCAGTGCGTTAAGAGAAACACAACATCCATGCCTCACCGGGATTCGAACCCGGACCCCTTAGCACAGGCCATCGCTTAGCCCATTGCGCCACCGGGGCGGAATAATTTTGGAGGATTCTGAACCCCTACTACCCTCCCGTTACAGGTGTCCTTTCTAGCATGTTATATATAGGTCGATTAGAGTAGGCATTATTACCCAATACTTACTTTGTATGTACTGCAGCAGCATTTCTTGATTAAAACTGAAGCACAAATTATGATGCATTGCATTACTTGCACAGTAATATGTACATCACATAATACTCATTTCAGACATGATCGACTCACAGTCCAGGCAAAACGTGTGTGAAAAAATTATGCATGCAATCTCATATAATCATCGTCATCATCATTTTCATTATCAAACACCTTCAATTTACTGTTGGATGAAAGCCTCCTCAAGTATCTTCCACAGCTTTCTGCCTTGAGCCAGATTCCTCTATGTCACTCCGACATGGCTCCGAACTTCAACCACACATCTTCCTCCTGGTTATATTCTGGGTCTTTTCTTGTCCCTTGGTATCCAATCTACTATTTCAGTTGTCCAACGGTGGTCATTTCTTCTAGAAATATCTCCAGTACATTGTCATTGCAGGGATTTCACTTAGATCATGATGTCTCCCACTCTTGTCATTTTCCTGATCAACGAGTTCCACTTCCAATCCTTCCTGATCATGCCAAGCATGCATCTCTGCATGCTTCTTAAGCTGCCAATGCTTTATTTATATTATAGCTCATTCGCAAGATAAAGTATCATGACTTCAGTTGTCTGCAGCCTTTGGATGTCTTTTTTTAGTTATTGTCCATGTCTCCGCTCCGTATGTAAGAACTGGAAAGAAGCACGGATTCAACAATTTTCTTTTGAGGCAAATCTCTCTTCAAAATTGTACTGTTTCTGGCAAGTGTTCTCCAACCAAGTTTTATACGCATGCATTTTTTCTTTGATGTGGGCCTTGCTTGATGTTGGTTGTCCAAAGTACACTGGCGGGCAAAAATTAAGGACGAGACGGTTTTTCGAATTTAACGTCGTGCAGAAGTGTTCCACATCGACTCAAATCACACCATAAGATCCCCAAGATGTAACAATATGGGACAAGTGAACAAAACCGTCCAAACAAGAAATCCGAAGGATGCAAAGGCACTTTATTGAAAAGGTAGCTTCGAGCACAACTGGACAGAAGACAGAAACTTCCATGTGACCAGCGGCTGCCAAGAATAATCCAGTCTTTAGTAGGGGATATGATCACCCCTGACTGCGTTGCAGGATTTACAACGTCTGTCCATGCTGAGGACGAGGTTGTCAAGGAGCTGTTGAGGCATCGCGGCCCATTCCTCTTGTAGTGCCAATCGCAGCTGCGGAATCGTTGCCGACGGCTGGTGACGTGCTGCCAAGCGTCTCCCGAGAAGGTCCCACAAGTGTTCGATTGGATTTAGGTCCGAGGACCTTTCGGGCAAATCCATGCGTTGAATATCTTCACTCTCCAACAGCTCTGCGACAGCCCCTGTACGATGAGGTGTAGCGTTGTCGTCCATGAAGAGGAACTCAGAACCCACAGCACCTATAAACAGACGCACGTGAAGCAGGAGAACCTCGGTACAATAGCGGACACCAGTGACTGGACCTCCTTGGAAGATGTGGAAGGCAGTACGAGCAAAAAAAAAAAAAAAAAATCAGAAGGCTGGAAATACGAGTTAAATCAAATAAAAAGACATTTGTCGAAATGAATTTTGTCAGCGTCATGGTACAATGAAAAACGAGTTAGTGAAATCATGCAATGCATTGATTATGATACGCTTTCCAACATACCAGAAATCATTACTCAAGTTATGAGGATAATGGCTGTTGGATAAATATCGCTCCTATGACCTGACCTTTGACCCCATTTCGATGATATTCAACAGAACCGGTAAAGTATACTTCCGGAACAACATAATAAAGGTTTGTCTCAATCGAAGCATTTTTACGTACGTTATAGCGCATAAGGGCGATAAAATGGATCCCAATCCTATGTCCTGACCTTTGACCCCACTTCATCCATTTTCAATAGAGTTCTTTCCCAGGTTGGCCGCTACCATATACTAAACTTTTATCGAAATCGAACCATTTTTACGCAACTTATGACGCATAAGGGCAATGGAATGCATCCCACTCCTGTGTCCTGACTTTTGACACCACTTCACCCATTTTCGATAGGGTTTGTCCCCAGGTGGTCTCCTACCACATACTAAAATTTAACTGAAATCGAACCATATTTACGCAAGTTATAGCGCATAAGAGCAATGGAATGGATCCCGCTCCTATGTCGTGATCTTTGACCCATTAACCCTATTTTCAACAGGGTTCGTCCCCAGGTGGTCCATTACCCCATAGTAAAAGTTCATCGAAATCGAACCATTTTTACGCGAGTTATCGTGCAGACGGACGGACGGACGGACGGACGGGCAGACGGACAAAGCTGGAGCATATATGCTTCTTCAACCTGCGGTTGGAAAGCGTAAAAAAGTGCCAGTATACAATGAATAATGTTTCACCAGAAGGTAAATTTTTATTTCCTTCTACAATTGCTTGTATCTTTTAAACATTTAACAGTAAGCAGTGTAATACTTTTGTTTTCTGAACAGATAAATAGCAAAATGTGAGTGGTAAGCTATTATGTGGTAATAAGAATAGAAGTAATAGGAATATTAATAGTAATTTCCAGCAATACTTATTTGAATGCTTTTGAGCGGATGTTGCATATATTTTCAAAATGCACTAATGACACGTTTAGTTATATGAAAAATAAATTTCGTAACCCCCCCCCCCACCACCACCACCCGCACCCTGAAAAAAAAATTTCTGGGCACGCCACTCCTAATATCATTATACATATATTTAACAAACGCATATATTTTTTGGCTGCTTATTTCTGAAAACACAGAATAATTTAAAACACTTGTGATAATAATCTATTCATAGTATAAAATAAAGTCTCCGGTAGGCGTCTGTCTGTTTGTTCCGGCTAATCTCGAGAATCGCTGGACGGATTTTGATGTGGTTTTCAACTTTCCATAGAGCATTTGTCGAGGAAAGCTTAGGTGTATGAAATATTAAACTATGACAAAAAAGGGCCGAGCGGGAACGATTTTAGTGACAAGTCAAACTAAAAACCGCCGTTCTCATTCTTTCGTGGCTTCCACTGCCTATGAGGATGTAGCAGACATGTGACTTTCATTTTGACAACGAGCCTTAGTAACGTAAGTGAAGGACAACCAGTCCCCGTTGAAATGATGGTGTCTTACTTTGAAAGTTTAACTTTCGAGTACAAAATGCGGAATTTGGAAAAAATTAATGAGATTGAAGGAAAAGATCCCTATGTGCTGAATGTACGAGTCTTCGATGGTGTCGCGAAAAGTTTTCCAGAAGTGCAAATAGTAAATATTTTTTATTACTTCGTCTTTGGTCGAAGCGCCATTACCATACAACAGTCAGAGGCATTAGAACCATATAAAATTCTCGAAGCATACAACAATTTCTCATCGGGCATATTATTTTACATGGCTAATTAGTGAGCAATTAGTAAATCTTCAAAAAGAAGTGTTTTTCTATGCTCTGGGAAGCGATTTTCACGACTTTGAAAAATTGAGAGAAAAATCTGGTGATCTATATACATAGAAGTGAAAGTGTGTATATTTGTTTGCTTGTATGTTTTTTTGTTTGTCCGCTATACAGATCTACAGTTTTCAACTTAGAACTACCAAATTTAGTATATTATCTCATAGTACTCTAACTTAGACCGTAGAAGGGTTTTGGAAGGGAGCGGAGCCCCAGGGTGGGGTCAAGAGGGCCCCCATACAAAATTTTCGTTATTTTAGTTAAGATTTCTACAATTTTCAATTTAGAACCACCAAATTTGGTGTACTATCTCATGGTAGTATGACTTAGACCGTACACGGTTTTGGGAAGGGGTCGGAGCCCGGGGGTCAAAGGGCCCCCATACAAAATTTTCGTAAAAAGTTCTACAGTTTTCAATTTACAACCACCAAATTTGGTATATTATCTCATGATACTCTGACTTAGACCGTAGACAGTTTTTGGAAGGGCTCGGAGCCGGGAAAAGAGGGGGGGGGGGGGGGGCAAGGGGCACCCATACAAAATTTTCGTAAAAAAGTTCTACAGTTTTCAGTTTACAACCACCAATTTCGGTATAGTATCTCATAATACTCTGACTTAGACCGTAGACAGTTTTTGGAAGGGGTCGGACCCGGTGGTCAAGGGACTTCCCGTACAAAATTTTCGAAAAAAGTTCTACAGTTTTCAATTTACAACCACCAATTTTGGTATAGTATCTGATAATACTCTGACTTAGTTAGACTGTAGACAGTTTTTCAAGGGGTCGGAGCCGGGGGTGGGGGAGGAAGGGACTCCCCATACAAAATTTTCGAAAAAAGTTCTACAGTTTTCAATTTAGAATCACCAAATTTGGTATTAACGGGGAAATTACAGGAATATATTCTTCATTCATAAGATTTTACCCGCTGAACTTGGTGGTTCCATGAATATTTACCCGGGAAACACCGGGTACCCCTGTTAGTTATATTTATACAATTTGAAATCAATAGCGGATCTAGAAGCTCATCTTAGGCGGGGTCTTGGGGGGGGGGGGGGAGGGGGTAGACTCCAACTTAAAAAAAGAGAGTGAGACTTTGTGGAGTGCACTACACCATAAAATTGCAGCCTATCTGGCATCGCAAGGGTTTTTTTTATTTTTCATTAAAAAAAATGGTTCTAAACTTTTAAATCACAAACTGCAAACGAGAACTGAGAAATCAGCGGTATTTTCATGGAGTTCCATTACCCTTTTTTCGAGGAAACCACCTCGATGCTTTTTAAATCTCAGGTCTGGAAAAAATCTTCCAAAATAAAGTTTGATCCCTTCTATTCAGATGGGTTAATTTAATAAAAAAATTATCAGATTGGAGATTTTTTACTAGTTGATGTGCAGGGTGATCACAATCAAAGAGGAGGTATTCAGAGCAGTAGTAGAAAAGGACCGATCCGAGCTTAAACCGGAGCCCATAGACTTAACATTAGGTGTCGGCCGGAGCAGCCGGAGCCAGCCGGAGCAAGCTGCAGCCGAGCGAACGGAGGGGGGCGTGGTCAGTAGCAGCCTCCAATTCCCCGCTGCAATTTTTCCCCCTCGACCGAAGTGTGTGCTTATCTCTGAAGATAGTAGTGTTTATTGGACTTTGTCGAATTTTGGGGGGAAATCAATGAAGGTTTATTCCTTTTTTTTTTTATTTAATGAAGGTTTATTCATTATTTATTTTCCCCTCTCTCGACCCCATCCCCTTAGGTTATTGTTATGTAAAACGTTTTTTTCCTCGTAATTTGTTGATGTATTTTTTTTTAATTAATTTTCATGAATTCCTCATGTGTCTTCCCTAATGAAAATTATGTGGGGTAAGTATTAATTATTCATTTCTCTTTTTTTCTCGAATAATACGGTCATGTCCTCATCTCAAGAAATGTTATTATGATATCTTATTTTTGCTCATAAATGTTTGATTTTGAGGGATGGCAACGCCCGAGTGGGAAAGGGGTTGGATATAGGGGGATGGCAACTCGATGTGTTGCCCCCTAGCGGTGCTTCTTGGAACTTTCGATTGATCTTTGATTTTGAGGGATGGCAACGCCCGAGTGGGAAAGGGGTTGGATATAGGGGGATGGCAACTCGATGTGCTGCCCCCTAGCGGTGCTTCTTGGAACTTTCGATTGATCTTTGATTTTGAGGGATGGCAACGCCCGAGTGGGAAAGGGGTTGGATATAGGGGGATGTCAACTCGATGTACTACCCCTAGCGATGCTTCTTGGAACTTTCGATGGATCTTTGATTTTGGGTGATGGCAACGACCGAGTGGGGAAAGGGCACTGCGTAGGTGTTAGATATGATGATGCTTCTTGGAACTTTATTATTTCGATGGATCTTTGATTTTGAGGGATGGCAACGACTGAGTGGGGTCCGTTGGGAATTTTTGCATTTATTCCTGTGGTTTGCAAGCAAGATTTCCCCCCTCTTCAATACTATTTTTCCCCCGGAGGAAATTTTTACGTAACGATGCTGGGGAATTTTCTTTCCAAGGGAATAAAAATGCTCCTAAGGTCTTAGCGAGGTTCTAACTCACGATGATTTGGTTTCCAAAAATAGTCAGGGGGTCAAATGGTTTTCGTGTACTACGTATTCCCTATATATATATATTTTTAAATTACTTTTACGTTATTTCTTCATGTGTTTTTATATATTTTTTGTATGTTTTGAGGGAGTTTTTTCGTGTAGATGTAACGAATTTTCTGGGGAACTTTTCTTTTTCTTCCATTCAATTTTATTTCAGACCATGAGACGAGGAAATGCTTCTTTAGAAATTATTTCGTTCTGGTTCGCAGTAATTACTGGACATAGACTTCATGATAATTCTGAGTCTTTCACCCCTACAATAATATTTTCTCGTAATTTTTTCGTATGTTCAAGAACTCTACAGATCTTTCCCAGTTAAAATTCTGCTCAAACAATATTTTCGGTCTTTATTTCCTTATAGCTTCCCAATTTCCGATATTTTTCTTCCTCTATCTTTGAAATTTCATTAAACTTCTCAATAGGTCAGGATTCTTTTTTCTTGGACAAACTTATGAGGCCTTTTATTCAGACTATCTTTTTTTTCCATTTCATTTCAGCAAACGATTATTTTAGATGCAACAAATCGTCAGATTTTGGTTTCCTTATATAGCATATTTTCCAACTTGCTTAAAAATATTCCTCAAAGCTTGCATGTATGTCAAATATACATTTTTTTATTCTTTCGTAGTTAGCCATACTTTTCGTGGACTGCCTCGACAGGAAAGCATTCAATGTCAAGACATACAATCTAAACCTTTTTCTTTCGATAAAATTTGTATTCTTTGGGCTGAATATTAGTCCCGCGTGTTCCCTCATTAACCTAATCTCAGTCAGATGCTGAAGGATTTCCTTTTGCTTGTCAGCATATTGACATAAGATTAGTCACCCTTTCCCTTTGTTCGTTCTTGTGAATAGTTAGAAAGATTACAAAGTTTAAAGTAGTCTATGACTAAAAGGATGCTATTTACGGCCTAACGTGCTGCGGTATTGACTTTAGATAATTGTCCTTCCTGTTTCTTCTGGATCTTTGATTTTGAGGGATGGTAATGACTGAGTGGGGTCCGTTGGGAGTTTTTGCATTTATTCCTGTGGTTTGCAAGCAAGATCCCCCCCCCCTCCTCTTCAATACTATTTTTCCCCAGGAGGAAATTTTTACATAACGATGCTGGGGAATTTTCTTTCCAAGGGAATAAAAATGCTCCTAAGGTCTTAGCGAGGTTCTAACTCACGATGATTTGGTTTCCAAAAGTAGTCAGGGGGTCAAATGGTTTTCGTGTACTACGTATTCCCTATATATATATTTTTAAATTACTTTTACGTTATTTCTTCATGTGTTTTTATATATTTTTTGTATGTTTTGAGGAGTTTTTTCGTGTAGATGTAATGAATTTTCTGGGGAACTTTTCTTTTTCCTCCATTCAATTTTATTTCAGACCATGAGACGAGGAAATGCTTCTTTAGAAATTATTTCGTTCTTGTTCGCAGTAATTACTGGACATAGACTTCATGTTAATTCTGAGTCTTTCACCCCTGCAATAATATTTTCTCGTAATTTTTTCGTATGTTCAAGAACTCTACAGATCTTTCCCAGTTAAAATTCTGCTCAAACAATATTTTCGGTCTTTATTTCCTTATAGCTTCCCAATTTCCGATATTTTTCTTCCTCTATCTTTGAAATTTCATTAAACTTCTCAATAGGTCAGGATTCTTTTTTCTTGGACAAACTTATGAGGCCTTTTATTCAGACTATCTTTTTTTTCCATTTCATTTCAGCAAACGATTATTTTAGATGCAACAAATCGTCAGATTTTGGTTTCCTTATATAGCATATTTTCCAACTTGCTTAAAAATATTCCTCAAAGCTTGCATGTATGTCAAATATACATTTTTTTATTCTTTCGTAGTTAGCCATACTTTTCGTGGACTGCCTCGACAGGAAAGCATTCAATGTCAAGACATACAATCTAAAACCTTTTTCTTTCGATAAAATTTGTATTCTTTGGGCTGAATATTTTTCTGTCTCGTCCGAAAAAACATTCATTCTAGAGGCAAAGCGACTAATTCCGTTCTTCCCATAAACATTATTTTTTTATTTATTTGATATTCAGAGTTGTATACGTTTACTATCCAAAAAAGAGATATATTTAATGTAAAGGTATATTCTTCCAAGCTGGGGAAATATATGTATATATTAGTTCACTTCCAGTTAAAGGAAATGCATCTTTATATTTCAATATGAAAAAGAAGCCCTATAAGTGAAAGCTCAACCTAAAGACGGATAGATTGTTCACACTCTCTCTACTCTATGACATTTCTTTACTGAATGAACCATGGCCTTTTTTTTTTCATGAACTGCTTTAAAATCTTCGTTCTCACTTTACTATTTTCAGATTCCATGTCCCTCCAGTTCTTTACTGAGAAACAGAAGCATTTATTCACTTTTAATTTATTAAGAGAGTAGAACTCTTTTAGGCTTTCGAAGTACTTTCAAGTCTTTCATTACGAAAATTTTCATTGTCATGAAAGAAGCCATAATCGAGATGATTTACTATTGTTTCAATGAAAGTGTTTACGCATTCATTGCTATGATGTCAGATTTCATTTTCTTATACTTCGAACAGAAATGAGTTTGAATCATTCGTCGAGAAAACATTTCTTTCATATATCTATATATATATATATATATTTTGCCTCCGAATCAAACGAACTCAAAAAATAAGAGACGCACTTTAATATTTTTTTTCCTCTTATGAGAGGAATACGGGAATATGATACCAAAATTAAAGAATAAAGAATATCGACTTTCCTCTCAACACCGTACATCTACGTTTTTTTATTTTTTTTTATTTTCAATAAGCTATTTCTATATTTTTACAACTGAATAGAATTATTTATTGAAAAAATCTAAGTAAGACGAAAAATGGTTTTGTTGATTTCCTAAGAGGATGATTTTGGAAATTTTCGTTTTCTGGTAATTGTAAAAATCTCATAGAATAACATGGGAAAACTAGCATGCATAAAAGACTGTTTTGGATCGAGTAAATTGAAAGAATTTTACAAAGTTCATTTCAGAAAAGTACATTCCTTCCTAGTGTCAAAAACGAATCACTTCGTTTTTTCTAAGATACACTTTGGAATCTTATAAAAGTGCATAGGGTCAAAAACGATTTTGATGATTTTACTAAGATGACAGATTTCGGATTTCTTATGATAGAAAATACAGTGAATTTCCCATTGAATAACATGGGAAACTGCGAAATTTAAGAAGCACATTTTCGTTCAAGTAAAATATTTTAAAAGTCTTTTTTCGAATCAGTTGAAAACAGACAGGGTGTGTTTCTGAACAGTTCATTATTTCCTAAAATCAAAACGAATCACTTCGTTTTTTTTGTTTTTTTTTTTCCTAATGTGCGTTTCTGAAAGAAGTAAAAATAGTTTAGGTAGAAAATTGGAAAGATATTTTTATGAATCCTAGACTGTTTATTTACGTATAGCTAGAGGGGTCTTCAGTGAGAGCACTTATTCTCTTTTCAAACTAAGAGAATGAAGTGTAGTCAGTTTGAAAAAAAAATTCAAACTCCCTAAATTTAGCCTTTTGTCCTGGTTTCGACTCAATACTGTAAAGCATTGCTCTCAGACCAGTTGAATTCCTGGCCCTTAATGAAATACATTAAGCCTTTCCCTTAAAAATAAGCAATCTCTTCTTCAATACCAGATCCCCAATAAATTTCTTTAAGAGTTATTCATTCACCCTTTTACTTTTAAAAACTTGAAATTCATTATTATTTAACTCATTACAAAAAATGAAACTCATTCATACAGAAAAAATATAAATGAATAAAAATAAATAAAGCAGTCCTAAAAAAGGACTGTTTTTCTGGGTCCCCTTCATACAGCTGCTCCATGGTCGGTATAAGGAATATTTTTTACCTGCTAATATCTCAGCACATTGACTTCACAGTCTCTAGCAAGTTCTTTACAATTATGCTTTCCAAGAACGCTTTGAACGGCACATGGTCTCCAGTGACTGCAACAAAAGATTCTGCTAGAATCTTGGGGTTAAGCAATGCAACGGCATCATCGAAATACTTTTGCCACTTGGATTCGGGGGTGGCATATGCACAGCTGTGGGCCGTGATGTTTGCGAATATGCGATTTGGGGGTTGGTGGCACTCCATACAATAATATAAGTTATTGACATGTTCCTGAAGGCGATCCCTTACCATGTCAGCAAGCATGATGAAAAACTCTTCATCTGAGATGGAAGCAACAGGGGAAGAAGTCCTTGGATGGTGCAAAACAGCCTTTCTAAAGACAGGTCCAAATAGTAGTTGAGTAATGCTGTCCCACATTTTTCCACATTGATCAATAAGAGTTCCAAATTGTTGACAAGTCAGCTTTATCGGAACAGGATTCAATCGACGAAAACCATGAATTCTGGGGAAAGCACTTCTAACGTGTAACTGCCAGAAGCATCTAAGAGGGAAGGACAGCAGGAAACAATAAGTTCACGATTAATCAAGATGTCACAATTCATGCCTTGAATCCAGTGTGATTTTCCCATGAATTTTCGGAACGTTGAAGCTGACATTGTTATTCCATTCTTAGAAGGGTAGAAAGATTCCCCATCTTTCCTATAACTTCGAATATGAACTCGGACCGTGTTGTTAAAATCGCATACTTTTGCAAACGTGTTTTCACCTAAATGAAAATGATGAGGTGCAAGATTTTTCATAGAAATTCTTGGGAGGATAACTTCTCCACATGATTTGGGCTTTAAAGGAACGGACTCACATACCTTCTTAGCGAGAGTAGCAGAAATTTCAGCACTTTGCTTCATCGTGGAAATGGAATCGGTAGCACTCAAAGCAACAGACAAAAATGAAGTGACTCGTTTGAAGACTAAAGACAAACTGAAGGAACAGCTCTTATTCTAAGTCAAAACTGAGAAGAGGTTGGAGTTCGTCACTTGTTTACTGCTTGAGAGGGAAAGAGCAGAGTCATGAGGTAAAGAACACTCGGTTATCTTCTTTCTAAAGGTCAAATTCAATCTAATGTTTGGAGCATTCTTTTGTCGAGGCAGACCATGACTCCAATACGAATTAGTTGGTGGCAGGATCTGTAGTAAAGTTCCAGATCTCAAAGATAAGGAAACTGGTTTAAACCCGTTTCGCTTGAAAACAAAAGTCTCTTTCCTGTCCGAGAGATACTTATGCAATACAAGACAAAGGATCTAATTCAGCTTCGTCATCACGGTGATCACCGATTTGGTTATCACTATTTCTTATAAAAGTGCATGGGGATCAAAAAACGATTTTGATGATTTTACTAAGATGACAGATTTCGGATTTCTTATGATAGAAAATACAGTGAATTTCCCATTGAATAACATGCGAAACTACGAAATTTAAGAAGCACGTTTTCGTTCAAGTAAAATATTTTAAAAGGTAATCAGTTGAAAACAGACAGGGTGTGTTTCTGAACAGATCATTATTTCCTAAAATCAAAACGAGTCACTTCGTTTTTTCCTAACGTACGTTTCTGAAAGAAGTAAAAATAGTTTAGCTAGAAAATTGGAAATAATTTTTTATGAATCCTAGACTGTTTATTTTTTATAACTAGAGGGGTCGTCAGTGATAGCACTTATTCTCTTTACAAACTAAGAGAATGAAGTGTAGTCAGTTTGAAAAAAAATTTCAAACTCCCCTAAATTTAGTCTTTTGTCCTGGTTTCTACTCAATACTGTAAAGCATTGCTCTCAGACCAGTTGAATTCCTGGCCCTTAATGAAATACATTAAGCCTTTCCCTTAAAAATAAGCAATCTCTTCTTCAATACCAGACCCCCAATAAATTTCTTTAAGAGTTATTCATTCATCCTTTTACTTTTAAAACTTGAAATTCATTATTATTTAACTCCTTATAAAAATGAAACACATTCACCCTTTTACTTTAAAAAACTTGAAATAACTTCATACAAAAATGAAACCCATTCATTTTTTTACTTTTAAAATTATAGAAAAATAGATGATACAGAACATAGGTTCACTTTCTCATTCACACTCATGCATACAGAAAACAAAATTAAATAGTGCTATTTGAGCTGCATGGAGGTGTCAAGATGGGTGGGAAAATCCTCCATCTATCATTCAATTGGACTAAAACTGTTGAAGGATGTGAGCTATTCTCACTAGCTCCTCCATGCAGCTCAAATAGCACTATTTAATTTTGTTTTCTGTATGCATGAGTGTGAATGAGAAAGTGAACCTATGTTCTGTATCATCTATTTTTCTATAATTTTAAAAGTAAAAAAATGAATGGGTTTCATTTTTTGTATGAAGTTATTTCAAGTTTTTTAAAGTAAAAGGGTGAATGTGTTTCATTTTTATAAGGAGTTAAATAATAATGAATTTCAAGTTTTAAAAGTAAAAGGATGAATGAATAACTCTTAAAGAAATTTATTGGGGGTCTGGTATTGAAGAAGAGATTGCTTATTTTTAAGGGAAAGGCTTAATGTATTTCATTAAGGGCCAGGAATTCAACTGGTCTGAGAGCAATGCTTTACAGTATTGAGTAGAAACCAGGACAAAAGACTAAATTTAGGGGAGTTTGAAATTTTTTTTCAAACTGACTACACTTCATTCTCTTAGTTTGTAAAGAGAATAAGTGCTATCACTGACGACCCCTCTAGTTATAAAAAAATAAACAGTCTAGGATTCATAAAAAATTATTTCCAATTTTCTAGCTAAACTATTTTTACTTCTTTCAGAAACGTACGTTAGGAAAAAACGAAGTGACTCGTTTTGATTTTAGGAAATAATGATCTGTTCAGAAACACACCCTGTCTGTTTTCAACTGATTACCTTTTAAAATATTTTACTTGAACGAAAACGTGCTTCTTAAATTTCGTAGTTTCGCATGTTATTCAATGGGAAATTCACTGTATTTTCTATCATAAGAAATCCGAAATCTGTCATCTTAGTAAAATCATCAAAATCGTTTTTTGATCCCCATGCACTTTTATAAGAAATGGTGATAACCAAATCGGTGATCACCGTGATGACGAAGCTGAATTAGATCCTTTGTCTTGTATTGCATAAGTATCTCTCGGACAGGAAAGAGACTTTTGTTTTCAAGCGAAACGGGTTTAAACCAGTTTCCTTATCTTTGAGATCTGGAACTTTACTACAGATCCTGCCACCAACTAATTCGTATTGGAGTCATGGTCTGCCTCGACAAAAGAATGCTCCAAACATTAGATTGAATTTGACCTTTAGAAAGAAGATAACCGAGTGTTCTTTACCTCATGACTCTGCTCTTTCCCTCTCAAGCAGTAAACAAGTGACGAACTCCAACCTCTTCTCAGTTTTGACTTAGAATAAGAGCTGTTCCTTCAGTTTGTCTTTAGTCTTCAAACGAGTCACTTCATTTTTGTCTGTTGCTTTGAGTGCTACCGATTCCATTTCCACGATGAAGCAAAGTGCTGAAATTTCTGCTACTCTCGCTAAGAAGGTATGTGAGTCCGTTCCTTTAAAGCCCAAATCATGTGGAGAAGTTATCCTCCCAAGAATTTCTATGAAAAATCTTGCACCTCGTCATTTTCATTTAGGTGAAAACACGTTTGCAAAAGTATGCGATTTTAACAACACGGTCCGAGTTCATATTCGAAGTTATAGGAAAGATGGGGAATCTTTCTACCCTTCTAAGAATGGAATAACAATGTCAGCTTCAACGTTCCGAAAATTCATGGGAAAATCACACTGGATTCAAGGCATGAATTGTGACATCTTGATTAATCGTGAACTTATTGTTTCCTGCTGTCCTTCCCTCTTAGATGCTTCTGGCAGTTACACGTTCGAAGTGCTTTCCCCAGAATTCATGGTTTTCGTCGATTGAATCCTGTTCCGATAAAGCTGACTTGTCAACAATTTGGAACTCTTATTGATCAATGTGGAAAAATGTGGGACAGCATTACTCAACTACTATTTGGACCTGTCTTTAGAAAGGCTGTTTTGCACCATCCAAGGACTTCTTCCCCTGTTGCTTCCATCTCAGATGAAGAGTTTTTCATCATGCTTGCTGACATGGTAAGGGATCGCCTTCAGGAACATGTCAATAACTTATATTATTGTATGGAGTGCCACCAACCCCCAAATCGCATATTCGCAAACATCACGGCCCACAGCTGTGCATATGCCACCCCCGAATCCAAGTGGCAAAAGTATTTCGATGATGCCGTTGCATTGCTTAACCCCAAGATTCTAGCAGAATCTTTTGTTGCAGTCACTGGAGACCATGTGCCGTCCAAAGCGTTCTTGGAAAGCATAATTGTAAAGAACTTGCTAGAGACTGTGAAATCAATGTGCTGAGATATTAGCAGGTAAAAAAAATTCCTTATACCGACCATGGAGCAGCTGTATGAAGGGGACCCAGAAAAACAGTCCTTTTTTAGGACTGCTTTATTTATTTTTATTCATTTATATTTTTTCTGTATGAATGAGTTTCATTTTTTGTAATGAGTTAAATAATAATGAATTTCAAGTTTTTAAAAGTAAAAGGGTGAATGAATAACTCTTAAAGAAATTTATTGGGGATCTGGTATTGAAGAAGAGATTGCTTATTTTTAAGGGAAAGGCTTAATGTATTTCATTAAGGTCCAGGAATTCAACTGGTCTGAGAGCAATGCTTTACAGTATTGAGTCGAAACCAGGACAAAAGGCTAAATTTAGGGGAGTTTGAATTTTTTTCAAACTGACTACACTTCATTCTCTTAGTTTGAAAAGAGAATAAGTGCTCTCACTGAAGACCCCTCTAGCTATACGTAAATAAACAGTCTAGGATTCATAAAAATATCTTTCCAATTTTCTACCTAAACTATTTTTACTTCTTTCAGAAACGCACATTAGGAAAAAAAAACAAAAAAAACGAAGTGATTCGTTTTGATTTTAGGAAATAATGAACTGTTCAGAAACACACCCTGTCTGTTTTCAACTGATTCGAAAAAAGACTTTTAAAATATTTTACTTGAACGAAAATGTGCTTCTTAAATTTCGCAGTTTACCATGTTATTCAATGGGAAATTCACTGTATTTTCTATCATAAGAAATCCGAAATCTGTCATCTTAGTAAAATCATCAAAATCGTTTTTGACCCTATGCACTTTTATAAGATTCCAAAGTGTATCTTAGAAAAACGAAGTGATTCGTTTTTGACACTAGGAAGGAATGTACTTTTCTGAAATGAACTTTGTAAAATTCTTTCAATTTACTCGATCCAAAACAGTCTTTTATGCATGCTAGTTTTCCCATGTTATTCTATGAGATTTTTACAATTACCAGAAAACGAAAATTTCCAAAATCATCCTCTTAGGATATCAACAAAACCATTTTTCGTCTTACTTAGATTTTTTCAATAAATAATTCTATTCAGTTGTAAAAATATAGAAATAGCTTATTGAAAATAAAAAAAAATAAAAAAAAACGTAGATGTACGGTGTTGAGAGGAAAGTCGATATTCTTTATTCTTTAATTTTGGTATCATATTCCCGTATTCCTCTCATAAGAGGAAAAAAAAATATTAAAGTGCGTCTCTTATTTTTTGAGTTCGTTTGATTCGGAGGCAAAATATATATATATATATAGATATATGAAAGAAATGTTTTCTCGACGAATGATTCAAACTCATTTCTGTTCGAAGTATAAGAAAATGAAATCTGACATCATAGCAATGAATGCGTAAACACTTTCATTGAAACAATAGTAAATCATCTCGATTATGGCTTCTTTCATGACAATGAAAATTTTCGTAATGAAAGACTTGAAAGTACTTCGAAAGCCTAAAAGAGTTCTACTCTCTTAATAAATTAAAAGTGAATAAATGCTTCTGTTTCTCAGTAAAGAACTGGAGGGACATGGAATCTGAAAATAGTAAAGTGAGAACGAAGATTTTAAAGCAGTTCATGAAAAAAAAAAGGCCATGGTTCATTCAGTAAAGAAATGTCATAGAGTAGAGAGAGTGTGAACAATCTATCCGTCTTTAGGTTGAGCTTTCACTTATAGGGCTTCTTTTTTCATATTGAAATATAAAGATGCATTTCCTTTAACTGGAAGTGAACTAATATATACATATATTTCCCCAGCTTGGAAGAATATACCTTTACATTAAATATATCTCTTTTTTGGATAGTAAACGTATACAACTCTGAATATCAAATAAATAAAAAAATAATGTTTATGGGAAGAACGGAATTAGTCGCTTTGCCTCTAGAATGAATGTTTTTTTCGGACGAGACAGAAAAATATTCAGCCCAAAGAATACAAATTTTATCGAAAGAAAAAGGTTTTAGATTGTATGTCTTGACATTGAATGCTTTCCTGTCGAGGCAGTCCACGAAAAGTATGGCTAACTACGAAAGAATAAAAAAAATGTATATTTGACATACATGCAAGCTTTGAGGAATATTTTTAAGCAAGTTGGAAAATATGCTATATAAGGAAACCAAAATCTGACGATTTGTTGCATCTAAAATAATCGTTTGCTGAAATGAAATGGAAAAAAAGATAGTCTGAATAAAAGGCCTCATAAGTTTGTCCAAGAAAAAAAGAATCCTGACCTATTGAGAAGTTTAATGAAATTTCAAAGATAGAGGAAGAAAAATATCGGAAATTGGGAAGCTATAAGGAAATAAAGACCGAAAATATTGTTTGAGCAGAATTTTAACTGGGAAAGATCTGTAGAGTTCTTGAACATACGAAAAAATTACGAGAAAATATTATTGCAGGGGTGAAAGACTCAGAATTAACATGAAGTCTATGTCCAGTAATTACTGCGAACAAGAACGAAATAATTTCTAAAGAAGCATTTCCTCGTCTCATGGTCTGAAATAAAATTGAATAGAGGAAAAAGAAAAGTTCCCCAGAAAATTCATTACATCTACACGAAAAAACTCCCTCAAAACATACAAAAAATATATAAAAACACATGAAGAAATAACGTAAAAGTAATTTAAAAAAATATATATAGGGAATACGTAGTACACGAAAACCATTTGACCCCCTGACTACTTTTGGAAACCAAATCATCGTGAGTTAGAACCTCGCTAAGACCTTAGGAGCATTTTTATTCCCTTGGAAAGAAAATTCCCCAGCATCGTTATGTAAAAATTTCCTCCTGGGGGAAAAATAGTATTGAAGAGGAGGAGGGGGGATCTTGCTTGCAAACCACAGGAATAAATGCAAAAACTCCCAACGGACCCCACTCAGTCGTTACCATCCCTCAAAATCAAAGATCCAGAAGAAACAGGAAGGACAATTATCTAAAGTCAATACCGCAGCACGTTAGGCCGTAAATAGCATCCTTTTAGTCATAGACTACTTTAAACTTTGTAATCTTTCTAACTATTCACAACAACGAACAAAGGGAAAGGGTGACTAATCTTATGTCAATATGCTGACAAGCAAAAGGAAATCCTTCAGCATCTGACTGAGATTAGGTTAATGAGGGAACACGCGGGACTAATATTCAGCCCAAAGAATACAAATTTTATCGAAAGAAAAAGGTTTAGATTGTATGTCTCGACATTGAATGCTTTCCTGTCGAGGCAGTAAACGAAAAGTATGGCTAACTACGAAAGAATAAAAAAAATGTATATTTGACATACATGCAAGCTTTGAGGAATATTTTTAAGCAAGTTGGAAAATATGCTATATAAGGAAACCAAAATCTGACGATTTGTTGCATCTAAAATAATCGTTTGCTGAAATGAAATGGAAAAAAAAAAGATAGTCTGAATAAAAGGCCTCATAAGTTTGTCCAAGAAAAAAAGAATCCTGACCTATTGAGAAGTTTAATGAAATTTCAAAGATAGAGGAAGAAAAATATCGGAAATTGGGAAGCTATAAGGAAATAAAGACCGAAAATATTGTTTGAGCAGAATTTTAACTGGGAAAGATCTGTAGAGTTCTTGAACATACGAAAAAAATTACGAGAAAATATTATTGTAGGGGTGAAAGACTCAGAATTATCATGAAGTCTATGTCCAGTAATTACTGCGAACCAGAACGAAATAATTTCTAAAGAAGCATTTCCTCGTCTCATGGTCTGAAATAAAATTGAAAAGAAGAAAAAGAAAAGTTCCCCAGAAAATTCATTACATCTACACGAAAAAACTCCCTCAAAACATACAAAAAATATATAAAAACACATGAAGAAATAACGTAAAAGTAATTTAAAAATATATATATATAGGGAATACGTAGTACACGAAAACCATTTGACCCCCTGACTATTTTTGGAAACCAAATCATCGTGAGTTAGAACCTCGCTAAGACCTTAGGAGCATTTTTATTCCCTTGGAAAGAAAATTCCCCAGCATCGTTACGTAAAAATTTCCTCCGGGGGAAAAATAGTATTGAAGAGGGGGAAATCTTGCTTGCAAACCACAGGAATAAATGCAAAAATTCCCAACGGACCCCACTCAGTCGTTGCCATCCCTCAAAATCAAAGATCCATCGAAATAATAAAGTTCCAAGAAGCATCATCATATCTAACACCTACGCAGTGCCCTTTCCCCACTCGGTCGTTGCCATCACCCAAAATCAAAGATCCATCGAAAGTTCCAAGAAGCATCGCTAGGGGTAGTACATCGAGTTGACATCCCCCTATATCCAACCCCTTTCCCACTCGGGCGTTGCCATCCCTCAAAATCAAAGATCAATCGAAAGTTCCAAGAAGCACCGCTAGGGGGCAGCACATCGAGTTGCCATCCCCCTATATCCAACCCCTTTCCCACTCGGGCGTTGCCATCCCTCAAAATCAAAGATCAATCGAAAGTTCCAAGAAGCACCGCTAGGGGGCAACACATCGAGTTGCCATCCCCCTATATCCAACCCCTTTCCCACTCGGGCGTTGCCATCCCTCAAAATCAAACATTTATGAGCAAAAATAAGATATCATAATAACATTTCTTGAGATGAGGACATGACCGTATTATTCGAGAAAAAAAGAGAAATGAATAATTAATACTTACCCCACATAATTTTCATTTGGGAAGACACATGAGGAATTCATGAAAATTAATTAAAAAAAAATACATCAACAAATTACGAGGAAAAAAACGTTTTACATAACAATAACCTAAGGGGATGGGGTCGAGAGAGGGGAAAATAAATAATGAATAAACCTTCATTAAATAAAAAAAAAAAAAAAAAGGAATAAACCTTCATTGATTTCCCCCAAAATTCGACAAAGTCCAATAAACACTACTATCTTCAGAGATAAGCACACACTTCGGTCGAGGGGGAAAAATTGCAGCGGGGAATTGGAGGCTGCTACTGACCACGCCCCCTCCGTTCGCTCGGCTGCAGCTTGCTCCGGCTGGCTCCGGCTGCTCCGGCCGACACCTAATGATAAGTCTATATGCTCCGGTTTAAGCTCGGATCGGTCCTTTTCTACTACTCAGAGCTCTCTGTAAAAAGAACTATCAGACAAACCTCAACCAAATGTGGTATACATACTTTCCTGAGTATGCAGTTTCGATTTTGGAAACAAAAAAAAGAAAAAGTTCAAAATTAAGCCGCTAGTGTGAAATTTAGCGCTGCTGTCCCCTGAATTTTCCTATTACGTAGGCTTCCTAACGAATTTCTGGTGTGGTTTCGCGGTATCATTCATCATGGGTCCTTATCTTTTTATTTTATTTTATTTTTTTTTTTTTTGAAGAAAATTCTGCATCTGCGCCAGTAACATGTTCTGTTAATGCGGCTAGATATGGAGATATGCTCCAAAACATTGGCATTCCAACATTTCCGCAGAGAAATTGTCTGAACACCACAATCTATATGCAAGATGGTGCACCACTAATATCGGATTAAATGTGCAAGCAGCAACATTTTTCAACGAGAGAGTGATTAGCCGATCATTTTCAATGCCATGGCCGCCAAGTTCATCAGATCTGAACACCTGTGACTTTTGATTATGGGGATACTTACAGAACCTCGTTTATCAAAGTAACGTTCCCAATTTAATTGTCTTAAATAGGAGACAGAATTTGGCATGTGAGACAACTCCACTCAGGTGTTATTAAGCAATTGCAGTTTTTAGAGCATGGAGATCGAGAACACGTAGAGGCGTATCTCTGATTTAATCTTCAAATTCGTTAGATAACATACGTAAAATGTAAATTAAGGGAACAGACGCACCAAATTTCACCCTAGCGACTGAATTTTGAACTAATTTTTTTTCTCAAAAATCGAAACCTCGTGCTCAGAAAAGTATGTACACCATATTTGGTTGACATTTGTCCAATAGTTCTTTCTACAGAGAGCTCTGAACACCTGCTCTTCCCGCTGTATACCCCACACGGTGACTTTCCCTGCTTCAAATAACTGATAATGCCAGACAGTACTAAAAGAAAATATAACAGAACAAAGCTCCCCAATTGCTTTTCATGGCCAGTCAAACTCTGTTTTCACTTCTGTTCTCATCTTTCTCTGTTTCTGAACCTCTAGTTTTTTTTTTTTTTGTTTTTTTTTTCTGCTGAAGCTGGAACAGAACATTTTATCTCCAAATTTACAGCAGATTTTAGTTTTTATGAAAAGCTTTATGAAAATCTGTGGATTTGTTAGTATAATTTTACAAAAATAAATGCCTCAATTATTCAGATATTGGCCAATTGAAAAGGAAAAACTTGCTTCACGGGCGATCCCCCCGCATACATTTCGCTGGATCCGCCATTGCTTGAAATGAATATCATCAATGAAATCCGAAATATTCACTTATAATGCTTGCAAACCCCCAACAGTGCAGTTCTATCAACATTTTAAATTACTAACTTACGTACAGTTGAAATCAGCGCTGTAACTGCGTGAACTATACGTAAATGATCCCCTTTTGTGCCAACGATTTGCGTCTTAACGAATATGAAGAACGTCTTTCTGGTTGCTCGGGTTATCACAAATGTAGATTCTCTAGATCTCTTTATTTCTTATTTTCCGCACCGCCAAACATTCTTTCTTAGCAGCTCTCAGAATTACAAACAAATTCACTCATACGTAGGTGAGGTCATCCAAATTCAGGCATACCGTATTTCAGGAAACCACGCATTACCTTTCAGAACCCATTTCACCTAATATATCGCCCAAACGAACAAAGGAACGGATGCCAAAGGGAATACAGGGATAATGGAGGGAATAACGCTGAGCTTGCGAATTTCTATCTTTTCGCCAGTCTGACAACTGTATTCAATTTCTCATACGAGGCATAAAATCGGAAAGATATGCAGCAAGTCAAACTGCATCTAAGCATGCTGTTTATCGCAAGCATGAAAGGCAGCAATCAGCAGTGATACCCATGCTATCATAAAATCTTCTTATTACTGTATTATTTTTCGTCTTGCTTTTTAAAGCGGTTTCACAAAAAAAAAAAAAAAAAGGGGAAAATGGCGGTAAAGAACAAACAAACGCTACGATCTGCAGATTGTGAGCTACAATTTTAAGGGAACACTCACTCAGTTAAATAATTTTTTTTTTATTGCAAAATTATATATACACTATATTCACAAAAGTCACTGGACACCTAGATGAGAAACACAGCATAGCATTTATTGACATGCATTAGTACGGTGTCGGTCAACCTTTAGCCTTAATGCATGTACTGACATTCGAGACATGCTTTCGGCAAGGTTTTGGAACACAGCGATAGGTATGCGCTTCCATTCAGTACATCATGCAGTCGCTAACTATTGCTCGTAGTAGACCTTGTTTCCAAACTTCATATGCGGAGCTCTAATTCATCCCATAGGTGCTCTATAGGATTAAGATCAGGGCTCTGTCCTTGCCAGTCCACACACGATACAGAATTATCGTCAAACCACGCCGTAACAGTCTTTGCTTTATGATTGGGTTCATTATCCTACTGGTACCAACAAGGTTCGGTTCCTTAGTATTGCCACAGAGTTGGTAGGGCATAATTGTCCAGAATATCAAAGTAGACGTGCTGTTTAACAGGTTGGTCCACGATGACCAATGCGCCGGGACCATTATACGAAAAACACCCACTTACGAGTACACTGTCATCTCCAAACTTGACCGTAAGAACAGTACACTGTGGTAAATAGCGTTTCCCTGGCTGCCACCATACCCACACGCGGCCGTCAGACTGGTGGATCATGTATCTGGATTCATCAGTCCATAGGACCCGTTTCCACTGATCCACGATCCACGATAAATGTTCTTTGCACCATGCTAAACGAGGAGTAGCATTCCGAGTGGAGATGAAAGGCTTATGAGCAGCCGCACGACCACGGTAACCCATGGAATGAAGTTTTCTGCGAATGGTACGTGTACATACCGAGGTTCCAGCATTTTTATTCAGTTGTACACTGAGGTCTTGTGCAGTACTCCGTCGATTTAGCTGTAACGACTCTCCTGAGGCCTCAACGTCCTCTATCACGTATTTTCTTTGGTCTGCCGGTTCGTTTTGCTATTTCAGGCACACCATGCGTCTTCCCTTTATTCACTACATTCAAATCAGTTGACTTGGGTATGTTTAAACGCATCTCGGTTTCTCTTATGGACAACCCATTAATATAACACTCAACAATCTTTCCTTTCTCAAAGTCAGTTATCGTCTGCCGCGACATTTTCACTCAACCTCACAGTGCGATATGATGGCGGTCAGCTGCAGGCTTGTTTTTATACCGTTTGCACCGGTACGCCGCATCTTAACAATGAAGCGGATCCGTTCATTTGCTTTTGAAGGGGTGTTCGGTGCCTTTTTTCTTTATAGTGTATGTGATATGGCAGCAATCCACGTTCAACTAAGTCATTGTGGAAATGGAAGAGCGACGGTTTATGTTCGTCCTTAATAAAGCCACAAATAACTGTTTACGATATCTCCTCCATTCTTTAAAAATTTTCCCTGCTTGCTTTAAAAATTGGTTTTTGGTATACATTTTTATGTCTGACTTGTCTTGATATTTTGTAAAACATTTCGTCTTACAGCTTTCATAGTGATCTTGCAAGGAATTGTGAGAAAGCTAGTCAGTGTTGTAAACTGCGATGGATTTTCTGCGCGGAAAATATATAAAAATATAGCATGTGAACACTGTCTGTTCCTGTGAGTTATATTTAAGACAAAATGTTATTCCTCGTAAAGCAATGCAGCACGAAGTTTCCCAACAAAGTTGCAATAAAGATGTTAGTTATTTAGACAAGAAACAGGCGCAACCCTACAGGTTGGCTTCAGCCCACCCAACTTCTTTTAGAGCCCAATCTTTAGCCCAACCTCGAAGAAAAAAAAAATTATTTATGCTGTTAAAACATATGGCTGGTGCAACCGCCAAAGATTTTAGGAAACTTGGATAAACGTTCCTGAGTTTTTCTAGTTCACAAAAATTGTGTTACATAAAATGAATGTTTTGTTAAATTTAGTGTTTGTACTTCTGAGAAAGGGAGGGAGTCCTCTGAGAGAATTCCCAAGGGAGTAGTAGAGACACACAATTTTTATAATTATAATTTAAAAGATGAGAGACAGAGAGAGAGAGAGAGAGAGAGAGAGACAGACAGACAGAGAGAGAGAGAGACAGAGACATATAGAAAGAGATAGAAAGAGAGTGAGAGAGGGAGGAAGAGAGAGACAGAGGCATAGAGAAAGAGAGAGAGAGAGAGAGAGAGAAAGAGAGACATAGAGAAAGAGAGAGAGCGATAAATTGATATCCCTTGTCAGATTGCAAACTAAAAGTCATGAACAGCGTTATGACAGAACAAAAAATGAAATAAAGAAAGGCAAAACGACGTAAGTAAGCTAAAATTGCAAAGAAATCGGAACTTGGCATAGAGATTCGTATCTATTGTTCCCATACTACATACGTCGAATAAATACTACGTACAGTATGCACCTGAAAACTTTTTTTGACTAGGGGTAACATTAACAGTGTCGGGAAAAATTTCCATGAACGGCTTCGTTATCTGAAATCTGATATGTTCTATGCATCTTCACCGACAGCATTAAAGTAACTACCAAGTAAAAAATTTCGATGCAACAAAAATGGGTAACGGAAGTAGTCAAAACCATTGTTGAGACCTATTTTGTATTTTTTTTTTTTTAATTGAAGGTTTAACGACCACCGTGATCAACTTGATGGGTTATTATATGCAGTCGCCCGTCCCTAATTTAGGACCAGTGATTCCAGGAAAGGGAGCGAGCCAGTTCCGTAAGACAAACACAACATCCATGCCCCACCGGGACTCGATCCCGGACCCTTGTCAGACAAACGGTCATAAGCCAGCGCTTAGACCACTGCGCCAGCAGTGGCGCACCAGAAAAACTATACCCCCCCCCCCGCGCAAAAAATGTTTTCGATGCCCTTTCGCGAAAATTCATTAGCTTTCAATTACACAAAAATTTTACTTCCATATTATTAACTAGGCTTTACGGGTGTTTTAATAAATCAAATTCTTTGGAACCTACTGAGTATTTTTTCGTAAAATCAAAGTTATTTCACTTTATTGCGTGAAACACAAATGTGTACGTTACAATTAAAATGATTGCCCTGGTTACCGATACAAATTACTACAAAATACTTACGTCAAATTCAATCACATCATGCAAAATTTATTAATTTTAAAGAACTAAGGCCTGCTTTTTGAAATGCTTCACGATTGCACACACAAAACATGCAACTGCCATGTGGCAGTGTCTAATGACTTTTCCGATTTATGCGAAATGTCACAACATGAGTAAGTAAATAACTAAGTAATGATTAAGAACTGTAGCATAAAGAAAGTAGAACTACTTAAATTACTTATTCTGGAAAATAAAAAACACACTTAACATAATACCACAATGTTTTGCATATAGTAAAAAAAATATCTTGACTCTGTTATAAAAAAAATGACACTAATCTCTGATTTTTCGCTCCCGCGAAGAACACCTTTTAGTTCATTATATTCGGAAGGATGCATAGTTATGTGCAGAAAACTGTAATACATAATACCTTATTTTCATTGGTATAAAAATTCCGCTCATCGAACTGATATTTTTTTCGCATTCTCTTGTTAACATACCTGCATAGAAACTATTGCAAGGACAATGAACTTGAAACTCCTTCTAACTGCAAGGGCTATTATAAGGGGCCTGGAGTTCTTCTGAATAGCTGCTTTCCCGTTATCCAGTTTTTATGAACTAGTAAAGCAACGAAAATTTCCTCTAAAGATTTTACATATTTACGGAGAAAAAAAATGCTTTTCTTCTTAATACTTCATTCAAAGCTGCCTTATTTCTTTGCTATTTCTTTAACCAGTTTTATGACGTAGTCATTTTTGCAAATATCCCATCAGAGCTGCAGGCTATGATCCAGGAACTTGCTGACAAGAGTAAAGAAGTGGGATTAAAAATTAACTTTCAGAAGACAAAAGTGATGTGCAATGCTTTTACAAGAAATGAAGATTTATCGATTGATGGGGAAAAGCTACCTACATTTATCTTACCTACATTTATCTTAGGCAGCAGACCTACATTTATCTTACCTACATTTATCTTAGGCAGCAGACCTACATTTATCTTACCTACATTTATCTTAGGCAGCAGACCTACATTTATCTTAGGCAGCAGATATTAAGTGAGAGTCACATTGATGAAGAAATTAATCGGCGTATAAAACTTGCCTGGAGAGCTTTTGGAAGAAACAGCATAATTTTCAAGAGCAATGTGCCATTATGTCTTAAAAGAAAAGTGTTTGATCAATGCATCCTTCCAGTGCTTACGTATGGTGCAGAGACGTGCACCTTAACTAAAAGAGACTTACAAAGACTGCAAACAACTCAAAGAAGCATGAGAGGTGCATACTTTGTGTAACCAGGAGAGATAAGAAGAGGAACTCGTGGATCAGAAAAATGACAGCAGTGGAAGACATCATGATCAGAGTAAAATCCCTGAAATGTCAATGGGCTGGACATATTGCCAGAAGGACAGACCATCGATGGACAGCTGAAATTTTAGACTGGATTCCAAGGGATGGGAAAAGACCCAGAAGAAGACCACATGGGAGATTGGTGGATGAAATTCGAAAGTATGCGGGAGTAACATGGAAGAGACTGACACAAGACAGACCGTTGTGGAAGAAACTTGGGGAGACCTTTGTCCAGCAGGGAATTGATAATGGTTGACAATGATGATGATGATGATACGAAGTTTCCGCAAAAAAAATTGTAAAATATTTTTGCTCAGGTTAGAGGCCCTTTTAACCATGAGCCCCCCCTACCCCACCCCACCCACCCCACACTGTGGGGTGGCGGGGGCTATCAGAACGCCCCTGGCGACCTGATTTTTTAAATGCAGTCTCCCGAAGTGACGTAACAATAGTTAATTTCATTGTTACTCAACAATATATTTTACTAAACTATCGCCAAATATTATTTCATGACATTTTGCATAAACGTAACAACATCTCATTGCAGTTCGCGTAAGTTACGAAAACCTGATGCTAAATGTGGCAAAAGCCGTTACAAAAATGCATTTTTGATGCTATGAAAACGGTGCTGCGTCTTAGGCGAAATTCGGCTTCCTCTCGAAGGAGTTACATCATTTTAAAGCTCTCATCAATAGGACTAATGATGAGAGCTTTAAAATGATGTATAACACAATGGAGTGTAACCTGTAGATATCCCAACCAAAAGTCAGCAATCCCCCTCACTAACACACTTGCCATTCAGCTTTTTCTTTAAGGTCAGATTTTAATTGAGACGCATGCGCAGATGGACTTTCGTAGCTACGTCACATTTCATCGGTGTCAGGGTCGTTTCCTACGTTCGTCTAAATATCGTACATTAATAATAAATATAAATAGTGCTTTTTGCAAACTAAAGAGTCGAAATACTTAGTAGTGCCGCCACCATAGTTTTGTAAATATTTACCTTTATGACTGACATATCTTCTTTCATTGGTTTTACGAAAAGAACATTCATTAGTCCATCAACCAAAGTACACCTCAATGTCAGGAATTAGGAGACATTATTGTTTATTGTTATGATTTAATTCCACTTAGTATGTACCGGACTGTGGCTCCGTGTGGTCGTGAGTGACAAGAATAGATGCAACGTGTTGTACATAAATGAATGTATGCTCTCGAACCAATCTTTTTATTTCACAAAGATCTTGGCATGCAAAAGATACATAGCATAAAATATCTATGAAGCATACTAGGCTACTCTCGATTTTTTTTTATCTTTTCGTACGGTCGGGAAGCCGCACTGAGAAAAGCGTTTTGTTAATTCAACAAAAAAATTTGTCGATATACAGTCAAAAAAAAAAAAAATGTGTTGAATTTGCAAAATTATTTTGTTGAAAATTATTGTCAATTTAACAAAATGTATTGTTATCACGACAAATCGTTTTGTTCATATGGATCAAACAAATTCCCCAAAATCGACCTAATCATTTTGTTAAATGAACAAAACGTCTTGTCGTGATAAAAATAAATTTTGTTAAATCAACAATAGTTTTCAACAAAATAATTTTGCAAATTCAACAAAAAATTTTGTTGACTGTATATCGACAAATGTTTTTCGTTGAATTAACCAAACGTTTTTCTCAGTGCGGTCTTTTCAAATTAGAGGAGGGCGAATCCACTTAGCCTTCACATGGGAATCGTTAAATTATAAATATCAAAGAAATGCAGTGATATATAGCACAGATCAGGTGTGCTGTACGTCAACACCGCACCTTCTTTGCAAATATCAATACCAACTTTCCAGAAACTATGCCTTCTTACCTGGTGCATTTCTATTAGCTCATTAATGAACTAAAAATTAATGGAAAATCTAATTAACGTGAGAGGTCCCGAGAGTTCTGATGATCGGGGCGTTTCACGTTCCTATCACCGGAGGTGGTCTTTGACCTTTGGCAAGAAACACTTCATTAAGTACCTGTTCAAGACCATAGATACCGTGTCTGGCGATGTCATAAACTTAAAGCAAAATCACGGGGAAAAACGTTTGCTCCATGATTTTTTCTCAATGCTTTTCTGTATCGAAGCTCTTCGTTTCAAGAAGGAATAAAAAGCCGAAGCCAAAATTCGCTAGGGTGTCTAGGACGTAACAGTCGATAAACATGAACTTTTGAGACTTTCTGAACTTAAAAGTTATAATTTTAAATTCGAAATATCATTTTACCATCGTTTGGGAAACTACAGAAACTGTGTAGCTTGCACATTCACGTCACGCCTGAACGGAAAGAATATTGTTGTGTAAGTTATTCACTACAAAGGATGGTGAAATTATTTCATTCTTTTTTGTTTTTTTCTTTGTCTTTCTTTTTTTTTTTTTTTTTTTTTTTTCTTTTTCCAAATGTGTGTTGCTGAGTACATGTTTCTAATTTTGGGCACATTGCTTCGGCGTCATAAATGACCAAAAGTGGGTATTAATTGCTCCCAAATGGGGCTTGACGCGGTAAGTTGAATATTTTGATAATAAATAAACTGCTTAATTATTGAAAATGTGTATACTGTATATTTTCATATACACTTACGTATGGAAGTACATATGTTCGTGGTTGCACGTGTATATGTATTGTGTTTGCATGTTTTCATTTTTTAATAAAGAAAAAGTGGCGATGTCTTTATTTGGAGCCAAGTCACTAATTTAAGGTTACTAGTTCTATGGAAGGGAGAAAGCCAGAACCGGGAAAACGCAACATCCAAGTTTTTGCCACATCTGGCCGGATTTGAACCGATATCCCGATCCAGCAGCATGAGAATTCTATTATAGAACCAACGCTCTAAAGCACTAAGAAACCGGGCAAATTTAAGACCCATCTCAGTAAGGTATGTAATTGCCTTTATTGATGTTGGAATTATATTATTTCCTTTTTTATTTTACATATTTTAAATTGGGGAACAAAGGTTTTTCCGTTTGATCAACTGTTTGTTGTTTTATTTTTTCCAACTGGATTTCTACACGGGTCGTAATTTTTAAAGTCCAGCCCAGCTCAAACTTTCCAGTTTACGGCCTGACCCAGACTTTCCAGTTTACGACCCTGTCTAGACTTTTCAGTTTACTGCCCGGCAAAGAATTTTCAGTTTACTGCTCAGCTTATATTTTCCAGTTTAAGGCCCTGCCCAGACTTTCCAGTATGCGGCCAGGCACAGACTTTCCAGTTTACGGTCCGACCCAGACATTCCAGTTCACAGCCGAGCTTAGATTTTCCAGTTTACGGCCCGACCCAGACATTCCAGTTCACAGCCGAGCTTAGATTTTCCAGTTTACGGCCCGACCCAGACATTCCAGTTCACAGCCGAGCTTAGATTTTCCAGTTTACGGCCCGACCCAGACTTTCCGATTTACGGCCTGGCAAAGTCTTTCAAGTTTACGGCCAGGCCTATACTTTTCAGTTTGCGGCAGGCCCAGACTTTCAGTTTAGACCTTCCAGTTTACGGCCAGGAGCAGAGTTTCTAGTTTACGGCCCTGCCCCGAATTTCCAGTTTGCGGTCAGGCCTAGCCATTCCAGTTAATGGCCCGCCAAGACTTTCAGTTTACGACCCTGTCTAGACTTTTCAGTTTTCTGCTCAGCTTATATTTTCCAGTTTAAGGCGCTGCCCAGACTTTCCAGTATGCGGCCAGGCACAGACTTTCCAGTTTACGGTCCGACCCAGACATTCGAGTTCACAGCCGAGCTTAGATTTTCCAGTTTACGGCCCGATCCAGACTTTCCGATTTACGGCCTGGCCAAGACTTTCCAGTTTACGGCCTGGCCTATACTTTTCAGTTTGCGGCAGGCCCAGACTTTCAGTTTAAACCTTCCAGTTTACGGCCAAGAGCAGACTTCCTAGTTTACGGCCCTGCCCCGAATTTCCAGTTTGCGGTCAGGCCTAGACATTCCAGTTAATGGCCCGCCAAGACTTTTCAGTTTACGGCCCTGCTCAGACTTTCCTGTTTGCGCCCAGGCCTAGACTTTCCATTTTAAGGCCCAACCGATTTTAGACTTTCATCACGCGTTATCCGCTGCTTATTGCGAATAACACAAAGTTTCCTCTATAGAAGCAAAGCAGTTTTACTGATCTCAATCTGGATACCCAAATTCGTAAACAAATACTGTACTAACTTCCTCATCTTCGTTGTGGCCACGAATGAAGCCAGAAGCTTGTGTTATTTGATTTCGCGCACTTCAAACTTCATTTTTGTGAAAATAGCCACGTGTTTTAGCCACTAACGCAATGTATATAAACACCGATCTGAAACGCCATCAAGAATTGTACAACATCTACAGACCCTGACTGATCTCAAATCTCTGGTAATTATCACGTTTTACGTGAAATATTTATAGCAGTCAAACTGACCGCTGCCGTAGTTTGAGGTGGAAATGGTCATAACTGAGTTGTCTTTACAAATATTAATTTTAAAAAATTCTCACACTGTTATGAAGTAACTGCATTTTGTATGAAAGTAATTACTCAAACCAGATGAGACAATTGAGGCACCACCTTACCTGCAATTTTTTCGCCCATGAAGAAAGTTTTTACGTATGTAAGATACAATACGCCTTTAATTGTGCATGCTGAATGACTCTGAAACTATCATTGTGATTCGTTAATTTTGTTAAGGTGGACGTCTAGTGATTTTGCTTCCTATACTTCCAATGGGCAAACTTCTGTACACATTTTCTTCATAATAAATGCGTTCCCAAGGATGAAACTTTGAACATCGATTAAAATAACTTCATATTATAACTTGGAATACTTAATATTTTCTAAAACATAACCATAATTATACTAAAAATCAATAACTTCTCCTTTGGTGGTGTTGAGACCAGAACAAAGATGGCGCGACCGTCAGTATACAAAGAAAATGTTGGATTGCTGAATTATGTAGTGTTCTCCCTAGAGCCTTTTTACTGGGTGGCCCACCCAGCTAATTTTCTCTGCCGCCCAGCTAAATTTCCTGTAATGAATGTTTTCACAACACACATAATAGTAAGAGTAAAAAACTTACTTCCACATACACCATAAATATTGGTGAAAATAACTGAAATCTGTGTTGTTGTTTTTTTGTTTTTTTTTTTGATTGGAGGTTTAACGACCACCGTGAGCAACTCAATGGGCTATAAGCAGTCGCCCGTCCCTAATTTAGGGTCACTGGTTCCAGGGAAGGGAGAGAGCCAGTGCCGTAAGACAAACACAACATCCATGCCTGACCGGGATTCGAACCCGGACCCCTTACGGACGAATGATCAGAGGCCAACGCCTTAGACCACTGCGCCACCGGGGCGGCTGAAATCTGTGTTGAACATGATTTATCAGTAAGTATTTAATAAGTACAATCATGTTAAGCAAAACATCCTTTCTTTTTTTTTCGATTGAGGAAGGGGTCATTTAAAGTACCACACAGCTAAAATTTCTTGCCACCCAGCTGTAAAAAAACTCTAGGGAGAACAGTAATTATGGTTATGTTTTAGAAAATGTTAAGTATTCCAAGTTATAACATGAAGTTATTCTAATCGATGTTGAAATTTTCATCCTTGAGAACGCATTAATTGTATAAAAAACGTGTACAGAAGTTTGCCCATTGGAAGTATAGGAAGCAAAATCACTAGACGTCCACCTTAAAAAGGCTTCAACCAGAAAAGGAAACCTCCATTTTATGAGCGTTAAATTTATAAAGTTTAAAAACTATTTTTGGAAAGAGGTTGAAACGAGCATATACTGAACGCCTAGAGAGACGATCATCTGAGTCGTCTCTGTTACAACAGACGAGAGAACGCGCGGAGACGGAAAAAAAAAAAAAAAAAAAAAAACGGTTCCCCAGATTTCCTCTACGGATTTTGAGGCGAAACTCGAACACCGCTTAAAATCGACTAGTGCCTTCGTTTCTATTGGTCGGGCCGCGGGTGGCCTAATGGTCAACGTTCGTGACTGCCATGAAGAGGACCTCAGGTTCGATCCCATGCAAGTACGAACGCTCGAACTACTAAATATCCGCCGTGCGTCAGATGGGCAAGTTAAGCCGTCGGCCCCCGGGAACTACCCCCCCCTCGGTAATAAATAAGGGCGTCTTCCTCACCTATCTACCTCGCTTCCGTGTCACTTTCCTATAGGGCACTCTAGCCCAAATCTCCTAGCTTCAAATTTCTAAAGGTTGTTTAAGACCTGGGGTCAGATACTCTCTTCCTAAATTCCTCTATATATGATCTGATCTGTTTCTATTGGAGGAAGGTAGGGATTTTGTCCAATGGGAGAAAGAGAACAGACGAGAACTTGGCAAAGCAGTTACTGAGGCAGCAATATAGTTCGCCTCAGTTAGTGACAGCAAGTCTGTTATTATAGGGTATTATCAGCACAGGTTTTTCGTCAAAGTATGCACCGTGTTCTATATTTGAGTGCTGACTTTTTGGAATGTTTTTCTTCTGTAATTTCTGGTTAGGTGAGAAATGTGCTGAGTTTTTCCTTCTTAGTATTATTACTCATAAATTTTGATTTATTAGCAATAAAAAAATATTATTTTTAGAATTGAACTGATTAATAAGAAGTAAATTGAATGAATTCTGCTGGAGGAAAAACAAATTTTGCAGGTAAACACCTGTTCTGATTTCTGCAATGTTTAAGTTACATTATCTGTTTTGACAAAATATACACTGAAGTGCCAGAAAAACTGGTACACCAGTCTAATACTCGGTAGGTCCCCACGGGAGCGCAGGACTGCAGAAATACGACGGGGGCATGGACTCCACTAACTTCTGGAAATATGCTGTAGGCAATGCACACCATACTTCCTGCAGAGTGTTTCACAATTCGGGTGTATTCAGAGGTCACCGATTCCTGTGTTGGCATCCCAAATGTGTTCTATCACGTTCAGATCTGGGGACTTGGGTGGGTTATGGCAACACCCCGAACTCAGATGAATGCTCCTCTAACCATAATGTGTCGTCCCGACACTTGTGTGGAAGTGCATTGTCCTGTTGGAACGGGCCCAACCCATCAGCATGAATGCAGGACATGAACGGGTGTACCTCGTCAGAAAATATGTGCACATAGCGTTGGCCGGTCACAGACGTTTGTAGACGTACCAGGGGTCCCAGTGAAGTTCCGCTAAACACACCCCATACCATTACGGACACCCACCAGCCGGTAAAGTTTCCTTTTGACAGGCTTCATGGGGTTTGCGTCACACACGAATCCTTCCATCTGCCCGATACAGTTGGAAACGCGACTCGTCAAACCAGGCTACTTGCTTCCAGTCATCAAGTGTACAGTGGCGGTGTTGCCGCGATCAAGCGAGGCGCACAGCTCTGTGTCGTGCACCCGTCAAGGGGACTCGAGTTGGGCGCCGGCTCCCAAATCCCTTATCGTGCAGGGTACGTTGCACAGTCCGGACGCTGATGCTTGTTGAGGCTCCAGCATTGAATTCCGATGATACCTGCGAGAGTGTTGCACCCCTATCGCGTGAAACGATTCTTGACAGCCGACGGTGGTCAAGTTCACCCAATGTCTTTTTACGGCCACACTGGTATCGTAGGTTGGAGGTTTTGCCGGAATTCTTGTAGTCACTGTACACCCTTGCAATCGTCGTCCGTGAAAACCCGAACTTCGTTTCCACCTCCGAAATACTATGGCCCATCTCACGAGCGCCAACTATGGCACCGCGTTGAAAATCGCTTAAATCGTTATTACTTGTCAATCTCATGCCGAAAACAGCTCTGACAGCTGGAAAGAATATCTATCGCTTTATATACGCACTGGCGGACGCAATTGAGTAGGCGCATAAGTGACGTTGCTATGTATTTTGCATAAGATATCCGCAACCACCCAGGCATGGCTCGAGGAACACTCCTCTACCTTTAGAACCGTCTAATCCCCCTCCCCCCGAGACAAAACTTTCGGGGCAGCTTTAAACCAGTGAAAGCTCTCTGGGATGCCATGAAACGGAATATCTGATCCATGGATCCTGCACCGACGTCTCGGGGGTAGTTGTTGGCAGTGCTACAACAGGCATGGTTAGCAGTATCTCAGGAAAAGCTCTGGCATCTAGAGGAATCGGTGCCTTGGGATGTGCAATCTGTTATACGTGCTACAGGAGGACCAACACGCTATTAGTTAATATTTTGTCCATTGAATGTACTAAACCAACATCTTTTGTCCAAAATATTTAACGAGATGAAGGATAGGTGTCCAATAACAAAGGTGTCAAGAGTTCTTCTTCACGGCAATACCAGTGCACACCAAACCCAAAAGTTACGACCTGTTTGAAGCAGGAAAAAATCAAACAACCACCCCATTCCTCGTATTCACCCGATCTTACATCATGCGATTTTCGGTTGTTTTCTTTAATTAAAAAGGAACTTTTGTGGCAGCCTATTCCAAAGATGCAAAACGTTGCAAAAAACTTTTATTCAGAGTTGCAGTTTATTCCTCGGAGTACCGTCAAGCGTTTCAAAATTGGCAGAGACGTTTGAAACTTTGCATAATAAAATTCCCTAAGAAGTAAGTGCAAAGGATTTTGTTCTTCGGCTGAATTTTGAATAAATGTCAAGATTTTCTCATAGATTTTGGAGGAGAATACTTTGAAAGATACTACACGTTTCGTAGAGGTAAATGGAATTGTTTTTGTTCTGAGGATGCATGTCAAGATCTCATAGGTGTTAGAAGAGTATAATTTGGACACTAAACGTTTCGTGGAGGTAAATGGAATGGTTTTAGTTCTGAGGATGCATATCAAGATAGATGTTAGAAGAGAATACTTTGAAAGGCACTAAACGTTTTGTAGAGGTAAATGGAATGGATTTTATTCTGCAGATGGATGTCAAGATCTTTGCAAAAAAGCTGGAAGGGACAGGTAAGTGCAATGGCTTTTATTCTGAAAGTGCACATCAATAATTTTGTACAGATACTGAAAAGGAGCACTTTGAAAGACAGTAAATGTTTTTTGAGGTAAGTACAATGGTTTTCGTTCTGAAGATGCATATGAAATTTTTTTTAAACGTCCTACATCCAATGAAAGTAAGGGTATCCTTCATTACAGAATTAATATTCACTCTCTGCGTGCTGTATATAATCAGCTTAGGAGAATGAGCATTCGAAAGGAGCTATTCCGTTTACATTAAATAGCATTTCTGATTTTAAATTAACACTTTGAATACTGAAAGAAGTACTTTTGACGTCTTCCATTTGTCTTTTAAACTTGGAAGAAAAAATTCTGGATGTTAATATTTAGCAGGAAGTAGTTAGTGAGAGGTAAGGAACACACTGATGAAAGATAAAAAGGGGCACTTAACAAACTTTAGTTTTTCAATACACTACTACCGGACCCTTTGCAGCAGCACGTTATCGTTCCTTTTTTTACTTCAACAAGAAAGAAGAAATTGAGAAAAGGGTAAATACTGAAATGTCAATTTCTCTTTCCCGAGCACGTGTGCTCTTAGAATAGTTTGTATAATTTAGCAATAAAAGAGAGACTGCAGAAAAAACTAACTCCGAGACATTTCTACAAGCTTTTAATTACAAAACAAGAAAGTTTTACTTCGGATTTCCGAAGATGCACACAAAAGTATGCAAGCTAGAAGTAGTTCCTTTGGTATTATTTAAGAACAATTTATTTAGCAGCAGCTAAACGCAATGCACGCGTTCCCGGTGACTCCTGATCTGAAGGAATTCAAGGTGCAATATAAAAGCTCAAAATTCCGAATTCCCAAGTAGATTATTATAAATGATGAAAACAAGCACATTGCAAAATTTAAAGTATAAAATATTGTGTGCATATTAAAAGTATTACAATTAAATTGAATATATTAAACTCAACCCTTTAACGACTATAACACCCGAAACGGTACTGCATCTAAACTACTACTGCCGCCGGAAAACGCCTGTGCAGAGTGAGAAGGATTACCAATCCCAGCTTGTTCTTTGAATTTACACGGCGTTTACGGGATTAGCAGAAGTCATCCCGGAGTCATATTTTTTTTTTTTTTTTTTTGTTTTGCAAAAAAATAAGTAAAGAAGTTTTTGTGTCTCCTGGGAATATATTATTTACTCTCATGACATCGTATGCCTTCTCCATAGAAAAATGCAGATATCGCCATTAAAACTACAAATCGATAGTTCCATGTGGTGGACGAGCACTAATCATTCTTTTGTTGATTTGTAAAATCGGGGGGGGGGGGCTGAAAGGAGCAACAGATAGTTTTGGGGGTTTTGCGGTATTCTAAAAGGCGAACATCAAACGGGCTAACGTCAAAAGGGTCAAAGACAAAAGGGACGACACGTCAAGAGGGCGATACGACAAAAGGGCGATGCGACAGATGGTCGATACGACAAAAGGGCGCACGACAACCAGACTAACGATTCACTAAACTCAAGGAACTACACTGCTGGCCACCCAAAATGCAACACCAAGAAGGACACGAGGTGGCAAAGCCAGATTTACTGGACACATAATGACAGATACAAAGATGAAACGATTGAGCTTACAGGCCCGTGCGACTTGCGGAACACGTAAACATCAATAGTTCGTGTGGCCCTCATGGCTCGCAATATCGGCCGCTACACGCCGCGGCATCGAACGAAAGAGGCTTTGGATGTGGGCTTGGGGTATGTAGGTCCGGGCTGCTTCCACACGTTGTCATACTTCATTAAGCGTAGCCGCGGGTGGTGCTTGCCGGGCCACTCGGTTGCCGATCAGCGTCCAGACGTGTTCGATGGGCGACATATCGGGAGAACAGGGGAGCCACGGCAGCAGTCACACCTGGTGGGCCGTGAACAATTGTTGCACGATGCGTGCCACGTGCGGGCGTGCATTGTCCTGTTGAAACGTGGCCACTGGCAGGCCCTGCAGGTAAAGGAGGACCATAGGCTCCAAAACGTCGGAGATGTAGCGGTGGCTGTTGAGTGTACCGGCGATGCGTACCAGAGGGGTGCGAGTATCATATCCAATTGCGCCCCAAACCATAACGCCAGGCGACGGACCGGTATGGCGATGCATAACGCAGGCGTCATACAGTCTCTCGCCGTGGTACCGCCACACGCGAATTCGACCATCGTGGTGTTGCAGGGAGAAGCGGGATTCGTCGGAGAAGACAATGTCGTGCCGTTCCGAAGTACAGGTGCGGCGTTCAACGGCCCACTGCCGCCGAACTCGCCGGTGGTGTAACGTCAATGGTAATCGGAGCAATGGCCGCCGAGCGACAAGTCCTCGCTCCTGCAGACGACGTCGAACGGTACGTGCTGACACAGGTTGTTGCGCAACATACCCTAATTTCAGCGCTAACGTTCGTGATGTGGCGGTGCGAGCCGTCAATGCCCGCCACACAACAGGCTGGTCCTCTCGTTCGGTGGTGTACCGCGGATGCGGCAATAGCTCACGTCGGTCCGTCCTTCCGTCCCTCCTGCACCCACCGAATCCATACTCGCCTGACTGTGGCTGGATGTCGTCTCACTCGGGCGCCGGTCTCGGTACGATAAACCGCTGTAGCGATAAGCCACTATTCGTCCTCTGTCGAACTCCGAAACGTGCTGGAATGACTGCCGTATTCTGCAACGAGACGTCAGGAAGCTTCCCACGCACAGGTCCGGCAGCACTACACACTTCCACTACATACACCCCGCCTTCTGTGCAGCCTTCTTATAGCGCTTCTCGGTGGCGTGCCGGGCGCTCATGATTTGCATATGCCTTGCAATGCTAATCGTTTTCATGTCCTCTCGCGGGCGACGCATGCTGCGAATTTTACGTCAATCGGATGCTTACTTCTTATTGTTGCATTTTGGGTGGCCAGCAGTGTATTTAACCAATTTTATAAGAAGCGTTAAGAAGATAAAAATTTCCAAATTGCTTATTTCGTTTGGATTATTTGAATACACAAAGAAATGCGGACTTTACTCAAAGGGCCCTTGGGCCTTTTTTATGATTTAAAACAGTAGGTTGAAGAAGCGTATATGCGCCAGCTTTGTCCGTCCGTCTGTCCGTCTGTCAGCACGATAACTCGCGTAAAAATGGTTCGATTTTTATGACATTTTAGTATATGGTAGGGGACAAACTGTTTTGAAAATGGGTGAAGTGAGGTCAAAGGTCACGACATAGGAGCGGGATGCATTCCATTGCTCTTATGCGTCATAACTTGCGTAAATATGGTTCGATTTCGATGAAATTTTAGTATGTCGTAGGGGACCACCTGGGAATGAACCATATTGAAAATGGACGAAATGGGGTCAAAGGTCAGGAAATAGTATCAGGATCCATTCCATCGCTCTTATCCCATACTATTAGAGGAGGAATTCTTGTATGTATATAAAACTCGTTAACCTACCGTTTTCTGGTACTAGAAATCGATTTAGCTTGATCTCGACTTTAGGAAAATTTGTTTAGTGGGTTAAATAGCCACCCCGAATTACCACGTTTTTAGTGTCATGACGTCGTCCCATTAATGTAACCCATGCTTAGAAATCTTATGACGTCACAATCTCGCGATTGAGATGTTGGCGCGCGGTCACGCCATCTGTCTCATTACATCACGAAATTTTAGTATATGGTAGGGGAGCACCTGGGAAAAAACCCTAGTGAAAGTGAACGAAATGGGGTCAAAAGTCAGGACATAGGAGCGGGATCACTTCCATCACCATTATGCGTCATAACTTACGTAAAAATGCTTCGATTTGGATGAAATGTTAGCATGTTGTAGGAGCCTGCCTGGGGACGAATCCTATTGAAAATGGACAAAATGGGGTCAAAGGTTTTAAGACCAAGGAGGTTAGAATAAAATATCTGGAGATGCCCTTGTTAATGGAGCAGTACTACTTTGCGTGAAGCCTGTAACCGCGAGCGACAGCCGTCAAAGTGTGGGAAAGCTGATGGTTTTCAAGGCTATTGCAATGCATTATGTGTTGGCCGAATCGCCTTCTTTCGTCGCTAATGTTTCGAATTTCGCATCATAACTTACTTCCCATGTGTGAGAAAATGCTAAATTTATGAAATTCTTAATTAT
The DNA here is from genome assembly GCA_039090855.1 of Macrothele yani. NCBI lineage: Eukaryota > Metazoa > Arthropoda > Arachnida > Araneae > Macrothelidae > Macrothele > Macrothele yani. Next base: position 102,947,122 of record CM076991.1, on the reverse strand, counting down.
TTTGAAGCGCCTTCTCGTTTTTATTTTAAATTGAAATACACGAACATTAGTGCGAATTCAAAACAAACAAAATATAACATTAAAGTTGCAAACTTTACTCATGTATGAAGCATAATTCATTCCGGTTGGATATTAACACAGTTTCTGCAACCAAAATACACGTAATTCCAAAATACACCCGTTGAAATTACATAGGTGTTATGTAAACAACGTCAAATTCCCACACCTGGCGGCTTCACGGTTGAGAGAGTCAGGGCATCTCCAGAAGTATTATTTTAATCTGCTTGGTTAGGACACAGGAGCAGGATCTATTCCATAGACCTTATGCATCATAACTTACGTAAAAATGCTTCGATTGCGACAAAACTTTATCCTGTTATTTCGGTGGTGAACCGGTTCTGTTGAATATCATCGAAATGGGATCAAAGGTCAGGGCACAGGACCGAGATTTATACCACAGCCAATATTCTCATAACTTGAGTAATGATTTCTGATATGTTGGAAAGCGTATTATAATCAGTGCATTGCATGATTTTACTAACTTGTTGGAATTAAAATCGTTTAGAAAGCCCTCTACACATGTTTCACTTAGAGTAAAAAAGATGACACGTCTGATTTCAGTTGGGATTATTTGAATACACAAAGAAATACTGAATTTACTCATAAAGCCTTGGACCTTTTTGGAAATAGCATCTTTTGGAAAGCCTTCTATATTGATTTCGCTTAGAGTACAAACGGTGACACGTCTGATTTCAGCTTTGATTATTTCAATACACAATGAAATACTAAATTTACTAAAAGGGCCCCGGGGCTTTTTGGAAATAATATCGTTTAGAAAACCTTCTATATAGAATGAGTCGTCGGATTTCAGTTGAGATTTGAATACACAAAGAAATATGTAATTTGCTCAAAGGGGCCAGGTAGAGAGTGGGAAAATGCTGTCACAGTGCTGTTTCAACTCCATTCTAAAACTGCAAGGATTCTTAATTATTTACATATGATTAAAATTCAACAATTAAAAGATATTTACATTAAATTACATTTCATAAAATAAACATTCCCGTTCCATTACGTTATTATTAGAATATTATTTACATTACCACTATTACTATACGGTAATACCCTCCAAAAGCTGATTTAAATCAGCAGCGTTTAAAGTTTAACAAGACCATGGGGATATAGCAGAAGCATAAATATTTTCTCCATTCCCTGATGAAACGAAAAGCTCTTAAGTAGGAATTACAATTCATGGATCAGCAATTAAATTATTTGTTAAGTTTTAAAAGGATTTTCACTATTAATAGAGACTGACCCTATTTTGGTCTCCACCGATGCTGTAGTTCAGGGGTCCTCAACCACCTTTTCTGAATCACGGGAGACATGCCAAAATGAAATAGCGCTGGCTGACAACATGAAAAAGAAGAAAACAAATCATGTGTTTATTGTCGGTTGTTTCAAAGAGGTTTTGAATCCAAAAACTTAACTTTCGAATAAAGGACCAATAGTGTTAACACGCTACGCTACCTACGTTACAAAGAAGTCTAGGGGTTTCTTGGTGTGCTTACGTTTTCAGCAGTTTAAAAAAATTCAAAATATGAACTTCATCCCGACACAGCGCATTGCAGATCTGGGAATTTAAAGTCCATGGAATCAAGGTACCTACTGGAATAACTGTCTTTGAAAGATGAATAGGTACATAATATAATTACTTTTAGTTCCGGGGCATGCAGGTGAAAAAATATGGAAATATACGATTTGTTTATTAAAGTGTAATCGAAATTAATGTAAAACGAAAACCTAATTACCTTTCTTTTTTTTTTTTAGGTATTTTTTAGCTTTTTAGGATTTGAACATCGGTGAAGATGTGGGAACAAATCGATAGATCCATGTTTAGGTCGCCCCAGTGGCATCTTATGTTCTAGATGGGTCTGGGTTCGTTCTCTCCTTTCCTTGGAACCAGTGGCCCTAAGGTAGGGACGGATACCTGTAAATAGCCCATCGAGTTGATCCCGGTGATCATTACCCACCCCCCATCCTAAAAAATCCTTGTACAGCGAATTATCTGCGTTTCATCGGTACAATCACATCAACTTGGTTGGATATACCTTTAGAACGATGTCAGCACCTCGTTGAATCCATCACACATTGAACCGAGGCTGTTTTCAAGGGGTCATGGACTGCCCATCACGTCACTAGGTGTCGGACATTTGTCCGCCGGCAAAATGACCACCGGACATTTGCCCACTCGGACATTTGTCCACCCGGACACATGCCCACCCAGACACTTGCCCCTCGGACAGTAGCCCACCCAGACACTTGCCCACCAGAAATTTGTTCACTCGGACACTTGTCCACCTGACAGTTGCCCACCCGGGCATTTTCCCACTGGACACGAGTCCACTGAACTTGAGCACACTTAGCACACTAACTTAAGGAATAATAGCTACCATATTTTCGAAATTTAAGCATCATCACCTGTTTTGATTTGGGGAGAAAATGTACACCCATCGAGGTTTTAAATTTGTGTGTAGTGTGACCCAACGCACGTTTTGAAAAAGAATTTAAAAAAAAATCTCAACTGGAGAGAGTGAAGGAGGGGGGTCGGATAGATCCTAATATAAAGAATGCCCAATGCATTTACCAATTGCTGTATATAGTAAAAATCATGAACTTATATATTAAAAAAATACCGAGGAACGCCTTAAAAATGAGCTATTTACTGTACTTTAAAAACTTCAAAGCTTCTTAGATCTATAGAATCTTTCTCTTCGAGGGACAACCAGAAAAAACGACATACCAGATCTCTACGGAAAACGGCAGATTCGTACCCGGAAGATTGGTACCCTTCAGAAACTGCGACGCTACGGAGTCGTATACAAATTGCATCAATGACAAACTGCGTTTCGTTCCGAGATCTTGTCGAAGTGTGGGAGCTTTCCTAGTAGAACAAAACTAAATGTACGAGTCTTCCTAGGGATATAAATGCGTATGTATAAGATCATACCGATAGAAGGTTTATGTCGCAAAGCAGAAGCTTTGCTACTTACTAAATCTTGAGTTATGATTTTAATATTTCGCATGTCATGCAACAAAGGCTAATCTACAGAGACTCAACTTACCGATCTTCAGGTGTTGGCAAGATACCCACGCTACGGGCCTTTTTGGAAGATTTTAAATTACAACCTTGATATTTCGTGTTTGTAAACATTTCATAAAACATAATGAAAGGCACCGAACGGATTATTTCTTACCTCTTTACAAGGCACCTAGGTCGTAGACCTTTATGGAAGATTTTGAGTTACGACTTAAATATTTTGTATTTCTAAACAGTTTATGAAACCTAATAAAAGGCCCTCAACATATTATTTATTGGCTTTGCAAAGCACCTAGGACGCGGGCCTTTATAGAAGATTTCAAGTTACAATCTAGATATTTAGATTGTAACTTCAAAGCGTTGTCTTATGATTTAAGTTTGAGCTTTTTACAGCCCATAAAAAAGATTACATATGTTAGTTTACATTTGGGGAGTTAACACCCCTAAATTTAAACTTTTCCAAATTTTCAAGTACTTTGCTCATCTATTGATAGCGTTGTCTAATGATTTAAGTTTGAGCTTTTTGAACCCATAAAAAAGGTGATATATATTAGTTTAAGTTTGAGAGTAACTCCCTTAAATTTCAACATTTCTAAAACAAAGTGCAATTTTTATATGGTCCATAAATATTTATGTGATCAGTTTTCCTACACTAGATCGAAAACGCGCGAGTCCTCCGACGTTACGTATTATCTACAAGTCATCCATAGTGGGCAAGTGTCCGGGTGGGCAAATGTCGGGTGGACTTTAGTCCGGATCCCACTGTATACATATTAGGTGCTTGAATTAATTTCCGCTGTTTCTCAATAGAGCGCAGCATGGGGTGCGCTGTGACACGGGCCACACGTGACCTCCCTTGCGCAGGCACTTACCGTCCGTAGTCTGGGCGAAGCAGTGTGTGACACGCGATCGGAGGGCACATAACACGAGTTTGTATCGCATTCACGATGTCGAGTTTCGTACCAGAAAAGGAGCATTTGCTGGAATCATTGCTCTTCTGCTTTCATCTCAAGAAATCTGCAGCGGAAAGTCATCGTTTGCTAGTGCAGGCCTATGGAGAACATGCCCTATCGGAAATAACATGCAGAGAGTAGTTCCGACGCATCAAAGCCAACGAATATTACGTGAAGGACAAAGAGAGCCCTGGGCAGCCGAAAAAGTTCGAAGATTGCTCATTGGAGGCCTTATTGGACGAATATTCGTGTCAAACGCTCAACGAGTTGTCTGAAACACTACGCGTCGATGAGTCAACGATTAGCAAACGTTTAAAGGCAATGGGAATGATCCAGAAGCTCGGAAACTGGATCCCACGTGACAAGGTTATCCTTCTCCACGACAACGCTAAACCTCACGTCGCCAAATCCGTGTAGGAACTCTTGGAGGCATTTGACTGGAGCTTCTAGCCCCATCCGCCTTATTCCCCGGACATTGCACCCTCGGACTTCCATTTGTTCCGGTGGCTACAACATGCCCTGTCAGAGCAGCACTTCCTTTCTGTCGCGGATATCCAAAAATGGCTCGATGAATGGTTCGCCTCGAAAGAACCTGCATTTTTCTACCGCGGGATCCATTTGTTACCCCAACTGTGGGAAAGGCTCTTAGCTGCCAACGGACACTACTTTGAATTGACTATCCTGTACCGTTCTGTGGCAACACACAGGTGTTTGTGTGGCAAAAAACAGCGGGAATTAATTCATGCACTTAATACATATATGTTTCTCCAAATTTATTTTGTATTGCTGACGCAATAGTTGGGAGATACAATTTTATTCCATCATCAAACAACTTTAGCAAATGAAAACTGAAATAATTGATAATTTTCATTTGTTTAACCAAATGTGGGTTATTCGGTGCCGCCCTGGTGCCACAGTTGTCGAAGCGATGGCTTATGACCATTCGTCCATGAAGGGTCTGGGTTCGAATCCCGGTGAGGCATGGATATTGTGTTCGTCTTACGGCACTGGCTTTCTCTCCCTTCCCTGGAACCAGTGGTCCTAAATTAAGGACGGGAGACTGCTTATAGCCCATCGAGTTGCTCACAGTGGTCGTTAAACTTCCAATGCCGCCCGGAGCAGTGGTCTAAGCGATGGCTTCTGATCATTCGACCGAAAGGGGTCCGGGTTCGAATCCCGGTGAGGCATGGACATTGTGTTCGTCTTAAGGCACTGGCTTTCTCTCCCTTCCCTGGAACCAGTGGTCCTAAATTAAGGACGGGAGACTGCTTATAGCCCATCGAGTTGCTCACAGTGGTCGTTAAACTTCCAATGCCGCCCGGCGCAGTGGTCTAAGCGACGGCTTCTGATCATTCGACCGAAAGGGGTCCGGGTTCGAATCCCGGTGAGGCATGGACATTGTGTTCGTCTTAAGGCACTGGCTTTCTCTCCCTTCCCTGGAACCAGTGGCCCTAAATTAGTGACGGGAGACTGCTTATAGCCCATCGAGTTGCTCAAAGTGGTCGTCAAACTTCGAATGCAGCCCCGGTGGCGCAATGGTCTAAGCAATGATCTCTGATCATTCGTCCGAAATGGGTCCGGGTTCGAATCTCGGTGAGGCATGCATGTTGTGTATGACGTAGAAGTCTTGTCTTACTTCTACGTTAATTTAAAACATCAACATACTGAGAAATAGTTCCTAAATGAAAGAAACCTTAACGGCCAGACGAAACATGTAAACAACAGAAGTCAAACTTACGGAAAAAGATGCTTTATTCAGGATGTAGCAAACACATCGTAGCATAGCATATTGCACTAAACTCTTCACACACCACACAACTCTTAACACAACGCTCTTTTCACAACGCTCCTTTCAATAATCAGTTTACAATCCAACGCTCGTAATAGTCGCTCTCTTACAACGCTCTCCAAGCAACAATTTAGTCGTCGCTTTTATCTCTTGTTCTCATCAATATCAGGCATACGTCACGTGCATTCAACCTCAATTCTGTCGCCAAACGTATTCGTTTGAGAGAAAAGATATTACGTTAAGAGTGAAGAATAACAGAATGAACTCAAGATTTACATAGGGAAAGAAACTAAAAAAGAAAGTTAATTTAGAATATACGTCACATGTGTTTGTCTTACGGCACTGGCTTTCTCCCTTCCCTGGAACCAGTGACCCTAAATTAGGGACGGGCGACTGCTTATAGCCCATCGAGTTCCTCACGGTGCCCCCTCCCCCTTCTTCTCCCCCGAAGAGAAAGATCCTATAGTCGAAGAAGCTTGGTAATTTTGAAAGTACAGTAAATAGCACATTTTTAATGCGTTCCTCGGTATTTTTTTAATATATATGCTTATGATTTTCACTATTCACAGTAATTGGTAGATGCATTTTCCTCTCATCGACATCATTCTCATTAGCAACGGAAATTTTGATATCCTGAAGACCAAGAGGGTTTACTTTTTGAACTTGAAACGAATGGCTGCTTTGTAGTTGCACTACCGAAGATGTTCACATATTTTCAGAAAGTTTTCGATATGAAATTACAGAAAATAAAAGAAGTTCAAGGAATTGAAAATGGCAACAGCGTGTTAGGTGAGCACTAAAGAAATGTCTGCTGCAGTTAAATATCCCCTGCTAAGAAAATAGCGCATGTAAACAACCTGTGGATAGAAGGTTTGCTCTTTACGAAGAGAAATATTCGTATTCTGTAATTAAGAAACGCTGTAAAAGTCATTGAATTAGCATTTCTAAATGTAAAATATGCAATGTTATTAATAATAGAGGGCAAAATCGTCAAGCATTGCTTTTAATAGGAAAAAGAATACCAAACGAGTATCCAAAGAATGTACATGCTTTTACGACTATTTAAAAGGTATGGAGTTATCGCCCCGACCGAAGTTGGCCATCCGCCAGAAACAGTTGGTACCGCGATCCGAAGAATCCACTAACCAAAAGAGCAATCGCTAAGTCGTTAAAAACCTTAGTGTTAACTGTAAACAAGATATTAAACAAAATGTTACCGAGATTTTATACTAGGTTTTAGGATACGATATAAAATCTCATATTTGCAACTTTTATTTGGTTTCATGCTCCTTTTCCTTTGTTTTCACAAAGCGTGAGAGAAATTTCGCTGTGTCACTCCTCCATTAAACATCGGAAGCACGGTTCATTAAGAACATCCAGTTTGTCCAATTTTAGAGTATGCACCATTGTATGTTGAAAGGAGATTAGTTTTATCGTGCTCCTTTGATGCTTTACGTTCTTTATTTCAATGCAGCCGACTGAAGGCGCAAGCCCTCTTAACTTTTACCTTGACGCTTGTGATTAGCCGATAGTGGTGTATTTCTCACGGGGAACTCGGATGCCTTGAGAGTTTTGTGGAGGGAAAGGGGAAGGGTGCGGAGAGGAGTTTTTGCTAGGATTCGAAAGCAAGCGGTCGCAGGGGCAGGCCAAGAGAAATGGCCTGAGCTGAGAGAAGGAGGTTTCAGACCGGGAGTATACGGGAATTCTCCGCAGCACGAGAAATAACGAAAATGCAGGATTTTAGGAGAGGAAATACAGAGCTGCCGGACAACCTTTAAACGATTAACTAAAGAGAAGAATAAATATTTCTTAGAGATATAAAAAGATCGCAAGAATTATTTGCGTTTTACATATTACTTATAGCTATTTTATTGCCTTCAACTACGCGAGACTCACAAGTTACGACCAGCCTCGTAACAAAAGATTTGAATCTGAAAGAAAAGAAAAACATAACCCTTTGCCTGTGCTCCAAGTTACCCTAAAAGTGTACTGTTGTTGAAAGCTAGGAACCTTACGACCTATGCGTAGAAAGCAAGAACGGTATCAGTTACGCTGAACTCCTGCTTTTCATTTCTGTCAAACAATTTATCTCGCACTTTCTCCCCACCCGCACCACTGAAAGATTTATGACCAAACTTAAACTAACTGCATATCCTTCTTGTTTTCTTTCTTCGACTTCCTGATGCTAATCCAGCAAAGAATAAATTAAGGCTGAAGTTACAATCTTAACACCACAAGGAACTAAAAGACAGGAATCCGTTTCAAGAGAAGCAGTGGGGGTTGTGAATAGGGGTGTGGTGGTGTCTAAACTTATCCCCTACTGCCTGCTTAAGTAACACATCCCCTCGAATTCCCCCAATTGCGAATTTAATGTCTCTGAGTTGGGAGAAGTTTCCTACCCCCCCCTCCAAATCTGGACAGCGTCAGCCGAAAAGTGCGAGGCTCTTGAATGAGTAACTTATATCAAATTAATATCTGAAAACTCTGATTTTTTAAAATTTTGTTTTAGATAGCAATTTTATCCAATAAACTGCTAAGGAAACAAAAATCGATTCTGAGCAATAGTTCTGCTGCTTTTGGCTCTAAACTCTAAGGACTATATATCGTAACATAGGTAGCTGCGTAGTGGTACACTGTTAGGTTGGCTCTGAGTATAAGCACGTGTCTTAGCGCGAAACACGGTGTATACGTTTTTATGAAAGTTACTTAGCCGGAGTCATATAGAAATTTATTGTGACTATTGATGAAACATGAATCTACCTTAACGACTGTAAGAAAAAAAAACATAACCCTTTGCGTATAGGCACGTGTCTAAGCGCAGAACGCAGGCGAGTATAGATTCGGTGGGTGCAGGACGGATGGACGGACCGACGTGTTAAAGAGTAAAAGATATATTTTATTTTACTTCTCGTTATTTTTAGAAGCGAATTCCTCCCAGTCTTGTGTATTCAACCCATGGATGAGTACACCACATAGCGTTGCTTTTTTTTCTTTCAAATAATTAATAAATTTTGTAAGCGCATAATTTTTTTTTTTTTTTTTTTCCAACAAACGTTGTTTTAATGGTTTTCCAGGACATTTGTTTCAAGCGGTTTAAAATTTTTTCTTGTTATTCATCCACTCCATTCCATGAATTGTTTTTCATGGGAATGGAATGGGTGTATTTCATGGCTGTAATCTAGTATTTCACGGCTTAATCTGATATCTTCGTCGACGTAAAATTTCATTAGAAAATTAATTCGCCTCTCCACATATGGATTTTTTTTCTTAACATCCACTAAAATAACACGATGGCGATAGCGTCGTCTTCAACTAACTGGTACCATGAGAGACACAGCAAGTGTTGTTTCTGCGCATGCGCAGTCTTTTTGCTTCCACCTGCTGTTGGGTGGTTGCATTGGTTGCCAGCAACGGGCCACTAGTGATCACTTGCTTGGAGGCCCACAATTTACGGCGATGCTGCAGAGCCATCAATGGCTCGCCAACTGATAGCGCTGCCACCAACGGACCACTACCGGGCCGTGAGCGGCAGATTTCAGCCAGCAGTGACCCATCACTGCCAGCTGGTGGCCAGCAGTTTCCCAGCACTTGTGTTTTTCCTGGGATGGATCTACTTTAACAAATGCAAAAAAAAAAAAAAAAAACATAACCCTTTGCCCAGGCGAAAAAATATATATAACCCTTTGCCTAGGCACGTGTCTAAGCGCAGAACACGGCGTAGACTTCTTTATGAGAGCCACTTAACCGGAGTCATATAGAAATTTATTGTGACTATTGTTGAAACATTGATCTACCTTAACGACTGTAAAAAAAGCATAAACCTTTGCCCAGGCGAAAAAAAAAACCACAACCATTTGCCTAGGCACGTGTCTAAGCGCAGAACACGGTGTAGACTTCATTAGGAAAGTCACTTAGCCGGAGTCATATAGAAAATTTTTGTGACTGTTGATGAAGCATGGATCTACCTTAACGACTGTTACAAAACGATTTACTACTGCAGAAGAGAAGGAAATGTCTTACAAAATTGGTTCCAAGAATTGAAAGAAAATTTCAGTAAATGATTCATGATTATTGCTGGTTCAATGAGAAATTAAAGGTAAGAAAAATTGAATAAAATGTTAAAATCAATTCTACACAGTGCCAAAATAATGTTTTAACTCCTAGATCTTTAAAGAGTAAATACTATTCCTTTATCCACAGAGATTTCAAAGAACAGAACTTCATCACGAAAAGGCTACCCGTCATATATCAAAATCTACCACTTGATTTCTTGAAAAAAATGAAAAAGAGACGGGTATCAAGTCTATACCATTTGCTTATATTTCTTCAAAGTCCCTTGATGCGTTTGTTACCAGTGGATTATTGTGCCTTCGGACTGCTAAAAGGTGCGCTTTCTAAACGCAGACCTAAAAGGATGATTGGACTATGGAAAGAGTGGAAATGGAACGGAATAAAATACTACTAACAATTTTAAGAAATGCCCTGTTATCTTGGAAATCTAGATGTAGGTTCATATCCAGTGAAACAGCTTTCAGATAGAACATTTAAGAAAGAAATAACTTTATTTTAAACGTTAATTATTTCGCTAAAAAGTCGTCCTAATAATATATGAACATTCTGTGTACATTTTTCAGACTTTTACTAACGTCAGAAACCATGCAATTTGAAAAATTGATTTTTCTCCCATTATCAAAACATCATTTTCTTCAGCAAACTGTAACCATAAAGATTTCACAGTTCTGGGAAAGTTTGTATTTTTGATCATGCAATCAATAAAAGGAAGTTGCTGTTCTTCCTTTTCTAGGCGTAAACCTTTTTGACCTTCAGCAGGGTGGCGACCTCTGTCGATACGGCCTCTATCTGGTTTGGGTAAATAGCTCTACAACTGAGCAACGTCGCTGATAGTTAGTCTTTGCCAATTTGAGCGAAAATCCAATATCACAACACCCATCTCCATTAACGGCGAATCAGAAACAAAATAAAAAAAAAATCCCTCTCGAACAAAGGGAAGAAGGTGATCCATATCTTACAGTCGTGCGTGATGGAAACATTTACCATTATTGATAAAAACTGATTTCATTGTTAGCGCGTCCTGGGAAATATAGATATTAAAGATCACGTAATTCCTCGCCCTATTGTTGCAAGCGACTCTGAATAATTGCTTCTCCCTTGGCAGGGTGTTATTTCGAGGGAAAATATCGTAGATCGCTGCGCGGAAAGCGTCCTATTTTACTTTTGCAAAGATTCTGATTCAGGTGCGTCTGGCGATTAGGGCTAAAACGAGAATGTGATCATGACATGAGGACCAGCATTGTGGTCACATAAGTGAGAGTGAATGGCCAACAGGAATCTCACGACGGCCCTTCCCACAGTACCTAATGGCAATTCATTGACCTTGTCAACATGTGTCCAATTGTATGCGGAGTGGTATCAAGAGGGATTCAATCTCCATGTCTGGAGATAGATAATGATGATATACGTCCGGCCGGTACTTTGATTGTCATTTAGGGATTCCGAGAACAAAGAGATAAGCCTCGTGAAACTGTTTCTTTTAAAATATAATGAATACCTTCCAATATTAATTTTTAATAGATATGTAACGCAGCTCTTTTTTTGTGTGTGTGATGATGGCTGGTTTTGAAAAGATTAAATTTTAATCTGTGAAGGGTTCTGAACAAAGTTATTGTCTACCTGATCTTGATTAAGCTTTACGAAAGATGAGCAAGGAATCATGTTGCCAAGGGAGTACGAGTTGGTGTTAACAAGCACCGAATTCGATGATAGATTTTGTTGTTTGATAACGATTAGTTTATCGGTATGACAGTAAAGAATCGGCCGCTGTGATTTATTACGCGTAGTGCCTACCGGAGGCGGATTGGTCCACTTGGACATCAGGAGGTAGTGGACTACTTGAGAAATGGCCCAGTTTCCCGTATTCTTTTCGCTGGGTTTTTTTTTTAGAACGAAAAATCGTTTTGGTATTTAATCAAAAATATTCGTTAACTTAATTTGAGCTTTACGTCTGCATGAAGAAAAAGTTATTTCTTAAAAAAAAATAAACAAGTTTCCTTCTATTTATATTAGGTGTACAAATAAGGTGTAAAGCGTTTTTTTGTGTGGCGTATACCGCTAATTTATATATTCGACATTCTCCCGCGTTGTTGTCATGTGACCGTAATTGGTCCAGAGTATAAAATGTGACACAGAAGTTTGCTCAACAGTCAAACGCACTTGCACATCATTAGGTGAAAGATGGCAAGCGATACTGCATTTATTCGACACTGCATTCGATACGAATTTCATCAAAGAAAAAGTTCTGAAAAAGCATGTGCATCGATCTGTTCTGTTCTGGGAGAGAATATTGTATCGAAAAGCTAGTTTGAGTTTTGGTTTAGACATTTTAAAGCAGGTGATTTTGATGTTAGCAATCGAGAACGTAGCGGAAGGTTGCACATGAGGAACCGCAAGCATTGCTGGACGAAGATTCGTCTCAAATGCAAAAAGAACTAGCTGAACAACTGGGGGTAACTCAACAAACCATTTCCGATCATTTACGCGTAGTGGGAAAGATTCAGAAAGAAGGAAAATGGGTGTCACATGACCTGAGCTAGAGGAACAAGGATGAGACGAGTCATGAAGTGTTTGAATCCGTTAAATAAACAACACAGAAAGTCTTTCCTGTGGAAAATAGTTGCGGGTGAGGAAAAGTGGATATGGTACGACAATCCCAAACGCAAAAAAAAAAAAAAAAAAAAAAAAAAAAACACTAGGTGGACACCGGCGAAGCAACGACTTCGACGCCGAAACGCAATATTAACTCCAAGAAAGTTCATCTGGTGGGATAGGAAGGGTGTGCTCTATTATGAACTACTGGAACAGGGTCAAACTGTTACTGCTGATCGCTACAAGCAACAATTGCTGCGATTGACCCAAGAAATATGTCGGAAACGTCCATTCACCGGCAAAGGATTGCGTCCCGTGAAATTACTGCGTGAAAACGCTGGGCCGAATGTTGCGAAATCGGTCAAGGAAAAGTTATTGACTCTTGGCTGGAAAGGTTTGGAGCTCCCGGCGTATAGTCCCTACATAGCGCCTCCAGACTATCATTTGTTCCGATAGATGCAACATGTTTTGTATGCTGTACGGTTCCGGACATGTGTCGAAGTGCAAAAATGGGTTAACGACTTCATCGCTTCACACGACGAAGTATTATTCATATCTGGAATCGGTCAGCTGCCCGACCGATGGCGGAAGGTGATATATAATGACGACACATATTTTGATTCGTAAAGGTATTGTTCTTTTCACTCATATTACATGTTACGTTGCCTTAAAACGCTTTAAAACTTATTTGTACACCTAATACTTCGGCTTTTGCTCTGATCCCCATGACACCAAGCGCCTAACAGAATCTTCCTATGATTGTTGATGATGATGATTTTGCTCTGAAATGAGATTGCATTAGTGGTAGTTGTAAATAACCTTTAATAATAACTTTTAATGTAACAGGTAGGACCGTAGCAAGCTTTTCTTATCAGGAAGGGCAAGACTAGAAATTACGCCCCTTCGAGTTTAAAATTACGCTCCTTCGAGCTCCACTCCAAATAATACGTGGTTTTTACTTTCTCACACCACCGTTATAGGATAGTATTATGATAGTTCAAAAATTGCTTAAGGTGTTTGACATAATTCTATTAAAAATATAAAAACTAGGTAAATACCCAAGAAGCATACGCTGTAAGTACCAAAAAGCGTAAACGTTATGTGAACGCCGCCATTACAACACTCCACAGAAATGTAAAACGAAAAAAACCCAGTGCAGAACGAATGAGTATCGGATAGGGAACGTAACAATAGGAAGAAGTTTTAGGGGTATGGCTTGGAAAAATTCCGTTCAAGGTTAAACGTTCAGAGATCTTTCTGCGACAGAGCACAAATGATTAATTAGCTCTTCAACTGAACGACATGTTCCTGAAAAGTCATGGGGGTTAGGCATATCAACAAATTGTTTTCTATGCCCCTTCAAAGCCATGTAAAACTGTATCCCCAATATTGTGTGGTCACAAGCTTGTCATGTGTGCAGGCAAAAATGATGGTGACTACGTCAACCTCATTTTTTCTTTTGGAGGGAGAGATATTGTAACCTGGAAATCGGTATTTGCCAGGAGGGAAGTTAAGTAACCATTTTAAGGATATTGAATTGTATGCACTTTTCCTCCATTTTCGATACGTTGGTCAGTGGGGTGGCTCGCACTTTCTTAGCGTCGCAACAGAAGGAAAGTCAGATTTATGGTTTCGTGGATATGCGAGAAAGGACTTGCTAATGATCTGTGAGGGTGTGAGAGAGAGAGAAAGAGAGAGAAGGCTTTTTAAGGAGTGTCCGCGCCTTCTTGGAAAGTTGGAAGGGGGTGGGACTCTGGTTTTTCGAGAGCGTGGACTTGACTAGGCTGCAGGGGAAGGAGTGGAGAGAGCGAGGTGTGAGAATCTTGTTCGTCCTTGTGAATTGGAGAAAATGCGGAGAATCCAGGGGAGAATGAAAAAGTAGGAAGCGAATACTGGCCGCAACGGGAAGACGATGAACGTGTTAATGATAGTGTAGAGAAGGAAAGGAAATCAGGACAATGCTTTGAGACATTCCCCATAACATCTGAATAAACACCTTCACTGCAGGTGCGAGCTAATACTTCGGCTGATATTTTATTCATATTTTATTTATCTGCTTCAGTCGGGTAAAATACGGGCTAAATCCCCGATACAAAAACTTGCTGCAAGCAAACAGCCACGAACCCTCCTAACAGGGCGCTGAAATATAACTCAGCACCAAGCCCTGCAACAAGGTAAAAGGTAAAAATACCCCCGGAGAAAATATCCCTGAAAGCTGAAAAGCGGAAAAAATGTCCCCGGAAAAAGTACCCTCGGAAGAAATACCCCTAGAACAAACGGTTCACTGTAAACTGCCACACAGGAACACTGATGTGTGGCAGTGTTCCGGTGTGGCAATTTACCGGCAACCCTGCCACACATCGTTCAGCAACTTGGCTACATACAAAAGTTCAAAGGGTGGGGGTGCTATAAAGGTTGCCGTTTCTGGGCCTATATTGAGAACTGAATTGGGAACTCCAAACGAATTTCGCGAAAACGTTCCATGTAAGCCAAGCGAGAATTGTACTTTAATTTGAACACTTGGTTGGGGTGGGGGGATCAACCCCCACCTTCCGTAATATTAGCTTCTGTGCCGCTGGAGTCTGTCAGTGTATTCAAGCTGTTCCCCTTGAAGCGCCCGCGAGGTCCGTCAGCTCTGGGGGGGGGGGGGCGGTGATTCCCCAAAAACGTTAAAATGGACGTAGAGCTGTAAACATTAGAACCATGCTTTACATAATGATTCTGTACACGACCACGAATTTTCAGGAAGGTGGGGTGAATTCACCCTCCCCCAAGTTTCTAAGAGCGCAGACAAGTGCTCAAGTTAAGGGATTTTCTCGCAATTTCTATGCTTCATGTTGTGTTTAATGACAAACTATGTATGCCCTTCCCCCACCCCCAGAAATTTGGTGAAGCCTGTGAAAGGGATACGAGGTGCTTGGTTTGGAGGGCTCTACCCCCAACTTCCGTAATTTTATATTATGGACCTCTAGAGTTAGTCAGTGTATCCTCGATGTTGCCCCTGAATAGCTCTTAGAAACCGTGGGGGTCACCCCACCCTCTTGAAAATTCATGGTCGTGTACAGAAAATCATTATATAAAGCATGGTACTAATGTTTAGAGCTCTACGTTCATTTTAACATTTTGGGGGTAGCCCCCCCAAGCTCATGGACCTCGAGGACACTTCAAGGGGAGCTTCCTGGATACACTGACAGACCGGCCCCTTAATGAAAAGTGTGTGGCAGTTTTCCTTTGTGGAGGTTTTCCGATGTGTGGTAGTTTTCTAAGTAAGGTAAAAGATATGTGGCAGTTTTCCTGTGTGGCAGTTTTCCTGTGGGGCAGTCTTCTTGTGTGGCGGTCTTCCGCCAACCAAACAAAAGAGCTCATCCCGTTGTTAGATACCTTTGGAAAACTGCCGCACATATTTCATAAACTTGAAAAGCTGCCACATATTCGAAGTGCCCCTCGGAGGAAGAGCAACTTGTGCCCGGCCCCTTAATGAAAAACATGTGGCAGTTTTCCTGTGTTGCGGTTTACAGTGAACCGGATCTTATATACCATTTTATGTCAGTAGGAATCTCCTAATATTATTTTATGCCACTATAAAAACTCCTACACTTTGACAAATCTCGTACGAAATGCAATCTGTGTACATTCGCTTATATGAAAAGGTGTAGGAGTTTTCCGCGGTGTGTTTTCCTAATGGTGGAAGAAAGTATAGGAGTTTTCCGTCAAGAGAACAGCTATTCAACAACGACCGAAAGATGTTCCGTTAATACAATTTTTATATGCCCCCGTAACGTCTCAGCAACAGAAGGGTACTAATCTCCCGGGTGCAAGTTTTCTAAAATTCAATTTTAGACAAATGCCGTGATTACTTCAATTTCTGAAATAATTTACGAACTAGAAGGGGGGAAATGTATCGGAATAGTTAGAAGGGGTGAAGATGATTCTAAATCTGAAATTCAGACATTAAAACTGAACAAAAGGAGATAAAACTGCATGGGTACGAGTTTGCCGGATACCAATTTGCGCTGGGTACCCATCTCCCGGGATCCGTATTGTAATATCAAGTAACATTATTTTCAAAATGATTTTTAATCAGACTGCATTTCAGCTGGCAAGTTAATACTCGTGAACCACATTCTTTGAGAAGTTCGGGCTGAATCATGCTATTAAAACCCAGAACAGCGAATATCTATCTTTCACTTTATGACTATTTTTTAAGATGGGATTGGGGCGGTGGGGAGCAAAACGAAAGGATTGAAAAATAAAACAAAAACCAGTTATTTTCCGAACTTCCATTAAGGCGAGGCACGCCTGAGCTTCGTAGGCTTCCCTGTAAATCCGTCTCTGGTGCCGAGGAAGAGAGAGAGAGAAACAATGTTCTGTAAATGATTTACGCCTTTTCTGTAATTTGAACTGAACTGTAAGTACGTCATTATAGTTAATATTACACTCTCGGGATACATATTTTTACGCTTCCGAACTATTTTTAGTGCACCGATACAGTGAGAATAAAGGAAGTAATTATCATTCTGCAGTGTTCCGAAATGTCATCTCATTTGTAAACAAGGTTTCTCCCAACTCACATCAGTCAACCAACATGCGGCTTCGTTATTTCTTAGTGGGGTGCTAAGTACTACAGTGTCACTAGGGGGTTCTCCTTCAACACCACCCACTCGCGGTCCCTTAATGACTTTTCCGGCTGTCGCAGGGTTTATTCCTACTCCCAACACAAGTCTAATTAGGTAGCACATACCACGGACGACTACTAGAGACTGTTTCTGTGATGGAATGCCACCATCTGTACGCCTCAACACCCCGTGAGCTTTCTCCCCCTTCTTCCGAGTCTGAGATTCCCCATAATATCGTCCTCTTTTTTTGTTCACTTTAAGCATCACATAAACTCCCCCACCATCCGGCTCAGGCGCTGCACTAAAGTGTCTATCCAATTACTAGCTTCGAATCCCAGACCACCAGGTTGTTTAGCCTTAAGGTGGCAAAGATACGGGAGGGCAGGAAAACTTCCCACTATTAAGAAACATGCCACCCAGCGTGACTTTTCTTTTGTACGATCCCAACTTTAAACGGCTCCTGTGGGAGTTTCTCCCAAAGTGTTTGTTTGTTCTATAACTAGAAGTAGGGATTTGACGAATGAGCTCTTGCTGTGACCATTTCGCAAAGGAATTAGAGGGCGGCTTGCTAAGTGACTGATCCCCTCGTCAATTCTGCCAATCCGACAGTTAAAGCATAGAAGAAAGGTCTTTAAGTGGTAGCAAAGCAAGTTAGTCCAAAGGTCGCATGTCGTTTTGGTAACGTGAGAAAGTCCCATGCCCCTTTGTGGTGCTAATGACTAGTAATCTGGGGAAAGGGATAATTTAGTTAAGAAGCTGACCCAAATAGAAAGTCTATCCAGCTAACTGACAGCTTGTCGGGCTCACGGCTTTAAAAAATATCACCTGATCCAGGCAGCTAAATGCTGAACAAAAGCTAACGATTGGTCATGTCGTTTATGAAACGACTTCGTTTTTCTTTGTAGTGTTAATGACTAGGAATCTAAAGGTGGGAAGAGACATTTCAGTTAAGTAACAAGAAAGAGTGGGCGGAGCGAGATACGGGCTCTTAAGAACATGACATCTTGTCAAACCATCGAAAAGATAATACAAAATCATAAGCTCCCAAAGCCAGTAGAAATTAACAGAAAAATGAATTATAAAGCTGCGCAACAACTAGAATAGTGATACAAATTTTATCGCGAAATGCCTCGAATTTCAGAAACGTGAATATGATTCTTTTTTAACCAAACCTTGTCTGATTTATTATTCGAATATCAGGTGTAATCAGGGGCTGTGTGCCGGGGCGTATTTAGAGGCTGGGCTAAGGAGGCTTTGGCCCCCTCCGAAAGTATTTAATTTCTTTGTTAAAATGCGACGTACATTAGAAAAAAAATACTTTAATTTAATAAATATGCACCAACTTACACTAGAAAATAGTGCTTCAATTTCTTTTTCTATTTTTCATTAACTTTTATTTTATCCTGATGGATTTCAAAAACTTCCATATTCGGTCGGCCGCCCCAGAAAAAAAAAAAAAAAATTCTATATACTCTGTGTGTGGTTAATCGTGGCTCTAGTATAAAGCCATTTATAAGGCCCCCTATACCTTCACACACAAAATATTTCAATCTTTGAGCATGGTTCCTGACTCAAAAAGGTGGAGGAGATTTACGTTAGGGACTTTTCTAACGGGGGAGGGGGGGATTCTCCCAATGTCAGGGAATTTATCGAATATGGGGGAATTTTCCGGTGGGGGACTTTTTCTGTGGGGGACTTTACCGGTTATCGGTTAGTTATATATAGATTTTTATACAGATAAATATCTTTCTATACAGATATATATTTTGTTATATGGATAAATATCTGTGTACCTGTAATCGTTAGTTGTACATTTATTCTGCTTTTCTGTTATTTAAAAAAAAATTAGTCAACTGATGTTTTATGAATGTGTAATTTTTGTTTCGTTTTATAGATTACGCAACTGTTATTATTGGTCAAAAATTAATGCAATACTTTCTTACCCAAATATTTGTTAGTTGTCCATGTTATCACATAAAAAGTCTGAAGTCATTCAAATGACTGAGTAATGATAATTCAAATGGCAGAGTAGTAACAATTAATAATATATTGTCCGTTGGTCATTCATATATACATTATGAATATTACGACTGCATTGAAATTCCACAGTGAGCAAATTGTAATTGTTTTCTGTAAAAATCAAGACAAAATACTTCAAAAGAAGAAGTAGATAAATACAACAGTCATTTTTTCAAAAAAATAAGAAAAAAAAAACCTGAAGATCGATACTTATTGTTAAAATTGATTTTGTCAGTAAATTCACATATAAAAATTTGCTTTCTTTATTCTTCATCCAATCCTTTAATGCGAAATCAAAATTACACTTCTTGATTTTTTTCACTTTCTGTGAGTAATGGTAAACGGTAAAAATACCCCCGGAGAAAATACCACTGAAAACTGAAAAGCGGAAAAAATGCCCCCGGAAGAAATACTATTACCACCCCCTACTCGATGTGAGGGCGAACCATCTGCTGCGTCCTATTCGCTGCAGTGGGATTAATTATTAAGAAGGCCGTTAATTTTCGTAACTCTTTACTCTCTATTATCTTCCGCCTATGGGTGTCTACCGTGAAGTTGGGTTCCCTAATGGAGGGTCTCCAAGTTCAGGGTTGACGGGTGCATTGCGTTGTGTTTCATATGGGAGAACATGGGAAACCCATATTCCTCCATATGCCGCTTGAAATTTAATAAACTCATGTCAGATTTGGACCTTTTATTTTCCTGCGACTGGGTTTGCTAAATGTTAAAAGTTATTTTCTTCTTAAAATCTTGGAGTTGTTACTCTACCAAAACTTTACGATTGTTCTACTTAATTATTCAGGTTAAAATAAACAAAGATTCACTTATTTTGAATTTTCAAAGATTTGAGAAACTCGGGTAAATTTCATTATAAAATACAGAATTTATTTTCATTAGTGTTTCCTTAAAATCTATTACACTGATCGGTGGAGATTTCTATTAATTTAAACCAAAATATATTTTAAGTTCATTATGCTTTTGATATTCGCAATCATATTTTAAAGTTCACCTTTCGCAAAATATAAGACACATTATGTAATTCAGCACTTGCAAGAGATTAAAAATATCTTTTCTACCGAGGATGTATAGGAGACAAAATCATGATCATGCTAACGAGATATTGGGAATTATGAAATTTTTCTCACCAAATTCTTTTCTTTTCATCTATTTCGTTGTCGTCCGGTATTACTTATAGGTATAAAGTCTATGGTTGGGACCTCATCCGGTCCTGCTGAATGCACACTGCCCGCATAAGATCACTCGATGCTTCACCCAAAATTTGCGTAAAAACCTCTCAGGGAAAACATCATACTTCCCTTCACCTGGAAATCATCTTGCTCAATTTTGAGCGTCCTCCCAGGAAAACTCCTAACTTAATTCTTTCTGCGATATTCTGCCCAGGTTTCATCTAGAGTCCATCTTTCCTCTCTGCGTTCACCCAGAAATAGCAGTCATCATTCCATCCCGTGTTCTCTCCAAATCATATCTGCCTAAAAAAAAAAACTTTTTCTCTCGTCTATGTTTAAGGGGTTCGGGGGTGTTCCTGTCCTACCCAAATGGTTCTCCCCTTATTGGTTGGGCCGCTTTTCCTCGCTTCGGCATTGGTTTACATCCCTGTATGGGAATCCCTCCGATTCGTTGGCAAAGGCTTGAGAACATCGAGTTTTCTTGAAGATGAATATTCCTTTATCTTGTCAACTGCTCCGCGGGATGTCCGCGCTGCCTTAGAATTTTCACGTACGCTTCCTGTATGACTCTTTCTGTTGGTGTCAACCAGTTACGCCCACTACGAGAAATATGCCCTGTTCGTTGCCCGCTAGCGTGCGTAAAACGTGACTTCGTTAATAGCGAAAGGTCCAGTAAATTGGCCCCCACCTGTGATTGCGAGCATTTCATTCTCGTAGCGTTGCTTGCTAAAACCTCCGAGTTTTCTCTTTACTAACCTAGGGGTGTGTTTCGTGCGTATTCTTACTGGAATTTCCGGAGAGCTCGGGGAACACAAAATAAAATAAAAAAAACAATTCAAAAGAATGATGAAAAAAAAAATAAAGGAATTTCCTCCTCAAGAAAGAAATCTGCTCAGCCAGGTCTTAGAAAAATTATGAAATAGGTATTATAATTATCCTCTTAGAACGCCTGTCCACATTATGCTTCTCGGATTTTCTTTCCCAATTCCCGCGCTCTCTAAATTGTTTACTTGGTAACTACTCTTCCTCGTTTAACTATTTCCTCGTACTATGCGATACCGTAGGAATTATTTGGTGAATATATTGCTTTCCCACACTTACTAATTTGTAGGCCCCCTTTCCGAAATTCATACCTACGAAATCATGGTCCTCCAATGTTACACGATATTCCGGAGGACATACGGGTAACATTATCTCCCTCTCCCATAGGGTTGAAGAGTTTTGTCCCCCAAAGTTAGGTGCTGTGGATTCCTTCCTCTCTTGCAAGGCTGCTCGTTTTCGCTCATTTCAACATGCGATGAATTACAATCATTTGCGAAAACTTATGCGCATATATGATACATAATGTAATTATAAGCACATACAATAAGCATAAAACTACGAGTAAGATTATTATAACAATGTTCAATAAATATTAAATTCCTCCACCGAATCTAATTCTAAGTTTGACATTGACAGATAACATATGCACTGTATATATATATATATATATATGAATTCTTTCCGATAGTGACAGATTTCTTCAGCCGCCGTCTTCTCGGCGACACACAATATTTGCTCGGGTACGCGCCTCCGTTGGGCGATATGGTTTCGGTTTTGGGCGTTCCCATCTCTTAAGCACTCAGCTAGTTTCTCAGAGTTCCTTTGGAGATCAGCCTAACCGACGGGAGTGATGTAGGCTAACACCATCTCCACGTTCAGTTCATATGGGTGCCGTGCCATTGCGCCGAGGAATAGTTCCTGGTAACATTTACCGCCTGCAGCAAGTGATGACCGACGAAGCGATAAACAGAATTATTATTACCGCAGCGGCTCCGGCTGCGATTATTTTGAAAGCTCCGAACAGGGAAGTGCCGAAGGCGTTGAACAGTAGCCCACTGCTCCATTCGGGTGGGCCTGCTGGTTGCCAGTATGCGCTGGAGATATTAGGATAAGTCAGCTGAACTGAAGGTTGTTCTAAGCAAAAGTCTAAAGTGGTACAAGCGGTAACGGTTCGGGCCTTTAAGCAGAGTTTTTCGCTGTGGCACTTAGCGTCCGTCTTTAGATTTATCTTGATCGTTCGTCTTTCCGTCTGTAGTTTTACCGATCGAGTGTGCACCGTGAGTTTTTCGAAGTGAACGTCCACAATCCCGGCTGCGCACGATGAGAAAGCTTCGATCTCTACCGTAGCCAAGGGCTCGCATGCAAAACAGCCTGTTACCTTGATTTCTGCCTCCGTGAATTTTGGGCAGACAGTTCTGGTTTCGATCGAGTACTTGTACTTCTGGAATTGAAGATTTACCACTATAGGGGCTGAGTGTAACAGTTCCGAAACAAGTTGGCCATTTCCGTCAACCTTCAGTTGATGCCATGCTGATGCCATTGGTAAGGCGCTCTTTTTTTGTTCTATCATACTCAGTAAATACGACTGTTGTCGGTGGCATTTCATAGAGTCCTCATAATAGCTACAAGAAAACATGCTTTCGTCGAAGATAAAATTTTTCGACATCGATTCGTTGCTCTGCGTATCGCCGATATGTCCTTTCATCGGTCGTGAAGGTAAGCTTGCCCTTTCAATATAACTCTCTTGAGGGTTTCCCACTCGAGAGATCAGATGGGTGTTCACGATTTGTGTAGGCTGGTCCAGTGATCCGACTACTTGCACTGTGATGCCCGTAGAGGTCGTGGCTTGGTTCTTAACCGTCAGAGTCTCTACGGTGTCGTTGTTGTGCTGTTGAATTAGTAGCTGATAACTACACTGCATCGATACTATTCTGCGTACGTCGTATGCTCGCAGGAAATCTGCTTCCAGCCATATTCGAAAGAAATGGCAATGTTGCGAGTCAATGATCCAGCATGACGTGGACCCACTGTCGGACGGCTGACAGCCTGTGATGCCGGGCCAGTCTAGCGATTGTTTTGTCAGTGCGTCAAATTGTTTTGATCGCACACATCCTTTTCCCCAATTGCAAGTCTCGTGATTTGCACAAACCAATTGGCTGAGATAACGCATTGTAGTCACGTGCGTAAAATAGTCTCTCGTCGTGTGCCAGATACAGTTTGCCTGCTGGTAGGTTACTTTCAAGGAAAAAAGTGTATGGTCATTTTCCTGGTCCGTAAACCATATGCATTGTTCATGCCCCAAATTCATTAGGGTTACCTGCGCATTAGTAGTTAGACGGCAGTTGTGCTCTACCTCTGAGTCCGTGCACTCCTTCACCTTTGATGCAACAATCGAATGTGCGTTACATTCCGCGGAAGTTCCGTTTACCAACAGAAATAAGCTCAAAAGTACCAGTCCGTGTAAAGGCGGTTGCGCCGCTGGACGGGCAACTTGCCTCTCCAAATATTCGTGCATCTGATTTACTCCGTTACGTAAAACATTTCCTGTTAGGGCTCCTGTCTTTACTGCCACAAACGTTGTTCCTCTGAGGAATCTATATGACTTCCAAAGAATTATTCCGACTCCACACAACAGCTTCCAGATGCTAATTACTACTTTCCTGGCATATAGAAAGGTTACCGCTGAAATTAAAACTAGCACAATATACACTACATAAGTGACTGCGTGGGGTAAACACTTTAGCTGTCGTAGCATCTCACGACACAGTATGCACTGTAGGGGTCTACACGTTGTTCTACCTACGATTTGCAAAGCACCCCTTAGGGTTTTTCCATCCGTGGTAACGAAAATCAAAGTTAGTTCCGCAGAAAGCTCTAGTAGTTCCGGTGGCAATGATGTCTGATACGGAGCGTTCCTTAAAGTGATAACCCGCTCCATACCTCGAACTCGAATCACCAGGGTTCCTGGAAGTGAGCTGGTGATGATTGGGTCGTTGTATGATACTTTGATATTTTCCCTTTGAAATACTGCCTCTTCGTCAGACAGCAAATGTCTCTGGTGACGGCGCCGAGGTAAAATATTAGTGCGCGGTTTTTCAACGCACTCTGTGAAAGAGATCAGCGATGGGTTCGAAATCCGTAGTCCTTCCGCTTCATGTATCAGTGTAGATACTGCTGGCGTCAGGCGGCAGTTGCACGTAGTGACGGATTTATTCACACAGCTCGCCAGTGCACAATATTCGCTCGTTCCACTGCACGGTGCATCGGCAGTGCAGGCACAGTGTAAACCGTCTCTTGTGCACTCCATTAATGAAAGGGCTCCTTGTGGGTTCGGTTCCTGCTGAACGAAGAAATTTCTCGGTTCGATAAGCTCATGGTTGTGCGTAATGAATGTCCTCCAGGCTTTCACGCACTCGTCGCATGAATGTGCATGACAAGCACTCCGCGGCATTCCTAGTTTCAAAAGTTCGGCACGAGATGCTACAGTGCACTGATATTTATCTCCCTTGAAATGACAAAGTTCGTGATTAGCAGCTACTCCGCTAACTGTCCAGATTACCACGGCGAACGCAATCACGTTCATCTTGTCCATTTTATTGACGAATGTCACTCTCTTCAAATACCCTAAAAGTGGTAATGGTTCTGTCAACACTTGTCGGCCATAATTATCTCAAAACAAACATACACATGAAATCACTCCTTATCACCTCGGTATTTCTCTTGCACATGCATTATATACGCTTTACATTAAGAACTAGTAATATTTCCTTCGAAAAGCTCGTTTCACTCTGACCTACGAGAAGTGAGGGGTTTTTATGTGCATATTTATTTATATATACATATATATTTTTCGAAATTCCGAAGCGCATTCCATCCCAGGCTTCCCTTTTCTCTAATTGTATTTTTTTTCTTCCTACTTGTAGGTTTTCTCCAACAAAACAACAAAAATAAAAATCTCATCACTCGTGTTTCTTAAGCTTACTAAATTATAATTAAATAACGGTTGTTTACTTCCCATTTATCTCTTCTGCAGCTATTATTTCCATTCGCTGGTGCGTCTACTACTTCTAAAAGAAAAATTATTAATTTCCCTTTTCGTGTTTGTCGTATTGTCTACCAGATATTACCCGCGTATAGTCGCTTATTTCCCTTTTACGTTGTTTAACTTAATCGTTAGTTCTTTGCTGAACTATTTCTTGCCATTTTATCTTTAGTGCTTTACTCTTTTTTTTTTTTTTCTTCTCTCTCTTTTTTTTCTCGCGTATTACCATTGTATTCTCATTCCTGGCTATTTCTGATTTCACGACCAGATGCTTTTCTCGTGTATTCGCAGGTGTGCGGCGACCATTTAAGGAACGCCGATGATTTCGGAAAATAGGGGATTTCCTCGAAAATGCTTGCGAGGGTCCCCTTTGGGCGATGTCACCCCTGCAAATTCGTCGCTCCAAAAATTTTGGGTCGTTCCTGTGTTGACCGTCTCTCACGGCTCGAAATCTGAAACACCTGCGCTGATGCCTGTGGGTGTAAGTGAGCGCACAATAGCGTAGCCTCTTGCATGTTTTGCTTACATCGGAGGCTTCTTGTTTAGCCTATGTAGAAGCATCCACTTAGTATTCTGTTACCTGGGGCTAAAACTACCCCTCTAATTTCTGCAGGTCAGTGCTCAGTTCGCTGACGGATTTCATTGAAACAACACGCTTCTTTTGGTCTGGTGAACTTGTCATTCAAATTTCCTCTTCTGCTTTATCTCTTTTTTTTTTTTTTTTTTTTTTTTTTTTTTTGGTATCGTTGCACCATGTCTGCACGTATTAATCCTCATCTCACCTCGTCGCATTTTTCGCATGCTCGACGCCAGTTGTGGTTTGGGAGAATCTGCAACTGCTCCTCGTGTGCTGCGGTGGTAGAGGATGGGGAGCTGGGCCTGGTGAATTTGTCATTCACATTTCCTCTTCTGCTTTACTCAACCTCTAACCTCACGATGTACCTAGTGCATTTCTACCTCGATTTCATTTCTATACTTTTCCTTCCGTTATACTTGCCTTCCTTATCAATTAAAACTGAATTTTCCTACTATCCACAAAACAAAACAAAAAAAATATAGTACCTTTGGATATTTCACTTCAAGGTAAGTGCTTTTTACTGTCATTTCGATAGGTTATGGTTAGGCTATGTTAGGTGACGTTTAGGCTACGCGTCGATCATGTTTGTTGCTACTTTCTTATACCATGTTTTGTTTCAGGTTCGCGTATTTTAATTGCTTTGAATACCTGCCATGGATACTAATTTTGAACCACTGCATTATCCGATACGCTGTTAATCTCATTGCATTCCGTCGGTGTTTCCGCACGGCTATTTCTCCGCAGAAGGTGCTTACGTTTTTTTTTTTTTTCTAGTGATATATTACTCCGGCCTATGCTTCTGCTACAGAAAGTTTTGAGAGAAAAAAAAATATTTTTTTTTCGTCGTGCTGTGCTCCCGTTTATAGTTTCCATCCTTTGAAATGCTCGGCCTTTGCTGTACAAATTATTTTACTGAGCGTTCCCGTTCTTTTACCGATAAATTTTCCTTCTTTGCATTCTTGCTTCAAGATGGCGGCCCAAGATGGCGTCTTCCCATTCTTCCTTTTGCTCCTTGCCAGCCAGTTTGTGTACGGGGTTTCTCAAACTGGAAACACGGTCCGTCTTTTCCTCTACTCTTGCAAGCCCCGTGCATGAGCGACGTCATTCTGCCTACGATTACCTTCGCTTATCCTCCTACTGCCTATCATTAATAAAATTTGAGCGGAAAATTATTATTTTTCCTCCTTTTTTTTTTTTTTTTCCTCTTCCTACAAAATATTTTTTTTTTTTTTTTTTTTTTTTTTTAAAAGGAATGATTGCTACCGTTCAGTCTTTCCTCTGAAATAAAAACATTGCTTCCTCCACAGGTTTTTTTTTTTTTCTCTGCTGGGCGCTTAATCCCGGGCCCATTCTTCCTCTTTTTTTTTTTCTTACGTAATGTATTTTTCCTTACTTAATATTAATTTTCCCCTTATCGTAGCAAAACAAAAATTTTTTTCTAGTTTTCCGTGGTTCGTGAACTCAAAACTGGAAAGATTGCGATGCACGTACTAGGCTGCGGTCCTGCTATGAATATTATTAATTACTTCCTGCATATTCTTCCATGTTTATACACCATTTTCTAGCTAGACTCTTTTACGAATTATTTTCGATTACTGATCAGATCGCAAAATTTGTTTTTTATTTTTTTTCTTTTTTTTTACCTATCAAATTTATTTTCTGCTAAACGTTTACCGTGAAAATTCAGGGATCTTCCCACTTATTCCGCATCGCTGTTTCCTTTTTTTTTCTTTTTTTTTTCACAACACACACAATTTTTTTTTTCTTCGCCCAGCGTTCTTCCTACTTCCTCGGGCTTAAACCCACGATTCCTGAGGTTTCGCCACGATTTTCCTCCACTGTGGATAAAGATTATTGACGGGTGCTCCTTCTGGTGTTCCTGCGCTTAGGTTTTCTTGAATACGCTGCGACAAATAGCGGTCGGCTAAATCGAACCAAGAGGTTCCCTCTGGATTACTGGGTTGACTGAGCCTTTTCAACATTCTATTTACTAAGCTAGTATCTTCTGGCTGCTCAAGTCTTTCGGTCGAGTCGCTGACCACAATTTCCTTTGGGTACGTGCGATTCAGGCCTATTTCCAAAGTGTTGGGCCCTTGTGAATTTGCTGTGGGGTGTATTGCTGCTGTCTGCCGAATTCTGTCCTGCGAACGTAATAGATATGGATCTCTGATAACCCTTTGGCGCGTTGCTTCTTGTGTTTGTCGGCTGCTACTTTCCTGATAGGAATCTTGTGACGGTATGGTCTCCTCCGTTGGTTCCGCTATTGCCTGTGTGCGCCTCGGCTCTTCAACATGTTGCGAGGGCAGCGGTACTTCCCTGCTTGTCTCCCTTCGCGCTGAACTCGACGTAGCGGGCGGCGAATTTATCGGTACTCCGATGTTGGGCGGTTGACTTACGGGCGGCATTGCTCTACTGCTTGTCGGTTGCGGCATGACTACTCTGGGAAAATCGACCCAATCCAGATAGTCGTAGTCCTGTGTGCTCTCCGATCCGTCGTCAGAGAAATCCTGCGATTGTCTGGGTACTTGTACCTCTATATTGTCCTGTACCGGTGACTCTGCTATAAGCTGGGGTAGGCGTTCAGTCCGCTTGAAGACTCGATTTTTATGCACGGTCTGATATTTGTTCGGATTTTCGACTGACCTCAACTGAACATTTACTGGGGTGGGGAACGAAACTATCTCCCAATCTCCGCAGTTAGTTCGAGCTAGCTTACGCGATAAATGTGGCTGTGAAAAAGGGGTGTGCAAAAATACTCTGTCGCCTAAATGTAGATTCTTTTCCGCAGCGTGCCTGTCTGCATACTTCTCTTGTTTCGCCGCAGCTTCTTGCAAATTTCCGTATACAATTGGTTGAATTTTCGCTAATCTGGTCTTCTTATTGAAGTGAATGGGGCGATTTGTGAGGTTAGCTATCAATACGAGTATGATGCCTGATTTGTCCAGCGTGTTTACTGAACGACCCAAGCGTACTTTTCCCTGGGCGTATCTTTCTAACGGCTGTACTAGCACTTGGTTAACCTGACATCCCGAAAATTTCCCACATCGCATCCGAATAACCCTTTCCGAATACGGTGGGATGAGTTCCTTATGGACGGTCCTTCCTATCTTGGTTACGTCGGAGTTAATGGGGTTGGTCCTTTCCGCTGAAGGTACGGACAAGACCTGGGTTCGAATTTTCGACTGACGTGCTTTTCCTTTAAAATTTCTTTTCCGGTTATTCCTTCCTCTACCGTACTCTGCTCTAGCTAAATCTGCTCTGCTTTCCCGTTTCAAAATTCCTTTTCCTGCGTCGAATATGTATCCGTGCTCCTTCAATAGATCCCAGCCTAAGATTAGAGAATAATCTTGATGCAACTTCCGCTGAGTAACGTGATAGGGATGTAAAATGGTTTCTCCTCCGATTTCTACCGGTATCTCATAGCACTGAGATGTAGGTAAAGTGTTTCCAGTAATGCCTTTCACTAAAACTGCTGATCCTAAGTCACGTATACGAATCCTTCCCTTTATCTCCTCTAATAGTGAAGCACAAAAGATTGAGATACAAGCTCCGCTGTCGATGAGTGCAAACGCGTGAGTATCTCCTATCCTAACTTTCACCAACGGGAGTGCTCCATTACCTCGGACGTAACAATTTGTTAAAGTAACTCCACGGACCTTATTATAATTCCGGCCAAGGGCGGTCCCCTTATCTTGACCCGAAATTAGTTTAAAGGACGCGAATTTTGCCTGGAATACCTATTGCACTCTCTTCCTGGTGCATCCTCTTCAAAACGAACGCGGTTTTCTCTTCTGTTTCCTAAATTCCTTGGATTCTGTGGGACGTGAGCGTCCTCTCGGTAAGTGGCGCTGTAGTTCCTGTAGGAGCGATACTGATTACCGCGGCTGCCGCCAGGGGAGAAGTTATTCTGCTGTCGCGGGTACGAAGGGTTGGGTGCCCTGTCCCATGAACCTCTTTGAGCTTGCTGCGATGGTTGCGTATAAACTGCTCCTTCCCGATTGTTCCGATAACAAAATCGCTTGATATGGCCAAAATCGCCGCAGTTATAGCAGATGGCCGAAGTAATGTCTACGTCGGGTAAATTTCCCCTAGATTCATAATTAGCGCTCTGGAAATTTCTAATGCGATTTACGTGCGTCCGGTGCGAATTCTCTGCTTTCCTTAGCCTTTCCCTCAAATTTTCTGCCTCACTTTTCAGAGCGTTCACCTGCATCTCATGAGTTGCTAGCTGCTTCGCCATCATAGAACACAAATCGGCTATCTGGTCCGTTGAATTGCTCTGTTGCCCTTGTGAAGTCCCTGGGATCGAACTCGATTCCTGCTGTGCATCGTAAGCGTTAACGTCCCGGTCTAATAAGAGATTGTGAGACTCTTCGGCCAGCGCTCTCTGAACTGCTGCCTGAAAATTTTCCGGGGCGAAGGATAAAACCGTGCGCCTCAATTTGGGGTTTAATCCATTCAAAAACTGCGACATTTTAGTGCTGTCTACCAGTCCTCGCACTTGCTCATTTTCTAAATCCATCGTCTCCATGTAGGAATAAGCTAAGCCGTTAAGACGAGCTACATACTCGGCCACCCGTTCTCCTGGTTTTTGTCGGCAAGTCGTAAATTTCTGCATTCTCACGGTAACCGGTTGCAATGCGTCGAATCTTTGTACTATCGCCTGCTTAAATCGTTCGTACTCGGTCTCCCTCCTAATATCGACGGCCTCCGAAAGAAAGTGACTGGCGGCTCCTTTGAATTTTGCTTTAGCTGATAAAATTTTAACGGCGTCGTTCCATCCTGACAGTTCGGCGGTGCTCTCCAACGTTTCGAAAAATTGACGTGCGGTCAGATTTTCATCCGATCCGCTGAATGTGGGGATATACGCCAACATTCCCGCCATTATTGGTACGTTCTGCGGGGCTACTACACAATTTTCTGACACGGCTTCCCCTTCTAGAGTGCCCTGAAGGTCGTTCTCCTGGTTCTGTTGATCAACTATGCAATTTTCCGAAACAAAATTCTGTTCACCGTTGCTCTGTTCTCCGTTCTGTTGGTTAGCCATATATTTATTCTTTAACCTTACTAACTTAAATTCCCACGGCTTCTACTATATGCTTCGTAATCTCGTAAAGTCGCATAAAATTAGAAAAATTCCGGTGAAGCTACCACGTAAAAATAAAAAATTCACTCTAACGTAACTCGCTGCTTCGTCTGCTAACCCACTTGACTTATGATCAGAAAACAATTGTCTACGAATAAAACGATTAACGTTCCTAGCTTACTCATAAATTGCATTCGGCTTTCAACTTAACTGTACCTAACTCGCGACACACTTAACAAAATTCCTTCAAAATATGCACATATACAACCAGCACTTCACACTAAGATATGTAATAAATTTGAACGTCTTAAATATATATATAAATACACTAGAAACATTTGAGATCAAATTATGCACTTGTAACAAAATTAATACGATAACCACTTTTTCAAGAAATTAGAACCACACCTCAAATACTTATGCTGACTTCCTAAATTCATTAAATTTTAGTATACTAGCAATAACCTCTGTCTACTTCCCTTGGTGGATGCAATCCCACATTTAAAGCACAATAAATCACACTTCCATAAACACTATTTTCATTTCAAAAATTTGTTCCAGCATTATCCAATTATTACTCCTACCAATTCTTCTTGCACTAGTCCTTTTTATTACTCTTTCCCAAATATTAATCCACTTAACTACTCTCTGTCTACACTCCCAAGTACCTCTACACATTTAAATGCACAATAAAACACACACTTAGATATTACATTCCCTTTTAGTCTTCCAAAACAAATCAAGATTACTGCTTAACCTTCTATTAGCTCCTATATCTTGCAGAAAAAAATTAATTCCTCTTATCAATAATTAACCTGCCTATTCCTTCTTAAATTATCAGTTTCTTATCAATGCATCAACACACATAATAAAATCACACTTCAATAATAATGCACTTTTGATTTTAAAATATATATCACCACAACTTCTCATCACTACTCTTCTATCAGTGCCTCACCGTTAAATTATACATTCCCCAAGTTATCAATGAACCTATTATTCCTCCTAGTTACCGATTTAAAATCACAACACTCAAATGCACAAATAAACAACACATCAAAAATAATTTCACTTTGATTTGCAAGGAATTTTCCCTTGATTTTCAACGATAAATCAAAATTATTCATGAATTACACTTGTATAAATTTATTTTCTCCGTACTATTAATTTTCATGTATTTTCTGTAAGATTTCATCTATTCATTTGCTAAATTAGCAGTATCACTCTTATTTGTTTTTCTGCCTATTTCCTTAGAAATTTAAATTTATTTCAGCATAATCTGATTTCCTGCAACTTATTTACTTGCATTTCACCTTCACTATTTTTTTTGAAGTTAAAATCTTGCTACAATTTCCTTAATTTTTCTATAAAACCTGCATCTTGTTACTCAGAATTGAAGGGGAGATAATAGAAACACATCGCATTATTCTGCTAATTCTGTATACTTGATTAATTATCCTGACCACCGAAAACAAATATTCTTTTTTTTTTTTAAACCACAGGATCAAAGAAATCCTGGTCCTAGCACAAATTTTATATTAATTAACCAAAGAACTGAAAAATCCTGGTCACACGGCACCAGTTTTATATTACCACCCCTACTCGATGTGAGGGCGAACCATCTGCTGCGTCCTATTCGCTGCAGTGGGATTAATTATTAAGAAGGCCGTTAATTTTCGTAACTCTTTACTCTCTATTATCTTCCGCCTATGGGTGTCTACCGTGAAGTTGGGTTCCCTAATGGAGGGTCTCCAAGTTCAGGGTTGACGGGTGCATTGCGTTGTGTTTCATATGGGAGAACATGGGAAACCCATATTCCTCCATATGCCGCTTGAAATTTAATAAACTCATGTCAGATTTGGACCTTTTATTTTCCTGCGACTGGGTTTGCTAAATGTTAAAAGTTATTTTCTTCTTAAAATCTTGGAGTTGTTACTCTACCAAAACTTTACGATTGTTCTACTTAATTATTCAGGTTAAAATAAACAAAGATTCACTTATTTTGAATTTTCAAAGATTTGAGAAACTCGGGTAAATTTCATTATAAAATACAGAATTTATTTTCATTAGTGTTTCCTTAAAATCTATTACACTGATCGGTGGAGATTTCTATTAATTTAAACCAAAATATATTTTAAGTTCATTATGCTTTTGATATTCGCAATCATATTTTAAAGTTCACCTTTCGCAAAATATAAGACACATTATGTAATTCAGCACTTGCAAGAGATTAAAAATATCTTTTCTACCGAGGATGTATAGGAGACAAAATCATGATCATGCTAACGAGATATTGGGAATTATGAAATTTTTCTCACCAAATTCTTTTCTTTTCATCTATTTCGTTGTCGTCCGGTATTACTTATAGGTATAAAGTCTATGGTTGGGACCTCATCCGGTCCTGCTGAATGCACACTGCCCGCATAAGATCACTCGATGCTTCACCCAAAATTTGCGTAAAAACCTCTCAGGGAAAACATCATACTTCCCTTCACCTGGAAATCATCTTGCTCAATTTTGAGCGTCCTCCCAGGAAAACTCCTAACTTAATTCTTTCTGCGATATTCTGCCCAGGTTTCATCTAGAGTCCATCTTTCCTCTCTGCGTTCACCCAGAAATAGCAGTCATCATTCCATCCCGTGTTCTCTCCAAATCATATCTGCCTAAAAAAAAAAAACTTTTTCTCTCGTCTATGTTTAAGGGGTTCGGGGGTGTTCCTGTCCTACCCAAATGGTTCTCCCCTTATTGGTTGGGCCGCTTTTCCTCGCTTCGGCATTGGTTTACATCCCTGTATGGGAATCCCTCCGATTCGTTGGCAAAGGCTTGAGAACATCGAGTTTTCTTGAAGATGAATATTCCTTTATCTTGTCAACTGCTCCGCGGGATGTCCGCGCTGCCTTAGAATTTTCACGTACGCTTCCTGTATGACTCTTTCTGTTGGTGTCAACCAGTTACGCCCACTACGAGAAATATGCCCTGTTCGTTGCCCGCTAGCGTGCGTAAAACGTGACTTCGTTAATAGCGAAAGGTCCAGTAAATTGGCCCCCACCTGTGATTGCGAGCATTTCATTCTCGTAGCGTTGCTTGCTAAAACCTCCGAGTTTTCTCTTTACTAACCTAGGGGTGTGTTTCGTGCGTATTCTTACTGGAATTTCCGGAGAGCTCGGGGAACACAAAATAAAATAAAAAAACAATTCAAAAGAATGATGAAAAAAAAATAAGGAATTTCCTCCTCAAGAAAGAAATCTGCTCAGCCAGGTCTTAGAAAAATTATGAAATAGGTATTATAATTATCCTCTTAGAACGCCTGTCCACATTATGCTTCTCGGATTTTCTTTCCCAATTCCCGCGCTCTCTAAATTGTTTACTTGGTAACTACTCTTCCTCGTTTAACTATTTCCTCGTACTATGCGATACCGTAGGAATTATTTGGTGAATATATTGCTTTCCCACACTTACTAATTTGTAGGCCCCCTTTCCGAAATTCATACCTACGAAATCATGGTCCTCCAATGTTACACGATATTCCGGAGGACATACGGGTAACAATACCCCCAGAACAAACGGTTCACTGTAAACCGTCACACAGGAACACTGATGTGTGGCAATGTTCCGGTGTGGCAATTTACTGGCTACCGTGCCACATATCTTTCAGCAACTTGGCCACAAAAGTTCAAAGGGGGGGGGGGCTATAAAGATTGCCGTTTCTGGGCCTATATTGAGAACTGAATTGGGAACTTCAAACGAATTTCGCGAAAACGTTTCATGTAAGACAAACGAGAATTGTAAATATCGCTGAGATGACGGTTGATCTTAAATAAGTTTTGATAATTTTTTGCCTGCGAAATGGTCTTTCAGCATATTTCTATCTGGCACGCCATTCCTGATAGCAAAGAGCAATGGAGGAAAGGGAGTATGGGTAACCTTTTGTTGCGAAGTCGCGAAAGTCAGAAAGCTTTTTCAAAATATTTCTTGGATCACACCGAAATATCATTCAAATTTCAGCAGCATCTCATATGCTATTGTTCAGGTGTCATTAACTACCCAGCAAAAACACAAGTGCTGGGAAACTGCTGGCCACCAGCTGGCAATTGTTGGAAATAAAATTATTTAAAATAAATTTAGTCCAACATGCACGTGCATAGATAGCCCCAGGGGATAGCGGGAGGCAATCTCAAGCCTTGTGACGATACTTAGGCCCCAGGGGATATAGGGGGTCGGAAAAGTTGAAGGGTCAGTTCCCAAGGAGGGAGCGAAGTGACGTTCCCCGGACGGATTAGATGAATTCCAGACTGGTCAAGTGACCTTGGCATCCGCGGACAAGGTGAAGCTCAGAAGGTGAGAAGGTCTTCACTGGTCAACAGTGTGGAGTGCGTGTAGCGACAAGGGACAGACGTGGATAGCGGATCGTCGAGCGATGTGACGAGAGATAGATGAAGTACTGCCCGCGCTGACAATTGGATAAAGATTTGGATTGAAAACCTGAAAGACATATGGAGATACCAGATAAGTTATTTTTCTTTTCCCTTTTATTGCATGTACTTGCTTAAATTAATTCATAACCCTATTTAGAGCACGTGGCGTGTGTATTGGTCATTATAAAACAATGAAAACCCAGTTAGCTAGGTAAAACATTTAAGTAAAGCATAGGAGAAAAGGAACTAGAAGTAAAATGAATCACTAAGCTTTGCACTTATATATATAGATAGATGTATGGAGAAATGATCGGAGACGTTATAGAGAAAAATCGTAATAATAGTAAATTTTATGTGTAAGGTATTGCTAACGGCTGCACCCACGCACGTGGTACCTTAGTGTTCCTAAATCTCACGTATTAAACCATTTTTATTACTTCCACATAAGACTCCTGTTTGTTTTCCTTATAACCCCACAAGACATAAGTTAAGGTATGTGTAAGTTAAAATATGTGTTTATGTTTCTAATTTCTTTCACGAGCGGCACCTTTATTCCCCCACCATTCCAGTGACGGGATAAAGGTGAATCACAACGCCGTGCTTTATTATATGCCAGTACATATAAGGGGCACGTTTTTGTCCATATACGATCACTGTAGAACAAAAGTCCCATAGTTATAAAAAGACACGATAAAGTAAATTTAATCGGTAAATGATCTGTAACTGATGCACCTATAATTTGTTCATAATAATAAATATAACAATAAAATTAACACCTTGTATTTAACATTGATGACAGTAACACGTGTTCCAATGAATAGCATCAACACGTGTTCCATTGTTCATAACTTTAACACGTGTTTTGTATTAGAATGTAACGTTGGTACAGATTAACGTTTGAAGATTTATGGTGAATTGTTTCATAAAGTATATAACTATGGTGAATTGGTATGAGCTAAATATTTGTCTATAACATATGATTATTCCTATGATTATAACGTTTTCAAATAATTGGATATAACATTGGTGCCGTGACTTTTGAGCCATTCGTGCTGTCACGTATTTTTCCCCGTCGCAGTACGGATTGAATGGGTTTTCTTTTCTTCATGTGTAGCAGTTCATTATTTTCTTTTGTTGTATGCATCATGCAATTGTTTTCTTAAGGTGTTATTTTGACAACTTCATTACTAAGAGTTAGGTAAAAAAGCAATTGCATGTTGTAGGGATAAAGGTATTATTTTAATTGGTATTAGTGTATAACTTAGGTATTAAACTTCTATTAAAAATGTCAGGCTCCTCCGTTCAAGATTCCATGCAGGAGTTGCAATTTATTGCATCAGTACTTCCCCTGATTCCCGAATTCTCTGGAAACGATAAGCTTATTCCAGCTTGTTTCTTGTTCGAAGCAATAGAGGGATTAGAATCAGTCACTAATTGGTCAGAAAAAGTAAAAATTTTTGTAGCAAAAGCTCGCATGACGCAAGCAGCTTTAGGATTTTTGAGTGAATCTCCCCATGTTAGACAGCTTGATGATTACAAGATGTTTAAATCAGCAGTGATAAAAAGGTTTGCCAATAACCAACCTCTAGTAGTGGCAATACAAAATTTTAATTCTTGCAATCAAAGACCAGAAGAGTCGGTCGCCCAGTATGAATCACGTCTAAGAGGAGCAGCGCATTCTTATCTAGGCGCACCGGTCTCAGGGGATGAGCAGGTTAAGGCACTGGTTGATTCAATTATGTTATCACAATTTTTAGCAGGTGTGGAAAGAAGTATTCAAACAGAGGTACTTTCGAAAGGGCCTGCAAATTTCGATCAAGCAGTACAAGATGCATTGCTTGCTGAGGCAAATCGACATATCATCACAAAGAGTGTCAATTCTGCCGATGATGCAGATCAAATCCCTCGAGAAAGCGCCCCAGGCGATGCTAATGGTATTTCAGAACCTTGTCCCATGTTTCAGCAATACATCGTGCAGCAAAATGCACTTATCAGTACCTTACGAGAAGAATCACAACAAATGAGTGAAAGATTAATGAAAGCCGAGAATGAGCTATCAAAATTGCAATCAAAAATTAATGAAAGTCAAAATTATGAGAATTCCAGATATAAGGCTAGGCGAAATTTTGTTAATGTCAGATGTTTCAAATGTGGTGCATTAGGACACCCAGTTAGCAGATGTAATCAGCAATCAAATAATCTTGGAAACCAAAGACAGGGAGATAGAGCCTCGTTTCGTGTACCCCAATCTTCAGGTTACGGAGCGCGGGACACAAATGGCGCGGGTCATTTTAATCCTCGCGGAAATTTGTACCAGAGACAAAACAGGAATAACAACCAGGGAAATGTAAACACTGCAGTTGTCAATACGTTCCACATCCAGAGACATAGAAGTTTTCCGTTAGAACAGAATAAGCATTTTGATCAAACAAATAGGAATGCTAGACCACATTACGTAACAAATCAGAAACAACGTCAAACTTATGACAACCTCCGTTGTTTTGGATGTGGAGCTGTAGGCCACAAAGTGAGATTTTGCAGAGGGAAAAATAATTACAGAAATCCATTTCTCTCAAGACCTAGTCAGGGTAGGCATTTTTACAATAAGTATAATAGACACCAGCGTGCTCAAAGTTCCCCAAAGCCACGTGTTACTCAAAATGAAGAGGCTCAAGAGAAGGTCCAGGTTTTGACAATAGTTGATTCCCGAAGTAAGAGCAAAGTAAGCGTAGATAAAATCTCAACAGCTGAATCCACTACAGAAATTGTACATAAGCAACGTAAAAATGAAAAAGACAACTTAGAATCCCCCAGATTGTGAAGAACAGTAAAGAGAAGAAGTCGGTAACGAACCCAGTTCGTTCTTCCTCACAGATCGTTCGCAAATCCTCATAATCCACTAAACGAAAAATGTGAAGAACAAACTGCAGAATCTCCATTTGATCTTTCACAGTTATTAGGAGTACAGGACGATAAAGATCCTTTTAAGTTAAAGCAGCCAAGCAAATCTTGTTCGAGACAGAAAGGTGCAAAGCAATAGTTGAGCTGCAGTTTATTTCATTTACACCCTCCTCCCCCACCCCAATTCCAGTAGCAAATCTAATTCGGATCTTTATTAAATTTATTTGATAGATTTAGTAATTCATTACTGTAGTTAGAAGGCATTTTAAACGGAAGTTAGTAAGTCAGAATGTTTTATTATAGGATTAGCATATATCTCATAATATTAAAGCAAAAGGTGGAAAATTCACTAGTATTTTGTGTAATATATATGTATAAAATTTTCTCGAGTTCGGGTATTATTTTCCAGTCCGTATTTCAAGTATGTTTCAAGTCTGTGTGTGGTTAGTTCATAGGAAGAAAAAAAAAATAAAAAAAAATTCTTAACTGGTTAACTAACGTTATGTTATATCTGAATATTCCCCCAGGAACACTTGGTTATCTCTTGTGGAGGTGTATGCACGAAAAATTCGTCAAATAAAAATTTAATAGTGATATTGGCAAGTGTAATTTTAAATATTAATGTTAATAATGTTTAGGTGCAGCGTGAAGGTAATGATTGATTGGGTTGAGCGGACCTATCTTTGCTTGGGAAGGAAAGAATAGTGTAAATCTAAGATATTAGATATACAGCTATTCTGAAAAAAATAATAATGATAATGAATGTAGATAAGGGTAAATGAAAATTAAACCACTGGGTAGTTGACTTTGTTTGGATTGACGGATCACACTGCCGCGTCTAGTCTGGGTAATGACAGAGCGGTACAGTGCGTAATCAGGGGAAGAGAGAAGGTTATAGAAGAAAAGAAAAATAAATCAAAGTGTGAGTAAAGTCAGTGTGTTCCATGTGGTGGTGAACGAAAAGAACCACGTGTTGGTGAACGAAAAGAACCACGTGTTGGTGAACGAAATAACTATGCTTCCTACGGGAACTAGAGTGCAGCAGTGATTGTAACACCGTTTTCTTTTCCCAAACTCAAACAACAGGAGGATATTCAAGTAATGATGCAAGCTTTTGAAAATAATGAACGGATCGCACGTGGCATACGTAATGTAAGCGTGCTGGTGTATCCAAGGACGGTCGTAATTACTGTGAATGCAACGCATTTTTTCATGTGGATGACCTACAGACTAAATAAAGTGCTACATTGACAGCGAAGACTTTGTTGTGCTGTGTGGTCAACAGGTAGTGAAAACGGTATGGTCGATGAACGGTGTGGTGAAAACGGTATGGCCGATGAACGGTGTGGTGAAAACGGTATGGCCGATGAGCGGTGTGGGGTTTAAAAGCACAAAGGACAGTGTCCATGAGGGCGCACGCCGAGATGAATAAAACACAGGTGAAATGATTTTGCTGTTATTGTGTTCCAGGGTCAAAGAGACCTTGGTGAATAACCCATGCTATAGGTGACTGTGGACGAATAATACCTAGATAAACATATACGTACAGAGCTAAGTGTTCTACAGCTAATTTTATTACCAGCATATAAAAAGCACAAATCAGGTGACAATGTTCTCCAAATATTGCGAACTGCCAGTGATATTGGTTTGATGTCTGATAACTTTTTGTGTGAATTGTGTGTGAATCGCAGAACTGAACGTAAATCGAACAATTTCACCTTGTCTTACTTTCCACCAGGAAAAAAAATTAAGTCAAACAATAAAACTCAAGAATCGGTGGACGTGGACAATGACAAAAAAAAAAAAAAAAAAAAAAAAAAAATTTTAATATAAAAGCAAACAAACAAACGGAAAAGCGTTTGGCAGTTAAATGTGTTACTGATACTTGGTCAGCAACAGCTCAAAGTGTACTAAACGACACGTGCATGTAAGCGTCAGATGCCAGCAGTATCACTGAATTGATATTTTTTAGATATGTATTGTGGGTGCAGGACCGTAACAGTTAATTAATTTTTGTGCTTGAAAAGTGTATTGTGTATATGTGTGATTATGAATATTTTATATAATTTCATTGCTATATGTATATATAAGTGCACATGAGGAAAAAGATAGAGGATTACTAGGTAAGGATGGAGTAGTCTATCCGTGCGTGTAGTTTTTCCCCCAGCATTCCTTTTGGCCCCCCATAAAGATTACATCTGGTAAGGGAGGAATGTTGGAAATAAAATTATTTAAAATAAATTTAGTCCAACATGCACGTGCATAGATAGCCCCAGGGGATAGCGGGAGGCAATCTCAAGCCTTGTGACGATACTTAGGCCCCAGGGGATATAGGGGGGTCGGAAAAGTTGAAGGGTCAGTTCCCAAGGAGGGAGCGAAGTGACGTTCCCCGGACGGATTAGATGAATTCCAGACTGGTCAAGTGACCTTGGCATCCGCGGACAAGGTGAAGCTCAGAAGGTGAGAAGGTCTTCACTGGTCAACAGTGTGGAGTGCGTGTAGCGACAAGGGACAGACGTGGATAGCGGATCGTCGAGCGATGTGACGAGAGATAGATGAAGTACTGCCCGCGCTGACAATTGGATAAAGATTTGGATTGAAAACCTGAAAGACATATGGAGATACCAGATAAGTTATTTTTCTTTTCCCTTTTATTGCATGTACTTGCTTAAATTAATTCATAACCCTATTTAGAGCACGTGGCGTGTGTATTGGTCATTATAAAACAATGAAAACCCAGTTAGCTAGGTAAAACATTTAAGTAAAGCATAGGAGAAAAGGAACTAGAAGTAAAATGAATCACTAAGCTTTGCACTTATATATATAGATAGATGTATGGAGAAATGATCGGAGACGTTATAGAGAAAAATCGTAATAATAGTAAATTTTATGTGTAAGGTATTGCTAACGGCTGCACCCACGCACGTGGTACCTTAGTGTTCCTAAATCTCACGTATTAAACCATTTTTATTACTTCCACATAAGACTCCTGTTTGTTTTCCTTATAACCCCACAAGACATAAGTTAAGGTATGTGTAAGTTAAAATATGTGTTTATGTTTCTAATTTCTTTCACGAGCGGCACCTTTATTCCCCCACCATTCCAGTGACGGGATAAAGGTGAATCACAACGCCGTGCTTTATTATATGCCAGTACATATAAGGGGCACGTTTTTTGTCCATATACGATCACTGTAGAACAAAAAGTCCCATAGTTATAAAAAGACACGATAAAGTAAATTTAATCGGTAAATGATCTGTAACTGATGCACCTATAATTTGTTCATAATAATAAATATAACAATAAAATTAACACCTTGTATTTAACATTGATGACAGTAACACGTGTTCCAATGAATAGCATCAACACGTGTTCCATTGTTCATAACTTTAACACGTGTTTTGTATTAGAATGTAACGTTGGTACAGATTAACGTTTGAAGATTTATGGTGAATTGTTTCATAAAGTATATAACTATGGTGAATTGGTATGAGCTAAATATTTGTCTATAACATATGATTATTCCTATGATTATAACGTTTCAAATAATTGAATATAACACAATGATGGGTCACTGCTGGCTGAAATCAGCCGCTCACGGCCCGGTAGTGGTCCGTTGGTGGCAGCGCTATCAGTTGGCGAGCCATTGATGGCCCTGCAGCATCGCCGTGAATTGTGGGCCTTCAAGCAAGTGCCACTGGTGGCCCGTTGCTGGCAACCAATGAAACCCCCAACAGCAGGTGGGAGCATGTGGACTGCGCATTCGCAGAAGCAACACTTGCTGTGTCTCTCATGGTACCAGTTAGTTGAAGACGACGCTATCGCCATCGTGTTATTTTAGTGGATGTTAAGAAAAAAATCCATATGTGGAGAGGCGAATTGATTTCCTAATGAAATTTTACGTCGACGAAGATATCAGATTAAGCCGTGAAATACTAGATTACAGCCATGAAATACACCCACTCCATTCCCATGAATAACAATTCATGGCATGGAGTGGATGAATAATAAGAAAAAATTTGAAACCGCTTGAAACACATATCCTGGAAAACCATTAAAATAGCGTTTGTTGGAAAAAAAAAAGAATTATACGCGTACAAAATTTATTAATTATTTGAAAGAAAAAAAAAAAGCAACGCTATGTGGTGTACTCATGCATCCATGGGTTGAATACACAAGACTGGGAGGAATTCGCTTCTAAAAATAACGAGAAGTAAATTATGTCTTTACTCTTTAAAACAAATGTAGCTTCGGACAACGGAAAGGAAAGACACAACGTTAAAAATGTAACAGAATGTGACATGAACCCGAGTAAATATATATTTATTCAACAATCTCTTTTCAAGACGGCAAGGACAGTACAAAACTTTGGAAAGCGATTCTAAGTATGTACACGCCTTGAAAATGAGTGAAGTTCCCTTAAGGTAAAAAAAAAAAAAACTATCGTTACGTTGAAAAAATTAATTTATCAATTATATGAAACTGACTTTTATGAAAAATACCTCGCAATATTATAAAATGAAAGAGGGAAACATTCGATTACAAATTGCATACCTAACAAATAGCTTCCAGCACATGCCCACGTGTCGTGAATTAGTCCGGTCGGTAGCGAGCGCGGCTGCCACGCAAACGGCCCCGGATCGAATCTAGTCAGATGCAAATGGCGTTTTTCCTGTCTGTCGTGAAAATGTCCCCAGCGAAGTGCGTTAATTCACAAGCTTCGTAAGGGTAGAAAAAAAAAATGTAGCTTTAGGAAACTGCGGTTATCCCTGCATTTTTTTTTTATTATTATGGCTACTACTGAGAAATTGGCGGACAAGATTCGGCAAGCCACCAGTTACGTCATGTGGTTGCTGGCTGCCACTAACGACCCACTAGCGGACCACATTAGGCTAGCCATCATTTCTGGCACGTGCTTGCAGAGCCACTTGCGGCAGCTACTGCCTGTGATGGATCACTGATGGCCCTCTTGTGGCATATGACAACTGATGGGGTGCCAACTGTTGGCCAGCTGTTGGCCTGAACTGCTAGCCCTTCTGTTGGCCGCCCGGACATTTTATTGACGGTTCGGTAGTGACAACATAGTGCTGGGTCATTGCTGGCAGTGCTGGCTGCCAGCAATGGCCCACTGCTGGCCCAGCAAGACTGTTTTTGCTGGGTAGGTTAATGACACCTGAACAATAGCATATGAGATGCTGCTGAAATTAGAGTGGTTTTTCGGTGTATTTGAGTGGTTTTCCAATGTTTTCCTCCGGTACCTTCACAGCAGCATCAGTTTGAACGGCACCAATCTTCCGGGTACGAGGTTTCTGGCCACCAGGCATCCCGTCTGCGAACGAGCCGAGTATTAATTTCTCTGGTAGTACTTGGCACAATCCGTTTTCCGTTTTTGTCAAGGTGTTATAAAACATAAAATTTTCCTTTTCTTCTTCTCATACCATGTACATAAGCAAGCGTAATATATATTAGCGTTTAACTACGTAAAAATGTTTCTCGCAATGCGCTGAACGCATTGAGTTCAAATTACCCTTCATTAAACATTCTGTGATTTGTTTGTGAACGTTTGCGCTCGTGCTTAAATATTTGCACTAGTTTCTAACTCCGACTTGGGGTCCTATCGCAGATTCTTTCTCCATGAAAGCTCTTCACTTCGGTATTGAAAAGAGAAAGGCAAAAGAAAAAAAAAAAAAAAAAAAAAAGAAACATTCAAAGCAGATTAAGCATGACGCCAACGAAAGGGCTAACGAAGCTGCATATCAAATATTTAATTTGTACCTGAAGTTTGTTATGCAAATTTCTTTATAAAGCTATTTTTCCTGCGCCGGTGAGAGAGACAAAAGCACTTAAGATAGCAAGAAGTTCTTGTTGTTAAAGTTGTTTTTACGTTACATGAATTTTTTATTCATTTTTCTTTATTATTCTTTTCTCCCGGTAAGACCTGATGCCTAAAAGCAAAGCAACGTCAGCATCCTTTCCATTGTTTTCACAGCGTTTCCAGTTGCGGAAGATTCGAACCAATTCGCTGTTAACATTATTCTTCACTCTTCAGATACAAAAATTTTTCTTAAGTGCAAGATCTTGTTTACATGCTGCGCGATGTTCCAACGAATTATTTAAATTCCTGATTTTTTTCAGCATGTGGCAATTAAGCAGTAGCTCAAATAAAGCGTGTCAAAAGTATCTTACTTTCTTATTGAACCTCCATGTTCTTAAAATTTTTGTTGAACGAGAAGAAAAACACTCACCGCTTGCTAGATCATCGAACGATGTCTTCAACAAAGCGAAGAGAAACAAAGAAAAACAAAATTAAATAAATTTTAGAAAACATGGCTTTCAGAGAGAAGGCTTTGACACTACATTTATTTTTTCTTTATTTACAG
This sequence comes from Macrothele yani, assembly GCA_039090855.1. Taxonomy (NCBI): domain Eukaryota; kingdom Metazoa; phylum Arthropoda; class Arachnida; order Araneae; family Macrothelidae; genus Macrothele; species Macrothele yani. Next base: position 102,902,578 of record CM076991.1, on the reverse strand, counting down.
ACAGAGAATAACTTTTGAGAAACAGCACCAAAACGCTCTTTTCATCGCCGTTTGTTAAGTGACATTTTTGTAAAGAATCGTGGTCAGCGGCGTAGCCAGAAATTCCTTAAGATTTGGTTCATCGGTGAAAGACTCCCGGGAAAAACTACTACAAGTCAAAATAAGCCCAAAACCTTTGAAAAAAAATAAAAATTAAAAAATCATTATTGAGAATTTCTTTTTTTAATATCATCCTCATTCATCATTGTCAACCATTACCAATCCACTGCTGGACGAAGGTCTCCCCAAGTTTCTTCCTCAACGGTTTGTCTTATGCCAGTCTCCTCCATGTTACTCCCGCATACTTTCCAATTTCACCCACTATTCTTCCATGTGGTCTTCTTCTGGGTCTTTTCCTGTCCCTTGGAATCCAGTATAAAATTTAATATATATATATATATATATATATATATTCTATAAAGAAGATACCTAAGCAAAAAAATACATATATAATTTTGACTCACACCTAATACAACATAGAAAAGGTTATGTATCTACCTGTGTGAGTAAAAGGAGAAAAGATAAAAAAATAAAATAAAACAACTGAATGTAGAAGGTGTCGAGAATACTGAGCCTTGGCTTTATCAAGGACCAGCAAAAACTCTGCATTTTCTCACTTCCACAAAGACCTAGTTGGAAATGGGTTTCTGCAAGGCCATAGATGCAAGTAACATTCCCACCTAAAATAGTTAAAAAATATATATATATAAGTCATGTCCTCCGTAGAGTAGCATGACCTAGCACTAGTTAACAATTTCGCTTGCATCCATTAACCTTCATGGCCCGACCCATGCTCTTCATCTGTTACTATTAAACAGAGAGAAGAAGATTAAAGAGAACTCAAGCTGTGAGAGTGACATAATAAATGGAAATGATTTTCAGCTATAACGAAATTCCAAGTTCGTTTGAGAGAGAATTTAAACCTGAAAAACAATGCAAAAGAAATCCAAATTTTACATTGCAATTAAAAAAAAAGGAAATGTTAATTTATAACGAACAGATTTTTGAAAGAAAACTTGAGTCTAAAACCCCCTACTCTACAACTTATGACAGCACGAAAACGAGAATAAGTTAAAGATAAATATTAACTAAAGAAAACTTTGTGAAAGTTATATACCTTAAACAGTTAGTTGCAATATGTACAAAGTATTTCAGCAGTGCTTTAAGTGCATAATTAATTAGTTATTAAGAACTTAACTACTTTGAAAAAAACAGCGCATAGACAGCGCATAGAAAAGGAACAGGCTTAGCCTTCTTCTGTTCCTAGGTACCTCAAAAGACGCTCAAAGTTACAAAGAAAAGTAAGAGTTAAAACCCGCAAAAATGTTAACAGACAAACCAATACTTAAAAGCTGAAAAGCTAAAAAACGACAGAGAAAAGGTACATAAAGTACAAACATTGAACTTATAAAACCTAGAACCCAAAAACAAGGAAGAGAGCTTACCTCTTGTGTGACAAAAACTTTTCTCCACACAAGAGGAGAACATGGCTGACCCCTTCCGCCACTCCCTAGACGCTGGGGGGCAGTGAGGGTGGGGCTGATGGCCTCCTCATACAGAAAGAAACCAACTCGCGGAGATTTTAACCGGAGAAAAAAATATATAAACTTAAGACTGTGGATCTGTATGATCAGAAAGAGCAGAATTAACTCTCCAGAATACATGAGAAATATTATAAAATACACGAGCAGTTTATTTAATAATCTTTGCATGTATTAAATCACCTTAGTGAGCTTCTATAGATTAATCAGAATCTTATTAATTTTAATGTTGGTTTTACTATTTTTAGTATAGCTATCCTAGTGATGAATAACTAGTTTTCTTTTTTATTTGTTTTTATTTTCTTTTATAAACAGATTTTTAAGCTTTTTTTGTGATTTTGTTTATATTATTTAATTTTTTGTTTTAATAGGACCGTCATATCCATAGCACTAAGGTTCCTTTAGGTAGTTAATAGGCATCCTCTAGCCAACTTCCTTACGGCTTTGATTGGTCAGAATCATATTATTAACTGTGTAGAAAATTAAAGCAGATCTGCCAACCTTACTCTATTATTCAGAATAATTTTTCTTAAAGTTCTTTTGATGAAAGAAGAAGGAATTTCGTTCTCTAGAAAACTTTCTAATAGTATATTAATGTGGTAATTGAAATCCAAATTGTTGCTGCAAATTCTTGAAACTCTTAGGACCTGAGAAATTAGTACATTCTCAATTACTTTGGTTGAAATGTTATTATTCCAGTGTAGATATTTAATTACTTTGAAAGGAAAATTAACTCTTTTATCAAAGAGGCTAATAGATGGGTTACCTCTGTTGAGCTTAATGCTTAAGTCTAGGAACTCAAGTTCCTGATTACTGTGGTTGGTTTTACATAAGTTAAGAGAGCTAGGATAGATATTGTCAAAATCACTCTCTATAACTTCTGAATTATTGATACACAGCAGATCATCAAAATATCTAAAAGTGTAAAGGTAGTTATCTGAGCAGGTGGGGTGATTTTTAAGGAATTTATATTCCTTAAAGAACAGGAATAGATTAGCGATATTTGTGGACATTGATGTTCCCATTGGAATACCGTTCACTTGCTTATAGAGAGTATTATTATATAAGATATGGTTATTTTTTATTCAGCAATTGAGATAAGAGTTCCAAGTTCCTACATCAACAAATTGGTTAAGTTTAAATTCTGCATACAGCTCCTTAAATGTAGTGATTATATCTGATAGAGGCAGATTAGTATAAAGGTTTTCAAAATCATAACTATTAATATCTAGGGGACAAACTTTGAGTATAGTAGAAATTACTTCTGCATTATTATTAATTATCCAAAAATCTCTGTACAATAAGTTAGAACAGTTTCTAATGTGTTTCAAAACCTTCTTTAAGACATCTTCAAAAGCAAGATATATATATATAGGGATGTAAGGTCAGGTGATGCGTAACATCACAGCCTCTCCTTGACAAATGTCAACCCCGCCTTCTCGTGGTGCATCCTGTTCCCACTAAAGGGGCTCTGACGACCGCCAATAGCGGTATAACTATACCATCGGGATCAGAGGAAATGCTATCCCACACTCACCAACCCGCTTGGCCAGCGTGGTGAGTTATGGCCAAACCACTCCAAAATGATTCCACAACTTAAATCTTGGCCCTCAGTCTCCGGCAGCTGGAATGTACCTGGCCAAGGCAGCGGCCAGTGCGACATGAAGGCAGAGGGTACTAAGAATCCCCGGAGGACCGGACTAGGCTGCCATCTGATGCTGACCTTGGCTACTTACAATGGACGCTCCCTATCTTCTGATTCAAGGCTTCTTGAATTGGAAGAGGAACTACAAAGGATCAAGTGGGACATCGTGGGGCTAAGTGAGGTAAGGAGAAAAGGAGAAGATCTCATCGAACTGAAAAGTGGACATCTCTTCTACTATCGTGGGACAGATACTGGCAGAACTAGTGGTGTTGGATTTATAATAAACAAGAAACTGAAGGATAAAGTTGTAGAAGTTGAAAGTTCCTCTGACAGAGCTGCACGACTTGTTATCCAACTCTCGAAAAGATACCAGGCTCAGATTATTCAAACTTATGCACCCACCACAAGTCATACTGAAGAAGAAATTGAAGAATTTTATGAGGAAATTTGTCATCTAAATAATAAAGGTAAGCAGCACTTGAAAATAATTATGGGAGATTTCAATGCAAAAATAGGGCAACGGCAACAGAATGAAACTTCAGTAGGTAAATTCGGTCACGGCAACAGAAACCAGCGTGGAAATACTCTCGTTGAGTTTGCAGAGGCAGAAGGGTTTTTCATCTTGAACTCCTTCTTCAAGAAAAAGCCACACAGGAAATGGACATGGAGACATCCAAATGGGACGACAAGTGAAATTGATTTTATTATGTGTAACAAAAAATTCGTCATAGAAGACTGCAGTGTGCTGAACAAGTTCAACACAGGTAGTGACCATAGATTGGTGAGATGTAAGATACACCTCAACACTAAACTTGAACGTGGCAAGCTCATAAGACAAACAAAATCTATTGACATAACCAACCTTAAAAAACACCATAATACCTTCAAGTTAGAACTGAAGAACAGGTTCTCTGCTTTAGAAGGCCTAACATCGGAAGAAGTGGACATCTCTGAAGTTAACAGAAAAGTAACCAAAGCTCTTATGGAAACAGCAACAAAATTAGCTTTGTCTAAGAACAAGTTGCATGTGAACAAATTATCAGAAAAACCAAAATGTTGATGCAAAAAAGAAGAGAGATGAGGACAACTAAAGAAGATGTGACTTCCAAAGTTTAATATATAGAGCTATGCAAGACAGTAAGAAAAAGTATCACTGAAGACGTAAGAAAATTCAACTGTGAACTAGTGAGGAAAGCAATTGAAAACAACCAAAGCCTAAAGATAGCAAAGGGACATCTCAGCAAGGGAAGAAAACAGATTATGGCACTGAGAAAAGAAGATGGTTCTGTAACAAGAAATAGAGGCGAAATTTTGACAAAAGTGAAAGATTTCTACTCCAAATTATATGAAAGGGATGATACATGCACTCCAGACATCATGAAAGATACCAGTACCAGAGTTCCTCCAGTCCTTCCAGCAGAAGTTGCACATGCAATCAAGAACATGAAGCGAGGAAAAGCTCCAGGAGAAGATGGAATTACTGTAGACATCATACAAGAAGCAAGTGGAGAAATCGAAACAGTACTCGCCCAAATTTTCACTCGATGCCTTAATGAAGGAAAGATTCCTGAGGATTGGAACACCGCTACAATGATCCTGCTACATAAGAAAGGTGACATTGAGGATCTCGGAAACTACAGACCTATCAGCCTCTTATCAGTAGTTTATAAAATCTTCACTAAAGTTCTTTCACACCGCTTGAAGGTAACACTGGACATGGCTCAACCGAGAGAACAAGTTGGATTCAGGAGTGGCTACAGCACAATAGATCATATCCACGTGCTGAGAGAACTAATTGAAAGTGCGAGGGAATATGAGCTTCCATTGTGCATGGTTTTATCGATTATGAAAAAGCCTTTGATTCGGTGAAACCATCAGCAGTTACAATGGCTCTGAAAACCTGCGGTATTGAAGATGCATACATAAATATTATTAATAACATCTATGAAAATGCAAGTGCAAAGATTAGGCTGTTTGAAAATACAACACACGTAAAAATTGGAAAAGGAGTGAGACAAGGTGACACCATATCTCCAAAGCTCTTTAATGCCACATTGGAGGGTGTTTTTCAGTCGCTGAGCTGGGAAAACAAGGGGATAAAGATTAATGGAGATTATCTAACCCACCTTCGTTTTGCTGATGACGTAGTCATTTTTGCAACTACCCCATCAGAGCTGCAGAGTATGATCCAGGAACTTGCTGACAAGAGTAAAGAAGTGGGATTAAAAATGAGCTTTCAGAAGACAAAAGTGATGTTCAATGCTTTTACAAGAAATGAAGATTTATCGATTGATGGAGAAAAGCTGGAGATAACAGACACGTATGTTTATCTTGGACAGCAGATATCAAGTGAGGGTCACATTGATGAAGAAATTAATCGGCGTACAAAACTTGCCTGGAGAGCTTTTGGAAGAAACAGCATAATTTTCAAGAGCAATATGCCATTATGTCTTAAAAGAAAAGTGTTTGATCAATGCATCCTTCCAGTGCTTACGTATGGTGCAGAGACGTGGACCTTAACTAAAAGAGACATACAAAGACTGCAGACAACTCAAAGAAGCATGGAGAGGTGCATACTTGGTGTAACCAGGAGAGATAAGAAGAGGAACTCGTGGATCCGAAAAATGACAAGAGTGGAAGACATAATGATCAAAGTTAGATCCCTGAAATGGCAATGGGCTGGACATACTGCCAGAAGGACAGATCATCGATGGACAGCCGAAATTTTAGATTGGATTCCAAGGGACAGGAAAAGACCCAGAAGAAGACCACATGGGAGATGGGTGGATGAAATTCGAAAGTATGCAGGGGTGACATGGAGGAGACTGGCACAAGACAGACCGTTGTGGAGGAAACTTGGGGAGACCTTCGTCCAGCAGTGGATTGATAATGGTTGACAATGATGATGATGAATATATATATATATATATATATATATATATATATATATATATGTATATATATATATATATATATATATACTGAAGGGCAAAGCCGAAAACAAAAGAAAAACTATTTATTATTTTTTTCATTTTTTATTTATTTTCAATTCACTCTTATTTTTAATTTTTATTTTAGTGTGTTTCGGCTGCTGCCTTTTTGGAGTGTAGCTTATACTCGAGTTTTGGTAATCTCTTGGACTGCTTATTTCCAAAATGTTTTTCCTAGTCGGTCTGCTCAGAATTTGTATGTTTTGGCCCAAGTGGCGTTCTAAGGACGATGAAAGGATTGGAGGTCAGCTCAGATAATTTAAGTCCTCCCGCTCGGTTAGGCTAGCACCCTTACCCATAGTGTATGAACTCGCTGGCAAAGGTAATCTAAAGTTATGAAATGACAAACGTTGTTTGACATGTAAAGCTGCAGATCCTAACCTGTATTCTTCTATTGCGGATAATTGCTCCAACAAGTTTTGCAAAGCCTACAATACCATTTATAAGCTCACCTGTACTATCTGCAGCCTTAGCTATATTGGCCAAAGCAAAAATCCTCTTCATCTTAGGATAAATGGTCACAGGTCTCTAGTTAACAAGTTCTCTAATTCTGGAGTGAACCCCTCCACAAATGCTAACCAGTACTCTACCTTTGAATTAGAGCATTTCCATACTCATGGTTTTGACAAAGTGAAAATAAAGGTACTGCATATTATCCCTGACCTCTATGCTCGGCTAAATTCTCTCTCAGGCGAACTTGGGAATTTGTTAATGCTGAACATTATTTCTAATTATCATGTCACTCTCACAACTCGAATTTTCTATATTCTTCTTCTTTCTGTTTAATAGTAACAGATGAAGAGCATGGGTCGGGCCAGGAAAGTTATGGATGCAAGCTAAATTGTTAACTAAAGCTAAGTCATACAAATCTGCGGAGATCATGACATATATATATATATTTTTTAAAAATTTTTGGTGGGCTTATTTCTTGCATCTATGACTTTGCAGAAACCCATTTCCAACTAGGTCTTTGTGGAAGTGAGAAAATGCAGAGTTTTTGCTGGTCCTTGATAAAGCCAAGGCTCAGTATTCTTGACACTTTCTACATTCAATTGTTTTATTTTTTTTTCTTTTTACTCACACCGGTAAATACATAACTTTTTCTATGTTGTACTTGGTATGAGTCAAAAAATTATTTTTGCGGCGGTCTCTTCTTAATAGAATATATATATATGCATTGCTGGCTACCCAAAATGCAACACCAAGAAGGACGCGAGATAGCAAAGCCAGATTAACTGGACACATAACAACAGATACAAAGATGAAATGATGAGCTTACACGTCCGTGCGACTTGCGGAACACGCAGACATCAATATTTCGTGTGGCCCCCTTGGCTGGCAATAACGGCCGCTACACGCCGCGGCATCCAACGAAAGAGGCTTTGGATGTGGGCTTGGGGTATGTCGGTCCAGGCTGCTTCCACACGTTGCCACAGTTCATCAGGCGTAGCCACGGGTGGTGCTTGCCGGGCCACTCGGTAGCCGATCAGAGACCAGACGTGTTCGATGGGCGACATATCGGGAGAACAGGCGGGCCACGGCAGCAGTGGCACCTGGTGGGCCGTGAAGAATTGTTGCACGATGCCTGCCGCGTGCGGGCGCGCATTGTCCTGTTGAAACGTGGCCGCTGGCAGGTCCTGCATGTAAGGGAGGACTACAGGCTCCAAAACGTCGGAGATGGTGCGGTGGATGTTGAGTGTACCGGCGATGCGTACCAGAGGGGTGCGGGTGTCATATCCAATTGCGCCCCAAACCATAACGTCAGGCGACGGACCGGTATGGTGATGCATAATGCAGGCGTCATACAGTCTCTCGCCGCGGTGCCACCACACGCTAATCCGACCATCCTGGTGTTGCAGGCAGAAGCGGGATTCGTCGGAGAAGACAATGTCTTGCCATTCCGTAGTCCTGGTGCGGCGTTCAACGGCCCACTGCCGCCGCACTCGCCGGTGGTGTAACGTCAATGGTAATCGGAGCAATGGACGCCGTGCGAAAAGTCCCCGCTCCTGCAGACGACGTCGAACAGTATGTGCTGACGCAGGTTGTTGCGCAAAACACAATAATTCCTGCACTAATGTTTGTGGTTTGGCGGTACGAGCCGTCAATGCCCGCCGCACAACATGCCGGTTTTCTCGTTTGGTGGTGTGCCGCGACTACGGCAATCGCCCCCAGCTAAAACGCAAGTGCTGGGAAACTGCTGGCCACCAGCTGGCAGTGATGGGTCACTGCTGGCTGAAATCTGCCACTCACGGTCCGGGAGTGGTCCATTGGTGGCAGCGCTATCAGTTGGCGAGCCATTGATGGCCCTGCAGCATCGCTGTGAATTGTGGGCCTCCAAGCAAGTGCCACTAGTTGCCCGTTGCTGGCAACCAATGCAACCCCCAACAGCAGGTGGAAGCAACGAGACTGCGCATGCGCAGAAGCAACACTTGATATGTCTCTCATGGTACCAGTTAGTTGAAGACGACGCTATCGCCATCGTGTTATTTTAGTTGTTGTTAAGAAAAAAATCCATATGTGGAGAGGCGCAGGGGCGGCGGAAAGTGAAATTCGTTGACCGGACCCGAAATTTCGAATCGTGGTGCGCCCTCTACCTTGCTGAAACAAACAGAAGAAAAACAATGTCTATGCAGTGGCGCACCCACAGGAGTGGCCGAGCCCCCCCCCCGAAACAAAAAGTCACAATACGCGATCTACATATACTTCTTAATCATGTACCGTATAATAATAACATATAATAATTATAAGGTGAATACTTCTGTTAAATAAATTTAGAAAAATCTAACAAGGAAAACAATTTCACTTCTTCTTCCAATCATTTAACTTTCTTGCACTCTAACATTAGTAGTAACTGGATACGAATAAATGCACAAAGGTCAACCTCCTTAATTGTTACAGCGCCTGACTACTTTTCCCGGTAAATTTAGAGGGGGCTCACCCCCACCTTGGGAAAATTCTGTGTGCCAGGGCTCACGGGCTCCTCCCTTGGGAAATTTCTGGGTGCGCTACTGTGCCTAAGGAGCTTTGTTGGGAATTAGGGCCACCCAGCCCACTAACCTATAGAGGAAATTTCTAAGGTATATCACAACAATCGCACATATGTCAAATAAAAAATTAATAAAAATAAAAATCTTGGCTGAAATTATTGACTGGGCCAGGGCCCTGGTGGCTCGGGGGTTCCGCCACCACTGGAGAGGCGAATTAATTTCCTAATGAAATTTTACGTCGACGAAGATATCAGATTAAGCCGTAAAATACTAGATTACAGCCATGAAATACACCCACTCCATTCCCATGAATAACAATTCATGGAATGGAGTGGATGAATAACAAGAAAAAATTTGAAACCGCTTGAAACAAATATCCTGGAAAACTATTAAAATATCCTGGAAAACTATTTGTTGGAAAAAAAAAAGAATTATACGCGAACAAAATTATTTAATTATTTGAAAGAAAAAAAAAAACAACGCTATGTGGTGTACTCATGCATCCATGGGTTGAATACACAAGACTGGAAGGAATTCGCTTCTAAAAATAACGAGAAGTAAAATAAAATATATCTTTTACTCTTTAACACGTCGGTCCGTCCATCCGTCCTGCACCCACCGAATCTATACCCGCCTCACTGTGGGTGGATGTCGTCCCACACGGGCGCCGATGTCTCGGTACGATAAACCGCTGTCGCGATAAACCCACTATTCGTCCTCTGTCGAACTCCGAAATGTGCTGGAATGACTGCCGTATTCTGCGACGAGGCATGAAGCTTTCCACGCCAGGTCCGTCAGCACAACACAGTTCCACTACTTACACCCCGCCTTCCGTGCACCCTTCTTATAGCGATTCTCGGTGGGGTGCCGGGCGCACATGATTTGCATATGCCATGCAATGCTAATCGTTTGCATGTCCTCTCGCGGGCGACGCATGCTGCGAATTTCAGGCCAATCGGATGCTTCCTTCTTGGTGTTGCATTTTGGGTGGCCAGCAGTGTTTATATATATATATATATATCGCTTTAATACTGTACTGAAGCACCCTCAATGGGGGAAGGGGGGTCCGGACCAAAGGATCACCAATTACCCTCAAGGGGGTGGGGGGTCGTTCAAACTCAGGGCCACCCTGTCTACGCCTATGATCGTGGTACATATTGATAAAAGATTATTCTTGAAAGATGAGACCAAAACTAATTTACCACATAGTCATTGCAGTCCGGAAAGTTGGACAAATATGAGGGAGAAGCAGAAGTTCACGCTTGCAGCGGAAAAGTTTAATTATGCAAGAAAGCTATTCACACTCACATCATTGTACAAAGTGCATCCGACCCATCTCTGATGTGGTCTTATCTGAGTCCTTTGCTGTCGTTCCACCAGAGTCACGATTCTACACTCTTAAAAGTTTTGTTATAGGTTGCACCTAAAAGTTATGCTGCACCAGCTGCCCTCCTTTCCGAGAAAAGATACGCCATTGTGTGGTAATAACAAAACCCAACAACCTGGTGCAAAGTTGAACCATGTTATTGGGATTTTTTGTTGCAAACAAAACCGAACAACATGGTGCAACCTGCACCATAATGTGGTGCAACCTTGTACTATAACATGATGCAAAGTTGAACCATGTTGCTGGTTTTCTTTGCACTACACAATGGTGTATCATTTCTCTGAAAGTGGTGCAGCAGGTGTAGCACCAATCTTTGCTGCAACCTACCGCGAAACATTTAACAGTGTACACTGTACAAAGACAATACCGGGCAGGTTTCGAGGACAGAAACTATCTGATGCCAGATTCTACATATACCAATGAAGCGAAGTACTGTCCTCGTAGGAAATGGGCCTTTGGAGAGAAGCAGGTAGTAGTCGGATGGGCCATGGAGAAAAACAGGTCGGATGGGCCACGGAGAGAAACAGGAAGCAGTCGGATGGGCCATGGAGACAAACAGGGAACAGTAGAATGCGCCATGTAGAGAAACAAACAGCAGTCGGATGGGCGATGGAGAGAAACAGGAAGCAGTCGGATGGGCCATGGAGAGAAACATGTAGCAGTCGGATGGGCCATGGAGAGAAACAGGTAGCAGTTGGATGGGCCATGGAGAGAAACAGGTAGCAGTCGGATGGCCCATGGAGAGAAACAGGTAGCAGTCGGATGGGCCATGGAGAGAAACATGTAGCAGTCGGATGGGCCATGGAGAGAAACATGTAGCAGTCAGATGGGCCATGGAGAGAAACAGGAAGCAGACGGATGGGCCATGGAGAGAAACAGGTAGCAGTCGGATGGGCGATGGAGAAAAACACGAAGCAGTCGGATGGGCCATGGAGAGAAACATGTAGCAGTCGGATGGGCCATGGAGAGAAACAGGTAGCAGTCGGATGGACCATGGAGAGAAACAGGTAGCAGTCGGATGGGTGATGGAGAGAAACAGGAAGCAGTCGGATGGGCCATGGAGAGAAACATGTAGCAGTCGGATGGGCCATGGAGAGAAACAGGTAGCAGTCGGATGGGCGATGGAGAGAAACAGGTAGCAGTCGGATGGGCGATGGAGAGAAACACGAAGCAGTCGGATGGGCCATGGAGAGAAACATGTAGCAGTCGGATGGGCCATGTAGAGAAACAAATAGCAGTCGGGTGGGCCATGGAGAGAAACAGGAAAACAGGAAACAGTTGGATGCGCCATGGAGAGAAACAGGAAAACAGGAAACAGTTGGATGCGCCATGGAGAGAAACAGGTAGTAGTCGGATGGGCCATGGAGAGAAACAGGTAGCATTCGGATGGGCCATGGAGAGAAACAGGTAGCAGTCGGATGGCCCATGGAGAGAAACAGGTAGCAGTCGGATGGGCCATGGAGAGAAACAGGTAGCAGTCGGATGGGCCATGGAGAGAAACAGCTAGCAGTCGGATGGGCCATGGAGAGAAACAGGTAGCAGTCGGATGGGCCATGGAGAAAAACAGGCAGCAGTCTGATGGGACTTAAAGACAAACAGGCAGCACCCAACAAAAACAGTCTTGCTGGGCCAGCACTGCCAGCAATGACCCAGCACTATGTTGCCGTTGCCAAACCGTCAATAAAATGTCCGGGCTGCCAAGGGAAAGGCTAAAAGTTCACGCCAACAGTTGGCACCCCAATCAGTTGTCATATGCCACAACATGGCCATTACTTATCCATCACAGGCAGTAGTGGCCCTTCAGCTGCCCTGCAAGCACGTGCCATAAATGATGGTTAGCCTAATTTGGTCCGCTAGTTTCCCGGCAGTGGCATCCAGCAATCACGTGACGTAACTGATGGCGTGCCGAATCTTGTCCGCCAATTTCCCAGTAGTAGCCATAAAATAAAATAAAAAAAATCAAGAATAGCCGCAGTTTCCCAAAGCTACAACAAAATAACACGCTGTCGCCATCGTGTTATTTTAGTGGATGTTAAGAAAAAAAATCCATATGTGGAGAGGCGAATTAATTTTCTAATGAAATTTTACGTCGACGAAGATATCAGATTAAGCCGTGAAATACTAGATTACAGCCATGAAATGCACCCACTCCATTCCCATGAAAAGCAATTCATGGAATGGAGTGGATGAATAACAAGAAAAAATTTGAAACCGCTTGAAACACATACCTGGAAAACCATTAAAACAGCGTTTGTTGGAAAAAAAAAAAGAAATATACGCGTACAAAATTTATTAATTATTTGAAAGAAAAAAAAAGCAACGCTATGTGGTGTACTCATATATGGGTTGAATACACAAGACTAGGAGGAATTAGCTTCTAAAAATAACGAGAACTAAAATAAAATATCTTTTACTCTTTAAAACAAATGTAGCTTCGGACAACAGAAAGGAAAGACACAACGTTAAAAATGTAACAGAATGTGACATGAACTCGGGTAAATATATATTTATTCAACAATCTCTTTTCAAGACGACAAGGACAGTACAAAACTTTGGAAAGCGACTCTTAAGTATGTACACTCCTTGAAAATGAGTGAAGTTCCCTTAAGGTTAAAAAAAAAACTATCGTTACGTTGAAAAAATTAATTTATCAATTATATGAAACTGACTTTTATGAAAAATACCTCGCAATATTGTAAAATGAAAGAGGGAAACATTCGATTACAAATTGCATACCAAACAAACAGCTTTAAGCATGTGTTCGCGCGTGACAAATTAGTCCGGTCGGTAGAGAGCTCAGCTACCACGTCAACAGCCCTGATTCAGATGCAAACGGGCGTTTTCCCGGTCTGTTGAGAAAATTTCCCCAGGGCAGTGCGTTAATTCACAAGCTTCGTAAGGGTAGAAAAAAAAAAAAATGTAGCGTTGGGAAACTGCGGTTATCCATGCTTTTTTTATTATTATTATTATTATGGCTACTACTGGGAAATTGGCGGACAAGATTCGGCAAGCCACCAGTTACGTCACGTGGTTGCCAGCTTCCACTAACGGCACACTAGCAAAGCACATTAGGCTAGCCATCATTTCTGGCACGTGCTTGTAGGGCCACTGAAGGGCCACTTGTGGCAGCTACTGCCTGTGATGGATAACTGGTGGCCCTGTTGTGGCATATGACAACTGATGGGGTGCCAACTGTTGGCCAGCTGTTGGCCTGAACTGCTGGCCCTTCTGTTGGCCGCCCGGACATTTTATTGACAGTTCGGCAGCGGCAACATAGTGCTGGGCCAGCATGACTGTTTTTGCTGGGTCCCGTTGCTTCCACCTGGTGTTGGGGTTTCACCGGTTGCCAGCTATGGGCCACTAGTGGCACATGCGTGATGGTTCGCAATTCACGGCGATGCTGCAGGGCCATCAATAGCTCTCCAGCTGATGGCGCTACCACCAACGGACCGCTACCGGGACGTGAGTGGCAGATTTCAGCCAGCAGTGACCCATCACTGCCAGCTATAGACCAGCAGTTTCCCAACACTTGTGTTTTTGCTGAGCAGTCGGATGGGACATGGAGAGAAACAGAAAGCAATGGGATGAGCCATGGAGAGAAACATGTAGCAGTCGGATAGGCCATGAAGAGAAACAGGCAGCAGTCGGATGGGCCATGGAGAAAAACAGATCGGATGGGCCATGGAGAGAAACAGTTAGCAGTCGGATGAGCCAAGCTCCGGATTGTATGGTGGATGGAGGTACGAGGGTGGCAGAAAACTCCCACACTTACTCCTGCTGCTGAGCAAAGTGCAAAGGGCGCAAAACTCCCACACTTACTCCTGCTGCTGAGCAAAGTGCAAAGGGCGCAAAACTCCCACACCGGAAAACTCCTACATCTTCTTATATATGGGGGTGTACACAAATCGCGTTTCGTTCCGAGATCTTGTCAAAGTGTTTGAGATTTCCTAGTTGACCAAAACGATACGTACTAGTTTTCCTATAGGGCATATGTCAGATCATAGCGACACAAGGTTTATGTAGAAGCTTTCCGATCCGCTAAACCTTGAGTTATGATTTTAATATTTTGTAAACTCCTACACCTTCTCATATAAGGGGATACACACAAATTGCGTTTCGTTCCAAGATCTTGTGTGGGAGTATTCCTAGCTGACCAAAACAAAATGTACGAGTTTTCCCCGGGATATCAATTTGTATGCAATAACAAAATGACACAAATGTAGAAGCTTTCTGATTCACTAAATCTTTAGTTATGATTTTAATATTTCGCATGTGATAACAAACAATACAGGCTAATCAACAGAGACTCAACGAATCGATCTTCAGGTGCTGATCTTTTTAGAAGATTTTAAATTACAACTTTGATATTTCGTATTTGTAAGCATTTTATAAAACCTATTAAAAAGCACTTAACGGATTATTTCTCACATATTTACAAGGAACCTAGGCCACGGGCATTTTAGAAGATTTTAAGTCGCAACCTAGATATTTCCTGTGTGGGAGTTTTCGTGGATCCGAGATAGGATCTCAACCCCTTCCAGTTTCGGTATAGTTTTAGGCTGACAACTCAGAAGGTGTGACTTGGGGAGATAAGGCCACTCGGAAGGTGTGACTAGTGGCAATACCTGCAGCTCAGAACTGGGGGGACTGTTTGGGGACTAAGCATCATACGGGAAGGTGGGCACAAATTTTGAAGTGATTTGCACACATTTTGCCAAAAAAAAAAAAAAAAAAAAAAAAAATCGTTCGTGCACGCTGCTGATGTTATCCTAGTATAAAAATTTTCGAGGTGCATAGTATTCATTCAGTTTATGTAGTACCGGGAACGTTGGAAACCAATCTCTATGGGCTTTAAGAAGTTGCTGCTTCTTCGCACTTTGATCTTACGCTGTTTTTTTTAACCTTTTTCTTTTTAAAATTTGCGGTTATAAGGCAGTTAAGGAATTTTAGTTTGTAATCTGACAAGGAATATCTCTATCTCATATTTTTAAACACTTACGGAGATTTAATTCTAGAATTTAGGCAAAGATATTAAATCTCATCTCGCAACTTTTATTTCGCTTTAGTGCTCCTTTTCCTTTGTTTCCACGAAGCGTGAGAGAAATTTCGCCATGTCACTCCTCTATGAAACAGCGGAGACACGGTTTATTTAGAGATGCCAGTTTGTCTCATTTTGGAGTATACACCTTTGTATGTGTAACGTACCAGGAGATGTGACGTACCTGCCAGAAGGACGCACACGACATAAAGGCAGATAGGAATCAGAATAAGATATCCGCGTAGCTCAATTGGTAGAGCAACTTATTCCGGAATGAGGAGATCCGGGTTCGAGCCCCGGCGCGGTTAGAAATGACGGAGAAATTTACTTCGTTATAATGGCGCCCGAACTATCCGGATGACCCGACCGTTCAAAATCTCGCAATGGTGTGATGTTATTTCCACACCGCGAGATAGAAAAAATAAGAGAATCCTTTCTCCAGCATTTCGACAAAAAAAAAAAAGGGGGGGGGGCGATGATGTAACGTACCATGAGATGTGACGTACCTGCCAGAAGGACGCACACGACATAAAGGCAGATAGGAATCAGAATAAAATGTCCGCGTAGCTCAATTGGTAGAGCAACTTATTCCGGAATGAGGGGATCCGGGTTCGAGCCCCGGCGCGGATAGAAATGACGGAGAAATTTACTTCGTTATATATGTTGCAAACGGATTAATATTGTCATGCTCGTTTGATCCTTTGCCTTCTTTAGTTTCAAAGCAGCCGACTGAAAGCGCAAGAACTCTTAAATCTTTACCTTGATGCTTTGTATTAGCCGATGCCGGCGTGGTGTTTTTCCCATAAGGTTTTGTGGCGGCAAAGGGGTGAGATTGCGTGGGAACAAAGGAGGGGCTAAGAGAGTGACTTCTAGGATTTGAAAGCGAACGGTCGCAACAGGACGAGGGCAGGAAACGCCTGGGGTGTTGGGGAAGCAGGTCTTAAGCTTACCAGGAGAATGGAGGACCTCTCGGCAGCACGAAGGAAGGACCACAGGAGGATTTAGCGAAAGAAATTTGAGTTTCAGGGGAACAACGAGGAAGAATTACAGAGCTGATGAACAACCTCTCTGCGCTTCAGCAAAGAAAAGAATAAAATGCGTCATTAGGGTTTTAAAAGAATTGCGAAGAATTATTAGTTATAGCCTTTTTTATTGTCTTCAACGACGCAGACTTTGCATATCAACACAAATCACCTAACAAAACTATAATTACAAAAGGGTGTTTTTATACCACTGTCTTAAAAATTTGCTTAGGGAATGATTTCTATTTAACAGAATAGTACATAACTTCAACAAACAATTCGTTTTAACATACCAAAATTTATGAATCCGAAAAATCCTCATCCGTTTACGCAAGTTCCCTAAAATATTAGGTGGTTATACTCGCCCTATGTTCGAAGCACTTAAATATTTTGGGGAGTAATAAAGGGTGGGCTCAAGGAAACGTTGAGAAGACTAATGCCCACCCTAGCCGTCCACTTCCCCTACAGTCGCGCCTACATCATATTGAAAACTCAGCAAAGTTCGTTCTCTATAATCCAAATAACGAAACGTGGAACATTTTTTGACAAATAATACGCTGAAGAGCAATTGAATTAGAGACAGCTGGCATTATGCAAATGTGGCGCTGTGGGTGGCCCTGTAAACAGAAACGACATGACGTATTCAGCGATCCAACAATATAAGGAGTGATGCGACAGAAATCAGTAAGAGTCGGACGCAGTATGGGTAAGACGAAGGATCTAAGCGCATTTGATCGTGGGCAAATTGTCGGGGCCTGACGAATGGGTCACTCCATCTCGGAAGTCGTGCAGGCACTGGGATTTTCACGAGCCACTGTGTCACGGGAGCACCGTGAGTACATCGAATCCGGTAAAACTATCCCTGCACAGGCCAACTGCCGTGGACAACAGCCTGTGGATGAGCGGTGTCATCGTCGGCTAGCTCGCATTGTAACAGCGGATAGACGGGCCACAGTGCAAGAAATCACTCGGCAATTTAACGCTGGTGCACAAAAACGTGTAAGCAGCCACACCATCTCCTCACTATGGGGTACAGAAGCCATCGTCCCAAGAGGGTATCGCTGCTGACCGCACATCACAGGGTACAAAGATTAGCATGCGCGCGGGAACATCGCCACTGGACCCTAGACATGTGGGAAAGTGTTACCTGGACTGATGAGTCGAGATTCACGTTGGTACATGCGGATGGCAGGATACGAGTACCGCGTAAACCACATGAAGCGATGGATCCTTCTTGCCAGCAGGGTACTCTTCAAGCTGGTGGGAGTGGCATTCTCGTCTGGGGACTGTTTACATGGACTGAAAGTGTACCCCTGGTACGTGTGACATCGTCCCTCACAGGTCAACGTTACAGGGATATCCTGGACGACCATTTGCTCCCGTTTGTGCTTCTTCAACATCCCACTGGGGACTTGATCCTGCAACAAGACAATGCACCGTGCCATCGCTCCCGATTGTATCCGAATGGTTGGATGAACACTCCGCCGACGTGACCTTGCTTACTTGGCCAGCTAGGTCAAATGACCTCAATCCCATCGAGCACATCTGGGATGCCATCGAGAGAGATGTTCGAGACTCTGACCCCTTCCATCAAATCTTCGTGAACTGTGGGAGCTTGTTCAGGGGTCGTGTATCCGTATGGCTTCCCAACGCTTACGGTGTCTTGTCGAGTTCGTGCCGAGACGAATCGCAGCCGTCATCAGGGCGAAAGGTGGTGCTACACATTACTAGACAGGTATCTCTAATTCAATTGCTCTTCAGTGTATAAAAGTATTGACATACCCTGTAAAAATATTTCTGAAATTCACGAGTTACTTTCCGTGATTACTTTCGTGAATTAAAAAACATATTTTTAATACAACTTTTTCCGTGAAATGTCGGGCGAAAATCCTGAATTTGACGGATTTTTCGCACGCCAGAAAAATTCTGAATTTGTAGAAACCTTTCCGCAATTCCTTTCTTATATTCACGGTAAATTACCGATTTCAAGAGGTGTTAACAGAAAATTCTGAATTTTCAGAAATATTTCCGCAATTCCTTTCTTATATTAACGGAAAAACTCCGTTCTTACCTTTTTCCCTACCAACAGTTGCCATTCCACGAAAACTGTGAGTAATTATTTTTTAGTTGGCAACAGTGCGAAGGGGAAAAATAACCACGCTGACGACTAACTGAATTAAGGAAGTATCTATGGCAACAGTTATTAGCCGTGGCAGACGATTCTGGTTTTGTTATTGCCCAGTTGTTTAAGGTGCGTCTGGATTTCGACATACAGTTATGGAGGTGAGTGATTCAGAGTTAAGAAGTGAAATGGATTGTGCGATAAAATTTTGCTATCGTTTGAATAAAATGGCTCCAGAAACAGTGGATTTAATGATAAAAGCTTACAAGGATAAATATTTGGGTGAGTCAAAGATATGTTGATGGCACGATGATTTCAAAAAAGGGCGCTTATCAGCAGAACTCGCTCCCAGGCCTGTCCTGTTAAATCTGAAAGTGTTGCTATGGAGCGTATTGTTAACACTGTTTGGGTAATCTTGCAAGAAGATCGACGAATGACGTGTGAAGACATAGCGGCGTCAACTAATATTTCAAAAACGTCATCATTCCGCATTCTACGCGACATATAACAGCTGCATCGTGTGTGTGTTCCAGATGGGCACTTCATCACCTGACAAGAGAACAATTGTTAGCCAGAGTTCAGGTCTGACATGAGTGGAAATAAATAATTGCAAAGGATCGAAACTTTCAAAACACAGTAATAACTGCCGATGAAACATGGGTCCACTATTTCGACTCCTCCGAAAAAAGTCTGCCAAACTAAATCAGCTCGGAAGATGATGATGATAACTTTCTTTGATCATAAAGGTGTAGTCTACTAGCATGCCTTTCCTCCACAAATTACTGTCAATGATGGGTATTACATTTCAGTCCTGAAGTGTCTGCGACGACACATATCCATTAAGCGATCGGAACTGGTGGGCAAGTGGACCCTACACCATGATAACGCCCGCCCACATGTGGCTGCTTGTGTTTAACAGTTTCTTACGAAATGCAGTATTGAAATCGTGCCACAGCCTGCCTACAGTCCTGACCTCGCCCCCGTACGATGGTTGTTTCCAACAAAGAAGGTGAAGTTCCGTGGTGCAACATTCAACTAAGTTGCTGACGTTATTCAAGCTGTACAGGGGTCGCCAAAGCAGCTTCCACAAAATGCCTTCGCCTCATGAGTTTTGTAAAGTGGACTGAAAGATGAGACCGTTGCATATCATCCGGAAGATTAAAGACTTTAAGAAAGAATAACATATATATTGCTGTACCTATATTATTTCATTTTGTGTGATTTTACTCTCAGTTTTTATGGATCGGCCGTTGTATATGGTAAGCCGTTGTAATTGTTAATTTTCCATAGTCTGTCGAAGTATTTGAATTTGAAGTTCTGTAGCAAGATCGGAATTTGCCAGGTACCAATCTCCCGGGTACGAATTTGCCATTTCCCATTCTTTTCAATTTCGCTTGCCCAAAAAGGGAAAAAAGAAATCTCACTCTACCCCCCCCCCCTTTCTGAATTAGAATCACTCTTACTATAATTCTATTGTTTCACCGAACACCATAGCTTTAAAAAATCTACCCATTTACCGCAATTGTTTCCCATGCAGAGATTTTACATTAAGTTTTAGGATTTCATATAAAATCTCAATATTGCAACCTTTTTCCATCTTGTGCTTCCCTTCCTTTGTTTCCAGAAAGCGTGAGAGAAATTTTGCAGTCAGTTCCCCATTAAGACACCGGGTACACGGTTCTTTATAGTGTCGACAATTTGTTTGAGCTTAGTATTTGCACATTGTAATGTTGAATTCAGATTAGCTATATCGCGCCTCTTTTAATGCTTTACAGGTTTCTATTTCAATGCAGCCGACCAATAGACCCAAGCCGCTCACATTTGAGTTTGAGGCTTGAGATTAACCGTATATCCGGTGTCTAAATGGGGAACTGACTCTGCAAAATTTCTCTCACGCTTTGTGCAAACAAAGAAAGGGGAGCAAGAGATGGAAAAAGGTAGCAATATTGAGATTTTATATGAAATCCTAAAATTCAGTATAAAATCTCTGTAACACGATTTGTGTGGATGTAGGTAAAAATACCCCCGGGAAAAAATACCCCCGGGAAAAAATACCCCCGGGAAAAAATACCCCCGGGAAAAATACCCCCGGAGAAAATACCCCTGAAAACTGAAAAGCGGAAAAAATGCCCCAGGAAGAAATACCCCCAGAACTAACGGTTCACTGTAAACTGCCACACAGGAACACTGATGTGTGGCAGTGTTCCGGTGTGGCAATTTACCGGCAACCCTGCCACACATCTTTCAGCAACTTGGCTACAAAAGTTCAAAGGGGTAGGGGGATCTATAAAGATTGCCGTTTCCGAGCCTATATCGAGAACTGAATTGGGAACTCCAGAACGAATTTCGCGAATACGTTCCATGTAAGCGAAGCGAGAATTGTACTTTAATTTGAAGAAATAAATTGCCGAGGATCCGAGGTACACTTGGCTGGGTGGGGGGAGGGGGGTGCTCTACCCTGAACTTCCGTAATATTATACTCTGGGTCGCTGGAGTCTGCCAGTGTATCCAGGAAGTTCCCCTTGAAGTGTCCGCGAGGTCCATGAGCTTGAGGTGGGGAGGCTTTCCCCCAAAATGTTGAAATGAACGTAGAGCTGTTGAAATGAACGTTGGGGAAGGAATCCCCTCCTCCAAAGATCACGGACCTCGCGGGCGCTTCATGGGGAACAGCCTGGATACACTGACAGACTCCAGCGGCCCAGAATATAATATTACGGAAGTTGGGGGTTGAGTCCCTAAAGTTTACCTCGGATTCTCGGCAATTTATTTCTTCAAATTAAGGTACAATTCTCGCTAGGCTTACATGGAACGTTTTCGCGAAATTCGTTTGAAGTTCCCAATTCAGTTCTCAATTTTGGCTCAGAAACAGCAATCTTTATAGACCCCCCCCACCCCCTCGAACTTTTGTAGCAAGTTGCTGAAGATGTGTGCCAGGGTTGCCGGGAAATTGCCACACGGAACACTGCCACACATCAGTGTTCCTGTGTGGCAGTTTACAGTGAACCGTTTGTTCTGGGGGTATTTCTTCCGGTGGTATTTTTTCCGGGGGCATTTCTTCCGGTGGTATTTTTTCCGGGGGCATTTTTTCCGCTTTTCAGTTTTCAGGGATATTTTCTCCGGTGATATTTTTTCCCGGGGCCCCCGTAGTGTCGTAGCAACAGAAGGGTACCATGCAATCTCCCGGGTACTAATTTGCAGTTTCCAACAAATAATAGTATTGTATATCGCACGAATTTTGGTTACTGTAGCACACGATATTTCTTCTCCTCTTCCTCATTTTGTGCACCAGCTATTATATTATATATTGTGTTACCGTAAGAAACCGGGTACTTAATTTATTGTACAGGTGATTACACGATGTCTGTGTATCAGTCTGTGGTAAGACAAACGCTATATAGCTATCAAGAGTAAATTTTATATTCAGAAGTTTTGTGAAATTTCTCAGTTGGAAAAAGATCACAAACTTCAAGTCAAAAATCACGATGAAAACAATACGTAGTTTGTAATAAGACCTCCTACAGAAAAAATAAAATTATTGCAAACGTATTAAAGAATAAAAAATGTTCCAGTAGAAAATATACGGTCGAGTCACATTATTGTGACCACCAGCTAATATCCAGAGTAACCGCCGTGTGCAGCGCGGACAGCATCTTGACGAGCTGGGAGTAACTCAATAAGGTGCTGGAAGGTGTTCACAGGTATGTGGAGCCATGCTAACTGCAGTGCATCTGACAGCTGCTGGAGGGTGCGTGGTTTAGAACCCATAGAGCGAACAACACGATCGATGTGGTCCCACAGATAGGGGTATTAGGAGGCCAGGGAAGTACTTTGTGGTCTTCATCGTGTTCTTCCAATGACTCTCGGATATTTCTAGCTTTGTGACACGTCGCCTTGTCGTTCTGAAAGATCCCATCCGCCCCAAGGAAGACAATCAGCGAGTATAGGTGTATGTGATCTGCAAGGATGGATCCATAGCAAATTCTGTCCAAGCCTTCCACAGGCGCGATTGGACTCAGATAATGCCACGAAAACATTCCCCTGACCATAACGCTGCCCCACCAGCTTGTGTTCTTGCAGCAATGGTAGAAGAGTGTTTCTTCTCCGATGTTTCTCGCCTTATACGCCAGCGTCCATCCGTTCCATAAAGCAGAAAACATGACTCATCGGAGAAGGCAATCCTTTGCCAATCAATGGATGTCCAATTCCGATACTGCCGTGCAAATGTAAGCCTTTTCTGCCGATACACCTTCGTTAGCATAGGTGCAGTGACCATCCGTCTGCATCGCCCCCCCCCCATATGCATCAGGGTTCGCTGAACTGTCGTTTTAGACAGACTTCAGGTAGTCCCCTGGTTTATTCGGCCAGTGAGTTGCTCCACTGTAGCGTGTCAATCGGCACTCACGCACCTTCGCAGCCGACGTTCACCTCTCTCATCAATGCCACGTGGTGCTCCGCAGTTTCCACGTCGCTTATTCGCCATGGTGCCATTACTCCAATCACGATACACTTTAACCACAGCAGCATGCGAACAGTTCACAAACTGCGCTGTTTCAGAAATACTGCCACCCTTGGCCCGAAAGCCGATAATCATCCCTTTTTGCAAATCTGATAAATCGCTTCTTTTATCCATGACAGCAACGAGTGATATGTTTTCAAATGATCATATGTAGAGGATTTTAGGAAGGGAGTGTCTGACCCCAGGTCTTAAACAACATTTAGAAATAGGAAGCTAGGAGATTTGGGCTAGAGTGACCGATATGGAAAGTGACACGGAAGCGAAGTAGAAAGGGGGAGGAAGACGACCTTATTTATTACCGGGGGCCAGTACCCGGCATATGTTTTCAAAATGCCTACAGCACACCTTATATAGTATACCCTCCAAGCCAGCTCACGACACGTGCCTTCTTTCATTGGCTACGCGCTGTTGACGTCAAAAGGAGGTGGTCACAATAATGTGACTCGACTGTGTAAAATGACTGAATCACGCACATTAATGGAAAAAAAGTGCATAGCCCAATTAGTTTTGTCCTGAACGTGAGGCGGCTTCCTGTGACTTTCTGGCTCAGTGATTAAGACGCGCGGCTTCTACCCCAACGTCAGGCTTCCTGTGACTTTCTGGCTCAGTGATTAAGACGCGCGGCTTCTACCCCAACGACTTGGGCTCGATCACCGACGCAAGAGGATTCTTTCGCGTAAAGGCTGAAGTATTCGGTCTGTTGGATTTTGCGAAATGTCTGTCTAAATACGAAAAAGTTTGAAACGGACTTTCCTGAAATAAACGGAATTACTGACTACGGAAAAAATCTGTAAAAATACGGAAGTTAAAAAAAAAACCGGGTACTTTTAAAAACGGAAATTCCGTTGAAAGACGGACACTTACCGGTAACTTTGCTGCATGCTATTTTTAGAAATTTTCCGTGAATTCACAGCATTTATTTTTTACACTTGTAACGTACCAGGAGATGTGACGTACCTGCCAGAAGGACGCACACGACATAAAGGCAGATAGGAATCAGAATCAATGTCCGCGTAGCTCAATTGGTAGAGCAACTTATTCCGGAATGAGTGGACCCGGGTTCGAATCCTGGCGCGGATAAAAATGACGGAGAAATTCACTTCGTCATACACTGTACATAGATTTGTAGAAAATAACGTAACAGAATTTACGGTGGAGTATTGGAAGTGCCTCCATTACTTTACCTTCAAGTACATGCAGTATATAAGTTAAAATATTCGTTATACAAATTACTGTGGGCAATGAATTTGTTGTTTGGCAGTGGTAATCTGCAACTCTGTTTCACTTTTTGGTTTGCAAAACATCTGCGCGTGTACCACATTGGCGTGTAATTAAAAGTCAACGCCGTAAGCCGCAGCGCAAATATCAACCACCAGTAGCGGAGGGCGATGAAGAATGTTTAATAATCTACCTGCGTGGCAAGTTGATTTAGTATCGTATTATCAGGGGAAATGAGTGCCATACGTCTTGAGATCACTATCATTCCAAATAATTGCTCCCGCCCGATTTTTTGACAATCACAAGTAACTCCTTCGCCAGCGTTATAATGTACAAAGCTGAGAATTACATTGTAGCACAATTTCCAGCCAGTACTTTGTATTCGAACACATTATCACAGTTTCTTTTTGTTTCAAAGGCAAAGTTGAATTTTCTCCACGTTCGCTTGAGTATTAAGAAGTGATTTGAAATTATCTTTAGCAGAACAAAAATGAACAACGTGTTTTCATTCCATCCTACCTCATACTTCATTTCAAGACTGCTCCTTATTTTTCACGTGTTTGTGTCACCTAATAAAAACAACACCGCAAGAAAAAAAAAGTTTTCATCTGCTGTTCTTAGGACTTCATATGATAAGTTCAGAAGAGTGCGAGCAGACTTTCTTAAATACGAAAAAAAAGAAAAAAAAAAAAAAAAAAGAAAGAAAGATGGTGTTAATGGATGAATATACCATGAATTGGAAATTGCAAGGGTGAGAGTTTACTTTCTGAAACAAAAAGTAATGTTAAGGCATGAATTAGAAAAGGTAAGAAGCTAGCTTTCTAAAACAAAAATATTGTTAAGAAATGAACGAAATGTGAGTGAGAAGGTACAAGAGTGAGAGCTGACCTTCTGAAACAAAAATGGTATTCCGAAATGAATGTAGCGTGAATTAGAAAGTGCAAGAGTGAAAGTTTACTTTCTGAAACAAAAAGTAGTGTAAACACATGAATGCAGCGTGAATTAGAAAAAAAGTGACAGCTGGCTTTCTGAAACGAAAATAGTTAAGAAATAAAAGACATGTGAATTGAAATGTGCAGGAGGGAGAGCTGACTTTCTGAAACAAAAAAATAGCATTAAGAAATTAATGTAGCGTGAATCAGAAACTGCAAGAGTGAGAGTTGACTTTCTGAAACAAAAAAAAAAAAAATAGTGTAAACGCATGAATGCAGCGTGAATTAGAAAAAGAGTGACAGCTGGCTTTCTGAAACAAAAATAGTTAAGTAATTAAAAAAATGTAAACTAAAATGTGCAGGAGTAAGAGCTAACTTTCTAAAACAAAAAATAGTACTAAGAAATGCATGTGGCGTGAATTAGAAAGTGCAAGAGTGATATTTGACCTTCTGAAACAAAAAAGAATAGTGTAAGGGCATAAATGTAGTGTGAATTAGAAACAGGAAGACTGAGAGCTATCTTTTTGAAACAAAAATAGTGTTAAGAAATGAACGACTCTCGAATTAGAATATGCAAGAGTGAGAGCTGACTTTCTGAAACAAAATAGTGTTAAGAAATGAACGAAACGTGAACTAGAAGGTTGAAGAATGACATCTGACTTTCTGAAACAAAACATAGTATTAAGAGATGAATGTAGCATGAATTAGAAGAAGCAAGAGCGGGGACTGACCTTCTGAAAGAAAACTAGTGTTGAGACGTGAGTGCAGGGTGTATTAAGAAATAAATGCAAGCATGAGAGCTGACTTTCTGAACAAAAATAGTATTGAGAAATGAATGCAGCATGAACTAAAAAATGCAAGAGTGAGAGCTAACTTTCTGAAAGAAAAATAGTGTTGAGACATGAATTAAGAAATGTGCAAGAATGGGAGCTGATTTTTGAAACAAAAATAATGTTAAGACATGAACACAGCGTGAATTTGAAAATACAAGAATGAGAGCTGACTCTCTGAAACAAAACATAGTATTAAGAGATGAACGTAGCATGAATTAGAAGGATCAAGAGCGGGGACTGACCTTCTGAAAGAAAACTAGTGTTGAGACGTGAGTGCAGGGTGTATTAAGAAATAAATGCAAGCATGAGAGCTGACTTTCTGAACAAAAATAGTATTGAGAAATGAATGCAGCATGAACTAAAAAATGCAAGAGTGAGAGCTGACTTTCTGAAAGAAAAATAGTGTTGAGACATGAATTAAGAAATGTGCAAGAATGGGAGCTGATTTTTGAAACAAAAATAATGTTAAGACATGAACACAGCGTGAATTTGAAAATACAAGATTGAGAGCTGACTCTCTGAAACAAAACATAGTATTAAGCGATGAACGTAGCATGAATTAGGAGGATCAAGAGCGGGGACTGACCTTCTGAAAGAAAACTAGTGTTGAGACGTGAGTGCAGGGTGTATTAAGAAATAAATGCAAGCATGAGAGCTGACTTTCTGAACAAAAATAGTATTGAGAAATGAATGCAGCATGAACTAAAAAATGCAAGAGTGAGAGCTGACTTTCTGAAAGAAAAATAGTGTTGAGACATGAATTAAGAAATGTGCAAGAATGGGAGCTGATTTTTGAAACAAAAATAATGTTAAGACATGAACACAGCGTGAATTTGAAAATACAAGATTGAGAGCTGACTCTCTGAAACAAAACATAGTATTAAGAGATGAACGTAGCATGAATTAGAAGGAGCAAGAGCGGGGACTGACCTTCTGAAAGAAAACTAGTGTTGAGACGTGAGTGCAGGGTGTATTAAGAAATAAATGCAAGCATGAGAGCTGACTTTCTGAACAAAAATAGTATTGAGAAATGAATGCAGCATGAACTAAAAAATGCAAGAGTGAGAGCTGACTTTCTGAAAGAAAAATAGTGTTGAGACATGAGTGCAGCATGAATTAAGAAATGTGCAAGAATGGGAGCTGACTTTTGAAACAAAAATAATGCTAAGACATGAACACAGCGTGAATTTGAAAATACAAGAATGAGAGCTGACTCTCTGAAACAAAAATAGGGATAAGACATGAATGCAGTGTGAAATTAGAAAGTACAACAGTGAGAACAGATTTTCTGAAACAAAACAAAACAAAACTGTTAAATCATGAATGCAGCGTCAAGTGAAAAATGCAAGGGTGGGTAAAATTGGATAAAATGGTGCTTCCCTTTTCTTAATTCAATTGCAAACATATTAAAAAAATGTATTTGTTGTAATTTATTTATCACACAATTAACAATTCGCGTGACCATATGAAGGAATTCTTGTGCGAGAGAAAGAGAGAGAGAGAGCTTTCAACTCCTTCCTGTTCGCTCATCCATGTAACACATGCGTTAGGAGTAGTCTCGTTTGCTACTTTTTGAAGCTGTTTCAAAGGAGTTAAGGACAAACTGAATGTGGCCAGATGTCCATGTGGCCACATTCAGTTTTAGAGCCATGAAATTGCTCTGCGTAAAAAGTAATGACTTTCCCATATTTCTTTCCCTTTACTTGAGTAATTGGTGGGCACAAAATGTTTTTGCTTTATACCTCATTACCATTCAGAAATTAAGAACTATTTACGGTTTTCTGGCTGAAAGACAGAGCGAACAACTGGCCACACGGACAACTGGTCACACAGACAACTGGCCACAAAAGTTTAAGGAGCCATACAAAAATTGCCGTTTCTTCGTACTGTAATGAGAGTTGAACTGGGAACTCCAAATAAATTTCGAGAAAAAGTTCTATGTAAGCCAATCGAGAATAATACTTTCGTTCGGGGAGATAAAAGCACATTCGTAAATACAAAATAAATTTGTACATTTTTAAACCTAGAGTGTTCGATGAAACAAAGAAATTACAGCGTAACTCATACTATATGTTCATACTATATAGGATGATAATGTGGGATTTCTAAGTAACACTGGGCTTTTACTTAGGTTCTAAATATGTATTTACATAATACACCCAGTTATTAATATTTATCTTTCACTTAGGCACTAAATATTAATTACTATGACTTATGCCGTAACATGTTTTATTCTAACGATGCCATATTCGTAACGTTTATGTATCAATTCAAGTTAATGACATAGCGCTTTTACTCAGGCACAAAATATTAATTCATAGGCCCTAGGCCTTTTTAGCAGTTTTTGATTTATATGTCATATTCATAACGTTTACGAAGTCAGGGTAATAGTATTGCGCTCTTACTTCGGCACTAAATATTAATTCATAGGCCATAAAACTAGGTCTTTTTAACAGTTTTTTATTCCACAGATGCCATACTCATAACGTTTACATATCAAGTCAAGGCATTTGAAATTTTCTTTCTTTCTTTACTTAGGCACTAATTATTCATTCATAGGCAATTGGTGTTAAAACGTGTGAAATCCCCCTTCCAGGCTTTTTGGAAGCAAGAAAGAAAATTTCAAATGCATCTGTGAGCTTCCAGAACACCAACTTGTGGACGTGGAAATGGTAATGCGGGTGAAGAGATCATTATAAATACGTGAAAATGGTAAATTTAGGACTCACAAGTGAAGGAAAACAATAAATCAAATCGAAATGAAGCCATTTATATGAAAAATGGAAACAGTTTCATCCATGAGCTCCAAAGGTACTGATTTTCAGGCAGGAAATGGAGAGGAGAGAAATGGCTGAAATAAGCAAACTCGCTTTTATTAATTAACATGCACGCTTTATAATTAATATTTAGTGCCTATTATTAACTTGACGTGATACGTGACCGTTACGAATATGACATCGTTAGAATAAAAACTACTAAAAAAGCCTAGGCCTAGATCCCATTAAATAATACCGTATTTTGTGCCTAAGTAAAAGCGCAATATTATTAACTTGAGTTGATACGTAAACGTTATGAATATGGCCTCGGTAGAATAAAAACTGTTAAAAGAGCTATGAATTAAATAAAAAAAAGGAGCTATGAATTAAAGGGTATATGAATTAATATTTAGTGCTAAGTGAAAACGCACTATTATTAACTTGAGTTGATGCGTAAACGTTATGAATAAGACATCGATAGAAAAAACTGTTAACAGGGTCTAAGCATAAGATATAATAATTAATATTTAGTGTCTAAGTAAGAGAGAATTATTAATAACTTGACATGTTATGTAAATTTTAATGCCAAAGTAAAAGCGCAGCGTTATTAAAAAATCCCACCTTGTCTTCCTTTTCGGAACATAGTATGAATCATGCTGTAATTATTTTGTTTCTCCGAATACCGTAGCTTTATAAAATGTAGTCATTTATTTTATATTCAC
This sequence comes from Macrothele yani, assembly GCA_039090855.1. Taxonomy (NCBI): domain Eukaryota; kingdom Metazoa; phylum Arthropoda; class Arachnida; order Araneae; family Macrothelidae; genus Macrothele; species Macrothele yani. The sequence goes on along the minus strand of CM076991.1, from coordinate 102,872,830 downwards.
GAATGAACATTTATTTCCCCAAATTAAAGTACAATTCTCGCTTGGCTTACATAGAACGTTTCCTCGATTCAGTTCTCGTTATAAGGCCAAGAAACGGCATTTTTCGAGGCCAGTTGTCCGGACTCCGTTGAAATTGAAGAGTAAATTACAGTATTTGTATCGAGTTAACTTGTAATGTCGTATTTCTTTCCAATCATTTACTAATATGTCCTCGGGTTTGGCCATTTTACCACCTTTTAACCTACAGAACTTATGTTAGCAAGGGTTATATGATATAAAACAATAATGTCATACTTTTACTGAAAACGAAATGTTAGTTATAAAAACCTAGACAGGGTCGTTTTTAGCAAGTTTTTATCAGCCGTGCATAACGCTACGTAACAAGTCAAGTTAATAATGTTGCACGTTTGCTCTGTCACAAAACAGTAATTTATAAGCCTGAGCCTTTTCAGCAATTTTTAACCCGCCGTGTTCATATTCATAAGGTTTCAATAGCAAGTGAAGGTTAGAGCATTCGACTTTCACTGAAGCAGGGATAGTGATAATAAGCCCTAGGCTATATAGGGTCTATAATTCATGTTTTGTGCATGAATAAAAATGCAATACTTTGATTTATTATTGATATTGTAATAACAAATAAAGCATATTTCATTACTTTTAAAATGCACGTGTCCTGTTGCTCGTATAAAACTTAGTTGGAGAGCATTTGGAAAAACAGTACAATTTTCAAGAGCAATTTATCCTTATATTAATATCTCAAACGAAAAAGTGTTTGATCATTGTATCCTTTCAGTTCTTAAGTTTGGTTTAGAGACACGGAAATTAAGTAAGAAGGACATCCACGGGCTGCAAACTACTGAATTACAGAGTGATCGTAAAATCCCCGAGCTCTGAATGAAAAAAAAAATACTCTGTATGCAGTAAACAGAAGTTTAACCACTTGATGCGGCATATCAGATATTACCACTTGATCGGATATTATAAGCACGCAGGCGCGACCCTGCTAGTGGCCTAGGTTGGGCTTCAGCCCACCTAACTTTTTGAGCCCACCCTTTAGTCTTCGCCCCCCTCAATTAAGCAGTTAGAACAAATGCGAGTGCAACCATCTAAGATTTTAGGGAACTTGGATAAACGTATGGGAATTTTTGGAATTCGCAGAATTTTTTGTTGCATTTTATGTTGCATTCTGTGAACTGGAGGGAATCCTCTGAGCGATGTCTAAGAGAATACAAGAAAGACACGATTTCCGTAATTATAGTTTAAAAACATAAGAGAGAGAGGGGGAGGAGACAGAGAACGAGGGAGAGAGAGATTGAGAGGGAAAGGGAGAAAGAACCAGAGAGAGAGGGACAGAGAGAGGACGAGGGAGAGAGGGAGAAAGAGAAAGAATGAGAGAGGGAGAACTGGAGAGAGAGGGGAAGAGAGGGGGAAGGGGAGGTGGAGAGGAGGAGAGGGCGAAAGGGGAAGAGGGAGAGATAGATAGAGAGGGAGATATATATATATATATTCTTAGTCAGGCTACAAACTAAAATTCATAAACTGTCTTATGACAGCAAATGTTAAAAAAAAAGATGAAAAACATTGAAGAAAAATTACGAAGAAATAGTAATTTGTTAAAGCCTATAGATGTTCACATTCATGGTCCTCAGTACTACGTACTCTGAACAATACCGTGTGCAATATGTATCTGAAAAGCGTTTTATTTTACTGGGGATGAGATCATGAGCATAGGGTAAAATCTACATGAACTGAATTTTTTATCCAAATTTCTCCCAAGCACTTCAAAGTTTTACCCCCAGCACGATGCTTAAGGACCCTAATAGCTCCCTCACCAGTTCTGAGTTACTGACGTTGCCACTGGGAGCAGTGGCGTAGGAATGCTTTTGATTTAGGGGGTACAAGCTCATGAACCTTACATCTCAAGGATTAAACCATCTATGGATGACCCCCTCCGAATTTTTTTTTTTTTGGGGGGGGGGGGGGGGTTGTATATTATATTTTTTATAAAATACGTATACTGATCAGGAATTCATTCGAATGAACATTGTTATCATCATATTATTATTAATTATTACCATTATTATTTTTATTGCTGACAAAAAGTTCACATTGTTAATTTCTTATCAGAAAATCAATGGAGAAGTTTTTGTGTGTGTGTGTTCTCTCTTGTTAATTTTTGTACTTTTTTTTTCCATTAAAATATTGAGCAGGGACAAGTCTACATTAGGATGAATTTCTGTCAGCAGGGTTTGGAAAAGAGGGATTTCTCAGGAAATGTTATATAACTCTTTACAAGAACGAATTAAATTTCTTATCATTTTTGTTTACGTTAATAAAGTAAAACCGCAGTAAGATAAAAACTGCTCTACCCGCGAAGATAGTACCATTGAAGCATTATGAAGTCTATATTAAAAACTTTGAACGATACATAGGCTGACAATTGATGTAAAAAGCACATAGGTCTGGTGCAAAGCTAAATGATGGTGGAGATATCGAGGAATTGGTGTTCTATGAGTGGTATGTGAAATCCGTAATGCACTTGTTGTATTGCTACAGATCTTAAGACAGAAAACAATTTTAGTGCCGGGGCTGCGGGCGCTGAAATGTCCACTTGGGCATTAAATTTTTTTTTTAAAGTGCAGAAAGGACGACCTGGTCAAGATGCATGGAATTTTAAGAGAAAAGAAACACTGATCACAAGTATGTTATCAAGCCCTAGCCCTACCATATGCTGTTTGAAGTTATTAACAAAAACCTCGCACTCGTCGTTTCCCTGCAGAACTAATTTGCTGGAGTTTCCCAGATGGTTGGCCAGTTTTTGGTGGATGAAAAGCCTCCCACTACAAGCTTCGGATATAAAAAAAGACCCAGATCACCCGTGATATTTCTTTAAAAAAAAAGAGAATAAAAAAAATAAGTAGCATATAAATTTTACAGTTCACTCTTTATGAATGATTGGTTTGTGTTTGCTCATATCTGGGGGTACAGTAGATATTAATATATCCCTCTCCAAAATTTGGGGGTACATTGTACCCCTGTACCCCCGTTCCTACGCCACTGACTGTGAGCACGTACTCCGTTTTCAAGAAAGGCGGCCATTTTACGAATTGAAGCTGTCTTTTTAATTGACGTGCTTGTGAAAGTGTTATTATTAGTTGCTATTTTCCAGCTGTAAGCAATAAAAAGAATTATTGTGCTTCTTTCTAAAAAGACTTTAAGCAGAATTATGTGAACTACTTCAAGAAAGAAAGGATTGCCGTAAAGCCTTTCTTTTATTTCTTTAGTCACGGAAACCTGAAATTCCTACACTGAAGTCTGCTTTAAAGAAAAAGAAAAGAGAAAGAAAAAAAAAAAAAAAAAAAAGGAATGTTGGACTGTTGAACGTGTTCCGCATTTGCGTGCACAATAGACGTGGAAAACAATCGTAGCAAGGTCACCGCACCGTAAGTGAAGCAACCAGAATGTGATTCACAATGACCTTGGTCAAGCTGAAGATGCTCATTTTAATGGTACAATGTGATACCTGGTTCACAGGATTAACTTTAAAAGGCAAACTGAGCGCTACTTTTATGCCTAATCGAGCACCTTCCGCATCGCTGAGCACGGGGTCACGTCGGTGTGTTTGAAAGGATTACCTGTAGGTGAACTGGGTTAAACCCAGAAGTAGCATTTCACTTCAACTGAAACTTCATACATTCCCGAAGGGCAGAAACTGATAAAGAAACACTTCAGGAAACACCTTTCCCATAATTTAAAGATTTTAGACGGAAAAAAACCTAGGTATCAATATATCTGAAGAAAACTGCAAGACCACAGAAATACGTAACTAGAAACGTAACTGGATCTAAATAAAAAAAAATAAATAAATGTGAGCGACTCCCTCGGAATTTTAACATTTATTATTATTATTTTATGATAATTACTTTATCTCTACACGCATAAATATTTTACCTTATTTTGTTATGTATTGAACTCATATAAAGCAAAATTCAGACAAAATCGAGCGAACGTACAATGGCGAAGGCACAACTTTTTGGTAAGGAAGGTAGGACGGATTTTTTCAATTTTTTTTTGCAGGCGCATAAAAATAGGAAAATACACCCAGATTCTGTGCCGGACTGGAGATTCATAAACGGCACTGGAAACGGCGTTTTCGCTTCCGTGTATTTGGAAAAAATAAAGCACACCAACCTATCATTTACGGTATCTCAGCATCAACATTTCCTGCAACCAAGTCTAAGAATTACTACAAGGCTTACGTTAAAGCAACACTAATTAATAAAATTTTCCATACGTATTTATATACATAAAGCAGCTCCCAAAATTTTTACCATATATATGTATTTTGAACTTCAAGTTTCTACAAAAAATTTAAATAAAACATGTATAAGATTGCAAAAGTAAAATTTCGTGTTTATATTTGATGCTGTTATATTGATATTATCGCAAGAGATGAAGCCCAAACCTGGAAGTTTTTATCTAAACAGAACATTTTCTACATAAGTTTTTTTTTCTACAATTCTTCAAAGTCGCCACATTCTTCTTTTTTTTAGTTAGCTTAAAGCCCTGCGGCCCAGAACATAGCGGCCCACCTGAAATTTTCCCAGCGACCCAGTCCCATTTCTATTTGATGCTGTGATATTGATATCATCGAAAGGGATAAAGCCTAAATCTGAAAGTGTTTGTCTCAACAGAACATTTTCAATGTAAGTTTTTTCTGTAATTTTTCAAAGTCGTCATATTCTTATTTCTTTTTTTTTGTTTGTTTTTTTTTTTAGTTAGCGTTAAGCCCAGCGACCCACCCGAAATTTTCTCGATGTCCCGGCATTTCAGTCAGCGCCATCTCACATCTTGAAAATAAGAAAATACCCCAGCTGTTTCTTATTTCAAGATGAACACGTGACGTCACTGAGTGACATCGCCCCCGTAAGATGCAGAACGTAGATCCGAACTGTAACTATGGAAGAAAATGCCTTGTCAACAATTTTTATAACTGAAACACAGAACACAAGCTTATGCAAAAACATATTTACCTTAAATACAGAAGAAATTCAAAGTCATGTGAATATTTTAGTAACGAAGATTTCAAAAATACCTCCAGCACATTTTTGTTACGTAAAGGGTGGAAAAATGGTTATACTTTTAAATATTAATTTAGTTACAAGAGGAATTTTTGCTCTTTTCATTTAAATTTAGATGGGAAAACTCACAACAGGATATTTTATAGTCATATAATAAAGAATTTCTCTGTGAGGAATAGGAAAAGCATCGTGGCAACATTCTCCAAATTTTTTTAAATTAGAAACTGAAACATTACGTATTAAAAACATCTGGTAGAATTTATGAATGTTCCAGCTGGTTTACGAATAATAATTCCGAAACGCTGCTATGGTGCAGATACAAAGAAACGTGGCGATTAGGTAGTCTTCGATTTGGACGGTGACGTCACAAAGCAATCACCGGAAGTGCAGGATGAGCATATAACCTTGTAATCCACTAACCTTGCCGCATGGACACAAGGTTCGTTGTTGCTAAGGATTAAGGGAAAAAGAAATAGGTACATATTTTTTTTCTGAACGTACTCGAAATTTGGAAGAACATAAGAATAAAAAACAAATAGTGGAAGTTTGAGATACATTTCCGCTTAGGATTCAAACAGATAAGTGATCAGGAGTTGCTATAAGTGATATGAGCTGTCGTCCGTCCCTAATTTGGCGCACTGGCTCCAGAGTAGGGAGAGATCTGAAGACGTAAGATAAACACACCATCCTTCCTTGAACTCGAACCCAGGCCCATCTCGTACGAGTGGTTAGGGGCCAGCGTATCAGACCACTTGGCCACCTGGACGACAAATACTACTTTCTGGACAATTGATTTCGAAGAACTCAGTTGCCCACAAAGAAGTATGTACTTATAATTGAACACAGGCGAAGACAGATCGATTGGATACCGAGGGACAGGAAAAGATCAAGAAGACAACCTGAAAGATGGTTGCATGAAATTCGGCCGCATGCACGAACGGTATGGAAGAGAATTCTTCATGACAGATAGTTGTCGATAAGGCTTGAGGAGGCCTTCATTCAGCAGGGGATTGAGAATGGTTGATGACAAAGATTACAAGAAATTCAAATTAAATTAATTTATTTGGAATGGCTTTAAAGAAATAATTATTGACATTTTATCACAAATGGATATTGACAACCGGTATTTCATAATACCTCAGAGATTGAATAAATTGAATAAAATTCATGCCTAGAAAGGTACTCTTAACATCTTACGCACGATAAAACAATGAAGATAAAACAGATGATACATTAAACCTAATAAGCTAAAAGAAACATGAGCATTTTCGGTTCCTCCTGGAACCATCATCAGATGTGATTAAGAAACAGCAAAGTGAGCATATTTATAAGAAGACCTAATGCCTACTGCGCTTGCGTATAAAGAAACTAGGTCTCAGTATTTGTTGTTGTGTGGGTATGCCCATGTCTGGGTCGGTGATTGGTTGGTTGCAACGATCATGTGTTGTGACGTGCCTGCCCCACAGGACGCACATGACATAAAGGCAGGTAACAGCGATAACGAACGTCTGCGTAGCACATTTGGTAAAGCGACTTGTTCCGGAATAAGTGGACTCGGGTTCGATCCCCGGCGTGGACCAAAATGACGGAGAAATTTACTTCGTTATAATGGCGCCCGAACTTCCCGGATGACCCTGCAGTTAAAGATCTCGCAATGGTGGGATCTTCTTTCCACACCGCGAGATACGAAAAATAAGATAATCCCTTCTTCAGCGCTTCGAAAAATAAATATGTGTGATGTTGCATTCCACACACCAGATTGACCGGGAGTTCTGAAAGTGCACGTTCTTCAGCGGATGACTGCCAGCAACGATTCACGGTCACGGCTGACCCGTGGGCTACGCCCACGGCCCTCTTTCGGGGGGGGGGGTGACGAGCCTGCCCCGCAGGACGCACACGACATAAAGGCAGATAGCAGCAAGAACAAACGTCTGCGTAGCTCAGTTGGTAGAGCGACTTGCTCCGGAATAAGTGGACTCGGGTTCGATCCCCGGCGTGGACCAAAAATGACGGAGAAATTTACTTCGTTATAGTTTCTTTTGAAATCACACAAAGCCAAAGTGATGGAGCATATGTGGGGGTGAGTCGTTACAGCATTTATCCACCATGTAATTAATCATAATGCTTTCGGCAAGTAAGAGATCATATTTATTATTCGGGGTGGTTACGATGTTAGCTTCCCCTCCCCTCCCCCATGATCCACATGGAGGAGTTACCACAGTTATCACGTGGGATGCACATGAAGGAATCACAAAATTTGACAAAAGGAACACATCTATGACATTAAAATGCATAATAGCAAGACCTCCCTTTCACGAATTGTTAGTAAGGGAAGTTACATATCATCATGGGGGAAGCTAATATCGTAACCACCCCGAATAATAAATATGCTCTCTTACTTGCCGAAAGCATTATGATTAATTACATTGGGGCTGAATGGTGTAACGACTCACCCCCCACGTGTGTTCCATCACTTTGGCTTTCTGTGATATCAAAAGAAACACATAATCGGTGCTACCGACTAATCACCTACCCAGACAAGGGCATACCCACACAACAACAAATACTGTGACCTAGTTTCTTGTTACGCAAGCGCAGTAGGCATTAGGCCTGCTTATAAATATGCTCACGTTGCTGTTTCTTAATCACATCTGATGATGGTTCCAGGAGGAACCGAAAGTGCTCATGTTTCTTTTAGCTTATTAGGTTTAATATATCATCTATTTTATCTTCATTGCTTTATCGTGCGTAAGACGGCGATTATGATGTTAAGAGTACCTCAGAGATGTCCATGTTCCGAAATTATTGAAAGGTGATGTTATTTTAAATGCACTATAGACTGTGAGTACTCAAGGAACGCATATAGCATAGCGTCCCAAGTAGCCCATTGACGTAGGCCAACGGTTGGCCCAATGATATTTTTGCGTTGGCAGCGTTGGACGAAGGTTGCGTTGTTTATCGAAGATTGGCCAACGGTTTTTCCAACCACACATGACCAACCATTTATCAAGAAATGACCACCTAACGGTTGTCCGATGGTTGTCCGATGGTTGTCCAACAACACATGATCACATTGGAAAACTGTTTGCAACAGTTTTCCAATATGGGTCCAACCGTTGAACCAAAACATATCCAATTGTTGGCCGCCGAGTCGCCTCGTCGCTGGGCCGACCGTTGAAAGCCCACGGTTTGTCCAACATAATATTGCTAACTGGGGAATTAAATCCGTTTATTTATTATTATTATTTTTTTTTATTTTTATTTTTTTTTTTTTGTGTAGTAAGCACAAAGGTTCGCCAAGCTTTCACACTGTACTGGGTGGCTTTTACAAAACAATGGTAGACATAAAAATGATTACATTTACCATTATCCATTTTCATACCTACCATTGCCTTGAAAAAGTCTCTCAGTGGAGTGCGAAAGCTTCGCGATTCTTTGCGCTTACTACACCACAAGAATAAATGCATTTAATACGCTATATACGCTTCTTGAGTATTGAAAAGTGATTTTTTGTAAGGACAATGGATAATAAAAATTAATCCAAAAAATTGCAGGGAAAAGAAAAAGATAAACGCAAGAAGAAGGGATGTAAATAATTGGGTGTAAATATTTAGCGAGTCGTACATTTATTTCTGCTCTCTGTAAAATAAATGTGCTTGAACATACATGTGTACATTACCCTTTTTATCTTTTAGCCAGTTCTGTTGAACAAGCACTAAGATAGCATCTACTGTCGAATCGCAATGCCTTTTGTTTTGATTTTCTTTCTCTCCATTTTCTTATCTTTTCATTTTTTTCCCCCTTGCATACCGCCTAGGAGACGTCTGAAGATGATATAGTTTCATAGTTGTGTTTCTGGGAATTACATGAGATCTTTCAAAGAAAAAATATACGAGAAAAACAGCAGACTATCATACATTTTGTAGCTTGAAGCGATTTCTTCCTCTCCAGGTGTAAACCAGGGAGGAAAACCAAATCATAAAACGGTCAAGAACGATCGAAGACTCCAAAGATCAACGTCCAACAGGAAAAGTTCAAACAGACAAAACACTCTGATCGGAAGGTAAAACGTGGTGTATCCCACGCCAACGTGACCATTTCTGTGCTAGAAAGGAAAAACATAAATAACTCAAACTGGTCTAAGAACGCTGGGATGTACCGTTTCGAACAGAAAGAACAATAACAATAATAATAACAGCAGAGAGAGGCGAGCTAGATGGGCATAAAGTGAATTTACGAGGACCTGGCGTTTAAAGTTCGATCCCCAAAGGAACTTTTAAATCTTCTACGCTGCTCATCCATAGTACTTTGCCGAGCCATATTTCAATTTTGTTTCTTCTCCATATTCCTAGAGATGCAATAAAACTGACTGAGAAGGACTCGGAACTTCAGTTCGGATCGAATGAATACACCAGGGGGATGCATTAAATTTTAGTGAGTTAAATTCATCTTGGCACTCATGGGTTTATTTAGCACTCACCACAAAACACATAAACTATCGCCTATAAAGTGAAAGTGACTGACCCCTCTTCCAGAATGCTCTCGGTTGCTATGTAACACGAATTTACATTTTCGTAATAATCACTGCAACTTCCTAAAACATGTCTGCTTCCGGCAAGATTAAAAACCAGGGGAATGATAAAACACGGAAACGGAGTGCAAAGATTTTATTTTCTCTCCATTTGAAGATGAATATTGCAAATGTAAAATATGCCCAGAACACCTCGTTTTGTTACCAAGACATCGTCCTCTTAGGAATGTGGAAAGATGTACAGTGATCTCCCTAAATGAGAGGGATTCCTATTTGATAATCTAATTCCCGAAACTCATTGCTGGAAATTAAATTCATGGTTTAAAAAAAAAAAAAAAAAAAAAAATTGTGGTTGATAACCATATTCAGGAAATTTAATTTACCCTTTAAGCACTGCCATTTCTTGAAGCCTGTCATCTTCTGGCAGCATTAAAACCCAGTGGAATAATAAAATATGGAAATGGAGTTTATAATGCAAAAGCCATTTGCTGGAACGAAACCGCATCCTTCTTCTCCGGAGCGGAATGTTTTCTCAATTTTGGGCGCCCAATCTTGATGTCTACAGGGTCACGCCCCTGCAGACTTCTAGGGCAAGAGAATCAGTAAGCGAAAAAGAAAACCGCCCCGGTGGCGCAGTGGTTTAAGTGATGGCTTCTGACCATTCGTCCGAGATAGGTCCGGGTTCGAATCCCTCGAGGCATGGATGTTGTGTTTGTCTTATGGCGCTGGCTCTCTCTCTCTTCCCTGGTTCCAATGACCCTAAATTAGGGACGGACGACTGCTTGCAGCCCACTGAATACCACACGGTGATCGTTAAACCCCCAATCAAAAAAAAAAAAAAAAAGTAAGACCGAGAACTCAGTTTAGTCAGTAGATAATCCCTGAATTATAAAGACCAATAGCCGGTTAAGTCTGAACAACGTGCGTTTCATTTTTGGTGATCAGGACCCTTTCTCTTCCTTAGATCGGATATAACAATAAAGGCAAGGAAGCACAAAGTGTCGAAGCCTTTAAGTACAAGCTAAATCCTTACCACGCACATAAGTTAACTGGAAGCATTTATTTAAAAACTGTTGTAACAACAGGCTTTTTGCTTTTGAACGTGCTTGTAGCAATGTGCACACACCGGCCACTGAATTAGAAACCTTTATGCAGATAAACGTAACTTGTGCAGCGTATATGCGAAATACGTGGTCACGAGTGTCACCACATGGGCGACGTAGTCAACTATTTAAGCCTACTGCTCGTCAGTAGTGTTGATCACAAAGGGAAAAACAAAAGAACTTTCGCGGTTTGATAAGGGGCTTACTGTGGGTGCCCTTCTGCCTGGAACGATGATTTTGAAAGCCAACAGGTTTCTCAAAAGGTGAAGTATCCCGAATCTTTAATCAGTGAAAAAATAGTCCATATTGCTTGTCTAAACAGTATAATTGTGGCACGACGTCAATTTGTCAGGAAGGAGATCACCGTCGTCTGAGAATGCTGGTACGGAGAAACGGGACTTCCTTCGCGCAGCAGTTGGCCGAAGCATTCAAAAAAGGGTGTTCCCAACCAATAACTCAGCGAACTATGCGAGGGTATTGTAGAGGATCGGTACTGGCAGTCGCATGCTTATACGGAAACAACATATTTCTGCGAAGAGCCGGAAAGTTAGTCTACAGTGGTCTCAGGAACCCCGTGATTGGACACTGGAAAAATGTCATGTGGTCCGACGAGTCCTATACGGAAACCACATAGCGTTGGCCGGTAACAGACGTTTGCATATGTACCAGGGGTCTCAGTGAAGTCCAACTAAACACACCCCATACCATTACGGAAGCCCCCACTTGCCGGTACAGTTCCCTGTTGACAGGCGGGATCCATGGCTTCATGGGGTTTGCGCCACACACGAATCCTTCCATCTGCCCGATACACTTGGAAACGCGACTCGTCAGACCAGGCTATTTGTTTCCAGTCATCAAGTGTCCAGTGGCGGTGTTGCTGTGCCCAAGCGAGGCGCATAGCTCTGTGTTGTGCACCCATCAAGGGGACTCGAGTTTGGCGTCGGCTCACAAAGCCCATATCGTGCAGGGTACGTTGCACAGTCCGGACGCTGATGCTTGTTGAGGCTCCAGCATTGAATTCCGATGATACCTGCGAGAGTGTTGCACGCCTATCGCGTGAAACGATTCTTTACAGCCGACGATGGTCACGTTCACCCAATGTCTTTTTACGGCCACACTGGTATCGTTGGTTGGAGGTTTTGCCGGAATTCTTGTAGTCACGGTACACCCATGCAATGGTCTTCCGTGAAAATCCGAACTTCGTTTCTACTTCTGAAATACCATGGCCCATCTCAGAGCGCCAACTATGACACCGCGCTGAAAATTGCTTAAATCGTTATTACTTGTCATTCTCATGCCGAAAACAGCTCTGACAGCTGGCAAGGATGTCTCGCTTTATATACGCACTGGAGGACGCAACGGCGTACGCGCATAGGGGACGTTGCTATGTATTTTGCATAAGCTCGGCTGTACCAGTTTTTCTGGCACTTCAGTGTATATCTACAAAACACTGAAAGAAATCATTTTTAATGCTTTTTCCTATCAGCTACAAAGGAATTCGTGCAATCCCTACCTCCTTAACCTGGACGCACACACATACACGGATCTGACTAGAAACTCCACTGGTGTAAGACGGAAGTGTTACTAGAATGTCGCCTTCAACCCTTTGCTTGCTGTGAATGCATCGCCTTAATTGCTAATCAAAAATTTGCATTTTTTTCTTGCTTGTGAAAATAGTACTGCACTTGGAGAATCTGTTTAAAAGAAGATGTCGTTTCTTACGCTTTCCAACCGTAGGTTGAAGAAGCGTATATGCTCCAGCTTTGTACGTCTGTCTGTCCGCAAGATAACTCGCGTAAAATTTGGTCGATTTCGGTGAAATTTTAGTATGTGGTAGGGGACCACTTGTTGACGAACCCTACTGAACATGTGCGAAATGGGGTCAAAGTTGAGAACATAAGAGAGGGATCCATTCCATTCTATTGACCTTATGCGTCATAACTTGCCTAAAAATGGTTCGATTCCGATGACATTTTAGTATGTGGTAGTGAGCCACCTGGGAAACTAACCCTGTTGAAAATGGTCGAAATGGGGTCAAAGATCAGGACATAGCAGCGGGATCCATTGAATTGCCCTTATGCGTCATAACTTGACTAAAAATGCTTCGATTGAGACAAAACTTTATGATGTTGTTCCCGATAGTATACTGAACAAATTATGTTTGATATCATCAAAATGGCGTCCAAGGTAAGGGCGCAGGAGCGAGATTTATTCCACAGCTATAACTTGAGTAATCACTTGAGTAATGATTTCTGGTATGTTGGAAAGCGTATCATAATCAATGCATTGCATGATTTTACTAACTTGTTGTTTATCTAAATCATATTTTTGCAGAAAAAATCCTCTCCCCCTCCTTAATTCCCTTCCTTCACGTCAGCGACTTTGTCTTGCACTCCTCTCTTACAAAGTAGTCGTTAGCCACTATCTGCACTTTCATTGTGCCGCAGCAGTCGTAAGAGCGCTAGTGTAGCTTTAGACTCCACTTTCCGTGTTGAAATCCACAATTTTGTAAAGAAAACAAACAGCAGAGCAATTAGCGATGACCTCATTCAGTGAATTCCTGTACACACCCTCCTCATTCATTTCCTGAACAGACAAACATGAAAAGGAGCCTTAAACTAAGGAATTGGAAGAGTGGATAGCAATTGAATTTTCATGGTCCTGCGGATGCTATTTTGATAATCTTTCTACGGAGGCGTAAACGACGCACTTTCTAGGGGAAAATGCATAGGGCTACACGAACTGAATCACAAGATTTATTATTATTTGGCGAGTTCAGATGAAATTTTAAAGTTAAATATATTGAAAAAGGGCACATTTTGAACTGGGTGGGCGGTAGGGTGGGCATGACAAATTTCAGGTCCCTTGGCGACGTCCCAGGTCATTATATGCTTTCTTACGTTGAACCATCTTGAGAAAACATCACTTTTCTCTACGGGAATTCATGGGCTGTCCATGATAACTGCTGTTACATGGGATAACTCGATTGAAGGAGCTGACTTCACTTGGTTGGCGAGGTCTTTAGAACTCGTATAAAAGTATGAATTTTCGACAAGATCTGCATTTCGTTATTTTATAACAATAAACAGCAGTAAAGAAGTTTTCATTTTTTTTTACGCTTTCCAACCGTAGGTTGAAGAAACGTATATGCTCCAGCTTTGTCCGTCCGTCCGTCCGCACGATAACTCACGCGAAAATGGTTCGATTTCGACGAAAATTTAGCATGTGGTAGATGACCACCTGGGGACGAACCCTATTGAAAATGGGTGATATTGGGTAAAAGATCAGGACATAGGAGCTGGATCCATTCCATTGCCTTTATGCGTCACAACTTGCGTAAAAATGGTTTGATTTCGATGAAATTTTAGTATGTGGTAGGGAACCACCTGGGCACGAGCCCTATCGAAAATGGGCGGAATGGGGTCAAAGGTCATGACATAAAAGCGGGATCCATTCCATTGCCTTTATGCGTCATAACATGCCTAAATATGGTTCGATTTCGATGAAATTTTAGTATGTGGTAAGGAACCACCTGGGCACGAACCCTATTGAAAATGGGCAAAATTGGGTCAAAGGTCAGGCAAGGCATAAGAGCGGGATATATTCCATTGCCCTTATGCGCCATACCTTGCGTAAAAATGGTTCGATTTCGATCAAATTTTAGTATGTGGTAAGGAGCCACTTAGGGACAAATCCTATTGAAAATGGGCGGAATGGGGGTCAAAGGTCAGGACATAAAAGCGGGATTCATTCCATTGCCTTTATGCGTCATAACATGCGTAAATATGGTTCGATTTCGATGAAATGTCAGTATGTGGTAGGGAACCACCTAGGCAGAAACTCTATTGAAAATGGGCGAAATGGGGTTAAAGGTCAGGCAGGGCATAAGAGCGGGATATATTCCATTGCCCTTATGCGTCATAACGTGCGTAAAAATGGTTCGATTTCGATGAAATTTTAGTATGTGGTAGGGAGCCACTGGGGACAAACCCTATTGAAAATGGGCGAAATGGGGTCAAAGGTCAGGACACTGGAGTGGGATCCATTCCATTGCCCTTGTACATCATAACTTACCTAAAATGCTAGGATTGCGACAAAACTTTATCATGTTGTTCCGGATGTATAGTGAACCGGTTCTGTTGAATATCATCGAAATGGGGTCAAAGGTCAGGACACAGGAGCGAGATTTATTCCACAGCTATTATCCACATAACTTGAGTAATAATTTCTGGTATGTTTGAAAGCGTATCATATTCAATGCATTGCATGATTTTACTAACTTGTTTAATATTGTTTTAACCTCTTAACGACCATAACCCCAAAATCTTGTATCACTCCAAATACCATAACCTCCGAAACTGTCTGTTGTATCACTTCTTTGTTTAGTAACAACAATAGTGACCGAGGGTGACTCCTGCTGATACCTCATAGTTCGTGCAAAAAAGGGTAGGAAATCTGACTCACTCTGCGCAGGCGTTTCGGGCGTCTATGGTCGTTTGTATGTACGGGCGGTTTGTGCGCTATGGTCGTTAAAGGGTTTAGCTCGTTACATCTGATTTGGAAATGTTTTGCGTTCTAATAGAATTTTTCGACAGCGGAGCACATTTAAGGGGACAGGGGGAACAGGGGCTACACAGTATTTTGGTGGCCCCTGTTCCCCAGTATTCTAATGGCACATCTAGGATTTCGCTATGAGGGGTATGAATAAAAATACGCAGGAAAAAACACTCCCAAAATATGATGAGGGAGCCATAAAAATATCCCCACCAAAATTAAAGTGTTGTGCCCCATGACTAACGGACGAATCAGTGGTAGCAAAAAAATGTAAAAATGCACAGTTGAAAAATGGATACCATTTCAGTTCTGCTTTAAACCCCCCACCATCCCCCCTTCAGGGTTGGGTTCAGCTTTTTGAAATTATATCGAAGTAGGAGCAAAATCATAGGATCAAATATCACGATTCAAAGGAATTCTTAATGTGTGAAAATTTCCTCTAACTATTAACAGATGTGTACAAAAAACTTCTGGAATGCTCTCGAACGATTTGAGGATGGACTGGGGGTGATTATATATATATATTTTTTTGTTGACTCCTTCTAAAAATGTGGACAGAAATAGATAATTTTTTCACAAGGCCGTTTTTTATAGTTTTTGCTGTGCTACAGTGCTACATTTAAAAAAAAATGTGGTACACTGTAAAAAATTGCAGGTTCAAATTGCGGTAGATACACCGGCAGGTGCGTGGCCAGTCAATAAACCGTAATTATACAGTACCATACCGTAATGTTCATTAACAGTCTAATGACCGGGAAATTAAAACGCGTTTCCCACAGAGGTGTTGCCAGTCGACTGACTGCACGTGAAAAAATAGGTATAAAACCACTTTTAGAAGAACGTTGCCAGATTGTCAAGGTTAAAATACAGTAACAGTTTAAACGCCGTGAACATGAAGTTTATCTACCGAAAATTAATGCAAGGTGGCGTGCTTACGATCTGTAAACCGTCTTAACCCGAGTGAAACATTGACTATTCACGGCAATTTTTAACAGCGTAGGTTGCACCAAAATGTGGTGCTACACCAGCTGCACCACTTTCTTAGAAAAGATGCACCATTCTGTGGTGCATAATAAACCCAACAACATAGTTCAACATTGTACCATAACGTTGTGAAAAGTTGAACTACGATGTTGTTGTTGTTGTTTTTTTTTGGGGGGGGGGGGGGGGGGTTGTTGGCAAAACACGACAGTGTATCTTTTCTCAGAAAGTGGTGCAGCTGGTGTAGCACCACGTTTTGGTGCAACTTACCACAAAATGTTTAACAGTGTATCTGCAAAAAGTACAAAAAACAACAACTAGAATGTCAATTCTTCAAGCATGCTGCATAATTCTGGGGCCCCTTGAAAATGCGGCCCCTGGGGCTGCAGTCACTTTAGCTCTCCCCCCTCTTAAATGGGCTCTGCCTGACAGCTAAATATTTTTTAAGAACTTGGACTTCGAATACGTTTAAAATATGGTTTTAAATTTTATAAGCACAAGTGACTTTTGTTATTCGTATGTTCTATGCCTGAAAGTATTACTAGCGTAGAATCTAATTTAAGAATAACGCACCCCTACCGATAAAGCAAATGGGAGGTATGTGTCATAATAGTTTACTGAAAACATGTTTTCCTTTGTAAAGCCTCAGACAAGTTCCTAGAAAGGAAAGCGTAGGTTTGTAAAAGAAAAAAGTCACGCGAGTCACACAAACTGTTTGAAGCCTAGGAATGTTATGTTCTGTTAGAATTTCCAATGTCCTCTGCTTCATAATTCATTTTTATGGCATCCCTTGTCAAAAGCTGTGAAAGTTTTCCGCAGAAAGACGGCGCTCGTCATCTGCATACTCATCGTTATGCCTTTTCTGTTTGCATGTCAAAACGAGGAATATGGATTCGCTTTTTTTTTTTTTTTCTTTTGAAAGGAAAGTGAATATCAAAAGCTAACAAGGCATTCACTATTTCATTTTTATGGTGATTCCATTCTGAAGATACCGTGGATTTATTCCCTGTCTTTGTATTTTCTGTCTTTTTCAACATGCAAAGTTATTTCATCTGCACGCTACAAACGATTCGACTGAATACATACGTCTTATTTAAACTTCTAACGAGGAATTCAACGAAGAAGTGACAACTTCACAGCATAGGAGCGGGAAGTTGTCTGTTATGTTAGTCCATTTAGATCCAGCAGTTTCTGCGAGCCTTTTAAATGTAGTAATATTATAAATTAGCTGAACGTCCCCCAGTACTGTCCTGATATAACGTTTGAGATTCAATCTGTATATTCTGATATTTGCTGCAGTTAATGTTTATGTTGCGAATACCACCCCCTAATCTAGAAAACATTTTGTCCTTTATGCACTTTATATATTTAAATCTTTTAGAGTAATTTAATACCAGGGGCCATGGTAAGTTTTCGGACAATAAGTAAAAATACTTCTCACATGTTTTTCAAGAACTACAGGGTGTCTGCAAATGAAGCATGCAACTTCAGTATGCTATTAAAAAAAAGTACGATAGAAAAGACCTTACTTTAAACGTCAAGAGACATGGCAAGTGTTAAAGTTTGTTCAGTCAGATGACAGATGGCGCCAGGTGTCTCATGTAATGAAAAATCTCGTCGAACGTGGAATACAATAGACATGGCTTCCCCAGTGGAGAAAGCAGCGTGTGTGTTTTGGTTTGCGTAGTGAAAATCTCTCACAACAGTTCAACGTAAGTTCAGAACGGAGTACAAGAGACAGCCGCCGACACGAAGGAGCATCGAATGATTTGTAAATAAATTCAGCCGTTCGGGTGGCGCAGTGCTCTAAACGATGGCTTCTGATCATTCGTCCGAGATGGGCCCGGGTTCGCATCCCAGTGAGGCATGGATGTTGTGTTTGTCTTGAGGAGCTGGCTCTCTCCCTTCCCTGGAACCAGTGGCCCTAAATAAGGGACGGGCGACTGCTTATAGTACATTGAGTTGCTCCCGGTGGTCGTTAAACCTCCAATCAAAAACACCAAAAAACCCTTCAATAAAAAATAAATAAAAAAATCCGATATTCATTCGTTCTGTACTGCTTTGTTTTTCGTTCTGTGCTGGTTCGTTTTTCGTTCAGCATTTCTGTGGAGTGCTGTGTTGTCGGCGTTCATATAACGTTTACGGTTTACTTGGTACTCACAACCTGTGGTTCTTGGGTGTTTACCTAGTTTTTACATTTTTAATAAAATTATGTCAAAAACTTGAAATGTGGTTTTTGAACGATTATAATGTTTTCCTATAATGGCAGTGTGTGAAAAAGTAAAAACCACTTATTATTTGAGTGGAACTCGAAGTTGCCTAATTTCAAGTATCGCCCTCCCAGATAAGAAAACGGTCCTGTTCATACTTCCAAAGGACAATCTAGTACTGATAAGTATTTTTCATCTGTAATGTGTTGTTACTTAGTGCTTACAAGTTGCTAGATGACTTGCATAAATTTTATTCGTGTCTGCCCTAGTGTAACATGCGTTTTATCGAAATCATCCTAGATTTTCTGTTAAATCGTATCATATTTTCATTTGCATCGTGCTGTCTTCTTCTTGACGATGAAGCAATCGTTGAATTTTCAATGTTTCAATGCACCTACTGAAAACTGTAAAAGAGAATAAATATAAACCAGAGAAAAAGTGACTTCAACGAAAATCTACTAGCCGCAGTAAATCTTTGTATTTATTTGGAAGGGAATCATTAAATGCAAAGAGTATTAAGTTTAAGAAATTGATTCAGCCTGCCTTGGAATCTTACAAGGAAGTTAATGAAATGGAGTCGGAAAAGAAAGCAAAAAGGGCCAAAAGCTCATCGTTCTTCCACATAAAAGCATCTCAGGGACGTTCATGACTTCACTGATTGCCTTGATGACCTTTGAACCTAGCCTGACAAATGGAAAAAACCTTCAGTCCCCACCATTTTTTCTGTACGATTTTTAACAGGTGTTTCTGCGCATAAATTCAGAATTTATGTTACAGGTACTGCATTGCCTATTGTTTCAGTTAGTGTTTTGAGTAAGTAAATACCAGTTTTATCACACTCATTCATGTGAGTAATTTTTTTTTTCAATGCCCATCATAGAAAAATGTTTTTATAGCTTTCATTGCTACAAGGCCAGATGTCAATGAACATATCATAAAACAAATTTGTATTTTTCCTTCTAGCAGCATTACGAACACTTTTTTCACTTCTGTTCCTTTTTATTTCTTTTTATCATCCATAATTTCGCCTTCATCGAATTTTTAGGAAAAAACGACATGAATCGAAACGCTCCGTTTTTTGTTTATTCAATTTACCGCAAACAAACGCAAACCTCGCTGAAATATTTCGTAACGATATCAACAGTCTGGGTTTTTCAAATGCGCTTTGAACAACCGTTTCCAAAATGTTAATAATTAGTTTCACTTGTTTCTTTTTTGTTGTTTTGTGTCAGGTCGGTCGGAAAAAAATGGCCAATTTTCTGATGTGCCACATTCAGCTCACCCACAATGTTTGCAGACCAACTCTCTTGCACAGCATTCGTACGAGTTGAAGGACGACTCAGACGCCACATACGCCGCAATGGTATGAGGAAAGAATGCCCACGGAAAAAACGCCCACGGAAAAATTGCCCACGGAAAAAACGCCCACTTTTCGAAAATAGGAAAAAACGACCACGGAAAATATGCCCACAGACAAAATGTTCACGGGAAAAATATGTGGTCGACTGATAAGTTTTTATGTCTGTTATAAACGGTGTTCGGGTCCTATAAAAATTGCGGTTTCTTGGCCACCTCACCTACATAACGCGAATATGGGAATGACGGAATGAAAACTTTTAGAAGGGCCTAAACGTTAGTCCTAATATTATTTTCTGCCTGAGCAATACCGCAATATTAATAATTTGATGTGTAAAATATTTTCTGCAAACCTTACAAATACGAGAGGAAAGTTCAGATTGCACTGATGGACTGTTTTAAGGGGCCGTATAAAAATTGCGTTCTGGGCTGCTCCGTGGCTACGTCTCCCCGAGATTGGTTATCTGACACATAATAAAATGTCCGTATTTCGTATTTTCTTATTTACGAAATTTTTCTAGAAACTACAACTAAACAAATTCTCTGCGAGTATGTGCAAAACAAGGTAACTTGTCGGGGGGGGGGGGGGGGTTGCTTAAAACTTAAAATATAAAGAATTTCTGGTCCGATTGGGAGATTTCCAGCGTTTACAAGCTACAACTCGTCGAATTATCTGAGGGTATCTGCTGCCTCAGGAAACTAGTCGGGAAGGGGGGGGTAATACCAAAATCGTAAAATATCAAGAATTTCTCTTCCGATCGGGAGATCTTCAGCATTTACAAACTGCAACTCGACAAATTTTCTTAGCCCATGTCCACTCTCTGGAAACCTGTCGGCGAGGGGGGGGGAGGGTGTAATACCAAAAGTGTAGAATATGATCAATTTCTTCCGATCGGGAGATTCTCAGCAATTAGCAGCTACAACTCGACACATTATCTCAAGGCATGTGAATGATGAAACTCTCCGGGTCGGAAGAGAAATACTTCATATTTTATACTTTTGGTATTACCTCCCCCCCTCCCAACAGGTTTGCTGAGTAGGCACGTGTCCTCAAATAATCTGTCGAGTTGTAGTTTGTAAATGCTGAAAATCTCCCGATCAGACGAGAAATTCTTCATATTTTTCACTTTTAGTATTACCCCCCCCCCCCCCTCCCGCCGACAGGTTTCCTGAGGCAGCACATGCGCTCAGATAATTTGCAGACTTGTAGTCTGAAAACCCTTAAATCTTTTGCTGAGATGTAGATCATAAAATTTGTTATAAAGAATTACATTAATTGGAAAAAATCAGAATACAGGAGCTGGTGAACAAGCATATACTGACCGCAACTCCGCATTATCCACGAGTGACTGTTTATCAGTCAAATTAAAAATGTAGCAACTATTGAAAAATATGTATTCTATATGTATGGGTGTACAGATCCTTCTTGCTGACCACCGAACTGATTTTATGAAATCAGTCACCGAACAAGGCCGCTCCTTCTCTCTCTCTCTCTCTTTTCTACAGCGAAGAGAGCCATCTGCTTTTCGTCAAAGTCGTTTGCTGTCCAGCTCCGCAGGTGCGAGATAGATAATTCAACGGAGCTCACAAAGCGACAAGACCCCACCCACCCCAAGAAACAACCCATATATGTCATCTAAATTTATCGGTTTCTTCGAAACTTGCGGCAGTATCAAGTTACTTCTTGCGCCCAGAACCAGAATTTAACCCCCTCCCCCCAGAGGTTGGTAATCTGAGTCATATAAAGTTTCCGTGATTTCGTCTTTTCTTAATTGCGATAATTAATGTAATTCTTTATAACAAATGTTTATGATCTACAACTCAGCAAAAGATTTAAGGGTTTTCAAACTACAAGTCTGCAAATTATCTGAGCACACGTGCCTACTCAGCAAACCCGGGGGGGGGGGGGGTATATGATAATTGTGAAATATATAGAATTTCTTGTCCGATCGGGAGATTTTCAGCATTTACAAACTACAACTGGAGACATTATCTCCCGGCATGAACATACTGAGCAAACCTGTCGGGGGAGGGGTTAATACCAAAAGTGTAGAATATGAAGTATTTCTCTTTTGACCCGGAGATTTTCATCATTCACATGCCTTCATATAATGTGTCGAGTTGTAGCTGCTAATTGCTGAGAATCTCCCGATCGGAAGAGAAATCGTTCATATTTTACACTTTTGGTATTACAACCCCCCCCCCCCCCCGCTTCACCGACAGGTTTCCAGAGAGTGGACATGCGCTAAGAAAATTTGTCGAATTCTTGATATTTGACGATTTTGGTATCCCCCGACTAGTTTCCTGAGGCAGCAGATACCCTCAGATAATTCGACGAGTTGTAGCTTGTAAACGCTGGAAATCTCCCAATCGGACCAGAAATTCGTTATATTTTAGGTTTTAAGCAACCCCCCCCCCCCGACAAGTTACCTTGGTTTGCACATACTCGCAGAGAATTTGTTTAGTTGTAGTTTCTAGAAAAATTTCGTAAATAAGAAAATACGAAATACGGACATTTTATGTGTGTCAGATAACCAATCTCGGGGAGACGTAGCCACGGAGCAGCCCAGAACGAAATTTTTATACGGCCCCTTAAAATTTTTGTGCCAGTTCTCCGCTTAGTCTTAGCTCCGAAAATCATGGAAATGTCTACATTTCTTACTGAAAATGAAATATTAAAAAAAAAAAATTATGAAAAATAGTTGCTGAAGTAGTGGGGAATATAGCCACACGAAATTTGTTTATGCAGAACAATTTTATGGCACTGAAATTGTAATGTGTCCAGTTCTACGTACCCGGTACATGACCACACAAAATGGCACCACATTTTTAATTTTTTGGTCCCTACAAAATACATACACAACTTCTGCTGTGAGAATCGCAGTTCATTTTGGGTGTTTAAGTCGTAAGGAGTTGTTGATCCAAAGTGCATTTTGTTCGCAAATATAACAAACAGATGTCAGAACTACAGAGATACTGATTTATAGCAGTTGGCTTGAAGATAACGGTGAATTATTAGTATGTTTTTAAATAAATGTTGCATAAGAAAACCACTGCTTTCAGGCCAACACCATACAACCTCTACAGTCCATCAGTTCAATCCGAACTTTCCTCTCGTATTTGTAAGGTTTCCAGAAAACATTTTACACATCAAATTATTAATATTGCGGTATTACTCAGGCAGAAAATAATATTAGTACTAACGTTTAGGCCCTTCTAAAAGTTTTCATTCCGTCATTCCCATATTCGCGTTATGTACGTGAGATGGCCTAGAAACCGCAATTTTTATATCACCCCTAACGGTTTTTTGGCCAGCAGTCTGTGACCAGTTGTCCGAACACCGTTTATAACAGGCATAAAAACTTATCAGTCAACCACATATTTTTCCCGTGAGCATTTTTTCTGTGGGCGATTTTTCCGTGGGCGTTTTTTCCTATTTTCGAAAAGTGGTCGTTTTTTCAGTGGACGTTTTTTCCGTGGGCGATTTTTCGGTGGGCGTTTTTTCTGTGGGCATTCTTTCATACAATCGAAAAAACGGGCACGGAAAATATGCCCACAGAAAAAATGCTCACGAGAAAAAATATGTGGTCGACTGATAAGTTTTTATGTCTGTTATAAACGGTGTTCGGACAACTGGTCACAGACTGCTGGCCAAAAAAGCGTTAGGGGTCCTATAAAAATTGCGGTTTCTTGGCCACCTCACATACATAGCGAAAATGGGTGTAGTTGGCCACCGGAGTACTGGCCACTAAAGTTCAAGGGTGTGTGGGGTGGGGGGGGTGGGGGGGGGTGTAAGTATTATCGATTCTCGGCCTACATTGAGAATTGAATTGGGAACTAATTTCGAGAAAACGTTCTATGTAAGCCAAGCGAGAATTACAGCATAATTTATGTATGTTCGGAAAAGGACCCTAAATTGGGATTTTTTAATAACGCTGCATTTTTATTTAGGCACTAAATATTTACATAACATGTCAAGTTTGTATTATTTTTCTTTTACTTAATTAATTCACAGGCGAAGAAAAAGGTGTTGAAAAGGCTTAGGCATCATAAGGCATTCATAAGCGAAGAAAAAAGTGTTGAAAATGCTTAGGCCTCACGGCCTATTAATTGATGTATGGATTGAATGTATGGTGCATAACTAGAAGCGCAATATCATTGACAATTAATTCAGACATTTGACGTGGAATAGGAATAGCTGCGGTGCACTGGAAGCATATCCGGCGCGTAACTGGAAGACCCTGAGTTCGATTCCTGGTGGCGGCCACTGAGAATTTTCCCGTGACTCACTTATAAACGTGGAAAGAGCGATGACTTCTGTTTGATTATTGACAATACTTGTTATGTAAATTTTACGAATATGTGAATGACGGAATGAAAACTTTTAGAAGGGCCTAAACGTTAGTCCTAATATTATTTTCTGCCTCAGTAATACCGCAATAGTAATAATTTGATGTGTTACGTAAACGTTATGAATATAACATCGTTAGAATAAAAACTGTTAAATAGGCCAAGGCCTAGGATTTATGACTTAAGGGCCGCGGGTGGCCTAGTGGGCAACGTTCATGACTGCCACGGAAAGGACCTCGGGTTCGATCCCAGGCAGGTGCAAACGCTCGATCCCCTAAATATCCGCCGTGCGTCGGATGGGCACGTTAAGCCGTCGGACCCCGGGTACTGGCCTCCCCGGTAATAAATAAGGGCGTTTTCCTCCCTCTTTCTACTTCGCTTCCGTGTCACTTTCCTATCGGGCACTCTAACCCAAATCACCTGGCTTCTTATTTCTAAGGGTTGTTTAAGACCTGGGGTCAGACACACCCTTCCTAAAATCCTCTACATATGATCATGATCATTTTTTTGTTTGCGACTTAAGACTTAATATTTACTGCCTAAGTAAAAGCGCAATGCTATTTACTTGATTTGATACGCAAACATTATTAATATGAAGTCGGCGGATTAAAAGCTATTAAAAAGGTGAAGCCTGTGAATTAATT
The DNA here is from genome assembly GCA_039090855.1 of Macrothele yani. NCBI lineage: Eukaryota > Metazoa > Arthropoda > Arachnida > Araneae > Macrothelidae > Macrothele > Macrothele yani. The sequence continues at coordinate 102,848,020 of CM076991.1, read as the reverse complement.
AAGTAAAAGAAAAATATTACAAACATTTATGTAAATATTTAGTGCCTAAAAAAGCAGTGTTATTATTAGAATACTGCAGCTAGTGAACAAGCAGATACTAACTTTGCAGTGAGGGAAATGTATATTAGACCAGTAAGAATGTGTGTTACTGCTTATTTTGAATCCTTATTTTTTCTTTAAATGCTGGGAAGAAAAGAAGTGAGCCCGTAACGATGTAATTTGATACCGCCACAAGTTCACACTGACCGCTGGCCAACCAATAAATTTAGATGAAATGGGGTGGGGTCGCATAGCTGGCTGGTCGTTCCCTTCTACCAGCTGCGAAGTACAACTTTGACGAAAGCCAGATGTCTCTCCCCGTCACGCCACCGCTGTACGAAGCCACGGAGCAGCCCAGAACGAAATTTTTATACGGCCCCTTAAATTTTTTGTGGCCAGTTCTCCGCTTAGTCTTAGATCCGAAAATCATGGAAATGTCTAAATTTCTTACTGAAAACGAAATATTACAAAAATAAATTATGAACAATAGCTGCTGAAGTGGGGAATATAACCACATGAAATTTGTTTATGCAGAACTATTTTATGGCACTGAAATTGCAATGTGTCCAGTTCTCCGTACCCGCTACATGACAACACTAAATGGCACCACATTTTTAATTTTTTGGTCCCTACAAAATACACAACTTCTGCTGTGAGAATCGCAGTTCATTTTGAGTGTTTAAGTCGTAAGGAGTTGTTGATCCAAAGTACATGTTGTTCGCAAATATAACAAATAGATGTCAGAACTACAGAGATACTGATGTATAGCAGTTGGCTTGAAGACAACGGTGAATCATTAGTATGTTTTTAAATAAATGTTGCATAAGAAAACCACTGCTTTCAGGCCAACACCATACAACCTCTACAGTCCATCAGTGCAATCTGAACTTTCCTCTCGTATTTGTAAGGTTTGCAGAAAATATTTTACACATCAAATTATTAATATTGCGGTATTACTCAGGCAGAAAATAATATCAGTACTAACGTTTAGGCCCTTCTAAAAGTTTTCATTCCGTCATTCCATATTCGCGTTATGTAGGTGAGGTGGCCAAGAAACCGGAATTTTTATATCACCCCTAACGGTTTTTTGGCCAGCAGTCTGTGACCAGTTGTCCGAACACCGTTTATAACAGACATAAAAACTTATCTGTCGACCACATATTTTTCCCGTGAGCATTTTTTCCGTGGGCGAGTTTTCCATGGACGATTTTTCCGTGGGTGTTTTTTCTTATTTTCGAAAAGTGAGCGTTTTTTCCGTGGACATTCTTTCATACAATCGCCGCAATTGGTTGAGCTGCAGTCGTTGCTTCTCGTGTGAGAGTGGTCTGTACAGTATGTTAGGAAGGAGTAAGCTGCGGGTGATTTTGCTTCATGAGCTCAAATTGGGTCGTATTGCGGCACAAGCCTACCGTAATGTGTTCGAGGCATGAGGCGACGAGGCAACATCTCAACGTACTGTTCGTCGGCGGTTTGAAAAGTTTCGTTCCGGTGGCACGAGCATACAAGACGAGGAGGGCCGAGCACGACATTCGGTTATTGATAACGACGCTGTGAAGGCAAATGTGGAGACAAATCCTCGCGTCACAGTAAGAGACAAGCAGTACAATGTGTACTGATTGGTGCCAGCCATTTCTGAACGACTCCACCGAATTGATAAGGTCAAGAAGCTGAATATGTGAGTCCCACACGATCTGACGGAGTATCAGAAACAACAACAACAGTTTGAGATGTGCAGTAACCTTCTGCTTCGCAACGAAAAGGAGCCCCTACTTATCGCATTTTAAACTGTGATGAAAAGTGGGTACTATTCGACAACCGTAAACGATCTGGACAGTGGCGTAACCATGGTGAATCGCAGAAACAACATCCTGTGCCAAGGTTGACACCAGTGAGCTTTGTGGTGGACTGTTCACGGTTTCATGCATTACAAGTTCTTGAATGCTGGTGAAAGCATTACCTCAGTTGTGTACTGTGAAAAAATTGACCGAATGCACCAGAAGTTGTGTTCCAAACGCCCATCTTTGGTGAACAGGAAGGGTCCTATCCTCCTCCATGATAACGCAAGACCACACGTGTCTCAAATGACGAAACAGAAACTACACGAATTGAGGATCGAAACTCTCCCACATTCAGCCTACTCGCCTGACTTGGAACCTACCGGTTTCAGGGAGCCAGATTTCTCCCGGACTGGCATTGAAGCACTTGTCACTCTCTGGCACAGGTTCCGGACTGGCATTGAAGCACTTGTCACTCTCTGGCAGAGGTCCCGGACTGGCACTGAAGCATTTGTCACTCTCTGGCACAGGTTCCTGACTGGCCATTGAAGCACTTGTCACTCTCTGGCAGAGGTTCCGGGCTGGCATTGAAGCACTTGTCACTCGCTGGCAGAAGTGTGCAGCTGCTGAAGGCACTTATTTCGAATAAAACAAGGTCGTGTTCTATGAGTTATGTGTCTCTCATTTTCATCCTCCAAATCGGCCAATATTTATCGGAACGACCTGGTATTTCACTTGGTGCTTTCCATTAGAACACTTTATTTTCTCATTTCTCAACTTTTTTTTTTTCCATTGTCGCTGCCCGAAATACGTTTTATGCAAAGTTGTTCAGATATTAGATACCGCTGTAACAATGACCTCAGTGAAAGGCCCTTTACCCAATGGGCGAAATTCAGTTCTTATAGCTGTTTCACCGCTCTATGAGTCATCTTTTATGTTTGATTATTTTTCCAGGTTCGATTATTTCACTGTCTTGTACGCCGCTACAATATGAAAACACTTTCTCAGAAATAAGCATAAATGTCTCTACAAAACTGAAGTCGGAAGTTATTAAGAATACCTACCTGGTAACATATTGCGACGCTCTTGGCTTTTACGAGAGCCTCGATTAGATGTGAAGTGGATAGATAACACGAGGTGCTGATATTGTTCTGCATATTTTCAGCCAAGCGGATGCGAAGGCGTCCGTCAACTACCGAATGTTTGCTATAGAAGAATCCCTGTTACGAATGAGCCTCGCAATCTCATCCCTCGGGTGCTCAACTGAATTATGATCTGGGAATTGTGATGGACATTTTGTAATATTGTAACCCGGGCATCCATGTTTGCCAGGAGGGAAGTAAAGTAACCATTTTGAGGATAGTGAATTGTAAGCAGTTTTCCTGCCATTTCGATGCAGCTGGAAAGCTGCCTTGCACTTACCGAGCGTCGCAATAGAATGAAAGTTAGATTTATGGTTTCGTGGATGTGCGAAGGAGAACTGGTATAATGATTTGTGAGGTGTGAAAGAGAAAAATATTTTTAAGGAGTGTGCGCGCCTTCTTGAAAAGAGTGGACTTCACTATTCTGCAGGGGACGCTTTTTAGGGGGAAAGAGGTGTTTCTCAGCAAGAGGACGTTTCACTAGGTTGCAAGGAGGTTCGGTGGTAAGGAGTGGAGAAAGCGAGGTGTGAAAATCTTGCTCGCCGGTGTGATTTGTGGAAAATGCTGAGAGTTCAGGGAGAATAAAGAAGGAGGAAGCGAATACTGGCCGTAACGGGAAGGCTATCAATGAGTAAATGATAATAGAGTGCAGTAAAGAAAATCAGGACAATGCTTTGAGACATTCCCCAAAACATCTGAATAAACACCATCTTCACTGCAAAAGCTAGCTAATACTTGGGTTGATATTTTATTCACATTTTATTTATCTGCTTCAGTCGGGTAAAATACCTGTTAAGGTCCAGAAACAAAAACGTTCTGGAAGCAAAGCATCTAACGAACCGTACAGAGAGGGCGCTGAAATATAACTCAGCTCCAAGCCGTGTAACAGTTTCAGCACTCTGAAGTCACTGTCGTGCTCCTGGAACAACGTAGCAATCCAAGCGTTGTAAGATGGCGCATTATCCTGCTGGAAGAATCCCTCTCCATCAGGAAACGTCATGCATATGAACGGGCGTTCCTGTTAACAATGATGTTAAGATACTACCTCGAGGCATCCAAAGGCGGTTGCGGAGGTAATAAGCATTTTTATTGGCAGATCTTAAAAGTCGGATGCACGTTTAAGCAAGGACATTCAAAAGTTTTTGACACGTGTCTGTAAATTTGCTCCCAAGTTAATGAGCTATGCAAATTAAACCTTTTACAGGCTGGAACGAATTAACTGAAGGTTAGCGAAATGGGTTCAAATCAGCTTGTAAGGTTCGCTAACTACCCAGTTCGTAAAAAAATTGTAAATATGTATGCATATGTTCATTCTCACATGGAATTTCTTTGTTCTCGCCATTTTATGGCAGATCGCACAGAATAATACATTTTTAAGGCTGTTGGTGTCCGACGCACATGGTTAGGCGCGTCACAGTTGGTTTAGGGCATAATTATGCCTAAATATTTGAAATGTATTATATCTGTCTTGTGTGGCAATGGGATTATCTCAAATGTGCGTTAATGAGGGAAATGCAAGCTTAACGGTGTTTGCAGATAGCCCAAAGTAGGTGAAGATTAACTCCGAAATCAGATTAACTGGGCAGTGGAGATTTTCTGAAATTTTTAAGAGAGAAGTGACACTTTGGAGGTGGGAGAGAGAGAGTGAGTGTGAGAGAGAGAGAGTGAGTGTGAGAGAGAGAGAGAGAGAGAGAGAGTGAGTGAGAGAGAGAGAGAGAGAGAGAGAGAGAGAGAGAGAGAGAGAGAGAGAGAGAGAGAGAGAGGGGGGGCTGGGGGAGGGGCGAGAGAGAGACTGGACCTTGGTTTTTCAGATAGATGCCGAATCGCGAAGGATTGGAGGGAACAAGGCGTTTTCGGAGGAGAGAGTGGTTTGTATTGTGTCGCGTAGCAGCGGCGTCGGTGTACGAAAAGCGGAAGTTCGCGTCTAGTGTCCATACAGCATGGACGGAGACCAAGTTAATGAAGCATTCCATTAAAAATCCCAAGTCACATAATTTTAGTGAAATACCTGTTTCCTTTTTTGTAATTGTTGCAAAGGATCCGAACGCTATATTTTTCGGGGTGTGATTCACCGGAACGAACCAACAAAATTATGTGATGGCTCCAGCAGGATCGCAGCTATGTTGGGAAATAGATAGGAAGGAGCGAAGGTCGTTACACAGCTCGAACGAATATACTTGTCAAGTAGTGAGCCAACGCAGTTGGAACGAATGAATCTTAGCGTTGCTTTCCCCTTTAGCTTTATTATTCAAAGTGATCATTCAAGGGGGGTGATTAGCGTTTATCCCTTCTGACTTATTGCCTGCTGAAAGGACAATAACAATTGCGATGGACATAAAAGCAAAAGTAGGGAGAATATGTTTAGTCCCTCGTTTTAACACAGTGGCATGATGCTTGTATCAGAGGGACTAGTTCTTTCTTACCATTCCTTAGATCATGAAACAGAATGGAAGACTAGAGAGAACAACTATGACAGGAACAGCTATGCATGCAACCCCCGTGTCAGGATTTCTGAGATGAGAGTGATAAAAAGGTCATAGCGAGAGCAACTGTGATAGTAACAGCTATGTATGGAACACCTATGTTAGTACTGCTGAGATGAGAGGGGCAAAAGGGTCGTAGCGAGAGCAACTATGGCAGGAATAGCTATGCATGGAATATCTATGACAGTACTGCTGAAGAAATGAGAAGGGCATAAGGTCGTAGCGAAAACTATGACAGGAACAGCTATGCGTGGAACACCTGTGTCAGTACTGCCAAATAATATCTAACTCTTAAAGAAGGTCAACTCTGATAGAGATAACGTAAAACAGGCGGCAACAGCGCCACCACATCTTAAGAGATAATATGCTCTGCGGGAAAGTTAACATTCAGGAGCAAAACACGTTAGGGGGACTACGGCAGTGAAGCTTTCCTTCGATCTGATGACTCTTTGCTTACAGTAGTTTTTTGTTGTTGCTGTTTTCTGATATCCCGCCCATCCCTTACTTTGGTGAGAAAAATATGGAATAACATTAGTATTACTATTTAAATTAAATTTCAGCAAATATTACAGTTAGGCCTAAGGATCCGAACAAAATGCAGACATTCCCTAATATTTGGCATTACTGAAAATATTTCTGAAAAACTGAAGAACAAACAAAAGCCTTAAACTAACCCGATTGGCGTAACAAAACTAACATATCCGATTTGCGAAATGATTATGCTACCGAGAAGATTACAATCACGTGTTGTGAGTCTGAGTAGCTCGGCTGACTGTTCTTTACCCAAATAATTGAAGTCAACAGAAATACGCATGCGCATTTTGCTCCGGCATCAGCCGATCAGCCTGTATGTTGGCTTCTGTGCACTGCATGCTTTCCCTGAAGATACGGCTGCGCTAGTTACGTCTCGCTGAGCCTTAACTTCTTCGCGTTAGATATTCTTCGGTACTGCTGTGATGAGAAGGGTGAAAGGGTAGTAGCAGGAGCAACTATGACAGGAACAGCTATGAATGGAACAGCTATGTCAGTACTGCTGAGATGAGAAGGGCAAAAGGGTCGTAGCAAGACCAACTATAACAGGAACAGCTACGCGTGGAACACCCTGTGTCAGTACTGCTGAGATGAGAAGGGGAAAAGGGTCTTAGCGAGAACTATAACAGCAACGGCTGTGCATGGAACACCTATGTCAGAATTGCTGAGATGAAAGGGGCAAAAGGGTCGTAGCTTTCGCAAAATTCAGTCGCTATGTGAACATTTCGGTTTGGGGAGAGCAGAAAACTTTGGGCCCCATAGGTCAGGTACTTGGGCTGCTAAAGGGTTAAAAAGTTATCAGTCACGAAAGTCCTGTTGTCCTGTTCTTAACATATACCTATCCGCAATTGTTTTCATCTAGAAATGAGAATATTCCTAAAAGGAAAAGTCAGCTCTTGTAGAACAGTCGTTGTCGAGTACGGTACACTGTCCAGGTAGAAAATGGTGCACTAGAAAGTGCATAGACATATTGTTCTCACCGATCCGCCTATTGACATTACAGTAGTCAATTGTCCAACACGGCCACTGTCCATTATTATCACCTGTTAGAGCACTGCGCTTTTGCAATTTTCCCCTTCAGTTCTTCCTCTACATAACCACTTTTACTATCAGTGGCCCGAAATAGTTTCCTAGAAGTTCTGCCTACGAAAGATCATTCCTCTTTGAAATTCCACATCTTATAACGGTTGCTTCTTTCTTCCTCAAGGTTTCCTACCAGTCGAAATACCATGCTTCGGGAAAGTGGGCCAACTGCATGATTTCACAGAGGATGAGTCGAAAGTTCTGTAATATTTACATAAACGCATGTGCTGCGGCGGGTATGTCACGTGTTTAAAGTAATTCAAGTCACGCACTGCAGTCAATCGAAAGGCATACAAAGTGGGGGTCGTTTCTATGAACAGCATTGCATGTCGTCGTTCTGTCTGTGGTTGGGACGCCTAAAAGATGAAAAGCCACAACTGGCTAATTAGAGAACTTTTGCTTTACGAGTTTGAACTCGGCCATAACGCTGGCTCAAGCATCACGAAACATTTGTCATGCGGAAAGGGAAGGGTTCCGTGGACCACTCCACCGCAACCAGATGGTTCAAGAAATTTCCTTAGGGGCCTAAACCTTGACAATCATCCAAGGTCAGGTAGGCTGCGAACCATAAATTCGGAGGCCGTGCACCAGGCCGTAGAAGCCAATTCAACAACCAGAACTCGAAGATTATCAGGCGAGCTGGGCATATCACAGACCACCGTGGTTGTATCACCTTCAAGACCTCGGCAAAGTCTACATGAGCTACAGCATTGTCACTTACGAACTGACGCCAGCTGAAGCAAACCGCCAAGTGGAAGTGTGCACGAAGCTCCTAGCAAACAGGCGCGATGTACGTTTCATCAAGAGTATTGTTACGTGCAATGAAAAGCCGGCCTATTTCTGCAATCCTAACGAGCCCAAGCCAGCTTCTTAAACTTGTTGCCAAGCGTGAGCGCTTGGAGCACAAGGTAATGCTCTGCGTCTGGTGGGGGTTCGAGGAGATAATGCATTACGTATCTGTTCCAGACGATCGGACCATCAACGCCAACCTCTAACCTGTACAGTTGGAGTGGATGTATGCCACTTTTAGGGTACCGTTAAACAGAAAGTGCCCTGTCCTACAGCAGGACAACGCTCGGCCTCATATCGCGTGAACGACACGGGCAAAACTCCAGGAACTTGAGGGCATTGACCTGATGTCACACCCAGCATATAGTCCGGAACTTACCCCGTCGGATTACTACTTGTTCCGGTCCATGGCCCACTTCCTTCGTGGGCGGCACTTAAACAAGCAGGTGAAGGTGGAAGCTGTGCTGAAGGAGTTCTTCGCGTCGAAGGACAAGAATTGGTACCACCGCGGAATGGAGGAACTGGCAGACAGATGGCTAAAGACGGTGCAACACGATGGCCTATACTTTGAATGCTAGTCAGCTTTGTCGTAAAGCAACGTATGAAGACATAAAGTGATACAAATATTGCAAAACTTTCGACTCACCCTCTGTAGAATCGAAGAACTGGCAGACAGATGGCTAAAGACGGTGCAACACGATGGCCTATACTTTGAATGCTAGTCAGCTTTGTCGTAAAGCAACGTATGAAGACATAAGGTGATACAAATATTGCAAAACTTTCGACTCACCCTCTGTAGAATCGAAGAACTGGCAGACAGATGGCTAAAGACGGTGCAACACGATGGCCTATACTTTGAATGCTAGTCAGCTTTGTCGTAAAGCAACGTATGAAGACATCAGGTGATCCAAATATTGCAACACTTTCGACTCACCCTCTGTAGAATCGAAGAACTGGCAGACAGATGGCTAAAGACGGTGCAACACGATGGCCAATACTTTGAATGCTAGTCAGCTTTGTCGTAAAGCAACGTATGAAGACATAAGGTGATCCAAATATTGCAAAAATTTCGTCTTACCCTCTGTAGAATCATGCACCTATAAACTCACGTACGCATTCTATGATACTACGCGCAGGGGCATCTTCTTTTCAAATCCAATAGCTACGTCTGCTGCATTGCAGTGCCTATTTCCTACGCAGTACTTTGTCTTTGAAAAATGTTTCTGAAGCCAAATATTTCCTTTAGGAAGCAGATAATGGATTTCCGGCAATTTAAGATAAATTCAACGTCCTGCGGTTTTACTTCAATAACGGATTTCCTCTAGTCTTAGTTTAAGAAGAAAGAGAACCAGGAGAAAACCAGTAATTTAACCCTCTAGTTACGTAATCGCAGTTTCGACAAAGTACTTCCAGCTTGGAAATTTTAATTCGTTTTCACTAATCAGAGAGTTAATGACACGCATTATTTCTAGATAATTATCCCTGAGTAGTGAGATTTATAATCAGAAATAATGACTCGAGAAAAGTGGGTGTTCGTCATCGCAGTTTTGGCAGGACTTACTCTTTTTCCCACTCATTGAGTCGTTTGTTCTTTTTTAAACATCCATTAAGGACAAATCGTGGCAAGAGCTTCTATTTCGTTTCGTGGAATGAGTGAAATCTATCCAGAAAAAGGAAGGTCCTCCAAACAAAATTAAAAAATATCGTGGAGGTATAGAAAGCTGAAGCCAAAGCCTATTTGTGAAAAACAAGAGTAACTTTTTTTCGTATTTTGAAATTCTTCACTTCCAATGCATATAAACCTTGGCAATATGATTCATTTAAATATTAATCATGTATTAATATAGAGTCAGATCTTACAAATCATAGGCCGTTTGAAGTTTTAGCTTAGATGAATAAAACTATGAAACGGCAATCTATTAAGAATCACAGTACCAGCAGAATACAGGAATTATTCAAATGACCGTTGATACGTACCGCGTAAGCCGAGAATGCACAATCTTTATTGATATCTGAACGTAAATTTAATACTGTATTAAGAGAGAAATATGTATCTTATTTGGTTTGGTTCCTAACCGTTAACCCCGCCCCGGTGGCGCAGTTGTCTAAGGCGCTAGCTTAAGATCATTCGCCCTAGTTGGGTCCGGGTTCAAATCCCAGTGAGGCATGGACGTTTGTGTTTGTCTTTCGGCACTGGCTCTCAATGTGTTACTTGTCCAACATTGGACTGGCTCTCTGTGTAAATTGGTCATTTAGCATACTGTAAGACCATGTTTGATGTATACTTGTTCATAATATATTACTTGCCCAACACTGGGTCTTTGTGTACATTGGTCATTTAGCATACTGTAAAATCCATGTTTGAGGTATACTAGTTCATAAAGTGTTACTTGCCCAACACTGGCTCTTTGTGTACATTGGTCATTTAGCATACTGCAAAATCCATGTTTGATGTATACTTGTTCATAATGCGTTACTTGACCAACACTGGCTCTCTGTGTACATTGGTCATTTAGCATACTGTAAAATCCATGTTTGATGTATACTTGTTCATAATGTGTTACTTGCCCAACACTGGCTCTCTGTGTACATTGGTCATTTAGCATTCTGTAAAATCCATGTTTGAGGTATACTTGTTCATAATGTGTTACTTGCCCAACACTGGCTCTCTGTGTACATTGGTCATTTAGCATACTGTAAAATCCATGTTTGATGTATACTTGTTCATAATGTGTTACTTGTCCAACACTGACTTTTTGTGTACATTGGTCATTTAGCATACTGTAAAATCCATGTTTGATGTATACTTGTTCATAATGTGTTACTTGCCCAACACTGGCTCTTTGTGAACATTGGTCATTTAGCATTCTGTAAAATCCATGTTTGATGTATACTTGTTCATAATGTGTTACTTGCCCAACACTGGCTCTTTGTGTACATTGGTCATTTAGCATTCTGTAAAATCCATGTTTGATGTATACTTGTTCATAATGTGTTACTTGCCCAAACTGGTCATTTAGCATTCTGGTCATTTAGCAAACATTGGTCATTTAGCATACTGTAAAATGCATGTTTGATGTATACTTGTTCATAATGTGTTACTTGCCCAACACTGGATCTTTGTGTACATTGGTCGTTTAGCATACTGTAAAATCCATGTTTGATGTATACTTGTTCATAATGTGTTACTTGCCCAACACTGGCTCTTGGTGTACATTGGTCATTTAGCATTCTGTAAAATACATGTTTGATGTATACTTGTTCATAATGTGTTACTTGCCCAACACTGGCTCTTTGTGTGCATTGGTCATTTAGCATTCTGTAAAATCCATGTTTGATGTATACTTGTTCATAATGCGTTACTTGACCAACACTGGCTCTCTGAGTACATTGGTCATTTAGCATACTGTAAAATCCATGTTTGATGTATACTTGTTCATAATGTGTTACTTGCCCAACACTGGCTCTTTGTGTACATTGGTCGTTTAGCATTCTGTAAAATCCATGTTTGAGGTATACTAGTTCATAATGTGTTACTTGCCCAACACTGGCTCTCTGTGTACATTGGTCATTTAGCATACTGTAAAATCCATGCTTGATGTATACTTGTTCATAATGTGTTACTTGTCCAACACTGGCTTTTTGTGTACATTGGTCATTTAGCATACTGTAAAATCCATGTTTGATGTATACTTGTTCATAATGTGTTACTTGCCCAACACTGGCTCTTTGTGTACATTGGTCATTTAGCATTCTGTAAAATCCATGTTTGATGTATACTTGTTCATAATGTGTTACTTGCCCAACACTGGCTCTTTGTGTGCATTGGTCGTTTAGCATACTGTAAAATCCATGTTTGATGTATACTTGTTCATAATGTGTTACTTGCCCAACACTGGCTCTCTGTGTACATTGGTCGTTTAGCATACTGTAAAATCCATGTTTGATGCATACTTGTTCATAATGTGTTACTTGCCCAACACTGGCTCTCTGTGTACATTGGTTATTTAGCATATTGTAAAATCCATGTTTGATGTATACTTGTTCATAATGTGTTACTTGCCCAACACTGGCTCTTTGTGTACATTGGTCATTTAGCATACTGTAAAATCCATGTTTGATGTATACTTGTTCATAATGTGTTACTTGCCCAACACTGGCTCTCTGTGTACATTGGTCATTTAGCATACTGTAAAATCCATGTTTGATGTATACTTGTTCATAATGTGTTACTTGCCCAACACTGGCTCTCTGTGTACATTGGTCATTTAGCATATTGTAAAATCCATGTTTGATGTATACTTGTTCACAAAGTGTTACATGATGAACACTGTCTATATCCGTGTACATTGATCATTTGTCATGCTGTCAAGCATGTATGATTTGTACTTGTTGCTGTGAAATATCTGTTTCCTGTTTATGTCTGCCTGTTTGTCATGTCTCTGTACCACCAGGCCTAATAAATCATTTTTTTAAACTTCCAATAAAAAAAATCGTTAACAGAAAGCGCAGGGATCGCTTCTTCAACTACATACATACAGTCAGCGCATGATGTTACCTTACCGTTTGTTATTTTGTATTGTGGCGTTACTTCAAGGATGGCCTTATATCAAAGTCGCCAATTATTTTATATAACCGAAATTTTGTAAATTATCGTCCATCATACATCATATTTAGCATTAAATTAAAAATATGCACTTAGGAAAATGCAATTATATGCTGTGTGCTTAGTGCGTTTTAAGTGTTCATTTTCATATCAGAAGCTTCTGGTGTGCATTAAAGGCAGAAAATTACTTAGCATAGTAGTATGACAAAGTTAACATTTTAATTATAAGGAAATGAATAAAAAATCATGTTACGATGCCAAAACTTTATCAAGCAAAAATTAGCAATATTATACAAAATGATTTCCTTACCCAGCATCAGAGCCGATTTAAGAGCTCCCCCTCTTAAATCGCATAGTTGACCCCCTCTTAAATCGTTTGGTTTGTGCTGCAGCCCCAGGCCTCACATTTCAAAGGGGCCCCAGAAATATGCAGAATGTTTGACGAAATTGCAGAGTTCTGCAATTTTTTCTGTTTTTTTTTTGCCGATATCACATTAAAAACTAAATAACTGCCTTGTGAAAAGAAAATTCTATTTATTTCCGCCTTTTCAGGAGTCCATAAAAAGTATAGTCGCTCATAGTCCATCCTTAAATCTTTGGAAAGCATTACAGATGGGTTTTTTGTACAATCTGTAATTGCGGGAAATTTTCATACATTAAGAATTCGTTTTAATTATGATACTTGGATCATATTACTTTGTCCTCTACTTTGATACAACTTCTAGAAGCTAAACCCTGAGTGGGCTGGGGATGGGGGTGAAAGCAGAACTGAACTGGTGTCCATTTTTCAGCCAAGCATTTTTACATTTTCTTGCCAACCCTGATCCAGTCACCCCCGGTGGCACAGTGGTCAAAGCGATGGCCTCTGATCATTCGTCCATGAACGGGGTCCGGGTTCGAATCCCGGTGAGGCATGGATGTTGAGTTTGTCTTAAGTCGCTGGCTCTCTCCCTTCCCTGGAACCAGTGACCCTAAATTAGGGACGGGCGACCGCTTATATCCCATCGAGTTGCTCACAGTGGTCGTTAAACTTTCAATGCCGCCCCGGTGGCGCAGTGGTCCAAGCGATGGCTTCTGCTCATTCATCCGAAAGGGGTCCAGGTTCGAATCCCGGTGAGGCATGGATCCTGCTTACAGCCCATTGAGTTGCTCACGGTGGTCGTTAAACCTACAATAAAAAAAACAAACATTCTTTCGTCCATGAATTACAGGATACAAGCGTGATAACAAACGTTTTGCACATGTTAATCTAAAACGGAAGCGGTTGTTCGGGAAAATGATTGCGTCATGTCAAGGTCAGACTCTGAGCAACGCAGTGGTGTCAGAACGACGAGCTATGGTTTGCTGTGTGGACGTGGCAGGGTTTGAAAATTGATACGTGAAGCTCCTCAGGTCGAGTCACATTGGTAGACTAGTGGTCGTACGTGAAAATAGAAATTCAGGGGGCGGGAGGGGGGGACTTTCATACAGACCCACACTGCCTTCCGAGAAGTTTGTGGGAAAGAAACTCTTGATCAGAGCACAATTCCTTCCTGGGCATCGCGCTTTCTGGAGGGCCGAACATGGGCCGGTCTATAGGTGCTGTAGTCTTGGGGCCCACCATGACCAAGGGGACCAGGAGGCATGCCTGGGCAAATAATAGAAAGACAGGGAGAGGTTTATAACAATTTTACTTTTGTCTCATATGAAATCCACTTGGTCAAAAACAGAGGTGGAAGACGAACAGATTTCAAAGCAGTGACTCACCAAGGGTACAGGTTTCATGCCACTGTGTACGGTGGGGTTGGCAAGACAGTTTCAGCTTTTTCACTACCATCCATCTACACCTCCCAATTTACACTTGGGACCGTCAGTGGTCGAAGACCCCTGTGTCTTCACATTGCATAACAAAAAATATGCACTAAGAAAAGTATACAATTCTAAATCATTAGAAAATCCAAGACAAAATCCAGGAATCATAGGCCATGTTCTTGTGAGAATAATGAAAAATACAATGATTTATGAGAACTGTATAGATTATTTAGTAGTTACAGTTTCGTGTTTTAACGGACTTCAGAATAATTCCGCGTCGTAAGTTCGTTGGGGGCCCACTCAAATGTCTTAGACTAGGGGCCCACTCAAATGTCTTAGACTAGGGGCCCTCTAAGGCCTTAATCCGGCCCTGGGGCCAAAGCAGCATCGAAGATGACTACCGCTCAGACCGACCTGAAACGGCGACAGACAAAATATCTGTCACCATTGTTGCAACGCTTCTCGAAGAGAATCGTCCTTTGACTGTCGAGGAGATTGCTCATCAGGAAATTTGACCACCATGTCTGTTCACCAGATTTCGACCGACTCGCCGCGCGCTGGGTGCTCCATCAACTTGCCCCCGAGCAGAAGGCAGTCACAGTGAGCATCGCTCAGGATCATCTCCACAGGTTCGAAAGGGAGGGTGACACCTTCTTGAACAGAACAGAATTGTTGCAATTGATGAGACATGGACCCGCGATTCTGAGCCAGAACTGAAGTCCCAATCAGCGGAATGGAGGCATCCAAGTTCCCCACGCCCCTCAAAGTGTCGTCGGCAACAATCCAAACTGAAGAAAATGATGATTTGTGCGTATGATGCACATGGTGTTGTGGTCTCTGAATGAGTGAAGGTAAGGCGAAATTTCAACTCACAATATCATCGTGACTTTCTAAGGACACAGTTGAGACCGAAAATTTGTCAAAATCGCTCCAACTTGTTGGAAGCGGGAGCGATCTTGCTGAATGACAACGCATCGTGTCATGGTGCTGCGTCGATGCAGGAAGGTTTGTCGAAATATGACGGGGAAAACTTTATCCCACCCAGCATACAGCCCTGATCGCAGTCCACCTGAATTTGATCTTTTCCCAAAGTTAAAAAATCGTCTCCGTGGCATCCGCTACGAATCGCTGGACGAACTGTCATTGGACGTGACCCGAGTAATACGACAGCTGAACAAAGATGGCGTACTACGGGCACCTCACCGCTGGCGAGCTATCAGTAGCAACGGAGGGCAGTGCATTGAACAGCAATAAGATAAGTTTTCTCTGTTACTTCACACTTTTCTCAAAAATGGACAGTGTGCAGAAATTTTTTAGGAACCCAGTACACACTCTAATATGGTAGGGCTACTTTTATGGCTTCCTCATCAAATTTTCGGAATGTTTTCTCCTGCATATATTTATTCTGCCACCCACAGTGAAATCCTGGATGTGCCATTAATAGTGGGGCCTCAAAATACTGTTCAGCATGCACGGTTTCCTTTTGAAATTCATGAAATTTATAACCAGTGTGCCAACTTACTTACCCCTGTATCCAACTAGCCCCAGTCTCCCGTCTTTAAGAAATTATGCTCATTTGTTTGCTCGTCACCATACTTTAGTAAATTTTACTGCTTTCTCATGGATGAAAAATTACCCTAATTTGTTTGCTTTCAGTACAATTTACTGTTTCGTCATTGACAAGAAACTTTGCTCATTCGTTTGCTTACCATCATACTTCATCACATTTTACTGCTTCACCATTAACAAGAAATTTTGTTCATTTGTTTGCTTACCAACATACTTCCGCAAAATTTACTGCTTCGTCATTGACAAGAATTTTTGCTCATTTGTTTGCTTGCAACTATGTTTTACTGCTTCTTCATTGATGAGTGATTTTGCTCATTTGTTTTCTCACCATCATATTTCAATACGTTTTACAGCTTTTTTTCTGATAAGAAATTTTGCTCACTTGTTTGCTCACCATCATATTTCAATACGTTCTACAGCTTCCTTTCTGACAAGACATTTTGCTCATTTGTTTGCTCACCATCATATTTCAATACGCTTTACAGCTTTCTTTCCGACAATAAATTTTGCTATTTTTTTTTCTTTTTGCTCACCATCATATTTCAGTACGTTTTACAGCTTTCTTTCTGATAAGACATTTTGCTCATTTGTTTGCTCACCATCATACTTCAATATGTTTTACAGCTTTCTTTCTGATCAGAAATTTTCCTCATTTGTTTGCTCATCATCATATTTCAATACGTTTTGCAGCTTTCTTTCTGACAAGAAATTTTGCTTATTTGTTTGCTCACCATCATATTTCAATATGTTTTACAGCTTTCTTTCTGATCAGAAATTTTCCTCATTTGTTTGCTCACCATCATATTTCAATGATTTACAGCTTTCTTTCTGATAAGAAATTTTCCTCATTTGTTTGCTCACCATCATATTTCAATACGTTTTACAGCATTCTTTCTGACAAGAAATTTTGCTCATTTGTTTGCTCACCATCATATTTCATTATGTTTTACAGCTTTCTTTCTGATAAGAAAGTTTGCTCATTTGTTTGCTCACCATCATATTTCAATACGTTTTACAGCTTTCTTTCTGATAAAAAATTTTGCTCATTTGTTTGCTCACCATCATATGTCAATATGTTTAACAGCTTTCTTTTTGATAAAACATTTTGCTCATTTGTTTGCTCACCATCATATTTCAACACGTTTTACAGCTTTCTTGCTGATAAGAAATTTTGCTCATTTGTTTTTTCACCATCATATTTCAATATGTTTTACAGCTTTCTTTCTGATGAGAAATTTTGCTCATTTGTCTGCTTACCATCATATTTCAATACGTTTTACAGCTTTCTTTTTGATAAGACATTTTGCTCATTTGTTTGCTCACCATCATATTTCAATACGTTTTACAGCATTCTTTCTAAAAAAAATGTGCTCATTTGTTTGCTCACCCTCATATTTGAATACGTTCTACAGCTTTCTTTCTGATAAGGAATTTTGCTCATTTGTTTGCTAGTCACATGGGTGTGCTGTTAGCCGGGGGCCTCACGACTAATAGTGCCTGTAGCCTCAACAGAAAATTTTTTCTAAATTTTTAGGGAAACCATGTGCAACTGGTTAAAAATACAGCCAGGAATTTTTGTCGGCAGCTTTGAATGAATTATTACAGAGGTTGAGTCAAAAGTATGAGCCATTGGGTAGGAAAATTTCAAACATGTGTAAAGTACAAACGAATACAATTCAATCTTCGAAATACAAGCCATTGTGCATGTTCTATGATCTAAAGCCATCTTTCTGTCAAATTGTGAATTCCCGCTCTATACCACGCCTTGGGTTTTGAGGTGAAAATCTCTTGGATCTCGGCTTTCACCTCATAACGGTTTCGGTAGGTTCTGCCACGAAAGAAATGTGCCATCGACCGAACACAAGTGGTAGTCACTTGGAGCAAGGGCTGGACTATAGGCAGGATGGGGAAGAAGTTCGATTCCATCGAGCTCCCGGATCTTATCCCTCGTTGAATGGGCGGTATAGGGTGGTGCGTTATCGTGCTGAAGGAGAACCTGTTTTCTGTTGACCAGGGCCGGGTACTTACGGACCAGAACTTCATACATCCTCTGCAGTTGTTAAGAGTAGAGCGCAGCTGAGACGTCTCGCCCAGCTGGAACGAATTCAAAATGTATAGGCCCCTCAAAATTCCACCAAACACACAAAATGACTTTGTGTTCGAAGCGTCCCCGCTTAGCGATTGGTTCTGGAAGCTAGTCCGGGTTAATCCACTGGTTTCGCATGTCGGGATTACGGGAAAAGATCCACTTTTCATCAGACGTGACAATTTGCCAGATGAAATGCTGGTTCATGGAGTGGTTCAGCAGCTCTCTGCACAATTCCATCCGCCTTTGAGCTTGTGCTGTGGTCAATTCGTGCGGTACCACTCGGCAGCTCCTATTAATCTTCTGAAGCTTGTGGAGATGGCGAACCACACTGGATTGTGATACCCCAATCCCGTCCCGACAATCTGCGAGTGCTTGTGGTTGGTGTTGCCTGCCGTTGGAGGTCTGCCAGAGCGAGGCCCATCTTGAAGGCTGGTGTCCCCCTTGTTAAAGCGAACAAACCATCTTTTTGCTGTGGCGTATCTGACTATACCCACACCTTCCACTGCACAAGTTTCGGCAACCGCAGCATGCGCAGATAGTTATTTTTTCCAATAATGACGCAACAGTACTCGAACAGCCGTTTTTTTTTGTCCATGTTCTGAAAGTAAAAAAAGAAAAACACAATTAATTCATATTCATGTCCACCACCAAAGCAAATTCTGATAATCCATGAAATGCTCTTTCTACCTATAAACAAGTTCCAGTCCAAACGATTGTTTATTTCCGAAAAAACAACGCCATCTCAAACTACCTCTCACATTGCTCATTACTTATGACTCACCCTCTGTATAAAGAAAAGCATTTATACACTCAGCTTAATGCATTTAAGAGGTTCGTCGACCCCGTTCTTTTAATTAAGAGACCGAAGCATTTTTTTTTGTTTTTTTTTTTGTTTTTTTTTTGGACTTGTAGGCACGTTTTGTACACTTGTAGACACGTTTTTGTTTTCCTTTCGCAATTTTTTTTTCAGCTTGAGCCACTTTTCATGAAATGTCTTCAATTTCTTGATACAATCCTGTTCATGGCGAATGAGAATACGTGCCTTTTCCCAAAACACAGCAGTTTCCTTAACAACAGCCCTACAACCCTCACGAATTGTCTTCTTCAAGGTTTATATAGGTAAGCTTGTTTCTGGAACTGTACAGAATTTTCCAACTATATGAAATGAAAATAAAAATAGATATTACCTTATTTATGTGGAGTATTTGATTGACACTTAAGTCAAATAAGACAAGAGAAGGTGAATGGAAAAGTCAGTGACGGGGATAATACGGTAGGTGAATATTTCAACTGATTTGAGCGACCTCTAAATATAGTCAGATCTGCCTGAAACTTTACAAAAAATATGTTTTTATATGGTAGAACAACATAGGAGAGTCAGACAACAACATTTCAAAACTTCAAACATAAGGACCACCCTAGTACACACTTTGTTACACGCAACAAAGAGTAAGAATTTTGGTTTTACGAAAAATACCTATAGGTTCTATAGAATTTGAATCATTAATAGTAAAAGTAATTGAAGGCAAAACAGATTTCCGCAAAAGGGCCTAGAAGATATTTTTTGCGGGAGAGGGGGGTGGGGCGAGTTTCTCAGGTACGCACCATACTCCAATGCCATTTAGTGCTTTGTCACTGACAATAAATTTTTCTCATTAGTTTGCTCGCCACCATATTCACTACATTTAACTGCTTCTTGCTCATTTGTTTGCTCGCAACCATATGTATATTAGTGCAATTTACTGCTTCGTCATTCACAATATATTTTGCCCGTTCATTTGTCTGTCACCTTACTTCACTTCATTTTACTACTACCTCGTTGAGAAGAAATTTTGCTCACATATTCGTTTGCTCACCATTTCATTTCTCTACATTTTACTGTATAACGAAGTAAATTTCTCCGTCATTTTTGGTCTACGCGGGATTCGAACCCGAGGCCGCTTATTCCGGAACAAGTCGCTCTACCAACTGAGCTACGCAGACGTTTTTTCTGATTCCTATCTGCCTTTATGTCGTGTGCGTCCTGCTGGCAGGTACGTCACAACTGCTTCATCACTACATTTCCCAACTATGTCGTTGATAAGGAATTTTAGCTCAATTGTTTGCTAGCTATCACATTCTACCTCACTGATAAAAAAAAATTGGCTCACTTGTTTGCAGCCGTCTTACTGCACTATACTTTACTGACATATCTCTGATAAGAAATTTGACCTATTTGTTATTTCGCCATCATATGCTTCACTACATTTTGCTGCTTCTTCCTTGATAGGAAATTTTACTTATTTGTTTGCTCGCAATCAGATTTCACTACAGTTAACTGCTTACTAGATGATTGGAAATTTGGCTTATTGCTTTAATTTACCATCATATTTGTGTCTGATAGGAAATTTGATTTATTTGTTTGCTCCCAATCATACTTCGCTACATTTTACTCCTTCGCCACGGATGGGAAATTTTATTTATTTGTTTGCTGGACATCATGCTTCACCACTTTTACTTCTTCCTCACAGATAAGAAATTTGGCTCACTTGTTTGCTCTTCATCGTACTTTTGAAAATGTTTGTGCTTCTCACTGAAAAGAAATTTCGCTTTGTTTGCTAGCCACCATACCGCAGTACAATGTACTGCTTCTCAATTAATAAGAATTTTTTTTTTATTTGTCGCTCATCACAATACTTCTGTGAGGAATTTCAGCAAATTGTACTACTTCCTCATTAATGAAAAAGTATTTGTCATTTGTTTGCTAGTCTGCATACAGTGACGTGGGTATTTTATTGCAATCTCAAAGAGATATCTTTTTATATGTGTTTGCTACATTTAAATGGAGCGTATCCTACCCTTTTTTCTCTACTTCTTCTGTAAGTGTTTTTTTTTCATTTGTTTGCTCTTCATCATAATTGCACGTGTGGCTTTTGGCACTATTTCTGAAAACAGAAGTATATTTACTAAAACCCAAAAGCAAGAAATTGCCTCTGATCTTGTACATACGTTGGTACGGTCTCCGAAAGCCGATTACAGGTAAATTTTGCCAGGGAAACGCTTCGTCAATTGGGCGCACGTGAGTGTGTTGCTGAAAATCAGTGTAGAAACTCATTTTACTACTTCTCCAGAAACAAGAAATTTTCGTCATTTATGTGAAGCTCGGAAGAAAGATGTAACGCGTTTCGTTGGCGATTCTCTTCTAAGTACGACAATCATTTTCAACAAGCTGTGTAGGGTGAGATTCTGTGCTTGAGATTTATGTTCTTGTTGAAGACTTAAGCAGCTCAGAGGCATCTTCGGAGCAGAAATATCCGATGAAAACATAAAGACGCCGAAAAATAAATGACAAGGAATGAAAAAGAGAATCGCATCTCGATTTATAGTGGAAACAAAAAGGGAGCGAATTTTTCGCGGGATGCTGCCTTCCTTCTCCCGCATTAAAGCACACTAATGTATCACATTGGAATGGAAATCAAAGCAAAATGTTGTCACGTGGTGTTGTGATAGATCTGCTCTTTAATTTTTCTTTCTCGTGGGGTTTTTCCGAAGACAAGAGAGTAAAAATAAAAACTGGAGAGGAGATTGTCAAGAGGAAAGCATTGTATCCCCTGGCTAAAACTGGATTTTCGGGGATGAGGCGATGAGCATGATAAAGCATTTCTCCAGACTTTTAAAATTTGTGTTTGAAATCGATCAATCAGAGGGTAACAGGAAGTACTCTGCCAGTGAGCTTATGCATTTTTATTTTGCGGTGAAATGATCCTTGTCACAGCGAGGTTTCCACCGCCACATTATAAAAACGATATAAAAGCTTAAAAAGATGGTTCTCGCGCAGCGAACTTAAGTTTAACCACCGGGAATTCGTATACTAGAGCAATTTATCTTCTTAAACGAGCGAATGTCAATTGAAATTATGGGGAAGTATTTATTTTCTGACACTAAATCCACCTACCAGCGTAAGATATAAACAATTACACCTCATCTTCCTTTCACTTCAAATAAGCATAACTGACATTAATCTATGATTTAAATATAGTTTATATATTCTTGTACAAAAGAAAGTAAGTGCCTATTCAAAAATACGTCGGGTATAAGCATAGATGATTAATGGGCGCAAATTCTTTCTTTCTCCAATATTCTTTCGTAACTTTTGCAAATCTCATAAGTTCGCTTGAATGCCGTGTTCTTACTCTGTTTAAAAATTAAGAAGTTCAGAATGCGGAATACATTCAACTGGTTTATTCACACCGAAGTTCTTAAAGCAGTTGCAAACGCTTTAATGTGCAATAAACTTTTGAGTAATTTCTTGTTATACTGGATAATTGCTTCTGAAACACATATGCGGATGTGAATTCATCAAACTTCCATTATGTCTTTTGTTACCAGAGTATATACAAAGTTGCTTTTCTTTACCACGTCATCTTTTAGTAGGCTAAAGAGGGAATTTTACAACGCCATTAAGGACACATCAGCAATGTTGACGCGCATTAGAGACGATTTTGAGAGCATTGACCATAGTTCAACTAAAGTGGAAATTTTAAAACGGCAATAAGGTCACATCAGCAACGACGACGAGCATTAGAGACGAATCTGAGAGCATCTATCATAAGTCAACTAAAAGGGGAATTTTGCAAGGACAATAAGGACACATCAACAACGATGACGAGCATTAGAGACGATTTTGAGAGCATCGACCATAATTGAACTAAAAAAGGGAATTTTACAACGCCAATGACGTGGAATAGAGACTTCTGAGAGCATGGACCATAGTTCAACTAAAGATGAAATTTTATAATGGCAATAAGGGCACATTAGCAACGGTGACAAGCATTAGAGACGATTCTGAGAGCTGTAGTGTAAGTCTATTCCTAATTGTTTCCAAGTAGCTAAACACTACACGCGCTAAATGTCAAGTTCACCAATAATGAAATAGGCGTTCACTTCAAATAATGTCAAGGGTTGGTACTTACTAATCTTTTATTTCCATCCAACTTCAAGAAAGCATGGTATATTCCAACGTCGTTAATCCACCACTAATAATCAATCAATAGTATAACACTCACACCTTTACAATACAGTTTCTCAGACGTCAATAACAATATTACTTCACAAATGTAATACGCTCAGCATAGATTCAACTTCTCCGCACACAAGCAACTACGTCGCAAAATATATACTGTATATCCTTTCTCGTTCTTATCAATATGCATACGTCACTTACGTACTGACTGCAGGGGTGTTGACAAACGTCATTCATGTGATAGAGAAGATATCACGTTAAGCTGGGAAGTGAAAAAGAGAACAAACTCAAATTTACATAGGAAAAGGAACTAAAAATCAAAGTTAAATTAGAATATACGTCACAGAGCATCGATCATAGTTCAACTAAAAGGGGAATTTTACAACGCAAATAAGGACACACCAACAACGATGAGCATTAGAGACGATTCTGAGAGCATCGATCACAGTTCAACCAGAGAGGAAGTTTTACAATGGCAATAAGGACGGTAAACGGTAAAAATACCCCCGGGGAAAAATACCCCCGGAGAAAATACCCCTGAAAACTGAAAAGCGGAAAAAATACCCCCAGAACGAACGGTTCACTGTAAACTGCCACACAAGAACACTGATGTGTGGCAGTGTTCCGGTGTGGCAATTTACCGGCAACCCTGCCACACATCTTCAGCAACTTGGGTACAAAAGTTCATGGGGGAGGGTCTACAAAGATTGCCGTGTCTGGGCCTGTATTGAGAACTGAATTGGGAACTCAAACGAAATTCGGGAAAACGTTCCATGTAAGCCAAGCGAGAATTGTACTTTAATTTGAAGAAAAAAATTGCCGACGATCCGAGGTACACTTCGTGGGGTGGGGTAGGGTGGGGGGCTCAACCCTCAACTTCCGTAATATTATAATCTGGGCCGCTGGAGTCTGTCAGTGTACCCAGGCTGATCCCCTTGAAGCGCCCGCGAGGTCCGTGAGTTTTGGGGAGGGAGGGGATTCCCCCAAAATGTTAAAATGGACGTAGAGCTGTAAACGTTAGAACCATGCTGTACATAATGATTCTGTACACGACTACGAATTTTCAGGAGGATGGGGTGAGTTAACCCTCCCCCAAGTTTCTAAGAGCGCAGACAAGTGTTCAAAGTAATGGATTTGCTCGCAATTTCTATGCTTGATGTTGTGTTTAATGACAAACTATGTATGCCTTTCCCCCTTCCCCCAGAAATTTGGTGAAGCCTGTGAAAGGGATACAAGGTGCTTGGTTTGGAGGGCTCTACCCCAACTTCCGTAATTTTATATTCTGGACCTCTACAGTTGGTCAGTGTATCCTCGATGTTACCCCTGAATAGCTCTTAGACTCTAGGGGGGGGGGTTACCCCAACCTACTGAAAATTCGTAGTCGTGTACAGAATCATTATGTAAAGCATGGTACTAATGTTTACAGCTCTACGTAAATTTTAACATTTTGGGGGAAAGCTTCCCCCCAGCTCATGGACCTCGTGGATACTTCAAGGGGAGCTTCCTGGATACACTGGCGGACTCCAGCGGCCCAGAATATAATATTACGGAAGTACAGGGTAGCGCCCCCCCCCCCCCAACCAAATGTACCTCGGATCCTCGGCAATTTTATTTCTTCAAATTAAAGTACAATTCTCGCCTGGCTTACATGTAACGTTTTCGCGAATTTCGTTTGCAGTTCCCAATTTAGTTTTCAATGCAGGCCCAGACACGGCAATCCTTATAGACACCCCCCCTGAACTTTTGTAGGCAAGTTGCTGAAGATGTGTGGCAGGGTTGCCGTTAAATTGCCACACCGGAACACTGCCACACATCAGTGTTCCCGTGGGGCAGTTTACAGTGAACCGTTTGTTCTGGGGGTATTTCTTCCGGGGGCATTTTTTCCGCTTTTCAGTTTTCAGGGGTATTTTCTCTGGGGGTATTTTTACCTACATCCAATAAGGACACATCAGCAACGATGAGGGGTATTAAAGATGAGTGTGAGAGCATCGACCACAGTTCAATAGAAGAAGTTTGCAGCTAAGACCAGTTGAGACTTTTTATTGCACGAGCTATCATTAACAGTCCTTCAGGATGCAATGCATAAGGACGGAGCTCGTGAACCAGACATAAGGTAATGGTTTTATAACATCAACGGTGTTGCTAGCTACTCTCTGCAAAGCAAGATAATGAGGGTTAAAGTGTCTTGACAAATACCAATTAAGGACTGCCGAACGTTAAGAGATATAGAAGGAAGACCGGGAAAAGGAATTATAAAGTAGTAGGACGAGAGGAGCGAAAGTTTTGCTTTTGAGGAGCGAGAGTTGAGCTCGGTTCTGTTCATGTATGAGCAGGCACGAGAAAAGAGGGAGAATATGAAGTAATAATGGATAAATAGCAGAAGATAAAATAATTATATATTGGTTAAGTAATAAAGACAACTTTTGAAAACCCATTGAATGCTTAACAATAAGCAGTGCGTACAGGAAAAACTTAGGGACCCTTCACATTTTTTTTGAGAAAATCTATCAGCTTTCAATTAGTGAAAACTGTAAATTCCGTTTTATTAACGAGGTTTTATGGGCGTTTTAATAATTCAGCTTCTTTGGAACCTACAGGTATTTTTCCTAAAACCGAAATTATTGCACTTTAGTGGGTGTAATATAAATGTGCACTTTGGGATTATTGAGATTTATGTAGACGATTTTAAGAAGGAGAGTGTCTGACCCCAAATCTTAGACAAACCTTAGAAGTAGGAAGCTAGGAGAGTTGGGCTAGAGTGCCCGATAGAAAAGTAACACGAGGTAGAAAGGGGAGGAAGACGCTCATATTTATAACCGAGGGCCCACTGTCCGGGGTCCGACGGCTTAACGTGTCCATCCGAGGCATGGCGGATATTTAGCGGTTCGAGCGTTCGCACCTGCCAGGCTTGCAACCCTGTCTAAAGCTTTAAAACTCAGAGGTTGTCTTCAACCGCTAATTAACAATAAAAAGCTGTGCCAAAAAAATAAAGCACTACTATGGAAAGCCTGTTTTCCATGGTAGTGCTTTATTATCAGAAAATAAAAGAAAAGTTTTTATTTTAACTTATCAGAAGAATTGTTGTTGTTTGCATGTTCCTGTCATGGGAGCAGGGAAGCAAATAAATAAGTTGTTAAACAAATTGAATGTAATGATAGATGATTTCGTCCGCACATATCTTTATTCTTCAGATTGGAGGAAAAGGGGAATAATGGCTAGTCTAAATAAATGGTATATACTTCTAGCGGGTGATGGATATTTCGCATGGCCTTTTCTATGTAATTCCCGCCAAAATTTCCTTCTGTGTTATCCCGTGCAAAAGGGTTCCTCCCTGCCTTGTGTCCGAGCAAAGACCTTCGTTTTCCTCCCTCAAATTCTCCAACAAGATTTATCCTTTATGACTACTATTCCGTCTCATTTCCTTCCACTATCCGTGTCCCCGAGGAAGATGCTCTTGACGTAAGAAGTTGACTGTTGCTAATTGCTTGCTCGTATTGTTCCTCGCGGGGGAGAGAGTGCCCTTCAACAATGGGGGGAAAAGGGAATGTTCATTTGTTCCTGGGAGCTACCACGGTTAACGAAAGAATGACTTTTCAGGATCTTGACTGAGGGTGAATTTCTCTAGCTGCCGTTCGCACACAGAATAACTAGAGTTACTATTTAATTATAGTTTAAATATTTCCATGTAACATCTCAAGCAGGTACAGCCTCCATAGAAGGTAGCCAAGCCACCCTTCATGGACGGAAGGTTATGCTGAGTTGTTGGTGGGATTTTCGCGATGTGATTCACTATGAACTCTTACCGCAGAATAATACCATCACAGCAGATGCTTATATCCAACAGTTCGACCGTCTATATGTTGCACTGTAAGAAAAGCGACAAGCGTTGATTAATCGCCATGGAGTTGTTTTTCACCAGAATAACGCTAGGACCCAGGATAATTTCACGAGCTGGAATGGAAAATAAGTCGCACTCCCCTTATTCCTCGGATCTTGCCCCGTACGACTTTCATCTCTTCCGGTCTTTGTCGAAGTTTCTCGCTGTGAAAAACTTTGCTAATCACGACGATGTGAAACGTTGCATGGATGACTTCTTCATTTCCTGGCTTCTATTGCAATGGGATATCTCAACTCGTAGATCGGTGGAACAAAGTCATCAGTTCCGATGGGTACTACCTACGATTAGGTTTTTGTAAAAAAATTTAAGCTTGAAATACATGTTTCTTTATTTTCCGGGTACTTTATTTACATCCTGATAAATCTATTTACATATTAGATAGCAGTTCACTCATTGATATGAAAATTTTACTGCAGGCATTTGTTTTTCGTGTCAATTTGCATGTCCTGTGAGCATCGTAACATTTCATTTGACGTTTCGAATTATTTGCCTACCATTGCCTTCCGTACTTCAATTCTGGCCACCAGTGAATTGTAACCCAATTGACTTAATTCTTTTTGAAATCTGAGAAAAGAAATTTTGTGTTAATTTATTAATTTTTAGATTACTAAGAATATTCAACAAGATATCTGCAGATAGATATCTTCTTGAACAGATTACGTAAGCATACAATTTTTAGCACGTCTTTCGTAAAAAAAGATCGTGCTTATGTTACCGGTTTGGCCGTCCGTACCCACGATATCTCTACAACTATTAGTCCGATTTCAAAAATTCTTCTTGCATTGGGAAACTTGAAATATGCGAATGATGATCCTTCATTTCGTTTCTTTTTACGATGTACAATTTTGCCGCTAGAGGGCGTAAATGCAGATGATGTCGAATTCAAAAATACGTTTTATTCCATATATTTCCTTGTAAGCCTCCGATTGAAATTTTTTTTTATCTTTCGATTCCATTTATGTCGAAGAGTATTTTAGATATAGTTACTTTTTCAAATTATGCATATATTTTCCGCTAGGGGGCGTAAAAGTAAATAACATTTTTTCCGAGAACTCTTCTTCTAAAACTCCGATTTGAAAACTTTTTTCTTCAGCGGATACACCTCTTGATGGAAAATCTTTTGGATATAATTTCAAATTTTTGGTAAAGAACACTTTGGCCACCAGGAGGCGTAAACGTTAATTTTTGCTTCTGATGTATTTTCCATGAAATTTGAGCTTCTAAAATGTCGACTGAAAAAAATTCTTTCGAGGACTGATGCCACTCACATCGATAAACCTTTTTGGCATATTTTCTTCTTAAAATATACCACAGTTTTTCCGCCAGGAGGCGTAGATGTATATCTTGTTTTTGTCAATATCTCTACTTCTAGGAGTCCGATTGGAAAAATTCCTTCTTTGTTGGATACTGTAACACGTTTTTCATATAATTTCAAAATTTTAAAATAATTCATAGACTTTCCGCAAGGGGCGTAGAGGTAAATTGCGTTCCCCCTATATCTCTGCTTCTAAATCTCCGATTTGAAAAATTCTTTATGCAACGGATACAGCTCCTGATGGGAAACCGTTTGCACATAATTTTCATTTTTTGTAAAATAAATGGTTTGGCCACCAGGTGGCGTAATTATGAATTTCCACTTCTGATGTATTTGCAGCAAAATATGAGCTTTTAAAATCTCGATTGCAAAAAAAGTTGTTTGTTAACCGATACTACTCATGTCGGCAAACCTTTTATGAACATTTTCTTCTTGAAATAATGCATGGTTTCTACGCCAGGGGGCGTAGATGTATATCTTATTTTTGGCAATATCTCTACTTCTAAGTGTCCAATTTCAAAAATTCTTTCTTTGTTGGATAGTGTTTCCGATGCGAAATGTGTTTCCTATAAATTCAAAATTTTCAAGTAAATCATAGACTTTCCGCTAGGGGGCACAAGTGTAAATTGCGTTTGCTGCGTTATTTCTGCTTTTAAAACTCCGATTTGAAAAATTCTTTCTGTATCGCATACAAGACCTGATGGAAAATATTTTTCACATAATTTCTAATGTTTGGTAAAGAATGGTTTGGCCACCAGGGGGGCATAAGTGTTCATTTCTGCTTCTGATGTATTTGTAGCAAAAGGGCTCCTGAAAACTCGACTAAATTTTTTTTCTTGGACCGATATCGCATATATGGAAAAACCTTTTGAGAATACTTTCTTTCTAAAAAAAATGCATGGTTTTCCCACCAGGGGACGTAAAGTCACATCTTATTTTTGTCGATATCTCTGTTTTTAAGAGTCCGATTTGAGAAATTCTTTCGGTGTTGGAGACTGTTTCCGGTGTGAAATGTTTCTCATGTAAATTCATGTTTTTCTTAACGCCCAAGTCTGCAACCAGAGTGCGGAAGCTCACGATTCCGTTTACAGCAATATCTGAGGGATTTAAAACCCGTTTGAAAAACTTCTTTCTTCCGTCAGATACTATTGTTTTCCATACCGGTTCCATTGACTTTGAATAGCTTTGACAAGTTTAATGTTCGTCAGAACGGATTCAAACAACGTGCTTATTACACCCGGAAATTCAGTGTCATCTTTCTTGTTTCCTTTTTATTATTGAAAATGTCCAAAGGAACGATTTCATATGCAGAGGAAAAGAACATAATGGTTCGGGAAAATGATTTTCATAGGGGGCAATACATACAGGAAAACAGGGGGGAAATAAAAATTGCTGAAAATATCAGTTTATGACGAAAAATGAGCGGTAAACTTAACAACAGAAACATCAATAACACTGGCCTTCATGTCATCATCATCATCATTGTCAACCATTATCAATCCACTGCTGGACGAAGGTCTCCCCAAGTTTCCTCCACAACGGTCTGTCTTGTGCCAGTCTCCTCCATGTCACTCCCGCATATTTACGAATTTCATCCACCCATCTCCCATGTGGTCTTTTTCTGGGTCTTTTCCTGTCCCTTGGAATCCAATCTAAAATTTCGGCTGTCCATCTATGGTCTGTCCTTCTGGCAGTATGTCCAGCCCATTGCCATTTCAGGGATTTAACTCTGATCATGATGTCTTCCACTCTCGTCATTTTTCGGATCCACGAGTTCCTCTTCTTATCTCTCCTGGTTATACCAAGCATGCACCTCTCCATGCTTCTTTGAGTTGTCTGCAGCTTTTGTATGTCTCTTTTAGTTAAGGTCCATGTCTCTGCACCATACGTAAGCACTGGAAGGATGCATTGATCAAACACTTTTCTTTTAAGACATAATGGCATATTGCTCTTGAAAATTATGCTGTTTCTTCCAAAAGCTCTCCAGGCAAGTTTTGTACGCCGATTAATTTCTTCATCAATGTGACCCTCACTTGATATCTGCTGTCCAAGATAAACATACGTATCTGTTATCTCCAGTTTTTCTCCATCAATCGATAAATCTTCATTTCTTGTAAAAGCATTGAACATCACTTTTGTTTTCTGAAAGTTCATTTTTAATCCCACTTCTTTACTCTTGTCAGCAAGTTCCTGGATCATACTCTGCAGCTCTGATGGGGTAGTTGCAAAAATGACTACGTCATCAGCAAAACGAAGATGGGTTAGATAATCTCCATTAATCTTTATCCCTTTGTTTTCCCAGTTCAGTGATTGAAAGACATTTTCCAATGTGGCATTAAAGAGCTTCGGAGATATGGTGTCACCTTGTCTCACTCCTTTCCAATTTTTATGTGTGTTGTATTTTCAAACAGCCGAATCTTTGCACTTGCATTTTCATAGATGTTATTAATAATATTAATGTATGCATCTTCAATACCGCAGGATTTCAGAGCCGTGGTAACTGCTGATGGTTTCACTGAATCAAAGGCTTTTTCATAATCGATAAAAGCCATGCACAATGGAAGTTCATATTCCCTCGCTCTTTCAATCAGTTCTCTCAGTACGTGGATATGATCTATTGTGCTGTAGCCACTCCTGAATCCAGCTTGTTCTCTCGGTTGAGCCATGTCCAGTGTTACCTTCAAGCGGTGTGAAAGAACTTTAGTGAAGATTTTATAAACCACTGATAGGAGGCTGATAGGTCTGTAGTTCCTGAGATCCTCAATGTCACCTTTTTTATGTAGCAGGATCATTGTAGCATTGTTCCAATCCTCAGGAATCTTCCCTTCATTAAGGCATCGAGTGAAAATTTGGGCGAGTACTGTTTCAATTTCTCCACTTGCTTCTTGTATGATGTCTATAGTAATTCCATCTTCTCCTGGAGCTTTCCTCGCTTCATGTTCTTGATTGCATGAGCAACTTCTGCTGGGAGGATTGGAAGAACTCTGGTACCTTTCATGATGTCTGGAGTACATGTATCATCCCTTTCATATAATTTGGAGTAGAAATCTTTCACTCTTGTCAAAATTTCGCCTCTATTTCTTGTTATAGAACCATCTTCTTTTCTCAGAGCCATAATCTGTTTTCTTCCCTTACTGAGATGTCCCTTTGCTATCTTAAGGCTTTGGTTGTTTTCAATTGCTTTCCTCACTAGCTCACAGTTGAATTTCCTTACGTCTTCAGTGATACTTTTTCGTGTTGTCTTGCATAGCTCTATATATTCCACTTTGGAAGTCACATCTACTTTAGTTGTCCTCATCTCTCTTCTTTTTTGCATCAACATTTTGGTTTTTCCTGATAATTTGTTCACATGCAACTTGTTCTTAGACCCAGCTAATTTTGTTGCTGTTTCCATTAGAGCTTTGGTTACTTTTCTGTTAACTTCCGAAATATCCACTTCTTCCGATGTTAGGCCTTCTAAAGCAGAGAATCTGTTCTTCAGTTCCAACTTGAAAGTATTATGGTGTTTTTTAAGGTTGGTTATGTCAATACATTTTGTTTGTCTTATGAGCTTGCCACGTTCCAGTTTAGTGTTGAGGTGCATCTTACATCTCACCAATCTATGGTCACTACCTG
The DNA here is from genome assembly GCA_039090855.1 of Macrothele yani. Taxonomy (NCBI): domain Eukaryota; kingdom Metazoa; phylum Arthropoda; class Arachnida; order Araneae; family Macrothelidae; genus Macrothele; species Macrothele yani. Next base: position 102,816,293 of record CM076991.1, on the reverse strand, counting down.
TGTTGAACTTGTTCAGCACACTGCAGTCTTCGATGACGAATTTTTTGTTACACATAATAAAATCAATTTCACTTGTCGTCCCAATTGGATGTCTCCATGTCCATTTCCTGTGTGGCTTTTTCTTGAAAAAGGAGTTCAAGATAGAAAAATCCTTCTGCCTCTGCAAACTCAACGAGAGTATTTCCACGCTGGTTTCTGTTGCCGTGACCGAATTTACCTACTGAAGTTTCATTCTGTTGCCGTTGCCCTATTTTTGCATTGAAATCTCCCATAATTATCTTCAAGTGCTGCTTACCTTTATTATTTAGATGACGAATTTCCTCACTAAAATTCTTCAATTTCTTCTTCAGGATGACTTGTGGTGGGTGCATAAGTTTGAATAATCTGAGCCTGGTATCTTCTCGATAGTTGGATAACGAGTCGTGCAGCTCTGTCAGAGGAACTTTCAACTTCTACCACTTTATCCTTCAGTTTCTTGTTTATTATAAATCCAACACCACTAGTTCTGCCAGTATCTGTCCCACGATAATAGAAGAGATGTCCACTTTTCAGTTCAATGAGATCTTCTCCTTTTCTCCTTACCTCACTTAGCCCGACGATGTCCCACTTGATCCTTTGTAGTTCCTCTTCCAATTCAAGAAGCCTTGAATCAGAAGATAGGAGCGTCCGTTATAGGTAGCCAAGGTCAGCATCAAATGGCAGCCTAGTCCGGTCCTCCGGGGATTCTTAGCACCCTCTGCCTTCATGTCGCACTGGCCGCTGCCTTGGCCAGGTACATTCCAGCTGCCGGAGACTGAGGGCCAAGATTTAAGTTGTAGAGTCATTTTGGAGGTGTTTGGCCGCAACTCACCACGCTGGCCAAGCGGGTTGGTGAGTGTGGGATAGCATTTCCTCTGATCCCGATGGTATAGTTATACCGCTATTGGCGGTCGTCAGAGCCCCTTTAGTGGGAACAGGATGCACCACGAGAAGGCGGGGTTGACATTTGTCAAGGAGAGGCTGTGATGTTACGCATCACCTGACCTTACATCCCGGCCTTCATGTATTTTGATTTAATTAAAATGATATGGTAAAAAGTGCTTGAATATACATGGTCACATTCTACGAGCAATTCCAGTATTTAGTATTTGTTTACTATAGGGGCATATATAAAAAAAATGGGGGGGGGGCAACGAAAAATAAAAGTTTTCGAAACCTATCAGGATAAATAAAAAGCTAATGAAAAAAAGAAAAAATTAAAGCATTATTTTTAAATGTAAGTTGATACATTTTTTATAATGTAAGTCGTAGTTTGATCAAAAAATGAAACTCTTTCGGGGAAGAGCTCCGTTGGTCTGTAAATACACCCTTGGTTTACTATTATTCTTACCGGCGACGAGTGAGAATGCTGTGCCCTTTATTGACGGCCGGACGGAACAAAGTATCAGTAAATATGCACTTCACGGTTAGGAAACGATGTTATCATTTCAATTGCATTCAAATTCCACTTTAACCCTTCTTGTCGGTCAGTCCTACTCAAAATGGAGGCTTATCTTTAAATCCAGCCCTGCCTTCGGTATTTGTAGCAGGTTGTTTATTTTTAGAATAAGTATAAATCTGCGGTGCAAAACTTTCACATTTAATTTATTTAATAGTATGATGCAATTTAGGACAAAGCATCAGAATGTGAAGTACATAATTCGACAGATAATGATTAACAAAACTGGAAACATTTTGTGGTATTATTTTGCATGAAGTGAAATATATTTATGGGTTAATAAACACGAGTTTCAACACAGCTTAATTCTCATCTATTATAAGTATGATGAAATTTGCTCAATTTTCCCTACAAATTTACTAGCTGACACTTTAAAATGTTTCGCCAAGTTCCTTGCACAAAATTATTCTTTCCAAACTATGTCTAAAGAATTCTGTCATAAAATTCCTTGTCCATTCTGCTTTTTTTTTTTTTTTTTTAATATTTTCTTTTCTTGAAGAGAAGTTGAGAACTTTACGAGTTCTATTTGCATATGGTTTTCTCCGTCTTTGTCTATACGGCGTCATTTTGTGCTTTTACCACCCCATGACCATGACTCATATTTCCCAAAAAGAGATAAAACACAAGCTTAGTATACTAGATGCTTGGCACTGCGCCCGTGTTCAATCATCACTTTCTCTTCGCCGTTCTGATGTTTGCAAAATCCGACAACCACGGCTTCAATAGACGAAAGGAAAAATGCCTCAATTCTTTTTTCGCTTCCGAAAGATGGTGTCTTGGACGCCTTCCAAACAAAATGTTGCCTTCAAATCACGCTCGTGACATATTACCAGTACTTACTATGAATAAGCGTTTTGAACCAGGCGTTACAGTTGCGAAACATTAAGTTGCACGCAGATCTGAATGCATCATCCGTTTCCGATCCTTTTAACTTCATCAAACAATCTAATACACGGGGTCAAAATGTTCAGTGTTGTTTGAAATCCTTTTAAAATCACTCAATCTTTCCCACCCCCACACCCCTCTTTTTTTTTTTTTTTTTTTGCCTGGCGATAAGCATGGAAATTTTTGTGCCATGCTAAAGCGATAACTCACTGGAATTTTCGTTCGAAAAATGAAAAGAAATTGAAGTTTCTCAAACGTGCAGACAATTTTGTGTAATGTTAATATAGTGATAAAAAACTTTCGATTTACTCCATTTGTGAAGTTCACAAAAAACAGAATGATGTTAAAATTCCGATTTTCCTGCAAAATATGACTCATTTCTTACGAAAATTACCCGAAATTCTGATGTTGGGACAACGTTGAGAAATTCTGTTAGTGTGGAAGCGAAGAAAATTACACTCTGAAGTAGTAGAGTGTTTGGAACTCGAAACCAGTAACGTGTTGGGCAAGCCCCAGCCATCAAAACATGCAGAATTGATCAAATGTATCATGGATTCGAAGAAGTGCTGATTAGTAAGTGCTGATTAGTACTGAGCCCGAAAGTTCTAGGCCAAGTCCAGGCCCGAATCGGGCTCGGGCTGCATAATACGCAGGGCATTATGCAGCCTCATGTGCGTCGTTTGCATACCGGCACTTCATTTTCCCTAGTATTTCATACCGGCACTTTTTTTTTTCTAGGAAGTTACATCATCATCATCATCATCATTGTCAACCATTATCAATCCACTGCTGGACGAAGGTCTCCCCAAGTTTCCTCCACAACGGTCTGTCTTGTGCCAGTCTCCTCCATGTCACCCCTGCATACTTTCGAATTTCATCCACCCATCTCCCATGTGGTCTTCTTCTGGGTCTTTTCCTGTCCCTTGGAATCCAATCTAAAATTTCGGCTGTCCATCGATGATCTGTCCTTCTGGCAGTATGTCCAGCCCATTGCCATTTCAGGGATTTAACTCTGATCATGATGTCTTCCACTCTTGTCATTTTTCGGATCCACGAGTTCCTCTTCTTATCTCTCCTGGTTACACCAAGCATGCACCTCTCCATGCTACTTTGAGTTGTCTGCAGCCTTTGTATGTCTCTTTTAGTTAAGGTCCACGTCTCCGCACCATACGTAAGCACTGGAAGGATGCATTGATCAAACACTTTTCTTTTAAGACATAATGGCATATTGCTCTTGAAAATTATGCTGTTTCTTCCAAAAGCTCTCCAGGCAAGTTTTGTACGCCGATTAATTTCTTCATCAATGTGTCCCTCACTTGACATCTGCTGTCCAAGATAAACGTACGTGTCTGTTATCTCCAGCTTTTCTCCATCAATCGATAAATCTTCATTTCTTGTAAAAGCATTGAACATCACTTTTGTCTTCTGAAAGTTCATTTTTAATCCCACTTCTTTACTCTTGTCAGCAAGTTCCTGGATCATACTCTGCAGCTCTGATGGGGTAGTTGCAAAAATGACTACGTCATCAGCAAAACGACATACCGACACTAATTTTAGTAGTGGGAACTGCAGAAATGATTTTTTTTTTTGTCGCAGACTTACGAGCACGTATTTTTAAACATAGAAAGCTTTTAGAAACATTATGTGCCTCGTGTCCTTGAGAAATAGCTGTGGGATAACCGTAAAAATAGGGCAGTGGTGTAAACTTGAACTATAATTTCAACCCTTCAAAGGATGAAATTGAACCTACCCACAGCTTGTGATCACATCCTGCCCAATCCCCAGATCATTCCACTAAAGATGTCTGTGATTTTTTATTGTGTCATAAATTTAATATATTCAATTTGAAGAGCTTCTTCATAGAATGAAGAATTAGGAGCAATAGAATAAACACTAATTTCAGTTTTCCAACAATAATTTTCCCGCTTCGGATTTTTTCTTTTTTTCAGGGTTCAGGTGAGATTTCTATTAATTTAAGACAAAATATTCATTGATTGCGGAGATTCTAATTGCCCGACTTTCTACTTCATGAAAGTCCCTATTAAAAGGGGGCTGTCTTCTCGGCTCGGGACCTTAAAAGTTCTGGGTTCAAGTCCAGCCGAATCACGAGTCGCAAATGGCCTAGTGGTCACCGTTCGTGACTGCCACGTAGAAACCTCTGGTTCCATCCCAGGCAGATGCGAGCAATCGAACCACTAAATATCCGCCGTGCGTCGGATGGGCACGTTAAGCCATCGCACCCCGGTGATAAATAAGGGCGTCTTCCTCCCCCTTTCTACCTCGCTTCCGTGTGATTTTCCTATCGGGCACTCCAGCCCAAATCTATTAGCTTCCTACTTTTAAGGGTTGTTTGAGACCTGGGGTCAGGCACTCCCTTCCTAAAATCCTCTACATATGATCCGATCCAGCTGAATCACTTATCATTAACCAAGGCTCCGAAGTGTCGTTAATCCGTTGGTCCCCTGGTAGACACTCCTCGTTATAAACAAGTGTAACCCCAGTCCTTGGTGTAGAATCAGTAGTGTCCGCTGGATTCAGAAACCAACCAACCGAAATCGACCGGCATTGTTTCTGACTTATATTGCAATAGTATTCAACGGAATTGTCAATTACATTTACAAACGCAGGATTTTTTCTTTCAGGGATCTTTTTTTTTTTTTTTTTTTTAATATTTTTAGTTTAGTAGATTTTCTGGAGAAGGTATTTTTTCCGGATGATTGTTTGCTAAGTATGAGCATACCGGCACTTCAAATTTCATTTTGAGCACAGGTAAAAATCTTCATTTTGAGCACCTCTCCGTTTAGCGAACTTCGATATTTTACCGGTATAAGAACCTCTAGAATCGGGAACAAAGTCTCGTCCTCGGAATCAGGGACATCACTAAACTTCGAAATCAGGGACATCGCTAAACTTCGAAATCAGGGTGGGCGAGCATTATTTTTGGTGGGGCGAGCTTCATTGCATTTTTTTTTTTTTTTTTTTTTTTTTTTTACGAAACACTGAAAGAACTAATTTTAATGCTTGTACTACCGAACAAAGGAATTCATGCAATACCCCACCCCTCACCCCCAACCTGGACACACACGTACATATACGGGTCTGACTAGTTACGCCACTGGTGAAAGGAACAAGTGTTGCAGAAATGTCGCCTTCAACTTTTTGCTTGTTCTGAATGCATTGTCTTAAATTGCTTTTCAAAATTTTGCATTTTTGCTTATGAAAATAGTACTGTACTTGAACAATTTAAAAGAAAACGTTGTTTTTGCTTATCTATATCAACTTTTAAGTCGTGCCACTTAGGCACAATACCTCCCGTCCCCCTCCTTAACACTCCCTTCCTTCAAGCCAGCAACTTTGCCTTGCACTCCTCTCCTACAAAGTAGTCGTCACTCACTTCCTGCACATTCACTGTCCCGGAGCAGTCTTCCGTGTTGAAATCCCCTATATTGTGAAAACAAACAGCAGAGCAATTAGTACTAGAGACCCCCTGAGTTAATCCCTATCCACCGTCCTCATTAGCGCACCTCCCCGGCCCTACAAACATGAAAAATAGTCTTAAACTAAGGAATTAGAAAAGTGGAGGACAATTGAACTTTCATGGACCCACGGATGCTATTTTGATAACCGTTCTACGGAGAAGTAAACAACACACTATCACGTACCTGCCCCGCAGGACGCACACGACATAAAGGTCGATAGCAGCAAGAACGAACGTCTGCGTAGCTCAGTTGGTAGAGCGACTTCTTCCGGAATAAGTGGACTCGGGTTTGATTCCCGGCGTGGACCAAAAATGACGGAGAAATTTACTTCGTTATAGCACTTCCTATGGGAAAATACATAGGGCTACATGAAGTAAAACACAAGACTTATTACTTGGCAAAGTCCAGATTATATTTTAAAGTTAAATATACTGAAAAATGGCTCATCTTGAACTGGGTGAGTGGCAGGGTGGGTAAGACAAAATTGAGCCCACCCTCGCACTCCCTTGGCGACGTCCCTGCTCGGAATGCTCTCTCTCTCTCTCTCTCTCTCTCTCTCTCTCTCTCTCTCTCTCTCTCTCTCTCACACACACACACACACAAACACACACACACACATCAATCACCCAATCACCTCACATCTGTCAGATGCAGTAAACCACAGAACAGTCTACATTCGGTTTTCGGTAGCTGACCACACTTCGCTAACGGCATCGCTCTTTTTTCAGGGAAGTACGCGTAGAAGGGGAAGAGGCTGATATCGCATCCACTCCTCAAAAGACTTCTGTGAGTAGCTCCCGTCTAACATGGTTTAGCGGCACATTTAAGATGATAGAATTCGATTCGGAGTGCATGTTGCAAATTAATATTTGGAAATTATTGCACAGATTTTGAGTGGCGGTTCAACGGGGTATTCTCCAATGTGAAACACCAAAATATTGGTACACTGTTATGGTAGGGGGCGGTCGGCGGAATGGAGGTATAAAAGGGAAAATGTCCACTTAGTAGAATAAGACGGGCCGCGGGTATAGGAGGCAACTTTCGTGACTGCCACGGAAAGGACCTCAGGTTCGATCCCAGGCAGGTACGAACGCTGGATCCACTAAATATCCGCCGTGCGTCGGATGGGTACGTTAAGCCGTCGGACCCTGGGTACTGACACCCCCCCCTCGTAATAAATAAGGGCGTCTTCTTCCCTCTTTTTATTTTGCTTCCGTGTCACTTTCCTATCGGGATCTCTAGCCTAAATCTCTTAGCTTCCTATTTCTAAGGGTTGTTTAAGACCTGGGGTTAGACACTCCATTCTTAAAATCCTCTACATATGATCATTTATGATCATTTAGTAGAATAAGATGAGATTTGTAACCCTGAGCAGTGGTGGTGGTAGTGGTGGGGGTGGGGGTGGTAAAGGGGGAGATTTAACGAAGTTCGACTGTATATATAGAGTGATCAGAATTAAAGAGGAAGTGTTCAGAGCTCTCTATAAAAATAACTATTGGACAAATCTCAGCCAAATTCGGTTTTGATTTTTGAAAAAATAAAAAGTTCGAAATTGCACCACTTGGGTGAAATTAGGGACTGCTCCCCCATCAATTTGTATATTACGTAGGTTATCTAACGAATTTCAATTCGAAATCTATGTGCCCTCCATCTCCATGCTCTAAAATATGGATTCGCTGAACAACACACTGGACGGCGGAATGCTACTGACATTAGAGAAGTTGTCTCACATGCTGTGAAATTCTGTCTTTTAAGCCAGCTAAGTTCGCGACATTACCTTAATAAGCGAGGCTTGTTGACTATGCGTAGTGCGATCAAAAAGTTCCGAGACTAGTTACGTAGCGCGCCAACAGATGGCAGTACGCGGATGCGCGAGCAGCGGTCGAAGGCAGTGACCTTCATGAGTCATTGTGCCCAGTGGCGTTGTTCTGTGAACATCGGGAGCTATGCTACACGATATTTGGTGACCACGTGCCGAACACAGCTGCGATTTCGGTATGAACTGCAAACTAGAGCAGCCAGCGACAATCAAATCCTGCGGCAGGCTTATGGCAATAAAGGAATAAGTCGTGCGAGGAGTTTTGACTTGGCACGCGCGCTTCAAGAATGACAGAACGGCACGGGAAAACGACGAGAGGTCAGGGCGACCGTCCACGAGCAAAACCCTCGAAAATGTGAACAAAATTAGGGAATTGGTGCATGAGGATCGCCGGCGGAGAACCGTTCAACACATTGCTACCACCATCAATGTGTCATACGGAACAGTGCATAGAAATTCTGATGTCAATTTTTAACATGCACCGCATTGCTGCAAAGTTTGTGCCAAAGATTCTGAACCCTGAACAAAAGGCGCTCCTTTGTCGAACTCTGCCAAGACCTTCGTTAGCAGGTGGTGAATGATCCAACGTTCCTGTCGCGTGTCATCACTGGGGGCGACACTTGGATTTACGGTTACGACCCGGAGGCCAAACAGCAGTTGTCGCAGTGGAAGAGCCCAATATCTCCACGACCGAAAGAAGGCCCAAAAGGTCCGGAGCGCAACCAAAAGCATGTTCATCGTGTTCTTCGACATTCGTGGAGTTGTGAACCGTGAATTCGTCCCCCAGGGCCAGACAATCACCGCCCTTTTTTACTGCGATGTTCTGCGGCGTCTTAGAAAGGACATTCGCCGCAAACGACCTGAAATGTGGCGCAGGGGCGATTTCCAGTTCCATCACGACAATGCAGCGGCTCACAGAGTGTTAGCAACACTCCAGTTTTGCTGCCGCAACAGCATGACTACCCTTCCTCACCCGCCTTACTCGCTAGATTTGGCAACTGCGACTTCTTTCTGTTCCCGAAGATGAAGCTAAAGCTCAAGGGTCGCCGTTTTGAAACCGTGGACGACATCGAGCGTGAATCGCAGACGGTGCTTGACACGGTTCGCGAACAGGACTTCCAGGGAGCATTCCAACAGTAGCAAAAGGATGAAGCTCAAGGGTCGCCATTTTGAAACTGTGGACGAGATCCAGTGCGAATCGCAGTCGGTGCTTGACACGATTCACGAACAGGACTTCCAGGGATCGTTCCAACAGTGGCAAAAACGTTGGCAGCGGCGTATCGCTGCCCAAGGAGACTACTGTGAGGGAGATCACAGTAGTCTCCTTAAGTAACAGACTTAAGTAACGAAAGTACTTTGTTGTATATAGGCCTATTCTCGGAACTTTTTGATCGGACCTCGTACCCGTAACTAAAAGACACAGGGGTTCGCATCTGGTGATCATGGCGTTCCTGACATTGGAAATTATAACGAAGTAAATTTCTCAGTCATTTTTATCCGCGCCGGGGTTCGAACCCGGATCCCCTCATTCCGGAATAAGTCACTCTACCAATTGAGCTACGCGGACGTTTTATTCTGATTCCTATCTGCCTTTATGTCGTGTGCGTCCTTCTGGCAGGTACGTCACATCTCCTGGTACGTTACAAAATGACCAGGTAATCACTCTCTTTAGCAAAATATTGCTGCAGTAAGACTTTTAAAATATGAGGGTGCACCATCTTGCATAAAGATTGTAGTGTTAAGACAATTTCTTTGAAGAAGTGTTGGAATGGCGAGATCAGGTAAAAGTGAACACCATGACCCTTCATCTCTGGAAGATTTGTGAAAAACGTTTTGCTACTACTTTATACATCCGAGATTTCTTAGATAACCTGCTAAATATGCAAATTAAGGGGACAACAGCACCAAATTTCACCCTAGCGGCTGAAATTTGAACTAAATGTATTTTTTCAAGAATCGGAACCACATACTGAGAAAAAAGAATGCATACTAAATTTGGTTGAGATTTGTCTGATAGTTCTTTCTACAGAGAGCTCTGAACACCTTCTTCTTTAATTGTTATCACCCTGTATACAACAGCATCCGTAACCCCTGAACGTTTCAGCTAAACATTTTGAATCACGTATAAATTTATCATTGCAGAAGTTCGTCACATTTCCTTTAAAAAAAAATCACGATTCATGATTTTGGTTCACAATTCTTCCTATAAGAGCAGCACAGAGACATCAGCACTTCATTCAGTTGACAAAATTTTCGTCGGCTGTTACAGAATGCATGCATGCGACTGTGACGAACGAGAAAAAAAAAGTTTCTCTGAACAAAGTTTTTATTCTTCACGAAACGCCATTTTTCGCACTTGTCACGAAACCGAAGCACACGCGCGTTCCTCCCTTTTTCCGGTTTTTATTTAATATTTGCGTAGAAATTCAAGAGCACTTGCACCACCTGTATTCTCATCTAATATTTATGCAGCTTTATCTTCGCTCTTGTGTGCATTCATCCAGTAACATCGCGGGAAAATGCTTTCATTGAATCTCCTTGAAGGAGTTATGCGGGTGGGAAAACAGATAAGATCCACATTCAAGCCCTATATTGGCTTCGCATCTTGAGTTGACGACAAACAATAGGTGCTATTACGCATCCGCTAATGAGACTTTCCCTTTCGTCCACCAGGGGGAGGGCAACAATGGCGTCATTAATGGCAACTTACGGCTGTCCCAAGCAAGACATTAGACGCGATATGAGCACCTGGCACCCGTTCGTTAGGCCTCTCTTGTCTTTCGAAAGTGTTCTCCTTAGTCGACGATGGAATATCAAACTATCGTTGTTAATGACATACGTAAAGACTCCTTCTTTTTATCTCGCTTCGTTTCTTCTACTTTCTGTCGTTTCGACGCGTATCGTTCTTTGAGGTCTCGAACAACACTTAAACTTTAACTTTCTTTCTTTCTTCTAGCTCTTATGGAAAGACAATGATATTTTCGTCTCGGTATCATCTTTCCATTTGAAAAGCTACAACTCAGGCTTTCGACAGCCATATTCTTAAGTACCTGCTTAATGTGCACGTCTTGATTTTCGATCACCTTCTTAGTTAAAATATTTATTCTCTTTGGCAAACCGAAAGTTTTGTGATATTGAAATGCTAATGGACGGGGCCAGAGGAATCAACACGTTACGGTAAATTTCCTGACTACCAGTTTTAGAAAGGTGGCTCTAGTTGACAAACCTTAGTTTTGATAGAATGTAGGAGTAACTAAACAAATACATCGCTCTTTCCACGTTCCAGAAACACATAGCATCCGAAAAATTGTTATTTGGTCACCGCCGGGGAATTGAAACCACGGATCTCTCGATATCTAGCCGAGCGGGTTAGCCTAACACTGGAGTTACTGCCTGCATTTTTTCGAATAGTCACAGCTTCTTGATTTTGCATTAAATGGCCTATCCTACAGTTCTTTTCACTGAAAAATAAAATGTTAGGAGGGTCTTTTTCTCCCACATCGCTTTTTTTTTTTTTTTTTTACGTTGGACTACGTCTAACTCCGCGGATAGTATGGCGCGACTTACGGACGACGGCCTGTGACAAAAATAGGTCCCAAATGAAATCATTATAGCGTTAAAGATACACGCCGTAAACAGCATGGAGTCCAATTCGCGTACTGCGCAATACATCGCGCGCGCGATGCTCCCCTTGCTCCCTGTGCGCAGTTGAGATGACGCAATATTTCTGGGTGTGCCGCCGCGTTTGACTCAGTCTGTCTCGGCAACCGTGAGCGCAACACGACTGTGTGTGGTATCGTTTTAAGGCTCTCGACGAGATCTATTCAAATATGCGAAGAACATTTCGCAGTGGTTTGAACTGAACATTTTAAACATTGTATTTTTGTGAACCTGTGAACACTTTTGACAATATCGCGGTATATCTGGACAACCATGAGTGCAAAACGACTGTGCGTGGTATCGTTTTAAAGCTCTCGCAGAGATCTATTCAAATATATAAAGAAAATATCGCAGTGGTTTAAACTAAAAAAAATGTCATTGTTTTCGTGTGAACGGGTTAACATTTTCGGCAATGCAGCAGAATTCGTAGAATGAACGCAAAGAAAAGTGGAGAAAATCAAAACGAGAGGCAAGAGCAAGTGATGAGGAATGTAAGAAGCCCAAGAAGACTGCAGCCCAACGAGGGCAAAGCTAACCTGATTATGCAGTTAAAGCTACGGAGTGTGTACTTCCACTGCATAATATACACTGCTGGCCACCCAAAATGCAACACCAAGAAGGAAGCATTCGATTGGCCTGAAATTCACAGCATACGTCGCCCGCGAGAAGACATGCAAACGATTAGCATTGCAGAGCATATGCAAATCATGTGCGCCCGGCACGCCACCGAGAAGCACTATAAAAAGGGTTCACAAAAGGCGGGGTGTAAGTAGTGGAAGTGTGTTGTGCTGCCGGACCTGTGCGTGGGAAGCTTCCTGATGTCTCGTCGCAGAGTACGGCAGTCATTCCAGCACGTTTCGGAGTTCGACAGAGGACGAATAGTGGCTTATCGTGACAGCGGTTTATCGTACCGAGACATCGGCGCCCGTGTGGGACGACATCCAGCCACAGTGAGGCGAGTATGGATTCGGTGGGTGCAGGAGAAACGGACGGAACGACGTGAGCGATTGCCGCAGCCGCGGCACACCACCGAACGAGAGGACGGGCATGTTGTGCGGCGGGCATTGACGGCTCGCACCGCCACATCACGAACGTTAGCGCAGGAATTAGGGTGTGTTGCGCAACAACCTGTATCAGCACGTACCGTTCGACGTCGTCTGCAGGAGCGCGGACATGTCGCACGGCGCCCATTGCTCCGATTACCATTGACGTTACACCACCGGCGAGTGCGGCGGCAGTGGGCCGTTGAACGCCACATTGCTATCTCGTGTCCTTTTTGGTGTTGCATTTTGGATGTCCAGCAGTGTAGTTCCAGTTTAAAAACTCCTGTTCAAGCTTGAAATGAGACTTAAAAAAAAACAAAAAAAAACAACAAAAAAACACATGGATATACAGATGTTCTAAATGTCGTAGTACGTACATAAAAAAAAAATTAAGATCCCAGTTTCTGTCGCGTTTCTAAAAAATACAAATATTCGCATTTCGGTGACGTCATTGTCCCTCTGGTTTGCTTCAGAGAGGCTATGCGGTATACGCGGGCATTTTTACTGCGAGCGGGAGAGGAGAATTGTGTAAGACTGAGAGTAAGGAGGAGATGGCGGTCACAAAGCTTGCTCCTATCTTTGTGGTTACTGTTTTAAAATACTCATTCAGAAATCGTTTGTCTGGTGATCGGCAAGGTTGAGAGGCTGTGGGGTTTGAAGGGGGGACATCGTGATAGGAAGCAGAAAGTTTCCTTTTGTCTTGCCTTAAGTCAGCCTTAAGGGAAAGAGTCCACGACACATGGTACCCCATTAGTGCGCGCAGAAATATTGAAACACAAGAAATATCTTGTCGGTAAATCGGTTTTACAGCATTAGCAGTGTATTCAGGTTAGCTTCGCCTCGAGTATAGAGAGTATCGAGAACGCCTGAAAGCAGCCGCCACCAAACAAAAATCTAACACACCGATCGAACCCGTACCCGGCCCGTTGAGTAATTCGTGTATCGATCTGCTTTGTGTTCGCAATGTAACCAGCATTATTTGTAAAAATTATGTAAACTACTTTTCATATCATAGACCTGTGTTGGCTATAACAAATTAAATAAACGCTTTGAAACCATATTCGACTCGCTCATTTCAACTCTCCAGTCTGCAAGTCGTAGTCCTACGTTCCAAACTGACGGCTTAATCAGAACTGAGACTACTTGCATTTTTTTTTATTATTATTATTGTTATTACGAAACTGTAAAAAAATAAATGGTGTGAATTCACGCAAAGTTCCGGAAAATAACACGCAGCAAATTTGCTGGTAGGTGTCCGTCTTTTAACAAAATTTCCGCTTTTAAAAGTTCCGGGATTTTTTTGTGTGTGTTTTTTTATCTTCCGTATTTTCACAGATTTTCCGTAGTCAGTAGTTCCGTTTATTTCAAAAAGTCCGTTTCCGATGTTTTCGTATTTATACAAAAATTTTGGCAAAATCGAAGACCCCGACATTTTCAGCCATTAATCCTTTTGCACCAGATTCCCAGGTTGTTTTAATTTAAGACCCCGAAATTTTTCAACCCATAATCTTTTAGCACCCGTGGGATTCCTTCCGAGGTTGTTTTGGTTGACTCAACAGAAGCCGCGCGTCTTAACCACTAAACCAGAAAGACTTAGAAGCTACAGTGACGTTCTAGGTAGAACTCTAATTACGCGATGATTAAAGGTGGGTTTTTTTTTCTTTTTTTTTTTTTTTCTTTTTGTGAATAATCCGAGTGAATTAGTCATTTTATTTTCTGTTAGAGCTCATGATCTTTTTTTTAATAAGTTTCTAAAAATTTTTCCTTTCTCTGCTGGACTTATCTTTCTTAGGAGGATTTATCACAAATTAGCAGAGAGTAGGGCTAGGAGGGCTGCAGGCTCGGGCCCCACATTTTCAAGGGCCCCCAGAATTATGCATGATGCTCGAAAAATTGACTGAATTCTACATTTTTTTTTTTTTTTTTTTTTTTTGCAAACAGTATAGCAAAAACCATGAAAAACAGCCTTGTGAATTTTTTTATTTCTTTTCACTCTTTCAGGAGAAATCCGCAAAAAGTATAGTCACCCCCGTTCCATCCTCAAAATTTTCGAAAGCATTACACATGTTTTTTTTTTTTTTTTTTTTTTTTTTGCACACATCTGTAATTGGAGGAAATTTTAATTCATTGAGAATTCGTTTGAATCATGGTATTTGGATCACATTATTTTGTCCACTTCTTTGATATCCCTTAGGCTGAGACATTTGAGTGGGCCCCAAAGAAACTTACGAAGGGGAATTATTATGGTCAGTTAAAACACGAAACTGTTACTACTAAATTATCTGCAGTGTTTTCATTATAAATCACTGTATTTTTCTCATTGTTCTCACAAGAACACGAGTTAAAAGCTTAAGATTCCCAGATTTTGATTTTGATTTTCAGCATTGTATAGTTTTCTTAGCGTACCTTTCCTGCTATGCGATGTGAAGCCAAAGGGGACATCAACCATTACCCAGGGGGTGGCTCTTTTAAAGTTTTCGCCGATTTATTCGCCAAATTCAGTTCTTTATCGCTAAAGTGTTATAAGCCGCCCCGGTGGCGCAGTGGTCTAAGGCGTTGGCCTCCGCTCATTCGTCCGTAAGGGGTCCAGGTTCGAATCCCGGTCAGGCATGGATGTTGTGTTTGTCTTACGGCACTGGCTCTCTCCCTTCCCTCGAACCAGTGACCCTAAATTAGGGACGGGCGACTGCTTATAGCCCATTGAGTTGCTCACGGCGGTCGTTAAACCTCCAACCAAAAAAAAAAAAAAAAGTGTTATAACAGTACACAAGGCAATCGCCAAAGCTCTTTTTCCTTCGCCAAAAACGATTTTTTTTTTTTTTTGCTAATTGCGAAGATGGCGATCGGCAGCGCAACCCCTGATTAACGGTTCCAAGTGTAAATTGGAGTGAAAAAAGCTGAAACTACCTCGCCAACGCTGCCGTAAACGGCGACATGAAACCCTTACTTCTGCTGAGTCACTGCACTGATATCTGTTCGTCTTCCAGGCTCTGTTTCTGATCAAGTACGGGACAGAAGTATAGTAGAACTCCAATTATCCGGATTAACTCAGACCACAGCCTATCCGGATATTCGGAAAGTCCGGATAATTGGGTTGTCTTTTGCTGTAGGCCAAAAACGTATTTATTAATTAAAGCGAGGGAATGTAATTTTTTCGTTTATCATATTTTATAATAACAAATGTTATACATTTAAAAAAATAAATATTTACTGTACTGTATTACCGTTCTGTATTATTTAAATGAACGAAAAAACTAAAAACATGTAGATAAATCAACAGAAATCTTATCTTTACTTGGCCTTGAAAGAAGATCAAGCGATTAGGATATTTGGAATTCCGGAGTCCACATAATTGGAGTTCTACTGTGAAACTAACGCTAGGGAGGGGTTGGGGGGGGCTCCCTATTATTTGCCCAGGCATACTTCCTTGGCCCTGGGTCAGGGTGGGCCCCAAGGCTGTAGCCCCTATAGACCTACCCTTAATCCGACCCTGACCCAGGGAGCGGGGGAGAATTGTTAAAGCAGAACTGAACTAGTGTCCATTTTTTAACCATGCATTTTTTACATTTTCTTGCTAACACTGATTCATCCATGAACGATGGGATACACTCTTCAATATGGTGGAGATTTTTTTGTTATTGCGCCCTCATCATATTTTGGGAGTGTTTTCTCTTGGGTATTTTTGTTCAGCCACCCATATTGAAATCCCAGATGCGCCACTAGTATTGGGGGCCCAAAGTACTGTCCAGCCACCAGGGCCGCACTGTGTCTTTTAATTGGCTCTGCAAATTAAGTATTTTTTTTTTCATTGTGATTTTTCGAACCAACAGAACCTTTTTCTAGAAAATGGCCTTAAAAACCGCATAAATGAAATTTTAAAGTGTTCAATACTATTGAAAATTTCTGAATGCCTCCGAAAAGAATAAAGAAAAAAAAGGAGGGTGACTAGTAATTTCAGATTACGCTAATGTGTAATGTTAGACATACCTATTCTTACCATAAATACTGTTACAAAGTATTCAATGAAATAACGAAATAGATTTAAAGATATTTTAATATACATGTGATATGACGTAAGTAGTACACTAATACATGGCAGCAATTACTTTTCAAAATGGCATCCACTTGCTTTCACACAGTACTTCTATCTCTGTGACTACTTATCCTTCTATCTCTGTGACTACTTATCCTTCTAGCTCTGTGACTACTTATCCTTCTATCTCTGTGACTACTTATCCTTCTATCTCTGTGACTACTTATCCTTCTAGCTTTGTGACTACTTATCCTTCTATCTCTGTGACTACTTATCCTTCTAGCTCTGTGACTACTTATCCTTCTATCTCTGTGACTACTTATCCTTCTGGCTCTATGACTACTTATCCTTCTATCTCTGTGACTACTTATCCTTCTATCTCTGTGACTACTTATCCTTCTAGCTCTGTGACTACTTATCCTTCTATCTCTGTGACTACTTATCCTTCTATCTCTGTGACTACTTATCCTTCTAGCTCTGTGACTACTCATCAATAGCTTTACGCAGAGTCTCCACAAGGAAAACTGCTACTGCACGCACCAAAGAGCATTTCAGATTGTCAATACTGGAGTGTCTTTTTCTACAAGCCATGTCCTCTAGTGTGACCCACAAGTTGCAGTCCAATGGGATGAAGTCTAGGCTGCTTGAATGCCAATCAGCTGAAGAAATGAAGTCTGGCAAATTCGCCTGAGGCCACTCAAGGATTGACTTGGCCTTGTGGGCAGGTATGGAATCCTGCTGAAAGCTCCACTGTCGGTTTAGGAAGAGGGTGTGACTCACATTGTTTACCACCGGCTCCAAAACCCTATCCTGGTAGACTTTGGCGGATGTTCTCACTCCTTTCTCACACAAATGGAGCACCGTGGTACCTTCGTAGGAGACTCTCAACCAAACCATGACGCATATACCCTGTCATTTTGGCTGTTGAAAGCCTCTTCGATAGTGAATTTCTTTATCAGAGAAAAGGATATGTCTGTGGTGATAGTCTGCATAACGCTGCAGCAAACGTTTCGCTTTTAGAACCCTCTGCTGCTTCAGTTGCGGGGAGAAAAAGTGCCTTGTACGCCGCCGGTAAGTTCTCACCCTTAGGTCACTTCGCAGCATGAGTGACATCGACATTCTTGAAATGAGACATCCTTGATTGTTTTCTGACAGGATTTCGTCTAATACGGGCTGCCACTACTTTCACCCGGCGAACAGTCCTCGCGGTACGCGGCCGACACTTTCTGTGGTGGTCAGCGATGGTCCCAGTCCCAAGGAACCTTTTTATGGTCCGGTTGACAAACATTCGGCTGATTTTCAGCTTCTTCAACATGTTGAAAATCTAGGAGGCTAATTTTCCAACTTTGTGCAGCGCTATTACAGCAAAACGATTCTCATAATCACCCCACTCCATGGCAAGTACTCCACGAAACACGCTTTCTGCTCTGTGACTGAACGTACAATGATTCACTAGCTGCTTCATGTCTCATAGCTGGTCAGTGAAGTTGCACACCGGTCGCGCGCCATCTGTCGAACCTTTCTAACAGTATTTATGTTAAGACTGGGTACATACATGAATACTTGCTTTGTTAAAACTATGTCTGTTTTGACTTTTATTAACTGTTTTTCCAAATTTCACAATAAAAATAATGCGTAACGACCTCCGCTTCTTTCTAGCTCTTACTCATCGTAGTCCCTATCCAGCGAGAGCCGTCACATAATTTTGTTTCGGTTCATTTCCAAAAGTAGGATCACGCACTTGAAGAAAAATAGAATTCAGACCCTTTTTTAACGCTGATAAAGACCTACAGTTTATTTCACTAAAAGGATGTGGCTTGGGACTTCTCTAGGGCTGATTAATGGAATGCTTGATCGACTGCGTTCCCGTCCGTGCTATCGACACTAGACCCGAAGTTCGTGTTTTCCGTAGAACGACGACGCAGCTACGCGACGCAACACCAATCTCTCTCCGGGAACAAATGGTCTCCGACGTCAACTCCGACACCCGATTGCTCCTTCCAAAACTCCGGTCCCGTCTATCTGCTTCAACTACCCAAATAAAAAGTGTCCGTTCTCTTTTAAAACTTCAGAAAAACTCCTCTATCGGATTTCCGAGTTAAGCCCCCCTGCCTGGAGCTACCTGTAAACAACCTTAATCTTGTGTTTCACTTTCATGATCGTATTATGAATAGCAGCCTTGCTCACATTCACCTTTCTGCTTATGTCACGTTCGGAGTATCCTTCATGATATAAAGTCACTATTTGTGCCCTCTGAGTAAAATTTAATGACGCCCATCTTTCGCTATATAGAAAATACGTACAAAACCTCTCAGTATGAAAACCAGAAACAGACTGACGCTCGCACGCTTTCCCCAACACTATCAGCAGCTGCCGCTGTAGGATGATGCAAACCGACAGGAAGTTGAGTAATACAGACAGTAGCTGACGCAATCGGCAGAAATCTCCTAATACAAACAGGTTCTTAAACTTTTGTAAATGACTGTACATTAAATATCGCAATTAACAAAAAACGGTATTACGGAAACTTTATGTGACTCAGATAACCAACTTCTGGGGACGTGGCCACGAAGCGGTCAAAACCGCAATTTTTATATAGCCCCTTAAAAATTATCTGGCCTACACCCAAATTGCGTATAACCGAATTGAAAAAGCGATAGAAACTACAATAAAATATCGGCATAGAATGATGTACAAAAAGTGAAAAATATTTTAACTGTAATTAGATTACATCCATGTTCGTGGGTTTTTTTTTTTTTTTCTTAATATCAATGTGTAAAAATCAAAGATCCCTTACTGATTACGACACCCTAACAACAAAGTGTTTAGACTGGCTTCGAAGGCCTCCCGTTTCAAAAGACCGATAGTGATACTTCATAAAGTATTCACGAAACCATTCACTCGGTGTTCCGTATCACACAGACTCATTTGCTTAAGTGGCTGCGCTTTGCCCAGTTCAAAAGAAGATTAATCGGTGGTTGATTTGGCGAGGTCTCTCTTTCTATCCTATTGCCGACGAGCAGGTGGACAGGTGGAAAAAAAAAAAAAAAAAAAAACAAGAGAAAGATAGACCTCTTTTGCAAGGTGGACGCTTGCCTTTTAATAATACGGGGACTAGCCTATTCGTACAAACCCCGCGTGGTACTGGTTCAAGGCCTCTCGTTATGAGACTTGCATACAAATTCAAGCAACCTGCACCTAACTAGCATTTATTTATTAATTGTCTTGATGGGGAATGAACTGTTGCCTCATGTTGCAGAAGTGACTTTCTTTGATCAAATTATCATATGCCGCTGTCTCATAGCTCCAGGAAGTCTTAATACAGAATACGTAAGAAAAAAAAAAAAACTTGTAACGCCTAGCTTAAATATGTATGTGTGCTTCCAGCTATGTCATAACATGTTAGCAGATGTTTATATGAGGGAACCACCAGCTTAATTGGACACCTGCCAACTTAAACTTCGTTTCACAAGTTAGACACATAAATCTGTATTTACTTGTTATTTTTATTTTTAATAGTAATGACGCCATCTCTAAAACTTAACAAAACGGGACATATTTTTGAAAAATTTGGCAACTGTAAATGGAGCAATAATGTTGCAATGAAGCACTCTCAGGAATTGGAACTAACAAGTTTTTTTTTTGTTTTTTTTTTCTGCTTCTTAAGTCTGCGTTAACCTTGATGCTAATGCTTAACAATTATTAAAAAAAAAACAAGCACTTAGATTTGCATTAATTATTATTCTTTTCAAGGATTTATTAAAATGAGACTGTGTTATTTTAGATAATTGGCTGCTCTAGAGTAAAAAGAAAGCAAAATAACGAAAGCAAATAAAATAGTGGAGAGGAAACGTTAATAGCAGCATTGTCGAAATGAAATTGTTAATCGAGCCTGTTGTCGGAACGAAATTGCTTCCTCTATCTTAAATATCCTTTACGATCTCACTATGTGTATGAATTAACAAGACAAAGTGAAATGAGTGTGCTATGAATGAATTTGCCTCCCTTTCAGTTGCCTTTCTTACGGTTTCCAACTGTAGGTTGAAAAAGCGTATATGCTCCAGCTTTGTTCGCCTGTCCGTCCGCACGATAACTCGCGTAAAAATTGTTCGATTTCTATGAAATTTTAGTATATGGTAGGGGACCACTGGGGAACGAACCCTATTGACAATAGACGAAATGGGATCAAAGGTCACGACATAGGAGCGGGATCCATTCCATTGCCCTTTTGCGTCATAACTTGCGTAAAAGTGGTTCGATTTCGATGAAATTTTAGTGTGCGGTAGGAGACCATCTCCGGACGAACCCTATTGAAAATGGAAGAAATGGGGCCAAAGATCACGGCACAGGAGCGGGATCCATTCCATTGCCTTTTTAGTTCATAACTTGCGTAAAAATGTTTCGATTTCGATGAAATTTTAGTATCTGATAGGGGACCACCTGTGGCCAAATTTTATTGAAAATGGACGAAATGGGGTCAAAGATCAGGACATAGGAGCGGGATCCATTTCATTGCCTTTATGCGTCATAAATTACGTAAAAATGCTTCGATTGCGACGAAACATTATCATGTTGTTCCAGAGGTACGCTGAACAGGTTCTGTTGAATATCATCGAAATGGAGTCGAAAATCAGGACACAGGAGCGAGATTTATTCCACAGCCATTATCTTCATAACTTGACTAAAAATGCTTCGATTGCGATAAAACATTATCATGTTGTTCCAGAGGTACGCTGAACAGGTTCTGTTGAATATCATCGAAATGGAGTCGAAAATCAGGACACAGGAGCGAGATTTATTCCACAGCCATTATCTTCATAACTTGACTAAAAATGCTTCGATTGCGATAAAACGTTATCATGTTGTTCCAGAGATACACTGAACAGGTTCTGTTGAATATCATCGAAATGGGGTCAAAGGTCAGGACACAGGAGCGAGATTTATTCCACAGCCATTATCTTCATAACTTGACTAAAAATGCTTCGATTGCGATAAAACGTTATCATGTTGTTCCAGAGGTACACTGAACAGGTTCTGTTGAATATCGTCGAAATGGGGTCAAAGGTCAGGACACAAGAGCGATATTTATTTCACAGCCATTATCCTCATAACTTGAGTAATGATTTCCGGCATATTGGAAAGCGTATCATAATCAATACATTGCATGATTTTACTAACTTGTTCTTTTTCACAATGTCTTGTATTCCAAACAGAATATGCAGTTTTGAGTATTTGAGAACTTCTGCTTCTTCTTCTTCTTAGCCTGTTGGCGCCCACTGCTGGGTATAGGCCTCCCCCAGTCTTTTCCAACGTCCTCGATCCTTAGCCCCAGTCCACCATTTCGCACCTCTAAATGCCTGAAGGTCATCTCTCCATCTTGTGCTCTGGGGGCCCCTTCGTCTCTTTCCATCTCTCGGTTGCCATTCTGTTATTAATCGTGTCCATCTTTCAGTCTTCCAACATGTCCAGCTCATCTGCACTTTAATTTTTTTACTATTTTTACAATATCTATTATTCCCGTTCTTTCTCTTATAAGTTCATTTCTACCTCTGTCTCTCTTTGTTATTCCCAACATTCTAACTTTCTTACGGTTACTCTTATTTTTTCATATTGTCCTTATGTGATACTCCATGCTTCATTTCCATAAGTAAATACGGGGATAATACATGCATTGAAGATTTCTCTTTTTAAACACAATGGAAGATCGCCGGTTAAATAGTCCCCAAAAGGCTGTATTATTTTAGATAATTCTTCCATTGATTTCTCATTTTTGTCTTTATTTAAAACTGATTACTTGACCTAAATAAATGTACTCATCTACTTTTTCGATTTCTTTTCCGTTTATCAAAATCTTTTTTGTATCCTTTTCTGTATTGTTCATATATTTAATTTTTTGCTGTGTTTATTGTCAGACTTTTTTAAGACTTTCCATCCATAAATCCTCTATCATTTTTTGCATTGTCATCAGCAAAGCTTAAGTGATTTAGGTCCTTCCATTTATGTTTAATCCTTTTTCATCCCAGTTTAAATTCAATTACAGAACTACCACTCTTCAATTACATTACGTCTTGTTAGCATCAGGGAGTTGTGTTGCTGATAAAAAAGACATCTAGCTGAACAAATGCAAAAAATTCACGCATATCTTCAGCTGGCTTTTTTACGCTTTCCAATCGTAGGTTGAAGAAGCGTATATGCTCCAGCTTTGTCCGTCTGTCCGTCCGCACGATAACTCGCGTAAAAACGGTTCGATTTCGATGAAATTTTAGTATGTGGTAGGGGACCACCTGGGGACGAACCCTATTGAAAATGGATGAAATGGGGTCAAAGGTCACAACATAGTAGCGGGATCTATTCCACCACCCTTATGCGTCATAACTTTAGTAAAAATGCTTCGATTGAGACAAACTTTTATCATGTTGTTCCGGAAGTATACTTTACCGGTTCTATTGAATATAATCCAGATGGGTTAAAGGTTAGGTCATAGGAGCATGATTTATTCTACAGCCATTACCCTCATAACTTGAAAAATAACTTGAGTAATGATTTCTGGTAGGTTGGAAAGCGTATCATAATCAATGCATTGCATGATTTTACTAACTTGTTTTTTTATCTTAAGCTGTCTGTTCTGACTGATTTCGATAGACATTTGGACAGTAGCCCGAGATAGTTGAGGAGAATATTTTTAACTGTCTTGTTTTTTTCCCTGTCTAACTAACTGAGCTTCATACTCAAAGTTGTGCCAGGATGAAATTTTTCTATAAACGCCTTTTTTGATCTCACCAGTAATCATAAGGTATGTTTGCTGCTAATATGGGACAGGAGCGAATCCAGGATTTTCTCAAGTGTCGGGAATAACCAGGGACCTTTCTGATATTTTTCCTCAAAATGAAAGAGTTCTTAGTATGTCTATAAATTTGTCCACTTAATTAAGAAAAGTAATATGCTTTTAGGTAATACTTTCTTTCTAAAAAAATGTGTTATTTAAACCTAACAAATCAAAGCTTTTCCTTGGTCCTGAGGAGAGGGCGCGTGTCCCCGTGCCGCCCTCTGGATTCGCCCCTGATGTGGGATTTACTTCTTTCATCTCAACTTTTTCGATTAACTTTAAGTGTGCCACTTAAAGTTTGCTTCAATGCTGTTAAGTGTCTAGTGTTCCAACCTCTTGTTTGCGATTTTTTTTTAATTAACATTTTGTCATGAAATGTGTTTTGCGAATACCATAAAAATGACATTAGCAGAATAGGTAAGTAAGTGAGTTTTGAGACTAAGACAATTTCAATTTGAACCTGATTAAATTCGTAAGATGATACTTGAAAAATCGTAGTTACATAATTACATTAGTGTGAAACTTGTTGCTGAATGCTGCTAGCCAAGGCATTTATGTTAGGTTTATAATCTGTTGTTTGCAACATCACGCAAGATGCACTTAGGTCTGAACCGTCAGGCGTGCCACCCCAATCGTGCTCGTGTGCCACCAAGTGACATGCGTGGCATACGTTTGCTATCCCTGCTCTAAGGTTACCGCAATGTAAAAAAATATGTGGGGGAAGGAACATCCAGTTACACAATAACCAAAATTTCATTCGATATGCTATCCGCAATATCCAATCTCGTTACTGAACTTCAAAATCAGATCCTACGATATATAACGAAGTAAATTTCTCCGTCATTTTTATCCGCGCCGGGGTTCGAACCCGGGTCCACTCATTCCGGAATAAGTTGCTCTACCAATTAAGCTACGCGGACATTTTATTCTGATTCCTATCTGCCTTTATGTCGTGTGCGTCCTTCTGGCAGGTACGTCACATCTCCTGGTACGTTACATCATCTCCCCCTTATCTTTCCTTTCGAAGTGCTGCTCATATTTTTCCTATCTCGCGGTGTGGAAATAACATCACACCAATGCGAGATTTTGAACGGTCGGGTCATCCGGATAGTTCGGGCGCCATTATAACGAAGTAAATTTCTCCGTCATTTTTATCCGCGCCGGGGTTCGAACCCGGGTCCACTCATTCCGGAATAAGTTGCTCTACCAATTAAGCTACGCGGACATTTTATTCTGATTCCTATCTGCCTTTATGTCGTGTGCGTCCTTCTGGCAGGTACGTCACATCTCCTGGTACGTTACAGATAGACGATTGAAAATTATTAATTAATCAAACCTCAAGTTTTCTCGCGAATCACGCTTATTACTAAAATTATTTCGTCATACGGGTACGGCAAAAGTGAGAACGGATTTGTTTTGTTAATATACCAGGAACTGTGGAAAGGTTTCTGAAAATTCAGAATTTTCCTGTCGTACGTAAAATTCATGAAATTCAAGTTTCTTTCAGTCATTTCACGGAAAAGGTTGTATCAAGAGTCTACTTCGTTATTTCATGAAAAAAAATGACGGCAAGTGGCTCGTGAATTTCAAAAAAAAAAAAAAAAAAAAAAAAATACAGTGCAGAACAGGATTATTTCCTCCCTCTGAAAATATTTCCATCTCCTTTAACACTTTTCCCTACCTTGTTAGTTTGCAAGGATTCCAGGAGTACGTACATTGGAGAGTATATGCTTGGCATGACCAGGATACGAATGGGAACTCATGGATCAGGAAAATGGCAAGAGTTAATGGCATCATGATTAAGCCAAAATCCCAGAAATCGCAGTGGGTTCGACTATTACTAGAAAAAATGACCACCGTTTGACAACTGAAATAATAGACTAGATTCTACCGGACAGGAAAAGACACAGAAGAAGACCATCTGGGTTATCTGTAGCTAAACTTCGGAAGCACATTGGAGTGACACTGGTTCAGCGCAGAAAGTTGTGAAAGGAACTTCAGGAGGCCTTCATTCGTCAGTGGATTGAAAATGGTTGATGGTATCATCATCATCATAAAAAAATAACCATTACCAATCCACGGCTGGATGAAGGTATCTCCAAGTTTCTTGCACAGCTGTCTGCCTTGAGCCAGTCTCTTCCTTGTCACTCCCGAATACTTTCGAATTTAATCCACCCGTGCGGTCTTTTTCTGTCTCTTGGTATTCAGTACAATATTTCAGTTGCTAATCGGTGGTCAGTTCTTTTAGCAATAGATCCAGCCTATTGCCTTTTCAAGGATTTTACTTCGATCATGATCTCTTCCACTCTTGTCATTTTCCTGACCCACGAGTTCCGCTCCTTATCTTTCTTAATTTTACCAAGCATGCATTTCTCCATGCTGCTTTCAGAGGTTTGCAGCCATGCCCTTTTACTCAGGATCCATGTTTCTGATTCGTATGTAAGAAGTGGGAGACTGCAATGACTAAACACTTTTCCTTTCAAATATAATGGCAAATTGATCTTGAAAATTGTGCTGTTTCTTTCAAATGCTCTCGCACCAAATTTTATACGTCGATTAATTTCTTCATCTATGTGGCCCTAGCTTGATACGTGTCGTCCAAGGTCAATGTACGTGTTGTCCAAGGTCAATGTTGGTTACCACTAGACTTTTCCCAATCAATCGCTAAATCTTCAGTTCTTGTAAAAGCATTGTCAGGAGCTCTTTAAGAACCTTGAGGCCGGCGGTGCCTCGTGGCACGACCCACGGAGGGGGGGGATTCCATTTTATCATCTAAAACCTAAAAATATTGCTAGACATATCTTTTCATTTAAAGAAAATACACTGCTGGCCACCCAAAATGCAACACCAAGATGGAAGCAACCGATTGGCCTGAAATTCGCTGCATGCGTCGCCCGTGAGAGGACATGCAAACGATTTGCATTGCAGAACATATGCAAATCATGTGCGCCCGGCACGCCACCGAGAAGCACTATAAGATGGGTGCACAGAAGGCGGGGTGTAAGTAGTGGAAGTGTGTTGTGCTGCCGGACCTGTGCGTGAGAAGCTTCCTGATGTCTCGTCGCAGAATACGGCAGTCATTCCAGCACGTTTCGGAGTTCGACAGAGGACGAATAGTGGCTTATCGCGACGAATAGCGGTATATCGTACCGAGACATCGGCGTCTGTGTGGGACGACATCCAGGAACAGTGAGGCGAGTGTGGAGTCGGTGGGTGTAAGAAGGACGGACGGATGGTCGGACCGACGTGAGCGATTGCCGCAGCCGCGACACACAACCGAACAGGAGGACCGGCATGCTGTGCGGCGGGCATTGACGGCTCGCACCGTCACATCACGAACGTTAGCGCAGGAATTAGGGGTGTTGCGCAACAACCTGTGTCAGCAAGTACCGTTACGTTGTCTGCAGGGGCGGGGACTTGTCGCACGGCGCTCATTGCTTCGATTATCATTGACGTTACACCACCGGCGAGTGCGGCGGCAGTGGGCCGTTGAACGCCACACCTGTTCTACGGAATGGCACGACATTGTCTTCTCCGAGGAATCCCGCTTCTGCCGGCAACACCACGATGGTCGGATCTGCGTGTGGCGGCACCGCGCCGAGAGACTGTATGATGCCTGCATTATGCATCTCCATATCGGTCCGTCGCCTGGCGTTATGGTTTAAGGCGCAATTGGATATGGCACCCGCACCCTCTGGTACGCATCGCCGGTACACTCAACAGCCACCGCTATATCTCCGACGTTTTGGATCCTGTAGTCCTTCCTCACCTGCAGAACCTGCCAGCGGTCACGTTTCAACAGGACAATGCGCGCCCGCACGTGGCACGCATCGTGCAACAATTCTTCACGGTCCACCAGGTGTCACTGCTGCCGTGGCCCGCTGTTCTCCCAATATGTTGCCCATCGAACACGTCTGGTCGCTGATCGGCAACCGAATGGCCCGGCAAGCACCACTCACGGCTACGCCTGCTGAACTGTGGCTACGTGTGGAAGCAGCCTGGACCGACATATTCCAAGCACACATCCAAAGCTTCTTTCGTTCGATGCCGATGCGTGTAGCGGTCGTTATTGCTAGCCATCTGGGTCACACGAACTATTGATGTCTGCGTGTTCCGCAAGTCGCACGGGCCTGTAAGCTCCATCGTTTCATCTTTGTATCTGTTGTTATGTGTCCAGTAAATCTGGCTTTGCTATCTCGTGGCCTTCTTGGTGTTGCATTTTGGGTGGCCAGCAGTGTATTAATAAAACATTCTTGCAGTGCATTTTAGTAATTCATTTCCAAATGTAATTGATATATACCATATTACGAAAAAAGTCTGTCAAGTAAATAAGACGGGAAAAGAGAAAATAAATATATTAATCCCGGACCTTGAAACAGTAGAGACTAAGTAAAAGCACGTAGTTTATATGTCAAGTGGAATTCAAGGTATTGGTGCATTTTTCTGATTTTAAGATGATCCACGATAAAATAATCAATATAAGTATTTATTGTAAATAAATCAAATAAATAAAGTAAGAAATTAATTTCTAAAAATATATTGAAAAAACCTCCTCAACAAAAGAATCTGAATGCCTTCAAGTATATGACACATCGATGGTATGATTAATATAAAAATCCAGACTAAGTAAAAACACGAGGTTTTGAGGAAGGAGAATAATGTAAGGTTCTAGAACGGCTTAACTTACCGTTTTTGTTCATTTTGTCCGTTTGTTTTATTGGGGTTAATGGGGCAAAAGCCAGGGTTGGCCAAAGAGCACCAGGCACAGTCAAAAAACAGTTACATAGCCAGCTAGTGCCATGGGGACGCCATCCCTCAATCAGCTGGAGCACCAGCTGACCCCATGCAGGTTTTCTCATTTTCCACAACAGCCCATGGGGCAATAAGCTTGGTTGCGTTGCATCTTTTTTTTTTCTTTTTTTTTATTTAACGGGAATGAAATCCCCAGCAAGCCTACAGAAAATCCGAGCACTGGGTTTCAATTTGCTTTAAACTACAAGTGTTTTAATTATTATTATTATTATTTCCTTTCCGTATTTCCTTTCTATCCAATTCTTTTATAGAGCCGGCAAATTTTAAAAGGGAAATAGAAAACACGCCTCTATAGTGTGAGTCGTAGTGGGAAAATGGCGTAATACATATATCTTGGACCACTTAGTCAAAGTGGTGTTTGACGGAGGCTCCCGGCGGACGCCAATGCAATGAAACGTCTCTGAGCTCTGAGCATTGTACATACATTTTGTCTTCTGTGAACCATTTTTAAGCCCACTTCTTGGCTCCTATCAGACAGTTCCTTGATCATAGCAGCTCTCAGGGATTATTGTACAAATGACTATTAGTTAGCAGTACGAACAGTCATTTGTGTTTAAATATAATGTCCACTAATTTTTATCTCCTTGTCCTCCCAGTTAAGTGATTGAATTACATTCTGCAATGTGGCATTGAAGAGTTTGGGAGATATGGCGTCACCTTGTCTCACTCTTTTTTCAATATTTATTGGTGCTGTATTTTCAAACAGCCGAACCTTTGCACTTGCATTTTCATAGATGTTTTTAATAACGATAATGTAATGCATCTTCAATACTGCAGAATTTCAAAACCATTGTAACTGCTAATGGTTTCACGGAATCAAAAACCTTTTCATAATCAATAATAAAAGCCATACATAATGGGAGTTTATATTATATTCTTCTTCCTTTCAATTAGTTCTCTCAGTACATGGATAAGATCTCTAGTGCTGTAGCCTCTCCTGATCCAGCCTGTTCTCTCGGTTGAGCCATGTCCAAAGTTATCTTCAAGCGAAGTGATAAAACCTTAGTGAAGACTGATGTTCTTTCACACCGCTTGATGGTAGCACGCACCAAGAATATTTCTTTCACTTCGATTGTAGGTAACACTGGACATGGCTCAACCGAGAGCACAAGCTGGATTCAATAGTAGCTACAGCAGTATAAATCATATCCATGTACTAGGTAAGCTTACTGAAAGAACGAGCAAATATGAACTCCCAATGTGCATAACTTTTATTGATTATGAAAAAGCTTTGATTCCGTGCAACCATCAACCGCATTTTTTTTTTTTTTTTTATTGCGCATCATACACACACCTTCAATAAGAAAAAAATTATTAAAACAAGGCACATAGATGCGGTGGAAGAATTCAAATCCTATTTTGCGCTTTGTGTGATGCATTATGCCACATTACGCAGGCAGTAGACTTACTTGCCACATGAGATTTTACCTTTGAAATTTCATTTCAATTTCTACTTTATCTTGTACTGAAAAATATGGCTTCTGTGAGAGCCGATACCTCTTATTGAACGGAATATGATAATCTTTCGGAGAAACTGATGAACAGAAAGAGAGAGAGAGAGAGTTTGAACTATTACTTTTTCAGCTCTTTGTGATGTCGGTCTTTCTACTGGCGATGTCACGAGAAAACGTGATTGGCAGTGCCCCTCAGACGGATATTAAGAAAATCTTATGTTTGAATTTAGGACGCTCAAGACACTACTGCAGAAGTGGCTCAAGGATAAAGAGCGATGAATGATGGCATACACGGAGATCATGACACAAAATCTTCCGCTAGGCATATACACTATCTACCAACAAGTAATTGGGCACCCCTGTAATCGACGATATCTGCGGTCCTGATACACGTCACAGCCGCCGCCGTTAAATATCGTGTGGGAAACAACAACGCAACCAGTCGCATGCAAGATGCCACGCAGTTCGGAGCTCTCTGATTTCAAGAAAGGCGTAATTGTAGGGTATCACAGAAATGGCCGATCCATACGTGACATATCCAGCGAGTTGAAGTACTCAAAATCGACAGTGGCCTACGTGATTGGCAAGTGGAAGATGAGAGGTGACTATCGGAATGTGCCCCAACCCGGCAGACTCACAAAACTGGGAGTTAGAGACCGACGGGTGCTGGCCATAGAAATTCGGAAGAACCGCACCAACTCGATGAGCCACATCCGCGAGAAGTTTCAACAGGCATTCGGGAGTGTTCTTTCGATGAATACCATCCGTACGGATTCCCATCTGCTTGGTTATCAAGGACGTGCTGCCGCCCACAAGCCTTTCATCACCAAGTCCAATAGCGCTGCTCGGCTAACGTAGTGCAAAGAACGTCGACAGTGGACCGTTGAACAGTGGAAACAGGTTCTTTGGAGCGACGAATCAAGGTTCACCCTCTCCCGTTCGGATGGCAGGGTCTGGATTTGGCGCCTGCCTGGAGAACGCCTCCTGCCGGAATTTATTGTGCCAACTGTGAAGTTCGGCGGGCGGTGGAATCATGCTATGGGGGTGTTTCTCCTGGTAGGGCACGGGACCCTTGGTCGCAATTCCTGGTAGACTCAACGCCGAGACCTACTGTATCATTTTGGATGACCATGCGCTTCCTACGTTGTGGCAGGTTTTACGAAGTGGACCCATGTTACTTTCAGGATGATAATGCCACCTGTTATGTTGCGAGGTCCACCATGGCTTGGTATGGTGACAGTGGGGTTAATCGAACGGACTGGCCTGCGCAGGGCGCGGATCTTAACCATATCAAGCACCTCTGGGACGAGTTGGAGCGTCGACTTAAGGGGTGCCTCCACCGTCCGAAATCAGTGAAGGAAACTGACCTATCTTCTCCAAGCCGATTGGAAGAAAATACCGCTAGCCGTCGTACAACGCCTGGTTGAGAGTATGCCCCGGAAAGTCGCAACTGTAATCGCCGCTCGTGGAGGCTCCACCAACTATTGAAGGTGAATAAACTTCGTTTTCCTTTGCTATCACAGGTGTCCAATTACTTGTTGGTAGATAGTGTATAAGAACGGAAGGAGAGGGAATAAAAGAAAACCAAATAAGAAACACAGAAGAATAACATCGAGAGAGTACGTT
Source organism: Macrothele yani (assembly GCA_039090855.1). Lineage (NCBI taxonomy): Eukaryota > Metazoa > Arthropoda > Arachnida > Araneae > Macrothelidae > Macrothele > Macrothele yani. The sequence goes on along the minus strand of CM076991.1, from coordinate 102,785,179 downwards.
CCCTGTTACTCTTCGTGCATAATTTACGCTATGCATCTTTAGCATGCCAAGATCTTTGTGGGTGTGAAATAAAATCAGTGATTCGAGAGTATACATTTATTAACACATTTCATTTAATCGCGTCACTCACGAGCACAACAAGCCACAGTCCGGTACACACTCAGTGGAATTACACGTAAGTCATGACAGCAAACAATAAAGTTTACCTTGAGTAAAGTTCCTTACATTGAGCGGTAGATGGATTGATGAATGTTGTTGTCGTAAAGCTTAGGACAGAAGATATGTGAATCATAAAAGTAAATATTTACTAAATTATGGCTGCGGCAATAGTAATTACTTTGATTGTTTTGTTTTTCAAACATATTATTATTATTACTATTTTATTATTATAGATGATTCCACCCCTTCCTGGGGAAATTTCCTTCTCTTCTTTGCGGGACGGGTACGACATACCAAGTCTGGGAAGGGGTATTTCTTTCTCTCAGTTGTCCAGGAACTTCCTTACTGTCCTACAAGTGCTCAGAGTAGCTGCCTTCTGTAGTTCCATGTAGGTGTTAGGTTGAAGGTCTAGTGTCTGTATAGAGCTGTGAATGGTCTTAGGTACAACTCCTGTGGCTGATATTACTATGGAGACGGTGTTGACGTTCTCCATATGCTACATTTCCTTGACTTCGTATCGTAGGTCGTAATATTTTGACGGCTTTTTCTCCGTGCGTCTTCCTGATGTAGCACGTGTTGGGCACAGCTATGTCAATGAGGTATGGCGACTTCTCCTTGTCGACCAGGACGATGTCGAGCTGATCGTGGGGGGTGGTCTTATCTGTTCTGATCGATCTGTCCCAGTACATCTTGTGGGTGTTGTTTTCTAGAAGCGTTGCTGGCTCATATTTGTAGTGGGGGACAGGCTCAGTTGTAATGAGGTGGTGTTTCCTTGCCAATTTCTGATGGAAAATCGTGGCGACTTGATTGTGCCTATTTGTGTACTCTGTTTGTATGATGACTGCACTTTGCTGTATATGCTGAATGGTCTCTTGCGCTTGATGGCATTGCCGACATGTGTCGCTTTCCACTGACGTGTCCATTAGGATGTGTTTACAACTTGATCTTTTATAAACAAAGACATCGCTCTTTCCACATTTTAGCAACACACAGCAACCGAAAAATTGTTATTCGGTCACCGCTGGGGAATCAAATCTCAGATCTCTCGATATCTAGCCGAGCGCGTTAGCCTTACACCACGATGGCCAACAATCCACGGCTCTATGTTTGTTTTTCTGTCAGCTTCTGACATCATACCGAATAACAATTTAATAACATCGGTGATCGAATAACAATTTTTTGGTTGCTGTGTGTTGCTAAAACGTGGAAAGAGCGATGTCTTTGTTTATTCACTAACGCCACGTATTTGGAGGATTTTCACTTTGATCTTATATAGCCATCAGAAACCCTTCGGTCTCGGGGAAGAGTGATCCGTTTGTAAGCCATGCATTGGAGGCAGTCTCATCCACATGGTCGGATTGCAGATCGTTGTAGCTCCTTCCGTGTAGAACTTTCTTTCCCCAAACTTCTTCTTTTGGCTCCCTCGTTTCAATCTCGATGTTCTGATTCTTCTTTTTGGCTCCCTCGTTTTAATCTTCTCCTCTGAATTTCAGAAGACAACTTAATGATATGCATTTATGTATGAACACTACTGTTTGTGAAAATTGCAACACCAAGGAAGAATCACGCTATTCAAATGAAATGTACATTACACATCACTCATGTTGCAGGAGATATCTGATTACATTTGTAGATCTATACAAGATTTTTTGCTTCAAAAATTCAATATCGTGTGAAGTCACCTCAAGCAACAATAACAGCCTCTTCACGGTGTGGCATTGAATGGAAGAGGTTTCTGGCATTCGCAGGCTGTTTCTGTGTGAGACCTGAGTTCATTTGTGGTGACTGGAGGAGGCGCTTGACGGGCCAGTCGCTTAGCTACCATGTCCCAGACATGTTCGATCGGGGATATATCCGGTGAACGTGTAGGGCCGGGAAGAAGCGGTGCCTGTCGTGCATGGAAGATGCCTTGGGTATTCCATGCCATACGTGGCTAAGCATTGTCCTGCTGGAATATAACGCCAGGACAACTCTGAAAGAATGATATCTCCTCTGCCTTTAAAACATCACTGGCTGTTGATTGTACCCTCAATTTGTATCAGGCGAGATCGCAAATTGAACCCAATGACGCCTCATACCATGAAGCTTGGCGTTGGGGCGGTATGACGCTGCAAGGCGCCGTTCATCACGATGTCTTTGAACACGTATACGCCCAATATGGTGCATCAAACTGAATCGTGACTCATCAGTAAACACGACCTGTAACCAATCAGCGCGTCAATGTCTACGTTCGAGAATCCATTACAGCGTGAGTCGTCTGTGGTTTGAGGACAAAAGGAATGCGCGGCAATGGGCTGGTAGCAACCAGTCCTCTGTTAAGCAGATGACGTCGAACTGAGCTGGAAAACAAAGCCGGACCTCTGACAGTGCTCCACTGATGCGCTAACACTGTGTTTGTTGCTGTGCAATAGATCACTACCATGTGGTAGAGGTTCATGCAATCCCCTGCAGTTGTGCGATTTTGCGTTCCATTTCCAGGATTTCTGTGCGCCCGAGCCTCATCTGTTCACATCACGTTTCGTTTCGTAGGAGAGGCAATTCTACGGTAGCAAAATGCAGCTTCACTCATGCCAACAATCCTTCCTCGCTCAAAGTCAGTGAGGTGTTCACAATGCGACCTCCTTCTGCGACGAGGCATAGTGATACACAAGAAAAACCCTTTCTACTCAATGTCGGCTTTTAATTTGAGCCTACACACTTGTGACGTTGATTAAGAATAAATTATCAACGTTTATTCACAATTTAAAGCTTTATTAGCATCGACTATGGTTTCGTAGAGCTTCTGGCTCGGCTTCATCAGGACGAATTTATTCTTAATCAACATCACAAGACATAAATTCATGGGGAATTTATCAGATACCTTGTTAATGTGGACTTTCATATATAGGACAGACCCGCAGAGCTTTAAATTTCCGTGTGAAGGAACACAAGACCTACGTACGGAATTGTGAACTGAAGAAGTCGTCTATAGCCCAGCATTGTAACGAAAAGAACTATAAGTTTCTGTTTGGAAACACTACGCTCATTGATAAACCTGATTCAACGATCAAACTTAATGTATTAGAAGCATTTCACACATACCAGAACTCTTCACTGCTTGTCAACGACATGACGTCGACTCCATTTCTTTCAAGTGCGTGGAAGCAGCTCACCAAAAACCGTGACCGTCAGAACTCTGAAGATGTCACGATGATTTGAATGTTTACGCTCCATTCGTCCTGATGAAGCCGAGCCAGAAGCTCTGCGAAACTATAGTCGATGCTAATAAAGCTTTAAATTGTGAATAAACGTTGATAATTTATTCTCAATGGCGGCTCCTCGCTGATTGCAACATCCCGTTTGGGGCAACCCTTTATATCAAAGACCGGACAGTTCAGAGGGCGCTGTTCCGAAACAACGTGCGTATTTTTACGGACATTTTAATCATTTGCATGTCCCAACTTGTTCTACATATCCTGTAGGTTTCGTGCTAATATCAGCGGTTCTTCATACGTTGGAATTTCCACAAACAGCTAGTGTATGTATGCATGTAGTGTATGTAGTTTTTTTATTTTTTTTTATTTGAGGTCTAACTACCACCGTAAGCAACTCAGTGGGCTACAAGCAGTCATCCGTTACTAATTTAGGGCCACTGGCTCCAGGGAAGGGAGAGAGCCAGCGCCGTAAGACAAACACAACATCTATGCCTCACCGGGATTCGAACCAGGACCCTTCTCGGACGAATGATCAGGACCCATCGCTTAGACCACTACGCCACCGGGGCGACGTACTGTATGTATGTATGTATGTATGTCATCTTTCAAAGAGACTACGTTTTAAACAGCACTTACCTTACCAGGCATGGAATTGCGTCTGGAACTGACTAGAATTATTTCCTTCGCATACTTCTTCGAAGTCTATTAGCTCACTCAAACATAACGGAACGAGAAATACTGAACACAAGGTAACTTTCTCTGGGACTGTTTCCACAGCATCCTGAAAAATAAAACTAATTCAAAAATATTGGCCATGGTCAAACTGAAATTCTCCTTTCTTCATAGTACTATTTTGTTTAACTAGAATTTATCCGTTTTTATCCCCAGTCAAAAATGAATTTTTTTAGTGTCAGAAGCATATTTGTGTAGAAAAATAAATCTTAATAATTTTTTTTTCTTTTGCTTTTCCTTCCATTCCTGTTATTGATTGAAAACTATTCATGATCTGGTTTTTCTCAAAGCTTTAAAAAAAAATTAAGGACGTTCTTAAACATGCTGCAGTTCTAATAACTAAACAAAATTTAATTTAATGCTTTCTGTTAGAGAAAAGGAAAGATAATTTTCCTCACTTTTGTTTAGGAAGCTTCTGTGACTGCGCCTCAGAAGGATTACTTCCTTTTCTCAAAATATAAGGAGCCTACCCTGGAACTGATTGATCAGGATAGCTTGAAGTTGCAATTTTATTATTTCCGCAATGTTACATCAATTTTCGGTGAACTCTTCGCTAACTTTCACAAGGGAATTTATTTTTAAAGTATTTAAGTCAGGATATAAATTTCCTCGGAGCTGAACTGTCAGCTTAGATTTACAATTTTGTCTTAGACCTATCACAGCAGAGAGTAAAAAGAGAAGTCGGGAGAATGTGAAACAAATAGCTGAAGTTCATTGTATAGACCTCCTGTCTGAGATTTAGTAACATCCTTTCCCGCAAGACTGCAGCCAAGCGAAAATGACGGTTTCATAAGATGGAGCAGTTCAAAGTATTAGAAACAGTGGTAGGAGAAATAGTAAAGAAAAAAGATAAAAAGAAGAGAGAAAGAAAGACCCTGTGAGGTAATGCGGGTCGGTTGGGTCTGGCTGGGCAACAACTTTTCCATTTTTCTTTACGAAATGCAGGTTATCACATCCCAAACTAGAGCAGGTGACAGTAAGAGATTTATAAAATGCAACTCAATCTCGACGATAATGCTTGATATTTTTTTTTATCTCAAAATTACTAATCTGAAAAATAAAAGGAAATATTCACGATTTATTCCTCTTAGAAGCTTGCACAGGCTGTAATTTAGAATGCCCGGCCCGGCCAGACTCGTTTCAAACTTTCACCGAGCGTTCTCCACCATTTAATGCAAATAACGTACATAGGATGAGTTGAAAGTTCTGCAATATTTGCATAAACGCATGTGCTGGGGCGGGTATGTCACGTGTTTAAACTAGTTCAAGTCGCGCATTGCAGTCAGTCGAAAGGCATATATAGAGGTAGTCGTTGCTGTTAACAGCACTGCATGTCGTTGTTCTGTCCGTGGTTGGGACGCCTAAAAGATGAACAGCTACAACTGCCTAATTAGGGAACTTCTGCTTTACGAGTTTGAACTCGGCCATAACGCTTCTCAAGTAACACGAAACATTTGTCATGTGAAAGGGGAAGGTTCCATGGACCACAGCACCGTAACCAGATGGTTCAAGAAATTCCGCTCAGATGACAGAAACCTCGACGATCAGCCAAGGTCAGGTAGGCCGCAAACCGTGGATTATAAGACCGTGCGTCAGGTAACAGAGGCAAATCCGAAAACAAGCACTCGGAGATTATCAGGCGAGCTGGGCATATCACAGACCACCGTGGTTCGTCACCTTCAGCACCTCGGCAAGGTCTACAGGAGCTGCCGAATTGTCCCTCACGAACTGACGCCAGCTGAAGCAAACCGCCGGGTGGAAGTGCGCACGAAACTCCAAGAAAACCCGCGCGATGTATGTTTAATAAAGATAATTGTTACGTGCGATGAAAAGTGGGTTCATTTCTGTAATCGTTACGCACAATGGCAGTGGTTGAGCCATTGCCAGCTTCCGGAACCTGTTGCCAAACGTGGGCGCTTAGTGCACAAGGTGATGCTCTGCTTCTGGTTGAATTTCGAGGAGATAATCCATTAGGAATTTGTTCTAGACGGTCGGACCATCAACGCCAACCTCTACTCTGAACAGCTAGAGCGGTTGTATGCCGTTTTAGAGGAGAAGTACCTGGCACTAGTGAACAGAAAACGAGCTCTCCTACAGCAGGATAACGTTCGGCCTCATACCGCGCGAACGACCAGGGCAAAACTCCAGGAACTTGAGGGCATCGAACTGATACCACACCCAGCATATAATCCGGATCTTGCCCCGTCTAATTATTACCTGTTCCAATCTATGGCCCACTTCCTTCGCGGGCGGCACATCAACAACGAGGAGAAGGTGGCAGCTGGTGTGAAGGAGTTCTTCGCCTCGAAGGACAAGAATTGGTACCGCCGCGGAGTCGAAGAATTGGCAGACAGATGGCTAAAGACGGTGCAATACTATGGCCTATACTTTGAATGCTAGTCAGCCTTCGTCGTAAAAGTTCGTAAAAAAGCATAAAGTGATCCAAATATTGCAAAACTTTCGACTCACTCTCTGAACTTCTTCCTTTAGAGCAGTTGTCTTCAACTCGTGGGCCATGGAGCAGTTTTTAGTGGCACAGGTACACGTTGTCCACAAAGGAAATTCTCAAATGGAAGATAATACGTTGTAGAAGGAATTCACTAATATACAGGGTTTTGTTCTTTTGAAATGAATAGGTGTATCTGAATGGATTTCTTGCGCAGATTCCGAAAATGACCTTCAAAATTCCGTATCACGTCAAGTTTTTTTACAAATGACGGAAATGTGAAAATTTTAAAAAACGTTATTTTTTAATGACATTGTTATATGGCAACGCTTGTAACGTGTGAAAATGTTCTCTGGAGGGGCGGAATGATTGTTTAAGGAATAGATAAACATAAATATATAGCTGATAATGGAAATGCAACTGTTTTATCTGTATGACGTCACGATTTGCGCCACTCACAAAGGCGGAACATGAGATAATGTTATCTTGGCACGGCAGTATGAATCATACCTCACGCCACTGCTCCCTTCTTTCTATTGGTCACATGTGCTGCCATTCGGGGCAGATCGTGTAACACTATTCAGTGCAAAGAAGGGACTGGTCCCGTTCGGTTGTTTCTTTGTGGCGTGTGCAATGGCTTCACGTGGTTGTGTAAATCATCCAGACATATTTTGCTACATATGTGGCTGTTATACGACAGGAAAAAAACAGAGGCAAAATATTACGCCTTTCGTGAATAATGCTTATTTTCAATACTTCGGGATTAAACTAGCAGATCAGGACAAAGTTTGGTCTCCTCACAATGTGTGCCGTGCATGTGTGGAGGGGTTGAGGAACTGGAAAAGTGAAAAAGGGCATCAATGCCGTTCGGTGTACCCAAGGTGTGGCGTGAGCCAAAAAATCACAGTGACGACTGCTACTTCTGCACAGTCGTCACTTGTAGTTTTTGTGGGCCATACCAAAACCAGTAAGCGTAACATTGTGTATCCCAATATCCCATCTGCCATAAGACCAGTGCCCCATAGTGAATCCATCCCTGTGCCATTCTCGTCCAATATCAGGCCCCCAACAGACACCGATTCAGACGGTGATACAAGTGATGAGATATACCAACCGGACAGCATGGAGGATGAAACCCCAGTGCCATTTACCCAGCATGAACTGAATGATTTGGTTCGTGATCTGAATTTACCTAAAGACGCAGCAGAGCTTTTAGGATCACGACTTCAGGAAAAAAATTTACTATGTCCTATTACGAGATTCTCCTGGTACAGACATCGAGAAGCAGAATTGGTTCCGTTTTTTGCTGAGGAAAGCGGTTTGGTATATTGTCGAGACATTCCGGTAGTCATGAAATACTTCAACATTAATTACAATTCAAGACAGTGGAGGTTGTTCATAGATGCCAGCAAATCCAGTTTAAAAAGTGTTTTATTGCACAATACTAACGTCCATCCATCCATTGCAGTAGCACATTCTGTGACTTTGAAAGAGACATACGAGAACCTTAAATTACTGCTGGAAAGTGCTCAGTACAAGTTTCATGAATGGTCTTTGTGCGGGGATTTCAAGGCGATTGGAATATTGCTCGGCCAACAAGCAGGCTACACCAAATTTCCTTGCTTTTTGTGTGAATGGGACTCCAGAGCAAGGACGGAACAATGGGTTTGGCAGCAATGGCCAGTCAGAAGTACATTCACACCTGGCGAAAAAACATTGTTTCACTTCCACTGGTTGATCCCTCGAAAATACTGTTGCCACCTTTACACATCAAACTTGGCTTAATGAAGCAATTCGTGACAGCTTTAAGCAGGGACAGTAATGCTTTCAGTATCTTGGTGGTAAGTTTCCATCAATCACGTCTGAAAAAATTAAAGTTGGAATTTTCATAGGCCCTCAAATACGAAAATTAATGGCAGACAACATATTCGAGGAAACCATGCGTGAGTGCGAATTGCGAGCATGGACTGCATTCAGAAATGTGGTACACAACGTTTTGGGGAACACGAAGGCTTCAAATTACACCACTTTAGTCGAGGACATGATGGAATCCTATGAACTGCTTGGTTGCAACATGAGCGTCAAAGTTCACTTTCTTCATGCTCATCTAAATTACTTTCCTAACAATCTTGGTGATTCTTCGAAAGAACATGGCGAGCGCTTCCATCAGGATATTAAAGTGATGGAAAAGAGATACCAAGGAGAGTGGACTGCACATATGATGGCCGATTATTGTTGGATGTCGAACAAAGACTGTACGGACGCACACCGAAGACAATCCAAAAAGAGGAAGTTTGAAGGGGAGCCCAGTGGCGAATGTTAGGTATGTTTGCTTTTGAATATGTATTTATGTTTATCTGTTCCTTAAACAATCATTCCGCCCCTCCAGAGAACATTTTCACACGTTACAAACGTTGCCATATAGCAATGTCATTAAAAAATAACGGTTTTTTAAATTTTCACATTTCCGTCATTTGTGAAAAAACCTGACGTGATACGGAATTTTGATTTTCGGAATCTGCGCAAAAAATCCATTCAGACCTATTCATTTGAAAACAACAGGAAAACGTTGAAAAATTGCAGATCAGTTATATCACCTGGAGTTGTAGAGGAAATGTCTCGCAGAGAGACGTGCGATTTCCGGCAGGAATTCCTCCCGCGGTTGCGGCTTAGGCAATACTGCATACTTCTGTTGCAAATGTATACATGCTTTTTCTCTTCTACACTTAAATACAAACAAGGTAGACCTCGATCTTCAGTTATGTAAACAAATATTTCGAACTTCCTCATCTCCACTGCAGCAACGAATGACGCCGGAAGTTCATTTTCGTTTCGGTTTTGAGGAGTTGATAACTTTGTTCATGTAGACATTTCTCGAAAAAAAAAACAAAGTGAAAATAAATAGAATTTGGCAGCCCCAATGGCGCAGTGGTCCAAGCACTAGTTATGACGCTCTTCTCACACTCGGAGAGCTCTCTCCTGCTAGCCATTGTTTTATCAGCGATTGATCTCAGCATACTCCCGTTGCCATTTTTTATGCCTTATCCATCACGTGTCTGCTGCGGGAGAACACCACTGCACCTGCGTAGGGGTGCCCAATCATTTTTGACCACATGGTGTAGGTCCCTGCATTCGCGTACACGGTGTCATAATCTCACGCTCAGTCGCTAGATTCAGAGTAAGTAGGTTATCGGTTCATCGGAGCACTCGTTCATTTGGGACAGTTCTTGAATAACATCCCAAATTAGCTCTTTGAGAAGCCCGGTAGCTGGGATCCATTGATGACATATTCTATTAAGTATTAAGGGACTAAATGTCAGTCATGAAAACAGACCCCACACCATTACACCGGCTCCACCAGTTAACGCTAAGCAGCTGGGATCCATCAATTCGTGCTGTTGATGCCATATTCTGAGGTACTAAGGAACCCAATGTCCTACGTCTAGCTTCTGACCATTCGTCCGAGATGGATCTATGTTCGAAGCACGAATGAGGTGAGGATGCTGTGTTTGTCTCACAGCATTCGCTCTCTCCTTTCCCTGGAACATTTTTTGGCCCTTAATTCGGGACGGGTGACTGCTTATAGTCATCCGAATTACTCACGTTGGTCGTTTTGTTGCTGGTTTTTTTTTTTTTTTTTTTTGTGGTTGATGTTCCAGGGAAGGGAGAGAGCTGTAAGACAAACAAAAAATCCATGCATCACCAGGATTCGAACCCGGACCCTTCTCGAACGAATGGTCAGGAGCCACCGCTACGACCACTACGCCACCGGGGTGGCACGGTGGTCGTTAAACCCCCAAACAAATATTCGAAAAGTGACCACTCTGAAAGGTGCTTCGTTGTAAGCCATCATTGTTGAGACGTGCCTAGTCCGTGCCCTAACCGAGCATTACATTTCCTAATTTGTTAACGGAATTCTTTCACAGCTGGGACGGAGTGGATATTGGGGACAGGGAAGGGTTATTTATTCTGGGCTTCGCTGGAACAAATACAATAGGCCACGCATTAGTAGATTTCTGCAAAGAAGGAAAATATTCTTCAAGAACTGTATATACCAGAAACAGCGACGTCGAAATTTTACCTGCTTTCCACACTCGGCAGCTTTCGGATAGGTTTCTTTGTTTAGCAACATAATTAGATTGCATGGCAGCCAGATTTTGCCGGATTCCGGTTGCCTAGCTGCCCGAAGCATTTCAAGAAGGAACAAGTGGTCAAAAAAACATGTGCGGCTGTACTGTAAGAGCAGATGTTCCTTCCCATTCACTAGTTGCGAAAGTCATTGGCAAATTGCAAGATGCGAAGAGAGCGGAAGTCCAGAAGATCCGTGTCTAAACAGGTCAGTTTTCGGGCTCTTTCGGGCCCGGGAAAAATTGTGCGATATTGAATTCAAGACTGTGATGGCTCGGGTTCGGACGGCTCGGTCGCGCACGGGCTCTTAAAACCCCAAACTCAGGACTGCTAGCCTCTGTAGGTATGGGTACTATTTACTAACTAACAAACTGCAGATACCATGCGAAATAAAAGATACAAGCAATGGCGCTACAAATTCCTTAATATGCAACCTAAGTGGTAGAGTGGTCAGAGGCGTAGGTTTGTGGCCAGTCGACCATGCTGAGCTCGAGTACCAGCTGAGGTATGAGTGGTAGAAGTCTGCACGGGCCTCATCTGGTGATTCCGGCCCGGCTCAAGCCCGAGCGTTTAAGGCCCGGCCCTTTTCAGATATTAGACACTTGGTTCGGCCCATCAAGTGCAACTATTAGTTAGGCCTGGCCCGGCCCGGCCCGGCCCGTGATGTGCCAATTTTGTATTATTTTGAATTTTTATTGAATTTCAGTAAATTGTGAAAATTAAAGAATAAAATGAGATATTATTGAAAATATTTAATTAAATGTAAGCTTAAAAATATTAACTAAACTTTGGAAATTGTCGAAGAATATAACCTTAAAAGAAAAAAAAAAAAGACGAAGCTCGTTCAAAATAAATTTTCAAAGTATATCTCACTTAAAAAAAGAAAAAAAAAAGAAAATCCTGCAGTTTATTTTGCGTGAACAATGACAGCCAAGTAAAACAAAAAAGGCTGTTCTTCGAAGTGTTTCCAAACCGTAGTCGAAACACTAGTTAGTTCATAAACTTAAAGATTTAATATTTATACAAACTACAAATAGTAAACATAACTATATTAACATACCTGATTGCAACAGGAAACATTTCATTTAGGCAGTATCATCATCATCTTTGTCAACTACTGTATTATCAATCCACTGCTGGATGAAAGTCTCTCCAAGTTTCTTCCACAGCTGTCTGTCTTGAGCCTGTCTCCGCTATGTACCTCCGGCATGCTTTCGAATTTCATCCATCCATCTCCCGTATGGTCTTTTTCTTGGCCTTTTCCTGTCCCTCTGAATCCAGTCTGAAATTTCGGTTGTTCATCGGTGGTCCGTTCTTCTGTCAATATGTCCATTGCCATTTCAATGATTTCACTCTGGATATGATGTCGTCCACTCTTATAATTTCCCTTATGCACGAGCTCCTCTTCTTATCTTTCTTGGTTACACCAAGCATGCATTTGTCCATGCTTCTTTGAGTTGTCCTCAGTTTTTGTACGTCTTTCTTAGTTAAGGTCTATGTCTCTGCTCCATACGTAAGCACTGGTAAGATGCATTGATTAAACATTTTCTTTTAAGGCATAATGGCGTACTGCTCTTAAAAATTGTACTGCTTCTTTCAAAAGCTCTCCATCCAAGTTTTATACGCTGATTAATTTCTTCATCAATGTGACCCTCACTTGATATCTGCTAGCCAAGATAAATAGGTAGGTATTGGTTATTTCCAGATTTCCCCCATCAATCAATAAATCTTGTTTTTTCGTAAAAGCATTGTACATCACTTTTGTCTTCAGAAAGTTCATTTTTAATCCCACCTAGGCAGTATATAAACAGAAAATTTGCGCGAAGAACTTGTTGCAGCAAAAACGCATTTATGTCTCTTAACATGCAGTGTTGCAGATCTTTTTGAGAAATCCTTGTGATTTCTTAAATTCTATAGTAAAAGGAGTTATACTTGCAAGTATGAATACATGAAGACATCGACTGAGGCCTGCAGTTTTCCGAGTGAAATAATGCAGAAGCGTAGTAAAATATCCCTTTCTCCGAACTAGCAAGAGGCAACACTACAAAAGTCAATTCCTATTGGGATTAGGGATACGAGAAACAGTTGATGTGTACCACTCTCTTATACAAACACCCTCACACCACTGCCCCCCCCCCCCCCCCCACGTTCCCCACTCCACACAACCGCTCGGGGTCGAATATTTTCGTTGTCAACAAACTTCTTCAAAGTGTTTTTAAGATTTTTAATAACTACAGTTGGTAAAAACACTGTGAGTGCTTCTCTTCACCTCTCTGATTACGTCCTGGGCTATGTCATGGAAGTATGTAAAGCCAGCAAAACACTTAAACAGACCGGGAAATCGGGAAACGATACTTATTTTTCTTTACCACTGAGATAAAAAATGGGTCGACTTGGCCCGGCCCGGCCCATTGCTTTGTTCTCTAAGCTAAAAAAACCCCGGCCGGTACCGTTGCTTTGTTCTCTAAGCTAAAAATGCCCGACCCGGCCCATGCAGACCTCTAATAAGAGGTGCGCTTGTCTTGAAACCGTCTTTTTTCCCTCCGTGGAACCAGTGGCCCAAACTTTGCGACGAGTAATTTCTCACTACTTACAGAGCCCGCTCGTGGTGGTCTCTAACCGTCCCTTTCTCCCATCCCGAAATCATTCACAGTGACAGCGGTTATTCAATTTTCAACGACAGGTCGACATATGATTGCGGCAAAATCTTACTTAGGTGTTAAACAGAGAATTTGCAGGGTATTTCCTGCAAGCACATAACATTCTCCAATCCCATGTTTATTTTGCCCTTAAGGCCTTCATTATTTTCATGCGTGTGATGTTCGAAACAGGCTAATAAAGCCGACTTTGGTCTGCTTGTGGGGTCCACTTTAATCTCCTCGCTGGGAGTCAGTTATGACCCAATTTATTTACTTTTCTTTGCTTCATGGATTCAAAACTCGACAGGTATTTGTCCAAAGACCTTGAATAGAAATGAGTTCCTAGCGTTAGTTGCCCGAGACAGAGGACAAAAAATGGTCTCGCGGTAAAATTTGTAGGTGTTACAGACAGATGCTCCCGTGAAGAACACGCACGGTTCCTAAAGACAATTATTGGGGTAATAAACAACATGACCGTTCCGCCGATGCTGCATCGGCTTAAGCTTCTATCTGAAGGAAAGACTTTTTATTACTTCACGCTCAATTTAACAATGAGACCTACTAAAATCGAGAACTGTCGTCGTAAATCATTCAGAGTGCAAACAAAGCAATATATATATCCAAAACATAAAGGGGAAAGCTCTTATTTTCAGCTAATGACGCAAAATTGGGAATCTACCGAATGTGCAAACAGTTTCAGAGAGAAATAAAAATCAAATTTTGTCCATATGACATCAAAGTGAAGGAGCACGGAAAAAATTTTGCATCGTGAAACTGAACAAAGTGGAAAGCATTTGATCAAACGTTTGAGAAGAGCGTTAAATTAATATGAAGTATGCACATTCTTTTGTTTCTGTTACCTAGAAATGCGACTCTTAACATGTACCATTTTTGAGCGAAGCGAGGACGAAGGCCGAGCGGAGCTCTCTTTACGAGACTCGAGACAATTAGTTGTTCGGGCATAGGTACGAGATGACACATCCGATCACCGTGATTTTTTGCATGCGATTGGACATCGTTCATGGTCAGGTTTTGACGCCTTCCGATTCCTAAAATTCTGTGTCATTGAGGAATAATCGTCCAAAAACTTGCATTTTTAGGGGAGTTTCCGGGTTTTGAGAAGGGGCCGTTTGTCAAAGATCTTCAGCCGATCGCGGTGACACTTGCCACAGAGAAAGGGAAGGACATGGTGATTGACATGGGTTGGTATCATGGTGATTGGTCGTGTCGTATAAAAATAATGACCATTAAAAACTGACCAATTTTAATAATAATTGAAAAAAAATCCGCTTTCTATACGAGACTCGGGACAATTAATTGCTCGGGCATAGCTACGACATGACACATCCGATCACCGTGATTTTTGGCATACGACTGAACATCCATCGTCCATGGTCAAATTTTGACGCCTACCGATTTTGCAATAGCTTCGCTCAAAATTTGCCAACTGTACCCGAGTTATCGGCTACTGTTGGAGGCTTGTCCTATTTATGTATTAGCCAGTAACAACGTATGCAAGGCTTTCGGTAAGTTCTAAGGCCAAGTCATGGGCATATTGATAGCCCCGCAACATCCACAGAACAGTTTCCGTAGGATTAACATGAACGATGTTCTCCGAACAATGAAACCTTTTAACAGCGGTCAGCAGATACTCCAGTCAGTCCCGAAAGAAATCTAACAGACACCTTGTTCGTTAGGATTTTATGCAGTTCCTTCGGTTCTTCTACGAAAGGGATAAGATAGGAATAAAGAATACTACTGAGAATTAAGAATTCTACTGTGCCTTGAGCTCGATGGGTTGGATTACGGCGAGTACAATAGTGTACATAAGTGAAAAGAAAGGAATTAATGTTTAGTTCTACGTGGGGCCAACTACAGCTCCTGTGTATGCTTCTTACTCAAACTGGGAGGGAGGGACGGGGGGGGCAGTTCCTGGTGCGAGAAATGTTTTTCGTTAGCAATATATAACGGTGAGGCGAAAGTTTTGCAATATTTGCATAAACGCATGTGATGCGGCCGGTATATCACGTGTTTAAACTAGTTCAAGTCGCGCACTGAAGTCAGTCGAAAGGGATATAAAGTGGTAGTCGCTGCTGTGAACAGCATTTGCATGTCGTCGTTCTGTCTGAGGTCGGGACTCCTAAAGAATGAACTGCCACAAAAAACTAATTAAAGAACTTTTCCTTTACGAGTTTGAACTCGGCTATAACGCTGCTCAAGCAACACGAGACATTTGTCATGCGAAGTTCCGTGGACTACAGCACCGCAACCAGATGGTTCAAGAAATTCTGCTCAGGTGACCTTTACGATCAGCCAAAGTTAGGTAGGCAGCAACAACCTATCTGACCTTGGCAGATCATTGAAGTTGCCGCGAACCGTGGATTCGGAGGCAGTGCTGGCTTACCATCCTTGTCATGTTTACACTAAAAAACGGATTGTCATCTTCAAAATTTGTGCTTCAAAGAAGCTCAAATACCTATCACGTCGTTACTGTTGTTTGAACGCTGGTATGCAGGGCCGGATTGGGTCGATGAAACCAAGCCCGGAATTTTAGTCTTGTGGTCCACTACAGAGACACACGCACCCATAGGAGAACACTTCATAAATTCCCTCGTGAATGAAATTCTGTGGACCCCTGCATGAAAGATAACTGTAGAATATGCATTGTAAAACTAATTAACGTGAACAAATTTTAACAGCAAGGGCGAAATAATTTTAAAAATCCACTCATGATTGAATGTAACATATTAAACCATGCTCAAAACAGGGTATTTGTACCAGTTATTATTTATTTGGTCACTAATCGTCTACTGCGCAACGGTATTCGTACCACCTACTTCAACAGAAGCCTTTTCTAAGTGTATCCATTATTTTGACTCATGAAAAACCATTTGATCCACGAATCAGGTGTCCGGTAAGTCGTTGCTTCTTTTATAAGATAAACGTTAATGAGACAGATTTCCGAACACCTTTGGCAAGTAATCGCTTTGTTCTCTATGTCTGTTCGTAGATAAGAGTGTGGGGATGATGTATCATCAAAATTGTTAATAATGCCTCCTTTAAGATTACAAAATGAGGGTAAGGTCTACCGATGTCCATTTGGCACCAAGTCCAACGACCTACGTTTAACCGTAGTTAGTCTAATTTACTTATAACAAATATATTGGTCAGGGGGCAAAACTTTCATTGAAGTACAGAGAATTTTGCTTTGTCATTCTATAGAAAACGCCCAAAATTTATATGGATAGAAAGAAATGCCAATTTCTTTTCAAGACAGTAACGTTTTAGACAGATAGCATAAAGCTCAAATGAAGTTAAAGATTTAAGTACCAAAATAATTATGCGCTCTTTCCAAGCAATCCAGACAAAGAGGACACGAGAAATCGTGGGCCATTTCTCAGGTGGTCCACCGGGAAATATCCCCGTGTCCCGGTGGGCCACTGTACGTCCCTGCTGGTATGGTAAAGTCTTTATTCGAAAAAAAAAAAAAAAAAGGAATTTCGCATTGAAAATGAATGCCGCATTCCGCGCTATGTGGATACATGGATTCATCCCGTGTTAAGATTTTGTTAGATTTTATGGTCTTTTCTTTTTCTTTTATTTTTAGGATTAACGACCATTTCAGCAATTAAATGGGTTGTAGTGAGCAGCAATCCCTAAATTAGGCGGCTGGCTCGTGGGAAAGATGGGGGGGGCAGGTATCTTAATTCAAGCGCATCAGCTGTGCTTCATCTCATTTCGGCCATTCGTCCGAAATGAGAGCTCAGGCCACTGCGCCGCTACCTGTGCGGCAGTGTTTAGGTTCTCGTGTGAGCTAAGACTGCGCCCCCCCCCCTGTTTAGTTATACGCTGCCAGAACATTTTAGGAGTGGAAGCAAGC
This sequence comes from Macrothele yani, assembly GCA_039090855.1. Lineage (NCBI taxonomy): Eukaryota > Metazoa > Arthropoda > Arachnida > Araneae > Macrothelidae > Macrothele > Macrothele yani. The sequence goes on along the minus strand of CM076991.1, from coordinate 102,768,001 downwards.
AATAAATCCACCCACGACATACAGAGACTCTAGAATTTACAGATTGTCTGACTTTCCTCTGTTATCACTGAAAATTTCAGAGTTTCTGTAAATAAACAGAAACTCTAAAATTTGCATTGTAAAAGAGTAAAGTCAGAGAAATTAAATTTACTACACAGTAAATTTCCTAAAGATTTTTTATAAGATTTTAATTTTTCGTACAATTTTACAGCCACATTGATAGAAAACGAAGTTTTGCGTAACTCAAAAGTAAACAGACAGAAAAAAAAAACAAAAAAAAAACAGACAAATAAATAAATAATTGTCTCGGTACAACGGCCGTTCCATAAAAACTGAGAGTGAAATCACACAAAATGAAGAAATATAGGTTCAGCAAAATAAATGTTATTCTTTCTCAGCATATCTTACCTCGGATGATGTGTAACGGACCAATAACCCAGTCCATTTTTCAAAGCATGTGGCGAAGACATTTTGTGGAAGCTGCTTTAGCGACTACTATACAGCTTGAATAACGTCAGCATCTGTGTTGAATGTTGCGCCACGGAACTTCATTGTTGGAAACAACCAGAAATCGCACGGGGCGAATTCAGGACTGTAGGCAGGCTGCGGCATGATTTCAATACTGCATTTCGTAAGAAACTGTTGAACACAAGCAGCCACGAGTGGGCGGGGGTTATCATGGTGTAGGGTCCACTTGCCCACCAGTTCCGATCGCTTAATCGATATGTGTCGTCGCAGACACTTCAAGACTGAAACGTAATACGAAGCATTGACAGTAATTTGTAGAGGAACGGAATAATGGTAGACTACACCTTTATGATCAAAGAAAATTATCATCATCATCTTCCGAGCTGATTTGGTTTGGCGGACTTGTTTCGGAGGAAACGAGCCTGTGTGTTTCCAGAAACTCGTTGCGCTCTTCGTGAGGGGATCAAAATAGTGGATTCATGTTTAATCGGCAGTTATTATTGTGTTTAGAAAATCTTTATCCTTTGCAAACATTTGTTTCCACTCATAACGCTCCTGAACTCTGGCTAACAATTGTTCTCTCGTCAGATGATGAGGTACCCAACACATCTGGAACACACACGCTGCAGCAGTAATTTGTCGGGTAGAATGCGGAATGCGGACGTTTTTGAAAATTGACGTCGCTATGTCTTCACACGTCATTCATCGATCTTCTTGCCGGATTGCCCAAACAGTGTTAACAATGCGCTCCGTAACAACACTTTCAGGTCGACTAGGCCTAGGAGCGAGTTTTGCTGACAAACGCCCTTTTTCGAAACCTTGGTGCCATTTAAAAAACGTTGAACTCACCCAAACATTTATCTTTGTAAGCTTTTTTCATTAAATCAACTGTTTTTGGAGCCTTTTTACACAAATGATAGCAAAATTTAATCGCACAAAGCATTTCACTTCTTAACTCTGAATTACTCACCTCCACAGCTGTATGGCGAAATCCAGACGTACCTTACACAACTGCGCAATAACAAAACCAGAATCGTCTGCCACGGCTAATAACTGTTGCCATAGATACTTCCTTAATTCAGTTAGTCGCCTGCGTGGTTATTTCCCCCCTTTGCACTGTTGCCAACTCAAAAAAACAAATTACTCTCGGTTTCTATGGAATAGCCTTTGTGTATTTTACTACCTTCAGATCAAAGTTTCTATAAGATTTTAATTTTTCGTACAATTTCACAGCCATATAGATAGAAAACCAACTTTTGCATAACTCAAAAGTACAAACACAGAAAAAAAAAAAACCCAAGACAAATGAATAAACAATTATCTTGGTATATTTTACTACCTTCAAATCAAAGAGGTTTAAAGCATTCTTTGTCGTAAAAGTGTTATAACCTCCCGATTCGTTGGCGTTATGTAACGACATATATCCTTTTACTAAATCTTCAGACCCTTTTCTTCCGAGGCTGATATAATTCTAGTTGTAAACATTCTTACGCCCCAGGAATCGGGAACGTTCGAGTACCCAGCGAAGCTATAAAATCTGTGCAATACATTGATAGGACCTATAAAACACAAAGATAAACTTAGTGAGGCAGCAATAAAATCTAACGTAGTGATGAAATCTATGATATCCATTGCTAAACTCGAGGAACATAAACAGGCAAATTTATCTTATTACCGGTGAAGATATTTTTTGAGGTTTCGCAGAAGGAAGGAAAACTATATTATTGTATTTCAATGAAAAAGAAAATGAAAAATCTATGAATATTTGAATATTTCTTGTTTCTTTTCTATTTTTGTTTCTTTCAGCGTTTAATAAATTAATTCATTTTGATCCCTGTAGCTGCTTACGCCACACACACACACACACACACACACATATATATATATAAGACCTCTTAAACGTGTACTACGAAGTTGCCCCACTCATCCGGGAACTGCGCACTGCAGCAAGAACCACTGGTGGAGTATATATGTCAAATTCTCTACACATTCAACCAAGAACTTCCCGTAGAAATCTCTGAGTCCCACCAAACCAACTCACCCAAACTAAAACTAAAACTCTCACAATTCATATCATCATCATCATCATTGTCAACCATTATCAATCCACTGCTGGACGAAGGTCTCCCCAAGTTTCCTCCACAACGGTCTGTCTTGTGCCAGTCTCCTCCATGTCACTCCCGCATATTTACGAATTTCATCCACCCATCTCCCATGTGGTCTTTTTCTGGGTCTTTTCCTGTCCCTTGGAATCCAATCTAAAATTTCGGCTGTCCATCTATGGTCTGTCCTTCTGGCAGTATGTCCAGCCCATTGCCATTTCAGGGATTTAACTCTGATCATGATGTCTTCCACTCTCGTCATTTTTCGGATACACGAGTTCCTCTTCTTATCTCTCCTGGTTATACCAAGCATGCACCTCTCCATGCTTCTTTGTGTTGTCTGCAGCCTTTGTATGTCTCTTTTAGTTAAGGTCCACGTCTCTGCACCATACGTAAGCACTGGAAGGATGCATTGATCAAACACTTTTCTTTTAAGACATAATGGCATATTGCTCTTGAAAATTATGCTGTTTCTTCCAAAAGCTCTCCAGGCAAGTTTTGTACGCCGATTAATTTCTTCATCAATGTGACCCTCACTTGATATCTGCTGTCCAAGATAAACATACGTATCTGTTATCTCCAGTTTTTCTCCATCAATCGATAAATCTTCATTTCTTGTAAAAGCATTGAACATCACTTTTGTCTTCTGAAAGTTCATTTTTAATCCCACTTCTTTACTCTTGTCAGCAAGTTCCTGGATCATACTCTGCAGCTCTGATGGGGTAGTTGCAAAAATGACTACGTCATCAGCAAAACGAAGGTGGGTTAGATAATCTCCATTAATCTTTATCCCTTTGTTTTCCCAGTTCAGTGATTGAAAGACATTTTCCAATGTGGCATTAAAGAGCTTCGGAGATATGGTGTCACCTTGTCTCACTCCCTTTCCAATTTTTATGTGTGTTGTATTTTCAAACAGCCGAATCTTTGCACTTGCATTTTCATAGATGTTATTAATAATATTAATGTATGCATCTTCAATACCGCAGGATTTCAGAGCCGTGGTAACTGCTGATGGTTTCACCGAATCAAAGGCTTTTTCATAATCGATAAAAGCCATGCACAATGGAAGTTCATATTCCCTCGCTCTTTCAATTAGTTCTCTCAGTACATGGATATGATCTATTGTGCTGTAGCCACTCCTGAATCCAGCTTGTTCTCTCGGTTGAGCCATGTCCAGTGTTACCTTCAAGCGGTGTGAAAGAACTTTAGTGAAGATTTTATAAACCACTGATAGGAGGCTGATAGGTCTGTAGTTCCTGAGATCCTCAATGTCTCCTTTTTTATGTAGCAGGATCATTGTAGCATTGTTCCAATCCTCAGGAATCTTCCCTTCATTAAGGCATCGAGTGAAAATTTGGGCGAGTACTGTTTCAATTTCTCCACTTGCTTCTTGTATGATATCTATAGTAATTCCATCTTCTCCTGGAGCTTTCCCCGCTTCATGTTCTTGATTGCATGAGCAACTTCTGCTGGGAGGACTGGAAGAACTCTGGTACCTTTCATGATGTCTGGAGTACATGTATCATCCCTTTCATATAGTTTGGAGTAGAAATCTTTCACTCTTGTCAAAATTTCGCCTCTATTTCTTGTTATAGAACCATCTTCTTTTCTCAGAGCCTCACCTGACCTTACATCCCACAATTCATATACAATAGTAAAAATAATATTTTTAAACACTTGAGGTTGGGGACCGGGAGCCACTAATCAGGGAAAGACTACCCCGGCCCCCGAACCCTGGTTCAGGTTTCATGCTGGTAGGTGTCTTTGAAATATGTTATTCCCGAAACTAGGGTTAAATTTTTGTTTCCTTTTTTTTTTTTTATTAGTGTTATACACCTGGTCTTCCCTAACTGAACCAGCAACACATAACTTAAATACAAAAACTTACCTGAAATGAAACAACTGTAGACTTTATAACTCCACTGAACTCCAATAAATCTAAAATTCGATCCCAACACATTCCCTCCATATCATGCAAGAGCGTACCAACAGCTGCCGAACCCACTCCCAGACATATCTTGAATTTTCGAAAGTAACCATATGATGTCGTATGGCGACCTCTGTCGGAATTCACCTGAAAAAAAAAAATAACCCTTGTTTCGGAAATAACATATTTCAAAGACACCTGCATGAAACCTGAACCAGGGTTCAGGGGCCGGTGGAGTCTTTTCCTGATGAGTGGCTCCCGGTCCTCGACCCCAAGTGTTTAAAATGGTTATTTTTACTATTGTTGCATGTGAATTGTGAGAGTTTTAGTTTTAGTTTGGGTAGTGTTGGTTTGGTGGGATTCAGGGATTTCTAAAGGAAGTTCTTGGTTGAAGGTGTAAAGAATTTGACATATATATATATATATATATATATATATATATATATATATACTATATATGTATAAAATTGTAACCCATCTTCGTTTCTTAACAGCTTTCTTCAGGCAGCTCGGAGCCAATCAATGAGTGTGTCTTCACAATGCTTTTACAAACCTATGAAGCTAAAGTTATAACGGTATGCAGACTGCTTCAGGACCTTCAGTTTCGGAGGTCCTATTGACCCACGGAGTTCCTGAAATGGAAGAGGGTGGATGACAGTGAAGACCTTGTACCGAAGGACAGAAGAAAATTAAGGAAATTTAAGCATCCAATGAGCCATAAAACGTTCTTCATAACAAAACGTACTGTGCTTTTTGGAGTATAAAAGACTTTTTCCTTCAGGAGTCTGGGCCTCGACTCATCAATTTCTTAATGAGATTGTTATGCTGGAAGTAATTTAAGTTCCAACAATGAGCACTATTCGTACAACATTAGAATTACCGTACATTCAAAAAAAAAAAAAAAAAAAGATTGGGGCTTTGCCACGGTACATATGGTTTCATAATCGACAGACTTCAGAAATAATAATACTGTTTTGTTTCAAATACTTTACTTTAGTTATTTATTCCTGAATATTCATACGTTGACAAAAACACTAAATTACAGTCATTTGCAAACGTTTAAGACCACCAGTTGGTATTAGGAGATTTCTGCCGATTGCGTCAGCTACTGTCTGTATTACTCAACTTCCTGTCGGTGTTGCATCATCCTACAGCAGCAGCTGTTGATAGTTTTAGGGGAAGCGTGCGGGCGTCAGTTTGCTTCTGGTTTTCATGCTGAGAGGTGTACATATTTTCTATATAGCGAAAAATGAGCAAAAACGCGTCATTAAGAGTTACTCAGAGGGCACAAATAGTGACTTTATATCATGAAGGATACTCCGAACATGACATAAGAAGAAAAGTGAATGTGAGTAAGACTGCTATTCATAATGCGATCATAAAATATCGAGATTACCAGTGAATTTAGAGACCGAAAGAGAGAAGTGGACGTCCAAGGAAAGCAACCCCACGTTTACAGTACAATAGGGCGAATAGCTATGTGTTCTCCTAGGAGTTCGTGCAAGAAAATAAAGGCCTTTCTATATTCAAAAGGGTCTGATATTAGTATCAGCACTGTTTCTCCATGTCTTAGCAAAGATTTTGGATTAAAGTTTTATAAACCTGCACATAAAACTAGACTAACCTCTGTCATGAAAAAGAAGAGACTTCAGTTTGCGAAGTGTCATCAATCGTGGACTGTTGAAAATTGGAGCCAAGTTCTTTTTTCCGATGAATCAACTGTGCGTCAATTTAAATCAGGTGAAGCACATGTTTGACGACCAAAAGGCAAAAGGTTTGATTAAAAATACACCGTTAGCACCGTGAGGCATCCTCCTAGTCAGATGATATGGGGTGCTATGTCAGCATCCGGTACGGCTCCATTATCCTTTTTGCCGACAGGCACTACCATAACTGGTCCTTTTTATGTGAAAATGTTACGGGAGAAGCTGTTAACTTATATGCAAGTGCACATATGCACGATATTTATGCATGGCTGTGCTCCATGCCACCAATCAAAAACAGTAAAGTACTACCCGACCTTAACCCCATCGGAAATTTGTGGACCATTTTAAAAGACAAGGTAGCAGAAAAAACAGCCATCAAATTCCCAAGCATTTATTGACGCGATAAAGTACGTATGGTGCAAAGACATTTCAAGTGAGTACTGTAAATCCTTCATTGAGTGGATGCCGCATCGCATTATGTGCGTTACAAAAAGCAAAAGTGGCATCACAAAGTACTAATTTCGGTCTTTTTGTATTCCAAAGAATGTAAGTATTCATCTGTGGTGTCATTTTTTCAAATATCGCTAACCAGTAATTAGGTGTTTCTTTGAAAAACTTAATTTTCAATAAATTGACAAGTGGTCTTAAAATTTTGCAAATGACTGTATATTTCACTGGTAACGAAAACAAGAATATTTTAATCATAGGATGGCACAGAATATTTAATCACTTTAATCACTCAATTTGGCACAGCGCAACTCAAGTACAAAAAAAAAACCATAAGATTACGCCTTTGACAGAATTTTAGAATAACAATTCACACACAAATGTTTCTTTTAGAACGCTCAGGGGTCTTCCCAGCATTCCTTGCAGCCAGCAGCTCGGTTACCATGGTAACAAGTTCGCAAACGAACGGACGCATGCGTGTGGGAGGCGATAAACGCATGGGAGTGACACACCAACAGAAACGGTACGAGGTTGTTACAGGGGCCGATTGCTTATGCCTTGTTGCAACTCATTGCGAAAAATACGTAGCAATATAAATAATTAAGAAAATTGTAGTTTCAAATTGTTTAATACTTATTCGTTATACTTTCAGGTTGTCTCGGATTGATCTTCCGGACGTAGGTTGCATTATCGACAGTGTTGCATGACGCATTATCCTGATGAAAGAAGGCCCTATTGAAGGAGAACATCGTTGCCATGAAAGGATGTGCCTGGTGTGCAGTGATGTTCTCTTGGAAGAAAAACATTTCTCAACGCATTAGACTTCCTCCACCTGCGTGTTTTTATCCCACTGTGCATCCAGATGCCAGCAGGTAAACGGCGCCCACGTCCACATGGTGCAAAAGCAAACGAGATTCATCCGACCACACGACTTTCTTTCAATCATTCAAGGTACGATTTTGATGCTCGCCATGCCCATTGTTGGCGCTTTCGAAGGTGAACCGAGATTAACATGGGCATTCAGATCGGCTTACGGTTACGCAGCAGCATTTTGAGCAGGACTCGATGTACTATGCGTTGTAACACGTTACTCCCGTCACCAGCATTCAAATTACAGGTGAGTTGCAACACAATAACCCTTCTGAAAGAAATACGGGATTACGCCATATAATATTTACGCCAAAAATCGGATTGTCATCTTCAAAATTTGTATTATATGGCGTAATCCCGTATTTCTTTCATGATTTATCTGCTTCTCCGGGCAATCACGGGATAGGATTCTTAACCTCCAGATTCGCTAAACATGAATGCCGGTTGCTACGACTAGCGAATCCTGTGATGGTTAAATTCAAATTGATCGGAAACTTGAAACTTGGTCGTTCTGGGTGGTGTAGTGGTTAGCATACCTAGGCGTTTTCTTGGAGACGCGGGTTCTAGTCCCGCTCCAGGACGATCAAAATTTTCAAGTTTTCGGATATTATCTGATTTACCATCCTTGTCCCATTTACGCCAAAAATCGGATTGTCATCTTCAAAATTTATATCCCTTCTGTTGGTTCGTACTATACGGGATGTCTTCACATTACCAATGTTATAATTAATTTTAGAAGTGCAATATTAAAATTATATTGGAATTTTCTACAATGATCGCCTAGAGAAACGTGTCCTTGTATACATAGATATACAAGAAAACACAGCGTTGTGTTTTCTTGTATATCTGTATACAGGATTACAAGGGCCGCCCCGGTGGCGCAGTGGTCTAAGGCGTTGGCCTCTGATCATTCGTCCGTAAGGGGTCCGGGTTCGAATCCCGGTCAGGCATGGATGTTGTGTTTGTCTTACGGCACTGGCTCTCTCCCTTCCCTGGAACCAGTGACCCAAAATTAGGGATGGGCGACTGCTTATAGCCCATTGAGTTGCTCACGGTGGTCGTTAAACCTCCAATCAAAAAAAAAAAAAAAAAAAAAAAGGATTACAAGGAAAGTCCTTGATCGGGCCAATATCTCACGAACTATGGCAGTTAGCGATTTACTTCTTGTGCAGTTGTATAGAAAACCCCCCTATGGCGCACACAATAACATCACGAGGGATCCCCCCTTGGGGGGGTGAGGGCGATATAGCGCCCCTTGTTGCAGATAAGACAAAAAAAGTCAATTACAAACTTGTTCAGCGAGGCAAAAATAGTACATAAATGTTTTTGTCCCATAACAAAAGATGGAAGGGGACTCTCCAAATGCGAAAAAAGTATAAAAAAAGAAGCATATTTGCATGGATTTCAAATGTTGTGCTTTCTGCTCCGTCGTCAGAATACAAAAATGATATGCGTAGTCGGTATGCCAACACTTCGTGAACCAGTGACGGGAAGTCGTAAGCTTTGCCACGTACGCAAGTCAATTAGATGTACATACAATCTTCCTATTGGATGAGTGTTTCGCCACTTTATGCCATTTCTCCTTGTCTCAGTGTATTTTTTTACTGTATTGGACATCAAAGTCTGATATTGAATATGTCAAGGAACTGCGTTTTATTTCAGAGCAAGAACTGTTGATAAGGTTTGTAGGAAAACCTTTCCTTCGTGCTTTCATTTACTTAGAACTTACCACTTTAGATTAGTTGTAAATAATAAGCTCTTGTCTAAATACTCTGTCGTTGCTTCCCAATGTTGTGATTTTCTTGGGGCCATATTCCCGGTTCCCTTCCAGCTTTCGTTATGGTACAAAAACATTTATGTGCTATTTTTGCCTCGCTGAACAAATATGTAAGTGACTTTTTTGCCCTATCTGCAAAAGGTGCGCGACAGCCCCCAGCCCTCCCCCAAAAGGGGGCGAGGGGATCCTTCGTGGTGTTATTGTGGGCGCCATAGGGGTTTCCTGTACAACTGCACAAGAAGTAAATCTCTAACTGCCATAGTTCCTGAGATATTGACCTGATCAGGGACTTTCCTTGTAACCCTGTATATCTGAATATTCATTGGAATGGTGGTGGAAATAAAGGTGCCTCTCGTTAAATACTATATTGTTCGTGAAATGTACTATGAACATGCAAGAATTCCTTAGTTATCCTAACCTTGGTGCAATTATAAGAAAATACGACATCATAAAGAGGAGCTGATTTCGTTAGTAGCATTAACAAATTTTAATAATGATGAATCAGTGAAATGTACGTGAACACAAATTACTTCTTGTGCGGGTGCAGCCGTTATCAAAGTTATTGTCATTAATTTTCTTATTACCATTTAAGCAGTACCTCACTTGACATAAGCAACCTTATATCAGCAACAAACTTATTAATACACTAATTCACAAAAGAGATGTTATTTATGACACTTAGAATTTATCTATAGACCTTATTGCTCTCTACAACGCTACCACTCCTCTCTACATAATAACTGTGCTATTTTTTAGCATTCCGTTATTTTTTTTCTTTTCTAAAACACATCTTATACTCAATCCTAAATATGGAAGTTACAATAGATTTTTGTAATTTTTACTATCATTGCTAATCTCGGCTGACGATCAACCTAACCAACTGGGGTTTGCAAAGTTTGAGCAAGACAAAAATCACACTCCACGTGTTCTAGTCAGGAAAACAAGATTATCAAGCAGGTACATGCATTACAACAGGGGAGGAAAAATAACTTATCTTGTTTTCTCCGGACCGTCGATCCTTGGGACTTGGATACGTCTCCGTTAGCCCGGAGTCTGTGAAACCTTTTACCCTCAGTAGGGAACTCCATTACGGGGGCCGCTTTCGTCCACCTGTCCTTTAAGACTGGGCGACCGATCTTCTCCCAGTGTTGAACGAGGACCTTCCAACTTGGAACTAGCAGTAGACTGTTCACTCAACCCTTCAGCTTCTGTTTTCCTCAACTTAGGAGGATCGCCTAAAAAAATTATTTTCTTCTCGGTTAGCGCCCGGAGGCTAAACCAATACTAGTCCATGGGTTTGATCCCCGCCTGTAGAGAAACTGGCGCATTCTTCCCATTCCACGAATCTGCGCCGGCATGGTCCTGGAAGGGGTGACTTTGTAGCATAGTGCTCAAAGGGGTAAGGCAACAACAACCCTAGACAGACTTCTAGTCGCCAGACAATAATAGCCTGACTATGGTCCTCCGAGGGATCAACTCCTTAATGGCGAGAATGCGTGGCGTTAGTATGCCCTCATCTGAGACCTAGTCTTTTAATACCTTTCATTTTTCTAAAATCCTGTTAGATGTGGCTTCGTAACAACAGGCAAGCATTGTGCCTGACCTTGAATTGGTGTAAAGGGAACAACCCGTGCCGTTTCGGCGAAGGAATTTTCCTTTGTTACCGGGTTCAGAAACATCACGTGTGGGATACCTTGACGAAGGAATCTTCCTTTGTTACAGGGTTCCAAAAATAACACGTGCATGTTTTGCAAAAATTATCTATATAATTTTTGCATAGCAACAGTAGCCTTCACTCACCTCCAGCATCGATGAGCCGTGATCAGTTCACACCTTGCCGGTGGTACGTGGTTTTTACCTCCTCGGACCACTCTTTGAAGATACTAGCCACTGTTGATAGTAAGCACCCGACAAGTCTTGCCGTCTTGGAAATACTCTGACCAGGTCGTCTGTCAAAAACAATTTGGCCTCTGTCAAACACATTTAAGTCCGCTACGTCTCTCATCTGAAGAATAACACTGATTAACAGAGCTCAAGATCAGGTGCAACATCAACAAGAATGGAAAGAAGAATTTCCTTGAAATATCAAGACCCACCTTTTTAGTTCGGTTAACTAAAATTAGGAAAAACGTTATATTGGCAAACGTATTTAGGGAAAAAGGGAATTAGGGTAAACGAGATTCGGGCAAACGAAATTAGGGGAAATGGGAATCAGGGGAAATGCGATTTCGGGTGAATACAATTGGGGTAAACGGAATTCGGGCAAATGTGAATTCGGGCAAACGGGAATTAGGGGGAACGAAATTAGAGCAAACGAAATTAGGGGAGATTGGAATTCGGGTAAAAGCGATTTCGGGTAAAAGCGATTGGGGCAAACGTGATCACGGCAAACGGGAATTATAGGAAACGGATTAGGGAAAGAGAGGCTACGCGCCCTGGGTGCAAGAAAGTCCCGGAATGCAATTTCGCCCTCCTCTCGGTTTCTGAAGGTCTTGCCCTTTAAGTATTTGCTAAAATGCATGTTCAAGTGGAAATCGGTAGCTGCTAAGTCAGGCAAGTAGGCTGGATGTGGGAGGGTTTTGAACCGCAGTTCATGTAGTTTCTGTTTCGTCATTTGTGACACGTGTTGTCTCCCGTTATCATGGAGGACGTTAACACCCTTCCTGTTCAGCAAAGATGGTTGTTTGGAACACAACTTCTGGTGCATTCGGTCAATTTCTTCACAGTACGTGACGGAGGTAAAGCTTCACCAGCATTCAAGTACTGTAGTGTATGACACCGTGAACAGGCCACCACACTGTCAACAAAAATTTCTTTGTTGTCAACCTTATTTAAGTTGTTCCGGTGATTAACAATGGTTCAGCCACTGTCCAGATCGTTAACGGTTGTCGTTTAGTACCCACATTTCATCACAGATTACAATGCGATCAAGTAGCGGCTTCTTTTCGCTGCGAAGCAGATGGTTACTGCACATCTCAAACCGTAGTTGTTTTTGATGCTGCGTCAGTTCGTGTGGGGGAAACGATCGAGCATCTTGACCTTACCAATTTAGTGGAGATGTTCGGAAATGGCCGACACCGAAACATTGTACTGTTTGGTGAGTTCTCAGACTGTGACGCGAGGATTTGCCTCCACATTTGCCTTTAGAGCGTCGTTATCAATGACCGAATATCGTCCTCGGCACTCTTCCTCTTGTAGGTTCGTGTCAATTGATAGAAATTTTTCAAACCACCGACGAGCAGTACTTTCAGACTTGCCTCACTTTTCAAACCACCGACGAACAGTACGTTCAGATGTTGCCTCACTTTTCAAACCACCGACGAACAGTACGTTCAGATGTTGCCTCACTTTTCAAACCACCGACGAACAGTACGTTCAGATGTTGCCTCACTTTTCAAACCACCGACGAACAGTACGTTCAGATGTTGCCTCCTCGCCCAATGTCTCGACCACATTACGAGTAGTACTCCTCGCCCACTGACGAACAGTACGTTCAGATGTTGCCTCCACTCCCCATGCCTCGACCACATTACGAACAGTCCCCTTCGCCTACCGACGAACAGTACGTTCAGATGTTGCCTCTTCGCCCCATGCCTCGACCACATTACGGTAGGTTTATGCCGCATTACAACCCAATTTGAACTCATGAAGCAGAATCATCCGCAAGTCACTCCTTCTTAACATGTTGTACAGGGCACTCTCACACAAGTAGCAACGACTGCAGATCAACCGATTATGGCGTGTGTGTGGCGTCTGAGTCACTGCGGATGTGTTGGTCTGCAAGCAGTGTGGGCGACTTGAATGTGGTACCTCAGAAAATCAGCCATTATTTTCCGAACGACCTCATATATTGCTGTGCTTTGTGACGTATATTCTGAAATAACTTTCATTTTTAGTTACTTTTCTTATGTAAATTTGAGTTTGTTCTCCTTTATACTTCCAAGCTTAACGTGATACCTTCTCTCTCACAATAATGAGGGTAGTAAATAGTAACACTGTACTAGTGATCCGATTTATTGGCATAGGAAGTAGACACATTAGCGTTTCCAAGCTTTCGCACATCAACCAGATGGCTTTCTCAAGGAAGTTAGACAGAAACTGCTACTGAATAATAGAACACATTAACAATTTGAACGCGGAAACTTGACTTGACAACAATAGATACGACGTTATATTCATTTAAAGATATGACGCATCACGTTGGTTGTACGCGCGGTATCCTGGTAGGCAAAAGACTTTACTTGAAGAATTGGTTCCAAATTCGCAGCAACCCGAGTGAGACGCAATCATTGCAAGTATCGTTGTTGGTAATGATCTCCAAGATTTCCCGAATGGCTGTACCTTTAGGGCAGAGTAGGTAGCCAATTTCTTTATATCATCCCGCATAGGACTAGCGGACTTGAATTCCACTTCTCTGAATAGTGCCGTTGTTACTTTTCCGTATTTTGTGCCTCTTTTATGTTCGTTGACTCTGATTCCAAACGAAAGCTTAGCCAGAAGGCTTTATTCAAGTAAAGCCTTCTGCCTACCAGGATACCGCGCGTGCAACCAACGCGATGCGTCATATCTTTAAATGAATATAACGTCGTATCTATTGTTGTCAAGTCAAGTTTCCGTGTTCAAATTGTTAATGCGTCCGATTTTTCAGTTGTAGTTTCTGTCTAACTTCCTTGAGAAAGCCATCTGGTTGATGTGCAAAAGCTTGGAAACGCTAATGTGTCTACTTCCTACGCCAATAAATTGGATCACTAGTACAGTATTACTATTTACTACTTAATTGGTGTACTGTTCCTCGTTATCAAGAATGAGGACGGTAACACATATGAGGTCAGAGAGAAAGTGACGTATGAATGTGTTAAGAACGATAGATAAAAAGGACGATACGACAGTTGCTCGTGGGTGGATGTGTGTGTGTGTGTGTGTGTGTGTGTGTGTGTGTGTGTGTGTGTGTGTGTGTGTGTGTGTGTGTGTGTGTGTGTGTGTAGACTGTCGATCGTTAAAATATATGTGAAGTTTACCTGCTGTGTTATACACTGAAGAGTAATTGAATTGGAGATACCTGTCTAGTAGCGTGTAGCACCACCTTTCGCCCTGATGACGGCGGCGATTCGTCTCGGCATGGACTCGACAAGACACCGGAAGCGTTTGGAAGCCATACGAGTCCAAGACCCCTGAACAAGCTCCCACAGGTCACGAAGATTTGATGGAGGGGGTCAGAGCCTCGAACATCTCTCTCGATGGCATCCCAAATGTGCTCGATGGGATTGAGGTCAGGTGACCTAGCTGGCCTAGGAAGCGAGGTCACGTCGGTGGAGTGTTCATCCAACTATTCGGATACAATTCGGGAGCGATGGCACAGTGCATTGTCTTATTGCAGGATGAGGTCGCCAGTGGCATGTTGCAGACGCACAAACGGGAGCAAATGGTCGTGCAGGATATCCCGGTAACGTTGACCTGTGAGGAATGACATCACACGTACCAGGGGTCACATTTCAGTCTACGTAAACAGTCCCCAGACGAGAATGCCACCCCACCAGCTTGAAAAGTACCCTGCTGGCAAGACGGATGCATCGCTTCATGTGGTTTGCGCCGTACTCGTATCCTGCCATCCGCATGTACCAACGTGAATCTCGACTCATCAGTCCAGCCAACATTTTCCCACATGTCTAGAGTCCAGCGGCGATGTTTCCTCGCCCATGCTAATCTTTGCACCCTGTGATGTGCGGTCAGCAGCAATACCCTCGTGGGACGATGGCTTCTGTACTCCATAGCGAGGAGATGATTCTGGATGGTGTGGCTGCTTACACGTTTTTGTTCACCAGAGTTAAATTGCCGAGTTATTTCTTGCACTGTGGCCCGTCTATCCGCTGTTACAATGCGAGCTAGCCGACGATGACCCTGCTTATGCACACGCTGTTGTCCACGGCAGTTGGCTCTTGCAGGGATGTTTTTTCCGGATTCGATGTACTCACGGTGCACCCGTGACACAGTGGCTCGTGAAAATCCCAGTGCCTGCATAATTTCCGAGATGGAGTGACCCATTCGTCGGGTCCCGACAATTTGCCCACGATCAAATGCGCTTAAATCCTTCATCTTACCCATACTGCGTCCGACTCTTACTGATTCCCGTCGCATTACTCCTTATATTGTCGGATCGCTGCATACGTCATGCCGTTTCCGTTTACAGGACCGCCCACAGCGCGACATTTGTATAACGCCAGCAGTCTCTAATTCAATTGCTCTTCAGTGCATACTGGATTTGCTGAAATATTACTGGACCAATAAAAAGTTATCGTAGGTTGACTTCTGTTTATGTTTCGTCTGGTCGTAAACTATTGCATCGTGTTCTTATTTAGTTCAATTCTTTAGACATAGGGTAAAACCAATCTTGCTCACGAAAAAGACATTACGTTATAGCTTATTAATTTTTTGATAAAAGCTGCTATTTTAGGTTAAAATTAATTTACCGAAGTAACTATTTTCTGAGCCTCCCCTAAAATTTACAGCTAGGTACGGCCCTGATTACACTCGAGAATTCGGTGTCATCATTCTCGTTTTTTTTTTCAGCCTGTTTGTTCAAGAAAAACATCAGTTTAGCTTGTCTGAATTGGTTTACTAAACAGAAAGAGCTGGAAGAAATAAAATATTTTATTGCGTACACGTCCCTATCAAAATTTCACGAAACTCGAATAAATAAGTGCATGAAGAGAAGAGTAAATGCTACGTCGCAATAATACGGCGAATTATTCCCATACCTTCAGATTGCAAGATAATGCGTGCTTCTTCTTTAATTCTCGCGACTGTCTGTATCTAGGCCGGATTCATGCTTTCTGTGTGAGTGCTGCCTGTAATGTGAAAGGGGAGGGTAAAATGGGACGGACAAGTAATTAGCCCTCAATGGAGTGGCAGTTTTCCCTTTACTAGATCAAACAGTCCTAACAATCGCGAGGGACTTGCATCTGCCGGTTTGCTGCTGTTGGGTAATTTTTAGGAGACCACCCTGAACGTCTTGCTTGCTCACATGAAGCTGCAATTACAAGAGAGAGTAGCTATTTTTCTGGTTCTCCTATCTACCGAGTCTACCGTTCGTCGGAGCCTAATCTCCGTAATATATCAGGGAGCGTAATTGTTTTTACTGTCAGACGGTCACGTTGCCTTCGATAATCCACATTTTCTGTTCCTTTGACCCCTTGTTTTAACCTACCACACTTTACGAAATGGGAGAAGAAGAAGAAAAAAAAAGGAAAAGAAAAGAAAAGTAGAAGCAGCGTGAAAAATTCGATAAAATTTATCCTTTGGGTCATTTATTTGTTTTCCAATTCGTGAGAATAGTATTATAGATATTTAATATTTTTCCTTACTTAATAGCAGCTCATTAGATGGGAGATATTGGGCTCAATATTGCATGCATGACAAATTTGAATGCGTTCATATCTGCTTCTTATAATTTATAACGTCCTCGAAACAGCTCAGTGAGCTTACACACTCCTCCACTTTTCCCTTAGCTTCCTCTTACTTTATTAATTTTGCTTCTCATGCAAAAATGAAGGGGGGCGTGATGGCCGAGTCTGCAGTGAAAAATAATTTTTATTGAGCGAATTCCACATGTCTTTATTAGCTTTATTTCTTGTTGTAAATAAATGCGGTATGCAATGCTTTTGCTTTGCACATTAAAGCAAAAAGTATACACACACATATTAAAAGGGGGTAAAAGGTTTCTGGTCTCTCACAGACGGAATGCTGTGAAAGCCTATTTATTTTTGAACATAGTCCTAATCAACATCCTTTCCGGCACGATCTATACCAGCTGGCTGAAATAAAATCCAGAACACTTTTGACTCGAATCGTTTTGTTCAGTGCAACCTTCACAGCATTGCCACTATCGAATTTTTACTTTTTCAAGAGATTCGGAAACAGCAAATAGTTCGATAAAGCCAGATCCGGTGACTAGGATGTATAACGAAATAGTGTTACTAGGAAATATCTCTTACCGAGGATATACTACTCGTACTCAATAGTAGATCTGTGAGTCACCATTACAGTGAGGAAGAAAGAGAGGTTTACAAGATCTTCAAAGACATCAGCAACTGTAATATTCATTCGTTACAGTTCAAAAGCGTTCCCCATAACAATCTACACTAGTGTCCAAATATAACACAATCATAAAATCATGAATAACGCAAGATGCTTCTTTCAGCTGTCTGTTGCCTTTATTATTTATAGTAACAGTCCACGGCTCTGCTCCGTATGTAAACACCGGAATGATGCATTGATTAAACACTTTTCTTTTGAGACTTAATAGCATATTTCAATTAAAAATCGCATTGTTTCTTCCAAAATCTATCAAACCAAGTTTTATTCATCGATTAATGTTTTCATCAATGTGACCTTTGGTTGATATCTGACGTCCAAGGTATATATAGGTATACGTTATCTCCAGCTTTTTTCCATCAATCGACAAACTTCATATATATGTATATATATATATGATACATGAACTCCCATTAAATATGGCTTTTATCGATTATGAAAAGGCCTTTGATTCTGATAAACCATCAGCAGTTACAATGGCTTTGAAATCCTGCATTATTGAAGATACATACATTAATTAGTATTATTAATAACATCTATGAAAATACAAGTGCAAAGGTTCGGACATTTGAAGATACAGCACAAATAAAAATTGGAAAGAGAGTAACACAACATGACACCATATCTCCCAAGCTCTTTAACGCCACATTGGAAAATGTCTTTCAATCACTGAACTGGAAAAACAAAGGGATAAAGATTAATGGAGATTATCTAACCCACCTTCGTTTTGCTGATGATTGAACTGGAAAAACAAAGGGGTAACGATTAATGGAGATTGTTTAACTTAACTTCGTTTTGCTGATGATGTCATTTTTCCAACTACCCCTTCAGAGCTGCAGAGTATGATCCCAAAACTTGCTGACAAGTGTAAAGAAGTGGGGTTAAAACTGAACTTTCAGAAGACAAAAGTGATGTACAATGATTTTAAAAGAAACAAAGATTTATCAATTGATAGGGAAAAGCTGGAGATCACCGATACCTACATTTATCTTGGGAAGCAGATATCAAGTTAGGGTCACATTGATAATGAAATTAATCGGCACATAAAGCTTGGATGGATAGCTTTTGGAAGAAACAGTACAATTTTCAAGAGCAATATGCCATTACGTCCTAAAAGAAAAGTGTTTAATCAATGTATCCTTCCAGTTCTTACGTATGGAGCAGAGACATGGACTTCAACTAAAAAAGACATGCAAAATCTTGGTGTAAGTATAGGTAAGATAAGAAGAGGAGCTCGTGGGTAAGAAAAATGACAAGAGTGGAAGACATCATGGTCAGAGTAAAATCTATGAAATGGCAATGGGCGGGACATGTTGCCAGAAGAATAGGCCACAGATGGACAACCGAAATTTTAGACTGGATTGCAAAAGACAGAAAAAGACCCAGAAGAAGACCAGTATATACTGTATATTTATATACACGGTCGAGTCACATTATTGTGACCACTAGCTAATATCCATAATAACCGCCGTGTGCAGCGCGGACAGCAGCGAGACGGGATGAAAGTTACTCAAAATGGTGCTAGAAGGTGCTCACAGGTATGTGGAGTATGTGGAACCTCTACAGTGCATCTGAAAGCTGCTGGAGTGTGCGTGGTGGAGGATCCATAGAGCGAACAACACGATCGAGGTGAACCAACAGATGCTCAATTGGGTTTGCGTCTGGGAAATTAGGCAGCAGGGAAGTACTTTGAAGTCTTCATCGTGCTCTTCCAACCACTCTCGGACATTTCTAGCTGTGTGACACGTCGCATTGTCATACTGTAAGATCGCATCGGCACCAGGGAAGGCAATCAGCATGTAATGGTGTACTTGGTCTGCAAGGATGGATTTATAACGAATTCGGTCCATAGTGCCTTTCACAGGTATGAGTGGACCCAGGGAATGCCACGAAAACATTCCCCAGACCATAACGCTGACCCCGAGCGGCATGTGTTCCGTCAGCAATGGTTGAATAATGTTTGTTCTCCAATGTTTCTTGCCTTATACGCCAACGTCCATCCATTCGATGAAGCAGAAAACTTGACTCATTGGAGAAGGTAATTCTTTGCCAATCAGCGGCGGCCCAATTCCGATACTGCCGTGCAAATGTAAGCCTTTCTACCGATTCACCTTCGTTAGCATAGGTGCAGTGACCCATCCGTCTGCATCGGAGCCCCATACGCAGCAGGGTTCGCTGGACTGTCGTTTTAGGCACACTTCCGGTAACGCCCTGGTTCATTCGGCCAGTGAGTTGCTCCACTGCAGCGTGTCAATCGGCCCTCACGCACCTTCGCAGCCGACGTTCACCTCTCACATCAATGTCATGTGGTGCTCCGCAGTTTCCACGTCGCTTATTCGCAGTGGTGCCATTTCTCCAAGCAGGATACACTTTAACCATAGTAACACGCGAACAGTTCACAAACTGCGTTGTTTCAGAAATACTGCCACCCTTAGCCCAAAAGCCGGTAATCATCCCTTTTTTGCAAATTTGATAAATCGCTCATTTTATCCATGACAGCAACGAGTGATATGTTTTCGGAATGCCTACAGCACACCTTATATATCCTCCAAGCCAGGTCACGACACGTACCTTCATTCATTGGCTACGCGTTGTTGACGTCAAAAGTAGGAGGTGGTCAAAGATTGCGGCTTCCTGCCTCTCTAAATGTACTCACGTCGAGAATTATTGTTTCGGATGTCCAGCGACTCGTCGCTGAAGAGAACACAAGCCCATTGATCAGGGGTCTAGAGGGGATGTTGTCTGGCCCAGTTCAGACGGACCATTCTGCGCGAAGTGGCGAGTCAGATACAGACCATTGGCCTTCTTGCATACAGACCTCTCTCGTGGATTCTTCTGTAACTGTTACCGCGATATCGCGTCTTCCATAGCACAGAACAAGCAGGGCCTGATTTCGAACCAGATGCCGTAGGCGCGCTCCTAGGGCCACACCAGAGCATGATGGGCTCCGAAAAAGTACAATTAAGTTGCCAGTTCCGTGTTTTAACAAGTTCAGTGTTAATAATAATGATATTCGGTGATATGTCTATATCTTATTCTAAAATAATAATTATTCCACGTTACCCGTAGATAACTCGTAATTACCTTGTTGCAAAAATACGCAGAATAAATAAATAAACTTCTTGCTTGTTAACTCGGGAAAAACAAACTTGAAAATATTGAATTCTCAAGTTTGTTTTTCCCGATTTTATATTGAATTGATTATTAAACTGTAATTAGCAAAAGCGATATCCTGCTGAGGTAGATGATATCAGCCCAAAGGGACAGGGCTAATTTGAAACTCGGGAAAGGGGGAAATTGATGTACCAAAAACAGTGTTTGATTTAACAGAAAAAAGTTCTGAAGCTGTAAAAGTGTTAACAAACTTTTCGGTTTTAGTAGAACTTGGTTTTCATCTACAAGAAAATTAAAGTACGACCTTGTATATGCATTTTTTTTTTAGTTGACGTATAATCTACCGGCCCAGAATACGGCGGCCCACCGGGAATTTTCCCGGTGTCCCGGCTGTCCAGTCCGCGCCTATATAATAATTTTTCTAGATGCTGCTGATACTCCAAATTTTTGAGCTCTTATCGATGTACTTGTTTAGAAAGAAAATAATTATTATAACTGTTCAGAGGTTAAATTATAATTTAACCTTTCTTTTAGTGGTAGGTGAAGCGGGGATTCATGCTTCGCACACTTTTAATTGCTTCAGGCGAATACTTAATTGGCTTGTTGTGCTATAAATTACTTTCATGTTAATTCCAGCCAAGGAAAAACATATGCGCCGCCCTATTGGACCAGTGATCTAAGCGCTGGCTTATGGCTTCTCGTCCGGGATGGGATCCGGGATCGAATCGCGGTGAGGCATTGATGTTGTGTGTGTCTTACGACACTGGAACTCTCCTTTCCCTGGAACCAGTGGCCCGAAATTAGGGACGGGCCGATGCTTATAACCCATTAAATTACTCACGGCGGTCGTTAACCCCCTCCCCTCCCAAAGTTCGAAATGGAAGGACAGACAAACTAATTACATTGGCACTCTTTCGGACAAAACGATCTGAAAATGGCGTTTTAAAAAGCGTAAAATCGTTTTCTTGACTTGACTTCTTTGTTAACAAGATTGATGATAATTTCTGACGCGACAAGAAAGGGGAGGAGGCATTGAATCTTTCAGCGCTTAGGTCCTCAAAAGATCTTAAGTCGCCTCTGCCTACAAGAATTGCCTAGCTGTCGCCTAGGTCCTCAAAAGATCTGAAGTCGCCTCTGCCTACAAGAACTGCCTAGCTGTCGCCTAGGTCCTCAAAAGATCTTAAGTCGCCTCAGCCTACAAGAATTGCTTTACTATCGCTAAGGTCCTCAAAAGATCTAAAATCGCCTCTGCCTACAAGAATTGCCTAGCTGTCGCCTAGGTCCTCAAAAGATCTGAAGTCGCCTCTGCCCACAAGAATTACCTAGCTGTCGACTCCCTACGGCTTAAAAATAATCTGCTAATATGCAAAGTTTTTTCGTTCCCGGAAATGCAAAAGAACAATTACCGGAATGGAACTTATGACGTCACATGGCTAGTAGCTAAAACATCAGGAGGATTTCGTCTAGTAGAACCCAATATTCGACCGACGCCCGTGCTGCTTTAGCGTTAGGACCCCGAACCACTACCATCTAATTCTTCCTTCGTGTTTTTTTTTTTTTTTTGATTGGAGGTTTAACGACCACCGTGAGCAACTCAATGGGCTATAAGCAGTCGCCCGTCTCTAATTTAGGGTCACTGGTTCCAGGGAAGGGAGAGAGCCAATGCCGCAAGACAAACACAACATCCATGCCTCACCGGGATTCAAACCCGGACCCCGTTCGGACGAATGATCAGAGGCCATCGCTTAGACCACTGCGCCATCGGGGAGGCCGTGTGTTCTCGTTTCCTCAGTGTATCTGTTATGGTATCCGTGCCGCTCTGGTAAATTTGATGCATTATATCCAAGAAAGTCAAGAGCTTCAAAAAGGGGAATCTCTGTTAGTGTTTTCTCAATATCTTTCAGTGATTCTATTTGGTAAGAACTCGGTATGATTTCTTCATACCGAGTTCTTACCAAATAGAATCACTGAAAGATATTGCAGGGAACACGATTATTGATTTCACCTACAACTATAGAACGTCCGCTTTATGGTTTACAGCATCAAGCATGTCTATCATAATTATTAGGGGAACCGAAAATTAATGTTGTTTTTTGGGGGGATAAGTTTGGGGAGCAGTTGTGAGGTGTTTATGTGCGTTCAAAGTGAAATAAGTGTATGTACAAGTGAATGAAATATTCGCCTTTAACTTATGTAAGTGTTTTTGTCTTCCAGATTTGCAGAACAAAATGAGTGACATAAAGCCCGAGAAGAGCCATTTTCGTCACTGTATGCTGTATGAATCTCACAAGGGGAACAATGCAACCGTAGCCACCAATAACATTTGCGCTGTTTATCCGAGTCCGCAAGTGCCAGCGTTGGTTCTCCCAATTCCCGTCAGGCAATTTTGACCTCTCTGATGCCCTTCGTGCAGGAAGGCCCATGGAGCTGGACAATGCCCTGCTGCGTGCAGACGTTGAGGCAGATCCTTGTCAAACCATTGATGAATTTTTTTTTTTTTGATTGAAATTTTAACGACCACCGTGACCAACTCAATGGGCTATAAGCAGTCGCCCGTCCCTAATTTAGGGTCACTGGTTCCAGGGAAGGGAGAGAGCCAGTGCCATAAGACAAACACAACATCCAGGCCACACCGGGATTCGAACCCGGACCCCTTTCGGACGAATGATCAGAAGCCATCGCTTAGGCCACTGCGCCACCGGGGCGGCCCATTGATGAATTATCCCAACATCTTAATGCATCATGGTCTACTATTCAAGAGCATCTGCGACAGATAGGGAAAGTCTATATAGACAAGGGGTTTGGGTCGCACACCAACTTTCACCTGACAACAAAGCCCAGCGTTCCACCATCTGCAACTCTTTTGCTGAGCCTGCAGGAAAATGATCCATTTGTTCATCGAATTGTCCCTGGAAATGAAAAGTTGGTTCTTTACTTGAACAACAAACGCAAAAACCAGTGGATTTCTCCAGGTCAAACACCAGTTTCTACGCCAAAACCAAGCCTACACCCCAAAAAGGTTTTGCTCTGTATTTGGTGGACTACCGCTGGTATAGCTCACTTTGAGCTATTGGAACCCGGACAGACCGCAACGGCAGACGTCTACTGTCAACAACTGGACCGTTTGAAGCAAGCTCTTACTGTAAAACATCCAGCACTGGTCAACAGAAAAGGTGTCATCCTCCAGCATGACAACGCGAGACCTCACACGGAGCGACGGACCTAGCAGAGATTTTGGCTGGGAAGTTCTGCCCCATCCCCCTTATTCCCCTGACATTGCACCATCTGATTACCATTTGTTCAGATCTCTGCAGCACTTTCTTAATGGGAAAAGATTTCACAATATTGATGATGTCAAAACGGGGGGCTCTCGGACTTATTTGCATCGCAGCCAACGTGTTTTTATAAAGACGGCATTGAACGGTTGGTTTCACGATGGGCAAGTGTGATCGATAATTGATAGCGATTATATAGTTGATTAAGAAATAAATTTCTAAACAGAGTTTCTCTTCTTTTCCAAAAACGACATTACTTTCCGGTCCCTTAATTTTTACGTTTCAATGTTTAAATTAAGTACATATTTCATTATCACAACGTATGATATGTTAATAATCGATAGTAGAAATTGAGTACTTTCATATAATTTTTCTGTTGAGCGGTTTAATGAAAACGGGCTAACCTTTTGGGCTATAAGCTGTCCCCTTTCTTTAATTTGGGGTCACTGGCTCCAGAGAGAGGAGAGTGCGGTAAGATAAGCCACCATCCATTCTTCGTCAGGGACTCGAACATGGACTCAGTCGGACGGAAGCAAGCGAGCCACTGGGGCAGCTCATATCAATTGTCAGGTCTCTCATTTCTGAAAGCTACCTATAAGAAGTGATAGGAAATTTTTTTTTTTTTTTTTTTTTGATTGGAGGTTTAACGACCACCGTGAGCAACTCAATGGGCTATAAGCAGTCGCCCGTCCCTAATTTAGGGTCACTGGTTCCAGGGAAGGGAGAGAACCAGTGCCGTAAGACAAACACAACATCCATGCCTGAGCGGGATTCGAACCCGGACCCCTTATGGACAAATGATCAGAGGCCAACGCCTTAGACCACTGCGCCACCGGGGCGGCATAGGAAATTTGAGCAATGTGTTTATAATCGCGCATCCGATTATTAGGTTCAGAATTTTTTTTTTTATTGGAGGTGTAACGACCACCGTGAGCAACTCAATGGGCTATAAGCAGTCGCCCATCCCTAATTTAGGGATACTACTTCCTGGGAAGGGAGAAAGCTTGTGCCGTAAGACAGACACAACATCCATACCTCACCGCGATTCGAATCCGGACCCCTTACGGACAAATGATCAGAGGTCATCGCTTAGACCACCGCACCACCGGAAGATTTACTCCATAGAAAATTATATGTGCTCCCACATATATTTTAACATAAGACAGAACCAGTTTGAATTTCAAATTTAGGAGCTAAAAGTAGGTTTTAAAAATTGTAGTTTGTTGTTTTTTCATAAAAATACTTCAGACAAGTTCTGTTTCGCGATTTAATGCCGTCCTACAAAATTCATTTTCATTAAATGAACACAACTCTCCACCTTTCTGTCAAGGAAGTGTACACAAGGGGAAACGAACCGGCTGAGTTTAGCGTGCTGCAGTAATGGATGACAAGAACGGAGCACACGAGCCCTTATGCACCCGAGGGCGTTAAGGTGAAGATAATGGGTTCTGTTGTTCGAGAAACACTTAGTACAACTATGCAGAGGATAAGGCTCTTCATTCGAAAACGACGCAATTACGCATTCCCCGAAGGTGAATGGGGCCACAGTTTCCGTCTGCGTGTGAAAATGGTATTCATTCTGTTGGCTGTCTATAAACCTCATTTATTTCGGGTGCTGGGGGTTACGTATATATAAATGTTTATGAAGCTAGGTGATGATGGTGGATGAATGAGTCCACTTGCCAAACAGAAGCAGTGTTGCGTATAAATTGTAAAATCGTCGATGTGTCTTGTAGATAAATCCAACCTACTTTCACCAACTCATATATTAACCAACGCTTTCAGCCGTACGTTCTTTTCACATATCTATTTTTTACGATGTTCGCAAAAGAAAATAACACTCTAAAAAAATATGCTCATTTCCTTTTTTTCTTTCAAGACGAAACTGAAATTCCCGTGCTACAAAAGATCCCGAATAGCTGTGTATGAAAGTGTAATTGTTCCTATTCTGATTGTACGGCGAAGAAACCTTGGTACTACAAACGGGACATAGGGTAGCCCTGGTGGTGCACTGGTCTAAGCACTGATCATTCGTTTGAAGTGGGTCCGGGATCGAATCCCGTGAGACATGGATGTTGTGTTTGTCCTACGGCACTGGCTCTCTCCCTTTCCTGGAACCAGTGGCCCTAAATTAGTTACGTGCGACTGTTTATAGCCTACTGAGTTGCTCACGGTGGCTGTTAAACCTCCAATAGAAAAAAAAAGGGACGTATAAGTCGTTTGCCAGCCTTCGTGACGCAGTGGTCTAAGCACTTCTGACCATTCGTCCGAGATGGGTCCGAGTTCGAATCCCGTCGAGGCATGGACGTTGCGTTTGTCTTACTGAACTGACTCACTCACCCTTCCCTACAGCCAGTGGCCTTAAATTAGGAATGGACGACTGCTTACAGTCCATTGAGTTGCTCACGGTGGTTGTTAAACCAACCAAATAGAAAAACAACAACAAAGAAAAGGAGTCGTTTGTGTGCTAGAGAGATGCGTTACTTACTGGGATTTGTCATAGGACATGTTCTGTTCATGTGAGGAACGAAGATGTGTTGCAGATGTGAAGCGTGAAGCAAATGTTGTTAGAAAGGTGGAGAAAAATATTCTGGCGTGGTTTGGCAATGTTGAAAGTATGAGTAGTGATAAGTTTTTTGAGAGAATTTATTCCACCCAAGTGGCAAGACAGAAAACTAGAGGACGGCCAAGGAAATCATCGAAGAACCAGATTTAGGAATGAGAAAAAGATAGTGGACATGAAGTACGAAAGGTTTTGTGTGAGATGTGTGATGGATTTCAGGGAGACTCGAGTTGTGTGCCGAGATCGCTGCAAATGGAGACGCTTGATACATCAACCGTCTGTTTTAAACTTTAATCTTTCACGAGCGTTCTTTGAGGATCTGAATCTCAGAAAACAGCTTAGTGATAAGTGGGCATTTTTTTTTCAATTTTTTTCCTATTCCTCAGTTAACACACAAACGTTCTTGTCTAAATTAATATGATTCTTACTATAAAATGCATTAATTCTATTGTCAAGGTGTTCGTGTTGGTGATGCGTTATTTAAGAAACCTTTTGAACAAAAATGTTAAATTTGAATAGTTATACTATTCATGTCTCCAGTATTTGGGAAAAAGATCACGACAACACGATTTTCAAGAGCAGCTTATCATTATACCTTCAGAGAAAGGTGTTTAATCAATTTATCCTACCGGTTCTTACTAATGGAACAGAGACATTTCCCGTCATTCTCTCTCGGAATTTCGGCTCATACTACAGCCGAAATTTCCAATTGAATATTTCCGCGGGTTCAGCAGCACTAGTTAATCGTGTCATGACTTTTAATGTCCTTCCGCCCTCATGATGGTTGTAATACTCATAATACCCCGATCGTCTTATGTAATGTAGATATGCATATACAGGGGTTGTCTAAAATAATGGAAACACTTTGAAACAATAGGTGTTATGCACCTAATATGGTGTGGGAGCATCCTTGGCATTTAAAACTGCTGAATCCTCCTTGGAATGGACGCATACAAGTCCTGGATGGTGGTAAGTGGTATGTTGTTCCATTCGTCCTGCAGAAATTGCTCCAATTCCTTGAGATACGCCGGAGGAGGATAACGGGATCGCACTCTGTTTTCCAACACAGACCACAGGGGCTCAATGATGTTTAAGTTCGGTGATTGTGCAGGCCAGGGAAGGTGTGCAACTTCATCCTCATGTTCCTCAAACCATGACTGAACAGTTCGACTTCTGTGAATCGGGACAATGTCATCTTGAAAGGCGCAATCCCCTGACGGAAACAATGTCTGCTCCATTGAATGCACATGGTCGACCAAAAGAGTGATGTAGTCACCGCTAGTGATCCGTCCGTATAAGGTGGTAATGGAACCTGCTGCAAACCACGTGATCATAGGCCAAACCATTACGGAACCGCTCCCATGCTTCACTGTAGGAAGGAGACAGTCTCGGTTGTAGGCTTCTGCGGGGAATTCTCCACACGTAAACCCGTCCTGTGGTGGGGAATAGTGAGAAACTTGATTCATCGGAAAACAAGACATGTTTCCAGTGATCCGCAGTAAACGATTTATGTTCCTGACACCACGTGGTCTCCGTTTCATATTCATCTGTGACACCATGGGTTTTGCAATCGCAGCTCTGCCGTAAATATTGTGCTTATGCAAATTCTCTTCGCACGGTATGGATTGACACTGGGTTTTGGAGATGTGCATTAAGCTCAGCAGTCACTTTTGTCGCCGTGGTCTTCCTTTTTGCCGCCACAATCCTCTTTAATGCCCTCCTGTCTCTCGCAGTGAGTTTTGTTTTCCATCCACAGTTGTGTCTCGCAGATAACGTTGTGCCGTGAACATTGTATGCTATCATGACCTTCCACACGGTACTTCTCGATACCCACAATACACTGTGGTTATCGACGTACCAACCAGATGGGCTCCTACAATCTGCGCAAAACTTTTTTACAAAAAAATGTAGCTGTTTTACTCAAAAAGCAGCACATACCAGTTTTCAGCGAGGTGTTTCCATTATTTTGGACAACCCCTACTTCCAGTGTTAATATTTTGTTTTCAACCTGTCTTCGTATTTTGCCATTTTGTTCATCAGAATGCTTTTTGTGAACCCGCATGAGAAAGCAGAAGATAGCTGGACGTCGCAAGTGCTGAAGGAAAACGTTACCGGAATAATCCCAGAAGTAAGCTAAATAAAACGGCGTTACGTTAACGCAGCGGTTCCCATGCTTTTTTGCCTCGGAATCTCGAGGACTTCTCCGCAAATAACACCTTGTGGGCGTGGATAGTATTTACCTTCCGTAAATGAAAAGCCAAATTTAATATCTTCACGGTATTTAAACTTTTTTAGTACTAATACCTTGAACATTTTAAAGCAATGTTTCGGAATTTTTCTCAGTTGAATGCGATACAGCTGGTGGAGCACCACATTTTGGTTCAACCTACTGCAAAGTGTTTGACGGTATAGAAAGTGCAAGTTATTATGTTGATTGCATATGTGAATAAAACATGCATTTTTTACGCTTTCAGCAGTTGGTTGAAGAAGCGTATATGCTCCAGCTTTGTCCGTCCGTCTGTCCGCACGATAACTGGCGTAAAAATGGGTCGATTTCGATGAACATTTAGTATGTGGTAGGGGACCACCCGGGGACGAAACCTATTGAAAATGGGACAAATGGGGTCAAAGGTCACAACGTAGGAGCGTTGTCATTCCATTACCCTTATGCGTCATAACTTGCGTAAATACGGTTCGATTTCAATGAAAGTTTACTATGTGGTAGGAGACCACCTAGGGACGAACCCTATTCAAAATGGGTTAAGTGAGGTCAAAGGTCTGGACATAAGATCGGGATGCATTCCATTGCCCTTATGCGTCATAACGTGCGTAAAAATGGTTCGATTTCGATGAAATTTCAGTATGTAGTAGGGAACCACCTGGGGACGAACCCTATTGAAAATGGACGAAATGTGGTCAAAGGTCAGGACATAGGATTGCGATCCATTCCATTGTCCTTATCACATATTATTAAGGTGGATGTCAAGTAATTTTGCTTCGTATACTTCCAATGGAAAAACATTTGTACACATTTCCTTCACAATTAATGTGTTCCCAAGGATGAAAATTTGAACATCGATTAAAATAACTTCATATTATAACTTGGAAAACTTAATATTTTCTAAAACATAACCATAATTATATTAAAAATCAATAACTTTTCCTTTGGTGGTGTTGAAACCAGAGAAAAGATGATGCAACCTGTACTTTGATGACGTCAGTGGACAAAAAAAATGTTGAATTGCATAATTACGGTTATGGTTTAGAAAATATTAAGTGTTCCAAGTTATGAAATGAAGCTATTTTAATCGATGTTCAAATTTTCATCCTTGTGAACGCATTAATTGTCCAGAAAAAAGATGGCGCGACATGTATTTTTATGACGTCAGTAGACAAACAAATGTTGAATTGCATAATTATGGTTATGTTTTAGAAAATATTAAGTATTGCAAGTTATAAAATGAAGATATTTTAAACGATGTTCAAATTTTCATCCTTGGGAACGCATTAACTGTGAAGAAAATGTGTACAAAAGTTTTTCCATTGGAAGTATAGGAAGCAAAGTTACTTGACGTCCACCTTAAAGTAGCAATTCTTGTATGTATGCATGTACATTTTATTTTGAAAACGGCTCTAAGAATTTTGATGAAAGTCGTTTACCTACCGTTTTCTGGTACTAGAAATCGATTTAGCTTGATCTCGACTTTAGAAGAATTCGTTTAGTGGGTTAAATAACCACCCCGAATTATAACGTTTTTAGTGATGGCGTTGTTCCATTAATGTTACCAATGCTTAGAAATCTTATGACGTCACAACTCACGTTTGAGAATGTTGGCGCGCGGTCACTCCATCTGTCTCTTTACGTCACGGGTTGTGTGTGGATCCCATTAAAGATTTATGACGTCACACTTTTGCAGCGGGTAGATGGTCGCGATTCCCATCTGCCTCATTACGTCACGTGTTGTGTGCGTATGTCCGTCAGCACGAAAACTCGCGTAACAACCGTTGGATTTCCATGAAATTTTAGAATCTGGTAGGAGATCACCTGGGAAGGAACCCTATTTAAAGTGAACGAAATGGGGTCAAAGGTCAGTACATAGGAGAGGGATCCATTCCACTGGTTTTATGCGCCATAACTAACGTAAAAAAGGTTCGATTTCGATGAAATTTTAGTATGTGGTAGGGGACAACCAGGCGACAAACCTTATGGAAAATGGGTGAAATGGGGTCAAAGGTTAGGGCACAGAAGCGGGATCTATTCCATAGCCCTTATGCATAATAACTTACGTAAAAATGCTTCGATTGCGACAAAACTTTATCATGTTATTTCGGAGGTATACCAAGCCGGTTCTGTAGAATATAATCGAAATGGGATCAAAGGTCAGGGCACAGGACCGAGATTTATTCCACAGACATTATTCTCATAACTTGAGTGATAACTTGAGTAATGATCTCTGTAATGTTGGAAAGCGTATTATAATCAATGCATTGCATGATTTTACTAACTTGTTGATTTATCTGGCGCGTGGAACTGCACAACGCCACTTAAGGGTTTAGACTTTTGTTAAAACATCCGTTCATTACACACGATGTCCCGTTTCTTGTTTTATTTTTCATCTGGCACTTACATAATCCATGACCCAATGCAAAGCAGCCGTGTACAAATGCATTCTGATCACGCCCTCTTCAAGTGCTGAATTATTTGTGCCACATTACAATGCTTATGAAATTATTTGTTGTATTAAAAATAAAAGATCTGCGACATTCAATTTTTTTTTCTCTTCTTGCTTTAGTTCCTAAATTATCCTTTTACAGCCACTAAAAAGAAA
Source organism: Macrothele yani (assembly GCA_039090855.1). Taxonomy (NCBI): domain Eukaryota; kingdom Metazoa; phylum Arthropoda; class Arachnida; order Araneae; family Macrothelidae; genus Macrothele; species Macrothele yani. The sequence continues at coordinate 102,736,832 of CM076991.1, read as the reverse complement.
GGGCAGAAACGAAATGAAGACTGAACCGTAAAACAATTGCTGAAACTGGAAACTCGTTTCTATAATTAAAAATACAGCAGGAGTCCCCTAATTGACTCCGTTCAAGGTCATCCAGAGTAAACAAAGAACTCACAATGCCAGTGGAACTAGCTACTTTTTTTCTACGCCAATTTTTTCTTAATACCTCGCGTGACTATTGCAGAAAGTTTTAACACTGACCTTCGGAAACTCCTATGGTACATGTGCTTATCTTTGGTGAGCAGATGCAGAATTTCTTTTTTCCCTTTCCTTTTCTTTCTTTTTTTTTTCTCTATCTCTCCTCTGGGTGAAACAGCATCTCAGTGAAAAGGAATCCGACAGAGGCATGGAAGAATGATTCTTTGATTCAATTGAGGCTTGTAAAACCACTGATGTAGAACGGCTTTCTAATATCTGAATACAAGCTGCAGTCTGAATCTGTAAATAATATCTTTATTCGGGAGTAAGAAACATGACAAGCTTGAGATGGAATCTTGCTGAAATACACACAGTGGCATGTTATTGCCTCAATGGAAGTAACACTAGAAAATATAAAAAGACAAAAACAATATTCTGTTCTAATCAATTATACTTGCTTTTATCTGCCTAGTAAAAACGTTTAAATGTTTGATTGTTTCAATAAAGGATCTACGAAAAGCTCAGACAAGTTTTTTATGTATGAAAGTAATCAACGTTTTAACAGCCATTTTATAACAGGTGCAAAAAGTAAAGTTTAGCAGAAATTTTATGGATGAAGAAAGGTGTAAGCTGTATTTTATAATTAGCATGACTGAAATTAGAACAAGGCTTTTGCTTCTGAAAAGATCTAAAATTTCAATAGCCATTTTACAAGAATAAATACATTTGCCTGTAATTCATCTCTCGATGAAATGCAGGTTTTATGTGGGTACAATGTTCATACTATTAGTAACAAACGTTACGCAAACATCTGTTCTTCACGTTATTAAGGATTTTAATTGTTGAGAGGAGCTCAATTATACAGTCGTACTAAAATACTATTTTAGAACTCAAAATAGTATAACTATATACTAAAAATCCGAAAATTTATTGGCGTAGAATAAATAATCAAAATTTCCAAGCTTTCGCACATCAACCAGATGGCTTTCTCAAGGAAGGTAGACAGCTAACTGCAAACAGGATAATAGAACGTTTCAACACTTTAAACGCGGTGACTTGACTAGACAATAAAGGATTAGGAGTAATCATTTATTGTCTAGTCAAGTCACCTAATCATTTATTGTCTAATCAAGTCACCGCGTTTAAAGTGTTGAAACGTTCTATTATCCTGTTTGCAGTTAGCTGCCTACCTTCCTTGAGAAAGCCATCTGGTTGATTTGCGAAAGCTTGGAAATTTTGATTATTTATTCTACGCCAAGAAATTTTCGGATTTTTAGTATATAGTTATACTATTTTGAGTTTAATTTGGTGTACAGTTCCTACTTTTTGAACTATTTTAGAAATTTAAACTGAATAATAGATATTTTAAGAGTTCTGCATGTTCAATGTTCCTACCTCGTTGGTATGTTGTCCCAGAAGATTATACTGCTGTTGTCCTTTCACCCAGCGATACTACAGCTCGAGCTTGAGTGCACCTGCACTAGGTTTTACCCTCATACGAATATAATGGCCAGCTCTGCTTGAATGTTAAAATCTTCTCAGAGCAGTTTTGAACGTAATGCCGACACAATCTTGAAGGTATACTTCGTTAGACTTTAAGTTATACGCATTGCTCGTTAAATAATAATAATAGAAAAATATAAAACTCAAAGTTATCTATGATGAGTATATTACAATGACGAGTCACTAAGTACGACACTAAAAGATCCACCGTGTGACACTTGAGCTCGCCCCACTTCCATTCCAGTCCGAGGTCTGAAACTCTGTACGCGTTTCACTCGGGGAAATAGCCCAGCATCCTCAGCAGAAGAAATACAACTGAAATGACGTCAGCAGGGCTATAGGGCTTATTATGCTGGGATATAGCCCAGCTATTTTGCCTTTTGCTTGGAAGAGCCTGTTTAAAAATGAAAGTACTGTTTCAAAAAGCGAAAACGGAGAAAACGAGAAAATATCCAGCAACACTTGACATAAGAGAATGAAATTACATCCGATAGACGCCACCAGACTGAAGCTGATGACATGTACACTTAAACTTAATGTGCACAAGCACACCGACTGAGATGAGATTACGTCGATGTCATTTCAGTTGTACAGCATTTCTTCTGCTGAGGATGCCGGGCTATTTCCTCGAGTGAAACGCGTACAGCGTTTGAGACCTCGGACTGGAAGGGAAGTTGGGCGAGTTGAAGTGTCACCCGGTGGATCTTTTGGTGTCGTACTAAGTAACTCATCATTGTAATATACTGACGAAGCTGGAGCATATACGCTTCTTCTTAGGTTGAGGAAGCGTATATGCTCCAGCTTTGTCCGTCAGTCTGTCTGTCCGTCCGTCAGTCGGCACGATAACTTTTTCAATAGGGTTCGTCCCCAGTGGTCTCCTCATGCGGTAGGAGACCACTGGTGACGAACCCTATTGAAAATGTGCGAAATGGGGTCAGGACATAGGAGCGGGATCCATTCCATCGCCCTTATGGGCCATAACTTACGTAAAAATACTTCGATTGCGATGAAACTTCATCATGTTGTTCCGGAGATGTACTGAACCAATTCTGTTTAATATAATCGAAATGATGTCACAGGTCAGAGCCCAGGAGCGAGATTTATTCCACAGCCATTATCCTCATAACTTGACTAAAAATGCTTCTATTGCGACAAAACTTTAGTATGTTGTTCAGGAGGTATACTGAACCGGTTCTGTTGAATGTAGTCAAAATGGGGTCAAAGGTCAGGAACACAGGAGCGAGATTCGTTTTTCCTTATGACTTGAGTAATAACTTGAGTAAAAATGCTTCTATTACAACAAAACTTTAATATATCGTTCCGGAAGTATACTGAACGAATCAATAGTCAGGGTAGAGAGAAGGGTTTGTCTGCGCGGGATTTCTGGTATGTTGGAATACATTGCATGAGTTTACTAACTTATTTCAAGCTTTAAGAGGGGCGCACGATAGATTTTATGTTTTTCAAAAGTGTTTATGAAGTGTTTCCCATCCGGTTGCTGAAGCTTTATTGCATTTTTTTGAATATATGGTGTTATTTAAGATTTATTGCACTTTGAAAGTGGTCATCTTTTTATACAAACAGCATGAGGATGGTTATTAAATTTTGAAGGACAGTTTTAGTGCTATTTTTATTCCACAGAAGCTGAAAGACAAAAAAATTTCCAATACTTAAAATTTGATCGTTAGCTGAATTTCGCCCTGATGTTTATTGGACGACTTTGTGGTGTTATCTGTCCAAATAGGAAGCATCCAATCCTTTACAGCAATCACGTTGGCGCAGGCGTCTAAACTCTGGCTTCTATCAATTCGTGCGAAGTGGGTCCGGTTGGAATCGCAATAAGGAACTGATGCTGTGTTTGTCTCACGGCACTGACTCTTTCCTCTCCCTGGAATCACTGGCCAGAAGTTAGGGACGGTCAACTGCCTATGGGCCCATCGAGTTGCTTATTTCTGTTATTCAAGGCAATAATTTAAAATTTAAATCAAGTGAATAATGTTATTTATGCATAAGTGGCAACACATGTCAACGACTTGGTCTTACAGAACCCAGAAGACGAGAGTTTGATATTGTTGGAACTTAAAACTACCGTCTGTTGTATCTTCCTGGAATTCTTCTGTCTCTTTCCTGGAATCAGTCGCTGATTCCAGAAAAGATATTGAATTAATGCCCTAAGAACGGACATAATATCCATGCGTTTTACGCACCCAGATAACGACGTCCGTCACGGTACTCAGTTGAATCCGGTATTTACGCGTGGCCTTTGTCCCGTGTAGAATTGCATGAGTTTAAAATCTTACTGATCGTTAGCATGGATGTCCACGGTGTTGCTTTAAAAAAATATGATTTGAACGTCACCATGATGACATTGGAGCGGTATAAGTCGTTTCTGGAAGAGTATATCCCGGCCTAGGCACTGCTGCATCGTGCCAGGCGACCTGTCCTGCTTCACGACAACGCGCAGAGTTGCATGAGCGTAAAATCTTACTGATCGTTGGTATGGATGTCCACGGTGTGGCTTTTGAAAAACGTACGATTAGAACGTCATCATGACATCGGAGCTAGAGGTCTGCATGGGCCCGGGCGGGGTCGGGCCTTTGCTCATGTCTACGTTGGGAAACGGGCCCGGGCCTTCAATATTTAATGTAAAACAGGCACGGGCCGAGCAGGGTTTTTTTTAATGAGCAAAACAATCGCTGTACGGTACCTTTCTCGTTTGGAAATCCCACAACATACAGCAGCAGGATAAGATTGAATAACTTCCGCTGTTGGAAAAAAATAGAAGTTTTACGACATCCTCCTCCTACAAAACAATTGGAGTGGGTCAGCTCCCTTAGTTTTTCAATGTGAATGTGGTCCCTTCTCTCTCTCTCTCTCTCTAACTTCCACCCACCTCTCATGCTTCAGGGCAGGCTATTAACTGCAGTAATTCTAAACCGAGCCACCTGCTAGCAGACGATCTTTTTTATTGTTCTGGTCGGCGGCATTTTGTTCTCTAGTTGTATGAAACGCTTTTAAGTTGTCTTAAATGGCACGGGAAAAATGGTTTGGGAGAAACTTACTTCTGTGTGTAAATCTGCGCCGTATTTTCCCCATTTGTACTCTCAGGGAGTCCGCAGATGGCAAATAAACATTTAGGTATCCCAGGCGAGCCTTTTTCAAAACTTCTGGGACACTGGTTAGCTGGGCAGTCTGTCGTTGCTTTCCCTAGCATATGCTCAGTTCAGTGTTGCTGATAAATACTCGTCCATACTTAATATGGAGTTTAAGAAAGCGAAAGATTTTCGCGAAAATTTCGCTTCCGGAGAATATGTGCTTGTAGACAATGTAAAGTAGAACGATCGGACTCATAATTCTGGATACTTCGTACTTTTCGAATTACCCCCCCCCCCTCCTTCCCCCCCCCCTCCTTATCCCCAAGGATATTCAGGGTCCAGCGATAGTTAATGATAATTTGAAAACCCAGAAAATTTGAAAGGCATGGAAATTGTATTCTACATGCAATATTCTGTCTGGAGTATACAAGCTCCCCCACTCCTCACACGTCACGTGACTTATACAGAGTCACAGAAATATTCCGAATTAACGTTTATTGTAATAAAATACGTGTAGCAATTAAGAAAACGAAAACTCTTCAGGATTTGAATGACCGAGTGCACTAGGTGTCAAATTCGTGTTTTAGTAATTGTTGAAATTTTACGGGCCGGTCCGGGCCTTGGAAATAGGAGAAATATACGGACCGGGCCGGGCTTTCCAAATTAAGGCCCGTGCAGACCTCTAATCATAAGTCGTTGTTAGAAGGGTGTATCCAAGCTTAGGCAGTGCGACATCGTTTACAGCGACCTGTCCCGATTGACGACAACGCACGGTCCCGCGCAGAGTTGCATGAGCAACTCTGCGCGGACCGTGCGTTCTGCCCGGTCGTTGGCATGGATGTCCACTGTGTGGCTCTTTATAAACGTATGATTAGAACGTCACCATGACATCAGAGCGGTATAAGTCGTTTCTAGTATATCTCGACATAGGCACTTGTTACATGGAAATTTTTTAAATATAATTAAATAGTGACTTTGGTTATTCTGTGCGAGAACAGCAGCTAGAAATTTGTCTTCAGTTAAAAAGTCGCTTAAGAGTTCCCTTGGGATAACTATTCCTTCGTTGACGTGGACCACCCACGAACAAAAGTATACCCCCTCCTTCATTTCCCCGTCGGTGGAGGAGCTCGCAGAAACCCCTCAAGTGGCAACCGTCCCTAATTTAGTATCACTGGTTCCAGGGAAGGGAGAGAGCCAGTGTCGTAAGACAAACACAACATCCATGCCTCACCAGGATTCGAACCCGGATGCACCCCTCCCCCCCTTTTTTTTTTTTGATTGGAGGTTTAACGACCACCATGAGCAACTCAATGGGCTATAAGCAGTTGCTCATCCCTAATTTAGGGTCACTGGTTCCTGGAAAGGGAGAAAGCCATTGCCCTAAGACAACACAACGTCCATGAGTCACCGAGATTCGAACCCGGTGACTCATGGATGTTTTTTTTTTTTTTATTGGAGGTTTAACGACCACCATGAGCAACTCAATGGGCTATAAGTAGTCGCCCGTCCCTAATTTAGTATCACTGGTTCCAGGGAAGGGAGAGGTATGGATGTTGTGCTTGTCTTAGTGCCGTAAGACAAGCACAACATCTATGCGTCACCGGGATTCGAACACGGCCTCCCCCCTCCCCCTTTTTTTTTTAAATGGAGGTTTGACGACCACCGTGAGCAACTCAATGGATTATAAGCAGTCGCCCGTCCATAATTTAGTAACACTGGTTCCAGGGAAGGGAGAGAGCCAGTGCCGTAAGACAAGCACAACATCCATGCCTCACCGGGATTCGAACATGGACTCCCCCCCCTTTTTTTGATTGGAAGGTTAACAACCACAGTGAGCAACTGAATGGGCTATAAGCAGTCGCCTGTCCCCAATTTAGTATCACTGGCTCCTGGGAAGGGAGAGAGCCAGAGCCGAAAGAGAAAGACAACATCCATGCCTCACCGAGATTCGAACCCAGCCCCCCCCCTTTTTTTTTTATTGGAGGTTTAACGAACACCGTGAGCAACTCAATGGGCTACAAACAGTCGCCCGTCATTAATTTAGAGTCACTGGTTCCAGGGAAGGGAGAGAGCCAGTACAGCAAGACAAACACAACATCCATACCTTACCGGGATTCGAACCCGGACCTCCTTTCGGACGAATGGTCAGAGGCCCATCGCTTAGACCACTGCGCCACCTGGGCGGCCCTCCTGTCTTCACACGAGCATGAATGAGAAAAGCTTTGGCGGGAAATACATAGACAAAGCCGCCCCAAAATATCCATCACCCGCTGGAAAGTATAAACTATCTATCCCCCATTCAGAAAAATAAATCTAAGTGTGCGAGCGTAATCATCTGTCATTATATTCAATTTGTTTAACTATTTATTTATTTGCTTACTTTGCTTCAATGACATATAGGAACCTGCAAGCAGCGATTGTTCTGATAAGTTGGCGTCTGCTTCGTACTTAACAATAACCACGCCAACACACTGCGACGTCGTTCAGGGCAACCTGTTCTCGTACACAACAACGCACGGTCGCCAAAGGCCCGGAATTTTTGGCTGTTAATCTAACAGACTTGTTGGCTAGAGTTGCCTACACACAGCATATTCAGCGGACTTGCACTTTAAGTGTCTTGATCACTTGAAAAGAGAAATTGCTGGTATTCGCTACAACAACAAATGGGATGTTCATCTCCGAAATACAAGCATTTTCCACAGGCTAAAAACCCTGGTACTTTAAACGGTGTTCATGAACAGTGCACACTTTAGAAACGTATTATTGATAATGAGGAGAAATACGAATAATTACCATCAAATATTGTGATCGTTGATTTGCTGTTACAATAATTGCGCTATTTTGAAAGTGTACACTTACTACCCGAACGACCTCATATTTGTTTAATTGCGTTTTTATTTATTTATTTATTTATTTATTTATTTATTTATTTTTAGGGTCAGAGTTTGTCCTCTAACATTTAGCGTTGAGGCTTCTATGATGTAATCGTTTTTCTGAAAATTTTAACCCTATAACTGCCTACCTGCGTATGTTTCTTTTTCTTTTTTAGCACGTCTTTTGTAGAAAAAAAGATCGTGCTTATGTTATCGGTTTGTCCATCCGTCCGTCCGTCCGTCTGTAGACACCATATCTCTGCAACTGTTAGTCCAATTTGAAAAATTGTTTCTGCATTGGGAAGCTTGAAATATGCGAATGATGATTTTTTATGTCGTTGTTTTCTTTTACGATGTCCAGTTTCGCCGCTAGAGGGCGTAAATTCAGTTGATATCGAATTCAAAATACATTTTATTTCATATATTTGCTTCTAAACATCCGATTTAAAAAATTCTTTTATCTTTCGATTCCATTTATGTCGAAGAGTATTTTAGGTATAATTACTTTTTCAATGTACTCATATATTTCCCTCAAGGGGGCCTAAAATTAAATTACTTTCCCCCCGATATCTCTTCTTCTAAAACTCTGATTCGAAAAAAAAAAAAATTTCAGCGGATACAGCTCCCGATGGAAAATCTTTTGCATATGATTTCTAATTTTTGGGAAATAATCCTTTGCCCACTAGGCGGCGTAAGTGTTAATTTTTGCTTCTGATGTTTGTGCCATAAAATCTGAGTTTCTAGAATCTCGATTGAAAAAATTCGTTCATGGACCGATGCCACTGACGTCGATAAACCTTTTCGGTATATTCTTTTCTTAAAATATTGCAAGGTTTCTCCATCAGCAGGGCGTAGATGTATATCTTATTTTTGTCAATATCTCTGCTTCTAATGGTCCTATTTGAAAAATTCTTTCTTTATTGGATAGAGTTTACGGTGTGACACGTTTTTCATATAATTTCAAACATTTCAAGTAATTCATAGACTTTCCACTAGGGGCGTAAAAGTAAATTGCGTTTCACCCAATATCTCTGCTTCTAAAACTTCGATTTAAAAAATTCTTTCTTCGCCGGATACAGCTCCTGATTGGAAATCATTTGCATATAATTCCTAATTTTTGGTAAAAATGATTTGGCCACCAGGTGCCGTAAGCTTCAACTTCCGTTTCTGATGTATTTGCAGCAAAATCTGAGCTTCTGAAATCTTGATTGAAAAAAATTCGTTTGTGAACCTGTACTACTCACGTCGACAAATCTTTAAACAATATTTTATTTTTAAAGTAATGCACGGTTTCTACGCCAGGAGGCGTAGATGTATATCTTATTTTTGTCAATATCTCTACTTCTAGGAGTCAGATTTGAAAAATTCCTTCTTTGTCGGATAGTGTTTCCGATGCGAAATGTTTTTCATATAAATTCAGAATTTTCAAGTAAATCATAGACTTTCCGCTAGGGGGCGCAAAGGTAAATCGCGTTTTCCCCGATATTTCTGCTTCTAAAACTCCGATTTGGAAAAATCTTCCAGTACCGCATACAGCTCCTGATGGAAAATGTTTTTCATATGATTTCTAGTATTTGATAAAAAAAATGGTTGTCCACTAGGGAGCGTGAGTGTTAATTTCAGCTTCTGATGTATTTGCAGCAAAATCTGAGACCCTGAAACTCGACTAAAAAATTTTATTCTTGGACGAAAAAACTTTTGAGAATTCTTTCTTCCTAAAATAATGCATGTTTTTCCCGCCAGGGGATATAGATACGTATCTTATATTTGTCCATAATTCTGCTTCGAAGATTCGGATTTGAAAAATTCTTTCTTTGTTGGAGAGCGTTTCTACTGCGAAATGTTTTACATACAAATTCAAATTTTTCTTAACGCACAAGTCTGCAACCAGAGGGCGTAAGTTCACGATTCCGTTTACAGCAATGTCTGCGGGATTAAAAACCGATTGAAAAACTTCTTTCTTAAGTCGGATACTATTGTTTTCCATACCGGTTCCATTGACTTTGAATAGCTTTGATAAATTTAATTTGCTTCAGAACGGATTCGAAAGACGTACACCCGAAAATTCGGCGTCATCTTTCTTGTTTTTTTTTTTTTATATTCATGATGTCAAAATTTCATTTCTCGTTGGGACTTCTATGGTGTATTCTTTTTTTCTGAAACTTTTAACCTTAAAACTGGCGACTTGCGTAGGTAATTGTTGTTTCTTTTCCTTTTTGTTTTTTAAATTCGCAAAGTTTGGTCTCTAACTTGGAACATTTATGTTGTATTCTTTTTTCTGAAACTTGCACCAGCAATTATTTACATTTAAATTTTTCTCTGAAAGTAAAAATAAGAAATATATTAGAATAATAATCGTTCACTCCTCCAATTTTGCGAACTGGTCCAAGTTAGTTCTTTCTCACTTTCATCTACGGTTTCTTCGTAAATTCGGATATGTTTTAAATCGTCAGGTAACACTGAAAAGATAGTCCGTGTGAGCAGAGGGGAAGAGGTAGAAAGAGAAAGCAGAAGAAATATTTGTCTCCATCCCAGATTTTTTTTTTTTTTTTTCTTTCTGTTAGAGTGAATTTGCTTTTCCATTTTACTCCGGTAATGAAAAACACTCTCGTGTCACGTGGTCCTCCTTAAAACAAGTGGTGCATTGAAGCATCGAACCCACTGAGTAATTTTACACTTTTGTTGGTCGAATGCCGAAAGAAACTGGTTCTGCTCTCAAATAACGGCCAAGTAAATTAGGAGTGGCAGAAAAGGTCAGAAGAAAGGTCGCTTGGAAATGAGCTGCCTCTGTGAATAGGACATGCTTTCGCATGGGTGGGGGCAGTTCACGTTCTCTATGATTTAGAAGACGTGGTTAATTCAATGACGGGCTGCTCATATATTTTGCTAGGGCTCTATGTAAAAGTGGAAGAGGAAAATGGCCAAAAAGGAATGATGGGGGCATTCGAAGGCAGTAAAATTAAAGTATTGATCGTAAATTCTGTTAATAGATTTCTTATTTTTCCTTTCACCCTCTCTCTCTCTCTCACTCACTGGAAAACACATTTGTTTTTGATATCGGTTTTTACCGCACCCAAGCTGTGACGGCGGGTCTGTCTGAATTATTTCAGAAAAGAAAAAAGATGAAGTCAAGAAAAACAAAAATCATGAGAAGTTGGAAAAATTCCCCGATTGTTATTCATCAACTCCTATAATGGATTGAATTAAATGTCTTGCATTATGATTGGAATGCGTATTCAAGCTGTTATTACATTACTTTTAGATTCTTATTTATTTATTTATTTATTTATTTATTATCATTGGGCTACGATTCGTATAAGATTTTCCAAATGAAATCCTTATAACTGAAGTAGAAATGATCAAACTCTGACTGATATAAGTAGGCGGTAGTTGGGTTGTCAGACTCCCACCACCCTCAACTCGTCTCTCGCGAAAAATGAATGCGAAACACGTACGTAGAATCTGAAACATTGCAGCCATGTTGAACCGTGCTTGAATCTTCCCTACAAGACGATATCGCGTGCATCACTACCTTTCACTCACTTGTTCCAAAGATATTAAAATAACAAAAAAAAAAAAAAAGTATTCTGATAGCAATGAATGAAATATGGGATTACACCATTGTACGTAGTGCGATTCAAAAAGTTCCGAGACTAGGTACGTAACGCGCCAACACATGGCAGAACGCGGATGCGCGAGCAGCGACCTTCATGAGTCACTGTGCCGAGTGGCGCCATTCTGTGAACGTCGGGGACTGTGCTACACGATATTTGGTGATCACGTGCAGAACACAGCTGCGATTTCGGTATGAAATGCAAACTAGAGCAGCGAGCGAACATCAAATTCTGCGTCAAACTCGGCAAATCGGGAACGGACACGCATGAAATGTTGTGGCAGGCTTATGGTAATAAAGCAATGAGTCGTGCGAGGTGTTTTGAATGGAACGCGCGCTTCCAGAGCGGCAGAACGGCACTGGAAAACCACGAGAGGTCAGGGCGACCGTCCACGAGCAAAACGACCGAAAATGTGAACAAAATTAGAGAACTGGTGCGTGAGGATCGTCGGAGAACCATTCAAGACATTGCTACCATCGTTAATGTGTCACACGGAACAATGCAAGAAATTCTGGCGTCGGTTTTAAAGATGCGCCGCATTGCTGCAAAGTTTGTGCCAAAGATTCTGAACTCCGAACAGAAGGTGTTCCGTGTCGAACTCTGTCAAGATCCCTGTCAACAGGTGGTGGACGAACCAACGTTCTTGTCGCGGGTCGTGACTGGAGACAAGACTTGGGTCCGCTGTTTCCCGGAGACCAAAAAACAGTCGTCGCAGTGGAAGAGCCCGGCATCTCCACGACCGAAGAAGGCCCGACAGGTCCGGAGCGCAACCAAAACCATGCTCATCATGTTCTTCGACATTCGTGCGGTTGTGCACCGTGAATTCTCACCCCCCCCAGGGCCAGACCGTCACCGCTCTATTTTACTGCGATGTTCTGCGGCGTCTTACGGACGACATTCGCCGCAAACGGCCTGAAATGTAGCGTTAGGACGATTTCCTGCTCCATCACGACAATGCAGCGGCTCACAGAGCGTTAGCAACACGCCAGTTTTGCAGCGGCAACAGCATGACTACCCTTCCTCACTCGCCTTACTCGCCGGATTTGGCCTTCTGCGACTTTTTTCTGTTCCCGAAGATGAAGCTGAAGCTCAAGGGTCGCCGTTTTGAAACCGTGGACGAGATCCAGCGCGAATCGCAGACGGTGCTAGACACGTTTCACGAACAGGACTTAGTGAGCGTTCCAACATTGGCAAAAACGCTGGCAGCGGTTTATCGTTGCTTAAGGAGACTACTTTGAGGGAAATCATAGCCAGACTTAAGGCTCTACGAGACCCGCCATCTTGTATTGCTGCCTTCTCTTGTTAACCAACAGGCAAGCATATTTCACAAATTGCTCGGGCAATTTTGCACATTTTGGAACACCGTTTGTGGCTAACGCAAGATATATGATAAATAAAGAGTTCCCTGGTTTCAGAATTTTTTATTGACCTTTCCCTTCATTTTTTATATGCAGCGAAAGTCGTACCAAGGCGTCTTCCATAGTTTTATTAATTAATAAAAAATACTTATAGAGTCCAGAATGAAAATCTGAAACCAGGGAACTCTTTATGTATCATATATTTTGCGTTAGCCACAAACGGTGTTCCAAAATGTGCAAAATTTCCCGAGAAACTTGTGAAATACGCTTGCCCGTTGGTTAACAAGAGAAGGCACAATACAAGATGGCCGGTCTCGTAGAGCCTTAAGTAACGTAAGTACTTTGCTGTATATCGGCCTAGTCTTAGAACTTTTTGATCGGATCTCGTACAATACAAATTTGGAAGATGTGAATCCGTTTATTGGTGTAAATATTACATGGATGTTAATTCAGATAATATCGACTGGTGAATCCTGTGATGGTTATATTCAAATTAATCGGAAACTTGAAACTTGGTCGTTCTGGGTGGTGTAGTGGTTAGCATACTCGGGCGCTATTCGGGATATGCGGGTACGGTTCAGGGCTTCAGGACGAAGAAATTTTCAAATTTTCGGATATTATCTGACTTAACATCCATGTCATATTAACACCAATAAACACATCTACCAAATTTGCGTAGTATTCTTATAGTTCTATTAATTTATTTATTATTTTTTGTTATGATCTGAAACATCTTTACCGACGATACCACAACTTTGGTAATCATGTAAACTTCGTTCTTGGATACAACGGAAATAGCGTTACGGAAACGACGTCACCCTTTATTCTTTAACAGTGAGAGTAAAACTGCTGCTTATTAGGCGACGCTGCTCTCGTTACGCTGACGCAGTGTTGTATAAAATCAGTAAAACACAGATAAAAAAAAAACTTAGAAATCAGTATATCATTTATTTTTATTATTTTGCTTAATATACGCACCACGTGACAAATGTAATGTGGCATCGGACGTAATCTCAGTACGAAGGAACACTTAAATCTATTGGTATTTCAAATAATAGCAATATGCTATCAGTACTCTATAAACTACTATTAAATACAGGAATGAAATGATCATATGTAGAGGATTTTAGGAAGGGAGTGTCTGACCCCAGGTCTTAAACAACCCTCAGAAATAGAATGCTAGGAGATTTGGGCTAGAGTGCCCGATAGGAAAGTGACACGGAAGCAGGGCGAAGAAGTCGCCCTTATTTATTACCGGGGGGCCACTACCCAGGGTCCGACGGCTTAACGTGCCCATCCGACGCACGGCGGGTATTTAGTGGATCGAGCGTTCGTACCTGCCTGGGATCGAACCTAAGGCCCCTCTCGTGGCTGTCACGAACGTTGTCCACTAGGCCACCCGCACACCAAAGCAATCTTCAGTTACTTTTTTACAAGATATTGCTGATAATCAACTTTAAAAAGCAATGCACACCATTAAAACCACTGTGGGCTTAATTAATGACGGCGTTGGTCTTTTAATATAGTTATAGTTGTACCGCCCCCACTCGATGTCTTCTTAAAAACAAAGAGTTTTATTCTTTTTGCTAAACGTTACCCAACTGTTCCAAAATACACTCATCGTAAAAAATATAGTTGCACCCAGAAGGACGTGTCGGATTGCAATGCTACTCGGGAGGAAGGTAAAAGTTTCCAGGAACAACAAATGATTAAGCATTGAGACTGATACGGGCAATATTTATTGAGCTACACGCCAATAAATAGGGTTTCTCAGTATGGCGTCGGGCCGCCATGCTTGCTCACACAGCATGCCAGACGTCTCGGCATGGAGTTAAACAGTTTCCTAATGGTGTCCTGCGATAAGCCATCCCATGCACCTTGAAACTTCTCACGCAGTTCCTGCAGATGGTGCGGTAGGGTGGAGTGTGGATAGTGCTTCCAATAGCATCTCACACATTTTGAATCGGTGATAGGTCTGGCGATGCAGCTGGCCATGGCAGAGTGTCAGTGCCTTGAAGGCGACCTGTCGAGACACCAGCAGTATGCGGACGAGCGTTGTCCTGTTTGAAAGTCGCACCTAAATGGGCGTTCAGAAAAGGTAGAACCACTGGTTGCAGGACCTCAGTAGCGCAACATTGGGTTGTCAAAGTGCCTGTAATGAACATCAAAGGTGATCTGGCATCATAGGCAATTGCATCCCACACCATGACACCAGGCCTTCTGGACGTGTGACGCTCGACAACAAACCGTTCATCTTGGCGCTGACCACGGTGCCTCCACACACTGATTCGTTGGTCGTCTCCTCCAAGAAAAAAGCGGGACTCGTCACTGAAGATCACCCAATGCCATTCTGAGTGACTCCATGACAGTCTGGGACGACACCATTGCAGTCTTTGGCGACGACGCAATGGTGCTGGAACTAATCGAACGATGTATGGAGGGCACCACTGCAAGCTAAATATCCGCAATCGTGGCTGTTGGGTCACTCCGCACATGTCTGGCAACTTGTCGGTCCTCTCTCTGCGTGGTTCGTCTAGGTCTCCCAAACCCTTCCTTTCGCAGTTGCGTACCTTGTTCTCTCCACTGCCACCATCAGTGTGCTATGGTGATATCCGCATCACCTGTATGGAGCGCAATACGGCGGTAAAACCATCCTGCTTCCCGGAGACCAACGGTGCAGCCCGTCTCGAACTCCTCCAACTTCTCGAATTGCTTCCGAACTTTTCTCCGAGGCACACTTCGCTTACGAAGGATGCAACCAACACAACAGCACGAGTCAGAATGGCAAACAATTTATAACGCCAGAGGAGAATTTGTCATTTTCATGTAATACTTCCGTCCACAGGTAGTAGAGTTTAGGTCCCAGCCACCTACAGCGAGATCGCCTTTTGGGCAGGACACAGAAACGGAAGGAATGAGAGCAAGTCTAGCGACTTTTGACAGAACAGTGTGTAGTGAGATTAGAGTACAGCAGATGGCGCCACCGTACAAGTACGATATTGCACATAGATGGGTGAGAGAATTTCAGGGAGGACATAGGAAAGGATACCCATTTAACCAGTGGGTCCAGCCTGGGGGCCGTCACTTTACGTGCTCGTCCGATGCACGGCGGATATTCAGCGATTGTTAGTAAATCACACCATCTCTGAAAGATCAGCCCAGGCTTGAACCTGGGGACCCAGCATCGATAGTCTGAAACACTAACCACTAAGCCGTCCGCGGCTCGAATGGCAAACAAACGCAACGGGACGACCTTATATAGCCAGTCAGGAACCTACGACACCTCCTTTGCTTGCGTCACATGCGCGGCCGAGCACGACATTTGAATTATTTGCATGTCTCACGATATCAAACCTACCCACCAAGTTCCATTCCTTTCGGTTGCTTCCTTCTGGGTGCAACTACTTTTTTGACGATGAGTGTATGTAAAATAAATGCTATACTCAAAAAATGCAAGTAGTATCATTAATAGAAATATCTTATTATAAATGTTTTACTAATATTCTGGATTTTTAAGAAAAATTTAGGGAGAATTTCCGTAAAACGGATTAATATGTTATTTAGAATAAAAAAATATTTCATTATAAACAGTATGAATTTTGGAAAAAAGAGAAAGGGTAGCAGGTGTTGGATGTTTTATTCTTCATCAGCTTTTTACTATTCAGACCAGTTCTGAGGTGAGTCTTGTCGATTAGATGGTGAGTACCGAAAGGATGCAAACATTCTTACGTAGCGTATCCTCCAAGGCAGAGATGGAAACGGGTCAACGGGTTACCGGGTCGGTAATTTCTTGCGGGTCAAACGGATCGAGACAAGGTGTTCCTAATCCGATTTCGACCCGGTTTTATTTGCGTTTTGTTTTTCAAAAGAAAAAAAAATATTTTCAAGCACAATATTTCCAAGCAATTATTTGAAATAATACTTAAGGGCTTCAGAGTATGATCAAGCCGCGGGTGGCCTAGTGGGCAACGTTCGTGACTGCCACGGAAAGGACCTCAGGTTCGATCCCAGGCAGGTACGAACGCAGGATCCACTAAATATCCGCCGTGCGTCGGATGGGTACGTTAAGCCGTCGGACCCCGGGTATTGCCCCCCCCCGTAGTATATAAGGGCGTCTTCTACCTCGCTTCCATGTGACTTTCCTATTAGTCACTCTAGCCCAAATCTCCTAGCTTCCTATTTCTAAGGGTTGTTTAAGACCTGGTGTCAGACACTCCCTTCCTAAAATCCTCTAGATATGATCAGATCAGATCAGAGTATGATCAAGAAACTTGCTGAGAAGGGTAAATAGGGAAGAGCTAATCCCCTTGGCGTGGGCATCTTGCCACTTGATAGGAACAAGTGAATCAAGCATCTTGTCTCTTGCCTTAGGTTTGTCACCGTCGTTATAGTCCTTTGAGCAATTAATCACTCAGAAATCACTTTGAGCAGGTAATCACTCTGAAATCACTTTGAGCACGTAATCACTCAGAAATCACTTTGAGCAGGTAATCACTCAGAAAGGATTAGTTATAATCAACACCCTAAAAACACTTTCTATAACAAAGTCAAGAGGAAAGACACACTTTCTGATGCTAAGTTCGCTCATTCCAGCCGCGTTCGGACCATTTCTTAGACAGTGAAAATATTCGCTATAACTAATTTCAGCCCATTTTGCTAAACCCGAGTTAAGTAGCTCCAGCCAGTTAAAGGGTTAATATCAGAAGTGCATCACACAAATTACTTTACACTTTACAGGAAAAATAGCCATCCGTCAACAGCCAATAAATTACGTCTCAAGAGAAAAAATTGTCACAATAGTAAAAAAACTCAAGAGGTACCCTAAAAACAGAGAAAAATAGTAGATTACAAAAATCTATCAGTACACAGGAGTCAAAATCAGTAGATCTGCCCATAAATCAGTTGAATGGAAACACTGCGCTGACGTCACCCAATGCCAAACTGACCAAGGCCTCAATCGTCACGCCACCGCAGTGTTGTATTCCAAATTTTATTAATTCGATTTTGGAAACCGTTGCACTTAAATTTGAATGTGAACCGTTGAAATATTTTTTTTTCGCCCCCGGAAAAAAATGTACAATTTTGCGCGTGCGGCCGCAGTGTTGTGAGTAGCGAGCAGAATGGCGTTACATAGTGGCATCTCAATTACTAGATGGTTGTCTAACAGGTTCGTGTAGCGTCCACCATTCAGTGTTTGTGGGATAAAACCAACGGACCTTGATCTTGCCTGGAAAAAGCTCCCTAGACCAGAACGCCAACTCCACCGGCCTGTTGAACCCCAAATGTGAAATCAGGGGATATGGCTTCATGCTGTTTACGCCATATACGAAACCGGCCACCAGCTTGGTGCAGCAGGCAGTGGCACTCATCACTCCAGACAAGATTCTTCCATGTATCGAGTGTCTACTGGTGTCGTTCGTTGGTCCATGTGAGGCGTTGCTTGCGGTGACTAGACGTCATCATGTGTATCCTCGTTGGTCTTGGGCTGTAGAACCTCAGGCGAAGGAAGGTTCGGCGCAATAGGTCGACTGTTGTACTGGTGGGTGATCTGGGTGATCTGGATGACTGTTGCCCGTCCTTGATGAGATACCAGTCGTGACACTCGACACTCACCTCTAGGATCACCCGTGCGTGACTGACCGATGTTAGTTCTTCTCCTGGATGTCTGTGCATTTTTAATTCAGTCCTGGTACAACCTTGATACAGTAGTACGAGATCAGCCAACAAGTGCCGCTGACCAATGTGAGCCCTTCGGCTAGATGTCTGTGTATTTTTAATTCAGTCCTGGTACACCCTTCATACAGTAGTACGGGAGCAGCCAACAAGGGTGACTGACCAATGTGAGCCCTTCTGCTGGATATCTGTGCATTGTTAACCCAGTCCTGGTACACCCTTAATAGAGTAGTACGAGAGCAGCCAACAAGTGTGATTGACCAATGTGAGCCCTTCGGCTAGATGTCTGTGCATTTTTAATTCAGTCCTGGTACACCCTTCATACAGTAGTACGGGAGCAGCCAACAAGGGTGACTGACCAATGTGAGCCCTTCTGCTGGATGTCTGTGCATTGTTAACCCAGTCCTGGTACACCCTTAATAGAGTAGTACGAGAGCAGCCAACAAGTGTGATTGACCAATGTGAGCCCTTCGGCTAGATGTCTGTGCATTGTTAACCCAGTCCTGGTACACCCTTAATAGAGTAGTACGAGAGCAACCAACAAGTGTGATTGACCAATGTGAGCCCTTCGGCTAGATGTCTGTGCATTTTTAATTCAGTCCTGGTACACCTTCATACAGTAGTACGGGAGCAGCCAACAAGGGTGACTGACCAATGTGAGTCCTTCTGCTGGATGTCTGTGCATTGTTAACCCAGTCCTGGTACACCCTTAATAGAGTAGTACGAGAGCAGCCAACAAGTGTGATTGACCAATGTGAGCCCTTCGGCTAGATGTCTGTGCATTTTTAATTCAGTCCTGGTACACCCTTCATACAGTAGTACGGGAGCAGCCAACAAGGGTGACTGACCAATGTGAGTCCTTCTGCTGGATGTCTGTGCATTGTTAACCCAGTCCTGGTACACCCTTAATAGAGTAGTACGAGAGCAGCCAACAAGTGTGATTGACCAATGTGAGCCCTTCGGCTAGATGTCTGTGCATTTTTAATTCAGTTCTAGTACACCCTTGATACAGTTGTACAGGAGCAGCCAACAGGTGTCGCTGACCAATGTGAGCCATTCTGCTGGATGTATATGCATTTTTAATCTAGTCCTGGTACACCCTTGATTCAGTAGTACCGAGGCAGCCAACAAGTGTGACTGACCGATGTGAGCCCTTCTGCTGGATGTCTGTGCGTTGTTAATCCAGTCCTAGTACACCCTTGATACAATAGTACGGCAGCAACCAACAAGTGTGACCGAACAATGTGAGCCCTTCTGCTGGATGTCTGTCCATGGTTAATCCCGTCCTGGTACACCCTTGATACAGTAGTACGGGAGCAGCCAGCAAGTGTGACTGACCAATGTGAGCCCTTCTGCTGGATGTATGTGCATTTTTAATTCAGTCCTGGTACACCCTTCACAGTAGTACGGGAGCAGCCAACAAGAGTGACTGACCAATGTGAGCCCTTCTGCTGGATGTCTGTTCATAGTTAATCCAGTCCTGGTACACTCTTGATACAGTAGTATGGGAGCAGCCAGCAAGTGTGACTCTTTCGGAAATACTGCGGCCAGCTAGTTGAGGCCAGAAAAATCCTCAACTATCTGGCCGAGGTCGAATTGACTTAAGTAGCAACATTTCCCCATTACTGACAAACGTTTACTGACTTCGTACCGAAGATAGTTGTACACAATTTATAGTAGCCACAGATGACGTTGACATCACGTGGTACTTCGTTATCGCTCTGAATTTTTAAAGCGGGTGCTCCTAATGCAAAGATAACTCAGTGTACATCATTTCTGTATTTTTGCAATTGTTTTGAATAAAAAGGTGCTGATTACGCCGAGACTTAACTTTTTCTGTTTTTCGTTCACTTAACGTTTTGCCACTTCATTCTGAAGGTAAAAAAGGACGGATAAGACAAATTTCAGTTATGTGGAGACTTCCTGGGGCTTAAATTGCATTTGCGTGATTATGATGATAGAAGCTTAAGTGAAACAACGATCCCTGTGAGCAGACACAAGTAGTTGTCATTTCTTCGCTTGCCTTACCCATTTCTCCTTCGCACTAAGCAAATATAATGGAAGCCACAAACACTTCAGGAAATTCTTCATCTCAGTCACTGTTTATTCGATCTGCTTGCTGAAGCTCGCCTCCATCAGACCGCGCGTCTCACCGAAACAGCACTACATTTCCAGCGGAAACATAGCGGGGAACAAAGATTTGAAGAGGACCCAAACTTAATTAAGGAGACGAACAAGATGACAAATTCGCGGAAAGATGTCATAACTGATTGCAAGCGGAGCAGATCCTGGATGGCTGTACAAACACGATGATCACGTCCCCAGGAAGAGATATATCATTGACTTTTAATTGGTTAAGTAAACCGCCGCCAGTGCAATTGATTTCTTCATCAATGGGATTCATTCAAGGGCCGGCATCTTTTTCTTCCTGCCAAGCTTTCCCTGGCAGAAGGAGTTAAAAGAATAACAGAGCTTATTTCCAAGAAAAGCATGGTGCCTCGAGAAGGTTTTACTCCAACGAGGCATGGTGAGCAGCACTCTATATTGAGTTTCTGTGTAGGCGTATCCTCTTCAAAATGCAACGTATTTTAGTCCAAAATTACAGTTCTTTTCAAGTGATTACAGAAAATGTTTTGCTGGGAAATGCATTATATTTGCAGTGAGAATGACTCTAATACATTAAGCATTATTCGTCGGGATCCATGCTCAACTTAAGAAACCATTGCCAAAATAGTATAACTGTTCTAGTAATCCGAATTTTTTGGCGTAGAAATGGATTAAAAGTTACTAAACTTTCGCACATCAACCAGATGGCTTTTTCAAGAACGGTAGACAGCAAACTGCAAACCGAATAATGGAAAGCTTCAACAATTTGAACTCGGTGACTTGGCTTGGCAATAATCGAACAGATCCGAACAGGGCCGAGTGGAACATTTGCGGGGGAGAAAGAGAGAGAGAAGAGCAAGAGATATAAAGAAAGAGGGAAAGAGAGAGAGAAGAGCAAGAGATATACAGAAAGAGGGAATGAGAGAGAGAGAGAGAGACAGAGCGAGAGAGAGAGAGAGAGAGAGAGAGAGAGAGAGAGAGAGAAAGAGAGCGAGCGAGAGAGAGAGAGCAAGAGAGATAAAGAAAAGGGGAAAGAGAGATAAGAAAGAGGGAAAGAGAGAGAGAAGAGCAAGAGAGATGCAGAAAGAGGGAAAGAGAGAGAGAGAGACAGAGCGAGTCCGATCGAGAGAGAAAGGGGAGAGCAAAAGAGAGAGAGCAAGAGAGATAAAGGAAGAGGGAAAGAGAGAGAGAGAAGAGCAAGAGAGATAAAGAAAGAGGGAAAGAGAGAGAGAGAAAAAGAGAGAGAGAAAGAGAGAGAGAAAGAGAGAGAGAGAAAGAGAGAGAGAAAGAGAGAAAGAGAGAGAGAAAGAGAGAGAGAAGAGCAAGAGGGATAAAGAAAGAGGGAAAGAGAGAGAGAGAGAGAGAAAGAGAGAGAGAAAAAAAGAGAGAGACAGGGCGAGAGAGAGAAAAAGAGAGACACCGATAGAGAGAGAGAAGAGCAAGAGAGATACAGAAAGCGGGAAAGAGAGAGAGAGAGCCAGAGAAAACGAGAGAGACAGGGCGAGAGAGAGAGGCAGGGCGAGAGAGAGAGAGGCAGGGCGAGAGAGAGAGGCAGCGCGAGGGAGAAACCGAACGAGAGAAAGAGAGAAACAGAGCAAGAGAGAGAAAGAGAGAGACAGAGCGAATACGATCGAGAGAGAAAGGGGAGAGCGAGAGAGAGCAAGAGAGATAAAGAAAGAGGGAAAGAGAGAGAGAAAGAGAGAGAGAAGAGCAAGAGAGAGAGTGAAAGAGAGAGAGAAGAGCAAGAGAGATAGAGAAAGAGGGAAAGAGAGAGAAAAAAAGAGAGAGAGAGAGAGAGAGAGAGAGAGAAAGAGGGAGAGAAGAGCAAGAGAGATACAGAAAGCGGGAAAGAGAGAGAGAGCCAGAGAAAAAGAGAGAGACAGGGCGAGAGAGAGAAAAAGAGAGACACCGATAGAGAGAAGAGCAAGAGAGATACAGAAAGCGGGAAAGAGAGAGAGAGCCAGAGAAAAAGAGAGAGACAGGGCGAGAGAGAGAAAAAGAGAGACACCTATATATATAGAGAGAGAAGAGCAAGAGAGATACAGAAAGCGGGAAGGAGAGAGAGAGCCAGAGAAAAAGACAGGGCGAGAAAGAGAGAAAGAGAGAGAGGCAGCGCGAGAGAGAAGCAGAACAAGAGAAAGAGAGAGACAGAGCAAGAGAGAGAAAGAGAGAGAGTGAGAGAGAGAAAGAGAGAGAGACAGCGAGAGAGAGAGAGAGAGAGAGAGAGAGAGAGAGAGAGAGAGAGAGAGAGAGAGACTAAAACGTGTTAAAATGTATGTAAGATTTTTTTCCCGGGGAGAAGGGGAATTACGTTACATTATGATTTTTATAGAAACTTTCTCACAAAATGATAAAAATATAACTTTAACTAATCTGCGATGCGAGTATTTTTGCATAGGAAACATTTCTACGTAGCGAGTAATAAGGATCCCTCTTAAATAAATTCGTTTGTGCGAGTTCATATTTTTTACCTTGCCCATGTTTTAGTGATGAAATTTTGATGCGAAATGGAATAACTGATAAATTAGTGACTTCTTTTTTACCTTTTGTACGCACTCATGTACGATTTTTGTTTTAAATTTCTAGTGCTGCTTCTAAAGTCCCCGAACAATTAGCCTCCGTTCAACTTTGATATTGTTCTTTACATTTCTAAATTTAAGTATCTGGTTTACACACAAATTGTTGAACATACAGTAAGGAGTCACAAAATGATGAAATTTAATTTGCTATTTCATGAATGTGGAAAAGTTTAAGGTGGTCATAATAATAATAATTTGAAATCTGCAAATCTCAGTGTCTGTACAAAGAAGTACGGCAACCTATTTGAAAGTGGTGGTGGTGGGGAATGGGATTGTAAACTAAAAAGAAATTACCAAAATATCTTTTTAAGGGCCTTGGGTCCCAAAATTAAAAAAATTGCAATAAATATAGAGAAATTTAGCAAAAAAGATTTTGTACATATTTTGTAAACTGTGGGGCACCTTAAAGAAGCGCTGCCCGGGGTGACCGTCCCGGTTGCCCCTATAGTCCTGTTGACCCTGGATGAGAATGTAATTATTCTTTTATTCACACAGTTGCCCCTATAGTCCTGTTGACCTGGATGAGAATGTAATTATTCTTTTATTCACACAGTTGCCCCTATAGTCCTGTTGACCCTGGATGAGAATGTAATTATTCTTTTATTCACACAGTTGCCCCTATAGTCCTGTTGACCCTGGATGAGAATGTAATTATTCTTTTATTCACACAGTTGCCCCTATAGTCCTGTTGACCCTGGATGAGAATGTAATTATTCTTTTATTCACAGAGTTGCCCCTATAGTCCTGTTGACCCTGGATGAGAATGTAATTATTCTTTTATTCACACAGTTGCCCCTATAGTCCTGTTGACCCTGGATGAGAATGTAATTATTCTTTTATTCACACAGTTGCCCCTATAGTCCTGTTGACCCTGGATGAGAATGTAATTATTCTTTTATTCACACAGTTTGCTGTCTACCTTTCTTGAAAAAGTCATCTGGTTCATGTGCTAAAGCCTGGTAACTTTGATTCCTTTTCTACGCCAAGAAATTCTGATTACTAGTTTAGTTATACTAATCTGAGTATAGTTGTCGTATAGTTACATGTTATTAATAAACCATTATCTTCCAGAGGAAGACTTAAAATGGTTGACAGTGTCGAACTGAAGAATTTTTATTAAAAAAATTCATTAAATTTACTTGTCAGGAAAATTTGCTTCAGGTGGTCAGGAAATTTGCTTCAGAACTTGTGCGTCTGCATTCATACATACACCTAATAAATCCATAATTCATTACGATGGAAATACTGAAATTGTTAAAACCGTCTTGAAATAGTTAAAATCTCTATAGAATGCAACTTAGAATTTTTTTCGATTGTTTCGATACTACATGTAATAAATTTTCCACAGTTGTTCTAAAACTTTTGCGCCTGCATTGATGTATTCAACTAACATGTAGACAAAATATTCTTGTTCAGTAAACGTCTGGAAATTATTAAAAGCTCGAAAATATGCAGATTTAGGAATTTTTTTCCTTTGCTGAAATAAAATAAAAATACCAAACTTATTCTTGCGATGAAAATTTTCCCAAGAACTTATAGCCCGTATTCATCTGTACCGCTAACAAAGCCTTTAGCGTAAAAGGTATTCGCCGGTGGCGGTTTCAAACTCGCATCCTTTCGCTCCGGAGCCTAATGCTTACCCAGTTAAGCTACACCGACGACGTTTGTCGCTCTAACTTTGCCGTCTTGGCATGTGCGTCACCTCTGAGTCAAGTACTTCGTCACAAGCCATAGATCACTATCATGCTATGGAAATTTCGAAATAAATAAACTCTTTAAAGAAATAAACTTAACAAATTTGAACACTTAATTAAACTTCTGATATTTTTTTTTTCTAGGAACTATTTATTTCAAATTGCAAATTTTCGGACAAAACTTTTCTCCTTTATCAGGAAGTCCCTTGTTATCACTCTTTCTCCGTCGCAATCGCAGTTACGGTTAACCTTGACGATTACAGTTGATTTTTCACCAAATCTTGGCAGACAATAAGGGATTGCCTTATGAAGGAGAAAAGTTTTGTCCGAAAATTTGCAATCTAAAATAAATATTTCCTATAGGGAAGAAAGACATAATAGAAGTTTAATTGAGTGTTTTATTTAATAAACTATGATCCCATAAGCTTTATTCAAAGAATTAGTAAATTTGTCCCACGGTTTCCATGCGAAATACACTAAATTTCGTTATAAAATTTGCCTCATTTGTCCCAAAATTTAAACAGCTGTTTTGATGTATCAGCTAAAAGAACAATTATTAGTGTTCAGTAGATGTCTAGAAATCATTTTAAAGTACGCAGCTAAAGAATCTTTTAAAACATTTTTCAATGAAAAATTCGTTAAACTTGCTTACCATGAAAACCTACCTCGCATCTGTCCTAAAAATGATCTGTCCTCACATCTGTACTTGCATTACTTTCAGCTAATGAAGCGACAAATCGTGATTTTTCAGTGGACATTCTAAAATGGTCAAAAACTTTTAAAGTTCCAAGAAAAAATTCATTAAATTTACTTACCGTAAAAATCTGTCTCAGATATCCTAAAATTTGTGCTCATGCATTTGTTACGGAAATTCAGGAGATTTTAAAGGATTTTAGTATTAATTCATTTCCAAGCAAGAAATGTCTAGCGATAAATTTGGAAGTAGCTACCTGGGGCGGCGTCTGTGATTGGAGGTTGCAAAAATGTGTTTCCCAGGGATCGTTCTTCGTATGGCAGAGCCGTTTTAGAAAATCTTCAATGCTTAAATCGTTTTATTGGCATACGCTGTAGTAATGGGCATTGTCATCAGCAAGCGATTCTGGACGGGCGTGATAGTTTTATGGTTCGTACCTTGAAATAACATCTCAACACATTCATGTAAACATCAAATAATACAATTAACAATTATATTTGAGTTTAAGTCTTGATATATAGTTAAGAGCATTAAATTACTAAGCTTTCAAAACCATTTTCCAGGATTTTAACGCAAAATTTGTTAAATGTACGTTTCATAAAAAATGTGCTACAGATGTGCTAAAACTTATACGGTCGCATTCATGTACATCACAAATAAAGTTCGAGACTGGAAATCTTAAAATGTTGTAGTTAATAAATATCAGTCGTAAATATCGATGTAAAAAATCGATATTTACGACTGATACCAATGATAAATTTCGAACGATAAGTGTAAAATTACTAGGTATATGCTGTCTAACGTACGATCAACACAAACCGCGTCTCCAACTGCAAATTAAAAACCCATTTACTTACAATTAAAAACACTATTTTAAAATACAAAGGCAAGTATTTTCGAGGATCCCTTGTCCCCATCATCAGGCCTAAGTGCCACGAATCATGAGGAGCCATCTCATATATATACAGCCACAAAGTATTGCCATCACAAGTCTCTTTTACATTCCTGTGTTGCCAACATTAGAACACAAACTCTAATCAGGGTGGTTTCAGGTAAGGGGCTAGGGCCGTCTCCAACGACGGCCCTAGCCACTTACCTGAAACCTTTAACGTTACATTCTCAGATTTCTATTCGGAGTTCCATTCAGGCCTTGAATTGCATTGAGACATTTGACTCTAGGGAGATAGAGTTTGTCATGGCTTCACTTGACGTTGCCTCTTTGTTTCCTAGTGTTCCACTCATCCAAGTACATTCCATTATTACTGAAAAATTACAAGCTGATTCTTCCATTCCTCCACTTGAAGCAGAGGCTATCCTCTCCGCCCTTAAGTTGGTAGCCAGGAAGTCATATTTCAAATTCGATGGGAAATTTTTTCAACAACGAGACGGTGCACCCGTGGGGTCCCCGTTATCTCCCATTTTAGCAGAGTTTTAGCTCGTCACTGGAAGACCGTGCTCTATCGAATTTCCCTTTCCAACCTGCTCTCCTTGTTAGATATGTGGACGATATGTTGGTTTTTTGGCTTCATTCTATTACACTCCTGGACAAATTTACGGAACACCTCTCCTTACAATTTCTCACTATCAAATTTACTAGAGAATTGGAACAAGACGGAAAACTATCTTTTGTGGATTATATGTTGTCAAGGGACGCATCTTCACACCTGGTCAAATATTCTGTTAATAGGAAACCAACGTTTACACCATGCATTATCCCTTTTGCTTCTTCACATCTCACTGAACTAAAGGTCTCAGCCCTCCGTTTTCTGATAAGACGAGCTTTCACTCATTCATCTATCTGTAGAGCCAGAAATAAGGAACTTTCTACTATTAAGGCTATGGCTCGGTCTTTTGGATTCGCAGAGCGGGATTTCTATAAATGGTTGAGAGACTTCACGAATTTGAGATTCACGACATTGTCTACGGATGTCGGGATTTTTAGGTATGTTGGCAAGGTAGAATACTTTCACCCAATTATTTTTACCCTCAAAAAAGCATGCCGGAAACATGGTTTAAAATTTGGTGTCTGCACTCAAATATCTTTTTTACTAATTAGGAATGACCGTGATAAGGTTTCAAATTTTTGTAAACCAGGTGTTTATAGTATCCCACTTATACATGAAGACCCTAATACTGATAATAAATTCCATATAGGTTCTACACTTCGGACATTGGATAAAAGATTGAGTGAACATAAATATGCTCTACGAACGGGGACTATTAACACAGCACTTACTACTGCAGTTGGGCAGGGAAGTTACTCCCCTGACTGGGATAACGCAAAAATTATCTGTTCAAATGTAACCAGAAGTACAATATTTTTGTCAGAAAGTTTGCATATCATTTCATATGGTAACACTTGTTGTAATATTGACATGCCTACCTATATACCAAACCCATGGAGACGGTTGGTGATTCCCTCTTCCATCGAGAATGAAATCTAGAACTACCTTTAACTTGTATAATTATTATTTTGAACATTAGAGTTTGTGTTTTAATGTTGGCAACACAGGAATGTAAAAGAGACTTGTGGTGGCAATACTTTATGGCTGTATATATATGAGATGGCTCCTCATAATTCGTGGCAGTTAGGCCTGATGATGGGGACAAGGGATCCTTGAAAGTACTTGCCTTTGTATTTTAAAATAGTGTTTTTAATTGTAAATAAAAGTGTTTTTAATTTGCAGTTTGGAGACGCGGTTTGTGTAGATCGTACGTTAGACAGCTTATACCTAGTAATTTACGACTGATATTTATTGCCGCCCCCGGTGGCTCAGTGGTCTAAGCGTTGGATGCTCTTGTTGATCCAAGAGGTCCTAGCTTCGAATCCCAGATGAAGCATGGGTGGTGTGTTTGTCTTACGGCATTGGCTCTCTCCCTTCCCTGGAACCAGTGCTACTAAATCAGGGACAGACGACTGCTTATATCACATGTCCCACGGGTGGCTTTGCGGTTAGCGTTCGCGACTACCAAAGGAAAGGACCCAGGTTCGATCGTAAGTGGTGACGAATGTTAGACTTCACTGAATATCAACCGTGTCACGGACGAGCACATTAAGCCAACGGACACCGGGTACTGGCGTTCCCTGTCCTAAAGAAGGGCGTCTTCCTTTTTACTTCGCATCCGTGTGACTTTCCTGTCGGGCCCAAATCTCCTAGCTTCCTATTTCTAAGAGGTGGTCAGAAAATCCCTCAAATAAACAAAATAACGGTTTGAGTTAGGGGCGTACATATAATTTTTGGGGGGGGGGCGAAAATAAAGTTTTTGAAATCTATCATGACACAAAAGCATTGTTTTGAAATAAAAGCGCTATTTTTTATTGTAAGTTGATGAATTTTCATTAAATTAAAGCATCTTTTCTAATGTAAGTCGCATTTCAACAAAGAAATGAAACACTTTCTGGGGGGGGGGTAAGGGCTCCCCCTAAATACATCCCTGATTTGAGTCTTTGTTTTAGAAACATGAGCAGACTACGAATGCATTTCAGCAGTATTGCTAACAAACGCACGTTTAGCGACATAGTATTGCGTGTACAGTTTCTTTTTCAAAAAAATTACTTAAAATTCGGCCCTAAATCATGAACGTGGAAATGGCATTTGAACAAAGCTCTTAACATTAGAGTTTTCTCAGATGGTAAAACTGTGTAGAAGGTGACAGATGTTTTAGTTCCACACGACGCTTTGTTATTTTTTCGACTTTTTGGAAAGAGTGATAACAGGGTCAGGCGGTTCTTCTGTTGATGAAATCGTTGCTGTAAAGCTGTGCACTTTCTCAAACTTTTGAGCGTTACGTCTCATCCGTTGCGCTTAAATAGAGTCGATTGTTTTTATTCTTTTGTGTTTCGTTCCATTTTGGGAACAAAAGAGAGAGAAAGTTTAATAGATAACCGTCTGACCCTGTTATCACTTTGTCCTGCAATTTCGAAAATTGCCTGCACCAGTGTTTTCTTTTACTTTCTGGTATTTGTGTGTTTGAGTTGCGTTTCGCTTTTTAATGCAGTGGTCTCAAAAACCGTGGAACACATGGCAGCGCGGTCGTTTCCGTTCGGTCGGATTGATTTTCTTATCAGCAGTCCCCCATAAAGGCGTTTTCCTTGTTGTTCTTGTTGCACCACACTGTAAAGTAGAACGACAACCCGATTTTTACTTTTGTGTCCAAGGTCCGACAGCGTTGCCAGTCTGTCTCCAAGCGAAATGCTTAACAAAGAAGAGAAAATTGGCGCGGAAATGAAAGGCATCCGTCCCCAGGTTGTGCCAAGTCAGCGGTTTATTTCTCGTCCTATGGGTGTGAATAAATAAGTCTTTTCTCCGAGTTCTTTATCGAATGAAAGACGTTTTACAAGAACGAGAAATTATAATCATTTTCATTTATTCGAGCCAAAACTGCATCGTAGTAATGATTTATGTTTTGAAGACAGCGAAACTCATGCACACTTGAGAAAAAAATTGCAGATCATTTTTTCGCACTAAAGAGTTGATAAATTTTTCACCGTTTAAATATGAAATTCACTATCATGAGAAATTGCAATTATTCCTATCCACCATAGGCGCCGACTTCGTGGGTTCGAGACACTTTTTGAACCCCCAATGATTTTGCTGTGGGTTCCTCGAACCCCTAATATGTTTGCCCGTATTTCGTGGGAAAAATACACGTAAGCATATGAGCTTAAATTTTGTTTTTCGTTATCAATTCTTCAAATTTTTTATTATTCATTCCCCGTTTACTATATATAGAAAGTGCGTATAGAAATTTACCCCTCAGACTGTTTATTGTGCTTCAAAAAAGAATTAGTGTTTGTTCGTGCTCATCAAATTTGACGCGACAGACAATACCTCAAGTACCGTTGTTTAAGAGCATTTAAAACTGCTTGCTTTATAAAAGAAAATTATTCGGTTTATCTGGGTTCCCACAAAATACAAAAGTCTAGCTCTACATTCGGAGACGAGAACCTATTCGAGGTCATAGTGATAAAGGCGGAAATATGTTGTTGACCCACCCTATCTTCGGGCACTCTGGGACCAAGGAGGCTAAAAGAGAGAGGAGATGCAATCAGCAGCCGCTGGTGAAGCCAAATCTGATAATATGGTTTCTTGATCCCTCCGGGTGGGGAGGGTTCAGTGACGTACGTGACGTCACTTACTGAAGACCTATGCTGAAGCACATGTTGAAAGCGGCCGTCTCTTACGCTCTGCAGCAATCCCTGAATGTCAACAAGGCTCACACAGCTTTAGCAAGGCAGTGATTGGTTAATGCGCAATTGCACTTCCGCTGGACGAAGCATGATTTTGTTTAATTTTTTTTAGAAAATACTAAACAGCATTTCTGTAACTTTTTGCTAATTTTTAGTTATGTGCATGTATAATTCGGTCTTATTTTTTCTTGACTGTACATGCTGCACAAATGCCTTGAAAACTTTTTCAAAGGCAACGATTTCCCCATAGAAAAGTACAGAAGCATCCCAAGTTGAGCATACACAGCTGATACGAAGTAGAGCCCACGGAAAACGCAGGGCGCGCGGCTCATGCCATGTCCTCTCCCTTCTAACCTCCTATTTTAACCCAGAAATCATT
Organism: Macrothele yani; assembly: GCA_039090855.1. NCBI lineage: Eukaryota > Metazoa > Arthropoda > Arachnida > Araneae > Macrothelidae > Macrothele > Macrothele yani. The sequence goes on along the minus strand of CM076991.1, from coordinate 102,705,917 downwards.
TGAAGAAAAAAAAAACTGTTGGCATTATTAAAATTGGTAAAAAAAACCTTAAAATAAATTTTACATGTTTTTGTTACTTTTATAAGACAATTGAGTTGGAAATTCACACAGTATCTGTGTATTGTATATAATAATGTCGCGTCTACAAAAGCAAAATAAATGAAATAAATAATTATTTAGTGAAAAAAAAATTCTGTAATTAACTATAATTTGTTTAATTTTAGCATTTCGGGCGTCTTATTAGGCCAGATAATCTGACTGAATTAAATTTAAATTACACTTAAATAATTTAAAAAATGCATGGGTGATTCGATTAAAAATTTCCGGAACCCCCAATAATTTTTCAAGTCGGCGCCCATGCTATCCACAGACTTATATTATTATGTGTGTGGAATTTTGTTGCCTTATGATTTATTTTCGCGGTTGTGCGTTTTTCACATAACGTTTGTAAACCAACTGTCTTCTTACAGTATAACAAATGTAGTAAGTGAATAAACAAAGACATCGCTCTTTCCAAGTTTTATCAACACATAGCAACCGACAAATTGTTATCCGGTCGCCGCTCGGGATTCGAATCCCAGATCACTCGATATCTAGCCGAGCGCGTTCGCCTTACGCTACGGTGGCCAACAATTAACGCGTCTCGGCTAGATGTCGAGAGATCTGGGATTCGGGTCCCCAGCGTGACCGTGTAACAATTTGTCTGTTGCTATGTGGTGATAAAACGTGGAAAGAGCGATCGATGTCTTTGTTTATTTACTGACGCCACGTATTTGGAAGATTTTCACTTTGGATGTAGTAGGTGTGGTAAAACCAAACATCGATACCAAAAAAGATCGACAATAATATCATAAAATATAAATATCAGGACGTTCGGGAAATAATGGCCGATTTTTTGAGGTGCCACATTTAACTCGCCCACAGACCAACCCGCTCGCAACGCCATTCGTAAGAGTTGAAGGGCGACTCAGACGCATACACACGTCATAATCGGTTAAGCTTCAGTCGTTTCTACTCGCGCGAGAGTGGTCTGTACAACATGTTTGGAAGGAGCGAGCTGCCTGTGATTTAGCTTCATGAGTTCAAATTAGGTCCTAATGGGACACAAACCTATCGTAATATGGTCGAGGCATGGGACGAGGAGGCAACATCTTGAACGTACTGTTCGTCGGTGGGCGAGGAGTACTGTTCGTAATGTGGTCGAGGCATGGAGCGAAGAGGCAACATCTGAACGTACTGTTCGTCGGTGGGCGAGGAGTACTTTTCGTAATGTGGTCGAGGCATGGGGCGAGGAGGCAACATCTGAACGTACTGTTCGTCGGTGGGCGAGGAGTACTGTTCGTAATGTGGTCGAGGCATGGGGCGAAGAGGCAACATCTGAACGTACTGTTCGTCGGTGGGCGAGGAGTACTGTTCGTAATGTGGTCGAGGCATGGAGCGAAGAGGCAACATCTGAACGTACTGTTCGTCGGTGGGCGAGGAGTACTGTTCGTAATGTGGTCGAGGCATGGGGCGAAGAGGCAACATCTGAACGTGCTGTTCGTAATGTGGTCGAGGCATGGGGCGAGGATGCAACATCTGAACGTACTGTTCGTCGGTGGGTGAGGAGTACTGTTCGTAATGTGGTCGAGGCATGGGACGAGGAGGCAACATCTAAACGTACTGTTCGTCGGTGGGCGAGGAGTACTGTTCGCAATGTGGTCGAGGCATGGGGTGTAGAGGCAACATCTGAACGTACTGTTCGTCGGTGGTTTGAAAAGTTTCACTCCGGTGAAAGGAGCCCACAAGAGCAGGAGGGCCGAGGATGATATTCGGTCATTGATAACGACGCTTTGAAGGCAAATGTGGAAGCAAATCATTGCGTCACAGTAAGAGAACGTGTCAAGCAGTACAATGTGTCGGTGTAAGCCATTTCCGAACATCTCCACCAAATTGGTAAGGTCAAGAAGCTCAATACGTGTGTCCCCCACGAACTGACGGAGCATCAGAAGCAACAACGGTTTGAGATGGGAAATAACCATCTGCTTTGCAACGAAAAAGAGCCCCCACTTGATCGCATTCTAAAGTGGGATGAAAAGTGGGTACTATACGACAACCGTAATCGATCTGGACAGTGGCTGTACCACGGTGAACCATCTAAATAACATCCTGTACCTAGGTTAACGCCAAAGAAGGTTTTGTTGACGGTATGGTGGCCTGTTCACGATTTCATGCCCTACAGGCTCTTGAATGCAGGTGAAAGCGTTACCTCAGTCACCTGCTGTGAATAAATTGACCGGGTGCACCAGAATTTGTGTTCCAAACATCCGTCTTTGGTGAACAGGAAGTATCCTATCCTCCTCCATGCACTGAGAAAAACCTTTTGTTAATTCAACAAAAAAACTTTTTCAGTATACAGTCACCGAAATTTTTTTGTTGAATTTGCAAAATTATTTTGTTGAAAATTATTGTTGATTTAACAAAATTTTTGGTTATCACGACAAAACGTTTTGTTCAGTTAACAAAATGATTACGTCGATTTTTGGGAATTTGTTTGATCCAACAAAATATATTGTGATCATAACAAAATGTTTTGTTGCTGCAACAAAACATATTGTTATAGCAACAAAACTTATTGTGTCACGTTAACAATATGTTTTGTTGCAGCAAAAAAAAAAACCTTTTGTCATGATTACAATATGTTTTGTTGGATCAAACAAATTTTCAAAAATCGACGTAATTATTTTGTTGAATGAACAAAACGCTTTTCTCAGTGTGATAACGAGAGAACACTAGTGTCACAAATCACGAAACAGACACTCCACAAATTGAGGTTCGAAACTCTCCCACATCCAGCCTACTCGCCTGACTTGGCACCTACCGATTTCCACCTGTTCATGAATTTTAGCAATTGCCTCAAGGACAGGACCTACAGAAACCGAGAAGAGGCCGAAATTGCACTCCGGGACTTTCTTGCATCCAGGGAGAAGGATTTCTTCCGGACTGGCATTGAACACTTGTCACTCGCTGGCAGAGGTGTGTGTAGCTGCTGAAGGCCGAAATTGCATTCCGGGACTTTCTTGCATCCAGGGAGCCAGATTTCTTCCGGACTGGCATTGAAACACTAGTCACTCGCTGGCAGAGGTGTGTGTAGCTGCTGAAGGCCGAAATTGCATTCCGGGACTTTCTTGCATCCAGGGAGCCAGATTTCTTCCGGACTGGCATTGAAACACTTGTCACTCGCTGGCAGAGGTGTGTGTAGCTGCTGAAGGCCGAAATTGCATTCCGGGACTTTCTTGCATCCAGGGAGCCAGATTTCTTCCGGACTGGCATTGAAACACTTGTCACTTGCTGGCAGAGGTGTGTGTAGCTGCTGAAGGCCGAAATTGCATTCCGGGACTTTCTTGCATCCAGGGAGCCAGATTTCTTCCGGACTGGCATTGAAACACTTGTCACTCGCTGGCAGAGGTGTGTGTAGCTGCTGAAGGCCGAAATTGCATTCCGGGACTTTCTTGCATCCAGGGAGCCAGATTTCTTCCGGACTGGCATTGAAACACTTGTCACTCGCTGGCAGAGGTGTGTGTAGCTGCTGAAGGCCGAAATTGCATTCCGGGACTTTCTTGCATCCAGGGAGCCAGATTTCTTCCGGACTGGCATTGAACACTTGTCACTCGCTGGCAGAGGTGTGTGTAGCTGCTGAAGGCCGAAATTGCATTCCGGGACTTTCTTGCATCCAGGGAGCCAGATTTCTTCCGGACTGGCATTGAAACACTTGTCACTCGCTGGCAGAGGTGTGTGTAGCTGCTGAAGGCCGAAATTGCATTCCGGGACTTTCTTGCATCCAGGGAGCCAGATTTCTTCCGGACTGGCATTGAAACACTTGTCACTCGCTGGCAGAGGTGTGTGTAGCTGCTGAAGGCCGAAATTGCATTCCGGGACTTTCTTGCATCCAGGGAGCCAGATTTCTTCCTGACTGGCATTGAAACACTTGTCACTCGCTGGCAGAGGTGTGTGTAGCTGCTGAAGGCCGAAATTGCATTCCGGGACTTTCTTGCATCCAGGGAGCCAGATTTCTTCCGGACTGGCATTGAAACACTTGTCACTCGCTGGCAGAGGTGTGTGTAGCTGCTGAAGGCCGAAATTGCATTCCGGGACTTTCTTGCATCCAGGGAGCCAGATTTCTTCCTGACTGGCATTGAAACACTTGTCACTCGCTGGCAGAGGTGTGTGTAGCTGCTGAAGGCCGAAATTGCATTCCGGGACTTTCTTGCATCCAGGGAGCCAGATTTCTTCCGGACTGGCATTGAAGCACTTGTCACTCGCTGGCAGAGGTGTGTGTAGCTGCTGAAGGCCGAAATTGCATTCCGGGACTTTCTTGCATCCAGGGAGCCAGATTTCTTCCGGACTGGCATTGAAACACTTGTCACTCGCTGGCAGAGGTGTGTGTAGCTGCTGAAGGCCGAAATTGCATTCCGGGACTTTCTTGCATCCAGGGAGCCAGATTTCTTCCTGACTGGCATTGAAACACTTGTCACTCGCTGGCAGAGGTGTGTGTAGCTGCTGAAGGCCGAAATTGCATTCCGGGACTTTCTTGCATCCAGGGAGCCAGATTTCTTCCGGACTGGCATTGAAACACTTGTCACTCGCTGGCAGAGGTGTGTGTAGCTGCTGAAGGCCGAAATTGCATTCCGGGACTTTCTTGCATCCAGGGAGCCAGATTTCTTCCGGACTGGCATTGAAACACTTGTCACTCGCTGGCAGAGGTGTGTGTAGCTGCTGAAGGCCGAAATTGCATTCCGGGACTTTCTTGCATCCAGGGAGCCAGATTTCTTCCTGACTGGCATTGAAACACTTGTCACTCGCTGGCAGAGGTGTGTGTAGCTGCTGAAGGCCGAAATTGCATTCCGGGACTTTCTTGCATCCAGGGAGCCAGATTTCTTCCGGACTGGCATTGAAACACTTGTCACTCGCTGGCAGAGGTGTGTGTAGCTGCTGAAGGCCGAAATTGCATTCCGGGACTTTCTTGCATCCAGGGAGCCAGATTTCTTCCGGACTGGCATTGAAACACTTGTCACTCGCTGGCAGAGGTGTGTGTAGCTGCTGAAGGCCGAAATTGCATTCCGGGACTTTCTTGCATCCAGGGAGCCAGATTTCTTCCGGACTGGCATTGAAACACTTGTCACTCGCTGGCAGAGGTGTGTGTAGCTGCTGAAGGCCGAAATTGCATTCCGGGACTTTCTTGCATCCAGGGAGCCAGATTTCTTCCTGACTGGCATTGAAACACTTGTCACTCGCTGGCAGAGGTGTGTGTAGCTGCTGAAGGCCGAAATTGCATTCCGGGACTTTCTTGCATCCAGGGAGCCAGATTTCTTCCGGACTGGCATTGAAACACTTGTCACTCGCTGGCAGAGGTGTGTGTAGCTGCTGAAGGCCGAAATTGCATTCCGGGACTTTCTTGCATCCAGGGAGCCAGATTTCTTCCTGACTGGCATTGTAGCACTTATAACTCGCTGGTAGAGGCGCGGACCTGCTGAAGGTGCTTATTTCGAATGAAACAAGGTTGTTTGCTATGAGTTTATATCTCTTTCATTTTTACCCTCCAAATCGGCCATTATTTTCTGAATGACCTGGTATACGTAGGTGTTGGACAAAATAAGTGAACGCCATAATTACAGGGGCTAATTTTATTCGTGTAGGGTACTCTAAAAAATTAAACGTCGTGATTATCTTTTGTGTATATTTTCTTTGTAGCCTCACGCACTCATTTTGTGTTTGACGAAATCCAACAAAAAGCCGGGAACCCCATGGGTTCCCCACTCTGCCCCGTCCTTGCCGAATTTTTGTAGCAGTCTTTGAAAGAAAATGTCATTTCCATTTCTCCGTTGAAACCCGCATTTTATATTTGTTATGTCGATGATATTTTATTTTTCTGGTCTTTTACCTTCGAACAACTAACAAATTTTGCAGATCTTATATCTTCACAATATCCTACTATTAACTTTACGGTGGAAGTGGAGGAACAGGGATCGCTTCCTTTTCTTGATTTATTACTTAATCACACATCTAGTCCCTGTGGGTTAAGTTTTTCAGTTTATCGGAAACCTACTTTTTGTCCCGCACTTATACCATTTGATTCAGCACACCTTTGGTCTCATAAGCTTGCTGCTTTACGTTTCTTGGTAAGACGCTCATTTTCACGCTCTTCCTCCAAACAACTACGGCACAAAGAATTTAATAAAATTGTTGCGATTGCACAAATGTTCGGCTATTCAGCTAAGACCGTATTTAAGCTCGTACAAGATTATAATCATTTGACTTTCACTACTTTGCAAAGTTTTTTTTCCACCCATAAGTTTATTGGTGCTATTGATTTTCTTCCTCCTCTTGTAAATATGCTTAAAAATTTATGTAGAAAGTACGACCTTGCTTTTGGCATTCGTACAGTCAATAACTTTAAACTTGTGCGCAGAGATCGTGATCGAATATCTCTGCATGAGAAATGTTGTGTGCACAACGTAAATGTTCTAGATCTTACACATTCATGTTATATCGGTTCTACTCTTCGCAATTTTGGGGGTGAGAATGGCAGAACACCAATACATTGTACGCCGAGGATTACTGTCAACTGCTTTAAGTAGGACTGTTCTTGAAGGTGAATATAACCCTAATTGGGCACAAACAACAATTACTGCGACAGCCCCAAATAAATATGCCTTATTGTTTACAGAAAGCCTATGTATCTACAAATTCTCCTCAATCTGAGGTAATGATGATCCCCCTGTGCTCGTTCCCCAACCCTGGCTGAACTTAATGAACGAGTTCGACCACATTACTAATGTTGTTCAAAACACTAAAGTTTTACATTATTCAATTATTATTTTTATACATGATTACAGATTATCCGTTGGCAACACGTTACTACCTCCCTGCCAGAGCATGATGGTCTACTTTCAACTTGTACACTGACGGAAAAAAAATCCCACCACGAAAAAATAGTTGTAGAGGAATGAAATGGCGGCAATACATTTGTATAGGTAACATATTTCATCGATTAAGGTTTCAAGATCACAGCTTATTGTAAGCGCGAGAAGAGCCATTTTAAATGGGAAATGCTGGTACATTAATAACCGGTGTAACCGCCAGAATGGTGAATACAAGCACGCAAACGTTCATGCATTGTGTCGTACAGGTGCTGGATGTCAGTTTGTGGGATGGAGTTCCATGCCTGTTGCACTTGGTTGGTCAATACAGGGACGGTTAATGCTGGTTGGGGGTGACGCTGGAGTTGTCGTCCAATGATGTCCCATACGTGCTCGATTGGTGAAAGATCTGGTGATCTAGCAGGCCACGGCAACATGTCGACACTCTGTAGAGCATGTTGGGTTACAACAGCGGTATGCGGGCGAGCGTTATCCTGTTGGAAAACACCCCCTGGAATGCTGTTCATGAATTGCAGCACAACAGGTTGAATCACCAGACCGACGTACAACTGTGCCGTCAGGGTGCGTGGGATAACCACGAGAGTGCTCCTGCTGTCATAGGAAATTGCTCCCCAGACCATAACTCCAGGTGTAGGTCCAGTGTGTCTCGGCCGCAGACAGGTTGGTTGCAGGCGCTCCCCTGGCCTCCTTCTAACCAACACACGGCCATCCCTGGCACTCAGGCAGAACCGGCTTTCATCAGAAAACACAACAGATCTAAACTCCGTCCTCCAATGAGCTCTAGCTTGACACCACTGACGTCGCAAACGGCAGTGGTTTGGAGTAAGTGGAATGCACGCTCCAGGGCGTCTGGCTCGGAGCTGTCCTTCAAGTAACCGATTTGTAACAGTTCGTTCTGTCACTGTGGTGGCAACTGCAGCTCGAATTGCTGCCTCAGACGCGGTACGATGCGCCACGGTCATACGCCGTACACGGCGGTCTTCCCTCTCAGTAGTGCCACGTGGCCGACCGGAACCCGGTCTTCTTGAGGCAGTACCTTTCCTTGACCACCGCTGCCAACAATCATGCACAGTGGCTACATTCCTGCCAAGTCGTTCTGCAATATTGCGGAAAGAAGATCCACCTTCTCGTAGCCCTATTACACGACCTCATTCAAACTCCGTGAGCTGTTGATAATGGCTTCTTCGTCTTCTTAAAGGCATTCTTGACTAACATCAACATCCTACGTTGAATCTCAACGATAACTAACGCTCACGAACGTTACAGCGCGTATTTACAGCAAACCTACTTTGTATGTTCCGAGGGGCGCTACTAGCGCCACACGTATGCGTCGAGCGCGAAATTTACATAGACGTCATCTTGCAGATGTACTCTCACCGCCTACCAACTGTCGTTTATCTAACACAATCCCTTCTTGGTGTTGGTATTTTTTTCCGTCAGTGTATATAAATGTTCATGTGCACGTTTCATTCTGTGTCACTCGACCTGAAGATGGGTGCTTTAGCAGCCCCGAAAGATCTTGTCAGTCACTCATTTTTAACCTCCTGGTTTGGTGCATATCTTTTAAATTGTAAATAAATGTCATCTTTTAGTAACCGACACCTTGGTGTTCCTGATCGTGATATTCATCTTGCTTTGACAACCTGTGTTTTAATTTTGTTATCATCCAGCAAGAATTTTTGGTTTCTACTATATACACTGGGTATTAGACCACCCCCTCAGTACTTCGTTGGGTCACCTTTTGCCTTTAATACTGCTTCGATTCTTCGTGGCACGGAATCCACGAGATGTTGATAGGTGGTTTGTGGAATCTGAGACCATGCTTGATGAATATCACTTTCCAGGAGTGTGAGATTGCAGGGTTGTGGATCCAGTTGTCTGATGGCTCGTTCAACTTCATCCCACAAATGCTCAACGGGGTTGAGATCTGGAGATTGTGGGGGCCACCTAAGCAAAGTAGGTGGCCCCCACAATGTTCCTGAAACCAATCCTATACAATACGAGCACTATGGCAGGACGCATTATCTTGTTGAAAATAGCCATCGCCATTGGGATAAACCATCCACATAACAGGATGTACTTGGTCCACAATGATGTTTAGATATGATGTGCCAGTCAGACGTTGATCAACACGAATTAAAGGGCCCAAGGCGTGCCTGGAAAATATTCCCCAAACCATAGCGTTGCCTCCACCAGCTTGAAGGGTTGTAGCAATGCATTTGGGGTCCATGCTTTCGTGCTGTTTCCGCCAAATTCTCACTCGGCCATTGACATGGTGTAACTGAAAACGCGATTCATCGGACCACATAATTTGTTTCCAATTATCGACTGTCCAATCCTTGTGCTCCTGTTCGAACTGGAGACGTTTTTTTCTTGCTAACTGCTGACAGGAAAGGTGTTCGAACAGGTTTTTGGCTGTCATATCCCATCCGACGCAGTGTACGGCGAACACTGCGTGCAGAGATCATTTGAGGCGATCCTTGATTAAGATGGCCTGTAATTTGCTGCACTGTAGCCCTTCTGTTGTCTGTTACCAGTCTGGACACTCTCTGTTCCGCCCGAGCAGTCACTAATCAATGACGACCACACGTTGCACGTAGAGACCCAATTTTTTGGCTGACAGTCCAATCTTTCAACACTTTAACAACAGCTGCTCTGGAACATTTCACAAATGTGGCGATTTCGGTGATATTCGCTTCATGGCTCCGAGCTCCTACAATCATCTCACGTTGAAAGTCCGTCAAATCGCATTTTTTACCCATCTCGTCACCCAAAAATCACTTCCTCTACTGTCGGAAGCACTAAGCTTTTCCTTTGTATACTAGCATCGCCCTCTGGCGGCAACAGCGAGCAGCCATAGCCCATTTGCTTAAAACTATCAGGTGGTCATAATAAAGTGGCCACTCAGTGTATTCTCTATGTTGTATATTAGCAGTCAGTGAAATGGGTGACTTGACATGCTTCAAAAAAGGGCAAATAGTGGAAGACCGTTTGAGAGCAGCGTCGGTAACCATGACCCCCAAATTGTTTAGTATCTCAAGGGCAACATCTCCACGGTTGTGACTGCGTACAGAAAGCATGAATTAAAAATTCAATCTCGGTCGAAAACCGAGATTGAATGAGAGAGACGGCCGAGTGCTAACAAGTATTGTATCCGAACAACACAGGACTATTGCAGCAAAAATGGCAGCAGAACTTAATGTCCAACTATAAGATCCTGTTTCCACAAAAATCAATCTGCAGAGAACTTCAAAAAGCCAACATCGATGCAAGAGCTGCCATTGCTAAACTTTTAATCACAGAAACCAAGGAACGCTACAATGTGAAAAAGATGGTGTCGTGAGCATAAAACTTGGACAGCTGATGACTAGGAACGTTTGATGTGGTCCAATGAATCCTCATTTACATTATTCCCAACAGTAGGTCGGATTTATATATGGAGAACCAACCCCCAAGGAAGCCTACAATTCAGAATGTCTGGTTCCAACTGTAAAACATAGGGATGGATCTGTGATGATTTCGGCTGCTATATCTTGGTATTCGGCTGCTATATCTTGGTATTCGGCTGGCCCTAACATTACTGTACCTGCTCGAGTTACTGCCAGCAAGTACTTAGACATTCTATTTGATCAGGTGTATCCTATGTCTGAAATCATGTTTCCCAACAATGATGCCATTTTCCAAGACAATAATGGACGCATACCATGATGAACTTCAACATCTGCCATGATGAACTTCAACATCTGCCATGATGATCTTCAACATCAGTACCATGATGAACTTCAACATCTGCCATGATACTTCAACATCTGCCATGATGAACTTCAACATCAGCCATGATGAACTTCAACATCAGCCACGATGAACTTCAACATATGCCATGATGAACTTCAACATCTGTCATGATGAACTTCAACATCTGCCATGGTGAACTTCAACCTCAGGACTATGATGAACTTAAACATCTGCCCTGGACAGCTCAATCACCTGCCTTGAACATCGTCTAACTACTGCGAGCACTTTTGGAGAGCAGAGAGAGAAGCAGATTCCCTCCTCCAACACCTTTGAAACAACTGGCTGATGTTGTGATCGATGAATGGTACAACATTCCACTGGAGGGCATTTAAAAACTGTATGAATCCATTCCAAGAAGTTGGAAGCCGCATTAAAGGCAAATGGTTGTCCAACACTTTATTAATAAAGATATATCGCCTATTTCCCAGGTGCTCACATTATTCTATCCATCCCCTATATATATATATATATATACTGTATATATACAAGGTGATTCATTAAGAAGTATACAGTTTCAACGCACTATAAAACAAGAACAATGTAAGATATTTTATGTTACCTGTAACAGAATTGTAGGGGAATGTTTCAAGTTTTTTTAGAGACAGTCACAGATGTTCTATGTGTGCACCCTTAGTCACACGACACACATCGAGCCGGTAATCCATTTCCTTTTCCAGTTTCTGTTTCCAGTTTTCAGATGCTGTAAAACAGTAACAGTTTAAGACACGGACCACAACTGCAAACCGTTAGGTAGATGTACTCATAAAGTTTGTGTCCCGCTACTGAGGGACACAAACTCTCCTTCCTGTTGATCTAGCGGAGCTGAAACAGTGTATCACAGCCACTATCACTGCACTTGATTCAGATATCTTACATCGCGTTTGGGCGGAAATGGATTACCGGCTCGATGTGTGTCGTGTGTCTAAGGCTGCACACATAGAACATCTGTGACTGTCTCTACAAAAACTTGATACATTCCCCTACAATTCTGTTACAGGTAACATAAAATATCTTACATTGTTCTTGTTTTATAGTGCGTTGAAACTGTATACTTCTTTATGAATCACCCTGTATATATAGTACTGAGGTTGATCTACGTCAATGTCTTTGTGGGATATTAGTTCTTAGTTTAGTAATATTTGTTTCACTTGATAATTGTTATGGTTGAAACTGAACTTTACTGTAAAGCACTCTTTTGACTAAACTTTCTGCAGTAGCTTGCTTTACTCTGAAGCTTACTGAATTACTTAGCCGAATCCCAGCGAGCTTCAATATGTGCAGCTGTGAACTTATTAACATGAAACGACTAATTAATCCCTGAAACCAAAACGGCCGGAAGAGTGTCAAATGACGCGCAATTACTTAATTTGGTTTCTTTATTTATCAAGAATTAGGAATATGGTAAAGCACTCTGCTCAATCAAACAGCTTAGTCACAAAACATATGAAACGGTACACATTCCTCTCTTTCAACAGTATACACTTCTGAGTTTGCTTGATACTTCAGTAATTTACAGCAATTTACAACGTCGTTATCCGAAACAATATAATCATAAAATATACCCGACGTTCGACGAGCCAGTAAGCGACTAGACAAGTCAGTGTAAATTCGTGAATACCTTGAAATGAAATGAAATCGTTTTTTCGCTGTAAATGCCCCCATACATTTCAAAACAGTAATTCTTATCATCAGCTTTCAAGTACGTCATTTATGTTTTGACTTGTTGTTAGGTTGCCAAACACAAATTCGCCGAGAGACAACATGTAGCGTTCAAATGAAAACGTTTAACAGGAATAAATACAAAATTTACTTACGAAAATAAAATTCATAGAGACATAGGAATAGCGAGGGTCATTACTCCTTGAACTGACAATATCGAGTCTACAATTGATCTAACCAAAATTAAATGTCACAACTCTCGCTTGATTGCAGATGCATTCATAGAGACATAGAAGTAGCGAGGGTCGTTACTCGTTGAACTGACAATATCGAGTCTACAATTGCTCTAACCAAAATTAAATGTCACGACACTCGCTTGATTGCAGATGCATTCATAGAGACATAGATGTAGCGAGGGTCGTTACTCCTTGAACTGACAGTATGGAGTCTACAATTCATCTAACCAAAATTAAATGTCACGACACTCGCTTGATTGCAAATGCTTTCATAGAGACATAGAAGTAGCGAGGGTCGTTACTTCTTGAACTGACAATATCGAGTCTACAATTGATCTAACCAAAATTAAATGTCACGACTCTCGCTTGATTGCAGATGCATTCATAGAGACACAGAAGTAGCGAGGGTCGTTACTCCTTGAACTGACAATATCGAATCTACAATTGATCTAACCAAAATTAAATGTCACGACTCTCGCTTGATTGCAAATGCATTCATAGAGACACAGAAGTAGCGAGGGTCGTTACTTCTTGAACTGACAATATCGAATCTACAATTGATCTAACCAAAATTAAATGTCTCGACTCTCGCTTGATTGCAAATGCATTCATAGAGACACAGAAGTAGCGAGGGTCGTTACTCCTTGAACTGACAGTATGGAGTCTACAATTCATCTAACCAAAATTAAATGTCACGACTCTCGCTTGATTGCAGATGCATTCATAGAGACATAGAAGTAGCGAGGGTCGTTACTCGTTGAACTGACAATATCGAATCTACAATTGATCTAACCAAAATTAAATGTCTCGACTCTCGCTTGATTGCAAATGCATTCATAGAGACATAGATGTAGCGAGGGTCGTTACTCCTTGAACTGACAGTATGGAGTCTACAATTCATCTAACCAAAATTAAATGTCACGACACTCGCTTGATTGCAAATGCTTTCATAGAGACATAGAAGTAGCGAGGGTCGTTACTCCTTGAACTGACAATATCGAATCTACAATTGATCTAACCAAAATTAAATGTCACGACTCTCGCTTGATTGCAAATGCATTCATAGAGACACAGAAGTAGCGAGGGTCGTTACTTCTTGAACTGACAATATCGAATCTACAATTGATCTAACCAAAATTAAATGTCACGACTCTCGCTTGATTGCAAATGCATTCATAGAGATATAGAAGTAGCGAGGGTCGTTACTCCTTGAACTGACAATATCGAGTCTACAATTGATCTAACCAAAATTAAATGTCACGACTCTCGCTTGATTGCGGATGTATTCATAGAGACACAGAAGTAGCGAGGCTCGTTACTCCTTGAACTGACAATATCGAATCTACAATTGATCTAACCAAAATTAAATGTCACGACTCTCGCTTGATTGCAGATGCATTCATAGAGACATAGAAGTGTCGAGGGTCGTTACTTCTATGAAAAAAAAAGATAAATGTTACAATTTTAATGACATACAAAATGAAGTTAAAAAAATAAAAACGAACTGAAGGCCTGCGAAAAAGCATTGAGCTGAAAATAAATAAATAAATTTGATAAAAGTAATACGCTTGTGGGGAGGTTTACTGCTTTCTTTTGCAGTATATCTTTCTCATTTTTAAAACGGGTATTGGTATATTATCCATGTGGAATTCTATCCTTTTTTTTTTTTTTTTTTTTTGACATATCTGTTAGGCGTTAGGAATCCCGGTGGATTCCAGGGCTCAAAACCAGTCATTCATCAGTTGCGCGTGTAGAATTGACGTATGAGAAATGTTCATAAAGGGCTTAACACAATTTCAAAGCAGAAGATCTAGCAAACGCGCAACTACTGGTATATATATCATTTTTTATGAATCCACTGGGGAGAGGAGTTAACATCCAATTCCGTGTGCCACTATAACTACGCCACTAATCAACAGTATACAAACTCTTGAGAAAAATATGTTTCTTTTGGATTCTTCAAATACGGCGCAACTTATGTCCTCTTTGCGTTTTTACGACTGTAAAGGGGTTTTTTAAGACAAATCTTGCAGTTTAGGTTAAGAAAAGAAAAGGAAAGATAAGCTAAGGGCACAAACGAATAGTACAGACTTCGTTTTTTTTTTTTTTTTTTTTTTACGCCTTACACCGTTACTTTTTTAAAACAAGGAATAAATAAGAAAATGCAGCTGCGAAAATGTTTTCCCTACCTCACATATAACAGACAGTAAACTAATAGGAGCAAATGAGCAAAGTAAACCCTTTTCGCTATTTTCAATACAAAAGAGGAGCGAACGAGAAAATATAACAGAACTCCTTTCTCTTTAAAAACAAACTCAAAAGGATGACATCAAATTTCCAGGATAACGAACTTGTCTTTTTATCTAAATTCTCAAATCAGAATGACATCGTATTCCTGGGAACAATGCACTTAACTTTTGTCAGAAGTCTTAAACCAGAAGTATGACATCGAATTTCCTGGAATAATGAACTCTTTTGTCAGAAGTCTTAAACCAGAAGAATGACAACGAATTTCCGGGAATAATGAGCTCGTCTTTTATCAGAAGTCTTGAACCGGAAGAATGACATAGAATTCACTGGAATAATGAACTCGTTTTTTGTTAGAAGACTTAAACCAGAAAAATGACATCGAATTCTCGGGACTAATGAACTCGTCTTTTGTCAGAAATCTTAAACCAATAGAATGACATCGAATTCCCTGGAATAATGAATTCATCTTTTGTCAGAAGTTTTAAACCAGAAGAAAGACATCAAATTTCCGGAAATAATGAACCCGTCTTTTGTCAACAGTCTCAAACCATGTACGATAAGTGTTTTTTTCCCCCATTATACACTGTAAAGTCTTCATTATTCTAAAACACATAAAAATGTAACTCATGCCACCTAGCGGGAAAATTCTACAAATATGTGTCTGACTTTCTTTCCGGCACCCCATATTCATTCCCCAGATCTTACTGTCTCACTGTCATTCTCTGCTTTCGGAATTTGAAAAATCACCTCTGCCTGACAGGTCTCGGAAACAATGATTTGCTCTACGAAGCCACAGATGTATTGCAAGACGTAGTAATACTATTATTACCATGGCAACTCTCAACAGTAACAATTTTAATATGTACTTACGGGCAGCTTGTTCTCTCTCAAGCGATTTCTTTTCAAAAGTTTTATGATGATTAAGATTTAAAAAGCTGTGCCTTAAGTTTAGATGCTTAAATGTTTAACACCTTAATTACCATAACTGGGTGTCTCACATTTGCCCGCCGGCAAGATGCCCACCGGAGAAGAGCCCACTCGGACACTTGCCCTCCGGACAGTTTCCCACCCGGACACTTGCCCACCGGTCGGTTGCCCACCCGGACATTTTCTCACTAGACAGGAACTCACTGAACTTGAGCACACTTAGCACAGTAACTTTAGGAATATTCGCTACCATATTTTCGAAATTTAAGCATCATGTCCTGCTTTGATTTTGGGAGATGGTGTACACGCACCGAAATTTTGTTCGATCGTCTAATCTCTATTGAATTGTTCGTTGTTCGTCTATTGATAGCGTTGTCTAATAATTTAAATTTGAGCTTTTTAGAGCCCATGAAAAAGATTATATATATATATATATATATTAGTTTAATTTAAGAGGTTAACACCTCATAAATTTAAACTTTCCCAAATTTTCAAACGCGTTGTTCGTCTATTGATAGAGCGTTGTATTATGATTTAAGTTTGAGCTTTTTGAACCCATAAGAAAGGGGACATCCACTGAAGTGCCAAAAAAACTGGTACTGACGAGCTTATGCAAAATACATAGCAACGCCACCTTTGCGCGTACTCAGTTGCATCCGCCAGTGCGTATATAAAGCGATAGACATCCTTGCCAGCTATCAGAGCTGTTTTCGGCATGAGAATGACAAGTAATAACGATTTAAGCGATTTTCAACGCGGTGTCATAGTTGGCGCTCGTGAGATGGGCCATAGTACTTCGGAGGTAGAAGCGAAGTTCGGATTTTCACGGACGATGATTGCAAGGGTGTACCGTGACTGCAAGAATTCCGGCAAAACCTCCAACCTTCGACACCAGTGTGGTCGTAAAAAGACATTGAGTGAACATGACCATCATCGGCTGTCAAGAATCGTTTCACGCGATAGGCGTGCAACACTCTCGCAGGTATCATCGGAATTCAATGATGGAGCTTCAACAAGCATCAGCGTCCGGACTGTGCAACGTACCCTGCACGATATGGGCTTTCGAAGCCGACGCCCAACGCGAGTCCCCTTGATGGGTGCACGGCACAGAGCTATACGCATCGCTTGGTCAAGGTAACACCTCCACCGGACACTTGATGACTGGAAACAAGTAGCCTGGTCTGACGAGTAGCGTTTCCAACTGTATCGGGCAGATGGAAGGGTTCGTGTGTGGCGCAAACCCCATGAAGCCATGGATCCCGCCTGTTAACAGAGAACTGTAACGGCTGGGGGGTGTCCGTAATGGTATGGATTGTGTTTAGCTGGACTTCACTGGGAAATCTGGTAACTCTACAAACGTCTGTGACCGGCCAACGCTATGTGCGCATCCTTTCTGACAAGGTACACCCGTTCATATCCTGAATTCATGCTGATGGATTGGGCCTGTTCCAACAGGACAATGCACCTCCATACAAGTGTCAGGACGCCACATTATGGTTAGAAGATAATTCATGTGAGTTTGGGGGTGTTGCCATTCCCACCCAATTCCCCAGATCTGAACGTGATAGAACACATGTGGGATGTCATGTAACGCGCTATCGAACACAGGAATCCGAGACCTCGGAATACACCCGAATGGTGG
The DNA here is from genome assembly GCA_039090855.1 of Macrothele yani. Taxonomy (NCBI): domain Eukaryota; kingdom Metazoa; phylum Arthropoda; class Arachnida; order Araneae; family Macrothelidae; genus Macrothele; species Macrothele yani. Next base: position 102,688,488 of record CM076991.1, on the reverse strand, counting down.
AACGCTCTGCAGAAAGTATGGTGTGCATTGCCTACAGCATATTTCCAGTAGCTAGTGGAGTCCATGCCCTGTCGTATGTCTGCAGTCCTGCGCTCCCGTGGGGGACCTACCAAGTATTAGACTGGTGCACCAGTTTTTCTGGCATTTCAGTGTAAATCGCTATATAGAGGGCCGGCTGAAGGAGGTTAAACAAGGCATCTTAATCTGTGTTGGCGCCTTTGGTGAGCAACGCTTGTGAAATTTCAAATGTTGAATCACCTTCGCGGAGAAACAAATTTCTGGGACTCCTATATCCTTATTTTGTTTCATAACTGGGAACAAGGAGTAGATTTTACTCAAAAGCAGCACTGATCAATTTATCTCCCCCACCCTCTCTTTAGCCACAAGGCTGTCTTGCTTTGTCAAATATGTCAACGTTTCTTCTTTCTTTTACTAAGGATACAAAATACAGTGTGTTTCCTTACCTGAAATCTCTTCCACACCCCAGGATGTCGCATTCCTCATTAAACAAAGGAAGCAGCTGCTTGGAGTGGTTGCAAACGGTGGGCCGGGATTTTGTTCTCTAAAAATTATGAAGCAACTTTTCTTTTTTTCTTTTTTTGTTTTTTTTTCACGTGAATAAAATGAAGTGAACATTGAAAAATAACTTGTGTATTTTTATCTCTGTGTGGAATCATTGTGACTGCAGTGAAGCATAAGAGGCGCTACCCCGGATAGGTGAATCTAGTACACTCAATAATTTCACGCGGGGGAAGTTCGTATTCAATAATTTTTAACTTGAATCAAATTACCATTTACCCAGTGCTATTTTGTGTTGGTAAGTACTCGAAAGATACTGAAGCATTTTATTTCTAAATTTTTGGAGGTGGAATGGGGCAGATCAGCTAAAGGCATGTGAGCACATTAAATTCGAAAACATTATGTAACCTTTGTGTATAGCGAAGAGTTCAGAAAGGGGTGCCGAAGCGACATTTCTCATCGGGACGCAAACATTCCTTGAGCTGGCGCTGAATATATCCTTATCGTATATAAATCTTTGGACAACTCTACATCAAATACTGTATATCGCTTTGAACTCTCTCCGTTTTCTCTTAATGTTGACATTTCTTATCTCTCGTTGACTCATTGTGAATGTTGCCAAATCGAGAAAGCTTTTCGGGAAAATATTGTGGCGTTGAGGGAAAAAAAACGTTTAATGAGAAAAAACTAAATTTATACAAGAGAATAGAAACTCAAAAGGATGATTAAATAGAGGTGTACACGTCCCAATATCGGAGCGATTTTGTTTTTCATTTCCTTTCCGTTACACTCATCGTCAAAAGAATAGTTGCACCCAGAAGGACGTATTGGATTGCAATGCTGTTCAGGAGGAAGGTAAAGGTTACCATGAACAATAAATGATTAAACATTGAGACTGATATGGGCAGTATTTATTAAACCACACGCAAATAAGTGGTTTCTCACTGTATGGCGTCGGGCCGCCATGTTAGCTCGCCCAGCATGCCAGACGTCTCGGCATGGAGTTGTACAGGTTCCTAATGGTGTCCTGAGATAAGCCATCCCGTGCAGCTGGAATTTTCTCACGCAGTTCCTGCAGATTCTGCGGTAGAGGTGGAGTGTGTATAGCGCGTTCAATAGCATCTCACACATTTTCAAACAGTGAAAGGTCTGGCGATGCGGCTGGCCATGGTAGAGTGTCAGTGCCTTGAAGGCCAACTCTCGAGACAGCAGCAGTATGCGTATGAGTGTTGTCCTGTTGGAAGATCGCACCGGAGTGAGCGTTCAGAAAAGGTAGGCCCACTGGTTGCAGGTCCTTATTAACGTAACGTTGGTCTGTCAAAGTGGCTGTAATGAACACCCCACACCATGACTTCTGGACGTGTGACGCTCGACAACAAATCGTTCATCTTGGCGCTGACCACGGTGCCTCCACACACGGATTCGTTCGCCGTCTCCTCCAAGACAAAAACGGGACTCGCCACAGCGGGATTCACCCGCTGCCATTCTGATTGGCTCCTTGACAGTCTGGAACGACACCACTGCAGTCTTTGGCGACGATGCAATGGTGTTAAGGGCAGTCGTCATAACTGTCTGCGTGCGTGTAGTCCTAGGTCGTGCAGCCGTCTGCCAATGGTGCTAGCACTAATAGGACGATGCATGGAGGGCAGCACTGCTCGTTGAATATCCGCAATCGTGGCTGTTGGGTAACTCCGCGCATGTCGGACAACGCGTTCGATCCTCTCTCTCCGTGGTTCGTCTAGATCACTCAGACCCTTCGTGTCGCTGCTGCGTGCCTTGTTCTATCCACTGCCGCCAACAGCATGCTATGGTAATATCCACAGAACTGGTATGACACGCAATACGGCAACAAGAAAACCCCGCTTCCCGGAGCCCGACGATGCGGCCCCTCTCTAACTCGCTTCCCGGAGCCCGACGATGCTGCCCCTCTCTAACTCGCTTCCCGGAGCCCGACGATGCGGCCATTCTCGAACTCCTCCAACTGCTCGAATTGCTTCCGCACTTTTCTCTGAGGCATACTTCACGTTCAAAGGATGCAACAAACACAACAGCACGAGTCAGAATGGCAAGCATAGGCAAGAGGAAGGCCTTATATAGCTGGTCAGGCACAGCGCTACGACCCCTCCTTGTTGGCGCGTCACATGCGCGGTCTAGTGTGATACTTGAATCGTTTGCAAGTCTCACGATGTCAAACCTATCCACCAAGTTTCATTCTTGTCGGTTACATCCTTCTGGGTTTCTGGGGGCAATTTTTTTGACGATGAATGTAAATAAAAATATTTCCTGCTTCCTCCAGTGATTGTTTTCGTCCTTTTTTACTTTTTTCTTTCTTCCTTGTTTTTTCTTCTTCTTCTTGCCAATCAGTTTCATATCCATGATGTGAATTAAGTGAAAAAATATATGTCAGAACTCAACATGCCCAGGAATGGTAGTGTCTATATGATACGACTGAAATATTCAGTTTTCCTGCAATCTAGGTTGTAACTTCAAATCTTCCAGGGAGGCCCGCGGCCTCGATGCCTGACCAATTGTTAGGTGCTGCTAAGTTCAAATACACTATATTGGCAAAAGTCACCGGCGACACCTTCAAAAGCAAATGAACGGTTCCACTGCATTGTTAAGATGCGCGGTAAAGCTGCAAACGTAATAAAAACAAGCCTGCATCTGACCGCGATCATATCACACTGTGAGGTTGAGTGAAAATGTCGCGGCGGGAGAGAACTGACTTTGAGAAAGGAAAGATTGTTGGGTGTTATATTAGTGGGTTGTCTATAAGAGAAACCGAGAGGCGTTTTAACATATCCAAGTCAACTGTTTTGTGTTTACTGAATAAGTGGAAGACACATGGCGTGCCTGAAGCAGCAAAACGTACCGGCAGACCAAAAAAAAAAAACAGTGATAGAGGACGTCAAAGTAACAGAAGAGTCGTTACAGCTAATCAACGGAGTACTGCACAAAAACTCAGTATACAGGTGGGTAAAAATGCTGGAACCTTGGTATGTACACGTACCATTCGCAGATAACTACATTCCATGTGTTACTGTGGTCGTGCGGCTGCTAATAAACCTTTTATCTCCACTCGGAATGCTAGTGGTCGTTTAGCATGGTGTGAAGAACATTCGTATACCGTAAATCAATGAAAACTTGTCCTATGGACTGGTGAATCTAGATACACGATCCATCAGTCTGATGGCCGTGTGTGGGTATTGTGGCAGCCGGGAGAACGCTATTTACCTCAATATACTGTTCCTACGGTCGAGTTTGGAGCTAGCAGTGTTTTCGTGTGGGGGTGGTTTTCGTGGTATGGTCCCGGCCCATTGGCTATCGTGGACCAATTAGTTAACCAACACGTCAACCTCGATATTCTGGCCAATTATGCCCTACCAACCCTGTGGCAATACTATGGAACCGAGCCTTGTTGGTACCAGCGGGATAATGCACCGAAGCATAAAGGAAGGACTGTTACGGCGTGGTTTGACGATAATCCCGTTTCATGTGTGGATTGGCCAGCACAGAGCCCTGATCTTATTCCCATAGAGCACCTATGGGATGAATTAGTGCTCCGCATAAGAAGTTTGGAACCAAGGCCTACTACTAAGCAACAGTTAGCGGCAGAATTATGTACTGAATGGAAGCGCATACCTATTGCTGTGCTCCAAAATCTTGTCGAAAGCATGTCTCGAAGGGTCAGTACATGCATTAAGGCCAAAGGTGGACCAAACCGTACTAATGTATGTCAATAAATGGTATGTTGTGTTTTTCTTCTAGGTGTCCGGAGATTTTCGTCAATATAGTGTATATTGAGGAGGAATCGGTGGCGCTCAGAAAGAAACTCGAGGATAAACTAAATTTACGTTAAGAATACGAGAACTAAAGAGGAAGTCCTAAACTCCTCATGTACGAGTATTTTATGAGCCTAAGTACTAGCTTCTTGCTGGCTTCAATATTTGAATAAGTAAAATAAAAGCTTGCTCCTTCTGACTGCATATCAACGGACAGGGCAGGGCAGGGCAATATCCAGTTAATGCCGATGCATGTATCCATTAAACGCATTGAAGTTACCGGAAACCACGTCGAAAAACGATGTTACAATTCAGAATACAAGGCGCTGGTACTTCAGGTACACTGTAAAAAATTGCAGGTCCAAATTACGGTAGATACACCGCCAGCCAGTCAATAAACTGTAATTTTACAGTACCATACCGTAATGTTTATTAACAATCTAAAGGCCGGGAAATAAAAACGTGCTGCCCACAGAAGTGTTGCCAGTCGACTGATTGCACGTGAAAAAACAGGTTTTTAACCACTTTAAGAAGAACGTTGGCAGATTGTTAAGGTTAAAAAATACGGTAACAGTTCAAACGGTTTAAAAACCGTGAACATGTAAATTATCTACCGAAAATTTATGGTTGACCGCCAGGTAGCGTGCTTACGCTCTGTAAACCGTCTTAATCCGGGTCAAACACTGACTATTCACGGTAAATTTTTACAGTGTATATAATTCATCGAACGTCTCTGATATTTTCAGAATGCACAACTGTACAGGTAGTTAATAATATCTATCATGCAGATCACTTTGGACTGTAAGACCATGGCATTGTGGTTCAGAAAGAAGTGAGAAATAGGGAAGAATTTGGGGCAGTAGAATACGGAAAATATTATGCACCCAGCGAGTATATTTAAAAAGCGGAGCAGTACCGAACAGGCTGCATTGTGTATAAATGCGAACAGAGAAAAAATAGCGGAACAGGAACGAATAGAAAAAAAAATAACCTGTTCTGTGTTTCAAATTCGAATTGTCAATAAAAATGGGAAAACAGGAGAAAGGTTGCTCGCTCTTTGAAACAAAATGCGACGAACAAATGGAAGAACAGAAGAAACACTACTGTAGTTTTATTTTGCATAAAAGAACAAGAAGCAGCAATTTGTCATAGCTCAGCTTAAAGGTCTTGATGACGATGGAGTTGTGTACTGAGAGACAAATGATTTACTGGGGAAAAGTTGGCTGCTGTCATTTGCATCAAGAATTCATGAGAGTTTTTTCTGCAGTCAACTTGGAAGAGAACTGAAAAAAATAAAAATCGATGAAAAAACAAACGAAGGAAAATGCCTAGTCAGATTGAAGAAAAGTCACGATTTTGAGCAAAAATGAATTCAGATAATAAAAGAAAAGAATATATATGGCCTTCGAAATCGAAAGCTGTGTGTTTTTAATGAAGTCGTGTGATTCAGTGATGTTCATATTAAAAGAAATTTGAAATAGTTTTAGAATCTTAAAGCTGCTATCTCAGTTTTCATGAATTAAACTATTCGCATATTTTATGTATGTTCAGCACCCATTCCTTGCGTTATCCAGAACTGCTATTTATTGGGTATGTGCATAAATTCTACCCGTTTTTGTAGATTACAAAGAAAGGAGGAGAGCACAACAAATAACGTACCTAGGATTTCACATAATTGCCATCATTCTGTATGACCTCTTGCCATCTGTCTATGAGTAGGTGAATCCCACGCTGGAGAAACTCACGTGTATTAGAGTCCAAAATGTCATGTAATGCCGTTTTCACATCGTCCACATTACCGAAGGTTTGGAGAACGAAGTCGTTCTGTAACGATCGGAAAATGTGGTAATCCGTAGGTGCCAGGTCAGGGGAATACCCCGGGTGAGGTAACACTTCCAAACCAAAGTCCAGTAATTTTTTATCGAGTGATTAAAGCAGCACGAGGTCTGGTGTTATCATGATGAAGAATCACGCCTTTGCGATTGACGAGTGCTGGCAGCTTCAATGTCAGTTGTTCTCGCAATCTGTCCAACTGTTGGCAGTAGAGGTCAGCATTTATCGTTCGGTTAGGTGCCAACACCTCCCAGTGGATTATTCCCTGGACATCCCACCAAACACTCAACAAAACCTTTTCGGGATGCAGTTCTCCTTTTGAGGTCGATGGAGCAGGCTCCGCACCTTGTCACACAGTCCGTCGACGCTTAACATCACGGTACAGTACTCATTTCTCATCACCCGTTACAGTTCGTCCCCAAAACGGTTCATTTCTGTGACGAGAAAGCAAGGAAACACAGGCACGGATTTTCTCCTCCCGTTGCTTTGCTGAAAGCTGGTGCCGAACTCAGTTATCGAACTTGGTGTTGAACCCAGGCGCATGCATCCGTCTTTCGACTGTTTTTATGTGTGCAGACAGCGTTTCCGCTAATTCCTGAACTTTTGGATGTGGGTCATCTGTTATGGCTTGGCCCACATCCTCGTCAGAAACCATGGATGGACGTCCAGGACGTGGTTCATCTTTACAGCTTCTGTCTCCGTCCCGGAATTTCCGAAATCAACGGCGACATGTGCTATCATCAACTGCATCCTCCCCATGCACTTGACAGATGTTGCGGCAAGCCGAGGCTACAGTACTGTCTTTATCGAACTCTTACAGTAAATAATGTCTAACGTGCTCCTTATCGCAAGCCATGTTACACCGTCAGTGATTTCCACTACGAATGACTTACTCGGACAAACCTAGTGTCTCTATATGCTCTACTCTCCACGCTTTATTGCTCTATATGCTCTACTGCTCCATGCTATACCGATATACTATACTGCTCCACACTTTTATTAGCCGAAAATTCTGCATCGAAGTGCCATCTGTCATGTTACTACTCCGATCTCAATTTGCAGCTATTACAAAAACGGGTAGAACTTTTGCGCACACCCAATATAAATAATCGTATGCCACAGAATCGTTCTGATGAAGATATCAATTAAGGTCCTCTATCCTTAAACTGGTCACAAAAAGTTAGCTTAATTGCATGAAATGAAGAGTATATGTACGTATTTGACTCAAGCAACATGCATTAAAATAACACCAGTGAGGCTACGTGACACAAACGATAAAGAGTGCGTTTACAAAAACAAATGGCTGTGCAATTTCTGCACACAATAAAATAGCACTGAAATATAGACAGAATGATAAATTTGGAGAATGCCCATACTTCTGGATTTCAGTACCCGACAGCACCACCTCTGTGTGTTGAAGAACTTCTCCAAACCTACCAGGAATGCTTGCAATGACATGATTGATGAGCGTCTGGGGCAGCTGGTCCCATATTATATGCAAAACGTTATGGAGGCCAGTCAGTGTACGGGGGTATGGAACGCTACGTTGGTATCCAAAAGCCGCTGTACAGCGTCCTTAATGTTTTCAATAGCATTAAGGTCAGGAGACTTCGGAGGCAGCTGTAACGATTCAATTACATGATTTTTCAGCTCTTAACGATTCAATTCCATGATTTTTCAGCTCCTAACGATTCAAGTCCATGTTTTTTCAGCTCCTAACGATACAATGCCATGATTTTTCAGCTCCTAACGATTCAATTCCATGTTTTTTCAGCTCCTAACGATACAATGCCATGATTTTCAGTTCCCAACGATTCAATTCCATGATTTTTCAGCTATTACGATTCAATTCCATGATTTTTCAGCTCCTAACGATTATGATTTTTCAGCTCCTAACGATTCAATTCCATGATTTTCCCGCTCCTAACGATTCAATTCCATGATTTTTCAGCTCCTAACGATTCAATTCCATGTTTTTTCAGTACATATACAATGCCATGATTTTCAGCTCCTAACGATTCAATTCCATGATTTTTCAGCTCCTAACGATTCAATTCCATGTTTTTTCAGCTCCTAACGATACAATGCCATGATTTTCAGCTCCTAACGATTCAATCCCGTGATTTTGCAGCTCCTAACGATACAATGCCATGTTTTTCAGCTCCTAACGATTCAATTCCATGATTTTTCAGCTCCTAACGATTCAATTCCATGTTTTTTCAGCTCCTAACGATACAATGCCATGATTTTTCAGCTCCTAACGATTCAATTCCATGTTTTTTCAGCTCCTAACGATACAATGCCATGCATTTCAGTTCCCAACGATTCAATTCCATGATTTTTCAGCTCCTAACGATTATGATTTTTCAATAGCGTGATTTTCCCGCTCCTAACGATTCAATTCCATGATTTTTCAGCTCCTAACGATTCAATTCCATGTTTTTCAGCTCCTAACGATTCAATTCCATGTTTTTTCAGCTCCTAACGATACAATGCCATGATTTTCAGCTCCTAACGATTCAATTCCATGATTTTTCAGCTCCTAACGATTCAATTCCATGTTTTTTCAGCTCCTAACGATACAATGCCATGATTTTCAGCTCCTAACTATTCAATTCCATGGTTTTTCAGCTCCAGGCACGGTGACTGTTCATCAAGTACACAGAATGCATGCGCAAACACAGGATGAAACAGTGTCACAATGCGCACAATGATCTCGTTTCGGTACACTGAGGTATTCATTTTGCCTCGACTAACATAAAAGGAAGAATGGCCACTAAAACACACTCCTCCCCAAACCTGAACTGACTGACATTGGTAAGGTAAGAGTAGACAGACTGCACATATGCACATAGTGTGGTTACATTCGTGTGCTGGATCCTTCTCTACGCGTATCCTCGTCGAGTATCAGCATAAAGAACGAAACGGGATTCGTCTGTGAAAAGTACATTCTATGACATGTACTGTACTCATTCACTCTCTATTCTATGACATGTACTGTACTCATTCACTCTCTATTCTATGACATGTACTCTCGGACCCAAGTACATCTTTGACGACGGTGAGCTGATGCCAATGTTATACATCTCAGCGGCCTCCTTGCTCTGAGTCCGTACTCGTGAAGATGGTTTTGTACAGTTTTAGTACATACTATGACACCAGAAGTAGCTCGAAACGATTAGGAAGGAAAAAATCAAAACCGTCTTTACACGATTAGAACTAAATAAGATTAAAAATCTTGATACACTGCTGGCCACCCAAAATGCAACACCAAGAAGGACACGAGATAGCAAAGCCAGATTTACGGGACACATAATAACAGATACAAAGATGAAACGATTGAGCTTACAGGCCCGTGAGACTTGCGGAACACGCAGACATCAATAGTTCGTGTGGCCCCACATGGCTGGCAATAACGGCCGCTACACGCCGCGGTATCAAACGAAAGAGGCTTTGGATGTGGGCTTGGGTTGTGTCGGTCCAGGCTGCTTCCAAACGTTGTCACAGTTCATCAGGCGTAGCCGCGGGTGGTGCTTGCCGGGCCACTCGGTTGCCGATCAGCGACCAGACGTGTTCGATGGGCGACATAACGGGAGAACAGGCTGGCCATGGCAGCAGTGGCACCTGGTGGGCCGTGAAGAATTGTTGCACGATGCGTGCCACGTGCGGGCGCGCATTGTCCTGTTGAAACGTGGCCGCTGGCAGGTCCTGCAGGTAAGGGAGGACTACAGGCTCCAAAACGTCGGAGATGTAGCGGTGTCTGTTGAGTGTACCGGCGATGCGTACCAGAGGGGTGCGGGTGTCATATCCAATTACGCCCCAAACCGTAACGCCAGGCGACGGACCGGTATGGCGATGCATAATGCAGGCGTCATACAATCTCTCGCCGCGGTGCCACCACACGCAGATCCGACCATCGTGGTGTTGCAGGTAGAAGCGGGATTCGTCGGAAAAGACAATGCTGTGCCATTCCGTAGTCCAGGAGCGGCGTTCAACGGCCCACTGCCGCCGCACTCGCAGGTGGTGTAACGTCAATGGTGATCGGAGCAATGGGCGCCGTGAGACAAGTCTCCGCTCCTGCACACGACGTCGAACGGTACTTAGTGACACAGGTTGTTGTGCAACACACCCTAATTCCTGCGCTAACTATCGTAATGTGGTGGTGCGAGCCGTCAATGCCCGCCGCACAACATGCCGGTCCTCTCGTTCAGTGGTGTGCCGCGGCTGCGGCAATCGCTCACCTCGGTCCGTCCGTTCCTCCTGCACCCACCGAATTCATGCTCGCCTCACTGTATCTGGATGTCGTCCCACACGGGCACCGATGTCTCGGTACGATAAACAGCTGCGATAAGCCACTATTCGTCCTCTGTCAAACTCCGAAACGTGCTGGAATGACTGCCGTATTCTGCAACGAGGCATCAGGAAGCTTCCCACGCACAGGTCCGGCTGCACAACACACTTCCACTACTTACACCCCGCCTTCTGTACACCCTTTTTGTAGTGCTTCTCGGTGGCGTGCCGGGCGCACATGATTTGCATATGCCCTGCAATGCTAATTGTTTGCATGTTCTTTAGCGGGCGACCCATGCTGCGAATTTCAGGCCAATCGGATGCTTCCTTCTTGGTGTTGCATTTTGGATGGCCAGCAGTGTAGTTAAAACATTTATTTACAGTTAAAACATTAGATCTTTCAGTCCTACACTAGGACCATCTTCAGATGTGAGACAATATACAGGGCAGAGCACTATAAGCACATCCGACATATGATGACGTATAACATTAGTATACGTAATTGTATGTGCAAGGCTTGTGTTCTCGTAAAAGTTCATTTACATAATCAGCACAAAAAAACTACATCATGAAAGTTTAGTTTGAGATTCACTTGGCTATAAGATATGTTTTCATGCTTGTGGTATATAGCTAAGTATGTTACCATTAAGCCATAACTGTCTTTTACTAGATACATGTATAATTTCGGCCAAAAGCAACGATGACCTTGAGAAAGCGGTTGCTAAGATTGATGTTTAATCCCATACGGGTTAATGAAGCCCTTCGTTCACTAGACGTGATAGTGCTGTTGTCATTAGACCATTTTTGATATCATATTGATGTTCACGAATTCGAGTTTTTAATGTACGTTCAGTCGAGCCAATCTAGATCTTATGTTGCATCTGGTCCACATTTTTTAATGATCGTGAACTTTCTTAACTCTTGCTAATGTTATGTGCCTTAACACCGAAGTCCAACCCATGTCGTCTGCAAATATTTTTAAGAATTAGAGTAATGGTTGGCCATTACTCTAGTTCTTAAAAATATTAAAAAATTAAAAATACACCAAAATAGCCATATAATTCTGCAATTTTTATTACTTTTTGAATCTCTTGCTGTTGTAGTAAATCGCAGGATGAATGAGTAAATGCTCGTCTTATCATAAAATACAGGGCAGAGAGTTTGTAGTTCTGCGGGTGGGCAGACGACACCGGAATGAGGGAAGGACTTGATGTCGGCTTTCTACGTACTGAGTGACGAACTCCATTTGTAATAGGGTCTCGTTCCAACAAAAAAATCTAGGAATGGTAGTGTATTTTCCTGTTCAACCTCTACGGTAAAAGTTATCGTGGAAGTTATCGTCTAGTGAACGAAGGGCTTCATTAACCCGCATAGGATGAAACAAATCTTAGCAACCCATCCCTCAAGGTCATCACTGCTTTTGGCCTAAACTATACATACACTGGCGGAAAGTAAAAAAAAGAACACCAAGAAGGAGACGTCTGATACCAACGAAATTTATACAGCATAATAACGGAATACAGAGGATAACGTGATCAAAACATTATGGCAAAATACAGCTGTATTTGCTGGTAAACTGAAAAATAACATTTCCATGTGACATGGTTGGTACGAGGTTGAACCACCATGAACTGCGTCACACTGTGCAATTCTGGCATGGAGTCTGTCGTACAGATGTTGGATGTAAGTTTGAGGTATTCAGTTCCAAGCATCCTCAACCTGGACGCGTAAATCGGGGACGGTCGTGGCTGGCCGTGGAAACCGGATAAGTCGTTGTCCCATAAAATCCCACGCGTGATCAATGGGGGACAAATCCGGTGAACGTACAGGCCATAGAAGTTGGCTCACACGAAGTGCATGTTGCGTTGCACGTGCCGCGTGTGGGAGTGCGTTATCTTGCTGGAAAACACCACGATGGACCGACCGTACAAATGGCACAACAACGGGCTGAATGATGTTGTTGATGTAGGAGGTGCTGTTTAACGTACCCTTTACAAACACTAGTTGTGTACGGGAGTGATAGCTGATCACTCCCCACACCAGGAGACCAGGTGTAGGCCCTGTGTGTCGCTGGCGGATGCAAGAAGGGTGGAGACGCTCCCCTGTGCGTCTGCGAACACGCACACTGCCATCGGAGGCTCCCAAGCAGAATCTGCTTTCACCGCTGAACACGACAGATCGCCATTACGTTCTCCAGTGCAGATGTTGGCGACACCACTGCAGCCGTTCCTGACGGTGGGCTGGAGTCAGAGGTACACATGCCAGAGGCACACGTGCACGTAGTCCTGCATCCAGTAGACGGTTGCGGATTGTTCGCACAGTCACCTCAGGTGCAACGGCAGCTCGGATTTGCGTCGCAGTGGATATTATGAGTGACAACGCCGCTCTTCTTATGCGTCCATCGGTCCGCTCATCAGTCCGTCTGTGACTCCCGGTTCCACGTCTTCTCGTGTGGGAATGTTCCTCGGACCATCTACGCCACCATCGTACCACCACCGATACTTCCCGTCCAATTCGCTCCGCAATACGACGATACGACCACCCGGCCTCCCGGAGTCCTACTAGACGACCTCGCTCAAAGTCCGATAAATGCTGAAATCTTACACGTCCTCCATGTCCAGGCATTGCTGCTTCTTCAGGGTCTTCGCACGTGTCCGCACGCCGACGACTGATTACATTCACTTCGCAGTACTAATTAAATACCACCGACGATAATTTGCATATTATCCCGTGCTGTAGCGTAAGCGCTCACCGGTTGGTTCCGAAATTATCACACTTACGTAAACTCGACCCCATTAACATATGTAAATTTCATGATCGTCCGCCAATTCCTTCTTGGTGTTCTTTTTTCACTTTCCGCCAGTGTATATTTAGTAAAAGGCATTTATGTTGTAATAATAACGTACCTAGCTATATACCATACGCATGGGAACATATCATATCCAAAACTAGCCAAGTGAACTCAGACAAAACTTCCATGATGTAGTTCTCTTTTTTACTTTTTTTTGTGCTGATTATTGTAATGAACTTTACTAGAACACAAGCTTTGCACGTACAATTACGTATACTTATGTTACTCGTCATCATATGCCGGATGCACTTATAGACCTGCTCGTACTGTAATAAATAAGTGGTGTGAATTCACGGTAAATTTCTGAAAATAACGAGCAGTAAAGTTGGCGGCAGGTATCCGTATTTTCCAGAAATTTCCGTTTTTTAAAAGTGCCCATTTATTTTAATCAGTATTTTCACATATTTTCCGTAAACAGAAATTCCGTTTACTTCAGAAAAGTCCATTTCAGGTTTTTCCGTATTTAAACTGAAATTCCGCAAAATCGACGCCCCTGTACAGCACTTACTCCAGATAATCCTTCCACTGAGGTCAGGATCGAACCCTCGTCGTTAGAGCTGGCTCAACAGGTAACACGCGCCTTTAACAACTGAGACACAAACACTCAGTAATCGGAGTCACGTACATCGTAAAACGAATTCCGTGACGATGAATTTTTTTTTTTTTTATTTTTTTTTTTGTCATGAATGTGAGGGATTTAGTCATTTTATTTTCTGTTGGGGCTTATTATTTTTCTGAATAGGTCTGTAATTTTCTGTTTTCAGTAAGAGGACTTTTCACCAATTATGGATATTTCATCGTGATTTTTCAAAGCAACAAAATGATTTGCAACTTGATTTTTTTAACTGACAGTGACTCTCAGTTACCTTTAAAAAAAGTGAAATGCCCTTTTTATATGTATTATTTGATGAAAAATAAACTAAATATAAAATTTGCTTAAAAATATAATAGTTTTTGTCTTAAGTTGTCAAAAGACTGATACACAGACATCGTATAATCATCTGTACAATAAGTACCCGGTTTCTTACAGTAACACAGTATATAATAAGTAGCTGGTGCACCAAATACGTTAAAGGAGAAGAAATATCCTGTGCTATAATAAGCAAAATCCATGCGATCTCAGTTAAATGTATGGTGTCTGCGGCAAGTAGTTCATGCTGCCATAGCAACAGTGTTACTGGGACTATTGCAAGAAATTTACTGCTACCAGAAGCGGCTGGACCGTACGGTCGCCTCGGGATCCGATTTTTTTTTTATTGAAGGTTTAATGACCACCGTGAGTAACTCAATAGGCTATAAGCAGGCGCCCGTACCTAATTTAGGGCCACTGGTTCATGGTAAGGAAGAGATCCAGGGCTGTAAGACAAAAACAAAATCCATGCCTCATTGGGATTCGAAACCGGACCCATCACGGACGAATGGTCACAAGCCAGCGCACAGACCACTGCGCCACCGCGACGGCAGCCCGCAGTTTAGAAAATAAAAAGAAAATCTTTTTGGTAGAATTTTTTTATTTTTATTAATTTTTTTTGGATGTTTTGAGGCGTAAAGCCCTTAAAAAGTATTAATAATTTTTTTTTTTTTTTTTTTTTTTTTTTTGGTTTTCAACTCCCTCCCCGCTTTCGAATATGTTATCGCCCTTCGCTGAACATATACTGAGATTTGAGGTTTCAAATGATTTTTGTAACCACCTTAATATTTTCCACATTCATGAAACAGCAATTTAAATTGGAAGATTTTGTGGCCGCTACTTTCGATATCAAAGTTGTTTTGGGGCTACATATGGAGAACAATTATTCGGGGTCTTTAAGGACACAACTAAAAAAAAAAAAAAAAAAACCGCACTTTTCATATATGAGCGCGTAAAAAAGTTTAAATAGTTACTAATTTGTCAGTTACTCCAATTCGCATTTAAAATCAATCACTGAAACATGTATCAGGGGGAAAACTGTTTATACGAATTTATTTTAGAGGGATCCTTAGTATTTCCTACACAAAAATATTCGCTACGCAGTTTAGTTGAAGTTTTGTTTTTATCATTTTGTGTGAGGAAGTTCTTGAAGAATTACAGCACAACCTCAAATTCCCCTCTCCCCGGGATAAAAATCGTAGATTTCAACACTTCTAACTCTCTCTCTCTCTCTTTCTCGCCTCTCTCTTTCTTTCTCTCTCTCTCTCTGCCTCTCTCTTTCTTTCTCTCTCTCTCTGCCTCTCTCTTTCTTTCTCTCTCTCTGCCTCTCTCTTTCTTTCTCTCTCTCTGTTTCTCTCTTTCTCTCGCCTCTCTCTGTCTATCTCTTTCTTTCCCTCTCTCTTTCATTCAATCCTCTCCTCTCTATCCCCCTCTCTCTGTGTCTGTCTCACTCTATTCCCGATCTTTTTCTGTCTCACTCTATTCCCTCTCTTTTTCTGTCTCACTCTATCCCCCTCTCTTTCTACCCCCTCTCTGTGTATGTGCCTCTCTATCCTCTCTCTCTCTCTCTGTCTGTCTTTCTCTATCCCCTCTCTTTCTCTCTGTATCTGTCTGTGTCTCTCTCTACCCCTCTATCTACCCTCTCTCTCTCTGCCCCTTATCTCTTTGCCCTTCTGTCCGTCTCTCTCTATACCCTCTCTTTTTCTCTCTGTCTGTGTATATCTATTCCCTCTCTTTTTATCTCTGTCTGTGTCTCTCTATCCCCGACTCTTTTCCTCTCTCTAATTCCCTCACTTTTTCTGTCTGTCTTTCTCTCTCTCACTCAATCCTCTTCCCTCTATCCCCTCTCTTTTTCTCTCTGTCTGTATCTATCTATATCCTCTCTTTTTCTTTCTGTCTGTGTCTCTCTATCCCCCACTCTTTGTCTTTGTCTAATCCCCTCTCTCTCTGTGTCTGTCTCTCTCTCATTCTACTCTACCCTCCTCTTTTTCTGTCTCCCTGAGTTTCTTTCTATCCCCCTCTCTGTGTATGTGTCTCTCTATCCCTTGTATCTCGGTCTCTCTCTTTGTCTGTCTCTTTCTATATCCCTTCCCTCTGTTTTTCTCTATACCCTTTCTCTCTCTCTCTCTCTCTCTCTCGCTGTCACCTCTCTCTTTACCCCTTTTCGCAAACCCCCTCTCCCAAACTGTCTATCTCTCTTGAAACTCTCTATATTATGGTCTTTTTCTTAAGCTTAATAGAGTAAATACTTCTTTGAGATAATTGTTTTGTCCTTTCGATAGTTTTCGTGTGTGAGTTTTCTTTACATTTTTCACTTAACTAATTTATAAAAATATGAAATTTCGTCTAGGGCCCCGCAAATTCTGCATCCGGCTCTGACTGCTACCAGCAATGTTCCAGCAAATAAAGTCTGCTACTTCAGCAAAGATCACTAGCCGCTTTAAGATACACTGGTAAAAAAAAGTATTTACCGCATTTTTCGGTATATAAGTCGAGACTTTTTTTTTTTCAGAAGTCTGGGCCTCGACTTATAAGCTATATCGACTTATCTGCTGAAATTTCTCAAAGAGAGAAAAAAAAATTATTGCGGCTTCAATTCGGTCGTGATACAACAACCATCTGAGAGGCAATATTATTTCTGAAGAAACCATTCCCAAAGCGCACAACACGAACGCAATATTTCGTTCAATAAGAACTTGTTTAAAAGTTGCCGAAACGGATATTTCCGTTCAATAGAAACATTAAACCGCTGTGGCATTCCCCTCTCATTTTGTAAAGCCGCCAGAACTCATTGCGTTGGAAATAAATTAACGTCAGACAATAGGAAAGTGCTAATTACCGTATCATCATCAACCATTATCAATCCACTGCTGGACGAAGGTCTCTCCAAGTTTCTTCCACAACGGTCTGTCTTGTGGCAGTCTCCTCCATGTTACTCCCGCATACTTTCGAATTTCATCCACCCATCTCCCATGTGGTCTTCTTCTGGGTCTTTTCTTGTCCCTTGGAATCCAATCTAAAATGTCGGCGGTCCGTCGATGGTCTGTCGTTCTGGCAGTATGTCCAGCCCATTGCCATTTCAGGGATTTAACTCTGATCATGATGTCTTCCACTCTTGTCATTTTTCGGATCCACGAGTTCCTCTTCTTATCTCTCCTGGTTACACCAAGTATGCACCTCTCCATGCTACTTTGAGTTGTCTGCAGCCTTTGTATGTCTCTTTTAGTTAAGGTCCACGTCTGTGCACCATACGTAAGCCCTGGATTGGATGCATTGATCAAACACTTTTCTTTTAAGACATAATGGTATATTGATCTTGAAAATTATGCTGTTTCTTCCAAAAGCTCTCCAGGCAAGTTTTGTACGCCAATTAATTTCTTCATCAATGTGACCCTCACTTGATATCTGCTGTCCAAGATAAACGTACGTGTCTGTTATCTCCAGCTTTTCTCCATCAATCGATAAATCTTCATTTCTTGTAAAAGCATTGAACATCACTTTTGTCTTCTGAAAGTTCATTTTTAATCCCACTTCTTTACTCTTGTCAGCAAGTTCCTGGATCATACTCTGGAGCTCTGATGGGGTAGTTGCAAAAATCACTACGTCATCAGCAAAACGAAAGTGAGTTAGATAATCTTCATTAATCTTTATCCCTTTGTTTTCCCAGTTCAGTGATTGAAAGACATTTTCCAATGTGGCATTAAAGAGCTTCGGACATATGGTGTCACCTTGTCTCACCGCCTTTCCAATTTTTATGTGTGTTGTATTTTTAAATAGCCGAATCTTTGCACTTGCATTTTCATAGATGTTATTAATAATATTAATGTATGCATCTTCAATACCGCAGGATTTCAGAGCCATTGCAACTGTTGATGGTTTCACCGAATCAAAGGCTTTTTCATAATCGATAAAAGCCACGCACAATGGAAGTTCATATTCCCTCGCTCTTTCAATTAGTTTCCTCAGTACGGGGATATGATCTATTGTGCTGTAGCCACCCCTGAATTCAGCTTGTTCTCTCGGTTGAACCATGTCCAGTGTTACCTTCAAGCGGTGTGAAAGAACTTTAGTGAAGATTTTATAAACCACTGAGAGGAGGCTGATAGGTCTGCAGTTCCTGAGAACCTCAATGTCACCTTTTTTATGTAGCAGGATCATTGTAGCGTTATTCCAATCCTCAGGAATCTTCCCTTCATTAAGGCACCGAGTGAAAATTTGGGCGAGTACTGCTTCGATTTCTCCACTTGCTTCTTGTATGATGTCTACAGTAATTCCATCTTCTCCTGGAGCTTTTCCCCGCTTCATGTTCTTGATTGCATGTGCAACTTCTGCTGCGAGGATTGGAAGAACTCTGGTACTGGTACCTCCATGATGTCTGGAGTACATGCATCGTCCCTTTGATATAACTTGGAGTAGAAATCTTTCACTCTTGTCAAAATTTCGCCTCTATTTCTTGTTACAGAACCATCTTCTTTTCTCAGTGCCATAATCTGTTTTCTTCCGTTACTGAGATGTCCCTTTGCTATCTTTAGGCTTTGGTTGTTTTCAATTACTTTCCTCACTAGTTCAAAGTTGAATTTCCTTACGTCTTCAGTGATACTTTTTCGTACTGTCTTGCATAGCTCTATATATTCCACTTTGGAAGTCACGTCTTCTTTAGTTGTCCTCATCTCTCTTCTTTTTTGCATCAACATTTTGGTTTTTTTGATAATTTGTTCACATGCAACTTGTTCTTAGACCCAGCTAATTTTGTTGCTGTTTCCATAAGAACTTTGGTTACTTTTCTGTTAACTTCAGAAATATCCACTTCTTCCGATGTTAGGCCTTCTAAAGCACAGAATCTGTTCTTCAGCTCCAACTTGAAGGTATTGTGGTGTTTTTTAAGGTTGGTTATGTCAATACATTTTGTTTGTCATATGAGCTTGCCACTTTCGAGTTTAGTGTTGAGGTACAAGTACAATTCAGTCCAAAATGTAGTCGCCATCGTTTGCCACGACCTGTTCCCATCGTATGGGCAGCTGCTGCATACCGTTCCTGTAAAATTGTGGTGACTTGGACGCAAAGAAGTGAGTAAGTGCGCGTTCGACGTCGTCCCATTTGGTGAGCCGCTGTCCGTCCGAGAAATGCTCCAAAGACCGGAAAAGGTGGTAGTAGCTTGGGGCAATGTTCGGAGATGGGCTGGGTGTGGCAGCATATCCCATTCCAGGTCACCCGTGCTATGTGAGATCTCGCTCCATCCTGCTCTAGGGGAGGAAGCCCTTGCGATTCAGAAGTGCTGGTCATTTTAACTTCAGCGATGCGTGCAGATCGTCTAGCTGACGGCAGTACTCATCGGTGGATATAGTGGTGTTTTCCGGCAGCAGCTCAAAAAACTCGACATCCTACATATCCCATCAAACAGAGAGCAGGATTTTACGAGGGTGTAAGCGGGCTTTAGGGGTTGGCATGAGCTTCTGTTTTACGTCCAACCAGTTTTCCCGGGGCTGACATTGTCATGTAGGACCAAGTTTTCGTCACCTGTCACAATGCGGTACAAGAAAGGTTTAACTTGTGTGACGTGCCTGCCAGCAGGACGCACACGACATAAAGGCAGATAGCAGTCAGAACGAACGTTCGCGTAGCTCAATTGGGAGAGTGATTTATTCCGGAATGAGGGGATCCGGGTTCGAGCCACGGCGTGGACAAAAATGACGGAGAAATTTACTTCGTTATACTTGGTCATGTGCAAGCAGGGAAATGCATTCACTCGTGCGATTTGTTTTCTGCTCAACTGTCAGTTGATGGGGGTACCAAAACTCTCCTATTGCGCATTTTCCCAAGTTGATGCAAGTGCGTGATACCGCTACTGCTTGTGTGGGCATTCCCCAGCTTTTCGGCTAACTCTCACGTGATCACACGTGGGTCAGTCGCCACTAAAATATTCAGCATGCCCATATCCAGTGTTGCGGGTCTTCCGGTTTTGGTACGGTCTGACATGTCAAAACTTCCGTCTCGAAATTTCGAACCAACGACAGCACTGACGATGAGATATCGCATTGGGATACACACTGGTAATGTCCCTTACAGCACTTGCGGGGAGGGGAAATGGGGCGGGGGCGGCTACCGCGACAAAACTCATACAGCATCTGAAGGCGGATGTGGTTCTGGTTCTCTTCCATGATGGCTGGCGCTTGCACTCTTCGCCTTCTTACGGCTAACTGTATACAGGGTGAATCAAAAGTCCTTAGACAAACTTTAAGGGTAGGTCAGGCATACAAACACAAGTCCTTTTTACACACGAACTTGTGGTCGCAAACGCAACGAACGACCGCTAGAGGGGACTCTTCGCAAGCGAGTGAGTAAATGTTTGGGCAGGCATTGTGGGATATTGTTTGCTCGGTCCATAAATTCTGCCACCACAGATCGACGGGAGAACATATCGAATATTTTTGGAGGATGTTTTACCAGATTTACTCCATGACGTCCCGGCAGGTATTCGCCGTAACATGTGGTTTCAGCGCGACGGGACGCCCGTACATTTCAGTCAGATTCTGCGGCACTATCTCGATGCAACTTACCCAGCGAGATGGATCGGCCGAGGCGGCCCCTTCATGTGACCTCCACGATCCCCCTGACTTGTCTCCCCTTGATTTCTTCCTGTGGGGATACACGAAGAATCTTGTTTACGAAACCCCTGTGACGACCGACGAAGATCTCGTCGCGAGAGTCATCTTCTTTTTTTTTTTTTTTTTTTTTTTGAATGGAGGTTTAACGACCACCGTGAGCAACTCAATGGGCTATATAAGCAGTCGCCCGTCCCTAATTTAGGGTCACTGGTTCCAGGGAAGGGAGAGAGCCAGTGCCGTAAGACAAACACAACAACCATGCCTCACCGGGATTCGAACCCGGACCCCTTACTGACGAAAGATCATAGGCCAGCGCCTTAGACCACTGCGCCACCGGAGCGGCCGAGAGTCATTGAAGCAGCTGCACGGATTCGTGAGAGGCCTGGCATCTTTGAAAGTGTACGACTGTCCATGCGTCGACGTTGAGAAGTGTGTATCGCTTCGGACGGCAAATCCTTTGAACACTTACTTTAAGTATTAAGGTACTGTAAAAGGTATGTTGTTGATACATGTAACTGTAATACTACGTACTACTTGTCATTGCACTGTTGTTATTCATACTTGAACCTGTAAACCTCTGTTGTACCTGTGTTGTTGTGTTATTGTAAAACTTTATTGCATTAAATCTGTGTTGTACACTTTATCTGGTATCCTTTTCTTTTGGTTAATTCACTGTCAAAGAGCCCCTCTAGCGGTCGTCCGTTGCGTTTGCGATCACACGTTCTCTTGTCAAAAAGACTTGAGAGTTTGTATGCCTGACCAGTGGCGTAGAAACGGGGAGGTACAAGGGTACAATGTACCCCCCAAATTTTGGAGAGGGGTACATTAATGTTTACAGTACCCCCCACTCCCCCAGATATGAGCAAACACAAACCAAGCATTCATAAAGAGTGAACTGTAAAATTTAAATGGTACTTTTTTTTTATTCTCTTTTTTTTCAAAGAAATATCACGGGTCATCTGTTTTTTTTTTTTTTTTTTTGTATATCCGAAGCTTGTAGTGGGAGGCTTTTTATCCACCAAAAACTGGCCAACCATCTGGGAAACTCCAGCAAATTAGTTCCGCAGGGAAACGACGAGTGCGAGGTTTTTGTTAATAACTTCAAACAGCATATGGTAGGGCTAGGGCTTGATAACATACTTGTGATCAGTGTTTCTTTTCTCTTAAAATTCCATGCATCTTGATCAGGTCGTCCTTTCTGCACTTTAAACAAAAAAAAAAAAAAAAAATTAATGCGCAAGTGGACATTTCAGCGCCCGCAGCCCCGGCACTAAAATTGTTTTCTGCCTTAAGATCTGTAGCAATACAACAAGAGCATTACGGATTTCACATACCACTCATAGAACTCCAATTCCTCGATATCTCCACCATCATTTAGTTTTGCACCAGACCAATGTGCTTTTTACATCAATTGTCAGCCTATGTATCGTTCAAAGTTTTTAATGTAGACTTCATAATGCTTCAATGGTACTATCTTCGCGGATAAAGCTGTTTTTTATCTTACTGCGGTTTTACTTTATTAACGTAAACAAAAATGATAAGAAATTTAATTCGTTCTTGTAAAGAGTTATATAACATTTCCTGAGAAATCCCTCTTTTCCAAACCCTGCTGACAGAAATTGACTTGTCCCTGCTCAATATTTTAATGGAAAAAAAAGTACAAAAATTAACAAGAGAGAACACACACACACACAAAAAAAAAAAAAAAAAAAATTCTTCATTCATTTTCTGATGAGAAATTAATAATGTGAACTTTTTGTCAGCAATAAAAATAATAATGGTAATAATTAATTATAATATGATGATAACAATGTTCATTCGGATGAATTCCTGATCAGTGTACGTATTTTATAAAAAAAACTCTAATATACTACCCCCCAAAAAAAATTCGGAGGGGGTCATCCTGTTATATGGAAATATTCAAACTATATTTAAATTGCAACTTTTGTCATTTTGTGGGCCAACGACAGTGAGAAATTTCCTCCCCAGTCAGAACCGTCGGCAGAATCTCTAGCCCACGGGTATACACAATGGACCAAGCAATTAAGAATTAAAATAAATCAAGCCAACAATCCATAGATGGCTTAATCCTTGAGATGTAAGTTTCATGAGCTTGTAGCCCCCTAAATCAAAAGCGTTCCTACGCCACTGTGCCTGACTTACCCTTAAAGTTGGTCTAAGGACTTTTGAATCACCCTGTATGCTCTACTATTCCGCAATAAGAAAAGAATAAAAAAAAATAGCTTGTCGACCCACTGAACTTATCGCCATTTGCAGTAGTGCTGCCCTAAAACCGGCATTGTGTGAATGTTTGAAAGAGCAGCGTCTTTCACAAATGGCAACGACACTTTTAAAATCAATGCTGTTTTATGAGAAAATTAGAAACAGCGAATTTAAATAGAATTCAAACTTATTAATTGATTTCCATGGTTGCATTTCGTTCTTGATGGTTTATTGTTCTTATATAAACCTTTTTCACGATGCGTATTTTGTCTTTTAACAAAATCTATTACGCTTTATTCTCACGCTTTACGATATTTATTATACAAGACTAACTTTATAAAAAAATACAAAATGTCTTCATGGAAATTACATTTTTTTTTTCTTCTAAAAGTTATTTCAACATGCAGCGAATGAACAGGAAAAACGACAAAAGACCGAAACACAGCGTGCAAAGACAACAAAAGATTACAAAAGATCCAAAATAAAATGAACGACGACAAGAAATTAAAGAGATACAGTTGTGGAAAAGTCCTTTGTTATCCAGCAAGGGGCCTTGCATTCTCGGGTCTTTGTGATTACACTGTTGCACGGAGGCAGACGTCAAACAAGATCCAGAAGAGAAGTCTTTTAATTAACATAGTCTATATCTCCTATCCGAAGGTCTATTATTCTCGCTTAAATCAGGAAGAAAAGCGCACGCGTCGGGTCGGAGGAAACACAAACGTCGGTAAACATAAAAACAGAAGCCAAATAAACAGCCTTAACTCATTAGCTAGAGTCGGAATTGGATGGTCGATGACACTGTAATAGCTCTCCTGGGGGGAAAGAACAAAATCCTCACTATAAGCTCCAATCTTAATGGGCGTACTTTCTGCGCAAGCCATTTCGTGTTGTTTACCCTGCAGAGAGTCTACTATTCCAACAAAAAAAAAAAAAAAAGTAAAAAAAGAAAGAAATCGAAGTGAAAGGGAAAGGGGCTTTAGCGAGCTGGCTAGAAACAACAAAAAAATCTCGTTTTATCAAGTTCGCTATACTTGGCAATCGTTTCGGTTGGTTGATGGCTTCGAAGGCGACTTAACACAACTTCGTGTATTGCAAAGATTGGTACAAGTCGGAGAGACATACTCCGACCTCCTGGCGCTAGTCCTCTGGGACTTGGTGGACGTTTCCCAGTGAAGTCCCACAGGACGGACTTCGACCCAGCAGCTACACATCACATCAGATAGCAGATTTTACTGCAAACGTCAACCTGCTGGGAAAATCGCTTTTGCAGCGAATCACAGCGTCAATTCCTTTCTGTTTCGGAGCATTATTTCATGAAGCGAAACAATTTTCGCTTTCATCAAATCTCGAGTTTATACTGACTTTTTCAGTATACCGTACCTGAACCGTCACTAACTTGGATGACATCGCTGAAAATTCTGAGCAAATGAATTTTTTTTTTTAAACACTCATTTTTTGCTCGAACGATTCTTATAAACGTATTTCTCATATAGTAACACAGATTTTCGTTGCAATTTATTATTGTGGCAAAATGTCGCAACAAGAACGGACGGGGAATCAAAATTGGGTATAATTTTTATCCTTATACGCTGCTCGTCAAAGAAAATGGCACCCTGGGCCGCGTTCGTGACTGCCACGGAAAGGACCTCAGGTTCGATCCCAGGCAGGTACGAACGCTCGATCCACTAAATATTCGTAGTGCGTCGGATGGGCACGTTAAGCCGTCGGACCCCGGGTACTGGCACCCCGGTAATAAATAAGGGCGTCTTCCTCCCCTTTCTACCTCGCTTCCCTGTCACTTTCCTATCGGTTACTCTAGCCGAAATCTCCTAGCTTCCTATTTTTAAGGGTTGTTTAAGACCTAGGACCAGACACTCCCTTCCTAAAATCCTCTACATATGATAATCATTTTCTTCTGAAAACATATGGGCCGCAGGTGGCCTAGTGGGCAACGTTCGTGACTGCCACGGAAAGTACCTCAGGTTCGATCCCAGGCAGGTACGAACGCTCGATCCACTAAATATCCGCCGTGCGTCGGATGGGCACGTTAAGCCGTCGGACCCCGGGTACTGGCACCCCGGTAATAAATACGGGCGTCTTCCTCCCCCTTTCTACCTCGCTTCCCTGTCACTTTCCTATCGGTCACTCTAGCCGAAATCTCCTAGCTTCTTATTTTTAAGGGTTGTTTAACACCTGCGGTCAGACACTCCCTTCCGAAAATCCTCTACATATGATCATGATCATGATGGCACCGTGACCATTCGTCAGCGATGGTCCGGGTTTGAATCCCCGTGAAGCATGGGTGTTGTGTTTGATTTAAAGCACTGACTCTCCGCCTTACCTGGAGCCAGTGGCCCTACATAAGAGACGGGCAACTCAAGAGGCCGTAGATACTTGTAAATCCAGCAAAGACTAGAGAAATTTTAGTTACTCCGGTAAATTAATGTATATATTTATCCCGAGAGTGTCTATGCTTTTGGTACTTTTAATGGCACCAAATCAGGAGGTACACTCGGGATGGTATTTTTTTTTTTTTTTTCGTTATTTTATTGTAGAATGAAATAACTCAAAACTGTTTAGCCGAACAAGACGAAATTTCGAAATTTGATATTTCGAAGCTGTGACTAAAAAAAAAAAAAAAACAGTTTGTAGCCGATTTGGTTGAAATTCGACAAAAGTATCCTTTACATAGTGAGGCACAGTTTTCGTTTCCTCTAGTTTATGCAATTAAAAAAATCGGACAAAATGTTTTTTGTAAACTTCGAAGGAAAATCCCTCAAGGAAGACCGAAATCAACATACTGATTAATTTTCATACCATGAATAGGTAATTAACTATTAAATTAAAATTGTATTAACCGGAAACTGCAGAATTTATTTTATTCCATGGAGAAACATTTTTTTTTTAACTGATACAGGTGGCTGGAAATACATGTCTAATAATGGTCTTTTATGCAAAACGTTTCCGTCGAATCTAAATTTTTGAGATATATAGATTCTCATCCTTTCACTCTATAACTACGAATAATTATATCCATCACATATATTTTTTTCGCATTAAGTAGTGTGTCACAATTCGAAGTGTTTCATTTGCATTTCAGTGCCGGTGTTCTGTTACAGGGCTTGGAGCTGAATTCTATTAATGCACCCTGCGCGGAGGGTTCCTTTGATTTTGTTCAGCAGTAAGTTCGGTATTGGTGGTTTAATAAATATGTAAGCCCCGGTTACAGTTCCTTTCATTTACCGTCGACACTTATTTGCGCTTAAACTTTTGCGATGGATCTCATGTGACGTGCGTGTCCCGCAGGACGCGCATGAGATAAAGGCAGATAGCAGTGAGAGCATACAGTAGCGGCCAAAATTGTGGAAACCTTTTGGAAAAACTGTATTTTTGACGTTTTATGGCTCATAACACCATTTTTGTTTTAGTAATACCATAAAACTATATATATATGAAAAGATAATTTCAGCAAGAATGTAATGCAACAAAGTTTGTTCAATTATCTGTATTCTTTGAAAAGTTACAGCCAAATAACAGGAAAAAGGAAGCACAGCTTGCTTAGGTTGATATCATCAGGATGGGAACGGAGGTGGGTTTATAATAGACTTCCGTATGAAGGCGGTTGTCATGCGTTTTTTCTCACAAAGACGTAGAGATAAGGTAATCTACTACTGCGCTCAAGCTCCATAGTGAGATTGATCGTAGGGTGTATATAATTGACTTTATCGAGGAAAGATGGGAGAGTCTTCTTTCCGTGAGGCCATATGAAAAAAAATACGTCGGCCGCATATTGCAGTCAGGTGGTAGGCCTTGGGGTGATGTTGGTGAATATATGTTCAGTGGGGCGAAGTATTGCTTCCGCGAGGACGGCTTAAAGCGAAGATCCCATCGAAGCGCCATTTACTTGCTTACAAACTTTCCCTTTGAAACTGAAGTAGCTGGAATTTGAGACCAAGCGCATTAATTCGAAGATGCTGAGACAAGACTCTTCCGAATAAACTGATGAATTAGGAATAGCCTCTTTCAATGTTCTGACGGCTTCCGGCACGGAGACCGATGGGTAAAGTGATACCACGTCAAAACTGCCAATAATATCATGTTGTCGAACAGCGAGTTGCTTGGTTTTCGTGATAAAATCTAAAGTTAAAACGAAGTCCGATTCAGGTAGATGTCTAGTCAAGAATCTGGGTAAAGCCTTCTCTAAATGGTACGTCGGGGCGGACCTTCTGGACACAATCGATCTCAGTGGATTGCCGGGCTTGTGGTGTTTAAGTCTTCCAAAGAGTTTGGGATCTGAGGGCCAGGTGGTAATTTGGCGACTTTCTTGAGATCTTCTGGAAGAGCCGGTAGTCTTGCAGATCGTTGTGCACGTGTAACCCAATAATTTAGAGGGTTTGTTCGTGTGACCGTAGATCCAGAATCGGATATAAAATCCTCTAGTTTTTTATTGTATTCCGCTTTGTCCATAATAGCTATCTGGCCGAATTTATCCGTTAGCGTCAACACTATTGAGCTGTCATTTCGAAGATTCGAAATCGTCCTCGAAATTTTAAAATTACCAAGCACTTCTTTATGATTGTACTTCGATCTGAGCCCAGAGCAGCACAATTAGCGTAGTTCATGTTTGGTGCCTTCCGGAACTCACGAAATTATGTTCTCAAATTCAGAAACGACGCTTTTGGGATTCTGTTTCGAACGGAAACAGAACTTTGGTCCTATTTCCAAAACTTTAGTATCCTCCACAGTGAGCGTCCGCTTAGAAATATTGACGAATGGAATGCTGAAATATTTACGATTTTGATTCTGGGATGATTTCAAGAGATCCAGCTTATTCTTGTGTTTGAATGATAAGGAAAATTGGAGTCTTTCGACCAACATGTCCACTCGGAGCGTTAGGTTGTTGGAAGTTATCGGGTAGAACAGAATATGTAAAAAGCCATCAGGTAGATGTGTGAAAGCTTGGAAACTTTGATTTATATTCTACGCCAAGAAATTCGGATTACTGGTAGTATTTAAAGTGTTATTGGTGTACAGTTTCTTTTTATTAAAAAGATAAAATGAGTTTAACATATAAATTAAGCATTACGTTATGGCAGTATACAATCGTTAGAAACCAAGGAAAACGAATTATTTCAAAAATGTTTTGCTTCGCGACCTTCATTTTTGCCAGCTTGCGGTCAACTTTGAAACCCATTTCAGGAACGATTTTGAACGCCATAAACTTTGCATCTGATGGATATTTCCTGCTACAGAAGTTCTTTAACGCCGTCCTGCGACGCCTAATTGAGCGAGTATTGCAGCAGTTACGTCACTATGACTTCGCAGAATCGGTGATGTGTCTGTCATACTAGAAAAAAAAATTAAATCCTATTGTCATACTTTCCGAATGATGCAAGTCAAGGAAATCTTCTGAATCATTTATCGCGTTTTTGCTTTTATCAGTGGTGACTTCTCATCCCGATATACGTGTGGGGAAAAATATGCTAAGAAGTAAAAAATAAAAGTGTAGTCAATAAGGAAAGAACGAAGTTTCATAGGCGCTTTGTCTTTACAGGAAGTATACGCATTCAGTTTAACAGGAGAGGTAAGGTACGTAAGAGAATAAAATACATGACGTTGGACAACCAAGGTACTCTGAGTAGAAGCATTCACCCTGTTTTTTCCATTAATTTCCACTAAATAAATGTGTTTTTTTTTATCTATTAAAGAAACCGAAGCCACATTCTTTGGATATTCTACCAGGAGTCCCTCAGATTGGGTGGAGAACCCAATGCTGGGTGAAATACGAATCACGAGGTCCGCCGTCGTAAACTGCGCAGAAGCTTTCTTTTCAATGGATAGATTCACGCATTCGAGGGAATTCCCCGGGAAAATGTTGTTGATAACAACGGGAACTGAACTCTCAACAGTCGCCGTACCACACAGGAATGATACTGGCTGTTAACCAATTGCCCCACTCTGGTAGCCCATTTGAACTTTTACGAGGTTACAAAAACTTAAAAAAACAAACAAATTGATATTCAATTTGATGTGTCTGATTTCATATGCTCACTTGACACCAGTGAAGTTAGTTTGCGACTAAAGTCGAACTAATGCATTGGCCCTTATCCTATGTATTTTATAGAAATACGTCTTCGAGTCTACTACGACGGGAATGCCAACTCATCCGAAGTTTAGGACTATATTCATATCCCAAATCGTTCGAACGGCTTCTTTTAGGAAGTTCGCTTTAATAAAGAATCAATACTCTTTCATTTCTTATTAAAGCGAGTATCTAACATATCCATTGAGGTTTTTTTCTTGCATTTGAAACAAATATTTATCCATCCCTAGTGCAAGGGAAAAGCTACCCTTAAAATTTTCATTCACAGTGAAGTGAATCGAAAAAAATATCATTTTCAAGCTGTTTAGCTAACAAAAATTACACACACAGGCCATAAAAGAAAACAAAAAGATATGAACCTATATTTATTTTCGAATAGTGCCGTTTTTTTAAGTAATGACAGCAAGTATGCGACTCGGCACGAGGTGCTTAAGCCACAGTATTTGTCATTCTCTTGTAGGACTTCCGTCCACAGTAAGTAGAGTTTAGGTCCCAGCCACCTACAGCGAGATCGCCTTTTGGGCAGGACACAGAAACAGAACTTTTGACAGAACAGTTTGTAGTGAGATTAGAGTACAATAGATGGCGCCACCGTACAAGTACGATATTGCACACAGAGGGGTGAGAGAATTTCAGGGGGGGCATAGGAAAGGATACCCATTTAACCAGTGGGTCTAGCCTAGGGGCCGTCACTTACCGTGCTCCTCCGATGCACGGCGGATATTCAGCGATTGTTAGTAAATCACACTATCTCTGCAAGATCAGCCCAGGTTCGAACCTGAGGACCTTGCATTGATAGTCTGATTCACTAACCACTAAGCCATCCGCTGCTCAGGGGTGCTTAAGTTTGTTAGGGCCCAAAGATAAACATTCCTGCCGCAAAACATCGCACGACTCAGTTATTGTTGACGGATGAGGACGTCGCCACCGAACAACTCTTTCCAGAATGTCCCACACATTTTTAATACGATTGAGATCTGGTGACTGTGGAGAACAGGGAAGATTATAGAAACTCTCGTGTTCATCAAACTATTCTTGCGTGACTCTGGCACGATGCGCTGTTGCATTGGCATCCATAAACTCGCCACCACATGCATAAAAACGTGCATTGTTGCAGAGTGCACTTGATCCGCTACAATACTCAAATATTTTCTGGATGCCGTCTGACTTCGGCTGGTATCAGGAGACCAAGTCCACGCCAACAGAACATGTCTCATAGAATGTTCTGTTGGCATGGATGAATGGATGTTACATGTTCTGTGGCCACAAATGCTTGATTTGTGCTCAAAAGCTTGATTTGTGCTCAAAAGGCAGGCTGAGTCCATTGCTTACGTGGTTCTCGCTACACTCTCTGCCGGGGATTAATACAAAACAATTTCAGCTGGATTCATCTGACCACACCACTTGTTGTATTGCCATGCTATTTGTTCACGGCGTATTTGGCAATTCTCACGAACTGACAGACGACTTCCAGGACCCAATTTTCTAAATTCCTTACTCATGGTTCGAGCCGAAATGGGCTGCTCCTGGCCCCAGTTGAATTCAGCAGATAGTTGTTGTACCCTGGAAGATCTGCTCTACTATACTAGACTCCTTCCCGGTCATGGACAATTCATCCAATGGTACGATTGGTCCAACGCCGTTTAGCCTAATGGACTATTCGTCCGATGTACGATTAGTCCAATGCCGATTCATCCACTGGTACGATTGGTCCAACGCCGTTTAGTCTAATGGACTATTCGTCCGATGTACGATTAGTCCAATACCGATTCATCCAATGGTCCAATGCCGATTCATCCAATGGTACGATTGGTCCAATGCCGATTCGTCCAATGGTACAATTGGTACAATGCCGATTCATCCAATGGTACGATTGGACCAATGCCGATTCATCCAATGGTACGATTGGTCGAATGCCGATTCGTCCAATGGTACAATTGGTCCAATGCCGATTCATCCAATGGTACGATTGGTCCAATGTCGATTCATCCAATGGTACGATTGGTCTAATGCCGATTCGTCCAATGGTACGATTAGTATAATGCCTACTCGTCCGATGGCATCATCCTACCAACGACCAATTCTTAACGGCATTGGACAATCTTCCAAAAGGACAATTGGTTCAATGTCGTTTATTCCAATGGACTGTTCATCCAATGTACGATAAGTCCAATGCTGATTCGTCCAACGGTACGATTAGTCCAATGTCGATTCGTCTGATATTATCACCCTACCAACGACCACTTTCTTTTTTAGTTTTAAGAAAGAAATAACAAATTAAGTTATTCTCCTCTTTATATCCTTTTGAAAAATGATTCTCATGTATTTGGTATTTGTAAACATTTTATAAACCTTGAAAAAGACACTCAACGGAACATTTCTCAGCTTTTTGCGGAGCACCTATGCCATGGGTTTCTTTAGAAGTATTAAGTTACAACTTAGATATTTGGCATTTATAAACATTTTATAAAACCTAAAAAAAGGCACTCAACGGATCATTTCTCCCATCTTTACAAGGCACCTAAGCCGTGGCCCTATGAATTAATTAGTGCTTAAGTAAAAGCGCAATATTATTAATTTCACTAGATGTGTAATCATTGTGAACATAACATCGGTAAAATGAAAACTATCAGAAAGGCCTAGGCTTAGGGACTATGAACTTATATTTAGTGCCTAAGTAAAAACGAAATATTATTAACTTGACTTGATGTGTAAACTTTGTAAATATGACATTGGTAGAATAAAAACTGTTAAAAAGACCTAGGCCTATGACCTATGAACTAATATTTAGTGCCTAAGTAAAATCGCAATATTATTAATTTGATTTGGTATGAAGTTGATTGAATGGCTCGTAGTTCAATAATTTCATACGGCAGCGAGGACAGTATAACAAGAAAAAAGCGATTCCACCAAAAAAAAAAAAAAAAAAAATCTACCGTATAACCACAATATTGCGCATGAAATGTGACATTATTTTACATTCTTTGGACTACTGGTACTTCCGTACAACACCGAAGACAGGATCAGAACGGATGAGTTTTTTTTGGCACAAGTAGCACTTCGGACAGATCAGACGGAATTGGGCTAATCGTACCATTAGATGAATCGCACCTTTGGACCAATTGTGCTTTTGGATGAATCGGCATTGGATCAATTGGCATTGGACCAATCGTCGTTGGACAAATCGTACCAGACCCATTCCTCACAGCACGACGGTCACACTCTTCAAATTTAGCTTTCTGACCACAGTTATGCCTTTGGTTACGAAATCTTCCCGTCGCTAAACCCCTTTGAAATGTCAAACAAAGATCTTCGCTCTTTCCACGTTTATAAGTGAGGCATGGAAAAATTATCATTGGAAGCCACCGGGAGTCGAACCCAGGGTCTTCCAGCTACCCGCCGGATATGCTTCCGCTACACCACAGCGGCCTCGAATTCCTCCAGACTCACACGCTAACTGCTAAGACAAGCTGGCAGGTTGCTTCTTGGAGCCCCGCACAATGCTGGGGATTCACCAAAGATGGTAAGCAGCAACTGAAGAAATAATTAGAAGGCGAATGAATAATTAATACAGACATTTAACGTTGACCAGGAACATCAAACAAAGATCTTCGCTCTTCCCACATTCGTCCGATGTACGATTACGTGGCGGCCAATGAGAATTTTTCCGTGACTCACTTATAAACGTGGAAAGAGCGAAGATATTTGTTTGATGTTCCTGGTCCACGTTAAATGTCTGTATTAATTATTCATTCCCCTTTGAAATGGTTGTTTTAGTGAAACCATTGATTTCATTTACTTAAATACGTACAATAGTATAACTGCACTAATGAACCGAAATTTCTTGGTGTAGAATAGAAATCAAAGTTTCCAAGCTTTCGCACATCAACCAGATGCCTTTTTTTAATCTCATGTTTTTTTAACTGCTCCTTGCTGTCTACCTTCCTTGAAAAAGCCATCTGGTTGATGTGCTAAAGCTTGGAAACTTTGATTTCTATTCTACACCAAGAAATTTCGGATCACTAGTATAGTTGTACGTACTATTTAAGTACAGTTAGTGTATAGTTCCTCGTTATTTAATTTATTACGTTTACTTTGTTAATCGTGGCACCAGCTAAATTTGTCCCAACGATTAGCCTTTTTTCGAATTTCGGCAGAAAATGGGGTTTTCTCGTGTTTTCATGAGTTACTGCAGTCGAATAATCTGTATGCTTTTAGGAAAGACAAGGTAAAACGTCATCAGCTTTTGGGACTGGTATATTTGCATATATTAGCGTTTATTGTTTGCGATTCTTTTATCCTAATGTTTCGTAACTTTTTAGCCTCGTGTGTTTTTGAGTCTTTGAAAATTATATCCAAAACGAATCTCATGTTTTTTTAATATTTCGATGTAGCTACAGAATTTAGTCATGACTGCATGGTTTTACTTGCTCTCGAACTGTAATTGAATTCAATGGGTTCTTACATTGACACTTTTTTCTGGCACGCGGGCAGTTTTGCCTTCCGGAGGAAGGCTGTTTGGGGTATTGGCAACAAAGAGTTGAAGTGTCGCAGACATACATTTCAAGCATTAAACAAGGAAATGCCAAGGGAAGGGAAACCCCCATGAAAGGTGACAGAAGAGAGATTCAGAACGGAGATTCGAAACGAGAGGTGTGTCGTTGCGGACGCACGCCGCAAGCAGAAGATCTTGCAAACTTTTCCAGCACGAGACAAGATACTCGGGGAGCGGATACGAAATGAGCAAGTTATAATAATAACGCCGCGGAATTTGTCATTTTCATGTAGGACTTCCGTCCACAGGGAGTAGAGTTTAGGTCCCAGCCACCTACAGCGAGATCGCCTTTTGGGCAGGACACAGAAACGGAAGGAATGAGAGCAAATCTAGCGACTTTTGACAGAACAGTTTGTAGTGAGATTAGAGTACAGTAGATGGCGCCACCGTACAAGAACGATATTGCACATAGATGGGCGAGAGAATTTCAGGGAGGACATAGGAAAGGATACCCATTTAACCAGTGGGTCCAGCCTGGGGGCCGTCACTTTACGTGCTCGTCCAATGCACGGCGGATATTCAGCGATTGTTAGTGAAATCACACCATCTCTGAAAGATCAGCCCAGGCTTGAACCTGGGGACCCAGCATCGACAGTCTGAAACACTAACCACTAAGCCATCCGCGGCTCGAAATGAGCAAGGAGCAGCATACCGGTCTAAATAGTTTTCTCAGTTATGAGAAAATTGAAGAAAGCGGTGGTAGACGCCCAACGATAGGATTGTCGCCCATACGCACAACAGCCGTACCCGTACAGAAACATGCCTAAGCAGCTTTCTGTACTCAAGAGTCAAAGACTTTGCTTTCTTAATCAGAACTGGTCAGGATTTTTTTCTTACTGGTCGTTTCAAGCTGTAGTGTATTATATATAGTATAGTTGGTTCTACACTGTATTATCAAAAGTATCCGGACATCCCTTCTAAGTAGTAGATTTGCCCATATACGTCACAGCCATGGTCCATATAGGTTAAAAAAGACGCACGTGCCCTGGAAAACACCATACTAAAAGTTTGAACAGTATGTACAGTTCATCTTAGCAACAAGTAAGTTCGGGATATTTCTGATGTGCTGCATCTTTCCCGATCAAAGGTAAGGGATGTTACTGTGAAGTGGAAACGCCTAAAAGCAACAGCAGAACAATCGAGACTTGTTAGGCCACGTGAAGTAGCAAAGCGGAACCGCCGAGTGCTGAAGCGGTTGGAGCGACAAAATAGCCTGTCCTCGAACGCAACACTAACCACCGGATTACATACTGCCTCTGGAAGCAAGGCCAGCACGGTTTTATCAAGAGATGAAGGGGATGGATTTCCATAGCCGACCAGCCGCTCCCAAGCATAATATCAGCAAGATCAACGTCAACCGTGTGATGATGTGGTGTAAAGTTCGGCGCCGGTAGACTCCGGAGCAGTGTAAAATCGCTCTCAGATGTATGGTTGTGGAGAATGCCAGGTGAACATTACCTGCCCGACTATGTTGTGCCAACTGTAAAGTTCGGTGGAGGAGGCATCATGCTCTGGGGATACGTTTCATGGTTTGAGCTGGGGCCCCTAGTTCCGTTGTCCAGGTATGTACGACCATGACTGTGGAATTTGGTGGAGGAGGTATCATGCTCTTGGGATACTTTTCATGGTTTGTGCTGGGCCCCCTAGTTCAAGCGTCCAGTAGAGTGAAACCATGACTGTGAAATTTGGTAGAGGAGGCATCATGATCTGGGCAAACATTCCATGGTGTGCGCTGGGCCCTCTAGTTCCACTGTCCAAGAATTAGCAACCATGACTGTTAAATTTGGTGGAGGAGGCACCATGCTCTGGGGAAACTTTTCATGATTTGGGCTGGGCCCCCTAGTTGCAATGTCCAGGAATGTGCAACCATGACTGTTGAAATTTGGTGGAGGAGGCATTATGCTCTGGGGACACTTTCCATGGTGTATCCCCAGAGCATTCTTGGGCACTGGAACTAGAGCTGGTCCACTAGTTCCAGTGCCCAACAATGTGCAACCATGACTGTGAAATTGGGTGGAGAAGTCATCACGTTCTGGGGATACTTTTCATGCTTTGGGCTGCCCTCTTTCCTAGTTCCAGTGCCCAGGAATGTGCAACCATGACTATGAAATTGGGTGGAGGAGGCATCACGTTCTGGTGATACTTTTCATGGTTTGGGCTGGGCCCCCTAGTTCCAGTGGTCAGGAATGTGCAACCATGACTGTGAAATTTGGTAGGGAATGCACCATGGTCTGGGAATACTTTCCATGGTGTGGGTTACGCCCTCTAGTTCCAGTGTCCAAGAATGTGCAACAATGACTTTCAAATTTGGTGGATCACGTTCTGGGGATACTTTTCATGCTTTGGGGATACTTTTCATTGTGAACCAGGATCGTTTGCGGAATCCGAAAATTTTAAACTATAATAAAGGTGAACCAGAATTCGCGGAATTCGAAGAAAATTAAACAGATTCGCGCTGGATAAAGGGGATCCAACAGAGATGACAACAGCTCAGAATGTACGGATTTACTTACATTGCTGGTCAATACAAGCCGACTATGAGAAAATGTTGATAGTTGCCATGTTCAGTATCATACGGTACTCATCACTGGAGATTACTAAGCAATTTGATCTGAAAATAAAAAGGAAACTGTGATGTTTTTTAAAAGAAATTTACAAAAGCAATATTTCAGTTTCAGAATGCCGAGGCAAAACCTAATAAATGAAAGATAACAAGTAAGTAAAATCATGCAATGCATTGATTATAATACGCTTTCCAACATTACAGAAATCATTACTCAAGTTATGAGAGCCGCCCCGGTGGCGCAGTGATCTAAGCGATGGCCTCTGATCATTCGTCCGAACGGGGTCCGGGTTCGAATCCTGGTGAGGCATGGATGTTGTGTTTGTATTACGGCACTGGCTCTCTCCCTTCCCTGGAACCAGTGACACTAAATTGGGGACGGGCGACTGCTTATAGCCCATTGAGTTGTTCACGGTAGTCGTTAAACCTCCAACCAAAAAAATTAAAAATTATGAGAATAATGTCTGTGGAATAAATCTCGATCCTGTGCCCTGACCTTTGATCCCATTTCAATGATATTCAACGGAACCGGCTTAGTATACCTCCGAAATAACATGATAAAGTTTTGTCGCAATCGAAGCATTTTTACGTAAGTTATGATGCATAAGGGCTATGGAATAGATCCCGATCCTGTGTCCTAACCTTTGACCCCATTTCGCCAATTTTCAATAAGGTTTGTCGCCAGGTGGTCCCCTACCACATACTACAATTTCATCGAAATCGAACCTTTTTTACGTTAGTTATGGCGCATAACAGAAGTGGAATGGATCACTCTCCTATGTACTGACCTTTGACCCCATTTCGTTCTCTTTAAATAGGGTTCCTTCCCAGGTGATCCCCTACCAGATACTAAAATTTCATCGAAATCTAACGGTTGTTACGCGAGTTATCTTGCTGAAAGGCATATGCACACAACGCGTGACGTAATGAGGCAGATGGGAATCGCGACGCCCGCCCCAAGAGTGTGACGTCATAAATCTTTAATAGGTTCTACACACAACGCGTGACCTAAAGAGAGAGATGGCGTGACCGCGCGCCAACATTCTCAAACGCGAGTTGTGACGTCATAAGATTTCTAAGCATTGGTAACATTAATGGAACAACGCCATCACTAAAAACGTTATAATTCGGGGTGGTTATTTAAACCACTAAACGAATTCTTCTAAAGTCGAGATCGAGCTAAATCGATTTCTAGTACCAGAAAACGGTAGGTTAACGACTTTCATCAAACTTCTTAGAGCCATTTTCAAAATAAAATGTACATACATACATACAAGAACTGCTACTTTAAGGTGGACGTCAAGTAACTTTGCTTCCTATACTTCCAATGGAAAAACTTTTGTACACATTTTCTTCACAACTAATGCGTTCCCAAGGATGAAAATTTGAACATCGATTAAAATATCTTCATTTTATAACTTGCAATACTTAATATTTTCTAAAACATAACCGTAATTATGCAATTCAACATTTGTTTGTCTACTGACGTCATGAAAATACAGGTCGCGCCATCTTTTTTCTGGACAATTAATGCGTTCACAAGGATGAAAATTTGAACATTGATTAAAATAGCTTTTTTTTTTTTTTTTTTTTTTTTTTGATTGGAGGTTTAACGACCGCCGTGAGCAACTCAATGGGCTATAAGCAGTCGCCCGTCCCTAATTTAGGGTCACTGGTTCCAGGGAAGGGAGAGAGCCAGTGCCGTAAGACAAACACAACATCCATGCCTGACCGGGATTCGAACCCGGACCCCTTACGGACGAATGATCAGAGGCCAACGCCTTAGACCACTGCGCCACCGGGGCGGCTAAAATAGCTTCATTTCAGAACTTGGAATACTTAATATTTTCTAAACCATAACCGTAATTATGCAATCCAACATTTTTTTTGTCCACTGACGTCATCAAAGTTCAGGTCGCGCCATTCTTCTTCTGGTTTCAACACCACCGAAGGAGAAGTTATTGATTTTTAATATAATTATGGTTATGTTTTAGAAAATATTAAGTATTCCAAGTTATATTAAGAAGTTATTTTAATCGATGTTCAAATTTTCATCCTTGGGAACACATTAATTGTGAAGAAAATGTGTACAAAAGCTTTTCCATTGGAAGTATAGGAAGCAAACTTACTTGACATCCACCTTAATTACATGGGATAAGGGCGATGGAATGGATCGCAATTCTATGTCCTGAACTTTGACCCCATTTCTTCCATTTTCAATAGGATTCGTCCCCAGGTGGGGTCCTACCACATACTGAAATTTCATCGAAATCGAACCATTTTTACGCACGTTATGGCGCATAAAGGCAATGGAATGCATCCCGCTCTTATGTCCTGACCTTTGACCCGAATTCACCCATTTTGAATAGGGTTCGTCTCCAAGTGGTCCCCTACCACATTGTAAAATTTCATTGAAATCGAACCATATTTACGTAAGTTATGACGTATAAGTGCAATGGAATGGATCCCGCTCCTACGTCGTGACCTTTGACCCCATTTGTCCCATTTTCAATAGGGTTCGTCCCCAGGTGGTCTCCTACCACATACTAAAATTTCATCGAAATGGAACCATTTTTACGCCAGTTATCGTGCGGACGGACGGACAAAGCTGGAGCATATACGCTTCTTCAACCTATGGTTGGAAAGCGTAAAAAATGAATAGATTTTAGCACAGTTTATTTAGTGTTTTCAAAAATGCGAGAAGGTTAGGTTGCTATTATGAGAATATTTACCTTTCTTTTTTTTTTATGTTATTTTCTATGAATTTCGCGAAACTAAAAAAAAAAAATCCAATTCAATGTAATGCGATGAAATCAAAGTTTTTTGGGGTGTGTGTGTGGGTGTGTCGGGGCTCTGCGTTCATCTAACAGGAAGCATTGAATTCATGCTTTTCAAATTCAAGCTTTATGCCTCAGCTACGCTTCTGTGTGTATTGATGATAATAATACCTTTATGTTTAAATATATCCATAGAGACTTTTCTTTTTTGAAAAGG
Organism: Macrothele yani; assembly: GCA_039090855.1. NCBI lineage: Eukaryota > Metazoa > Arthropoda > Arachnida > Araneae > Macrothelidae > Macrothele > Macrothele yani. The sequence continues at coordinate 102,649,257 of CM076991.1, read as the reverse complement.
TCAGTTCCTGGTAATGGTTGTTTCGATTTCCTCGTGGCAAATATATGTACCGATATGTTGGAAAAAGGATTATATGGGTTCATTATTTATTTGGATTTTATATACCAAAGCTTAAAGTTTGCAGTCATGCGTGTAAACAGCCTCTTTAAAGAGGTGTTATGTTGTAGCTTCTTTTTAAAGTTCATTAGTTTACGCACGGAAATATGTACATTCGATTTTTTTCTCCTTTTTCACTAGGCTCTCTTATTTGAGCTACAGACATTCACGAGAAATCATATTTATTTATGATATCTGACTACTCCTGAAAAAATAGCGGGTTCTAAAGAAACTATTAGGCCCTGTTTCTCCTTTTACGCAGAAAGATGAATCAATAAATTATGTAACTAAATAAATAAATAAAAAATGCGAAGCTTAACACATTATTGTCTTCACCTTTTTGAAACTATTTACCAGTTCTTTATTAATATTTACCGGATTTAAGCGTGGAATGAGATTTTTCTAAAATTTACGTAGGGTGTTTCCAAAAATCAATGTCCCGATTTAAGCGTGCTTTAGCTTTCAAATAAACACTGGTAATTAAATAGCGTTTTAGACAGAAGCAGATATACGCAAAGCTTTCATGTACAGTTACAGAACATAATAAAAGTAATTCTGCATGTGGAGAATGATTAGCAAGTACAGATACCAGCCAATGAATTAGAAACCTTTATTCAATACTGGTGTAATAGTGGTCATTGTAAATAAGCTTTTAATAATAACGTAATGAAATGGGAATTTTTATTTTATCAAATATAATGTCATGTAAATAATTAGAATAATTTAATTCTTGAATTTTAATGTTACGTAAATAATTAAGGACCCTCGTAGTTTTAGAATGTTTAAAAAGTAATCGTGAGAAACTTCTTAAGATACATTTTTTGAGCCCATTTAGCAGATCCTCCCTAAATTATTAGTTTATCGGCTAATTTCCTGGAGAAGAACAAAGCGCAGGACATTGGTGTAGGTAATGTGACGTGCCTGTCCAGCAGGACGCACACGATATAAAGGCATAGCGACTTATTCCAGAATGAGGGGACCTGGGTTCGAGCCCCGGCGTGGACAATAATGACGGAGAAATTTACTTCGTTATAGTAACTATAATAGAAGATTGCTTTTTAGAGACATCCAGCTGGATGTACTTCCGTTCTTGAGTAAGGGGTTTTCCTTCCAGGTGATAGCAATCGGGGTGGACATCCTGAGACGCATGGGAAGAGAGTTTTCGGACGGGGTTCTGGAGGCGCGTGTTTGAGAAGTAGTTGCAGAAAACAATAGGAGAATGGGTTTATGAAGCTGAGGTGTTTTGGGGGGGGCAGAATGTGGCGGAGAGAAGAAGAGGGAGGTTGTTGAGATTTTTCGGAGGGAGTAGTAGAATTTGAGAAGGGGTGCGTGCTCTCCACGCACGAGCGAAAAAGAATGAATATAGCGAGGGGTTAGAACATGAGAGATGGTCTAATCGTACGGTGAGCAAATCCGGGAAACTTGTCGGGGTTGCATTTTTCTTTGTTCTGTTGACAAAGAAAAATGCTTTTACGCCCCCCCCCGACAGGTTTCCAGAGTAGGCACATACGCTCAGACAATTTGCAGACTTGTAGTTTGAAAACCCTGAAATCTTCAGTTGAAGTGTACGTCATAAACATTTTCTCTAAAAAATTACATTAATTATCGCAATTAAGAAAAGACGAAAATACGGAAACTTTATATGACTCAGATAACCAACCTCTGGGGGTCGTGGGCATGAAGCGGTCAAAAACGCAATTTTTATACGACCCCTTGAAATTTTTGTGGCCAGTTCTCAGGGTGGTCAGTTCTCCGGTGGCCAGTTCTCCTACACCCGTGCTATTGTTTGTAGCCACTATGTTTCGATTTTTTGCAAAATACGAGCTGTAAATATTAGCACGTGATTAATGTAGCTTCGGAGAAAACTTTGCTGTAGTTGCAGCATACTGTAGTTCCTTACTTTGTGATATACATTCTCTAAAAACCTAAAAAATAAAAAATATAACCAAAAAAAAAAAAAAAAAAAAAAGCTTGGGGGGGGGGATACTGGTTTTTTGGGGCCCCCTGAAAATTGGGGGCCCTAGGCCCGTGTCTTACGGGCCTAGTCGGTAATCAGGTCCTGCTTCCAACATGAAAATGTTCCTCCTCACCTCTGGTATATGAGGTACCTTATTTCAGTTCAAGCAGTGACGTATATTCGAGGCTAGCTGCGAAGCCGAGAGAAAACATTAAATATGCACAAATAACCGTCATTTATCAACGGTTTTGAAATATGTCGATACTTTCGCTGCGAAAAAAAAAAAAAAAAAAAACACGTGCGGATTCGCTTCTTTTGTTTAAGAGAATCAGTCTGGCGAGCGAAGACCAACGGGGCTCCTCCTAGTGGAGGGATGACGCCATCGTAACGCAACCAGCTCTATAAGAGCCTTCGCTGTTCTGATTCGAAGACCTTCCATACGATCGCCTGCTAGCATTTCCATGACAACATGAATCAGCAGGTGAAGGGGAATGGGCCGTTGCTTTGGGCAACGGTTCGCCCAGAGAAGAGACGACTTAGACTACCTTAGTCACTCGCATGCTCCCTCCCGTAACATCACGTGTTTCGCGAGCGTTGTTTCAGTTTGTGTGAAGTGTCAATGAATTAAAATCTGTGATTTTATATCTTAAATTCGTGGCTTTGTTGGATTTAACCTGTTTTGATAAATTTTATGAAAGCATCCCTGAACATCTACTGTCAGAGCTTAAAGAATTTTATGCTTCAAAGTTTGATACAGGTCGACTAAAAAATGGACTGAAGATGTTTTATTCCCTTAATGAATACAAAAACAAATCAGTAAGAGACATTACTTGTTACATAAAATTGAATACATTCGACATAGTGTTTAGTGAGGTTTACAAATTAGCAGATCTAATATAAAAGTTTCCGTCAGCAACTGCCCAATGAAGTTGTAACGTACCAGGAGATGTGACGTACCTGCCAGCAGGACGCACACGACATATAGGCAGATAGTAGTTAGAAGAAACGTCCGCGTAGCTCAATTGGTAGAGCAACTTATTCCGGAATGAGGGGACCCTGGTTCGAATAATGGCGCGGATAAAAATGACGGAGAAATTTACTTCGTTATAATGGCGCCCGAACTATCCGGATGACCCGGCCGTTCAAAATCTCGCATTGGTGTGATGTTGTTTCCACACCGCGAGATAGGAAAAATCAGAGAATTCCTTCTCCAGCGCTTCGAAAAATAAAAATGTGTGATGTTGCATTCCACACAGCAGATTGACTGGGAGTTCTCAAGTGCACGTTCTACAGTGGATGGCTGCCTGCAACGATTCACGGTCACGGCTGACCCGTGGGCCATGCCCCCGGCCCTCTTTCGGGGGAGATGTGACGTACCTGCCAGCAGGACGCACACGGCATAAAGGCAGATATTAATCAGAATAAGCGTCTGCGTAGCTCAGTTGGTAGAGCGACTTGTTCCGGAATAAGCGGCCTCGGGTTCGAATCCCAGCGTAGACCAAAAATGACGGAGAAATTTACTTCGTTATAAAGTTTTTCTGCATTAAAAAAATCAAGATAAATCTCAGAACCACACATGTACATGCGTGCAAATTGGCTGTTTTGTCAATAGAGAAAAACATTCTTTTTAAATATGAAAAAGTATTCAAAGAAACTTTTTATGAAAACGTGACACTCAAGTTCACACAAAAGGAAAGAAGAATAGAGTTCATGCACAAATAAAGTATTCAGAAGAATGGAGTTTATGTACAAATAAGTGTTCATATCCTAATCCTCATAATTATTTGGAATAACGTTATCAATAGCATGTACCTAAAATTTAGAAAAACAGTTACTTCTATTACTTAACAACCAAAAATTAAACTTCGCAATTAAAAAAAAAACAGTACTGGTTGGGGCGAACGGGTGAGATAGTCTAGGTCTCAGACCAAAGGTACGTCACTGAGTTCAAGCTGTCTCTGCAAGTGTAAACTGAACGTGAATGCTGCCAAAGATGGCGATTCACACATTTAGTGATTCTGCTCGTTACATGGTTCAAACTAACACCTTCTGTTGACAAAGAAAAATGCTTTTACGTTTGCACTGTGAGAGCTTCGTTTTTATTTAGGAGCTATGTGCTTCTGAAATTCCATCCGAAACGTGAACGGACTACCACGCTTAATCTGCTGTGACATAAGAACGGGTAGTGTTGGGCTGGTCCTTCGCTGTGGAGAACACAATAGACTTATATCATCTGTCTCTTTTGTCATTCGATCTCCAAGATCTCCAGTCGCGACACGCGACACTTCTCTCAGGAAACTGCCTGGGGCTTTGAACTGTGACCTTTGACGTCAGTGTAATGCGGAACTCTGGCACGCACTTGTCTTTTCTGAGTCATCTTCCTTTTACAGATCCTTTTCATTTTGTCCTTTACCCTTTCTTTAGAGAAGCTTCCTTCCTTTATTTTTATTCCCTTTTACTCCGTCGTCCGAGGGTATTGTTGAAAGACATAATGGTAGAAATATATATATATATATATATATATATATATATATACTAAAGAGCAAAACTGAAGACTAAGGAAAAAATTTTAGAATTTAAAACGAAGGGTGCAAAATAACCTGAAAATCAAAACGCGCAACGCAGCAGTTTTGAAAATTCGGAATTCACATTCTATAAAGAAGATACCTAAGCAAAAAAATACATATAATTTTGACTCACACCTAGTACAACATAGAAAAGGTTATGTATCTACCTGTGTGATCAAAAGGAAAAAAGGTAAAAAATAAAATAAAACAACTGAATGTAGAAGGTGTCGAGAATACTGAGCCTTGGCTTTATCAAGGACCAGCAAAAACTCTGCATTTTCTCACTTCCACAATGACCTAGTTGGAAATGGGTTTCTGCAAGGCCATAGATGCAAGTAACATTCCCACCTAAAATAGTTTAAAAAATATATATATAAGTCATGTCCTCCTTAGAGTTGCATGACCTAGCACTAGTTAACATTTTCGCTTGCATCCATTAACCTTCCTGGCCCGACCCATACTCTTCATCTGTTACTATTAAACAGAGAGAAGAAGATTAAAGAGAACTCAAGCTGTGAGAGTGACATAATAATTAGAAATGATTTTCAGCCATAACGAAATTCCAAGTTCGTTTGAGAGAGAATTTAAACCTGAAAAACAATGCAAAAGAAATCCAAATTTTACATTGCAATTAAAAAAGAAAATGTTAATTTATAACGAACAGATTTTTGAAAGAAAACTTGAGTCTAAAACCCCCTACTCTACAACTTATGACAACACAAAAACGAGAATAAGTTAAAGATAATAATTAACTAAAGAAAACTTTGTGAAAGTTATATACCTTAAACAGTTAGTTGCAATATGTACAAAGTATTTCAGCAGTGCTTTAAGTGCATAATTAATTAGTATTAAGAACTTAACTTCTTTGAAAAAACAGCGCAAGACAGCGCATAGAAAAGGAACAAGCTAAGCCATCTTCTGTTCCTAGGTACCCCAAAAGACGCTCAAAGTTACAAAGAAAAGAAAGAGTTAAAACCCGCAAAAATGTTAACAGACAAATCAATGCCTAAAAGTTGAAAAGCTAAAAAACGACAGAGAAAAGGTACATGAAGTACAAACATTGAACTTATAAAACCTAGAACCCAAAAACAAGGAAGAGAGCTTACCTCTTGTGTTACAAAAACTTTTCTCCTCACAAGAGAAGAACATGGCTGACCTCTTCTGCCACTCCCTAGACGCTGGGGGGCAGTGAGGGTGGGGCTGATGGCCTCCTCATACAGCAAGAAAACAACGCGCGGAGATTTTAACCAGAGAAAAAAAAAATATATATAAACATAAGACTGTGGATCTGTATGATCAGAAAGAGCAGAATTAACTCTCCAGAATACATGAGAAATATTATAAAATACACGAGCAGTTTATTTAATAATCTTTGCATGTATTAAATCACCTTAGTGAGCTTCTATAGATTAATCAGAATCTTATTAATTTTAATGTTGGTTTTACTATTTTTAGTATAGCTATCCTAGTGATGAATAACTAGTTTTCTTTTTTATTTGTTTTTATTTTCTTTTATAAACGGATTTTTAAGCTTTTTTTGTGATTTTGTTTATATTATTTAATTTTTTGTTTTAATAGGACCGTCATATCCATAGCACTAAGGTTCCTTTAGGTAGTTAATAGGCATCCTCTAGCCAACTTCCTTACGGCTTTGATTGGTCAGAATCATATTATTAACTGTGTAGAAAATTAAAGCAGATCTGCCAACCTTACTCTATTATTCAGAATAATTTTTCTTAAAGTTCTTTTGATGAAAGAAGAAGGCTAATTTCGTTCTCTAGAAAACTTTCTAATAGTATATTAATGTTGTAATTGAAGTCCAAATTGTTGCTGCAAATTCTTGAAATTCTTAGGACCTGAGAAATTAGTACATTCTCAATTACTTTGGTTGAAATGTTATTATTCCAGTGTAGATATTTAATTACTTTGAAAGGAAAAATAACTCTTTTATCATAGAGGCTAATAGATGGGTTACCTCTGTTGAGCTTAATGCTTAAGTCTAGGAACTCAAGTTCCTGATTACTGTGGTTGGTTTTACATAAGTTAAGAGAGCTAGGATAGATATTATCAAAATCACTCTCTATAACTTCTGAATTATTGATACACAGCAGATCATCAATATATCTAAAAGTGTAAAGGTAGTTATCTGAGCAGGTGGGGTGATTTTTAATGAATTTATATTCCTTAAAGAACAGGAATAGATTAGCGATATGCGTGGACGTTGATGTTCCCATTGGAATACCGTTCACTTGCTTATAGAGAGTATTATTATATAAGATATGGTTATTTATTATGCAGCAATTGAGATAAGAGTTCCAAGTTCCTACATCAACAAATTGGTTAAGTTTAAATTCTGCATACAGCTCTTTAAAGGTAGTGATAATATCTGATAGAGGCAGATTAGTATACAGGTTTTCAAAATCATAACTATTAATATCTAGGGGACAAACTTTGAGTATAGTAGAAATTACTTCTGCATTATTATTAATTATCCAAAAATCTCTGTACATCAAGTTAGAACAGTTTCTAATGTGTTTCAAAACCTTCTTTAAGACATCTTCAAAAGCAAGATCTATTTTCTTTTTATGACTCCTTACTCCACTAGCTATGAACCTGAACTTCACAGGATCCTTATGAAACTTAACCGTTGCAAAAAGAAATGGAAATTCAGGTTCATATCTTCTAGTTTGTGGAATTTTAAGTTTCTTGAAGAATGCCTTAAACCGATTTTCTAACTGCTTGGTAGAATAACTTACGGGCTCGTATGTTACTCTATTATTGAGTTCCATAGTTAACAATTCAAAATAGAACTTCTTACAGATAATTGCAAAATTATTGCTAGCTTTATCCGTAGTGGTAAAAATAAATTGGTCTTGCAGTTTGGAGAGTGACCTTTTAGCTTCTCCAGAGAAAAAGAGATTTCTGTCGAAACAAAAGTCCAGACCTGCCAACTCACCGGTGAAGCTATTGATTATATTATATTTCCATTCTGCGAAGGCCTCAATAGGCTGATCGTACGTTAAACTGGTTTTTACGATGTATTTATTTACATCTTGAGTGAAGCTCTCAAGAATCCTTTCTTTGGAAATTTGATAAGGAATGTCTGAATTTAGAGCCATACTCTAATAAATTCCTAAGCTTTTCATTTTCTACAAAACTCAAGTTTCCGGTGATAATATGGTTGTAATTCTTATCATAGTGAACTGTTTCTTTATGTTCATCACAAGAACAAGTAGTAATTACAGGAATGTAGCTCGAAGAGTTAAGTTTGTAGTTTTTAACTATTGACCCTAAGGTCTTAACATATTTAAAACTTACAATAGACTGGTGCCTGTGGATGGGAAAAAAATTGCATTATTGTAGAACAGCTTCCTTACATTGAGATTATCGTAGGCTTTATTTAGGAACCTGATGGTAACAAAATTACTGGAAAATTCTTTAAGAGAAATTTTATCTTTAAGAATATGTTTAAGAATGTCCAGAACCAAAGCAAAAACATGCTTATCAACATGGTCAGCAGTTTCATTCCAGAATTTGAAAAAACATTTAAGAACAGAGTGCTTGAAGGACTTGAGAATTTTGTAAGTATTTTTAACAAAATTAGTGCCAGTTTTAAAGCCTTCCAGAGTTTTTAGCAAGTTAGCAAAATCAACTTTGCTTGATGTGCGAAATAACCTCTGTCCTCTATTACCTCTAGAGCAGCTCTTATTATTAACAAGAAAGAAGAGTTCACGAATTGAAAATTTATGCTGATTATGCTTATTGTCAGATAGAGTGGAATTAAGGCCATAGGGATAAAGAGACTGATGCTGCAAAATTTCAAGGGATTCAGTTTCTAGCCGAGCATAGAGGTCAGGGATAATATGTAGTACCTCTATTTTCACTTTGTCAAAACCATGAGTATGGAAATGCTCTAATTCAAAGGTAGAGTACTGGTTGGCATTTGTGGAGGGGTTCACTCCTGAATTAGAGAACTTGTTTACTAGAGACCTGTGACCATTAATCCTAAGATGAAGAGGATTTTTACTTTGGCCAATATAGCTAAGGTTGCAGACAGTACAGGTGAGCTTATAGATGGTATTGTAGGCTTTGCAAAACTTGTTGGAGCAATTATCCTCAACATAAGAATAGAGGTTAGGATCTGCAGATTTACATGTCAAACAACGTTTGTCATTTCAGAGTTTTTGCTGGTCCTTGATAAAGCCAAGGCTCAGTATTCTCGACACCTTCTACATTCAGTTGTTTTATTTTATTTTTTACCTTTTTTCCTTTTGATCACACAGGTAGATACATAACCTTTTCTATGTTGTACTAGGTGTGAGTCAAAATTATATTTGTATATTTTTTTTGCTTAGGTATCTTCTTTATAGAATATATATATATATATATATATATATATATAAGCCCTGAGAGCTGAAAACACAACATGATATAGTCTTAACGCCTTACGTGCGTTTCATGAGGAGGAAAAGTTTAATTATTCTGACGCCAAATTTGCGAAAACGGAAACCACCGCTGCTATCTCTTTTGCAGGGTTGTAAATTAAATATTTCTCAAAAAGTAATCTATTTTATATTATCTGTATGAGAAAAACCATGGACATAGTCTCCCCCCCATGAACATTTTTTTAAACAAAAGTATATAGAACGCGAAAAACAATGCGCTGCCACCAGACAGTGGCGTGCCCAGAATTTTTTTTGTGAGGCGGGAACAACACATTTAGTTGTATTCTTTTATACAACTAAATGTGTTGTGAGTGCATTTTTAAAATGATGTTCATTGTTTTTTTCATCCGCGCAAAAATATTCAAATAAATATTACTGGAAAATATTATTAATATTCTTACTACCTACAGTTTGGCCAAAAGTCCTGCACCAATAGACTGAAAGTCTAAGTTTTGATGTTTGAAGTCAACTTATACAGCGTAATGGTAAAGCCAGGAATGCATGCATCATTTTAAAGTATCTCATTGAGTCTGTAAGGGCCGTATGGCACCGTGATGTCACCAATGAGCAACTAGATAAGTTCATTAGTTCCATGCTAAGAAGGTGCACTTTGGTATTAAGAAACCGTAGTTATCCATTTAAACATTAAAGCATTATTTTGCTTGTTGGTAAGTTATTTCAAGTGTCCTACAACTGTCAATTATGTAATGTACAGTATTTCTTACGTTAAATGCATTGTACACTAATTTCACAAATTCCACTATTTCTTGCTTTTTATGACTAGACGCTGTACTTTTGCTTGTAACTTCACTTCTATTACTGGAAATAACATTCTGTAAAAATATTTGAATTCAGCATGCAATATTTCCTTTAAAATGTTGTATATTATGTATTCCTGGCTGTACCATTACGCTGTATAAGTTGACTTCAAATATAAAAGATTTGACTTTCAGTCTACTAGCGCAGTACTTTTGGCCACGAATGCAGATTCTTATCGCCACATAACGGCTGACCACTTATATTTTGCTATTTATCTGCGCAGAAAACAAGTTCGGAAAAGTAACCGGAATTCTGATAATACCGATTTGTGTGCGAGAAATTTATTTTCCAAAGCACTAATAAACATGTCTAAAAATGGCACATGAGTTGAAATCCTGTCATAGTCTTCTGGGTTTTCTGGGTTTTTGTTACAGCGTTGGTTTTGCTTTGATGTGATTCTTGGTATTTTAATCAAAACTCCTTGCTTTTCAGCGTGCTTTAAAGTTATCTGAAATAAGTGATAGAACTCAAATTTGGCATTGCCTCGTTGCCACAGAAACTTTATGTATACCCATGCATTGGCTTTTCATTGCAATTGGACATTCTGGTTCTTGGCTCCTTTCCCCTTCCTCGTCTTAATGGAGAAAACACGCTCAGTTGCTCCCATGAGACATAAAAACAATTTCAAATATTATCAAAACTTTGCCTTTTAAAATCACGTTTTTGAAATATCGAAAGGTTCCAAATTGAGGGAGGGGGTTAACACACCAACCCCTTCCTGGGCACGCCACTGCTGGTAGACTATAACATTTTGTCTCTTTGATTCACTATAACAAAAGTTTTACTTCAGAACGACAGCTGCAGAAGAAGTTCTTATTCGATTGTTTCGCTATCTCATCATGCACGAATCTTTGGGGAGAGAATTTTCAGTGGTTCAGTGTTTTTCTGAGTAATTTTGTATTGCAGAACGAAAAGACGAGAATATTACGGTAGCGATTTTCAAGAGCACCATCAGAGAAGGTTTGGGACCATCAAACCCTGGTGGTAATTTCAGTTTTGCAGTGTACTGCAAAAGCACACGAAACTACGAGAGCTCCTCATAAATTCCCTCATGAAAAAAAAATGTCAAAAATCCTGGATGAGAGAAAACTATTCAAATATGCATTGTGAAATAAATTGAGTCGTGAAAATTTAAAAAAAAAAATTAATAGTGAAGTTAATTCAAATATACGCTCATGACTGTGTTAGCATACTGTTGTAAGCGAATTTTACACTTCTCGTTTGGATTCGATTTTTAAGCCTAATGGCAGCTCGTTGTAGAAAATATATAACGAAGGAATAGATAAGTAGGTTGTAATTTCAATGAATTTATTATTAGCTACAACTTATTATGCTGGTTGTCCCGGAATTGTCTTATTTATTCCTTAAAGCTTTCAGTCTTGTCGCTCCTTATTCTGTTTATTAATTATTCCTCTTTCGAATCAACTCCAATTCTGCGTAATTCTTATTCTTTGGCACTGGCCATTTGGAGGCCCTTGTCTTTCTCGGTCCCTCTCTCAAAACCTCTGTGTCTCACTTCTTTCTCCCAGTGACGACCTGTGCTGTTCTTCTGTATTGAGCCCTAGCTATTCGTTGCTTGAAGTCCAGACCTTGTCAAAAAAAAAAAAAAAAAAAGCGATAAATCACTACGTAGCCTGACTTCGCCTCTTCAACACCAAAGTCCGGAACAAGAAGGCAATAAAACAATATAACTATAAAGCACTATGACAACGTTCTAAGCTGAATTGTTTGGGAAATGATATTTTACAACACTAATAAAGATCGTTTTCGACATGATAGTAGAATCTTGAATGCGTCGGTTTCCTATTCTGAGGACAACAAGACCTACTGCTGAATATTCCCATTCTATTCCTAGAAACGATAATTATAACATCCTCGTAACAATGGATTGGATTACTACAAAAATGCGCATACCAAGCTTCTGCCTATCTCTGTAACAAGCTTTTTAACTTATTTACAGTTTAATGATCGCGTTATACTTCTCTTGATTTATGATATGGCCCCCACTTCAGAACACCGTGTGAGTGAAGGAAAAAAATCAAACAGAAGGAAATCATCGTTATATACATAATATCATCATCATCAACCATTATCAATCTACTGCTGGATGAAGGTCTCCCCAAATTTCTTTCACAATTGTCTGTATTGGGCCTGTCTCCTCCATGTCACTCTAGCATACTTTCGAACTCCATCCATCCATCCATCCCCCATGGGGTTTTCTTCTGGATCTTTTCCTGTCCCTCGGAACGTCAAGTGCATCTAGAGGACAGATCATAGTTGGAAGGATTTTGAGCCTGCCAGGGACAATGGGAGTAGGCAATTGTATAACTTCTTACGTCAAGAGCATCTAGAGGACAGATCGTGTAGGGGAATGGAACCGATAGGAGTTGTGGCGTAAAGGAAGTCTTGACCTTTACGCTAACTTAAAATATCAACATACTAATAAATTGTTCCTAAATGAAACAAACCTTAACTGCCAGACAAAAACATATAACCATAACCAGAAGTCAACTTACGGAAACAGTCCTTTATTCGGAATGGAATCACAACACTCTCCACACATTTATCTCAACACTATTCAATTCTTTCGTACAGCACTTTCTTAAGAACGCTCATCATAATCGCTCACAATAATAGCTCTCAATAATCGCTCTTATCAACACACCTCAATAACCGCTCTCAATAATATGAACACCTCTCTCACAACAGATCAGTCGTCGCTTTTTATCTCTTGTTCTTATCTTATTACATGCATACGTCACGTGCATTCAACCTCAATTGTGTTGCCAAACGTATTCGTTTGAAGGAAAAGATATTCCGTTAAGCGTGAAGAATACTGAGAATAAACTCAAGAATTACATAGGGAAAGAAACTAAAAAAGGAAAATTAATCTAGAATATACGTCACAGAGTCATAAATCTTCTTGGAGATCTTGAAGGGAGAAGAAGTGATAAACGGGAAGTCTTCTTGGAGATCTTGAAGGGAGAAGAAGTATAAACGGGGAGTCTTCTTGGAGATCTTGAACGGACAAGAAGTATAAACGGGAAGTCTTCTTGGAGATCTTGAAGGGAGAAGTTGGAAGGATTTTGCTAGGTCTCGAGGCAGGGGAAAAGCTTTTGCACGGAATGAAGTACAAGGAGATTTTAGCGGGAATTACGTAGCGGAAGTTGCCCGAGATATCTATCAATCCGCTGGAAGTATTTACTATTCAATCAGACCAACCAATTTTCCAATATTTACCCCTCCCCCTCTCTCCCCCATCTGATGAATAAAGATACGTGCGAAAGAAAACACCTGCCATTAGATTCAATTTGTTTACTCACTTATTTATTTGCTTCCTTGCTCCAATGACAACAGGAACCGGTAAACAACTACTCTTCTGAGAAGTTGGCGTCCACTACAGTCCATAAAATAAACGAAGCCAACACTGTTCCACTCTGCGCGGCAATTCCGCATGTCAACCGCCACCACCACTGTCTCTAATGTTTTGTTTACTGAGTGTATATACTTATTTCTTGGTTTGACATGAGTCCTACCGGCCCTGAATGCTGCCCACTGGGAATTTTACCGGTATCCGGCGACCCAGTCTGCTCATGTCCAGCAGGTCGTGTAGCATTTATTTTGTAGCGAATTTTATTTTTGAGCGTACCGTGGTCTTGGCAATCAAGTTTCCCTAAAATATTTGTCCTGTTCGACGTTTTTATAGCACACCTTTCTGATATTCAAGAAGCTGAAAAGAAGCTTAGCTCTTAAAATCACAGAGTAGGAAACCTGTTTTCAATTTCCCTTGGAAGAACCGATCCTTTTAAGCTTAAGAGCAAAAAGAAAAAAGAAAAAAAAAACGATGACGAAAATGAAAGTTGTCAGAAAGTAATTGTCAAAATGCCTTTTGTTGATCTTTGTCTTGAGCAAAAACAAAGGAGACTTCGATATCCCCAGGCTGGACGTCATTGCAGAGGTTTCCTTTTAGCAGCACGCAAACACCCGCTATCGGTTTCAAATAAAAGACTCTTCTCAAAGTCCTTTTCCACCTTAGGGGCTTCTCTAGGGGGAAAAAAGCAGGCTTTTTATCATTTCACTTTAGCTTAAGACAGGAAATAAAAATAAGCAGAACAAACACAAAAGTCGCTGAGTCTTGTCTTTTATGACAACATCAGTAGATTCGCAATTTCATTTTGTTGTTAGTAATGAAAGCATAAAACCGTGTGTTAAATTCAAATTATTTAAACTGCCGAAGTACAAACTCAATATGTTTTTATAATTCTGTTCTACGGCTCCGAAGTTGTAACGTATTCTGTTTTTTCCTTATGTAGTTAGGCGAGGTAAGAGTAATTTGCTTTCAAGGTAAAATGTGGACTGAAGAAATAAAAATTCGGTTCAATTCAAAGAATTATTTAAAAAACTTATTCACGAGCGTACGAACTTATAACTTCTTTTAAAACAATGATATCGGGAAAAAAAGTTTACAAAACTTGGCAAAGAGAAATTTGTGCAGTGCGTTTGGTTTGAAACTCCTGAATGGCATGAGTATTGCGGCTTATTATGTAAGGTAGTCATTTAAGTTCTAAAGGATTTTTAAGATATTTCATATTTCATCAGTTACATTTTCCATTCAGTTCCGTTCAAATCCTGAAATAACGAGAGCGAGAAAAAAAAATAATCCTATAATTTTCGTGTGAGGAAGAATGTCGTTTCAACATGCTATAAATTCGAAAGCTTTCACTTGTCATCGCAAGAGAATCTGCAAGAAACGATGCAAAGCGCATAAGACAAAGCCATAGACTAAAACAGTTAAACAACGCCTTAAAGGTTAAGAACAATATGCAGTGGAACCTCGGTTGTACGTTTCTCAGTTCCACGAAGGTATATGCAGTGGAATCCCGGTTATACGTTTCTTAGTTATACCAAGATCATATGCAGGGGAAACTCGGTTATACGTTTCTCAGTTATACGAAGGTATATACAATGGAAACTCGGTTATACATTTATTAGTTATAAGAAAATATATACACAGTGGAACCCCGGTTATACGAAGATTATATACAATGGAAACTCGGCTATACGTTTCTCAGTTATACGAAGATATATAAAATGGAAACTCGGTTATACATTTCTCAGTAATAAAAAGATATATACAGTGCAATCTTGGTTATACGTTTTTCAGTTCCACGAAGCTGTATACAGTACATCCTCGGTTATACGTTTCTCAGTTCCACGAAGCTGTATACAGTACATCCTCGGTTATACGTTTCTCAGTTCCATGAAAGTATATACAGTGGAACATCGGCTGTACGTTTCTCAGTTTTACGAAGGTACATACAGTGGAAACTCGGTCACACGTTTCCCAGTTATACAAAGGAATATGCGGTGGAATCTCGGTTGTACGTTTTTCAGTTTTACAAAGGTATATACAGTGGAAACTCGTCTATTCGTTTATCAGTTATACGAAGGTGCAGTACAACCTCATTAATCCGGGTAATTGATCTATACGCTTTTAGCGATTACACATTGAAGGTGCAGTACAACCTCATTAATATGGGTAATTCATCTATACGCTTTTCGCGATTACACATTAAAATCTGAATTCCAGATTATCAAAAGTACACGGTTCTTTGATTCCTTATGTAACCATGTATGTTGCAACTTTGACAGAAATGAGAGAACATTGTTGTGTCCCTTTTTGGTGAAGCCAAAGTTGCAGCTTGATCCCATCAGAGAAGGGTATGTTGTTTACTTTGAGAGAATTGAGACAGCGTTGTTGTTCTCTTTCTTGGTGCAGCCAAAATTGCACCTTGATCCCATCAGAGAAGAGTATGTAATTTACTTTCGGCATGGATAAAACATTGGTTTCGCAATTCATGAGGCACCCACACAGCCTATTAAAAACTGATAAATCTCTGGGACGTAACTTTGTGGCTCCACTATTTCGTGGCATAGTAGAATAGAATACTAAACGTGTCATCAGTTCTGAATATTCTGGTTCAAATGGATGCACTTGCTAAACGGTAACAGGAGAAGGACTTCACACATCTCACCTTTTAAAGAGAAGAATTCCATTGAAACTTCTGTTAAAAAGTTCTGTCTATCTGAAACACTTATTTCTCAGTTGGAAAATAATTTCACTTTAACTAATGACTGGTTGAGTTGTAACGATTTGGCTATTAATATGAATAAAACAAAAATAATGATCTTTAGCAAATATTCTGCTTTTCCACATAACTTAGAGAAAATAAAATTAATTCGACATGATATTGAAATGGTGCACTGCCATAGGTATTTGGGTACCACTTTAAGTGATGATTTAAAATGGAATACACATATAGATCTACTTTCAACTAAATTTTCGAGAAACATTGGAAATATTAGTCACCCCCTCAGACATCTGACCCCCAAATTAATGCTGGCGTTATACTATTCCATCATACAGACCTATTTCACCTACTGTATATTGATATGAGGGAAAACAACACAATATAACATTCACAAACTACAAAAATTACAAAATAAATTTATCAGGTTATTGGATTTAAAAATTAATACTAATCAATCTTCCAATTTGACATATGGAACAACTACACATCCCAATACTTTCAATATATTAACTATACAAAAACTATATGAATATAACTTGGGAAAGACTATGTTTAATAAATTATTACCTCTACTATAATTTGATCACAATTTGATCACAATCAATATCCATACTCATACTTATCCAACAAGAAATAGATTCAAACTACTGCCGGTATTCACACATACAGAAAATTTTTAAAGCACCATAAATTACTCTGGCCCTAAATTATGGAATACTTTTTTCCTCACCATCTTACTGCTATTAATAATATTAATCTTTTTAAGAAAAAACTAAAACTCTATCTGTTGGGGAAAAACTAGCTCTATCACAGTTTTTTTTTTTTTTTTTTTTGACTAACTCTTTGAAGGTTATCTAGTTTAATTTTGGAATTTCATATGCCTATGCTCTTATTTGTAGTGAAAAATTGTGAAACTAGGATAAAATTCTACTTAGACAATATTAAGGCGAGAAAATACTCCAAATACGTGGCGACAGTTAATAAATAAATACATCGCTCTTTCCACGTTCCAGAAACACACAGCATCCGAAAAATTTTTTCAGCCGCCGCTGTGGAATTGAACCAACAGAACTCTCGATATCTAGCCGAGCGCGTTACATATACGCGGTTAGATATCGAGAGTTCTGTTGGTTCAATTCCACAGCGGCGGCTGAAAAAATTTTTCGGATGCTGTGTGTTTCTGGAACGTGGAAAGAGCGATGTATTTATTTGTTAGACAATATTAAACTATTCACGGTGACCTTTCTTTCTTTATAATTTTTATTTACTACTTACTAATTTGCTTGTATGATGTCAGCAAATTATTTATGTCTGTTCCTGACTTATACGATCTTTATTATGGGTGCCGAGGGCTATGTT
This sequence comes from Macrothele yani, assembly GCA_039090855.1. Lineage (NCBI taxonomy): Eukaryota > Metazoa > Arthropoda > Arachnida > Araneae > Macrothelidae > Macrothele > Macrothele yani. The sequence continues at coordinate 102,631,922 of CM076991.1, read as the reverse complement.
AGGCCAATCCAGGCCTTTTCCCTCGTGCTTCCCTGTTGTCACTAGTTACACTGTTGTTATTATTTTACACTGTTATTATTATGGTATTGCTTTTGGTGTATATGGTCACAACTGAAAATAAAAATGAAATGAAATGAAATGCATATTGATATACTGTTGGGAATGATTATACGTTTAAAATAATTTCGATCTTATGTGGTACTAAAGAAAAGTTTCGAATCTTATAAAAAATAAACCGTGCACGTTTTCCCCTTCAGAAATCCTCTAGAGTGAAATATTTTCAGACATGCATCAATTCCTTTACTGTTAGAGTCGTGTAGCTGTTCAAATATGGCATGTTCCTTTTGTTTAACCTTGTTATTCATTTCAAATTCTATTAAATTATGTAACTTAATCATTTAAAAATAATTATGCCGGAATTAGGTTATTAATCACAGGTAAAATTTGCCCTTCCCCCCAAAAAAATTAATAAAATAAAAACGTTTCCAAACGCTGAAGTACTCCATCTTCTATCATGCTGCTCATTATACAGGAGATGAAAAATAGTTTCGATGTGGAGCGATAAAGAAGGAAAATGACACGTAAGGTAGAGATTAATAAAAATTGAAAGAAATACTATTTGCAAGGGGCGATTTCTCAACAATAAAAAAAAGAAAAAAAAAAGTCTCCAGAATGAAACTGCAAAGCAAAATAAAATAAATAAGCGCAAATTTCCTTTAGAAGTTATTTCATCGTCAGTTTTCAATTAAATCTTTGTGAAATGCTGCTTTTTAATTTAAATGCGTAATTCAATATGATCAGACGACTGCTTCTTCTATTCGAGTGTCTGTTTTCTAATTTCCGAAACTAATTACAATGCATACTTCATTTTCTTTTGAGTCAATCTCCGTCTTTTCTTGTTATCGTGATTATTTTTAATTTGTAATTTAATCTATCTGAATAGGAGAAGAGCTTTTTTCAAGAAATCTCCTGATTGCTTTTTCATCTTACACCAACCCGGAGAAGTGGCTAAATCACTTTTTTATATTTGCATTTTTTTCCTTCCTCAACTTTAGGTTTTTTTTTGTAAAAGGAAAAAACATAAATTATTTGCCTCAGCTTTTAAGGAACGCACGATAACTAAAGATCAACCAAATAGATAAACATGTATAAAGTACAGAGCATTAAATACTGTAGTTTTATCCTGTAGCAAGTGTTTCTTCTAAATTCACTTGGACGGAAATCATTAAATACTTTTACGAAAAAAAAAATATTAGGGAATTAACTACTGGAATACAAGTAACTGTTAATATAATTTCAAGGTTTTGCTTATTTTTACTTTTTAACCTGCAAAGTTTATAAAACGGAAACAAATTTTGAAATGAGAATTCGGAGACTTAATTTTTTCTTCAGTGTTCCTCATTTTTGCTCTTTGATGCGAATTAACTTAAAAGAGTCAGTGCCGTTGAATTTATTTATTTATTCTGCCTTAGCTTATAATACCATAAAGTTTATTTCTGCCATTGAAAATGAAGCTGAACTTGTCTAGAACGTTTTTATAATAAGAAATTTTAAAGCATTCTTAAACATAAACGAAGGAACTGAACACATGCCACTTCTACAACCAATTTGAGCTTCCCAAATTAACTAAAATCAACAGATAATTTTTCCCTTACATATTTTATTCAGAATATTAAATTCATTTGCTCATATATTTTATTTCGAAAAAGCAAATCTCATATTGCTATTCAATTTTTTGTGTGGCATCTTTCATTATCATTATCAACATGGATTCTCATTTCCAATTCCATTTCCCTTCTATTGAATATTTAGTCGTTTCCTACATTGCTTTGAAATTAAAAAAAATATCTCATAGTAGCCACAAATTTCAAGATTTTTTAATTATTGTTTTCAGTTTACGCGTTTTCTTCATTCTTTACTCTCTTAACTTTTTTATTTTGCTACTTTGATCTAAAATGGCACTCTTAAAGTAGCTTAAGTGCTTTGGCTTTGCGGGATAAGTTTATTTCGCAAAGTTAAAAAATTGAAACGCTAATAACGCTGTCAAACATTCCGTTAAGGAAGTTGCTTGTACTGGGGTCTGGTTCACTTCATCGACAACTCGTTTCGTCGAAACTATATATGCAAACAGTCGATTCCTAAAAAACCGAAAATACTGTAATATAAAAACATTGTTTGGGCGAAGAAGAGGGCACTCGAGCTTCAAATCGCGTTCCAGGTCAAGTGTACGGGCGTAATCCCGAAATCAGAAACAAGACTCTTTCACGTCGACTGGCTAGAGAAAGCTGGATGGTATGTTTCGGCACTGTACAGCGGAGTGCAGGAGAAAGATTACGCTAACCCTGATGAATGGTCGAAGGTTCCTTTTTTGTTAAGAGCTAACGAGACCGCTGAGAAAGCATCGGCATAAGTTTCCTCATTCAAAGCACGGAAGCCAGAATAATTGCTCTTGGAACAATTACACCGAAGTTCCAAGAGTCATGGGATAGCAGTATGCAAATTTTTAACTGGCGCTGCCGTCGTATAAAGGCTTCAACGCGCGCCCCACGATTTTTGTCAGTTGCGAGGTGTAATCTCGTGAATGAGTTTGAACAACCACCAGTAGGAATATGGTAAGCCGACGTGAATTATCGGAGTTTACACGAGGCATTGTATTGGGAGCCAGACGGATGGGACATTCAATTTCCGAAGTTATGCGAATGTTCAACATTGCTCGATCCACAGTGCTACATGTGTACCGAGAATACCTCACGGAAGGCATTACCACCCACCGTGGAGAGCGCAGTGGCCGACCACGTGTGTTGCATGACCGTGACCAGTAGCGTTTGACTAAGATTGTCCATGCTAAGGAACACTGGCTCAAATAACATCTACATTCAATGCAGGAGATACCAGAGACATATCCATCAGGTCAGTGCAGAGTAATTTAGCGTCCATGGGATATTGGAGCAGAAGACCCACCAGAGTGCCTTTGTTAACACAACATCGGACACAGCACCTCACCTGGGCTCGTGAACATGGTAATTGGATCTTGGAAGACTGGCATCATGTGGCAGGGTCCAATGAGAAGTTGTTAAGAGATGATGGTAGGGTTCGGGTGTGGCGCAGACCCCAAAAGGCTATGGACCCAAGCTGTCAACAAGGCACTGTGCAAGATGGTGGTGGTTCCATATATGTGTGGGGTGTCTTTACGTGGTATGGTTTGGGTCCTCTGGTACTCGTAAACACCTCATTAACTTGCAATCGCTTTGTTGCTTTGCTGGTGACCATTTGTGGTCCTTCATGGACTTCATGTACACCAACAACGATGGGATTTTCCAGGCGGATAATGCACATATCATCGGGTCCAAAATTAGTTCGAGGAGCATTCTGGACAGTTCCGACGGTGGTGTGGCCACTACGTTCGCCCGACATGAACCCAATAGAGCACTTATGGGACGTGGTGGAAAGGTTCATTCGCACCCAAGATCCTGCACCTACAAATAGCAGGGAACTGTGGGCGGTTGTTCAGACGGCATGGCTCAACATCACTCTAAAAGTCGTCCGGCCACATGTGGAACCGATGCCACGTCGAGTTACTACACTTCGCCGTGCTAGAGGGGGTCCTACACGGTACTAGGTACGTACCCCATGACTTTTGGCACTTCAGTGTATTAAATTCCATTGTGGAGTTAAGAAAATGGACTTCGTGTTTTATTAGGTTGTTCAGTCCTACTTTGAGAAAATAGGTTAGTTTTTCAGATACATTAAAAAATAAGAACTAACGGCGTCCTACTGCAGAGGAAACGAACCAACTGAGATGTAACGTCTCTCGTGAGATTCGAAGGCTAATCTAGTCTTACGTAAGTTAGCGGAACGGCGCGAAGGCTATTGCAATGTTCTTTTTTACATGCTGTTTTTAGCAGCAAGTTCGGTTTCAGTAATTTTATAACGTCATGCTCAGTTTCACATTCCTCTACTGCATCATCTTAACTCTCATTTCTCTGATGAGTATAATCATGGCATATTGCTCTGTTGCAGCATGTTTCAGCTTCAGTTATATATTTTATTTAATACAACTGTTTCACTTTAACATTTTTTGATGCATCATAATCATTTCCATTTATTCCTTTACTCTAACAATTTCAAATTATTGTTATTTTATTACAGCATCTTCTTTTTCATATTTGTTTACTGATAAAACGATAAAGTGTACACTGCATATCCTCAGAATGTTCGGTTTCATGTTATTTTTCGGTGGCACGTTTAATAGAATTTCGCTGTATTACATTACAGTATGTACAATTTCCCGTTCTGCTACTTCAACATGCTCAGTTTCGTATTCCTTTACTAAGAATGTTCAAAATCATATTCATTATTGAGTATTCTCAACTTCATAATTCTATATTGCAGTAGGTTTAGTTTCATATTCTTTTAATGCAATACGTTTTACATAACTTTATTGAAGCATGTTTAATTTTATATTTAGCGTTCCACTTATGCTTTACTAAAGTACGTTCATTTTCATATTTCTCTAATGCAACACGTTCCACGTTACTTTTACCGTAGAATGTTCAGTTTTATATTCCTTTACTGCAACGTGTTCCACATTACTGAAGCACGTTCAGTTTCGTGTTTCTGTAATGCAACACGTTCCACATTACTCTTACTGTAGTATGTTCAGTTTCATATTCTTTTACTGCAACACGTTCCACATTACTTTTACTGTAGTATGTTCAGTTTCATATTCCTTTACTGCAACGCGTTACACATTCCTGAAGCACGTCCGTTTTCATATTTATTTAATGCAACACGTTACACGGTGGTACTTTACCGTAGCATGTTCAGTTTCATGGTACTTTACTGAAGCACATTCAGTTTCATATTTCTTTAATGCAGCACGTTCCACATAACTTTACTGTAGTGTGTACAATTTCATGACTTTAGTGGAACTCGTGCTACATTACTGAAGCATGTTCAGTTTCAAATTCTCTTACTGCAACATCTTCCGTATTACGGAAGCACGGTCAGTTTCACATTCCTCTACTGTAACTCCTTCTACATTTCTTTACTGAAGCATATGTACATTAATATTCAAAGCAACGCATTCCACATTACTTCACTGAAGCGCATTCAGTTTCGTATTTCTTTCATGCAATACGTCTCAAGGTACGTTACCGAAGCATCGTGTTCAGTTTCATATTCCTCTAGTGCAACATGTTTCATATTACTTTTACTAAAGCATGTTCAGTTTCATGGTCCTTTAGTTCAGCATGTTCCACATCACTTCATGGAAGTATGTTTGGTTTTCCTTTAATGCTGTTCGCTCGACATTACTTTATTGAAACATCTTCAATTTCATATTCTACAGTAGCATGTTGAGTTTCGTGTTTCTTTATTGCTCAATATTCGATTTCACATTCTCTTACTACTGCATATTTGACGTTTCACTGTTATACGATAACGAAATATGATTTAGAATTGTAGTGGTGGAGCGATGCAAATGGGAAAGCTGTCGCCCTGAATTTATTCATCTTTGTTTTCCTCAATATCTCTATTTTACTTATACCGTCTTTTCATATAATTGCACCGTTATTTAGATTTTATTATTTTTGTTCTAAATTCTTTCCTCAAAGCCTTCGTATAACAGAACCATGAGATATCGAATTCTCTTTTGAGATCTTCCCTACATCATATTAAATGGAACAATATTAGAATGCCGTCAAATATGAAAGAGAGTTACTTATCCATAATTAAACCAGCTTAAAACTGCGGTTTTAAACAACAGCAAATTAATGAGAAAGGCCAAATTCAACTTCGGGAAATATGTCATCTAAGCCAGAAGATTTATTCTTTTTAAACCTCATGACTTGCTGTTAAACAGCTTGTTAATGAAGATCGCCCGCGGAGTAGAGTTTACTTTGAAGAAGTTTCTTTCGTTGCGCATATGAGCAATGTTGAGAGAAATTCATCTCTGCTTTAAGACGATTAAGCTATCCTTGAATTTGAAAGAAATCTTTCTGCGCTGTCTCTTGGTAATATTTACGAATGTGACTTTTCTCAATCGACGGCGTAAAAAATTCCAGATGAGATCGGCGGATTATATCTAATGATTATCAAGCAGTCTGTCAAAAAGGAAAAACGAAAAGAATCGATATCAGGAATATCGTCGGAGTTATCATGCCAAGTGGTAAAATACGCTAAGAAAAGAAAACATAGAGTGAATTCGTCAGTTAAAACCTGAACATCTAAAATAATACTTTTGTCTTGACTAGAAGTTACATCTTCTTTTCCTAATTATAATTACCTGTTTAAACCACAAATAGCTCTTCAGACATTTTTGTTTAATTTAAAAAGGTTTCCAAATATACTTGATAAGAAAAACAAGATGTATAGAATTAAACATTTCCCGATTTCTTTCCTGATGAAATAGGAATAGGAACGTTTCTAAAACTTATAACGTAATTTGTCTTTCCCCTGTAACTTAGTCCTTACGTCAGTAAATTAATTACGTATAACGAAGTAAATTTCTCCGTCATTTTGAGTCCACGCCGGGAATCGAACCAGAGTCCACTTATTCCTGAACAAGACGCTCTACCAACTGAGCTACGCAGACGTTCGTTCTAGCTGCCTTTATGTCGTGTGCGTCCTGCGGGGCAGGCACGTCACATACGTTATGTGTGCTGAAGTCAATGTAATATCAGAAGGTACTCATACGCTTTGCAAGAAAGAGGTCAATTGTAGTACTTACAAACACGTTTATTTTGCTTGCATGGTTTGTACTCCACACTCACAGCCGGTTTATTGGCGTAGTCAATACATCATCAGGGATTTAACATCGAAGCACAGTATAACAGCACGTCTATCATCAATAACATTAATCCTCTTAAACTACTGCTGCATTATTAGTGTGTTGAGGGAAAAGACATAACGTTCAGGTTTGAAGATGCTTAAGAGAACAAACTCAAATTTAAATAGAAAAAGAAACTCAAAAGGAAAGTTAAAATAGAGTATACGTTAGAATCTTCGGGGATTTCTGTTTAATTTTTCATATGACTGACTGTATGTCGTCAATATTACATGTTTGTTTTTCAGTATAATCTCTGTCCAAGACGATGCCAGTGATTCAAACTGGGAGGATCAACAAGGAAAAGGAACTTAGAAAGGAGAAAAATCGACGTGGGATACGCATCCCCAAGGCCTTAAATGGCCATGGCCTTATAAATCAGCCTTTATATTACAAAACTTTGCAGGTTCAATACAACGTCACCAGAAGGAAACAGGCTCTCCAAATGGTAAGTGAAAGGGCTTCATTCGATTCGATCTATCGTTTTCATTAAGCATCCATAAGTTAGTAAAATCATGCAATGCATTGATTATGATATGCTTTCCAACTTATCAAAAATCGTGTGCCACAAACCCACCTAATTATCCTGACTACTGATTCGTCCAGTATGCCTCCGGAACAACATACTAAAGTTTTGTCGCAATAGAAGCATTTTTACTCAAGTTATGAGGATAATGGCTGTGGAATAAATCTCGCTCCTGTGCCATGACCTTTGACCCCATTTCAATGATATTCAACAGAATCGGTTCAGTATGCCTCCGGAACAACATGCTAATGTTTTGTTGCAATCGAAGCATTTTTACGTAAGTTATGACGCATAAGGGCGATGGAATGGATTCAGCTCCCATGTCCTGACCTTTGAACCCATTTCTCTCATTTTCAATAGGTTTCGTTTCCAGGTTGTTCCTTACTACATACGAAAATTTCATCGAAAATGAATCATTTTTACGTGAGTTATCGTGCGGACAGACAGACGGACAGAGCTCGAGCGTACACGCTTCTTCAACCTACGTTGGAAAGCGTAAATAACTCGAATTTATAGAAGTTTCTTTCCATTGGATTACAGGTGTCTAGTTTCTTGGATGACCTTCTCCTTTTGCCACTTAACAGTAGCTTCTGTGCATCTCCAAACATTCAAACACTCGCCGAAGTTCCCTACATTCTGCTCCTACCTCGAGCTGTCTTCTATGCTAAATCCTAATAATACTAATTTTTGTCCTATGCTTACGTAGCATATCATTAGGATTTCCAACCTAAATCCTACTTTTTCCTCATGTTTACATATCAATTCGGAACACTCCTGCCATCTGCTTCTACCTCAAGCTATTTTTTGTACTAAATCCTAATTTCGCTGATTTTTCATCCTGTTCCTAAGTACCAATTCTCAATATTCTCCAACAAACCTTCACACTTCAAGAAGTTTTACCTCCAAAACATACCCTTTCGCTTCTTTTAGTTCGTTTTTACAACGTAGCGAAATTTAGCTTCCTCTCGATCCCTAGGGTGAATACTACTTCTGACGCGAGCTTCAAAAGGATGCATAACAGGACGGGGTTTTACCTGTAGATATCCTAGACCAAAAGGTACCAATCCTTGCGCAGATGGACTTTCGTAGCTCCATCATATTTTATCGATGTCTGGGTCGTTTCTCACATTCGTCTAAATCTGAAAAATATAAATATAATAATTAGAATAATAAAAATAAATATTGTTTTTTAAAAACTGAACACAATTGAGATAATTACTATTGCCACCACCGTAGTTTAGCAAATATTTACTTTTATGACTCACATATCTTCTTCCATTGATTTTGTTGCAATGACATTCATTAATCCACCTACCAAAGTACCGCCCAATGAGAAGAATTAGTAAAAAAAATATTGTTTATTTTTATGATTTAATTCCACTTCATATTTATCGGACTGTAGCTCGGTGTGGTCGTGAGTGAGGCGAATGTGTTGTTATTGTTTGCTATTATGATTTAATTCCACTTATTATGTACCGGACTCTGGCCCGGTGTGGTTGTGAGTAAGGCGAATGCGTTGTTATTGTTTGTTGTTATGATTTAATTCCACTTAGTATGTACCGGACTGTGGCTCGGTGTGGTCGTGAGTGAGACGAATGTGTTGTTATTGTTTGTTGTTATGATTTAATTCCACTTAGTATGTACCGGACTGTGGCTCGGTGTGGTCGTGACTGAGGCGAATGTGTTTTTATTGTTTGTTGTTATGATTTTATTCCACTTAGTATGTACCGGACTGTGGCTCGGTGTGGTCGTGACTGAGGCGAATGTGTTGTTATTGTTTGTTATGATTTAATTCCACTTAGTATGTACCGGACTGTAGCTCGCTGTGGTCGTGACTGAGGCGAATGTGTTTTTATTGTTTGTTGTTATGATTTTGTTCCACTTAGTATGTACCGGACTGTGGCTCGGTGTGGTCGTGAGTGAGGCGAATGTGTTGTTATTGTTTGTTGTTATGATTTAATTCCACTTAGTATGTACCGGACTGTGGCTCGGTGTGACCGTGAGTGAGGCAAATTTGTTGTTATTGTTTGTTGTTATGATTTAATTCCAATTAGTATGTACCGGACTGTGGCTCGGTGTGGTCGTGACTGAGGCGAATGCGTTGTTATTGTTTGTTATGATTTAATTCCACTTAGTATGTACCGGATTGTGGCTCGGTGTGGTCGTAAGTGTGCTAATAAACGCAATTGGCTGTACGTAAACAAACGTGTAATTTCAAATCACTCGGTCTTTTTCACACGCACAAAGATCTGGGCATGCAAAAGGTGCATACTTTAATTAATCAAAAAAGAATGCCGGGGCATTCTTTCGATTATTATTATTATTATTATTATTAGTGTGTGTGTGTGTGTGTGTGGGTGGGTGTGCATGATCTCTGAATTTATATCAGTGTGTAAGTGACTTGGCTGACCAATGTAATAGTCCAAAAGTAGACAAACTCTTCGCGGTTCAGACAGACATGCAATCGTTGGATACTGGCAGAACTAGTGGTGCTGGATTTACAATAAACAAGAAACTGAAGTTCTAGAAGCGGACAGTTCGTCGGACAGAGCTGTCGACTTGTTATCCAACTGTCAAAAATATGCCAGACTCAGATTATTCAAGCTCACGCACCTACCGCAAGTCATCCTGAGGAAGAAATTGAAGAATTTTACGAGGAAACTGGACATCCAAATAACCGGAAAGCAGCACTTAAAGATCACTAAAGGTGATTTCAATGCGAAAATAGGGCAACAGCATCAGAACAAAACTTCGGTAGCAAATTCGGTCCCGGCTACAGAAACCAGGGTGGAAATACTCTTGTAGAGTTTGCAGAAGCATAAAGTATTTTAATCACGAACACCTTTTTTTTCAAGAAAAAGCCACATAGGAAATGGACATGGAAGCATCCCAATGGGACGACAAAAGAAATTGATTTTATTATGGGTAATAAGAAATTCGCCATCGAAGACTGAAGTATGTTAAACAGTTTCAACACAGGTAGCTATCATAGAATGGTGGTGCGATGTAAGACGCACCCCAACACTAAACTGGAACGTGGCAAGCTCATAAATCAAACAAAATGTATTGATATAATCAACCTTAAAAATCATCATAATACCTTCAAGTTGGAACTGAGGAACCGATTCTCTGATGTTAAAGGTCTAACATCGAAAGACGTGGACATCTCTGAATTTAACAAAACTAGCCCAAATCTTTTAAGGAAACAGCAACAAAAATAGGGGTACTAAAAACAAGTTGCATATGAAGAAAATATGAGGACAAATGAAGAAAATTTAACTTCCAAAGTGTAATATATTGAGTTGTGCAAGACAGTTCGGAAAAGTATCACTGAAGTTATAAGGAAATTCAATTGTGAACTAGCGAAAAAAGTAATTGAAAATAATCAAAGCCTGAAAAAAGCAAAGGGACATCTCAGTAAGGAAAGAAAGCAAATTACGCCACTGAAAAGAGATGATGGTTCTGTAACAAGGAATAGAGGTGAAATTTTGAAACGAGTGAAAGATTTCTACACAAAATCATATGAAAGAGATGATACACCTATTTCAGTCATTAAGAAAGGTACCAGTACCAAAGTTCCTCCAGTCCACCCGACAGAAGTTGTAGATGCAATTAAAAAAATCAAACGGAGAAAAGCTTCAGGAAAAGACGGAATTACCGTGAACATTATACAACAAGAACGACACCGAATTTTCGGGTGTAATAAGCACGTCTTTTGAATCCGTTCTGAGGCAAATTAAATTTATCAAAGCTATTCAAAGTCAGTAGAACCGGTATGGAAAACAATAGATCTGACGAAAGAAAGAAGATTTTCAATCGGGTTTTTAATCCTTCAGATATTGCTGTAAACGGAATCGTGAGCTTACGAACTCTTAGGAACAGAAATATCGACAAAAATAAGATGTGACTTGACGTCCCCTGGTGGGAAAACCATGCATTATTTTAGGAAGAAAGCTTTCTGAAAAGGTTTATCCATATAAGCGGTATCAATCCAAGAAAAAAAAAAATTAGTCGAGTTTTCAGGAGCCCAGATTTTGCTACAAATACTTCAGAAGCAGATATTAACACTTATGACTCATGGTGGCCAAACCATTCTTTACCAAACATTAGAAATTATGTGAAAAATATTTTCCATCAGGTCTTGTATGCGATACAGGAAGAATTTTTCAGATCGGAGCTTTAGAAGCAGAAATAACGCAGAAAACACAATTTGCCTCTGTGCCGCCTAGCGGAAAGTCTATGATTTACTTGCAAATTTTTAATTTATAGGAAAAACATTTTGCATCAGAAACACTATCTAACAAAGAAGGAATTTTTCAAAACGGACTCTTAGAAGTAGAGTTATTGGCAAAAATAAGATATCCATCTAAGACCCCTGGCGTAGAAACCATGCCTTATTTCAAGAAGAAAATGTTCCTAAAAGGTTTGTCGACATGAGTAGTATAGGTCAACGAAAATTTCTTTTTTCAATCGAGCTATTAGAACCTCATATTTTGCTGCAAATACATCAGAAGCGGTAATTAAGACTTACGCTATTTGGTGGCCAAACCATTTTTTCATTTTTACAAAAATTAGAAATTATGTGCAAACGATTTTCCACCAGGAGCTGTATGCGGTGCAGATTAGAAGCAGAGATATAAGGAAAAACGCAATTTACATGTACGCCCCCTAGCGGAAAGTCTATAATGTACTTGAAAATTTTCAAATTATATGAACCACATGTCACAGTAGAAACACTATCCAACAAAGAAGGAATTTTTTAAATCGGACTCTTAGAAGTAGAGATATTGACAAAAATAAGATATCCATCTAAGCCCCCTGGCGTAGAAACCATGCATTATTTCAAGAAGAAAATGTTCCTAAAAGGTTTGTCGACATGAGTAGTATCGGTCAACAAACGGCTTTCTTTTCAATCGAGATTTTAGAAGCTCATATTTTGCTGCAAATACATCAGAAGGGGAAATTAAAACTTACGCCACCTAGTGGCCAAACCATGTTCTTACAAAAATTAGAAATTATGTGCAAACGATTTCTCATCAGGAGCTTATCCGGTGCAGAAAGAATTTTTCAAATCGGAAATTTAGAAGCAGAGATATAGGGGGTAACGCAATTTACATTTACGCCCCCTAGCGGGAAGTCTATGAACTACTTGAAAATTTTAAAATTATATGAAAAACATGTCACACGGAAAACACTATCCAACAAAGAAGGAGTTTTTCAAATCGGACACCTAGAAGTAGAGATATTGACAAAAATAAAATGTACGCCCCCTGGCGGAGAAACTGTGGAATATTTTAAGAAGAAAATATTCCGAAAAGGTTTATCGATGTGAGGGGTATCAGTCTACTAAAGAATATTTTCAATCGATATTTTAGAAGCTCAGATTTTATGGCAAATACATCAGAAGCAAAAATAAACGCTTACGCCCCCTGGTGGCTAAAGTATTCTTTACCAAAAATTTGAAATGATATGCAAAAGATTTTCCATCAGGAGATGTATCCGCTGAAGAAAAAAATTTCAGATCGGAGTTTTAGAAGAAGAGTTATCGGGAAAAATGTAATTTACTTTTACGCCCCCTAGCGGAAAATCTATGCTTAATTTGAAAAAGTAACTATATCTAAAATACTCTCCGATATAAATGGAATCGAAAGATAAAATATTTTTTTCAATCGGATGTTTAGAAGCAAATATGTGGAATAAAACGTATTTTTAAATTCGACATCATCTGCATTTACGCCCTATAGCGGCAAAATTGCACATCGTAAAAAAAAATGAAAGGAAGGATCATCATTCGCATGTTTCAAGCTTCTCAATGTAAAAAGTATTTTTAAAATCGGACTAATAGTTGCAGAGATATCTTGGGTAAAGACGGACGGACGGACGGACAAACCGATAACATAAGCAGGATCCTTTTTTACAAAAGACGTGCTAAAAAGCAAGTGGAGAAATTGAAACTACACTCGCCCAAGTTTTCACTAGATGTCTCAATGAAAGAAAGATTCCTGAGGATTGGAACAATGCTATAATGATCTTGCTATATAAAAAAAAAAAAAAAAAAAAAAAGGATCTCAGCAATTACAGGCCCATCAGTCTGATTTCAGTGGCTTTTAAAATCTTCACAAAGTTCTTTCGCATCTCGTGAAGAAAACATTGGGCATAGCTCAACCAAGAGAACAAGCTGGATTCAGGAGTGGCTACAGCACCATATACCTCATTCATGTACTGAGAGAAATAATTGAAAGAACAAGGGAGTGTGAACTCCCATTATGCATAGCTTTTATTGATTATGAAAAGGCCTTTGATTCTGTGAAACCACCTGTAGTTGCAATGGCTTTGAAATCCTGCGGTTTTTAAGATTCTTACATTAATATTATTAATAACATCTATGAAAATACAAGTGGAAAGGTTCGGATATTTGAGGATACAGCATCAATAAAACTTGGAAAGGGAGTAAGTCGGGGTGACACCATATCTCCGAAACCCTTCAATGCCATATTGTAAAGTGTCTTTCAATCATTGAACTGGGAAAACAAGGGAATAAAGACAAATGGAGATTATTTAAGTCACTTTCGTTTTGCTGATTGCGTAATTATTTTCGCAACTGTGCCTTCACAACTGTAGGGTATGATCCAGGAACTTACCGAGAAGAGTAAAGATGTGGGATTACAAATGAATTTTCAGAAGACAAAACTAATGTACTACAATGCTTTTTTTTTTTCTTTAATGTAAATTTTGTAGTTGATGGTGAAAAGCTTGAGGTAACCGATACCTACATTGAACTTGGACAACAGATATCAAGCGAAGGTCACATTGATGTGGATATTAATCGACGTATGAAACTTGGCTGCAGAGCTTTTGGAAGGAACAGTGCAATTTTCAAGAGTAATATGCCATTATGTCGTAAAACAAAAGTGTTTAATTAATGCATCATTTCAGTGCTTACATATGGAGAAGTGACACGGACCTTAACTAAAAAAAAAAAACACACACATACAGAGGCTACAGCCAACTGAAGGAAGCATAGAGAGATACATGTTTGGTGTAGCAAGGAAAGATAAGATTAGGAACTCGTTGATCAGAAAAATAATGAAGGGAGCAAAATCCCTGAAATGGCAAGGGGCTGTACATGTTGCCAGAAGAATGGACCCCGATGGACAACTGAAATTTTAGACTAAATACCAATGGGCAGAAAAATATCAAGAAAAAGGCCACATGGGAGACGGGTGAATGAAATTCGAAAACATCCCGGAGTAGCCTGGAGGAGATTGGCTCAAAGCAGACAGTTGAGATGGAAACTTCGGGAGACATTCATCCAGCAGTGGATTGATAATGATGATGATGATGATGATGGGAAGCATAACGAGAAGCAACCAAAAATAACATAAGTGAAATGTCAACAAAAAGCGGAAGGTTAAAAGGCAAGTACACTATCTACCAACAAGTAATTGGACACCCCAGCAATCGATTATATCTGCGGTCCTGATACACGTCACGGCCGCCGCCGTTAAATATTGAGTGGGAAACAACAACGCAACCAGTCGCATGCAAGATGCCACGCAGTTCGGAGCTCTCTGATTTCGAGAAAGGTGTAATCGTCGGGTATCACCAGAAATGGCCGATCCATATGTGACATATCCAGCGAGTTGAAGCACCCAAAATCGACAGTGGCCTACGTGACTGGCAAGTGGAAGATGAGAGGTGACTGTCGGAATGTGCCCCGACCCGGCAGACCCACAAAACTGGGTGTTAGAGACCGACGGGTGCTGGCCAGAGAAATTCGGAAGAACCGCACCAAATCGATGGGCCACATCCGCGAGGAATTTCAACAGGCATCCGGGAGTGTTCTTTCGATGAATACCATCCGTAAGGAATCCCATCTGCTTGGTTATCATGGACGTCCTGCCGCCCACAAGCCTTTGATCACCCAAAGTCCAATAACGCCGCTCGGCTAACGTGGTGCAAAGAACGCCGACAGTGGACCGTTGAACAGTGGAAACAGGTTCTCTGGAGCGACGAATCAAGGTTCAGCCTCTACCGTTTGGATGGTAATGTCTGGGTTTGGCGTCTGCCTGGAGAACGCCTCCTGCCGGAATGTACTGTGCCAACTGTGAAGTTCGGGGGCGGTGGAATTATGCTATGTGGGTGTTTCTCCTGGTATGGCACGGGACCCTTAGTCGCAATTCCTGGTAGACTCAACGCCGAGACCTACTGCACCATTTTGGATGACCATGCGCATCCTACGTTGTGGCAGTTTTACGGGGTGGACCCATGTTACTTTCAGGATGATAATGCCACCTGTCATGTTGCGAGGTCCACCATGGCTAGGTATGGTGACAATGGGGTTAATCGAATAGACTGGCCTACGCAGAGCCCGGACCTTTACCCTATCGAGCACCTCTGGGACGAGTTGGAGCGTCGACTTAAGGGGTGCCCCCACCGTCCGAAATCGGTGAAGAAACTGACCTGTCTTCTCCAATCCGAGTGGAAGAAAATACTGCTAGCCGCCGTACAACGCCTGGTTGAGAGTATGCCCCGGAGGGTCGCAGCTGTAATCGCCGCTCGTGGAGGCTCCACCAACTATTGAAGGTGACCAACCCGCTTGGCCAGCGTGGTGAGTTATGGCCAAACCCCTCCAAAATGATTCCACAACTTAAATCTTGGCCCTCAGTCTCCGGCAGCTGGAATGTACCTGGCCAAGGCAGCGGCCAGTGCGACATGAAGGCAGAGGGTGCTAAGAATCCCCGGAGGACCGGACTAGGCTGCCATCTGATGCTGACCTTGGCTACTTACAATGGACGCTCCCTATCTTCTGATTCAAGGCTTCTTGAATTGGAAGAGGAACTACAAAGGATCAAGTGGGACATCGTGGGGCTAAGTGAGGTAAGGAGAAAAGGAGAAGATCTCATCGAACTGAAAAGTGGACATCTCTTCTACTATCGTGGGACAGATACTGGCAGAACTAGTGGTGTTGGATTTATAATAAACAAGAAACTGAAGGACAAAGTTGTAGAAGTTGAAAGTTCCTCTGACAGAGCTGCACGACTTGTTATCCAACTCTCGAAAAGATACCAGGCTCAGATTATTCAAACTTATGCACCCACCACAAGTCATCCTGAAGAAGAAATTGAAGAATTTTATGAGGAAATTTGTCATCTAAATAATAAAGGTAAGCAGCATTTGAAGATAATTATGGGAGATTTCAATGCAAAAATAGGGCAACGGCAACAGAATGAAACTTCAGTAGGTAAATTCGGTCATGGCAACAGAAACCAGCGTGGAAATACTCTCGTTGAGTTTGCAGAGGCAGAAGGGTTTTTCATCTTGAACTCCTTTTTCAAGAAAAAGCCACACAGGAAATGGACATGGAGACATCCAAATGGGACGACAAGTGAAATTGATTTTATTATGTGTAACAAAAAATTCGTCATAGAAGACTGCAGTGTGCTAAACAAGTTCAACACAGGTAGTGACCATAGATTGGTGAGATGTAAGATGCACCTCAACACTAAACTTGAACGTGGCAAGCTCATAGGACAAACAAAATCTATTGACATAACCAACCTTAAAAAACACCATAATACCTTCAAGTTAGAACTGAAGAACAGGTTCTCTGCTTTAGAAGGCCTAACATCGGAAGAAGTGGACATCTCTGAAGTTAACAGAAAAGTAACCAAAGCTCTTATGGAAACAGCAACAAAATTAGCTGGGTCTAAGAACAAGTTGCATGTGAACAAATTATCAGGAAAAACCAAAATGTTGATGCAAAAAAGAAGAGAGATGAGGACAACTAAAGAAGATGTGACTTCCAAAGTGGAATATATAGAGCTATGCAAGACAGTAAGAAAAAGTATCACTGAAGACGTAAGGAAATTCAACTGTGAACTAGTGAGGAAAGCAATTGAAAACAACCAAAGCCTAAAGATAGCAAAGGGACATCTCAGTAAGGGAAGAAAACAGATTATGGCACTGAGAAAAGAAGATGGTTCTATAACAAGAAATAGAGGCGAAATTTTGACAAGAGTGAAAGATTTCTACTCCAAATTATATGAAAGGGATGATATATGCACTCCAGACATCATGAAAGATACCAGTACCAGAGTTCCTCCAGTCCTTCCAGCAGAAGTTGCACATGCAATCAAGAACATGAAGCGAGGAAAAGCTCCAGGAGAAGATGGAATTACTGTAGACATCATACAAGAAGCAAGTGGAGAAATCGAAACAGTACTCGCCCAAATTTTCACTCGATGCCTTAATGAAGGAAAGATTCCTGAGGATTGGAACACCGCTACAATGATCCTGCTACATAAGAAAGGTGACATTGAGGATCTCGGAAACTACAGACCTATCAGCCTCCTATCAGTAGTTTATAAAATCTTCACTAAAGTTCTTTCACACCGCTTGAAGGTAACACTGGACATGGCTCAACCGAGAGAACAAGCTGGATTCAGGAGTGGCTACAGCACAATAGATCATATCCACGTGCTGAGAGAACTAATTGAAAGAGCGAGGGAATATGAACTTCCATTGTGCATGGCTTTTATCGATTATGAAAAAGCCTTTGATTCGGTGAAACCATCAGCAGTTACAATGGCTCTGAAAACCTGCGGTATTGAAGATGCATACATTAATATTATTAATAACATCTATGAAAATGCAAGTGCAAAGATTAGGCTATTTGAAAATACAACACACGTAAAAATTGGGAAGGGAGTGAGACAAGGTGACACCATATCTCCGAAGCTCTTTAATGCCACATTGGAGGGTGTTTTTCAGTCACTGAGCTGGGAAAACAAGGGGATAAAGATTAATGGAGATTATCTAACCCACCTTCGTTTTGCTGATGACGTAGTTATTTTTGCAACTACCCCATCAGAGCTGCAGAGTATGATCCAGGAACTTGCTGACAAGAGTAAAGAAGTGGGATTAAAAATGAACTTTCAGAAGACAAAAGTGATGTTCAATGCTTTTACAAGAAATGAAGATTTATCGATTGATGGAGAAAAGCTGGAGATAACAGACACGTACGTTTATCTTGGACAGCAGATATCAAGTGAGGGTCGCATTGATGAAGAAATTAATCGGCGTACAAAACTTGCCTGGAGAGCTTTTGGAAGAAACAGCATAATTTTCAAGAGCAATATGCCATTATGTCTTAAAAGAAAAGTGTTTGATCAATGCATCCTTCCAGTGCTTACGTATGGTGCGGAGACGTGGACCTTAACTAAAAGAGACATACAAAGGCTGCAGACAACTCAAAGATGAATGGAGAGGTGCATGCTTTGTGTAACCAGGAGAGATAAGAAGAGGAACTCGTGGATCCGAAAAATGACAAGAGTGGAAGACATCATGATCAGAGTTAAATCCCTGAAATGGCAATGGGCTGGACATACTGCCAGAAGGACAGATCATCGATGGACAGCCGAAATTTTAGATTGGATTCCAAGGGACAGGAAAAGACCCAGAAGAAGACCACATGGGAGATGGGTGGATGAAATTCGAAAGTATGCAGGGGTGACATGGAGGAGACTGGCACAAGACAGACCGTTGTGGAGGAAACTTGGGGAGACCTTCGTCCAGCAGTGGATTGATAATGGTTGACAATGATGATGATGATGATGAATGCCACCTGTCATGTTGCGAGGTCCACCATGGCTAGGTATGGTGACAATGGGGTTAATCGAATAGACTGGCCTACGCAGAGCCCGGACCTTTACCCTATCGAGCACCTCTGGGACGAGTTGGAGCGTCGACTTAAGGGGTGCCCCCACCGTCCGAAATCGGTGAAGAAACTGACCTGTCTTCTCCAATCCGAGTGGAAGAAAATACTGCTAGCCGCCGTACAACGCCTGGTTGAGAGTATGCCCCGGAGGGTCGCAGCTGTAATCGCCGCTCGTGGAGGCTCCACCAACTATTGAAGGTGAATAAACTTCGTTCTCCTTTGCTATCGCAGGTGTCCAATTACTTGTTGGTAGATAGTGTATACGACACTACTACTTTTGTCCTTAGTCCATCAAGTGCATTTCACCTAGGATCCATTACCATTTTAACTTCACAAAATTTATTTGTTTCCAGACTGACGCTTTCCTCAGGGGCCGGAAAAAAATTTATTTTCAAATTTCATTCCACGAAATTTGTTTTTAAGGTAAACCGAAGAACAATCGAGATTCACAGCTTTTTGTCCAAATAACGGAAACACTGACTGCGAGTAGAGTATACGCAATGTGTCGTATGCAAATCACAGGGATGACGTCTCCCGCGATGTTAGGTATATAAGGGGGTGCAGTATAATGTCGGCTATTACGTAGCAGTGCCACGGTCGCAGGTAAGCGGTTGATTGTCGACACTGTCAGATCACAGTGACCTGAAAAAAGAAAGGATCATTGGTCCCCGTCTTGCAGAAGCTTCAATAAGTAGAACGGCAGAAACAATAGATGTAACACTAGGAACTGCATCAAAGATTATGACTACCTATCAAAAAAGACACGACGTTGCTTCCAATCGTTCAAATTGTGGACGCCATACGAAGATGTCATATAACGATAGGCGAACGTAGGCACGAATTGTACAACCGGCAAGATCACGGCACCGCAAGTAGCGACAGATTTGAACACCAGCCGGAATGATCTCGTTTCTGTCATAACAGTTCATCGGGAAGCCCATCGTGCCTGCATTTATGGGCGTCCACTAACCACTAATTACCAACATCAGTGGAACTAAACGTGTAAGGTGGTTCAACGCTCATAAAAACTGGGATACTAAAGACTGGCAATGTGTCATCTGGTCTAATAAATGGTGCTTCACATTGCATCCCACCACTGGTAGAGTGTACATCTGGAGAAAACCTGTAGAAGCGCATATCTCTGCTTGTGAAACATTGAGGTGGATCCCTGATACTGTCGGGTGCCATATCATGGCATTCCTTAGGGCTATTGGTTGTTCTGCAGGGTCATGTGACATTTGTAACGTGCGAATCCATTCTTCTGTACCATCTGCATCCAATGTTGCAGGCATTACTCCTTAATGACAGATCCTCCAAGCAGATAAAGCACCCTTGCATTGTGTAAACAGCCTCAATCTCGATCTCTCATTCTTTTTTATCATCTCAAAAGGGTTTCATGATGATAAAAAAGAATCGGAGAGGAGTGGGGCTTTTCTAAAATTCAAATGGGAGGGTGGTGACGATAAGTCGAAGGGGTCGGACAAAGGTAAAGAAGAAATTAATGGTATGAGGGTCTCCCAAAATCAAAAGGAGAGGGGGCATGACGCGAAAAAGTTAGAGATATTGGATGAAGATGATGATGAAGTGGGGCGGCGTGAGATTTCTCAAAAATCAAAAACGGAGTATAAAGAAGAAAAGTTAAAAAAGTTAAGAGATGAAAAGAAGAAATTGGTAAGTTTCTCAAAAATCAAAAGGGGGTTGATGCCGAAAGATCAAAGGGGTTGGTTAACGATAAAGAAAAAATGAGGTTCAAAATCCCTAAAAATCAAAAACGGGAGTAATGATGAAAATCTTAAAGGGTATAATGATGACAAAAAAAGAATCGGTGAGGTGATTAAGCTTTTTTAAAATTCATATGGGGGAGTGATGGGGTGATGATGATACGCGAAGGTTTTGGACAAAAGTAAAGAAGAAATGAATGGTATGAGGGTCTTTCAAAATCAAAAGGAGAAGGGCATGATGGGAAAAAGGCAGATATATTGGATGATGATGATGGAGAAGTAGGGTGGCGTGAGATTTCTCAAATATCAAAAACGGAACATGATGAAGAAAAGTCAAAAAAATTAAGGGATGACAAAGAAGAAGTGGCGAAGTTTCTCAAAAATCAAAAGGGGGTTGATGACTAAATATCAAAGGGATTGGATAATGATAAAGGAGAAATATGGTTCAAAATCTGTTTAAAATCCAAAAACTGGAGTGATGATGGAAATTTAAAAGGGTTTCATGATGATAAAAAAATAATCGGTGAGGTGGCGAAGATTTTTTAAAACTCAAATGGGGGAGTGATGGAGTGATGATGACACGCGAGGGTTTTGGATAAAAGTAAAGAAGTAATGAAAGGTATGAGTGTTTCTCAAAAATGAAAATGAGAGGGGCGTTATGGGAAAAACGTCAGAGGTAGCATGATGATGGAGAAGTGGGGTGGCGTGAGATTTCTCAAAAAGCAGAAACGATGCACGATGAGGAAGAGTTAAAAAAGTTAAGTGATGACAAAGAAATGGGAAGGCATGAGAGTTTCACAAAAACCAAAAGTGGTTGATGATGAAGCATCAAAGGGGTTGAATAATGATAAAGGAGAAATGGGGATGAAAATCAGAGGGGTTGGATAATGATAAAAGAGAAATGGGGGTGAAAATCAAATGGGTTGAATGATGATAAAAGAGAAATGGGGCTGAAAAACAAAGGGGTTGGATAATGATAAAAGAGAAATGGGGATGAAAATCAAAAGGGTTCGATAATGATAAAAGAGAAATGGAGAAGAAAATGAAAGGTGTTGGATAATGATAAAAGAGAAATGGGGGTGAAAATCAAAGGTGTTGGATAATGATAAAAGAGAAATGGGGATGAAAATCAAAGGGGTTGGATAACGGTAAAGGAGAATGGGGGTGAAAATCAAAGGGGTTGGATGATGGTAAAGGAGAAATGGGAGTGAAAATCAAAGGGGTTGGATAATGATATAAGAGAAATAGGGGTGAAAATAAAAGGGTTTGGATAATGATAAAAGAGAAATGGGGGTGAAAATCAAAGGAGTTGGACAATGAAAAAGGAGCAATGGGGGTGAAAATCAAAGGGTTTGGATAATGATACAAGAGAAATGGGGGTGAAAATCAAAGGGTTTCGATAATGATACAAGAGAAATGGGTGTGAAAATCAAAGGGTTTGGATAATGATACAAGAGAAATGGGGGTGAAAATCAAAGGGTTTGAATAATGATACACGAGAAATGGGGGTGACAATCAAAGGGTTTGGATAATGATACAAGAGAAATGGGGGTGAAAATCAAAGGGTTTGGATAATGATACAAGAGAAATGGGGGTGAAAATCAAAGGGTTTGGATAATGATACAAGAGAAATGGGGGTGAAAATCAAAGGGTTTGGATAATGATACAAGAGAAATGGGGGTGAAAATCAAAGGGTTTGGATAATGATACAAGAGAAATGGGGGTGAAAATCAAAGGGTTTGGATAATGATACAAGAGAAATGGGGGTGAAAATCAAAGGGTTTGGATAATGATACACGAGAAATGGGGGTGAAAATCAAAGGGTTTGGATAATGATACAAGAGAAATGGGGGTGAAAATCAAAGGGTTTGGATAATGATACAAGAGAAATGGGGGTGAAAATCAAAGGGTTTGGATAATGATACAAGAGAAATGGGGGTGAAAATCAAAGAGGTTAAATCATGGTAAAGGAGAAATGGGGGTGAAAATCAAAGGGTTTGGATAATGATACAAGAGAAATGGGGGTGAAAATCAAAGGAGTTAAATCATGGTAAAGGAGAAATGGGGGTGAAAATCAAAGGGTTTGGATAATGATACAAGAGAAATGGGGGTGAAAATCAAAGGAGTTAGACAATGAAAAAGGAGAAATGGGGGTGGAAATCAAAGAGGTTGGATGATGGTAAAGGAGAAATGGGGGTGAAAATCAAAGGGTTTGGATAATGATACAAGAGAAATGGGGGTGAAAATCAAAGGAGTTAGACAATGAAAAAGGAGAAATGGGGGTGGAAATCAAAGAGGTTGGATGATGGTAAAGGAGAAATGGGGGTGAAAATTTCTAAAAAATCAAAAGAGGGATTAATGATGAAAATTTAAAACAGTTTCATGATGATAAAAAAGAATCAAGGAGGGGGTGGGGTTTCCTTAAAATTCAAAAGAGGGGGGGCGTGATGCGCAAAAGTGAAAGATATTGGATGATGATGATGATGATGATGACGATGATGGGGAAGTGAGGTGGCGTGAGATTTCTCAAAATTAATGCGGAAAAGTTTAGAAAACGAAAACCTAATCCTAACTGTTTCATAATTCTTAATTTTACGCTATTGTTAATCTATGCTTCGATTTACTTTTTCTTTTAGCCCATTGCAAGCTTTTAAAAAGATATGTGCACCTTTGTTCGCCTTGGACATTTTTTGGAAAACAAGTCTGCATAAATATAAGTCATTTTATCCGCACATTTATATAGATTATTTTTATTGGAGGCTTAACGACCACCGTGAGCAACTCAATGGGCTACAAGCAGTCGCCCGTCCCTAATTTAGGGCCACTGGTTCCAGGGAAGGGAGACAGCTAGTGCCGCCAGACAAACACAACATCCATGCCTTCTCTGGATTCGAACCCGGACCCATCTCGGACAAATAGTCAGTAGCCAGCGCTTAGACCACTGCGCCACATACAGTAGATTTCATTGTAGAGACTAAGATCATGAAAACATTCTTAAGAAATTTAGAAAATGCAAAATTTCCCCTTGAGCTGTCTTACGAAGACTACAATGACACAAGGTTTTTATTAAGTACTCGTTCGTGTTTTCTATCAGCACTGATTGCAGCACTGCTTTTAAAAGAGATTTATTGTGATAAGATTTGTCAGGTATTTTGATTGGATTTAACGATGAATGTTACGTTTCCACGTTTTGAGATTTTTGTTTTACATACACACCTTTATAGACATAAACATCACCCACCCACCGAATGATATTTTGTCTCGTCCGTTGGCTCGATGTTTATTGCCATTGTTAATTATTATAATAACAGTGTTGCAGAGAGAGTACTGTAAAGCCGACAGTTAACGAATGAAATCTTATTTAAGTACAGTTCTCGTTTTTCTAGAATGTTCCAGCATTTGAGAAGATAAAAGTTTCACCGAACATGATTCCTATTTGCCCTCAGCAAATCGTTATATGTACAGGAAACTCAAAACTTAGAAATGACGCGTCTCAGCCCCGCAGAAACGTTTTATATTAAGTAATCTATACATTCTGCGAAGACGTTTCATTATGCGCTGAAATTGGACATTTCTACATAACCCCAGGAGTCGGTGTCTAATAAATGTTGCAAATGAACTTTCCGAACATTTACAAAGACTCAGAAAAGAATACCAACGTCAAAACTTCGCCATCTCAATCGAGTCGTTAGCCCGTAACTAGAAAGTTGACTCTGGCGAGACAGTTTTCGAAGATACCCCGAGGCGTCTCTATTGAATTTCATGCCCTTCGGTAATGAAGCTCCCATCTTTCTAATTGCTACTCTTTCTTCCGATTCAGGATCCCCACCCCCCTTCACCTATATTACGTTGAAGTAGGCACACATGCATTTACTCCCGGTAACTCGTAACTTGAGCAGCTAGCTTAAAACAATTTCTTCTTTCCCAATCCATCAATTGTATCTTGCCCATCTGAAACCCAATGAAAAGAGAAAGAAAACCCGGTGTATGGCATAGCTGCTTTTTAGTCTGGGAAGCTTACCTTTCACTCAGCACTCACTTAACTTTCTACGAGGCTGAGAAAGCTTCATTTTTACTCTGGAGAAGAATATATGTGCCTGTTTCTTCTATATATATATATATATATATTTTTTTTTTTTTTTTTTTCCGAGCAGCTGCTTTTTCTCTTTCTCACTTAGACCTGGTTTTTTATTGGCTTAAAACGTGGGTGGTGGAGAATGCTTTTATTTATACGTTCTGCAAAATGAGGTTGTAAGAAATTATAAAGCGAATGAGCCATATTTTTTATTCACATAAACCTCAGCGGCGTATAATCGCCAGACCGTGAAATTTAGGAAAATAAAAGAAAAATCCTTCTGTTATTCCACGGCGGCGCATAACCCGCAGGCCTTGAAATCCAGAAAATTAAAATCGCAGTATAATCCGTACTCATAATTTCGTACAGAAAAAACGCTGTTCACGAGATGACCCACCAGTCCAGAAAATATCTTCTTGTTAAAAAAAATTCCAGTCATCTTTAAATATTTTCTGTTACTTTCAAGTGAATAGTTAGACTTCGTAACACACGATTCCGTAGTTAGATTTTTTAGTATGCACTTCAATTGTTGGACTCCGAAGAATGCAGTTCCATTGTTAGACTCTGTAGTATGTGGTTCCGTAGTTGGACTTCGTAGTATGTAGTTCCGTAGTTAGACTAAGTAATACGCAGTTCTGTAGTTGAACTCCGTAGAATGCAGTTCAGTAGTCAGACTACGTAATTTGCGGTTCCATAGTTGTACACCGTAATGTGCAGTACCGTAATCGGACTCCGAAATACGAATTTAGAAGTTAGAATCCGTAGTATGTCCGTAGTTGGACTCCGAAATACGAATTTAGAAGTTAGAATCCGTAGTATGTCCGTAGTTGGACTCCACATTATGCCGTCCTGTAGTTAGACTCCGTTTCCAGTATTTCGGAAGATAAAAGTTTCACCGAAAAGTTTCAGCTTCATATTGTCCTTCAGTAGTTCCATAGTTGGACACCGTAATATTCAGTTTCGTAATTCGACTCCATAGTATGCAGTTCAACAGTTAGACTCCGTAGTATGTCCGTAGTTGGACTCCATACTATGCCGTTCCGTAGTTGGACTCCGTAGAATGCAGTTCCGTAGTTGTACTCCGTAGTATGCAATTCTATAGTTAGATTCTGTAGCATGCAGTTCCGTAGTTAGACACCGTCGTATGCAGTTCCGTTGTTGGACTCCGTAGTATTCAGTTCCGTATTTGGACTCCGTCGTGTGCAGTTCCGTAGTTGGACTCCGTAGTATGCAGTTCTTTATTTGGACTCCGGTAGCATGCAGTTCCGTAGTTGGACTCCGTAGTATGCAGTTCTTTATTTGGACTCCGTTGTATGCAGTTCCTTAGTTAGACTCCGTAGTATGAAGTTACGTAGCTAAACTCCATAGTATGCAGTTCCGTAGTCAGAGTCCGTAATATGCAGCTTCATATTTGGACACAGTAATATGCAGCTTCATATTTGGACACAGTAATATGCAGTTCCATACTTCGACTCTATAGTATGCAGCGGAGATGGAAACGGGTCACGGGTCAATGGGTCGAAGGGTCATGGGGTTGACAATTTCTTGCGGGTCCAATGGGTCGGATCAAGGTGTTCCTGACGCGATTTTGACCCGGCTTTACTCCCGTTTTATTTTTGCAAAGAGAAAAGTATATTCCAAAGAAAAATGCGCGTTGTGGAATTATGTAGTCGATACTGGTGCCCACGGAGTGAATAATGATTTACCATGCAAAAATATTGTCATCTCTTTCTTAAAGCAACGACGATTTCCACCGAACGATGTCAGAAAACACACTGACTCCATATCGTAAAAAGATACTTCTTTTGCGTTCTTTTACAGTGCGATTGCCCACGGCAAGGTAAAGGTAAACGCCATTCGCCTGCTTCTCAACTGATTCACTCTCTCCGTGCGAAGTTCATTGTATGACTAAGAATTACTTTTCACATAGCATCTTTTACATTGAGCGTTCAGAGGTTTTCCACTGATGTGCTAACATCGCGTTCCCATGACATCTCATGTCGAAATTAACTCCTTATTTGTTAATATGGATGGACTTAATATTAAAGAGGTTGAGAAAGGGGTCGAGGCCAACGAACCATATGAAAGTATGGCCACCTCCATCAAAGCGTGGAAAGAGCGAACAATCTAAATACATTTAAAAAAATGCATTTAAAGAAATGCATTTGTGTAATCCTTAATAATGATTCTCATGTGTAATATACTCCATGGTCACGGTCATAGTCAGCCATTACTTCCGGATTACGCAAAATAGTGGCACTAAAAATGGCACTAAAATTTAGCAAGTAACCAAATTTTATTATTAAAAAATCATTTCAGTTATTAAATATCAGGCAGTTATTGGAATGAATGCATATATTCCGTTTATATGTACATATATATAAATTGAGTTTCGAATTTATAGTTTAAAGCAGATTTGTCAAGGTCAGTTACGGGTCAGTGTCGGGTCCAGTTATGGGACTTCGAGGTCCGAAATTTTTGACACGTTTCCAACTATGGTATGCAGTTCCTCAGTTAGACATGCTGCACCCACGAATGTGTGTGACGCTGAGCCTTCCAAATAATATGGCCTTCGTATTTCTGTCAAAATCATCGAAAGTAAAAAAAAAAAAAAAAAAAAAAAAAAATCGAGCTGTTTCCGGACCTCCATCTTCATATTGCGTTACTCACCCCTGTTACTAATTCATTTCTAATAATTTTCCAAATATAAAGCTTCTCCTGACAATTACGAAGCTGATATTTTAAAGATGCAAGTACCAGAAAAACGTTATTTAAAAAATAACACAGTGTATTATCCGCATCGGCGTATAATCCGTAGAACCTAAATTCACAACTTTTTCAACAGATAATTAATCCCTGGATTATACTGTACATAACTGTGACAAAGATTGACCATGATTACCCTTTCATAGCCAAAATCGTATATTTAAAATGGCAATTAAAAATTAAAACCCGGAAAGTAAAAAGTGTGCCAACTAGCTCCGGTCTCACCTACTGTTCAGCCTGCGTTCGAAGGAAAACATAAATTTTTCGTTAGACCATAGCGGCTCTTCTTCATTCTGGATTTTGGAACCAATAGCCTTAACAAATATGAAGGAAAAGAAATTCATACAATCAAAGGACTACCTAATAGCGTGTTGGTCCTCCTCTAGCATGAATGCCGCTTGTACAAGCCGAGGCAACGACTGCACCAGATACCGGAGGTCATTGTCCACAACTCCACCCGTGACGTCGGTCCAGGATCCATGGATCTAATGTTCTCAGCCATGCCTGTTGCAGCATTGTCCAAAACTCATCCCAAGACGTTGGTCCAGGATCCATGGATCTGATGTTCCAGCCATGCCTGTTGCAGCATTGTCCACAACTCCGCCCGAGACGTCGGTCCAGGATCCATGGACCTGATGTTCCCAGCCATGCCTGTTGCAGCATTGTCCACAACTCCACCCGAGACGTCGGTCCATGATCCATGGATCTGATGTTCCCAGCCATTCCTGTTGCAGCATTGTCCACAACTCTACCCGAGTCGTCGGTCCACTATCCATGAATCTGATGTTCCCAGCCACGCCTGTTGCAGCATTGTCCACAACTCCACCCGTGACGTCAGTCCAGGATCCAATAACCCGGTGTTCCGCTCCATGGCAGCCCAGACAGATTACACAGGGTTTAAACCCGAGATTTAGAGTCCACTGGCCGGTAACAAACCCAGATAAGTGTTTCTCGAGCCATGTTTGGATGGTTTCTGCCCGGTGGGGCGGCACATTGTCATTCTGAAAACAGACCCATCCGCAGCAGGATGAGCGAAGACCATGAACGTGTGTAGGCGATTTTTCAAGACATGCTGGCAGCGAGCCTCGATTAAAGACTTCTCCAGGCACACTAAAGGGCCTAATGTGTCCCATGAGAAGGCTCCCCAAACCATCACAGAGCCACCACAACCTTGAACACAGTCGCCCTGGCACTACAGGGCGATGGCCTCAAGTTATCGACGCTACACCCGCACCCTCCCGTCAGCTCGCTACAGCTGAAAAAGTGATCCAAGTGACCCCACAACGGAGCAATACTCAAAAGAGGCCCAGTTTTGATGCTTCCAGCAAGATTTGAGACACAATTTCTTATGATGAGCATTCAACAATGGCACAGGGGTAAAGCATCGGCTCCCGTAGACCAGGGCATACTGCGTGCGTCGTACCGTTTGCTAGCTGACGTTGCTTGGGGCTCCTACTTGTAAACCTGATGTCATTTGCGCAGCCGTTGCCAAGAGATGGGTCAGTACGAACGTGGATAGCCTAAGTCGACCCTTGTCATTAATGGCATGCAGTTGTCCACCGCTTGCTCTCTGGGAGCTGGTACGCTGGGAGCTGGTACGCTGGTACGCACGTTGATGGTATATTCGCGGTACACCCTTGATAACGTTACCCTCGGAAACCCTGCGGTTCTTACCACTTGAGCGTGTTCTGAGTCAGAATGGGAAAAGCTGCCGATTTATAGGATTTTAATAAAGGACAAATTGTGGTGACACTGCGCCTTGTATCTACGATCTGGGAAACGACGCGGCTTGAGGGTGGTTTGCGTGCTGCTGTAGTGAGTACGTATCAAAAGTGGTGCACAGGTGGCGAAACAACGAACCTTCGTCCTGCCGTGTGCCGTCTGCAACTCACTGATGCCACAGGGGAGCGGAGACTGTCGTGCATTGTTCAAATCACGGCGAACGCCGATCCACAGTGCGACAAATCACCCGTAGCTACAATAGTGGTGATCAGGGCAATGTATCCCAGCACGCAGTTGATCACAGCCTTCTGCGCATGGGCATACCCAGCCGGGTCCCCATGCTCACTGCGCGTCACCACCAACAATGAATGAAATGGGCCTAAGATCATCGAGATTAGACCGTGGATGATTAGAAGAAAGTGGCTTGGTCAGACGAATCAAGATTTCTGGTGCATCACGTAGACGACCGAGCACGGATGCGCCGATTACTTACGGATTATGTGACACCTGGATGCACTGTTGGGAGAAAACAGGCAGGAGACGACGGTGTTATGCTGTGCACGATGTTTTCTTGGGAAATGTTAGGCTCCATTATCCCAATACCACAATCCTTGACAGCTGTCAGGTATGTGAAAATCTTTGTTGACAAATTTCCCCCATTCATGGTAACTGTGTTTCCCTTCTGGTGATGGCCATTACCAGCAGGAAAAATGCGCCATGCCACATTGCCAGAATCGTCAAGGATTGGTTTGAGGAACATACTGCTGACTTTCTGTTTGTGCCTTGGCCTCCAAATTCACTTCACATGAACCCAATCGAACATTTGTGGTTGGACTTGGAAAAGCGTGTTCGCGCTAAATCACCACCACCTGGAAACGTACGGGAACTGGAGGACCTGCTGTTGACATTATGGTACCAGATATCCCAGGATACCTATCGCCACCTCATCGAATCGATGTTTTGCCGAGTGGCCGGTGTATTGCGGACCAAAGGGGGTCCTACAGCTTATAAGGTAGGTGGTCATAATGTAATGTCTCATCGGTATATATGCCATTCACTGAAAACATTAACCTGTCAGTATATTCATGCTGCCCCAGTGGCTAAGTGGTCTAAAGACCGACCTTTCGTCCGAGATGAGCCTGGGCTCGAAGCATGTGTAATGTGTTTATCCTGATCCACACTGTCCCCTCTGTAAAGGCAATGGCTCCAAATGTGGAACGGGCGAATGTTAGTGACTCATTGTGGTCTTTAAACAGCAAAACAAAACAACAAAAAGCATTTTCCCTCAAATATGATGTGGACAACTTAATCCCAGGTGCAGTGCCAAAATTTATTTCTAAATCTTTCATAAATCTAAGCAGCGAAACAATTTGTTGATTAAAGGCTGTCAAATATATTAAGCTGCTAGTTGTCATCACAGAGAACAACTTTTCGACAGGGGAAAAGTTTTATGGAAACCCCTTAAGTTGGTTCTCAAAATTGCGAAAGTAATTCTTACTGAACAAAAAGCAAAATTTCTCTTTAGCTGGCTTAAGATGCATTAGCTTGGCACTTCCTCTGAATTGTTTCAAGAGGGTTTAAGATTTCGTGAGATGCATTCTCCATAAAGGATTTAAACTTCTGTAGGCTGGTGTCAGTATGACAAGCGAACAAAAGTTCAAAGAAATATCCTTTACCGCGTGGATTTGCGTTTCCTTCAAATATCTCCAAGCATCGAATTGGCTACAACAGAAAACTTTATTTTCAATACACCAGACTTGAATAATAATGAAACGCATATAGCGTATTAAATCCGTTTATTTTTGTGTTCGCCAAGCTTTCGCACTTTACTGGGAGGCTTTTTCAAGGCGATGGTAGACATAAAAATGCAGGGAATTGAAACACCAGTGGAGTGCGAAAGCTTGGCGAATCTTTATGCTGACTACACCACAAAAATAAACGAATTTAATACCCTATATGCATTTCATTATTATATATACAACAGAAAAGTTTTCCCGTAATGCAATTCTGTACTACAGAATTATAATTTATTTTGTTCAGTTTCGCTAAATTTATATTCTGTTCCATTGAATTTTCTAAAGGGATTCAGTTCCAAAAGAATACAAATCCGGAGAAATCAATTAAATCACAAGTCTACCGTTATCCCATGGGGTGGCAAGATCACTCGCTGGCTTTGGGGAATTCTGTAATTCTCAAAAATAAGAAAATTAGGTGAAAATTTTGTTATGGTCTTGACAAAAATTCCATTGGTGATTTCCTTTGTTGCTGAATTTCGACACTTGATAACGTTTTCAGCATATCTAATAGATTCAATTTAAACTGTTGCTGGGTGGCATCCGCCTATATTTATCAGGTAACCACAAAAGTATTTGCCCTTTTCGTAGATTGAGACAAAGTATACACATATCAATTTATTCATTAATTATCATGGGCATCAACAACATTCTGACGACGTGTCAACAACTTATATACACTTTATTGACAAAAGTCACCGGACACCTAGAAGAGAAGCACGACATAGCATTTATTGCCATACGTTAGTACGGTGTCGTCCAACTTTGGCCTTAATGCAGGCACTGACCCTCCGAGACAAGCTTTTGACAAGGTTTTGGAACACAGCGATAGGTATGCGCTTCCATTCAGTACATAATGCTGCCGCTAAATGTTGATTATTAGTAGGCCTTGGTTCCAAGCTTCTTATGCGGCGCTCTAATTCATCCCATAGGTGCTCTATGGGATTACGATCTGGGATCTGTGCTGGCCAGTCCACACACGATACAGAATTATCGTCAAACCACGCCGTAACAGTCCTTGTTTTATGGCGGTGCAATGTTCTGCTGGTACCAACAAAGCTCGGTTCCATAGTATTGCCAGAGAGTTGGTAGGGCATAATGTCGAGAATATCGAGGTAGACTGCGCTGGTTAGCAGGTTTGTCCACGATAACCAATGCGCCGGGGCCATACCACGAAAAACACCCCCACACGAGTACACTGCCAGCTCCAAAATTGACCGTAGGAACAGTACACTGTGGTAAATAGCATTCCCCCGACTGCCGCCATACCCACACACGGCCATCAGACTGACGGATCGTGCATCTCGATTCATGAGTCCATAGGACCCGTTTTCATTGATCTACGGTCCGCGATAAATGTTCTTTACACCACGCTAAACGACGAGTAGCATTCCGAGTGGAGATGAAAGGCTTATGAGCAGCCGCACGACCACGGTAATCCATGGAATGAAGATCTCTACGAAAGGTACGTGTACATACCGAGGTTCCAGCATTTATACTCACCTGTACACTGAGGTCATGTGCAGTACTCCGTCGATTAGCTGTAACGACTCTCCTGAGGCTTCGACGTCTTCTATCACTGATTTCTTTGGTCTGCCGGTATGTTTTGCTGCTTCAGGCACGCCATGTGTCTTCCACTTATTCAGTACATGCAAAGCAGTTGACTTGGGTATGTTTAAACGCCTTCTCTTATGGTCATCCCACTAATATAACACACGGCAATCTGTCCTTTCCCAAAGTCAGTTCTCTCCCGCCGCGACATTTTCACTCAAACTCACAGTGCGATATGATACCGGACAGCTGCAGGCTTGTTTTTATACCGTTTGCAGCTGTACCGCGTATCTTAACAGCGCAGCGGATCAGTTCATTTGCTTTTGATGGGATGTCCGGTGACTTATATATATATATATATATATATAAATAGTGATAAAAATAATAAATACCATCACAATTATTTCCCTAACTAATTGGAACTGGAAAACAATACTTTACCAGTTTGTGTAGTTTGGAAAACTACAAGATTATCTCCTTTTATTCGGAATAGCTGTTTTAGTTTTTGATTGCGCTGGTATCGTTTTTAATCACATTTTCGAGTATTCGGGGTAAAAAAATCTTCTGAAAATAACACCGCAATTATCTCCCTAACTAATTAGAACTGGGAAACTTACTTACCTAGTTTGTGTGGTTTGGGAAACTGTGCAAGACTATCTACTTTGATTCGGAATAGCTACTTTAGTTTTTGAGCAAATTGGTTTCATATTTTTTTTTTTTTGGCAAAATTTTCTGATGTATTAGTTGCTATATTAAAAAAATAACATTCGAAGGGGAAACTAACATTAGATTTTGCCCTTCCCTATATTTCATTATTCTTGTGACCCATTTAGTTGTTGACAAGACCCAGTGGAAAGTAAATGATATCATTTGACTGCTGAAAAATAGGGTTACAAATAGTATTGAATTTCTCATCATACCCACAAAGAGGGTTGCTACTGGAAACTGAAAAGTAGAACCAACTGAAACGTTTTATTACCACATTCGGGTTCAGCGTACATCAAAACATAAAATTCGGCTGTTTTGATTTTCGTATCGTTTTGGCCGTTGACCAGTGTTATTTTACAACCTGATTCACGCCACAACAACGACCGCCCCAACTGCTGTTCCAACAAATGATATCAAATAGGGTAAAACGAAAAACAAAAGTCGAGATTTCGGAACGGTGTTTAAAATTGATTAGGAAAGAGATAAGAATAATATAACTAAATAAAAAAACTTTTTGTAAATCCACGTGAGATCACCTACTAACCCTCGACTCTGTCGACTATACCAGGTACAAATACAAGCTCACATATTATATACATATATAAAAGGACAAATGTCATATGTATCTACATACTCACACATACTTACAGTTACATAAGCGCAATTTTCCAACAGTGGAAAAGACTTGGAGGGAGTCTCAGAATGCAGTAATTTCTCTGCCAGGGAGAAGCTCTGGGGATTGGGCTACAGTGGAGTATAGTGTCTCTTGAGTGCAATTAACCTATTCACTGGGAGAGGCCGTGAGTGCAACTCACCCCTTTTCGAGTTTCTTGAGTGCAACTGACCAACATCCTCGTACGCACTGTGGGTACAATGACAGCGCAACGACACGTC
The DNA here is from genome assembly GCA_039090855.1 of Macrothele yani. Taxonomy (NCBI): domain Eukaryota; kingdom Metazoa; phylum Arthropoda; class Arachnida; order Araneae; family Macrothelidae; genus Macrothele; species Macrothele yani. Next base: position 102,597,621 of record CM076991.1, on the reverse strand, counting down.
GACGAGGTGTTGCGTTCTGTTTTGTTGCCGTATCTCCGTTGTATCCCTGACGCCCAGTATCAACAACACAACACTCGTCCGCACATTGCCAACATCAGCAGACAGCACCAAAATGGTGTCCAGTTGCTGCCATGGCCGGCGCGATTCCCAGACTTCTTCCCAATATAGAACGTGTAGGACGTAATGAGCAGACCACTTAACGTCTCTGTACGTCCCACTCGCAATGCCGATGAATTGGTGACACAAATCAATGACATGTGGTCAGCGATACCACAAGACATCATTCGGGAAATTTTCCACTCGTCGCCACGTCGTTTTACCTAATATATAGCGCATAGAACGTCGGTCTACAAATTATTGACTGAGTCTACATTATATATCAATGCACATTGCATTCATTTAATCCCTCAAAAATTACACCACTTCTTTTCCACCTATACCTAACTGCACGAGCGGCGAATTTCATCTCATGCTGTGCATACCCTCATGATGTTACATTTTGTGCGTCGAGAAGAGTGCTATTGTTTCTTAAAAGATCTCCTTTGGAATTTCGACGTGAAATCGGCCACTGTAATTCGGACAACAATAAAAAACGCACCCAGACATTGATCCACATGAATCCAGAAATATGCTGAAACTGTGGAATTCAGAAATTAAGTTTATCTCCTAGCACATTGCATTTCATGTAATCCCTCAGATAGGGCCGTAGCTGGGAAAGTAATAGTAATTCCAGGGGCGTAAATTTATGCTCTGGAGGATGTAAAAAACAGGAATCGTAATTAAAAAAGAAAGTTACAACCTTCAGTATTTTTTTAAATACTTTTGTGTTAGCCTCATACAGTATTCATTTTCCATCGGGGGCCGCGGATGGCCTCGTAGTCAACGTACGTGACTGCCCCGGGAGAACCTCAGGTTTGATCCCAGTCAGGCGCGAACGCTCGAACCACTGAATATCCGCCGTGCGTCGGATGGGCACGTTAAGCCGTCGGACCCCGGGTACTGGTATCCCGGTAATAAATAAGGGCGTCTTCCTTCCTCCTTTCTACTTCGTTTTCGGGTGACTTTCCTATCGGGCACTCTAGCCCAAATCTCCTAGCTTCATATCCTAGCTTCTTATTTCTACGAATTGGTTAAGACCTGGGATCAGACACCCCCTTCCTAAAATCCTGTACGTACATGTATGAGCAGATCAGATCTGATCTGATCATACGGTATTCCATGAGGTTAACCAGGGCATAGATTAACATGCACAATGAATTCTGAACATCTCATATCCATGAAGGGAATTTTCCAAAACAGTGAACGGATGCATAGAAAACAATATGCTGATATGCGTTAACATCCATGACTTTTCCGAACATGTCGCGCCCACCCGGTGGCGCAGTGGTCTAAGCGATGGCCTCTGATCATTCGTCCGAAAGGGGTCCGGGTTCGAATCCCGATGAGGCATGGATGTTGTGTTTGTCTTACGGCACTGTCTCTCTCCCTTCCCTGGAACCAGGGACCCTAAATTAGGGACGGGCGACTGCTTATAGCCCATTGAGTTGCTCACGGTGGTCGTTAAACCTCCAATTAAAAAAAAAAAAAGAACATGTCGCTGGAATGAAGAGCTAATTTTTTATTTCTTCTCTGTCGCAGAAAGTTTTCTGAGGGTTTATCCTTGAAGGGAAGTTTTTCAAGGCCTATCTGTAAAGCTTCTGGAAATTATGTCAAAAACCTGAAGGGCGATTTTTGAACGATCATAACATTTTCGTATAACGGCGGCGTGTGAGACAGTAACAACCACGTATTATTTGAGTGTAACTCGAAGGGGCGAAATTTTGAACTCGAAGAGGCGTAATTTCAAGTCTCGCCCTCCCGGATAAAAAAGGTTGCTACGATCCTGCCCTCAGGAATACTTCATTTCTTTCCCACCTATTTGCCTACATGTTGACAAGTTTCGTCTCATGTTGAGGCATTTTACAAGTAGAGCAGTGCATTGCTGCTTCTACAAAGCCTTGAATCATGGTGAGGCATTTTGTAAATAGAGCAGTGTGTTGTTGCTTCTGCAAAGTCCCTTTTTGAATCATGTTGAGGCATTTTGTAAGTACAGCAGTGTGCTGTTGTTTCTACAAAGCCCCCTTTTGCATCATGTTGAGGCATTTTGTAAGTAGAGCAGTGTGTTTTTGCTACTACAAAGCCCCCTTTTTGTATCATGTTGAAGCCTTTTGTAAGTAGAGAAGTGTGTTGCTGCTTCTACAAAGCCCCCTTTTTGAATCATGTTGAGGCATTTCGTAAGTAGAGCAGTGTGTTGTTACTTCTACAAAGCCCCATTTTTGAATCACGACGTTGAATCAGCTACTGCAATTCGGAGAACAATGAAAAACAACCTGCCAAATTTTGAAGTGTCACACACCCACACATTAATCTATAAAAATCCAGAGAACTACATTAATTCACATGCTGAAAGTGTGGAGTTCAAAAATTACGTTGCACTTTTCCCCATGCGCTTTATTCTGTCTGAATCTCTTTTCCGCATAAACACATTTATTTACTTGTCCAAAACTGCGAAGAGTGAAAGTTGAAGCGATTATCCTTTTTTTTTTTAATAAAGTGTTCTCGATAAAGCAGTAAGTGGTGAAGATGCAAAACTAATTTACCTTCAGGGCCAAGGTTAAAAATTATTACTTCGATATTAAACAAGTCAAGAACTTTTGACGATGAGGAGGGATCAGTTGTTGATCCCAAAGGTTGATTAAAGCGTATATTTTGACCCCTTGCGTTCGGATAAAGCGATAAAGAGAGGGAGAGAGAGAGAGAGAGAGAGAGAGAAAGAGAGAGAAAGAGTACGGCATTGCAGCATGAAACACCGTTCAAGCATGTCTGCTAAATGATTTATTTCGGTTTTAAGAGAAAGAGGAAAATACTTTGTGAAGAAGAAATCTTTCCCACAACTTCGGTCTCCCCTTTTCCTCCGCAATGCTACTCGTAAAATCGTTAATTTATGGGCAACGGTAAAAACGGGTTTCCAGATCTAAAGAGGGGGGATGTGCTCTGGGATGAAGCAGGGTGTGTAACAGAAGAGAAAACGTGAAAAAAAAAATCGTTCCCGTGGAGAATCTAATCTTTGCCTTCTTTTTCATTTGATAGAATTTCCTGGAATTATTTCTAACACCCGTTTGTTTTAATATCAAACCAAAACGCCTTTTCGGTGTCTAAAGTTTTGTTTTATTCTCCAGGTTTATTAATTATTAGGAGATTAACACAGCATAATTGCATTTGAACATATTTCCACAAAAGGAATTTTTTTAGCACTTCCTTTGAAAAAAATAGTACATGTTTCACTATGTACGTATGTACGTATGTACGCCTGTCTGAAAGGCAATACCTCTGCATCTATTTGAAAAGTTATTGTTGCATTAGGAAGCTTGAGCTGTGAGGGAAGTGATCTGTGCCGCCTTTTGGTCTTTTTTTTTTTTTTTATGCATAACGTTGAACCTAGAGGGAGTAAATGCGGATACTATTGGGTTCCAAATTTATTCATACGGTCATTTGCAAAAGTTTACGACCACCTGTGGGTATTAGGAGATTTCTGCCGATTGCGTCAGCTACTGTCTGTATTACTCGACTCCCTGTCGGTGTTGCATCATCCTACAGCAGCAGCTGTTGATAGAGTTGAGGGAAGTGTGGAGCGTCAGTTTGCTTCTGGTTTTCATGCTGAGAGGTTTTGTACGTATTTTCTATATAGCGAAAAATGGGCAAAACAGCATCATTAAGTGCTACTCAGAGGGCACAAATAGTGACTTTATATCATGGAGGATACTCCGAACGCGACATAAGCCGAAAGGTGAATGTGAGCAAGACTGCTATTCATAATACGATCATGAAATATCGAGATACAAGTGAATTTAGCGACCGAAAGAGAAGTGGACGTCCAAGGAAAACAACCTCACGTGATGACAATACAATGAGGCGAATAGTTATCGTTCTGCGAGGAGTTGGTGCAAGAAAATCAAGGCCTTTCTACATTCAAAAGGGTCTGGTATTAGTAACAGCAGTGTTTTCTGACGTCTTAGCAAAGATTTTGGATTAAAATAAAGTCTTATAAACCTAGACTAACCTCTGTCATGAAAAAGAAGAGACTCCAGTTTGCGAAGCGTCATCAACCATGGACTGCTGAAAATTTGAGCCAAGTTTTTTTTTTCCGATGAATCAACTGTGCGTCAACTTGAATCACGTGAAACGCATGCTCGACAAATAAGAGGCAAAAAACGGTTTGATTAAAAATACACCGTTAGCGCCTTGAGACAACCGCCTATTCAGATGACATTTGGTGCAATGTCAGCATCCGGCACTGCTTCATAATCCTTTTTACCGACAGGCACTGCCATGACTGGTCCTTTTTATGTGGAAATGTTAGGTGAGAAACTGTTAACTCACACGCAAAAGATACACAAAGTTTATGCAGGATGGTGCTCCATGCCACAGATCAAAGACAGTATAAAGGACTACCTGCAGAGGAAAAACATAACTGTGCTTGTCTGGACCGGTAATAGTCCCGACCTTAACCCCATCGAAAATTTGTAGACCATTTTAGAAGACAAGGTAGCAGAAAAACAGCCATCAAATTCCCATGCTTTGATTGACGCGACAAAGCACGTGTACTGCAAAGGCACTTCAAGTGACTATTGCAAATCCCTCATTGAGAGCATGCCACCTCGTATTCTTCCCGTTTTAGAAAACAAAGATGGCCACACAAAGTATTGATTTCGGTCTTTATGTGTTCTAAAGAACGTAAGTATTTATCTGTGGTGTCATTTTTTCAAATATCTCAAACTAGTAATTAGTTGTTTCTTTGAAAATCTTGATTTTCGATAAATTGACAGGAGGTCTTAAACTTTCGCAAATGACTGTACTTGGGTTATATACACTGCTGGCCACCCAAAATGCAACACCAAGAAGGAAGCATCCGATTGGCCTAAAATTCGCAGCATGCGTCGCCCGCGTGAGGACATGCAAACGATTAGCATTGCAGGGCATATGCAAATCATGTGCGCCCGGCACGTCACCGAGAAGCACTATGAGAAGGGTGCACAGAAGGTGGGATGTAAGTAGTGTAAGTGGGTTGTGCTGCTGGACCTGTGAGTGGGAAACTTCCCGATGCTTCGTCGCAAAATGCAGCAGTCATTCCAGCACGTTTCGGAGTTCGACAGATTACGAATAATGGCTTATCGCGACAGCGGTTAATCGTACCGAGACATCGGCGCCCGTGTGATACGACATCCATCCACATTGAGGCAAGTATGGATTCGGTGGGTGCAGGAGGGACGGACGGACCGACGTGAGCGATTGCCGCAGCCGTGACACACCACCGAACGAGAGGACCGGCATGTTGTGCGGCGGGCATTGACGGCTCGCACCGCCACATCCCGAACGTTAGCGCAGGAATTATGGTGCGTTGCGCAACAACCTGTGTCAGTACGTACTGCTCGATGTCGTCTGCAGGAGCGGGGACATGTCGCACGGCGCCCATTGCTCCGATTACCATTGACGTTACACCACCGGCGAGTGCGGCGGCAGTTGGCCATTGAACGCCGCACCTGGACTACGGAATGGCACGACTTTGTCTTCTCTGACGAATACCGCTTCTGCCTGCAACACCACGATGGTCGGATCCGCGTGTGGCGGCACCACGGCGAGGGACTGTATGACGCCTGCATTATATATCGCCATACCGGTCCGTCGCCTGGCGTTATGGTTTGGGGCGCAATTGGATATGACACCAGCACCCCTCTGGTACGCATCGCCGGTACACTCAGCAGCCACCGCTACATCTACGACGTTTTGTAGCCTGTAGTCTTAGCTTACCTGTAGGACCTGCCAGCGGCCACGTTTCAACAGGACAAGGCGCGCCAGCACATGGCACGCATCATGCAATAATTCTTCACGGTCCGCCAGGTGTCACTGCTGCCGTGGCCCGCCTGTTCTCCCGATATGTCGCCCATCGAACACGTCTGGTCGCTGATCGGCAAACGAGTGGCCCGGCAAGCACCACCCGCGGCTGCGTCTGATGAATTGTGGCAACGTGTGGAAGCAACCTGGACCGACATACCCCAAGCCCACATCCAAAGCCTCTTTCGTTCGATGCCGCGGCGTTTAGCGGCCGTTATTACCAGCCATGGGGGCCACACGAACTATTGATCTCTGCGTGTTCCGCAAGTCGCACGGGCCTGTAAGCTCAATCGTTTCATTTTTGTATCTGTTGTTATGTGTCCAGTAAATCTGGCTTTGCTATCTCGTGTCCTTCTTGGTGTTGTATTTTGGGTGGCCAGCAATGTATTTATACTTGGGTCTGTGACCTAGTACTGTATAATTTATAACCTTTTTGCTGATAGTGGGATTCGAACCAACTTCTATTGACTCCGAAGCGGCTGTTTTCCCAGTTGAGTTACCCAGGCAGGCTTTTCGCTGCTTTATTGCCGATTTGGCTCATACATTACTGAAGTAGTACGTCATCTACGTCATCTCACGTGGTACGTTACATCATGAAAGGAGGGGGCGCGCGAAATCGCAGGTTTCAGGTAAGCTGACAACTATGCTTGAAGGACCATTTCATTGGAGAAGAATGAATTTCGTTATTATTTTAATTACTAAATATATTAATTGCGCGCAAAGACTCATCTCAGAAATTTTTCGAACCTAACTGCCAGGAGATAAACTTTCGTTCCGGAGCCATTATAAGATATAACCTTTTTGGCGGTGGTGCGATTCGAATCAACATCTCCTACTCCGAATCTGCTGTTCTTCCAACTGAACTACGATGGCAAGTTTATCTCTGCTCCACTGTCGATTTGACTCAAGCGTCACCTCAGTAGTACGTCATCTACGATGTATAGTAACTGCTATTTCTCAAAATTCGCTTAATATGGTACTTCAATTCTGCAGAATCGTTATGGAAGGAAGATATCATCTTTTCCCCTTATTTATTTGAGAGGCACCGACTGCTTTGTAAGAATAGAAAGAAAAATATTTTCTGAATGAAATCGTATTTCATTGAATCCCTGAAATAATCTCTTCCTGGAATTAAAAGAATTTAATTTAAATCGCAAACAAATGATTTATTGAAGTTAAGCGTCATACATTAACACTTCTTTTTCAAAACATTTTCTTATTTTTTCTGTTGGGTGCGGAATTGATTTCTGAATACTTAATTCCTGAAATTTAGCTGACGTTTATGTTGCTCCGAGGATGAAGAGTATACCAGATAAAAGGGATTCTATTACGAATGATTTTGATAAAAAACAGAAAACTCTCAGACGATTCCCTAAATTTCACGCTCGAAGTACTGTACAGAGTGCTGGGCAAACAACTTTTATAGAAACTAAAGGTTCTACGAATTGCTTTCTGAGAAAAGTTTGGCAGAGATGTTTTTGATCTTTTTTTTCTTTTTTGTTCAGCAGTTCTTACTATCATATTTGCTACTGCAGCGTCTACCAAAAGAATAAATTTTCAGTAGTGAAGGTGCTACTCATCCTCTCAAAACTGAAAAACAAAACAATAATAATCGTGGAAGGACGCGCCTTTGAAGTTACGATAAAAGGCAGGAAAATAAGCTGGATAATCGGAGAACGCACAAGCGTTTTCAAACACGTTTTCCACTGAATATGGAACTTTTACGCAGATGTCCGTAAACGAACACGCGGTGACGCAGGTGACCAAACATTTTGCTAAATGCAAAATGTTTGGTCACCTGCGTCATATAGGCAACTTATTTAAATCTGCATAAGAGACGTAAGCAATAGCAATTCATCTTTCTTTTTTGCATAGTAAAGGGCAGCTTCTAGCGTAAGATACTCAAGCAAGAGATGCATTCAATGCAGTATTAATGGATTTTCTTCAGCACAAGTTCTGAAGTTACAGTATGTAGTACAGCCTATTCAAGAAAACTTCAGTGTGATTAAAAAGGCCCTTTTTAAGGCCAATTCTACTTATTTTTTTCAAAAAGGATTACGCAACGTTCATTTTCTTCAGATAATCAGTGATTTTTGAATTAAGCTATTAAACACACACGCAAAAATAAAGTTAGCAAGAAACTATAATATCATTAAAGGCAAATGGTTAGTGTAGAAAAAAAGAAGACGCAAAAACAATTCAATTTGTAAACCAGCGTTAAAGACAAAAGAAATTAATAATGAATATCAGCATAAATAAATTAATGCAATTTCCTCATAATAACAACATAATCTTTGCTGGTTATTCATACATACCGCAAAATTATCATTATTGGCAACATATTCTAGTTAGCAAGATACTAAAATATGAAGAAAGGCAAATGGTTAGTGTATAGAACAAGAAGACTAAAACAATTCAATTTGCTACCCAAAATAGTGTTCGTTATAAACGCCATCCAAAAGAAGAATTTTTTTTTTTGAATCGGATACTTAAAAGCAATGATATAAGATAAAATGTGTTTTGAATTCGACAGTGATAAGTCTGTTTGAATTTTTGATAGTGATAATAATTTTTGATAGTGATATTAATATTATAACAAATTGATATTCATATGTACACTATCTACCAACAAGCAATTGTACACCCCTGCAATCGACGATATCTGCGGTCCTGATACACGTCATGGCCGATGCCGCCGTTAAATATCGTGTGGGAAACAACAACGCAACCAGTCGCATGCAAGATGCCACGCAGTTCGGAGCTCTCTGATTTCGAGAAAGGTGTAATCGTCGGGTATCACCAGAAATGGCCGATTCATTCGTGACATATCCAGCGAGTTGAAGTACCCAAAATCGACAGTGGCCTACGTGATTGGTAAGTGGAAGATGAGAGGTGACTGTCGGAATGTGCCCAAACCCGGCAGACCCACAAAACTGGGAGTTAGAGACCGACGGGTGCTGGCCAGAGAAATTCGGAAGAACCGCCCCAAATCGATGGGCCACATCCGCGAGGAGTTTCAACAGGCATCCGGGAGTGTTCTTTCGATGAATACCATCCGTAAGGAAGCCCATCTGCTCGGTTATCATGGACATGCTGCCGCCCACAAGCCTTTGATCACCAAGTCCAATAGCGCTGCTCGGCTAACGTGGTGCAAAGAACGTCGACAGTGGACCGTTGAACAGTGGAAACAGGTTCTCTGGAGCGACGAATTAAGATTCACCTTCTACCGTTCGGATGGCAGGGTCTGGGTTTGGAGTCTGTGTGGAGAACGCCTACTGCCGGAATGTATTGTGCCAACTGTGAAGTTCGGCGGCGGTGGAATTATGCTATGGGGGTGTTTCTCCTGGTATGGCAAGGGACCCTTGGTCGCAATTCCTGGTAGACTCAACGCCGAGACCTGCTGCCCCATTTTGGATGACCATGCGCTTCCTACGTTGTGGCAGTTTTACGGGGTGGACCCATGTTACTTTTAGGATGACAATGCCACCTGTCATGTTGCGAGGTCCACCATGGCTTGGTATGGTGACAATGGAGTTAATCAAATGGCCTGGCCTGCGCAGAGTCCGGACCTTAACCCTATCGAGCACCTCTGGGACGAGTTGGAGCGTCGACTTAAGGGGTGCCCCAACCGTCCGAAATCGGTGAAGGAACTGACCTGTCTTCTCCAAGCCGAGTGGAAGAAAATACCGCTAGCCGTCGTGCAACGCCTGGTTGAGAGTATGCCCCGGAGAGTCACAGCTGTAATCACCGCTCGTGGAGGCTCCACCAACTATTGAAGGCGAATAAACTTCGTTTTCCTTTGCTATCACAGGTGTCCAATTACTTGTTGGTAGATAGTGTATAATATATAATGATATTAATAATATAACAAATTGATATACATATATATAATAATTTTTGATAGTAATATAGTACGTTTTGAATTTTGCAGTGATAAGCTTGTCGGTATAGTTCATCTGCGAGAACAGCCGCTCCGGAGTACGTAGATGTGGTTTCGAATACCACCGCTTGCAAAATATCATAAGAGGTCCGATCAAAAAGTTCCGAGACTAGGGCGATATACAACAAAGTACTTACGTTACTTAAGTCTGGCTATGATATCCCACAAAGTAGTTTACTTGGGCTGCGATACACCTCTGCCAGAGTTTTTGCCACTGTTGGAACGCTCCACGGAAGTCCTATTTGCGAATCGTGTCAAGCACCTTCTGCGGTTCGCGCCGGATCTTGTCCACGGTTTCAAAATGGCAACCCTTGAGCTTCAGCTTCATCTTCGGGAACTGAAAGAAGTCGCAGGGGGCCAAATCCGGTGAATAAGGCGGGTGAGCAAGGGTACTCATGCTGCTGCGGCTGCAAAGCTGGCGTGTTGCTAACACTCTGTGAGCTGCTGCATTGTCGTGATGGAGCTGGAAATCACCCATGCGCCATATTTCAAGTCGTTTGCGGCGAATGTCCTCCTTAAAACGCCGCAGAACATCGCAGTAAAAAAAGGCGGTGATGGTCTGACCCTGGGGGACAAATTCACGGTGCACAATTTCACGAATGTCGAAGAACAAGATGAGCATGGTTTTGGTTGCGCTCCGGACCTGTTGGGCCTACTTCGGTCGTGGAGCGACAACTGTTGTTTGGTCTTCCGGGTCGTAACCGTAGACCCAAGTCTCGTCCCCAGTGATGACCCGCGACAGGAATGTTGGTTCATTCACCATCTGCTGACGAAGATCTTGACAGAGTTCCGCACGGAGCGTCTTCTGTTCGGGGTTCAGAATCTTTGGAGCAAACTTTGCAGCAATGCGGTGCATGTTCAAAACCGACGTCAAAATTTCTTGCACTGTTCCGTATGGCACATTGACGATGGTAGCAATGTCTTGAATGGTTCTCCGACGTTCCTCATGCAACAGTTCCATAATTTTGTCCACATTTATGGGGGGGGGGGTTGCCCGTGGACGGTCGCCCTGAGCTCTCGTGGTCTTCCATTGCCGTTCTGACGCTCTTGAAGCGCGAGTGCTACTCAAAACACCTTGCACGACTCATTGCTTCATTGCCATAAGCCTGCCGCAACATTTCACGCGTCTGCGTTCCCGATTTACCGAGTTTGAAGCAGAGTTTGATGTTCGTTCGCTGCTCTAGTTTGCAGCCCATACCGAAATCGCAGCTGTGTTCGGCGCGTGGTCACCAAATATCGTGTAGCACAGCTCCCGATATTCACAGAACGACGCCACTAGACACAATGACTCATGAAGGTCACTGCCCTCGACCGCTGCTCGCGCATCTGCGTACTGCCATCTGTTGGCGCGCTACGTACCTAGTCTCGGGACTTTTTGATCGCACTACGTACATTATACACTATATTATCAAAAGCATTCGGACACTACCAAATATTTGCATAAGTGCAAAGAACGGCTGCCCAAGAAGCTGCGCTGTGAATGCGGAGGTGCGTATACAAAACTGAGATGTTCTATCATGTTATCAGTAACTCTGATGCGGATATGCCGCGCGGATTTGAACTTACCGAGTTCCAATGTGGGCTGGTCATAGGATGTCATTTGAGTAACGTTTCCATATGCAGCACTGTAGCTAAACTAAACATACCAAAATCGACTGAGAGTCATGTCGTGAAGAGATAGATGGTGGTAGGACGGTGGAAACTGATGAAACGTAACAGAACAGCCATGATGAGAAATGTTAAGAAATCCCATTCTTCCTCTGCCGTTTGCACAGATGCTGAAGTAGAAAATGCTTGTAATGGCTAGTTTAGTTCCATAACTATCTGTAGGAAAGTGCGGAGTGTGGGTTACGACGGTCATAACAAAAGTTCTGCGCACGTTAATCTAAAACGGAAGCGGATGATGCAATCGGTAAAATGATTGCGTCATGTCAAAGTCAGACACTCAGCAACGCAGTGGTGTCAAAACGACGAGATATCATTTCCTGTGTGAACGTTGGTGGGTTTGGAAATGGAAGCGTGCAGCTCCTCAGGTCGAGTCACTGCGTTAGACCAGCGCTCGTGCGTGAAAATAGAGACTCTGAAGGGGAAAACTCCGACACAAATCCACACTGCGTTGCAAGAAATTTGTGGGGAAGAAACTCTTGATCGAAGCGCAATTTCTCTCTGGGCATCGCGCTTTCGGGAGAGGGCAGAGGTAGCATCGAAGATGATCACTACTCAGGCCGACCACAAACGGCGATAGGCAAAACATCTGTCACCATTGTTGCAAAGCTTCTCGAAGAGAATCGCCGTTTGACAGTCGAGCAAATTACTCATCAGGCAAATTTGTCCACCATGTCTGTTCAGCTGATTTCGACCGACTCACTGGGAAAAAAAAAATCGCCGCGCGCTGGGTGCCCCATCAACTCACCCCGAGCAGAAGGCAGCTAGAGTGAGCATCGCACAGGATCACCTCCACAGGTTCGAAAGGGGGAGCTACACCTTCCTGAACAGAATTGTCGCAATTGATGAGACTTGGACCAGTAATTTTGAGCCGGAACTGAAGTCCCAATGAGCGGAATGGAGGCATCCAAGTTCCTCACGCCCCTCAAAATGTCATCGGCAACAATCCAAAGTGAAGGAAACGATGTTTTTTTGCGTACGATGTCGAGGGTGTTGTGGTCTCCGATCGAATGCAGGTAGGGTAAAATGTCAAAAACTCGCCAGAATCGTCCCAGCTTGTTGGAAACGGGAGCGACATGATAACAACGCATCGTGTCATTATGCAGCGTTGGTACCTGGACCTTTCGTCGAAATATGGCTGGGAAACTTTATCCCACCCACCACACAGCCCTGATCTCAGTCCACCCGATTTTGATCTTTTGTCAAAGTTAAAAAATAGGTTCCCTGGCATCCGCTACCAATCGCTGGACGAACTGTCATTGAACGTGACCCGAGTAATACGACAGCTGAACAAAGATGGCGTACTACGGGGCGTCCATGACCTACCTCACCGTTGGCAAGATGTAATTAGCAGGGAACGGGAGTACATTGAACGGCAATAAGGTAAGTTTTCTCCGCTACATCTCACTTTTCGCAAAAATGGACAGTGGGCAGAGCTTTTGTTAGAGTCCTCGTATAATGGCAGAGCAGCGGCACACAAGCCACACATGTCTACCGTGAATACGAAGCGCCGTTTGGAGTGGTGTGTCTTCTGTCGTTCCTTGACTGTGGGCGATTGGAAAGCTGTTCTTCCGAGGGATGAATCATGCTTTTAACTCTTCCAATCTGATGGGCGCGTTTGAATTTGGCAATAGGATTTGCCGTTTGGAGTGGTGTTTCTTCTGCCATTCCTTGACTGTGGGCGCGTTTAACTTCTGCCGTTCTGCCGTTCCTTTGTGTCTTCTGCCGTTCCTTGACTGCCGTTCCTTCTTCCGTTCCTTGTGTCTTCTGCCGTTCCTTGTGTCTGGGGTCGTTCCTTGTGTCTGGTGTCGTTCCTTGTGTCTGGTGTCGTTCCTTGTGTCTGGTGTCGTTCCTTGTGTCTGGTGTCGTTCCTTGTGTCTGGTGTCGTTCCTTGTGTCTTACGTCGTTCCTTGTGTATTCTGTCATTCCTTGTGTCTTCTGTCATTCCTTGTGTCTTCTGTCATTCCTTGTGTCTTCTGTCATTCCTTGTGTCTTCTGTCCTTGTGTCTTGTGTCGTTCCTTGTCGTCCTCTGTCATTCCTTGTCATTCCTGTCATTCCTGTCATTCTCTGTCATTCTCTGTCATTTATTCTCTGTCATTCTCTGACAAGAGTGAAAGATTTCTACACAAAAAGCTGTCATTCATTCTCAGATTTCTACACAAAAGCTGTAATTCATTCTCTGTCATTCATTCTGTCATTCTCTGTCATTCCTTGTCGTTCTCTGTCATTCCTTGTGTCTTCTGTCCTTGTGTCTTGTGTCGTTCCTTGTGTCTTCTGTCCTTGTGTCTTGTGCCGTTCCTTGTGTCTTCTGTCCTTGTGTCTTGTGCCGTTCCTTGTGTCTTGTGTCGTTCCTTGTGTCTTCTGTCCTTGTGTCTTGTGTCGTTCCTTGTGTCTTCTGTCATTCCTTGTGTCCGTTCCTTGTGTCTTCTGCCGTTCCTTGACTGTGGGCGGATTTGCCGTTTCGAGTGGTGTGTCTTCTTTTGAAGGGTACCTCGACGTTCTGGTTAATTCTGCCCTACGAACAATGTGGAAGTATTAAGGAAATGACCATCCATTGTCTCTTCGAACACGATGGAGCCCTCTCCCACACTGCACGGCGTGTGCAGGACTGGTTTCTTGAAATTGAGGTGGCATTGTTAGACTGTCATGATCAGAGTTTTGATCTTAATCCCGTAGGACAACTTTGGGATGAACTGGAGCGACGGATACGAAATCGACCACAACGACCATCTTGGTAGCAGCTTTGTAGGGCGAATGGCGAGTAATTCGTGTCGCGACCTACCTGAAATTGGTTGATAATATGCTTCGACGTGTTGCTGCTTTCATACAAGCAAAAACTGGACCAACTAACAACTAACTGCGGTAATAAACCCATTTGTCCCAAAAAATTGTGGTGTTCGAATACTTTTGATAATATAGTGTATGTGCGAATGAGTCAGCCGACGAGTTGATAGTGAATGAAGAACGTATAATACTTTTGGTAACATAACATACACTGTAAAAAATTGCAGGGTCAAATTACGGTTGATACACAGGCAGCTGCGTGGCCAGTCAATAAACCATAATTTTACAGTACCGTACCGTAATGCCCATTAACAGTCTAATGACCATAAGGTTCATTAATGTGTCTAACGACAAATAAATAATAATACATGCTATGTTGATTAACATATCTAAGAGGAAATGAAAACACCTAATACCGTAATGTTCATTAAAATGTCTAATGATCGGGAATAAATAATATGCCTACTGACAGGAGAATAAAAACGTGTTGCCCATACAGGTGTTGCCAGTCAACTGATTGTACATGAAAAAAACAGGTATATAACCCCTTTAAGAAAAGCGTTGCCAGATTGTCAAGGTTAAAATACAGTAACAGTTCAAACAGATCAGATCAGATCATATGTAGAGGATTTTAGGAAGGGAGTGTCTGACCCCAGGTCTTAACAACTCTTAGAAATAGGAAGCTAGGAGATTTGGGCTAGAGTGCCCGATAGGAAAGTGACACGGGAGCGAGGTAGAAAGGGGGAGGAAGACTCCATTATTTATTACCGGGGTGTCAGTACCCGAGGTCCGACGGCTTAACGTGCCTATCCGACGCACGACGGATATTAGTGGTACGACCGTTCGTACCTGCCCAGGATCGAACCTGAGGTTATCTCCATGGCAGTACGAACGCTGACCACTAGGCGCGGCTCGTGTTCAAACAGTTTAAACACCGTGAACATATAGTTTATCTACCGAAAAATTATGGTTGACCGCCAGGTGGCGTGCTTACGATTTGTAAACCGTCTTAATCCGGGTCAAACACTGACTATTCACTGCAATTTTTTACAGCGTATATTTATTTATCTGTATACGTGTCTCAAAAGAAAAGTATTTAATCAATGCATCCTGCCAGTGCTTATACGTATATGGAGCAGAGACATGGATCTTAACTAAAAAAGACACACAAAGTCTGCAGCAACTCAAAGAGGCATGGAGAGATGCATGCTTGGTGTAACCAGGAAAAATAAGAAGAGGAACTTATGAATAAGGAAAATGACAGGTGGACGACATCATGACTAGAGTGAAATCACTGAAATGGCAATGGGCTTATCACTGAAATGGCAATGAAATTTTAGACTGGATTCCGAAGGACAGGAAAAGACCCAGAAGGAGACCCCATGGGAGATGGATGGATGAAATTCGAAAGGATTGACATGGAGGAGACCGGCCCAAGGCAGACAATTGCGGAAGAAACTTGGGGTGACCTTCATCCAGCAGTGGATTGATAATGGTTGATGTTTATGATACGTAGAGACCAATTCAGGAATTCTTCCGAAGATATTCAGCGATCATCAAGAAAATCAGAGGAGGTATTAGTTTGAATTAGAAAGCACGTGATTACGGCACGTGAAAGAATTGATGAAGATAGAAAGTTGTAGACGGAAAATAACTTCGAAAAACGCTAAACGCTGAAGATGAAAATATAGATCAATAAATCAATAAATAAAACAAAAACGCGGGTGTATTTTATCACAAAAGGAAACAGATAATGTACAGGAAAAGCAAATATATATTGTATAATGCAATCTTTTCATACCATCTAAACACTGACAGTATTATATGTGTGTAGGTGTATGCATTCACACACACATTCATGATTTTTAAGAAGACAAAAAGAAGAATAAAAAAGTGCAGTCTGAATTTTAAAATATGGGTCACGTACAAAAAGACACCAGAAGAAAATGGTTATTTTATTGTGATAGTAATCCCGCTTTGCGGAAGCAAAATGTTTTATGACATGAGGCCCTAGTAGGGTTTTTTTTTTAAATATTCATTCTAACCATCTGCAGACCGACGTTTTCGGTTCCAGGAAAATAAACATGTATCGTCCAAGCAGTGAAACCGAATCCATTTTTGTTTCTAAATACATCTCATGAAAAGATATCGCAAAATTGCTCGATTTATTTATGTTTCATGTATAAATATTTCATCTGTCATACGGTTTTTTCCGTCGTTCTTTCCTGTTTATGCACCGTATTGAATTTCTGATTCAATGCCAGGAATTTTCTGGCTTCTGTAAGACCGACGGTCTGATGGGGATCAGAGGGGTAAACTAAGGGGAAGAAAACACAGACAGCAGCAACCCAGAGTCAGAAACGTCGCGTCATCACTCATACGCAAATGACTCGAACGCCTGTATCCCCGGTACGCAGTGTGAGAACTTCGTTAATAATAATTACGAAAACGGAAGGAAGCCGTGCGGGGTTGCCAAGCAACCGGAAAAGGCCGTGGAGTTTTGCTATGACGAAACAGAGCAGCACCGTCTTCAACAAAAGCGGTCTCCTAATTTGCGATGTAAGCGTGCTACTTAAGTTATCTGTTTGAAATAATTCGGCGTTAAAGTCGAAATTATATCATTTTCCTCATGAAGTATTAACCTTCATTTTATATGCGGTGTTTGAATTCGTGACACTGCTACACCTAGACCGCCTGAACCTTTCTCAAAGTGCAAAGTCAACGAATTGTACAACACATCTCTTTTGTTGATGTTGCGGTGTCAAATAATTATCTCACTAAATATTATATTCGTCTTAATATTTCCTCCGCTATATATTTATGTATACAGTTCTGGAAATGGACCGGATCGCAGCCGAACCCCTTTCTGGGAGCGATGAGACACCAAAAGAAAGGGAGCATTTAATTCGAATAAAACATTTCGCAATGCATTACTTTCAGGGTTGGCAAGGTAATTTACTCGTTACGTATTTTACGTAAATTACGCGTAATATACAGGTAATTTACTTGGCGTAGAAAACTAATTTTCTTTCATGTGTGTTTATAAATAATATACTATAAAAACCACTTTAATTATAATACATTTTAAACTTAAAACTTCTTGTATTTTTCACTACGAAATCATTGTTCTCTTAAGATTGTTCATACAGCTCAGCCACCTATTAACAGATTTCTTTTTAGAAATTATAATGTATCTGTTCTTTCTTGTATAATAAAAATGAAGAAAATAATCTACCTCTTGCACTAGCATCGATAAAAATTACAATGTATATTGAATTAGAATTCAAGATTTTATTAACAGCTTCAAATTCGTAGAGTGTATTTTCATATTTATGTAATTCTATAGAATAAACAATTTTATGTTCAGTTTGTTCACCAAAGATAATATTTTGACATGAATGTCAATGGCATGTCTATAATGCAAAATATTGAATATTTCATTTAATAATATTTGTGTTTGACATGTTATCCAGGTATACACTTCAAAATCATAATCTTACCCTTTCAAAACTCTAAACGTTTTTCTTATTGATTGTGCTATACTTATACCCTTAAAGGAAAAAACTGTAAATTTTGACAGAACATTAAACTACTTATTTTAAATGTAACTCTTTAAATGTTTATAATTGTCACTCTCAGTTCTCACACACCCTTAATCACACTAATAATCCTCACTGTTATGATCTTGTAACTTAAGAGTACAATATATTTGAACCAATTTCTTCGAGCGTTCGAAGCTGAGCCGGTTTCTTGTAGTATTATGGACAAAAGACCAATTAGAGAAAAGTATTTTAATTTGGGCTGAAGATGCTGGGATGTTGATTAACTTCAAAGTAACTGCTGACAACTTCTTATGGTGCCGACTGGCGAAGTATCAGAATGTCTGTAGTGATTTAACATCCTTCTTCACAAGCGCTCCAAACTTTCCAGATTTTTCTCGATACTGATAGCAAGTTAATTAACAGCAAGAAGATCACATAGCGAGTATAACGAAGTAAATTTCTCCGTCATTTCTGTCCACGCCAGGATTCGAACCCGGATCCCCTCATTCCGGAATAAGTCACTCTACCAATTGAGCTACGCGGACGTTTTATTCTGATACCTATCTGCCTTTATGTCGTGTGCGTCCTTCGGGCAGGCACGTCACATCATCTCCCCCTTATTTTTTTTTTATTTATTTTTTTTTATTTTTTTTGCGAAGTGCTGGAGAAGGGATTCTCTTATTTTTCCTATCTCACGGTGTGGAAATAACATCACACCATTGCGAGATTTTGAACGGTCGGGTCATCCGGATAGTTCGGGCGCCATTATAACGAAGTAAATTTCGGCGTCATTTTTGGTCTACGCCGGGATTCGAACCCGGATCCCCTCATTCCGGAATAAGTCATCTACCAATTGAGCTACGCGGACGTTTTATTCTGATTCCTATCTGCCTTTATGTCGTGTGCGTCCTTCGGGCAGGCACGTCACATCTCCTGGTACGTTACACGAGTTAATTAACAACACAAAGCCATATATATTTTTTTATTTTGTTACCTATTTTACGCGTTTTGTAAGTATTTTACGTTTTCTACGCATTTTACGCGTTTTTTACGCATAATTTACGTGTCACGTAGAAAATCTTTTTTTACACGTAATTGCACAACCCTCATTACTTTACATTTCGATAATTGACGCCATCTAGTATGAATTGTTCGTCGATTAAAAAAAAAAAACAATTTTCCTTCTGCTCTAATAAAGCTCTAATAAGGTGTTTAGTGAGAGCGAATTTCACGACAGGAGCTGATCGCCGACCGTCTGGCAGACCACAACATCATTGGTCCACCAGACGGCCGGAAGACTTTTGAAATTATTTTAGGAGATAATTTTTTTTATTTTCAAATCGGTTATAACCCAGCAAAAACACAAGTGCTGGAAAACTGTTGGCCACCAGCTGGCAGTGATTGGTCACTGCTGGCTGAAATCTGACGCTCACGGCCCGGTAGCGGTCCGTTGGTGGCAGCGCTATCAGTTAGCGAGCCATTGATGGCCCTGCAGCATCGCCGTGAATTGTGGGCCTCCAAGCAAGTGCCACTAGTGGCCCGTTGCTGGCAACCTATGCAACCCCAACAGCAAGTGGAAGCAAAGGGACTGCGCATGCGCAGAAGCAACCCTTGCTGTGCCGCTCATGGTACCAGTTAGTTGAAGACGACGCTATCGCCATTGTGTTATTTTAGTGGATGTTAAGAAACAAAAGCCATATGTAGAGAGGCGAATTAATTTCCTAATGAAATTACTCGTCGACGAAGATATCAGATTAAGTTATGAAATACTAGATTACAGCCATGAAATACACCCATTCCATTCCCATGAATAATAAATCATGGAATGGAGTGGGTGAATAACAAGAAATAATTTGAAACCGCTTGAAACAAATGTCCTGGAAAAACATTAAAAAAACGTTTGGTGGAATAAAAAAAGAATTATACGCATGCAAAATTTATTAACTATTTGAAAGAAAAAAAAAGCAACACTATTTCCATATAATGTACTCATCCGTGAGTTGAATACACAAGACTGAGAGGAATGCGCATCTAAAAATAACGATACGTAAAATAAAATATCTTTCTTCTGTAAAACAAATGTAGTTTCGGACAACGGAAAGCAAAGATACAACGTTAAAAATGTAACAGAATGTGATATGAACCCGGGTAAATACATATTAATTCAACAATCGCCTTTCAAGGCAACAAGTACAGTACAAAACCTTGGAAAGCGACTGTTGGCACACTCCATGAAAATCAGTGAAGTTTCCTTAAGGTAAAGAAAAACTATCGTTACGTTGAAAAAATAAATTTATGAATTATATGAAACTGACTTTTATGAAAAATACCTCGCAATATTGTAAAATGAAAGAGAGAACCATTCGATTACCAATTTCGCAGGAAAGCGACAGCTTCAAGCACACGCTGGTGCGTGTCAAATTAGTCCCGTCGGTAGAGAGCTCTCTTCCCATGCCGACAAACCCCGTTCGTATCCACCCTGATCCAAACGGGTGTTTTTACGGTCTGTTGAAAAAGTTTCCCTAGCGCAGTTCTATAATTCAGTAGTTTCGTAAGGGTGAAAAAAAAAGTTGTAGCTTTGGGAAACTGCGTTTATCCTTAATTTTATTATTATTATTTTTTTTTATGGCTACCACTGGGAAACTGGCGGACAAGATTCGGCAAGCCATTAGTTACGTCACGTGGTTGCCGGCTGCAACTACCGGCAAACTAACGGACCACATTAGGCTAACTATCATTTCTGGCACGTGCTTGCAGGGCCGCTGAAGGGCCACTTGTGGCAGCTACTGCCTATGATGGATAACTGATGGCCCTGTTGTGGCATATGACAACTGATGGGGGTCCCGTTTTGGCCAGCTGTTGACCTAAACTGCTTGCCCTTTTGTTGGCCGCCCGGACATTTTATTGACGGTTCAGCAGCGGCAACATAGTTCTGGGCCAGCAAGACTGTAACGATTCTTGTGAAAATCCGTTTATTTTGGCGTAATATACAGTAAAGAAACGAGCGAGATTTCACTACCAACGGGTAGCTTCTTCAGGCTGGAATAACGTCTAAAGAATATATACAAGAATTTACAAGAATTTAAATGCAAGATAACAATAATATAAACGTAAAAACTTCGTGCAGGCGGGTGAAAGGCATGTGCTAGGCGTGTGCTTTTCGCAGAAACATACGCCATGCAAAAGTTAAATCAAAAGAAAGTTCATCGTTGCACGCGATCGGGTTGGCTATAATTTCAATGGATTCCCTTATAACAGTGGCCTTGGCGTTCGAGGCGATTTTCTTCATGTCGCCCCATTGTGGAGTGGCTGAATGTGTTGCGACTTCCTTCGCTAGTGCTGTGTTTACTCTTCCCGATGCAACATCTCTCTTGTGCTCCGCTAATCTTACCTTGAAGGAGCGCTGTGTCATGCCCACACATTCTTTTATTGATCCGTCTGGGTAGATTAGCGGTATAGAATAGACTCCGGCGTCTGAAAGATCCGTGATAGTTCTCTTTTTTGAAGTGAGGATCCAGGCGAATGGTTTTGCTCCTCTTATCCCGATGTCAAGACCAAATTTCCGTAGTGAGTTCTTGAGAAAATAACTGAAATGCTGTATGTAGGGGAAGGATCCAATGTAGCGGGGATGGGTTGTCATATGTCCGGTTGTCAGGGCTGGTTGATTTAATTTTCGCCCTTTCAGTAATGGCTTCTATCCTCTGTACGTCATAACCTGCTGTGGTTGAAAGGATTCGCAAATCATTGAGTTCTTTCCGGAGAGTAGGTAGATTAGAACAGTGCGTGAAGGCCCGTTGTACCCTGTGCTGGAAAAGGGCCGTTTTGTACATCATCGGGCATGATGAGGAAGGCAGCATCACGTTTGGGATGTGTGTTGGCTTGTAGTAAACACTTGTTAGCGGCCTTCCGTGTGGTGTCTTTTTGACAAGTACATCAAGGAACGGGAGCGTGTATAAATGGATATTTCAGACAGAGCCGAGTTTCTTTATTTTGTCGCCTAAGACAATTGCATATCTCTGCCTCAAATACGAGCCGACTTTTTTCCTTCTATGTTTATTAATAGCGGACACTTTTAATTGCATCGGAATTTGAACGGCCTTATCAATAAGAAACGTACCTCTGAATAAAGAAAACAGTTCTGACTTCAGCTGGATGTGAGTATTTCATTTTAAAGTTTAATAACGAAATTTCCTTATATTGTTTTATATTCAGTGCGAATGGGTTTGTGCATATTAGATTTTTAAGCAAACGAACGGATCCGCTGCGTTGTTAAGATGCGTGGTACAGCTGCAAACTGTATAAAAACAAGCTTGCAGATGACGGCGATCATATCGCACTATGAGGTTGAGTAAAACTGTCGCGGCGGAAGAGAACCGACTTTGAGAAAGGAAAGATTGTTGGGTTGTTTTATTGGTGGGTTGTTCAGAAGAGAAACCGAGAGACGTTTAAGCATGCCCATCAAAAGATTCTTATTTTATCCTCTGAGAGATTACATGGCCTTTACAATGATGCTAAGCTTTTTCCTTGCCAAGTTGAGACACCCGAGCATGAGTGGGGATGATGATGATGAGAGATGTGATATTTACAATGCAATGGTGAATATTTTACACAATGTTTGCTGCGTCGTCGTACAAGCAGAAAATATGGCAGGATGAAAAAGTCTATCAGTGAGAAGTGTGACAGTTCTATGCGCGGAGAACAATAATGGTGGTTAGAAAGTGACACAGGTCGGCCTACAGTCTTGTAGCTGCGAGCAAGTATAAGGCAGAAAATCAGACAAAGGTAAATTCACTGAGTTGGTGGTGATACAAATTGTGAAAGTTACATTGCGTCTTTGACATTTATAAGTGGTAAGCTGCGTAATGCAACAGGAAGATATCACAGAATGTATTTTCTTAGAAGCCAATGGGTAAGGAATGCACAAACAGAAGTCACCTGTGATTGTAAGAATGTGAACACCACGCACCTTGAAAAGGATGTAGAAGACACACTAGGCAGAATTAACGGCGTGCGCCTCCTTGAGGCACATGCGCGGATTCCTGGCTGGGCGTAGCAAGGTGAGCAAGAAAGATGCGGTCGTCAAGTCAACTGTTTTGGATGGATGTACCGAATAAGAGGGAGACACATTGCGTGCCTGAAACAGAAAAGCGTAGCGGCAGAACAAAGAAAATCAGTGACAGAGGACGTCGAAGCCTCAGGAGAGTTGTTACAGCTAATCGACGGAGTACTGCATAAGACCTCAGTGTACAGGTGAGTAAAAATGCTGGAACCTCGGCATGTACACGTACCATTCGCAGAGAACTTCATTCCATGTGTTACCGTGGTCGTGCGCCTGCTCATAAGCCTTTTATTTCCACTTGGAATGCTACTCGTCGTTCAGCATGGTGTAAAGAACATTTATCGTGGACCGTAGATCAACGGAAATGGGTCCTATGGACTGATTAATCCAGATACACGATCCGTCAGCCTGCTGGCCGTGTGTGGATATGACGGCAGCCGGGTGAACGCTATTTACCACAGTGTACTGTTCCTACGGTCAAGTTTGGAATGGGTTTCCTCATGTAACAGAAAAAGGAAGAGAATGAAGGGAGGAAAGAAAAAGGAAGAAAATGAAAATAACAGAAAAATGAAGAAAATGAAGAGAGTAAATTAGTCGAGTTTACTTTAGAAACTGATCTATGCATGACGATGAAGAAAATTGCATTCTCACTAAACGAAAAAGTGTTTATGTGAAGCATTTAGTCAAGTTTCTTTTGAGAAAAAAAAAGCCTTATAATGTGATAATAAAGAATGAAATAGGACTGGTCACCAAACGGAAAAATAGAGAGAATAATTTTGTCAAGTTTTTTTCAAAAATTGGTTTCACAATGAAGAGGGAGGTGGGATTGGTCACCGAAAGGAAAAATCAGGAGAAGCATTTGGCCAAGTTTATGTTACATGGGTTCTGGAAATTTTAAAACATTTTACTGTTCCTTTTTCTTGTAAGATCAGTCGGCAACAGAATGTTCGAAAAAACTTTCAAAGGTGACATTGGTAATTAGGGTTGTAAAATGTGTTTCCCGGGGTATCGTTCTTCTGTATTGAGGAGGAGTTTCAGAGCGCTCTTAGTGCCTAAATCGTTTTATTAGCTTACGCTGGAAACATGGGTATTCTCTTCAGCAAAGAATTCGAGACGGGCGTGATTGCTTTATTGCGTCAGAGGCGTCCAACGGATCTGCCTTTGGAGCCAGTACGGACACGCAGAGAACAATTAGCTAAAAACTCTAAGAGGGGTCACACAGACAGAAAGAGAGAGAGAGAGAGGAAAGTCTAGAGATGAGAGTAGTTGTAGGAAGATACTTTGAGAAGGGAGAATTTTCGGACAGCGAGCGAGAAAGGTCAAGTGGAAGATGGCTTCGAAACCGGCCGGGAAGCAAGAATGATAAGTAAATGAATTAGAAGAGAAGTTAGGTAGTGCAGATGACAAGTAGAAAGCTAAACACTCATAATTAAGTAATGAATATAACTTCAAGATATACCCCCCCCCCCCCAAAAAAAAGAAATTAGATTGCAATAATGAAATGATTTAATACCGCAAATAATCTTGATATTTTTCGTGAAGTATGATTCTTTCGTAGCTTCCTCAAGGAGTTGCAATTAGGCATACATTGCCGAATCCAAACCGGACGAAAGAGTCCCGTTAATTTCTACTTTGGAAAAGGGTTTCATAATGAAGAAGGAAGTACAATTGGTCAACAAATGAAAAATGAAGAAACATATTTAGCCAAGTTTGCTTCGAAAATTTGTCTCATAATAAAGAATGAAATGCGATTGTCTCTAAACGGAAAACTGACGATAAGAAGCATTTAGTCAACTTTTCCTTTGGAAAGTCCCTTACAAACTACAGACCTATCAGCCTCCTATCAGTGGTTTATAAAATCTTCACTAAAGTTCTTTCACACCGCTTGAAGTTAACACTGGACATGGCTCAACCGAGAGAACAAGCTGGATTCAGGAGTGGCTACAGCACAATAGATCATATCCACGTACTGAGAGAACTAATTGAAAGAGCGAGGGAATACGAGCTTCTATTGTGCATGGCTTTTATCGATTATGAAAAAGCCTTTGATTCGGTGAAACCATCAGCAGTTACAATGGCTCTGAAATCCTGCGGTATTGAAGATGCATACATTAATATTATTAATAACATCTATGAAAATTCAAGTGCAAAGATTCGGCTGTTTGAAAATACAACACACATAAAAATTGGAAAGGGAGTGAGACAAGGTGACACCATATCTCCGAAGCTCTTTAATGCCACATTGGAAAATGTCTTTCAATCACTGAACTGGGAAAACAAAGGGAATAAAAATTAATGGAGATTATCTAACCCACCTTCGTTTTGCTGATGACGTAGTGATTTTTGCAACTACCCCATCAGATCTGCAGAGTATGATCCAGGATCTTGCTGACAAGAGTAAAGAAGTGGGATTAAAAATGAACTTTCAGAAGACAAAACTGATGTTCAATGTTTTTACAAAAAATGAAGATTTATCGATTGATGGAGAAAAGCTGAAGATAACAGACACGCACGTTTATCTTGGACAGCAGATATCAAGTGAGGGTCACATTGATGAAATAATTAATCGGCATACAAAACTTGCGTGGAGAGCTTTTGGAAGAAACAGCATAATTTTCAAGAGCAATATGCCATTATGTCTTAAAAGAAAAGTGTTTGATCAATGCATCCTTCCAGTGCTTACGTATGGTGCAGAGACGTGGACCTTAACTAAAAGAGATATACAAAGACTACAGACAACTCAAAGAAGCTTGGAGAGGTGCATGCTTGGTGTAACCAGGAGAGATAAGAAGAGGAACTCGTGGATCAGAAAAATGACAAGAGTGGAAGACATCATGATCAGAGTAAAATCCCTGAAATGGCAATGGGCTGAACATACTGCCAGAAGGACAGACCATCGATGGACAGCCGAAATTTTAGATTGGATTCCAAGGGACAGGAAAAGTCCCAGACGAAGACCACATGGGAGATGGGTGGATCTCCCATGTGGTCATCTTCTGGAGGGTCACATTGATGAAATAATTAATCGGCATACAAAACTTGCGTGGAGAGCTTTTGGAAGAAACAGCATAATTTTCAAGAGCAATATGCCATTATGTCTTAAAAGAAAAGTGTTTGATCAATACATCCTTCCAGTGCTTACGTATGGTCCAGAGACGTGGACCTTAACTAAAAGAGATATACAAAGACTACAGACAACTCAAAGAAGCTTGGAGAGGTGCATGCTTGGTGTAACCAGGAGAGATAAGAAGAGGAACTCGTGGATCAGAAAAATGACAAGAGTGGAAGACATCATGATCAGAATAAAATCCCTGAAATGGCAATGGGCTGAACATACTGCCAGAAGGACAGACCATCGATGGACAGCCGAAATTTTAGATTGGATTCCAAGGGACAGGAAAAGTCCCAGAAGAAGACCACATGGGAGATGGGTGGATGAAATTCGAAAGTATGCGGGAGTGACATGGTGGAGACTGGCACAAGATAGACCGTTGTGGAGGAAACTTAGGGAGACCTTCGTCCAGCAGTGGATTGATAATGTTTGACAATGATGATGATGAATGACTTCGGAAACTAGTCTCATAGTGAAGAAGGAAAGCTCTAGTCTCCAAACGGAAAAATGAAGAGAAGCATTCAGCCAACTTTACTTCAAAAACTGGTCTCATAATGAAGAAGGAAAATGATTGGTCACCAAACGGGAAAATGAGGCGAAGCATTTAGCAATCTTTTACTTCAAAAAATGGTCTCATAATGAAGAAGAAAATAAGATCGGCCACTAAACGGGAAAATGAGAAGCATTTAGCCACCTTTTCTTCGAAATCTGGTCTCATAATGAAGAAGGAAACATTATTGGTAACCAAACGAGAAAATGAGTAGAAGCATTCAGCCTTTTCTTCGAAAACTAGTCTCATAATGAAGAAGGAAATAAGATTGATTGGTCATCAAAGAGGAAAATGAGAAACATTTAGCCACCTTTACTTCGTAAACTGGTCTTACAATGAAGAAGGAAATAAGATTGGTCACCAAACGGAAAATGAAGAAAGCATTTAGCCTATTTTACTATGAAAATTTACCACGTAATGAAAAAGAAAATAGGATTTGTCGTCTGATGAAGAAGTGAAGATAAAAGCATTTAGTCAGGTTTTTTTTTAAGACTTCCAGCTAATGAAGAACGGAATGGGATTCGACGCCAAACGAAAAAGTGAATAGATGAAGCATTTATCCAGGTTTTCTGTGAAAAATGTTCTCACGAAGAAGAATAAAATGGGATTAGTCACCAAACGAAAAAAGTGAAGACCGAAAACATTTAATGCAGTTAGGAATTTCCCGTGAATATTTCTAGATGATAGAACTGCCACAGAAGAAAGAGGGTTAATAAAATTTAAAAAAAGGTATAGAAACTTCTACGTTTGCGTTTTTTCGAGCATATTTTCAACTCTTTGCGCGATAATGTTTGTACTGCTTGTTAAGCTTACGTATCTCTCAATATATTTTAGAGAATAAAAACGCCATCTTTAAGAGCTATGCTTCTCCTTTTGAAGGATTAAATCAGGAGCTCTGGATTCCTGCCATAAGAATTCCACGAGCAATAGCTGCAGAAACACAATGCATACAAAACGACGGGATATTACGGAGAATTAATCGAGCGTTTATCGTTTTTCTTGTTGCTACTCTGTAGTAAGGTTTCGGAGCAATTCTTTACAGTGCCCAATGCAGCTGTTTGTCATTTTTCTCCACAACTGATCATTGATATCCTTTACCGTTCCTTTTCTTATTCCCCTTCTGCAAGTGACAGCCTCTGACATACGCTGAATACCACTTGCGGTTGTTCGCTTCGGAATTACCTAAAAAAGGCATTGTTCTTCATTACTCTTATTTCATCGCCCCTTTCCCTACAAATAATTAAATAGCTAACATTCATTTGCTAAGAGAAATTTATGTACGTTGCTTCCAATAAAGGTATTTATGGAGAGATAATTAGGAAAGGAATTTTATCAAGGATTTATTCTTGGAAAAATGCAAAGAATACCTTTTGTTCTTTTATTTCTCCTTGCATCCATTTAAAAGACAATTTATTTTCTAAAACTGGTTGGTTTTCCTGAATATGAGTTAGTAGCAGTCTAATTTCATATTCTTGGCTTTTCCCTTTCGGATTATTTTTCTGTCGTTATTTTATTCTAGATGGAAGTTAGAGAAATTAGTTTTTCGTTGTTAATTAGCCTTCCTTCTCATTATTGTGGGGTTATACTTATTTGTAATCACTTCATCAGTGTGTGTTCTTTTAGCTGTGTTGATCGGTAGCACACTGGTTAGTTTTGGTGACAATAAATATTTCATGTAGCCTATAAAATATGCTACGTTATGCCTATTGCATCCCTCGGTAGCAAGTTTCGAACAGCGCTGGATGAAAATCATCATCGTTCTCGCACTTTAGGTTTTCCAAATCAAAAAGAATTTTTCAAATCGGACTAATACATAGTTGCAGAGATATGGTGTCAACAGACGTTCAAGCAAAGTCATTACATTCTACAAGTACTAGCGTATAGTCCGTCTTTAAGCTTTAAATAAATATTAATATATAGGAGATGTTGCCCGTCCTGTGGCGGAGTGAAACTTTAATTGAAGCAGATTGAAAAGAAATCAAATAGACGCCGGGTTTCTGTAAGGAAATACAATGAACATAGTAAGAACTCATTCATGTTAGAACTAAAAATTATATGCTATTTATTTCCGTTTTTCACAAGACCTCGCGATAAATAACATTCTGTGTAAAATATTTGTTGTTTAACAATTATAGCTTATAGCGTTTAGGTAGGTCGATATTTTGCAAAATGTGAAATATAATCAGCACTAAACTCGGAAAGTTGTTTTCGTGTAAACTTACCTTAATAACTTTTATTCTGATTTTTCGCGTTAAATTACTTTTTCTCCGGTACGCTTGTTATTCCCTTCACGCCTTGTTTAAGACTGTCCTATTCGACGGTTAGTTTGAAACTTTATACTGAAGCTTTTCCTACAAAATAATGCGACATCTGGTGTTACAAATCGGAACTATCTAAATTCTCGACAATGTGCTACAGACATCCACATCATATGTAGCGGATTTTAGAAAGGGAGTGTCTGACCCCAGGTCTTAAACAACCCTTAGAAATAGGAAGCTAGGAGATTTGGGATAGATTGCCCGATAGAAAAGTGACATTGAAGCGAAGTAGAAACGGGGAGGAAGACGCCCTTATTTATTACCAGGGGGCCAGTACCCTGAGTCCGATGGCTTAACGTGCCCATCTGACGCACGACGGATATTAAGTGGATCGAGCATTCGTACCTGCCTGGGATCGAACCTGAGTTCATTTCCGTGGCAGTCACGAACGTTGCCCACTAGGCCACTCGCGGCCCGCGACAATGTGTTATTGGGGCGACATCTGCTTTTAGATGTAATTTTGCTCCCTTTGACATCTCAAGATTTCAGTTTTTATTGTAGCTTACAGCGTTTAGATAGATCGATATTTTGCAAAATGTATAATATAATCAGCACTAAACTGAACAGTTAGTTAAATTAAAAAAGTAATAAAATAATTAAAGCATACAAATTAATATTCGAATCGTGCTAAATTAAATTAATATACAAACGCAACTTGTCGTGATATTAAGAATTCAATTCGAATTTTGTAGATCGAATAAACAGAACTCGAGTCATTGATATAATCCACAATCAGCTTTACATCTCATCGTGAATGCGTGCAAACTCAACTTGCTGTGATATTAAGAATTCAATTCGAATTTTGTACATCGGATAAATATAACTCGAGTCATTGATAATCCAATGTTTTTTTTTTAAATTAGTACGCGATCACCCTGACATCTAAAAGTGATCACGTGTTATTATACTGTATAGAAGGCAATCACTTTGGCATTTCGAGAGCACACACGAATTGATCGATACATGGTGGCGCAACAATGCAGACGTTGCTGTGACGTCAAGCGTTCCAGACAGACAGACAGAGAGAGAGAGAGACAGACAGACACAGATATATTTATATATATATGGGTGTTTATATGTAGCTAATGTACTTTCTTTACAAAAGACGAGTCTTTTGTAAAGAGAATACATTAGCTACATATAAACACCCAGATCTCTCTTTTCCTTTTAAATTAACTCTTTCCATGTATGATTCAACTGCACTGGGTAACATTTTTGCTGATCTTCACGAAATATGCTCAACTAGCAGGGTTACAGCTTGGTATAGTAGGCCTATTTATGTGGATGATTTAACATGGTTATAAAAAGATAAAATAGCTTTCAGTGGGGGGGAATTATTTTCTTCTGTGATCGCTATGCTTATTTCGTTGTTTACTGATTCTGAACACGTTTCTGTAGATACTTCATAGTGGCAGCAATCGTTTGGTTTCTGCTTTACATTCGTGTTCTCTGTGACAAAAATATGTCGCGTCATTGTTAAAATATACTGCTCAGAAGCAATCTAGCCTGTCTGGCATGTCCTAATAGGTATCAATCGGAGCTGCTTCAAAGGATACTGACAATAGCCAGTGAGCTTACTAAGCTTTTGAGAAGTGGGTCGCACGTATTGACGTAAATATCCTTCTTATCTCCCGTCCGGAATACTGAAGTCTTCCTTTGATTCTTTCAGAAGTGAAGGATACAAAACAGACCCACGATTCCTTTCGTTTTCCAGATAACCCGGATGAGTGGGAGGCGATTTACGACTTGTGATAGCGAACTCCAAGGACAAACATTAAAGTAGAGATCATAAAACACACAAAAGTTTCCTAGAAGGCAGTAAAAAAAAAAAAAAAATGAAGGACCACGAGATTATGTGGTTAACCTTTTCAACATCAGTATTTCCCTGTCATCTTTAACTAGAGCAGATAGATGCTCGTCATGTCCGATGTAATCTCACATATTAAAGCGAAAATAATAAATTTATGCTGAAAAAAAGCATGGTAAATGATGTTTGAATTTCTGCCTTTGCTAAAACTTTAGCAATTCTCTGTTGAATTTCATTTCAAGGCCTGACGATAACTGTTAACAACTCCAAGAGACATAAGTGGTCGCCTGTCCCTGATATGAGGACACAACCTGCGTCAGCAGATGCCTCAACCGTCACAATCTCGCACGATAGTTAGAAGCCTGCGCCTCAGACCGTTCGAATACCAGGATGTCCTTCATAAATCTACTATAATGGCTCAATACATACACGGTACAATCACATTATTGTGACCACCAGAATAATATCCAGTGTAACCGCCGTGTGCAGCGCGGACAGCAGCTAGACGGGCTGGGAGTGACTCAATAAGGTGCTGGAAGGTGTTCACAGATATATGCAGCAATGCATCTGACAGCTGTTGGAGGGTGCGTGGTGTAGGATCCATAGAGCGAACAACATGATCGAGGTGCTCCCCCACATGCTCAATGGGGTTCAAGTCTGGGAATTAGGGGGCCAGGGAAGCCTTTTGAAGTCTTCTTCATCGTGCTCTTCTAACCACTCTCGCACATTTCTAGCTGTGTGACACGTCGGAATGACGTGCTGGGAGATCCCATCCACTCCAGGGAAGACAATCAGCATGTATGGGTGTACGTGGTCTGCAAATATGGATTCTTAACGTATTCGGTTCATAATGCCTTCCACAGATATGAATGGACCCAGGGAATGCCACGAAAACATTCCCCAAACCATAACGCTGCCCCCACTAGCTTGTGTTCTGCCAGCAATGGTTGAAGAGTGTTTGTTCTCCGATGTTTCTCGCCTTATATACCAACGTCCATCACTTCGATAAAACAGAAACCGTGAATCATCGGAGAAGGCCATCATTTGCCAATCAACGGAGGTCTAAATTCGATACAGACGTTCAAATGTAAGCCTTTTCTGCCGATGCATCTTCGTTAGCATAGGTGCAGTGACTATCGGTCTGCATCGGAGCTACATACGCAGAAGAGTTCGCTGAACTGTCATTTTAGGCACACTTTCCGTAGCACCCTGGTTGAATCGGCCAGTGAGTGAACAACTCACTGGCATCTTCGAGTCACTGTAGCGGCTCGAAGATGTTCAAGCCGCTACGAGGAAATGGTCCCGAGAACAACCTCAAGATTTTTACCCAGACGGGTTTCAGGAGACATCTGAAAAGAATTCAGTTCCCCTGTGACGAAGATGGCTACGAGGAAATGGTTCCGAGAACAACCTGCAGAATTTTACAGAGCCAGGTTTCAAGAGACATCTGAAAGGAACCCTTGACGAAGATGTTCCCGCCGCTACGAGAAATATTTCCGAGAACAACCTCAAGATTTTTAGGTGGGTTTTCTTTGTTTATTGTTGGTGGTCTAACGATCACCGTGAGCAACTCGATAGGCTATAAGTAGTCGCCCGTCCCTAAGTTAGGACCATTGGTTCCAGAGAAGGGAGAGAACCAGTGTCGTAAGATAAACACAACCTCCATGTCTTACTGGGATTCGAACCCGGACCCTTCTCAGGTGAATGGTCATAAGTCAGCTCTCAGACCCCCTGCGTCACCGGGGTGGCATAGAGACGGGTTTAAAAAACTTGTTAAACGTTGGCGTATCTATATCGAGCGTGAGGGGGACTATGTAGAAAAATAAAGTATGTGAATTAAAGTAAAATTCTCGGCTTCGTTCTTGTTTTGTTTTAATTTGATACTTTGCCACGGAGCTTGTATATAAATATGGAGGCATTACTTTGTAAACTCCCTCTGCATTTATTTACAAAGGCCGTTCCATAAAAACTGAGAGTATTTTTTTTTTTGAGTTGGCAACAGTGCAATAGAGAAAATAACCACGCAGATGACTAACTCAATTAAGAAAGTATCTATGGCAACAGTTATTAGCCGTGGCAGACGATTCTGGTTTTGTTATTGCGCAGTTGTTTAACGTACGTCTGCATTTCGCCATACAGCTATGGAGGTGAGTGATTCAGAGTTAAGAAGTGAAATGAGTTGTGCGATAAAATTTTTGCTATCGTTTGGGTAAAACGGCTCCAAAAACAGTTCATTCAATGAAAAAAGCTTCAACGTTAGCACCATGAGTCAACGATTTTTGATAGCACCATGATTTCAAAAACTGCGTTTGTCGGCAGAACTCGTTTCTAGGCCTGGTCGACCTGTAAGTGTTATTACGGAGCGTACTGTTAACATTATTTGAAGATATAGCAGCGTCAACTAATATTTAAAAAATGTCGGCATTCCGTATTGTACGCGACAAATTACTGTTGCATCGTGTATGTTCCAGATGGGTACCACATCACCTGACGAGAGAACAATTGTTAGCCAGAGTTCAGGTGTGTCATGAGTGGAAATAAATTATTACAAAGGATCCAAACTCAGTGATAACTGCCGATAAAACACCACTATTTCGATCTCCTCACGGAGCGCGCAACGAGTGTATGGAAACACCAAAGCTTGCCTACGCCGAAAAAAGTCCGCCAAACCAAATCAGCTGAAAAAGTGATGATGATCATTTTCTTTGATCATAAAGGTGTAGTCTGCCAGCATGCCTTTCCTCCACAAATAACTGTAAATGCTGAGTATTACATTTCGGTCTTGAAGCGTCTGCGACGACACATCAATTTAAATGATTATTCATTGTTACAAAACAAAAATCCATTTAAATGATTATATATTATATTATTTGTATATGATATTATATATTGTTTCAAAATCATCCACTTAAATAATTATTCATTTTTAACAAAAAAAAAAAAAATCCAAACGAAAAGAATACGATAAAGTGGGCCATTTCACGAGTCAGGGGCGCCGACTACTCCAAATTATTGAGGGGGGGGGGTACGCGTGAAGAGATCAGAGGTGGGAGGGGCATGTCTCTTCCATTGTCTGGAGAAAAATAAGGGGGGGGGGAGCAAAAATATAAACTACGAGATTCGACGTATATTTTAAAACGCAATTGTAATTGCTCCTCAGTCTCTCGCTGAATATTCATGTTTTTAAAACTAAAATTCAGCCCTTGATTTTATAAAATTATTCAGAGAGATTTTATTTCCAAAGTTTAGTAAAAAAATATGAGAAATTAGCTGAGTTTCTCAAACAAAGAACAAGATGCGCAAAAAATAAATAGTTAAATAAAGGCGCTAGATTATACGTTTCTGTATTTTATTTTTGATAAAATTGCTTTAATCATTTACCACATATAACGAGAACATGTTAAATACTATTAATACTGTCCTGGCAATCTAGTTTCTTATCAAATGAGCAATGCTGAGTGTTTATATTTATTTTGTTATAAAATGTTTTTATTTCTTTTGTTATTTATTAATATTTTGGAAATAAATCGGTTTGACCTCATAAAGAGGAGCTTGGTTCACTTTATGATGCTAAAGCGATTAATTAATTAAACGGAACCAAAAATACTGGGTGGGCTCTGCCCCCAATAAAATTATTGGAGGGGCAAGATTCACCTTGTCCCCCTATAGTCGACGCCTATGTCTCGAGCGGTGCATCGGGAAACTTCCCGGTGTCCTCATGGGCCAATACACTTCTTGACGGCCATTTAATTTGAAGCTGACCGCTGCAAAATTACTCAAAACACACGAAAAAAAAAAAAAAAAACGTAGCACCGATCTTCCCAATGCTACTTTTACTTGGTGGATGAAAGGGGGCTACGCACACAATTCCAGTAATTACCACTGATCTTCCCAATGCAACTTTCACTTGGTGAATGAAAGGGGGCCACGCACACAATTCTAGGAATTAGCACCGATCTTCTCAATGCAACTTTCACTTGGTGGATGAAAGGGGGCCTACGCACACAATTCCAGTAATTACCACTGATCTTCCCAATGCAACTTTCACTTGGTGAATGAAAGGGGGCCACGCACACAATTCTAGGAATTAGCACCGATCTTCTCAATGCAACTTTCACTTGGTGGATGAAAGGGGGCTACGCACACAATTCCAGTAATTACCACTGATCTTCCCAATGCAACTTTCACTTGGTGAATGAAAGGGGGCCACGCACACAATTCTAGGAATTAGCACCGATCTTCTCAATGCAACTTTCACTTGGTGGATGAAAGGGGGCTACGCACACAATTCCAGTAATTACCACTGATCTTCCCAATGCAACTTTCACTTGGTGAATGAAAGGGGGCCACGCACACAATTCTAGGAATTAGCACCGATCTTCTCAATGCAACTTTCACTTGGTGGATGAAAGGGGGCTACGCACACAATTCCAGTAATTACCACTGATCTTCCCAATGCAACTTTCACTTGGTGAATGAAAGGGGGCCACGCACACAATTCTAGGAATTAGCACCGATCTTCTCAATGCAACTTTCACTTGGTGGATGAAAGGGGGCTACGCACACAATTCCAGTAATTACCACTGATCTTCCCAATGCAACTTTCACTTGGTGAATGAAAGGGGGCCACGCACACAATTCTAGGAATTAGCACCGATCTTCTCAATGCAACTTTCACTTGGTGGATGAAAGGGGGCTACGCACACAATTCCAGTAATTACCACTGATCTTCCCAATGCAACTTTCACTTGGTGAATGAAAGGGGGCCACGCACACAATTCTAGGAATTAGCACCGATCTTCTCAATGCAACTTTCACTTGGTGGATGAAAGGGGGCTACGCACACAATTCCAGTAATTACCACTGATCTTCCCAATGCAACTTTCACTTGGTGAATGAAAGGGGGCCACGCACACAATTCTAGGAATTAGCACCGATCTTCTCAATGCAACTTTCACTTGGTGGATGAAAGGGGGCTACGCACACAATTCCAGTAATTACCACTGATCTTCCCAATGCAACTTTCACTTGGTGAATGAAAGGGGGCCACGCACACAATTCTAGGAATTAGCACCGATCTTCTCAATGCAACTTTCACTTGGTGGATGAAAGGGGGCTATGCACACAATTCCAGTAATTACCACTGATCTTCCCAATGCAACTTTCACTTGGTGAATGAAAGGGGGCCACGCACACAATTCTAGGAATTAGCACCGATCTTCTCAATGCAACTTTCACTTGGTGGATGAAAGGGGGCTACGCACACAATTCCAGTAATTACCACTGATCTTCCCAATGCAACTTTCACTTGGTGAATGAAAGGGGGCCACGCACACAATTCTAGGAATTAGCACCGATCTTCTCAATGCAACTTTCACTTGGTGGATGAAAGGGGGCTACGCACACAATTCCAGTAATTACCACTGATCTTCCCAATGCAACTTTCACTTGGTGAATGAAAGGGGGCCACGCACACAATTCTAGGAATTAGCACCGATCTTCTCAATGCAACTTTCACTTGGTGGATGAAAGGGGGCTATGCACACAATTCCAGTAATTACCACTGATCTTCCCAATGCAACTTTCACTTGGTGAATGAAAGGGGGCCACGCACACAATTCTAGGAATTAGCACCGATCTTCTCAATGCAACTTTCACTTGGTGGATGAAAGGGGGCTATGCACACAATTCCAGTAATTACCACTGATCTTCCCAATGCAACTTTCACTTGGTGAATGAAAGGGGGCCACGCACACAATTCTAGGAATTAGCACCGATCTTCTCAATGCAACTTTCACTTGGTGGATGAAAGGGGGCTACGCACACAATTCCAGTAATTACCACTGATCTTCCCAATGCAACTTTCACTTGGTGAATGAAAGGGGGCCACGCACACAATTCTAGGAATTAGCACCGATCTTCTCAATGCAACTTTCACTTGGTGGATGAAAGGGGGCATGCACACAATTCCAGTAATTACCACTGATCTTCCCAATGCAACTTTCACTTGGTGAATGAAAGGGGGCCACGCACACAATTCTAGGAATTAGCACCGATCTTCTCAATGCAACTTTCACTTGGTGGATGAAAGGGGGCTACGCACACAATTCCAGTAATTACCACTGATCTTCTCAATGCAACTTTCACTTGGTGAATGAAAGGGGGCCACGCACACAATTCTAGGAATTAGCACCGATCTTCTCAATGCAACTTTCACTTGGTGGATGAAAGGGGCTACGCACACAATTCCAGTAATTACCACTGATCTTCCCAATGCAACTTTCACTTGGTGAATGAAAGGGGGCCACGCACACAATTCTAGGAATTAGCACCGATCTTCTCAATGCAACTTTCACTTGGTAGATGAAAGGGGGCTACGCACACAATTCCAGTAATTACCACTGATCTTCCCAATGCAACTTTCACTTGGTGAATGAAAGGGGGCCACGCACACAATTCTAGGAATTAGCACCGATCTTCTCAATGCAACTTTCACTTGGTGGATGAAAGGGGGCATGCACACAATTCCAGTAATTACCACTGATCTTCCCAATGCAACTTTCACTTGGTGAATGAAAGGGGGCCACGCACACAATTCTAGGAATTAGCACCGATCTTCTCAATGCAACTTTCACTTGGTGGATGAAAGGGGGCTACGCACACAATTCCAGTAATTACCACTGATCTTCCCAATGCAACTTTCACTTGGTGAATGAAAGGGGGCCACGCACACAATTCTAGGAATTAGCACCAATCTTCTCAATGCAACTTTCACTTGGTGGATGAAAGGGGGCTACGCACACAATTCCAGTAATTACCACTGATCTTCCCAATGCAACTTTCACTTGGTGAATGAAAGGGGGCCACGCACACAATTCTAGGAATTAGCACCGATCTTCTCAATGCAACTTTCACTTGGTGGATGAAAGGGGGCTACGCACACAATTCCAGTAATTACCACTGATCTTCCCAATGCAACTTTCACTTGGTGAATGAAAGGGGGCCACGCACACAATTCTAGGAATTAGCACCGATCTTCCCAATGCAACTTTCACTTGGTGGATGAAAGGGGGCCACGCACACAATTCCAGAAATTAGCACCGATCTTCACAATGCAACTTTCACTTGGTGGATGAAAGGGGTCGTGTACACAATTCCAGGAATTAGCACTGATCTTCCCAATGCAACTTTCACTTGGTGGATGAAAGGGGGCCACGCCCACAGTACCAGAAATTGCACCGATCTTCCCAATGCAACTTTCACTTGGTGGATGAAAGGGATTCACTCACACAATTCCAGAATTTAGCACCGATCTTCCCAATGAAACTTTCACTTGGTGGATGAAAGGGGGCCACTCACACAATTCCAGAAATTAGGACCGATCTTCCCAATGAAACTTTCACTTGGTGGATGAAAGGGGGCCACTCACACAATTCCAGGAATTAGAACCGATCTTCCCAGTGCAACTTTCACTTGGTTAATGAAAGGGGGTCATGCACACAATTCCAGAATTTAGCACCGATCTTCCCAATGAAACTTTCACTTGGTGGATGAAAGGGGGCCACTCACACAATTCCAGAAATTAGGACCGAT
Organism: Macrothele yani; assembly: GCA_039090855.1. Lineage (NCBI taxonomy): Eukaryota > Metazoa > Arthropoda > Arachnida > Araneae > Macrothelidae > Macrothele > Macrothele yani. Next base: position 102,559,319 of record CM076991.1, on the reverse strand, counting down.
CTTCCCAATGAAACTTTCACTTGGTGGATGAAAGGGGGCCACTCACACAATTCCAGGAATTAGGACCGATCTTCCCAGTGCAACTTTCACTTGGTGGATGAAAGACCGATCTTCCCAGTGCAGCATGCACAGAAATTAGCACCGATCTTCTTCAATCAACTTGGTGGATGAAAGGGGCCATGCACACAATTCCGGGAATTATCTCCTTTTTCTCATCCAGCGATATCCATATTCACTCCTCTATCCATCTCTGCAATTATTGCCCAGAAAGTCACTTACAAGTAGGTGAGTCCTATGCATCTCTTTTTTCTCTAGGAATAGGTGGTTTGCTTTCAAATCTGTTGACGCGATACACCTAAGGGATAGTCCCTTGGAGCGGGAGCAGAGAGTCTCTTGTCCAACTCGCTTGTTGAGATTTTGATTTGCTTCCTCCCCATTCCTTTTCTATCGGTATTCTTCCACTAGCACGCAAAGATCCCTCTGCTGAAGTTTCGTTCTGTATGTCACGATTTATGCTCATTTCAGGATAGTTCCCAGGTGATTTTATCTGCCTCATTAAATATGGAATTTAATTCAGTTTTGTTACTTTATTTATTAAAAGTGATCCTTTTAGGTTTTTTCCCCTCTTTAATTCCTGGAGCTTCATTAAATTTAATTAGTTAAAAACGACCAAATTAGCTTTGAATTTACATTATACTGAGCAAAAGTTCCCGTTTTGCTCGTTAAATCTGAGACCTCGCTAAATACGGACTAGTTATGTACTGGTTCTACCGTATGTCTTGCGTAAGTGATGGACATTTTATCAAGGGATGCCTGCACAGAAAAAAAATTTCCCAGACAGGCAAAACAAAGAAACTAGGGCATTCTCTTTTCTTTGAATTTAGGTAAACGTAATGAAATGCTAAAGAATTAAATTGCAAAAATAAAAAAAAATCTTTTGGAGGGGTATGTTTATCAATACCATTCTGTCTTATTTTGTCAGTTATGAAAAAGATAACAAATACCACTGCAAGCAGGAAAAGTAACGAAACAGACATTATCGATCAAACGAACGCTTTCTCAAGTTTTTAAGACCTCTTATTATGTGAACTATGTCACGTCATATTTACGTTTTTATCCATTTTGGATCCTCTGTGACGAGATCAATCCATTAAGGTGTCAATCAATCAACTACAATTTATGAAATCGTATTCGACGTAATCGTAGGGAAATGCGTAAATAGGGAAAATTTCACCGTTGCAGTTTTCCGCCTTCTTCGCTCTTATAATAACATTTTCCAGCCATAATATGAGACCTTACGCTTTTATGGTAATTGCACCCTTTCCTGGAATCCATATCCGAAGCTCTATTTTTTTCTTTTTTTGCTCGCTAGATATTAAATTCCTTGCGATGGAATTGCATTAAAAGTGAATGTAAAAAGGGAAGAAAAAATTTCTCTAGCCTGTCAAAGATTATGCGAGGCTTAAAAAGGATCGGGTGATACACACTGCTGAGTGAGATCTCTTTTATGCCCTTCTCATCGTTTAAATTTTTTTTTTTTCAAGTTTTATTTTTCCTGATCTCCGAAATGAAAGCTGTCCTAAGCGATTTCAGCTTCGCAGTGTTGTCATTAGCGGTAATAAGTCAAGTTCTGTTCGAAACTTTACTTCGTAAACACACAGGAACTTTTCGTTTTGTTAAACAAAGCTTATTAAAATGCTGCATCAAGGAAAGAGAAAATATATATGTATTTCGGATATCTTGTTTGTGTACGACTGACACAAGACATAAATGTGTATACTTGCTGTTCTTTTATGCTACGGCAAAAATGGAGAAAAACAAAATTCCGCGTCAATTATTTCCGCTCCGGAAAGCGGTCTCTGTAAATAGCTCCAGAGAAGATAGTCATTCCTTACAAATATTTCAACTACCTTGAATAAGAGATTCATTTTTAAATCTTCTTTTCTATTATTTTTGATTAAATAAAAATGTCTTCCAATTTACAAACGAAAATTACCTAGATTGAAAAAAATTGGTCTCTTTGTTTCTGTTGTTGTTTTTCTATTCTTCATAAAGCTAAAAACAGCCTTCCGATTATCAGCGCGTCAAATAGATCCGTCAAAGAGGCAAGAAAACTTGGTTATCTTTTAAATACAGTAGTGCCTCTGAATAAGTGACACCCACGAAAACAGACGTTTTGTTACTTAAATAGAGGTGTCACTTATTTGGAGGTTCCTAACGAAATACGTATTTGACATTTCATTTTAATAAGAAATGTAAATTTGGTATGCAAATAACAATAAATCTAAACACTATAAAATATGAAATATGTATGTATAAAACAGAAATGCTGTACATGTATCAAAGTACAGTACCCCAGAGGCGTAACTAGGCATTTCTGCGCCCGGGCCAAACCACAAAATATTACGCTCCCATCTGTCCTTATATATAATCATCATCTTCATCATTGTCAACCATTATCAATCCACTGCTGGACGAAGGTCTCCCCAAGTTTCCTCCATAACGGTCTGTCTTGTTCCAGTCTCCTCCATGTCACTCCCGCATACTTTCGAATTTCATCCACCCATCTCCCATGTGGTCTTCTTCTGGGTCTTTTCCTGTCCCTTGGAATCCAATCTAAAATTTCGGCTGTACATCGATGGTCTGTCCTTCTGGCAGTATGCCCAGCTGATTGCCATTTCAGGGATTTAACTCTGATCATGATGTCTTCCACTCTTGTCATTTTTCGGATCCACAAGTTCCCCTTCTTATCTCTCCTGGTTACACCAAGCATGCACCTCTCCATCCTCCTTTGAGTTATCTGTAGCCTTTGTTTGTCTCTATTAGTTAAGGTCCACGTCTCTGCACCATACGTAAGCACTGGAAGGATGCATTGATCAAACACTTTTCTTTTAAGACATAATGGCATATTGCTCTTGAAAATTATGCTGTTTCTTCCAAAAGCTCTCCAGGCAAGTTTTGTACGCCGATTAATTTCTTCATCAATGTGACTCTCACTTGACATCTACTGTCCAAGATAAACGTACGTGTCTGTTATCTTCAGCTTTTCTCCATCAATCGATAAATATTCATTTCTTGTAAAAGCATTGGACATCACTTTTGTCTTCTGAAAGTTCATTTTTAATCCCACTTCTTTACTCTTGTCAGCAAGTTCCTGGATCATACTCTGCAGCTCTGATGGGGTACTTGCAAAAATCACTACGTCAACAGCAAAAGGAAGGTGGGTTAGATAATCTCCATTAATCTTTATCCCTTTGTTTTCCCAGTTCAGTGACTGAAAGACATTTTCCAATGTCGCATTAAAGACCGTCGGAGATATGGTGTCACCTTGTCTCACTCCCTTCCCAATTTTTACGTGTGTTGTATTTTCAAACAGCCGAATCTTTGCACTTGCATTTTCATAGATGTTATTAATAATATTAATCTATGCATCTTCAATACCACAGGATTTCAGAGCCATTGTAACTGCTGATGGTTTCACCGAATCAAAGGCTGTTTCATAATCGATAAAAGCCATGCACAATGGAAGTTCATATTCCCTCGCTCTTTTAATTAGTTTTCTCAGTACGGGGATATGATCTATTGTGCTGTAGCCACCCCTGAATTCAGCTTGTTCTCTCGGTTGAGTGATGTCAAGTGTTACCTTCAAGCGGTGTGAAAGAACTTTAGTAAAGATTTTATAAACCACTGATAGGTGGCTGATAGGTCTGTAGTTCCTGAGATCCTCAATGTCAGCTTTTTTTATGTAGCAGGATCATTGTAGCGTTGTTCCAATCCTCGGGAATCTTCCCTTCATTAAGGCATCGAGTGAAAATTTGGGCGAGAACTGTTTCGATTTCTCCACTTGCTTCTTGTATGATGTCTACAGTAATTCTATCTTCTCGAGGAGCTTTTCCCCGCTTCATGTTCTTGATTGCATGTGCAACTTCTGCTTGGAGGACTGGAAGAACTCTGGTACTGGTACCTTTCATGATGTCTGGAGTACATGTATCATCCCTTTCATATAATTTGGAGTAAAAATCTTTCACTCTTGTCAAAATTTCGCCTCTATTTCTTGTTACAGAACCATCTTCTTTTCTCAGTGCCATAATCTGTTTTCTTCCCTTACTGAGATGTCCCTTTGCTATCTTTAGGCTTTGGTTGTTTTCAATTGCTTTCCTCACTAGTTCACAGTTGAATTTCCTTACGTCTTCAGTGATACTTTTTCGTACTGTCTTGCATAGCTCTGTATATTCCACTTTGGAAGTCACATTTTCTTTAGTTGTTCTCATCTCTCTTCTTTTTTGCATCAACATTTCTCAGAAATATTCTGAATTAACGTTTATTGTAATACCCTGCTGGCCACCCAAAATGCAACACTAAGAAGGACACGAGATAGCAAAGCCAGATTTACTGGACACATGACAACAGACACAAAGATGAAACGATTGACCTTACAGGCCCGTGCGACTTGCCGAACACGCAGACATCAATAGTTCGTGTGGCCATCATGGCTGCCAATAACGGCCGCTACAAGCCGCGGCATCGAACGAAAGAGGCTTTGGATGTGGGCTTGGGGTATGTCCATCCAGGCTGCTTCCACACGTTGCCACAGTTCATCAGGCGTAGCCGCGGGTGGTGCTTGCCGGGCCACTCGGTTGCCGACCAGCGACCAGACGTGTTCGATGTGCGACATATCGGGAGAACAGGCGGGCCACGGCAGCAGTGACACCTGATGGGCCGTGAAGAATTGTTGCATGATGCGTGCCATGTGCGGGCGCGCATTGTCCTGTTGAAACGTCGCCGCTGGCAGGTCCTGCAGGTAAGGGAGGACTACAGCTCCAAAACGTCAGAGATGTAGCGGTGGCTGTTGAGTGTACCGCCGATGCGTACCAAAGGGGTGCGGGTGTCATATCCAATTGCGCCCCAAATCATAACGTCAGGCGACGGACCGGTATGGCGATGCATAATGCAGGCGTCATACAGTCTCTCGCCGCGGAGCCGCCACACGCGAATCCAACCATCGTGGTGTTGCAGGAAGAAGCGGGATTCGTCGGAGAAGACAATGCCGTGCCATTCCGTAGTCCAGGTGCGGCGTTCAATGGCCAAGTGCCGCCGCACTCGCCGGTGGTGTAACGTCAATGGTAATGGTAGCAATGCGGACCGTGCGACAAGTCCCCGCTCCTACAGACGACATGGAACGGTGTGTGGTGACACAGGCTGTTGCGCAACATACCCTAATTCCTGCGCTAACGTTCGTGATGTGGCAGTGCGAGCCGTCAATGCATGCCGCACAACATGCCGGTCCTCTCGTTCTGTGGTGTGCCGCGGCTGCGGCAATCGCTGACGTCGCTCCGTCCGTCCCTCCTGCACCCAACGAATCCATACTCGCCTCACTGTGGCTGAATGTCATCCCACACGGGCGCCGATGTCTCGGTACGATAAACCGCTGTCGCGATAAGCCACTATTCGTCCTCTGTCGAACTCCGAAACGTGCTGGATTGACTGCCGTATTCTGCAACGAGGCATAAGGAAGCTTCCCACGCACAGGTCCGGCAGCACAACACACGTCCACTACTTACACCCCGCCTTCTGTGCACCCTTCTTATAGTGCTTCCCAGTGGCGTGCCGGGCGCACATGATGTGCATATGCCCAGCAATGCTAATCGTTTGCGTGTCCTCTCGCGGGCGACGCATACTCCGAATTTCAGGTCAATCGGATGCTCCCTTCTTGGTGTTGCATTTTGGGCGGCCAGCAGTGTAGAATACGTGTAGCAAGTAAGAAAACGAAAATTCTTCAGAAGTCGAATAAACGAGTGCACCAGGTGTCAAATTCGTGTTTTGGTAATTGTTGAAATTTTACGGGCCGGGCCGGGCTTTCCAAATTAAGGCCCGTGAAGACCTCTAATCAGGACATTGTTCCCGATCAAGTCTATCCGGCAATGTTGACTTTTTATCCAGCAGGTGACGGCTGTTTCATGGACGAAAGTGGTACAACTGTCCACCGCACAAGATGCGTTCAGCAGTGGTTCAGTGAGCAGGACAGCGCCTTCCGTCACCTTCCTTGGCCACCACAAAGCACGAATCTAAACACCATTGAGAATGTATTGGCCATGCTATAAAAGCCGATCCGGGAGCAAAGTCCTATTCCGTCAAATCTGAGCCAGTGAAAGGGCTGTCTGGTGAACGTATGGTATGCTGTAGACTTAGGTTCACTCCAACACCTTTGTGGAATCTATGCCAAATCGCATACGTGCTGTAATTCGGGATAAAGGAGGTCTAACCTGGTATTGAATAAAAGTTCCTAATTCAGTGGCCGGAATGAGTTCTTACCATAAGTTTGAAATATAGATTCCTATGGATTTTTTTCTGAACAGTCTCAGGCCTCTCCTCAGTTTCTAATTCCAAGCAAGAGAGCAGCGTCTTAGCTGGCTCGGTGACCGAGTGGCACGAAGCGTTGGCTTCTAATCATTTACCCGAGATGGGTTCCGGTTCGCATCTCGATACGGCAGGGATGGTGTGCATGTGGGACAGGTGGGTGCCTATAGGCAATTGAGTTTGTCACTGTTGTCCTTAGGCCCCCAAACAAGGGTTTTACATTAGTGAAATATGATTTCATTGCAACGTCGAAAAAATCTGTGCCACATTTTTTTGTATTTGTTTGTTTGTGAAGTTAAACGAGAATCATCTTTCAAGCATAAAAGCAGGCTCCCGTCCCTAATTTAGGACCACTGGTTCAAGGAAAAAGGCAGAGCCAGCGCTATCGGGCTAGCATACCAACAATGCCCCATCCAGAACCAACACAGACAAACGATTAGCTGTCATCGACTGAGACCATTACACAACCAATACGGCTGGGCTACTTTTATGAAAATTTATGACCTCTGTACGTGGGTGTTAGTGCTGATTTCGAGCACAATTTTAAGAGCCCGAAGTCCACTTTATTATCGAAAGTATTCGGACATCACAATGTTTTAGGGCAAATGGATTTATCATCGCAATTAGTAGTTAGTCGGTCCACCTTTTACTTGTATGACAGTGACATTACGTCAAATTATGCTATCAAATAATTTCCAGTAGGCGTCGACAAGATAGGTTCGCCATTCGTCCTGCAAAGCTACTGCCAGAGTGGAGAGTAAAAACGGTCGTTGTCCTCGATTTGGTAACCGTCCCTCTAGTTCGTCCCAGAGGTGTTCTATAGGACTAAGATGAGGAGTCTGAGCAGGCCAGTCCAGTAATGTAGTTCTAAATAAAAAAAAGTGTCTTAGCGGAGAACGGATCAGTCAAAAACAACCCGGAAGGAAGACTTTCAAAAGTTTTTTTTTTTTAAGTTTGACTTGTTTTAATCATTTAGAATTTTTAATTAAATTTTATTATACATGATTTTTCTAATTTTTTTTAAACTGCTGAGTTTAAGCAGTCTAAAACAAAGGAATGAATGTTACGTGTGAGACACATACCGAGAACATAATTTTATTTATTTTTTTTTCTATGAGAAAAAAAGTGCCTTTGCGGTGAACGAGATTCTAAAGGATTTTAAATATTAAGTATCAATAATATTTTGCATATTCAGTGTTTTTTGATTGATTTGGCCTATCAGCCTCTTCTATGAATTAGGGGAGGCAGTAATGCCGCTCCGGTGGTACAGTGGTCTAAGCGATGGCTTCTGACCATTCGCCTGATTGGGTCCAGGTTCGAATCTTGGTGAAGCATGGATGTTGTGTTTGTGTTACGGCACTGAATCTCTCCTTTCCCCGGAGACAGTGGCTCTAAATTAGGGTCAGGCGACTGCTTATAGCCCATTGAGTTCCTCACGGTGGTCGTTAACCTCCACCCCAATGGACATCTTTGGGAGGGGGCAATGAACGCCATGAGTATCCAGTGCCATAGGCAGTCGTCGCCCGTCACTGAATTGGGGCCACTGGTCCCGAGGAGGGGACAGCCCCGGGCCTGCTTCATCCTGATCTCGCGTCCTGAACCAGCTCCAGCGATTACCCGGAAGCCAAAGCCTCTGACTAAGTGTATACTGAGGCTTCCTTTCGGGTTACCCGTAAAGAACCAGGAGATATGCTTAGTAACGACTTCAGCAAAAAATCACACTGCAGCCTTGAAACACTTGTCAGTTATGCTATATACTTGTTTAACTTTTCTGTGCTGATTGATTTCTTGTTCGTAAAGTTTCAATATACGGAGAATCTACCTTCTATAACGTAATTTTGAAGATTGCGGTCGCACTAAAGAAGTTATCATTATCTTAACACTAAAACTGTTGTGATTCATGAAACGTCATAGAGCGTAAACCGGCTGTAACACGATCATTAGTTTGACATACGAATTTATTTGGTAATAAAACACAGCAATTGCCATTTTTGCCTACATGGCCATCTAAAATTACATTTGTCCCGTTTTAACCATGAAAAGTGCCTTAGTAGCGCTAAGACTAGAGAAAAAAGTGCCTTAGCGGCGCTATTCCGCGATAAGGCCCCTTCTACATCCCTGGGCCAGTCTAATAATTCCAATTCATTTCGAAGAAACCAGTCCTTCAGAGGCCGTGCAGTGTGGCAGGTAGTCCGATCGTATTGGAAGAGCCAACGGTCATTTCCATCATACTGCCACGTTATTGGTAGAGCAGAATTATCCAGAACGTCGAGCAGAGTTTATGGTTTGTTGTACAATAACCAACAGGCCGACTCCCATCCACGAAAAACAACTCTGTAAAACGATGGAACCTCCGCCGAACTTAACAGTTGAAAGAACACAGTCCGACGGAAATCGTCCGCTGGGCTGTAGCGAAATCCAAACGCGTCGATCAGAACGAAAGAGTGAGAAGCTTGACTCGTCACTGAGCAAAGAACAGCTTCTAGTCCAGGAGCGACGGAAGACACACCACTCCAAATGGCCATTCATGGATGTGATGTGTGGCTTCTGTGCCGCTGCTCTACCATAACAACCCACACTGGACAACTCTCTGGGGATATTTGTGGTACTAATCGAGCCATTACAAACATTTTCTACTTCACTACAGCTGCGATGGAAACGGCAGAGGAAGAACTGGATTTCTTACCATGGCTCTTCCGTCAGTTTGTGCGGCCCTCCTAAATGTGTTTTTTTTTTTTTTTTTAACTTTCTTGCTTTTATCTCTTCACGACATCACTTACAGTCGATTTTGGAGTACTTTAGCAGCAATGCTCCGTATGGAAAAGTTAGTAAAATGACATCCCATGAGTAGCGTAAACTGGAACTCGGAAAGTTCACGTTCACCGGCGCATCTGCTTCAAAGTTACTTATACCACGGCAGAACGTCTCAGCTTTATAGCAGCCTACTTCCCCACTCATAGGGTACATTCCTGTGCAACTGTTCTTTACACTTATGCAAATATTTCATAGTGCCCAAATGCTTTTTTAACATATTGCATGTCAGTCCGAGCCCAAAAGAGCCCGGAAACTATGACTAACTTGCTTAAGCATTAGGAAAAATACCCTCTTCCAGACTTCCACTCTCTTTTCCTTGCAATTAAACGATGCCCTTTCATACTGGAAAATGGAATGGGAACCCTGTTTGTTTCTATAGTAAAGCCACTTGATTTCTTCTGATGATTTGTTACCTCATGAATTAGTTCGAGCTGCCAAGCTTCCGGAAAGATTGGGTGGCGCTGCAATCTAAGTACGTCGCTCAATAGACTTAGCAGCAAGCTATAGCGTGAACGTATGAAGCTACATTTCGTCTGCGATACATTAATATTATTAATAACATCTATGAAAATGCAAGTGCAAATATTCGGCTGTTTGAAAATACAACACACATAAAATTTGGAAAGGGAGTGAGACAAGCTGACACCATATCTTCCAAACTCTTTAATGACACATTGGAAAATGTCTTTCAATCGCTGAACTGGGAAAACAAAGGGATGAAGATTAATGGAGATTATCTAACTCACCTTCGTTTTGCTGATGGCATAGTCATTTTTGCAACTACCCCATCACAGCTGCAGAGTATGATCCAGGAACTTGCTGACAAGAGTAAAGAAGAGGGATTAAAAATGAACTTTCAGAAGACAAAAGTGATGTACGATGCTTTCACAAGAAATGAAGATGTATCGATTGATGAAGAAAAAGCTGGAGATAACAGATACGTACGTTTATCTTGGACAGCAGATATCAAGTGAGAGTCACATTGATGAAGAAATTAATCGGCGTATAAAACTTGCCTGGCGAGCTTTTGGAAGAAACAGCATAATTTTCAAGAGCAATATGCCATTATGTCTTAAAAGAAAAGTGTTTGATCAATGCATCCTTCCAGTGCTTACGTATAGTGCAGAGACGTGGACCTTAACTAAAAGAGACATACAAAGGCTGCAGACAACTCAAAGTGGCATGGAGAGGTGCATGCTTGGTGGAACCAGGAGAGAAAAAAGAAGAACTCGTGGATCCGAAAAATGACAAGAATGGAAGACATCATGATCAGAGTTAAATCCCTGAAATGGCAATGGGCTGGAAATACTGCCAGAAGGACAGACCATCGATGGACAGCCGAAATTTTAGATTGGATTCCAAGGGACAGGAAAAGACCCAGAAGAAGACCACATAGGAGATGGGTGGATGAAATTCGAAAGTGTGCGGGAGTAACATGGAGGAGACTGGCACAAGACAGATCGTTGTGGAAGAAACTTGGGGAGACCATCGTCCAGCAGTGGATTGATAATGGTTGGCAATGAATGATGATGATGATGATGATGTACTATCTAGTACTGACAGTTCTTGAAGAAGTTTTTCTCCTCCGCAGAAATCCGTTATTAGTCCGTGCCTATAGCGCTTGCTACCAAAGCCCGGAATAAGCAAATCTCCAGAGTCATTACTGGCCATTTCCTATCCAGAGCCAGTTACGGAAGAATTCTCTTTTCTAAATGTAAAGAGAGATTCCCGTATGCCAAATCACACAAAATCGCACTAAAAATAAAGAAGAAAATTATTTCTTTCTCTCAGAGCTCGAACCTTAGTAAATAGTATGCAGCCCGAGCGCGGATCGGGCACGGGCTTCGGGCTCGGGCTCGAGCTCAGGCTGTCTGAGCACCAGAGTCCGCGAATCAATGGTTCGACGGGTCTGCTCAAGGTGTTCCTGACCAGATTTTGACCCGACTTTAATTCCGTTTTATTTTTTAAAGAAAAGAAAAAGAATATTTTAAAGAAAAATGCATGCTTGGGAATTTTGTGCTCTATGCTGGTTCCAGCGGATTGAAAAATCATTTTGTCATGCAAAAATGTTGCCGTCTCTCTTAAATCAACGAAGATTTCCACCAACCGACGATACCAAATCGTAAAACGATACTTCCTTTGCGTTTGTTTTCAGTGCGATTGTCCGGAGCATGTCGCCTGCTTCTCTGGTGATTCACTCTCTCACACCCCGCGTGTCACATTGTTAGACTGAGAGCTACTTTTCACATCGCATCCTTTGCATTGAGCATTCAGAGGTTTTCATTTGACGTGCTAACATCCCGTTCCATTGCATGTCGTTTAAGAATTAATGCCTTATTTGTTAATATGGATGAATTTAATATTACGCAGATTGTTTAACACGTACAGGCCAACAAATACCTGCTTGCTGAATATAACAAGAAAAAATGACACCAAGTTTTTGGGTGCAATAAGCACGTCGTTTGAATCCGTTCTAACGCAAATTAAATTTATCAAAGTTATTCAAAGGCAATGGAACCGGTATGGAAAACAATAGCATCTGACGGAAGAAAAAAGCTTTTCAATCGGGTCTTTTTTCCCTCAGATATTGGTGTAAACGGAATCGTGAGCTTACGAACTCTTAGAAACAGAGTTTTCGGCAAAAATAAGATGTGACTTTACGTCCCCTGATGGGAAAACCATGCATTATTTTTGGAAGAAAGTATTCTCAAAAGGTTTATTTATATGAGCGGTATCGGTCCAAGAAAACAAAATTTAGTCGAGTTTTCAGGAGCCCAGATTTTGCTACAAATACATCAGAAGCAGAAATTAACACTTATGACGCCTGGTGGCCAAGCCATTCTTACAAAACATTAGAAATTATATGAAAAATATTTTCCATCAGATCTTGCATGCGATACAGGAAGAATTTTTCAAATCGGAGTTTTAGGAGCAGAAAACGCAATTTACCTTTATGCGCCCTAGCGGAAAGTCATAAATGATTTACATGAAAATTTTGAATTTATAGGAAAAACATTTCGCATCGAAAACACCAAGAACGAAGGAATTTTTCAAATTGGATTTTAGAAGTAGAGATATTGACAAAAATTATTTGTACATCTACGCCCCCTGGCGCAGAAACCATGCCCATTTTAAGAAGAAAATCTTTCTAAAAGGTTTGTCGACACGAGTAGTATCGGTCTACAAACGACGTTTTTTTTAATCGACAATTTAGAAGCTCATATTTTGCTTCAAATACATCAGAAGCGGAAATTGAGATTTACGCCCCCTGGTGGCCAAACCATTTTTTTACAAAAATTAGAAATTATGTGCAAACGATTTCCCATCAGGAGCTGTATCCGGTGCAGAAATAATTTTTCAAATCGGAGATTTAGAAGCAGAGATATAGGGCGAAACGCAATTTACCTTTACGCTCCCTAGCGGAAAGTCTATGAATCACTTGAAAATTTTGAAATTATATGAAAAACATGTCACACGGAAAACATTATCCTACAAAGAAGAAATTTTTCAAATCGAACACCTAGAAGTAGAGATATTGACAAAAATAAGATATACATCTACGCCCCCTGGCGGAGAAACCCTGGGATATTTTAGGAAGAAAATATTCCGAAAAGGTTTATTGATGTGAGTGGCATCAGTCCACGAAATAATTTTTTCAATCGATATTTTAGAAGCTCAGATTTTATGGCAAATACATCAGAAGCAAAAATTAACACTTACGGCCCCCAGTGGCCAAAGTATTTTTTACCAAAAATTCGAAATTATATCCAAAAGTTTTTCCATTAGGAGATGTATCCGCTGAAAAAAAGATTTTGCAAATCGGAGTTTTAGGAGAAGAGTTATCAAAAGTTTTTCCATTAGGAGATGTATCCGCTGAAAAAAAGATTTTGCAAATCGGAGTTTTAGGAGAAGAGTTATCGAGAAAAATTTACTTTACTTTTACGCCCCCTACCGGAAAATCGATGCGTAATTTGAAAAGGAAACTACATCTAAAACACTCTTCGACATAAATGGAATCGAAAGATAAAAGAATTTTTTCAATCGGATGTTTAGAAGCAAATATGTGGATTAAAACGTAATTTTGAATTCGACATCATCTGCATTTACGCCCCTAGCGGCAAAATTGTACATCGTAAAAAAAAGGAATAAAGGATCATCATTCGCATATTTCAAGCTTCTGAACGCAAAAAGAATTTTTCAAATCGGACGAATAGTTGCAGAGATACCGTGGGTACAGGCGGACGGACAAACCGATAACAGAAGCAGGATTTTTTTTTTTTTACAAAAGACGTGCTAAAAAGTGAATGCTTTAATTTGTTTCATGTTATTAAGAATCCAGAATATGTTTCCCAGCAACACCAATTTTCACAAGCTTATGAAGAGTACAACGAAGTAAATTTTTCCGTCATTTTTGTCCGCGCCGAGCATCGAACCCGGGTCCCCTCATTCCGGAATAAGTCGCGCTCCCAACTGAGCTACGCGGACGTATGCTCTCGCCGATATCTGCCCTTATTTCATGTGCGGCCTGCGGTGCAGGCACGTCACAAGAGTTAAAAGTTTCCAAAATGCGAATATTGATTTCATGTGTGTTCCTTACTTCTGAGGGGGAATGATGAAATCAGCATCCACATTTTGGAAACTTTCAACTCAATAGAAGCTGCTGAAAATTAGTGTTGCTGTGAAACATATTCTGAGGCTTGGTATCTTTTCAAGAAAACAGCAGAAACAGAAATTAAGCATACAACAAGTTTCTTAATTCAAAATATTTGACAGCAAATTCATATACATTAAGTGGAACAGCCTTAATATTACAATATTACTGCGCAGGGAGTTTTTGACTCTCACAGATGTGTTTAAAAACATGTTTAAAACAGTTAGGTTATACACTGAAGAGCAATTGAATTAGAGATACCTGTCTAGTAACGTGTAGCACCACCTTTCGCCTTGATGACGGCGGCGATTCGTCTCGGCATGGACTCGACAAGACACCGGAAGCTTTGGGAAGCCATACGGATCCACGACCCCTGAACAAGCTCCCACAGTTCACGAAGATTTGATGGAGGGGGTCAGAGCCTCGAACAACTCTCTGGATGGCATCTCAGATGTGCTCGATGGGATTGAGGTCAGGTGACCTAGCTGTCCAAGGAAGCGAGGTCACGTCGGAGGAGGGTTCATCCAACCATTCGGATACAATTCGGGGCCGATGGCACGGTGCATTGTCTTGTTGCAGGATGAGGTCCCCAGTGGGATGTTGAAGACGCACAAAAGGGAACAAATGGTCGTCCAGGATATCCCGGTAACGTTGACCTGTGAGGAACGATGCCACGCGTAACCAGGGGTCCCATTTCAGTCTACATAAACAGTCCCCAGACGAGACTGCCACGCCCACCAGCTTGAAGAGTAACCTGCTGGCAAGAAGGATCCATCGCTTCATGTGGTTTGCGCCGTACTCGTATCCTGCCATCCGCATGTACCAACGTGAATCTCGACTCATCAGTCCAAGCAACATTTTTCCACATGTCTAAGGTTCGGTGGCGATGTTCCTGCGCCCATGCTAATCTTTGCACCCTGTGATGTGCGGTCAGCAGCGGTACCCTCGTGGGACGATGGCTTCTGTATCTCACAGCGAGGAGATGGTTCTGGATGGTGTGGCTGCTTACACGTTTTTGTGCACCAGCGTTAAATTGCCGAGCGATTTCTTGCACTGTGGCCCGTCTATCTGGGGTTACAATGCGAGCGCGCCGACGATGACCCTGCTCATCCACACGCTGTTGTCCACGGCAGTTGGCCCTTGCAAGGATGACTTTACAGGATTCGATGTACTCACGTTGCACCCGTAACACAGTGGCTCGTGAAAATCCCAGTGCCTGCACGACTTCCGAGATGGAGTGACCCATTCGTCGGGCCCCGACAATTTACCCGCGATCAAATGCGCTTAAATCCTTCATCTTACCCACACAGCGTCCGACTCTTACTGATTCCCGTCGCATCACTCCTTATATTGTCGGTTCGCTACATACGTCATGTCGTTTCCGTTTAGAAGGCCGCCCACAGCGCCAAATTTGCATAACGCCAGCTGTCTCTAATTCAATTGCTCTTCAGTGTATGAAGGACGACAGTTTTAACACTTTCTGTAAGTGATGTCTATTGGGTTGGTTCGAATATAACGTCCCGCAAAGTACCAGCACAAATGGACGGCGAGAACGGAAAAGTAGGACAACTTACCTAGTCAAAATAATCCCACTCGGCGTCGACACATAGTTGCCATCTGTCCGGCAAGGCCATGATCCCGGAACGAAAAAAGTCTTGTGGCTGGGACCCGAAGAAGTCATCAACCGCAAGTTGAACCTCGTTGTCTGTCGTGAACTGTTTCCCGGACAGGAAGTGATCCAGGCGACGTAACAGATGATAGTCTGTCGGAGACAAGTCCGGGAAATAGGCACAATGAGGCAGAAAAGAGATCCGGGAAAACGGACGAAACAACAATGTATGGTATTATCCTCTAATTCTATGTGATTATTCTTAAATTTCGATTCGGCAAAAAAGGCATCCGTTTCAGTATTTAGAAATCAGTAACAGCGCAAAATCATGAAAGTTCACGAAAGTTTGGTAATTTCCGATTCGACAGCAAAGTTAATCCGTCATGCATTCTGAGCATTTTAAACAGAATAACAAGGATTTACGTGAAAAGTTGAAAATAATACATAGTAGTGAGCAAGAAAACGTACCGATATAAATTCGACAATTAACGTAGTAAAATATGCAGATTTACGATACCTGAAATGAAGTGTTTACTGCAGATCCTGTCGGCCTGAGGGACCATGCCTTCCGATTTAATGCTATTTTCCACATAAGCAGGCGTTTTTCTGTCGTTGGAAAGCGATAAAAGGAAAGTCCACTACCTTACTCGTATTTTGAGAAGCACCCATACGCCACACAACTTTTAACCATTTCTAAAACTTCAAACAATCGAGTGACAGAGGTTCCAGAAATCGCTTTCCCAGTAACCACACAACTTTTAACCATTACTAAAACTTCAAACAATCGATTGTTTGAAGTTTTAGAAATGGTATAACGAAGTAAATTTCTCCTTCATTTTTCGCCCACGCCGGGAATCGAACCCGAGTCCACCTATTCCGGAACAACTCGCTCTACCAACTGAGCTATGCAGACGTTCGTTCTTGCTGCTATCTGCCTTTATGTCGTGTGCGTCATGCGGGGCAGGCACGTCACAATGGTTAAAAGTTGTGTTAATGTAGTGGAATTTCTTTTATCGCTTTCCAACGGCAGAAAATCGCCTGAATATGTGGAAAATAGCAGTAAATCGGAAGGCATGGTCCCCCCATGCCGACAGGATCTGCAGCATGTTAATCCCATGGAAACCTTAGCAGCCGAACTTTCTCTTAACCACCCGGAAGTAACCGTGACTTCAAAAATGACGTCGGTGCAAAGGCTCAAAAGTAACTCTGTGACGTAATACCCGCAACACCTGTGGGTGGTTCCATTCCGCTGTGGTGGGGGTCTGTCTCCACCGCTCGTTCGCGCCGGACATTTCATTCGCACCTACCCAATAGTAACTCTGTGACGCAATACCCGCAAGACCTGTGGGTAGTTCCATTCCGCTGTGGTGGGGGCCTGTCTCCACTGCTCGTTCGCGCCGGACATTTCATTCACACCAACCCAATAGTAACTCTGTGAGGTAATACCGGCAACACCTGTGGGTGGCTCCATTCCGCTCTGGTGGGGGCCTGCCTCCACTGCACGTTCGCACCGGACATTTCATTCGCACCAACCCAATAGTAACTCTGTGACGTAATACCCGCAACACTTGTGGGTGGTTCCATTCCGCTGTGGTGGGGCCTGTCTTCACTGCTCATTCGCGCCGGACATTTCATTCACACCAACCCAATAGTAACTCTGTGACGTAATACCAGCAACACTTGTGGATGGTTCCATTCCGCTGTGGTGAGGCCTGTCTTCACTGCTCGTTCGCGCCGGACATTTCATTCACACCAACCCAATAGTAACTCTGTGACGTAATAGCCGCAACACTTGTGGGTGATTCCATTCCGCTGTGGTGGGGCCTGTCTTCACTGCTCGTTCGCGCCGGACATTTCATCCACATCAACCCAATAGTAACTCTCTGACGTAATACCCGCAACACTTGTGGGTGGTTCCATTCCGCTGTGGTGGGGCCTGTCTTCACTGCTCGTTCGCGCCGGACATTTCATCCACATCAACCCAATAGTAACTCTCTGACGTAATACCCGCAACACTTGTGGGTGGTTCCATTCCGCTGTGGTGGGGGCCTGTCTTCACTGCTCGTTCGCGCCGGACATTTCATTCACACCAACCCAATAGTAACTCTGTGACGTAATACCAGTAACACTTGTGGATGGTTCCATTCCGCTGTGGTGGGGGCCTGTCTTCACTGCTCGTTCGCGCCGGACATTTCATTCGCACCAACCCAATAGTAACTCTGTGACGTAATACCCGCAACACTTGTGGGTGGTTGCATTCCGCTGTGCGTGTGTGTGGATGGGTGTTTCAGGGTCTAACGTCCACATCTCAAAGGGTTCCAAGAAGTAGCCCGCCTTTGACTTGGGGTCACTGGTTGTAGGGTGAGGGAGGGAAACGCCACAGGGTCAGGCCCGTAATTGATTCCTGGCTCGGACGATTGACCAGAAGCTAACGTATAACGAAGTAAATTTCTCCGTCATTTTTGGTCTACGCCGGGATTCGAACCCGAGTACGCTTATTCCGGAGCAAGCAGCTCTACCAACTGAGCTACGCAGACGATTATTCTGATTCCTATCTGCCTTTATGTCGTGTGCGTACTGCTGGCAGGTACGTCACAAACGCTTCTAGCCACTCGCTCACTGGGGGAAGGCTTAGTATTTTTCTTAAAATGAAAGACTATCTTCTGTACAACCAGGGAAGATAGTCTTTCACTTCAACAAAAGAGAACTGGGTCTGTGATTTGGATTATTAAGGACACTCAGCTAGCGCATCTGTATTGATGCATTCACTTCTCCCTTTTGTTGAAGTTCGGGTGATAGGCATTTTAATTCGTGTTGCACACATATTGAAAGCATTTCAAAAACCCAATAGGAAAAAAAAATAGGTGCTTCTTGATTTTGTGTCAATCTTCTTAGTCTCTCGTTGCCAGAAACGCACATAGTTTGAGTGAAACAATTTAAGAATGTCAGGAGCAATTAAGACGGTTTAAAACAGGATCCTGACATCCATATTAAAATGACTATTTACATACATCTCGCCAGTCGAAAAGAGTCTCGTCCCTTTTCAGAAGAACTTGTGAAAGAATTTTCTGAACGTCACTATTCATTAAGGCTCTTTTGCTTCTTTTTTGTCAAGCGTCTTTTCTCGGTTTGCTGACTGAAGACAAAAAAGACATCATCGGCGCCATTGATTTGCATATTCTTTTCATTCTTGCCGATACTTGTTCCCTGAAAAGTGAATACGAATAGCGTTTATAAATATTTACGCATTTCTTTTCGTACCCTTTTGAGTTCTTTTGAAGGAGACATAGAGAGAGCAAAATATTGATCTGATTGCTGTTTTGCCTTGAAAGGGATCCCGAGCTCCCAGCTGAGATGCTGAAGTTGTTTACATTGCCTTTGAGGAAGTTGTGTGAAAAAGCGCGAAAAAACGGCTGATTTGGTAAAACCGTCTCGCCAGGTCTTTGCTGTATTGTAAAGGCGGATGACTCACGTGCTGACTAACTGACGAAAGGTCGATGTTAAAAGAGATGTTTGCCAAAATATGAAAATAAAAAAAAAATGAAAAATCATGAAAGATAAATATCGAAACTATTTGAATCAGCAAATCCACGGTGAATGATGATGACTATGTGTCGGCTATTTCTAGAACTTTAATTTTACCTGGTAATACACTGGCGGAAAGTGAAAAAAAGAACACCAAGAAGACGTCTGATACCAACGAAATTTATACAGCACAATAACGGAATACAGAGGATAACGTGATCAAAACATTATGGCAAAATACAGCTGTATTTTGCTGGTAATATGAAAAATAACATTTCCATGTAACATAGTTAGTACGAGGTTGAACCGCCATGAACTGTGTCAGACTGTGTAATTCTGGCATGGAGTCTGTCGTACAGATGTTGGATGTAAGTTTGGGGTATTGAGTTCCAAGCATCCTCAACCTGGACGCGTAAATCGGGGATGGTCGTGGCTGGCCGTGGAGACCGGATAAGTCGTTGTCCCATAAAATCCCACACGTGCTCAAGAGGGGACAAATCCGGTGAACGTGCAGGCCATGGAAGTTGTCTCACACCCTGAAGTGCATGTTGCGTTGCACGTGCCGTGTGTGGGCGTGCGTTATCTTGCTAGAAAACACCACGATGGACCGACTTTACAAATGGCACAACGACGGGCTGAATGATGTTGTTGATGTAGGAGGTGCTGTTTAACGTACCCGGTACAAACACTAGTTGTGTACGGGAGTGATCGCTGATCGCTCCCCACACCAGGAGACCAGGTGTAGGCCCTGTGTGTTGCTGGTGGAAGCAAGAAGGGTGGAGACGCTCCCCTGTTCGTCTGCGAACACGCATACGGCCATCGGAGGCTCCCAAGCAGAATCTGCTTTCATCGCTGAACACGACAGATCGCCATTGCGTACTCCAGTGCAGACGTAGGCGACACCACTGCAGCCGTTCCTGACGGTGGGCTGCAATCACAGGTACACATGCCAGAGGCACACGTGCACGTAGTCCTGCATCCAGTTGACGGTTGCGGATTGTTCGCACAGTCACCTCAGGTGCAACGGCAGCTCGGATTTGCATTGCAGTGGATGTTCTGTTTGACAATGCCGCTCTTCTTATGCGCCTATCGATCCGCTTATCAGTCCGTCTGTGACTCCCGGTTCCACGTCTTCTCTCCTCGGACCATCTACGCCACCATCGTACCACCACCGATACTTCCCGTCCAATTCGCTCCGCAATACGACGATACGACCACCCGGATTCGCGGAGTCCGACTAGACGAACTCGCTCAAAGTTCGTTAAATGCTGAAATCGTACACATCTTCCATGTCCAGGCATTGCAGCTTCTTCAGGGTCTTTGCACGTGTCCGTACGCCGACGATTGATTACATTCCCTTCGCCGTACTCCTTAAATACCACCGACGATAATTTGCATATTATGTCGTGCTGTGGCTTAAGCGCTCACCGGTTGGTCCCGAAATTAACATCACACCTACGTAAACTCGACCCCATGAACATATGTAAATTTCATGATCGTCAGCCAATTCCTTCTTGGTGTTCTTTTTTCACTTTCCGCCAGTGTATTAGTTAACCTGTCGTTGGTCCCTACCAGCGTTAGAAACGGGTCAAAAATCTTGGTCCCGGACCAGACCCGGATCCGGTCGTCACATAATTGGACCCGACTTGGACCGGACCCGGACAAATCTGCTTTGTACTATAATTTCGAACATATCATCGTCAGCGTCAACATTGTCAATCATGATCAATTTACTGCAGGATGAAGGTCTTTCCAAGTTTCTTCCACAACAGACTGTCTTGGGCCATTCTCCTGGCAATATGTCCAGCCCATTGCCGTTTCAGGCATTTTACTCTAATCATGTCTTCCGCTCTTGTCATTTTCCTTATCCAAGAGTTCCTCTTTATCTTTCTTGGTTACGTCGAGCATGCATCTTCCCATGCCTCTTTCAGTTGTTTGCAGTCTTTGTATGTCTTGTTTACTTAAGGACCACGTCTCTGCTCCGTACGTAAACACTAGAAGGATGCATTGTTTAAACACTTTTCAAACAGAGGTGGAGGACCCTGGGTTTGATTCCCGGTGGCGGCCAATGAGAATTTTTCCGTGACTCACTTATAAACGTGGAAAGAGCGACGACCTCTGTTTGATGTTCCTGGGCCACGTCAAGTGTCTGTATTGATTGTTCATTCGCCTCCTAATTATTTGTTCCGTTGCTGCTTGCCACCTTTGGTGAATCCCCAGCATTGTGCGGGGCTCCAAGAAGCAACCTGCCAAATTGGCTTGGCAGTTAGTGTATGTGAATCTGGAGGAATTCGAGGCCGCTGTGGTGTAGTGGAAGCATATCCAGCGCGTAACTGGAAGACCCTGGGTTCGATTCCCGGTGGCGGCCAATGATAAATTTTCCGTGACTCACTTATAAACGTGGAAAGAGCGACGACCTCTGTTTGATGTTCCTGGTCCACGTCAAGTGTCTGTATTGATTTAAACACTTTTCTCTTAAGACATAATAGCATATTGCTATTAAAAATCGTATTGTTTCTTCAAAAGCTCTAAAACCAAGTTTTATCGGTCGATTAATTTTTTCATCAATGTGACCCTCGCTTTATATCTGCTGCCCAAGGTAAATGTAGGAATTGGTTATCTCGAACTTTTCCCCATCAATCAATTATTGTAAAAGTATGGTATATCAGTTTTGTCTTCTGAAAGTTCATTTTTAATCCCATTTCTTTACCCTTATCAGCAAGTTCCTGGATCACACTCTGCAGCTTTGAAGTATTATTTCAAAAACCTCTGAAGGTTTCTTTGAAATACATTTTTTTTCTTTTCAAAAATAAAACGGAAATAAAACCGGGTCGAAATCAGGACAGGAACACCTTGACCAGACCCATTTGGCTCGCTAGAAGTTGTCAACCTGGTGGCCCGCTAACCTGTAACCCGTTTCCATCTCTGGTCGCTTCACGTTAAACAACGCCAGCGGACGCGTGTGAGAGTTTTTCCCACACTACCCTTTTCTGTTGTTTTAAAAAGTCTACTCAATAATAACACTACAGAATTATTTCTTTGCAAGAAATGTAGTTAATATATACAGCGTTCCCGTTAAGTAATGAGACAAAAATTACTCGAGAAACGCCTATAGCGTATTAATCCGTTTACTTTTGTGGTGTAATAAGCACAAAGATTCGCCAAGCTTTCGCACTCAACTGGGAAGCTTTTTCAAGGCAATGGTAGACATAAAAATGTTTTTATATCTACCATTACCTTGAAAAGCCTCCCAGTGGAGTGCAAAAGCTTGGCAAATCTTTGTGCTTATTACACCACAGAAATAAACGGATTTAATACGCCATATGCATTGCTTGAGTATTCAATGGCTGGTGTATTTAAAATAACGAGACAAAAATTATTATGCCAAAACAACAAACAATATTTTGAATTGTCACTTACACAGATTCAAAATAATCTCCCTCCAACTCAACACAACGGTGCGATCTTTCGTACAGGTATTCGAAGGCAGTGGAAGTCCTGAACTGGAACCTCCTTCAGTCTGTTTGTCACACCTCGTTGGATGTCCTCAATATCACTAAAGCCCTCCAACTCCACATAATAGTGAAATATTTCGTACAGGTGTTCGAAGGCACGGTGGAAGTCCTGAACTGGAAACTCCTTCAGTCCTTTGGTCACACCTACCTGGATGTCCTTAATGTACCTAAAGCCCTCCAACTCAACATAATGGTGAGATCTTTCGTACAGAGGTTCGAAGGCAGTGGAAGTTTGAATCGGAACCTCCTTCAATCTGTTGGCCATACCCCGTTAGATGTCCTCAATGTCCCTAAAGCACTCCAACTCAACATAATGGTGATATCTTTCGTACAGGTGTTCGAAGGCAGTAGAAGTCCTGAACCGGAACCTCTTTCAGTTGGTTGATCACATCCCACTGGATGTCCTCAATGTCACTAAAGCCCTCCAACTCCACAGAATAGTGAGATCTTTCGTACAGGTGTTCGAAGGCAGTGTAAGTCCTTAACCGTAGCCTCCTTCAATCTATTGGTCACACCCCGTTGGATGCCCTCAATGTCCCAAAAGCACTCCAACTCAAAATAATGGTGATATCTTTCGTACAGGTGTTTGAAGGCAGTAGAAGTCCTGAACCGGAACCTCTTTCAGTTTGTTGGTCACATCCCGTTGGATGTCCTCAATGTCCCTAAAGCACACCAACTCCACAGAATAGTGAGATATTTCGTACATGTGTTCGAAAGCAGTGGAAGTCTTGAACCGGAACCTCCTTCAATCTGTTGGCATACCCCGTTGGATGTCCTCAATGTCCCTAAAGCACTCCAACTCAACATAATGGTGATATCTTTCGTACAGGTGTTTGAAGGCAGTAGAAGTCCTGAACCGGAACATCTTTCAGTTTGTTGGTCACATCCCGTTGGATGTCCTCAATGTCCCTAAAGCACACCAACTCCACAGAATAGTGAGATATTTCGTACATGTGTTCGAAAGTAGTGGAAGTCTTGAACCGGAACCTTTTTCAGTCTGTTGGTCACACCTCATTGGATGTCCTTAATGTCACTAAAGCCCTCGAACTCCACACAATGGTAAGATCTTTCGTACAGGCGTTCGAAGGCACGGTGGAAGTCCTGAACCGGAACATCCTTCAATATGTTGGTCACACCTCGTTGGATGTCCTCAATGCCGCTGAAGCTATCACCTTACAAGGCACACTTCACATTTGCGAACAGGAAAAGGTCTGAGGGAGCCAAAACTGGCGAATAGGGAGGATGTTCGATTACACAGATCTACTTCGAAGCCAGAAACTGTTCAGAAGGAGCGTACACATGGCCGTACTGATAGCCCCCGCAACTCCTGTCGTGCGCTGGGACCTCACGGCTGAGAGGGCCTCTATCCCCTGCAACAGTATTTTATAATATTTTTGGCGGAAAGTTAATGTTAAACTGGTGAAAGAAATACCCAGGAATTTTTGACGGCAGCTTTGAAGTATTAAAACAAAAAGCAGTATTTTTTTAGTAAATAAGTAAAATCTTCAAGAAATCATTTTCGCTTTAGTTTATAAAAACTGGATGGCGGGAAAGCAGCTATTCGAGAGGACTTAAGCCCTCTTTTACAGCTATAGCAATAGTTCCCATGCATGTATATTAACAAGATAATGTGAAAGAAATATCATTTGAATGAATTACATTTTTATATCAGTTAAGATAAGACGTTATGTATTGCAGTTGTTTGCACATAACTACACATCCTTCAGAAATTGAACTAAAAGCTGTTTTTCGCGGAAAGGAAAAATGGAGACCTTTCTTTTTAGCTGTTGTTGCTGTTGTTGTTTTATAACAGAGTCAAGAGAAAATATTTTTTTCTATGTGCAAAACATTGTGGCATTATATTTAGTGTGTTTTTAATATTCAATAGTAAATAATTTAAATAATTTGTTTGTGCCACAATTCTTAATTGTTACTTATTTTTTTTACTTACTTATATTCTGCATTTTCGTATAAATCAGAAAAGGTCATTACACACTGTTACATGGCATTTATGTATTTTACATGTGTGATCATGAGGCATTTCAAAGAGGTTGACCTTAATTCTCTAAAAGAATAAAATTTGCATGATGTGACTAACTTTGGCGTAAGTGTTTCGTACTGGTATAAAACTAGGGCAATCGTTATATTTACAACGTACATATTTGTGTTACACGCAGTAAATTGTAAAAATTTTGGTTTCACGAAAAATAACTGTAGGTTCCAAAGATTTTAAAAATAAACGGGTCTTTTTTTACGCTTTCCAACAGTAGGTTTTTTTGTTTTTTGTTTTTTTTATTGAAGGTTTAACGACCACCGTGAGCAACTCAATGGGCTATAAGCAGTCGCCCGTCCCCAATTTAGGGTCACTGGTTCCAAGGAAGGCAGAGAGCCAGTGCCGTAAGACAAACACAACATCCATGCCTCACCGGGATTCGAACCCGCACCCCTTTCGGACGAATGATCAGAGGCCATCGCTTAGACCACTGTGCCACCGGGGCAGCCAACCGTAGGTTGAAAAAGTGTATATGCTGCAACTTTGTCCGTATGTCTGTCCGCACGATAAATCGCGTAAAAATGGTTCGATTTCGATGAAATTTTAATATGTGGTAGGGCAGAACCTGGGGAAAAACACTATTTAAAATGGACGAAATGAGGTCATAGGTCAGGACATAGGAGTGGGATCCATTCCATCGCCCTTATGCGTCATAAAATACGTAAAAATGCTTCGATTGCGACAAAACTTCATGTTGTTCCGGAGATGTACTGAACCGGTTCTGTTGAATATCATCGAAATGGGGTTAAAGGTCAGGGCAGAGGAACGAGATTTATTCCACAGCCATGATGCTCATAACTTGACTAAAAAAGCTTCTATTGCGACAAAACTTTAGTATGTTGTTCCGGAAGTATATTGAACAGGTTCTGTCGAATATCATGGAAATTGGGTCAAAGTTCATGCCATAGGAGCGAGATTTGTTTAACAGCCATTATCCTCATAACTTGAGTAATAATTTCTGGCATGTTGGAAAGCGTATGATAATCAATGCATTGCATGATTTTACTAACTTCTTTTATGGGTCTTTTTGGTCTTTTATCTTTCTTTCTTACACCAAGCATGCATCTCTCCATACTCTTTCAGCTGTCTGCAGTCTTTGTATGTCTTTTCTAGTTTAGGTCCACATCTCTACTCCGTACGAAAGCACTGGTAGGATGCATTGATTAAACATTTTTGTTTTAAGACATAATGGCACACTGCTCTTAAAAATTGTACTGTTTCTTCCAAAAGCTCTCCAACCAAGTTTTTTACGCCAATTAATTTCTTCATCATTGTGACCCTCGCTTGATATCTGCTGCCCATGGTAAATGTAGCAATTGGTTATCTCCAGCTTTTCCTCATCAAATGATAAATCTTCATTTTTCTGTAAAAGCGTTGTACTTCGGTTTTGTCATCTGAAAGTTAATTTTTAATCTACTTCTTTACTCTTGTGAGCAAGTTCCTGGATCATCAGCTCCGAAGTATTATTTCAAAGACCTCTAAAGGGTTCTTAAATATTTCTTTTCTTTTCAAAAATAAAAGGGAAATAGAACTGGATAGAAATCGGATCAGGAACACCTTGACCCGACCCGTTTGACCCGCAAAAAATTGTCGATCCGTTGACCCGTGACCCGTTTCCATCTCTGGTTTGCACCATTGTTAGACAACTCGCCGTAGTGAGATTTGTTTGGGCATTGGAAGTGAAACCCACTTAAATTCACCGACGGATGGTGGTTCAGTATGCAAGTGAAAACAGCCAGACTCAACGAAAAGTTTAGTAATGGGTTGAAAGGTTTAAAGCGGGAAGAACAAATTTAACAGACGAAGCTCGTTTTGGTCGGCCATGAGCTTTGCACACACAATTCCAAATCGACAAGGCGAATGGCTTGATCAGAGAAGACCGACGGATTCGGCTGTCCGCTGTTTCTGCATATTTGGATATCAGCCATGGATGCGCGCATGACATAGTGCATGATGACTTGGGATACCGTAAAGTTGCCCAAGATGGGCACTCAAATAGCTTTCTGATCTCCACAAGCAACAGCGCTTGAAAGTTGCGACCCAACTCCTGAAACGCTATGAAGAAGATCCGAGGGCTTTGGAGCGGATTGTCACGGGTGACGAGACATGGGTTCATTTAAGTGAACCGGAAAGCAAGAGACAAAGCATGCAGTGGGAACACCCGTCTTTCTCCAGTAAAGAAGAAATTCAAACGACAGCCCTCAGCCCAAGAAAATCATGCTGACCTTCTTTTGAAACATGAAGGGTCCTATTCTGGCACACTTTCCAGAACACGGACAAATGATCACCAGTGCAACGTACTGTGCTATGTTTAGAGAGCAACTGAGACTTTCAATTTGCGATAAAGGAAGAGGAATGCTGTCAAAAATTGTCCTGCTGCACTATGACAATGCACGTCCCCCTCTTGTGGCCGCAACGGTGGATGCAGCACAATAGTTGCCGTCTGAACGTCTTCCACATCCTCCTTACAGCCCTGATCTGGCGCCATGTGATTATCACGTCTTTGGCCCACTTAAACAGGCTTTAGGTTTACCTCTGATGATGACGTTAGGATGCGGTGCAGACCTGGATTCGGGAGGAGCCGAAAAGCTCCTTCTCCCAAAGAGTGAAGAAATCACAAGGGGCTAAGTCAGGTGAATAGTGGAACGATACAAGAAGTGCATCGACTTGCAGAGGGAATATGTGGAGAAGGGAGACAACAGTTATATTCATTTTCTCATAGTTACCAACAATGAAATGTACAGTACTGGGCCAAAATTCTGGAAACCTTTTGGAGTAATACATATATATCAATGGAAAGATAATTTCATCAAAATTATCTATTACCTGTATTGTATGAAAAGCTATAGCCAAATAACCGGAAAAAGGAAGCACAACTTGCTTAAGTTTATATGAAGTAGCTTTCCTTCATTTGAATGTAGCCAATGAGCATGAGTGTTCAGAGAGCCAATCAGGTGTCATCTTGTTTTGGCCATGAGCCCATCAGGTCACTGTAGGATTCAGCTATTGATGTCATGTATTGGAGCTGAGAGGAGGACATTTGTCAGTGTGTTATATGATTACTATCAAGGATGTTGTTTTGTGTGTGTGTGTGTGTGTGTGTGTGTGTGTGTTCTTTGATTTAGTGAGTTTGTAAAACGTAATAAAATTGAAGAAATGCCGCAAAGATTTGACTGGTCACCCAGAAAGCAATGTAAAATAGTACTATTAAGTGAATAAGGCTTCAATTATAAAGAAATTAATAGAAAAATTGGTGGAAACTTAACCAAAGGTGGCCTTTCTAAATTATTTGAAGAGGTATAACGAGACTCAGTCACTACAAAACCAGACTGGTAAAGGCAAGAAAAGGTGCACAGCAGCAAGTGATGATAGAAGAATTAAGAGACTGTGCTTAGGTGGCAGAAGAAAATCATTTGGGTGTATACAAGATGAAATGGCGCAATGCAATGTGAAGTTAAGTGCAAGGACTGTTCGGCGCAGACTGCAGGAACTTGGTCTAAAAGCTAGAATTCCACGAAAAAAGCCATTTTGATCAAAAAGATTAAACTGGGCTAAAACCCTTGTTAACTGGAAAGCAGAACAATAGGACAGTGTTATTTGCAGTGATGAGACCAAAATCTCCCTGTTTGGTAGTGGTGGTATAAAATAAGTAAGGAGAAAAATCGGAGAAGATTTGCATCCTGATTGCATTACATGAACCGTGAAACACCCAGTTAGTGTTATGATCAGGGGTTGTATGACATTAAAAGGTGTAGGCAGAATTTGCGTGAATAATGGGAACATAAATGGCCAAAAATACATTAATGAAATACTTGAGCCCAAACGGAAGCCTTCCGCACGTGATCTTTTCCAAGATAATGAAGCATTTTTTATTTCATCAGGATTGAGCTCCATGTCATGTTGCTGCTGTGTGCAAAAAGTGGTTTCAAGATAATCGTATTCCACTGCTGGAATGGCCTGGGAATAGCCCACACCTTAACCCCATCGAAAATCTATGGAGCCGACTAAAGAAACTTGTTAGTCAGAAGCAACCCAGCAATAAAACCCAATTAATAGAAGCAATAATTCAATCTTGGTTTCACATTATAACAGCTGCAGAACTAAAAAACTTGGTTCACTCCATGGGAAGGCGTTGTAAGGCCGTAATTAACGCTAAATTGTTTTTCTCCTTTTTTCTATGTGTATCACAATTTTCTTCTTTATCACTGCTATTCTAATACAAAATCTTTCATAAAAGTTATTGCATTACATTCTTGATGAAATTATCTTTCAATTGATATATAATTTTATGGTATCACGCCAAAGGAAGTGGTGTTATGAGCCATCAAACCTCAAAAATGCACTATTTCCAAAAGGTTTCCACAATTTTGGGCACTACTGTATGATGCCTTTACTTTTTGATTCTCCCTCGTACTTCTCGCAGGTATGTAACGTTTTCTCTACTTTAGATTATCTTTCTCCGTATTCGTAGTACTTTTTACGCTTTCCAACCGTAGGTCGAAGAAGCGTATATGCTCCAGCTTTGTCAGTTCTTCTGTCTGCCTTCCTGTCCGCACGATAACTCGCGTAAAAATTATTCGATTTCGATGAAATTTTAGTATGTGGTAAGGGACAATCTGGGGACGAACCCTGTTGGAAATGGGCGTAATGGGGTCAAAGGTCAGGACATGGGACCGGGATCCATTCCATCGCCCTTATGCGTCATAACTTACGTAACAAATTAGTAAAATCATGCAATGCATTGATTATGATACGCTTTCCAACATACCAAAAAACATTACTCAAGTTACTACTCAAGTTATTACTCAAGTTATGAGGAAATACCAGAAACCATTACTGAAGTTATTAATCCTCCCTCTTTCGGAGAGGCTGTGGAATAAATTTCGCTTCTGTGCCCTCCATTTCGATGATATTAAACAGAATTGTTTCAGTTTACCTCAGGAACAACATGATAAAGTTTTGTTACAATCGAAGCATTTTTTCGTAAGTTATGAAGCATAAGGGCGATGGTATGGATCCAGCTCCTATGTCCTGACCTTTGACCCCATTTCTCCTATTTTCAATAGGGTTCGTCCCTAGGTTGTCCCCTACCACATACTACAATTTCATCGAAATCGAGCCTTTTTTTCGCGAGTTATCGTGCCTTCATACAGACAGACAAACAAAGCTAGATCATGTGCGGTTCTTCAACGTACGGTTGGAAGGTGTAAAAAATGCTTCGATTGCGACAAAACTTTACCATGTTGTTCCAGAAGTTACTAAACCGGTTCTGTTGAATATCATGGAAATGGGGTCAAAGGTCAGGGCACAAGAGCGAGATTTATTCCACAGCCATTATCCTCATAACTTGAGTAATTATTTCCGGTATGTTGGAGAGCGTATCATAAGCAATGCATTGCATGATTTTACTAACTTTTTGAATAATATATTTGCATTTTAACTCTTTAGTGAAAAGGTAGCGATGATCTACCAGCATACAAATAAGGGTATTAACTAATTGCGTAATTATGCAACTTATGATAGTTAATGGCTCCTGAAATGAAACAGACTACAGAGGTATTAAATAAAGGAACCTTATCTGACTTCTATTGTGTCCTTTTGTTCAAATCCCCGCCCTCTTTTGGAGAGGGGGATATTCTAAATTCCATTTCTGATCTCCCTGCATAAATCATTTCTTCTTTACAAATATGTTTTGCTGTAGCAGATAAGTTTATATTAATTACAGTTGAGTGGAGTTCATGGAAACGCTTAAATTTATGTAATCTTTTTCTTCATCGAGTGCCTTTGTTTCACAGAATTTATAGTGACATCCGCATTAATAATATAATCTTCTGGAAAAAGTGCAAAGCAAGGAAAAAGTAATTCATAAGTGAAAATTCATGCATATGCATGAATTTGCGTCAAGCCTTTCGATTCTTTTATAATTTTTCATTTCTTTGTCTCCGGCTCGAATCCATAGTTACTGGATCTGAGTAAATAAAAATGGCGACGTCGTTTGCGTTCCATTATACATAATTAATAGAGCCAAATAAATCAGTCATCTGTGTGGGAAAAACCTTAGTTGACAACATGAAAAATCAGTTCGATTTTTCTTCTCTTCTGTGAAAAAGAACTACCTTCACCGCTTCCTGAAATCGTCGTACTGATCCGCAGATTCTTCTTCCTCTATTATTTTCCCATACCATCCTCGCCATCGTGGATATAAAAACAAAATACACATCAATCCTTACTGAACAATTACCGTATTTTTCGTAATACAGGGCTTGGCAAAAGTAGGTTTCAGTTGTTCGTATGGATAAAGACATGTAGGTTATGATTATAACAACAGCTTTATTAACTCAAAAGAATGTCACAATGGCACACTGCACTTAGGAACAATCTCGTAAGTGCTCGATTTGTCGGCATTCATTATTTACACATCCCTTGTAGTCTACTTGCAACACTCAAGCGCAGTGACGTAGGAACGCTTTCTGATTTAGGGGGTACAAGCTCATGAACCTTACATCTCAAGGATTAAGTCATCTATGGATGACCCCTCCGAATTTTTTTTTTTTTGGGGGGGGTAGTATATTAGAGTTTTTATAAAATACGTATCATCATCATCATCATTGTCAACCATTATCAATCCACTGCTGGACGAAGGTCTCCCCAAGTTTCCTCCACAACGGTCTGTCTTGTGCCAGTCTCCTCCATGTCACCCCTGCATACTTTCGAATTTCATCCACCCATCTCCCATGTGGTCTTCTTCTGGGTCTTTTCCTGTCCCTTGGAATCCAATCTAAAATTTCGGCTGTCCATCGATGATCTGTCCTTCTGGCAGTATGTCCAGCCCATTGCCATTTCAGGGATTTAACCCTGATCATGATGTCTTCCACTCTTGTCATTTTTCGGATCCACGAGTTCCTCTTCCTATCTCTCCTGGTTACACCAAGTATGCACCTCTCCATGCTACTTTGAGTTGTCTGCAGCCTCTGTACGTCTCTTTTAGTTAAGGTCCACGTCTCTGCACCATACGTAAGCACTGGAAGGATGCATTGATCAAACACTTTTCTTTTAAGACATAATGGCATATTGCTCTTGAAAATTATGCTGTTTCTTCCAAAAGCTCTCCAGGCAAGTTTTGTACGCCGATTAATTTCTTCATCAATGTGACCCTCACTTGATATCTGCTGTCCAAGATAAACGTACGTGTCTGTTATCTCCAGCTTTTCTCCATCAATCGATAAATCTTCATTTCTTGTAAAAGCATTGAACATCACTTTTGTCTTCAGAAAGTTCATTTTTAATCCCACTTCTTTACTCTTGTCAGCAAGTTCCTGGATCATACTCTGCAGCTCTGATGGGCTAGTTGCAAAAATGACTACGTCATCAGCAAAACGAAGGTGGGTTAGATAATCTCCATTAATCTTTATCCTCTTGTTTTCCCAGCTCAGTGACTGAAAAACACCCTCCAATGTGGCATTAAAGAGCTTCGGAGATATGGTGTCACCTTGTCTCACTCCCTTTCCAATTTTTATGTGTATTGTATTTTCAAACAGCCTAATCTTTGCACTTGCATTTTCATAGATGTTATTAATAATATTAATGTATGCATCTTCAATACCGCAGGTTTTCAGAGCCGTTGTAACTGCTGATGGTTTCACCGAATCAAAGGCTTTTTCATAATTGATAAAAGCCATGCACAATGGAAGTTCATATTCCCTCGCTCTTTCAATTAGTTCTCTCAGCACATGGATATGATCTATTGTGCTGTAGCCACTCCTGAATCCAGCTTGTTCTCTCGGTTGAGCCATGTCCAGTGTTACCTTCAAGCGGTGTGAAAGAACTTTAGTGAAGATTTTATAAACTACTGATAGGAGGCTGATAGGTCTGTAGTTTCCGAGATCCTCAATGTCACCTTTCTTATGTAGCAGGATCATTGTAGCGGTGTTCCAATCCTCAGGAATCTTTCCTTCATTAAGGCATCGAGTGAAAATTTGGGCGAGTACTGTTTCGATTTCTCCACTTGCTTCTTGTATGATGTCTACAGTAATTCCATCTTCTCCTGGAGCTTTTCCCAGCTTCATGTTCTTGATTGCATGTGCAACTTCTGCTGGAAGGACTGGAGGAACTCTGGTACTGGTATCTTTCATGATGTCTGGAGTGCATGTATCATCCCTTTCATATAATTTGGAGTAGAAATCTTTCACCCTTGTCAAAATTTCGCCTCTATTTCTTGTTACAGAACCATCTTCTTTTCTCAGTGCCATAATCTGTTTTCTTCCCTTACTGAGATGTCCCTTTGCTATCTTTAGGCTTTGGTTGTTTTCAATTGCTTTCCTCACTAGTTCACAGTTGAATTTTCTTACGTCTTCAGTGATACTTTTTCGTACTGTCTTGCATAGCTCTATATATTCCACTTTGGAAGTCACATCTTCTTTAGTTGTCCTCATCTCTCTTCTTTTTTGCATCAACATTTTCGTTTTTCCTGATAATTTATTTACATGCAACTTGTTCTTAGACCCAGCTAATTTTGTTGCTGTTTCCATAAGAGCTTTGGTTACTTTTCTGTTAACTTCAGAGATGTCCACTTCTTCCGATGTTAGGCCTTCTAAAGCAGAGAACCTATTCTTCAGTTCCAACTTGAAGGTATTATGGTGTTTTTTAAGGTTGGTTATGTCAATAGATTTTGTTTGTCTTATGAGCTTGCCACGTTCAAGTTTAGTGTTGAGGTGCATCTTACATCTCACCAATCGATGGTCACTACCTGTGTTGAACTTGTTTAGCACACTGCAGTCTTCTATGATGAATTTTTTGTTACACATAATAAAATCAATTTCACTTGTCGTCCCATTTGGATGTCTCCATGTCCATTTCCTGTGTGGCTTTTTCTTGAAGAAGGAGTTCAAGATGAAAAACCCTTCTGCCTCTGCAAACTCAATGAGAGTATTTCCACGCTGGTTTCTGTTGCCGTGACCGAATTTACCTACTGAAGTTTCATTCTGTTGCCGTTGCCCTATTTTTGCATTGAAATCTCCCATAATTATTTTCAAGTGCTGCTTACCTTTATTATTTAGATGACAAATTTCCTCATAAAATTCTTCAATACTGATCGTATACTGATCAGGAATTCACCCGAATGAACATTGTTATCATCATATTATTATTAATCATTACCATTATTATTTTTATTGCTGACAAAAAGTTCACATTATTAATTTGTTATCAGAAAATGAATGGAGAAGCTTTTTTTGTGTGTTCTCTCTTGTTAGTTTTTGTACTTTTTTTTTCCATTAAAATATTGAGCAGGAGCAAGTCAACATTAAGATGAATTTCTGTCAGCAGGGTTTGGAAAAGAGGGATTTCTTAGAAAATGTTATATAACTCTTTACAAGAACGAATTAAATTTATCATTTTTGTTTACGTTAATAAAGTAAAACCGCCGTAAGATAATAATTGCTCTACCCGCGAAGATAGTACCATTGAAGCATTATGAAGTCTATATTAAAAACTTTGAACGATACATAGGCTGACAACTGATGTAAAAAGCACATTGGTCTGATGCAAAGCTAAATGATGGTGGAGATATCGAGGAATTGGAGTTCCATGAGTGGTATGTGAAATCCGTAATGCACTTGTTGTATTGCTACAGATCTTAAGACAGAAAACAATTTTAGTGCCGGGGCTGCGGGCGCTGAAATGTCCACTTGTGCATTAATTTTTTTTTAAAGTACAGAAAGGACGACCTGATCAAGATGCATGGAATTTTAAGAGAAAAGAAACACTGATCACAAGTATGTTATCAAGCCCTACCATATGCTGTTTGAAGTTATTAACAAAAACCTCGCACTCGTCGTTTCCCTGCAGAACTAATTTGCTGGAGTTTTCCAGATGGTTGTCCAGTTTTTAGTGGATGAAAAGCCTCCCACTACAAGCAGCTTCGGATATAAAAAAAACCCAGATGACCCGTGATATTTAAAAAAAAAAAAAAGAGAATAAAAAAAATAAGTAGCATATAAATTTTACAGTTCACTCTTTATGAATGATTGGTTTGTGTTTGCTCATATCTGGGGAGGGGGGTACAGTAGATTTTAATGTACCCCTCTCCAAAAATTGGAGGGTAGATTGTACCCCTGTACCCCCGTTCCTGCGCCACTGCTCAAGCACACTTTGGCACAGAGTTCTTTATTGGCATCAATTTCTTGACATGCTTCTCTTATGCAGCGAATCATATCCACGGTACGTGGTTTTCGTGAAAAGACATTCTCTTTGACAGCACATCAAAAGAAGAAGTCCACTACGGTGAGATCTGGTTAACGTGTATGCCATTTCAATGGCACTCGTTGACCTATCCACCTGTTGAGTAATTGTTTATCAATAAACTCATGCACTGTTACGGAATAGCGTGGAGGAGCCCCGTCTCGTTGAATGAAGAAATAATCATTATTTATCTGTAATTGTGGTGAAACAGTGTTCCTCAGCATGTTAAGATAAGGTCCTGTGTAACAGTTGTACGAAAAAAAAAATAGATCCAAGTATCCCTTTACACGAAAGACCTGTCCAAACTGTAATACCCGGCTGATTCAACTGTCCTTCTATGGTTACATGGGGATTTTCTCTATAATAGCAGACACAGTTGAGCCTATTTAAAGCACCTGAAAGTTTAAAATGAGCTTCGTCGAACCATGTTTCTTTATTAAGGATGCCAGCGTTGCCTTGTCTTTCTTTATTCACTTCGCAGAATTGGAAAGGGCGATCCGGATCATCCTCTAATTACCCATGAAGCAATCTTGGTCAATACATTTTCTAACCCAAACGTTGCATTAGACGACACAAAGATTTACGGAAAATCCCTTACTCACTAGAAGCTCTTTGTTTTGATGTTTTGGGGCTCTTCGTAAATGCCTGACTCACTAACATTTCATTTTCCTGGGTAACAACACTGACCGGTCGACCACTTTTTGTATATAGCATAGCAGATGTACCCAGTTTCCTCAAATATTTCGCATATTCTGTAAATTGTTTGTCTACTTGGAGGAGGTGTATCAAATTATTCAGCCCATTTCTGTCGAACTCCTTTGGCATTCTCTGTCTTCCAGTATTGTTTAAGAATCCACTTTTGTTTGTCGTTGGTTAAAATACCAGCCAATATTACCTAGAAGATAAATCATAACTAAGGGTACGAAATAATAAGAAGACAAATTGTACAAATAAATAATATCATCATCATCATTGTCAACCATTATCAATCCACTGCTGGACGAAAGTCTCCCCAAGTTTCCTCTACAACGGTCTGTCTTGTGCCAGTCTCCTCCATGTCACTCCCGCATACTTTCGAATTTCATCCACCCATCTCCCATGCGGTTTTCTTCTGGGTCTTTTCCTGTCCCTTGGAATCCAATCTAAAATTTTGGCTGTACATCGAAGGTCTGTCCTTCTGGCAGTATGTCCAGCCCTTTGCCATTTCATGGATTTAACTCTGATCATGATGTCTTCCACTCTTGTCATTTTTCGGATCCACGAGTTCCTCTTCTTATCTCTCCTGGTTACACCAAGCATGCACCTCTCCATGCTACTTTGAGTTGTCTGTAGTCTTTGTATATCTCTTTTAGTTAAGGTCCACGTCTCTGCACCATACGTAAGTACTGGAAGGATGCATTAATCAAACACTTTTCTTTTAAGACATAATGGCATATTGCTCTTGAAAATTATGCTGTTTCTTTCAAAAGCTCTCCAGGCAAGTTTTGTACGCCGATTAATTTCTTCACCAATGTGACCCTCACTTGATATCTGCTGTCCAAGATAAACGTACGTGTCTGTTATCTCCAGCTTTTCTCCATCAATCGATAAATCTTCATTTCTTGTAAAAGCATTGAACATCACTCTTGTCTTCTGAAAGTTCATTTTTAATCCCACTTCTTTACTCTTGTCAGCAAGTTCCTGGATCATACTGTGCAGCTCTGATGGGATAGTTGCAAAAATGACTACGTCATCAGTAAAATGAAGGTGAGTTACATAATATCCATTAATTTTTATCCCTTTGTTTTCCCAGTTCAGTGGTTGAAAGACATTTTCCAATGTGGCATTAAAGAGCTTCGGAGATATGGTGTCACCTTGTCTCACTCCCTTTCCAATTTTTATGTGTGTTGTATTTTCAAACAGCCGAATCTTTGCACTGGCATTTTCATAGATGTTATTAATAATATTAATGTATGTATCTTCAATACCGCAGGATTTCAGAGCCATTGTTACTGCTGATGGTTTTACCGAATCAAAGGCTTTTTCATAATCGATAAAAGCCATGCACAATGGAAGTTCATATTCCCTCGCTCTTTCAATTAGTTCTCTCAGTACGTGGATATGATCTATTGTGTTGTAGACACTCCAGAATCCAGCTTGTTCTCTCGGTTGCGCCATGCCCAGTGTTACCTTCAAGCGGTGTGAAAGAACTTTAGTGACGATTTTATAAACCACTGATAGGAGGCTGATAGGTCTGTAGTTCCTGAGATCCTCAATGTCAGTTTTTTTATGTAGCAAGATCATTGTAGCGTTGTTCCAATCCTCAGGAATCTTCCCTTCATTAAGGCATCTAGTGAAAATTTGGGCGAGTACTGTTTCGATTTCTCCACTTGCTTCTTGTATGATGTCTACAGTAATTCCATCTTCTCCTGGAGCTTTTCCCGTTTCATGTTCTTGATTGCATGTGCAACTTCTGCTGGGATGACTGGAAGAACTCTGGTACCTTTCAAGATGTCTGGAGTATAAGGGAAGAAAACAAATTCTGTAACAAGAAATAAATAATAGAATAACTAATAAATAAATAATAATACAAGAATAAATTCTGTGTTTCGCGAACTCAAAACAATAAACCTACTTTTGCCCATCCCATTACCAAGAGGTCGCATTCTACGAGCCTGGATAGTCTACGTTGGCCCCGGTCATCAATGGTGTGCGGTCGGCCACTGTTTGCTCTCAGGAAGTTGGTATGTCCACCGATGGTATACTCGCGGTACACCCTTGATACGGTAGCCCTCAGAAACCCTTGGGTTCTTACTACTTGGGCAATAGAATGACCCATCTGTCTTGCGCTGACAAATGCGTCCACGATCAAAGTCGCTCAGATCACCAGGTTTACCCATTTTCGTCGAATGCGATACACTATTGAGAAGCCCTGCTGTCCGCCTATCTATCGACTGCGTTCTGTTTTGATCACCAGGTTTACCCATTTTCGTCGAATGCGATACACAATTGAGAAGCCCTGCTGTCCGCCTATCTATCGCCTGCGTTCTGTTTTGGTATGTTCCACTCTGCGTGTGAGAACGCCATGTCAACTGCCCATCACCCCTATCTCTAATGTTTTGTCTATGAGTGTATATTATACTTTTATGTTTATCCATTGTTAACTACACGCTGGTGTTTTTTATGTGTCTGACCTACTGTCGTGCTACACATGTGCATTTGTGTCGTGTGCATAACCGTGGGTTCGTGGGCGTTAATGATGTAAAATATAGTTTAAACACATACCTCATATGTTGTACTTAGAGATCTGAAAAAATCATAAAAGAACTACTATCATAATTATTTTACCAAGTTAGTAAAATCATGCAATGAATTGATTATGATACGCTTTCCAACATACCAAAAATCGCGCGCAGAAAAACCCTCCTCCCTACCCTGACTACTGGTTCGTTCAGTATACCTCCGGAGCAACATACTAAATTTTTGTCGCAATAGAAGCATTTTTACTCAAGTTATGAGGATAATGGCTGTGGAATAAATCTCGCCCTGTGCCCTGACTCTGACCCCATTTCGACGATATTCAACAGAACTGGTTCAGTATACCTCCGGAACAAAATGTTAAAGTTTCGTCGCAATCGAAGCATTTTTACGTAAGTTATGACGCATCAGTGCGATGAAATGGATCCCGCTCCTATGTCCAGGAGGGCGCACAAGAGATAAAGGCAGACAGCATCGAAAGCATACGTCCGCGTAGCTCAGTTGGGAGAGCGACTTATTCCGGAATGAGTGGACTCTGGCACCGCAGGACGCACATGAGATAAAGGCAGATAGCAGCGAGAGCATACGTCCGCGTAGCTCAGTTGGGAGAGAGACTTATTCCGGAATGAGGAGACCCTGGTTCGATGCTCGGCGTGGACAAAAACGACGGAGAAATTTACTTCGTTATAACTGTTCTTACCATCTGTGGGTATTAAGATGGCAAAACCACATAAGGGCTTGTCAACAAAAAAAAAAAGATTCGACCCCGAGCGAGTGTATGTGTGTTGTATGGAATGGAGGACAAAGATGTCTGCAGTGGGGTAGTGCGCGTGCGCGTACCTTTATGTGAGATAGAGAGAGAGAAAGAGAGGGACGACATCGATTGTTTTTCCTAACCCTAACAGAGATGGAAACGGGTCAACGGGTCGACAATTTCTTGCGGTCCAACGGGTCGGGTCAAGGTGTCGCTGACCCGATTTTGACCCGGATTTATTCCCGTTTTATTTTTGAAAAGTGAAAAATAAATTCCAAAAAAAAAAAAAAAAATGCGCGTTGTGGAATTCTGTAGTCGATACTGGTGCCCACGGAGTGAATAATGATTTGCCATGCAAAAATATTGTCGTCTCTTTCTTAAAGCAAATAAGATTTCCACCGACACCGTATCGTAAAAAGATACTTCCTTTGCGTTCTTTTACAGTGTGATTGTCCAGGGCAAGGTACAGGCGAACGCCATTCGCCTGTTTCTCAGCTGATTCAGTCTCTCCGTGCAAAATTCACTGTGTGACTAAGAGTTACTTTTCACATCCCATCTTTTACGTTGAGCATTCAGAGATTTTCGACTGATGTGCTAACATCCCGTTCCCATGACATGTCATGTCGAAATTAACTCCTTATTTGTTAATATGGATGGATTTAATATTAAGGAGGTTGAGAAAGGCGTCGAGGCCAACAAATACGTGCTTGTTAAAAAACACAATGGGAAGAGTAAATGCTGGAAATTGTTTCGTCTCATTAAGGAACCGGTGCGTAATTCTGTGTTGTTTGGTCTTGCTGGTTGTTCAAAATGTGGAAAGTGTATAATTTCAAAGAAAGATGTCGACGGTGCAATAAAAGATTATGGAAACAAAAATCTAATGGACCATATGGAAGTATACGCATTTCCATCAAAGCGTGGAAAGAGCGAACAAACTAAATACATTGAAAACAATACATTTGTGTAATCGTAAACAATGATTCTCATTTGTAATATACTCCATGGTCACGGTCATAGTCAGCAGTTACTTCTGGATTACGCAAAATAGTTGCACTAAAAATGGCACTAAAATTTTGCAAGTAACTAAATTGTATTATAAAAAAAATGATTTCAGTTATTAAATATCAAACAGTTATTGGGATGAATATATATATTACGTTTATAAGTATGTATGTATATATATATATACAGTAGTTGGAGTTTTGGGTGAATGTAGGGCGTCATTTCATACTAAATCGGTGACGCTCTACATGTTTGTTATTGACTTTTTTTCGCAATCTCTCTTGGTTCTCGCGATAGGGTCGCTAACTTCCTAAATTCGCCGTTAGGGGTGCTGCAATCAGTCTCATCTGGTAGAACATAGTCACTTTACTATATGCACACACTACTTCTACAACTCTAGCATTTTGCGTTAAAAAGTTATTTCCCTGTTTAAGGGCTTTCCTATACACCCTGTATATACACTGGTGTGCAAAAATAAAGGACGAAGAGGAAAAATCAGTACAACAGCGGAGCGAGCAAGCAGAACGGACCGAAAGCCCACTCAGGAGATAGACTAGGGTCTGGTACACTGGGGCATGCGCATATATGCAGCATGACGTAGGGGGAGGGGAGTGTCGTAAGACTATAAAGCACACGGGCGGTGTACGCTCAGCAGTTCGCTGAAAGCTATTGCACAGTGTACATCAGTTTGAACGACGTCGAGTTGCTGCCACCGTGTGATATAGCCAACAGGCAATCCAGTAGACGACATCTGGAAGACTTTACCCGAGGTCGCGTCATTGGGAAGTTGGAAGAAGGTCGAAGTGTGACTAATGTGGCCGAAGACTTCGGGATCGCTCACAGCATCGTTTCACGAGCTTGGAGAGCATTTCAAACGACAGGAACAGCTGTCCGAGAGTTTACCTGTGGTCGTCCACGCGCAACCACGGCGGCGGACTACCGGTATATTGTTCTACAGGCGAGAAGAGACAAACGGCAGACAGCGGGATAAATTGCAAGGCGCATGCAGCAGACAACTGGACGTCCGTTATCGCGTTTTACCGTGGCCAGGAGGCTGCACAAAGGTAGTCTATTTGCACGACGACCAGTACGGTGTTTGCCATTAACGCGTGTTCATCGGAGACGGTGGTTTCTGTTATGCCAGGAACACAAGAACTAGACACATCAGCAATGGGGAAGAGTTCTCTTTACGGATGAGAGCCGATTTAGTCTGACGAGCGATTCTGGGCGTATACACATCTGGATAAAGCAGGGAACACACAATCACACCTCCAACATCATCGAAAGGAACCGGTTCGGAGGTGGCGGAGTTCTCGTTTGGGGCGGTATCATGCTTGGTAGCCGTACTGACCTCCACATCTTCCAAGGAGGTTCACAGCTTATCGTACAGTGGCTGTCGCAGAGCTGTTGGAGAGTGAAGATATTCAACGCATGGATTGGTCCGCAAGGTCCCCGGACCTAAATCTAATTGAACACGTGTGGGACCTTCCAGGGGACGCTTGGCAACGCGTCACCAACCGCCAGCAACGATTACGCAGCTGCGATTGACGCTATAAGAGGAATGAGCCGCGATGCCTTAACAGGTCCTTGAGAACCTCGTCCTCAGCATGGACAGACGTTGTAAATCCTGCAACGCAGTCAGGGGTGATCATATCCCCTACTGAAGACTGGATTTTTCTTGGCAGCCGCCTGTGACATGGACGTTTCTGTCTTCTGTCCAGTTGTGCTCGAAGCTACCTTTTCAATAAAGTTCCTTTGTATCCTTTGGATTCCTTGTTTGGACGTTTTTGCTCACTTGTCCCATATTCTTACATCTTGGGGATCTTATGGTATGATTTGAGTCGATGTGGATCACTTCTGCACGACGTTACATTCGAAAAACCGTCTCGTCCTTAATTTTTGCACGCCAGTGTATATAAATTGAGTTTCGAATTTATAGTTCAAAGCAGATTTGTCCGAGTCAGTTACGGGTCCGGATCGGCTCCGGGTCTGACATTTTTGACACGTTTCCAACTCTGAACCCTAATCTGTAGACTTTTTAAGTGTTACGGCTCGCTAGTTCAGAGAAAGGGAGATTCTGAACGCGATAAGTCTTTT
This sequence comes from Macrothele yani, assembly GCA_039090855.1. Classification (NCBI taxonomy): domain Eukaryota; kingdom Metazoa; phylum Arthropoda; class Arachnida; order Araneae; family Macrothelidae; genus Macrothele; species Macrothele yani. The sequence goes on along the minus strand of CM076991.1, from coordinate 102,517,466 downwards.
CTCTCTCTCTCTCTCTCTCTCTCTCTCTCTCTCTCTCTCTGTTTCTAAAGGTTATATTGTTCGATATTTGACAAAGTTTGACCACACATTTTTAGACTTACATTCAACTAAATATTTTTAATAATATCTCGTTTCATTATTTAATTTTCACAATTTAACAAAATACAACGGAAAGACAAAATGACACAAAATGTTGTTACATCACGGGCCGTACCGTTCTCACCAAATAACGCCGGAGGAGACCTCTGCTATGAAGTCGTAATTTTGAAGTTATTTTTGAAGAAATACATTCGTGAAACGGGCGAATTTTCTGAATATCACAATTTCGCTTTTAAAGTACAATTATGCTTGCTTCACGATGTATAACTTTTTCTTGTTCTGTTCATTTCTGATAACTGCAAGGAAAAGGCATAAATATGTTTTCACTCCCGCTTTCTTAAGTTCAGTGTTAGAATGATATTTTTTCTGTACGCGTTACGTTCATAAAAACATACGAATCATATAAAAAAAAAAAAAGCCATCGCGTGCTTAGACTACAAAATATTTAATTGCCCAGGGAGGGAAATAACTTGAATGCGGCATTGATTCCATGAATAACTTTCTGATGTTATTTCGCCCCACCCACGTGTGGGCGTAAAGTAATATCAGAAACTCACTGGGGGCGATTTGATAACTTATGTATTATTGGAATTACAAAGTAAATAATCACCTATCCCCTCAATTTGAAATATTGTCTTAGCAGACCTTCTATGGACATAAATGCTTCGATTAAGAATCCCTTTTTTTTTTGTCATGAATAACTAATATCATGAAATACGGAATTACACCAGTATCCAATACAAATTTGAAGTTGAGATTCCATCTATTGGTGTAAATTATGACAAGAATGGTAAGTCCAATAATATCGGAAAACTTGAAAATTTCATCGTTCCGTAACTGGAATGAAACCCAAGTCTCGCGGTTTGCACCCGTGTAGGTTAACCACTATACCACCCATTTTTAATATAACACATAACTGGAATCGCCAGTCGAAGCAACGGCATTCATATTTAGCCAATCTGGATAAACAGAATACATTATCTCCCATGAATGCCATTGAGAAGTTCAATTCCCGCCCCAGGACAATGACATTTTCAAGTTTTCGGACATTACACTGGCGGAAAGTGAATAAGGAACACCCAGAAGGAATTGGCGGACGATCATGAAATTTACATATGTTAATGGGGTAGAGTTGACGTAGGTGTGATGTTAATGTCGAGATCAACCGGTGAGCGTTTACGCCACAGCACGGTATAATATGCAAATTGTTGTCGGTGGTATTTAAGGAGTACGGCCAAGTGAATGTAATCAGTCGTCGGCGTACGGACACGCGCGAAGACCCCGAAGAAGCTGCAATGCCTGTACATGGAAGACGTGTACGATTTCAGCAGTTATCGGACTTTGACCGAGGTTGTCTAGTCGGATTCCGCGAGGCAGGGTGGTCGTATCATCGTATTGCTGAGAGAATTGGACGGGAGGTATCGGTGGTGGTACGATGGTAGCGTAGATGGTCCGAGGACCATTCCCACACCAGAAGACGTGGGACCGGGAGTCACAGACGGACTGATGAGAGGACCGATCGACGCATAAGAAGAGCAGCGTTGTCAAGCAGAACATCCACTGCGACGTAAATCCGAGCTGCCGTTGCACCTGAGGTGATGGTGCGAACAATCCGCAACAAACTACAGGATGCAGGACTACGTGCACGTGTGCCTCTGGCATGCGAACCTCTGACTCCAGCCCACCATCAGGAACGGCTGCAGTGGTGTCGCCAACGTCTGCATTGGAGAACGCAATGGCGATCTGTCGTGTTCAGCGATGAAAGCAGATTCTGCTTGGGAGCCTCCGATGGCCGTATGCCTGTTCGCAGACGCACAGGAGAGCGTCTCCACCCTTCTTGCATCCGCCAGCGACACACAGGGCCTACACCTGGTCTCCTGGTGTGGGTAGCGATCAGCTATCACTCCCGTACACAACTAGTGTTTGTACCGGGTACGTTAAACAGCACCTCCTACATCAACAACATCATTCAGCCCGTTGTTGTGCCATTTGTAAGGTCGGTCCATTGCGGTGTTTTACAGCAAGATAACGCACGCCAACACACGGCACGTGCAATACAACATGCACTTCAGGGTGTGAGACAACTTCCATGGCCTGCACGCTCACCGGATTTGTCCCCCATTGAGCACATGTGGTGTTTTATGGGACAACGACTTATCCGGTCTCCATGGCCAGCCACGACCATCCCCGATTCACGCGTCCAGGTTGAGGATGCTTGGAACTCAATACCCCAAACTTACATCCAACATCTGTGCGACAGACTCCATGCGAGAATTGCACAGTGTGACGCAGTTCATGGCGGTTCAACCTTGTACTAACCATGTTACATGGAAATGTTATTTTTCAGTTTACTAGCAAATACAGCTGTATTTTGCCATAATATTTTGATCACGTTATCCTCTGTATTCCGTTATTATGCTGTATAAATTTCGTTGGTATCAGACGTCTCCTTCTTGGTGTTCTTTTTTCACTTTCCCCCAGTGTATATATGCACTGCTGGCCACCTAAAATGCAACACCAAGAAGGAAGCATCCGATTGGTGTGAAATTCGCAGCATGCGTCGCCCGCGAGAGGACATGCAAACGATCTGCATTGCAGGGGATATGCAAATCATGTGGGCCCGGCACGCCACCGAGAAGCACAATACGAAGGGTGCACAGAAGGCGGGGTGTAAGTAGTGGAAGTGTGTTGTGCTGCCGGACATGTGCGGGGAAGCTTCCTGATGTCTCGTCGCAGAATACGGCAGTCATTCCATCACGTTTCTGAGTTCGACATAGGATAAATAGTGGCTTGTCGCGACAGCGGTTTATCGTACCGAGACATCGGCGCCCGCATGGGACGACATTCAGACACAGTGAGGCAAGTATGGATTCGGTGGCTGCAGGAGGGACGGACGAATCGGTGTGAGTGATTGCCGCAACCGCGGCACACCACCAAACGAGAGGACCGGCATGTTGTGCGGCGGGCACTGACGGCTCGCACCGCCACATCATGAACGTTAGCGCAGGATATAGGGTGTGTTGCGCAACGACCTGTGTCAGCACGTACCGTTCGACGTCGTCCTCAGGAGCGGGGACATGTCGCACGCCGCCCATTGCTCCGATTACCATTGACGTTACACCACCGGTGAGTACGGCGGCAGTGGGCCGTTGAACTGCGCACCTGGACTACGGAATGGCACGACATTGTCTTCTCCGACCAATCCCGCTTCTGCCTGCAACACCACGATGGTCGGATCCGCGTGTGGCGGCTCCGCGGCGAGAGACTGTATGACGCCTGCATTGTGCATCGCCATACCTGCCTGTCGTCTGGCGTTATGGTTTGGGGCGCAATTGGAAATGACACCCGCACCCCTCTGGTACACATCGCCGGTACGTTCAACAGCCAGCGCACCATCTCCGACGTTTTGGAGCCTGTAGTCCTCCCTTAGCTGCAGGACCTGCTAGCGGCCACGTTTCAACAGGACAATGCACGCCCGCACGTGGCACGCATCGTGCAGCAATTCTTCACTGCCCACCAGGTGCCACTGCTACCGTGGTCCACCTGTTCTTCCGATATGTCGACGTCGGGTTGCTGATCGGCAGCCTAGTGGCCCGGCAAGCACCACCCGTGATGAACTGTGACAACGTGTTGAAGCAGCCTGGACCGACATACCCCAAGCCCACATACAAAGCATCTTTCTTTCGATTCCGCGGCGTGTAGCGGCCGTTATTTCTAGCCATGGGGGCCACACGAACTATTGATGTCTGCGTGTTCCGCAAGTCGCACGGGCCTGTAAGCTGAATCGTTTCATCTTTGTATCTGTTGTTGTGTGTCCAGTAAATCTGGCTTTGCTATCTCGTGTCCTTCTTGGGGTTGCATTTTAGGTGGCCAGCAGTGTATATTGTATATACACGTATGAGCCATTACATTATGACCACCTACATAATAAGCTGTAGGTTTCCTTTTAGCCCGCAATAGAGCTGCCACTCTTCAAGGCATCGACTCCATGAGGTGGAGATAGGTATCCTGGGGTATCTGGTACCATAATGTTAACAGCTAGTGCTCCAGTTCCCGCACATATCGGCGTGGTGGTGATTTACCGCGAACCCGCTTTTCCAAGTCGTACCACACATGTTCGATTGGGTTCATGTGAAGTGAATTTGGAGGTCAGGATATTAACAGAAAGCCACCAGTATGTTCTCCGAACCACTCCTTGACGATTCTGACAGTGTGTCATGACGCATTATCTGTTGGCAATGGAGATCACCAGCAGATAACACAGTTGCAATGAATGCGGGTGAACTTGGTGCCCAACGATGTTTAAATATCTTATAACTGTCAGGGATTGTGCTATTAGGATAATGTGGTCTAAAGTGTCCCGAGAAAACATCGACCACAGCATGACGCCGCCGCCGCCGACGACGACCTGGTTTCGCCCAACAGTGCATCCAGGTACCATATCTTCCTTTGGTAATCGGCGTATCCGAACTCGGCCGTCTACGTGATGCACCAGAAATCTTGATTCGTCACCCCAGGCCACTTTCTTCCAATCATGCACGGTCCAATCGCGATGATCTTGGGCCCATTTCATGCGTTGTTGGCGATGATGTGCAGCGAGCATTGGGACCCGGCTGGGTCTTCGGCTAAGCAGGCCCATGCGCAGAAGGCTGCGATGAACTGTGTGCTGTGACACATTATCGTGATAACCACCGCTGTAGCTGTGGGTGATTCGTCGCTCTGTTGCTCTGTGGTAGCTGTGAACAATGCGCGACAGTCTCCTCTCACCACTAACATCAATGAGCAGCGGACGACATACGACTGAACGACGGTTCGTCGTTTGGTCATCTGTGCACCACTTTTGATACGTAGTCACTAAAGTGGCACGTGAGCAACCCATAAGCGGCGCCGTTTTCGAGATCGAGTCGCCTTGGCATCATAATTGTCGTTCATCAAACTCCGATATATCGGTTAGCTTTTCCCATTCTGACTCCGAACTCTCTACTAACCGAAAGCCGGTCTTCGGGTTGTTTATATACTGCGCCACCGTTCTGTCTCCAGGAGCGCTCATTTCTCTAGGCTGGGAGTGGTCATAGTGGAATGGCCAATCGGTGTATATACACTGAAGTGCCAAAAAAACTAGTACACCAGTCTAATACTTGGCAGGTCCCCCACAGGAGCGCAGGACTGCAGAAATATGACTGAGAATGGACTCCACTAGCTTCTGGGAATATGGCGTAGGGAATGCACCCCATACTTCCTGCAGAGCGTTCCTCAATTCGGGTGTATTCCGAGGTCTTGGATTCCTGTGTTAGATAGCGTTTTGCATGGCATCCCAAATGTGTTCTATCACGTTCAGATCTGGAGACTTGGGTGGGAATGGCAACACCCCAAACTCAGAAGAATGATCCTCTAACCATGATGTGCCGTCCTGACACTTGTGTGGAGTTGCATTGTCCTGTTGGAACAGGCACAACCCATCAGCATGAATGCAGGACATGAACGGGTGTACCTCGTCAGAAAAGATGTGCACATAGTGTTGGCCGGTCACAGACGTTTGTAGACGTACCAGGGGTCTCAGTGAAGTCCAGCTAAACACACCCCATACCATTATGGACAAGCCGGCACAGTTCCCTGTTGACAGGCGGGATCCATGGTTTCATGGGGTTTGCGCCACACACGAATCCTTCCATCTGTCCGATACAGTTGGAAATGCGACTCGTCAGACTAGGCTACTTATTTCCAGTCATCAAGTGTCCAGTGGCGGTGTTGCCGTGCCCAAGCAATGCGCATAGCTCTGTGTCGTGCACGCATCAAGGAGACTCGAGTTGGGCGTTGGTTCCCAAAGCTCATATTGTGCAGGGTATGTTGCACAGTCCGGACGCTGATGCTTGTTGAGGCTCCAGCATTGAATTCCGGTGATACCTGCAAGAGTGTTGCACGCCTATCGCGTGAAACGATTCTTGACAGCCGACGATGGTCACGTTCACCCAATGTCGTTTTACGTCCACACTGCTATCGTAGGTTGAAGGTTTTGCCGGAATTCTTGTAGTCACGGTACACCCTTGCAATGGTCGTCCGTAAAAATCCGAACTTCTTTTGTACCTCCGAAATACTCCCATCGCACGAGCGCCAACTATGACATGCTTAAATCGTTATTACTTGTCATTCTCATGCCGAAAACAGCTCTGACAGCTGGCAAGGATGTCTATCGCTTTATATACGCACTGGCGGACGCAACCGAGTACGCGCATAGGGGACGTTGCTATGTATTTTGCATAAGCTAGTCTGTACCAGTTTTTCTGGCACTTCAGTGTATGTATATAAACAGATTTGTACTACACTGTAAAGTATAAAAATTTGGAGCGTGTACAGTTCGTGCACACGCAAACGATATCAAAATAATGAAACTCTGAAAAAAGACTTTAAAATATGCAGGTAGCTGAAATATGTGATACAGACTTGTTACGATGTTAGTTGTCGAAGCAACTAACATCGTTACACGGATGAGGATAAGTAATTACAAAAAATTGGTGGTTAAGCGCTTTCAAAATTACGGTACATATTTTTATTTATTTACTTAATTTCAAAACTGGCTCATATGTGGTATATATAACTGCACATAAGCATTTTTAGTTGATGCCGACGAGTCAAAATTTCTGTTAGTATTCCTAGAAAAAGTTTTTATCAGTAATTTTCCATCTGCAAAATAGTACGAGAAAAAATCCAGTTTGATGCTGATCGCAAATAAAGGCCGATCATATACCGGGAATTTTGTTTGTGAGTGTATTTCTTTTATTTTTTTACTGAAGCAATCACGAAAGCACTTCAAATATGCTTTGAAGAAAACTGGCAGTCTAAGGCTTTTATCTCTATCTGAGGAACTGTCACGCTAAATTAAAAAAGAATTGCACCGATGGATGTCTTGGTGGCAATCTGTTAACCCTGCGGCAAAGTGAAAAATATTAAAAAAAAAAATTCCGAACTGTTCGACTTTGTCATAAAAAAAGGAAGAAACTAATCAAGCAATAACGTCGAATTACGTGAAATGACTTCACTGTGTGAGACAGCTCCCCATGGAGACTCATAAAAAGATTTTAAAAGCTGGCGTTGTGTGTTTCTGGAGTATAACTGGAGAAAATGTTTCTTAAGGAAAACGTTTTTGGAAAGCTATACGAAAAAGTTTTTGGTAAGTTATACGGAAAATGATTTTTCCCCTATCTGTTAAAGAGTATGTTAATTTGAGTTAATGCGTTGGCTACGGAATTTCTCCCTGAATCGAGGATGCGAAGAAGCAGTGATGACAATTATTATCAACTTACGAAATGAAAATTTAATTTCGAATTATACAAATCCTAAAATTCTGAAAAATACAAAATTTCTAAGAATTAATTTGTTGATTTCGACCGTCGACTTAGATATTTTCAATTTTTCTTCAAAATTTTGCCGATAAACAGTGATTACCAAATCAAACAACGCCCAAAAGAAACCTTTGAGACAGGGTTGGTATTGAGTGATCTGGGTTAAATTTTTCAATGGACTCCCCAAGCCCATCTCAGAACTGTATCCAAGAAAATGATATAATATTCTGTATTTCTACTAACGTGCAAGGAAACAATTTTATCTTCTATATTCAGAAACAAGTTAGTAAAATCATGCAATGGATTGATTATGATACGCTTTCCCATATACTAGAAATCATTACTCAAGCTATTACTCAAGTTATCAGGAAAATGGCTGTGGAATAAATCTCACCCCTGTACCCTGACCTTTGATCCATTTGGATGATATTCAACAGAACTGGTTCAGTATATCTCCGAAATAACATGATAAAGTTTTGTGGCAATCGAAGCAATTTTACGGAAGTTATGATGCATAAGCGCTATGGAATAGATCCCGCTCCTATGTCCTAACCTTTACCCGATTTCGCCCATTTTCAATAGGATTCGTCCCCAGACAGGTCCCTACAACATACCAACATTTCATCCAAATCGAAACATTTTTACGTAAGTTATGACTCATAATGGCGATGGAAGTGATTCCATTCCTATGTCCTGACCTTTGACCCCCATTTCGCCAATTTTCAATAGGGGTTGTCCCCAGGTGGTCTCCTACCACATACTAAAATTTAATCGAAATCGAACTTGTTTTACGTTAGTTATGACGCATAAGAGCAGTGGAATAGATCCTGCTCTTATGTCCTGACCTTTGACCCCATTTCGTTCTCTTTCAATAGGGTTCCTTCGTAGGTGTTCCTCTACCACATACTAAAATTTCATCGAAATCGAACGATTTTTACGCGAGTTATCGTGCGGACGAACATACGCACACAACGCGTGACGTAATGAGGCAGATGGGAATCGCGACCATCTGCTAGCAAGGTGTGACGTCATAAAACTTTAAAAGTATCAACAAACAACACGTGACGTAATGAGATAGATGGCATGAACGCGCGCCAACATCTAATGGGGCGACGCCAAGACACCACACTTGGAATACTTAATATTTTCTAAAACATAACCATAATTATGCAATCCAACATTTGTTTGTCTACTGATGTCATAAAAATACAGGTCGCGCCATCTTTTTTCTGGACAATTAATGCATTCACAAGGATGAAAATTTGAACATCGATTAAAATATCTTCATTTTATAACTTGCAATACTTAATATTTTCTGAAACATAAGCATAATTATGCAATCCAACATTTGTTTGTCTACTGACGTCATCAAAGTACAGGTCGCGCCATCCTTTTTCTGGTTTCAACACCATCAAAGGAAAAGTTATTGATTTTTAATATAATTATGGTTATGTTTTAGAAAATATTAAGTATTCCAAGTTATAATAAAGTTATTTTAATCGATGTTCAAATTTTCATCCTTGGGAACACATTAATTGTGAAGGAAATGTGTATAAAAGTTTTTCCATTGGAAGTATAGGAAGCAAAATTACTTGACGTCCACCTTAATAATATGGAATAAGAGCGATGGAATGCATCGCAATCCTATGTCCTGACCTTTGACCCCATTTCGTCCACATTCAATAGGGTTCGTCCCCAGGTGATCCCCTACCACATACTGAAATTTCATCGAAATCGAACCATTTTTACGCACGTTATGACGTATAAGGGCAATGGAATGCATCCCGCTCTTATGTCCTGACCTTTGACCCTTCTTCACCCATTTTGAATAAGATTCGTCCCCAGGCGGTCCACTACTACAAAGTAGAATTTCATTGAAATCGAACCGTATTTACGCAAGTTATGACGCATAAGGGCAATGGAAGGATCCCGCTCCTAAGTCGTGACCTTTGACCCCATTTGTCCCATTTTCAAAAGGGTTCGTCATCAGGTGGTCCGCTACCACATGCTAAAATTTCATCGAAATCGAACCATTTTTACGCCAGTTATCGTACGGACGGACAAAGCTGGAGCATATACGCTTCTTCAACCTACGGTTAAAAAGCGTAAAAAAACGGCGCTGAACACAGGAAAGCGACGTGATTCCTTGTATTTGAAAAAAACAACACTATAAAAAAAAACATTGTAATGTTTTTATTATTATTGGTTGCAGATATCAGCTAAATGTCTATGTTACACTAAAACACTAGCGTTTCATTAATGTTAATTCTCTTCGTACGGAAACGTTACGTATAGTTAATTGGTGCTCCGGATAGCTTATCTAAACACTTAAAGCAAGCTTAGGCACTAAATAGTATTAACGGTTAAATAACACCAAGTGTACTTACGAATTTAAAATTTGTTTAGTCTCTATAGGTATCCAATCAGCACATCAAAAGAGAATGCACTTGGTATTTACTCGTCTAGTACTTCGGCAGAAAAAAACAACAGATTCTCAATATAAACAATACTTCTCTCCAGTCTCGTATGACCTCAACAACAACTTAAGGCTTCAATATCAACAAAGCGTAATACTCAACGTAAAAGAATTAATCATTAACAGGTAGGTTTAGCTCCTTTGACATCACTCTCCAACGCAATTATTATACAACAATCTCGCAATACCCGACTTCTAACGAGAGCTGTGATAATTCTTAATCACTCTTACCTATATCTTTAACATACTATAATGAATTCAACTTTCTTCTACAAATTATAAGCTTCTTCTAATGCTTCTAATGCTTGTTGTTTGTTAATTATATCATGAATAAACTTTCCTGCTAGTAGTGTAGTAATAATAATGAACAAGCTTTTAACTGCTAGTAATGTTGTAGTAGTAATTAAGATGAATAAAGTCTTATGCTGGTTGTTAATAATAATCAACTAATGAAATAAACCTAACAGCCAGACAGAGGTCTGACAGTACTATGAACTGAGAAAAACGTACTTACTAAGACAATCTTTTATTAGGCAACTTCTATTATTTATCCACACTCACTTCATGGGTCACACAACTACTCGATATCTGGCTCTCACATAAACGAAGATCTCTTTACACACGAAACAAAGCTCTCACCATACAACAACAGCTCTCTGACACATAAACAACAGCTCTCTCACATAAACAAACGCACTCCCTACGTATCGTTGAACGCGCCTATTTATACTGGCTACCATAACGTCATGACTTACACTCATTGCCAGATCTCATTCAGCGGGTGAAATAACATCTCGTTCAGTAAGAAGATAATTTACATAGTAAAATAAAATAACCAGAGATAGTAAAAATCAAAAGAAAAGTGAATCTAGAGTATACGTTACAATACGTTGTTGAACTTTTGACCTCAAGTCAGGTCGCAACAAATAATTATTAACTTTTGACCTCAAGTCAGGTTGACCGAAATAAAAATGAGAGACTTTTTTAAAAATAGCAAAAAAAAAAAAAAGAAAAAAAAAATATATATATATATATAATTCAGGTGATGCGTAACATCACAGCCTCTCCTTGACAAATGTCAACCCCGCCTTCTCGTGGTGCATCCTGTTCCTACTAAAGGGGCTCTGACGACCGCCAATAGCGGTATAACTATACCATCGGGATTAGAGGAAATTCTATCCCACACTCACCAACCCGCTTGGCCAGCGTGGTGAGTTATGGCCAAACCCCTCCAAAATGACTCCACAACTTAAATCTTGGCCCTCAGTCTCCGGCAGCTGGAATGTACCTGGCCAAGGCAGCGGCCAGTGCGACATGAAGGCAGAGGGTGCTAAGAATCCCCGGAGGACCGGACTAGGCTGCCATCTGATGCTGACCTTGGCAACGTACAATGGACGCTCCCTATCTTCTGATTCAAGGCTTCTTGAATTGGAAGAGGAACTACAAAGGATCAAGTGGGACATCGTCGGGCTAAGTGAGGTAAGGAGAAAAGGAGAAGATCTCATTGAACTGAAAAGTGGACATCTCTTCTACTATCGTGGGACAGATACTGGTAGAACTAGTGGTGTTGGATTTATAATAAACAAGAAACTGAAGGATAAAGTTGCAGAAGTTGAAAGTTCCTCTGACAGAGCTGCACGACTTGTTATCCAACTCTCGAAAAGATACCAGGCTCAGATTATTCAAACTTATGCACCCACCACAAGTCATCCTGAAGAAGAAATTGAAGAATTTTATGAAGAAATTTGTCATCTAAATAATAAAGGTAAGCAGCACTTGAAAATAATTATGGGAGATTTCAATGCAAAAATAGGGCAACGGCAACAGAATGAAACTTCAGTAGGTAAATTCGGTCACGGCAACAGAAACCAGCGTGGAAATACTCTCGTTGAGTTTACAGAGGCAGAAGGGTTTTTCATCTTGAACTCCTTTTTCAAGAAAAAGCCACACAAGAAATGGACATGGAGACATCCAAATGGGACGACAAGTGAAATTGATTTTATTATGTGTAACAAAAAATTCGTCATAGAAGACTGCAGTGTGCTAAACAAGTTCAACACAGGTAGTGACCATAGATTGGTGAGATGTAAGATGCACCTCAACACTAAACTTGAACGTGGCAAGCTCATAAGACAAACAAAATCTATTGACATAACCAACCTTAAAAAACACCATAATACCTTCAAGTTGGAACTGAAGAACAGGTTCTCTGCTTTAGAAGGGCTAACATCGGAAGAAGTGGACATCTCTGAAGTTAACAGAAAAGTAACCAAAGCTCTTATGGGAACAGCAACAAAATTAGCTGGGTCTAAGAACAAGTTGCATGTAAATAAATTATCAGGAAAAACGAAAATGTTGATGCAAAAAAGAAGAGAGATGAGGACAACTAAAGAAGATGTGACTTCCAAAGTGGAATATAAAGAGCTATGCAAGACAGTACGAAAAAGTATCACTGAAGACGTAAGAAAATTCAACTGTGAACTAGTGAGGAAAGCAATTGAAAACAACCAAAGCCTAAAGATAGCAAAGGGACATCTCAGTAAGGGAAGAAAACAGATTATGGCACTGAGAAAAGAAGATGGTTCTGTAACAAGAAATAGAGGCGAAATTTTGACAAGAGTGAAAGATTTCTACTCCAAATTATATGAAAGGGATGATACATGCACTCCAGACATCATGAAAGATACCAGTACCAGAGTTCCTCCAGTCCTTCCAGCAGAAGTTGCACATGCAATCAAGAACATGAAGCTGGGAAAAGCTCCAGGAGAAGATGGAATTACTGTAGACATCATACAAGAAGCAAGTGGAGAAATCGAAACAGTACTCGCCCAAATTTTCACTCGATGCCTTAATGAAGGAAAGATTCCTGAGGATTGGAACACCGCTACAATGGTCCTGCTACATAAGAAAGGTGACATTGAGGATCTCGGAAACTACAGACCTATCAGCCTCCTATCAGTAGTTTATAAAATCTTCACTAAAGTTCTTTCACACCGCTTGAAGGTAACACTGGAAATGGCTCAACCGAGAGAACAAGCTGGATTCAGGAGTGGCTACAGCACAATAGATCATATCCATGTGCTGAGAGAACTAATTGAAAGAGCGAGAGGAATATGAACTTCCATTGTGCATGGCTTTTATCGATTATGAAAAATTTGATTCGGTGAAACCATCAGCAGTTACAATGGCTCTGAAAACCTGCGGTATTGAAGATGCATACATTAATATTATTAATAACATCTATGAAAATGCAAGTGCAAAGATTCGGCTGTTTGAAAATACAACACACATAAAAATTGGAAAGGGAGTGAGACAAGGTGACACCATATCTCCGAAGCTCTTTAATGCCACATTGGAGGGTGTTTTTCAGTCACTGAGCTGGGAAAACAAGGGGATAAAGATTAATGGAGATTATCTAACCCACCTTCGTTTTGCTGATGACGTAGTCATTTTTGCAACTAGCCCATCAGAGCTGCAGAGTATGATCCAGGAACTTGCTGACAAGAGTAAAGAAGTGGGATTAAAAATGAACTTTCAGAAGACAAAAGTGATGTTCAATGCTTTTACAAGAAATGAAGATTTATCGATTGATGGAGAAAAGCTGGAGATAACAGACACGTACGTTTATCTTGGACAGCAGATATCAAGTGAGGGTCACATTGATGAAGAAATTAATCGGCGTACAAAACTTGCCTGGAGAGCTTTTGGAAGAAACAGCATAATTTTCAAGAGCAATATGCCATTATGTCTTAAAAGAAAAGTGTTTGATCAATGCATCCTTCCAATGCTTACGTATGGTGCAGAGACGTGGACCTTAACTAAAAGAGACATACAAAGGCTGCAGACAACTCAAAGAGCATGGAGAGGTGCATACTTGGTGTAACCAGGAGAGATAAGAAGAGGAACTCGTGGATCCGAAAAATGACAAGAGTGGAAGACATCATGATCAGAGTTAAATCCCTGAAATGGCAATGGGCTGGACATACTGCCAGAAGGACAGATCATCGATGGACAGCCGGAATTTTAGATTGGATTCCAAGGGACAGGAAAAGACCCAGAAGAAGACCACATGGGAGATGGGTGGATGAAATTCGAAAGTATGCAGGGGTGACATGGAGGAGACTGGCACAAGAGAGACTGTTGTGGAGGAAACTTGGGGAGACCTTCGTCCAGCAGTGGATTGATAATGGTTGACAATGATGATGATGATGATATAAAAATTTAAGCAATTTTTAATAAACAAAATAATGTTTTTTAATCAAACTAAATTGCCACGTTGTGAGAAATCCCACGTAGATAGGCCAAAATATTGGTAGCACGATACTTCTGCACAGTTTTAAACACTTTTTGTGTTTAAAAAAATAATGGTTTTAAACAAGGGAAGTTATTTTACCAAGTTATGAGAAATTCCACTCAGATATCCCAAAATATTGGTGCCAGGGTAATTCCAAACAAGAGTTTTAAGTCGCCGATCGAATGGCACGTACTTTCGCTTCGATGCTTCTGGTTGCCTAAACCCTGTTTGAAAACTAGCTAAATCAATTTCAATTTGATCCTGTTCTTTTAGAAATTGATGTATAATTTTGTACACTGACGAGTGATGGCATTCTATGGTCTGCTGAAAAGAGTGATGCCATCCTGCAAACGAGTTATTACTGTGAGGAAGATTATTGAAAACTCTACTGTAAACGCTCCTTATGGAAATTATAAAATAATTCGTAAGGAAAATGGATTCCTACTAAATCGAAGAAAAAAAAAAAAACGTTGTTTTTCATGGTGTTCATGGTGTCCGTATTATGTCTGCACGAAATATTCTAATTGTAATTCCGAATATTTCTTCCAGACACAATACCAACACCACGAAATGCAATTAAGTTGCAATCCATTTCCTTTGCGAATTAATCAAGAGACAACGAGCGGCGTGTCAAGATGTGTCTGTTGTTGACTGTTTCGAAGACAGGCTATTTTGTGTATTGGCCATGATGTCGGTAGGGGTCAGCATGTGCCTTATTTGGTGGGCCAGGACCGTCAGTTGCAGCTAATATTTATGCCTGGACAGGCCCGTGATGTGCCATTTTGTATTATTTTGACTTTCCGTTGTATTTTATTAAATCGTGAAAATTAAATAATGAAATGAGATATTATTAAACATATGTAATTGACTGTAAACCTAAAAATATTAATTAAACTTTGGCAATTATCGAAGAATATAACCTTCAAAAAAAAAAAAAAAAAAAAAAAGGCGCGTTCAGAGTCTCCCTTTGTCTGAACTAGCAAGCAGTAACACTACAAAAGTCAATTCCTATGCAGATTAGGGATAGAAGAAACAATCGATGTCGACCCACTCTATCATATAAACACCCCCACCTCAAAACACACACTCGCTCTCAGTGTTGCATACAGAGAGTTTTTTTTCCGGGGGGGGGGGGGGAGGGCAATTACGAATTTCGAGGGGGCTAAAACTTGTTGAGTAATTATATACATATAATCAGGATTTTGTTATTTATATATATATATTAATACATATAAAAATTTTAAATACAGTGCAAAAATTTTCTTATGCTCTTATATCGCAAATGCAGATTCAAAGAAATCTACACATACAAGTAATTAAAAATGTAAAAATGTTATACCTTTGTCTTAATTTAGCAATGGACTACGGATTTCACCACGGGTGGTGTAAAATATTGAGGACGCTAGTAAAAGGTAAGGCTGTGCTGGAGAAAATTCCCCCAAGACAGTAGGAGGGGTAAAAATGCCCTCGCCTTACTACGAGTGTGTTTCTGATTATTAAGGAATCATTAAAGTGTTACCTGAAAACGTATGGTGTAAGCCATTCCCCTGCGCTTTGGTTTCAACCCCTTTAGATTATTTAGTTTAGCAAATAGTATACTAAAAGAAAAAAAAAACTAACTAACCGTTTCGATGCCAGTTTGAGGTGCCTCGATTTTTGTCACAGAGTGTAAACCACCACCGCCAGAAAAAAAAAAAAATAAATAAATAAAATAAAAAAAGAAAACCCTTAATATGGGGACAATTTCTAATAATTTCCTATTATTAAAAATTAGGTGGCAAATATTTTGTTGTATTGGAAGCACTAACGTCACGTGCTACACTGAGGCTTAACCGTATACATGGAAAGTCGGCATCCAGAAGACTGAAATAAAACTGAATGCCACCTTCGAAAATACTGTGTCGAATTAGGTTTTTATTGCGGATGTAGTCATTGCTTGAAAAATTGCCCCTTCAGCGAGGACTGTTTAATGTTTTGTTGAAGGATGATAGAAATTTCAGATTGAAGTTCATGTGGATGTTTGTTTTATTATAATATTTTCCCTCATTTTCTTAATTTTTTTAAATTAATTTCTCTAAATATTCAGTTTTAAACGAACACAATTAGACAAAGTATGAATGGAGACCGCCCAAAATTCTACGGGGGGGGGGGGGCGTTCATAGATTTTAGAGGGGCTAAGCACCCCCGAGAAGATGCCTGAATGCATCACTGCTCGCTCCTCCACAGAGAACACACACACTCGCTCGAAGTCGAATCTTTTATTTGTCAAAAAGCCCCGAAGTATTTTCACCATCTGAATACCTACAGATGGTAAAAACACTGTGAGTGCCTCTCTTCGCCTCTGTGATTACGGCCTGGGCTATGTCATGGAAGTAAGTAAAACCAGCCAAACAGTGAAACAGACCAGGAAATCTGGATATACGACTTTTTTCTTTCTTTACCATCGCGATAAAAAGAATGGGTCGACTTGGCCCGGGCCGTAAGTGTCTGGGAAAAGCCCGGCCCGGCCCGCTGCTTTTTTTCTCTAAACTAAACAAAATCCGTGCAGACCTCTTGAAGTCGGGGTTATTTTTGTTACTTTGTCGTGGTACCAATCAGAGGAAACCGCTATTTTGAGAATATATGTTTAATGTTCATAAAAACAGTCTATACTGTAAGAACAAATGTCAGTGTGAGCATTTCATCCACATTTGCGTCATTTATGAAAATCTCTGACAAACGTAACAGACGCGTTACTTTGTTGATAGACTTAAGGCGCAGCATTTCCCGTACATCGTGTTCAAAAGCTGTAGCTTATACTAAAGTTCATTCTATCTTCCTCGTTTTTGTCAAGAACATTTGCATTCATACCTCCAAAGTGAAACTGTACACTACAAAAAATAAGCACTGCGAATTCACGGAAAATTCCTCAAAATATCGTGCAGCAAAGTTGCCGGTAGCTGTACGTCTTTTAGCGAAATTTCCGTTTTTAAAAGTTTCCGTTTCTTCTAATTTCAGTATTTTGACAGAATTTCCTCGGTCACTGATTCCGTCTAATTTAAAAAAAAGTACTTTTCGAGGTTTTCCGTAATTACACAGAAATTTCGCAAAATCATTCCATCCTTCTTAGAAGCGATTCCTTTCTTTCGCGTCTGGTGGTTTTCGAACCAGTGACTGTTTGAACATCAGGTGCGCATGCTACCGTTGAGCAAGAAAGACACGAGACGCTTAGTCGCGTATTAGGTGGAACTCTAATTGCGGGATGATGTACTTCTTTTCATTAACATGAGTGAATTAGTCAGTTTATTTTCTGTTGGAGTTTATTATTGTTCTGAATAGGTTCGGAATAATTTTATTTTTTCGATAGGAGAACTTATTACAAATTATATGTTTTTTTCATAGGGATTTTCCGAAGCAACAGAAGCGCAGTGGTCTAAGCGATGGCTTATGGCCATTCGTCAGAGTTGGGTCCGGGTTCGAATCCCGGTGAGGCATGGATGTTGTGTTTGTCTTACGGCGCTATGTCTCTTCCTTCCCTGGAACCAGTGGCCCTAAATTAGGAACGGGCTACTGCTTATAGCCCATTGAGTTGCTCACGGTGCTCGTTAAACCTTCAATCAAAAAAAAAAAAAAAAAACAGCAACAGAATGCTTCGGAACTTCAGATCTTATTAAACCACCAATTATGTTAATAAAATTATATTTAACAAAAGGTGGAAATGTGTTGCTTTATAGTACACTGACATGCAAAATTAAGGATGAGACGGTTTTTCGAATGTAACGTCGTGCAGAAGTGCTCCACTTCGACTTAAATCATACCATAAGATCCCCAAGATGTAATAATATGGGAGAAGTGAGATAAATCGTCCAAACAACGAATCCAAAGGATACAAAGGAACTTTATTGAAAAGGTAGCTTCGAGCACAACTGGACAGAAGACAGAAACGTCCACGTGAAAGGCGGCTACCAAGAAAAATCCAGTCTTTAGTAGATGATATGATCACCCCTGACTGCGTTGCAGGATTTACAACGTCTGTCCATGCCGAGGACGAGGTTGTCAAGGAGCTGTTGAGGCATCGCGGCCCATTCCTCTTGTAGCACCCACCGCAGTTGCGGAATCATTGCTGGCGGTTGGTGACGTGCTGCCAAGGGTCTCCGGAGAAGGTTCCACACGTGTTCGATTGGATTCAGGTCCGGGGACCTTGCGGGCCAATCCATGCGTTGAATATCTTCACTCTCCAACAGCTCTGCGACAGCCACTGTACGATGAGTGGTAGCGTTGTCGTCAATGAAGAGGAACTCAGGACCCACAGCACCTCTAAACAGACGCACGTGAGGCCGGAGAACCTCGATGCAATAGCGGACACCAGTGACTGAACCTCCTTGGAAGATGTGGAGGTCAGTACAGCTACCAAGCATGATACCGCCCCAAACGAAAACTCCGCCACCTCCAAACCGGTCCCTTTCGATTATGTTGGAGGTGTGATTGCGTATTCCCTGCTCTCTCCAGATGTGTATACGTCCAGAATCGCTCGTCAGACTAAATCGGCTGTCATCCGTAAAGAGAACTCGACCCCATTGCTGATGTGTCCAGTTCTTGTATTCCTGGCACCACAGAAACCGCCGTCTCCGATGAGCAGGTGTTAATGGCACACACCGTACTGGTCGTCGTGCAAATAGACCACATTTGTTCAGCCTCCTGGACACGGTAAAACGCGATAACGGACGTCCAGTTGTCTATTGCATGTGCCTTGCGATTTCTCACGCTGTCTGCCGTCTGTCTCTTCTCGCCTGTAGGACAATAAATATACCGGTCGTCCGCCGCCGTGGTTGCTCGTGGACAGCCACTGCTAAACTCTCGTTGGACAGCTGTTCCTGTCGTTTGAAATGCTCTCCAAGCTCGTGAAACGATGCTGTGAGTGATCCCGAACTCCTCGACCACACTAGTAACACTTCGACCTTCTTCCAACTTCCCAATGACGCGACCTCGGGTAAAGTCATCCAGATGTCGTCTACTGGATTGCCTATTGGCCATATCACACGGTGGCAGCAACTCGACGTCGTTCAAACAGCGGTACACCGTGCAATAGCTTTCACCGAATTGCTGAGCGTACACCGTCCGTATGCGTTATACCCTTGCGACCCCCCCTACGACATGCTGCATGTATGCGCATGCTTTACCGTACCGGACCCTAGTCTATCTCCTGAGTGGTCTTTCGGTCCGTTTTGCCTGCTCGTTCCGCTGTTATGCTAATTTCTCTTCTTCGTCCTTAATTTTTGCACACCAGTGTATTATTTCGCAAAACCCCTAAACATAAGATTTACTCCTGATAGCTATAATGGCTTTTGTCTTAAGAGGTCCACAGAGTGATTCATAAACATCATGAAATCACCTGCAAAAACATGCCTGTTTTTTCTTACGGCAACAGAATATACAGGGTGTCTGAAAAATAAATGTGCACTAAAAGTAACACCATGTCGAGATGGTTGCTACATGAGGTGTTGGAAATGGACCCCACCGGCGTCCAGATATGTGTGTACAAGCTTCTGCGTGTTGGTGAAGACCTTTCTCAGGATATGTGGTGTGGTTTGTTGGATGTGGGTCGTTATTGCAGCCTGTAGCTCTTAAAGTGTATGCGGATTACCTGCATACACCTTCTGCTTCAGTGTTACTCACAGAAAAAAGTCAGGCCGTGTCTTCAGACAGGAACTCGTGGAACCACCTGCAGTACAGAACACGAGTCACGTGGTCTGTTTCTTTCAGCTGATGCACGGCAGACACTTTATACTGTTGCAAACGCAACTTCCTGTTCAGAATATCGTAGTCTGTACTCTTTTGCACATCAGCTTGTTGTGATAGCCGCCTTTCGGACTTGTGTGGAAACCTCTGTATCCTGTACTATATATACTGTAGAGTCTCTTCTGCCGTGGATAGCCTTACGGGACGAGGGGTATCCAGAACATTGCCAGTTTTCCGAAACTTCGCTGTGAGCTGACGTGCTGTATTACGGTGGAGGACATCTGCATTACGAAATTTCCTAGCGAACTGCTTTTGCATTTCGTGCGTGTACTTGTCGTCATGGCGAAAGACATGTTCCACCAAAAACACTCTCTGTTCAACTGTCAACACTATTTTCCTTGTACCGAGACGAGTGATCAATCGACACGTCTGTCTCCGTCGACCAAGCGTTCGGGAATCACCTTCGCTCCGAATGGCAGCTGCGCCCGCCTGTGGGTGGGGAGCTACGAAGGTTGCCAGACACAGAGCACTTCCACGTGGCGTTCCACTTCTGCTGTAATTCCATTCAAAATTTCTTTATTACTACATTACCGCAATTGGTACATTCAGTGCACAGTCATTATTCGGACACACTGTACAAAAGCTATTGCACCAATTGGGGGGAGGGAGAAATATCCAGAGCCACAATAACCAAAATTCCATGCGGTATGCTATCCACATTATCCGATCTCGCTATAGACCTTTAAAATAACATCCTTCGACAGACGATTGAAATTTAACAGTTAATCAAATCTCGGGTTAGTTAATTAAATCTCGAGTATGCCCACGAATTGCTCTTATTGCCGAAAATGTTCCTTCATGTGAATAAGCCCCGCACGGGGATAACTGGTTTTCCAGTTATTTGGGGAGCGGCGCCCCCACGGCCCGAGCTGACCTTGTGACTGGTCAACATCTGATGTCATGCCACAGCTTGTTTTTTTTCTTATTTTGGTGCTGTTGGTGTTTGCAGGGACGGCTGTTCATCCAGCTGTTGGGGAGTCGCGGCCCCACGATCCCGAGCTGGTCTTGTGTCTCGCTTTTTCGTTTTTATTTATTTTCTCCACTGGCTAGTTGCCCGTGTTGTATACTTTACCTAATCGCTACCACGTTATGCACTAACACCCCGGTCTTGTGGTTTTGTTACCCTCCACCACTAACTGTATTATATTAACCGCTCAGTTCGTAGGTTGCTGAGATTCCGTTTAGGTTCCCTTCCAGGATTTGTCTTCTTTGGATTTCTTTTTTTCCTTTTAGCTGGTTTGGGTGCTAGACCTACCTGCATGTTTGCCGCGTGCGGAGACCCGTGAGGCGGAAATGGGATGTCTGGCGGCTGAGGTCGCAGGAGACCGGATAAGTGCCTCCTGTGTACCAACACTCCTCTTCGACCCCGGCTTCGCTGTAAACGGGAGGCTAGAGACTAACCCACCTCTAGTCAGAAGTCTTGTACCAAGTTGTGTACAGGGCTTTAGCGGCTTTTTTGTCGTATGGCACGGCAGGGTGAGCCCGGGGGCTGTGGGATCATGCCAAAGGCGTTGGCATGACGGTACCAGGAGGCCGAAGTGTCCGCCGAGTGCGTGTGATCACAGCCAACGGACTATATCTGCAACGTATAAGCTCCAGAACTGTGTCTAGCGTCATTTTCTTGGCTTGCGGACCTCCAGTTCTCCCTTGTAGATCTCGGTGGTGGGTGGAGTAGTCTGCAGACGAATCTTCCTTCTTTTTTTTTCCATGGGTAAAAACAAGAACAAAAAACTCCAAATTTAAGTCACCTGCGAAAATGATAGTTGACAACGACTCTATTTTTGTCTTCTCAACCTACCAAGTCTCGTACCCTTAAACGGTCTTTCGACCTTGACCTGGACCAAGAATGTGGAACCTCTTCTTCGGCGGCTGTACCAGTCGCTCCGAAGCGTCGTCTCCCCTCAATTGCTGTGACTACACATGCTACTCACTTACTTGTAGAATCCATCGATCCGAATGAGAGACTGTCCACCAGATCTCCATTCTTCATTTCTAAAGCTTTGGACGCTGCGGTTGGCCCCTTGAAGTCTGTGAGGAAGCTTCGCTCTGGGGACCTGCTTGTCCAAACTTGCAGTGTTTCTCAGAGTAACACTTTTCTGAACCTCACTAGTCTTCAAGGCATTCCTGTAAAAGTGATACCTCACCCGTTTCTTAACACCTCTCGGGGTGTTATTTCGGAGTTTGATCTCTTGCCATGCAGTGAAGACGAATTCGTGACTGAACTTGTTGATCAAGGTGTTATTGCTGCACGTCGTATGATGTTCCGGCGTGATGGTTCCCTGCTTAAGTCCAAAAATGTCATCTTGACCTTTGACTCCCCGAAAGTTCCGACAGAAATCAAAGCAGGCTACTTGGTCTGTGCAGTTCGCCCGTACATTCCCAGTCCTCTGCGCTGTTTCAGGTGCCAGAGGTACGGGCATTCACAACGATTCTGTAAGAGTTCCGCTCGTTGCGCTAATTGTGGCTCCGGTGAACATGACGGGGAAGGTTGCACTTCTGCGGCCTGCTGTGTTAACTGCGGTGAGGCCCATGCAGCTTACTCCCGCAACTGTATGAAATGGAAGGACGAGATGGCGATCCAGCGCCTCAAGACCCTGGAAGGCCTCTCGTACCCTGCTGCCAAAGCCAAGTTGGGTATTCCCAACACCCGACAGCGTAGTTTTGCCGCAGTTGTTAAGTCTCTGCCACAACCCGTGCAGCCCTTTGTTCCGCGCCCTGTAGCTCTCGCCGCACTTGCCAAGCGATCTACAGTTGAACAGGCGACACAGGTGGATTTCACCGAGCTCCAGCTTATTCGACCAGCTGAGTCTGCGCCATCTCTTTTGAAGACGACCGACTCTTCCGGTTCCCGGCAGACAGCCTGCACGTGCGAAAGACCCGGCCCTCAATCCGCGAAGGTGTGCAGTGTCCATCCAACTGTCGCGGTCCGCCTGACTAACATTGCACCTGTCTCGGACTCAGCGAGGTCCCCACCCTCAACCAACATTGTGGAGGAACATAGGGGGGAGGAGAGTGACAGTTCGGACCCAGCTTCCACCAACATTGCTGAGGACCATGGGGGGGAGGAGAGTGACGGTTCGCCCTCGGCCAGCATTGCAGAGGAGTGTGGAGGGGAGGAGAGTGACGGTTCGTCCCCGCCCTCGGCCTCGGCCAGCATTGCAGAGGAGTGTGGGGGGAGGAGAGTGACGGTTCGTCCCCCTCCTGGTGACTCATCCTTTGTGTTGTTGTGTATAACAAAAAAAAAAAAAAATAATAATAATAATAATAATCATACTATTACTTATAATAGTGAATTGCTCATTTTTTTTATACACCTGGTTGCCTAACTTTTCTTCACAGCTTTCATCGTTCTCTTTTCCGGCTTTTGCCCAGCTTGTCTGCTCTTGGTCATTTTCCACGCTTTTCAAAACCTGTAGCTGATAGTTCTTTGTCTGGCGCTCTTTGGCCAAACCTGGCCCTTGCGCCAATAAAATCCACCAACCAACCAACCAACCATGTGAATAAGGAAAAAGCAACAACATAATTTTTTCGTTAATATACGAAAGGTATTGCGCAAAGGTTTCCGAAAATTCAGAATTTTCCGTTGACACCTCTTAAAAACGGCAATTTGCCGCGCCGGTGGCGCATGTGGTCTGAGCGGTGGCCTCTGATCATTCGTCCGAAAGGGGTCCGGGTTCGAATCTCGGTGAGGCATGGATGTTGTGTTTGTATTACGGCACTGACTCTCTCCTTTCCCTGGAACCAGTGACCCTAAATTAAGGACGGGCGACTGCTTATAGCCCATTGAGTTGCTCGCGGTGGTCGTTAAACTTCAAAAAAAAAAAAAAAAAAAACGGCAATTTGACGTTAATACACGAAAGGAATTGCGGAAACGTTTCCGAAAATTCAGGATTTTCCGTTACCACGGCTTAAAAAGGGAAATTTGACGTTAATACACCAAGTGAATTGCGGAAAGGTTTCTGAAAATTCAGAATTTTCCGTTGACATCTCTTAAAAACGTCAATTTGACGTAAATACACGAAAGGAATTGCGGAAACCTTTCCGAAAATTCAGAATTGTCCGTTAACACCGCTTAAAAAGGGAAATTTGACGTTAATACACCAAGTGAATTGTGGAAAGGTTTCTGAAAATTCAGAATTTTCCGTTGACACCTTTTAAAAACGGCAATTTGACGTTAATACACGAAAGGAATTGCGGAAACGTTTCCGAAAATTCAGAATTGTCCGTTAACACCACTTAACATGGGAAATTTGACGTTAATACACCAAGTGAATTGCGGAAAGGTTTTTGAAAATTCAGAATTTTCCGTTAACACCGCTTAAAAACGGCAATTTGACGTTAATATACGAAAGGAAGTGTGGAAAGGTTTCTGAAAATTCAGAATGTTCGTCGCCTAGGATTAATCTGTAAAATTCAGGGTTTTTCTCGTCATTTCATAAAAAAACGGTTTTGTCAGAAATATGATTCGTTAATTCAGGAATGAAATCACGGAAACTAGCTCGTGAATTTCAGAATTTTTTTTTTTTCTTTTTTTTGCAGTGTAAAGCGATACCATTATGGGGTCTTATTGATCCGTCGTAAACTAGCGTATCTGTTACTTAAATACCGAATTTCTGCTTTATTTAAGCATATCGAAATGAAGAAACAGCTTGCACTGTCGAAAGAGTGCCATCGACTAAGCACTGATTTCCCACTTTTCGAGAGTTCGCACATTAACGCATTAAAAGTGCCGAAAAACGTGGCAGCTCTTCTAGAGCAAAGCGATGGAACTTTGAGCAGCAGAGAGCTGTATTTTCACATGCGAAGCGGTTTTCAATTCGTTTCTTGAAGTTGCCGCCTTAGAAGAAGAAAAAAAAAAAAGAAAAAAACGTGTAGCATCTGCTCTATCTCGATATTCTTTACTCACACACACACACACACACCCATCGAACATCTTTCTTTTCCGCTTTTGTTGGAACCACGATACAGTGACACGGGAGACGAAAAAAAGCACATTAACGAGGAGCCATTGATGTTGAAAGTAGCTTTTAGTAGGAGAGCTTTTAGACGTTAAATTGCAAGCGTCGATATGAAAGGCGCTTTAAAAGAGCCTATGATGTCGAAGCTATTAGTTCCCCACTCACAAATCATTTGAAATATTTCTATTTGACAACTGAACCATTATAAAGTAAGCTTTTTTTTTTTTTTTTTTTTTTTTTGAGTGGCCTAAAGCGATTTCATGGTGCATATCAGCTGGAGTGTATATATATATACTCAGTAACGAGGAGCACATTTATTATTACTTTTTTTTTTTATAAGCAAACAAGCGACGTCGTAACTCTTAATGGATATATATATATATAGCACATTCGAAAAACCCACTATATAACCCTGTAATATCGCCTTGTAATCCGTTAGCTCTGATGCTCTCATGTGTTTCATGCGGATTTGCGTAGTAATTGATGCTAAGCAGACATTTCTCTCTCTCTCTCTATCGTATTAAATAAGTGACACTTCCAAGAAACAGAACAAGAGCCTTGTTACAATACTTTAAACTATCCAGTAACTGGGGGAGGGAGGACCCGAATAATAGCAAGAAGAAAATGAAAAGGCAATTAGAAGCAGAAGAAGACATTGGTACTCTATAAGTGTGACCCAAAACAAACCTTTCGCGAAAGTGCTAATTAAAAGAACGACAAATCTATTCCGAGACCTTAATTTCTTTTTCAAGTTTCCTAAAAGCGATGTTAAATGAATTTTTATCTGGCTTATTTTTGAAGCCCAGATATCTCAAATAAATAAAACCAAAATGATGAAAAGAAAAAAGAAAAGAACACAGCAAATTCTCGAGTGTGGCGATCACATCTTTTGAATCCTTTCCGACAAAAAAAGAATTCTCTTTTCAGAAATCGATAAAACAAGCAAGAAAGAAAATACGTTGTGTTTCTATTAGTTGAACGTTGCTTTTAGATGAAGTTAATTACTGTCTTTAACCAAACTTACTGATGATTGAATAAAACTAATGACCTTAATTAATTCCCTAAACATGTCTTTCTCACACTGGAATTCGTGTGAAAAAAAAAAAACAGCCAGGCCAAAAGTCCGTAAAGTCAATTATTTATTCATCGCACTGTAAACAATAAGTGATGTGAATTCACGGAAAACCGCTAAAAATAACGTACAGCAAAGTTGTCGGTTGGCGTCCAACTTTTAACGAAATTTCCGTTTTTAAAAGTTCCCGTTTGTTATAACTTCCGTATTTTGACAAATTTTATGTAGACAGTAATTCTGTTTATTTCGGAAAAAGTCCGTTGCATGTTTTGATCGTATTAATACACAAATTCACAAAATCTTCGACTTTCTCGAATCCTTTCCATTTTTTTAGCATGTCTTTTGTAAAAAGAAATAGTGCTTAAGTAATCGGTTTGTCCGTCCATTCGTCTGTCCGTCTGTATGTGCACCATATCTCTGCAACTATTAGTCCGATTTTAAAAATTCCTTTTTGCATTTGGACGTTTGAAATATGCGAATGATGATCTTTTATTTCGTTTATTTTTTTTGCGATGTACAATTTCGCCGCTAGAGGGCGTAAAGGCAGATGATATCGAATTCAAGATGCATTTTATTCCACATATTTGCTTCTAAACAACCGATTGAAAAAAATAGTTTACTTTTCGATTCCAATTATGTCGAAGAATATTTTAGGTATTGTCACATTTGGTAAAGAACGGTTTGGCCACCAGGTGGCGTAATTGTTTACTTCTGCTTCTGACGTATTTGCAGCAAAATCTGAGCTCCTAAAAACTCGACTGAAAAAATTTCTTCGTGGATCGATACATTTCACATAGAAAAACCTTTTGAGATACTTCTTAAAATAATGCATGTTTTTTCGCTAGGAGGCATAGACGCATATTTAATTTTTGTCGACGTCTCTGCTCCCAAGAATCCGATTTGAAAAATTATTTTTTTGTTGGAGGCATGTCTGCTGCGAAATGTTTCTCACATAATTTCTCATTTTTCTTAACGCACAAGTCTGCCACCAGAGGGCGTAGCTTCAAGTTTCCGTTTACAGCAATATCTGCGGGAATAAAAACCCGATTGAAAAACTTCTTTCTACCGTCAGAGATGTACTTTGTATTATATGTATATTATTATTGTATAATATTTGTTTCTGCATGTGAGATGGTTCATGTGCTTGTATTAGTTGTATTTTTATTTATATTTTCATTTTTGTGTTGCATTAAGGCATTTTTACATATATGTATTGTTTTTCTTTGTATTTGCGTATGGTGCGATTTGAATTTGGTTAATCTGTTTATTTTTTTCTTTTTGTACAGAAATGTTGTGTGCAATTTGAATGAATGTTAGCTTGTGTAACATGGCAAAATTCAATTCAATTCAATTCAATACTAACTATGCAAAATCTGTGTGCGTAGTTTCTTCCCAATATAATGCACAATTTCGCCGTTAGGGGGCCCAAATGCTTAATCTGTTTTTCTCAATACCTCTGCTTCTGCATGAGCTATGTAAAAAAATTCTTTCAACACCGGATGCCAATTACCTTGCAGAACATTTTAGGCAAGTATATGAGGAATTTTGTAGTTCACTGTTCTGTCGGTAGGTGGTGTTCGTGTACTTCAGTTTGCAGCTGTATCGCCTCTTCTAAAAATACTATTGCGAAATTCCTTTTTCACTGTAGGCCATTAGCTACAATAGAGATGTGCAACATTTTCCTCTTTAAATAATGTAAAGAGTTCACGTTACGTGCGTAAATGTCGAAACCTTTTTTTTTTTTTTTTCCATGAAGACTATTTTTCGCCTATTTTCAACTTTCCCATTATGCAAAATTCTTCCGCTAGTAGACGTAGACTTATATCATATTTCCTTCTTCTAACTGTTCGCTTTGGAATCGTTTTGTTCTGATACCTTCCATGTGCTATGAGAAACGTATTGTGTCATTTGTTAATTTTCGTAACATGATTTTTAGTCGCTGGGGAACTAAGTAGATGTTTCTATTTTTCTATTTTTTTTTTTTTATTTTTTTTTTTTTTGATTGGAGGTTTAACGACCACCGTGAACAACTCAATGAACTATAGGGCAGCGGGTAGCCTAGTGGACAACGTTCATGACTGCCACGGAAAGGACCTCAGGTTCGATCCCAGGCAGGTACGAACGCTCGATCCACTAAATATCCGCCGTGCGTCGGATGGGCACGTTAAGCTGTCGGACCCCGGTCACTGCCCCCCTGGTAATAAATAAGGGCGTCTTCCTCCCCCTTTCTACTTCGCTTCCGTGTCACTTTTCTATCGGACACTCTAGCCCAAATCTCCTAGCTTCCTATTTCTAAGGGTTGTTTAAGACCTGGGGTCAGACACTACCTTCCTAAAATCCTGTACATATGATCATGATCAATGAGCTATAAGCAGTCACCCGTCCCTAATTTAGGGTCACTGGTTAAAAGGACGGGAGAGAGCCAGTGCCGTAAGAGAAACACAACATCCATGCCTTACGGGATTCGAACCCGGACTACTTTCAGACGAATGATCAGAGGCCATCGCTTAGACTACTGCGCCATCGGCGCGGCAGATGTTCCTTTTTCTTGATGTTTTATCGACTGTGGAAACCGATTAATTGCTTTTCTAACCGGTTTCTTTGACTTTGAATAACTTGGATAAATTCAATTCGCGCCCGAACGCATTCAAAATACGGGCTCATTACAACCTAAAGTTCGGTGTCGTCATTCTTGTTTTTTTTTTTGTTTTTTTTTGCCAATGGTGGGGATCGATCAGGCCTCGACAGACTTCGTCTGTATCTGAGACGAGGAAACTAAAATCTACAGTTCAGTCCCTTATCAGAAAAACTTTGAATTATTCTCAGAAGGAAGTATGCGAACTATTTTGTTATTATTGTCTCTACCAGTGTTGGCTGACTCACTCAATCACGATGCTTTTAAATGATCGTAATTTCAATACCTCTTTTTTTTACACCGCGGGTGCGGGGGTGGGGGGTGGGGGGTGGGGCTCCTATTCTTTTTCAACACTTGTTTTGGAAATATATATTTTTTTATGTGACCAAAACCAATTTTTTCAGTCGGGTATTTAGAAGCCTTGAATATGTATTACAGACAGAAATATGCACTTACGCTTCCTAGCAAGGTTATGGAAAATTAGAAATCATGTGGAAAATATTCTTCACCATGAACGATGTTTTAACTAAAAATAATTTTTCGAATCGTACATTTAGAAGCATATGTATCCCGAAAAAATGCAGCACACGTTACGCTCCCCATTTGAAGAATAAACCACGCTCCCCATTTGAAGAATAAACCATACAGAATAGTCTTCTTAGTGAAAGGGATTGAAAGGAAAACTTTTTCGGTGGGACTGTGATATTGAACGAAATGTTAACTGGTGTCCAAGTTTAACGTGATAAATGCAAATTGCCGCCCCGGTGGCGTAGTGGTCTCAGGATGGCTTCTGACCATACGTCCGAAATGGGTCCGGGTTCGAATCCCGGTGAATCATGGATGTTGCGTTTGTCTTACGGCACTGGCTCTTTCTCTTCCCTGGAAGCAGTGGCCCTAAATTAAAGACGGGCGACGGCTTAAATCCCACTGAGTTTCTCACGGTGTCGTTAAACCTAAATAAAAAAATAAAAAATAAAAAAATGCAAATTCGAGAATATGTCCAAAACAATGCGACCGGTGGCAAATATTTTTCAGTGATATGTGCAAGGGCTAACGCTAATTGGACATACACAGGCAACATTGTGCTAGTTCCTATGAAAATATGCAAATGACGATCTACGTCATTGAGCTGGCAGGCATGCGATCTTGATAAACGTTGTTCTGAACGGAGAACGACAATTGAAGCTTGAGTTGGACTGTTAGTGGAAGAATGGCTCCGCACCATTGCTTAGAAGCTTCTTTCCGATAGAGAGCGATCTTTAGATTTGAAGCAGGGCAATCGCAAGCTGAGGTAGCATGATGGCTGAATGTGTCGAGGCAAGTAGTCCACAAATTCTGGAGACATTTCCAGGAAACCGGAATAATAACCAGAAGGTCGGGACAAGGACGCCCACGAGTCACGACAAGTCAAGACGACCGGTATTTGTCTCTAACAGCTCGTCGCCGTACGTAGTCGACAGGCAGGCAACTCCCGCAGGAGTTTTCCTCTGCTACGGAAACCGCGACATCGAGGCAAACAGTTTACAGTAGACTCCACGAGAGAGGTCTGTATGCAAGATGGCCAATTGTCTGTATCCTACTAAACGCATCGCCCAGAAGGGTCCGTCTGATTTGGGCCAGACAACATCAACCCTAAACCCCTGATCAATGGGCCTGTGTCCTCTTCAGTGACGAGTCGAAGTGCATCCTAAACAGATTTTCGGCTTATGTACATTTGGAGAGAGCCGGAAAGTTGACCATTACGGTAGAGGAGAACTCTTGGTTTCGTCTGGCATCACGTTGGATGGACACACCACTCTGCATATAATTTTAGGAGGCACCCTGACTGCTGCGTTCTACAGGGAATGACATCCTACAGCCCTTTGTACGTCTTTTCAAGGGAGCTGTTGTCCCCGAGTTCCACTTTACGGACGATAACTCCCGTCCCCATAGGATTCGGCTAGTCGACGAATACCTGGAGAGAAAGGATATTTCACTGAAATAAGTGGCCCGCGAGATCTACGGACTTGAACCCGATAGAGCATGTCTGGAATGTCCCGGGAAAAGCAATCGCATGCCGGCAACCCCCTCCCCATAACCCTTACGGGACTCCGATGCGCTTTTGTGGAGGAGTGACACTTATTGACCCAAACTCGCATTCACAGCCTTGTAAACATCATGAGGGCTCATTGTGCGAGCTATATCTCTGTTCAGGATAATCACAGTCCTTACGAGCCCCTTGAAATCCGCACCACTCGATGCATCACGTTTGAACTGACATGCTGTCATGCGCATGCTTTCTTTTTATGAGGTGATGGCATTCTTTTCTGTTGTGTAGTGCTGCGTTCTCGATAGATGTATGTCAGTACCAATTGTCACTAAACTCTTTTTCTTTTGAGGTTTAACGACCACCGTGAGCAACTCAATGGGCTATAGGCAGTCGCCCGTCCCTAATTTAGGGTCACTGGTTCCAGGGAAGAGAGAGCGCCAGGGCCGTAAGACAAACACAACATTCATGCCTCACCGGGATTCGAACTCGGACCCCTTTTGGGCGAATGATCAGAGGCCATCGCTTAGACTACAGCGCCACCGGGGCGGCCACTAAACTCTATCATGTGGATTTTGCATTATTCATGATTTTGTGTTTGTTACGTTATTATTGGACACTAGCGTGTTTGGGATTCAATAGCATCTACATTTATGTCCCGTGATGGTGAAGATGCGTTTCTAAACGGGAAAAAACGAACAAAGATATCATCGTTCTCAATTTAACTCTTCTCCAGTGTGGAAAATGAAAGATTCATCTGTCGAGATCTACCGCTGTATACAATAGTTATTGGTGTATACCGCTGCATACAATAGTTATTGTGCCAAAAAAGGTCCATAAACAAAGGTCGAGAAATTTCTGCAATAACCCGGTTCCACATGTTTTGCATCACGTAACGGACTTTTTAGAGGATAAGATAATTCAGATTGTTTCTCACTCTCCTTGCAATTGTTGGCATGGTTATTAATTTTTTTTTTTTTTTTTTTGTTAAGTATTGAAGTGGACGCCATATTATCAAAAGAATCACCGTTTGCAGGTTCCTATATCATTGCAGCAGGGAAACAAATAAATAAATAGTTAAACGAACTTAATGTAACGACAAGTCATTTCGTTCGCACGAATCTTTATTCTTTAGATGTGGGGGTGGGGTGGGGAAAATGCCCGTTAGTCTAAATAAATATTATATACTTCCAGCAGCAGGTGGGTATTTTGGCCTCAGATGTTTTAGCCTTTGGGCCCACTGAGGTCTTAACCCGGCTCTGGAAGCTGGTACATTCTGTTTCCAAAAGACGTGCTAAAAATAAGTGAACACCAGTTATCGGAATTTTACAAGCATTCCTGGTACAAATGCAATCTCTTATTCTCCGTACGGCGCTTAGATGTTCAAAGTTCTTGAACATACAAAATTCCGAAATGTGTTTTCTTGAGAAGTTATTACACCCTTGCTAGTCGGTCTGTGCCCATTCATCCCTCTACGCTCCGCGGAGTAAACACGGGAACTCGCGATTTCATTACCTCTTCATGAGTCGCATCAAGACGCCTGAAAGGTCACTGTTCGAATAATTATTCAACTTGATGTAGGTCGACATATTTCCCAGTCGGTAGTAGCCTTGTTATGTTGCGTGGACCTCAAGTCTGATGTGCGCAGGAGATGTAAAATTATGTGATTGTATTAATTCAGTCATGCTCTTTTGGCCAGTGAGCTCTTCACCGTGAACTGGTTGGTGGCTTTCATCAAGCTTTGATCTCATGGTTCCGCTGTGTTGCTCTTTGTCGTGCAACACACGTTACGATTACTCCTACGACCATCGAAGCCCAAGATTATTATTACTTTAGCGCTCTCCCCTGATATATATGTCAGCAAGAGACTTGGGTCTTGTACGAATGCGAAATTTTGTTGCAAAACGTCTATGCAAAACGCACAACGGAACTCATTTCTCTTTTTGCTGAGATGAGTTTATTAATCATGTGACCTGGTTTCTCACTCGGTAGGTTAGAGTAAAGAAAAAAGCATTTCCCAACATTTTTATTTCGTGCACTTCGTTGTTGTTGAAATTATAGAATATACAGGTAAAATTCCAGAGTGTGCTTTTTTCTTTTTTTTTTTATGTTCATTTCTTATGTAAGAGATGTGAAAACACGAATTTGTTTGTGACGGACATCGAATACGTATCGTTGTGCTCCGCACTCGAACGCTCTCCCAGTTAAGCTGCACCGACGGAATTCATCGCTGCTACTTTGTCGTCTTCATATGTGTTTCACCCGGTGTTGTTAAATTGCGGCGTGAGGAACGGCTGATCTCCCACCCCATAGGTAAATTACGGCTATATCATACGGGAAAGAAAGACAGCATAAAACATATTAGACTACATCTTTATAGTAATGAAAATCTACTAATATTTCTAGTTAAATATCTGTCTATATGGTTGCTATTAGAGGAATAAAAAAAAACGTTTGCCTTACCGATGCTGAAGAGAGAAATATGACTGTCATCACAAATACAAAACTTGAATGAGTGGAATACGGGATTGCAATAAACATATACAAATTTTGAAGATGACAATCCTTTTTCTGGTGTAAATATGACAAGGAATATATAATTTATATATAATTTATGACTACAATTATATATAAATTATATATAATATCCAAAAACTTTAAAATTTCGCAGCAGTCCTAGAGCGCAAATCTCCTAGATAGCCCCCGAGTATGCTACATATTCAAATGCTGGTTATATTCAAATTAATTGGAAACTTGAGACTTTGTCGTTCTGGGTGGTGTAGTGGTTAGCATACCCGAACGCTATCTGCGAGACGTGGGTTCGATTCCCTCTCCAGGACGACGAAGTTTTCGGATATTATTTGACTTAACGTCCTTGACATATTTGCACCAAAAAAAAAAAAAAAAAAAAAGGATTTCCATATTCAAAATTTGTCTTGAATAGCATGTTTTATTACGTTTTTGAGGAAAGTTGAATATAGATAATTGCATTTCTCTTTCATGAGTTAACCTCAGCTTACCAAAAAATTAATATTTTTAAAAATATGGTGCAAATTTCAGCAATTCAAGTCTGGTTATACATCCTCATGTATAAACGCTTATTTTATTAGACAACATGTTTTTCCTGTGCGTGGCAGTTTTGGATTTCCTTTTCCGAGTGACATCACCTAAACTTTGGATTTTAATATATGTTTGGATTTCAAAAGTTTCAGAAGTTCTACAAAGTTATACAGTACGTCCCATATATATATATACGTCCCATATATATATACGGATACTACTGTTTATAGTTTCCACTGTATACATAACTGCTACTTAGATGTCACATTCCGGCGATATTTAAGGTTTTTGGTTTGGCGACAGCGTGGATGCGCATGCGCATTTATGCCATTTCACCGAAGCACTCTTGTATTTCCACAAGCTACTGGGATATTTTTTTTTTTTTTTTTTTTTTTTTGATTGGAGGTTTAACGACCACCGTGAGCAACTCAATGGGCTATAAGCAGTCGCCCGTCCCTAATTTAGGGTCACTGGTTCCAGGGAAGGGAGAGAGCCAGTGCCGTAAGACACACACAACATCCATGCCTCACCGGGATTCGAACCCGGACCCCTTTCGGACGAATGATCAGAGGCCATTGCCTTAGACCACTGCGCCACCGGGGCGGCGGATATTTTTTGGTGATACTGTCATACTCGAGTTAGCTACTTAGTAGATTTAATGTTTCATCCCTTTCTTTTTCTTTTTTGTGATTCAAGATCTTCTGAAATTACGTAATTGTTTTGATTATTATAATTTTTAAATTCTAAAAAGCATTTTATAAAATCTAAGCAAATGGCTGTGTTTTTGTATTAGTATACTACACCAGAATGTTTTTTTTACTTGAAGCTGAAAATTTCATATTGGTAGATATGATACACTGCTGGCCACCCAAAATGCAACACCAATAAGGAAGCATCCGATTGGCCTGAAATTCGCAGCATGCGTCGCTCGCGAGAGGACATGAAAACGATTAGCACTGCAGGGCATATGCAAATCATGTGCGCCCGGCACGCCACCAAGAAGCACAGAAGGCCGGGTGTAAGTAGTGGAAGTGTGTTGTGCTGCCAGACCTGTGCGTGGGAAGCTTCCTGATGCCTCGTCGCAGAATACGACAGCCATTCCAGCACGTTTCGGAGTTCGACAGAGGACGAATAGTAGCTTATCGCGACAGCGGTTTATCGTACCAAGACATCGGCACCCGCGTGGGACGACATCCAGCCACAGTGAGGCGAGTATGGATTCGGTGGGTGCAGGAGGGACGGAAGGACCGACGTGAGCGATTGCCGCAGCCGCGGCACACCACCGAACGAGAGGACCCGCATGTTGTGCGGCGGGCATTGACGGCTCGCACCGCCACATCGCGAACGTTTGCGCAGGAATTAGGGTGTGTTGCGTAACAACCTGTGTCTGTACGTACCGTTCGACGTCGTCTGCAGGAGCGGGGACTTGTCGCACGCCGCCCATTGCTCCGATTACCATTGACGTTACACCACCAGCGAGTGAGGCGGCAGTGGACCGTTGAACGCCGCACCTGGACTACGGAATGGCACGACATTGTCTTCTCCGACGAATCACGTTTCTGCCTGCACCACCACGATGGTCGGATCCGCGCGTGGCGGCACTGCGGCGAGAGACTGTATGACGCCTGCATTATACATCGCCATACCGGTCCGTCGCCTGGCGTTATAGTTTTGGGCGCAATTAGATATGACACCCGCACTCCTCTGGTACGCATCGCCGGTAGACTCAGCAGCCACAGCTACATCTCCGACGTTTTGGAGCCTGTAGTCCTATCTTACCTGCAGGACCTACCAGCGGCCACGTTTCAACAGAACAAAGCGCGCCCTCACGTGGCACGCATCGTGCAAGAATTCTTCACGGCGCACCAGGTGTCACTTCCACCGTGGCCCGCCTGTTGTCCCGATATGTCGCCCATCGAACACGTCTGCTCGCTGATCGGCAACCGAGTGGCCCGGCAAGCACCACCCGCGGCTACGCCTGATGAAGTGTGGCAACGTGTGGAAGCAGCCTGGACCGACATACCCCAAGCCCACATCCAAAGCCTCTTTCGTTCAATGCCGCGGCGTGTAGCAGCCGTTATTGCCAGCCATGGGGGCCACACGAACTATTGATGTCTGAGTGTTCCGCAAATCGCACGGGCCTGTAAGCGCAGTCGTTTCATTTTTGTATGTGTTATTATGTGTCCAGTAAATCTGGCTTTGCTATCTCGTGTCCTTCTTGGTGTTGCATTTTGGGTGGCCAGCAGTGTAGATAATTTCATTTTTCTTTGATTAGTCAACATGAGCTTACCCAAAAATTAACATTTTTAAAAATAAGGTGCAAATTTCAGCAATTCAAGTCTGGTTATATATCCTCATGTATAATCGCTTATTTTCTTAGACAACATTTTTTTCCTTTGCATGGCAGTTTTGGATTTCCTTTTCCGAGTGACATCACCTGAGCTTTGCATTTTAATATACACTGGTGAAAAATGAAAAAAGAACACCAAGAAGGAATTGGCAGACGATCATGAAATTTACATATGTTAATCGGCTCGAGTTTACGTAGGTGTGATGCTAATTTCGGGACGAACCGGTGAGCGCTTACGCCACAGCACGGCATAATATGCAAATTATCGTCGGTGGTATTTAAGGAGTACGGCGAAGTGAATGTAATCAGTCGTCGGCGTACGGACACGTGCGAAGACCCTAAAGAAGCTGCAATGCCTGAACATGGAAAACGTGTACGATTTCAGCAGTTATCGGACTTTGAGCGAGGTCATCTAGTCGGACTTTGAGCGAGGTCGTCTAGTCGGACTTTGAGCGAGGTCGTCTAGTCGGACTTTGAGCGAGGTCGTCTAGTCGGACTTTGAGCGAGGTCGTCTAGTCGGACTTTGAGCGAGGTCGTCTAGTCGGACTTTGAGCGAGGTCGTCTAGTCGGACTTTAAGCGAGGTCGTCTAGTCGGACTTTGAGCGAGGTCGTCTAGTCGGACTTTGAGCGAGGTTGTATCGTCGTATTGCGGAGCGAATTGGACGGGAAGTATCGGTGGTGGTACGATGGTGGCGTAGATGGTCCTAGTAACATTCCCACACAAGAAGACGGGGAACCGGGAGTCACAGACAGACTGATGAGCTGACCGATCGACGTATAAGAAGAGCGGCGTTGTCAAGCAGAACATCCACTGCGACGCAAATCCGAGCTGCCATTGCTCCTGAGGTGACTGTGCGAACAATCCGCAATCGTCTGTTGGATGCAGGACTACGTGCACGTGTGCCTCTGGCATGTGTACCTCTGACTCCAGCCCACCGTCAGGAACGGCTGCAGTGGTGTCGCCAACGTCTGCACTGAAGAACCCAATGGCGATCTGTCGTTTTCAGCGATGAACGCAGATTCTGCTTGGGAGCCGCCGATGGCCGTATGCGTGTTCGCAGACGCGCAGAGGAACGTCTCCACCCTTCTTGCATCCGCCAGCGACACACAGGGCCAACACCTGGTCTCCTGTTGTGGGGAGCGATCAGCTATCACTCCCGTACACAACTAGTGTTTGTACCGGGTACGTTAAACAGCACCTCCTACATCAACAACATCATTCAGCCCGTTGTTGTGCCATTTGTAAGGTCGGTCTATCGTGGTGTTTTCCAGCAAAATAACGCACGCCGACACACGGCACGTGCAACGCAACATGCACTTCAGGGTGTGAGACAACTTCCATGGCCTGCACGTTCACCGGATTAGTTCCCCATTGAGCACGCGTGGGATTTTATGGGACAACGACTTATCCGGTCTCCACGGCCAGCCACGTCCATCCCTGATTAACGCGTTCAGGTTGAGGATACTTGGAACTCAATACCCCAAACTTACATCCAACATCTGTGCGACAGACCATGCCAGAATTGCACAGTGTGACGCAGTTCATGGCGGTTCAACCTCGTACTAACCACGTTACATGGAAATGTTATTTTTCAGTTTACGAGCAAATACAGCTGTATTTTGCCATAATGTTTTGATCACGTTATCCTCTGTATTCCGCTATTATGCTGTATAAATTTCGTTGGTATCAGACGTTTCCTTCTTCGTGTTTTTTTTCACTTTCCGCCAGTGTATGTTTGGATTTCAAAAGTTTCAGAACTTCTACAAAGTTACACAGTCCGTCCCATATATATATGGAAACAATTTTGTAAATGAAAACAGTTGCATGCAGAAAATAACAAAGACTTCTAGAACATTATGTATTACAACCATCATCATAATATACACACGTCAAACGCTGTTAACAGCATATAATTAACATAATATTCTAGCTTTATGAAATCAAACTGTGTAACATTGCCCCAGAATTATACAGAAAAAAAAAAAAAAAAAAAAAAAAACAGAAGAATATTTAAATGGCACACACAACTAATAATTGATGCACTTTCCTCCACGCGCAATAAGCTGAAATATGCATTCTGGCATACTATACAATAAATTAT
Organism: Macrothele yani; assembly: GCA_039090855.1. Taxonomy (NCBI): domain Eukaryota; kingdom Metazoa; phylum Arthropoda; class Arachnida; order Araneae; family Macrothelidae; genus Macrothele; species Macrothele yani. The sequence goes on along the minus strand of CM076991.1, from coordinate 102,479,276 downwards.
GCATAATTGTACCGTCAGTATTATACCAACAGTTCAGGATTTCGGTTTCCAGATTTTTTAATGCTTCAAAAATTGCTGGTGATTGGCATAAACATTTCGAACTCAAATTCCCCAAAGATTTTCAATTGGATTGAGATGCGCGCTGCGAGCTGGCCACGACAGTCATTTGACATTGTTCCATCTCATCCAGGCCATCGTTGAGGTTGATCTCTGAATGCTCGCATTGTCCTGCTTGAAAACCCAATCAGGACACCTATTTCAGCAGCAGCTGGGAGCAAACTGCTTTTTTTTTTTTTAATTTCCTGGTATGTTACGGCATTTTGATGTCCTGACAAAAAAAATTTAAAAAAGGCCCATACCATCACGGAACCTTCTCCGTGTTGCCAGCTGAATATCTAGCGTTTTTACGTTCTCGTATCATGCCAATAATATGTATTTCGCACCGTCTGGGCTATCTAAATTAAATTTCTTTTCATCACTAAATAACACTTGGAGGCATTCGTCCTTCCATGACATATGGTCTTTGGCCCAGTTTAATCGTGCTTGTGTGTGCTGTGCAGTTCAAGGCCGTTTCTTTAACAGTCTTGCATGTTTCACGAGTGGTGTTTGCGCTGCAATACTCTGTGAACCGTACTTTTAGACATTTTTACGTGTCCATGTTGATTTATATTCTATACAGACAGATTATCATGCACAGCGAGCTTCCGGATATGTCGTTTCATTCGAAGCGAAACATTGCTCTGCCGTCCAGTTAGTTTCTGAGCTGGATATCTTTTACTACCATTTAAAACGTTATGAATAGAAGATTTGGATCCTTTTAATATATTTGAAATCAAACTTACATTCATTCTTTGGTCGTGCAACTCCCGAACGTGAATTATATCCCCCGTTGACAGCTTTTTCTCACGTGGCATTGTTAAAACTGAATCAGCCTCATCACATTTACCGACTATTTATCCTGCTATGATGCCAGGCTAATATGCATAGCACTGCGCGTTCTCGCGTTTGTGTGAAATTCCATATAATTGTATGACAGTTTCCGTACACTACATGTTTAAAAAGTTTAATACATATCCGAAATTATTATTTACTAAACCGTAAAATATGCCTGCAAAGACTATGTGTTTTTTTTTTTTTTTTTTTTTTTTTTTTCGAGGTTTAACGACCACCGTGAGCAACTCAATGGTCTATAAGCAGTCGCCTATCCCAAATTTAGGGCCACTGGTTAAAGGGGTATGATAGAACTAGTGCCGTAAGACAAACACAACATCCATGCCTCACGGAATTTGAACCCGGACCCCTTCCAAACGAATGATCAGAAGCCATCGCTTAGACCACTGTACCACCGGGACGGCACTATGTGGTATATTTTCATCACTGTGCTAATGGGTTGTGCACGTTTTCACTAACCGTACATTTACTCTCTTTTTACACCTTTCCATATAATTGTGGGACAGACTGTATAAGCTTGTATGGAGATAATAAGAGTGGGTATTAAACACAGCACAGAAGACTCGCATGCATTCGTCGTACGTTCGGTTGATGCATGGCATTCAGCTTTTTTTAACTCGAGAAATATCAACAAATATTGAAGACTCGTTCGACATAAATAAGTGAAACGATAAAGTTTTCCGTCTTTAGCACGATTTAATGATAAAAGATTACAAATGCATACAATTAAAACCATGAGCATTTTCGAGGCAGCGGCTGCCTCATCCTCAGATGTAATAAATAAAGACACATTTAATCTACACTGACGGAAAAAATACCAACACCAAGTAGGGGTTGTGTTAGATAAACGACAGTTGGTAGGCGGTGAAAATACATCTGTAAGATGACGTCTATGCAAATTTCGCGCTCGGAGCATATGTGTGGCGCTAGTAGTGCCCCTCGGAACATGCAAAGCAGGTTTGCTGTAAATACGCGCTGTAACGTTCGTGAGCGTTAGTTATCGTTGAGACTCAACGTAGGGTGTTGATGTTAGTCAAGAATGCCTATAAGAAGACGAAGAAGCCATTATCAACATCTCACGGAGTTTGAACAAGGTCGTGTAGTAGGGCTACGAGAAGGTGGATTTTCGTTCCGCAATATTGCAGAACGACTTGGCAGGAATGTAGCCACTGTGCATGATTGTTGGCAGCGGTGGTCAAAGGAAGGTACTGCCTCAAGAAAACCGGGTTCCAGCCGGAAACGTGGCACTACTGAGAGGGAAGACAGCCGTGTACGGCGTATGGCCGTGGCACATCGTACCGCGTCTGCGGCAGCAATTCGAGCTGCAGTTGCCACCACAGTGACACAACGAACTGTTACAAATTGGTTACTTGAAGAACAGCTCCGAGCCAGACGCCTTGTAGAGTGCATTCCACTCACTCCAAACCACTGCTGTTTGCGACGTCAGTGGTGTCAAGCTCATTGGAGGACGGAGTGGAGTTCTGTTGTGTTTTCTGATGAAAGCCGGGTCTGCCTGGGTGCTAGTGATGGCCGTGTGTTGGTTAGAAGGAGGCCAGGTGAGCGCCTGCAACCAACCTGTCTGCGGCCGAGACACACTGGACCTACACCTGGAGTTATGGTCTGGAGAGCAATTTCCTATGACAGCAGGAGCACTCTCGTGGTTATCCCACGCACCCTGACGAAACAGTTGTACGTCGGTCTGGTTATTCTACCTGTTGTGCTGCCATTCATGAACAGCATTCCAGGGGGTGTTTTCCAACAGGATAACGCTCGCCCGCATACCGCTGTTGTAACGCAACATGCTCTACAGAGTGTCGACATGTGACCGTGGCCTGCTAGATCACCAGATCTGTCACCAATCGAGCACGTATGGGACATCATTGGACGACAACTCCAGCGTCACCCCCAACCAGCATTAACCGTCCCTGTATTGACCGACCAAGTGCAACAGGCATGGAACTCCATCCCACAAACTGACATCCAGCACCTGTACGACACAATACATGAACGTTTGCGTGCTTGCATTCAACATTCTGGCGGTTACACCGGTTATTAATGTACCAGCATTTCACATTTAAAATGGCTCTTCTCGCGCTTACATTAAGCTGTGATCTTGAAACCTTAATCGATTAAATATATTGCCTATACAAATGTATTGCCGCCATTTCATTCCTCTACAACCATTTTTTCGTGGTGTTGGGATTTCTTTTTCCGTCAGTGTATATATAATATAGATAGATCATTGCATTGCGGGAAGCATGGTAAGTTAATAGCCAATAGTAATCTACATGCGCCAAAGTGTTGCGTATACTGTTGGCCCAATGGTCTGTGAAGAAATCATGGTAATACATAAAATAGAAATAAGAAATGTTGTACGGTGGGTAAACATTTAATTTTAATTTTATATGACAATTTATAAATTACTGTTTTAATAAGTGATTTCCAAACGTTATGTAACTCATAGTGGGCATGTTCATTACAACATTGCTCCCCGGAAGCCTCTCTATATACACTTTCTGCAATTAAAAGATCACCAAGTTTACTAGGAGTATTAATTATTCTTGCATTACTCCAGTCCAGATTAAGATCATCTTGGATAACAGATTTGGCAAGGGATGTGCAATACATGCCTATTTTAATATTGTGTTTATGTTCTTTAATTCGTAATCCTATTTTACGTTTTGCAGAACCCAGATAATTAGAAGCTGTTTGTCCTGTATTGCCTTTACTAGAGGGATATTGTAAATACCCCACTCTCCCATTTTGCAGTTCTATTCTCGATCCTTACGAACTGCAGAAAATAAGTTTCCTGTTCGTGAACCAAATTTCAAGCCATATGGTTTACATAGTTGTATTAAGGTTCTCGTTAAAGGTGGATTATATTGCATAGAGCCAACATATATGGAACTGCAGTTGTAATTTTTTAAGAGGGTAGTATGTAGGGCATATTTGACCTTGCCAAACACTTACCTAATCAGATATTTAGGAAGCTCATATTGCTCAGCTAAACCAAAAATGTTGTTAACTTGCTCAAATAATTCAATAGTTGACGAATGTGAGTTTAAAAATGTAGTTAACATCTTGATCAAATAAATCAATAGTTGATGAATCTTATTAAAACAGTAAATTATAAATTGTAATATAAACTTAAAATTGAATGTTTACCCACCCTACACGATTTCTTATTTCTATTTCATGTATTATCATGATTTCTTCACAGACCATTGGGCCAAGAGTATACGCAACAATTTAGCGCATGTAGATTACTATTGGCTATTAACTTACCATGCTTCCCACAATGCAATGATCTATATTACATATTTGATCATTGCATGATTTCTTCATATATATATCTATATTACATATATGAAGAAATCATGTATTATCATGATTTCTTCACAGACCATTGGGCCAAGAGTATACGCAACAATTTAGCGCATGTAGATTACTATTGGCTATTAACTTACCATGCTTCCCACAATGCAATGATCTATATTACATATAGATTAAATGTGTCTTTATTTATTACATCTGATGATGAAGCAACCGCTGCCTCGAAAGTGCTCATGGTTTTAATTGTATATATTTCTCATCTTTTATCATTAAATCGTGCTAAAGATGGAAAAAAAACTTCATCCTTTCAGTCGAGAAATATCCTTTTCTGTGATAGTCTCCAAAGCGTCAAAACTTTCTTCCACAGCAGTGTTTATTATCTTTGATGTACGTTCAGAAATATCCTCTTCAACTTTTTGCCACAACAAAGTTGCAATGACCTAGAACGTCTAAGGACTAAAGGGCATAATTTACCCGCAATTTATCTACACCTGTGCTTCACCTCTGTAGTACGTTACATACAGGGTCGAGCCACATTACTTTGACCACCAGCTAATATCCAGAGTAACCGCTGTATGCAACGCGGACAGCAGCTAGTCGGGCTAGAAGTGACTGAATAAGGTGCTGGAAGGTGTTCACAGGTATGTGGGCAGAGCATCTGACAGCTGCTGGAGGGTGCGTGATGGAGGATCCATAGAGCAAACAACACGATCTAGGTGGTCCCACAGATGCGCAGTTGGGTTTACGTCTGGGGATTTAAGGGGGGCAAGGAAGTACTTTGAGTTTTCATCGTGCTCTTCCAACCACTCTCGGACATTTCTAGCTGTGTGACACGTCGCATTGTCGTGCCGGAAGATCCCATCCGCCCCAGGGAAGACAATCAACATGTATGGGCGTATGTGTGTCTGCAAGGATGGATTCATAACGAATTCAGTCCATAATGCCTTGCACAGGCATGAGTGAACTCAGAGAATGCCGCGAAACATTCCCCAGACCAAAACGCTGACCCCACCAGCTTGCGTTCTTCCAACAATGGTCGAAGAGTGTTTGTTCTCCGATGTTTCTCGCCTTATGCACCAAAATCCATCCATTCGATGAAGCAGAAAACCTGACTGGCAATTCTTTGCCAATCAGCGGAGGTCCAATTCCGATACTGCCGTGCAAATGTAAGCCTTTTCTGCCGATGCACCTTCGTTAGCATAGGTGCAGTGACCATCCGTCTGCATCGGAGCCCCAGACGCAGCACGGTTCGCTGAACTGTCGATTTAGACACACATCAAGGAAGACTGAAAAACTTGGGGAGAGTGATGATTGAAATGGAACAATAAAAGACTTTAGAACACGTCGGACGTAAAGGATTTAACTAACTTTAAAAAATAGTATTATATTAGGATTAACTAACTTTATAAAGGAAACGGGCCAGCTTTCTTCTTGTTATATCGGATCTACAGCTCGTAGTCTTGCCTGCAGAGTATGGGAACACAAATGCAACATCAAGGCAGGGCTTCGAAATACTGCCTGGGCGCGAACTATCAACGATGAAACTTTCTATCCGGATTGGGACCATTCAAGAATCCTAATAACGCCAAGATCCCATTCAATGCTGTTATTGACTGAAAGTCTATCTATTTGTAAAGCCCGTAACAAATGTTGTAATGACTCTATATCATGCGATTTACTACCTGTATGAAATATATATATATATATATGGAATGTAAGGTCAGGTGATGCGTAACATCACAGCCTCTCCTTGACAAATGTCAACCCCGCCTTCTCGTGGTACATCCTGTTCCCACTAAAGGGGCTTTGACGACCGCCAATAGCGGTATAACTATACCATCGGGATTAGAGGAAATGCTATCCCTCACTCACCAACCCGCTTGGCCAGCGTAGTGAGTTATGGCCAAACCCCTCCAAAATGACTCCACAACTTAAATCTTGGCCCTCAGTCTCCGGCAGCTGGAATGTACCTGGCCAAGGCACCGGCCAGTGCGACATGAAGGCAGAGGGTGCTAAGAATCCCCGGAGGACCGGACTAGGCTGCCATCTGATGCTGACCTTGGCTACGTATAACGGACGCTCCCTATCTTCTGATTCAAGGCTTCTTGAACTGGAAGAGGAACTACAAAGGATCAAGTGGGACATCGTCGGGCTAAGTGAGGTAAGAAGAAAAGGAGAAGATCTCATTGAACTGAAAAGTGGACATCTCTTCTACTATCGTGGGACAGATACTGGCAGAACTAGTGGTGTTGGATTTATAATAAACAAGAAACTGAAGGATAAAGTTGTAGAAGTTGAAAGTTCATCTGACAGAGCTGCAAGACTCGTTATCCAACTCTCGAGAAGATACCAGGCTCAGATCATTCAAACTTATGCGCCCACCACAAGTCATGCTGAAGAAGAAGTTGAAGAATTTTATGAGGAAATTCGTCATCTAAATAATAAAGGTAAGCAGCACTTGAAGATAATTATGGGAGATTTCAATGCGAAAATAGGGCAACGGCAACAGAATGAAACTTCAGTAGGTAAATTCGGTCACGGCAACAGAAACCAGCGTGGAAATACTCTCGTAGAGTTTGCAGAGGCAGAAGGGTTTTTCATCTTGAACTCCTTCTTCAAGAAAAAGCCACACAGGAAATGGACATGGAGACATCCAAATGGAACGACAAGTGAAATTGATTTTATTATGTGTAACAAAAAATTCGTCATAGAAGACTGCAGTGTGCTAAACAAGTTCAACACAGGTAGTGACCATAGATTGGTGAGATGTAAGATGCACCTCAACACTAAACTCGAACGTAGCAAGCTCATAAGACAAACAAAATGTATTGACATAACCAACCTTAAAAAACACCGTACTACCTTCAAATTGGAACTGAAGAACAGATTCTCTGCTTTAGAAGGCCTAACATCGGAAGACGTGGATATTTCTGAAGTTAACAGGAAAGTAACCAAAGCTCTTATGGAAACAGCAACAAAATTAGCTGGGTCTAAGAACAAATTTCATGTGAACAAATTATCAGGAAAAACCAAAATGTTGATGCAAAAAAGAAGAGAGATGAGGACAACTAAAGAAGACGTGACTTCCAAAGTGGAATATATAGAGCTATTGAAGATAGTACGAAAAAGTATCACTGAAGACGTAAGGAAATTCAACTGTGAACTAGTAAGGAAAGCAATTGAAAACAACCAAAGCCTAAAGATAGCAAAGGGACATCTCAGTAAGAGAAAAAAACAGATTATGGCACTGAGAAAAGAAGATGGTTCTGTAACAAGAAATAGAGGCGAAATTTTGACAAGAGTGAAAGATTTCTACTCCAAATTATATGAAAGGGATGATGCATGTACTACAGACATCATGAAAGGTACCAGTACCAGAGTTCTTCCAGTCCTTCCAGCAGAAGTTGCACATGCAATCAAGAACATGAAGCGAGGAAAAGCTCCAGGAGAAGATGGAATTACTGCAGACATCATACAAGAAGCAAGTGGAGATATCGAAACAGTACTCGCCCAAATTTTCACTCGATGCCTTAATGAAGGGAAAATTCCTGAGGATTGGAACAACGCTACAATGATCTTGCTACATAAAAAAAGTGACATTGAGGATCTCAGGAACTACAGACCTATCAGCCTCCTATCAGTGGTTTATAAAATCTTCACTAAAGTTCTTTCACACCGCTTGAAGGTGACACTGGACATAGCTCAACCGAGAGAACAAGCTGGATTCAGGAGTGGCTACAGCACAATAGATCATATCCACGTACTGAGAGAACTAATTGAAAGAGCGAGGGAATATGAACTTCCATTGTGCATGGCTTCTATCGATTATGAAAAAGCCTTTGATTCGGTGAAACCATCAGCAGTTGCAATGGCTCTGAAATCCTGCGGTATTGAAGATGCATACATTAATATTATTAATGACATCTATGAAAATGCAAGTGCAAAGATTCGGCTGTTTGAAAATACAACACACATAAAAATTGGAAAAGGAGTGAGACAAGGTGACACCATATCTCCGAAGCTCTTTAATGCCACATTGGAAAATGTCTTTCAATCACTGAACTGGGAAAACAAAGGGATAAAGATTAATGGAGATTATCTAACCCACCTTCGTTTTGCTGATGACATAGTCATTTTTGCAACTACCCCATCAGAGCTACAGAGTATGATCCAGGAACTTGCTGTCAAGAGTAAAGAAGTGGGATTAAAAATGAACTTTCAGAAGACAAAAGTGATGTACAATGCTTTTACAAGAAATGAAGATTTATCGATTGATGGAGAAAAGCTGGAGATAACAGACACGTACGTTTATCTTGGACATCAGATATCAAGTGAGGGTCACATTGGTGAAGAAATTAATCGGCGTACAAAACTTGCCTGGAGAGTTTTTGGAAGAAACAGCATAATTTTCAAGAGCAATATGCCATTATGTCTTAAAAGAAAAGTGTTTGATCAATGCATCCTTCCAGTGCTTACGTATGGTGCAGAGACGTGGACCTTAGCTAAAAGAGACATACAAAGGCTGCAGACAACTCAAAGTGGCATGGAGAGGTGCATGCTTGGTGTAACCAGGAGAGATAAGAAGAGGAACACGTGGATCCGAAAAATGACAAGAGTGGAAGACATCATGATCAGACTTAAATCCCTGAAATGGCAATGGGCTGGACATACTGCCAGAAGAACAGACCATCGATGGACAGCCGAAATTTTAGATTGGATTCCAAGAGACAGGAAAAGACCCAGAAGAAGACCACATGGAAGATGGGTGGATGAAATTCGAAAGTATGCAGGGGTGACATGGAAGAGACTGGCACAAGACAGACCGTTGTGCAGATAACTTGGGGAGACCTTCGTCCAGCAGTGGATTGATAATGGTTGACAATGATATCATCATCATCATCATTGTCAACCATTATCAATCCACTGCTGGACGAAGATCTCCCCAAGTTATCTCCACAACGGTCTGTCTTGTGCCAGTCTCCTCCATGTCACCCCTGCATACTTTCGAATTTCATCCACCCATCTCCCATGCGGTCTTCTTCTGGGTCTTTTCCTGTCCCTTGGAATCCAATCTAAAATTTCGGCTGTCCATCGATGATCTGTCCTTCTGGCAGTATGTCCAGCCCATTGCCATTTCAGGGATTTAACTCTGATCATGATGTCTTCCACTCTTGTCATTTTTCGGATCCACGAGTTCCTCTTCTTATCTCTCCTGGTTACACCAAGCATGCACCTCTCCATGCTCTTTGAGTTGTCTGCAGCCTTTGTATGTCTCTTTTAGTTAAGGTCCACGTCTCTGCACCATACGTAAGCACTGGAAGGATGCATTGATCAAACACTTTTCTTTAAGACATAATGGCATATTGCTCTTGAAAATTATGCTGTTTCTTCCAAAAGCTCTCCAGGCAAGTTTTGTACGCCGATTAATTTCTTCATCAATGTGACCCTCACTTGATATCTGCTGTCCAAGATAAACGTACGTGTCTGTTATCTCCAGCTTTTCTCCATCAATCGATAAATCTTCATTTCTTGTAAAAGCATTGAACATCACTTTTGTCTTCCGAAAGTTCATTTTTAATCCCACTTCTTTACTCTTGTCAGCAAGTTCCTGGATCATTCTCTGCAGCTCTGATGGGGTAGTTGCAAAAATGACTACGTCATCAGCAAAACGAAGGTGGGTTAGATAATCTCCATTAATCTTTATCCCCTTGTTTTCCCAGCTCAGCGACTGAAAAACACCCTCCAATGTGGCATTAAAGAGCTTCGGAGATATGGTGTCACCTTGTCTCACTCCCTTTCCAATTTTTACGTGTGTTGTATTTTCAAACAGCCTAATCTTTTGCACTTGCATTTTCATAGATGTTATTAATAATATTAATGTATGCATCTTCAATACCGCAGGATTTCAGAGCCATTGTAACTGCTGATGGTTTCACCGAATCAAAGGCTTTTTCATAATCGATAAAAGCCATGCACAATGGAAGTTCATATTCCCTCGCTCTTTCAATTAGTTCTCTCAGCACGTGGATATGATCTATTGTGCTGTAGCCACTCCTGAATCCAGCTTGTTCTCTCGGTTGAGCCACGTCCAGTGTTACCTTCAAGCGGTGTGAAAGAACTTTAGTGAAGATTTTATAAACTACTGATAGGAGGCTGATAGGTCTGTAGTTTCCGAGATCCTCAATGTCACCTTTCTTATGTAGCAGGATCATTGTAGCGGTGTTCCAATCCTCAGGAATCTTTCCTTCATTAAGGCATCGAGTGAAAATTTGGGCGAGTACTGTTTCGATTTCTCCACTTGCTTCTTGTATGATGTCTACAGTAATTCCATCTTCTCCTGGAGCTTTTCCTCGCTTCATGTTCTTGATTGCATGTGCAACTTCTGCTGGAAGGACTGGAGGAACTCTGGTACTGGTATCTTTCATGATGTCTGGAGTGCATATATCATCCCTTTCATATAATTTGGAGTAGAAATCTTTCACTCTTGTCAAAATTTCGCCTCTATTTCTTGTTACAGAACCATCTTCTTTTCTCAGTGCCATAATCTGTTTTCTTCCCTTACTGAGATGTCCCTTTGCTATCTTTAGGCTTTGGTTGTTTTCAATTGCTTTCCTCACTAGTTCACAGTTGAATTTCCTTACGTCTTCAGTGATACTTTTTTCTTACTGTCTTGCATAGCTCTATATATTCCACTTTGGAAGTCACATCTTCTTTAGTTGTCCTCATCTCTCTTCTTTTTTGCATCAACATTTTGGTTTTTCCTGATAATTTGTTCACATGCAACTTGTTCTTAGACCCAGCTAATTTTGTTGCTGTTTCCATAAGAGCTTTGGTTACTTTTCTGTTAACTTCAGAGATGTCCACTTCTTCCGATGTTAGGTCTTCTAAAGCAGAGAACCTGTTCTTCAGTTCTAACTTGAAGGTATTATGGTGTTTTTTAAGGTTGGTTATGTCAACAGATTTTGTTTGTCTTATGAGCTTGCCACGTTCAAGTTTAGTGTTGAGGTGCATCTTACATCTCACCAATCTATGGTCACTACCTGTGTTGAACTTGTTTAGCACACTGCAGTCTTCTATGACAAATTTTTTGTTACACATAATAAAATCAATTTCACTTGTCGTCCCATTTGGATGTCTCCATGTCCATTTCCTGTGTGGCTTTTTCTTGAAGAAGGAGTTCAAGATGAAAAACCCTTCTGCCTCTGCAAACTCAACGAGTGTATTTCCACGCTGGTTTCTGTTGCCATGACCGAATTTACCTACTGAAGTTTCATTCTGTTGCCGTTGCCCTATTTTTGCATTGAAATCTCCCATAATTATTTTCAAGTGCTGCTTACCTTTATTATTTAGATGACAAATTTCCTCATAAAATTCTTCAATTTCTTCTTCAGGATGACTTGTGGTGGGTGCATAAGTTTGAATAATCTGAGCCTGGTATCTTTTCGAGAGTTGGATAACAAGTCGTGCAGCTCTGTCAGAGGAACTTTCAACTTCTACAACTTTATCCTTCAGTTTCTTGTTTATTATAAATCCAACACCACTAGTTCTGCCAGTATCTGTCCCACGATAGTAGAAGAGATGTCCACTTTTCAGTTCGATGAGATCTTCTCCTTTCTCCTTACCTCACTTAGCCCCACGATGTCCCACTTGATCCTTTGTAGTTCCTCTTCCAATTCAAGAAGCCTTGAATCAGAAGATAGGGAGCGTCCATTGTACGTTGCCAAGGTCAGCATCAGATGGCAGCCTAGTCCGGTCCTCCGGGGATTCTTAGCACCCTCTGCCTTCATGTCGCACTGGCCGCTGCCTTGGCCAGGTACATTCCAGCTGCCGGAGACTGAGGGCCAAGATTTAAGTTGTGGAATCATTTTGGAGGGGTTTGGCCATAACTCACCACGCTGGCCAAGCGGGTTGGTGAGTGTGGGATAGAATTTCCTCTAATCCCGATGGTATAGTTATACCGCTATGGGCGGTCGTCAGAGCCCCTTTAGTGGGAACAGGATGCACCACGAGAAGGCGGGGTTGACATTTGTCAAGGAGAGGCTGTGATGTTACGCATCACCTGACCTTACATCCCGATATATATATATATATATATTATATGTGGTCTTTTCCTGGGTCTTTTCCTGTCCCTTGGAATCCAATCTAAAATTTCGGCTGTCCATCTATGGTCTGTCCTTCTGGCAGTATGTCCAGCCCATTGCCATTTCAGGAATTTAACTCTGATCATGATGTCTTCCACTCTCGTCATTTTTCGGATCCACGAGTTCCTCTTCTTATCTCTCCTGGTTATACCAAGCATGCACCTCTCCATGCTTCTTTGAGTTGTCTGCAGCCTTTGTATGTCGCTTTTAGTTAAGGTCCACGTCTCTGCACCATACGTAAGCACTGGAAGGATGCATTGATCAAACACTTTTCTTTTAAGACATAATGGCATATTGCTCTTGAAAATTATGCTGTTTCTTCCAAAAGCTCTCCAGGCAAGTTTTGTACGCCGATTAATTTCTTCATCAATGTGACCCTCACTTGATATCTGCTGACCACATGGGAGATGGGTGGATGAAATTCGTAAATATGCGGGAGTGACATGGAGGAGACTGGCACAAGACAGACCGTTGTGGAGGAAACTTGGGGAGACCTTCGTCCAGCAGTGGATTGATAATGGTTGACAATGATGATGATGATATATTATATAATCACCCAAAGGAGACTGGACAAAACGGAGGAGCTCTGCCGTAAACATCGCTGACGTAACACACACACACACATACTATGTTTACCCATACTGCCCTGGTTTCTATAAATTGCAGCACTGTTCAAATGTTCACCTCAGTTCTGAAGATGGGACCAAAGTGGCCCGAAAGTACTCATCTGTATTTTAGATTAAAGTTCCTTGATTTTCTTATTCAATTGTTCGTACAGAGACGGTGTCATTCATACTTATTTATCAAGAATGTATGAGTGAGTGTCCTGAAGAAAGTCGCGATTGAAATGGAACAGTAAAAGACTTTAGAACTGCCGTAGAAAATTTTGCTGATTTTATAAAACGGTATTGCCATGAATCCCTGAGTAAGGAAGATCAAAAATCGTGGAGAGCGTGATGATTGAAATGGAAGAATAAAAGTCTTTAGAACACGAAAGCCGTAAAGAATTCCACTGATTTTACGGCGAATTTTGAGTAATAAATACTGTACTGCAAAATTTTCTTGAAACAAAATTTACGCAAAGCCCTGTGACGAATACTCTAATTTAACTTTCCTTTTTAGTTTCTTTCTCTATGCAAATTTGAGTTCTTTTCCTTATCGTTTTTGGAACTTAACCTTATATTTTCTGATAAGGAAGATCAAAATCCTGGAGAGCGCGATGATTGAAATGGAAGAATAAAAGACTTTAGAACATGAAAGCCGTAAAGAATTCGACTGATTTTACGGCGAATTTTGAGTAATAAATAAATTGTACAGCGAAATGTTTCTTGAAACAAAATTTACGCAAAGCCCTGTGACGCATACTCTAATTTAACTTTCCTTTTTAGTTTCTTTAGTTTCTTTCTCTATGCAAATTTGAGTTCTTTTTCCTTATCGTTTTCGGAACTTAACCTTATATTTTCTCTCTCGCAAGAGTATGGTTGGCAACACCTCGGGGTCGGAACGTATGACGTGTGTATGATCCGATGAGAACAGGAAGATATATATGTTGAAGAAAGTGTGTGGAGAGGGCCGCGGATGGCCTAGTGGTCAATGTTCGCGACTGCCACGGAGGAACTTGAGGTTCGATCCCAAGCAGGTATGAACGCTCGAACCATTAAATATCCGCCGTGCGTCCGATGTGCACGTTAAGCTGTCGGACCCCGGTGCTGGTCCCTCGGTAATAAATTAGTGCGTTTTCCTCCCCATTTCTACTTCGCTTCCGGGTCACTTTCGTATCGGGCACTCTAGCCCAAATATACTAGCTTCCTATTTCTAAGGGTTGTTTAAGACCTGGGGTCAGACAGTCCCTTCCTAAAATATTTTACATATGATCTTATCTCATTTGAGTGTGAGGAGATAGATGGTAGTATGATGATATAATAGTAGTTGCGGAAGATTTATTGACATTTGCGTATTATCTTTAATGTTGGTGTTTTGTTTTTCATTAACCAAGTTCCTTCACATTAATTGGATTACGTCAATAATATTGTTGAAGAGTGAGTTGTGCCAAAGGAGTTTTGGCTGAATCAAGACTAACTGTAAGTAACATTTTCTCGACGTTTTCTTGAATGATTCCCGTTTCACTATAGCTGAAGTTTTTGAGAACTGATTTATGTAGAGTTCAGTCAGCTACATATATACGAGCCCCATGAATGTATATATATATTTTTATATTCCAAAAATGATGCATCACTTCAAACTACGGCAACCGATATTTCTTGTTAATTTTAAACTTGCCTGTTGTCAATAATGTAGCTCGACTACGAAAAATTTTCGGACATTTTTGCGACACATCAATAACGTCAATGTCTCTAACACACAAAAATCCAGGAATATGCTGTGACAGTTGTCATGTTGTATTTAAGAAAATAGCTTTCAAATTTTAAAATATGGTTTTTAAGTTTTTACTTTTATGGCAGAAAAATACATAGGTTGTGTAACGTACCAGGAGATGTGGCGTACCTGCCAGAAGGACGCACACGACATAAAGGCAGATAGCAATTAGAATCAATGTCCGCGTAGCTTAATTGGTAGAGCAACTTATTCCGGAATGAGTGGACCCGGGTTCGAACCCCGGCGCGGATAAAAATGACGGAGAAATTTACTTCGTTATAATGGCGCCCGAACTATCCGGATGACCCGACCGTTTAAAATCTCGCATTGGTGTGATGTTATTTCCACACCGCGAGATAGGAAAAATAAGAGAATCCTTTACCCAGCACTTCGAAAAAAAAAAAAAAAAAAAAAATAAGGGGGAGATGATGTAACGTACCAGGAGATGATGTAACGTACCAGGAGATGTGACGTACCTGCGCGAAGGACGCACACGACATAAAGGCAGATAGGAATCAGAATACATGTCCGCGTAGCTTAATTGGTAGAGCAACTTATTCCGGAATGAGTGGACCCGGGTTCGAATCCCGGCGTAGACCAAAAATGACGGAGAAATTCACTTCGTTATAATGGCGTCCGAACTATCCGGATGACCCGACCGTTCAAAATCTCGCATTGGTGTGATGTTATTTCCACACCGCGAGATAGGAAAAAGAGATAGGAAAAATATGAGCAGCACTTCGAAAGAAAAATAAGGGGGAGATGATGTAACGTACCAGGAGATGTGGGGTACCTGCCAGAAGGACGCACACGACATAAAGGCAGATAGCAATTAGAATCAATGTCCGCGTAGCTTAATTGGTAGAGCAACTTATTCCGGAATGAGTGGACCCGGGTTCGAACCCCGGCGCGGATAAAAATGACGGAGAAATTTACCTCGTTATAGTTGTTTTTCTGTACATAACTCACTCTCTCTGTTTTTCTTTTGGAGGTGTTTTACCTTGACGCCTAGCCACCTAAGAAATAGTTGATCGTTTCCGAAGAGCAATTCTTCTGGATTTCTTTTTGAAGAGCGGAAACCTTTTTGTGAGGTGCTATTGAGAACATATTTCTCTTCGAGGGAGGAGAAACGTTGTACGGAAACTGCAGAATATATCTGTTTATAAAAATTATGCTTTCAATAGCTTCTGTAAGCACTTTCAAATCGGTTTTGAATTTCTGTAAATTTTGTGTTTCTTTACTTTTTTAGAAAAGTTTTGTAGAACTGCGGCTCGGGTGTATTTAGCAGAAAGCAGTCAGTGCACGTTTCGGCTTAAAGCACAATAAATGCACGAAAGAGTTTATCGATTTCTCTTCATACATAAGGCCATGTACTTGCACCCTTTCATGAAAAAAAAAAGAAAGAAAGAAAGCAGGAAAAAAAAAAAGAAAGGAAACGAAATAAAAAAAAAGGAACTATCGCAGATGGAAAGAGCGTGCCTTCTTGAAAAATGGCTCTCGATTTCACAAATAAATAACATCTTCGGTGTTAAAAATGCAAAAATGCTTAGGGTAAACTGCTGAAGTTTCGTGAATGACAAAAAGAAATACGCAGAAATACGCACTTCCATCCTAATGCTGAATAATAACCGAAGTAGAACGGTTCTAATAGGTTTTCAGGTATGTTAAAAAAATGTTTTGAAGATATCACAGAATACTCAGATAATTCTTGCTTTTCCCTTCGTCGGTAAATTAAACCCTGCATTCTAAATTTTAAAATGTTCTGGGGCGTGATGACATGAAAAGTGACGAATTGGAAGTCTGATCTCTCGTAGTCAGAGTCTGGTCGACCCAGCATTACTTTAATATTGGGTTAAAAAAAAAGTGATGATTGCAAATGCAAAGCCATAGAAAAGGGCTAATTACTATACACTATGTTGACAAAAGTTACCGGACACCCCTTCAAAAGCGAATGAACTTAACGTTGTTAAAATAAGCATCTTAACGTTGTTAAGATGCGCGGTACAGAGAGAAC
Source organism: Macrothele yani (assembly GCA_039090855.1). NCBI lineage: Eukaryota > Metazoa > Arthropoda > Arachnida > Araneae > Macrothelidae > Macrothele > Macrothele yani. The sequence continues at coordinate 102,462,461 of CM076991.1, read as the reverse complement.
TGACCCTGCGTTGTTAAGATGCGCGGTACAGCTGCAAACGGTATAAAAATAAGCCTGCAGCTGACCGCGATCATATTGTCCTGGGAGGTTGAGTGAAAATGTCGCGGCGGGAGAGAACTGACTTTGAGAAAGGAAAGATTGTTAGGTGTTATCTTAGTGGGTTGTCCATAAGAGAAACCGAGAGGCGTTTAAACATACCCAAGTCAACTGTTTTGGATGTACTGAATAAGTGGAAAGCACATGGCGTGCCTGAAGCAGCAAAACGTACCGGCAGACCAAAGAAAATCAGTCATAGAGGTAGTCGAAGCCCCAGGAGAGTCGTTTCCACTAATCGACGGAGTACTGCACAAGACCTCAGTGTGCAGGGGAGTAAAAATACTGGAACCTCGGTATGTACACGTACCATTCCCAGAGAACTTCATTCTATGGGTTACCGTAGTTGTGCGGCTGCTAGTAAGCCTTCAATCTCCACTCGGAATGCTACTCGTCGTTTAGCATGCTGTAAAGAACATTTATCGTGGTCTGTAGATCAATGGAAGCGGGTCCTATGGACTGATGAATCCAGATACACGATCCATCAGTCTGATGGCCGTGTGTGGGTATGGCGGCAGCCGGGGGAACGCTATTTACCACAGTGTACTGTTTCTACGGTGAAGTTTGGAGCTGGCAGTGTACTTGTGTGGGGGTATTTTTCGTGGTATGGTCCCGGCCCATTGTTATCGTGGACAAACCTGTTAACCAGCACGTATACCTCGATATTCTGGACAATTATGCCCTACCAACTCTGTGGCAATACAATGGAACCGAGCCTTGTTGGTACCAGCAGCATAATGCACCGAGCCATAAAGCCAGAACTTTTACGCCGTGGTTTGATAATAATTCCGTATCGTGTGTGGACTGGCCAGCACAGAGCCCTGATCTTAATCCCATAGAGCACCTATGGGATGAATCACAGCGCCGCATTTGAAGTTTGGAACCAAAGCCTACTACTAAGCAACAGTTAGCGGCAGCATTATGTATTGAATGGAAGCGCATATCTATTGCTGTGTTCCAAAACCTTGTCGAAAGTATGTCTCGAAGGGTCAGTGCATGAATTAAGGCTTAAGGTGGACCGACACCGTACTAATGTATGTCAATAAATGCTATGTTGTGTTTCTCTTCTAGGTATCCGGTGGTTTTTGTCAATATACTGTATTTATTCATTGAAAATTTACAGTATCTGCACATTGATATTTGGTTTAAAGATTTTTTTTTCAATCCGGTCACCCGAGCTTTAGCCAATTTCCCATTTGGCCCTTCTTTCCAAAAGTTTGGTGACCACTGCTTTACACGATGCATATTAAGTTAAAGGGGTGTTGAAGCTTGTGAATTTTTATCTAAGTATTTCTGAGTGTCGGAAAATATTCACTGATCTTAAAAGCGGTTCCTTCAAATCGAACAATCCTGGATTTCGTAAGATTACGAGCATCCACTCTTAAGTTAACAACATTTTTAATTTTATATGATTCGATTTTTTTATATGATTTCTACTCTTTTTTTTTTGTCAAACTCCTAATTTTTTTCTTCTCGGCTATGTGAATTCTCATAATTCTCCAGTGACTTATGAGACTCATATTTCCTCTCTCGTATGTCACGTGGAACAGCACTCGTTATTAGCTCTCTACGTAGCAAACGATAACTCAGATTCAGGGAGACCGAGGTATATTTCAAGCTCCCCTCACATCGGTGTATGCAGGGAGAAAAGTCTGCGGGAATGATTGAAGCGACTGATAACGCTTTTTTTAGGGGAGGCAATTGCAAAATGGCTAAGCTGAGCTCAAAAGAAAACTGACCCCCAGAGTAGATCCAGCAGTGATGGGAGCCGCGTGAAAGATTGTTCTATTTAGGATCTTCGTAGCAGGGAAGTAAAAGAGAGAGAGAGAGAGAGAGAGAGCAAGTAAAAAAAATAGTATGGGATCAAATATCTTTAGGCCAAACTGTCTCCAGGAATAGAGATGTGTCAGAAGATGGACCGTAAAATATTCGGATGTAAAGATAGGAGAGAGACGAAGAAATAGTGGATAAAGAAGGCATGTGTGTGTATCCTAGGCTGAAAGAAGGCGGATAGTTTTTGCGGAGTGGAGGAAGAGGATAAATAGAATGATCCTTAAAGTGACCGCTACTTGAGCCGAAAAAGGATCCCCCTGAAATTTCATTGTTTGCGCGCCTGAATTGGCGACAATATCTCAGAATGCCATCACCGTCTTGAAATTGGACCTTGAAAGATGAGAACTGAAATCAAAAGTACACAAAGCGCATGCGTAAAGGGAAAGCGAATGTTGTCTATTTAGAAGCTGGGTGAAGTAAATTCAGAGCTGAAGAAATCCTTCGATTTCGGTTTGAAATTTATTGTCAGGAAACAGGATATTTTCACTTTGTTTCTAATCAGCAAAACGAGGATGTTTTGTTGTTGTTTTTATTTGGAGGTCGAGGGGGAGAGTTTAACGACGACCACCGTGAGCAGTTCAATGGGCTATAAGTAGTCACCCGTCCCTAATTCCGAAAAGACAATTTCCCCGAAGGTCACACTCTCTCAAAAAGGTTGTTTTGCTGTGTTTTTTGTTTTGTTTTTTAAATTCAGGTGGAAAAATTATAATTTTAACTTGACCCATGAAAGTTGCAAATGTTTTATTTTTTTTTCTCCCATACCAGACATGAGAGCACACGGGTGATACAAAAGTATTGCATTACCACGAGGTTGCTTTACAACGCATGCGCACTGTTGGGCTGTGGGTGGGGCCGAAAAAGTACCCCACCCATGTTTTAGGCAAGACTTGGCCACGGACCCGAAGCCTGACATTTGTTTTTACATTTTTTGTTTGAGTGGGGAGGGGGGTGTTAGCGACCACCATAAACAATTTAATGGGCTGTAAGCAGTCGCCGATCCCTAACTCATGGTCAATGGTTCCAGGGAAGGGAGAGAGAACCATTGCTGTAAGACAAATGTACAACACCCGTGCCTCACTGGGATTCGAACCCAGACCTAACTCAGACGAATGGTCAGAAGCCAGCAATTATACCATTGCGCCAACGGGGGCGACTCCCAGATGTTACAAATCTCCAAAATAAGCAAGTAATTATGCACTTAAACACCAAGAAATATATTCTTTAAATTAGAACAAATTTGCATTCAGCAGTTGATTCTTTCAAAAATATTCAAGTATATCTTAGTTTGCAAGTATATGTTTTCTGTACTTTTTTACGCTTTCCAACCGTGGACAGCCTAAAAAAATAATAACACAAGGATTACACCAACTATACCTTAGATAGTATAATTATACTGGTAATCCGATTTTATTGGCGTATAATGAAAGCCTCCGAGCTTTCTCGCGTCAACCAGATCGCTTTTTTCCAGAAAGGTAGGCAGCAAACTTTCTTGAAAAACCCATCTGGTTGATGTGCGAAAGCTTGGAAACTTTGATTTCTATAATATGCCAATAAAATAGGATTACTAGTATAGTTATATTATCTTAAGTGTTCTGTTGTTTGTTTGTGCTAATAAATAGGGGATTCCAACCCGGAATGTGGAGTCTAAAGGTATACCGGCGCTCTTAAGCCTGCCTTAGGGCAATGATGAAGCAGGACGACTGCTTTGGAAGAGATGAATGTAAGACAAGGTCGCTGGGTTGAAGGAAAGGAGTTAAGGAGGAAAGGGTATTGTCTGCGTGTCCTTATTTCCCCTGCAGAAAGGTATTGTTTGCGTGTCCTTATTTCCGGATTGGGAATAGAACGGACCACCGATTGACAACCGAAGTTTTAGACTGGACACCAAGTGACAGGAAAAGACCCAGAAGACGAGGAAGTGGGAGATGACTGGATCAAATTCGAAATCATGCCGGAGTGACATGGAGGAGACAGGCCGTTGTAGAAGAAACTTGGGAATACTTTTATCCAGCACTGAATTGATAGTGGTTGATGATGATGATAGGTCACTATAAAATATTCACCGATGCTGTCGCACGTACGGTCATTCAGAAACATAACTTCCAAATTGCAAGTCAAGATTAAAACACTTTATTTACAATTAAAAATTAATATTATATATATATATATTTTAAATAATAATAATAATAATAATAATAATAATAATAATAATAATTTTTAATTGTAAATAAAGTGTTTTAATTTTGACTTGCAATTTGGAAATTATGTTTGTGAATGACCGTACGTGCGACAGCATCGGTGAATATTTTATAGTGACCTTTCGTACGATAGACTTTTAGTTTTAATTATGATAGTTGTTAACTTCTATAAAAACTTACTACAATATGACACAAGCTATTACAAAATCCGTAAGGTTTCACATATTTACCGTTGGCTTTAGTTAGGCCGACTAATACTACAAAATTTATTCAGGAGATATACCTCGATTAAGTCACCAGTGGATGTGTAAAGACAGCTTGACAATATCAGCTGTTTACAGCAATAAAAGGTTTGTATCAACAGTCGTTCTTCCTACGTCCTTAAAAATAAAATAGTCCTTCGTTTTATACAATTGGCAGCCCTGTTTGCGCAGTTGTCTAAGTGATGGCTTCTGACCATTCGTTTGAGATGGGTTTGGGTTCAAATCCCGTTGAGGCATGGATGCTATGTTTGTCTTAAGGCACTGGCTCTCACCCTTCCCTGGAACCAGTGGCTCTAAATTAGGGACGGGTAACTGCTTATATCCCACTGAGTTGTTCACGGTGGTCGTCAAACTCCCAATCAAAAAATAATAATATTACAGAGTACACTGCTGTGCAAAATTAAGGTGACAAACACAAAATCACTAATAATGCAAAATCCACACGAAATAGTTTAATGCCAGTTGGTGCGGACATACATATATCATGAATACAGTAATGCACAACAGAAAAGAAATGCAATCACCTCGTGAGGAGGGGAATATGCGCATGATAGGCAGTCCAACGTTACGTGGTAATAGAGAGTGTGATTTCCTCGAGCAGCGACACAGACTATGAATGAAAGTTTCGGACAATAAGTGACACTCTTCCGCTAAGGCTCACAGTCCCGGGAGAGTTCTGGGAAGGGGCAGTCGGCTTGCAGTTGCTCTTTCTAGAGCATTCCAGACGTGCTCTGTCGAATTCAGGTCTGGAGATCTAGCGGGCCACTGCATCCTGTGAATATCCTCACTCTTCGTGTATTTGTCGACTAGCCTAGCCTTATGGGAACATGAGATATTGTCCATAAAAAGGCAGTTGGGAACTCAACATCTCTCCTGAAAAGACGTTTATAGGGAAAGACGTTTTTGCAGCGTACAGCAGTCAGGGTGCCTCCTGAGAACACGTGCAGCGTCGTGCGTCCACCCAACATGATGTCAGCCCCAACCAGAGGTCCTCCACTAGCATAGTGGACAGTTTTCCCAATGCTGGGGGGGGGGGGAGATTTCGGCTTTCCGTCTCTCTCCAAATGTATACACTTCGAGAATTCGTGTTTATGCTGGACTCGTCATTGAAGAGAATACAGGCCCAATGATCAGGGGGACCAAGGGTCAATCCAGACGCAGCCTTCCGCGCGATGCGGCGAGTTGGATACAGACCATTGGCCATCTTGCATACAGACCTCCTTCGTGGAGTATCTTGTGAAGTTATTTGCTTCCTTTCATACAGACCTCACTCGTGGAGTCTCTTGTGGAGTCATTTGCCTTCTTTCATACAGACCTCCCTCATGGAGCCTCTTGTGGAATCATTTGCCTCCTTTCATACAGACCTCACTCGTGGAGTCATTTTCTTTCTTTCATACAGACCTCCCTCGTGGAGTCTCTTGTGGAGTCGTTTGCCTTCTTTCATACAGACCTCCCTCTTAAAATCTCTTGTGGAGTCATTTGCCTTCTTTCATACAGACTTCCCTCGTGGAGTCATTTGCCTTCTTTCATACAGACCTCCTTCATGGAGTCTTTTGCCTTCCTTCCAACAGACCTCCCTCGTGGAGTCTCTTGTGGAGTCATTTGCCTTCCTTCTTACAGGCCTCCCTCGTGGAGTCTCTTGTGGAGTCATTTGCCTCTTTTCATACAGACCTCACTCGTGGAGTCATTTTCCTTCTTTCATACAGACCTCCCTCGTGGAGTCTCTTGTGGAGTCATTTGCCTTCTTTCATACAGACCTCCCTCTTAAAATCTCTTGTGGAGTCATTTGCCTTCTTTCATACAGACCTCCCTCGTGGAGTCTCTTGTGGAGTCATTTGCCTTCTTTCATACAGACCTCCCTCTTGGAGTCTCTTGTGGAGTCATTTGCCTTCTTTCATACAGACCTCCCTCATGGAGCCTCTTGTGGAATCATTTGCCTCCTTTCATACAGACCTCACTCGTGGAGTCATTTTTCTTCTTTCATACAGACCTCCCTCGTGGAGTCTCTTGTGGAGTCATTTGCCTTCTTTCATACAGACCTCCCTCTTGGAGTCTCTTGTGGAGTCATTTGCCTTCTTTCATACAGACCTCCCTCTTAAAATCTCTTGTGGAGTCATTTTCCTTCTTTCATACAGACTTCCCTCGTGGAGTCATTTGCCTTCTTTCATACAGACCTCCTTCATGGAGTCTTTGGCCTTCCTTCCAACAGACCTCCCTCGTGGAGTCTCTTGTGGAGTCATTTGCCTTCCTTCTTACAGGCCTCCCTCGTGGAGTCTCTTGTGGAGTCATTTGCCTCTTTTCATACAGACCTCACTCGTGGAGTCATTTTCCTTCTTTCATACAGACCTCCCTCGTGGAGTCTCTTGTGGAGTCATTTGCCTTCTTTCATACAGACCTCCCTCTTAAAATCTCTTGTGGAGTCATTTGCCTTCTTTCATACAGACCTCCCTCGTGGAGTCTCTTGTGGAGTCATTTGCCTTCTTTCATACAGACCTCCCTCTTGGAGTCTCTTGTGGAGTCATTTGCCTTCTTTCATACAGATCTCCCTCGTGGAATCTCTTGTGGAGTCATTTGCCTTCTTTCATACAGACCTCCCTCGTGGAGTCTCTTGTGGAGTCATTTGCCTCCTTTCATACAGACCTCACTCGTGGAGTCTCTTGTGGAGTCATTTGCCTTCTTTCATACAGACCTCCTTCGTGGAGTCATTTGCCTTCCTTCTTACAGACCTCCCTCGTGGAGTCTCTTGTGGAGTCATTTGCCTTCTTTCATACAGACCTCCATCGTGGAGTCATCCACCAACAGCCCAATTCAAGCTTCAAAAGCCGCATCTCGCTCAAAACAACGATTGTCAAGGTCGCGTGCTTACAAACTCGATGACGTATAGTTGTCATTTGCATATTTCTATAGCAGTTTGGACAATGTTGCTTGAGTACAACGACTTAGTATTGCCCCTTTGTACTTACTGGAAAAGCTTTAAAATCAGTGGTTTCGTTTTGGAGATATTCTTGAATTTGTATTTACCACGTTATTTTTGGTCAGAAGTGTAGTTACATTCGTGTTCTGTGATCTCCATTTAATTATATTCTGCTCAAAAAATTATTTAAAAAAGTGACAGCACCATCTGTTTTCTTCTTGAATGAAAGATCTTTTCGATACAAGGTGCATAGTAATACAATTCCCATGCACTAGTGATGAATGAAGCGAACTTTTCCTCAGGGGTCATAGCAGTATCTACTCACGTTCTTTTTTCATTTAGTCTGCTGTAATACAAGTCGCGACCTCATTCCGTGAACTCACGTGTTTCATGTGAATTAATTAAACATGAAAATTTGTGCTTTCTCCGTTAAGAGAGACTACTGAGAATCTGAAAAAGGAGAATCATGTACTTCTCTTACCTGTCAAGCAAAAGTTTCCTTCAGTTGCAAACAACTCACACACAGTCTTCGCCAGAATACAAAGAACAAATCAATGAGCAAGCAGCTTCGCTGTACAACGGAGATCTACCTTCGAGCGTTCCACTATTACTCATATAAATTAAATTCTGTCGTACTGGTATTATGTGTTTTTGACTTAGCCCCTTGGAATAAAAAAGTGATGTGAATTCACGGAATACTCCAGAAAATGTCGTGCGACAAAGTTGCCGGTAGTTCTGTTTTGAAAAGGTAACTACATGTTTGATTTTCAACACAGAACTGCCTTTTAATTCTCCTTTTATTTCTGTTTTGAAAAGCCAATTACGTGTTTTGATAGATTTGCCGTTGTCACTCATTTCATTTTTTTTTCCTTCAGAAAAGTCGTTTTTAGGATTTCCCTTTTTTAGACACAAATTCCAATGACCTCTTTGCGAATTTTTCAATCTTTGTGTTCAAAGTTAAGGAAACAGCAGCAAAGCGCGCTAATAACAAAATAACTTATATATATATCCACCCCTAACTTATCGCCATTGATTCCATGGTCAGAGCAACAAGTTAGTAAAATCATGCAATGCATTCCAACATGCCGAAACTCGTTACTCAAGTTATGAGGATAATGGCTGTGGAATAAATCTCGGTCCTGTGCCCTGAGTTTGATCCCATTTTGATGGCGTTCAACAGAACCTGTTCAGAATACCTCCGAAATAACATTATAAAGTCTTGTCGCAATCGAAGTATTTTTACGTAAGTTATGACGCATAATGGCGATGGAAGTTATTCCGCTCCTATGTCCTGACTTTTGACCCCATTTCACCCATTTTCAACAGGATTTGTCCCCAGGTGGTCCCCTACCACATACTAAAATTTCATGGAAATCGAACCTGTTTTACGTTGGTCATGACGCATAAGAGCAGTGGAATGAATCCCGCTGCCATGTCCTGACTTTTGATGCCATTTCGCTCACGTTCAATAGAGTTCCTTCCCAGGTGTTCCCCTACCACATACTAAAATTTAACGATTTTTACGTGAGTTATCATGCGGAAGAACATACGCACACAACGCGTGACGTAATGAGGCAGATGGCGTGACCGCGCGCCCACATCTCAATCGCGAGAGTGTGACGTAATAAGATTTCTAAGCATGGGTACATTAATGGGACGACGCCATGACACTAACACGTGGTAATTGGGGGTGGTTATTTAACCCACTAAACGAATTTTCCTAAAGTCGAGATCAAGCTAAATATATTTCTAGTACCAGAAAACGGTAGGTTAACGACTTTCATCAAAAGCCTTAGAGCCGTTTTCAAAATAAAGTTTACATACATACAAGAATTGCTCCTTTAATAGTATGGGATAAGGGCGATGGACTGTATCCCGATCCTATGTCCTGACCTTTGACCCCATTTCGTCCATGTTCAATAGGGTTCATTCCCAAGTGGTCCCCTACGACATACTAAAATTTCATCGAAATCGAACCATTTTTACCTACGTTATGACGCATAAGGGCAATGAAATGTATCCCAAACCTTTGTCCTGACCTTTAACCCCACTTCACCCATTTTCAATAGGGTTCATTCCCAGGTGGTCCCCTACGACATACTAAAATTTCTTCGAAATCGAACCATATTTACGCAAGTTATGGCGCATAAGGGCAATGGAATGCATCCAGCTCTTATGTCCTGAACGTTAACCCCACTTCACCCATTTTCAATAAGGTTCGTCCCCAGGTGGTCCGCTGCCACATACTAAAATTTCATCGAAATCGAACCATTTTTACTCGAGTTATCGTGCGGACAGACAGACAGACAGACGGACGGACGGACAAAGCTGGAGCATATACGCTTCTTCAACCTACGGTTGGAAAGCGTAAATAATGAAAACAAAATATGCATGTTTTGGTCGGGATTCAATCCCAACCCCATCGACGAATAAAATCACTTCTATGAAATTTCCCACACCGTAGTAGCTGCGACATATGACAGTAAAGTACAAAGGCCGCTCCATAAAAACTGGGAGTAATTTTTTTTTTTGAGTTGGCAACAGCGCGAAAGGGGAAAATATGCATGCTCACAACTAACTGAATTAAGAAATTGTCTATGGCAACAGTTATTAGCTGTGGCCGACGATTCTGGTTTTGTTATTGCGCAGTTGTTTAAGGTACGTCTGCATTTCGCCATGCAGCTATGGAGGTGAGTGATTCAGAGTTAAGAAGTGAAATGCGTTGTGCGATAAAATTTTGCTATCGTTTGGGTAAAACGACTCCAGGTGATTTAATGAAAAAAGCTTACAGAGAAAAATGCTTGGGTGAGTCAGCGTTTTTTAGATGGCACCATGATTTCAAAAAAAGGGCGTTTTTCAGCAGAACTCGCACCTAGGCCTGGTCGACTTGAAAGTGTTGTTACGGAGCGTATTGTTAACACTGTTTGGACAATCCTGCAAAGAGATCGACGAATGACGTGTCAAAACATAGCGGCGTCAACTGATATTTCAAAAACGTCTGCAGTCCGCACTCTACGCGACAAATTGCTGCTGCATCGAGTGTGCACCATATGAGTACCTCATCATCTGACGAGAGAACAATTGTTAGACAGAGTTCAGGTGTATCCTGAGTGGAAACAAATGATTGCAAAGGATCGTAACTTTCTAAACACAGTAATAACTGCCGATGAAACATGGGCCCACTATTTTGACCCTCCTCACGAAGCGCGCGCAACGAGTCTCTGGAAACACACAGGCTCGCCTCTTCCGAAAAAAGTCTGCTAAACCAAATTAGCTGGGAAGGTGATTATGATATTTTTCTTTGATCATAAAGGTGTAGTCTACCAGCATGCCGTTCCTCCACAAATTACTGTCAATGCTGAGAATTACATTTCATTCTTGAAGCGTCTGCGACGACACATTAAGCGACCGGTACTGGTGGGCAAGTGGACCCTACACCATGATAACGTTCACCCACATGTGGCTGCTTGTGTTCAACAGTTTCTATCGAAATGCAGTATTGAAATCATGCCACAGCCTGCCTACAATCCTGACCTCGCCCCCTGCGATTTCTAATTGTTTCCAACAAAGAAGGAGAAGTTCCGTGGCGCAACATTCAACACAGATACTGACGTTACTCAAGCTGTACAGGGGTTGCTAAAGCAGCTTCCACAAAATGTCTTCGCCACATGGTTTCAGAAGTGGACTGAACGATGGGACCGTTGGATATTATCCGAGGGAAGATGCTTTGAGGAAGAATAACATATATTTTGCTGTACCTATATTTCTTGATTTGTGTGATTTTACTCACACTTTTTATGGAACGGACTTTGTAAATTGCTTGAGTTGTTTTGAGGTTTTTTTTCTTTTTTGGTTTGTTTTACGGGTTTAACGACCACCGTAAGGAACTCAACGTTCTGTAAGCAGTTACCCGTCCCTAATTTCCGGAAATTGATTCGAACCCAACTCCATCCGTATCTACAATCGTGGCCAAAAAGTTCTGCACCAGTAAACCGAAAGTCAATTTTTTTTATGTTTGAAGTCAACTTATACAGCGTAATGGTAAAGTCAGGATTACATACTATGCATCATTTTAAAGGAAGTTGTATGCTGAATTCAAATATTTTTACAGAATGTTATTACCAGTAACAGAAGTGAAGTTACAAGCAAAAGTACAGCATCCAGTCATGAAAAGCAACGAATAGTGGAATTTGTGAAATCAGTGTACAATTCATTTAACGTAAATTTACTGTACAGTATATTATTGACACTTGCAGGACACTTCAAATAACTGACCAACAAGCAAAATACGTTTTAATATTTAATTGGATAACCGCGGTTACTTAGTAACAAAATGCACTTTCTTGGCATGGAACTAACGAGCTTCTCTAGTTGTCCATTGGTGATAACACGGTGCCATTTACAGACTCAATTAAAGACTTTAATGACTATACGCTGTATTGTTGCTTGTAACTTCACTTCTATTACTAGTATAACGTTCTGTAAAAATATTTAAATTCAGCATAAAATTTCCTTTAAAATGTTGTACAATATGTATTCCTGACTTTAACATTACGCTGTATAAGGTGACTTCAAACATCAAAAATTTGGTTTCCGGCCAACTGGAGCAGGACTTTTGACCACGATTGTATACCCAAGCTCAGTGGCAAGGTATCAAATTGAAACACAACAAGAATAAACCTCAGAATTTCTATTTCAATTCACAAATTTTATTTCTCTAGAGAATCCCCTCATATTCGATACAAGTACGCCAAAGTTTAACTAGTTTTTTAAACACATCTCTGTAAAAATCTGCTTCAAGTTTTTCTCGGAACCATTTCCTCGTAGCAGCTAGAACATATTCGTCACAGGTGAATTCAATACCTTTAAGATGTCCCTTGAGATCAGAAAACAACCAAAAGTCTGACGGCACCAAGTCTGGCCTGTAGAAAGGGTGTTCAAGAACTTTAAACTCCTCCTGTATGGCCTCTGAAGTGAAAGCACTAGCGTAATGATTGGCGTTGCTGTGTTGCAGAATCATTGGCTTTCTTTTTGTCCACGCACACGGTTTATTCTTTGCTTTAACTTTCACGTGGCTCTCAGAGTTGATAGTCGTACCTTTGACCATGTACTCCTGATGAACAATATCTCTGTAGTCCCAGAACACCGTGGGCATACACTTACCGGCAGAAATTTGAGTTGCGAATTTTTTCGCTCCAGAAGATAGGTGTCGGCATTCCAGCAACTGATTTTTCATTTTTAGATTACAATGGTGAACCCAACTCTTATCACCAGTCGCAATGCTTTCGAGAAAATCACTTCCATATTTTTCATAACGAGCAAGCAAATTTTGGCATGTTTCGAGGCTTGATTTCTACATTTCAGTCGTTAGGTGACTCGGTACACAGCAAGCACATAATTTTTTGTATCCTAAAATGTGAACAATTCACTGACACTACCTAAAGTAATGTTTATGTTACCTGTTATGGTTCTCTGAGTTGTTCTTCGATTTTTTCCTGATAACCTCATCGACGTTTTGCCTGTTCAAACCGCAAGTTGCGATTATGGGGCTCCCACTCCGCGGCTGATATTTTGTGGACAACATTCCTCTACTGTCCTTTGATTTTCTTGGCCCAACGACGAACAGTGCTCATGTCCAAAGTTCCAGAACCATAAACTGCCACTATTACTGGCCTCGCACTGTGCTGCTGATCTTTTACGGCCAACATTCATCCAATGTCCTTTGATTTCCTTACCCAATGATGAAGAGTGCTTATGTCGAAAGTTCCAGAAACATAAACTGCAACTATTATAGGCCTCCTACTCTGCAGTTGACTCTTTACGGCCAACATTCATCCACCGTCTTTTGATTTTCTTACCCAACGTCGAAGAGTGCTTACGTCCAAAGTTCCAGAATTGTAAACTGCCACTATTACTGGCCTCCCAGTCTGCGGTTGATCCTTTACGGCCAACATTCCTCCACTCTTACCCAACGGCTAACAGTGTTCTTACCCAACGGCGAACAGTATTTATGTCCAAAGTTGCAGAATCATAAACTGGCACTATTATAGGCCTCCTACTCTGCAGTTGACTTTCTACGGCCAACATTCATCCACCGTCTTTTGATTTTCTTACCCAACGACAAAGAAGAGTGCTTATGTCCAAAGTTCCAGAACCATAAACTGCAACTATTATTGAACTCCCACTCTGCGGTTGGTCCTTTACGGCCAACATTCCTCGACTGTCCTTGATTATCTTACCCAACGACGAACAGTGTTTATGTCTAAAGTTCCAGAACTATAAACTACCATTATTACTGGCCTCCCACTCTGCGGTTGATCCTTCACTGCCAACATTCCTCCACTGTCCTTTGATTGTCTTACCCAACGACGAACAGTGCTTCTGTCCAAGTTCCAGAACCATAAACTGCCACTATTACTGGCCTCCCACTCTGCAGTTGACTCTTTACGGCCAACATTCATTCACCGTCTTTTGATTTTCTTACCCAACGACGAACAGTGCTTATGTCCAAAGTTCCAGAATCATAAACTGCCACTATTACTGGCCTCCCACTCTGCAAGTTGACTCTTTAAGGCCAACATTCATTCACCGTCTTTTGATTTTCTTACCCAACGACGAACAGTGCTTATGTCCAAAGTTCCAGAACCATAAACTGCCACTATTACTGGCCTCCCACTCTGAAGTTGACTCTTTAAGGCCAACATTCATTCACCGTCTTTTGATTTTCTTACCCAACGACGAACAGTGCTTATGTCCAAAGTTCCAGAATCATAAACTGCCATTATTACTGGCCTCCCAATCTGCGGTTGATCCTTCACTGCCAACATTCCTCCACTCTCCTTTGATTTTCTTACCCAACGACGAACAGTGCTTACGTCCAAAGTTCCAGAACTGTAAACTGAAACTATTACTGGCCTCTCGCTCTGCAGTTGACTCTTTACGGACAACATTCATCCACCGTTTTTTTATTTTCTTACCCAACGACGAACAGTGATTCTGTCCAAGTTCCAGAACCATAAACTGCCACTATTACTGGCCTCCCACTCTGAAGTTGACTCTTTAAGGCCAACATTCATTCACCGTCTTTTGATTTTCTTACCCAACGACGAACATTGCTTATGTCTAAAGTTCCAGAACTATAAACTGCCATTATTACTGGCCTCCCAATCTGCGGTTGATCCTTCACTGCCAACATTCCTCCACTGTCCTTTGATCGTCTTACCCAACGACGAACAGTGCTTCTGTCCAAAGTTCCAGAACCATAAACTGCCACTATTATAGGCCTCCTGCTCTGCAGTTGACTGTTTACGGCCAACATTCATCCACCGTTTTTTTATTTTCTTACCCAACGACGAACAGTGCTTACGTCCAAAGTTCCAGAACTGTAAACTGCCACTATTACTGGCCTCTCACTCTGCGGTTGATCCTTTACGGCCAACATTCCTCCACCCTCCTTTGATTTTCTTACCCAACGACGAACAGTGTTAATGTCCAAAGTTGCAGAACCATAAACTGACACTATTATTACCCTCCCACTCTGCCGTTGACTCTTTACGGCCAACATTCCTCCACTGTCTTTTGATTTCATTATCCAACAACGAACAGTGCTTTTGTGCTAAGTTCCAGAACCATAACCTACCATAATCTAGCTCGAATTTTAGGTACATTTTCATGAATTAAAGACGCTGCAACTGATCGTTGTTTGAAACCCGTCGACACAGTTGGAAAAGAATCATCCATTTAAAACACATTTAAATACAAACAAATAGATGTAGATACTTCTATTACACAGTAAAATGAAGCTAATGGCACCAAAAATCGTTTGCCGTCTGACTGGTTTGCTATGCAACAAGTCCTGCGCAAGACACTTGCTCGGAGGCTTTACTTTTTGAACACGCCTCGTACCCCTCGGCCACCGGGCAGCTGGGATGTCCGGTAACGCGGAATTCCAGAACGCTCGAAGGGAGGACTTTACACGTGATTTTCGTACACTCGTTTGGAATTAGTTTGTTTTCTAGGAAGCGCAAAGGATTTGTTAAACCAGCTTCTGGTCGTTACATTCAAACAAAAAAAAAATGATTGCGGTTCTTTATCGCAAAATGTAATTAACATAAAAGTTTTAAATAGAAACCTGGGACAACGCGATATACATCAACAGAATGCTGTACTCAGATGGAAATACATCGAGAAGAGCTTTTTGCGTGGGATCAAAGATCTTACGAAAGAAAATTATGGTGCACGATCCGGTCATCTGCGATCATCAAGAACTGATTCAGACGTGGAAACGTGACTTGACTTTTGAGAAATTATTACCAAAGTACAGTTCAGGAGTGAAAAGATCACCTAAACATAAAGAAAAACCTAAGATGTTATTTTGGTCCAAAGACCTGAACACGCAAATGGTCCAAGCCAAGATGATATTCAAAAATCTCGAGGAAGGAAAAAGCATGTGAAAAGAGACGAAATGAGACCTAACCTTGGTGAACACTCTGGGGAAGTCTGACATTTTAATAAAAGCAATTAAACCAGGAACGACGAAGCTTTGTGTTAAAATATGACCCGGAAACAAAATTTCTAAGTCTTCCTTCGATGGAAAAAATGTCTTTCTTAATCCCAAAATAAAGAAGGACAGTAACATGGAGACAAAAGGAGAAAATCGGAAGGAGTGTGACACAGAGAGGAGCAAGTGGATTCGCTAAAAGAAAATAAATGCAGGCGGAGAAAGAGAAGAAAGAAATAGATGGAGGAAGATACAGAGGCAGAGCAGGAGGAATATGAATGAAAAGAAACGAAGAGAGAAAGAAAAAAATGGTGAGAAGTGAGACACAGACAGAGAAACAGCAGGCTACCAGGAACGGATAAAGCAAGAGGAGAAAAACAATTGCAAAGAAATAAAAAGATGCAGGAACAGACTCAAAGGCAGAACAGCAAATACATAAAGAGAAATTAAGGGGAGACGCCCAAACAGAAATAAAAAGTGAGAAGGGAAGATTGACATGCAGAGCAACAAGAGAATAAAAAAAAAAAAGGAGTCTGGGAAACCAGAGAGAAAAAGAGGAGCAATCAGTCAGCGAGAATAACCGGAAAAGGGATACAGAAAGCAATCGAGAGACAGATAGAGAAAGAATAAGTGAAAGATTATCCATATATTAAACAACTGCTTTGTCAGAGAAGAAAGTGCCCTGCAGAATGGACCGTCGTAAACATTTTAAATCGATTTTATGCGCATAGATGGCGGCATTGGATTCTAAAGTGTTTTCCGATTCAATCCGTATGGAAGTGACCGAAGAGGAAGATCACAGCAACCATGGAGTCTCTTCATATAAGTAGTTTTAAGTCTCATCGAACAAAACAAAATAAACCACTGAAAACATTTCCTAAAATGGGTTATGTTTTCAGAAAGGATTTTCCCGTTGTGGACATAATCCGAAACTATCATAGTCCAAAAGCGGTACCCCATGTATATTTTTATAAATACGATATATATCTGAGTCTTGAAATATAGATGGCCCTTCAGCTAAAGGTATTATTTCATGGTAAAAAGCCCTCGGATAACAGCGGGAGCAACTGAAGGATCCAAGTCCTTTAAGCCATGTCGATATGCTGCCATATGATGCTCTCTCTCTCTCTCTATCTCTCTCTTTCTTTCTCTTGACCGCAAAGAGAGAAGAGACCAAGTCCGATGCGGAATTTCTCGCGCTTCAGTGGAGAAAATTTATTGCACTTTCCTCATAATGGAGAATGCAAAGAGAAAGCGTACGTAACCGATAAAAGATGAAGCAATGTGGATTTAGGAAGGATTTTCTGTTTGAAAAGAAGAGGAAACCTACAACTTCAATAACGAAGATCTCGTTCCACAAAAATAAGACATAAATGACAAAGAATCCTAAGCAATGGAATAAGGACCTTCATCGTGTTAATGGTTTAAAGAAAAACGTTCAAAAAAAAAAAAAAAGAAGTAACTTAGTTACATTCCATAAAAAGGGAATCAAATGTCTTTCATTTTGTAAATCTTCGTCTCTAGAGAAGCAGAAGAGAACTTTTGTCATCGGGATCTCAGAACAACAGTAAAACAAATGGTGAAGAAGAAGTATTCAGTGTTTACTTCAGAAAGAAAATCGAAAATTCATGCAAGAGCTGATCACAAAGTAAAGGAACTCAAACGGGATTCATGTCTCCGATAAATGGAACAGCGGTAAATCAGTGAAGGAAGAAATGTTCCTTATAATGCATGGGACATCGATAAAATATTCAAAGCTAACAGAATATAAATTCTGAATATGCTTGTAACACTTACTGATCATCCATGTAACTCTACTCAGAAGACTTGAAGAATTCCATCGCCCTGAAGCGGAAATCTAACCAGTATCTATAACGGTTAGCATACTCCAACGGAAATCGGGAGATGCTAGTTCGATTCCCGCTCCAGGACGATGGAATCTTTCAAGTTTCCTGAGAGGTGTTGCATGGATGACCAATAAGTGTTACAAGCATATTCGGAACAGCTGTAATGAGCCTTCCCTAAAATGTCCAGTGTGTTACTAAGTGTCAGAACGTTCGCAGCTTCTCGACTTTAGACTTTCCCGAGAGCGAAGAATCTAAAAAAATTTGCTATCAATTTAGGTAAGTTCCTTTCTCTTTATGTGGACACCCTATCCCTCCCCTATTGAGTTGGAAAGAAAGTAATGTCCGATGACGAGGTACTCCGACCACGACGCGCCTTGGCCACTGAGATTGCGCAGCACACCGGCAAGACATCAGCAGGTAGGTGGCATAAGTCAGTGGCATTTAGACGTCAGAAGGCGAAGAATGTACGCTCCGGCCAACATGGAAGTGGACAAGGAACACAACCGCCATTGCGTGCTGTATGAGTTTCGTTTTCACCGCAAGTGCTGTAAGGAACATTACCAATGTGTACTCCAATGCTATATCACATTGTCAGTGCTGTCATTGGTACAAACGGCTTCCAGAGGGAAATTTTGACCTGTTAGACCGTCGCAAAGCAGGAAGACCCGGAAAAGTGGATATGGATATGCTGAAGACCTTAGTGACTGATCCACGTGCGACCACGTGGGATTTGGCCGAAATGCAGGGGACTACGCACAAGAGCATGATAACGAACCTGCGTCTAATTGAGAAGGTGCAAAAGAGAGGAGTTTGGGTACCCCAGGAACTCACAGTTGAGCAGAAAGCAAATCGCATGCGTTTCCCTACTTGCACGTAACCAAGTTGAACCCTTCTTTTATTGCAATGTGACAGGTGATGAAAAATACGTCCTGTGTGACAATGTCAGGGCACAGAAATAGTGGTTGGACCCAAAACAGAAGCCCGTGCCTACCTCCAAAGCCAACTTACACCCACGTAAGGTCTTGCTGTCTGTTTGGTGGGAAATACGGGGTGTCGTGTTTTTTGAGCTTCTGCCGGAGAACACAACTATCACCGCCGATGTGTACTGCTGTCAGCTCGAGGATATGCAGGCATCGGTCGCGTAGAAACGACAAGCACTCCTGAAACGCAAGGGCGTCCTCCTACGGTAGTATGGAGCGAGACCTCATACAGCACGGGTTACCTGTCATAATATCAAGAACCTGGGTTGGTAGCTGCTGGTACTACACCCAGCGTATTCCTTGGACATTGCCCCAAGCAACTACCACCTTTCTGGGTCGTTGCAGCATTACCTAGACTGACAACAAACAGTTCATCAACAGGGACGACGTCGAAAGAGCACTTGCTCACTTCTTTGCGTCCAAGCGAAATAATTCTACAGGGACGGTATTCAACAGCTGCCCAGACGATGGGAGCAGACCGTGGAGCAAACGATGGCGACTGAATTTTGGACTGATTTGTACTCCTGTAATTTTTAATTAGCACTTTTCTGTTGCCTTGCATTGCAGACCTTGCGTTCTTTCCAAACCAATACAAGCGTTGTTAAAAAATAAGATAACAAACCTTCTTGTTCGAAAACATAAGGGTTTACCAAAACAATGCAAACACCGACTGCTATTGAAGTATATACACAATGCGCAGTATACAAATTATAGGGACGACGTCACCCGCGATGTGAGGTATAGAAAAGAGTGCGGCATAATGTCAGCTATCTCGTAGCGGTGCCGCATTCGCAGGCGAAACAGCTGTTATGGAGTAATTGTCGACAATTTCAGATATCACTGACCTCAAAAAAGGCAGTCATTGGTGTGCGTCTTGCAGAAGCTTCTGTAAACAGAATGGCAAACATAGGTGTAACACAAGGAACTGTATCGAGGATTATGGCAACCTATTAAAAAACTTCCTACCAAAGGTGCAAATTGTGGACGTCATACAAAGTTGTCATATAGGGATAGGCGAACATTGGTAAGTGTTTTGTAACGGAAGCACAAGATCACAGCACCAAAAATAGCAGCAAAGTTGAACACCATTCGATATGACCCCGTTTCCGTCATAAGTTTGTCGAGAACTCCATCGTGCAGGTATTTATGACCATGCAGCATCCTCAAACCTTTGATTACCAATATCAATGAAACAAGACGTGTAAGGTGGTGAAAACACATAAAAACGGGGATGCTATAGACTAGTAACGTATAGTATCATCTGGGCTGAGGAATCGCTATTCTGCAGGGTCGTATCACATCAGCAAATGTACGAATCCATTCTTGGGGACCACCTTCACTAAGTGTTGCAGATATTGTTCCTTAATGACCGTCCGTGGTCTCTAGCAGAAAATGCACCCTCACTTTGTGCTAAACGTGTCGAGCTGTGGTTTGCAGAGCATGAGATACAGCCTGGCAACCACAATCTCCAGACGTCAATATTATTGAACATTTTCGGAAATATCTGGAGCGAAAGGTGAGATCACACTTTCTAACTTCAAAAGCACTAGCAAGCTAAGGACATATTTTACAAGAAGAATGGTAACAAATTCCATTATCGTATGTGCATGACTTGTATTAAGTGTATTCCAAGGGCATTTGCTTCTGTTCTGAAACACCGTAGAGGACCAACAGCTTACTAATAAAATGTGTTCCATACACAGTAAGTGTTTCCATTATTTTGATAAGCTCCTGTAAATGGATAATGCTGAATACACAGTGAATACGGGTAACTTCTTGTGCTATTTTCACAAAGTCATCATAATGATGTAAACAAATGCTTCATCGTGATGGTAAGGCGTGTATGCCAGAAGGGAAGAAATCGAATTTCTGTTACTCCCTATCCAACATCAGCATTTGTAGTAAAATGCTCGCGGACCAAGCAATTCTTAAGAGCGTCAAACAGATGGACATTGCAGAGTGAGAGGTCAAGGCTGTAAGCGGAATGATCCAAAAGGTCTCAACCATATAACTGAAACCACTCAGCCGTAATTTGGACCGCATGTGGTCTGGCATTATCGTGCAGCAGCGTGACACGTTTGCTCAGCATGCAGGGTCTTCTGCCGATAACGCCATGGGGAATCACGGTAAACATTTAATAATACCATTAGGTTGTCACGCTAGCACCATGGTCCACAAAATTAATAAGAAACACAACCTGACGGTTCCAAAAGACAGTTGGAATGATTTTTCGCCTTGATGGTGACGTCTCCACTTTTTATGACAGGTGGAGATGACAGGTGGTTCCACGTCATAGATTCTCGTCTGTTTTTTCGTGCTGCTTGGTTTGACTACGTACTTTAGAGAATTGGGGTTCACTCAGGCTATGCTGTATATATACATGCACTGAATAGCAATTGAATTAGGGATACCTGTTTAGTAACGTGTAGCACTACCTTTCGCACTGATGACGGCAGCGATTCTTCTCGGCATGGACTCGACAGACACCGGAAGCGTTGGGAAGCCATACGGATCCACGACCCCTGAACAAGCTCCCACAGTTCACGAAGATTTAATGGAGGGTGGTCAGAGCCTCGAACATTTCTCTCATCCCAGATGTGCTCGATGGGATTGAGGTCAGGGGAACTAGCTGGCCACAGAAGCAAGGTCACGTCGGTGGAGTGTTCATCCAACCATTCAGATACAATTCGGGAGCGATGGCACGGTGCATTGTCTTGTTGCAGGATGAGGTCCCCAGTGGGATGTTGAAGACGCACAAACGGGAACAAATGGTCGTCCAGGATATGCCGATAACGTTGACCTGTGAGGGACGATGTCACAAGTACCAGGGGTCCAATTTCAGTCCACGTAAACAGTACCCAGACGAGAATGCCACCCCCACCAGCTTGAAGAGTACCCTGCTGGCAAGAAGGATCCATCGCTTCATGTGGTTTGCGCCGTACTCGTATCCTGCCATCCGCATGTACCAACGTGAATCTCGACTCATCAGTCCAGGCAACATTTTTCCACATGTCTAGGGTCCAGTGGCGATGTTCCCGGGCCCATGCTAATCTTTGCACCCTGTGATGTGCGGTCAGAAGCGGTACCCTCGTGGGACGATGGCTTCTGTACCCCATAGAGAGGAGATGGTTCTGGATGGTGTGGCTGCTTGCACGTTTTTGTGCACCAGCGTTAAATTGCCGAGTGATTTCTCGCACTGGTGCCCGTCTATCCGCTGTTACAATGCGAGCTAGCCGACGATGACCCCGCTCATCCACACGCTGTTGTCCACGGCAGTTGGCCCTTGCAGGGATGGTTTTACCGGATTCGATGTACTCACGGTGCACCCGTGACACAGTGGCTAGTGAAAATCCCAGTGCCTGCACGACTTCCGAGATGGAGTGACCCATTCGTCGGGCCCCGACAATTTGCCCACGATCAAATGCGCTTAGATCATTCGTCTTACCCATACTGCGTCCGACTCTTACTTGTTCCCGTCGCATCAGTCTTTATGTTGTCGGATCGCTGCATACGCATGTCGTTTCCGTTTACAGGGCCGCCCACAGCGCCACATTTGCATAACGCCAGCTGTCTCTAATTCAATTGCTCTTCAGTGTATATATATATATATATAGCCTTTTACTCAATTTCGTGTTCTGTGGTTACCCTGTACAAAAGTATACATATTATATATATATGTTTTCTTCTTAATATTTTAAGGTATAGAGTTATGTTTGAAATGTGACATGGTCAAATGTAACCCCATAACGAGAAATAAATGAATGAATGATGCACCCAAGTTTCGTCTCCAGTGGTAATGCGTTGAAAATTTATCTCATATTGCTGATGATACCATATCAAATGTGTGAGGGAGAGACCCATTCGTCCTGCCGTACACTTCCACTGTTCTTCTGCGTTCTGGTGTCGAATGATGCACACTAGTTTTGCCTCAGTGATGGTTCGCTGTAAGATGTTCTCACCTTTCTGATGATACAGTATGAAATGTATGTGAAGGAAAGACGCCTATTGTATTGCCTTATGTTCTTCTGTGAGGTACTTAAGCACATACCTTGCGCAATCTTTCCAATAACCGTTAGTCATGTACAACACTTTGGGCACTACCCTCTGAAATTTCCACTTTACGGGAGAGTTCTCTCACTATGCGTCTGTTTCCACGATTTGAGATCATCCGCTTGTAGCACAATATCTTCTCGAATGGCAGTCGTTGGGCGCCTATGTCGAGGTTTGTCGTCAACGTCTGTCCTACCCTTTAAATAAGTCTTGCATTATTTCCCCATCTGCTTCTACGACATAACACTTTCGCCGTATACTTCCACCAACTGGCGATAGGCTTTCAACATCTGTTCCTACCGGACGCAATGTCATCAGGTGGAGAAATGTTCCTGGCTTTTTTACGCTTTCCAGCCGCAGGTTGATAAAGCGTATATGCTCTAACTTTGTCCGTCTGTCCGTCCGCACAATAACTCGCCTAAAAATAGTTCGATTTCGATGAAATTTTAATATGTGGTAGGGAACCACCTGGGAAGGAACCCTATTGAAAATGGTCGAAATGGGGATCAAAGGTTACGACATAGGAGCGCGATCCATTCCATTGCCCTTATGTCATAACTTACGCAAAAATGGTTCAGTATTGATGAAATTTAAGCATGTCGTAGAGGGGCCCCATGGGGACGAACCCTATTGAAAATGGACGAAATGTGGATCAAAGGTCACAACATAGGAGTGGGATCCATTCCATCGTCCTTATGCGTCATAACTTACGTAAAAATGCTTCTGTTGCGACAAAACTATAGTATGTTGTTCCGGAGGTGCACTGAACGGGTACTGTTGAATATAATCGAAATGAGGTCAAAGGTCAGGACACAGGAGCCGGATTTATTCCACAGCCATTATCCTCATAACTTGACTAAAAACGTTTCAATTCCGACAAAACTTTAGTATGTTGCTGCGGAGGTATACTGAACCAATTCTGTTTAATGTCATCGAAATGGGGTCAAAGGTCAGGACACAGGAGCGAGATTTATTCCACAGCTATTATCATTATAACTTGAGTAATAACTTGAGTAATGATTTCTGGCATGTTGGAAAGCGTATCATAATCAATGCATTGCATGATTTTACTAGTTTGGAGTAAGCGCCCACTTTAACTGTTCATGGGCAGGTTATGAATTGGTGACGAACACCTTTTTTACGCTTTCCAATCTTAGGCTGAAGAAGCGTATATGCTCCAGCTTTGTCCGTCTGTCTGTCCGTCCGTCCGCACTATAACTCGCGTAAAAATGGTTCGATTTTGATTAAATTTTAGTATGTGGTAGGGGACCACCTGGGGACAAACCCTTTTAAAAATGGACGAAATGAGGTCAAAGGTCAGGACATAGGAGCGGGATCCATTCCATTGCCCTTATGCGTCATAACTTACGTAAAAATGCTTCGATTGCGACAAAACTTTATCATGTTGTTCCGAAGGTATCATAAAAAAGGGTCAAAGGTCAGAACACAGGAACGAGATTTATTCCACAGCCATTATCCTCATAAGTTGAGTAATGATTTCTGGTATGTTGGAAAGCGTATCATAATCAATGCATTGCATGATTTTACTAACTTGTTACTTATTTAGTGCCGTTTTCTGCCTCCTTCGCTCTTATGATAACGTTTTGCAATCATAAGATATGAAACTTCAACACAAAATGAACGTTTCTGAAATTCGACTGTGCTGTAAGCTGTTACTTTGAAATGGACAGAAAATGTACTGCGCGTTTAACGTTCGAGCTTAGGCAAATACAGGACAGGCCTTGCTGTATGTTTTAACTCCGAAATGTGTAGCAAATATACCTGGCGTTGAAGTTTCTAGTTTAAGAATACTGGCCAGGCTGTGAAATGGATTGTAACTCTGAAACGTGCATGAAATGTACTTTGTGTTGAATGTTCAAGATCAGGTAGGTAGGTTACAGGGAGTGCTAAAAGTTTGCAAGTCTGAAACTGGATGCGCTTCCCATATTAAGGCAAGGGCAGATCCATAGTCTTAACAGTTAAATATACAGTGGTTTGCATCACCTGCAAAAACTGTGAATTTTTAACTTTAACTCTTTGTTTAACCAATTAATTTTCATAGTTATTTCATCATTAATGTCATTAGATGTGAAATTTAATGGAGATTTCCAAAAATGGCTTAGCTTAAAACTCATGACCAAGTCGAAATTATTATGAAGAGGATCATTTATCCGATACTTAGGTTTACAGCAATAAATCCTTTTTGTAATTCATAAGGAATGAAATAACATTTAAATACAGAAATACAATGAAGCAAAATTATAAAGTGTACCCAATATTTTGTTGCCCAGCCTTTAGCTTTAATCACAGTTTTGCATTTTGGTGGCATACTGTGTATATGGTTTTGTAAAAGATTGAGTTGAACAATACGATTACAAATTTGAATTGCATTTTCAATGAGTTGAATTTTGGTCGTTGGCTTCTTTTTTTGATAGTTTATACGACACTTTGAACCAGAAATGTTTGATCGGGTTTAAGTCCGGTGACTGTGGTGGCCAAACAACGTGACGAACATTGTTTTCCTGAAACCACTTTTTCACTACTTTAGCACGATGTCAGAAAGTATTGTCATCTTGAAAAGTAAAATTGCCGTCATAAAGTTTTCTAAATGATGGTAGCATCTTGTTTTCTAATATCCAGATGTATTTCTGGGCATTTACCGTACCACCGACAACATGGAGGTTCCCAACGCCATGTGCACACACGCAGCTCCAAACCATGGCCTTCACCGGATGCTGAACAGTAGTCACTTAGCAAATTAGATGGAATTCTTCATGCTTGAATCTCCTTACTTAGGCATGAGTCCCATTAAAGCAAATTTCTGATTCAGCACTGAAAAGAACATTTTCTCATTGCTTGCTTGTCCACGAGACATGCTGTTTTGCCCACTGAAGTCTACACTGTCTTTGATTTGCAGTTAACAGTGGTTTACGCTCCCTTTGCAGCCACGTAAGTCATAGTGAAGCAGCCTCCTCCTAACAGTAGATGTACCATCAGTCTTTTCAGACCATCTCTGAAGCAATCCAGGTGAATTGAGCCTCCTGTCTGCCAAGCTTAGCTATCTGAGCACTTTGTCCTGCCTGGTAGTAGTGGATGTGGGCCTTCCACTGCAACGTCCCTTAGTAGTGGATCTGGGCCTTCCACTGCAACGTCCCTTAGTAGTGGATCTGGGCCTTCCACTGCAACGTCACTTAGTAGTGGATCTGGGCCTTCCACTGCAACGTCCCTTAGTAGTGGATCTGGGCCTTCCACTGCAACGTCACTTAGTAGTGGATCTGGGCCTTCCACTGCAACGTCACTTAGTAGTGGATCTGGGTATTCCACTGCAACGTCACTTAGTAGTGGATCTGGGTCTTCCACTGCAACGTCACTTAGTAGTGGATCTGGGCCTTCCACTGCAACGTCACTTAGTAGTGGATCTGGGCCTTCCACTGCAACGTCACTTAGTAGTGGATCTGGGCCTTCCACTGCAACGTCCCTTAGTAGTGGATCTGGGCCTTCCACTGCAACGTCCCTTAGTAGTGGATCTGGGCCTTCCACTGCAACGTCCCTTAGTAGTGGATCTGGGCCTTCCACTGCAACGTCACTTAGTAGTGGATCTGGGCCTTCCACTGCAACGTCCCTTAGTAGTGGATCTGGGCCTTCCACTGCAACGTCACTTAGTAGTGGATCTGGGCCTTCCACTGCAACGTCCCTTAGTAGTGGATCTGGGCCTTCCACTGCAACGTCACTTAGTAGTGGATCTGGGCCTTCCACTGCAACGTCACTTAGTAGTGGATCTGGGTATTCCACTGCAACGTCACTTAGTAGTGGATCTGGGTCTTCCACTGCAACGTCACTTAGTAGTGGATCTGGGCCTTCCACTGCAACGTCCCTTAGTAGCGGATCTGGTCCTTCCACTGCAACGTCACTTAGTAGTGGATCTGGGCCTTCCACTGCAACGTCCCTTAGTAGTGGATCTGGGCCTTCCACTGCAACGTCACTTAGTAGTGGATCTGGGCCTTCCACTGCAACGTCACTTAGTAGTGGATCTGGGCCTTCCACTGCAACGTCACTTAGTAGTGGATCTGGGCCTTCCACTGCAACGTCACTTAGTAGTGGATCTGGGCCTTCCACTGCAACGTCACTTAGTAGTGGATCTGGGCCTTCCACTGCAACGTCACTTAGTAGTGGATCTGGGCCTTCCACTGCAACGTCACTTAGTAGTGGATCTGGGCCTTCCACTGCAACGTCACTTAGTAGTGGATCTGGGCCTTCCACTGCAACGTCCCTTAGTAGTGGATCTGGGCCTTCCACTGCAACGTCCCTTAGTAGTGGATCTGGGCCTTCCACTGCAACGTCACTTAGTAGTGGATCTGGGCCTTCCACTGCAACGTCACTTAGTAGTGGATCTGGGCCTTCCACTGCAACGTCCCTTAGTAGTGGATCTGGGCCTTCCACTGCAACGTCACTTAGTAGTGGATCTGGGCCTTCCACTGCAACGTCACTTAGTAGTGGATCTGGGCCTTCCACTGCAACGTCACTTAGTAGTGGATCTGGGTCTTCCACTGCAACGTCACTTAGTAGTGGATCTGGGCCTTCCACTGCAACGTCCCTTAGTAGTGGATCTGGGCCTTCCACTGCAACGTCACTTAGTAGTGGATCTGGGCCTTCCACTGCAACGATACTTAGTAGTGGATTTGGGCCTTCCACTGCAACGTCACTTAGTAGTGGATCTGGGCCTTCCACTTCAACGTCACTTAGTAGTGGATTTGGGCCTTCCACTGCAACGTCACTTAGTAGTGGATCTGGGACTTCCACTGCAACGTCACTTAGTAGTAGATCTGAACCTTCCACTGCTACACATATTTTTAATATCAGCAGTGCTTTTTACTTTCTTGAAGTAGCCTAATATTTATAGATTCATTACATCCCAATCTTTCAGCGATTTGCCTTGAAAATTATCCCTCTTCATGCAGAACTATTATTTTTACTCTGTCTGTTGTGGACAATTCCGCACTTTTAAGCATTATTGAGAATGTATACACAAATTATAACATAATAACAACAAGAAGCGACCACTACAATGCTCTAGTAATGATCATATGTAGAGGATTTTAGGAAGGGAGTGTCGGACCGCAGGTCTTAAACAACCCTTAGAAATAGGAAGCTAGGAGATTTGGGCTAGAGTGCCCGATAGGAAAGTGACACGGAAGCGAAGTAGAAAGGAGGAGGAAGACGCCCTAATTTAATACCGGGGGCCAGTACTCGGAGTCCGACGGCTTAACGTGCCCATCCGACGCACGGCGGATATTTAGTGGATCGAGCGTTCGCATCTGCCTGGGATCGCAGCTGAGGTCCTTTCCGTGGCAGTCACGAACGTTGTCCACTAGGCCACCAGCGGCCCACAATGCTCTACTAGCTCTGCGTCAACCCTTATAAAGACCGGAGTAGGATTAGGATAGCATTAGGAAGCAGCCAGCCAGGTAAAAGAATGTCTATGATTGGCTGTAACGCAGATAACGTGAATTTCAATGTGTTTGTCAACCCCTATATTTTCTGTCATATCTTAAGAACAGAAGTAACTACTGGAAAAACTAAGATATTTTAAAAAAACTCCATTAAATGTTGGATGTAATGACATATAAACGATGAAATAACTATGAAAATTAGGTAATTAAAAAAAGAGTTAAATTTGAAAATTCGCGGTTTTTGTAGGTGATGCAATACTTTTGCTTACCACTACCACTGCATATTTTTTTAAGCGAATCACAAGAGTTTATGAAAAAAGGTCTGTGAGAATTACCCTTTTTTAAAAATTAGAAAAAAATTTAAGTCTGAAGTTTTTGATAAACTTTTTGTAATATATTTTAATTTTTGACAAGAATGATAAGAGAGAAAAAAGGTCTCGCCTAGTTTACAAGAATACTCAGCCTTGCATTTTTGATCAACTTCGTGCAAGTGAAAAAATTTAGCCCAATTACTTCGATATGGGAATCGAATTAATGTAAACTCGTAAAGAAAATAACCGCGATGATAATTTCGGGGAGGAAAACGTAACTAAATCAATGAGAATGTGGTTTCAGAGGGAAAAAAGGAAATAAAAATGTAAAGAAAACGTGGGCTCCGTTAAATCACTGAAGTAAACAGATAAGTCACGCATTTCTTAGCTCAAGAAGAAAATTGGATTATTACATAATTACCGCTATGAAAAGCAAACGAAAGACTCTGAGGAGAAAGTCAACAAAGAAACCTTTGTGTCAGAACTCGCAAAATCATTGTGCAGGTGGTATTGTGGTAAAAACTGCAAAGTTACGCAATTTTTGTCTCGGGAGAAGGACATATAATTGTCCACTTGAAAGAAAAGGTGCCTCTTGAGGACGTACTGAATGAGAAATTTGAGATTAAAAAAAACCGCATAAAAGATCTAAATAGCATACATACAAAGCGATGTAGTAACAACGGCATGGCCACACATTCGCAAATGAATTTTTAACTGAAAATAAAATGGATAATTTCCCTATTTGGGAAGCAAATCTAATGCCTAATCGTAAATATTATTGAGAAATTATTATAAAATCAGCAAAACCTCTCGATGCAAAAAGCAAGTATCGTTTCGCGCACAGAATTGTTTCCATATGAAGCAAAAGTAATGCGTGAACTGTTATTCTGCAAGCGAGATTTTATATAGCAAGCACTCCAGCATTGACGCACGTACATACCAGAAAATAGTGAAACATTTAAATAATTGTGACATATGCTCTAATTCATACTTCCATTTTAGTTTCTCTTACATAAATTTGGTTTATTCTCGTTAAAAGTTTTTCCAAGCCACTGATTTCTGTCTGATGAATTTGAGTTTGGCAACCCTGACAACAAAACGCCGTGCAGTTACGTAATCAAAAGCTAGAGATAAAAACTGAGTCTTCGGGAAGCAACGTTACTTCAGTTACCAGAAAGCAGACTACACAGGCAGTTCGTTATCAATCAATGTATAAGGCTATATGCTATTCACGCAATGTTATTGAAGTCGTGTTGATGATTTGATGTTAAAACGGGCTTCCATTAGTAATCTGTGTTAGTCGACCTTTGACATCTTTTAATATGGGTATACAACTAATCAGCGAGCGATCGTACCCATGCACGAGCTCAGGGGCGCACACAGAATTTCCTCAAAGGGGGGGGGGGTCCGACAAAAAAAATGCACGGAACAAATGAAACTAGAAATTAGACGCACACACACACACACACATATGGATTATATATATATAGGCTGCAGACAACTCAAAGGGCATGGAGAGGTGCATGCTTGGTGTAACCATGAGAGATAAGAAGAGGAACTCGTAGATACGAAAAATGACAAGAGTGGAAGACATCATGATCAGAGTTAAATCCCTGAAATGGCAATGGGCTGGACATACTGCCAGAAGGACAGTCCATCGATGGACAGCCGAAATTTTAGATTCAATTCCAAGGGACAGGAAAAGACCCAGAAGAAGACCACATGGAAGATGGGTGGATGAAATTCGAAAGTATGCGGGACTGACATGGAGGAGACTATATATATATATATCATCATCATCATTGTCAACCATTATCAATCCACTGCTGGACGAAGGTATCCCCAAGTTTCCTCCACAACGGTCTGTCTTGTGCCAGTCTCCTCCATGTCACTCCCGCATATTTACGAATTTCATCCACCCATCTCCCATGTGGTCTTTTTCTGGGTCTTTTCCTGTCCCTTGGAATCCAATCTAAAATTTCGGCTGTCCATCTATGGTCTGTCCTTCTGGCAGTATGTCCAGCCCATTGCCATTTCAGGGATTTAACCCTGATCATGATGTCTTCCACTCTCGTCATTTTTCGGATCCACGAGTTTCTCTTCTTATCTCTCCTGGTTATACCAAGCATGCACCTCTCCATGCTTCTTTGAGTTGTCTGCAGCCTTTGTATGTCTCTTTTAGTTAAGGTCCACGTCTCTGCACCATACGTAAGCGCTGGAAGGATGCATTGATCAAACACTTTTCTTTTAAGACATAATGGCATATTGTTCTTGAAAATTATGCTGTTTCTTCC
This sequence comes from Macrothele yani, assembly GCA_039090855.1. NCBI lineage: Eukaryota > Metazoa > Arthropoda > Arachnida > Araneae > Macrothelidae > Macrothele > Macrothele yani. The sequence goes on along the minus strand of CM076991.1, from coordinate 102,431,731 downwards.
AAAAGCTCTCCAGGCAAGTTTTGTACGCCGATTAATTTCTTCACCAATGTGACCCTCACTTGATATCTGCTGTCCAAGATAAACGTACGTGTCTGTTATCTCCAGCTTTTCTCCATCAATCGATAAATCTTCATTTCTTGTAAAAGCATTGAACATCACTTTTGTCTTCTGAAAGTTCATTTTTAATCCCACTTCTTTACTCTTGTCAGCAAGTTCCTGGATCATACTCTGCAGCTCTGATGGGCTAGTTGCAAAAATGACTACGTCATCAGCAAAACGAAGGTGGGTTCGATAATCTCCATTAATCTTTATCCCCTTGTTTTCCCAGCTCAGTGACTGAAAAACACCCTCCAATGTGGCATTAAAGAGCTTCGGAGATATGGTGTCACCTTGTCTCACTCCCTTTCCAATTTTTATGTGTGTTGTATTTTCAAACAGCCTAATCTTTGCACTTGCATTTTCATAGATGTTATTAATAATATTAATGTATGCATCTTCAATACCGCAGGATTTCAGAGCCGTGGTAACTGCTGATGGTTTCACCGAATCAAAGGCTTTTTCATAATCGATAAAAGCCATGCACAATGGAAGTTCATATTCCCTCGCTCTTTCAATTAGTTCTCTCAGTACGTGGATATGATCTATTGTGCTGTAGCCACTCCTGAATCCAGCTTGTTCTCTCGGTTGAGCCATGTCCAGTGTTACCTTCAAGCGGTGTGAAAGAACTTTAGTGAAGATTTTATAAACCACTGATAGGAGGCTGATAGGTCTGTAGTTCCTGAGATCCTCAATGTCACCTTTTTTATGTAGCAGGATCATTGTAGCATTGTTCCAATCCTAAGTAATCTTCCCTTCATTAAGGCATCGAGTGAAAATTTGGGCGAGTACTGTTTCAATTTCTCCACTTGCTTCTTGTATGATGTCTACTGTAATTCCATCTTCTCCTGGAGCTTTCCCCTGCTTCATGTTCTTGATTGCATGAGCAACTTCTGCTGGGAGGACTGGAAGAACTCTGGTACCTTTCATGATGTCTGGAGTACATGTATCATCCCTTTCATATAATTTGGAGTAGAAATCTTTTACTCTTGTCAATATTTCGCCTCTATTTCTTGTTATAGAACCATCTTCTTTTCTCAGAGCCATAATCTGTTTTCTTCCCTTACTGAGATGTCCCTTTGCTATCTTAAGGCTTTGGTTGTTTTCAATTGCTTTCCTCACTAGCTCACAGTTGAATTTCCTTACGTCTTCAGTGATACTTTTTCGTGCTGTCTTGCATAGCTCTATATATTCCACTTTGGAAGTCACATCTTCTTTAGTTGTCCTCATCTCTCGTCTTTTTTGCATCAACATTTTGGTTTTTCCTGATAATTTGTTCACATGCAACTTGTTCTTAGACCCAGCTAATTTTGTTGCTGTTTCCATAAGAGCTTTGGTTACTTTTCTGTTAACTTCCGAAATATCCACTTCTTCCGATGTTAGGCTTTCTAAAGCAGAGAATCTGTTCTTCAGTTCCAACTTGAAAGTATTATGGTGTTTTTTAAGGTTGGTTATGTCAATACATTTTGTTTGTCTTATGAGCTTGCCACGTTCCAGTTTAGTGTTGAGGTGCATCTTACATCTCACCAATCTATGGTCACTACCTGTGTTGAACTTGTTCAGCACACTGCAGTCTTCTATGACGAATTTTTTGTTACACATAATAAAATCAATTTCACTTGTCGTCCCAATTGGATGTCTCCATGTCCATTTCCTGTGTGGCTTTTTCTTGAAAAAGGAGTTCAAGATGAAAAATCCTTCTGCCTCTGCAAACTCAACGAGAGTATTTCCACGCTGGTTTCTGTTGCCGTGACCGAATTTACCTACTGAAGTTTCATTCTGTTGCCGGTGCCCTATTTTTGCATTGAAATCTCCCATAATTATCTTCAAGTGCTGCTTACCTTTATTATTTAGATGACGAATTTCCTCATAAAATTCTTCAATTTCTTCTTCAGGATGACTTGTGGTGGGTGCATATGTTTGAATAATCTGAGCCTGGTATCTTCTCGATAGTTGGATAACGAGTCGTGCAGCTCTGTCAGAGGAACTTTCAACTTCTACCACTTTATCCTTCAGTTTCGTGTTTATTATAAATCCAACACCACTAGTTCTGCCAGTATCTGTCCCACGATAATAGAAGAGATGTCCACTTTTCAGTTCAATGAGATCTTCTCCTTTTCTCCTTACCTCACTTAGCCCGACGATGTCCCACTTGATACTTTGTAGTTCCTCTTCCAATTCAAGAAGCCTTGAATCAGAAGATAGGGAGCGTCCGTTATAGGTAGCCAAGGTCAGCATCAAATGGCAGCCAAGGTCAGCATCAAATGGCAGCCAAGGTCAGCATCAAATGGCAGCCTAGTTCGGTCCTCCGGGGATTCTTAGCACCCTCTGCCTTCATGTCGCACTGGCCGCTGCCTTGGCCAGGTACATTCCAGCTGCCGGAGACTGAGGGCCAAGATTTAAGTTGTAGAGTCATTTTGGAGGTGTTTGGCCATAACTCACCACGCTGGCCAAGCGGGTTGGTGAGTGTGGGATAGCATTTCCTCTGATCCCGATGGTATAGTTATACCGCTATTGGCGGTCGTCAGAGCCCCTTTAGTGGGAACAGGATGCACCACGAGAAGGCGGGGTTGACATTTGTCAAGGAGAGGCTGTGATGTTACGCATCACCTGACCTTACATCCCTATATATATATATATATATATATATATATACTTAAGAGCAAAACTGAAGACTAAGGAAAAACTTTAGAATTTAAAACGAAGGTTGCAAAATAACCTTCTTTATAGAATATATATATCATCATCATCATCATCATTGTCAACCATTATCAATCCACTGCTGGACGAAGGTCTCCCCAAGTTTCCTCCACAACGGTCTGTCTTGTGCCAGTCTCCTCCATGTCACTCCCACATATTTACGAATTTCATCCACCCATCTCCCATGTAGTCTTTTCTGGGTCTTTTCCTGTCCCTTGGAATCCAATCTAAAATTTCGGCTGTCCATCTATGGTCTGTCCTTCTGGCAGTATGTCCAGCCCATTGCCATTTCAGGGATTTAACCCTGATCATGATGTCTTCCACTCTCGTCATTTTTCGGATCCACGAGTTTCTCTTCTTATCTCTCCTGGTTATACCAAGCATGCACCTCTCCATGCTACTTTGAGTTGTCTGCAGCCTTTGTATGTCTCTTTTAGTTAAGGTCCACGTCTCTGCACCATACGTAAGCACTGGAAGGATGCATTGATCAAACACTTTTCTTTTAAGACATAATGGCATATTGCTCTTGAAAATTATGCTGTTTCTTCCAAAAGCTCTCCAGGCAAGTTTTGTACGCCGATTAATTTCTTCATCAATGTGACCCTCACTTGATATCTGCTGTCCAAGATAAACATACGTATCTGTTATCTCCAGTTTTTCTCCATCAATCGATAAATCTTCATTTCTTGTAAAAGCATTGAACATCACTTTTGTCTTCTGAAAGTTCATTTTTAATCCCACTTCTTTACTCTTGTCAGCAAGTTCCTGGATCATACTCTGCAGCTCTGATGGGGTAGTTGCAAAAATGACTACGTCATCAGCAAAACGAAGGTGGGTTAGATAATCTCCATTAATCTTTATCCCTTTGTTTTCCCAGTTCAGTGATTGAAAGAATTTTTTCCAATGTGGCATTAAAGAGCTTCGGAGATATGGTGTCACCTTGTCTCACTCCCTTTCCAATTTTTATGTGTGTTGTATTTTCAAACAGCCGAATCTTTGCACTTGCATTTTCATAGATGTTATTAATAATATTAATGTATGCATCTTCAATACCGCAGGATTTCAGAGCCGTGGTAACTGCTGATGGTTTCACCGAATCAAAGTCTTTTTCATAATCGATAAAAGCCATGCACAATGGAAGTTCATATTCCCTCGCTCTTTCAATTAGTTCTCTCAGTACGTGGATATGATCTATTGTGCTGTAGCCACTCCTGAATCCAGCTTGTTCTCTCGGTTGAGCCATGTCCAGTGATACCTTCAAGCGGTGTGAAAGAACTTTAGTGAAGATTTTATAAACCACTGATAGGAGGCTGATAGGTCTGTAGTTCCTGAGATCCTCAATGTCACCTTTTTTATGTAGCAGGATCATTGTAGCATTGTTCCAATCCTAAGGAATCTTCCCTTCATTAAGGCATCGAGTGAAAATTTGGGCGAGTACTGTTTCAATTTCTCCACTTGCTTCTTGTATGATGTCTACTGTAATTCCATCTTCTCCTGGAGCTTTCCCCTGCTTCATGTTCTTGATTGCATGAGCAACTTCTGCTGGGAGGACTGGAAGAACTCTGGTACCTTTCATGATGTCTGGAGTACATGTATCATCCCTTTCATATAATTTGGAGTAGAAATCTTTTACTCTTGTCAATATTTCGCCTCTATTTCTTGTTATAGAACCATCTTCTTTTCTCAGAGCCATAATCTGTTTTCTTCCCTTACTGAGATGTCCCTTTGCTATCTTAAGGCTTTGGTTGTTTTCAATTGCTTTCCTCACTAGCTCACAGTTGAATTTCCTTACGTCTTCAGTGATACTTTTTCGTGCTGTCTTGCATAGCTCTATATATTCCACTTTGGAAGTCACATCTTCTTTAGTTGTCCTCATCTCTCGTCTTTTTTGCATCAACATTTTGGTTTTTCCTGATAATTTGTTCACATGCAACTTGTTCTTAGACCCAGCTAATTTTGTTGCTGTTTCCATAAGAGCTTTGGTTACTTTTCTGTTAACTTCCGAAATATCCACTTCTTCCGATGTTAGGCTTTCTAAAGCAGAGAATCTGTTCTTCAGTTCCAACTTGAAAGTATTATGGTGTTTTTTAAGGTTGGTTATGTCAATACATTTTGTTTGTCTTATGAGCTTGCCACGTTCCAGTTTAGTGTTGAGGTGCATCTTACATCTCACCAATCTATGGTCACTACCTGTGTTGAACTTGTTTAGCACACTGCAGTCTTCTATGACGAATTTTTTGTTACACATAATAAAATCAATTTCACTTGTCGTCCCAATTGGATGTCTCCATGTCCATTTCCTGTGTGGCTTTTTCTTGAAAAAGGAGTTCAAGATGAAAAATCCTTCTGCCTCTGCAAACTCAACGAGAGTATTTCCACGCTGGTTTCTGTTGCCGTGACCGAATTTACCTACTGAAGTTTCATTCTGTTGCCGGTGCCCTATTTTTGCATTGAAATCTCCCATAATTATCTTCAAGTGCTGCTTACCTTTATTATTTAGATGACGAATTTCCTCATAAAATTCTTCAATTTCTTCTTCAGGATGACTTGTGGTGGGTGCATATGTTTGAATAATCTGAGCCTGGTATCTTCTCGATAGTTGGATAACGAGTCCTGCAGCTCTGTCAGAGGAACTTTCAACTTCTACCACTTTATCCTTCAGTTTCGTGTTTATTATAAATCCAACACCACTAGTTCTGCCAGTATCTGTCCCACGATAATAGAAGAGATGTCCACTTTTCAGTTCAATGAGATCTTCTCCTTTTCTCCTTACCTCACTTAGCCCGACGATGTCCCACTTGATCCTTTGTAGTTCCTCTTCCAATTCAAGAAGCCTTGAATCAGAAGATAGGGAGCGTCCGTTATAGGTAGCCAAGGTCAGCATCAAATGGCAGCCTAGTCCGGTCCTCCGGGGATTCTTAGCACCCTCTGCCTTCATGTCGCACTGGCCGCTGCCTTGGCCAGGTACATTCCAGCTGCCGGAGACTGAGAGCCAAGATTTAAGTTGTAGGGTCATTTTGGAGGTGTTTGGCCATAACTCACCACGCTGGCCAAGCGGGTTGGTGAGTGTGGGATAGCATTTCCTCTGATCCCGATGGTATAGTTATACCGCTATTGGCGGTCGTCAGAGCCCCTTTAGTGGGAACAGGATGCACCACGAGAAGGCGGGGTTGACATTTGTCAAGGAGAGGCTGTGATGTTACGCATCACCTGACCTTACATCCCATATATATATATATATATATATGTGTGTGTGTGTGTGTGGATTCTTTTTGTAAGCATAAATCAGCACTGATGTGTTCACAGGTTAAAAAACTTTACTCTTTTGAATAAGTCTGCTAAATTAAATCTGCTATCATGTCCTAAACGGATGGAAATCAACAGATACAAATATCAAGCACAGACGCAGACCTTCTTAACAGAAAATAGTGTGTTTACACCCAGGCCTTTATCTTGTGTATCCCCCTCCCTTCAGAGGAGGAACGCCCATTAGCACCCTATATGTGACTGAGGCCCGAGCCATGGAGAAATTTCCTGGAAAAGGTTATGGGAACACGAGAGACTGGGAGAGTGATGGATTCCTGGTTCCGCAAACACTCTGGGGTTTCACTAATTCCCTGCTTCAATGCTTGCCATCGTCAGCCATCCAAAACAGATGCAGCATTCCTAAGGCAAAAGAGCACTCTGATTTCTGTGATTGATACAATCACACCACAGCCAGCTCGTTTCTATAAACATGTGCAGAAAGATTTTTTTTTAATTTTGGCCGTAGTCGGAATACGGTATTTTTAAATTACGGGGGTGGGGGTGGGGGGTCTGGACCCGACGGACCCACCCCGTGTGTGCGCCCCTGCACAAGCTATTCAAAAGATAAGTGTTCTTGAATGTGGATTAACCCACTTATCTTATAGCGAATTTGAATTAAAACTAATTTATGTGCTCTGTAAGTCGCATGCTTGATGATCTGCTCTTAAAATAACGGATTGGATAATTCCCATTACTTATCTGCTTCCTTGCTGAATTTCTGGTCATATATTGAAGTTGATTGTATGACTAGTTAAGGACTTTTCAGCTATTATGATTTAAGTTATCAGGGTCAACGAAAGTTACAGTACGATAAGCCTAACAAGCTTTAATCTTGTTCTGTTCTACAGTAAAGCTAACATTAACGTATTGTTGAAGTTAATATGACAGTTCAACACATTAATCAATTACACAAGAACATTATACACCGAAGTGCCAAAAGTCATGGGGATAGCAGTATGCACATTTTTAAGTGGCGCTGCCGTCGTGTAAAGGTTACGACGCACGCACGCCACGATTTTGATCTGTTGCGAGATGTAATCTCGTGAGTTGGGTTGTACAACTGCCAGTAGGATTATGGCAAGCCGATGTGAATTATAGGAGTTTGAACGAGGCATGGTAGTGGGAGCCAGACGGATGGGACATTCAATTTCTCAAGTTGTGCAAACATTCAACAGTCCTCGATCCACGGTGTCACGTGTGTACCGAGAATACCTCATGGAAGGCATTACCACTCACCGTGGACAGCTTAGTGACCGACCACGGGTGCTGAATGTCAGTGACCAGTGGCGTCTGCCCAGAATTGTCCGTGCTAGAAGACAAGCGATACTGGCTCAAATAACATCCACATTCAATGCAGGAGGTACCAGAGACATATCCATCAGCTCAGCGTAGTGTGATTTAGCGTCCATAGGGTATAGGATCAGAATACCAACCAGAGTGTCTTTGTTGACACCACGACATCGGACACAGCGCCTCACCTGAGCTCGTGAACACGGTAATTAGACCTTGGAAGACTGACAATCTGTGGCGTGGTCCGATGAGGCACGTTACCAATTGTTTTGAGCTGATGGTAGGGTTCGGGTGTGGCGCAGGCCCCGTGAGACCATGGACCCATGCTGTCAACAACGCACTGTGCAAGCAGGTGGTGGTTCCATACATGCGTGGGGTGTCTTTACGTGGTCCTCGTAAACACATCATTAAACGGTAATCCCTTTGCTGCTCTGCTGGGTGACCATTTGCAGCTCTTCATGGACTTCATGTACCCCAACAACGATGCGGTTTTCCAGGCGGACAATGCACCATGTGATCGAGCCCAAGTTGTCCAAAATTGGTTCGATAAGCATTCTAGACAATGGTCCTTGTCTTAGGGCTCAAGTTGCCTAAAATTGGTTCGAGAAGCATTCTGGATAATGCTCCATGTCTTACGGCCCAAGTTGTCTAAAATTGGTTCGAGAAGCATTCTGGACAATGCTCCATATCTTAGGGCCCAAGTTGTCTAAAATTGGTTCGAGGAGCATTCTGGACAATGCTCCATGTCTTAGGGCCCAAGTTGTCTAAAATTGGTTCGAGAAGCTTTCTGGACAATGCTCCATGCCTTAGGGCCCAAGTTGTCTAAAATTGGTTCGAGGAGCATTCTGGACAGTTCCGACGGATGGTGTGGCCACACCATTCCCCCGACATGAACCCAATAGAGCACTTATGGGAAGTGGTGGAAAGGTCCATTCGCACCTGAGATCCCACACCTACTAATACCAGGGAACTGTGGGCGACTGTTCAGACGGCATGGCTCAACATCTCACCAGATGTCTTCCGGCCACTTGTGGAATCGATGCCACGTCGAGTTGCTGCACTTCGCCGGGCTAGAGGAGGTCCTACACGGTACTAGGTACGTATCCCATTACTTTTGGCACTTCAGTGTAAGGGAATCAAATCATACAGCAGTATGCCTCTAATTTCTTATTGTGTTTCGGAAGATATCCCTTTATTAGGAAATAACGATATGACGCAAATAAGAAAACTTTTTTTCATTATGCAACATTTAAGAAGTGCAATATGTTTCTACATTATTTCGTGCGGCAAGTGTTTTTAGTTTTTTTTCAACTTAGGTTACATCATTCAAGAATTAAGTTTGTACTGCCTCCAGACTTGCGTAGTTCTGGTTATTAGCGAAACGTGTTATGTTAAGGACTAGATTTTACGGAAGAGAGTTTCAAACGGGAGTTTTCTTATTGTTTGTGATGTTGCTACTTTTGTCACTTCACTTCGCACCGCGACAGCAAAGCAGTTTCAATACAGTGATTTCTCGGGTTCGGGTTATTTATCATAGAATTTTCCCAGCGTAGCTTAAGAATAGAAACGCAGAAAGCCTATCACAGTCGAGTAGAGACACGGAACTAAACAACATTTTGGCTTTAACGAGAAGTAATAAATAAAATCGTATGTTTTCCAAGTCTTGCAGAAAAAAAGATATGATTTGCCAGATCCTGGTTTCTAGTTTCTTCCAAACAAAAACGTGTAAGTGACAGGTTATAATATTTTTAGTATTTTGAAGTTGTTGCTGTATAATGCCTTTAGCTAAACACATGTTGAACATATCATCATCTTTAGTGTTTTGAGATGAGTACCAACAAAATTCTTAATTGCACAGCTTATCAGATCATATTCAGGTTTAACTTCGCTAGTTTTAATGTTGTCAAGCAATGCTGAAATAACTGATGAGGATTATTGATAATCTTAATAAGTTCTACGTACACTGAAGAGCAATTGAATTAGAGATACCTGTCTAGTAACGTGTAGCACCACCTTTCGACCTGATGACGACGGCGGTTCGTCTCGGCATGGACTCGACAAGACACCGGAAGCGTTGGGAAGCCATACGGATACACGACCCCTGAACAAGCTCCCACAGTTCACGAAGATTTGATGGAGGGGGTCAGAGCCTCGAACATTTCTCCCGATGGCACCCAGATGTGCTCGATGGGATTGAGGTCAGGTGACCTACCTAGCCAAGGATGCGAGGTCACGACGGTGGAGTGTTCATCCAACCATTCGGATACAATTCGGGAGCGATGGCACGGTTCGTTGTCTTGTTGCAGGATGAGGTCCCCAGTCGCATATTGAAGACGCACAAACGGAAGCAAATGGTTGTCCAGGATATCTCGGTAACGTTGACCTGTGAGAGACGATGTCACACGTACCAAGGGTCCCATTTCAGTCCGCGTAAACAGTTCCCAGACGAGAATGCCACACCCACCAGCTTGAAGAGTACCCTGCTGGCAAGAAGGATCCATCGCTTCATGTGGTTTGCGGGGTACTCGTATCCTGCCATCGACATGTACGAACGTGAATCTCGACTCCTCAGTCCAGGCAACATTTTTCCACATGTCTAGAGTCTAGTGCCGATGCTCCCGCGCCCATGCTAATCTTTGCACCCTGTGATGTGCGGTCAGCAGCTGTACACTCGTGGGACGATGGCTTCTGTACCCCATAGCGAGGAGATGGTAGTAGTAGAAAAGGACCGATTCTGGCTTAAACCGCAGCCCATAGACTTAACATTAGGCTGCGGCCGGGCGGACGCAGCCAGCCGCAGCCAGCTGCAGCCGAGCAAACGGAGGGGTGTGTGGTCAGTAGCAGCCTCCTATTCCCCGCTGCAATATTTCCCCCTCGTCCGAAGTGTGTGCTTATCTCCGAAGATAGTAGTATTTATTGGACTTTGTCGAATTTTGGGGAAATCAATGAAGGTTTATTCCTTTTTTTTAATTTAATGAAGGTTTATTCATTATTTATTTTCCCCTCTCTCGACCCCATCCCCTTAGGTTATTGTTATGTAAAACGTTTTTTCCCTCGTAATTTGTTGATTTTTCAATTAATTTTCATGAATTCCTCATGTGTCTTCCCTAATGAAAATTATGTAGGGTAAGTATTATTTCTCTTTTATTTTCTCGAATAATACGGTCATGTCCTCATCTCAAGAAATGTTATTATATCTTATTTTTGTTCATAAATGTTTGATTTTGAGGGATGGCAACGCCCGAGTGAGAAAGGGGTTGGATATAGGGGGATGTCAACTCGATGTGCTGCCCCTAGCGGTGCTTCTTGGAACTTTCGATTGATCTTTGATTTTGAGGGATGGCAACGCCCGAGTGGGAAAGGGGTTGGATATAGGGGGATGTCAACTCGATGTGCTGCCCCTAGCGGTGCTTCTTGGAACTTTCGATTGATCTTTGATTTTGAGGGATGGCAACGTCCGAGTGGGAAAGGTGTTGGATATAGGGGGATGCCAACTCGATGTACTACCCCTAGCGATGCTTCTTGGAACTTTCGATGGATCTTTGATTTTGGGGGATGGCAACGGCCGAGTGGGGTACGTTGGGAATTTTTGCATTTATTCCTGTGGTTTGCAAGCAAGATTTCCCCCTCTTCAATACTTTTTTCCCCCGGAGGAAATTTTTACGTAACGATGCTGGGGAATTTTCTTTCCAAGGGAATAAAAATGCTCCTAAGGTCTTAGCGAGGTTCTAACTCACGATGATTTGGTTTCCAAAAATAGTCAGGGGTCAAATGGTTTTCGTGTACTACGTATTCCCTGTATATATATTTTTAAATTACTTTTACGTTATTTCTTCATGTGTTTTTATATATTTTTTGTATGTTTTGAGGGAGTTTTTTCGTGTAGATGTAATGGATTTTCTGGGGAACTTTTCTTTTTCCACCATTCAATTTTATTTCAGACCATGAGACGAGGAAATGCTTCTTTAGAAATTATTTCGTTCTTGTTCGCAGTAATTACTGGACATAGACTTCACGTTAATTCTGAGTCTTTCACCGCTGCAATAATATTTTCTCGTAATTTTTTCGTATGTTCAAGAACTCTACAGATCTTTCCCAGTTAAAATTCTGCTCAAACAATATTTTCGGTCTTTATTTCCTTATAGCTTCCCAATTTCCGATATTTTTCTTCCTCTATCTTTGAAATTTCATTAAACTTCTCAATAGGTCAGGATTCTTTTTTTCTTGGACAAACTTATGAGTCCTTTTATTCCCACTATCTTTTTTTTTTCCCATTTCATTTCAGCAAACGATTATTTTAGATGCAACAAATCGTCAGATTTTGGTTTCCTTATATAGCATATTTTCCAACTTGCTTAAAAATATTCCTCAAAGCTTGCATGTATGTCAAATATACATTTTTTTTTTATTCTTTCGTAGTTAGCCATACTTTTCGTGGACTGCCTCGACAGGAAAGCATTCAATGTCAAGACATACAATCTAAAACCATTTTCTTTCGATGAAATTTGTATTCTTTGGGCTGAATAAGTTTCTGTCTCGTCCGAAAAAACATTCATTCTAGAGGCAAAGCGACTAATTCCGTTCTTCCCATAAACATTATTTTTTTATTTATTTGATATTCAGAGTTGTATACATTTACTATCCAAAAAAGAGATATATTTAATGTAAAGGTATATTCTTCCAAGCTGGGGAAATATATGTATATATTAGTTCATTTCCAGTTAAAGGAAATGCATCTTTATATTTCAATATGAAAAAAGAAGCCCTATAAGTGAAAGCTCAACCTAAAGACGGATAGATTGTTCACACTCTCTCTACTCTATGACATTTCTTTACTGAATGAACCATGACCTTTTTTTTTTTTCATGAACTGCTTTAAAATCTTCGTTCTCACTTTACTATTGTCAGATTCCATGTCCCTCCAGTTCTTTACTTATTCAATTTTAATTTATTAAGAGAGTAGAACTCTTTTAGGCTTTCGAAGTACTTTCAAGTCTTTCATTACGAAAATGTTCATTGTCATGAAAGAAGCCATAATCGAGATGATTTACTATCGTTTCAATGAAAGTGTTTACGCATTCATTGCTATGATGTCAGTTTTCATTTTCTTATACTTCGAACAGAAATGAGTTTGAATCATTCGTCGAGAAAACATTTCTTTCATATATATATATATTTTTGCCTCCGAATCAAACGAACTCAAAAAATAAGAGACGGACTTTAATATTTTCTTTTTCCTCTTATGAGAGGAATACGGGAATATGATACCAAAATTAAAGAATAAAGAATATCGACTTTCTTCTCAACACCTTACATCTACGTTTTTTTTTATTTTTTTTATTTTCAATAAGCTATTTCTATATTTTTACAACTGAATAGAATTATTTATTGAAAAATTCTAAGTAAGACGAAAAATGGTTTTGTTGATTTCCTAAGAGGATGATTTTGGAAATTTTCGTTTTTTCTGGTAATTGTAAAAATCTCATAGAATAACATGGGAAAACTAGCATGCATAAAAGACTGTTTTGGATCGAGTAAATTGAAAAGAATTTTACAAAGTTCATTTCAGAAAAGTACATTCCTTCCTAGTGTCAAAAACGAATCACTTCGTTTTTTCTAAGATGCACTTTGGAATCTTATAAAAGTGCATAGGGTCAAAAACGATTTTGATGATTTTACTAAGATGACAGATTTCGGATTTCTTATGATAGAAAATACAGTGAATTTCCCATTGAATAACATGGGAAACTGCGAAATTTAAGAAGCACGTTTTCGTTCAAGTAAAATATTTTAAAAGTCTTTTTTCGAATCAGTTGAAAACAGACAGGGTGTGTTTCTGAACAGATCATTATTTCCTAAAATCAAAACGAGTCACTTTGTTTTTTCCTAACGTACGTTTCTGAAAGAAGTAAAAATAGTTTAGGTAGAAAATTGGAAAGAATTTTTATGAATCCTAGACTGTTTATTTTTTTATAACTAGAGGGTCGTCAGTGAGAGCACTTATTCTCTTTACAAACTAAGAGAATGAAGTGTAGTCAGTTTGAAAAATAATTTCAAACTCCCCTAAATTTAGTCTTTTGTCCTGGTTTCGACTCAATACTGTAAAGCATTGCTCTCAGACCAGTTGAATTCCTGGCCCTTAATGAAATACATTAAGCCTTTCCCTTAAAAATAAGCAATCTCTTCTTCAATACCAGATCCCCAATAAATTTCTTTAAGAGTTATTCATTCATCCTTTTACTTTTAAAACTTGAAATTCGTTATTATTTAACTCCTTATAAAAATGACTTCTAAGGAGGTAAAAATATTCTAACGCGTATCTAATCAATGTTCTGTATACTTAAGACCAAGCGTAAATGGAATCGATAGCACTCTTCCTCCCTGAAGGAAATGACGTCTGCATACATCTCAAAATCCTTTGTTCCCTAAGTCAAACGCATGGAGGGAAAATCAAGAAATTTTATCTGTATTCCTTCGTTGAAAGTGTATGTTTGTTTAGAAAAGATACAAAACATTTCCTTTCTCAAGTTAAATTCGAATCAGCATTACATTAGATTGAGGGTTCACGTGTTAAAAGCAACACAATCGTAGTTGTTTACCAAAAGTTAGAATACAAATTTCCTGTGAAAGAGGAAACTATGATATTGAATGCTGGAAATCAGATTCCTTTCTGAAGCAAATCAAAACTGATTGAAAAGAGTCTGTACAATAGACAAAAAGGAAATACAAAAAATCCAATGAGAAGTACTTCAGAAATAAATCTCAAAGCAGAGAAAAAACTCTGAATATCAAATAAATAAAAAAATAATGTTTATGGGAAGAACGGAATTAGTCGCTTTGCCTCTAGAATGAATGTTTTTTCGGACGAGACAGAAACTTATTCAGCCCAAAGAATACAAATTTCATCGAAAGAAAATGGTTTTAGATTGTATGTCTTGACATTGAATGCTTTCCTGTCGAGGCAGTCCACGAAAAGTATGGCTAACTACGAAAGAATAAAAAAAAAATGTATATTTGACATACATGCAAGCTTTGAGGAATATTTTTAAGCAAGTTGGAAAATATGCTATATAAGGAAACCAAAATCTGACGATTTGTTGCATCTAAAATAATCGTTTGCTGAAATGAAATGGGAAAAAAAAAGATAGTGGGAATAAAAGGACTCATAAGTTTGTCCAAGAAAAAAAGAATCCTGACCTATTGAGAAGTTTAATGAAATTTCAAAGATAGAGGAAGAAAAATATCGGAAATTGGGAAGCTATAAGGAAATAAAGACCGAAAATATTGTTTGAGCAGAATTTTAACTGGGAAAGATCTGTAGAGTTCTTGAACATACAAAAAAATTACGAGAAAATATTATTGCAGCGGTGAAAGACTCAGAATTAACATGAAGTCTATGTCCAGTAATTACTGCGAACAAGAACGAAATATTTTCTAAAGAAGCATTTCCTCGTCTCATGGTCTGAAATAAAATTGAATGGTGGAAAAAGAAAAGTTCCCCAGAAAATTAATTACATCTACACGAAAAAACTCCCTCAAAACATACAAAAAATATATAAAAACACATGAAGAAATAACGTAAAAGTAATTTAAAAATATATATACAGGGAATACGTAGTACACGAAAACCATTTGACCCCCTGACTATTTTTGGAAACCAAATCATCGTGAGTTAGAACCTCGCTAAGATCTTAGGAGCATTTTTATTCCCTTGGAAAGAAAATTCCCCAGCATCGTTACGTAAAAATTTCCTCCGGGGGAAAAAAGTATTGAAGAGGGGGGAAATCTTGCTTGCAAACCACAGGAATAAATGCAAAAATTCCCAACGTACCCCACTCGGTCGTTGCCATCCCCCAAAATCAAAGATCCATCGAAAGTTCCAAGAAGCATCGCTAGGGGTAGTACATCGAGTTGGCATCCCCTATATCCAACACCTTTCCCACTCGGACGTTGCCATCCCTCAAAATCAAAGATCAATCGAAAGTTCCAAGAAGCACCGCTAGGGGCAGCACATCGAGTTGACATCCCCCTATATCCAACCCCTTTCCCACTCGGGCGTTGCCATCCCTCAAAATCAAAGATCAATCGAAAGTTCCAAGAAGCACCGCTAGGGGGCAGCACATCGAGTTGACATCCCCCTATATCCAACCCCTTTCTCACTCGGGCGTTGCCATCCCTCAAAATCAAACATTTATGAACAAAAATAAGATATAATAACATTTCTTGAGATGAGGACATGACCGTATTATTCGAGAAAATAAAAGAGAAATAATACTTACCCTACATAATTTTCATTAGGGAAGACACATGAGGAATTCATGAAAATTAATTGAAAAATCAACAAATTACGAGGGAAAAAACGTTTTACATAACAATAACCTAAGGGGATGGGGTCGAGAGAGGGGAAAATAAATAATGAATAAACCTTCATTAAATTAAAAAAAAAGGAATAAACCTTCATTGATTTCCCCAAAATTCGACAAAGTCCAATAAATACTACTATCTTCGGAGATAAGCACACACTTCGGACGAGGGGGAAATATTGCAGCGGGGAATAGGAGGCTGCTACTGACCACACACCCCTCCGTTTGCTCGGCTGCAGCTGGCTGCGGCTGGCTGCGTCCGCCCGGCCGCAGCCTAATGTTAAGTCTATGGGCTGCGGTTTAAGCCAGAATCGGTCCTTTTCTACTACTGATGGTTCTGAATGGTGTGGCTGCTTACACGTTTTTGTGCACCCGCTTTAAATTGCCGAGTGATTTCTTGCACTGTGGCCCGTCTAACCGCTGTTACATTCCAAGTTAGCCGACGATGACCCCGCTCATTCACACGCTGTTGTTCACCGCAGTTGGCCCTTGCAGGGATGGTTTTACCGGATTCGATGTACTCACGGTGTACCCGTGACACAGTGGATCGTCAAAATCCCAGTGCCTGCACGACGTCCGAGATGGAGTGACCAATTCGTCGGGCCCCTATAATTTGCCCACGATCAAATGCGCTTAGATCCTTCGTCTTACCCATACTGAACCAGACTGTTACTGATTGCCGTCGCATCACTCCTTATATTGTCGGATCGCTGCATATGTCATGTCGTTTCCGTTTACACGGCCGCCCGCAGTGTCACATTTGCATAACGACAGCTGTCTCTAATTCAATTGCTCTTCAGTGTATATTAAAATTGAAACTTTACGAGGAAATCCTTTACTAAAATTCATAAACCTTTATGTGAAGTTTGTGTGGGGTTAGGTAGTGCGTCATCATTTGAATGACAACGAGAGACCGCATGTTTCCCGTACAGCAAGAGACATTCTAGAAAAGTATGCATAAGAATTGCTTCCCCACGGGCCATACAATCCTAACATGAGCCCACCAGACTATGACTTGTTCATAAAACTGAAGAAGCGACTCCACGGGAAGTGATTCAGGATGTTTCTAATGACGTGACCCGAATAATCAGACGCCTCAACAATGGAGGTTTCCTGACTGGAATACAAGACTTGCCCAAACGTTGGGCCGCTGTCATAAAGAAACATGGAGATTACTTCGAAGGCCTGTAAAGGTATGTTAAGGTGACCCGAGTAATCCGACACCTCAACAATGGAGGTTTCCTTACTGGAATACAAGACTTGCCTAAACGTTGGGCCACTGTCATAAAGAAACATGGAGGTTACTTCGAAGGCATGTAAAGGTATGTTGAGATGACTCGAGTAATCCGACGCCTCGACAATGGAGGTTTCCTTACTGGAATACAAGACTTGCCTAAACGTTGGGCCGCTGTCATAAAGAAACATGGACATTACTTCGAAGGCCTGTAAAGGTATGTTGAGGTGACCCAAGTAATCTGACGCCTCAACAATAGAGGTGTCCTGACTGGAATACAAGACTTGCCCAAACGTTGGGCCGCTGTCATAAAGAAACTTGGAGATTACTTCGAAGGCCTGTAAAGGTATGTTGAGGTGACCCGAGTAATCCGACGCATCAACAATGGAGGTGTCCTGACTGGAATATAAGACTTGCCCAAACGTTGGTTCGCTGTCATAAAGAAACATGGAGATTACTTCGAAGGCCTCTAAAGGTATGTTGAGGTGACCGGAGTAATCCTACGCATCCACAATGGAGGTGTCCTGACTGGAATACAAGACTTGCCCAAACGTTGGGTCGCTGTCATAAAAAACATTGAGATTACTTCGAAGGCCTGTAAAGGTATGTTGAGATGACCCGAGTAATCCAACGCATCAGCATTGGAGGTGTCCTGACTGGAATACAAGACTTGCCCAAACGTTGGATCGCTGTCATAAAGAAACATTGAGATTACTTCGAAGGCCTGTAATGGTATGTTGAGGTGACCCGAGAAATCAGACGCCTCAACAATGGAGGTGTCCTGACTGGAATACAAGACTTGCCCAAACGTTGGATCGCTGTCATAAAGAAACATTGAGATTACTTCGAAGGCCTGTAAAGGTATGTTGAGATGACCCGAGTAATCCGATGCCGTAACAATGGAGGTGTCCTGAGTAGAATACAAGACTTGTCCAAACGATGGGCCGCTGCCATAAAGAAACATGGAGATTACTTCGGCGGCCTGTAAAGGTATGATGTAAAATAAATTCGTTTTTTAAGAGATAACCCACAGTGTGCCAAACTTTTGAAATAACCCTCGTATTTATTCTGGGATTGGGGAGCAAATACCAAGGCCACGCATTAATGAATTTCTGTGGAGAAGGAAAAGGTTCTTCAAGAATTGTGGTTACTAGATAGCAGATACCATGCTGTCGAAATTTCTCCACCTCCATGCAAATTTTATTGAGCAACGTAATGAAATTGTAGCGAAGTCGGACTATTCCTGTTACCCGGCCTCCCGAAGCATTTCAGGAGGTGACGAATGGTCAATGACAATACTACAGGGTTTTTTTTTGTTTTTGTTTTTTTTGCTGCATTTAGGTTTTTTAAAACATGTGCAGGAAAGATTCTTCATCTGTTCTACAGGGTGATAGTAAACTCCTTCAACAAAACAAAAGGGGTGATAGTACACATCAAGACGAACAATATTTGCAATGGAACCTAGGACCGGATTCCACTCCTAGTGCCAGAAAAGAGTGAAGTTACATATCCACGTTGAGCCTTCAACAATAAAAACAAAGAGACATACCTAATTTATGAATTGCACAATTCTAATCGCATCATAGAAAGACTCAAAGGAGCTGCTCAAACTGGCGTCCAAGGGCGTCGTTGCACAGCCCACACCGGCGAATGAAGGAATGTAGCACCCTCTCGTAGACTCCCGGTGTGGTGTTGATCTTGTACGCAGCAACAGCGATTCGCGCAACGAGATATTCCAGGGAGTCCACATGGGTCTCGTACACCAATGTTTTCATGTGCCCCCAAAAGAAGAAGTCCAGTGGATTTAGGTCCGAGGGGCGTGGAGGCCGAGGGGGCGTGGAGGCCGCCCGGGATATGTCACATTTAAGAAGTATCGGTCCAAGGTGGCAAAGTGTGCTGGGGCCCTATCATGCACAAACCACGTGTCTCTCTGTGTGGTGAGCGGAACATCCTGCAACAGACCGAGAAGCACTTGCTCCAGGAACATACGGTACGCTGCGTCGGTCAGACGTATACGTCAATTCTCATGTGATGTTCGCACGGTATGCCGGCGGACCCAGCATACTGGCCCCCGGGTAATAAATAAGGGCGTTTTCCTTTCCCTTTCTACCTTGCTTCCGTGTCACTTTCCTATCGGGAACTCTAGCCCAAATCTCCTAGCTTCCTTTTTTCTAAGGGTTGTTTACGACCTGGGGTAGGACACTCCTCCCTTCCTAGAATCATCTACGTATGATCTGATCACACACGCACCGTCAGTTACCTGTAATCGCTTCGATTTGCATTAAAACGCACTGGTCACAATGTTTTGGCTCTTCGGTGTGTATTGTTATTATAATTAATGTTTAAGTAGGTTTTGTACAGTTGTCGATCTCGGGAATCAATCTCATTTTATTGTTTTCATAGAGTTCCTGAAATGGAGCACGAACTCAGCACTGCCATGCAATTCTAAAAATAGACGAAATACATATCCCACTGCCATCTCTTTTTTCCCCAATCCAATTTTTAGACTAACAGAATTTTAATTCTAAGCAAGACCGCTGTATAAGTGTTTAAATTTGAAGCAGGCATTGTTCACGAGACAAAGAAATATTAACAATAACGATTGATTCTTTCGTCCTATTGGGGAAAGAAATCTAGCTGATTTGAAAAATTAAAGCAACTTGAAATCAAAATTGAAAAAAAAAAACAAGTTAGTAAAATCATGTAATGCACTGATTATGATACGCTTTCCAACATACCAGAAATGATTACTCAAGTTATGAGGATAATGGCTGTAGAATAAATCTCACTCCTATGACCCGACCTTTGACCCCATTTCGATGATATTCAACAGAACCGGTAAAGTATACTTCCGGAAAAACATGAAAAGTTTTGTCTCAATCGAAGCATTTTTGCGTAAGTTATAACGCGTAAGGGCAATGGAATGCATCCAGCTCTTATGAGCTGACATTTGACCTAGCTTCACCCATTTTGAATAAGGTTTGTCCCCAGGTGGTCCCCTACCACATACTAAAATTTCATCGAAATCGAACCATATTTACGCAAGTTATGACGCATAAAGGCAATGGAATGCATCCCGCTCCCATGCCTTGACCTTTGACCCCACTTCACTCATTTTCAATAGGGATCATCCCCAGTGATCCCCTATCATATACTAAAATTTCATCGAAATCGAACCATTTTTACGCGAGTTATCGTGCGGACAGACGGACGGACGGACAAAGCTGGAGCATATACGCTTCTTCAAACTACGGTTGGAAACCGTAAAAAATGTGTCTGAATTTCGCAGTCTTCATCGAAATTTGCATACGTCCTGGAATTTTTTTTTCTTACTTTCTTTTTTTTTTTTTTTTTTTTTTTTTTTTTTTTTTTTTTTTTTTTTTTTTTTTTTTTTTGATGGTGAGACTAAAATTCCCCGAAGCAGGGAAAATTTCTTGCAAGGAACAGCACCGAACGAGCAGGATCTACGGGCTCAGGACTAGAGGTTTCCCAACCGTTTCCACTTCCGAAAGAAAGGTGACGAACAACTGTGCAACAGCATCTGACAACCGTGCTCATTAGACAACGCCTTGGACCGCCGTTACGCTCATTAAATAAATTTCGCGTTAAATTGTGGAACAAAACCTCCCGGATTTACGGTCTTCGTTTACCTTAGAAAGAAAGCAAGCGCTTGTTGCCAGAATTAACCATTACAGGAAGAATTCATTAAAAGCTCGGACATTTATTTGGAAGGTTTATTTGCCTTAGAGCAGCTGATGAGTCATTATGTGGGTTCAAGCGCGTCCGACAAATTTCCTGTTGGAGGACCCGTTGGCCTTTCTCTTGGGACTTCCGGAAGCCATGACTCAGCCTGAGACAATTGGTTTTCAATCAATAGCGTCAGCATTTCGTGTATGCTAATACATGCATATAAATACACAATTTTTCGCTCGTTCACGGGTAATTTACAGCTCAGAGCGTCGGTCTATGAAATGAAATGTCGCATTTCCTTACCGATATATTTTTGCCGTTTTATGGAATTTTTTCTTCAGCTTTTTTTTTTTTTTTTTATAGCGGGAAAACATCTATTACTTTATTAGCTTCGCTAAAACAAACAAACAAATTAACTCTAATTTAGAGCCGAGTGTCTGTGATCTTTTCGTGTTCTAGATGGTGTAAAAGATTTCGTTTAAAAGTTGTTTTTGTCTTTTCTAATTCTCTGCTTAGTTTCAGACAAGGGAAGGTGTACCGGGAATCCGAACTCCTCCCGAAATTTTTCGCCTGTGGCAGTGGCGAAATATCGCCCCCCCCCCTCCCTCGCTTTTCTTCCTTTTTAATTGTGTCCTTAATCAGGAATCGGATAAATATTTGATTTCTTTTTTAAACATTTTTTTCTATTTTAATTATTAACCCATCTAGATTGTGAATTTTTATTTCCATTCCGGAGACGCGGGTTCAGTTCCCGCTTGTCCGATATGAACTTAACTTTTGATAAAATACCAAACCTGTCTTGTTGTTCAATAACGTGCCCAGAAATATTTTTCGGGAAGAGGGGGGGGTGTGAAATAAGTTTTTTTATACAACTAAATGTGTTATGAGTGCATTTTTAAAATTTATGCAACATTCGCGCAAAAAATATTCAAATAAATGTTGCTGGAAATTATTAATATTCTTATTACCTATATTAGTAGTAGAAAAGGACCGATTCTGGCTTAAACCGCAGCCCATAGACTTAACATTAGGCTGCGGCCGGGCGGACGCAGCCAGCCGCAGCCAGCTGCAGCCGAGCAAACGGAGGGGTGTGTGGTCAGTAGCAGCCTCCTATTCCCCGCTGCAATATTTCCCCCTCGTCCGAAGTGTGTGCTTATCTCCGAAGATAGTAGTATTTATTGGACTTTGTCGAATTTTGGGGGAAATCAATGAAGGTTTATTCCTTTTTTTTTTAATTTAATGAAGGTTGTTTCTTTATTTATTTTCCCCTCTCTCGACCCCATCCCCTTAGGTTATTGTTATGTAAAACGTTTTTTCCCTCGTAATTTGTTGATTTTTCAATTAATTTTCATGAATTCCTCATGTGTCTTCCCTAATGAAAATTATGTAGGGTAAGTATTATTTCTCTTTTATTTTCTCGAATAATACGGTCATGTCCTCATCTCAAGAAATGTTATTATATCTTATTTTTGTTCATAAATGTTTGATTTTGAGGGATGGCAACGCCCGAGTGAGAAAGGGGTTGGATATAGGGGGATGTCAACTCGATGTGCTGCCCCCTAGCGGTGCTTCTTGGAACTTTCGATTGATCTTTGATTTTGAGGGATGGCAACGCCCGAGTGGGAAAGGGTTTGGATATAGGGGGATGTCAACTCGATGTGCTGCCCCTAGCGGTGCTTCTTGGAACTTTCGATTGATCTTTGATTTTGAGGGATGGCAACGTCCGAGTGGGAAAGGTGTTGGATATAGGGGGATGCCAACTCGATGTACTACCCCTAGCGATGTTTCTTGGAACTTTCGATGGATCTTTGATTTTGGGGGATGGCAACGACCGAGTGGGGTACGTTGGGAATTTTTGCATTTATTCCTGTGGTTTGCAAGCAAGATTTCCCCCCTCTTCAATACTTTTTTCCCCCGGAGAAATTTTTACGTAACGATGCTGGGGAATTTTCTTTCCAAGGGAATAAAAATGCTCCTAAGATCTTAGCGAGGTTCTAACTCACGATGATTTGGTTTCCAAAAATAGTCAGGGGGTCAAATGGTTTTCGTGTACTACGTATTCCCTGTATATATATTTTTAAATTACTTTTACGTTATTTCTTCATGTGTTTTTATATATTTTTTGTATGTTTTGAGGGAGTTTTTTCGTGTAGATGTAATTAATTTTCTGGGGAACTTTTCTTTTTCCACCATTCAATTTTATTTCAGACCATGAGACGAGGAAATGCTTCTTTAGAAATTATTTCGTTCTTGTTCGCAGTAATTACTGGACATAGACTTCATGTTAATTCTGAGTCTTTCACCGCTGCAATAATATTTTCTCGTAATTTTTTCGTATGTTCAAGAACTCTACAGATCTTTCCCAGTTAAAATTCTGCTCAAACAATATTTTCGGTCTTTATTTCCTTATAGCTTCCCAATTTCCGATATTTTTCTTCCTCTATCTTTGAAATTTCATTAAACTTCTCAATAGGTCAGGATTCTTTTTTCTTGGACAAACTTATGAGTCCTTTTATTCCCACTATCTTTTTTTCCCATTTCATTTCAGCAAACGATTATTTTAGATGCAACAAATCGTCAGATTTTGGTTTCCTTATATAGCATATTTTCCAACTTGCTTAAAAATATTCCTCAAAGCTTGCATGTATGTCAAATATACATTTTTTTTTTATTCTTTCGTAGTTAGCCATACTTTTCGTGGACTGCCTCGACAGGAAAGCATTCAATGTCAAGACATACAATCTAAAACCATTTTCTTTCGATGAAATTTGTATTCTTTGGGCTGAATAAGTTTCTGTCTCGTCCGAAAAAACATTCATTCTAGAGGCAAAGCGACTAATTCCGTTCTTCCCATAAACATTATTTTTTTATTTATTTGATATTCAGAGTTGTATACATTTACTATCCAAAAAAGAGATATATTTAATGTAAAGGTATATTCTTCCAAGCTGGGGAAATATATGTATATATTAGTTCATTTCCAGTTAAAGGAAATGCATCTTTATATTTCAATATGAAAAAAGAAGCCCTATAAGTGAAAGCTCAACCTAAAGACGGATAGATTGTTCACACTCTCTCTACTCTATGACATTTCTTTACTGAATGAACCATGACCTTTTTTTTTCATGAACTGCTTTAAAATCTTCGTTCTCACTTTACTATTGTCAGATTCCATGTCCCTCCAGTTCTTTACTTATTCAATTTTAATTTATTAAGAGAGTAGAACTCTTTTAGGCTTTCGAAGTACTTTCAAGTCTTTCATTACGAAAATGTTCATTGTCATGAAAGAAGCCATAATCGAGATGATTTACTATCGTTTCAATGAAAGTGTTTACGCATTCATTGCTATGATGTCAGTTTTCATTTTCTTATACTTCGAACAGAAATGAGTTTGAATCATTCGTCGAGAAAACATTTCTTTCATATATATATATATTTTTGCCTCCGAATCAAACGAACTCAAAAAATAAGAGACGGACTTTAATATTTTCTTTTTCCTCTTATGAGAGGAATACGGGAATATGATACCAAAATTAAAGAATAAAGAATATCGACTTTCTTCTCAACACCTTACATCTACGTTTTTTTTTATTTTTTTTATTTTCAATAAGCTATTTCTATATTTTTACAACTGAATAGAATTATTTATTGAAAAATTCTAAGTAAGACGAAAAATGGTTTTGTTGATTTCCTAAGAGGATGATTTTGGAAATTTTCGTTTTTTCTGGTAATTGTAAAAATCTCATAGAATAACATGGGAAAACTAGCATGCATAAAAGACTGTTTTGGATCGAGTAAATTGAAAGAATTTTACAAAGTTCATTTCAGAAAAGTACATTCCTTCCTAGTGTCAAAAACGAATCACTTCGTTTTTTCTAAGATGCACTTTGGAATCTTATAAAAGTGCATAGGGTCAAAAACGATTTTGATGATTTTACTAAGATGACAGATTTCGGATTTCTTATGATAGAAAATACAGTGAATTTCCCATTGAATAACATGGGAAACTGCGAAATTTAAGAAGCACGTTTTCGTTCAAGTAAAATATTTTAAAAGTCTTTTTTCGAATCAGTTGAAAACAGACAGGGTGTGTTTCTGAACAGATCATTATTTCCTAAAATCAAAACGAGTCACTTTGTTTTTTCCTAACGTACGTTTCTGAAAGAAGTAAAAATAGTTTAGGTAGAAAATTGGAAAGAATTTTTTATGAATCCTAGACTGTTTATTTTTTTATAACTAGAGGGGTCGTCAGTGAGAGCACTTATTCTCTTTACAAACTAAGAGAATGAAGTGTAGTCAGTTTGAAAAATAATTTCAAACTCCCTAAATTTAGTCTTTTGTCCTGGTTTCGACTCAATACTGTAAAGCATTGCTCTCAGACCAGTTGAATTCCTGGCCCTTAATGAAATACATTAAGCCTTTCCCTTAAAAATAAGCAATCTCTTCTTCAATACCAGATCCCCAATAAATTTCTTTAAGAGTTATTCATTCATCCTTTTACTTTTAAAACTTGAAATTCGTTATTATTTAACTCCTTATAAAAATGACTTCTAAGGAGGTAAAAATATTCTAACGCGTATCTAATCAATGTTCTGTATACTTAAGACCAAGCGTAAATGGAATCGATAGCACTCTTCCTCCCTGAAGGAAATGACGTCTGCATACATCTCAAAATCCTTTGTTCCCTAAGTCAAACGCATGGAGGGAAAATCAAGAAATTTTATCTGTATTCCTTCGTTGAAAGTGTATGTTTGTTTAGAAAAGATACAAAACATTTCCTTTCTCAAGTTAAATTCGAATCAGCATTACATTAGATTGAGGGTTCACGTGTTAAAAGCAACACAATCGTAGTTGTTTACCAAAAGTTAGAATACAAATTTCCTGTGAAAGAGGAAACTATGATATTGAATGCTGGAAATCAGATTCCTTTCTGAAGCAAATCAAAACTGATTGAAAAGAGTCTGTACAATAGACAAAAAGGAAATACAAAAAAAAATCCAATGAGAAGTACTTCAGAAATAAATCTCAAAGCAGAGAAAAAACTCTGAATATCAAATAAATAAAAAAATAATGTTTATGGGAAGAACGGAATTAGTCGCTTTGCCTCTAGAATGAATGTTTTTTCGGACGAGACAGAAACTTATTCAGCCCAAAGAATACAAATTTCATCGAAAGAAAATGGTTTTAGATTGTATGTCTTGACATTGAATGCTTTCCTGTCGAGGCAGTCCACGAAAAGTATGGCTAACTACGAAAGAATAAAAAAAAAAATGTATATTTGACATACATGCAAGCTTTGAGGAATATTTTTAAGCAAGTTGGAAAATATGCTATATAAGGAAACCAAAATCTGACGATTTGTTGCATCTAAAATAATCGTTTGCTGAAATGAAATGGGAAAAAAAAAGATAGTGGGAATAAAAGGACTCATAAGTTTGTCCAAGAAAAAAAGAATCCTGACCTATTGAGAAGTTTAATGAAATTTCAAAGATAGAGGAAGAAAAATATCGGAAATTGGGAAGCTATAAGGAAATAAAGACCGAAAATATTGTTTGAGCAGAATTTTAACTGGGAAAGATCTGTAGAGTTCTTGAACATACGAAAAAATTACGAGAAAATATTATTGCAGCGGTGAAAGACTCAGAATTAACATGAAGTCTATGTCCAGTAATTACTGCGAACAAGAACGAAATATTTTCTAAAGAAGCATTTCCTCGTCTCATGGTCTGAAATAAAATTGAATGGTGGAAAAAGAAAAGTTCCCCAGAAAATTAATTACATCTACACGAAAAAACTCCCTCAAAACATACAAAAAATATATAAAAACACATGAAGAAATAACGTAAAAGTAATTTAAAAATATATATACAGGGAATACGTAGTACACGAAAACCATTTGACCCCCTGACTATTTTTGGAAACCAAATCATCGTGAGTTAGAACCTCGCTAAGATCTTAGGAGCATTTTTATTCCCTTGGAAAGAAAATTCCCCAGCATCGTTACGTAAAAATTTCCTCCGGGGGAAAAAAGTATTGAAGAGGGGGAAATCTTGCTTGCAAACCACAGGAATAAATGCAAAAATTCCCAACGTACCCCACTCGGTCGTTGCCATCCCCAAAAATCAAAGATCCATCGAAAGTTCCAAGAAGCATCGCTAGGGGGTAGTACATCGAGTTGGCATCCCCCTATATCCAACACCTTTCCCACTCGGACGTTGCCATCCCTCAAAATCAAAGATCAATCGAAAGTTCCAAGAAGCACCGCTAGGGGGCAGCACATCGAGTTGACATCCTCCTATATCCAACCCCTTTCTCACTCGGGCGTTGCCACCCTCAAAATCAAAGATCAATCGAAAGTTCCAAGAAGCACCGCTAGGGCAGCACATCGAGTTGACATCCTCCTATATCCAACCCCTTTCCCACTCGGGCGTTGCCATCCCTCAAAATCAAAGATCAATCGAAAGTTCCAAGAAGCACCGCTAGGGAGCAGCACATCGAGTTGACATCCCCCTATATCCAACCCCTTTCTCACTCGGGCGTTGCCATCCCTCAAAATCAAAGATCAATCGAAAGTTCCAAGAAGCACCGCTAGGGGGGCAACACATCGAGTTGCCATCCCCCTATATCCAACCCCTTTTCCACTCGGGCGTTGCCATCCCTCAAAATCAAAGATCAATCGAAAGTTCCAAGAAGCACCGCTAGGGGGCAACACATCGAGTTGCCATCCCCCTATATCCAACCCCTTTTCCACTCGGGCGTTGCCATCCCTCAAAATCAAACATTTATGAACAAAAATAAGATATAATAACATTTCTTGAGATGAGGACATGACCGTATTATTCGAGAAAATAAAAGAGAAATAATACTTACCCTACATAATTTTCATTAGGGAAGACACATGAGGAATTCATGAAAATTAATTGAAAAATCAACAAATTACGAGGGAAAAAACGTTTTACATAACAATAACCTAAGGGGATGGGGTCGAGAGAGGGGAAAATAAATAATGAATAAACCTTCATTAAATTAAAAAAAAAGGAATAAACCTTCATTGATTTCCCCAAAATTCGACAAAGTCCAATAAATACTACTATCTTCGGAGATAAGCACACACTTCGGACGAGGGGGAAATATTCCTATCACCACATAATGGTTGACCACTTCTATTTTGTTATTTATCTGTGCAGAAAGGAAGTTCAGGAAAGTGAGTGGATTCCACATAGGACCGTTTTGTGTGCGAAAAATCTATTTTCCAAAGCATTAATAAACATGCTTCGAAATGGTACATAAATACAAATCCTGTAATAGTCTTCTGGGTTTTCGGTGTTCATCCTACAGAGTTTATTTTGTTTTGATGCGATTCTTGGTATTATAATCAAAACTCTTTGCTTTTCAACGTACGTTAAAGTAATCTGAAGTGATTCATGGAACTCAAACTTCCATTGCCCCGTCACCACAGAAATTTCAGTATACTCATTCATTGGCATTGCAAGTAGCGAAGGAGCAGAATCCATTTATTGGCAGCGGCAAGGAGCCAAGGACCAGAATGTCCATTGCAATGGGACATTCTAGACCTTGGCTCCTTGCCGTTTCCTCGTCTTCGTGGAGAAAACACGTTCAATACCTGCCACGAGGCATAAAAACAATTTCAAATACTATCAAAACATTGATTTTTAAAATCATATTTTTCAAATACCAAAAGGTTCCAAACTTTGGGGAGGGTGGGAGGTAACACCCCCGAGCACACCGCTGCTGTAGTTACCGGTGTCAGAGAAAAACTATCGCATGAAATACTAGCTTTATTAAAAAACAGGTGTCCTGAAATTTCTGAGTCGTATTGTTGTTTACGCTTTCCAACCGTAGGTTGAAGAAGCGTATATGCTCCAGCTTTTTCCGTTCGTCTGTCCGTCTGTCGACACGAAAACTCACGTAAAAATGGCTCGATTTCGATGAAATTTTATTATGTGGTAGGGAACCACCTGGGGACGAAACCTATTCAAAATGTTACAAATGGGGTTAAAGGTCACAACATAGAACCGTGATCCATTACATTGCCCTTATGCCTCATAACTTGCGTAAACATGGTTCGATTTCAATGAAATTTTAGTATGTGGTAGGGGACCGCCTTGGGACGAAACCTATTCAAAATGGGTGAAGTGGGTTCAAAGGTCAGGACATAAGAGCGGGATGCATTCCATTGCCCTTATGCGTCATAACGTGCGTAAAAATTGTTCGATTTCGATGAAATTTTAGAATGTGGTAGGAGACCACCTGGAGAAAATACCCTATTGAAAATGGGACAAATGGAGTCAAAGGTCAGGACATAGGATCGGGATCCATTCTATCGCCCTTATCCCATACTACTGTATTAACGTGGACGTCAAGTAATTTTTGCTTCCTATATTTCCAATGGAAAAACTTTTCTACACATTTCCTTCACAATTAGTTTGTTCCCAAAAATGGAAATTTGGACATCGATTAAAATAACTTCATATTATAACTTGGAATACTTAAAATTTTCTAAAACATAACCATAATTATACTAAAAAAAATAACGTTTCCTTTTGTGGTGTTGAAATCAGAAAAAAGATGTCGCGACCTGTGCTTTGATGACGTCAGTAAACAAACAAATGTTTGATTGCATAATTATGGTTATGTTTTAGAAAATATAAAGTATTCCAAGTTATAAAATGAAGATATTTTAATCGATGTTCAAATTTTCATCCTTGGGAACGCATTAATTGTGAAGAAAATGTGTACAGAAGTTTGTCCATTGGAAGTATAGGAAGCAAAATTACTTGACGTCCACCTTAAAGGAGCAATTCTTGTATCTATGAAAATTTTATTTTGAAAACGGCTCTAAGGATTTTGATGAAAGCCGTTAACCTACCGTTATCTAGTACTAGAAATCGATTTAGCTTGATCTCGACTTTAGGAAAATTCGGTTAGTGGGTTAAATAACCATCCCGAATTACCACGTTTTTAGAGTAGTGTCATGGCGTCGTCCTATTAGATGTTGGCGCGCGGTCGCGCCATCTGTCTCATTACGTCACGCGTTGTGTATGGATCCTATTAAAGTTTGATGACGTCACACTCTTGCGAGCAGATGGTCACGATTCCCATCTGCCTCCTTACGTCACGTGTTGTGTCCGCACGATAGCTCGCGTAACAATCGTTCGATTTCGATGAAATTTTAGTATGTTGCAGGGGACCACCTGGGAAGGAACCGTATTGAAAGTGAAGGAAATGGGGTCAAAGGTTAGGACACAGGAGCGGGATCCATTCCACTGCTCTTATGCGTCATAACTAACGTAAAAAAGGTTAGATTTTGATGAAATTTTAGTATTTGGTAGGGGACCACCTAGGGACAAACCCTATTGAAAATGGGTGAAATGGGGTCAAAAGTCAGGACATAGGAGCGGAATTACTTCCATCGTCATTATGCGTCATAACTTACGTAAAAATGCTTCGATGTGGATGAAATGTTAGTATGTTGTAGTGGCCTGCCTGGGGACGAATCCTATTGAAAATGGACGAAATTGGGTCAAATGTTAGAACACAGGAGTAGGATCTATTCCATAGCCCTTATGCATCATAACTTACGTAAAAATGCTTCTATTGCGACAAAACTTTATCATGTTATTTCGGAGATATTCTGAACTGGTTCTGTTGAATATCATCAAAATGGAATCAAAGGTCTGGTCACAGGTGCGAGATTTATTCCACAGCCATTATCCTCATAACTTGAGTAATAACTTGAGTAATTATTTCAGGTATGTTGGAAAGCATATTATAATCAATGCATTGCATGATTTTACTAACTTGTTTTATGAAAAGAACAGGAACGTTTTCTATTTCATTTAAGTATAATAGATTCTGTCTTCCTTTAATGGAAGAAAATGAAGATGGACAAGGAGGAAAGAATACGATGCATTTTTTTATATTTTTGTTTTTTGATGTATAACATAAAGGCTACGGTTCTTTCGGAATTCATATTAATGTAAAAGGTGTCAGAGACGTAGGCAGAAATTTCTTAGGGAGGGTGGGTTTATGGATTTTGTTCATCGGTGAAAGCCTCTCGGAAGAAAATACTACCAGTCTTTAAAAACCAAAAAATGAAAAAAACATTTCTGAGAAAAAGCATTTTTTTTTATGTATCATACATCGCTTTAAATTCGTACTCAATCCTCCCGAAAGGGGGTTGTGTACCATAGGGGTTGAGTATCCGTACTCAATCCTCCGCGGCTACGATAAAAAATTTGGTGTTCAAAAAGGTGTTCAAATCAATACAGTTTAACATCGTTTATAATTATGAGCAAAGCCCTTTATATCGAAAACCGCATGATATAGATATAAGATTCAAGATTTATGTTAATTTAGATTTTATCGATGTAATCGTTTTATATGTAGAACGTTCAAATGACGTCATCACATCCAGTTTTACAAAAGCACACTGTGCTTTATGATCTAACCAAACAAGTTAGTAAAATTATGCAATGCGTTCATTATGATACGCTTTCCAACATACCAGGAATCATTACTCAAGTTATGAGGATGAGGGCTGTGGAATAAATCTCGCTTATGCGCCCTGACCTCTGACCCCATTTCGATTATATCCAACAGAATTGTTTCAGTATATCTCCGGACAACATACCAAAGTTTTGTCGCAATAGAATCATTTTTAGTCAAGTTATGAGGATAGTAGCTGTGGAATAAATCTCGCTCCTGTGCCCTGACCTTAAACTCAATTTCAATGATATTCAACAGAAACAGTACAGTATATCTTCAGTACAACATGATAAAGTTTTGTCACAATCGAAGGCTTTTTACGTAAGTTATGACGCATAAGGGCGATGGGATGGATCCCGCTCCTATGTCCTGACCTTTGACCCGATTTCGTCCATTTTTAATAGGGTTCTTTCCCAGGTAGCCTCCTACCACATACTGAAATTTCATCGAAATCGAACCGTTTTTACGCGAGTTATCGTGCGGACGGACGGACAGACAGACAGATGGACGATCAAAGCTGGAGCATATGACATCTTGCCTCCGTTGCAAAAAATAATTCCGACGCCCTGAACTGCGGTAATTCTTTTTTTTTTAATTGTTTTCACGCAGTCACTTCAAAATACGTACTTTTCGCAACATAATTACTTGATTTTACGACTTACAATCCACGTCATTGTACGTTGTGGATTCGGTTCGGAGGAAGTAAGCTGCCGATGCTCGATATAAGAATTCAATTGCAGATAAAAGACGAACTTTATATAAGTACAATTAAAAAGACTAGCTACAGTAGGTTAAAATGACACATGCAAGATCTTTCTGGCTTGTTAAGTTAATACTAAAGTTATGTCAAGCCCATTATCAAGCAGCACCGCGCTGACACACCACTAAATACAAGGGGACGAACTCCCAGGGTGCATCAATTGTTACGTAACATGTGAAGTTCGGAAAGGCATAATATACATATATGTGCATAGGACACTATTCGTTGGCGGTTATAGGTTTAGCTTTAGCAGAGTTATATACATTTTTGACATAAGACCTCCATAACTGTGGTAGTATATATGGAAAATCGTCATTACAGCAAATGGTCGACAAACTGCAAATGTAAAGCTTTCAGTAAATAAAACTGTAAATTTGTTAGAAGCAGGAGCAAGAATCTCAGTCTCTTCCCAATGGCCGCTGGTGGCCGAGTGGGCAACGTTCGTGACTGCCACTTTTGGGGTCTCAGGTTCGATCCCAGGCAGGTACGAACGCTCGATCCACTAAATACCCGCCGTGCGTCGGATGGGCACGTTAAGCCGTCGGACCCCGGATACTGGCCCCCGGTAATAAATAAGGGCGTCTTCCTACCCCTTTCTACTTCGCTTCCGTGTCACTTTCCTATCGGGCGCTCTAGCCCGAATCTCCTAGTTTCCTATTTCTAAGGGTTGTTTAAGACCTGGGGTCAGACACTCCCTTCCTAAAATCCTCTACATATGATCATGAGTCTCTTCCTAAAGGGGTGTGTGTTGGCCCCCAGCCACCAGTTTGGCGAGGACAGTGGTGGTAACACCAGACCTGTACGCTGAGGATTTTAAGGCTGTTACTGCTTGCCGAAGAATGCTATGACTAATGCGTTCGGACGTTCGCCTGCGTGCATTAATCCCACTACAATGATTAGGCATGCGACCTTCCTCTAATCACTCGTGCTACGTTCGGCATCCAGTTGTTGCATGTCGATACGTTTCCACCGCTATGCGACACAAGGACAAACCAGCCGTACGTAACCATATGATGAATCCCCTGGGAAAGGTGACGGTGTGACAGCAGGATTCCCGATGACGTTGCCCAGACATTCGGACTCCTTACACATGCTTTCGCCACCCAGATCACTCTGATACAGTGATTCACACGCCAAGGTGAAGATCGAACTATTTCAAATCTAAACGGGTGTAACGAAGTAAACTTCTCCATCACATTTATGCCAGGGGGAGGGATTCGAACCCCCAACTCTCGGCTCCGGAGCTCCGAGTGGTATCTACTATACTACACTGACATGTGTTCTCACTGCTATCTGCCTTTACCTCATGTGCATCCCCTCCACCCAAAAGAGGGGCTGGGGACATGGCCCACGGGTCATGTAAGCAGTCATCCGATGAATGAAAAACGTGCATTTGGATGACTGCTGTAAGGATGAGTGCCGATGAATGAAGAACGTGCTTTTCGATGACTGCCGATGAATGAAGAACGTGCATTTGGATGACTGCAGTAAGGATGAGTGCCGATGAATGAAGAACGTGCATTTGGATTACTCCTGTAAGGATGAGTGCCGATGAATGAAAAACGTGCATTTGGATGACTGCCGATGAATGAAGAAAGTGCATTTGCATGACTGCTGTAAGGATGACTGCCGATGAATGAAGAGCGTGCATTTGGATGACTGCTGTAAAGATGACTGCTGTAAGGATGACTGCCGATGAATGAAAAACGTGTATTTGGATGACTGCTGTAAAGATGAATGCCGATGAATGAAGAACATGCATTTGGATGACTACCGATGAATGAAGAACGTGCATTTGGATGACTGCCGATGAATGAAGAACGTGCATTTGGATGACTGCCGATGAATGAAAAACGTGCATTTGGATTACTGCCGATGAATGAAGAACGTGCATTTGGATGACTGCTGTAAGGATGAGTGCCGATGAATGAAAAACGTGCATTTGGATGACGTGCCTTTGGATGACTGCCGATGAATGAAGAACGTGCATTTGCATGACTGCTGTAAGGATGACTGCCGATGAATGAAGAACGTGCATTTGGATGACTGCTGTAAGGATCAGTGCCGATGAATGAAGAACATGCATTTGGATGACGTGCCTTTGGATGACTGCCGATGAATGAAGAAAGTGCATTTGCATGACTGCTGTAAGGATGACAGCCGATGAATGAAGAAAGTGCATTTGCATGACTGCTGTAAAGCTGACTGGCGATGAATGAAGAACGTGCATTTGGATGACTGCTGTAGGGATGAATGCCGATGAATGAAGAACGTGCATTTGCATGGCTGCTGTAAGGATGACTGCCGATGAATGAAGAACGTGTATTTGGATGACTTCTGTAAGGATGAGTGCCGATGAATGAAGAACGTGCATTTGGATGACTGCCGATGAATGAAGAACGGGCATTTGGATGACTGCCGATGAATGAAGAACGCGCATTTGGATGACTGCCGATGAATGAAGAACGTGCATTTGGATGACTGCGGATGAATGAAGAACGTGCATTTGAGAAATCTCAGACAATTTGGTGTGTGGAAAGTAACATCACACGGATTTTTTTTTTTTTTCGAAGCACTGAAAAAGGGGTTCTCTCATTTTTCCTGTCTCGCTTTGTGGAAAGAACATAACACCATTGCGAGAAACCTATCAGCCAGGTCATCCTTGAAGTTCGGACGCCAATATGACGAAGCAAATTTTTCCATCATTTTTATGCCAGGGGAAGGATTCGAACCCCCAACTCTCGGCTCCGGATGCTATCCACTATAATATACTGGCATGTGCTCACGCTTGCTATCTGCTTTTATCTGATGTGCGTCCTCCCTTCCCTGGAACCAATTACCCTAAATTAGGGACGGGCGACTGCTTATAGCCCATTGAGTTGCTCACGGTGGTCGTTAAACGTCCAATAAAAAAAAAAACATCCATACCTCACCGGGATTCGAACCCGGACGTCTTTCGGACCAATGGTCTGGAGCCATTGGTCCGAAAGACGCTTAGACCACCGCGAAATCGCTTGGGCAGCTATTGGGGTTTAACGACAATTGTGATCAACTCCAGGCTATAAGCAGTCGCCTGTCCCTAATTTATGGCCACTGGTTCCAGGAAAGGGACAGAACCATGCCCATAAGACAAACACAACCTCCATGCAACACGGGATTCGAACCCAGACCCACCTCGGAAGAATGATCAGAAGCCATCGCTTAGTCTACGGCGCCATCGGGGCGACTGGCTTTTCTTCACACATAATTAATTAATAATATTATCAAGTATGTTCACGTCACTTTGTGAAAAAAATAAAAAATACACCACAGGTGTTCTACACTGGTATGCAAAACTTAAGGACGAGATGGTTTTTCGAATGTAACGTCGTGCAGAAGTGCTCCACATCGACTCAAATCATACCATAAGATCCTCAAGATGTAAGAATATGGGACAAGTGAGCAAAATCGTCGAAACAAGGAATCCAAAGGATACAAGGCACTTTATTGAAAAGGTGGCTTCGGGCACAACGGGACAGAAGACAGAAACGTCCATGTGACAGGCGGCTGCCAAGAAAAATCCAGTCTTTAGTAAGGGATATGATCACCCCTGACTGCGTTGTAGGATTTACAACGTCTGTCCATGCTGAGGACGAGGTTGCCAAGGAGCTGTTGAGGCATCGCGGCCCATTCCTCTTTTAGCGGCAATCGCAGCTGCGGAATCGTTGCTGGCGGCTGGTGACGTGCGGCCAAACGTCTCCCGAGAAGGTCCCACACGTGTTTGATTGGATTTAGGTCCAGGGACCTTGCGGGCCAATCCATGCGTTGAATAACTTCACTCTCCAACAGCTCTGCGACAACCACTGTACGATGAGGTGTAGCGTTGTCGTCCATGAAGAAGAACTCAGGACCCACAGCACCTCTAAACAGACGCACGTGAGACAGGAAAACCTAGGTACAATAGCGGACACCAGTGACTGAACCTCTTTGGAAGATGTGGAGGTCAGTATGGCTACCAAGCATGATACCGCCCCAAACGAGAACTCAGCCACCTCCAAACCGGTCCCTTTCGATGATGTTGGAGGTGTGATTGCGTGTTCCCTGCTCTCTCCAGATGTGTATACGTCCAGAATCGCTCGTCAGACTAAATCGGCTGTCATCCGTAAAGAGAACTCGACCCCATTGCTGATGTGTCCAGTTCCTGTGTTCCTGGCACCACAGAAACCGCCGTCTCCGATGAGCAGGCGTTAATGGCACACACCGTACTGGTCGTCGTGCATATAGACCACCTTTGTGCAGCCTCCTGGCCACGGTAAAACGCGATAACGGACGTCCAGTTGTCTGTTACATGTGCCTTGCAATTTTTCCCGCTGTCTGCCGTGTGCCTTTTCCTGCCTGTAGGATAATATACCGGTCGTCCGCCACCGTGGTTGCTCGTGGACGACCACTGCTAAACTCGCGGACAGCTGTGCCTGTCGTTTGAAATGCTCTCCAAGCTCGTGAAACGATACTGTGAGCGATTCCGAACTTTTCGGCCACACTAGTCACACTTCGACCTTCTTCCAACTTCTCAATGACGCGACCTCGGGTAAAGTCATCCAGATGTCGTCTACTGGATTGCCTGTTGGCCATATCACACGGTGGCAGCAACTCGACGTCGTTCAAACCGATGTACACCATGCAATAGCTATCACCGAATTGCTGAGCGTACACCGCCCGTGTGCTGTATACCCTTCCGAGCCCCCCCCCCCCTCGTCATGCTGCATATATGCGCATGCCCTACCGTACCGGACCCTGGTCTATCTCCTGAGTGGTCTTTCGGTGCGTTCTGCCTGCTCGTTCCACTGTTATGCTAATTTCTCCTCTTCGTCCTTAATTTTTGCACACTGTGCATTGTTTCTTCCGATCTATATGTCAGGAGATATCGTATTTAAAAGTGGACGAACCGACAACGCGATGCATCCATCCCTTGTGCTGAAAAGTTAGTGGGATTAAAAATATTGCCACACTTAAAGAAAACACGGAACTGAGGGATGGAATACTTCGAGTTTTCATCGCTTTATCAGATTTGGGGATATGTAGGATTAAAGCACATGTGCGATAGTTCCACCAAGTAAGTTTTTCTGAAGATTAAAAATCGGCTGCGTGAGTGTAAACCCTCCGATATTCATTTCCGCTGTAGTAAAGCGATCAGAGGACATCTGAAAATTGAAAGAACGAAAGAAATGCGAGTGAGTGAAACGACAGCACATGTATTTTTTATCGGAACGTCAAACCTATCGATTTCGTCTCAACACACCTTTTAGCTGGAGGCACTTTTTCTCTATGGCTGCTTACGAATACGTGGGACCTACCCTAACGATCTCTTTCCTCTGGCACACTGCGATGTCCAATGTCACCCACTTGCCTGAGGCCTGAAAACGGCCAACTGGCGCTAACATCCCCACCACCCCCGAAAAAAAAGAAGCTAAAAAATGATAAAGTGGAATAAAATAAGGGTGAAAAAAGAAGAGATAAAAAAAAGAGGGCATTCTGCTGACGTTGACGGGCTATTTCTTTTTTAACGTAGTGTGCCGTAAACACGCTTTTTTTCCCCCTTTCTGAGACCTGCCGAGATATTTGCAGTTAAAATCTTCGCCCGTTGGCTTTGACCTCAGCTTGCAATGATGGCCGGCGGAAATGAGGGAGACGCGGCTAAGATTTGGCTCTTCTCCGTCCAGGAAACGTTCCTTCCTCCCTTATCGCTCGGGGAACAGGCCGCAAAGTGGGCTGGGCGCCACCTACAACTGTAAGGACAGTCGTGATTACAATGTTATCTCTTCCGAGCTTTTATTTATTTATTTTTTTTTCTCTCTCTGTCTCCCTGGTTAGATTTAGGGTAACCATGTTCTGGGAAGAAGCAAAGAAGAAACAAGCAAATCGGACTCAATTTGGGAGAAAGAACAAGGTGATGTATGTTTAGATGCTGAAAGACAGATGTCAAAAGACACGAACGTACAAATGAGAGGGAGGAATTCCTTAAGGAAAACTTGTAAAGGCCTCATAGAGAACCAGGAACGCGGTCATATATTACGAACTAATCTCCCCACGATAACGTAAAAAACAAAACAGAAAAACAAGAAATTCATCACCAAAATGGCAGCAAAAAGGAGATAGAACAAATGTTTTATTCGTATCTTTGACAACAGACAGACTCAGTCCTTAATAATTTTGCAATGCATCATGCGACAAAGTTGGATTCCGTTCGAGAAAAAAAATGTTAGGTTGCATGCGCATTAAGGATTTAAGTATACCCCCTCCCCCCACCCCCAATATCCTCATTCCCCATCATATAAAAATCTCAAAACCCCTCACCTCCATTTAAAGGTGAGTAACACACACAACCGAGAGAACAAGCTGGATTCTGGAGTGTCTACAACACAATAGATCATATCCACGTACTGCGAGAACTAATTGAAAGAGCGAGGGAATATGAACTTCCATTGTGCATGGCTTTTATCGATTATGAAAAAGCCTTTGATTCGGTGAAACCATCAGCAGTTACAATGGCTCTGAAAACCTGCGGTATTGAAGATGCATACATTAATATTATTAATAACATCTATGAAAATGCAAGTGCAAAGATTAGGCTGTTTGAAAATACAACACACATAAAAATTGGAAAGGGAGTGAGACAAGGTGACACCATATCTCCGAAGCTCTTTAATGCCACATTGGAGGGTGTTTTTCAATCACTGAACTGGGAAAACAAAGGGATAAAGATGAATGGAGATTATCTAACCCAACTTCGTTTTGCTGATGACATAGTCATTTTTGCAATTACCCCATCAGAGCTGCAGAGTATGATCCAGGAACGTGCTGACAATAGTAAAGAAGTGGGATTAAAAATGAACTTTCAGAAGACAAAAGTGATGTACAATGCTTTTACAAGAAATGAAGATTTATCGATTGATGGAGAAAAACTGGAGATAACAGATACGTATGTTTATCTTGGACAGCAGATATCAAGTGAGGGTCACATTGATGAAGAAATTAATCGGCGTACAAAACTTGCCTGGAGAGCTTTTTGGAAGAAACAGCATAATTTTCAAGAGCAATATGCCATTATGTCTTAAAAGAAAAGTGTTTGATCAATGCATCCTTCCAGTGCTTACGTATAGTGCAGAGACGTGGACCTTAACTAAAAGAGACATACAAAGGCTGCAGACAACTCAAAGCAGCATGGAGAGGTGCATGCTTGGTATAACCAGGAGAGATAAGAAGAGGAACTCGTGGATCCGAAAAATGACGAGAGTGGAAGACATCATGATCAGAGTTAAATCCCTGAAATGGCAATGGGCTGGACATACTGCCAGAAGGACAGACCATAGATGGACAGCCGAAATTTTAGATTGGATTCCAAGGGACAGGAAAAGACCCAGAAAAAGACCACATGGGAGATGGGTGGATGAAATTCGTAAATATGCGTGAGTGACATGGAGGAGACTGGCACAAGACAGACCGTTGTGGAGGAAACTTGGGGAGACCTTCGTCCAGCAGTGGATTGATAATGATTGACAATGATGATGATGATGATGAACACACACACACACACACACACTATATTGCCAAAAGTTACCGGACACCCCTTCAAAAGCAAATGAACGTATCCCCTGCGTTGTTAAGATGCGCCGTACAGTTGCAAACGGTATAAAAACAAGCCTGCAGCTGACCGCGATTATATTGCACTGTGAGGGTGAGTGAAAATGTCACGGTGGGAGAGAACCGACTTTGAGAAAGGAAAGATTGTTGGCTGTTATATTAGTAGGTTGTCCATAGGAGAAACCGAGAGGCGTTTAAACATACCCAAGTCAACTGTTTTGGATGTACTGAATAAGTGGAAGACACATGGCGTGCCTGAAGCAGCAAAACGTACCGGCAGATCAAAGAAAATCAGTGATAGAGGACGTCGAAGCCTCAGGAGAGTCGTTACAGCTAATCGACGTAGTACTGCACAAGACCTCAGTCTACAGGTGAGTAAAAATGCTGGAACCTCGGTATGCACACGTACCATTCGCACAGAACTTCATTCCATGAGTTACCGTAGTCATGCGGCTGCTCATAAGCCTTTCATCTCCACTCAGAATACTACTCATCGTCTAGCATGGTGTAAAGAACATTTATCGTGGACCGTAGATCAATGGAAACGGGTGCTATGGACTGGTGGATCCAGCTACACGATCCATCAGTCTGATGGCCGGGTGTGGGTATGGCGGCAGCCGGAGGAACGTTGTTTACCACAGTGTACTACTGTTCCTACGGTCAAGTTTGGAGTTGGCAGTGTACTCGTGTGGGGGTGTTTTTCGTGGTATGGTCCCGGCCCATTGGTTATCGTGGACAAACCTGTTAACCAGCACGTCTACCTCAATATTCTGGAGAATTATGCCCTACCAACTCTGTGGCAATACTATGGAAACGAGCCTTGTTGGTACCAGCAGGATAATGCATCGAGCCATAAAGCAAGGTTTCAACTTCGTTTTATTGGGTATCTGGGAACTTTATATGAAGAACGGGGAAAACCGGGGCAGAATAAAAGAATGGAAAAGGGCCGGGTAGCATAGGAGAGGCATAACACAAACGTAACAGGGAAAAGAGCACAATACAATACACAGACATATGCAAAACGACAGCGGGACAGAAGCATAATATTATAGAGCTAAAAATGTTCACTTAGTGGCTGAGGCAGAACACAGAGCTAAAATGTTCACTCAGTAAACGAGGCAGAGCAGAGAGCAAAAGTCCTGGAGCAACAAGATGCGACGAGGCACCTCAGGACGTCATCTATAATGAGCACACTGTAGACGAGAAACGACACGGGGCAACCCAGCAAAAACAGTCTTGCTGGCCCAGCACTATGTTGCCGCTGCCGAACCGTCAATAAAATGTCCAGGCGGCCAACAGAAAGGCCAGCAGTTCAGGCCTACAGTTGGCACCCCATCAGTTGTCATATGCCACAACAGGGCCATCAGTTGTCCATCACAGGCAGTAGCTGCCATAAGTGGCCCTTCAGTGGCACTGCAAGCACGTTTCAATTTTTTTTTTCTTGTTATTCTCCCACTCCATTCCATGAAATGTTATTCATGGGAATGGAGTGGGTGTATTCCATGGCTGTCATCTAGTATTTCACGGCTTAATCTGATATCTTCGTCGACGTGGAATTTCATTGGGAAATTAATTCGCCTCTCTACATATGGATATTTTTCTTAACATCCACTAAAATAATACGATGGCGATAGCGTCGTCTTCAACTAACTGGTACCATGAGAGACACAACAAGTGTTGCTTCTGCGCATGCGCAGTCCCGTTGCTTCCACCTGCTGTTGGGGTTGCATTGGTTGCCAGCAACGGGCCACTAGTGGCACTTGCTTGGAGGCCCACAATTCACGGCGATGCTGCAGGGCCATCAATGGCTCGCCAACTGATAGCGTTGCCACCAACGGACCACTAACGGGCCGTGAGCGGCATATTTCAGCCAGCAGTGACCCATCACTGCCAGCTGCTGCTGGCCAGCAGTTTCCCAGCACTTGTTTTTTAATTAATACAGAAATTTAACGTGGACCAGATACATCAAACAAAGATATTCGCTCTTTCCACGTTTATAAGCGAGTCACGGAAAAATTCTCATTGGCCACCACCGGGAGTCGAGCCCAGGGTCTTCCACAGTTACGCGCCGGATGTGCTTCCGCTACACCACAGCAGCCTCGAATTCCTCCAGACTCACACATGCTAACTGCCAAGCCAAGTTGGCAGGTTGCTTCTTGGAGCCCCGCACAATGCTGGGGATTCACCAAAGATGGTAAGCGGCAACTGAAGAAATAATTAGAAGGCGAATGAATAATTAATACAGAAATTTAACGTGGACCAGATACATCAAACAAAGATATTCGCTCTTTCCACGTTTATAAGCGAGTCACGGAAAAATTCTTTTCTGTGTGAGTCTGGAGGAATTCGAGGCTGCTGTGGTGTAGCGGAAACATATCCGGCGCGTAACTTTAAGACCCTGGGTTCGACTCCCGGTGGCGGCCAATGAGAATTTTTCCGTGACTCGCTTATAAACGTGGAAAGAGCGAATATCTTTGTTTGATGTATCTGGTCCACGTTAAATTTCTGTATTAATTATTTTTTTTTTTTTTTTTTTTTTTTTTGGTTGGAGGTTTAACGACCACCGTGAGCAACTCAATGGGCTATAAGCAGTCGCCCGTCCCTAATTTAGTTTAGGGTCACTGGTTCCAGGAAAGGGAGAGAACCAGTGCCGTAAGACAAACACAACATCCATGCCTCACCGGGATTCGAACCCGGGGCCCGTTCGGACGAATGATCAGGGGCCATCGCTTAGACCACTACGCCACCGGGGCGGCGTATTAATTATTCATTCGCCTTCTAATTATTTCTTCAGTTGCCGCTTACCATCTTTGGTGAATCCCCAGCATTGTGCGGGGCTCCAAGAAGCAACCTGCCAGCTTGTCTTGGCTGTTAGCGTGTGAGTCTGGAGGAATTCGAGGCCGCTGTGGTGTAGCGGAAGCATATCCGGCGCGTAACTGGAAGACCCTGGGTTCGACTCCCGGTGGCGGCCAATGAGAATTTTTCCGTGACTCGCTTATAAACGTGGAAAGAGCGAATATCTTTGTTTGACTTGTTTTTTTTGCTGGGAAATTACATGGAGCATCAGAGCGGGAGTCCAAAACGAGGCAGCGGGGCTCAGTGTTCATAGAATGATTGATTCCAGACCTTCAACGCTTCGACATAGGCATCCGAGTCAGAATAATCTTCGCGACGCGGTTAAGGCAGCGAAGTAGACCAGGGCTCCATCAAAGATAACTGCGTAGCGGCAAAAAGTACAGAAAAAGCGTCGGACCTCTTACGGGTCCGACGATTAGGGCGGCGACAACGACGCTTCTTGGAAAAAGCGCCAGTCGATGCAGTGCAAGAAGCTGGAGCGGCAGGCTGGAGAGGAAACTCATCTGGCAGACGAGCACGAGGCGGGCTACGAGGCAATGTTGCTTTACCGTAGTAAACAAAAGCAGCAGCAAGTGCTTGCGAAGAAGACTCGTACGAGGAAATCAGAGCCGCAATCCGAGACGGTGAATATGAAGGCGGAGAACCAGAAGAAGGTATAATGGCGTCAACGCTGACGAGGTTTCAGAAAAGCACCGAACAGGCGTATGAGGCGGTGAGCAAGTCGGGATGCTATCACTGAGTGAATTACACACCAAGTCCTGGATTGGTAGAGCTGAAACCGGCGAGGAAAAGTTATGAAGCTGAACAGAGCCGGAAACTGGTGGTAAAGGAGCCAGCAAGGAAGAAGAGAACGTCAGCAGCAGAGACGAAGTGAGTCCAACAAAGGCAGGCGGTGAAGACTCAGCAGCAGAGACGAAGAAAGTCCAACGAAGGCAGGCGGTGAAGACTCAGCAGCAGAGACGAAGAGAGTCCAACGAAGGCAGGCGGTGAAGACTCAGCAGCAGAGACGAAGAGAGTCCCACAAAGGCAGGCGGTGAAGACTCAGCAGCAGAGAGGAAAAGTGTCCAACGAAGGCAGGCGGTGAAGACTCAGCAGCAGAGACGAAGAGAGTCCAACAAAGGCAGGCGGTGAAGACTCAGCAGCAGAGACGAAGAAAGTCCAACGAAGGCAGGCGGTGAAGACTCAGCAGCAGAGACGAAGAGAGTCCAACAAAGGCAGGCGGTGAAGACTCAGCAGCAGAGACGAAGAGAGTCCAACAAAGGCAGGCGGTAAAGACTCAGCAGCAGAGACGAAGAGAGTCCAACGAAGGCAGGCGGTGAAGACTCAGCAGCAGAGACGAAGAGAGTCCAACAAAGGCAGGCGATGAAGACTCAGCAGCAGAGACGAAGAGAGTCCAACGAAGGCAGGCGGTGAAGACTCAGCAGCAGAGACGAAGAAAGTCCAACGAAGGCAGGCGGTGAAGACTCAGCAGCAGAGACGAAGAGAGTCCAACGAAGGCAGGCGGTGAAGACTCAGCAGCAGAGAGGAAAAGTGTCCAACGAAGGCAGGCGGTGAAGACTCAGCAGCAGAGACGAAGAGAGTCCAACGAAGGCAGGCGGTGAAGACTCAGCAGCAGAGACGAAGAGAGTCCAACGAAGGCAGGCGGTGAAGACTCAGCAGCAGAGACGAAGAGAGTCCAACGAAGGCAGGCGGTGAAGACTCAGCAGCAGAGAGGAAAAGTGTCCAACGAAGGCAGGCGGTGAAGACTCAGCAGCAGGCACTGACGGAGCAGGCGAAGGAGAAGGCACCCTAGAGACAGCAGTCGGAGAAAAATGAGGCTGAACAGAGTCAGGAACCAGGGGCGAAGTAGCCGGAAGGGAAGAAGAAGACGACAACTGCGGAGACGGAAAAAGGCCAACGGATGCAGGCAACGTGGGCATAAATGAAGGTGCGGGCGAGGCAGGCATAGCAGGAGACACCGACGGGGCCACAGGAGGTGAAGATGGCAACGTCGAGGAGACACTAACGGGTACAGCAAAGGAACAAGTGGTTGAAGACGAGCACTGTGTTCGGTGATGGCCAAGGGCTTTACAGGAGAAGCAATGGTACGCAGAGAAGACATCAATGAAAACCGTGCGATGACCAAGAACATGGCAATGGAAACCGTGCGATGACCAAGAACATGGCAATGGAAACCGTGCGATGACCAAGAACATTGTTGGCTTGATTTATTTTAAGTATTGTGGTAGACGCCAACTTATCAGAATAATCGTTTGCAGGTTCCTGTCGTTGGAGCAGGGAAGCAAATGAACAAGTAGTTAAAATTGAACATTATGACAGATGTTTCCTTTTGCTCATATCTTTATTCATCAGATGGGGGAAGTGGAAATATTGGAATAATAGTTGGTCAGAT
This sequence comes from Macrothele yani, assembly GCA_039090855.1. Taxonomy (NCBI): domain Eukaryota; kingdom Metazoa; phylum Arthropoda; class Arachnida; order Araneae; family Macrothelidae; genus Macrothele; species Macrothele yani. The sequence continues at coordinate 102,386,915 of CM076991.1, read as the reverse complement.
CGGATAGTAAATACTTACAGCGGGAGTTGGATGTTATGGATGGCCTTCTCTACGTTTTTCCCGCCAAATCTGTTCCTATCTTATGTGGCTACAAGCTCACGTGAAAATCTCTTTCTACCTCCTCGTTTGTACTGCTTTACCTCCGAGCAAAATCCTTCCTACTTTATCCTCGAGATTGCCATGAAAGCTCCTCCCTGTCTCATTCCCTCACACGTTCTGTTCTTGACGTAAGAAGAAATTCTTAATTGCTTGGTCCTTTGTACCCATCGGCTCTGAGAAAGATTCTGGCGACGGCTGAGGAAAGAATGGGGCTATCCTTTTGTCCGTGGGAAGGGGTCCTGCGAGAGAATGACCTTTCTCCGAAATGGATCTGCGTTTGGCGCCTCTCTGACTGGTGAGGAAATTTCTCACTGTCGTTGGCCCACAAAATGATAACAGTTACAATTTAAATATAGTTTGAATATTTCCATATAACAACATGGCAGGAAGTCATGATGGTAGTGTCTGGAAAAGGAACAAATGCTTGACGACGAAAGCTGAAATATGGCCGATCACCTCGATCGGTGGGTGCGGAGAGGAGCGTGCTGACACCGCCGACAACGCGCCCACAAAGAGAAAGAAAGCAACCAAAAAAGTCATCGGACTCTTCGCGGGGCACTGGGAACATAGTAACAAAAACAGGGCAATGTGCAGGGGGCAAAGGAACCAAACTTTGGTCCCCAATAAAAATGCAAGTGGAAAGAACCTGCGCAACATAAGCAGTTGAGGAAAAATAAACGAGCACCGACTTGGGCTTTCTTGCAACATGCGTGTTCGCACCGACAGGGAGAAACGATATCTCTGCCAAGTAGGCATTCAGCTTTCTATGAGGAAGCGCGTTAAACTTGGCGCGAAGGCTAAGAGCTTCAAGCATGGGCTTACCAAGTGCAGAGGATTCAGGCACAGTTGCTATAAGTGCGTCACTTTCACGGGCGATGAAGGAATCCATTGCAGTCGGAAGCAATGCGTAGAACGGAGAACACACATCCGGTGGGGAAGGTGCAGAAGAATAGTCCTGAAAAGAAGACATCGAGGCAGTAGGATGACATTCCGGCGAGGCAACGTAAGTAAATGGGATGAAAGATTCAAAGCCAGGCTCAGCAGCACAGGACACTGACGCAGGAAGGGAGACGAGAAACATTACCCAGCAGAAAGCCAAACTGCTGGCTACCAGCTGGCAGTGATGTGTCGCTGCTGCTTGAAATCTGCCGCTCACGGGTCGGTAGCAGTCCGTTGGTGGCAGCGCCATCAGTTGGCAGCCATTGATGGCCCTGCAGCATCGTCGTGAATTGCAGGTCTCCAAGCAAGTGCCACTAGTGGCTCGTAGCTGGCAACCGATGCAACCCCAACACCAGGTGGAAGCAACGCAACTGCGCATGCGCAGAAGCAACACGTGCTGTGTCTCTCGTGGTACCAGTTAGTTGAAGACGACGCTGTTGCCATCGTGTTATTTTAGTGAATGTTAAGAAGAAAAAAAGCCATATGTAGAGAGGCGAATTAATTTCCCAATGAAATGCTACGTAGACGAAGATATCACATTAAGCCATGAAATACTCCCACTCCATTCCCATGAATAGCAAGAAATAATTTCTGTGCAATCTCTCGTTTTAACATACACTAACCGCTTGAAACAACAGTCCTGGAAAAACATTAAAAAAACGTTTGTTGGAAAAAAAAACTATCGTTACGTTGAAGAAATAAATTTATGAATTATATGAAACTGACTTTTATGAAAAATACCTCGCAATATTGTAAAATGAAAGGGGGGACCATTCGATTACCCATTCCGCACGAAACAGACAGCTTCAAGCACCCACTTGACCGTGGCAAATTAGTCCGGTCGGTAGAAAGCTCAGCTCCCACGCAAACGGCCCTGCTTCGTATTTACCCAGATCCAAGCGGGCGTTTTTCCGGGCTGTTGAGAAAATTTCCCCAGCGCAGTGCTATAATTCAGAAGTTCCGTAAGGGGGAAAATGTAGCTTTCGGAAACTGCTGTTATCCATGATTTTTTTTTTTTTTTTATGGCTGCTACTGGGAAATTGGCGGAGAAGATTCGCCAAGCCATCAGTTACGTTACGTGATTGCCGGTTGCCACTGCCGGGAAATTAGGGTACCACATTAGGCTAGCCATCATTTATGGCACATGCTTGCCGGGTCGCTGAAGTGCCACGTGTGCCAGCTACTGCCTGTGATGGATAACTGATGGCCCTGTTGTGGTATATGACACCTGATGGGGGTGCTAACTGTTGTCCAGCTGCTGGCCCGAACTGCTAGCCCCTCTGTTCGCCGCCCGGACATAGAGGGGCCAGCAGTTCAGGCCAGCAGCTAGCCAACAGTTGTGCCGTACCTTGCCTTCTATTACCCGGCAAAAACAGTCTTGTTCGGCCAGCACTGCCAGCAATGGTCCAGCACTATGTTGCCGCTGCCGAACCGTCAATAAAATGTCCGGGCGATTAACAGAAGGACCAGTAGTTCAGGCCAAGAGTTGGCACGGCATCAGTTCTCATATGCCACAACAGGGCCATCAGTTGTCCATCACAGGCAGTAGCTGCCACAAGTGACCCTACAGAGGCCCTGCAAACACGTGCCAGAAATGATGGCTAGCCTAATGTGGTCCGCTAGTTTGCCTGTACTGGCAGCCGGCAAACACGTGACGTAACTGGTGGCTTGCCGAATCTTGTCCGCCAATTTCCCAGTAGTAGCCATGAAAAAAAAATAATTAAGGATAACCGCAGTTCCCCAAAGCTACAACTTTTTTCTTTCTTCTATCCTTACGCAACTTGTGAATTATAGCACTGCGCTGGGGAAACTTTTCTCAACAGCCCGGAAAAACGCCCGCTTGGATCTGGGTAGATACGAAGCAGGGCCGTTTGCGTGGGAGCTGAGCTTTCTACCGACCGGACTAATTTGCCACGCTCAAGTGGGTGCTTGAAGCTGTCTGTTTCGTGCGGAATGGGTAATATACTGATTTCATTGTCCCGTTCCGCCAATCTGTCTTGGCTCCACGGGGACTTATTGAGCACCTTGGATGTTATTTTGACATTTTGCGACAATTATCCTGCCTTGAGACGCCGGTTCGGACCCTGGCCACCCCAATGGCCTAGAGACCAGCCCGTGGTGACGTGCTGGCAGGCGACCTAGTATACCTTGTCTGGGTTCCCGCTCTGTCTGGAGGGATAGGTCGTTTCTTACTTTATCGTTGACTGGAAGATTCCTTGCCCTCGAACTTTTTTTGGGGAATAATTTCCCTTTATTTTCTTTTTCAAAACATCTACACACATGTATGCACTGTCCTCATGCTTAGGACTTACAACATCAAGAGATAGCAAAAAATTTATTTACAGAATATTTACATTGGTGGTCTCTTCGTCTGCTTTCCCACAGACTTCTACCCTCATTCATCTTCCGAATCGCTTTCGGTGTGCACGTTCACCTCCTGCGTTTCGGTCCCCGTTTGATTGGGAAAGATGGTATGTTGCTGGAGGGTTAGCCTTTCAACCAAGGCTATTACCCCCTCCTGTTAACGGAAGATTGGATGAGCAGATCCAATCTTCTCGTTCTTTGCACACCTGGGATCAGTGTGTTTCTCCATTCGGCGAAGCCACTGCATTCAAGTACGCAGTGTTCTATGCTTGCCGTTCTCTTTCCACAGGGACAAGTGCAGTTCCTGATGGCAAATCTGCCTTGGTATTCAGGGCTGATGCCATGACCACTGAGTACTTGATTCAGGAACTTATTTGTCTGTGCTCGTTTGGTCGAGACCTTCGGAAACACTCTGTGTGTCTTCCGCCCTGTCTCTCCCGTGTCCCATCTGACCTGCCATTCGGTCATGGTCCGACGTGCTAATGCTGCGCGAGTACACCTTCGCGGCGTTCTGCATTGCACGTCGACCGTCTCTTTCAGCGTGGCTGCCTTCGCCAGCTGATCTGCCCTTTCGTTTCCTAGGGTTCCGACATGGCTTCGTACCCAGTGGAAACTAACTGCCCCATCTCCCTCTGCCCTCAAGAGGGTTTTGATCCTCTGGACGATGGGGTTTCTTCCCCTGAATCTACTCAGAGCCTGCAGTGCTGCCTCACTGTCCGAGTAGAGTTTTATTCTTTCTTCACTACGCCTGGGGAGTGCCCAGGTGAGTGCCGTCTCTATCGCCAGAAGTTCTGCCTGGAAGACAGAAGCGTTCTGCGATAATTTCACGCTTCCTGCAGTGGCTTCGTTCCCGTCCGAGAACGCACAGAAGCCTGCCCCCACTTGTCCCTTCAACTTTGAGCCGTCCGTGAACAGCTCATGCCCAACTCCCGTGGGTTTCTCCTTGTCCCACGGTGGGCAAATTTCCTCGGCAGGGTGGATCTGCCAGTCCACGCTTTCCATCTCCATGTCGGAGGCTCGATGCGGCGCACCGAGAAGGTAGGCGTCCTCGCCTGACCTTAGGCAGTGCATTGCTGCCTCCCTTTCCACTACTAGGTCTGCCGGCTCGCACCCCGCCAGCACTTGGAGTGCTAGGGTCGACGTTGTGCGAAAACAACCGGTTATCCTTAGTAGGGCCAACCTTTGGATTTGGTTTATCCCCTTCTTCATTCTGACTGTGGGAGTCCACCATGCTCCACTTGCATACGTCAGAATTCTTTCAATTCCTCTCTGATAGATGGCCTTCTTGGTTTTGCCCGTTAACCTCATGCCATTCAATCTATTGAGAATCACCGTGCACCTTGTTCTAAGGTGCCTCAGGTGTGGCAGCCCTGATAGACTCTGATCCAGGACCACACCCAAGTATTTCATTTCACGCACTGCCTTGATAGTGCACCCTTAGAATCTGCACTGGGGTGGTGTTTTCATTACTCCTCTCTTATCTATTGCTAGCAGAGTGGTCTTCTCAGGAGCGAAGCACAGTTTGCTTTCTCTGCTCCAATTTTCTAGCACATCCAAGGCCCTATGTGCTTCTCTTTCGATCACGTGTCTCCCTGAGGCGGAGACCACGAGAACGAAATCGTCCGCATAGGCTTGAATCTCCACTGCGGGCCCCAGGTCTAGGTTCAGTGCTGAATCAGCAACTATATTCCACCAGAGCGGCCCGGAGTTGGATCCTTGCGGACACCCTCTATGGTACGAACGCGAGGATTGCCCATTCCCCGCTTCGAACTCGACTCTTCTATCAGACAGGTAGCTGCTGATCAGTTTGAACAGGTTCCTTGGACAGCCAAGTTCTTTAAGTCTGGTTAAAACCATTGGCCACCAGACACTGTTGAATGCCCCCCTCACGTCTAGTGAGATGAAGCAGGTATGGAGCCCCTCCGCTTTGTTCCTCTCTGCCCTCTCTCGGAAGCTGCGAATTGCCTGCGTTGCGCAACGCCCCGGAAGGAAACCAAATTGGTTCCTGTTTAGCTTTCCCTGCTCCATGAGAAAGCCAAGCGCTCTGTTCGTTATGAGGTTGTCCAGCACCTTGCTCCACGCCGAGAGGAGGCAGATGGGCCTATAGGCTGCGGGATCATTTTTGTTCTTTCCGGTCTTGTTGAAAAGAACTAGCACCGCTGTTTTCCACAAGTCTGGGAAGATTCCCCTCCCGAGGCATTCGTTTAGGAGCGCCACAAAATACCCGGGATTTGCATAGTAGATTTCTCTGACTATGCTGAGGTCGAACCCATCCTTGCCTGGTGCTTTGCCCGTATTTAGACTGGAGAGGGCATTCTCCACTTCGTCTCTCGTGAAGGGGGGTCCTCACCAGTGTCCGGCGGGATCCGACATTCTTCCCTTATTTCTTTTTGTTGAGGAGAGTCCCCTTCTCCCTCGTCTCCTTGGAAGTGGTAATCCAAGAGACTTTCTACGGTACTGTCAAGAGTCTTTGATAGGCTACCGTCTGCCCTTTCTACCGCTGCCAGTTTTAGCGGTTCGGTTATGGATCCCTCGAGATCTTATAGGGGTACCCGAAAGGGTCAGCCGGAGTTTGAAACTCACACAGTTTTCTCCAGTAGGAGATTTTCGAGAGATTCAGTTCTCTCCTGTATGCTGAACGAGCCTTTTTATGCACTTCTGTGCACTCCTCGTCTTGCGGAGTAGCTTTTGCTCTTTGCAGAGCTTTCCTACTCCGCCTAGCTCTCGCCCTTAGAGCTTTTAGTTTCTCCGACCACCAGGGGTGGGGTCCTTGGCTCCCCTTTTATTTCCCCTACTACTCTCGCATAGCGTTGTTATTTGACTGGTAAGTTCTTCAAAGAGGGAGTTGAGGTCCGACACTTGTGCGGAATGGGTAATCGAATGGTCCCCCCTTTCATTTTACAATATTGCGAGGTATTTTTCATAAAAGTCAGTTTCATATAATTCATAAATTTATTTTTTCAACGTAACGATAGTTTTTTTTTTTTTTTTTTTTTACCTTAAGGGAACTTCACTCATTTTCAAGGAGTGTACATACTTAGAGTCGCTTTCCAAAGTTTTGTACTGTCCTTGTCGTCTTTGAAGAAGACTGTTGAATTAATATATATTTACCCGGGTTCATGTCACATTCTGCCGCCCCGGTGGCGCAGTGGTCTAAGGCGTTGGCCTCTGATCATTCGTCCGAAGGGGTCCGGGTTCGAGTCCCGGTGAGGCATGGATGTTGTGTTTGTCTTACGGCACTGGCTCTCTCCCTTCCCTGGAACCAGTGACCCTAAATTAGGGACGGGCGACTGCTCATAGCCCATTGAGTTGCTCACGGTGGTCGTTAAACCTCCAATCAAAAAAAAAAAAAAAAAAAATGTCACATTCTGTTACACTTTTAACGTTGTATCTTTCCTTTCCGTTGTCCGAAGCTACATTTGTTTTAAAGAGGAAAGATATTTTATTTTACTTGTCGTTATTTTTAGAAGCGAATTCCTCCCAGTCTTGTGTATTCAACCCACGGATGAGTACATTATATCCACATAGCGTTGCTTTTTTTTTTTTCAAATAATTAATAAATTTTGCGCGTGTATAATTCTTTTTTTTTTTTTTTCCAGACGTTTTCTTAATGGTTTTCCAGGACATTTGTTTCAAACGGTTTGAAATTTTTTCTTGTTACTCACCCACTCCACTCCATGAATTACAATTCATGGAATGGAGTGGGTGTATTTCATGGCTGTCATCTAGTATTTCATGGCTTAATCTGATATCTTGGTCGACGTGGAATTTCATTAGGAAATTAATTCGCCTCTGTACAAATGGATTTTTTTCTTAACATCCACTAAAATAACACGATGGCGATAGCGACGTCTTCAACTAACTGGTACCATAAGATACACAGCAAGTGTTGCTTCTGCGCATGCGCAGTCCCCTTGCTTCCACCTGCTGTTGGGGTTCCATTGGCTACCAGCAACGGGCCACTAGTGGCGCTTGCTTGGAGGCTCACAATTTACTACGATGCTGCAGGGCCATCAATGGCTCGCCAACTGATGGCGCTGCCACCAACGGACCGCTACCGGGCCGTGAGCGGCAGATTTCAGCCAGCAGTTACCCATCACTGCAGCTGGTGGCCAGCAGTTTCCGAGTACTTGTGTTTTTGCTGAGAGGAGATGGAGCGCTGAGCCAATTGACACAGTGAACCGCTGAAGAAAGGCGTAGCTCAGAGAAGGCAAGCAGCACACCGGGAAAGGCAGTGTTGCGGACCACTCACAAAAGGTAGAGCACTAACGCAGCAGACGAACGCAGACACAGGACATATGGAGCTGACAGTAACAGAGCAAACAGTCAAGGCAAGTCACGATGGGCGTTATGTAAACATACCCAAAGTGACGAAATATGACGGATTATTCGCGTTACAGGTAGGCAAGCGCTAACGTTCATGCACGAAGTAAGAGCAAATTAATAAGGCTTCACTAGCTTAAGAGAGGAAAACAGAGCACAATTTACGGAGCTCAGTAGGGCGTAGCCATCAGGCATTTCTCATGAGCTGCTAGCCAATCCGAGTGAAGTCGCCACTTGCAATGGCAAGAAAAGTTCGTAAACGACCAGCGTGGTCAAGAATTTAAGCTAAGACAGTGGGAACGAATGAGCATTCACCGACTTGGGAGGTATCTCAAATGAAGAACGAGAACTTCAAGCACATCACACGCAGCAAGGCAGATGACGGGCGTAGAAGGGCACAAAAATACGGAGCAAAGACACACACGTCCAGATCGCCATAAAGCAAGAACTGTTATGGCGTGGTTTGAAGATAATTCCGTATCGTGTGTGGACTGGCGAGCATAGAGCCCTCATCTCAATCCCATAGAGCACCTATGGGATGAATTAGAGCGCCGCATAAGAAGTTTGGAACCAAGGCCTACTACTAAGCAACAGTTACCGGCAGCATTATGTACTGAATGAAGCGCATACCTATCGCTGTGTTCCAAAACCTTGTCGAAAGAATGTCTCGAAGGTCAGTGCATGATTTAAGGCCAAAGGTGGACCGACACCGTACTAATGTATATCAATAAATGCTTTGTTGTATTTCTCTTCTAGGTGTCCGGTGACCTTTTGTCAACATATCGTATATTCATTTTAGTCTATTACAAATTTTGCACAAATGTTTCTGAATTATTTCAGCATACACAAGATTTATGAAAATATCGATATCTATTGTTTCAACTACCCATTATAATACTTCTTTGCTTTAATCTTCCTTAGGGAAGCATTTAGACAGAAAAAGAAAAAGAAGTTAGACCACAAAAACAAAATAACAAACTTATAATTTCTGGGAAAAGATTCCCGATTTTAATCGTTCTTAAATATCAAGAATTCAATACTTCTCCGGGTTTTTTTTTATTTTCCTCATTTTTAATTCCAGGTTCACAGCCTAAATATTTCACTATGAAATATTTTCTGTCTTTGAGAAATTTAATTTCTTCCAACCCTAATCCCACCGAACCCAACCGAGCAGCAGGAACCACTCTCCGAAACCCAAATTTAATACCAGTGATAAAAAAAAAAATAGTAAATTTGGTCAATTTAGAAACATATAATTTTGATCAAAAATATAGCTATCAATAACGACAATACCCTAAAGCAATTACCTTGATTTAGTGCAGTTGGTATGTGTTCCATCGACAGGCAGGAATTCTTTGAGTACCAGTTTTCCGTGTGTGAGTTTACTAGGAATCGGTTACAAGTGTACCAGTTTTTTGGGTACTAATCTTCCCAGGTACGAGTTTTCTGAAAATTTTATTTCACGCAAATGCTATTCTTGCTTTGATTTATGAAATAATTTAAGAATCACTTTATGAAATAATTTACGAAGAAGAAAAAAAAGGTATCAGAATAATTAGAAGCGATAAAGCTGTTGCTAAAGGCAGAAATTCAGACACTAAAATTGAAGAAAGGGAATAAAGCTGCATATATACCAATCTTACATGTACGGATCTGGCGGGTACCAGTTTCCTGGGTACCAATCTTCCAAGTACCAATCATCATGGATGGATTTTTTACTGCTTGTAGACCACACCTTGGCAACACCCAATGCGTGCAAAACAAGTCTACAGTATCTTAATCTGTTTGCATTGAACTACGCATTAGGTGGGCAGAAGAAATAGGGATTAGATCATCATAACCCAATAATCTTTGACAACGCTTTGCGTGTATGTGTGCAGTTTCGTGCGTTTGCATGGTTTCTTTGTCAGTACCAAGTTCAGAAAAGTCTCAAATCACGACAGGAAGTTCAAGCCAACCGCATTTTCTTAACACGAAGACCAACGGTTTCAAGATTAAGGAAGCAAATGCATAATCATATCTTTCGTCATGGGTCGTGGTCTACCTCCCAGGACAGACATGTAGCTTTGGGGATAATTAAATACACGTCTCGCATTTCCTTCTGCATAACTGCTTTTACCACTAATGCTTTATCATGTGAAGCATGACCATACAATACGGTGACATGGAACTAACAAAAAAAAAAAAAAAGAAAAAAAAAGACGAAAAATAACAAGACATTAAGTCTTAAAAAAGAATTGAACAGTTCATCGTTTCCTGACTGATTCTACCGTGGGAAATGAGATTTGCAATGACAGCTAAACATCCTTGAGAAATTGTTTTACCACTAACCGCAACAGTTGACTTCCTCGGAAATCCGGAACTTGCAGATTCGCAGTGAACTCAGAGACCATGGAGAGGGGGCTTTTGATTCTTGTTAGCTATGCATGGAAATTTTCGTATTTGGTTTTCGTCTAACGATTGCAACACTGATTTTCAGGAGAACGTCTGTTCTACGTGATTGAGTACGTCAACGAGTTTCGCCGCCCTCATCATTTATTTCAACTCTCAAATCGTGCTAAACATAGTTCTGCTCATACACCACCATGCAGGGGGGGGGGGGTTTGGCTTACGATTAAAACAGCTTCTAACCTCAGGGGAAAAAAATACGAAATATCTTTTTGGAAATTGTGTATGAAGCTGGTTAAAAAATAACAAGGAATGTTTTACTGCCGCTTTGACTAAAGTATTAAAAATATTTTTTTTTTTAAATAAGTAAGTAAAATATTTGGAAATCATTTTAGTTTGTAAAAACTAGACGATGGGAAAGCAACTATTCCAGAATACTCGAGGCCCCTTTTCACAGCAATTCCAGAATACTTGAGGCTCTTTTTGACAGCTATTCCAGAATACTTGAGGCTCTTTTTGACAGCAATTCTAGAATACTTGAGGCTCTTTTTGACAGCTATTCCAGAATACGTGAGGCTCTTTTTGACAGCTATTCCAGAATACTTGAGGCTCTTTTTGACAGCTATTCTAGAATACGTGAGGCTCTTTTTGACAGCTATTCCAGAATACTTGAGGCTCTTTTTGACAGCAGTTCCAGAATACTTGAGGCTCTTTTTGACAGCTATTCCAGAATACTTGAGGCTCTTTTTGACAGCAATTCCAGAATACTTGAGGCTCTTTTTGACAGCTATTCCAGAATACTTGAGGCTCTTTTTGACAGCTATTCCAGAATACTTGAGGCTCTTTTTGACAGCTATTCCAGAATACGTGAGGCTCTTTTTGACAGCTATTCCAGAATACTTGATGCTCTTTTTGACAGCTATTCCAGAATACCTGAGTTCTTTTCCAATCATGCACTCTAACAAGGTAATGTAAAAGAAATATCAGTTCAATAAATGAAATTTTTATGCTAATGAATAAGGTGTTATGTATTGCAGTTATTTTCACATAGCTACTCATCCTGCAGAATATAATGAACTAAAAGATGTTCTTTGCGACAACGAAAAACCATAGACTCGTGTCATTATTTTTCATGACAGAGTCAAGAGAGAAAAAAATTACTATGTGTAAAAACATTGTGGCATTATGTTAAGTGTGATTTTTATATATTCAAGAGTAAATAATTTAACTAGTCTTAATTTTTGGGTGCCATGATTCCTAAATTGGCCGCCCCGGTAACGCAGTGGTCTAAGCGATGGCTTTTCATCATTCGTCCGAAAGGGTTCCGGATTCGAATCCCGGTGAGGCATGGTTGTTGTGTTTGTCTTGCAGCTCTGGCTCTCTTCCCTTCCCTGGAACCAGTGGCCCTAAATTAGGGACGGGCGACTGCTTAAAGCCCATTGAGTTGCTCACGGTGGTCGTTAAACCTCTAATTTAAAAAAAAAAAGAAACAAACAAAATTCCTAATTGTTAGTTATTTATTTGCTAATTTATGTTCTGCATTTTCCTATAAATCGGAAAAGGTCATTAATCAATATTGCATGGCAGTTACGTGTTTCTGTGGTGTGTGATCGTGAGGCATTTCAAAGAGGCTGGCCTTAGTTCTCTAAATGAATAAAATTTGCATGTTATGATTAACTTTGACGTAATCGTTTTATATTGGGTTGACGAATAAGTTCATTCTGCTTCATTTCACGAGGTCAGTAGTGATGATGCAGATGGCCAGTTGTATATCAAAATGTAGCCAGTAATGTCGTGCATCTAAATCATATTGCGTTCTGTGATTGTGGCTAATGGTTTCTTGGTATTCAGGTTCGGAAGTATGGAGTGTCAAGTAGAGAGGAATGAACATTTCCGACATCTGCTCCTCTACGAGTTTAACAAAGGATCCACAGCCGCCGAGGCTACTCGACAAAGTTGTGCTGTGTATTGGAAATATGCTATTTCTCCGAGGACAGCCCGCAAATGGTTTGAGCCGTTCCAAGGTGGCAATTTTGACCTCAACGACTCTCCACGTTCATGTCGTCCATCTCAATTTGATGAGGATCGTTTGAACCATCTCATCCACTTGGATCCGCATCAAACCAAACGCGAATTGCCTATTGAGATGGACTGTGATCTGGCCACAGTGGTGAAACACCTGGAACGTATGGGAAAGGTCCAGAAATTGGAGTCTTGGCTGCCTCACACTCTCACCGAGGACAACAAGAATCAGCGTTTTGCCATATGTTGTTCCCTGCTCGCCCGTTATCGCGAATGTTCTCAGCAACACAAACACTTTCTGTCACGTATTGTTACTGGAGATGAAAAGTGGTGCCTGTACGTGAATTTCAGGCATCGGAGGGAATGGGTAAGCCCAAACAAGATGCTCACACCACGTCCAAAACATGACCTTCATCCTGCGAAGATATAATGTTGTGTGTCTGGTGGGACATGAAAGGCATTATTCACTGGGAGATGCTGCAGAGGAATCGGACCATCAACTCTGCGCTCTATTGTGAGCAACTCCGTCGTGTAGAGGGAGCAATTCGGCAGAAACGGCCACATCGGTGCCGTGGTGTCCTCCTCCGGCATGATAACGCTCGCCCTCACAGTGCAAACATGACCAAAATGATCATTCAGGTCATGAAATGGGAGATCCTTCCACATCCGGCTTACTCCCAAGATGTTGCCCCTTTAGACTATCACCTGTTCCGATCTCTGTCGAATGCAGTCCGTGGCAGAACGTTCAACAATGATGTTGATCTCCAGAATTTCCTTGATGATTTCTTCGCAGTGAAACCTGCACGTTTTTTCAAGAATGGCATTGCAGACCTATCCAGACGTTGGGACGTCATCGTAAACAATGGGGGTGGGGTGGGGGTGGGAAGTACACAGTTGATTGATTCCGTTTCCCTTTTGATGTAATACATTCCTGTAGTGCGGTGAAAAAAACGGCTTGAACTTATGCATCAACCCAATAGTACTTTGTAATGGTATAAACTAAGGCAATCATTTTTAATTAAAACGTGCGCGTTTGTACAACACGCAATAAAGTGCAATGATTTTGGTTTTACGAAAAAATACCTGTAGGTTCCAAAGAATATGAACTACTAAAACGCCCACAAAACCAAGCTAATGATATGGAATTTAAAATGTTCAGTAATTGAAAGCTAATTGATTTTCACAAATGGACCTCGAAGATACTTTTTGTTGGGCCCCACAATTTTTTCCGGGAAGCGACTAGTTCTAGTAAATAAATGTTTTATAACGAAGTAAATTTCTCCGTCATTTTTGCCCACGCCGGGGCTCGAACCCGGGTCCCCCCATTCCGGAATAAGTCACTCTACCAATTGAGCTACGCGGACGTTCGTTCTGACTGCTATCTGCCTTTATGTCGTGTACGTCGTGCTGGCAGGTACGTCACAGTTTCTTTGTGAAACTTATTCCTACAGTTTCACATCGTCGTTATTCCGTGGGGGATTGCGTCCCGTGAAATTACTGCATGACAACGCTAGTTCGCATGTCGCGAAATCGGTCAAGGAAACGTTATTGAAGTTTCGCTGGGAAGTTTTGGAGCACCCGGCGTGTAGTTCCGAAATAGCCCCTTCAGACTATCATTTGTTCCGATCGATTCGAGATGGTTTGACTGCTGTACGGTTCCGGACAGGTGACGAAGTTCAAAAATCGGTTTACTACTTTATCGCGTCACACGACGAAGTATTCTTCATGGCTGGAATCCGTCAACTGCCCAACTGATGGCAGAAGGTGGTAGATAATGATGGCACATATTTTGATTCGTATTGTTGTTTTCTCTCAAATTACATGTTTTTCCTTGTCTTGAAACGCTTTAAAACTTATTTGTACACCTAATATGTGTACAAATTTCCATTCGCATGTTGGGGAACAGCGTGCATATATACGTATCATCTTCTGCATCATATATTCTGTTAACTTGGTTTCTTTCCTCCAAGGTTAACGTTGTAAATAACGATCACAGTGCTATGTGGCTGATGATAATAATAATAGGTTCTTTCGCCTCGAGGTTCGTAGTTAGAGTTCGGCACGGAAACGACCAATATGAAGGGAAACAATAGAAGAACTAATAATAATAAACAGGACGCTACATTATTTCATGAAATACTTCTGTACTTTTTAAACCGATTTATATCTCTTATCTATTTCGGTGAAGGTTGTCCTTAAGCTATTTTTACTCTGTTTGTTGCGAGCAATATAAAATATTTCCACGCTCTGTGGATACTTGTTACCGATAACGTTCTACTCCTCTCTTTTGTGCGCTCGGGAAAAACCCTGCTCTCCCCGTAGTTCAGAGCGTTGCGCACCGGTACAAAGCTCCCTGGCCTCCTTCACGACTGACCCCTCTTATCTCCCAGAGTTGACTGCCTTTTTTCTTTCGTCATTTTGCCCCTACGTGAAAGGTGACCCTAGCCTTCCAACACACACACACAGCTACTCCCACGGATTAAAAGGCACGGGTCCCAAGACAAAAGCCTCAAAACTGAGAATAGTCGCTCCTCGCGCACCCTTCGGTTACCCTTGAACATACATGCCGAGAAGCGATAATTGCACTTGACAATACCAAATGCGGCTCCGAAATACAAAGCCAAGTCTTTACCCATTGTGACACCTTTGCACAAGAATTTTTTTAAGATGCGACAGCTTGGCGCTCTCTGAAAATCCCTACATCCTGACAACGTGACGAAGGGTCAACTTTCCCAGGCTTCTAGAACAAAGAAAAATGGAACACGAGACGAAAGAAATATTGCGAATGAGATTTAATATTTTTGCCTAAAATTCTTGTATTTAAATCTTCGTAAAATTTACTGAGATCTCTCGATTTTTTTTTTTTCATTCTTGATTACCAATTGAGTAATCTCTCGGGTTTTCGTGGCGCATAAGGATCAAAAGAGCGACAAATAAATCTCTTTGTTGTCCTAACATGCATCTAATTTCATTTATCCTTCTATTTCCTGTATATTTAGAGTCTTCTAGTTTCAATATTAATTTAATGTATGAAGAGTGTGATAAAATCAATTGGACAGGCGCGTGCTGATAGCCCCCGCATCTCCGCATTGCGGGGGGGTCACGGCTAAGAGGGCCTCTAGCTTTTAAGGCAGCTTTGAAGGAAGACTAAAAAAGAACAGCTATTCTTGGTTGCTGTTTTTCTCGCGGTTAAAATTTATAAAAACTGGATGACGGGAAAGCAGTTATTTCAAGGGACCTGAGGCCCCTTTTTATAGTAAGAACAATAATTTCTATATATGCACAAAAGAATGTGAAAGAAATATCAGTTCAATAATTGAAAACTATTTTATCAATGAGGATAAGGTGCTTGTTATGTATTACAGTTGTTCGAACGTAACTACACATGCTTTAGAATATAATGAACTGAAAGGTGTTATTCGAGGGGAGAAGCAGAAACCTGAGCCATTTTTTACGCTTTCCAACCGTAGGTTGTAGAAACTTATATGCTCCAGCTTTTTCCGTCTGTCCGCCCGCACGACAACTCGCGTAAAAATGGTTCGATTTCAATGAAATTTTAGTATGTGGTAGGGACCGCTGGGGAAGAACCCTATTGAAAATGGACGAAATGGGGTCAAAGGTCACGACATAGGAGCGGGATCCACTTCATTGCGCTTATGCGTCATGACTTGCGTAAAAATGATTCGATTTCGATGAAATTTTAGTATGTGGTAGGGGACCACCTGGGTACGAACCCTGTTGAAAATGGAAGAAATGGGGTCAAATGTCAGGGCATAGCAGCGGGATCCATTCCATCGCCCTTATGCGTCATAACTTACGTAAAAATGCTTCTATTGCGACAAAACTTTAGTATGTTGTTCCGGATGTATACTGGACTGCTTCAGTTGAATATCATTGAAACGGGGTCAAAGGTCACGACACAGAAGCCATATTTATTCCACAGCAATTATCCTCATAACTTGACTAAAAATGTTTCTATTGCGACAAAATTTTAGTATGTTGTTCCAGAGGTATGATCATATGTAGAGGATTTTAGGAAGGGAGTTTCTGACCCCAGGTCTTAAAGAACCCTTAAAAACAGGAAACTAGAAGATTTGGGCTAGAACGCCTGATAGGAAAGTGACACGGAAGCGAAGTGGAAAGGGGGAGGAAGACGCCCTTATTTATTACCGGGGGTCCATTACCCGGGGTCCGACGGCTTAACGTCCCCATCCGACGCACAGCGAGTATTTAGTGGATCGAGAGTTCGTACCTGCCTGGGATTGAACCTGAGGCCCTTTCCGTGGCAGTCACGAACGTTGCCCGCGGCCCCGTTCCAGAGGTATACTGAACCAATTCTGTTTAATATAATCGAAATGGGGTCAAAGGTCAGGACACAGGAGCGAGATTTATTCCACAACCATTATCCTCATAATGTGAGTAATAACTTGAGTAATAATTTCTGGTATGTTGGAAAGCGTATCATAATCAATACATTGCATGATTTTACTAACTTGTTTTTTATAACAGAGGCAAGAAAAAATTTGTACTATGTGCAGAATCTCGTAGCATTATGTTAAGTGTGTTTCTATATTCAAGAGTAAATAATTTAAGTCGTTTTTCTTCCGCCACAATTCCTAATTGTTATTTATTTATTTGCTTACTGGTGGTCTGTATTTTCGTATAAACCGTAAAAGTTCGTTAGACACTGTCACGTGTTTGTGTGTGTGATCGTGGAAAATTTGAAAGAGGTTGGATTTAATTCTCTAAAAGAATAAAATGTGCATGATATATTCAACTTTGGCGTAACTGTTTTCTAGTGCTGTCTGTTGATAAAAAGATTAGGGTAACTATTTCAGTTACAACGTTTACATTTGTGTTACACGCAGCAAAGTGCAATAATTTTAGTTTCACGAAAACTACCTGTAGATTCCAAAGAATTTTAATCATTAAAACGCATATAAAACCCAGTTAATAATATGTATTTAAAAATTTAATTACGTAATTGATTGCTAATATATTTTCGCAAAAGGGCCTCGAAGAAATTTTTGCGGGGGAGGGGGGCAAGATTTCTCGGTACGTTACTGCAATTGGATAAAAATAAGGCACCGTGGGTATACACTACATTGACAAAGTCACCGGACACTTAGAAGAGAAACACTACATAACATATATTGACATGCATTAAGAACGGTGTCGGTCCACCTTTGGCCTTAATGCATGCACTGACCCTGCGAGACATGCTTTCGACGAGGTTTTGGAACACAGCAACAAGCATGCACTTCCATTCGGTACATAATGCTGCCGCTAACTTTTTCTTAGTAGCAGGCCTCGGTTCCAAACTTCTTATGTGGCGCTCTAATTCATCCCATAGGTGCTCCATGGGATTAAGATCAGGGCTCTGTGCTGACCAGTCCACACACGATACGGGATTATCGTCAAACCACACCGTAACAGTTCAGGCTTTATGGCTCGGTGCATTATCCTGCTGGTACCAACAAGGCTCGGTTCCATAGTATTGCCACAGAGTTGGTAGGGCATAATTGTCCAGAATATCGAGGTAGACGTGCTGGTTAACGGACCCATACCACGAAAAACACCCCCACACGAGTACACTGCTAGCTCCAAACGTGACCGTGGGAACAGTACACTGTGGTAAACAGCGTTTCCCCGACTGCCGCCTAACCCACATACGGCCATCAGACTGACGCATCGTGCATCTCGGTTCTTGAGTCCATAGGACCCGTTTTCATTGATCTACGGTCCACGATATACACCATGCTAAATGACGAGTAGCATTCCGAGTGGAGATGAAAGGCTTATGAGCAGCCGTACGACCACGGGAATCCATGGAATGAAGTTCTCTGTGAAATTTACGCGTACATACCGAGGTTCCAGCATTTTTTCTTACCTGTACGCTGAGGTCTTGTGCAGTTCTCAGTCCATTAGCTGTAAGGACTCTCCTGAGGCTTCGACGACCTCTATCACTGTCTTTCTTTGGTCTGCCGGTATGTTCAGCTGCTTCAGGCACGCCATGTGTCTTCCACTTATTCAGTACATCCAAAAGAGTTGACTTGGGTATGTTTAAACGCCTCTCGGTTTCTCATATGGACAACCCACTGATATAACACACAACAATCTTTCCTTCCTCAAAGTCAGTTCTCTCCCGCCGCGACATTTTCACTTTACCTCACAGTACGATATGATCGCGGTCAGCTACAGGCTTGTTTTTATACCGTTTGCAGCTATACCGCGCATCTTAGCAACGCAGCGGATCCGTACATTTGCTTTTGACGGGGTGTCCGGTGACTTTTGTCAATATAGTGTATGTTATTCGCACGTAGTTACAATTTCTGTTTGCTCTTCTCCTGAAAACTTAGCTATGGTATGGTTACAATAATGCTTCTCAGAAACCTCCTAAAACTCCTGGCGCCCTGGATCTTGGGGTGTGCACAGTTGGCATTTGTCTTGCTTTAATGCAAAGGAAAATAAAAAGTGCGGTTTTTAGCTTGTCTACGTACTCCACAGGTTAAACTAATTCATTCAACCCCCTTAGAGAGGTATTCGGATATATACTCGTTAGAGTGGGAGGATAACAATATTGACGCTCACATGCAGACATTTAGAGAGCAGGCGAACACATTACGTGGTTGTAATTTAATTTTGCCAAATACGTTTTCAGTTCCTACACGAAAGCCCCAATGTACAGAACTAGTGAAATGACCTTCGTATGCATGAAGTCTGTGGGTTTCCCCATTGGAATAAAAGCAGTAAGTGACAGAGAGAGAGAGGGAGTGAGAGAGAATTTGACTTAAAAAGACTTTATAACAAGCAAAACATTTGCATTTATGCAGCTTCGTTTTAACCGTAGAAGCCAGAAAACATGCGCTCAACAAACTTGTTGTTACTCCTTCCTGTGCAAGTTTATCTTAAATACATTTCGAATAATAGAAAACCGATCCCTACAGATACCACGCGACAGAGTCATCAGTCCTGTTTATCTCTTCGATGCCTCTGCAGGGTGTCTTCAGTCATCTCTCTCTTTCTCTCTCTTGCTTGGTGTTTTCATTTCGCCAAGTTTGCCCGGTCGATACGACGAAGTTTACGAGTCCAACGATAAGCTAAGAGATAAATGGAAACACATTGCAGACACAAATTGATCTCGCGCTTCGCCCAGAACATATTCCCAAATGAGGAGTTCAACGGGGAAACTCGCACGGTTCGTCACAGCCTGGCTCTTAACGGAGGGTCGTTACTTAAGTGGCTTCCTTGTCGATTCCAAACAGGCGGCGGAACGACATTAGTTGCAACGGCACTGAATGACGAAAATTAAACGACACTTGAAATCCAGGGGAGTGTCTCTCTTCCTGTTTCTAATTACGACGATCTCCAAGCTCTTTATGACTGCTGGCATCCTACCTCGTTATCTAGGTATCTGTCCTCTTATCTTTCGCAACTCAATATTTCTTTATCAATTGCCATGTAATCGTGTTCATATTGAGAAAAGAACGCGACCATTCTACCAGCCCTCCACGTCACAACATTCCACTCCCAGCCTTGTTTTGCTCTTTGCTTGGGAGAAATACGAAGTTGTTCATTATTGGAAGTAACAAAACGTATTGTAATGAACTATTCTTAATGATTAAAGCACATTTTGTAGAATTTGTTATCGCAATCAATAAAATTCTCGGTTTTATTTTCCATGTCCATTGAAAAAAAAAGGAAATATCAGGGAACCACACGCATTACGTAAACATCCGGGAGGAATAAAGTGAAGTTCTTTGCATAACCTGAGTCTAGCAGTGATAACACACAGGTGGGCATATGGGAGAACGAACCAGAGGAAGTGAGTAATTGTTTGATTTAGCGTGACAATGCCTTTATTACGCAGCCAGAATTCGCAGCTGAGCTCCGTTACTTCCCTTTGTCATAGGTTCACTAAAGTGTGGAAAATAGCGAATTATTGCATTAAAAAACTAATATTTATTACCAAAATTGTACAGAGCTGCGCCTGTGGCTCAGTGGTTTAAGGGCTGGCTTCTGACCATTTGTCGGAGATGGATCCGGGTTTGAATCAAATTGGTTAGAATAAGGAGGAGATGGCAACAGCCACTCTCCCTGTGCTTCTGGCGTGACGCCACTTTTTATCAGCACCAAAGCAACATAATACAGGCGGGGTGAAGGTAATTAATGTACACGAGTAAGCATGAAAATATACTGAGATGACATTAGCATTCACAATTCAACGGTAGCGTGGATTGCACGAAAAAAAAAAAAAATGCAGAAGGAACAGTAAAATCACAGAGCAAAACTAGGAATGCACACTGGGATGACAAGAGGAATTAACGCAAAATGAAAGCACTGTACGACGCAATAGATGTGACTGGTACATTAACAAGACATGATGAACCATATTATACACAGGGATGACCAAATAAAGTACACAATGTGAAGACACGATACAGCGCAAGAAATGTTACAAGTACAGTAAAAAGCACACGATAAACCATGAGTGCACTCAGGGATGTTATGAGTATATGCATAAAGTGAAAGCACAGGACAAGCCATGGGTTCTGACAGATGACAGAATTTATCATAAATTTGTACGTGCACGATCAAAGCATTAACACAATGTGAAAGCACGAAAATAGTATGTACACAATGTGGAAGTATAGAACTGTACAAAAATCAAACAGGTGCAAGGAAATGGCTAAACACTAAGAAGGTGTGTGAGTGCGGCAAATATAACAAATGAGAGATAGAGACGTACACCACATGACACCTCAAAGTAAAACACACTACAGGAACACGGTGTAATACACTAGGTGCATAGACAGAAAGCACTTAAGATGACCAGGGTACAGCCCCAAGTACATAAAATTGACGGGACGTCACGGAATCAGAGGGCACACTGATAACAATGTAAATATGGTAAAGCATAGTATGACACGAAGAACAACAATTCAAATGACAAGATCACAATGATATGCACACTGAAAACGAGAAAACAAAAACTTGATTATTACAGCACAGGCTGTAGCTGATTACGCCGATGCGCCCAACCCGAGAATCTCCTGTACATGTATATTTCTATGGGGAAATCGCGATTTTGAACGGGTTTTTCGGACCCTTACTCTATCCCATGCAGTCATGGAAAAAATTGAGGCTGAAGTATTCATTCTCATAATTAAAAAAATCCAGAAAAAATAGGAAAATATGTGATGGTATTTCTTTAAAAAATTGAACAAAATAATGACTTTACTTTTTTGAGCGGAAGTGCATACTGCACATGTGCAATGAACCATGTCTAAAATATAACCAAAACCCTAATGTTGAGAAATACGAAGTCCGAAATATTCTTTGTTTGCGTCCTTGGTTTTCATGGTTTGCATGCGCTAAGCGAAACTGCTTTTGGCACATGAAGTGGCGTCACATCTCCGAACTCCCTCAGACTTCCACCACCACAGACAGAGCGGAACAGCTGATCTGTTTTAGCTTCACCCAAAACAGGTCAGTTCACCTATTCTTCTAACCTCCTTGGTTTGAATCCCGGTGAAGCATAGATGTTGTCTTTGACTTACGGCACTGGCTATCAGAGTTGGAAACGGGTCAAAGACCTGACCTGGGCCCGGCCGTCATATAATTGGACCCGACCCGATCTGGGCCTTAACCCGGACAAATGTGCTTTGAACTATAAATTCGAGTATATCATAATCATCATTGTCAATCATTATCAGACCACTGCTGGATGAATGTCTCCCGAAGTCTCTTCAACAACGAACTGTCTTGGGTCAGCCTCTTCCATCCACCCATCTCCCATGTGGTCTTTTTTCTGGGTTTTTTCCTGTCCCTTGGAATCCAGTCTAAAATTTCGGTTGCTCATCGGTAGTCCGTTCTCTTAGCAACCAGTCCAACCCATTGCCTTTTCAGTAATTTTACTGTGATAATGATGACTTTCAATCTTGTCATTTTCCTTGTCCACGAGTTCCTCTTCCTATCTTTCCTGGTTACACCAAGCATGCATCTCTCCATGCTTCTTTTCGGAGAAACGTAAAATTTTAAAGAACGTTACCAAAAAGACAAAAGAAAAAAAGATAGAATGAAATAGTTACAGAGATGGAGGCGTAGTTGTGCAGAAGGCTAAAACCCTGTTCGTCGTTTGATAAGTGACTATGAGATGCTAAGCTGCTTTTTAAAAACTTCAAGGTAGTTCGTAGTCAACGAAAAAGTTACACTTGCACTTGTTCGAAGTAGTTTTAGAAAGGGAGTGTCTGACCCCAAGTATAAAGCAGCACTTTGAAATTGGAAGCTAGGAGTTGAGTAAGTGAACTCAATAGGAAAGAGAAGCCGAAAAATTTAATGACATAGGGGAGATAGTTGATCTTCGAAGCAACCTGCAGCAGCAGTCCGGGGGGTAGGGAACGGGAGGAGAGAACAACCTCCACAGGTGGACAGCATATCACAACACCCAGCCGCCGACGCCACCGCGAAGGTGTGAAAATCACGAGAAACTACATCGGGAAGCCGGAGCAGCAATCAGTACTCACCATCTCACGCCAACCTGAAAAAGAAAGGAGGCGGTGGTTTGTCTAACACCCACCTAAATTTCCAACACAAAAAGGGCTGTCGTGGGGACATTTTAACTGAAATAGTGCTAAATGGAAATCCTTGCGCGTGCGAGAGAGTGAGAAAGAGCTTCCAACATCTTCTCGTTCGTTGTTTTTGTCCAGTAGGAATGGTTTTATGATGCTTGTGTCGGAGAAAAAGTTTTTTTGAGAGGGTTCAGGTGCGCTTGGTTTTTGAGATGGCAAGGGAGGCTGGACCCTACGATAAGAAGTGGCTGTCACATAGCATCAATGAAAGAGAATATGAAATTAAAGATGGAAACAAAAAAGTGAAACCGAAGAACAAGGGTAGAAAAAGGTGATGTATGGCATCAGCAAATCATCGATGCCATTGCGTGGATCCATGGAAAAGAAACCACAACAGCTAACTGGAAAAAAATCACGCTAGATTGGAGTTATTTTCCTTCCAGCGAAGGAACGTGCAGCTCCACTACTATCAAACAAATTCAAAGATTTTAATTTATATATTGTAGTTCAAGAGAGTTCTATTTTCTCCCCCCCCCCCCGTTTTAATTCATAATTTGTATGTTATTTAAATGCTTTTACTTTTTGGCATGCTTATTCGCTTATTCGCTAATGAAGTAAATTAGCAAAAGGAGATCAAAAACAAAGCAAAACTTGCGTCTGTATTCGTGGGAAATACAGTTTGTTATTGAACACAGATCCCCTCGCAGATGGACCCCCCCCCCCTTCCCAGATTACTCTTTATGATCATATGTAGATAATTTTAGGGAGGGAGTGTCTGACCCCAGGTCTTAAACAACCCTTAGAAATAGGAAACTAGGAGATTTGGGCTACAGCGCCCGATAGGAAAGTGACACGGAAGCGAAGTAGAAAGACGCCCTGATTTATTACCGGGGAGGAGCAGTGCCCGGGGTCCGACGGCTTAACATGCCCATCCGACGCACGGTGGGTATTTAGTGGATCGAGCGTTCGTACCTGCCTGGGATCGAACCTGAGGCTCTTCCTGTGGCAGTCACGAACGTTGCCCACTCAGCCACACGCGGCCTAAGATTACTCTTTAGCTGCCCTTTAGTTCCCTAGATGACTCATTGGTTCTGGGACCTTGCTAAGGCCCCGCCTCTAACCCCGAAACAAAAAAGAAAAGGTTTCTTAAACTAACTCTAATATAATTTGTTTACAAAACTCTTGCAAACTGACGAGGTCGCCCCGATTGCGCAGTGGCCTAAGATCATTGGTCTGAGATGGGTCAAGGTTCGAATCCTTGAGGGCATGGATGATGTGTTTGCCTTGGGGCACTGGCTCCCTCCCTAAATTCGGGACGGGCGACTGCTTATATAACGAAATTGGTGACTGCGTATATAACGAAATTGGTGACTGCTTATATAACGAAATTGGTGACTACGTATATAACAAAATTGGTGACTGCTTATATAACGAAATTGGTGACTGCTTATATCGGCCCTAAATTCGGGACGGGCGACTGATTTATATCGAGTTGCTCAAGGTGGTCGTTAAACCGTCAAACAAACAACAACAACAAAAAAAAAAAAAAAAAACACTGGCGGGTTCTTCCGGTATAAAATCAAAAGTTGTACATCCAACTACTGAAGTATAGAGACCAAGTTATTCTCATATAAAAATATAGGTGCAGAACAAGTTCCCTCTAATAATCCACTGCTTTCCGACGATCAGCAGGGAATTAACTCCCTAACAGTAACTTAGTATCTCGCAGCCACATGTTAAAACAAGAACTTTGCTTCAGTTTTCAGGGCAACTCCACCTCCCAATTTTGTTTGCCTTTTTTTTTTTTTTAATGTACGTTCTGCAAAATTTATTGTTTCGCCCCGAAAAGAAAAGGTCTGTTTTACAGTCCTCTAATTCTTAGCACGAAAACCTTTTTGTGACCAGTTGCGAAGCATTACCAGAACAACCGTCCTTTCTGATTCATTTTGAGAAACGAAAGTTTCTTGTAAATAAGTTATCCACGATTTGTGCTGAATTCTGCTCAAAAAAGAAGAGAAATATTTACTCTTATAATGAAACAGCAACATTTTCGTAAATCATGAAACATGAAATTTCAAAGATTTTTAAAAACGTCCACTTTGCAGGTGGGTTATTTGTCTTGTAGGCGTGTGTCAAATATTTGGGTTTCCCTCTCCTTCCCCTTAACTAAAGAGGATGTTCACATATTTTCAGAAAAAAATTCCAGAAATATAATTGATGTTTAAAATAAAATTATTTCTTTCTTAAATGCTCTATCTATAGCCATTTCTCTCGAAGTGAACCGACATCAAGATTTAAGGTAACAAGGCATTCCTTTATATTGGTAGTGGTATTTTATTCCACTCCTTTCCATGGCCCAATCCTTGTTTTAGGTCTGAGTTTAGAAAGCGCTCTTTTTAGCAGTCCTAAGGCACAATAGCCCATTGGTGACACATCAGGGGACTTTGAAGGAAATATGAGCAGAAGGTGTAGACTTGATACCAGTCTTTTTAGCAGTCTGAAGGCACAATAGTCCATTGGTGACACATCATGGAACTTTGAAGGAATATGAGCAAAATTATAAGGTATAGACTTGATACGAGTCTTTTTAGCAGTCAGTCCGAAGTCACAATAGTCCATTGGTGATACATCAGGGGACTGACGGAATATGAGCAAAAGGTATAGATCAGTCTTTTTAGCAGTCCAAAGGCACAATAGTCCATTGGTGACACATCATGGGGACTTTGTAGGAATATGAGCAAGAGGTATAAATGTTGTACTCGTTTCTTTCATTTTTTTCAAGAGGTTTATTTTGATGTATGACTGGGTAGCTTTATCCTTATGGAGTTCTATTCTTTGAAGGTTCTGTAAATAAAGGAATGGTATTTTCTCTTTAAATATAGCAGTTGAAACATTAGTTTGGTAACATGTAGAAATGATTTTAACATTCTTTTCAACTTTTTTTAACTTTAATTTCCGATTGTACGAGAAACCGGCAATAATCACGAATCCTTTATTGAAACTTTCTTTGGATTCTTGGAACTGCTCTTCTGCCATAGTAAATCGAACAGTCGTTTAAGTATATCTGTGCTGTCTCAATAAATTTCCATTTGTCTCCGGCTAAGGGATTTTCATAAAGAAGTCTACACCGTGTTCTGCGCTCAGCCACGTGACTAGGCAAAAAGCGGTGAACATTATGTTTTTTTTTTCCTTTTTTTAGATTCAAATCTTTGTTTTTTACCTTGCTTACAGTTGATGCAGAAACTTTTACAGACTTAGCGATTGCAATTTGGGTAGCTGGAGTTTCTTTTAAGACCAGAGACCTTACTTTCGAAATAGTCGTAAAAGTACTTACCTTCTCTGGATATTCGTTTGGTGTCATTTCTCCTGTTAAAAGCAATGCTTGACAGTTTTTCCCTCTCTTATTAGCAAAATTGCTTATTTTACATTTAAAACTACCAATCCCATGATTTTCACAGCGTTTTTTAATTACAGAATACGAATATTCCTCTTCGTAAAAAGCAAAAACATAACTTTCTATCCACAGCTTCTTTACGTGCGCCATTTTCTTATCAAACGATATTTAACTGCATCAGATGTTTCTTTCATGTTCACCTAACACGCTGTTGCCAGTTTCAGTTTTTTGAAGTTCTTTTATTTTCTGTATAATTTCCTATCAAAAATGTTCTAAAATTGTGTGAACTCCCTGTAAAGCCCAAACCACAATTTATTTGAATGTTGGCAAAATCCCTACTAGCAGAATTATAATTTTTCCACGAGTGTTGTGTATCATATAGCAGGCAAAGATAGGGCACTCACTTTTGTTAAACACACACACACACACACACGCACACACACACTGTTGACGTCGCTTGACAGACTGGCAGCTATCTTCAATAACGTTAGAACATGTTTATAACCTTCCGCACTGTTAGACAACCTGACAGATCGCTTCCATGAAACCAGTTCCTCTTCGATCTCTGTCAATGCTGTACCTTTTCTTTTTTTACTTCAAACAAATATATGTGTCGTTGATAGTGACGTGCAGCAGGACACGACGACTTCTCCGATTGACACCCACTAAAATTCCTGAAAGTGGGAATGCTAACATCATTTTGCGAACTTCTATATTCTGAAAAGGCATTCCGATCTGCAAAATACCTGTTTTACACTTTCCAAGAGTATCAGCAACCTTAAAAACAGTGTTGAGGCAGTTGGTTAAACTATTTTCTGCGAAATTTTCTGAAAATACGGTACAGGAATTGTTTCCACATACAACTTTTTTTTTTTTTCAGTTTTTTCACACTAAATTATCAGATTTATTTTCTCCTTAAGTTTCAGAAAACATGATATTGTTAAGCCCCGGGAAACAGACTATTAAACAAATATCGCTTTACGAACTTAGAATGCAGGATGTCAGGCAGGCACTGGCCGACGATCCGAAGGTAAACATTAGAATTTGGAAATACATCATTACTTGTGAATTCTTTACCGCCGAAATCTGAATTATTGGGAAGAGAATTTGGCCTATGAATTTTGCCAATCTGAATTCAAGAAATTCCTCTGACACTCATAAATTACTCGTCTAACTTCAAAACTGGCACAAGACAACAGACATTTAATCACTTAACATAAAACAGATAATCAAAATGATGAAGACATCTATTAAAAAAGGAAGAAGAAGAAGGAGGGATGTCAAATAATCTCGCCCCTATTGGTTAGCTGAATGCATTGTTAAAGTTCAAAGCTATGTCACTGCTATCGACTGACTGGCTTTAACCAGCTCTCAGCAGATTCAGGTCTCACGGGCTCCAATAAACTTATCCCGTGAGCTCATTCCTTTATGCATCACACAAAATATATTTCTACAACTAACTAATCAGCCTATAAAGTCATATGCATTCCATGTTGATCTGTATAATTCACACTGAATACCTGGAATGACATCCCAATATTCAAAAAAGAGTCTTCTCATGTGGCTTCCACTTGACATTTTTTCTTTTATTTAAAACTACTGAAGTTGAGAAATTTTAATAAAAATTGATTAAATTAATTTGTAAAAAAATTTAATACAAAGCATGAAATGATAAAAAACAACAAATCAAATTTTAAATTGTTTCTGAAAATTCTAGGACCATCTCTTCTAGGCTTCTGAAAATTCATTTACCATCTTTTTTTTTTTTTTTGAAAGGACTTCATTACTACCAACAGTAACTATTACCTTCTTTGTAAACAGAAGGTACCTCATTTCTCTTCACGAAATATTTTAAATATCTAACAGTACAACCTGTTAGAAAACAAACACAGGGAAAAAATAATGTCCGCATATACAGGGTTTGGACAAAATAATCTGAACACCTGAAAACTGGACGATTTGTTTTTATTAATAAGGTGTTGGACCACCGTTTGCCTTTCATGCAATTACCAACCTTCTTGGAATAGCTTCAAACAGCTTTTGAATAGTCTCCAGTGGAATATTTTGCCATTCGTCGATCAGATTATCAACCAATTGCTTCTTCGAATAGCTTCAAACAGCTTTTGAATAGTCTCCAGTGGAATGTTTTGCCATTCGTCGATCAGAATATCAACCAATGGCTTCTTGGAATAGCTTCAAATAGCTTTTGAATAGTCTGCAGTGGAATGTTTTACCATTCGTCGATCAGAATATCAACTAATTGCTTCTTGGAATAGCTTCAAACAGTTTTTGAATAGTCTGCAGTGGAATGTTTTGCCATTCGTCGATCAGATTATCAGCCAATTGCTTCTTGGAATAGCTTCAAACAGCTTCTGAATAGTCTGTAGTGGAATGTTTTACCATTCGTCGATCAGAATATCAACCAATTGCTTCTTGGAAAAGCTTCAAACAGCTTCTGAATAGTCTGTAGTGGAATGTTTTACCATTCGTCGATCAGAATATCAACCAATTGCTTCTTGGAAAAGCTTCAAACAGTTTTTGAATAGTCTGTAGTGGAATGTTTTACCATTCGTCGATCAGAATATCAACCAATTGCTTCTTGGAAAAGCTTCAAACAGCTTTTGAATAGTCTGCAGTGGAATGTTTTGCCATTCGTCGATCAGATTATCAGCCAATTGCTTCAGAAATGTCAGAAATGTTTGATTCTTCTTTTTTGGAGAACAGAGTGAGAAGTTTTCTCCAAAAAGAAGAATCAAACATTTCTAACATTATAGAGACCAATCCTACCTCTATAGAGACCACAGAAGGTGTGGGTTTCTGCGTGATTTAATCTGCTACATGGCGGCAACGAGCCTACCGGAAGCAGCAAAGATTAACTCCCGAAAAGAAAACCATAAAATAAAAATAAAATAAAAAATAAAATAAAAAATTATATTTTAGAAAAAACCCTCCCAGAACTCGGACCAAGTTACACTCCGAACCACTGCTATCTCAAAAACAAAAAACAACCCCCAGCAAAAAGACAAAAGTAATTTTCTTTTTCTAAAAAGAAGAAAAAAACTACCTAACATAAAAGACAATATTAAAACCACACAATTAACCAAGTACACTAAATACACCGAAGCCCTACCTCACACTAGACCAATGCAAATAATTGAACACATTTCGCACAAAGAAGCTAAAGATGCCGATTACATATTAAGTAAATCACTACAATTAAACTTCAGTGGTCGGTGGCTTTTTGGTCTGGCAAATCAGTATTTACATTTTTCAGTAATAAGGTGATTTTCAGTACTATTTTTGGTTTTTCTTTGATGCAGCCGAGGGCGCTTTAGAATTTCAAAACCGTTTATTTTTACTTTGTTGCCTTTGATTCATATATATATATATATATATATATATATATGAATCAAATAAACGTAATATATATATTCGTCCCAATAACTGCTTGATATTCAATAACTGAAATATTTTTTTAATAATAAAATTTGGTTACTTCCTAAATTTTAGGGCCATTTTTAGTGCCACTATTTTGCGTAATCCAGAAGTAATGGCTGACTATGACCGTGAGTATATTACAAATGGGAATAATTATTTACGATTGCACAAATGTATTTTTTTTTCAATGTATTTAGATTGTTCACTCTTTCCACGCTTTGATGGAGGTGCGCATAATTTTATATGGTCCGTTAGATTTAAGGTTCCATAATCTCTTATTACAACGTCAACATTTTTCTTGATAATTATACAGTTTCACATTTTGAACAACAAGCAAGACCAAACAACACAGAATTATTCACCGGTTCCTTAATGAGACGAAACAATTTCCAGCATTCACTCTTCCCCTTGAGGTTTTCAGCAAGCATATATTTGTTTGCCTCGACGCCTTTCTCAACCTCCTTAATATTAAATCCATCCATATTAACAAATAAGGAGTTAATTTCGACATGACATGTCATGGGAACGGGATGTTAGCACATCAGTCGAAAACCTCTGAATGCTCAACGTAATAGATGCGATGTGAAAAGTAACTATTAGTCATCATACAGTGAACTTTGTAAGGAGAGAGTGAATCATCTGAGAAGCAGGCGAATGGCGTTTGCCTGTACCTTGCCCTGGACAATCGCACTGTAAAAGAACGCAAAGAAAGTATCTTTTTACGATATGGTGTCGGTGTGTCTGACGTCGGTCGGTGGAAATCATCGTTGCTTTAAGAAAGAGACGACAATATTTTTGCATGGCAAATCATTATTCACTCCGTGGGCACCAGTATCGATTACAGAATTCCACAACGAGCATTTTTCTTTGGAATATATTTTCTCTTTTCCAAAATAAAACGGGAATAAAACCGAGTCAAAATCAGGTCAGGAACTCCTTGACCCGACCCGTTGGACCCGCAAGAATTTGTTGACCCGTGACCCGTTGGACCCACAAGAAATTGTTGACCCGTAACCCGTTGGACCCGCAAGAAATTGTTGACCCGTGACCCGTTGGACCCGCAAGAAGTTGTTGATCCGTGACCCATTGGACCTGCAAGAAATTGTTGACCCGTGACCCGTTGGACCCGCAAGAAATTGTTGACCCGTGGCCCGTTTCCATCTCTGGAGGTGAATTTAGCAACCGAAGGAGAAGTGGACGTCCAAGGATAACAACCCCACGTGATGACAATACCATAAGGCTAATAGTTATGCGTTCTCCGAGGAGTTCATGAAAGAAAATCAAGGCCTTTCTACATTCAAAAGGGTCTGCTATCAGTATCAGCACTGTTTCCTGACATCTTAACAAAGATTTTGGATTAAAGTTTTATAAACCTGCGCATAAACCTAGACTAACCTCTGTCATTAAAAATAAGATACACCAGTTTGTGAATCGTCATCAATCGTGGACTTCTGAAAATTGGAGCCAAGTTCTTTTTTCCGATGAATCAACTATTCGTCAATTTGAAT
Source organism: Macrothele yani (assembly GCA_039090855.1). NCBI lineage: Eukaryota > Metazoa > Arthropoda > Arachnida > Araneae > Macrothelidae > Macrothele > Macrothele yani. The sequence goes on along the minus strand of CM076991.1, from coordinate 102,355,869 downwards.
CACATGAAACACATGTTCGACGACCAAAAGGCAAAAAAAGGTTTGATTAAAAATACACCGTTAGCACCGTGAGGCATCCGCCTATTCAGATGATATAGGGTGTTGTGTCAGCACCCAGTACTGCTTCATCCTCCTTTTTGCCGATAGGTGACTGGTCCTTTTTATGTGGAAATGTTAGGTGTGAGAAGCTGTTAACTCATACGCAAGTGCACAGATGCACAATCTTTATGCAAGATGGTGCTCCATGCCACAGATCAAAGACATAGTAAAGGGCTACCTGCAGAGGGAAAATATTACTAAGCTTGATTGGTCCGATAATACTCCCGACTTTAACGCCATCGAAAATTTTTGGACCATTTTAAAAGACAAGGTAGCAGAAAAACAGCCATCAAATTCCCAAGCTTTGATTGGCTGGATAAAGTACGTGTGGTGCAAATACATTTCAAGTGACTACTGCAAATCCCTCATTGAGAGTATGCCCATCGTAATTAAGTCCGTTATAAAAAACAAAGGTGGCTCCAAAAAGTACCGATTTCGGTTTTTTTGTGCTCTAAAGAATGTAAGTATTCATCTGCGGTGTCATTTTTTTCAAATATCTCTGACTAATAATAACCTGTTTCTTTGAAAATCTTAAATTTCAATAAATTGACGGGTGGTCTTAAAATTTTGCAAATGATCGTATTTCTCATTTTGTCCACTCCCGGTACTTCTTTTACCGCTTTACGAACCAGGGCGTTTGCATTGTGACCGCGGAAATAGGTGTAGTGTTTTGTATGAATCAAAACTATAACTGAAGTTTGTCAGAGCTAAATCAACAGCCTTCTCTTTATAAAACCTACCGATTAAATATTAAAAATAAGTTTTATGTATTCTAATTCTTAAGTTAATAGCTCCGGTCGTCCTTTTGGGAAACCTTAAGCTACACGTTTGTCAATGTCTCTCCTGATGGAACCTGACCGTTCCCCCTAAACACATGCGGAAAGGATGAAAGGATAATGATGCCCGGGAAAAGGGAGAGACATAGGGATTCGGAGGGAGATGCGGTGTTCATTTCTCTGTTTCTCTCCCTCTCTATCCTTCCAGCTACAGGGAGATGATGTTCACCCAGAAGAAGAGTGAATCTGTCTCATGCATACTGAAACGGAAAGCTCTGGCAAGAGAAATCTTTGAATGGGCTTACTTTCAATTTTCGTTTCAATAAATCACATGGGCTTCCCGAAGATGAAAAGCGTAGTAGGCGGGGTGTGCTTAGAAGGCGTGTAAAAATACGAACAGTGTGTGTGTCAAACTGGGTGCATCTATGTATATGTGCCAGAGCGTTGTCGCACTCGCCAATTTTACGGTATGCCTTTTAGGATAGATGGATGGATGTTTTTGCCCTTCGACTTCTTTGTTTGATTTTATGTACGAGGGGAGCGGTGGGTCCCCGTGCATTTGTGTTGGTTATGAGTCATGCTGTGGAATTAGGCGGTGGGATATGTGACAGTGATGTCATGATCATGGTTCAACGCATCCTTCAAGTCGGCCCGCTTTTCACGTTGATCCCAGAAATAACAAATGTCACCACACGTGCCACTCAAGGGATGTTTATTTTGGCCGTCGGTCGGGTGACTTCGGAGATCGAAGCCACGTGCTACACGTGTCTTGGCGAATTAGAACCTTGGCTCTCGACATTATTTAAAACTGGATCCTATCACTGTAAATTCCATGTTAACAGAATTGAATTTGAAAACATGCCTCTTTAATGTGTGATCATGTGACCCATAAATTCAGGTTTACGACATTCAGTTTTACTACTTTTGTGAATGTTATCATCATAAGATAGACGGTGGAACTCAATGGTTTTAAAAGTACAGTCTGCCACCAAAATGTAAAAAATCCTCTTGCCTCCTGCTCACTAATTTCCGAAAAAGTCAGCATTATTAATCATCTTTAAAATCGCCTGAAGAATAAAATCGTTTCCCTTTCTCATTAGTGCTGTTGCGGAGATATTGAGACGGTCCGCTTTCACTACTTTACTGCTCCCCGTGCTGATGAGAGAGGAGGTGACCACTCCTTGCTCTGCTTCAGCACAACTGCTGGTCATCTCCCTTGCTCATAGAAATCGATTTACTCTTTATATTATTAGAAATCGTTTTATATTATTTAATGTTCTGGAAATCGATTTCCCGTTGTTTTTTTTTTTTTTTTTTTTTTGAGAAGGTTGTGGAGCAAACAGTGATTCACACGTAACAGAAAGACACGCCTGTAAAGCACGTTGCTAGTGAAGGGATGTGAGAGGGGGAAATGACCTGGAGCTGACCTGGTGGTCGCAAGAAGGAGTCTTCATCTGACCTTCCTGAGAGAGATTTTCGAAGATTCGCATTGCTACGGAAAATAGAGTTTGGGAGAATGTCCCTTCATTATTTCATGACAAAAGTTTTATTAAGCAATCACATCATAACATATATATACATTTATTTACAACTTGATTTTCACTTTCCGTGGGTGACCACGAGCAGCGTCCATTTTGCCTCCTACTCTCCCCGTGTCCTGCCATCATCTCCCCTTTTTACAACTCTCTCTCTGAACATCCGCCTTCGGGCACATCCAACCGTACCAACCCTGGCGATGCTCGGAAGAACCCTCTTTCCCATCTCAATTTTTATATCGTCCCTGACATCGCTTTACCCTTCTTGGAGCTTCGTGGTCACCCGGAAAAGAAATTTACATCATGAGTGGTATTACAGAAGTTTTATATTTTGGAAGGATCATGACAGTCCAAATGCCAAGAGGAGAGACTGAGGTACAAAAAATTATGTTTTTTTTTATTGGGTGTTTAACGACCACCGTGAGCAGCTCAATGGGCCATTAGCAATTACTTGATGGGCCATTAGCAATCACTTGCCTCTAATTAAGAGCCAAGGTTCCAGGGAAGGGAGAGAGCTAGTGTCGTAAGACGAACGCAACATCCATGCTTCACCGAGATTCGAACCCGGACCTACATAGAAATGAATGGTCAAAAATCAGGGCTTAAACCATTGCGTCATTGGGGTGGCAAAATAAACTTCGGAAAGAAAGACTTATCAGCTAAGAAAAAGCCTGACAGAATACGCAGAACAGATCAATATGTTAATAACATAACGAACAATGAGGAAATTGGGGAGAAATCTTACGATTTTAATAACAGGTGTCCGCGTGAGAGGAAAATTTGCTTCAATGGGTATGAAAGCTGACCCCATCTCACGAAAAGTGAGCCATTTAACGAACTTGTGGCATCGTAGACCAGATGATTAACCCATTCCGGGAAACAAAGAGAAAATACATAGTTGAGGCTAGGAAATTGGTAGAGGAAGAAGGAATTTCCTCCGAGATGTAAGTCAATGGGAAAAAGGGGGTGAACTTTACGAGAGAAACAAACAAAATCCTATGTACCTCTCTCCCAGTTGGAAATAGCAAGTATAATGTCATATGAATATTTTCTAGAAATCTGGATTTATAGGTTTTACGTGCAAATTAAATCTATCACTTTCTTCTCTCATGCATTGAGATGGAGAACCTAGAATCTTCATTCAATCGCATGGCGACATCTTCACTCCATGTCCAGCATGCTAACGACCACGTTGATAGCTGGCTCTGTTCCATGTCCTGTGGGTGGTTAAGGCTTATGATTCGTTACACTATCGACTTAAGACATTAGACATGAGTTCGGGCCCGGGCTCGCCTTCGGAGCCCGGGCCAGGACGGGCTCAGAATTAATTAACTACCGAAAATCCCGGGTTCGGGCTGGGAATTTACACGTCTTGAATTTCATTTCTGTAATTAATCCAACACGTGTAATTCCGAGCCCGGTTGAATTACACGTGTTGAATTTCATTGTGGATTTGTTACCATGGTGGAAGGATTTTCAATCTCCTAAGCTAGCTGCCATTGCAAGACAAATTTTGCTTAGCAAGACTTGCATTATGCATTGTCCAAAGCTATGGCCCAAGCAAGGATTAGTTTAAGGAGGTCTGGTATAAAAAAAAACTGGGGAAAAACCACATTGCCATTTTCTGTATTTTATTAAAAATCAAGAATCTTTACTTTAAAATGACGTATTAATTTCCAAAATTGTGCAGTTAGAAGTATTGTTATTTATTTTTTTATATTTCCTCACTCCCGCGATTTTTGGGGTGACGTTGGTTTATAGTGCAGCAGGTCGAGTTTTAGAGAAAAGAAGATCAAGTTGAAGCGCTGAGGAATTAGATGCAATTTTCTCTCTCTCTTTTCATGATGAACTTGATCTGGAAACAGCACACACATATGATAATATTGTGATTATTATACTATTAAGCGCAAAGCTTTGTTAATGTTACAAAATGCAGAATAATCTGGTCTGGAATGCATTTACGTTCTTTTTTTTTAAGTTTGGAAATTTCCCTACATGCCTTTTTTTTTATTCTACTACATCACTCTAAACTACCTTTACCAATTAGCATATATGTAAATTATATTGCAAAGACTAGTTTTCTAGAATCAAAATTTCAAACACTTACAACTGTCTGTACGGCGTTGTACGTTTTATAATGCAATTTATTCAAAATAAAAGTAAATTTAGAAATCAAAAAGAAATAACGAATGGAATTTTTTTGTTTCTAAATGATTTTCTTTTCTTCAGCATTTACCAAAATTACTGATTCCCCTGATACGGTCGAAGGGCACGTTGATTATTTATTTATTTTCAAATCCACATTTTAGAACATTTGGCTTTTGCGTAGTACTTCTAAAAACACATTAATATTGTGAAGTGGATTAACTGAACTAAACTTTTTAAACTAATGATTTTAAAACTAATCTTTGCTTGGGCCATATCTTTGGCCAGTGTATAATGTATAAATGCAAGCCTTGATAAGCAAAATTTTCCAAGAATTCGGGCCCGGGCTCAGCAAACACATGTAATCAAAGAAAACAGGCCGGGCCCGCGCTCCTAAAATTGAGCCCGAACTCATCTCTATAAGACATATCATTCTAGAAGAAAAAAGTTAACGTACTTGCAGATTTGTACCAGGCTTGACGTTAAGGGTGGGCTAATGTGGGCCTTTTTTTTTTTTTTTTTTTTTGAGCCCAATGTTTTGGCCCCCTTAAAATATTTACGTAGTTAGAACATATGACGTGTGCATCCATCTTAGGTTTTAGGGAACTTGGATTATGCGAAGTCCTCGGATTCATAGATATTTTATTATAAGTTATAAAATGAATTGTTTGTTAAATTTTGTGCTGCAGTATTCCGTGAAATGGAAGGAGTCCTCTGACCAAATGTGTGGGAAACTAAAAGAGAAACACCGTCTTCATAATTACACTGGCGGAAAGTGAAAAAAGAACACCGAGAAGGAATTGGCGGACTATCATGAAATTTACATATGTTAATGGGGTCGAGTTTACGTAGGTGTGATGTTAATTTCAGGACCAACCAGGGAGCGCTTGCGCCACAGCACGGCATAATATGCAAATTATCGTAGGTGGAATTTATGGAGTACGGCGAAGTGAATGTAATCAATCGTCGGCGTACGGACACGTGCGAAGACCCTGAAGAAGCTGCAATGCCTAGACGAGGAAGACGTCTACGATTTCAGCAGTTATCGGACTTTGAGCGAGGTCGTCTAGCCGGACTCCGCGAGGCCGGGTGGTCGTATCGTCGTATTGCGGAGCGAATTGGACGGGAAGTATCGGTGGTGGTACGATGGTGGCGTAGATGGTCCAAATAACATTCACACACGAGAAGACGTGGAACCGGGAGTCACAGACGGACTGATGAGCTGACCGATCGACGCATAAAAAGAGCGACGTTGTCAAGCAGAACATCCACTGCGACGCAAATCCGAGCTGCCGTTGCACATGAGGTGACTGTGCAAACAATCCGCAACCGTCTACTGGATGCAGGACTACGTGCACGTGTGCCTCTGGCATGTGTACCTCTGACTCCAGCCCACCGTCAGGAACGGCTGCAGTGTTGTCGCCAACGTCTGCACTGGAGAACGCAATGGCGATCTGTCGTGTTCAGCGATGAAAGGAGATTCTGCTTGGGAGCCTCCGATGGCCGTATGCGTGTTCGCAGACGCACAGGGGAGCGTCTCCACCCTTCTTGCATCCGCCAGCGACACACAGGGCCTACACCTGGTCTCCTGGTGTGGGGAGCGATCAGCTATCACTCCCGTACACAACTAGTGTTTGTACCGGGTACGTTAAACAGCACCTCCTACATCAACAACATCATTCAGCCCGTTGTTGTGCCATTTATAAAGTCGGTCCATCGTGGTGTTTTCCAGCAGGATAACGCACGCACACACACGGCACGTGCAACGCAACATGTACTTCAGGATATGAGACAACTTGCATGACCTGCACGTTCACCGGATTTGTCCCCCATTGAGCACGTGTGGGATTTTATGGGACAACGACTTATCCGGTCTCCACGGCCAGCCACGACCATCCCCGATTTACGCGTCCAGGTTGAGGATGCTTGGAACTTAATACCCCAAACTTACATCCAACATCTGTACGACAGACTCCAGGACATTGCACAGTGTGACGCAGTTCATGGCGGTTCAACCTCGTACTAACCCTGTCACATGGAAATGTTATTTTTCAGTTTACCAGCAAATACAGCTGTATTTTGCCATAATGTTTTGATCACGTTATCTTCTGTATTCCGTTATTATGCTGTATAAATTTCGTTGGTATCAGACGTCTCCTTCTTGGTGTTCTTTTTTCACTTTTCGCCAGTGTATAATTTAAATATTTGATAGATATATTCTTTACCAGGTTACAAACTGAAGTTAATGAACATACTTATGACAAACTAATTAATAATGAGGAACCATACACCAGCTACGTACAAAACAGTATCCCTATACTAATAATCCGAATTTATTGGCGTAGTGTAAAAATCACTTTTTCCAAGTTTTCGCACATCAAGCAGGGCCGTGCACATCAATTACACTAGGGCCGTGGCTACTGTACCATACATCAAGCAGATGGCTTTTTCAAGGAAGGTAGACAGAAATTGCAATTTGAATAATTGAACGCTTTAATAATTTGCACGCTATGACTTGACTTGACAATAAATAGATACGAAGTAATATTCATTTAAAAACCCGAGGCATCACGTTGGTTTTTGCACGCGGTAGGGAAAAAGCTTTTTGAAGAACTGGTTCCAAATTTGCGGCAACTCCAGAAAGACGCTATCGTTACAAGCGTAACTATTGGTAATGATCTCCAAGGTTTCTCGAATGGCTGTAGATTAAGGGGTAGGGTAGGTAGCTAATTTCTTGATATCATCCCAGAAAGGAGTAGCGGACTTGAAATTGACTTATCTACGTAGAGCCGTGACTACTTTACCGTATTTTGTGTCTCTTTTATGCTCGTGGACTCTGATTCAAAATGAACGCTTGGTCATTCCAATGTATTATCATCTGGAGCCTTCCGAATATTGTAGAGGGATCGCATAAACACCTACCTTTGCTGGAAAGAGGGGTTTATCAGTATTTCTCTTTAGCATAGTATATTAAGGTGAAGGAGTACACCGTAGTTCACCTTCTTGAGGGCGTTTTTGAGTTTGTCAGACATATTCGTTATGTAGAGAATTGAGCCCAGATAACGAATTTGCGGCATAGAAAGATTAGAACGTTTGTCTTCGGCGTTTTGAATAAAGTTATGTATCTGATTCAATGAGTATACAGCATCTTTGAACAATTCGATGACGCTTTCAATTTCATGTTGTCTAGAATGGTCATCGGAAATCAAACTCTGGAGAAGAGGGGGAAAAATGACTTTGGAAAGCTAAAATCGCGAAGAAATTAGTGATATCATAAATCTTTCTTCTTTTTTCATTCATTATTAGCACAAAATAGTCATCCACGAATGACTATTCAATTTCTAGGTTGTTCTGTGCTTACTGAGTAAATCAGTCGTTGCAGGATCTCGTGTTTACGACCAAAGCACTTTGAAGGCTATAGCTCTTTTTGGCAACCTTCCTAAAAGAGTGCGAGCTCTTCAGCCATTCACAATTCGTGATTTGACAGAAGCGAACGAGTATGGCACACCCTTTCAACGAACGGAATCCATATATCATTCCAATTCTTAAGTTTCACTGTTCTTTCTTACCTAACTGCTGATTGCTCACTCAGATAAAGGTTGACACTTATTAACTAGCTCATAACCCGTGCCATGCATGGGTGAAAAAGCTGTGACTGAATCAAAGCTACGCCTGCAGTTACTTTCCTTCATTTTTACTTGTTTCTTTTTATGAAATAAAATAACGCTGATTCCTTTTTCTGAAATTAATCTGCAATTTTATTGCTGGTTATAAAATTATTCTGCAATGCAAAGAAATTGAAATAAAGCACGATATAACACCTGCGTAACAGAACAAACGTCACAGAAAGTTGTTCTAGCATGTGTGTGTTGCCACAGATGAAGTCGTTTGTCTTACTAACTTTATTTTTTAATCCGGCATTTCTCCTTGATTTTACGTATCGTGTGAGCTTAGTTCCGATTTCGGCCACCCGATGAACGCAGATGGCGCTGCAAGTACCGAATGGCGTCAGAGCGTTAGGAACAGACGTAGCCTATCATATGGGTTTTATTCTTTTCTTATTGGGAATTCGTTTCCGAATTCACGAGGGCTGAAGCAAGTGAAACGCGCTACGACTTTCGTGTGTGCCACAGTAATGGCGGATTCACAAGGATGAGAGCAAACCATTCACGGTGAAGAATCACTTGTTGTGAACGAATCTTTCACCAGTTGTCCATCACTAGAACAAAGAGTGAATTATTAAATGCCATGAAGTTTCGTATCCATGGTTCCTGGCACTACATACGTTGAATAAATACTACATACGATATGTAACTGAAAACGCTTGGATGTTGTGCCTCTTTGTCGAGAGTAGTGAAGTAAATCCATTCAAAAAAATTTCCATGTAACGGAAATGAGTAACGGAAGTAGTCAAACCCATTGCTGAAATCTGATTTTTGAATGTTGTCCCATAAGGTGACGCAGCAGCAGCTAATTCCATTGTTAGTCAGCAATATATTTTACTAAACTACCACCGAATGTTATATCTTCAAGTTTTACATAAATGTAAAATCTCATTGAAATGTAAGTAAATTACGAGAACCTGATGCTAAATGTGATAAAAGATATAAAATATATTTAGAGACTATGATAACGGTGCGTCGTAACGAAATTTGCCTTCCTCTCGGCTCCCCCAAGGGGAAGGGAGCAGAGTTGGAAACGGGTCAAAAATTTTGGACCCGGACCCAACCGGAACCCGACTCGGACGAATCTATTTTGAATTATAATATACAGTATATATAGAGCGTTCAAAAAGTCTCTCAGCAGTGGGTATCTTAGGTTGTATGGAAATAAAACAAATGTATTGTAGGAACGCATAATTTACTCACTTCCAAGAAGTATTGAAACTGTCGGACACATTTCATTGAATAAGTATTACATTATTCGTATGTAGTATTTATTTAAAAGTCCGCAGTAAAGTGCAGTAGCTGTTCTACCTAATTTTGATGGCGCTACAGTCCAAATTTTTGAATTAAGCAACGTGTTGAATGTTTAAATTCAGTTTACGCTGTTTTCTTGATAACATAGCAAGCTCCAGTATAGAATATATTTCACAACTACACCAATTTCCACAAATTGATGATAAGTTGAAAGTTTCCAAAATGTGGATGTTGTTTTCATCATTGCCCCTCAGAAGGAAGGGACACTTTTCCTTCTAGGCCACTCTTCCTTCGGATTGCATTCCAAATCGTTTTTCAGTTCGTGGGCGCCAGTATCGAGCATTTTTTTTTTCTGCTTTCAAAAATAATACGGAAATAAAACTGGGCGGCCCCGCTGGCGTAGTGGTCTAACAGATGGCTTCTGATCATTCGTCCGAGCTGGATCTGGGTTCGAATCCCGGTGACGTATGGATGTTGTGTCTGTCTTACGGCGTTGGCTATCTCTCTTCCCTGAAACCATTGGCCCTAAACAGGGTCAGCAACACCTCGACCCGAACCGTTTGACCCACTAGAAATTGTCGATCCGTTGACCCGTGACCCGTTTTCACCTCTGGGAGGGAGGTGGAAGGTTTGCATTCTATTCACGAGAACTCTAAAATGGTATATAGCACGATAGAGTGTAACCTGAAGATATCTTAGGACAAAAGTGGCCAATCGCCCTCCCTAACACACTTGTGATTAAGCTCTTCTTTCTATCTTGAGATCACATTTTAGCTTGCGCATGCGCAGATAAACTTTCGTAGCTACATTACGACTCATTGGTTCAGGGTCAATTATTGCGTTTGTCTAAACGTAAATAATGTATCATGACAAGAAAAATATTTCTTTTTTGAAAAACTAAACAGTTGAAATAGAAATCAATACTACACACAATATGTACCTGAAAGCGTTTTGATGCTATGCATATTTCTCGACAGTAGTAAAGTAAATCCCAAGTAAAAATTTCCGATGCAACGAAAATGGGTAACGGAAGTAGTCAAGACCATTACTGAAATCAGATTTTTGAATGCTGTTCCATGTAGTGACGCAACAGTAGTTAATTTCACTCAACAATATATTTTACTTAACTATTACCGAACATTATTTCATCACGTTTTACATTAACGCAACAATATCTCATTGCAATCTGCATAAATTACAAGAATCTGATGCTAAATGTGATAAAAGGCATTACTTTCTTGCTGGTGCAGCAAGAGTTGTTTTTTCAGTACAAAAATTGGAAATGTTCTTCTCCCAGTAGTGGAAAATTCAACCTACAATGAGTTATTACCGCGGCCATAGCAAACACTATTGCCGCAGCCATAGTTTAGTAAATATTCACTTTTATGACTCATGTATCTTCTTTTCTTGGTTTTACCACAATAACATTTATTAATCCACCTAACAGAAAAGGATATAAAAAGGATAAGAAAAATTATGTTGTTATTTTTTGTGAATTATGTTGTAATTTTAGTGACTTATTTGTAATTTTTAGTGAATTATGTTGTAATTTTAGTGAATTATGTTGTAATTTTTAGTGACTTATGTTGTAATTTTTAGTGAATTATGTTGTAATTTTTAGTGACTTATTTGTAATTTTTAGTGAAATTATGTTGTAATTTTAGTGAATTACGTTGTAATTTTTAGTGGCTTATGTTGTAATTTTTAGTGATTTATGTTGTAATTTTAGTGAATTACGTTGTAATTTTTTGTGAATTATGTTGTAATTTTTAGTGACTTATTTGTAATTTTTAGTGAATTATGTTGTAATTTTTAGCGAATTATGTTGTAATTTTTAGTGAAATGGATTAGCTTATATGATTAAGTAATTCAATGGTCTACATAAGCTTGGATTCAATGGTCTACATAAGCTTGGATTCAATGGTCTACATAAGCTTGGATTGAATTATGTACATAAGTTTGATTTTTAATTTATCATTGATTATATAATATTTTGGGCTTCACTTCTAACTTAATTTATAACATTTATTATCTTTTTTTTTTATATGTGATGTCAGTTGATTTGGGAGTTGGAAAATGTTGATTTCAATTATTGGTGTGATTATGTGAAATTTAGTTTTGTGTTTTTGAATACTTTTTTTTTGTTTAACATCCTTCTTTTGAAAGATTGCATTAATATGTATATCTAGATTAGCGGGGCTTTTTACCCCGCATGTAATTAGCTCTTTTAGTCCCTGTGAATCCAATTCGCGGTACAGGTTTTATAATAAATTACTATACTATGCCTACCGAAGTACCGCTCAATGTCAGGAATTAATAAACTTTATTGTTTGTTTTTATGATTTAATTCCACTTAGTATGTACCAGACTGTGGCTCGGTGTGGTCGTGAGTGAGGCGAATGCGTTGTTATTGTTTGTTGTTATGATTTAATTCCACTTAATATGTACCGGACTGTGGCTCGGTGTGGTCGTGAGTGAGGCGAATGTGTTGCTATTGTTTGTTGTTATGATTTAATTCCACTTAGTATTTACCGGACTGTAGCTCGGTGTGGTCGTGAATGAGGCGAATGTGTTGTTATTGTTTGCTATTATGATTTAATTCCACTTATTATGTACCTGACTGTGGTCCGGTGTGGTTGTGAATAAGGCGAATGCGTTGTTATTGTTTGTTGTTATGATTTAATTCCACTTAGTATGCACCGGACTGAGGCTCGGTGTGGTCGTGAGGGAGGCGAATGTGTTGCTATTGTTTGTTGTTATGATTTAATTCCACTTAGTATGTACCAGACTGTGGCTCGGTGTGGTCGTGAGTGAGGCGAATGTGTTGTTATTGTTTGTTGTTGTGATTTAATTCCGCTTAGTATGTACCGGACTGTGGCTCGGTGTGGTCGTGAGTGACGCGAGTAAATGCCATATGTTTGATGTAAATAAATGTATATTCTCGAATCACTCCTTTTTTTCACACCCACAAAGATCTTGGCATGCGAAATATACAAAGCATAAAATATCTACAAAGAGTATCAGGGTGTTCTCTTGTTGTTGTTGTTGTTGTTGTTTCTATTGGGATAACATCAGCTAAAATCTATCTGAAACGGACTTTTTGGAAAACATTTCTTCAAGCACTTCAGGATATTGTGCCCCCCTTACGATACTCAGACCTTTTAATAACCTCCTTTCCAGCTCTGAACTTCTAGAGTCGTCCCTGACTTTTGCAACACTAAGAAGAACGTTTCCGTTTTTATTTTCCCTGTAAAACTGTTGAAATATCTCGACGAAGATTCAGTACCTTGTAAATAACCTACGGGAAAAGTGCAAGGGAAAGATAGTGGTATTCAAGCAGTTGCAATTTTGTGTTACTGAGCTTTCTAATATGGAAACATTCCCTGTAGGAGAAAGAGACAGTGTTTTCTTATGTTTAATTTTGGGTATAGAATGACTTTCTCCGAAATGAATCTGTGTTAAGTTCCTTTTTAACAGAGGGTGAATTTCTCTAGCTGTCGTTCGCACGTAAAGTAACAGAAGTTACAATTTAATTAAAGTTTAAATATTTCCATATAACAATAGAAAACTGCAATGCACGTGCACATTATTGGAAAAATAAAAATCCCGTTTGTTTTTCGAGTGTCCTTACTCCGTTCTGCAACGATCTGTCTCAATCAGGAGCGAACAGGTTACGCGAAGTAAAACGGCCATTTCGTGTGGAAATCCTCATCTTCTGAAAATCAAGGTGACATGAATAATTACGGATAAAATAAGAACCGACTTCTTGCCGTTCCAACTTGTTTTCCCTTTCGGGGGATTCAGGTGATTCTGAGTCATATCAGAGATTTTCCAGGCTGGCTACGTGCATTCTTTTTCACGTTGATCAATTAAATCACTGGCAAAACGGCACTTTTTCTTCGTTTCACTGGGCTGCAAAGGAAACCGATATTTATCAGCAGTCCTCTATCTCTCCGTTGCTGCAAGAAAGATTACGTAACATGCCTGCGATGTTGTAGTTTTCTGGCGAAACGGAAATAGTGCTATAAAAAGCGGGTAAGTGCTCGTTGTCGTGATTTATTGACAACCGGGAGAGCGTAAAAGCAAGCGCCTCATAAACCATAAACTTGCAAGTAACTGAACCTAATTTTTAAGGATAAGGAAATGGGCGTTTAAATGAACTTTTCCGAAATGATACGTGAGAGTTCCTCAACACTGAATAATTCGATGTAAGTTGAATTTTCCACTACTGGAAGGAGCGCGTTTCTAAATTTTTGCACTGGAAAAACAACTTTCGTTGCATCAGCAAGAGAGATATTGCGTCATCAATATTTGTACATTGATCTGTACTGGTCCATAAGTTCGTGCGGGTTTTTTCTATTGAAAATTAAAATGTAAATATAACAAATAAATATTATTCTTCGAAGTAAAGACAGTTGGAAATCAATGGTTTGAATCCATCTTTCGGCGAGTTGTTCGATTCCGCTGAGGTACCACAGCTTCTCCTTGGGGGCAAAATACCCCGGCACCCCCTCTCGACATCGTCCAAAGTTTGGAAGTTGCGCCCACGAAAGAAATGTGCTTTAGTCCGAAAAAGATGAAAATCAGGTGACGCAAGATCCGGGCTGTATACAGGATGCGGCAAAAGTTCGATGGCGTCGAGTTCTCGGAGCTAGGCCTTTGTCTGCCTGGAGGTGTCTGGAGAAGCGTTATCCTTCTGCAGGAGGACCCGCTATCTGTTGACCAAAGCCGGGTATTTTCGCCTCAGCTCAGCGTACATTCGCTCGAGTTGTGCAAAATAGAGTTCGCCGTTGATGGCTCGTTGTTTAGAACAACCTCAAAGTGGATGATGCCCTTGAAATTCCGCCAAACACAGATCAATGCCTGCCTGGAGAACCCGTCTCGTTAGTCCACAGGTTTTGCCACTTGGCCAGGGTCCAACAATTGATTTCTTTTGTAGGGATAAGAGCAATAAACCCACTTCTCATCGCAGGTTACAATTCGGCGGATGAAATGCTCGTCACGAGGATTCTGCACCAGTTGAGGACAACTGATGACACGCCGCTGAGCTTGATCCGGCGCCAGTTCCTGTGGAACTTCACGACGGCGTTTGTTAACCTTGCCGAGCAGGTGAAAATGCCGAACAACTGATGTACGTGAAATGTGGAGTTCATCGGACAACCGGAAAGTGCTGGTTGATGGATTCGCCCTGACGGCTTCGCGGACGACTTCAGAATCCACCGTCACAGGGCGACCGGAGCGTGGCTATCTTCGAGACTGGTCTCGCCGTCTTTGAACTTTTTGAACCACTTCTACGCTGCACGAAGTAAGGCGACACTTTCGCCTTCCACTTCGCATATTTTCTTCGCCGCTGTGTCAGCTTTGAAGTTCTGTTTCCTGTAGTTGACGTAAAAGCACACAAATTTCCAATTTTTACCATATTTATTTTCAAAGTAATAATGCGATAGAACACAATTAATTACTCAAATCATATATAGGCCAGCAAAAAACAACTCAACAGCTGCAAAATAACCTACTACACATAAAAATCCAGTAGTTTATTCATTTCAAAAACTAGTACGAAACTCATATACACTATATTCACAAAAGTCACTGGACACCCCTTCAAAAGCAAATGAAAGAATCCGCTGCATTGCTAAGATACGCGGTACAGCTGCAAACGGTGTAAAAACAAGCATGTAGCTGACCGCGAACATATCGCACTGTGAGGTTGAGTGAAAATGTCGCGGCGGGAGACAACTGACTTTGAGAAAGGAAAGATTGTTGGGTGTTATATTAGTGGGTTGTCCATAAGAGAAGCCGAAAGGCGTTTAAACGTACCCAAGTCAACTGTTTTGGATGTACTGAATAAGTAGAAGACACATGGCTTTCCTGAAGCAGCTGAACATACTGGAAGATCAAAGAAAATCAGTGATAGAGGACGTCGAAGCCTCAGGAGAGTCCTCACAGCTAATCGACGGAGTACTGCACAAGACCTCAGTGTACAGGTGAGTAAAAATGCTGGAAATTCGCTATGTCACGGACCGTTCGCAGAGAACTTCATTCCATGGGTTACCGTGGTCGTGCGGCTGCTCATAAGCCTTTCACCTCCACTCGGAATGCTACTAATCGTTTAGTATGGTGTAAAGAACATTTATCGTGGACCGTAGATCAATGGAAACGTGCCCTATGGACTGATGAATCCAGGTACACGATCCATCAGTCTGATGGCCATGTGTGGGCATGGCGGCAGCCGGGGGAACGCTATTTACCATAGTGCACTGTTCCTGTGGTCAAGTTTGGAGCTGGCAGTGCACTCGTGTGGGGGTGTTTTACATGGTATTATTCCGCCGGCCCATTGGTTATCGTGGACCAACCTGTTAACCAGCACGTCTACCTCGATATTCTGGGCAATTATGCTCTACCAACACTGTGGCAATACTATTGAAACGAGCCTTGTTGGTACCAGCAGGATTATGCACCGAGCTATAAAGCAAGGACTGTTACGGCGTGGTTTGACGATAATTCAATATTGTGTGTGGACTGGCCAGCACAAAGTCCTGATCTTAATCCCATAGAGCACCTATGGTATGAATCAGAGCTCCGCATAAGAAGTTTGGAACCAAGGACTACTACTAAGCAACACTTAGCGGCAGCATTATGTACTGAATGGAAGCTCAAACCTATTGCTGTGTTCCAAAACCTTGTCAAAAGCCTGTCTAGAAGGGTCAGTGCATGCATTAAGACAAAAGGTGGACTGACACCATATGTGTCAATATATGCTATGTTGTGTTTCTCTTCTAGGTGTCCGGTGAATTTTGTCAATATAGTGTATATTAAAAACGCAGGAACTTCTGGACCATCCTACGGTATAATCCTGGATGACGTAACAAACAAGAAACTCTTCTTTATTTTTACAGCAATGCACACTCAGATCTATAAACAAATAATTTTAGCTATTGAGAATTTAGCAAAGGATTTTTAAGTTGTACACAGTGCTCCGATTAAGTAATCAGACTGATTTTTATTAAAAATCCCATTGAAACACACGGGTCGGGAAGGTATGGTTTTTCGATAACTCAGTTATCAGCAATACGGTGACAACAGGGTTTGCGTGAGAATTGAATAGATGATTATTTACGCTCTGAATGACGTCATTAGGTGGAAGAACATTGTCACCGCTCTGTCATGGGGAAGAGAACAAATATCTGGTTCTATTTGAAAATCGGTAAAACTGCATCTGAGAAGTTGAATTGTTGTATGATGTGTATCGGGCTAACTGCTTGTCTCGTGCACAAATATTCCGATGGTATACACGTTTTAAGGATGGGTGGAAAGATTTGAAAAGATTTTTCGTGTCTGGTTTCAGTATAAAAAAGGGCAATGGTTCCTTCTTCACGATACGTTCCGGACGCCCGATTTTAGTGCGCACGTCTGAACTCGTTGAGAAAATTCGTGAAAAGATAAAAAAGTGATAGTTGTGTGACCTTGGCCGGAATGTGAGCCCGGTGTTAATAAGGAGGCGATTCGTTAAATTTTAGTGTAAGATTGGGGGAAGGGGTTGCGTTTGCTTTGTTCATCATGCTTTGTGAGACCACCAGAAACATGCACAAGTGGAGTACGCAAAAAACCTCCTAGCTACCGCATAAAAAATGCAAAAGTTTCTCCAAAGCTTTGTGACAGGTGACGAGACATGGTGTTTTCGTTATGATCCTGAAACGAAGCATCAGAGTGTTCAGTGCAAGTCGCCACAATCACCCAAAGGAAAGAATATCAGGTTACAGAAGTCCAAAATCAAGACAATCCTTGTGTCCTTTTACGACAGCAAGGGAATTCTGCATCACAATTTCATCCCTGAAGGTACAACTTTCTCTGACAATGCCCACGCATCCATTTTGGAACGATTGGGGAAGAGAATTTTTCGTGTCTGGTTTAAGTATAAAAAAGGGCAATGGTTCCTTCTTCACGATAACGCGCCCGCACAGAGAGCATCAGTTAGTGTATAGCAATTTCTGGCACGAAAACAAGTGTGTGTACTCAACTATCCACCTATTCTCTAGATTTGCCACCGCGTGACTACTTTCTCTTTCCTAAATTAAATCTGCTTTTAAAAGGAAACGTTTTTCAAGACATTGAAGACATAGAAAGAACTGTGATATCAGCTCTTCACTTCATACCAAAAGATGAATCTGCAAGACCTTCCTTACGTTGGCTGTTCGTGCCACTTCTTTTATTAACACAAGAGGTATGTACTTCGAATAAATATGAAGACATACAAAGAACTGCTGGGACATCAGCTCTTCCCTCCATACCAAAAGATGACCTCTGTAAGTCCTTCCTTTCGTTGGCTGATCGTGCCACTTCTTGTATTAACACAAGAGGAATGTACTTCGAATAAATATGAATACATACAAAGAACTGCGACATCACTTCTTCACTACATACTAAAAGATGACCTCTGCAAGTCCTTCCTTTCGTTGGCTGATCGTGCCACTTCTTGTATTAACGCAGGAGGAATGTACTTCGAATACATATGAAGACAGACAAGGAACTGTGACATCAGCTCTTTACCCCATACCAAAAGATGACCACTGCAAGTCCTTCCTTTCGTTGGCTGATCGTTCCACTTCTTGTATTCACACAGGAGGAATGTACTTCGAATACATTTGAAGACATACAAAGAACTGTGACATCAGCTCTTCACTACATACCAAAAGATGACCTCTGCAAGTGCTTCCTTTCGTTGGCTGATCGAGCCCCTTCTTGTATTAACACAGGAGGAATGTACTTCGAATACATATGAAGACATACAAAGAACTGTGACATCAGCTCTTCACTACATACCAAAAGATGACCTCTGCAAGTGCTTCCTTTCTTTGGCTGATCGAGCCACTTTTTTTATTAACGCAGGAGGAATGTACTTCGATTACATATGAAGACATACAAAGAACTGTGGCATCAGCTCTTCACTCCATACCAAAAGATGACCACTGCAAGTCCTTCCTTTCGTTGGCTGATCGCTCCACTTCTTGTATTCACACAGGAGGAATGTACTTCGAATACATTTGAAGACATACAAAGAACTGTGACATCAGCTCTTCACTACATACCAAAAGATGACCTCTGCAAGTGCTTCCTTTCGTTGGCTGATCGAGCCCCTTGTATTAACACAGGAGGAATGTACTTCGAATACATATGAAGACATACAAAGAACTGTGACATCAGCTCTTCACTACATACCAAAAGATGACCTCTGCAAGTACTTCCTTTCGTTGGCTGATCGAGCCACTTCTTGTATTAACACAGGAGGAATGTACTTCGAATAAAATTTATTCACGTAAGTTTACCTGCTTTTTCATTTTCTGAAATATCAGCCTCATTACTTAATTGCAGCATTGTGTACCACACACTTTGCTGAATCAACCGAATAAACATGTTAGGCATTCCATGTTTACTGGTATCAACAATTTCGGAACTGCAGTAAACATTTAGCTAAATGTTTAATTATGCGCGGCAGACTTGGTGGAACCTGAAACTCACGCCAAGCAAACACGTTTGCTGCATATGCTGTCCATGAACTTACGCCTTTGTCTTTCCTGCACGCATTGCTATCCCATTTCCTAAGTGCTACACCAGTTAAACGCTGCATCCGTATTGAAGTTTTAGTTTGCGCTGAGGGTTGTTTGTTCTATACGTTCGTACCATTATAGAGTTTTCAAATACTGCTGCAACATAGATGTGGAACCCTCCAAGGGAGATGTTTAATCGTTTTAGCGGCATATGAACATGAGCCAAATGGTGATCAAATGTTTCCCCGCTACCCAAACCGAAATGTTCCCATATCCTACCTCGGTTCACCATCGAAGGTAAGCTAGCATCAAAACTGGACCATAAATAATTAAAAGAGGGTAGTCTGGTTAATGAATCCCCTTTCCTGTTGCACTATGTAGGTGGCCGGATATGTGGGCGTCATTTACCTAGGGAAGTGTAATTAATGCTTTGGGCAATGTTCTGTTGGGAAATTCTGGGTTTAATCTTTCATGTGCAGGAAATTATGACGTCTACCACCTACCTAAAATCATTGTAGACAGGTACATCCATTCATGTCCAGAGATGGAAACGGGTCACTGGCCAACGGGTCAACAATTTCTTGCGGGACCAACGGGTGGGGTCAAGGTGTTCCTGACCCGATTTTTACCCGGTTTTATTCCCGTTCTATTTTTGAAACAAGAAAATATATTCCAAAGAAAATTGCGCGTTGTAGAAATCTGTAGTCGATACTGGTGCCCAAGGACTGAATAATGATTTGCTATGAAAAAATATTGTCGTCTCTTTCGTAAAGCAACCAAGATTTCCACCGACCGACGTCAGACACACTGGTCTTGCTTGTTGTTCATATCGTAAAAAGATACTTCCTTTGCGTTCTTTTACAGTGCGATTGTCCAGGACAAGATACAGGCTAACGCCATTCGCCTGTTTCTCAGCTGATTCACTCTCTCCTTGAGAAGTTCACTGCATGATGACTGACAGTTACTTTTCACATCGCATCTTTCACATTGGGCATTCAGAAGTTTTCGATTGATGTGCTGACATTTCGTTCCCATGACATGTCATGTCGATATTAACTCCTTATTTGTTAATATAGATGGATTTAATATTAAAAAGGTTGAGAAAGGCGTCGAGGCCAACAAATACGTGCTTGTTGAAAACCACAAGGGGAAGAGTGAATGCTGGAAATTGTTTCGTATCATTAAGGAACCGGTGCATAATTCTGTGTTGTTTGGTCTTGCTTGTTGTTCAAAATGTGGAAAGTGTATATTTACAAAGAAAGATGTCGGTGGTGTAAAAAACGATTATGGAACTAAAAATCTAACGGACCATATGAAAGTATGCGCTCCACCATCAAGGCGGGGAAAGAGTGAACAATCTAAATACATTAAAAAAATACGTTTGTGTAATCGTAAGTAATGATTCCCATTTGTAATACACTCCATGGTCACGGTCATAATCAGCCAATACTTCTGGATTAAGCAAAATAGTGGCCCTAAATATGGCACTAAAATTTAGCAAGTAACCAATTTTATTATTAAACAAGTTGGCAAAATCATGCAATGCATTGATTATGATACGCTTTCCAACATACCAGAAATCATTGCTCAAGTTATGAGGATAATGGCTGTGGAATAAATCTGGCTCCTGTGCCCTGACCTTTGATCCCATTTCGATGATATTCCACAGAACTGGTTCAGTATACCTCAGAAATAACATGATAAAGTTTTGTCGCAATCGAAGCAATTTTACGTAAGTTATGATGCATAAGGGCTATGGAATAGATCTCACTCCTGTGTCCTAACCTTTGACCCCATTTCGCCCATTTGCGATAGGATTCGTTTCCAGGCAGGTCCCTACAACATACTAACATTTCATCCAAATCGATACATTCGTACATAAGTTATGACGCATAATGGCGATGGAAGTGATTCCGCTCCTATGTCCTGAAATGGGGTCAAAGACCCATTTCGCCCATTTTCAATAGGGTTTGTCCCCAGGTGGTCCCCTACCACATACTAAAATTTAATTGAAATCGAATCGAACTTTTTTTACGTTAGTTATGACGCATAAGAGCAGTGTAATGGATCCCGCTCCTATGTCCTGACCTTTGACCCCATTTCGTTCATTCTCAATAGGGTTCCTTCCCAGGTGTTTCCCTACCACATACTAAAATTTCATCGCAATAGAATAATTTTTACGCGAGTTATCGTGCGGACGAACATACGCACACAACGCGTGACGTAATGGGGCAGAATGGAATCGTGACCATCTGCCCGCAAGAGTGTGGCATCATAAAACCCTAATAGAATCCACACACAACGTGTGACGTAATGAGACAGATGGCGTGACCGCGCGCAGCATCTGAATTGCGAGAGTATGACGTCATAAGATTTCTAAGCATGGATAACATTAATGGGGCGACGCCATGACACTAAAAACTTGGTAATTCGGGGTGGTTATTTAACCCACTAAACGAATTTTCCTAAAGTCGAAATCAAGCTAAATCGATTTCTAGTACCAGATAACGGTAGGTTAACGACTTTCATCAAAATCCTTAGAGCCGTTTTCAAAATAAAATTTACATACATGCAAGAAGTGCTCCTTTAAGGTGAACATCAAGTAATTTTGCTTCCTGTACTTGGAATGGAAAAATTTCTGTACACATTTTCTTCCCAATTAATGCGTTCCCAAGGATGAAAATTTTAACATCGATTAAAATATCTTCATTTTATAATTTGGAATACTTAATATTTTCTAAAACATAACCATAATTATGCAATCCAACATTTGCTTGTCAACTGACGTCATGAAAGTACAGGTCGCGCCATCCTTTTTCTGGTTTCAACTCCACCAAAGGAAAAGTATTTAATTTTTAATATAATTATGGCTTTGTTTTAGAAAATATTAAGTATTCCAAATTATAATATTAAGTTATTTTAATCGATGTTCAAACTTTCAATCTTGGGAACACATTAATTGTGAAGGAAATGTGCACAAAAGTTTTTCCATTGGAAGTATAGGAAGCAAAATTACTTGACGTCCACCTTAATAATATGGGATAAGAGCGATGGAATGGATCCCAATCCTATGTCCTGACCTTTGACCCCATTTTGTCCATTTTCAATAGGGTTCGTTCCCAGGTGGTCCCCTACCACAAACTAAAATTTCATCGAAATCTTACGCACGTTATGACGCATAAGAGCAATGGAATGCATCCCGCTCTTATATCCTGACCTTTGACCCCACTTCACCTATTTTAAATAGGGTTCGTCCCCAGGTGGTCCCCTACCACATAGTAAAATTTCATTGAAATTGAACAATATTTATGCAAGTTATGGCGCATAAGGGCAATGGAATGGATCCCGCTCCTACGTCGTGACCTTTGACTCCATTTGTCCCATTTTCAACAGGATTTGTCCCCAGGTGGTCCCCTACCACATACTAAAATGTCATCGAAATCGAACCATTTTTACGCCAGTTATTGTGCGGACGGACGGACGGAAAAAGCTGGAGCATGTACGCTTCTTCAACCTACGGTTGGAAAGCGTAAAAAAGGATTTCAGTTATTAAATATCAAGCAGCAGTTATTGGAATGAATATGTGTATTACGTTTATATATATATATATAAAAATTGAGTTTCGAATTTATAGTTCAAAACAGATTTGTCCGGGTCAGTTACGGGTCCGGATAGGGTCAGGTCCAGTTATGGGACGTCCGGGTTCGAAATTTTTGGCCCGTCTCTAACTCTGTTCATATCAACGGTATTTCTCCTGTAGCAGGGCCTTCTTTTAGCAGGATCATGCCACATTGTCCCAGTTGTTCGAGAATGGTTCGCGGAACATGAGGGAGACTTCCAGGTATTGCTCTGGCCTTCCAGTTATCCAGACCTCAATCCAATCGAGCATCTGTGGTTTGTGTTGGAACAGCAAATACGATCTGGGGCGGCTCAGCCACGTGACTTACAAGAGTTAAAGATCTGCTGGTAACTTGTTGGTACTAGGTACCACCAGACAGACGCTTTTAGAATTCTTATAGCATCGATACTTCGCAGGGTAAGAGCTCCTTTGGCGGCAGATGGACGACCAACATTATATTAGACAGGTGGTCATAATATTTTGGCTTTTCAGAGTAAGTGGGCAAAGTAAGATGATGTTGGAGTAAGAAATCGGTGAAGCATTTGGTATACAAGATGCAAAATACCTCAACGTTTTTGTCGAAACATTTGAAAAAGCCAGCAGATGATGAATGACTCAAAAATAAAAAATCTTAGCTTTTTAAAGCGCAAAGTAACTGATGTTGTTCGGTGATATCGACTGATGTGCATAATAGAGGACAAAAACTATGCTGCTATGCGAGGAAGCTTTGTCGCGTAATTTAACTTCCCACTTTAGTCACGAAAATCGATTTGTCTTCCAGTTCTGACACTGTGACCGAAGAAAAATTTAAACCCAAACAACATCACATCCACACGTGGCCTCTCTAATTAGAAACTGGTGTTATTAACAAATAATTTAATTTGAGAACTAATAATTAAAACTTCTTTTGTCAATTCTGTTTTGTATTCCAGTTTTTTTTTATTTTTGAATACCGTTCAAAGTTTAAAATATTCACACATTTCTTTTTGTGTCAAGGTTTAATGACTACCAAGAGCAAATCTGAGCAGTCACCCGTCCCAAATTTAAGGCTACTGGTTACAGGGAAGGGAGAGAGCCAGCGGTGTTGAACAGACACGTGAACCCATGTCCAGCTCAAACGTCTAGCCAGAAACCTCACACACATATCAGATCTACATACTTATTGATGTACAGAAGCATACTGCAAACGTATCTATTGTGCACATACCTGCCACGCCGCCCAGGTGGCGCAGTTGTCTAAGCGATGGCTTCTGATCATTCGTCCGAGTTCGAATCCTGGTGAGGGATAGATGTTGTGTTTGTCTTACGGCGCTGGCTCTCTCCCTTCCCTGGAACCAGTGACCCTAAATAAGATACGAGCGACTGCTTATAGCCCACTGAGTTGCTCACGGTGGTCGTTAAACTCCCAATAGAAAAAAAAAAGGAAACACTTGCCACTGATTTAGAAACTTTTATTCAATACCGGGTTGGAATTTCTTTAGCCTGAATGACAGCACGTATGCGGTTTGGCATAGATTCCAGATGCAAATATTGCATAGATTCCCTTCGCTGGAACCAGTGACCCTAAATTAGAGACGGGCGACTGCTTATAACCCACTGAGTTGCTAACGGTGGTCGTTAAACTCCAAATTAAAAAAAAAATACCTGCCACTTATTTAGAAACTGTTGTTCAATCTGGGTTGGACCTTCTTTAGCCTGAATTACAGCCCGTATGAGGTTTGGCATAGATTCCAGATGTTGGAGTGCATCTACATCTACCGCATACCAGACGTTCGCCAGACCATCCTTTAACCGGCTCAGATTTGACAGAAGAACACTTTGCTCCCAGATCTGTTTTTCTTACATGTCTCATACATTCTCAATGGGGTTCAGTTCGAGCTTGTGGTCAGGGAAGATGGTAGCTCGCTGAACCACTGCTGAACACATCGTGATGTCATGCTCGCTGAACCACTGCTGAACACACTTGACGTCATGCTTGCTGAATCGCTGCTGAACACATCTTGATGTCATGCTCGCTGCACTGTTGAACACATATTGACGTCATGCTCGCTGACCCACTGCTGAACACATCTTGCGTGGTAAACAGTAGCACCGTCGTCCATGAAACAGCTGTCACCTGCTAGATAAAAAATCAACATTGCAGGACGGACTTGATTGGCAACATTGTTCAGATAATCTTTGGAAGACACCTGACATTCCAGCAATAGAGGGAACCAATTTCGTAGCAGCAGAACGTGCCACACACCATGACACCACTGCTAGAACTTACAGGACCTCAGAAAATAATTTGATCAATCATCCTTTCTTATTTTTTAAGTACGAGAGAAATTAGATATGAAATTATCTCATAAGTGGCAAGGAGAAAAAAGATTTCTCTTCTCAAGAAAATTTAGGTAGATTATTTCCTACATCCGATTACGACGTGGTGGCAAATCCCTCGAAAGAAACAAGACCTATTTTCTCGTTTGGGAATTTAACAGCTGCTGTAAGCATGTCGATAGCCTGCTCCAAGGGCGTAAGACAAACACTCCATCCATGCCACACCCATGATTCGAACCAGTACCATTCTCGGACGAATCCTTAGAAGCCAGCGTTGCATATCACTCGTTCAACAGGGCGGCAAGAGGCGAGTTTAGAAAACCGAATTTGATTTCATATACGTAGTTCAGTGGAATGCTTGTCGTGTTGTTTAACACCCGGCTTCATGTACACGAAGATTACAGGATCTTGTTCCCTCAACTCACAGTGATGTTGAAATCATCCATCGACGAACAGGACGATTCTTCTAAAGAAGAAACGATATTCCCTCAACTCACATTGAAACTGAAACCATCTGTCGACGAACAGGACGGTTCTCCCAAACGAAGATCCCTCAACTCACATTGAAGCTGAAACCATCCGTCGACGAACAGGACGATTCTCCCAAAGAAGTTTTCTCAATTCACATTGAAGCTGATTATCATTCATCGACGAACAGGACGATTCTTCCAAAGAATAAGGGAAGTTCTCTCAACTCTCATGGAAGTTGAAATCTTCCGTCGATGAACAGGACGATTCTTACAAAAAGAAACGCAGTTCCCTCAACTCACATTGAAGTTTAAATAATCCATCGACGAACAGGACGATTCTTCCAAAAAAGAAACGAAGCTCCCTCAACTCACATTGCGGTTGAAATCATCCATCGACGAACAGAACGATTCTTCCAGGGGAGAAACGACGTTCCCTCAACTCACATTAAAGTAAAAATCATCCGTCGAAGAACAGAACGATTCTTCTAAATCTAGGAAGCTCAGTGGGTTAAAATGCAAAGAAAAAGTTAGTAGCAAAGCAGCTGTAAATGGGAAAACTCTTTTCATTAAAGGGCAAAGATGAGTTTTTCAGATTTTCATCGAGTACCCAAGTAGTTAGGAGGAAAGCCACTCCTTCCGGGAATGTTTGTTCAATCCATGCGTAAGACATATGATCTATCTTTGAACTAGGACCGTTGTGGTCTTTTTTCTTTGTATCCTGGAAGCAATAAATTTAAAACAAAGATGGAGACTTTTGTATACTCGTACATTCACTCATGGTGACAGCAGACAAAAGAATTGTGGGACAATTACTCAGAAAGATGAGGTTTTTTTTTTTTTAATATTTTAATTCTGCGTTTAACGACCACCATGCGCTAAGGGCTATAAGGAGCCTTCTGTCGCTAATTTGGGATCACTGGTTCGAGGAAAGGGAGACATTCAGCGGCGTCAGATAAATACACCGCCCATGCCTCGTCTGTGACACAAAACCTTTCTCAATTCGCACAACTCCGATACCTTGGCTTCTCTGAGCTCTCGGCTTCTGAGAAGGCTCTTTTTATTTCAAATAGTTGGTTCTTCACACTGTAAATAAGCGGTTCGAGCACCGAGTATCGTAGTGTTTGTCGCGGATCGATTGGGGTAGAAGGCTCCCAGGTTCGTGTTCTGCTGCTGCCAAACACATACCGTGGTTTGGAAGTCACGTCAAGTCTTTGGTCCCGGATTAGAGATCTCGTTATATGACAGTCCAGCAGTTTCTCTTGGTTACGGTTTGATCTTGAGTCCATTGGATAGCGTAATCGGCGCTCGGTCAGGGGTAAGTGACTAGCCAGTTGGTTCCAACTCCAGATCCGATGCCTTGATTCTCTTCAAGGGAAGACTTCGGCGCTGCAATTGTACTTCGTATCCTTCTCTTCCACTAATCCTACATCAAGCATTTGAAATTTTTTGATTTTTTGGATTTTGATGCTTTTTTGAGGGTGGGTTTAACTACCACCACCAGCAAATCTGAAAGCTATAAGCCGTAGCAACCACCCCTATGTCCTATCGGTATAAGACAGTGGTTTCTTGCCATTCGTTCAAGATTAGCCCGGGTGCGAGTCCCATCCCGCGTGAGGTGAGTCTGATGTGCTTGTCTGATAGCACTGGGTCTGTCCACTTCCTTGTACAGGTGGCCCCAAATTTCAAACGAGCAACTGCTAACATTGCTCATGGTGGTCGTTAACCTTTTACCGGGTGAAGCAAATTAACTCCCGATTAGAAGAATCTGCTGAATTCAGCTCGAACTTATTCGATCTCTAAGTGCGCCGAACGCGACTAGAAGAAGCGAAACTGCGCATCTGAATGCGTTTCTTTCCTCCTTAGCTTTATTTTTCAAAGTGATCATTTAGGAGCAGGATTGACACTAATCCTTTCTTACTGGTAACCTATTAAAAAGGTATAACAATTGCGACGAACTTAAGAAAGGAGACAGAAGATATCTGAGTCACGCGTTTTTAACAGTGCCAAGATGTCCGTGTCAGGGAGACTCGCTCTTTTCCATCGTACCTTGGGTCGCAGAGCAGAGAATAAAGGATTAGAAGGGAGTGCTCATCACCACTGAGAGGTCAGGTTTATTGTTGGTAATGCTGAGAGGAAAACGGAAAATAAACTGTTTTGCTTTCGTAGAGCTCAGTTGCAATGTGAACAATTTTTTTTGGGGAGCCCAGAAATTTTTGGCCACGATTTGGTGAAGGTACATGAGTTGCTTAAATGCTTAAACCCCGAAAAAAAAGCAGTAAGCTGTCGCCCGTTCCTAATTTGGGGCCACTGGTTCCGGAGACGGGTCAGATCCAGCGCCACCGGACAAGCACACAGTTTATACCTCATCAAGTTGGTAATTTCTATGCTAACGGGACCATTTAACAAAATAAATGCTTTTTAAAACGCAGCATTTCAGCAAAGTACGCTTCTTGAATGGTATACGGGATTACACCATATATATAGTGTTATATGGTGTAATCCCGTATTGTATTCATAATTAATTCTGCTCCTCCGGGCAATCACGGGATAGGATTCTTAACCTCTGGATTCGCTAAATATGAATGTCGGTTGCTTCGACAAGCGAATCCTGTGATGGTTATATTCAAATTAATCGGAACCTTGAGACTTGGTCGTTCTGGGTGGTGCAGTGGTTAGCTTACTCGGGCGCAATCAGGGAGACGCGGTTTCGATTCCCGCTCCAAGATGACGAAAATTTTAAGTTTTCGGATATTACCTGACTTACTATTCTTGTCATTTTTACACCATAAAACGGATTCACATCTTCAAAAAGTACGCTACTGTTTGTGAAAATTGCAACACCA
The DNA here is from genome assembly GCA_039090855.1 of Macrothele yani. Classification (NCBI taxonomy): domain Eukaryota; kingdom Metazoa; phylum Arthropoda; class Arachnida; order Araneae; family Macrothelidae; genus Macrothele; species Macrothele yani. The sequence goes on along the minus strand of CM076991.1, from coordinate 102,327,596 downwards.
TGAAGGACTGCTGGTATTAGCTTGAAACTACAGTATATGTACAACAGGTAAATGATTAAAATGTCCGTGAAAATGCTCATGCGGTTTTGGAGCAGCGCCCTTTGAATTATCTTGTCTCGTGTATAAAGACCTGGCTCAAACGAGATGCTGCAATCAGTGAAGCGCCCACACTGAGTCGACACAATGCCCCGTCGCTGAAGAAGGTCGCATTATGAACACCTGATGGACTTTGAGCGAGGGAGAATTGTTGGGATGAGAGAAGTTATAGATAATCCTACCACGAAACTGCCGCTCGTCTGGGAAGAACGCAGCACGGTGATGCCGACATGGCGCCATTAGACACATGAGGTTCAGAGGTACAGAGATCCCAGAGATGGACCGCAAAATCGCACGACTGCACAAAATGACAGACAGCTCTACCGCATGGCAATGACCGATCGCACAGCGACATTCATGCTGTTAGCTCAGCAGTAAAGCACTATCACAAGTCAGGATTTGTCCTCCAGCACAGTTCGACGTTCCCCTGCTTAACAAAGGATTGGTCACTTGTATCCCACTGCTGCGCATTCATTTGAGTTACAATGAGGCCTCGAACACAGACAACGGAATGCTGATTGGCAACAAGTCGTGTTTTCTGACGAGTCACAAATCAAACTGATGCACTATGATGATCACACGTGTGTTCGAAGACATCATAGTGAACGGCACTTTCCAGCGTCGTACGGGCCAAACGCCAAGCGTCATGGTTTGGTGCACCATTGGGCTCAATCGCGATCTCGCCTGATGAGAATTGAGGGGAGCCTCAACAGACAACGGCACATCAATGTTGTTTTAGTCGCAAAAGTGATAACCTTATTTCAGAGTTGTCCTGGTGTTATATTCCAGTAAGGCAATTCTCGACAATATGTGCCTCGGAATGTCCGAGACATCTTCCTTGACCTGTAGATACCGCTTTTTCCCCTGACCTTCACAGTCGCCGGATATGTCCCCGATCGAACATGTCTGTGACGGTAGCTAAGCGACTTGTCAGTCAAGTCTCTCCGCTAATCATCACAAATGAACTCTAGTCTCACATAGAAGCAGTATGGTAGACTATGCCCCTGGACAATATTAAAAATCTCTTTCATTCAATGCCACGGCATTTAGAGGCTGTTATTTTTGCTCAAGGTGGCTTCATACGATACTGACAAGGAAGCCTTTCAACTGTCACTCTCCAAAATTGAAGAAACGTGGCCAGGAGATAGTACTAAGGGCAAAAACCAATAGGTGTATTTCCGTTTTGGCCCAAACGAACTGATAAAGGTGAACGAGTGGTCTGAAAATGGCCTTAGAGCACAAGTAGAGAAAATCATCGAACGGATCAATGAACAATCAATGGCAGTCAGAAAAATTTAACATGTTATTATATCCGTGAATAAAAATTGTATGCTGTGAAAGTGATGATGCTTCTTTTAATAATGTTCAACGTATTTGTTTTTCAGATATCAATGACAATTTTCAGTACAGTGATAACTTTGGGATCTTACGTTGTTCTCATTGTTCCAAATTACTTTGCTTTGGTCATGTGTTGAATGCCACAAATGTTCATTTACACCTGTAATAAAGGTTTTTGTTGCTTTTTGTATGGCATGAGCTTATTTTGAATCATGGGGACGTAGCTGATATTTGGGTTTACGTATCACACACCACAGCACATGCTAGATGATTTTTCCCACTTGCGCTCTAAGTCCATTTTCAGACCACTCGTTCACCTTTGTCAGTTCATTTGGACCAAAACGGAAATACATCCATTGGTTTTTGTCCTTAGTACTAGGAGTATCTCCTGGACAAGTCTCTTCAATTTTTGGAGAGTGACAGTCGAAAGGCTTCTTTTGTGAGTTTTGAAGCGAAACAATCTTGTATAGCTCTGCTAATGTAATCAGTTATCTGTTGTAACATGAGGAATCTGGGGTATTAATTACATTTGAATAGAGTGATTCTTTCTTAATGTTGCATTTTTTACAAACAGTACTATGGGTATATAGTGCACAATTTGGCAATCTCAAAATGCACTTAAGGTACTTGTTATAAATTGCCCCAGCTGTGTAACTTTTTAAATCTCCCTCAGGAATTTTAAAGGAGTTGGAAACAGTTTAGCTGTCAGTTCCAACTTGCCTTAGTGAATACATGCTTCTGCTTGAAGCCTGATGCCAGCGTGTTGGTAAACTCTGTAAGGGCGGGCGATGAAGGCGAACTGTGACACGCCCGTCTCCAGAGGTCACCACATTGATAATCGACAATCGATGTATTTAGCGATGATTGATGACGGCAGTGCTCAGCATCCATCGGAGGGTGTTCGGATCGATGGACAGTGTCGAACGGGGTAATTGGGTGCCAAACCGGTTATTAATGAAGGAGCTGATTACCTTCGTCCAATACTAAGTTTCAGGCAGGACACGTGCAAAATTGTTTCGAAGAATGTCTACTAATAACGCTCTGTTTTAAAGTAAAACGAAAGTTTTGAAATGCCATTTAGCGAAGAATGTTGCTGATTGCGGGGTCAGGGACAGCCGTTTCCTGGTTCTTTTTCGCAAACTCGATTTTCAAAAATGGCCTTAGTTGCTTTCTATAGGTTAAAATAATTCTTGAAGTGGCTCCTTAATGCATCAAAGTTCAACAGCTCAATATTTAATACATCTTACGAAAAAAGATAAAGAAAACGCACGATAGACGCATTACTTTGTATGACTACCAATTATTCTGTAAACAACATAATTGCATTTTTAACTCAGATTTAAAAATACCCTTTTGCATCCAATAGCTGTAATAATAATAATGATAATAATAATTGTTATTGTTATTAATAATAATAATGATAATAATACAACGATCTGTAACTGGACCATGTGGATAAGATTGCCTCCAATGCATGGCTAACAAACGGATCACTCTTCCCCGAGACCGAAGGGTTCCTGATGGCTATACAAGATCAAGTGGTAAACACCAGAAACTACCGGAAGCATATCCTGAAGGACACGTCAGTGGAAAGCGGTACATGTCGGCAATACCATTAAGCGCCACAGACCATCCAACATATCACAGCAGGGTGCAGAGTCCTCACACAAACAGAATACACGAACACGCACAATCAAGTCCCCAAATTTGTCCATCAGAAACTGGAAAGAAAGCACCACCTCATTACAACTGCTGAGCCTGTCCCACACTACAAGTATGAGCCAACAACGCTTCTGGAGAACAACACCCACAAGATGTACTGGGACAGACCAATCAGCACAGGTAAGACCATCCCCCACAATCAGCCCGACATCGTCCTGGTCGACAAGGCGAAGAAGACAATATACCTCTTTGACATAGCCGTGCCCAGCACGTACAATACTCTGAAGACGCACGGAGAGCAGCTGTCAAAGTATCACGACCTACGATACGAAGTCAAGGAAATGTGGCATATGGAGAACGTCACTACCGTCCCCATAGTAATATTAGCCACAGGAGTTGTACCTAACCATTCACAGTTCTATACAGACACTAAACCTTCAACCTAACACTTACATGGAAATACAGAAGGCAGCTATCCTGACCACTTGTAGGATAGTAAGGAAATTCCTGGACAACTGAGAGAAAGAAATACCACTTCCCAGACTTGGTACGTCGTACCCGTCCCGGAAAGAAGAGAAGAAAAACTTCAGGAAGAGGTGGAATCTCTAAATAATAATAAAAATAATAATCAGCCCTTGTTCTGGCTTTTTTAAAGTTTTCTCCAACACATTCGCCAAATTCAATATGTTTTCTCCAAATGTAATCTGAAATCGCCAATTTTTTTCACTCTCCATTGTAATTATAAAAACTATAATAACATAAAGTATTGCACTAGTACAAAAACAACATGTTACAGATTCTTTGCAATTAAACGGCAAAATATTATGTTATAGATTCTGAATCCTATAGAAAGAAATATAGATATTTATTTTCAATTTTGAAATTATTACCACTAATAAATAAAAAAAAAGAATTATTGACAGAATAGTTTTCAAATTAATTGAAAAATTAGGTATCACATTTATTCTGTAGTTTGGTTATAAAAGGAACAATGTAAAAAAATACAGGTGTTGTTCGAAAATTGCACTTTATTATTTGCAAAACTTTCATCTGATAAATATTTTCGTGTAAGTCGTGCAATATTGGTTTATGGTTCACTTCAAAACGTAAGAAACCCACAAATATGATCGAATTTGAAAGAATAAAAATGTAAGGTTGTTTTTCTCGGACGTCACAAAAAAAAAAAAAAAAAACTGATCGCCAATATTTTCGCCAAAACTTTATATCCATCACCAAAACGATTAATTTTTTCGCAAATAGCGAAGAATGCGATCGGCAGGGCGACTCCAGATAACAATAATGATAATAATGTCAACGATACATCCTGCTCTTATCAATTTTTGCAATGCCTTTAATTCAGTCTGTAAGATCCGTATGGCATCGTCTTATCACCAATGAGCAACTAGAGAAGCTCATTAGTTCCATGCCAAGAAGGTGCACTTTGTTACTAAGAAACCACGGTTATCCAATTAAATATTAAAGCGTATTTTGCTTGTTCTTAAGTTATTTCAAGCGTCCTGTAAGTTTCAATAATGTACTGTACAGTAGTTTTACGTTAAATGCACTGTACACTAAGTTCACAAATTCCACTATTTGTTGCTTTTTATAACTAGACGCTGTACTTTTGCTTGTAACTTCACTTGTATTACTGGTAATAACATTCTGTAAAAATATTTAAATTCAGCATAACATTTCCTTTAAAATGATGTATAATATGTATTAATGACTTTACCATTACGCTGTATGAGTTGACTTCAAACATCAAACATTTGATTAATACAGACTTTGACGTGGACTAGGAACATCAAAACAGATGAGAAATTTTCGTGACTCACTTATAAACATGGAAAGAGCGATGACTTCTGTTTGAATAATTATTCATTCGCCTTCTAATTATTTCTTCAGTTGCTGCTTACCATCTTTGGTGAATCCCCAGCATTGTGCGGGGCTCCAAGAAACAATTTGCCAATTGGCTTGGCAGTTAGTGTATGTGAGTCTGGAGAAATTCGAGGCCGCTGTGGTGCAGTGGAAGCATGTCCGGCGCGTAACTGGAAGACTGTGAGTTCGATTCCGGGTGGCGGCCAATGAGAATTTTTCCGTGACTCAGTTATAAACGTGGAAAGAGCGATGACTTCTGTTTGATGATCAAAAATTTGACTTTTGGTCTACTGGTGCAGGACTTTTGGCCAGGATTGTACATTGGTCTAATCCCGTATTTCATTCATTGATATTCTGCGCCTCCGCACAATCACGGGAATGAATTCTTAACCTCTGAATTCGCTGGATAAAAATGCCGGTTGCTTCGACTAGCGAATCTTGTGATGGTTATATTCAAATTAATCGGAAACTTGAAACTTCGTCGTTCTGGGTGGGCTAGTGGGTAGTATACTCGGGCACTATCTGGGAGACGCGGGTTCGATTCCCGCTCCAGGACAAAGAAATTTTCGAGTTTTCGGATATTGTCTGACTTAACATCCATGCCATATTTACACCAACAAGTTAATAAAATCATGCAATGCATTGATTATGATACGCCTTCCAACATACCAGAAATTATTATTCAAGTTATGTGGATAATGGCTGTGGAATAAATCTCGCTCCTGTGTCCTGACCTTTGACCCCATGTCGATGATATTCAACAGAACCGGTTCACTATACCTACGGAACAACATGATAAAGTTTTGTCGCAATCCAAGCATTTTAGGTAAGTTATGATGCACAAGAGCAATGGAATGGATCCCACTCCAGTGTCCTGACCTTTGACCTCATTTTGCCCATTTTCAATAATGTTCGTCCCCAGTGGCCCCCTACCACATATTAAAATTTCATCGAAATCGAACCATTTTTACGCAAGTTATTGTTGGCTTGATTTATTTCAAATATTGTAGTAGACGCCAACTTATCAGAAGAATCGTTTGCAGGTTCCTGTCGTTGGAGCAGAGAAGCAAATAAACAAGTAGTTAAAAATTGAACATTATTCCAGAGGTTTCCTTTTGCACATATCTTTATTCATCAGATGGGGGGGAGTGGAAATATTGGAATAATAGTTGGTCAGATCGGACAGTAAATACTTCCAGCGGGAGTTGGATGTTAAGGATGGCCTTCTCTACGCTTTTCCCGCCAAATCTGTTCCTATCTTATGTGGCTACCAGCCCGCGTGAAAATCTCTTTCTACTTCGTCGTCTTCCTGCTCTGCCTTCGAGCAAAAGCCGTTCCTACTTTTTCGTCGAGATCGCCATGAAGACCTCTCCTCTCTGTCCCATTCCCTTATACGCTCTGTCTTTGACGTAAGAAGAAATTCTTAATTTCTTGGTCCTTTGTACCCGTGGGCTAGAGATTTTGCCGACAGCTGAGGAAAGAATGGGGCTATCCTTTTGTCCGTGGGTGGGGTCCGGCGAGGGAATGACCTTTCTCCGAAATGGATCTGCGCTTGGCGCCTTTCTGACTGGGGAGGAAATTTCTCACCGCTGTCGTTGGCTCACAAAATGACCAAAAGTTGCGATTTAAATATAGTTTGAATGTTTCCATATAACATTATGACGCATAAGTGCAATGGAATATATCACGCTCTTATGTCCTGCTTGACCTTTGACCCCATTTCGCCTAGCCTATTTTCAATAGGGTTCGTGCTCAGGTGGTTCCCTACCACACTCTAAAATTTGATCGAAATCGAACCATATTTACGCATGTTATGACGCTTAAAGGCAATGGAATGGATCCCGCTTTTATGTCCTGACCTTTGATCCCATTCCGCCCATTTTCAATAGGGTTTGTCCCCAGGTGGTTCCTTACCACATACTAAAATTTCAACGAAATCGAACCATTTTTACGCAAGTTATGATGCATAATAGCAATGGAATGGATCCCGCTCCTATGTCCTGACCTTTGACCCTGCTTCACCCATTTTCAATACGGTTCGTCCCCATTTAGTCTTTTACCATATACTAAAATTTCGTCGAAATCGAATTATTTTCACGTGAGTTATCGTGCGGACGGACGGACAGACAAAGCTGGAGCATATACGCTTCTTCAACCTACGGTTGGAAAACGTGAATAAACGGATTCACATCTTCCAAATTCTTATTATTTAACTTATAAATTATCCATATTAAGACTAACAGCAATAACTAATAATAAATAGAACAGTTATAACAATAGATTTTTAAAAATAGCAAATTTTACCATAGTTAAATGTTTATTATACATCAACAATAGTTTCGCAGAACGTTCGGCTCGGCATCATGAGGACGAATGGGAGCGTAAACATTCAAATCATAGTGACATAAATAGAGCTCTGACGGTCACGGATTTTGGTGAGACGTTTGCACGCGCTTGAAAGAAATAATCGCTTGAAGGAATTCTACTTCAACACCTCATTTGTATGTAAGACTTCCGTCCACAGGGAGTAGAATTTAGGTCCCAGCCACCTACATCGAGATCGCCTTTTGGGCAGGACTCAGAAACGGAAGGAATGAGAGCAAGTCTAGCGACTTTTGACAGAACAGTTTGTAGTGAGATTAGAGTACAGTAGATGGCGCCACCGTACAAGTACGATGTTGCACATAGATGGGTGAGAGAATTTCAGGGAGGACATAGGAAAGGATACCCATTTAACCAGTGGGTCCAGCCTGGGGGCCGTTAATTTACGTGCTCGTCCGATGCACGGCGGATATTCAGCGATTGTTAGTAAATCACACCATCTCTGAAAGATCAGCACAGGCTACAACCTGGGGACCCAGCATCGATAGTCTGAAACACTAACCACTAAGCCATCCGCGGCTTGTACTTCAACACCACAAGTTTTGTTGTCATAAATTATAGATAGTTATAACAATATACTGTAATTAAAGTTATTTGAATGTGAAGCTAGCACGAATTTCTTTCACCTTCTTCACAATTTCATGGAGAGAAGATGCGTTTTTAGAGTAGATCTTAGCAACCTCAGCGTACACTTTTTTTCTTTACTTATTAACCTCCAGGTGGCAGGTGGTTTAGAAGAGGCAATGCGAAATTTTGTCACACGTATAACAGGAGACTCCCCTAAAAGCGTCCTGTATTTCGTCGTCGTTGAGATGCACATACACTATATTAACAAAAGTCACCGTACACTCCTTCAAAAGCAAATGAAGGATCCGCTGCGTTGTTAAGATGCGCGGTACAATTGAAAACGGTATAAAAACAAGCCTGCAGCTGACCGCGATCATATCGCACTGTGAGGTTGAATGAAAATGTCGCGGCGGAAGAGAACTGACTTTGAGAAAGGATAGGTTGTTGGGTGTTATATTAGTGGGTTGTCCATAACAGAAACGGAGAGGCGTTTACACATACCCAAGTCAACTGTTTGGATGTACTGAACAAGTGGAAGGCACATGGCATGCCTGAAGTAGCAAAACGTACCGGCAGACCAAAAGAAATTAGTGATAGAGGACGTCGAAGCTTCAGAAGAGTCGCTACAGTTAATCGACGGAGTACTGCACAAGATATCAGTGTACAGGTGAGTAACAATGTTGGAACCTCTGTATGTACACGTACCATTCGCAGAAAACGTCATTCCATGGCTACCGTGGTCGTGCGGCTGCTCATAAGCCTTTCATCTCCACTCAGAATGCTACTCGTCGTTTAGCATGGTGTAAAGAACATTTATCGTGGACCGTAGATCAATGGAAACGGACCCTATGGACTGATGAATCCAGATACACGATCCATTCGTCTGATGGCCGTGTATGGGTATTGTGGCAGCCGGGGAACGCTATTTACCACAGTGTTTTTTGAGGTATGGTCTCGGCCCATTGGTTGTGAACAAACCTGTTAACCAGCATGTCTATCTCGATATTTTGGACAATTATGCCCAACCAACTGTGTGGCAATATTACAGAGCCAAGCCTTGTTAGTACCAGCAGGGTAATGCACCGAGCCATAAAGCATGGACTGTTACGGCGTGGTTTGATGATAATTCCGTACCGTGTGTGAACTGGCCAGCACAGAGCCCTGATCTTAATCCCATAGAGCACCTATGGAATGAATTAGAGCGCCGCATAAGAAATTTGGAGCCAAGGCCTAATACTAAGCAACAGTTACCCGCAGCATTATGTACTGAATGGAAGCTGAAAGCTATCGCTGTGTTCCAAAACCTTGTCGAAAGCATGTCTCGAAGGGTTAGTGCATGCATTAAGGCCAAAAATGGACCGACACCGTACTAATACATGTCAATAAATGCTATGTTGTGCTTCTCTTCTAGGTGTCAGGTGACTTTTGTCAATATAGTGTATGTGACGTACTACAGAAGTAAAAAAGACGGCAAGTAGCAACGATAAGCCCATGTCGGTGTAGCTGAATTGGGAAAGCATTCGGCTCCGGGGCAGAAGGATGTGGGTCCGAGCTCCGCTACCGACAGAGAGAGTGTTTGATTTTCAAAGGAGAAATACCTTACAAAAGCAATTCATGAGAAAAAGTTGGGTTTCCATTGGAATTTATTATACTGTATTGTGGCCCTTTTGGATCTCGTAATGGATAAATACAAATTCCTTCAAATCCATGACCTCACCTTCAAGAAATTAAGCATTTGATTGAATAAAATTACAACTTTTCATGAGATTTTAAATCCTTTTTCTTTTTGCAAAAACTGGGAAACATTCCATATTGTAAATTACAGGGGCTTATTTAGAGGGGAACCCAAGTGGTCCTACCTGCCCCCCCCCCCCTGAAAGTGTTAAAATCTTTGGTTAAAATGCGACTTGCAATAGAAAGAAAAATGCCTTAATTTAATAAAAGTGCATCAACTTACGTTCGAAAATATGCTTTAATTTTTTCTTCTAGTTTTCATTAACTTGAATTTTGTTGTGGTGGATTTCAAAAACTTGTATTTTTCGTCCCCCCCCCCCCCCCGAAAAAAAATTCTGTATACTAACCTGGTAAATTAACTCTCTTATCCAATTTACTGATTTCTGCGCAATATACGAATAAACTTGAAATATTTGTATTTACGACATTTTCTTGATGGAAATGGATTCACATTTCTGGGAGTCGACATTGCTTTGAAATCTCTTACATCGCTACTCAAAAAGAAATAAAAGAAACCGACGTGGATCATTCGTATCTTCGTTTTTTTTTTTTTTGTTTTTTTTTCTTTCGAGATGATCTAAAATTTCGAAAAGGAATGCTTGTGTGGTCGCTGGTTACACCTCAATATTCACAATGTTTCCCAGATGTAATTTACCAAACGATACTTCCTTTTTTTTTTTTTTTTTTACTTTTCCAGAAACCGTGTATGGTAGCACAGTAACAACACATGCAGCAACACGAAAGCAATGAAGAAAAAGAAGTAATACCTTGTTCAGATTTACGACCAAGATAAGGTAAAATTCATGACAGAGAACAATCCTTGCCTTCTTTTTACTTTCATCGTTTGCCTTCCCTCCCTACAACCGCCTGCTGACCTAAACATCTCCAAAAATTTCACCTTAATGCAAGAACAGGTCTTTCATTCTATTTTTTATAGTACCTCAGAGCGTATCCAACCAGCAATATCTTTTAAGATAAACAAGAAGTCAAAGGTAAAGCCACCAAAATAACAGAGGGTGAAAGACAGTGGCTATGTGGGGGTCAGCCTCTAAGCCACGAAAACTCGCTAAGAGGAAATCCAGCGCCCTGAATGAAACATGAAACCAGGTACGAGATGGCGAACGGCATTACCCACAGCTTTCTTTCCCGTTTTTTGTTGTTCTTGTTTTTTTCTAATTTTCCCCAGAGCCGAACGTTGACCTCGACCTCTCAACTCCTTTTGCGAACATAATCCTCGAACTTGAACTATAAACAATCGAGCGTCCACGGGGAGTCAGCAGGCTTTCAAGCGGACCAACATTCAAGAAAAGCAGTAAAATGCATTAGCAAAAGCCCTATCTTAGCAATACTTTATTGAAATAAGTCTGAAAATTTTATTGCAAAGCGAAACAGCATTCCATGCAGGTGATTTACACGACTGTGGCCTTTCGGGGCGAATTCGCACCTGCGCAGATGGCCCCAATAAATTTAAATGAGTGCATAACTGCTCTCTGAGAAATTTTACGTTGGCGTAGGGTGTGAAGCCACTAATTGTTGTTTCTGGGTTTCCATATTTATCCAAAATGGGAGCTTCTCGGGGTAAAGTTAATAATTTCACTCAAAATGAGTTTGGAAAAAATTAGTTCAAATCCTCCGGTAGTGTTCTTAGCTTACTAATACATGATTGCTGAACAACAAATCCCAGCTAGCTTTATCTCCTTTTCGGTTTTCTTTAGTCGTACTAGTTGCCTGTATATCTGTATTTTTGCTTGAGAACAACTTAACACTGTACTGAAATGCATACTCTTCCCAGTTTACGAGTATGTAATAGCAATTCTTGGGGAGGACTAAAACGATTTTCGTAATAATGACGTACATTCTAACTTAAGTTTCATTTTTAGTTTGTTTTCCGGTGTAAATTTTGAGTTCGTTCTCGTTAAGCGTTTCAACCTTAGCGTTATATTTTGTCTCACTCACTGAATGTTATGTGGCAACAGTCTTGAGGACGGGTAGAATGACATGTGTATATTTTGACAAGATAAGAAGGATTTATACGTATAATTTGTGGAGTGGGCAGTGTTAAGGTGGACCTCAAGTAATTTTGCTTCCTATACTTCGAATGGGAAAACTTCTGTACACATTTTTTTCACAATTAATGCGTTCCCAAGGATGAAAATTTGAACATCGATTAAAATATCTTCATTTTACAACTTGCATTACTTAATATTTTCTAAAACATAACCAGAATTATGCAATCCAACATTTTTTGTCTACTGACGTCATCAAAGTACAGGTCGCGCCATCTTTTTTCTGGTTTCAACACCACCAAAGGAAAAGTTATTGATTTTTAATATAATTATGGTTATGTTTTAGAAAATATTAAGTATTCCAAGTTATATAATGAAGTTATTTTAATTGATGTTCAAATTTTTGGGAACGCATAAATTTTGAAGAAAATATGTACACAAGTTTTTCCATTGGAAGTATAGGAAGTAAAATTACTTGACGTCCACCTTAAGTATGGATAGATTAGCGCAGCTTGGCGTTATACTTTCAAAACTAGATATATATTTCCGATAAGTTGTATTTCGACTGAGGTACTTGGAATCTCTCGTTACAAAGGTTCAGGTTGTTGCATTTGTTGAAGCATCGTGCTGTTGAATGTTTAACCTAACCCGTCGGTTGCTAAATATGATCATTAAGAAGTTACCTGTGTAATGTGCCTATAATGAATTCAATGCAATGCTTCTTCTAATGCTTGTTGTGTTAATTATATCATGAATAAACTTTCCTGCTAGTAATGTAGTAATAATAATGAACAAGCTTATAACTGGTAGTAATGTTGTAGTAGTAATTTACATAGTAAAATAAAATAACCAGAGATAGTAAAAATCAAAAGGAAAGTGAATCTAGAGTATACGTTACATGCCTTGAAGACCAAATAAAGACATTTGTTCGTAAGCACATACAAACAGACTGTTCTCCTCTTTATGTAATTAAAGACTTGGTGCTTGTTGTCCGGTGCACTGTGTTAAGAAGCTCCAGTGCTACAAGTACCACCGATAAGAATTTTATAAGAATACTTTAATCTAAAAAAAACATTACATAAAGACGGTGATCTGATCATTAAATTTTTGTCGTGTGCTTCTGTAAGTCTAGAGCAGTGCTGGGGAATAAAGAACGAACTTTTAAGAAAATGAAATTTATTTGAATATTACAGTCTACCCTCGATGTATCGCCCCTCGATTTAAGGCTACCCTTCCATAACAACTCCGGTTCTTGGATCTGAACAAACGTGCTCTATGCAGAGCTGAATTAAGGCCTTAGCGGGCCCCAAGGCTAAGACATCTGAGTGGGCCTCAAGGCTAAGATATCTAAATATGCCCCACGGCTAAGACATCTGAGTGGGGCCCCAATCATAAGACATCTGAGTGGGCCTCAAGGCTAAGATATCTGAATATGCCCCACGGCTAAGACATTTGAGTGGGCCTCAAGGCTAAGATATCTGAATATGCCCCACGGCTAAGACATTTGAGTGGGCCCTCAAATGACCTATGACAGGGAATTATTCTGAAGTCCGTTAAAACACGAAACTGTATCTTCTAAATTACCTGCAGAGTTTTCATAATAAGTCATCGCATATTTCATTCTTCTCACAAGAACATGAGTTAAAAGCTTAAGATTCCTAAATTTTGTCTTGGATTTTCTAATGATTTGACATTGTATACTTTTCTTAGCGCATCTTTTTTGTTATGCAAAGTGAAGCCACAGGGGATTTCGACCATGAACGGTTTCAACTGCGAATTAGGAGGAGCCTCTATGTAAAACACCCCTTGATCCCTTGATATACTGCCACACCCTTGGTATCCCCACCATGCATTGTATATTACTGCGCCAACCTGCCTTTCCCAACACAAAACATACTTGATGTACCTCCGCTTGCTAGTTGTGTGTGAATTACTTTCCCTGTATCTGACTCAAGTAACACGCATTGTAATAACATCAGAGAGGCTACGTATCATAAACGATAAAGAGTGCGTTTACAAAAACAAATTACTGCGCAATTTCTGCACACAATAAAGTAGCAATACAATATAGACAAAATGGTAAATTCGGAGAATGTCCATACCTCTGGATTTCAGTACCCGGTAACACCACCTAAGTGTCGAAGAACATCTGGACACCTACGAGGCATAGTACTTGCAATGACATTATTGACGAGTGTCTGGAGCAGTTTGTCCCATATCACAGGCAGCTCGTTACGGAGGTCTGCCAGTGTACTGGGGTGTGTAAGGTGGTTATACAGACGTCTCTGCACTGCGTCACAAATGTTATGAAGGTCGGGAGATCTCGAAGGCAGCTGTAACGATTCAGTCCTATGATTTTCCAGCACCTGAAGCAAGCTCCAGGCACGGTGATTGGTTGCGTTCTCATCCAGAAAACGGAATGCATGTCCAATAAGAACGTTAAATAGTGTCACAATCAGGGCCGGATTAAGACCTTAGTGGGCTCCTTGGCTAAGGTATTTGAGTGGGCCCCAAGGCTAAGAGATCTGAGTGGGCTCCCAAGGAACTTATGACGGGCAATCATTGTGAAGTATGCTAAAACACGAAACTGTAACTACTAAATTGTCTGCAGAGTTTTCATAAAAAGTCAGTGTATTTTCCATTGTTCTCACAAGAACATGAGTTAAAAGCTTCAGATTCACAGATTTTGTCTTGGATTTTCTAATGATTTAGCATTGTACACCTTTCTTAGTGTATATTTGTTGCTATGCAATATTAAGCCACAGGGGACTTTAACCATTAATGGTTTCAAGTGAAAATTGGGAGGTTTGGTGGATTGTAGTGAAATAGCTAAAACTGTCTCGCCGACTCCGTTGTACACAGAGACAAGAAACCTTTACCTTTCGTGAGTCGCTGCCTTGAAATCTGCCTCTGTTTCTGACCAAGTGGAAACCATACGAGACAAAAGTGAAAAAAAAAGTAAACTTCTCCTCTCTGCCAATTACTTGCCCAGGAAGGCCTCCTTGGTCATGGTGGGCCCCAAGCAGGGGGAGCGGAAAGTGAAGCTCATTGACCGGGTCCGAAATTTCGAATCGTGGTGCACCCTCTCCTTTCCCGCTTCCTGGAACAAACAGAAGAAAAACAATACCTACGGAGCTTTGTTAGGGATTAGAACCACCTGACCACTTACCTGGAGGAACTTTCTAAGGCACATCACAACAAAAAATCGCACATATACCAAATAAAAAAAATAAAAATAAAAATAAAAATCTTGGCTAAAATTATTGAAATTATTGACCGAGCCGGGCGCCTGGCAGCTCGGGCGGTTCCGCCGCCACTGGCTCCAAGGCTACAGCCCCTATAGAACTCCTCTTAATCCGGCCCTGGTCACAATGGGCACAATTATCTCGTTTCGGTACAACGAGGTGTACATGTTGCCTTGATAAACAAACAAGAAAGCATGGTTCTTAAAACACACTTCTGCCCAGACCTGAACTGACTGCCGCTGGAAAGGGTGAACGGACTGCACTTAGAAATGTGGTTGCATTCGTGTGTGGGATCTTCTCCGCACGTGTCCTCGTCGAGAAGGTGAGCTGATACCAATGCTACACATCTCAACGGCCATCTTGCCCCGAATCCCTACTCGCGAGGACGGTTTCGCACCATTTGAGTACATACTGTGACACTATAGTTCGATTCACCCTAAGATGAAACTGCAGTTTAAGGTACAAGAATCTACGCACTCACTGAGCCTTGGGGAACGGCCGAGATTTATGTTCATCCGCGTCACTCCTCACTGTATCCTGCTGTTAGCAGCTGTCAATCACTTTCCCTTCAACTCATTGGCATCCATGTCTCCCAAATACTGCATATCTACGCATGCGTGTGTTGGTCTAATTTTAAAACTTAATTTCTGAAAATATATCATTTTTAGAATTGTTTAAAATAACTACGGTATATGTACTTATAAGTAAACAGCTTGGACAATTTCTGTGCAATAAATGCGTTGGTTTTCACGGAAAATGTTGGGAACTACTTTTAGTCGCGGCGATAGGTTTCACGTACCTTCCCCTTTAGTGTCATCTTAGGGTGAATCGAAGTATAGAAATAGCTCGAAGTTATTCCTATAGTTGGCTACTGGTGACACTAAACCCTCTCCGAATCATTATTGTCAGGTAATAATCCTGCCTCCTGGTGGTTATCCTAGGGCGACCACTCTTATGTCGATCTGCAACATCTCCATACCGTAGAAATCTTGTGTGTTGCCAACTTACTGCACTTTACGGAACTCCTAAAGTAGCAGCCACATCGATCTGCGGTACATCTGTAACATGCCAACAGCCCTGTTTTGGTTGTCAATGTTAAACGTCGTTTGGACATCATTTCAGGTTAATTCAGCAAACTTATAGACCAAGCGGTGAAATGACGTCCCAGTGAAACTTCGTCATGAAACTAATTTACACATGACGTAGCTACCCACTCTGATAAGCGATCTCCAGTATTCACCAAATTTGCATATAGCCATGTTTTCCCTTCGAAACCGCAATATTCCTAACTTTTTGTGACCAGTGTATTTGATCACAGGTAAATGCGGATCCAGAAGGCGAAAGCATCGCAAGTGTAACTTTCTTCAGGCAAATGATTTTTTGTGTTAGAGTTGTTCAGTAATGCAGAATATCAGCTGATCTACCTCGGCAAATTCCTCCTACTGTTTTCCGCAGCTCTCTTAATTTCGTTTTGCATTACACCAACGCCTTAAGTTCAATACGTTGAATTTTGAAAATTACACCGACGCCTTAAGTTCAGTACGTTGAATTTTGAAAATTATTCCGACGCCTTAAGTTCAATACGTTGAATTTTGAAAATTACACCGACGCCTTAAGTTCAGTACGTTGAATTTTGAAAATTATTCCGACGCCTTAAGTTCAATACGTTGAATTTCAGAACTTGCTCTGAAGCCTTAAGTTCAATACATTGAATTAAAAAATGTGTACCGCCGCTTTAACTTCAGTACGTTGAATTTCAAAATTTACACCGACGCCTAAAGTTCGTTGCATTTCAAAAATTACACCGGAGCCATAAATTCAATACGTTGAATCTCAAAAATTACACCGACGCCTTATATTCAATACGTTGAATTTCAAAATTTACACCGAGGGCTTAAGTTCGTTGAAATTCAAAAATTACACTGGCGCCTTAAGTTCAATACATTGAATTTAAAAAATTACACCGACGCCTTAAGTTCAGTACGTTGAATTTCAAAATTTACACCGACGCCTAAAGTTCGTTGCATTTCAAAAATTACACCGGAGCCATAAATTCAATACGTTGAATCTCAAAAATTACACCGACGCCTTATATTCAATACGTTGAATTTCAAAATTTACACCGAGGGCTTAAGTTCGTTGAAATTCAAAAATTACACTGGCGCCTTAAGTTCAATACATTGAATTTAAAAAATTACACCGACGCCTTAAGTTCAATACGTTGAATTTCAGAACTTGCACTGAAGCCTTAAGTTCAATACGTTGAATTCTAGAACTTGCACTGAAGCCTTAAGTTCAATACGTTGAATTAAAAAAACGCACCGAGGCCTTAAATTCAATACGTTGAATTAAAAAAATTGCAACGCCGCCTTAAGTTCAATACGTTGAATTAAAAAAACGCACCGAGGCCTTAAATTCAATACGTTGAATTTAAAAAATTGCAACGCCGCCTTAAGTTCAATACGTTCAAAAGCAGTCAGATTGAGCGGGGAGTTACAAGAATCAATTAAATCAGGCTTGAAAATAAAATAAAACGTTAGCCAGTGGATTTCAAAATCTTGATATCGTTCTATAAAATCTTGTATAGATGCCTCGACGTACATACTTCTGTAATTCGTCTTTGTTAACCGGAAAGTGAGTTTAATATACCTTTACCTTAGAAAATATTTTCCTTTCCAATATTCCAAACAGTGAAAACAGAGCCTTAGCTACCGGAAGAGCAGAAAAGACAATCGCCCCTCCAGGGTGGTCATACTAGAAGCTCAGATTCATACTCTCAGGGACGTAGAAGTACATACAAATGCACAGCATTTTAATAAAATTGCTGAAAATAAAAGTTATAGACTTCCGTATATTCTTTCTTTAAGATTTTAGTTTGCTGCGTACTCGAAAGGATTATTTTCCGCGCAGCTAACGAGGGTATGGTATATACTGTATTGAATACGAATGGACACCTCACATGCGCGAAAGAAATTTCCTACAGAAAAGTCCCGATCCAAGGATTTACCCAGCAGTCCAAAGGAAAAGTAGAAAACGATCTTCTTATTGAAAAAAATAAGGGTTATTTTTTAAGTTCTTTTGTGTTACTTTCGGGTGAAAAAAAGCACAAATCACGATTCTTTTTTTGTGTGTGCTCGTATTACCGTAGTTTCCTAGTTAAGACCATACAGCTTTCTTATTTGGATTCCATAAGATCTGAAATTTAACCTGCATTTTCCGAGAGAGGGATTTCGAAGAGCCAACACATATGCCCTATCTTTCTTCCGTGATCTTTTCTAATATGTCATAGAGATGAAGAGCTAATTACTGCTGAGTTCCTCTCGGCGTTTTACCTTCAACGAAATCTTTCCAATCCTCACCCCGAAAGCGTCTCCTGTTGTTACGTTCACTGTCTGATACTAATTCCTTCTGTGTTGTTTCGTTTCCTTTTCTATATTTCTGCGGAGTGCAAAGTCGTAGGCGCTCACTCTACTTTTACGCAGCTTTACTTGACTGTTGGATATTTACCTCTACTTGCGTCAAAGACTATGGAGTTGAAGGTGCAGCGTGTGTATTTTCAAACACAAGTGGTGGGAAACTGCTGGCCATCAGCTGGCAGTGATGGGTCACTGCTGTCTGAAATCCGCCGCTCACCGCACGGTAGCTGTCCGTTGGTGGCAGCGCCATCAGTTGGCAGCCATTGACGGCCCTGCAGCATCTTTGTAAATCACGGGCCTCCAAGGAAGCGCCACTAGTGGCCCGTAGCTGGCAACCGAAGCAACCCAAACATGAGGTGGAAGCAGCGGGACTGCACATGCGCAGAAGTAACACGTACTTGGTATCTCGTGGTATCATTAGTTGAAGATGATGCCATCGCCATCGTGTTATTTTAGTGGGTGTTAAGCAAAAAAAAAAAAGCCACATGTAGAGAGGCGAATTAATTTCCTAATGAAATGCCACGTCGACGAAGATTACCGTAGGAAGAAAATGATATGAATAATTAATGAACTGTAAGAAATAGTCAGTTTCTCTCATGTATTTATAGAAACTCATTTTGTAGCAAAATTCCTGCACTAACGCACAAAGAATCGATAATACAAACAGCCAGGAAACACACCCACTCCATTCCCATGAATAACTAGAAATTATTTCTGTATAACCTTTCGTTTTAAAATACCGCTTCAAACCAAAGCCTCGGAAAGACATAAAAAAATCGTTATGTTGAAAAAAATAAGACTTATACATGTAGAAAATTTATAAATTATTTGAAATAAAAAAACCCAATGCTATATGGATAAAATGTACTCATCAATGGATTGAATACACAAGATTGGAGGAATTCGCTACTAAAAATAACGACAAGTAAAATAAAATATCTTGCCTCTTTAGAACAAACGTAGTTTCGGACTTTGGAAAAAAAGATTCAACGTTAAAAGTGTAACAGAATGTGATATGAACGGGTAAATATATTAATTAACAATAGCTTTCAAGACCACAAGGACAGCACAAAGTTTTGGAAAACATCTTTAGTTTGGCACACTCGTTGAAAAGGAGTGACGTTCCCTTAAGGTAAGTAAAAACAATCGTTACGTTGAAAAAATAAATTTATAAATTATATGAAACAGACATTTATGAAAAATAACTCGCATTATTGTAAAATTAAAGGGAACTCATCGTTTTACATCGCGCAGGAAAGATACTCACCTATAAACAAACGCTTGTGCGTGGTAAACTAGTGTAGTGGGTAAAGCGTCCGCTTTGCAAACAGGTCGTCGTTGGTTTGATGCGACACAGATCCAATCAGTCGTTATTTTGGATCTGTTGAGAAAATTTCCCCAGCGCCGTGTCGTCATGCAGAAATTTCGTAGGGAAAGGATTACTTTTTTTTTTTTATGGCTACTGCTGGGAAATTGGCGGACAAGATTCGGCAAGCCATCAGTTACGTCCCGTGCTTGAAGGGCCGCTTGTGTCAGCCACTGCCTATGATGGATAACTGATGGCCATGTTCTGGCGTTTGACAACTGATGGGGTACCAACTGTTGGCTAGCTGCTGGCCTGAACTGCTGGCCCATGTGGTGGCCGCTGGGGACATTTCATTGACGGTTGGGCAGCTGCAACATAATGCTGGGCCACTGTTGGCTGCCAGTGCTGGCCCAGCAGCATTGTTTTTGCTGGATAGTTCTAATCTAAAAACCGAATTCGAGCTTGAACTGTGGCTTGAAAGTACATAGTTGTTCTAAACGTTGTGACCGGTGGCGCAGTGGTCTAAGCGATGGCTACTGATCATTCGTCTGAAAGGGGCCAGCGTTCGAATCCCGGTGAGGCATGGATGTTGTGTTTGTATTACTGCACTGGGTCTCTCCCTTCCCTGGAACCAGTGACTCTAAATTAGGGACGGGTGACTGCTTATAGACCATTGAGTTGCTCACGGTGCTCGTTAAACCTCCAATCAATAAAAAAAAAAAATAACTTTTTTGCATGTGCACAACAAAAATATGAAAACCTTAGTTTCGGTTGTGTTCCTAAAATTACGCTTTAGTGACGTCATTGGCACTTCTGTCTGCCGGCCACGTGCGTTAGAGAGGCTAGCCTGGAGCTGGTCGCCACGAGCGACTGCTTATAACCCTTAGCTTATGGTGGTCGTTAATACCCCCCCCCTCAAGAAATTCTGTTACCATGAAATATTAAAGGTAGAATCTTCAAGAAAAAAATCATCTGATATGAAAAGTAATGCCAATGTTTTAGCATATAGATTCTTGCTTTAATACGCACCAAGGTTTAAATTTAGCGATCTAAACTTAGTTTCTGATGAAAACACGATTTTTAAAACACTTATGGCAACTGTCTTTTCCCCGCATTTGATCAAATAAAGCTTTTGCTTTCAACTAGAGCTCTGTTTTATACATCGTATTTCGTTATAAACTCTTCTTAAGCATTTAAAGTGAAATAAAGCTTTTCAGAAGAAAAAGGATTGTTATGATATACAATTACGGAGTGATCTTGCCATCGAACGGAAAAACAGTACAATAAATCTTTCTTTGTGCCTTTCCATCGGAAGCAGATGCAGCGTCTCTGTGCAAGGACCATTATCAACTGAATTCTACCTCTAGTTTCATGCATTTGCCCAACTCATGACGCCGTTTCATCATGCGTTGTCGGATCTTATAAGTCTTAGATCTCTGCATAAGACATCCTTTTAGGAATCTCTCGCTTGGAAGAATAATGCCGGGAACAATTTTCTTCGTACAGCAATTTTTTTGTCCGATAAACATCCCTTCTGGCGTATCGTGTTCATCATTTTTCTCAACGACGGACGAAATTTGTTCCTCTCTCCGGCAAAGGGACTTCCGATTCAGTGGCTCACAACATTAGATATTTCTCGATGCTCATTCAAAATCTCCACCAGCGGAAGAGAACAGCATGGGGTAGAAGACGTTATTACCTGTTGCAGGAATCTTTCGCACCTTTAGAATCACATCAGAGCTTCAATGAGAGGGCTTTCACACCTAGGGAGAGAGAGGTGAGCTTTTACACACCTTTTAAACTATAGCTAAATAGCGGGCTAGGCAGCAATTGCTCCACCGGTTGAGGACAATGGGTCCCCAGCTATGCAGAGTCACGGTGTTGTCATCGAGGGGGAGAGTTCTCAAAGAAAAGAGCGTGTGGGGTTGAAGAGAAAGAAAAAAAAAGGGGAGGCACTCTTTGAAATGAACCTGAAAGCATCGCTATCAACCCCCTCATAGCCTTGTGATTCACATGTAAATGGCCTCAATATAATGTCCGGCCATTGACGGCCAAGCCAGAGTACGGACGAATGTCAGCAGTTTGGTCTTGAACTGACGGATGGCATGAAGAACATACAGACGACAGAGAATGAGCAAAGAGAGAGAGAGAGAGAGAGAGAGAGAGAGGAAGGGGATGATGAAGGGAGGGCTTTCAGACTCGTCGAGGGACCCAGCCGGTAAAGCGCAACCAGCCGTAAACTTAGACTACGTTGGATACAAGTCATTCACCAGATATGGCCGTACTCGATATGTCTTTCTACGTGCGTGCGTGTGTGTATACGGTTGACAGAATCAGTGGTCCATTGGACGAATAGGTCGGGTCATGACTTCGCCTCCATCAATCCTTGGCCGTGCCCAGCTGGATTCGCGAATTACCCCGCTCTTTTCTTCACCCCGCACTCTTTCTTCCTTTCGGTCCCCTTTGAGGCATTCAGGAGTTTGTATTTGTGTTTGGACTTGCATTTAAATGGAAAAAATCGATTAAGACAGTCCTTCGAGAGGGATGACATACGATTAGCAGTGGAACTGAAGTGCATTTCATCGAGTGGAGAGCATAATCCCTCTAGTAAACATCTGGAATCATGATATTTATGTTCAAACTGCGACGTGAATTCTTTGCGACAAGCACTTCCACCCGTAGTATTTTTTTTAATCTCCTGGTTTACTTAGTGGGTAAACATAAAGAATAAAGTGAAGATATGGTCGCCAATATTTCTTCGGTCATTTCAATTTCCAGTCTTTCGTCATGCTTCTATTCACGATTCACGGTGTTACAACGACCTGTAAATAAACGTAGTCACTCTTACAGCAAATTTATGGCAATTTCGTTATGGAAAATTCCTTTAGCATGCGAGGAAGTGTTCCCACTGTCAGATCTTTATTGCAAGAACGATTCTTCACTCAAATTTCGTGGGCTCTATTCTAAAGGTGCATTTCATGAGACTCCCCCCCCGCCCCGGAATTTAAAAAGTTTTCTGGCACAATTCGTTTGTACCACGTATGAACCGGAATGAAGTCTGTTTTTTTCTTTTGAACCGCAATAGTTTTTGAGATATTTAAAGAACAAAGTGTGTCGGAGGACTAATGAAACGATGGCCCGCCCACAATAGAATTTTGAATTTTTCTGGCACCATTCGTTTGTACCACATATGAACCGGAAAGAACTCCATTTTTTTCTTTTGAACCACAATAGTTTTTGGGATATTTAAAAAATATGTGGGGGCTGGTGAAATAATAACCCCCAAAAACGAAAATTTCAAATTTCAACATCGTAAATCGTATGAACCGGCATGAATTTCATTTTATCGTTTGAACCGCAAATGTTTATGAGATATTTAAAAAATAATATTGAGAATTTATATACAAATTTGTATATATATATCGGAGGCCGATCATTTTACCAGACCCCAACCATGGAAATTTAAAATTTCGAAATAGCCATTCGTTAGTAAATCGTATGAACAGGAAAGCACTTCATTTTCTTCGTATGAACCGTAATAGTTTTTGAGATATTTAAAAAAAGAAGAGTGAGGAAATTATGATGCCGACCATTCACCAGCCCCGCCCCCTAAGAATTCCAAATTTCAAAATAGCCATTCGTTAGTAAATCGTATGAACCGAAAAGAACTACATTTTCATCGTTTGAACCGCAATAGTTTTTGAGATATTTAAAAAAGAATTTTGAGGATCCAGCCAGCCCTCCCACCAATTGTGAATATTTCAAATTACAATATTGCGGTTCCAACGATGAAAATGAAGTTCATTCCGGTTCATACGATTTACTAACGAATGGCGATGTTGAAATTTCAATGGGGGGATTTCACCCCCCACCCCACACACACACTTTGTTTTTTAAATATCTCAAAAACTATTGTGGTTTAAAATTACGGAGTTCGTTCCGGTTCATACGTGATGCAAACGAATGGTGCCAGAAAAGTTTTAAAATCCCGTTATGGAAGGAGGGAGGGGGCTAGTGAAATGCACCTCTATTCCAATGATACCAGAAGTGGCCACCCAAATATAGAAGGATGGATATCAGTGAAATTCCCTGTATGGAAATTGACAAAATTTAAGCTTCTAACGAGATAAAATGCTTTCAACAAAATAATAACTACATGGAAATTGACAAAATTTAAGCTTCTAACGAGAAAAAAGCTTTCTACAAAACAATAACTATATGGAAATTGACAAAATTTAGGCTTCTAACGAGATAAAAAGCTTTCTACAAAATAATAACTATATGGAAATTGACAAAATTTAAGCTTCTAAACAGACAAAAAGCTTTCTAGAAAATAATAACTATATGGAAATTGACAAAATTTAAGCTTCTAACGAAACAAAAAGCTTTCTACAAAATAATAACTATATGGAAATTGACAAAATTTAAGCTACTAACGAGATAAAAAGCTTTCAACAAAATAATAACTACATGGAAATTGACAAAATGTAGGCTTCTAACGAGAATAAAAGCTTTCTACAAAACAATAACTGCGTGGAAATTGACAAAATTTAGGCTTCTAACGAGATAAAAAGCTTTCTACAAAATAATAACTAAAAGCCTCATCCATCTCTCCTAGACCCTAAGGTTAGTGGGGAGTATTGTTCATCATCCACAAAGGAATTCCTTACTGAGCCAAAAGCGACAATAATAATTCAAAGCAAATTGAACAATATAACGATCAATAAACGGTTAAACAGAGTAGCGCACGTAAAGCATATATTAAAAATTGCTTAAGTAAAGTTTTTGAATAAGATTTTTCTCATTTTTAAATTAGGATTTTGTTCGACTCTCAGAATTTAATAAATATCCTACATTTTCGCATGGAAACTGATAACGAATTCCGAAGTTCTCGGAAGAAGATTTTTGTGGAAGAAGATTCTTTTACAATTTTCCCGTTAGCTAACAAATTGACAAACCCTGTTGATCAGCGGTATAATTTTACAGCCAATACCACACCCTACCCTAATACAGCTGCTGCTATGTGAGCGAATTTAAACATGAATTGTGCATTACTTACTTTTTAAGAAGAAGAAGCAATGTCCAGTAAAAGACCATTTGTGTGACATAAAGAAAGATTATATTTCGTCAAAATAATTATAGTAGTAATATATTTATAATATATTGAGAAACAAGTACATGAGCTTGACGTATATTCAAAACATTTAAGAAACAAGGAGTGCTATGAGTAAATAAATATGCCCAGTTTCGAAGTAAATAGGAGGCATTCCACATAACCTTGCAAGTAAGAATAAAAAAGCAATAAAGAGCTGCCAACATTTTACTGGCATTAGTCCCTATAGATTTTTGTTCTGGAATCTGAGGAGGGCAGAGAACTATGCGAAAAGAGCCAGAGGCATTGAAAAATGAATATAGACATGCCTTCCGTTTATATTTCGTGGAATGCCATAAATGAAACTATTAAGAAAACCAGCAACTAGAAAACCACGAGACATGGTTATATCGACAATCTGGAATATAAAGAGCTGACTGTTGGACATGCTCGCATAGCTCACAACTTCAATGGACTACTGCATATCCTTGCGATATCCCAACTTTCCTCATACAAGAAAAGGCATTTCTTTTACCAAAAGATAATAATTCATCAAATAAGGCGTGCAGTCGAGATATTTTCTTAGTGGCTGACAGAGAGTGCGATTTCAAGCGAAATAGAAAACCAAATAGTAATAACAATAAGAGAACAACACCCACAAGATGTAATGGGACAGATCTATCAGAACAGATAAGGTCTTCCCTCATCAACATCGTTCTGGTCGACAAGGAGAAGTCGACATACCTCATTGACATAGCCGTGCCTAAACACATACAACATCGTGAAGACGCACGGAAAGAAGCTGTCAAAGTACGTATAACGCCCTACAATACGAAGTCAAGGAAATGTGGCATATGGAGAACGTCACTACCGTTCCCATAGTAATATCAGCCATAGGTGTTGTACTTAAGACCATTCATAGCTCTGTACAGAAACTAGATATTCAACCCAGCACCTGCACGGAACTACAGAAGGCAGCTATCCTATCACTTGTAGGATAGCAAGGAAGTGCCTGGACAACTGAGAATGAAACATTACTTTCCAGACTAGATACATCGTCCTCGTTACGGGGGAAAGAAAAAAAATCTCACCAGAAAGGGGTGGAATAATATTTAATAATAATAATAATACTGCAAAAACCGCTTTACTTATGAAATCACATATTTTACACCTATACTTGACTAATACCTAGGTAGAAACTCGTATCAGTTGAACAACACCAGTCAATGATAATTTTTGTTTGTCATAGGCTGTGTTTCGTATATTTCGAATAAAGAAAATAATAATAATAATAATGAAGACACACTGAAGAAGACACAACTGATAGATGTAACGGTCCCACTTATAGAAAACGTACAAAGAACAGTATATGTGATTATCTCGAAATATGAGAATCTGCGAATGAAAATACAAATGACCTGGAAACAAAGCGAATCACAGATCGTACTAGAGTTGTATATATACGTATATAGCCTTGTGCCAGTTTTATATCGGCTATCGGCACGCGCATTAAAATTAAATTGTTTTGTTTTTTGCGTGGGTTTTGGAAGGTCAATGGCTCTCTGGGCTTGGTTCCTTATGTTGTTTCTCCTTCTTCTTCTTCTTTTTTTTTTTTTTTTATTTGGTTCTGGCTTTTTTTTTTTTAGTTGTTTTTTGCTGTCTTCAAGTCAACTTTCCTTGTTTTCCAACGTGGGTTTTGAGAGCTTTTAGTTCTTAGGAATGGGATCAATTTATATCTCTGGTTGCTCAAGAATATAGTGAAATATTTGTTGTAAATATTGTAACTTTTTGTTTAAGCTATTTTCAAAAACCTTTTGTTATTTGGTCTTAACGAAGAGTTTTAGCTAATGGGTTGTACCAGGTACGACAGACTTGTTACTTATAGTTAAATTTGAGAAAATTCTTAGTTCAGTTACTTTTAAATCATTTGAGGGCGTCCCTCTGTTTAATAATGGCTTCCATGTTTTTTAACTTACAAATTTGGTCTATGTGTCTGCGTTATAAACTATGCAAGTTTGTCGTAGCAGAAACCCATTTCCAGGTCTCTGTAGAAGGGAGAGAGCGTTGTCCATGCTGGTCCTTAATAAAGTCATGGACAGCGGTCTTTTTTTTTTTCAAAAAGTTCCTCCGCAATGGGTATCTTAGGTTGCATGGAAATCAAACAAATGTGTTATAGGAACGTATAATTTACTCACTTATTTACAGGAAGTGTTTTACACATGTATTCAAACAAATCTGCGATAGTCAAAAAATCAATCAGCAATAATTTTGACGGTGCTACAGTCAGCATTTTTGAATTAGGTAACTTGTTTCATGTTTAATTCAGTTCTTGCTGTTTTATTGATAACGTATCAAGCTTCAGAATGTATTTCACAACAACTCCAATTTTCACAAGCTTATGAGGAGTTGAAAGATTCCAAGATGTGGATGTTGTTTTCATCACTGCCCCACAGAAGGAAGGGAACTGTGCTTCATATTGCATGAAAAATCATTTTTTCAGTCCGCGGACACCAATATCGAGAACGAAATTTTAGAGTGCGTATTTTTCTTTGAATATTTTTTTTTCTTTTGGTTTTCAAAAATAAAACGGAATTAAAAACGTGTCGACATCGGGTGAGGAACACCTTCACCCGACCCGTTTGACCCGCAAGAAATTGTCGACCCGTTCCCATCTCTGCATCGTACTAGTTGTCATTTCGGCAAATAACTTTCTGAAAAATCTCCAGAAATTAAGTTTGCCACAGAAAATTATTCGCCCAATCAAAAAGGCAGACATTCTACAAACCTGACATATCACTAAAAAATTCCTGAATTCCCATGCTTGAGATGAATATCTCCGCCTTTTGCTCAACGGCTCCGGCTGAGAAAGCCGACGACAAGAGAAATAATAATAACTATTATTATTATATGAAATAATTAGAAAGATAATTTATGACTGGAAGTGGAAGCTGAAATTAAATCGTAAAGATCTTGAAACAGATTTTGTACTTCATCTTATATCATATAACACATATATTTCTTTTTATTTCCTTCCACTATTAACTGCGTGTATCTTTTAAATCACGAAAACACGTGTAATAAAATCCTCGGCTTCTGAAAGCATGGCGTAATTTCAATACTAGTCGAATGGCTACCATCTGTGCACGATTAAAATAAGAGTAAAAACCTATTAAACCTTTTATGGATCTAGATAAAACCTTACATAAGACATTTCGGATCGTAAAATACGATCCATCATCAGATGTTACAAGTGCTGGTAATACACAATATACATGTATATATACGCACACACAATAATTTGTTTGGATATTGTACTCGTAGTTGTTGGCGTCAAAGAGTTGTTTGTATCGAAATTCATCCGGGAACAATGGTGGGTAGAATTGGAATGTACCTATTCCCAAGGAAGCGGTATGGGTGTGGTATCGTTACACACCCTATCCCCGAAAGAATGAATGAAAATGCTTTCTGTGAGCCTGAGGTGTGATCTGGACATTGGAACGTTCAGTACAAAAACATGATCCCAAACTGGAACGTGGGAGCCCTGGTTGACAAAACGTGACATCGCAGTCGAATTTGCTTTCATTTTTATGTCAAATTTATGTTCAGCCAACCTAGTCCTGAGAGTCCGAAAAGTAGATCCTATGTAGACTTTTTCATTTTCCGTGGGCAGCACAGGCTCCAAAGGTATGCATATCCCATGCTTATGTATTAAGTCCACTGAATCACGATCGCTCTTGATGGAAGAGAGCAAGTTAATAAGTTATTTTCCCAAAAGGACTTAATACATAAGCATGGAGTGTAGATGATACCTTTTCCTAAGGACTTAATACATAAGCATGGATTATACATGATACCTTTGGAGCCTGTTATGCCCACGGAAACAGAAAAAGTCTAGGTAGGATCTAATTTTCGGACTCCCAAGGCTAGGTTGGCTGAACATAAATTTGAGATAAAAATGAGAGCAAATTCGAATGCGATGTCACGTTTAGTCAACCAGGGCTCCTATGTTCCAGTTTGGGATCATGTTTCTGTACTGAACGTTCCAATGTCCCGATCAAATCTCAGGTCCACAGAAAGAATTTTTATTCATTCTTTCGGGGATAGGGTGTGTAACGATAACACACCGGAACTCATACCGCTTCCTTGGAAATCGGTACTTCCTGATTCTATCCACCATTGTTCCTTGAGGAATTTCGATACAAACAAATCTTTGACGTCAACAACTGCAATATCCAATCAGATTTCGGTTTATGTTGACTCCTCCCAGCGATCACGCCAATTATGTTGAGGGCTGTTCCTGTTGTGTGTACACTGAAGAGCAATTGAATTAGAGATACCTGTCTAGTAACGTGTAGCACCACCTTTCGCCCTGATGACGGCAGCGATTCGTCTCGGCATGGGCTCGACAAGACACCGGAAGCGTTGGGAAGCCATACAGATCTACGACCCCTAAACAAGCTCCCACAGTTCAGCAAGGTTTGATGGAGGGGGTCAGAGCCTCGAACATCTCTCTCGATGGCATCCCAGATGTGCTCGTAGGGATTGAGGTCAGGTGACCTAGCTGGCCAAGGAAGCGAGGTTACGTCGGTGTAGTGTTCATCCAACCATTCGGCTACAATTCGGGAGTGATGGCACGGTGCATTGTATTGTTGCAGGATGAGGTCCCCAGTGGGATGTTGAAGACGCACAAACGGGAGCAAATGATATGTCCAGGATATCCCGGTAACGTTGACCGGTGAGGAACGATGTCACATTTACCAGGGGTACCTTTTCAGTCCACGTAAACAGTTCCCAGACGAGAATGCCACACCCACCAGCTTGAAGAGTACCTTGCTGGCAAGAAGGATCCATCGCTTCATGTGGTTTGCACCGTACTCGTATCCTGCCATCCGCATGTACCAACGTGAATCTCGACTCATCAGTCCAGGCAACATTTTCCCACATGTCTAGGGTCCAGTGGCAATGTTCCCGCTCCCATGCTAATCTTTGCACCCTGTGATGTGCGGTCAGCAGCGGTACCCTCGTCGGACGATGGCTTCTGTACCCCATAGCAAGGAGATGGTTCTGGATGGTGTGGCTGCTTACACGTTTTTGTGCACCAGCTTTAAATTGCCGAGTGATTTCTTGCGCTGTGGCCCGTCTATCCGCTGTTACAATGCGAGCTAGCCGACGATGACCCCGCTCATCCACACGCTGTTGTCCACGGCTGTTGGCCCTTGCAGGGATGGTTTTACCGGATTCGATGTTCTCACGGCGCACCCGTGACACAGTGGCTCGTGAAAATTCCAGTGCCTGCACGACTTCCGAGATGGAGTGACCTATTCGTCGGGCCCCGACAATTTGCCCACTATCAAATCCGCTTAGATCCTTCGTCTTACCCATACTGCGTCCGACTCTTACTGATTCCCGTCGCATCACTCCTTATATTGTCGGATCGCTGCATACGTCATGTCTTTTGCGTTTACAGGGCGGCCCACAGCGCCACATTTGCATAACGCCAGCTGTCTCTAATTCAATTGCTTTTCAGTGTATATTGTATATACAGACCAGCACTTGTTACATCTGATGATGGATCGTATTTTACGATCCGAAATGTGTTATGTAAAGTTTTATCTAGATCCATTAAAGGCTTTATAGGTTTTTACTTTTATTTTAATCATGCACAGTCGGTAGTCATTTGAGTAGTATCGATTGAATGGCACGAACAGTTTTTTAGACATGGTGTAATTTCATTTTAACTTTTTATTTCTTCTTTTGAAGAGGGATGCAGTGTAAATGAAAAAAAAAATGAAAGGGGAAAGATTATTTAAACAGTAAATGAAGGAAATCCAGAGCTTTTGATATTTCAATATAAAACAACAACTCAATTAATGATGTCACTTTATGACTGTCTGAATGCGGAGCTGTTTTTAAGAAACTTGTAAGTAAAGTCCACTTTTCATTGTATCATATGCATGCTACTATTAACATTGACTGTGTAGAACCACTTACGTCCGCCCGGAGGCGCAGTGATCTACCATAGATGGGGAACCTTTTCATGTCGGAAGACCGCATTATGTTTGCTGTAATCTAGCAAGGCTGCATGCAAGAAACTTCAACTAGATATACATCGAAATTTATATTACTTTGCAAAAATATTACTATGTACTAACTAACTTCAAAAATTAAAAAAAAAATGTTAATTCTGAAGTTAACTAAACTTTTAATGGCCGCCCTTGTGGCACTGTTTATATGCCGCCCCGGTGGCGCAGTGGTCTAAGCGATGGATTCTGATCATTCGTCCGAGATGGGTTCAGGTTCGAATACAGGTGAGGCATAGATGTTGTGTTTGTCTTACGGCACTGGCTGTCTCTCTTCCCTGGAATTAGTGGTCCTAAATTAGGGACGGGCGACTGCTTATAGGTCAATGAGTGGCTCACGGTAATCGTTAAACCTCCAACCTAAAAAAACAAACAAGAAAGATGACACCGAATTTTCGGGTGTAATAAGCACGTCTTTTGAATCCGTTCTGACGCAAATTAAATTTATCAAAGCTGTTCAAAGTCAATGGAACTGGTATGGAAAACAATAGGTATCTGACGGAAGAAAGAATTTTTTCAATCGGGTTTTAATCCCTCAGATATTGCTGTAAACGGAATCGTGAGCTTACGCCCTTTGGTTGCAGACTTGTGCGTTAAGAAAAATATGAATTTATGTGAGAAACATTTCGCACCGGAAACGCTCTCCAACATCCGAAGCTCAGATTTTATGGCAAATACAGCAGAAGCAAAAAGTGACACTTACGCCCCCTGGCGGCCAAAGTATTCTTTACCAAAAATTTGAAATTATATGCAAAAGATTTTCCATCAGGAGATGTATCCGCCGAAGTAATTTTTTTTCAAATCGGAGTTTTAGAAGAAGAGTTATCGGGAAAAATGTAATTTACTTTTACGCCCCTAGCGGAAAATCTATGCGTAATTTGAAAAAGTAACTATATCTAAAATACCCTTCGACATAAATGGAATCGAAAGATGAAATAGTTTTTTCAATCGTATGTTTAGAAGCAAATATGTGGAATAAAACGTATTTTTGAATTCGACATCATTTGCAATTGTGCCCTCTAGCGGCGAAATTGTACATTGTAAAAAAAAAGAAAAAAAAAACGAAATAAAGGATCATCATTTGCATATTTAAATATTTTTTCTTCCATTTTCGGTGCTGCATAATTTTCCCGACAGTAGGAAAGTAAATCCCAAGTAAAACATTTCGATGTAACGAAAATGGTAACGGAAGTAGTCGGTGAGTCACTGAGGTTGATTTTCTGAAATATCACTTAAACGGTGCGTCGTAGCGAAAATTGGCTTCCTCTCGATCGGATTACCTACTATTTACTAGAGCTTTAAAATATTGTACGTATAACTAGATGGGGGTGTAAACCGTAGGTATTGCAGACCAAAAGTTACCAATCCTCTTCACCAACACGTTGCAATTCAGCTTTTCTTTCTATCTTGAGGTAAAATTTTAGCTTGCGCATGCGCAAATGGGCTTTCGTGACTAAATTAGATCTCTTCGGTGTCAGGGCCGTTTATTACGTTTGTCTAAATCTGAATAACAGTAAAAATAAAAGTTAAATTTTTTGAAGAACTAAACAGTCGAAATATTTACTATTGCCACGCTGTAGTTTAGTAAATATTTACTTTTATGACTATCTTCTTTCATTGGTTTTGCGACAATAACATTCATTAATCCACCTACCTCTCAATGTCAGGAATTAATAAACCTTATTGCTCGTTATTATGATTTAATTCCACTTAGGCCGGCCCGGTTGCGCAGTGGTCAAAGC
Source organism: Macrothele yani (assembly GCA_039090855.1). Taxonomy (NCBI): domain Eukaryota; kingdom Metazoa; phylum Arthropoda; class Arachnida; order Araneae; family Macrothelidae; genus Macrothele; species Macrothele yani. The sequence continues at coordinate 102,295,052 of CM076991.1, read as the reverse complement.
GCTGGCATATGGCCGTTCGTTCAAGTGGGTCTGGGTTCGAATCCCGCGGTGAAGCATGGATTTTTAGTTTGTCTTAGGGGACTGGCTTTCTCCCTTCCCTGGAACCAGTGGCCCTAAATTAGAGACGGGTGACTGCTTATAGCCCATTGAGTTGCTCACGGCGGTCGTTAAATCCTCAACAATAAAAAAATTCCATTTAGGACCCGGACCCAGGTTCCGTGTGGTCGAGAGTGATGCGAATGCATTATACGTAAGGAAATGTGTACTCTCGAATCACTCGATTTATTTAACACTTGCAAAGATGCGCAGTGATCTAAGAGATGGCTTCTGATCATTCGTCCAAAAGGGGTACGGGTTCGAATCCCGGCGAGGAATTGATGTTGTGTTTGTCTTACGGCACTGGCTCTCTCCCTTCCCTGGAGTCAGTGGTCGTAAATTAGGGATTGGCGACTTATTATAGCCCATTGAGTTGCTTACGGTGGTCGTTAAATAAAAAAAAAATTAGCATGCGAAAGATGCATAGCATAAATTATGTACAAGAAGTACCAGAGCACTCTTTCGATTTTATTTTATTTTTGTGACCTATTACTTCGACCAGGGAAATTTCCCTCTGAACTGCCATTAAAAAGTTCATCCTAGGAAACATGCATCAGCGCGAATTACTAGTGGCATTTTTATTCATTTTAATGAATTCCATAAAAAGTTCTGCGTAGAAAATTTCCCAGGCGGTTATTTTATCCCCACCATAAGAAAAAGTAGTGTGACAATAGATATCACGAGCGTCCATACAAAGAGTTTTCAGATATCCATTCTGTTTTATACATCCGCACGTGAATCTTCTGTCTACGTCATCAGTGATGATAGTCATTCTGTTCAATTGGCCCATTTTCTTTGGAAACTCTAACCTATGCAAGCGGCGAGCACAAAGATATAAATCATTCGAAATCTTCCTACAAACTTCTTCATCGTTTCAGCATGAATAAAGATGATTTCATGTTTCTCCAAAGACTCTTTTGGAAAACAATTCGTCTCTTGTAAAAAAATCCCTCAGAAAATCTTTATGGAACAATTTCTCTAAAGCCGAACGCAAACTGAAATGAAATTCTAAGCTGAGACAAAGCCTTATACATATAAGGACTTCTTTTCAAAACATTTTATAAGAGTTGGATGTTACTTTTATTTCGCAGAAGCAGTTGAAAATTTAGCTGTAGAAGAAATCCAATGCCGCTATCTGTGCGGTAGAACATGCTGCAGACAAATTGGGATTCGCAGTCTTTTGTGCATACATTTCACAAGCGCGAGACATATTATACGTATCACGACAGCAGTTGAATATTTAGCTGAAAAAAAACCTACAAGGAAAGTTATGATTACTGAAAAGCCTTTTCAGCTGCTGAACTGGTTCGTGGTCCAAATTCACATCTCGCCTCTCAACTTGCGCCAAACTCTGACTCAGAAATTTGGTTTTCAGTAACAGGTAGTTGTGGGGATTTCGTTCTATGAACCTTAGATTTACAACCACTTTTCCGTATAGAAACTAATGTTCACAGTACTTTTTTCTTCCGCTTTTTTCTACTATGGAGGTGCAATTCCATATTTCACGGAACTTCTCCAGAGTTGGAAACGAGTCAAAAATTGTGGACCCGGCCACGGAGGTCACATAATTGGACTCGACCCGGACCTGATGCGGAAAAATCTGCTTTGAACTAATAATTTGAAACTCAAATACTAATTATACATCATAATACATATACACAGGGTGTTCAAAAAGCCTCACCGCGGTGGGTATCGTAGGTTATACACTGAGTGGCCACTTTATTATGACCACCTGACAGTTTTAAGCAAATGAGCTATGGCTGCACGCTGTTGCCGCCAGAAGGCGAGGCTAGTATACAAAGGGAAAGCTTAGTGCTTGCGACAGTAGTAGAGTGAATTGTGGATGACGAGATGGGTAAAAAATGCGATTTGACGGACTTTCAACGTGGGATGATTGTAGGAGCTCGGAGTCATGGAGCGAGTATCACCGAAACCGCCGCATTCGTGAAATGTTCCAGAGCAGCTGTTGTTAAAGTGTTTAAAGACTGGACTGACAGCCAAAAAACTGGGTCTCTACGGGCAACGTGTGGTCGTCATCGACTAGTGACTGCTCGGGCGGAACGGAGAGTGTCCAGACTGGTAACAGACAACAGAAGGGCAACAGTGCAGCAAATTACAAACCATCTTAATCATAGATCCCCTCAAATGATCTCTGCACGCACTGTTTGCCGTACACTGCATCAGATGGGATATGTCAGACGAAGGCCTGTTCGAACACCTTTGCTGTCCGCAGTTAACAAGAGAAAACGCCTCCAGTTCGCACATGGTTGGACAGTCGATAATTGGAAACAAATTATGTGGTCCGATGAATCGCGTTTTCAGTTGCACCATGCCGATGGCCGAGTGCGAATTTGGAGGAAACAGCACGAAAGCATGGACCCCAAATGCATTGCTACAACCCTTCAAGCTGGTGGAGACAACGTTATGGTTTGGGGAATATTTTCCTAGCATGCTCTGGGTCCTTTAATTCGTGTCGATCAACGTCTGACTGGCACATCATATCTAAACATCCATTCTCACAATATCAATGTCCCAATTCAAAAAGAATTTTTCATGTAGGAAGCTTCCAATGCAAAACGAGTTTTTCAAATCGGAAGCTTTCCAATGCGAAAAGAGTTTTTCAAATCGGAGTAACAGTTGCTGAGATATGGTGTTCACACATAGACTGACAGGCTAGCGGACGTACGCTTTATCGACAACATGAGCAAGAAATCAGGATATGTATTTTTTAATTGGATCATAAAACTTATTGTGCTTTTGTAAAACAGGGCGTGATGACGTCTATCGGACATGTGCTACGAGGTTGGATTGTACATTGCGCTTTGTGGTTCGATGCTTATGCTTGGATGCAACCTGTAGCGAATGTTAATTGTATCTCATGAAAAGTATTTACGGTAGTAAGTCTGTTCTTTATTACTATTCAATTATCTTGTTCGGTTGTCCGGGATTATATTGATTATTGAATTAATTATGATTACTTTCCACTAATCATCTAATCTTCTATTTCATTTCCTTATCACCTACACAATCTCGGAAATCGGCTCCCTTCTTGGACTTCTCACTCTCTCTCTCTCTCTCTCTCTCTCTCTCTCTCTCTCAATCTCAATCTCTCTCTCTTTCTCTGGCCCATGTATGTCTGGCCGTCTTCGCTGGAAGGCAGATGCAACCGACACTGTCTATGCAATAAAACAATTAAGCTGTCTCGAACGCACTTTGTTGATAACAACGCACATGATGGCGGCGTAGGCTAATAAAATGATTAAAGCACTTAACGTTTCCTGAAACAGTTTGTGAGGCAAAATGTTGTTAGTAGGGTGGTGACTAATATTCTTGGGTGCTTTGGCCATGGGGAAAGATGATGTGCTTACTAAGAGAATTTTTTCAGCCCAGGTGGCAGGAAAGAAAAGTAGAGGAAGGTCAAGGAAATCATGGGAGGACCAGATTCAAGGAAGTTTGCTTGAAGGAAAGATTATGAGTATGAAATACAAAAGGTCTTGTGTGTGGCGTGTGATGGATGTCAATGCACCTCGAGTTGTATGCCAAGATCGTTGTAAATGGAAACATTTGATACACCAACAGTAAATAAATTCTAGTTCCATCAGTTAAATGTTTACTTGGCAGATGGTCTCTCTTTGAGGAGCCGAATTCTGAATCCCATTGAATATCTTAATGATATGTATGTATGTATGTATGTATGTATGTATGTATGTATGTATGTAATGAGACACAAAAACTTGCTGGTCTTCAAACTGGTACCACCCCTCTGGACTGCTTAATGGGGCTAGTATTTCTTGAAACCTTTCTTCTTTCCAGAGCAAGGATATTTTAGCCAAGCATCTCAGAAGTGCACATAAAATTCAGATTTCTGGATAATTCATGGTAAAAATGAAGAAAAATACTCAATTTTATCAAAATGAAATTTAAATAAAATAAAAAAGCCCGTATGTTTATGAGATTTCCATCACGAACTTATATAATTTGAAAAGGAAGAAAAGTGAGGGATCAAATGTGATGATTTGCCATCACACTTATTTGCGTGCGGGGTCAACTCCCCCCGCCCCCCTCGACCCGACGGTTCCAACGCCGCTGCTCCTAATTACTAAACTATGTGTGCCCATATTGATTCGTGTTTTTATTAACGTTATTTTATTTTTATAGATTAAAAGCTGCCTTCGTTCTCACTCGTTTTCGTTTTTCTAGCAAAAACTGTATAACACTTATGTTTTTCTCTTGAAAAAAGGGAAAAGAAGAAAGCATGGTTTCCTTTCATAATTTTTTTTCAACCGTCGTCTTCCTGGCTGCGATGACCTCGGCTATTCTGCTGGAAGGCGATTGTTACCGTGAAGGACATTAGGCATCTGCCGCTCCGAGGTAGCGAGCGGCTGTCTCTCAACTAGACTGACAATGTCGTCTTTGAGGGAGGGGTCGATAAAAATTTGTCACGCTGGTCTTTCATAGGGAGCAGATCCACCCATTCCCATTCGCAGACGACCTGCAGATTCGGGACGGTGCATGTCGACCTCTTCACGGTTTTTCCTAGAGGAGGTTCAACAAAAGATTTTTCGCCTACGTGTATCATTTTCTCTGAACCCAAAATACACTAACTAAGGAAAGTTATATAATGAACCGTATCCATGCGCACAATACAACGTGATGATTAATGCGGGTAGCAACTATTATATTCCACTAGACAGACTCTTCTTCTCCAACGGCACGAACGCCAAAATTTTTCAAGACATTCATCCAAAGAAATCCAAAAAAACCTCATTTTTCTTCAATAACAATTCTTAAGGCGTGATTGAACGAAATTCTTTGGAAATCAAAAATTCATTCAAGCCTGATTCCGGCAGTTTTGCTTGATGTAGAACAAAGGACTAAAAATAGTAAAAATAAAATTCATCCTCTCGTTTTCAGTATTAGAACATTCCTTTTAAGACAACAACAACAAAAAAAATAGTTCCTATAATTTAACAGTATACTTTTGTTTTATACGTAAGTATTCCTCCTGGAATTTTTGCTCCTGTAACGAACTTCATTCTTTAGTCGCTAGAAGTTCTTTATTAATTTATTATTATTACTTTTTTTTTATTTAAGTGTCATTCCAAAATATTTCCTTCCTACAGTATATTGAGACTCAGATCCCTTAATCGACAGGGTTTTGCTACTGACTAATTATTATTATTATTATTATTATTATTATTACTCATCTTTTATTCGAAATATACCAAACATAGGCCTATGTCAAACAAAAATAAAAAAACAAAATTATCATTGACTGGTGTTGAACTGATATAAGTTTCCACCGGAGACCTAGGTATCACTCAACTATCGGCATAATATATATGATGTCCCAAATAAAGCTGTTTATTGAAGTTCTGTGGGTGGTTTATTATTATTATTATTATTATTATTATTATTATTGTTGTTGTTATTATTATTATTAAAGGATACATTCTAAAATGTTTACTCATTATAATGAAACTGATTTCTTTGGTCAATACGGTTTTGCCATTGATTTTTTTTCATTTAAGGATCCCATTCAAAATACTTCCCTGTGTAATCAAACTCATTTCTTTGTTCGATAGAATTTTGCTATTGGACTATATTCTTCTTCTATTTTTTCTTTTTTCTTATATAAAACTCCACTTTTCTGGAATGCTATCTCCAATAACGAAATTCAGGTTCCTCTTTGGTTGATACGGTTTTACAATTATTTTTTTTCCTTTTCTTTCCTCTCTTTTCCATTTTTCTCTCATCTCTTTTCTTTTCTTTCTTCTCTGTTCTTCTGTTTCTTTTCTTCCTTTCTTCTCTGTTCCTTTCTTTCCTTCCTTTGTTTTTTTTTAATAATAATCTATTTCGAAGTATCTTTCCCTGTAACGAAGTCGGAATCTGTTGGTCGATATGATTTTGCTAGCAGGATTATTTTTTTATGAGAATCCATTCCAACCCTTAGTCCCTCTACGGAAATTCGAATTTCTTTTGTTAATAGAATTAACAGTTACATTCTTTATTTTACTATGACGAATTATGGAGCAAAATTTGAAATTATTCGAGTTGTGACTTAAAAGATGAATCGCTTCCCTTAAAAAAATTGTTTATATCCATGAAATGGTAACAGAACCTTTTTTACAATGTATAAATCTGTCCTCTAAATCATGAATTTATTAAACACGATGCGGAAAATGCAGCTCCTTTGTACGAATTCATCAACACATCTTTTGATGTCACTTTGACAGTCAGTCTGCCGACAAACGTCGATAAAATGCATCTACATACATGAGTCACATTCGAAAGATTATATTTTTCTTCAAGCAGTGCTAACTCATGCAAATTATTTTTCTGCAATGTAACAGAAGTAGTACAATTTTGTGTTAAACTTGGTGAGAAGTAACCGAAAAGAAGTTCTCCTTTTCGAACTGTAAAAGTAGATGTTTAGTAAGAAAAAAAATGTAAAAGAAAAAGAATAGAATAGGCAAAATCGAAAGGGAAAATAAAGAAGAAAATGCGACAAAATTTGCATCATCACCTAAAGAAGAGATTTTGCAATAAAAAAGTTAAAATTATTTTCATGGCTACAACGATCTGACGTCTAGTAAATTTCTCAAATTTGATTTTTAAGAGCACCAATATATTTATTTCCCCAAGCAAATACAGAAGTTGATTCACGATTATAGCGACAAAGTAAAATGCGCGGCATCATATGCAAATCGTGTGCGTAACAATTGCGTAACCATGCTTATCGTGCAGTAGCAACCTTCCGCTTTAAGAGAATTTGTAATTTTGCTGTCGTGGTGTTAAAATGTCTCCACAGGTGATTCAGTATTTGTCATTTTCCTGTAGGACTTCCGTCCACAGTGAGTAGAGTTTAGGTCCCAGCCACCTACAGCGAGATCGCCTATTGGGCAGGACACAGAAACGGAAGGAATGAGAGCAAGTCTAGCGACTTTGACAGAACAGTTTGTAGTGAGATTAGAGTACAGTAGATAGCGCCACCGTACAAGTACGATATTGCACTTAGAGGGGTGAGAGAATTTCAGGGGGGACTTCGGAAAGGATACCCATTTAACCAGTGGGCCCAGCCTGGGGGCCGTCACTTAACGTGCTCGTCCGATGCACGGCGGATATTCAGCGATTGTTAGCAAATCACACCATCTCTGAAAGTTCAGCCCAGGTTCGAACCTGAAGACCTTGCATCGATAGTCTGAACTGCTAACCACTAAGCCATCAGCGGCTCTCCACAGGTGATTCCGTTCTGGGAGGGGTATATATAGTTGCCCTTTCTGCAGAGGGTTATTCGTATACAGCAATCCAAGAAAGGTGCAAAGAAAATGGTTGTGTGATTTTTAAAAATGTTATATGTCAAGTAATTAAGAGTGCAAAAAGAACTCTGCAACTTGCTCGAGTAGCGCACAAATGCCACGAAAAAAACCACCCTCTAGCAAAAGTCAGGTCTCCTGTAAAGAAAGAGAATCCAATAACACAAAGTAGCATTACACAGCATGTAGGTGTCTCACAGTCAACTGTAAACCGCATTATCAAATCTGAGCTACACTTAGAAAAGCGGTTTAAGCCTAACGTCCACAAGCTCCTTCCCCGGCAACATGTTGGAGCGGATGACGAACTGCAGGAAACTATATGAGGGACACCTAGCAAGGGAGAGGTGAAAGTTTTTGGTCACTTCGGATGAAGCATGGATATACCTTAGTGACACAAACAAAATCCGGGCAATATACTATAAAGAAAAGGGTACCAAGGCATACCCGGAATAGGTACATGAATGCAAAGAAAGATTTTCACGTGGTTTTATGGTTGTGGCAGGTTATGGCTATAATGGCAACTTAAAGCTGCAAAAGGTTGCCAATAACGCAAAAAGTAATGCTGCTTATTATCAGGCAAACATTTTTGATTCAATTTATTTCGAAGAAATTTCATCCTTATAAGGATGAAATGGTCCCGGTTGACCCGTGGGCCTGGCCAGGGGCATGCCCCACGGGTCAACCGGGACCATGTATCGCTGTACGCAGTCATCCGCTGAAGAACGTACATTGGAGAAATCCCAGACAATTTGCACTGTTAAAAATTTTGTGGTAGGCTGCACCAAAAAGTGGTGCTACACCAGCTGCACCACTTTCTGAGAAAAGACGCACCACTGCGTGATGGAAACAAAACCCAACAACAGGGTGCAACTTTGCACCACGATATGGCACAAGATTGTACCACATGAATGTGTAAGGTTGCACAGTGTTGTTGGGTTTTTTTTTTTTTTTTGCACCACTCAGTGGTGTATCTTTTCTCAGAAAGAGGTGCAGCTTGTGTAGCACCACTGGTGCAACCTACCACAAAATGTTTAATAGTGTGGTGTGTGGAACGTAACATCTCACACATTTATTTTTCGAAGCGCTGAAGTAGGGATTCTCTTATTTTTCCTGTCTCGCGGTGTGGAAAGAACATCACACCATTGCGAGAACTTTAACGGCCAGGTCATTCTTGAAGTTCGGGCGCCAATATAACGAAGTAAATTTCTCCGTTAGCTTTGTCCTCGCCGGATATCGAATCCGGGTCCCCTCGCACCGGAATAAGTCGCTCTCCCAACTGAGCTACGCGGACTTATGCTCTCGCTGCTATCTGCCTTTATCTCACGCGCGTCCTGCGGTGCAGGCACGTCACCCCCACCCCAAAGAGGGCCGGGGGCATCGCCCAAGGGTCAGCCGGGACCATGTGTCGCTGTAGGCAGTCATCCCATGAAGAACGTGTATTTGAGAAATTCCAGTAAATTTGGTTTGCGGAGCGTAACATCACACCCATTTATTTTTCGAAGCGCTGAAGAAAGGATTCTCATTTTTCTTACCTTGCGGTGTGGAAAGAACATCACACCAATGCGAGAAATCTAACAGCCGGGAAGTTCGGGCGCTAATATGACTAAGTAAATTTATCAGTCATTTTTGTCCACGCCGAGCATCGAACCCGGGTCCCCTCACACAGGAATACGTCGCTCTCCCAACTGAGCTACGTGGACGTACGCTTTCACTGCTATCTGCCTTTATCTCATGTGCGTCCTACGGGGCAGACACGTCACATAATGCTTTAGGAAGTATTTGAATTATATATATTATGGATACCGCTAGACTATTTTAAGACTTTTCACCAAACGACAACTTTAAATTTCAACATTTTTTTACAGGAAATTTTAATTTGCTCTTTTTACCGGTAATATTTTACTGAACATGTTCAAAAATGCATGCAGAAGTGTCTTCTTAATCACAGTTATCATACTCAAAATTGATTTCTTTTATTTCTTCTTTTAGTGATATCCATATAACACCTAAAATTAAAAACACATGTACTCCAGCCAGCGGGAAATGTATGATTGCCTAAATTAGAAACTTCGTCTAATGGACAAATGGTGAATTACAGTCAGACGGACGGACGAACAAAGTTTTAAACGGTTCTCAGAAGACGTGCGGAAAAAAAAACGTGTTTTCCTAAAAGACGTGTCAAAAAATCAAGAGAATTTCCAGAATATAATTACCTCATATCATTAATAAATGCGATATTAAAAAACACCTCAAATTAAAAACACATGTACTCCAGGCAGCGGGAAAAATATGGTTGCCTAAATCCCAAACTTCGTCTAATGAAGAAATGGTGAATTTCTGTCGTACTGATAGATGAACAAAGTTTTAAATGGTTCTCAGAAAACAAGCAGTAAAAAAAAAACTAAAAAAAACCAGGGAATTTTTAGAAGAAATTCTCTCATATTGATAATAAATGCAATAAATTATTTCCTCCCGAAGTTTCAAAAAGTGCAGAATCTTGAAAATTGATTTATGCCGTATTTTTGTGCGAAAATAAATTACACGCATTTGCTTGTTTTGTTTGCTTGTTTCGTAAGAAACCTCCAAAACTTTTGTGAACGGAGTGAATAAAGTTTTAGACTTCTGTTGGCTGCTCTGAAAAAATTTGTTGGATGATATCCAAAGACATGGCAGTAAAACTTTTGGAACAACTGCTTTTTGGCGACAGTTTACAATTTTATTTTGGGTGAATATTTCATAAGTTATTGTGTCAGAACCGAAATGTGCTTTCAGCAACAGTTCTGCATTTTCTTTAGTGTAGCGGAAATTTTATTTCTAGTATTCACAAATCGTTGGTTTTGCAATTAATTACGTAGTTTGTGAGTGTAAAGAAAGCAAAGATGTCCTAGTGAAAACTCTACAATTTTTAGTATGAAGACCATAACTTTTACTCCTGACTTAAAGCATTGGCTTTAAGAGCTAAATGTTCCACAATGCGTCTCGTGCGGTTATCTACATATACTATATTGACAAAAGTCACCGGACACCACTTCAAAAACAAATGAACGGATCCGCTGCCTTGTTAAGATGCAGGGTACAGCTGCAAACGATATATAAACAAGCCTACAGCTGATTGCGATCATATCGCACTGTGAGGTTGAGCCAAAATGTCGAGGCGGGAGAGAACTGACTTCGAGAAAGGAAAGATTGCTAGATGTGATATTAGTAGGTTGTCCATATAAAAAACCGAGAGGCGTTTAAACATAGCCAAGTTAACTTTTTTAGAGGTACTAAATAAGTGGAATACGCGTGGCTTGCCTGAAGCAGCAAAACGTACCGGCAGACCAAAGAAAATCTGTGATAGAGGACGTCGAAGCCTCAGGAGAGTCGTTACAGCTAATCGACGGAGCACTGCTCCAGACCTAAGTGTACAGGTGAGTAAAAATGCTGGAACCTCGGTATGTACACGTACCATTCGCAGAGAACTTCATTCCATGAGTTACCGTTGTCGAGCGGCTGCTCATAAGCCTTTCATCTCCACCCAGAATGCAACTCGTCATTTAGCATGGTGTAAAGAACATTTATCGTGGACCGTAGATCAATGGAAACGGGTCCTATGGACTGATAAATCCATATATACGATCCAGCAGTCTGATGGCCGCGTGTGGGTATGGCGGCAGACGGTGGAACGCTATTTACCACATTGTACTGTTCCTACGGTCAAGTTTGGAGCTGGCAGTGTACTCGTGTGGGGGTGTTTTTCGTGGTATGGTACCGGCTCATTGGTTATCGTGGACAAACCTGTTAACCAGCACGTCTACCTAGATATTCTGGACAATTATGCCCTACCAACTGTGTGGCAATACTAAGCAACCGAGCCTTGTTTGGTATCACAGGATAATGCACCGACCCATAAAGCAAGGTTTCAAAATCGCTTTATTCTAATTTATCATAAGAAAACATAAGAGGGAGACGTACAGTATTGGGCATCTCACTGGGAAATAATACAAAACTGTTAAAACATGATGGTATGTACACTGCAATGGCAATGGGGATGAATAACAAATGCTGCAAGCAAAGCTTATTGAATAAAAAATTGCAGAAGTGACAAAGAGAAACACATCGTGTCACATGACATTGGCTGGGCATGATTTACAGGATAACACAGGCGAAACAATAGTACACAATTAGAAAAAGAACAGCACAAACACCGCCGTGAAGGTAAAACATTACATACATGAGATAAAAACACAGCGTGCACAATTGTGCAAGTTATTTAACGAGGGCACCAAAGCAACATAATACAGGCGGGGTGAAAGTAAGTAATGTACACGAGTAAGCATGAAAATACACTGAGATGGCATTAGCATTCACAATTCAACGGTAGTGTGGATTGCACGAGTCGTAGAGTGGAGGAGGGCCACCAGGGTGCCAAGGAACTCAGCAAAGGAGGTGTAGAATGTCCTAGGGTTCTGATAGGTGTAGCAGTCCAGAATCAATCGCAAACCACGGAGCGGCCGGCGCCCAGGTAGCATAGAAGGTGGCTTCTCGACGACTGGAAGAAGCCGACTGGTACTCCAGGCGGAGTCGAGAAAGCAATCGATCTTGAAAATGGCACAAAAGTGCTGCGCTGGCCTGGTGTAAAGAGACCGGCGAGGAAATGCTGCGGAGTTGTTGAAGGTATACGTAAATAACGTGTTTAACCAGCACGAAAAGATAGGCACATACTGAAGGAAGAGTTGTAGGTGGATGAGCCCGCAGAAGAAGATGTCTGTAGGCAGTGAACGGAAGATCTTGAGAACAAGAGCGACTGGCAATCCGGAAAGCCTGGTGGAGGAGAGGCATCAGGATGGGACAGTAAAGGTAGACGTGAGAAACGTCTGCCTCCTGTGCGCAGAAGGAGCAGAGAGGGAGGAGAGAAGAGACATGCGAAAGAGAAAATACGGAACAGGGAGGCGATTATGCAAAAAGAGCCAGTGGGTATTAATTTCAAGAGGGGCAGATAAGGGTGAGCGGGCAGCGGCCCAGACAAGAGGAAGAGAAGCAGGGGGAACCTCCAGAATAGAAAGCGGTGAAGGGGTGGCAAGGTGCACTAGAAAACGATAAAGAGATTTAGAGGAGAGAGAGGAGAGAGGAAGAACCGAGTTTGTGAGTCGGAGGAAAAACGGCAGCGGAAGAGGGGCAGAAAAGACAGAGACGAGACCGGTGGGGGAGACAAGATCAGGGAAAAGCGAAAGAAGTGCAGTTAGCAGAGAGTCATAGACCAAATGGGCGGATGGGGACGAGAGAATTGCAGGGGGAGGCCAGAGAGAGGGCGCCAGGATAGATCCGAGTTAGTGAGGTCTTGTACAGTTACTACACCTGCTCGAAGCCAAGAGGGGAATGAAAAACAGGGGAGATGGGGGGGATGAACAAGGGAGTTGAAGAAGAGGGGTTCAGAAAGAAGCTCTAGAGTTGAAGAGGGAGGGGAGCGAATGAGGGGAGAGAGCGAAGGTGAATGAGGGCTTCAGAATATGCAGGTGGGAGTTTGGAGGGGGAAAGGACAGCAATCCATGAGAACTAAGGAAAGAAAGGAAAAATGTGGGTTACGCAAGGAGGCAAGAACGTCACGTACCTGAACTGCGGAAGCCACTGGAGCCGTGAAAAGGTGAATGAAGTTGATCACTCGGCTTGCTTTGTAGCACAGCGGGACATCAGGTAGGCCAGCACCACCATAGGAGGGAGGAGCACAGAGCTTGTGGACGTTAATCCAGTGATGACCCGCCCACATTACTCGAGTAAGGCAGCGTGTAACCTCCTGGAGACAGAAAAGCGGGGTCGTAGATGCAATCCAAGAATGCTTGCAGATGGACAGAAGGTATGTCCTGGTAAGATTTGCACGCTGGTAGTAGGACGTACAGAACTGCGCACGACACCAGAATGCAGCTGTGCGGAGGAGGCGAGGATGGAGTTCCGAGCGAGTTGCACTGGATGTAGCTTGTGGTGCGCCTAAGTGCACACCCAGGAAGCGTTGGGTAGTGGATGACCATGTGGCCCCCCATGGAGCATCCAAGCGATTGGACCACGACCCGCACCACAATCCAGTGCTCTTAGACGTATTCAGTTCAGCTGCAGAACATGAAGCATATGCGGAGAACAAACGACGAAGCAGTTGGAACTGTGAGTCGCTACGAATGCAGACGGTGATGTCATCTGCATAAGCAGAGTAAATGACTGAGTGATGCCGTGAGCTGGCAACTGGTGGTGGAAGTTGTGCTAGAAGAGATGTTTGCAGAGAGCGTAGAAAAGGCTCGACGGCAATCGCAAACAGTTGACCAGAAAGCGGGCAGCCCTGACGAACTCCCCGCTTGAAGGGAACATGTGCTGTGAGAAAAGATGCCGTCTTGACATGGAAAACGGCGTCCCGGTAGAGGGAGACGAGAACGGAGACAAATTGTGGAGGAAAGCCAAAGTGTAGCAGGGTTTGTGTTAAATAGGCGTGTGAGATATTATCGAAAGCGGAACGGAGGTCTAAGGAAAGGAGAGCAAGAGGTTCAGAATGAGTCTTGGCAAGATGAATGAGATCGCGAAGAAGTTGAACATTGGAGGAAAGAGAACGGCCAGGAACAGTATAGGTTTGAGAGTCAGCAAGGATGTGAGGGAGGATAGAGTTTAGTCGACGGGAAAGAAGCTTAGTATAGAGTTTATAATCTTGATTGAGAAGAGAAATGGGGCGCCAATTTCCCAAGTCAAGAGGGTCACCCTTCTTGGGAAATAGGACCACATGTGCGTCCGTGAAACTCCTCGGGAGGGGGAGCAGTTAAATGCAGCAGAAAAAGCGGAGAGGAGAAAAGGCAACAAAAGAGGCAAGAACGCACGGTAAAAAGGAAAAGAGAGGCCGTCCGGACCCGGAGCGGCATGGGGGTTAAGGAAGAGAAGGTGTCGGACACCTCCGTGGATGTGGGTGCAAGAGACAGGGTGGGAGCAAGATGAGACGGAACTTGAGGCAGGTTATTGAGAAGATGGGGGAGAGCAGAGGGAGAAGGGGAGGAGGTTTCACTGAACTTGGTGGTATAGAACTGACGAACGTGAGAGCAAATCGCTGCCGAATCGGATGTGATTTCGCCAGAGGGGAGGCGAAGATGACGAAGCGAGGTAGAAGACTTACGTGCAGATTCCATTGATGTTAGAAAATCATAGGTGCATTCCTCCGGATTGAGATGTTTAATGCGCAGACGTAAAAGTGCTTGCTGCGCAAGAGGTTTCAGCAAAGCCTGGAGCTCCGCCTGAAATGCTGGAAAAAGCGGATCTGAAAACCCAATCAGTGTGAGCATCTGCCCGGCGTGATCGAGGCGCATCTGACTAGAAGTCTTCATGGTGAAGGAAAGTTGCTTGATATGTAAGAGGAGCTGATGCTTGACACGAAGCCAATACGTCAAGGTACAGGGTGCAGAATGCAACCCTGCGCGACGAGCAGCGAGAAAAGAACGGACAGAGGCACAAAATTCAGGATCAGTGAGGAGATTGGAGTCAAATGTCCACGGACGAACAGTCCGAGGAGTGACGCCGCAACAAACACTGTGAGGGTGACCGTGCAGTGGTCTGAGGAAGCAGTAGGTTGATGTTGCAACTCGGTAATAGACGCAAGAAGCGGTGTGGAAACGTAAACCCGATCCAAGCGTGCAGTTGATGGAAGCTGACTCCCAGACGAGCGCCACGTGTGTGAGGTCTCTTGTGGATGAAGGCGCCTATAAGCATCGGTGAAGGAGAAATCAGCAGCAAGGTCATGGAGTAGTGCGACGAGATCCGTCCGACGCTCTCGTGACGAAGGAGAGCGATCCAGAGCTGGGTCAAGGGTGCAATTGAAGTCTCCACCCAAGAGCACACGATCCGAAGGTGAGACTTTCGAGAGAGCTTTACGGAGTTTGGTGAACAAGATGGATAAATGAATAGAGGTGCATGGAATATACACATTAAAGATGTGAAATCGAGCTCCGCCAACTGTGAAGGAGACTTGCTGGAGTAAATCTCGGCATAAGTTCTGCACTGAGAGTGCAGTGAGGGTGGAATCGGAAATGTTGATGTATTCCGATAGCAAGTCCACCATGAGATGAGTAGCGGAAAGCATGATGGAACACATAATCGCTAGCACGCCAGCGAGTAAACAGAGTGGAGGAATGGCAGTTTGTTTCTTGTAGTAGTAACAGATCGGCCCCGAGGGCGAGAGGTCTTCCATTACAAGAGCATTCGCTAGGGGCTAGCGAACCCTCTGCAATTAAGGGTCGTGACCTTGAATGGACTGGTCAGTCGTTGGTTGGAGGAGTCGCGGAGCAACTTTCAGGAGCTGTTGTAATCGGTTTACGCAGCCAAGGGTCCATGAGTGGTGCAGGGGGTCATGAACAAACCCACGAAGGTACTTAGCAATGCATCCGGCTTGCAGGAGCAGCGCGGGAAGAATGTCTTCGCACTCTCGGAGGTAGTCATACGTCGACTCCAGGTTCGTGGTGTGGGTGCAAAACTGATAGTAATCTCCAAGATTGAGAGGTTCTGAAGGAGCACCACATTTGGAGAGAACACTTGAAAAGACCTCAAACGAAGGCGGAGACCCATCATCATCAGTGTCCCTTTCAATTTCTGTTGGCGCAGGAGAGGGAGAGATATCTCCTGAAGATTTGGTAGTACGGAACGGTTGCCCATCCGCAGAGGAAGATTTCTTCTTCTTCCTCTTACGTCGGGTACCTGTACGAGTGCCAGAAATTCGTTTTCCAGGGAGCGACGATGCTCGGGAAGCTGACGCAGAGTCAGAGGAGTTCTCGGCACCGCCGTCACACTCGGAGACACCAACAGTGAAGACTGGTGGGAAACCAGCAGCGAAGTCTCCCGATGTTGCCACGGGATGAGGAGTAATAGGTGAGGTGAGCACTGGAAATTGAAGGTGGGAGGTGAGATCAGCATCAAAAGACGCTCGTGGACGAGAGGCTGTAGATATACTTTTTGTGTAACTCGGCCCTGGGGCAGTTGGCACATTTGAAGACGGTGCAGGTCGAGAGCGAGATGTAGCAGGAGGCTGCTTAGAGGCGGTAGGCACTGTAGAAGCCGTGGGAGCTGGATACTGGTTGTTGGGGCATCGAGCACGCTGATGCCCAAGTTCTTTGCAATTAGCACAGTGTTCTGATGTTAGCATGTCAATTCTGTAGGAGAGCTGCCCACATCGGACGTTTAGGATCCGTGGGAACTTACGGAGATGCTCTTCTGATGGAAAGATGAGTCGAAAACTCCGGCGAAAACTAAGAACATTCTTATTTGCAGGATCCTTGGGCGCAGCTGAATGTGTGATAACAGGACCAACAATCTTACCACACTTACTAAGTGCAGTACATATCATCGCATCCGAGATTTCGGGGGCACCGGATGCAAGGAGACCTGAACAGGGCGCCTGGAAATCGGTTCAGCTTCCAGGTGGTGGTCTCCCAGGTCAAGACCAAAGTTTAGAAGCGTGTCTGCATGCTCTTTGGATGTGAAATAAACAATCACCGTCCGCGGCCGGCGGGTGAGGTGAGTAATGGCTCCGGCTGGAAGAAAAGCAAGGAGCGTATCACAATAGACTTTCAGCGGTGTATTCGGAAGAGCATCTAGGCACACTCCCAACTCGCGGGTGGAGTGAAGTTCCTGCGCAGCGGGTGAGAAGTGCGGAACGTCCAATTGAAGTGAGTCACCATGTATCTGGACATGGGCATCTGCAAGGGGAAGGCGAGTCGATTGCGTCGATAGGGACGCACCTGAGGCAACGCTAGAATAAGAGCGGGAAGGCAATCCTCCATTGGAAGGCAGAGGTGCAGCGCTGGATGAAGGAGCTGACACAACGCTGGGCACGGCTACCGAGGGCAGAGAAGCAATGCCCTCAGAGATATCCATTACGTCATCGGTAGCATCAGGAACGAACGTCATAGCCTCACCACCAGGAGGGGTGGTGGAGTCAGAGAGTTGAAGCGTAGAAGAAGAAGAGCAATAGGCATCAGGAGGAGGACGATATTCCCTATCATCAAGGACGGACGCTGATTGGTTTGCTCCGTCAGAGATAAGGATCGACGTAGTAGGAGAAGCTGTGACGAGAGCGGGAATTCTGCTCTTATCAGCAGTCGCCATCGCCGATGGCGAGGCCTAACTTAGTAAAAACGACCAACTGGTCGAGAAAATAAAGTGCTGATAGCTAATTGAAAATAGTACTCACCGACTCGGGAGATGTCTTAAATGAAAGATACAACCTTCGTCTTGAAGGCACGCACAAAAGTTAAACGACAGAGCACACAAAACACACTCAGTAGACGGCGAAACACGGAGCTCAAAACAGACACGACTTACGTCCCATAAAGCAAGGACTGTTACGGCGTGGTTTGACGGTAATTCCGTTTCGTGTTTGGGCTGGCCAGCACAGAACCCTGATCTTAATCCCATAGAGAACCTATGGGATGAATTAGAGCGCCGCATAAGCGTTTGGAACCAAGGCCTACCACTAAGCAACAGGATGCGGAAGCATTATGTGCTGAATGGAAGCGCATACCTATCGATGTGTTTCAAAATCTTGTCGAAAGCATGTCTCGAAGGGTCAGTGTTTGCATTAAGGCCAAAGGTGGACCGACACCGTACTAATGTATGTCAATAAATGCCATGTTGTGTTTCTCTTCTCGGTGTTCGGTGACTTTTATCAATATAGTATATATTCGGCACTCGTATTTTTACCTGCATCACAATTATGCGGGATCGTATCGTTTTAGTGGTTGCTCTTCCACGAGGCAGTGAGATATTTCCTTGCACGATTCGTTCAGTTTCTCCATAAGATTAAGGATTGTGAATTGAAACCTGCTATTTTTAAACATCAGGACTATTTTTCTCAATTCCGAAGCTGTTAGATAGAGTTTGCGAGTTTCGGACCTCACGATCGTTAGTCTCAATCTTGAAATCGGAAGACAGTGTGTAGCACTTTTAAATGTATCCCTGCTTTCAGAATTGATGGTGAATTACTCTTTTTTACACAGGATTCATGAAGTTTACAAATCCCGCTACTCGTGCTTCTTTTAAGAGACAATTACAGAAGCAAGGGTTACGCTGTCCATCGCTAAATATTCGCCAGCTGCTTATAAATTATGATTTGCCATATGTCACTAATCTATCCCTAATATGTTTCCCATGGTTTTATAACGACAACTAACCTGCAGTCCGTCCTAGGACGACGTAAATTTGCATATTTTCTGCGAGGCAGTCTTGCTGTGCTGCAGACGACTGAAAGAGGGTACGTAAGGAATCAAACGAGGCGTGAAGCACATGACACCACCCATGCGTTCAACTTGTACCGCCCAGTATTTTGTCATTTTCTTGTAGGACTTCCGTCCACAGTGAGTAGAGTTTAGGTCCCAGCCACCTACAGCGAGATCGCCTTTTGGGCAGGACACAGAAACGGAAGGAATGAGAGCAAGTCTAGCGACTTTGACAGAACAGTTTGTAGTGAGATTAGAGTACAGTAGATGGTGCCACCGTACAAGTACGATGTTGCACATAGAGGGGTGATAGAATTTCAGGAGGGTCATAGGAAAGCATACCCATTTAACCAGTGGGCCCAGCCTGGGGGCCGTCACTTAACGTACTCGTCCGATGCACGGCGGACATTCAGCGAGTGTTAGTAAATCACACCATCTCTGAAAGATCAGCCCAGGCTCGAACTTGAGGACCTTGCAATGATAGTCTGACTCGCTAACCAGTAAGACATCCGCGGCGTCTGCTTTTAAGCTATAAATAAATATTCATATGCAGGGTGATTGTAAACTCCTTCAACAAAACAATAGGGGTGATAGTACACATCAAGACGAACAATATTTGCAATGGAACCTAGGGCCACATTCCACTCCTAGTGCCAGAAATAAGTAAAGTTGCATATCCACGTTGAGCCCTCAACAGTGAAAACAAAGAGACATACCGAATTTATGAGTTGCACAATTCCAATCGCATCATAGAAAGACTCAAAGGAGCTCCTCAAACTGGCGTCCAATGGCGTCGTTGCACAGCCCACACCGGCGAATGAAGGACTGTCGCACATTTTCGTAGACTCCCGGTGTTAGTTCCGATTTCGGCCAACGGATAAAAGCAGATGGCGCTGCATGTACTTAATGACGTCAGAGTGTTAGGGACAGACGTAGTAGCCTAATATACAGGTTTACCAGAGAGGGCCCATTTCGACGCGCAGAACTAAAGGCATTTTGGGGCAACTCGCGCATGACGTAGCTGTGGAGGCAGATCATTTGCTTTGATGGTTTGTTTACATGCGGTTAAACATGCCAGAGTTTGCTCTAAACATTTTGCTGATGATGATTACGAACGCGATCTAAAAATGTGCGTGTTTGCGAATCTTCGGAAATGAATTTGATTAGAAGAAAAACGGTTCAGTGTTTTAAACAAAAAACGTTCAATCACTACCGTAAAAGTCAAAATAAATTGAATCATCGAAATTTTAACGACTTTCTAAGTAAATTTCAAGCATGATTTCTATCAGAATTTTTAGAAATACTTACCATTTCGTGGTCGAAATGTGAAATGAAGATTAAAAAAAGTAACAATGCCGTGGGTAAAAGAAAGTCCACTACATTTCGGTAGCGAAAAGAAACAGGCTAATTTGTCGTATAATTCATTACAAACCTATATTTGTATCTAATACATTTTATCTATTAAAATAGTTCTGAAGATAGCTTTTGTTTTTTTTGTTTTTTTTTTGGTCGATAGAAATTCCTTATTTATTTTGGTAAAAATCAAAAAATCCCAGGCACCACCGTGTTGTTTCAGAAACGCATGTGCCAAACTATGAACGCAACCCTATTATACTACGTAAAACTTCATTCTGAACATAACAATTTTATTTTGTTCTTTTCTTTAGTAATCGCGTGACAAAGTGAAAAATTTTAAATGTAGAAAAATTTTAGCTTTTGCTCGTATAAACTTTTCGTCCTTGCATTGAGTCGCGAATGAACGCCGTGTTTTGCTTCCGCTGCGCACCTCCACAGTGACGTCAAATGAAAGAGCCAATGAGAGCGTAGATTGCTAATGGACACAACCTAAGAACCTTGGGCTTTACAGTACTAATTCATCGATTTAAGTGTTCAATTTTCAATAATAATCTTCTCACGCGATTGTTATTAAAGTTGCAACATATTGTTATCGAGAATATTGCATAATTGTATATTAGTCATCCGAATTTATTGGCGTACGATAAAAATCGGTTTTCCAAAGTTTTCTCACATCAGCCGGGGGCTTTTTTTGAAGGAAGATAGACAGAGCCTGCAATCTGAAAAATAGAAAGCTTCAACAATTTGAACGCGATGACTTGACTTGACAGTAAATGGATGCGAATTAAAGACAAGAGCATCACGTTGATTCTGCACGCGGTGTCCTAGTATAGGAAATAGGCGTTATTTGAAGAACTCGTCCAAATTCGTGGCAACTCCAGAGAGACGATGACTCTCCCTGAAATTAATGAGCCCAGGATAACAAATAATTGACTCATTGCGCAGCAAGTATTTTTAAGTTATTGTTTTAATAATAGGCAGTTACCTGGTATTTGTATTCACTCTAAGGCACTTCAGTTATAGACGAAACCTAAAATTAGGGAAGGGTTCTGTATGAAAGTAAGTTTCCACTTGTAATGACTTCATTTATGAAAGCTTAGAAACCATCATGAACAATGATGTATTCAGGCATCTTCTCAAGGGTGCTTAGCCCCTCCCCCTCCCCGAAAATCAGTGAACGCCCTCCCGTAGGTTTTTGGGGGATCTTTATTCATTGCTTTCATTTATAACTGAATATTCAGAGAAATTAATTTAAAAAAAAAGAAAATGAGCGAAAATATTATATGTAATAAATAACAATAACAAAAAAAATCCACATAGACTTGAAAATTTCTATAGTCCTTCAATAAAACATTAAACAGTCCTCACTAAAGAAGCAATTTGTCAAGCACTGACAACTCGGACTATTCCGTAATAAAATCCTAATTTCGCAAGGTAGAGATGTTTGCACTGGTAAACGATAAAAATACCTCCGGATAAAATAACCCTGAAAACTGAAAAACGGTAAAAATACCCCCGGATAAAATATCCCTGAAAACTGAAAAGTGGTAAAAATACCCCCGGATAAAATATCCCTGAAAACCGAAAAGCGGTAAAAATACCCCCGGATAAAATATCCCTGAAAACTGAAAAGCGGTAAAAATACCCCCGGATAAAATATCCCTGAAAACTGAAAGGCGGTAAAAATACCCCCGGATAAAATATCCCTGAAAACTGAAAGGCGGTAAAACTACCCCCGGATAAAATATTCCTGAAAACTGAAAGGCGGTAAAAATACCCCCGAATAAAATCCCTGAAAACTGAAAAGCGGTAAAAATACTCCCGGAAAAAACACCCCCGGAGGAAATACCACAGATCAAACGGTTCACTGTAAACTGCCACACAGGAACAGTGTTCAGGTGTAGCAATTCACCGGCAACCCTGCCACACATCTCTCAGCAACCTGGAAAATTGCCACATGTGTTTCATTAAGTGTCCGAGCACAAATTGCTGTTCCCCTGAAGAACGCTTTGAATGAGCGACAATTTTTCCAGTGGGGCAGTTTTCCAAATTTCCAAATTATGTGTGGCAGTTTTCCAAGGTGCCTAACGAGGGGTAGGAACTCTTTTGTTTGTCTGAATTTTCATGCCGGTTCATACGAGTTTAGGGTAACTGACCACAAAAGTTCAAGCGGGGGGGGGGGGGGGGGGAGCTACAAAAATTGCCGTTACTCGGCCTATATTGAGAACTGAATTGGGAACTCCAAACGAATTTCGAGAAAACGTTCCGTGTAAGCCAAGCGAGAATTGTACTTTAATTTGAAGAAATAAATTGCAGAGGTTCCGAGGTACACTTGGTTTGAGGGGGGTGTACCTCCAACTTCCGTAATATTATATTCTGGGCCGTTGGAGTCTGTCAGTGTATCCAGGTTGTTCCCCTTGAAGCGTCCTCTAGGTCCGTGAGCTTGGAGAGGGGGGGGGGCTTTTTCCCAAAATGTTAAAATGAACGTGGAGCTGTAAACATTAGTACCATGCTTTATATAATGATTCTGTACGCACCCACGAATTTTCAGGAGGGTAGGGTGAATCCTCCCTCCCAATTTCTAAGAAACTTTCAGGGGTAACATCGAGGATACACTGACCGAATCTAGAGGTATAGAATATAAAATTACGGAAGATAGGGGTAGAGCCCTCTGAACCAAGCACCTCGTATCCCTTTTTACAGACTTTACGAAATTTCTGGGGAAGAGGGGAAAGGCATACATAGTCTGCCACTAAACACAACATGAAGCATAGAAATTGCGAGCAAATTCCTTACCTTGAAAACTTGTCTGCACTCTTAGAAACTTAGGAGAGGGTGAATTCACCCCACCCTCCTGAAAATTCGTGGGTGCGTACAGAATCATTATATAAAGCATGGCTCTAATGTTTACAGCTCTACGTCCATTTTAACATTTTGTGGAAGAAACTTGGGGAGACCTTCATCCAGCAGTGGATTGATAATGGTTGTCATGATGATGATGATGATGATATGTATTAATGTATATATACACTGAAGAGCAATTGCATTAGAGATAACTGTCTAGTAACGTGTAGCACCACCTTTCGCCCAGATGACGGCGGCGATTTGTCTCGGCATGGACTCAGCAAGACACCGGAAGCGTTGGGAAGCCATACGGATCCACGACCCCTGAACAAGCTCCCACAGTTCACGAAGATTTAATGGAGGGGGTCAGAGCCTCCAACATCTCTCTTGATGGCATCCCAGATGTGCTCGATGGGATTGAGCTCAGGTGACCTAGCTGGCCAAGGAAGCGAGGTCACGGGGTGGAGTGTTCATCCAACCATTCGGATACAATTCGGAAGCGATGGCACGGTGCATTGTCTTGTTGCAGGATGAGGTCCCCAGTGGGATGTTGCAGACACACAAACGGGAGCAAATGGTCGTCCAGGATATCCCGGTAACGTTGACCTGTGAGGGACGATGTCACACATACCAGGGGTCCCATTTCAGTCCACGTAAACAGTCCCCAGACGAGAATGCCACCAAGAAGGATCCATCGCTTCATGTGGTTTGCGCTGTACTCGTATCCTGCCATCCGCATGCACCAACGTGAATCTCGACTCATCAGTCCAGGCAACATATTTCCACATGTCTAGGGTCCAGTGGCGATGGTCCCGCGCCCATGCCAATCTTTGCGTAATGTGATGTGCGGTCAGCAGCGGTACTCTCGTGGGACGGTGGCTTCTGTACCCCATAGCGAGGAGATGGTTCTGGATGGTGTGGCTGCTTACACGTTTTTGTGCACCAGGGTTAATTGCCGAATGATTTCTTGCACTGTGGCTCGTCTTTCCGCTGTTACAATGCGAGCTAGCCGATGATGACCACACTCATCCACACGCTGTTGTCCACGACAGTTGGCCCTTGCAGGGATGGTTTTACCGGATTCGATGTACTCACGGTGCACCCGTGACACAGTGGCTCGTGAAAATCCCAGTGCCTGCACGATTTCCGAGATGCAGTGACCCATTCGTCGGGCCCCGACAATTTGCCCACGATCAAATGCGCTTAGATCCTTCGCTTTGCCCATACTGCGTCCGACTCTTACTGATTCTCGTCGCATCACTCCTGACATTGTCGGATCGCTGCATACGTCATGTCGTTTCCGTTTACAGGGCCGCCCACAGCGCCACATTTGCATAACGCTAGCTGTCTCTAATTCAATTGCTCTTCAGTTTATAACTAAATTGGGATTATATGAATATAATCAGACAACAAGTTTCAACCCCCTTAAAATTTGTAATTGCCCCCCGGAAAAAACTCTGAATGCAGCACTGATCATGAACCTTAAAAGAAAAAAAAAGCGATTAAGCAGTTGATTACATGTGCGAATGAATTAAATAATTCAGCGCTGGAATAATGAACTTTCTCTGATAAATTCATGACAGGCTAAAAACGCACGAAAGGTCACTTTCGTCGTATGCTTGTTTATCTAAACAAGTAATGAGGACACTTTTTTCTTGGCAAAATGAGTCGACGATGGGGAATAAAGTGATGTCATTATTAGCGGGCTGGAAGGTATCGGCTCTCCCATATATTAGTAGCTAGCAGTATTGAATGTGCCGAACTTGCACGACAATGCAAATACCGTAATTTTTTTTTTTTTTTTTTTCATTTCTAGGACTAGCTTTTGTTGAAAGCTGAAGCAAAAATCTGTCTGGGTCAACCTACTTAAGCGAGAAAGTGCGAAATCGATGAGAAAGAGAGAGAGAGAGAGAGAGTCGAGGACAACGACAACAGACGCCGTGTATGGCTTCAGGCAGCATGCGTGATAATGTCAACTGAGTTCTCCCAACAGGATATGAGAGGCGGAAATCACCGGCATTTCCCACTGGAAGAAGAACCACGCAATTCTTCCACCCACAGCACTGCCTTCCCCTTCCATGTACTTCGCCACCTAGCCGCAAAGTAAACGAAAAGCAAATAAGAATGCGAGTGACGCCGACCGTGAAAAATACGCAATGTGCGGATGGTTACATTTGTTCCGAACGTCACGCATATTCTTGTGTTCAGACAGTGAAGAGTTTGGCAAACATTCTTCCACATTCGATGTGTGTGTGTGTGCGTGTGCATGAACAGCGAGGATGTGCGAAACGGATAATATATAAATACCTACGTTGCTGACTGTTTAGAAACGCCATGTTGCCAGCGCCGCATTAAGGACTTAGTGGGCCCCTATGCAAAGACACCAGACTGGGCCTTTAAGCTAAGATATCCGAGTAGGCCCCCGAAGAAGAACTTACGACGGAGAAACATTATGAAGTCTGCTAAAACACGAAATTGTATTGGGTGTGTGTAAAAGTTCTACCCGTTGTTGTAATAGATGCAAGTTGTGATCGGAGTAGTTGCATCACAGATGACGCTGCGATGCCAAATTCTCGGCCAATAACGCGTGGAGCAGTAGAGTATATAGAGGCACTAGGTTTATCCGAGTAAGTCATTCGTAACGGAAATCACGGACGGTGTAACTTGGCATGCGATAAGGAGCACATTAGACATTGTTTACTGTACGAGTTCGATAAAGGCTAGCACTACAGCCGCGGCTTGCCTCAACATCTGTCGTGTGTATGGGGAGGATGCAGTTGATGATAGCACATGTCGCCGTTGGTTTCGGAAATTCCGGGACGGAGAAGGAAGCTGTAAAGATTAACCACGTCCTGGACGTCAACTAGTGGTTTCTGACGAGGATGTGAACCAAGCCATAACAAATAACCCACATCCGACTTTTCAGAAATCAGCGGAAACGTTGTCGGTGCACAGAACAACAGTCGAAAGACGGATGCATGCGCTTGGGTTTATCGCCAAGTTCGATAACTTTCTGCAAAGCAACGAAAGGAGAGAATCCGTACCTGTGTTTCTTTGCCTTCTCGTCACAGAAATGAACCGTTTTTGGAACGAATTGTAACGGGTGATGAGAAATGGGCACAGTACCGTAATGTAAAACGTTGACGGACTGCGTGCTAGGGTGCGGAACCTGCTCCATAGACCTCAAAAGGCGGACTGCATCCCAAAAAGGTTTTGTTGAGTGTTTGGTGGGATGTCCAGGGAATAATCCACTAGGAGGTGTTGGCACCTAACCGAAAGGTAAATGCTGACCTCTACTGCCAACAGTTGGACAGATTGCGAGAACAACTGACATCGAAGTGGCCAGCACTCGTCAATCGCAAAGGCGTGATCCTTCATAATGATAACGTCAGACCTCATGCAGCTTTAATCACTAGGAAAAAAATGACTGGATTTTGGTTGGGAAGTGTTACCTCACACGGTGTATTCCCCTGATCTGGCACCTATCAGCATCGGCTTGTAATTGTAAACCAGGTGGTACCGAGAGGACTGTGCGGACACCGGAAATGATTGAAAGTGTTCGTGCTGCAATCTTGCTTTTGCCCTAAAACATCTGCTCGGCGATACTCTACAGCTTTGCACATTTCCGATCGTTCATTCGGGAGAACATTGCATGAGGATCTCCATTTTCACCCTAGTAAGGTCCAAATTGTGCAAGAAATCAAGTCTCAAGAATTGGGTTGCACGCGAAAATTTTCGGCCAAGGGATGTCACCATAACAGTTTTGGTATGGTGACATCCCTTGGACGCCCCGGTCCCCAGATCTAACAGGTACTGATTTTTTCTTATGGGAGGTACCTCAAGAAAGGAGTCTTCCAAACACGTTGTGGCACCATATTGGAATTGAAAGGCCGTATCAGAGCTGCTTTCACCAATATCCCTGGCAATATGTTACGACGAGTAACGCACTCCTTCCAACGCCGCTTAGAAGAATGTCGGGGCCGCCACTTGAGAGGGGGCATATTCAAACATTGACTGATCAATGGCATTCTTGTATCTACTATTTGACACAGAGAGTAATAAATAAAAAGCATTTTTTCGCTTACGTTGCGATTTTATTAATTCGCTATCAACGCTGCAGCACCCTGTACTTCACGAAAGTATCAAGATCGTTTGCGTTATTGAATTAATCCTTTATTAATATTTAATTTGCCTACTAGGTGTGTCCTGAAGTTATATTAATTACTGAATTTATTATGATTGCTTTACTTTCAACTAGTCCTCTGCTCGTTTTACTTAATCGCTCTTCTTGTACTTATCATTCTCGCTTCCAGGTTCCGAAACCATATTTCGCTGGACTTCTTCGATCGCTCCTTGTAATTGTCTCCTTTCCAAAATGCTTCTTCCTCAAAACATCATCCCCTTAAGTTCTGTCCTTCCACAGAATCTCTTTCTCTGACCATTGTTTTGTGTTCGTAGTAGCTTGAAGGACGCCTACTGATGCAAATAAAATAATCAGTCCCGCCCGAATGCTGGCCGATGACCATGCCCATGACTGCGGCGTATGCCCTAAAACGATTTAGGCACTTAAACTCTTTCTAAAACGACCTCCCATACAAAAGAACTATTCCTTGTGAAGCATTCTCGAGTCTGATGCCGTCTTTTATAGCGTTCGAACCTACCGCTAGAAAATTCCTTGCTTAGAGAAATGAATAAATACAAAAATGCTTTAAAATACTGCATCCGCGTAATAAATTTCGCAGTGGTTCTTGTTGACCCCATAATATTTAGACACGTTTAAAAGGTATTTTGAAATCGAACAAACTCATAGCTCTGGTCCTTCCCCACCCCGTTTTCCAGCCCAAGAGAATTCTAAATTGGGACATGTCCAATGGACCATTGATCATTTGGATTCAAAAAAACATCACTCGTAAGAAAATCAAAGTTAGCAGTTGTTGATTTTTCTTGCTGACAGAAAATATGAGAAAATCTCGTCGATAACGGGCAAAATAAAGCAGCTAAGAATAAATATCTCTACCTGAATTTTATTAATTTTCCCTTTTTTTTTTTTTTTTTGTGAGGATACATTCTCACAAAAAAAAAAAAAAAAAATGTCCAAGATTTTCTAGAGTATTTTGTCTACTTTAGAATTTCTCAAAGTGGAGAAAATACTCTAGAAAATCACTGCCATGTGTTTCAGAAGCGGAAGTAAGGTTTGATACGAGGAAGGAGCGGAAGTAGACGTCTGCAGCGAGAGTGCACGAAATTTAGGAGTTTTGGAAGAACAATGATTGAGTGAAAAATTAGAACATCTACCGTACGAAATCAAGCCACCTGAGATCCTCTGACGAGAATTTTTTTACAAATTGCGATAAAAAAGCTTAGTTAAATGCATAGATCGGTTGTAGTTTTGTTATTATCAATTTTAAGGATGTGCATCTTTCTTTGTAGCATTTCTTTGGATCTGCAATCGGATAATTGAATCAGCAAGAGAATAACTGAATCTGAAAACTTTCTTAACGTCTAGGCAAACACAATGGGATACTGCACCTTTCATTTTTTTGCAAACTATGTTTTACTAGTAAACTAATGAGATATATTTTGAAAATCAAGAAATACTTGATTTTCAACATAGAGATTACACTGAAGAGCAATTGAATTAGAGATACCTGTCTAGTAACGTGTAGCACCGCCATGACGTCGGCGATTCGTCTCGGCATGGACTCGACAAGACACCTGAAGCGTTGGGAAGCCATACGGATCGACGACCCCTGAACAAGCTCCCACAGTTCACGAAGGTTTGATGGAGGGGGTCAGGGCCTCGAACATCTCTCTCGATAGGACTGATGTCAGGTGACCTAGCTGGCCAAGGAAGCGAGGTTACGTCGGTGAAGTGCTCATTTAACCATTCGGATACAATTCGGGAGCTGCATAGTCTTGTTGCAGGATGAGGTCCCCAGTGGGATGTTGAAGACGCACAAACGGGAGCAAATGGTCGTCCAGGATATCCCGGTAACGTTGACTTGTGAGGGACGATGTCACACGTACCAGGGGTCCCATTTCAGTCCACGTAAACAGTCCCCAGACGAGAATGCCACACCCACCAGCTTGAAGAGTACCCTGCTGGCAAGAAGGATCCATCGCTTCATGTAGTTTGCGCCGTACTCGTATCCTGCCATCCGCATGTACCAACGTGAATCTCGACTCATCAGTCCAGGCAACATTTTTCCACATGTCTAGGGTCCAGTGGCGATGTTCCAGCGCCCATGCTAATCTTTGCACCCTGTGATGTGCAGTCAGCAGCGGTACCCTCGTGGGACGATGGCTTCTGTACCCCATAGCGAAGAGATGGTTCTGGATGATGTAGCTGCTTACACGTTTTTGTGCACCAGCGTTAAATTGCCGAGTGATTTCTTGCACTGTAGCCCGTCTATCCGCTATTACAATGCGAGCTAGCCGACGATGACCCCGCTCATCCACCCGCTGTTATCCATGGCAGTTGGCCCTTGCAGGGATGCTTTTACCGGATTCGATGTACTCACGGTGCACCCGTGACACAGTGGCTCGTGAAAATCCCAGTGCCTGCACGATTTCCGAGATGGAGTGACCCATTCGTCGGGCCCCGACAATTTGCCTACGATCAAATGCGCTTAGATCCTTCGTCTTACCTATACTGCGTCCGACTCTTACTGATTCCCGTCGCATCACTCCTCATATTGTCGCATCGTTGCATACGTCATGTCGTTTCCGTTTACAGGGCCGCACACAGCGCCACATTTGCATATCGCCAGCTGTCTCTAATTCAGTTGCTCTTCAGTGTACATCATCATCATCATCATTGTCAACCATTATCAATCCACTGCTGGACGAAGGTCTCCCCAAGTTTCCTCCACAACGGTCTGTCTTGTGCCAGTCTCCTCCATGTCACCCCTGCATACTTTCGAATTTCATCCACCCATCTCCCATGTGGTCTTCTTCTGGGTCTTTTCCTGTCCCTTGGAATCCAATCTAAAATTTCGGCTGTCCATCGATGATCTGTCCTTCTGGCAGTATGTCCAGCCCATTGCCATTTCAGGGATTTAACTCTGATCATGATGTCTTCCACTCTTGTCATTTTTCGGATCCACGAGTTCCTCTTCTTATCTCTCCTGGTTACACCAAGCATGCACCTCTCCATGCTGCTTTGAGTTGTCTGCAGCCTTTGTATGTCTCTTTTAGTTAAGGTCCACGTCTCTGCACCATACGTAAGCACTGGAAGGATGCATTGATCAAACACTTTTCTTTTAAGACATAATGGCATATTGCTCTTGAAAATTATGCTGTTTCTTCCAAAAGCTCTCCAGGCAAGTTTTGTACGCCGATTAATTTCTTCATCAATGTGACCCTCACTTGATATCTGCTGTCCAAGATAAACGTACGTGTCTGTTATCTCCAGCTTTTCTCCATCAATCGATAAATCTTCATTTCTTGTAAAAGCATTGACCATCACTTTTGTCTTCTGAAAGTTCATTTTTAATCCCACTTCTTTACTCTTGTCAGCAAGTTCCTGGATCATACTCTGCAGCTCTGATGGGGTAGTTGCAAAAATGACTACGTCATCAGCAAAACGAAGGTGGGTTAGATAATCTCCATTAATCTTTATCCCCTTGTTTTCCCAGCTCAGCGACTGAAAAACACTCTCCAATGTGGCATTAAAGAGCTTCGGAGATATGGTGTCACCTTGTCTCACTCCCTTTCCAATTTTTACGTGTGTTGTATTTTCAAACAGCCTAATCTTTGCACTTGCATTTTCATAGATGTTATTAATAATATTAATGTATGCATCTTCAATACCGCAGGTTTTCAGAGCCATTGTAACTGCTGATGGTTTCACCGAATCAAAGGCTTTTTCATAATCGATAAAAGCCATGCACAATGGAAGTTCATATTCCCTCGCTCTTTCAATTATTTCTCTCAGCACGTGGATATGATCTATTGTGCTGTAGCCACTCCTGAATCCAGCTTGTTCTCTCGGTTGAGCCATGTCTAGTGCTACCTTCAAGCGGTGTGAAAGAACTTTAGTGAAGATTTTATAAACTAATGATAGGAGGCTGATAGGTCTGTAGTTTCCGAGATCCTCAATGTCACCTTTCTTATGTAGCAGGATCATTGTAGCGTTGTTCCAATCCTCAGGAATCTTTCCTTCATTAAGGCATCGAGTGAAAATTTGGGCGAGTACTGTTTCGATTTCTCCACTTGCTTCTTGTATGATGTCTACAGTAATTCCATCTTCTCCTGGAGCTTTTCCTCGCTTCATGTTCTTGATTGCATGTGCAACTTCTGCTGGAAGGACTGGAGGAACTCTGGTACTGGTATCTTTCATGATGTCTGGAGTGCATATATCATCCCTTTCATATAATTTGGAGTAGAAATCTTTCACTCTTGTCAAAATTTCGCCTCTATTTCTTGTTACAGAACCATCTTCTTTTCTCAGTGCCATAATCTGTTTTCTTCCCTTACTGAGATGTCTCTTTGCTATCTTTAGGCTTTGGTTGTTTTCAATTGCTTTCCTCACTAGTTCACAGTTGAATTTCCTTACGTCTTCAGTGATACTTTTTCTTACTGTCTTGCATAGCTCTATATATTCCACTTTGGAAGTCACATCTTCTTTAGTTGTCCTCATCTCTCTTCTTTTTTGCATCAACATTTTGGTTTTTCCTGATAATTTGTTCACATGCAACTTGTTCTTAGACCCAGCTAATTTTGTTGCTGTTTCCATAAGAGCTTTGGTTACTTTTCTGTTAACTTCAGAGATGTCCACTTCTTCCAATGTTAGGCCTTCTAAAGCAGAGAACCTGTTCTTCAGTTCTAACTTGAAGGTATTATGGTGTTTTTTAAGGTTGGTTATGTCAATAGATTTTGTTTGTCTTATGAGCTTGCCACGTTCAAGTTTAGTGTTGAGGTGCATCTTACATCTCACCAATCTATGGTCACTACCTGTGTTGAACTTGTTTAGCACACTGCAGTCTTCTATGACGAATTTTTTGTTACACATAATAAAATCAATTTCACTTGTCGTCCCATTTGGATGTCTCCATGTCCATTTCTTGTGTGGCTTTTTCTTGAAGAAGGAGTTCAAGATGAAAAACCCTTCTGCCTCTGCAAACTCAACGAGCGTATTTCCACGCTGGTTTCTGTTGCCATGACCGAATTTACCTACTGAAGTTTCATTCTGTTGCCGTTTCCCTATTTTTGCATTGAAATCTCCCATAATTATTTTCAAGTGCTGCTTACCTTTATTATTTAGATGACAAATTTCCTCATAAAATTCTTCAATTTCTTCTTCAGGATGACTTGTGGTGGGTGCATAAGTTTGAATAATCTGAGCCTGGTATCTTTTCGAGAGTTGGATAACAAGTCGTGCAGCTCTGTCAGAGGAACTTTCAACTTCTACAACTTTATCCTTCAGTTTCTTGTTTATTATAAATCCAACACCACTAGTTCTGCCAGTATCTGTCCCACGATAGTAGAAGATATATAGTCTCTGAGTTTTGCACATATACATATACTCATTTCCCAATTTATTCGGAGCACCACCATGTTATATCCCTGTGAGAAGAAACATTTAATGACCAGTAACTTTTTAAATACCATGTTAATGAAAAAATGCCACACAACAAATATAGTTCATCTCTATGATCATTATATAGATCATGCATCAGCCACTCCGACTTCAGTGATTAAAGATACCTTTGTTACAGTAGTATTTCTCATTTTCTTGTAGGACTTCCGTCTACAGTGAGTAGAGTTTAGGTCCCAGCCACCTACAGCGAAATCGCGTTTCGGGCAGGACACAGAAACAGAAGGAATGAGAGCAAGTCTCGCGACTTTGACAGAACAGTTTGTAGTGAGATTAGAGTACAGTAGATGGCGCCACCGTACAAGTACGATGTTGCGCATAGAGGGGTGAGAGAATTTCAGGGGGGCATAGGAAAGGAAACCAATTTAACCAGTGGGTCCAGCCTTAAGGGCCGTCACTTTACATGCTCATCCGATGCACAGCGGGTATTCAGCGATTGTTAGTAAATCACACCATCTCTGAAAGATCAGCCCAGGATCGAACCTGAGGACATTGCATTGACAGTCTGACTCGTTAACCAATAAGCCTTCCGCGGCTCACCTTTGTTACGGTTTATTGCATCTGAAAGTATCATTGTCCTGAAGTGCCTTCTGGTAGAGGAGCCAGAACAACAGTGATTCTTCTTAACACATTGGATGAGGGGGAGGAACAGGGAAGCGCTAACGACATCAAAGGATCGATCCCGATGACTACTGTTTGCAATTTCGCAACCGAAAGTAGCTTGCGGTGGTCGCTCGAGCACCCCAGTATCTCCCTGTCTCTCTTTGTAGAAAGAGCACAGTTAAACTAAAGGAAAAAACTCAGCATTGTTAGATAAAATTAAAATGTTGATACAAAACCGACATATTTAAAAATTTAAAAACCATGCATTTCTAGAGGAGACCGAGGGGGCCCAAACATACTTTTCCCCCGCGGTCTAATCACTAAGGGAGCGATCGCTCCCGTTGTCTTCGAATAGTCAGCGCATATGTTGTGTTCATCGTGCTAAACTGGCTGTAAGAGAAGGTGGCAATATTAAGATGTATAACGAAGTAAATTTCTCCGTCATTTTTGTCCACGCCGGGGCTCAAACCCGTCTCCCCTCATTCCGGAATAAGTCGCTCTACCAATTGAGCTACGCGGACTTTCATTCTCGCTGTTATCTGCCTTTATGTCGTGTGCGTCCTGCGGGGCAGGCAGGTCACATCTCCGCCAACCCCCCCCCGAAAGAGGGCCGGTGGCATGGCCCACGGGTCAGCCGTGACCATGAGTCGTTGCAGGCAGCTATCTGCTGTAGAACGTGCACCTGAGAACTCCCAGTCAATCTGGTGTGTGGAATGCAACGTCCCACACATTTATTTTTTGAAGCGCTGGAGATGGGATTCTCTTATTTTTCCTCTCTCGCGGTGTGGAAAGAACATCACACCATCGCGAGATTTTGAACGGCCGGGTCATCCGGAAAGTTCGGGCGCCATTGTGACGAAGTAAATTTCTCCGTCATTTTTGTCCACGCCGGGGCTCCAACCGGGGTCCCATCATTCCCGAATAAGTCGCTCTACCAATTGAGCTACGCGGACGTTCATTCTCGCTGCTATCTGCCTTTATGTCGTGTGCGTCCTGAGGGGCAGGCGCGTCACAGATGTTCATATAAAAAAGGGGTAAAATTAATTCATTGAACGACAGTACAGAAGTCATACATTTTTAGAACGTCCTTTGATAAGAAATTACAGAAAATAAAAGAAGTTCAAAGAATTGAAAGTGGCAACAGCGTGTCAGATGAACGCGAAAGAAACGTCTGTTGCAGTTAAATATCGTCTGCTAAGAAAATGGCGCACGTAAACGAGCTGTGAATAGATGGTTATGTTTTTGCTCTTTACGAAGAGAAACGTTCGTATTCTGTAATAAAAAAAACCCCATGAAAATCATGGAATTGGCATTTCTGAATGTAAAATAAGTAATATTACTAATAATAGAGGGGGAAATTGTTAAACATTGCTTTTAACAGGGAAAAGAACACCAATACAAAGAAGGTGCGTACTTTACGACTTTTACAAAAGCAAGGTCTCTGGTTTTAAAAGAAAATCCACCTACCAAGTTATTACAAAACTCTGTATCAACTGTAAACTAGGTAATAAACAAAGATTTGAATCTAAAAAAGCAGCATAATGTTCATCGCCTTTTGTCTAGGCACGTGTCTGAGCGCAGAACACGATGTAGCCTTCTTTATGAAAATCACTTAATCGGAAACAGATGGAAATTTATTATGACTGTTGATGAAGCACGGATATATCTAAACGACTGTAACAAAAAAAGGTCGATTTACTATCGCAAAAGAACAGAGAAAGACTTACAAACTTCTTTCCAATAATTCAAAGAGCGTTTTATTCAAGGATTCGTGATTATTGCTGGTTTCTCGTACAATGGGGAATTAAAGTTAAGAAAAGTTGAAGAGAATGTTAAAATCAATCCTACGTATTACCAAAATAATGATTCAACACCTGAGGAAACGCCATATTCTTTTATCCACCAGAGCCTTCCAACATGATGAAACTACCAGTCATACATCCAAATCTACCATTCTGTTTCTTGAAAAAAAGAAAAAAAGAGGCGGCTATCAAGAGTATATATACCTTTTGCTTATATCCTTCAAAGTCCCCTTATGTGTCATAAATAAACTACAGTGCCTTCGGACTGCTAAAAAGAGCGCTTTCTAAACGCGGACCTAAAACAATGATTAGACTATGGAAAGCAGTGGAAGATGAGTGGAATATAATACCACTACTAATTTTAAGAAATGCCCTGTTTTCTTGGAAATCTAGATGTAAGTAATACACACAATTGACGTGGAGTAGGAACATCAAATACACTATCTACCAACAAGTAATTGGACACCCCTGCAATCCACGATATCTGCGGTCCTGATACACGTCACGGCCGCCGCCGCCGCCGTTAAATATCGTGTGGGAAACAACAACGCAACCAGTCGCATGCAAGATGCCACGCAGTCCGGAGCTCTCTGATTTCGAGAAAGGTGTAATCGTCGGGTATCACAGAAATGGCCGATTCATACGTGAAATATCCAGCGAGTTGAAGGACCCAAAATCAACAGTGGCCTACGTGACTGGCAAGTGGAAGATGAGAGGTGACTGTCGGAATGTGCCCCGACCCGGCAGACCCACAAAACTGGGAGTTAGAGACCGACGGGTGCTGGCCAGAGAAATTCGGAAGAACCTCACCAAATCAACAAGCCACAAACGCGAGGACTTTCAACAGGCATCCGGGAGTGTTCTTTGGATGAATACCATCCGTAAAGAAGCCCATCTGCTCGGTTATCATGGACGTGCTGCCGCCCACAAGCCTTTGATCACCAAGTCCGATAGCGCTGCTCGGCTAACGTGGTGCAAAGAACGTTGACAGTGGACCGTTGAACAGTGGAAACAGGTTCTCTGGAGCGACGAATCAAGGTTCACCCTCTACCGTTCGGATGGCAGGGTCTGGGTTTGGCGTCTGCCTGGAGAACGCCTCCTGCCGGAATGTATTGCGCCAACTGTGAAGTTCGGCGGCGGTAGAATTATGCTTCGGCGGTGTTTCTCCTGGTATGGCACGGGACCCTTGATCGCAATTCCTGGTAAACTCAACGCCGAGACCTACTGCTTCATTTTGGATGACCACGTGCTTCCTACGTTGTGGCAGTTTTACGGGGTGGACCCATAGTAGTTTTAGGATGACAATGCCACCTGTCATGTTGCGAGGTCCACCATGGCTTGGTATGGTGACAATGGGGTTAATCGAATGGACTGGCCTGCGCAGAGCCCGGACCTTAACCCTATCGAGCACCTCTGGGACGAGTTGGGGCGTCTACTTAAGGAGTGTCCTCACCGTCCGAAATCTGTGAAGGAACTGACCTGTCTTCTCCAGGCCGAGTGAAAGAAAATACCGCTAGCCGTCGTACAACGCCTGGTTGAGAGTATGCCCCGGAGGGTCGCAGCTGTAATTGCCGCTCGTGGAGGCTCCACCAAATATTGAAGGTGAATAAACTTCGTTTTCCTTTGCTATCACGGGTGTCCAATTACTTGTTGGTAGATAGTGTAGAAGTCATTGCTCTTTCCACTGCACCACAGCGGTCTCGAATTCTGCAGACTCATATGTGATTAACTGCCAAACTACATAGCAGGTTGCTTCATGGAGTCCCGCGCAGTGCTGGGGATTCACCATAGATGGACAGCAGCAACTGAACATATAATCAGAAGGCGAATGAATAATTAATACACACAACTGACGTGGAGTAGGTACATTAAATAGAAGTCATCGCTCTTTCCACGTTTATAAGTGAGTCACGGAAAAAAGAATGGTAGCATGTCTGGCGCGTAACTGGAATACCCTGGGTTTGATTCCCGGTGGCTCCCGATGATAATTTTTCCGTGACTTACTTATAAACGTGGAAAGAGGGATGACTTCTTTTTGATGTCCCTAATCCACGTCAATTGTGTGTATTAATTATTCATTCACCTCCTAGTTATTTGTTCAGTTGCTGCTGACCATCTTTGGTGAATCCCCACCATTGTGCGGGGCTCCATGATGCAACCTGCCATGTGGTTTCGCAGTTAGTTGTATGTGAGTATGGAGAATTAGAAGAAGCTTTGGTGCAGTGGTAGCATGTCCGGCGCGGAACGGGAAGACCCTGGGTTCGATTCCCGGTGGCGGCCGATGATACTTTTCCCGTGACTTACTTATAAACGTGGAAAGAGCGATGACTTCTATTTGATGTTGATATCTAGATGTAAGTTCGTAGTCCAGAGAAAGGAGTGTCAGATGGAACATTAAAGAAAGAAATAATTCTATTGTAAACATTAGTTATATTTCTGGAAAATAGTTCTAAAAATGTGTGAACATCGTCTATATAAGGAAGAAATAAAACAAACATTCTGAATTCTGGGAACGTAGAGATTGAAAACACAGTGATTAAATGAAGTTCATGACGAAAATCCTTAAAACAACGTGATCTTTTATACTTTCGTACATTGATAACTGTTTAACATAGACTTATGATTTCAAGAATAAGTTTTAAAAAAGGAAACAGTCGTAGTTTGTAAAGAAAAAAATGTATCTTTGTCAGCACACTATTGAATAAAAAAACATGGTTTCCAGAGTATCAGTAATTCACCACCATTTTCACATGAGAGATGGTTTCTTATGTGATCTAGACCATTCTGTCCATCTGTCGATAAAATTGTTGATTTAATCTAAACTAAACTCCAGCTATATCGACAGAAAGAAATTGCCCCCATAAGCAGCCGTCGCTGAAGTTTCACGTATTGACGAATGGCATGAACTCTTAAGAGCATTTATATTTTTCCCTGGTCTTTCTCAACAACCGTATTTCACACTTAACGTGCCGGTTAGGATGGCTGGAGAATATAAAATGCATTAGATTAGAAACGGTGACGACCTGTGATTACGTTTTCCGTTATCGATTTTCGATAAGCCTCTCTTAATTTAAAAGATGCCAGCATCTATAACTGGAATGCTCTGGGTTGATGTTTTTCATGGCTATATTAGAAAATGGCCTCAACGCCATTTCGCGAGAAAGCATCACATCTCTCCACGTACAAATGTTTCGTGATGATATCTGTTTGGAGAGAACGATCATTAAGGTTGCAATCCGTACCAGCTGTTAGACAGCTCTTCACATACACATCCGCACGCGTTAAACTGAATTCATAAATTGGAAATTAGGAATAAATTTATTGAAGTAATTAAACTATGTAATCTGCAGGAGTGGTACGTGTATTCTAATGTGATCATGTGTCTGTTACTGAACAGTTTCAATGATTTCCTGGATCTAATGTAATCGCATCGTTCCCTTCTGCCAGAAACATCCCTCCTGACACAATTATTGTCCAATTGCGTAGTGATTTTTCTTTCCTCCGGTGAGCTGGAAAAGAAAAAAAAAACCAGCCACCTCTTCAGCGACTAAATACAACTTTAATGGCTCTGAAAGTAGTCATTAGTTCTCTAAATAAAACAAAAGGTCGTTTAAATATTTATGTTACCCACGCGAGGCACGAAGTGCTTCAAGTGCCAAAATCAAACGAGCAAAATATAGATATAATTCCGCATATTTCGTTTTGTTTGCTTTTTGTTCAAGGGGAATTGAAATTTAAGCTCGCGGAAGACTTAAACGTTGCAGATATCTAATGGTGATTAATGCGAGGCGATTACAAAACCGTTTTTCTTCGAAAGGAATTCAATTTAAGTTCCTTTGGGTCATTATTTATTCCAAGAAGCATTTAAAAATCCCAAAGGGAAAGTGCTTGCATCTGCTGCTTGTATCAATTTTCATTTTAGAGGTCCATTTGTTTAACTTCTAATGGGACTAATAAAAGTGCGTCAATGATGCTTATTCAGGAATTGCACACGTATAGCCATCCTCGCCTTTTTTTTTTTTCTTCCAATACATGATTCATATATACTTAATTGATTTCTTTAAAATATTTTTCTGCTAAAATACATATTATGATTCTTTTAACTCATATATTCGAAATTTGCCGTACTTGAACGATCTGTACACTGTATAAAGGCATCAAGTGATCTTAAATGAGATGTTTATTTCTTAAAAATGATAAGTTAAAAACATATTTACAATTAAAACCATTAGATCTTTCAAACTTACGTTAAGGTCATCTTCAGATGGAAACACCTTTTTTCAATAGTGCTCATCCATTGGTGATCTATGGGATTAAGATCAGGGCTCTGTTCTGGCCAATCCACACACGATACTGAATTATCGTCAAACCACGTCGTAATAGTCTTTCCTTTATAATCGGTACATTATCCTGCTGGTACCAACAAGGCTCAGTTCCATAGTATTACCACAGAGTTTGTAGGGCATAATTGTCCAGAATATCGAGGTAGACGTGCTGGTTAACAGGTTTATCCACGATAAACAATGGGCCGGGACCACAAAAAACACCCCACACGAGTACACTGCCATCTCCAAACTTGACCGTAGGAACAGTAAATTGTGGTAAATAGCGTTCCCTCGTCTACCGCCATACTCACACACGGCCATCAGACTGATGGATTATGTATCTGGAGTCATCAGTCTGTAGGACCCATTTCCATTGATCTACGGTCCACGATAAACGTTCTTTACACCATGCTAAACGACGAGTAGCATTCCGAGTGGAGATGAAAAGCTTATGAACAGCCGCATGACCACGGTAATCCATGGAATGAAGTTCTCTGGGAATGGTACGTATGCATACCGAAGTTCCAGCATGTTTACTTACTTGTACACTGAGGCCTTGTGCAGTACTCCGTCGATTAGCTATTAGGACTCTCCTGAGGATTCGACGTCCTCTATCACTGATTTTCTTTGGTCTGCCGGTACGTTTAGCTGCTTCAGGCACGCCATGTGCCTTCCAGTTATTCAGTACATCCAAAACAGTTGACTTGGGTATGTTCAAACGCTTCTCGGTTTCTGTTATGGGCAACCCACAAATATAACACCCAACAATCTTTCCTTTCTCAAAGTCAGTTCTTTCCCGCCGCGATTTTCACTCAACCTCACAGTGCGATATGATCGAGGTCAGCTTCAGGCTTGTTTTTATATCGTTTGCAGCTGTTCCGCGCATCTTAACAACGCAGCAGATCCGCTCATTTGCTTTTGAAGGTGTTTCCGGTGACTTTTGTCAATATAGTGTGCATGCTTTGTTTTCCGGATACTTTCTTTA
The DNA here is from genome assembly GCA_039090855.1 of Macrothele yani. Lineage (NCBI taxonomy): Eukaryota > Metazoa > Arthropoda > Arachnida > Araneae > Macrothelidae > Macrothele > Macrothele yani. The sequence goes on along the minus strand of CM076991.1, from coordinate 102,254,914 downwards.
TAACTGATAGACATATAAACTACATTAGACGTATATTTAGGGATATACACTAGAGATGTGCACCTACCTTAATTAGAAGAGCCAGCCCGGCCAGGGCCCGAATTTTAGAGGGTGTCGCCCGTCTCGGAATTTACAGTTTACGACCCGTCCTGACCGGTTTCAAATTTTCATCAAGCGTTTTCTACCATTCATTGCAACTTTTAGGGCAGGGTTCTTCAACCCGTGGCCCCCGGATTTTAATGGCCCCCGCGACGTCGACAAAGGAAATTCTAAAATCGAAATGGATAAATTAATATCCAGCTACCTTGGGTACATAGACTTTCAATTCCCAAATCTGGTGTGTGAGCTATGCTCCGATAACTTATGTTACTGAAAATTTTCAAGAGTATGACGTGGAAGAAGTATTCCTCTCATAATACGTTGAAATACGTCATAATAATTAAAACACCAATCAAACATCTCTAAATTGACTGTATTTACTGTTCGTCATGTATTATCAATAACATCAGAAAACCTGAAAGTTTTTATCGTTATAATACGTGAAGAATAGTAAATACAGTCAATTCAGATATGTTTGATTGCTGTGTTAATTATTATGACCAATGATGCAGTTCTGAATGAAAAAGTGCCTTAGCACTGAACGGATTAGGAAACCTCAACTCGGGAAATATATCCTCAAGAAAATTTCAAAAGAATTGTGAAATTTAATATAATTTTTTTTTTGTGTGTGGTTTTTGTTAAATTTTGTTATAAATTACTTTTACCAATTTATATAAAAATTGCATAATTTGAGCAATTTTAAGAAAAAGAAAGAATGTTACGTGGTAGTCATATGCTGAAAATACTAAATGTCAATTTAAATACAGCTGTGTCGTTCTACACGATTTCAAATATTCATGTGAATAATTAATCACATTCAAGAAATGCAACTAACACAGTTACATCGACTCTGTGTGACTAATGCACAGTTTTTCCTAAGATTATGTGGTGGATGCACGATATGTCTGTGACGTGCCTGCCACGCAGGACGCGCATGAGATAAAGGCAGATAGCAGCGAGAGCATACGTTCGCGTAGCTCAGTTGGGGGAGCGACTTATTCCGGAATGAGGGGACTCGGGTTCGATGCCCCGCGTGAACAAAAATGACGGAGAAATTGACTTCGTTATAATGGCGCCCGAACTTCCCGGATGACCCGGCCGTTAAAGTTCTCGCAATGGTGTGATGTTCTTTCCACACCGCGAGACAGGAAAAATATGAGAATCCGTTCTTCAGCGCTTCGAAAAATGAATGTGTGTGGTGTTACGTTCCGCGCACTAAAATTGACTGGGATTTCTCGAAAGTACGTTCTTCAGCGGATGATTGCCTACAGCGATACATGGTCCCGGCTGAGCCGTGCCCCTAATTTCGCGCAACTGGTTTTGGCTAAGTGACGGATCCAGCGCCATTGGCCAAGCGCATCCCCTTCCTGGACTCGAGCTGGTGTCCTACTAGAACCAATAGTCAGAGCCCAGCCATGCAAACCACTCGACCCCCCCCCCCCCCCCCAAGTATCTGGAGCATGAACATTTGGTTAAGATATGAGTTTGTTTGTATACAGAACGCAGATTTCCCTATTTTTGTGAACATGATCATCTACAAAATTCCTTTTCCCAGCTTCCCTTACCATCTAACCAAGAGATGTGGCTTAGCGGCGCTAAGCCTAAAAAAATAGTGCCTTAGCCCCGCTAAGACACACTAAGCCTATTCTACATCACTGATCATGACGTATTTTCCACGTATTATGAGAGGAATATTTCTTCCACATTATATACTCGAACGACTGGTGATATGTTTAACAACGCTAGATGGCAGCACATGTGCTTCGATTAAGAATGCGATCTGACTACTTTCCGATGCTCTTAACACTCAGATACTTGCGATTCTCTCGTTCTGGGTGATGTAACGCTTAGCATACCCGAACGGTAATCAGGATATGCGGGTTCGATTCCCGCTCCACGACGATGAAAGTTTTCAAGTTTTCTGATGCCATTGGTATTACGTGAAGAACAGTAAATACAGTCAATTCAGAGATATCTGATTGCTGTGTTAACCATTATGAATTTTCAAGAGTTCTGAAAAACTAGGTATACCTACTACGAATATGCTTGTAACATAAATATCCTGTTAACTGCATCGCTTCTCTTCTTTTTTTTTTTGAAAGTTTTAGGATACAAAATCCCTCTGTAATAATCGATATTCATAATAATCACATGCATTTTTATCTTTCATTTTCATATTCCCCGCGCATCCTATTCCATTTTGTCCTTGCTGTCCACGATTCACAAAAGGCTGAAGACCACCTACCTGCTCTATTGAACTTACTTACATTAGCAGTAAAAGTAGTGTACCATTAAGGGAGTGTACCCCCCACGGATGATGTTTAGATCTGGGTACATACTTTTCTTACCTATAATAAAAACGTTTCCATATATCGAAACTTTTTTTGTGGAAACATCGATTTCTATATAGGGTGGTCCGTCTGTAATTCTGATCTCGCGAATCCCTCGATGGGTGTTCCTGATCACCTGGGGTCTGTAGACCATACTTTGAGAACCGCTGTTCCAGAAGAAAGTATCGTGTCCACAGGTAAAGCTGAAGCAAGCCCTTAAGCATTTTCACACACGTCTTTCAATGTTTATATAGGCAGTAACAATACCGATACTGACGAATTCCGTTACTCGCTGAAGAATGTAAAAATGGTAGGACACACACACACACACACCATTATTTTCATCCGGTTACCCCAAAAATTTTAACAGGTTAGAATTCTCACACATCAGTTTCTTCTACTCTTTCTACTCTTTTCGGGGGGGGGTCTTTTTTTTATTTATTTTTTTATTTTGAAGAATTGAAAAATGCGCCACAAAAAATGGAATATAACTTGTGTCGATTTTGTTAAATGAACATAGGGGAACATCTGTTCTTGCTCACCGTAATGTGCTGAAATATCTTCATTTCTCAACCGTGGAATAAAATATTAGTTTCGTTCTCCTGCCGTAAATTATTCGTCCATCTCAATGAAATTCTTGACAAAATCCCTTGCCGCTTTAGCATGAAAAATTTAACAATAAAGGAAACTTTAGCGAAGAAAAGTATCTTCCCCTGAAGAATTTCATTTCGGATGAAGCAGAAATAGTCCCCAACGGATGGTGAATAATGAAAAATGATATGAATTTATCAGAAATTCCTCTTCAAGATTTAAACTAGATTTCGTAAATTCGGAGGAAATGTGTTAGACGATTTCATCACGAAACGGAATAATTAAAATCTCAATAAATTTTACTGTGCATTGGAGGAATTAGATTCTTTGGTAAGTCGATTGATTTTTCAGTGATGAAATATCTTTTCAATATTTGAAGGTGTTTTAGAATGATAAGAGAAACAGAGATTCCCTTAATGTTAATTTGAATTCAACTAAGGATGCCAGCCAGGTCTTGCCCAACGCGATCCGAGATTTCTGTTTCCGTCATGAAGTTATGCACAGAAAAGATATTTGCCGGACGAATATTCTGTATATTATGATCGGCAAAATGTATTATTAATTCCCGAATGTGTGCGGATACACCGATTACCAACGGATGCTATGGCACCTGTTGCGCGGAAACAGGCCGGCGGCGGAAGTGTTATGCTGTGGAGCGATATTTTCTAGGGACATTTAAGGCCCCATTATCCTAATAGCACAATCCTTGACAGCTATCAGGTATCTGAACATCGTTGCGGACCAATTTCACCCATTCATGGCAACTGTGGTCTTTGCTGGTGATGGCCATTAATTACCAACAGAATAACGCGCCATGCCACACTGCGAGAATCGTTAAGGAGTGGTTCAAGGAATATGCTGGTGACTTTCTGTTAATGTCCTAGCCTTCAAATTCACCTGACACGAACACAATCAAACATTTGTGGTTCAACCTAGAAAAGTAGGATCACGCTAAATCACCACAACTCGAAATGTACGAGAACTGAGGACCTGCTGTTGACATTATGGTACCAGATACCCCAATTCATCGAATTGGTGATTCGCCGAGTGGCCACTGTTTTGCGAGGTAAAAGGGAGCCTACAGCTTATTACGTAGGTAGTCATAATGTAATGGCACATCGGTGTATTTCTGGCTAAAGAGGGTCCCTACAGCTTATTAGATAGGTAGTCATAATGTAATGGCACATCGGTTTATTTCTGGCTAGACAGGGTCCCTACAGCTTATTAGATAGGTAGTCATAATGTAATGGCTCATCGGTGTATTTCTGGCTAGAGAGGGCCCCTACAGCTTATTAGATAGGTAGTCATAATGTAATGGCTCATCGGTGTATTTCTGGCTAAAGAGGGCCCCTACAGCTTATTACATAGGTAGGCATAATGTAATGGCTCATCGGTGTATTTCTGGCTAGAGAGGGCCCCTACAGCTTATTAGATAGGTAGTCATAATGTAATGGCTCATCGGTGTATTTCTGGCTAGAGGGGCCCCTACAGCTTATTAGATAGGTAGTCATAATGTAATGGCTCATCGGTGTATTTCTGGCTAAAGAGGGTCCCTACAGCTTATTAGATAGGTAGTCATAATGTAATGGCTCATCGGTGTATTTCTGGCTAAAGAGGGTCCCTACAGCTTATTAGATAGGTAGTCATAATGTAATGGCTCATCGGTGTATTTCTGGCTAGAGAGGGCCCCTACAGCTTATTAGATAGGTAGTCATAATGTAATGGCTCATCGGTGTATTTCTGGCTAAAGAGGGTCCCTACAGCTTATTAGATAGGTAGTCATAATATAATGGCTCATCGGTGTATTTCTGGCTAAAGAGGGTCCCTAGAGCTTATTAGATAGGTAGTCATAATGTAATGGCACATCGGTGTATTTCTGGCTAAAGAGTGTCCCTACAGCTTATTAGATAGGTAGTCATAATGTAATGGCTCATCGGTGTATTTCTGGCTAAAGGGGGCCCCTACAGCTTATTAGATAGGTAGTCATAATGTAATGGCTCATAGGTGTATTTCTGGCTAAAGAGTGTCCCTACAGCTTATTAGATAGGTAGTCATAATGTAATGGCACATCGGTGTATTTCTGGCTAAAGAGTGTCCCTACAGCTCATTAGATAGGTAGTCATAATGTAATGGCTCATCGGTGTATTTCTGGCTAAAGGGGGCCCCTACAGCTTATTAGATAGGTAGTCATAATGTAATGGCTCATCGGTGTATTTCTGGCTAAAGAGTGTCCCTACAGCTTATTAGATAGGTAGTCATAATGTAATGGCACATCGGTGTATTTCTGGCTAGAGAGGGCCCCTACAGCTTATTAGATAGGTAGTCATAATGTAATGGCTCATCGGTGTATTTCTGGCTAAAGAGTGTCCCTACAGCTTATTAGATAGGTAGTCATAATGTAATGGCTCATCGGTGTTTTTCTGGCTAGAGAGGGTCCCTACAGCTTATTAGATAGGTAGTCATAATGTAATGGCACATCGGTGTATTTCTGGCTAAAGGGGGCCCCTACAGCTTATTAGATAGGTAGTCATAATGTAATGGCTCATCGGTGTATTTCTGGCTAAAGAGTGTCCCTACAGCTTATTAGATAGGTAGTCATAATGTAATGGCTCATCGGTGTATTTCTGGCTAGAGAGGGCCCCTACAGCTTATTAGATAGGTAGTCATAATGTAATGGCTCATCGGTGTATTTCTGGCTAGAGAGGGCCCCTACAGCTTATTAGATAGGTAGTCATAATGTAATGGCACATCGGTGTATTTCTGGCTAAAGAGGGCCCCTACAGCTTATTAGATAGGTAGTCATAATGTAATGGCACATCGGTTTATTTCTGGCTAGACAGGGTCCCTACAGCTTATTAGATAGGTAGTCATAATGTAATGGCTCATCGGTGTATTTCTGGCTAAAGAGTGTCCCTACAGCTTATTAGATAGGTAGTCATAATGTAATGGCTCATCGGTGTATTTCTGGCTAAAGAGTGTCCCTACAGCTTATTAGATAGGTAGTCATAATGTAATGGCTCATCGGTGTATTTCTGGCTAAAGGGGCCCCTACAGCTTATTAGATAGGTAGTCATAATGTAATGGCTCATCGGTGTATTTCTGGCTAAAGAGTGTCCCTACAGCTTATTAGATAGGTAGTCATAATGTAATGGCTCATCGGTGTATTTCTGGCTAAAGAGTGTCCCTACAGCTTATTAGATAGGTAGTCATAATGTAATGGCTCATCGGTGTATTTCTGGCTAAAGAGTGTCCCTACAGCTTATTAGATAGGTAGTCATAATGTAATGGCTCATCGGTGTATTTCTGGCTAAAGAGTGTCCCTACAGCTTATTAGATAGGTAGTCATAATGTAATGGCTCATCGGTGTATTTCTGGCTAAAGAGGGTCCCTACAGCTTATTAGATAGGTAGTCATAATGTAATGGCTCATCGGTGTATTTCTGGCTAGAGAGGGCCCCTACAGCTTATTAGATAGGTAGTCATAATGTAATGGCTCATCGGTGTATTTCTGGCTAAAGAGGGTCCCTACAGCTTATTAGATAGGTAGTCATAATATAATGGCTCATCGGTGTATTTCTGGCTAAAGAGGGTCCCTAGAGCTTATTAGATAGGTAGTCATAATGTAATGGCACATCGGTGTATTTCTGGCTAAAGAGTGTCCCTACAGCTTATTAGATAGGTAGTCATAATGTAATGGCTCATCGGTGTATTTCTGGCTAAAGGGGGCCCTACAGCTTATTAGATAGGTAGTCATAATGTAATGGCTCATAGGTGTATTTCTGGCTAAAGAGTGTCCCTACAGCTTATTAGATAGGTAGTCATAATGTAATGGCACATCGGTGTATTTCTGGCTAAAGAGTGTCCCTACAGCTCATTAGATAGGTAGTCATAATGTAATGGCTCATCGGTGTATTTCTGGCTAAAGGGGGCCCCTACAGCTTATTAGATAGGTAGTCATAATGTAATGGCTCATCGGTGTATTTCTGGCTAAAGAGTGTCCCTACAGCTTATTAGATAGGTAGTCATAATGTAATGGCACATCGGTGTATTTCTGGCTAGAGAGGGCCCCTACAGCTTATTAGATAGGTAGTCATAATGTAATGGCTCATCGGTGTATTTCTGGCTAAAGAGTGTCCCTACAGCTTATTAGATAGGTAGTCATAATGTAATGGCTCATCGGTGTTTTTCTGGCTAGAGAGGGTCCCTACAGCTTATTAGATAGGTAGTCATAATGTAATGGCACATCGGTGTATTTCTGGCTAAAGGGGGCCCCTACAGCTTATTAGATAGGTAGTCATAATGTAATGGCTCATCGGTGTATTTCTGGCTAAAGAGTGTCCCTACAGCTTATTAGATAGGTAGTCATAATGTAATGGCTCATCGGTGTATTTCTGGCTAGAGAGGGCCCCTACAGCTTATTAGATAGGTAGTCATAATGTAATGGCTCATCGGTGTATTTCTGGCTAGAGAGGGCCCCTACAGCTTATTAGATAGGTAGTCATAATGTAATGGCACATCGGTGTATTTCTGGCTAAAGAGGGCCCCTACAGCTTATTAGATAGGTAGTCATAATGTAATGGCACATCGGTTTATTTCTGGCTAGACAGGGTCCCTACAGCTTATTAGATAGGTAGTCATAATGTAATGGCTCATCGGTGTATTTCTGGCTAAAGAGTGTCCCTACAGCTTATTAGATAGGTAGTCATAATGTAATGGCTCATCGGTGTATTTCTGGCTAAAGAGTGTCCCTACAGCTTATTAGATAGGTAGTCATAATGTAATGGCTCATCGGTGTATTTCTGGCTAAAGGGGGCCCCTACAGCTTATTAGATAGGTAGTCATAATGTAATGGCTCATCGGTGTATTTCTGGCTAAAGAGTGTCCCTACAGCTTATTAGATAGGTAGTCATAATGTAATGGCTCATCGGTGTATTTCTGGCTAAAGAGTGTCCCTACAGCTTATTAGATAGGTAGTCATAATGTAATGGCTCATCGGTGTATTTCTGGCTAAAGAGTGTCCCTACAGCTTATTAGATAGGTAGTCATAATGTAATGGCTCATCGGTGTATTTCTGGCTAAAGAGTGTCCCTACAGCTTATTAGATAGGTAGTCATAATGTAATGGCTCATCGGTGTATTTCTGGCTAAAGAGTGTCCCTACAGCTTATTAGATAGGTAGTCATAATGTAATGGCTCATCGGTGTATTTCTGGCTAAAGAGTGTCCCTACAGCTTATTAGATAGGTAGTCATAATGTAATGGCTCATCGGTGTATTTCTGGCTAAAGAGTGTCCCTACAGCTTATTAGATAGGTAGTCATAATGTAATGGCTCATCGGTGTATTTCTGGCTAAAGAGTGTCCCTACAGCTTATTAGATAGGTAGTCATAATGTAATGGCTCATCGGTGTATTTCTGGCTAAAGGGGGCCCCCTACAGCTTATTAGATAGGTAGTCATAATGTAATGGCACATCGGTGTATTTCTGGCTAAAGAGTGTCCCTACAGCTTATTAGATAGGTAGTCATAATGTAATGGCTCATCGGTGTATTTCTGGCTAAAGAGTGTCCCTACAGCTTATTAGATAGGTAGTCATAATGTAATGGCTCATCGGTGTATTTCTGGCTAAAGGGGGCCCCTACAGCTTATTAGATAGGTAGTCATAATGTAATGGCTCATCGGTGTATTTCTGGCTAAAGGGGGCCCCTACAGCTTATTAGATAGGTAGTCATAATGTAATGGCTCATCGGTGTATTTCTGGCTAAAGAGTGTCCCTACAGCTTATTAGATAGGTAGTCATAATGTAATGGCTCATCGGTGTTTTTCTGGCTAGAGAGGGTCCCTACAGCTTATTAGATAGGTAGTCATAATGTAATGGCACATCGGTGTATTTCTGGCTAAAGGGGGCCCCTACAGCTCATTAGATAGGTAGTCATAATGTAATGGCTCATCGGTGTATTTCTGGCTAGAGAGGGCCCCTACAGCTTATTAGATAGGTAGTCATAATGTAATGGCTCATCGGTGTATTTCTGGCTAAAGAGGGCCCCTACAGCTTATTAGATAGGTAGTCATAATGTAATGGCTCATCGGTGTATTTCTGGCTAGAGAGGGCCCCTACAGCTTATTAGATAGGTAGTCATAATGTAATGGCTCATCGGTGTATTTCTGGCTAAAGAGGGTCCTTACAGCTTATTAGATAGGTAGTCATAATGTAATGGCTCATAGGTGTATTTCTGGCTAAAGAGTGTCCCTACAGCTTATTAGATAGGTAGTCATAATGTAATGGCACATCGGTGTATTTCTGGCTAAAGAGTGTCCCTACAGCTTATTAGATAGGTAGTCATAATGTAATGGCACATCGGTGTATTTCTGGCTAAAGAGTGTCCCTACAGCTTATTAGATAGGTAGTCATAATATAATGGCTCATCGGTGTATTTCTGGCTAAAGAGGGTCCCTAGAGCTTATTAGATAGGTAGTCATAATGTAATGGCACATCGGTGTATTTCTGGCTAAAGAGTGTCCCTACAGCTTATTAGATAGGTAGTCATAATGTAATGGCTCATCGGTGTATTTCTGGCTAAAGGGGGCCCCTACAGCTTATTAGATAGGTAGTCATAATGTAATGGCTCATAGGTGTATTTCTGGCTAAAGAGTGTCCCTACAGCTTATTAGATAGGTAGTCATAATGTAATGGCACATCGGTGTATTTCTGGCTAAAGAGTGTCCCTACAGCTCATTAGATAGGTAGTCATAATGTAATGGCTCATCGGTGTATTTCTGGCTAAAGGGGGCCCCTACAGCTTATTAGATAGGTAGTCATAATGTAATGGCTCATCGGTGTATTTCTGGCTAAAGAGTGTCCCTACAGCTTATTAGATAGGTAGTCATAATGTAATGGCTCATCGGTGTATTTCTGGCTAAAGAGTGTCCCTACAGCTTATTAGATAGGTAGTCATAATGTAATGGCACATCGGTGTATTTCTGGCTAGAGAGGGCCCCTACAGCTTATTAGATAGGTAGTCATAATGTAATGGCTCATCGGTGTATTTCTGGCTAAAGAGTGTCCCTACAGCTTATTAGATAGGTAGTCATAATGTAATGGCTCATCGGTGTTTTTCTGGCTAGAGAGGGTCCCTACAGCTTATTAGATAGGTAGTCATAATGTAATGGCTCATCGGTGTATTTCTGGCTAAAGGGGGCCCCTACAGCTTATTAGATAGGTAGTCATAATGTAATGGCTCATCGGTGTATTTCTGGCTAGAGAGGGCCCCTACAGCTTATTAGATAGGTAGTCATAATGTAATGGCTCATCGGTGTATTTCTGGCTAAAGAGGGTCCTTACAGCTTATTAGATAGGTAGCCATAATGTAATGGCTCATCGGTGTATTTCCGGCTAGAGAGGGTCCCTACAGCTCATTAGATAGGTAGTCATAATGTAATGGCTCATCGGTGTATTTCCGGCTAGAGAGGGTCCCTACAGCTTATTAGATAGGTAGTCATAATGTAATGGCTCATCGGTGAATTTCTGGCTAGAGAGGGCCCCTACAGCTTATTAGATAGGTAGTCATAATGTAATGGCTCATCGGTGTATTTCTGGCTAAAGAGGGTCCCTACAGCTTATTAGATAGGTAGTCATAATGTAATGGCTCATCGGTGTATTTCTGGCTAGAGAGGGCCCTACAGCTTATTAGATAGGTAGTCATAATGTAATGGCTCATCGGTGTATTTCTGGCTAGAGAGGGCCCCTACAGCTTATTAGATAGGTAGTCATAATGTAATGGCTCATCGGTGTATTTCTGGCTAAAGAGGGTCCCTACAGCTTATTAGATAGGTAGTCATAATGTAATGGCTCATTGGTGTATTTCTGGCTAGAGAGGGCCCCTACAGCTTATTAGATAGGTAGTCATAATGTAATGGCTCATAGGTGTATTTCTGGCTAGAGAGGGTCCCTACAGCTTATTAGATAGGTAGTCATAATGTAATGGCTCATTGGTGTATTTCTGGCTAGAGAGGGCCCCTACAGCTTATTAGATAGGTAGTCATATTGTAATGGCTCATAGGTGTATTTCTGGCTAGAGAGGGTCCCTACAGCTTATTAGATAGGTAGTCATAATGTAATGGCTCATTGGTGTATTTCTGGCTAGAGAGGGCCCCTACAGCTTATTAGATAGGTAGTCATAATGTAATGGCTCATAGGTGTATTTCTGGCTAGAGAGGGTCCCTACAGCTTATTAGATAGGTAGTCATAATGTAATGGCTCATTGGTGTATTTCTGGCTAGAGAGGGCCCCTACAGCTTATTAGATAGGTAGTCATATTGTAATGGCTCATAGGTGTATTTCTGGCTAGAGAGGGTCCCTACAGCTTATTAGATAGGTAGTCATAATGTAATGGCTCATTGGTGTATTTCTGGCTAGAGAGGGCCCCTACAGCTTATTAGATAGGTAGTCATAATGTAATGGCTCATAGGTGTATTTCTGGCTAAAGGGGCCCCTACAGCTTATTAGATAGGTAGTCATAATGTAATGGCTCATAGGTGTATTTCTGGCTAAAGAGTGTCCCTACAGCTTATTAGATAGGTAGTCATAATGTAATGGCTCATCGGTGTATTTCTGGCTAAAGGGGGCCCCTACAGCTTATTAGATAGGTAGTCATAATGTAATGGCTCATCGGTGTATTTCTGGCTAAAGAGGGTCCCTACAGCTTATTAGATAGGTAGTCATAATGTAATGGCTCATTGGTGTATTTCTGGCTAGAGAGGGCCCCTACAGCTTATTAGATAGGTAGTCATAATGTAATGGCTCATAGGTGTATTTCTGGCTAGAGAGGGTCCCTACAGCTTATTAGATAGGTAGTCATAATGTAATGGCTCATTGGTGTATTTCTGGCTAGAGAGGGCCCCTACAGCTTATTAGATAGGTAGTCATATTGTAATGGCTCATAGGTGTATTTCTGGCTAGAGAGGGTCCCTACAGCTTATTAGATAGGTAGTCATAATGTAATGGCTCATTGGTGTATTTCTGGCTAGAGAGGGCCCCTACAGCTTATTAGATAGGTAGTCATAATGTAATGGCTCATAGGTGTATTTCTGGCTAGAGAGGGTCCCTACAGCTTATTAGATAGGTAGTCATAATGTAATGGCTCATTGGTGTATTTCTGGCTAGAGAGGGCCCCTACAGCTTATTAGATAGGTAGTCATATTGTAATGGCTCATAGGTGTATTTCTGGCTAGAGAGGGTCCCTACAGCTTATTAGATAGGTAGTCATAATGTAATGGCTCATTGGTGTATTTCTGGCTAGAGAGTGCCCCTACAGCTTATTAGGTAGGTGGTCATAATGTAATGACTCAACCGTATATAACATCACCTGCAAAAACGTGAATTTTTAAGTTTAACTTTTTTTTAACTAACTAATTTTCATAGTTATTTCATCTTATATGTCATTAGATGCGAAATTTAATGGAAATTTCAAAAAGTCGTAGTTTTTCTGTTGCTACTTCTCTTCTTGAGATATGACATAAAATATGGGGTTTGGCAAATATTGAAATTCACGTTAGTTGCATTTCAGTTGTTACAGCCAATCATACACATTGTTTTACCTGATTGGCTGCTTCCTAATGCTATCCCAATCCTACTCCAGCCTTTATAAAAGTTGAGCATTGTGGCCCGCGGGTGGCCTAGTGGGCAACTTTCGTGACTGCCGCGGAAAGGACCTCAGGTTCGATTTACTAAATATCCACCGTCCGTCGGATGGGCACGTTAAGCCGTCGGATCCCGGGTAGTGCCCCCCCCCCCGGTAATAAATAAGGACGTCTTCCTCCCCCTTTTTACTTCACTTCCGTGTCATTTTCGTATAGGGCACTCTAGCCCAAATCTACTAGCTTCCTATTTTCTAAGGGTTGTTTAAGACCTGGGCTCAGACATTCCCTTCCTAAAATCCTCTTCATATGATCGTATGCTGGAGCATTGTAGTGGCCGCTTCTTGTTGTTATTAGGGTATAATTTGTGTACATTCTCAATAATGATTAAAACTGCGGAATTGTCCACAGTGGACAGAGTAAAAATAGTTGTTCTGCATGAAGAGAGATACTTTTCAAGGCAAATCGCTGAAAGAGTGGGCTGTAATCAATCTACAGATATTAGGCTACTGAAGAAAGTAAAAGACACTGCTGATATCAAAAATATGCATCACATTGGAAGTCCCAGATCCGCTGGAACTAGGCAGGATAGAGTGCTCAGAAAGCTAAGCTTGGCAAACGGAGGCTACCTGAATTGCTTCAAAGGTCTGAAGTGACTGATGTTAATGTTAGTACATCTACTGGTAGGAGGAGGCTGCTTCACTAGGACTTGCGTGGCTGCAAAGGCTGGCGTAAGCCACTGTTAACTGCAAATCAAAGACACCTTAGACTTCAGTGGGCTAAACAGCAAGTTTTGATGGACGACCAAGGGAAATGGAAAATGATCTTTTCAGGGATGAATTAGAATTTTGCCATATTGTCGATGGTACGGTAAATGCCCAGAAATACATCTGGATATTAGAAAACAAGATAATACCATCATCTATAAAAGATTTTATGACGGCAATTTTATTTTTCAAGATGACAATGCTCCCTGACATCGTGCTAAAGTAGTGAAAAAGTGGTTTCAGGGGTATATGTTCAGTCACTTGATTGGCCACCACAGTCACCGGCTGCAAACCCGATCGAAGATGTATGGTTCAAAGTGTCGTATGAACTATCAAAAAAGAAGCCAACAACCAAAATTTAAGTCATTGAAGATGTAATTCAAATTCGGAATCGTATCGTTCAGCCAATTTATACAAAATCTTGTTCACAGCATGCCAGTAAGATGAAAGCTGTAATTAAAGCTAAAGGCTAGGCAACAAAATATTAGGTACATTTTACAAATTTGCTTCATTATATTTCTGTATTTAAAAAGTTATTTTGTTCCTTGTGAGTTACAGAAACAATTTATTGCTGTAAACCTAAGTATTTGATAAATGATCTTTTTCATAATAATTTCGACTTGGTTATGATTTTTGTAATGCATCTTAACAATAGAAGTAGATACAGGAAAAACTAGGACGTTTTTGTAATCTCCATTAAATTTTGCATATCATCATCATCATCATCATCATTGCCAACTATTATCAATCCACTGCTGGACGAAGGTCTCTCCAAGCCTCTTCCACAATTGTCTGTCTTGTGCCAGTCTCCTCCATGTTACTCCCGCATACTTTCGAATTTCATCCACCCATCTCCCATGTTGCCTTCTTCTGGGTCTTTTCCTGTCCCTTGGAATCCAATCTAAAATTTCGACTGTTCAACGATGGTCTGTTCTTCGGTCAGTATGTCCAACCCATTGCCATTTCAGGGATTTTACTCTGATCTTGATGTCTTCCACTCTTGTCATTTTTCTGATCCACGAGTTCCCTTCTTATCTCTCCTGGTTACACCAAGCATGCACCTCTCCAAGCTTCTGTGACTCTCACTTGATATCTGCTGCCCAAGATAAACGTACGCATCTGTTATCTCCAGCATTTCTCCATCAATCGATAAATCTTCATTTCTTGTAAAAGCATTGTACATCACTTTTGTCTTCTGAAAGTTCATTTTTAATCCCACTTCTTTACTTTTGTCAGCAAGTTCCCGGATCATACTCTGTAGCTCTGATGGGGTAGTTGCAAAAATGACTACGCCAACAGCAAAACGAAGGTGAGTTAAATAATCTCCATTAATCTTCATCCCTTTGTTTTCCCAGTTCAGTGATTGAAAGACATTTTCCAATGTGGCATTAAAGAGCTTCGGAGATATGGTGTCACCTTGTCTCACTCCATTTCCAATTTTTATGTGTGCTGTATTCTCAAACAGCCGAATCTTTACACTTGCATTTTCATAGATGTTATTAATAATATTAATGTATGCATCTTCAATACCGCAGGATTTCAAAGCCATTGTAACTGCTGATGGTTTCACTGAATCAAAGGCCTTTCCATAATCGATAAAAGCCATGAACAATGGAAGTTAATATTCCCTCGCCCTTTCAGTTAGTTCTCTCAGTACGTAGATTTGATCTATAAGGCTATAGCCACTCCTGAATCCAGCTTGTTCTTTCGGTTGAGCCATGTACAGTGTCACCTTCAAGCAGTGTGAAGGAACTTTAGTGAAGATTTTGTAAACCACTGATACGAGGCTGATAGGTCTGTAGTTCCTAAAATCCTCAATGTCACCTTTTTTATGTAGCAGGATCATTGTAGCATTTTTCCAATTCTCAGGAATCTTTCCTTCATTAAGGCATCGAGTGAAAACTTGGGCGAGTACTGTTTCAATTTCTCCACTTGCTTCTTGTATGATCTCTACGGTAATTCCATCTTCTCCTGGAGCTTTTCCCCGCTTCATGTTTTTGATTGCATGTGCAACTTCTGATGGGAGGAGTGGAAGAACTCTGGTACTGGTATCTTTCATGATGTCTGGAGTACGTGTATCATCCCTTTCATACAGTTTTGAGTAGAAATATTTCACTCTTGTCAAAATTTCACCTCTATTTCTTGTTACAGAACCATCTTCTTTTCTTAGAGTCATAATCTGTTTTCTTCAATTACTGAGATGTCCCTTTGCTGTATTTAGGCTTTGGTTGTTGTCAATTGCTTTCCTCACTAGTTCACAGTTGAATTTCCTTACGTCTTTAGTGATACTTTTTCGTACCGTCTTGCATAGGTCTAGATATTCCACTTTGGAAGTCACATCTCCTTTAGTTGCCCCCATCTCTCATCTTTTTGGCACCAACATTTTGGTTTTACCTGATGATTTGTTCACATGCAACTTGTTATTAGACTCAGCTAATTTTGTTGCTGTTTCTATAAGAGCTTTGGTTACTTTTCTGTTAACTTCAGAGATGTCCACTTCTTCTGATGCTAGACTTTCTATAATAGAGAATCTGTTCCTCAGTTCTAATTTGAAGGTATTGTGATGCTTTTTAAGGTTGGTCACGTCAATACAGTTTGTTTGTTTTATGAGCTTGTCACGCTCGAGTTTAGCATTAATGACACATAAATGATGAAATAACTATGAAAATTAGTTAGTTAAACAAAGAGTCAAGCTCAAAATTTCACGGTTTTTGCAATTGATGCAATACTTTTGTACACTACTGTACTATTACGTTTACGTAAACAGTCTTCCATATAAATAAAAAAAGAAAATAATTATGCGAAAATAATCATATAATGTAAAAGAGATTATTCTAATAATTATTAGAAAATAAGCACAAAATATAAAAGAGAAAATAATTATGCGACGTTATCTTGGGCCTTGAAGCAGTGGAGGTTAAGCAAAAGCACGTGGTTTGTATCAAAGTCAAGTGAAATTCAAGGTATTGGAGCATTTTTCTGATTTTCAGTAGATCCACAATAATGAAATCAATATAAGTATTTATTGTAAATAAATAAAATAAATAAAGAAATAAACGAATTTCTAAAATTATATTGAAAAAACTGTTGTCAACAAAAGCATAGGAAAATGAATTTTGAAGATGACAATCCGATTTTTGGCGTAAATGTGACAAAGATGGTAAGTCAGATAATATCCGAAAAGTTAAAAATTTTCATCGTCCTGTAGAGGGACTCGAACCCGCGTCTCCCAGAAAGCGCCCGGGTATGCTAACCACTACACCGCCCAGAACGACCAAGTTACAAGTTTCCGATCATACCCGGGGCATACCTAGAAAGCATACCCGGGCATTTTTGGAAGACGCGGATTCGAGTTCCCCTCCAGGACGATGAAAATTTTCAAGTTTTCGGATAGTATCTGACTTACCATCCTTGTCACATTTACGCCAAAAATCGGATTGTCATCTTCAAAATTTGTGTTATATGGCGTAATCCCGTATTTCTTTCATGGCATATGAATATGTTCATTGTTCAAGCGTGTGGCACGTCAGTTGTACGATCAATTTGGCGACCCAGACTAAAGCCATAAAGTTTTGAGGGAGAGGAATAATGTAAGGTTCAAGAATGGCTTTCAAGTTACCGTTGTTGCTCATTTTGTTTGTTTGTTTTGTTGGGGTTAATGGCGCAAGAGACAGGGTTGGTCAAAGAGCACCAGGTATAGATAAAAAAAACAATTACGTGGTCAACTAGGGCCGTTGGAATGCCATCTCTCAATCAGCTGAACCCATTCGGGTTTGCTCCTTTTCACAACCGCCCATTGGGCAATAAGCTTGGTGGGTTTAAATCTTTTCTTTTTTTTTTTTAAGGGAATGAGATCCCCAGTAGGCATACAAAAAATAAAAAACCGAGCACTGTGTTTAAATTTGCTTTGAACTACAAGTGCTTTTTTTTTTCTTTTTTTCTTTTCGTATTTCCTTTCTCTCTCGTCTTTTAGATTTAGCAAATCTTAAAAGGGAAATAGAAAACGCGCCTCTCCAGTGTGAGTCGAAGTGCGAAAATGGCGTAGCACAGATATATTGGGCGACTCAGTCAAAACGGTGTTTGACGGAGGACCCCCACCCAGAGTCTGAGGCCCCCTGCGAAAGCCGGATACGCCCATGCGATAAAACGTTTCTGTTGAAGACTGAAAATTCTTATAGTGAAATATTTAGGCTTTAAACTTAGGATTAAAAAAATTGGAAAAACATTAAAAAAATGCAGGACGGCTGATTTTGTTTCAGTTAAGAGCTGTTGTGTAACCGGCAAACATTTTTTCCCCAAAAACTGGCTAATTTGGTTACTTGTCTAGTTTTTTTGTTTTTGTGCTGTTTTTATTTTTATCTCTCATATATAACTGCTTTCCTAGACAAGGCAAAAATGTATTAGCATGGGTTACTGAGACAGTACATATCTATATTTTCACAATTCTGATGCATGTTGACATGATTCAGAATTACATCTGCAAAATCTTTAACACACTAAACCGAAGAAATACATATATGTATTTTTCATTCCATGATTCCATGAAGAAATACATATATACGAGTATATTTTATGGTTCCATGACTTTAAAAATGTGAACTAAACAAGAAAAACCAAGAAAGGAATATGACTGCTGCTTCAAATTAAAGAAAGGACTTCAAATTAAAGAAAGGAAGAAATTGATTTCAAATTAAAGAAAGGAAGAAATGGATTTCAAATTAAAGAAAGGAAGAAATGGATTTCAAATTAAAGAAAGGACTTCAAATTAAAAGAAAGGAAGAAAAAATTATTACACTAAGATACTTCAACTTAAAGCTGTTGAGTTCATGTAAATGCTAACTGCTTTCGACAACTGTGCTATATTATAATAAAAAAGACCAATGCAAAACCGAAAATGTATAATAATACATATGCTTTTTTTATGTGTGTGTTACACACCTTCAAACGGAGAGATGTTGAGATTTTTATTGGGAGGGGGGGGGGGATTTTGAATGTGTTGGTGGGTTCTTAGGGATGTGTGGGTAAATCCTTCGATGCTTGGGAAGGTCCTTGCGTTTGTCGACTGAACTTGTACACGACGAATGACGTTAGCAATTGGTCGCATGCTTGGCGATTGACTACACATGCATTTTGTGAATAATCTTACATATGACGAGAGATCCTGTAAAAAATAAGTGGATTCACGGAAAATTTCTGAAAATAATGTGTAGCAAATTTTCCGGTAAGTGCCCGTCTTTTAAGAAAATTTCCGTTTGTAAAAATGCCCGTTTTTTTTTTTTTTTTTTTTTTTGACTACCGTATTTTCACAGATTTTCCGTAGTCAGATATTCGGTTTATTTCAGGAAATTCCGTTTCATAATTTTCCGTATTTATACAGAAATTTTGCAAAATCGAATACGCTGAAATTTTCAGCTCTTACACTAGACGATTCTTCCGCAGCGGTGGAGATCGGAACGACGTCGTTTGTTTTGGTTCAAGAAATAACACACCTCTTAAACACTGATTCAGAAAGACTCAGAAACCTGAATCACCTTCATGGAAAAGCTAACTGCCTGGCGGTGATCTTTTTTTTTTTTTTGTCATTAATGCGAGTGATTTAGTCATTTTATTTTCTATTGGAGCTTATTATTTTTTTCAATAGATTTGTAATGATTTTATTTTTTTCTGCACGGAGACTTATAACAAAGCATTTTTTTTTCATCGTGATTTTTCGAAGTAACAGAATACTTTGGAATTTGGGATCTTCTTAAACTGGCAATGACTTCCAAATAGCTTTAAGAAAAGGTGAAATGCACTGGTTTATAGTATTATTTCACGAAACTCCTAAATATAAAATTTGATCGCTGTAATATCTTTTGTCCTAAGGACTACACATACTGATACATAGACATCGTACAATCACCTGTACAATAATTTAAGTACCCGGCTTCTTACAGTAACACAACATACAATAGCTTATGCACAAAATGGTTGAGTGGATAAGAAATATCCAATGCCACAATAACGAAATTCATGCGGTATGATGCTATGTACAATATCCTGTCTCGCTGCAGATTTTCAAAATGGGATCCTTCGACGGATGATTGAAATTTAGCAGTTAATCAAATCTGAAGTATTCCCACGAATGACTCATATTACCGGAAATTTTTCGTCATGTGGATATGGAAAAAGTGAGAACGGACTTTACATGTTAAAGGAATTGCCGAAAGGTTTCTGAAAATTCAGAATTTTCCGTTAACATATCCTAAAAACGGCAATTTACCGTTAATATAAGAAAATAATTGCGGAAAGGTTTCTGAAAATTCAGAATTTTCCGTTATCATATCCCCAAAACGGCAATTTACCGTTAATATAGGAAAATAATTGCGGAAAGGTTTCTCAAATTTCAGAATTTTTCGTTAACACGTCTTAAAAACAGCAATTTACAGTCAGTATAAAAAAAGAATTGCAGAAAGGCTTCTGAAAATTCAGAATTTCCGTGGCGTACGAAACATCAGGCTGGTATAATTGCTGGTTCCGAATTTTCTAGTTGCGAGTGACTTTCGTTTTATGGAATCCAGCATGGTCAATTGGTCATATATATATATATATTTTAACATCTGCGGTAAAACCTTTTTGCCTAGCCATGGCTAAGAAGTTCATAGCTTTCAAAACGCTAATTACTGATTTTACCAATTGACCCTGGTCAATATATTTCGCGACAAATCGGTGTTCAACAACAAATTTCATTCATCCGCGAATACATGCAGATGCAAGTTTTGCTTTGCATTTTCGTTCGTTTTGTTAATTTATTGCACTAATGAACAATTTTCCCATGGTGAAAAAGTAAAAGAAAAAATCAAAATATTAAAAACTGAACTCTCTTGAAATATAAAAAAGTAAATCGCATGATCAGAATTTCTTTTATGATGGCTGAGTTGTAGGGTCTTTGCCGCTGTAGGAAAGAAAACTCTAAAAAATATGGAACAAATTATTTACTTTTTTTTTTTTTTTCGTTTATTATACAAGTTCCTTTCCGTGGATCAAAGCAATGGTATCAAGGAGTTATAGATGCCGAATTTCGATGCTTTCTTCTGTATCTTTAATCGCGCATTCTCCTTCGCTATTGCTCAAAGATAATCTCTTCTTACCGTGGTCAGTAGTTAAACCTCCCTTCCGACTCAAAAAATAAAAGCCTTGAAATTCCCGCCAATAAACACTTCTCCCACATATACATATCAAAATCAAAATTGCTTACCACAAAACAACGAACAGGAAGAGATTGGAAGCTTTCTCTCTCTCTCTCTCTCTCTTTATCTCTATTCGTGGATGAATGAAGTTTGTCGTTTGTCGCTGAGCACCGAGCCTCCCCCTCCAGGTGAGTTTTCATTTCCCTCCAGTTGAGTCTTTTTTTCTTCAATCTTTCTCTCCCCCCCTCTCTCTCTCTCTCTCTCTCTCTCTCTCTCTCTCTCTCTCTCTCTCTCTCTCTCTCTCTCTCTCTCTCTCTCTCTCTCTCTCTCTCTCTCTCTCGCATAAATATTTCTGTTCAACACTGTTTTATATCACCTAGACCTATAACGTTCCCATGACAACACTTCTTGGTAGGCAATTACTACCCAGAGAAGATTTTAAGAGCAGAGAGCAGCTTAACATTTCATAGTCCATAGGGTAGGTTTAAATGGAGCTATACGTTACAATTTGTAGGTTCTTGTATTGAGAGGTGCATGCAAAATTTGGATATACGACAGGAGGCCCAGAAAATACCCCCCCCCTCTCTCTCTCTCTCTCTCTCTCTCTCTCGCACAAAGATTTCTTTTCAACACTGTTTTACATCACCCAGACTTATAACTTTTCCATGGCAACACTTCTTTGTAAGCAATTAAACACCCGGAGGATATTTTTAACAGCATCTTACCATCTCATAGTCCATAAAGAAGGTGTAAATAGAGCTATACGTTACAATTTGCAGGTTCTCGTATTCAGGAGTGCATCCAGAATTTGGATAGACGGCAGGGTTTCCAGAAAATGTCCTCTCTCTCTCTCTCTCTCTCTCTCTCTCTCTCTCTCTCTCTCTCGCACAAAGATTTCTTTTCAACACTGTTTTACATCACCCAGACCTATAACGTTCCCTCGGCAGCATTTCTTTGTAGGCAATTAACCATCCCAGGTAGCTTTCGAACAGCAGCTTAACATCTCATAGTCACTTACCAAGAGCAGTGTTGCATCCGTGTGCGCAACTCCGTTTTTCTTTGAAGGAGGGTAGAAATGCTTTTTAATATTTTATGCCCCCCCCCTTCTCCCCCAAAAAAGTTTTCTCTAATCTTTAGCAGCGACAAGACCGGTGCCCAGGTGGAAGAGAGTCACTGGCACAGCTGTTCCTACTCATTCACTTCGAGAAGCATCGTTCGTGAGCAATTATTTTAATTTTGCTTTTCTTAAAAACTTCTAGTATACGAATCAATAAGGCAAAGTATTTATGCTTACAATGAAGTACAAAAGAAATTTCTATAGACCACCGAAAATAAAAGTTCAGAGAATTTGCAACGTCCGTTTTCGGGGGAGCGAGCCACCTCTAGTTCCCTGTTAGCTACGTCTCTGGTTCTTGGTGAAAGATACTTCTGCACCAGATCTTGTTCAAGTACGTGATCTTCAGCTTAGCAGTTGATCTTGTATATGATAAGTGATTTCAGCTTAGAAATTGCTATGATGTTTGGGAAGAGACTTTGCATGTAAAAGCTCATCTTTCATATGATGAGTGGTCATCTTTTCAATTGATTTTGATCATAGGGAGCAATGTAGTGCAGGAAACTGTTCTTGATTATGGAGTAAACACCCAAATTTTCCGGTGGCCAGACTTGAACCCAGATCGTTCTGCTCCTGATCCGCATACTTTCCCAACTAGGCTACACCGGTAAGGGCTCATCGCTGTTACTTGCCGTCCAAACATGCGCGATACCTCTGTAGTAGGTCACATGTATCCCCCTTTGGGAAAGGCGGAGGCATGAAATCACTGTTGTGTAGTCCGCAGCAAATCATGTTTGAAGTATTTCTCTGTAGCAGAAAGAATTCTCACTAATTCCAGACGATATGTGGAAGAAGCAACACACACTTTATTATTATTATTATTATTATTATTATCATTATTATTATCATCATTATTATTATTGTTATTATTATTATTATATAAGATTCCACCTCTTCCTGAGGGTTTTCTTCTGTTCCTTTCGGAACATGTACGACGTACCAAGTCTAGGAAGGGCTATTTCTTTTTTTCAGTTGTCCAGGAACTTCCTTATTATCCTAAAAATGTTCAGGATAGCTGCCTTCTGTAGTTCCAAGTAGGTGTTAGGTTGAAGGTCTGGTGTCTATATAGAGCTGTGAATGGTCTTAGGTACAACTCCTGTGGCTGATATTACTATGGGGACGATGATGACGTTCTCCATGTGCCACATTTCCTTGACTTTGTATCGTAGGTCGTTATACTTTGACAGCTTCTTCCCGTGCATCCTCTGGATGTTGCACGTGTTGGACACGGCTATGTCAATGAGGTATATAGAATTCTTCTCCTTGTCGACCAGGACGATGTGAGCCGATTGTGGGGATGGTTTTATCTCTTCTGATTGATATGTCCCAGTACACCTTGTGGGTGTTGTTCTCTAGGATGTGTTGTTGGCTCATACTTGTAGTAAGAGACAGGCTCAGTTGTAATGAGGTGGTGCTTTCTTGCCAATTTCTGGTGGACAATCTTGGCGACTTGATTGTGCCTGTTCGTGTACTCTGTTTGTGTGAGGACTCTGCACCCTGCTGTGATATGTTGGATGGTCTCTGGCGTTTGATAGCATTGCCGACATGTGTCGCTTTCCACTGACGTGTCCTTCAGGATATGCTTCAGGTAGTTTCTCGCGTTTCTAACTTAATCTTGTACAGTCATCAGGAACCCTTCGGTCTCGTGGAAGACTTATCCATTATTATTATTATTCTCAAGCAAAGCAGGAATTCTGATTAATTCCAGACGATGTGTGGAAGGAACATCACGTATTTTTCGAAGAACGTAACGGTCATTATAAATATAATCCCTAATTAAAATTCCTTTAATATTGTTATAACTAAAAAAAATTATATAAAAAAAGAAAAAAAAAGTATATATATCATCATCATCATCATCATCATTGTCAACCATTATCAATCCACTGCTGGACGAAGGTCTCCCCAAGTTTCCTCCACAACGGTCTGTCTTGTGCCAGTCTTCTCCATGTCATTCCCGCATACTTTCGAATTTCATCCACCCATCTTCCATGTGGTCTTCTTTTGGGTCTTTTCCTGTTCCTTGGAATCCAATCTAAAATTTCGGCTGTACATCGATAGTCTGTCCTTCTGGCAGTATGTCCAGCCCATTGCCATTTCAGGGATATAACTCTGATCATGATGTCTTCCACTCTTGTCCTTTTTCCGGATCCACGAGTTCCTCTTCTTATCTCTCCTGGTTACACCAAGTATGCACCTCTCCATGCTACTTTGAGTTGTCTGCAGCCTTTGTAAGTCTCTTTTAGTTAAGGTCCACGTCTCTGCACCATACGTAAGCACTGGAAGGATGCATTGATCAAACACTTTTCTTTTAAGACATAATGGCATATTGCTCTTGAAAATTATGCTGTTTCTTCCAAAAGCTCTCCAGGCAAGTTTTGTACGCCGATTAATTTCTTCATCAATGGGACCCTCACTTGATATCTGCTGTCCAAGATAAACGTACGTGTCTGTTATCTCCAGCTTTTCTCCATCAATCGATAAATCTTCATTTCTTGTAAAAGCATTGAACATCACTTTTGTCTTCTGAAAGTTCATTTTTAATCCCACTTCTTTACTCTTGTCAGCAAGTTCCTGGATCATACCCTGCAGCTCTGATGGGGTAGTTGCAAAAATGACTACGTCATCAGCAAAACGAAGGTGGGTTAGATAATCTCCATTAATCTTTATCCCCTTGTTTTCCCAGCTCAGCGACTGAAAAACACCCTCCAATGTGACATTAAAGAGCTTCGGAAATATGGTGTCACCTTGTCTCACTCCCATTCCAATTTTTACGTGTGTTGTATTTTCAAACAGCCGAATCTTTGCACTTGCATTTTCATAGATGTTATTAATAATATTAATGTATGCATCTTCAATACCGCAGGTTTTCAGAGCCATTGTAACTGCTGATGGTTTCACCGAATCAAAGGCTTTTTCATAATCGATAAAAGCCATGCACAATGGAAGTTCATATTCCCTCGCTCTTTCAATTAGTTCTCTCAGTACGTGGATATGATCTATTGTGCTGAAGCCATTCCTGAATCCAGCTTGTTCTCTCGGTTGAGCCATGTCCAGTGTTACCTTCAAGCGGTGTGAAAGAACTTTAGTGAAGATTTTATAAACTACTGATAGGAGGCAGATAGGTCTGTAGTTTCCGAGATCCTCAATGTCCCCTTTCTTATGTAGCAGGATCATTGTAGCGGTGTTCCAATCCTCAGGAATCTTTCCTTCATTAAGGCATCGAGTGAAAATTTGGGCGAGTACTGTTTCGATTTCTCCACTTGCTTCTTGTATGATGTCTATAGTAATTCCATCTTCTCCTGGAGCTTTTCCCCGCTTCATGTTCTTGATTGCATGTGCAACTTCTGCTGGAAGGACTGGAGGAACTCTGGTACTGGTATCTTTCATCATGTCTGGAGTGCATGTATCATCCCTTTCATATAATTTGGAGTAGAAATCTTTCACTCTTGTCAAAATTTCGCCTCTATTTCTTGTTACAGAACCATCTTCTTTTCTCAGTGCCATAATCTGTTTTCTTCCCTTACTGAGATGTCCCTTTGCTATCTTTAGGCTTTGGTTGTTGTCAATTGCTTTCCTCACTAGTTCACAGTTGAATTTTCTTACGTCTTCAGTGATACTTTTTCGTACTGTCTTGCATAGCTCTATATATTCCACTTTGGAAGTCACATCTTCTTTAGTTGTCCTCATCTCTCTTCTTTTTTGCATCAACATTTTCGTTTTACCTGATAATTTGTTTACATGCAACTTGTTCTTAGACCCAGCTAATTTTGTTGCTGTTTCCATAAGAGCTTTGGTTACTTTTCTGTTAACTTCAGAGATGTCCACTTCTTCCGATGTTAGGCCTTCTAAAGCAGAGAACCTGTTCTTCAGTTCCAACTTGAAGGTATTATGGTGTTTTTTAAGGTTGGTTATGTCAATAGATTTTGTTTGTCTTATGAGCTTGCCACGTTCAAGTTTAGTGTTGAGGTGCATCTTACATCTCACCAATCTATGGTCACTACCAGTGTTAAACTTGTTTAGCACACTGCAGTCTTCTATGACGAATTTTTTGTTACACATAATAAAATCAATTTCACTTGTCGTCCCATTTGGATGTCTCCATGTCCATTTCCTGTGTGGCTTTTTCTTGAAGAAGGAGTTCAAGATGAAAAACCCTTCTGCCTCTGCAAACTCAACGAGAGTATTTCCATGCTGGTTTCTGTTGCCGTGACCGAATTTACCTACTGAAGTTTCATTCTGTTGCCGTTGCCCTATTTTTGCATTGAAATCTCCCATAATTATTTTCAAGTGTTGCTTACCTTTATTATTTAGATCACGAATTTCCTCATAAAATTCTTCAATTTCTTCTTCAGGATGACTTGTGGTAGGTGCATAAGTTTGAATAATCTGAGCCTGGTATCTTTTCGAGAGATGGATAACAAGTCGTGCAGCTCTCTCAGAGGAACTTTCAACTTCTACAACTTTATCCTTCAGTTTCTTGTTTATTATAAATCCAACACCACTAGTTCTGCCAGTATCTGTCCCACGATAGTAGAAGAGATGTCCACTTTTCAGTTCGGTGAGATCTTCTCCCATTCTCCTTACCTCACTTAGCCCCACGATGTCCCACTTGATCCTTTGTAGTTCCTCTTCCAATTCAAGAAGCCTTGAATCAGAAGATAGGGAGCGTCCATTATACGTAGCCAAGGTCAGCATCAGATGGCAGCCTAGTCCGGTCCTCCGGGGATTCTTAGCACCCTCTGCCTTCATGTCGCACTGGCCGCTGCCTTGACCAGGTACATTCCAGCTGCCGGAGACTGAGGGCCAAGAGTTAAGTTGTGGAATCATTTTGGAGGGGTTTGGCCACAACTCGCCACGCTGGCCAAGCGGGTTGGTGAGTGTGGGATAGAATTTCCTCTAATCCCGATGGTATAGTTATACCGCTATTGGCGGTCGTCAGAGCCCCTTTAGTGGGAACAGGATGCACCACGAGAAGGCGGGGTTGACATTTGTCAAGGAGAGGCTGTGATGTTACGCATCACCTGACCTTATACACACACACACACACACACACACACACACACACACAAATATTTATATATATATATATATATATATATATATACTAAAGAGCAAAACTGAAGACTAAGGAAAAAATTTTAGAATTTAAAACGTAGGGTGCAAAATAACCTGAAAATCAAAACGCGCAACGCAGCAGTTTTGAAAATTCAGAATTCACATTTTATAAAGAAGATACCTAAGCAAAAAAATACATATATAATTTTGACTCACACCTAGTACAACATAGAAAAGGTTATGTATCTACCTGTGTGATCAAAAGGAACTAGGTCTTTGTGGAAGTGAGAAAATGCAGAGTTTTTGCTGGTCCTTGATAAAGCCAAGGCTCAGTATTCTCGACACCTTCTACATTCAGTTGTTTTATTTTATTTTTTTATCTTTTTCCTTTTGATCACACAGGTAGATACATAACCTTTTCTATGTCGTACTAGGTGTGAGTCAAAATTATATATGTATTTTTTTGCTTAGGTATCTTCTTTATAAAATATATATATATATATATATATATATATATATATGGGATGTAAGGTCAGGTGATGCGTAACATCACAGCCTCTCCTTGACAAATGTCAACCCCGCCTTCTCGCGGTGCATCCTGTTCCCACTAAAGGGGCTCTGACGACCGCCAATAGCGGTATAACTATACCATCGGGATTAGAGGAAATTCTATCCCACACTCACCAACCCGCTTGGCCAGCGTGGTGAGTTATGGCCAAACCCCTCCAAAATGACTCCACAACTTAAATCTTGGCCCTCAGTCTCCGGCAGCTGGAATGTACCTGGCCAAGGCAGCGGCCAGTGCGACATGAAGGCAGAGGGTGCTAAGAATCCCCGGAGGACCGGACTAGGCTGTCATCTGATGCTGACCTTGGCTACGTACAATGGACGCTCCCTATCTTCTGATTCAAGGCTTCTTGAATTGGAAGAGGAACTACTAAGGATCAAGTGGGACATCGTGGGGCTAAGTGAGGTAAGGAGAAAAGGAGAAGATCTCATTGAACTGAAAAGTGGACATCTCTTCTACTATCGTGGGACAGATACTGGCAGAACTAGTGGTGTTGGATTTATAATAAACAAGAAACTAAAGGATAAAGTGGTAGAAGTTGAAAGTTCCTCTGACAGAGCTGCACGACTAGTTATCCAACTATCGAGAAGATACCAGGCTCAGATTATTCAAACTTATGCACCCACCACAAGTCATCCTGAAGAAGAAATTGAAGAATTTTATGAGGAAATTTGTCATCTAAATAATAAAGGTAAGCAGCACTTGAAAATAATTATGGGAGATTTCAATGCAAAAATAGGGCAACGGCAACAGAATGAAACTTCAGTAGGTAAATTCGGTCACGGCAACAGAAACCAGCGTGGAAATACTCTCGTTGAGTTTGCAGAAGCAGAAGGGTTTTTCATCTTGAACTCCTTCTTCAAGAAAAAGCCACACAGGAAATGGACATGGAGACATCCAAATAGGACGACAAGTGAAATTGATTTTATTATGTGTAACAAAAAATTCGTCATAGAAGACTGCAGTGTGCTAAACAAGTTCAACACAGGTAGTGACCATAGATTGGTGAGATGTAAGATGCACCTCAACACTAAACTTGAACGTGGCAAGCTCATAAGACAAACAAAATCTATTGACATAACCAACCTTAAAAAACACCATAATACTTTCAAATTGGAACTGAAGAACAGGTTCTCTGCTTTAGAAGGCCTAACATCGGAAGAAGTGGACATCTCTGAAGTTAACAGAAAAGTAACCAAAGCTCTTATGGAAACAGCAACAAAATTAGCTGGGTCTAAGAACAAGTTGCATGTAAATAAATTATCAGGAAAAACGAAAATGTTGATGCAAAAAAGAAGAGAGATGAGGACAACTAAAGAAGATGTGACTTCCAAAGTGATATATATAGAGCTATGCAAGACAGTACGAAAAAGTATCACTGAAGACGTAAGAAAATTCAACTGTGAACTAGTGAGGAAAGCAATTGAAAGCAACCAAAGCCTAAAGATAGCAAAGGGACATCTCAGTAAATGAAGAAAACAGATTATGGCACTGAGAAAAGAAGATGGTTCTGTAACAAGAAATAGAGGCGAAATTTTGACAAGAGTGAAAGATTTCTACTCCAAATTATATGAAAGGGATGATACATGCACTCCAGACATCATGAAAGATACCAGTACCAGAGTTCCTCCAGTCCTTCCAGCAGAAATTGCACATGCAATCAAGAACATGAAGCGGGGAAAAGCTCCAGGAGAAGATGGAATTACTGTAGACATCATACAAGAAGCAAGTGGAGAAATCGAAACAGTACTCGCCCAAATTTTCACTCGATGCCTTAATGAAGGAAAGATTCCTGAAGATTGGAACACCGCTACAATGATCCTGCTACATAAGAAAGGTGACATTGAGGATCTCGGAAACTACAGACCTATCAGCCTCCTATCAGTAGTTTATAAAATCTTCACTAAAGTTCTTTCACACCGCTTGAAGGTAACACTGGACATGGCTGAACCGAGAGAACAAGCTGGATTCAGAAGTGGCTACAGCACAATAGATCATATCCATGTGCTGAGAGAACTAATTGAAAGAGCGAGGGAATATGAACTTCCATTGTGCATGGCTTTTATCGATTATGAAAAAGCCTTTGATTCGGTGAAACCATCAGCAGTTACAATGGCTCTGAAAACCTGCGGTATTGAAGATGCATACATTAATATTATTAATAACATCTATGAAAATGCAAGTGCAAAGATTAGGCTGTTTGAAAATACAACACACATAAAAATTGGAAAGGGAGTGAGACAAGGTGACACCATATCTCCGAAGCTCTTTAATGCCACATTGGAGGGTGTTTTTCAGTCGCTGAGCTGGGAAAACAAGGGGATAAAGATTAATGAAGATTATCTAACCCACCTTCGTTTTGCTGATGACGTAGTCATTTTTGCAACTAGCCCATCAGAGCTGCAGAGTATGATCCAGGAACTTGCTGACAAGAGTAAAGAAGTGGGATTAAAAATGAACTTTCAGAAGACAAAAGTGATGTTCAATGCTTTTACAAGAAATGAAGATTTATCGATTGATGGAGAAAAGCTGGAGATAACAGACACATACGTTTATCTTGGACAGCAGATATCAAGTGAGGGTCACATTGATGAAGAAATATATCGGCGTACAAAACTTGCCTGGAGAGCTTTTGGAAGAAACAGCATAATTTTCAAGAGCAATATGCCATTATGTCTTAAAAGAAAAGTGTTTGATCAATGCATCCTTCCAGTGCTTACGTATGGTGCCGAGACGTGGACCTTAACTAAAAGAGACATACAAAGGCTGCAGACAACTCAAAGTAGCATGGAGAGGTGCATACTTGGTGTAACCAGGAGAGATAAGAAGAGGAACTCGTGGATCCGAAAAAGGACAAGAGTGGAAGACATCATGATCAGAGTTAAATCCCTGAAATGGCAATGGGCTGGACATACTGCCAGAAGGACAGATCATCGATGGACAGCCGAAATTTTAGATTGGATTCCAAGGGACAGGAAAAGACCCAGAAGAAGACCACATGGGAGATCTGTGGATGAAATTCGAAAGTATGCAGGGGTGACATGGAGGAGACTGGCACAAGACAGACTGTTGTGAAGGAAACTTGGGGAGACCTTCGTCCAGCAGTGGATTGATAATGGTTGACAATGATGATGATGATATATATATATCACAGCCTGTCCTTGACAAATGTCAACCCCGCCTTCTCGTGGTACATCCTGTTCCCACTAAAGGGGCTCTGACGACCGCCAATAGTGGTATAACTATATCATCGGGATTAGAGGAAATGCTATCCCACACTTACCAACCCGCTTGGCCAGCGTGGTGAGTTATGGTCAAACCCCTCCAAAATGACTCCACAACTTAAATCTTGGCCCTCAGTCTCGGGCAGCTGTAATGTACCTGGCCAAGGCAGCGGCCAGTGCGACATGAAGGCAGAGAGGGCTAAGAATCCCCGGAGGACCGGACTAGGCTGCGATCTGATGCTGACCTTGGCTACGTATAATGGACGCTCCCTATCTTCTGATTCAAGGCTTCTTGAATTGGAAGAGGAACTACAAAGGATCAAGTGGGACATCGTGGGGCTAAGTGAGGTAAGGAGAATGGGAGAAGATCTCACCGAACTGAAAAGTGGACATCTCTTCTACTATCGTGGGACAGATACTGGCAGAACTAGTGGTGTTGGATTTATAATAAAAAGAAACTGAAGGATAAAGTTGTAGAAGTTGAAAGTTTCTCTGACAGAGCTGCACGACTCGTTATTCAACTCTCGAGAAGATACCAGGCTCAGATTATTCAAACTTATGCACCCACCACAAGTCATCCTGAAGAAGAAATTGAAGAATTTTATGAGGAAATTCGTGATCTAAATAATAAAGGTAAGCAGCACTTGAAGATAATTATGGAAATTTCAATGCAAAAATAGGGCAACAGGATGAAACTTCAGTAGGTAAATTCGGTCACGGCAACAGAAACCAGCGTGGAAATACTCTCGTAGAGTTTGCAGAGGCAGAAGGGTTTTTCATCTTAAATTCCTTTTTCAAGAAAAAGCCACACAGGAAATGGACATGGAGACATCCAAATGGGACGACAAGTGAAATTGATTTTATTATGTGTAACAAAAAAATCGTCATAGACGACTGTAGTGTGCTAAAAAGTTCAACACAGGCAGTGACCATAGATTGGTGAGATGTAAGATGCACCTCAACACTAAACTCGAACGTAGCAAGCTCATAAGACAAACAAAATGTATTGACATAACCAACCTTAAAAAACACCATAATACCTTCAAATTGGAACTGAAGAACAGATTCTCTGCTTTAGAAGGCCTAACATCGGAAGAAGTGGATATTTCTGAAGTTAACAGAAAAGTAACCAAAGCTCTTATGGAAACAGCAACAAAATTAGCTGGGTCTAAGAACAAATTGCATGTGAACAAATTATCAGGAAAAACCAAAATGTTGATGCAAAAAAGAAGAGTGATGAGGACAACTAAAGAAGATGTGACTTCCAAAGTGCAATATATAGAGCTATGCAAGACAGTACGAAAAAGTATCACTGAAGACGTAAGGAAATTCAACTGTGAACTAGTAAGGAAAGCAATTGAAAACAACCAAAGCCTAAAGATAGCAAAGGGACATCTCAGTAAGGGGAAAAAACAGATTATGGCACTGAGAAAAGAAGATGGTTCTGTAACAAGAAATAGAGGCGAAATTTTGACAAGAGTGAAAGATTTCTACTCCAAATTATATGAAAGGGATGATACATGTACTCCAGACATCATGGAAGGTACCAGTACCAGAGTTCTTCCAGTCCTTCCAGCAGAAGTTGCACATGCAATCAAGAACATGAAGCGGGGAAAAGCTCCAGGAGAAGATGGAATTACTGTAGACATCATACAAGAAGCAAGTGGAGAAATCGAAACAGTACTCGCCCAAATTTTCACTCGATGCCTTAATGAAGGGAAAGTTCCTCAGGATTGGAACAACGCTACAATGATCCTGCTACATAAGAAAGGTGACATTGAGGATATCAGGAACTACAGACCTATCAGCCTCCTATCAGTGGTTTATAAAATCTTCACTAAAGTTCTTTCACACCGCTTGAAGGTGACACTGGACATGGCTCAACCGAGAGAACAAGCTGGATTCAGGAGTGGCTACAGCACAATAGATCATATCTACGTACTGAGAGAACTAATTGAAAGAGCGAGGGAATATGAACTTCCATTGTGCATGGCTTTTATCGGTTATGAAAAAGCCTTGGATTCGGTGAAACCATCAGCAGTTGCAATGGCTCTGAAATCCTGCGGTATTGAAGATGCATACATTAATATTATTAATAACATCTATGAAAATGCAAGTGCAAAGATTCGGCTGTTTGGAAAATACAACACACATAAAAATTGGAAAAGGAGTGAGACAAGGTGACACCATATCTCCGAAGCTCTTTAATGCCACATTGGAAAATGTCTTTCAATCACTGAACTGGGAAAACAAAGGCATGAAGATTAATGGAGATTATCTAACCCACCTTCGTTTTGCTGACGACATAGTCATTTTTACAACTACCCCATCAGAGCTACAGAGTATGATCCAGGAACTTTCTGACAAAAGTAAAGAAGTGGGATTAAAAATGAACTTTCAGAAGACAAAAAGTGATGTACAATGCTTTTACAAGAAATGAAGATTTATCGATTGATGGAGAAAAGCTGGAGATAACAGACACGTACGTTTATCTTGGACAGCAGATATCAAGTGAGGGTCACATTGGTGAAGAAATAAATCGGCGTACAAAACTTGCCTGGAGAGCTTTTAGAAGAAACAGCATAATTTTCAAGAGCAATATGCCATTATGTCTTAAAAGAAAAGTGTTTGATCAATGCATCCTTCCAGTGCTTACATATGGTGCAGAGACGTGGACCTTAGCTAAAAGAGACATACAAAGGCTGCAGACAACTAAAAGTAGCATGGAGAGGTGCATGCTTGGTGTAACCAGGAGAGATAAGAGGAGGAACACGTGGATCCGAAAAATGACAAGAATGGAAGACATCATGATCAGAGTTAAATCCCTGAAATGGCAATGGGCTGGACATACTGCCAGAAGAACAGACCATCGATGGACAGCCGAAATTCTAGATTGGATTCCAAGGGACAGGAAAAGACCCAGAAGAAGACCACATGGAAGATGGGTGGATGAAATTCGAAAGTATGCGGGAGTGACGTGGAGGAGACTGTCACAAGACAGACCGTTGTGGAGGAAACTTGGGGAGACCTTCGTCCAGCAGTGGATTGATAATGGTTGACAATGATGATGATGATGATATATTTTTTAAAAAGGTACATATTTCATCAAATATGTTTTTACATTTTTTTTTAAATAAAATAATATTAGATTATTTTATTTATAATTCTTTTAAAGTGGACGTCTACTGATTTTGCTTCTTATACTTTCAATGTAAAAACTTCTGTACACATTTTCTTCATAATTAATGTGTTCCCAAAGATGAAAATTTGAACATCATCCATTAAAATAACTTCATATTATAACTTGGAATACTTAATATTTTCTAAAACATATCCGTAATTAAGCAATCCAACATTTGTTTGTCTACTGACGTCATCAATGTACAGGTCGCACCATCTTTTTTCTGGTCTCGACACCACCAAAAAAAAAAAAAAAATATTGATTTTTAACATAATTAGATTTTTAACATAATTATGGTTACATTTAAGAAAGTATTAAGTATTTCATGTTATAATATGAAGTTATTTTAATCGTTGTTCAAATTTTCATCCTTGGGAACGCATTAATTATGAAGAAAATGTGTACAGAAGTTTCCTCCATTGGAAGTATAGGAAGCAAAATCACTAGACGTCCACCTTAATAAGAAAAAAACGATATAATTTCTTTATAATTTTAATATGTTTTAGAGCCCGGAAACATACCGTTAGCAATACCTATCAAAGCTGTGAAACATTGCTGGTGTGTTTGTCTTACTGCTCTGACCACTTCCGATTCGCGGGATTAGGGAAGTGCGACTGCTAATAGTCCATTAAGTTTTTCACACGGTAGTCATTACCCTCCCCGTCCCCCCAAAAGAAAATGTTGCAATCAGTCTGCTGTTTGATTTCTTTTGCCAGTCATGAATGATTGCCTTGTACAGCATTATTCTCCATTGATCAGTCAGTCGCATTAAGCTAAACTTTAGAAATAACAAAAGATCAGCTTCATAGTGGAAATTTAAACATTCAAACTGCAAGGAAAATGACGGAAAAGTCGTCAAAAAAGCAATCGAGGTAATTATTTACAAGAAGTCGCGTAGGATTTGCTCTTACAAAATCTGAAAGTGAAACCCACTGTTAAGAAGAATGTTTAAAAGATTTAACGCTTCAAAAAAAAAAAAAAAAAAAAAACAGGAAAGATTCTGCGTTTAACTTTAAATGAATGTGGCTCTATTTTTGTTTTTAAATATGCGTATGTAAATATTACGGCACCATGGAATTAAACTAGGAAATAAGTTTTAAGAAAAGATTAAAGTATGTCTGTTGTATGAGAGCAAAATACTTTGAGAACCTTTTCAGCGAATGTAATAGCAGCAGAAGTTTTAATCGACTTATTTTATCTAATGTAACATATTTTAGAGGTAACACAGTTAGTCAGCTTCTTTAATCCCATGAGTGCTTGACCCTTACCTCTGCGTCGTAATTATATGAAGTTTTCTGTTGGTACTTTTTGAATAAAAAACAAACAAACAAACATAATTCCTATTTCTAATTTATTTATGCTAATGATTGAGCTCAAACTTGTTTTCTTTTGAGCAGTTTCTTCTGGCCTTGTTTTCACGTCGGTTTTCGCTCTTGCCTAGTCGTTCTGTTTCTGTATGTACTTTATTTGCTTTTTTTCCCCTCCTCATTTCTTTATTTAGCGTCTTCGCTTTTCACGGGTGCAGTGCCACCCCTTATTTTTCCTACTTTCACCGTCACAGAAATTGCAAGATGGATTGGGGGAGGGGGAAGTGTGGAACACATTAACAGTGTCTTTCTCATGAATATTCCATTTCCTTCAAGTATCTGATTTACTCTTCACCCGTATGTGAGTTTCTTGCGTGATATTAATGTATGCATATTTTGTTTGAACATATTTCGCTGCCGGAAAGCGACTAAAAGGAAAAATGAGGAATTGGACTTTTTCGCTGACGCAACGCGTTTTTGTTTTTCTAGCGGAAAAGCATTTCGCTCTATTGGAAAAATAAACTAAAGTAAGCTATTTTGTCTACTGCGAAATCTCCAGTTTTTAATTATAAGGGCGCGGGTCAATCTCAACATGCCTTCGATTCCTGTACCTTCTTTAGAAACAAACTATCGAAAATATTCTATCTTTATAATGTAGTTACTGTGTTTACCGAATTAAACCTTTTCATCCAATATTTGTTCAATGGATTAATGCGCCAAAACCAAACATTGGCCTTTTAACCTCAGCTGCAGATTCAACTTTCTGCCCTCACCATGCTGCTTCCGCTTTTCCCTCTTTTTCCTTTCTCGATGCGACAAGTTTCTGGATGTTTTCCTTTAATCGGTTAATGAAAAGACTAGGAAAATAAAGCCACCAACAAAATGTCAAAAGGGAAAATGTTTCGAGTTGGATTTAAAGTTGGGAAAATGGCTTATTTACTCAAAAGAAAAAAAAAAGAGACGAATGTTGCTTTTGTGACCATTTACAGGACTTCATCAGATTTTCTTCTGTAAATGGCGGCTTTCTTTTGTTTTATTTTTTAACTTGTAGCGTTCTTTATTATTTGAAACGTTGAGAACAGTACTGAAAATTTCTCTTGAAGTGATACAAAGTCATTCAGAACAAAGGTTCAGAAAGACTTACTTTGACTGTTTATTCATCAACATCGTATGCACATTTATCTTCACTGTTTCCGAAATACGTGAAAAACTAGTCAGTTCTGGGGGGGCGCAGTGGTCTAAGAGATGGATACTAAACATTCGTCCGAAATGTGTCCGGGCTCGAACCCCGGTGAGTGTTGTGTATGTCTTACGGCACTGGCTCTCTCCCTTCCTTGGAGTCACTGACCTTAAATTAGGGACGGGCAACTGCTTATAGCCCACTGAGTTACTCACGGTGGTCGTTAAACCTCCAATAAAAAATAAAATAAAAAATAAACTAATCACAACGGTAGTATACTTCAAACTAATTAACGAACATTATTAGTCGGAAAATTTTAACTCCAAACGTTAAATACATAGCAGGACTCGAGGTCTGCACGGGCTTAATTTGATGAACCCGGCCCGGCACAAGCCCGTGCATTTAAGGCACAGGCCGGCCCGTTTCAAATATCAGACACTCGGCCCGGGCCCTTCAATTGCAGCTCTTATTTAGGCCTCTCCCCGCCCGTCTCGTGATGTGCCATTTGGTATTATTTTGTCTTTCTATTGTGTTTTGTGAAAATTAAATAAGGAAATGAAATATTATTGAAAATATTTAGCTGAATGTAAACCAAAAATATTAACTGAACTTTGGCAATTATCGAAAAATATAATCTTTAAAAAGAGAGGAAAGGGAAGACTAAGCGCGTTCAGAATCTCCCTTTCTCTGAACTAGTAAGCGGTAACACTGCAAAAGTCAATCCATATACAGATTAAGGATAGAAAAAAAAAATCCGCGTCGTCCCACTCTCTCATACAAACACACAAACACCCCAGGGCTTCCACTTTCAGGGAAATTTTCCCTTTTTAGGGAAAATTTGCTCTTGAGAGGGAAAACCAATTAAGAAAAAGGAAAAAAAGGGAAATTCTTAGATTTTGTTCCATTTTTTATTTTTTTATATGTATTCATCATTCTTCTTTTTATAAGAAAAGAAATAAATGATAAGTACATATAAAATAAAAAAAATTTAAATTACTTTTTCTTAAGTTAGTTACAAATTATTTTGACTGCTGCTTTGCAGAGATACATAAAAAAATTTTAAAAATTCAGATGTAAATAAAATCTGAGAGGTTCTGTTACATTCCACCAAAATTTGGTATGATTTCATGTAGGACATTCCTGCCTGATTTAAGATGGAAAGACCTTAAACTTTTACGCAATTCTTCTTGTTCCTGAACATGAAAATAGGAAAGTCAGAACTATATCTCAGCTTTCACTTTTGGTTGAACCATGGACAATATACATTTAAATAATTAAGAAAAATAATTGTTTCAATAAAATGTATCTATTTTAAATGTTATACATGTAATGCTGTTAGTTGATTTTTCCATTACTAAACTCGTGAAGGAAGAATCAAGGTAATAATTTATTGCTTTTTTTTTTTCTGTGTGACAGATTTTTTGCTTTTGCTGCCTTTATCACACACAAAATGCAAAATTGCATATGAATTCTAAACTATGAAATATATTCTTGCCCATTGTGACAAAATATAAGCAACCCACTGGAAAATACAAAGGATCTTTTTTACTTGTTACACAAATTTGAAAAATGAATGCTTGGTGCTTGAAACCCAAGCTTTTTGATTTTCAATAATTGAAGAAAATTCAAAAAATGGTCAACTTTTCCTTTCGCTCTTCTCTGTTGATTTTATATTTAATTTAAAGCTCTTCTCAAGAGAAAGTTAAGGAAAGGAATGAAATGCTTTTCATTTGCTTTTATTTATTTATATCTAAATAGGATTGGATGGCTTTTTATCGTTGGTTCGAAAGGGGTCCGGGTTCGAATCCCAGTGAGGCATGGATGTTGTGTTTGACTTACGGCATGGGCTCTCTCCCTTTCCTGGAACCAGTGGCCCTAAATTAGGGACGGGCGACTGTTTATAGCCCATTGAGTTGCTCATGGCGGTTGTTAAACATCTAGTAAAAAATAAATAAAAAATAAATTGAATTATTTATTAAATGGCTATGCGCTACAACTCTCCCGTGATTTTCATGTTGCTGTCACAAAATTAATATTTAGAAAGTGTCATGGATATATACAGCATAATTTTTCCACGCAATTTGTGCAAGGAAATTTTTAAGGAATTTGTACTTTGATACAGGGAAAAAAAGGGATATCTTGTTCCTTGAGAGGGAAAAATTACAGAAGCTCAGTGGAAGCTTTGACACACACACACACCCTCACCCACTGCAGTTATCCTCCGCCCCCCACTCTACACAACACACTCATTCGCTCGGGGTCGAATCTTTTTTGTTGTCAACAAGCCCCATAATACCTTCAGATTAGTAAAAACACTGTGAGTGCCTCTCCTTTCCTTTCTGATTTATCCTGGGTTATGTCATGGAGGTGAGTAAAGCCAAATGAAGAAGGTGAATAGGAACAGTTAAACACATCAGGAAACCGGGAACACGACTTTTTTCTTTCTTTACCATTGCGATAAAAAGACTGGGTCGACTTGGCCCGGCCCGTGGCTTTGTTCTCTAAACTAAAAAAAAATGGCCCTACCGTGCACGTGCAGACCTCTAAACACCACAGCTTAACACACCGCCTTCAAGTAAATCAAACTTCGGAGTAACGCAGCATCAGCAATCATAACGTCACACGACACTTTTTGCTGCTGCTTCAACACTATATCTGAAGTTTTTATCTGTCACATGCATACGCTCTCTTACCTCAGAAGTGTTGTCAATCTCATTCCGCGAGAGAGAAGATATAACTTTAAGGATGCAAACGCTGAAAGAGAATAAATAAACTCAAATTTACGTATAGACAGCAACTGAAAATGAAAGTTAATTTAGAGTATATGCCACAAACTAAAATGTCTTATTTATTTTATTTTGATTTCATTTGGTGCGCATTTTAAACGATTTGGGGGGGGGGGGAAGAAGGGGTCTTTGTCTTAGACTCACACAATTCGTGAGACACAATTTGAATGCAATGCACATTTTCAAAAAACATCAGAGTGACTTCGCGAGTATGATTATTTTACAGAGAGAAGTTCATAAATGTAATTTCTAACATAATATGAAGAAGAAAATTTAGCCGCCCGGGTGGCGCAGTGGTCTAAGCGATGGCATCTGATCATTCGTCTGAAAGGGGTTCGGGTTCGAATCCCGGTGAGATGGATGTTGTGTTTGTCTTATGGCACTGGCTCTCTTCCTTCCCTGGAACAAGTGGCCCTAAATTAGGGACAGGCAACTGCTTATAGCCGATTGAGTTGCTCACGGTGGTCTTTAAACATCCACTCAAAAAAAAAAAAAAATTCAAAAAAAAAAAAAAACGGGAAAAAGAAGCAACATAGCGGTGCTGTGGTTCTCAAGCCGATGGTGTGTGAGATCAAATATTTCGAAAAAAAAAATAATAACCCCACCCCCTCCTTTTAGAGAGGTCATTTTACTTTTATAAAAACACTAGCGGAGGCAGCCAGCGTTGCCCGGGCTTGACAAAGAATACATGAATCAGTTGTTGTTTTTTATTATTGGAGGTTTAACGACCACTGTGAGCAACTCAATGGAATATCAGCAGTCACCCGTCCCTAATTTAGGGCCGAACGACTGTTTATTTAGAGCCAGGGATAGAGCCAGTGCCGTACGACAAACAAAACATCTATGTCTTACCGTGATTCGAACCCAGACTCGTCTCAGACAAATGGTAACAAGCGTGTGCCACAAGGGCCGCAAGTTAGCTTTGGGACCAGTGCTTTCAGAACAGTTTTCTTTGATTTTTGATTGATTTGTCCAATAGATTTTTGTTATTTCTATTTAAATAAAACACTAAAAAAGCATGGAAGTTTAAAATAACTAACTGAAATTCATTTGGTTTTTAGACAAGTCCCGTTTGCTCCTTTATTGCAGCAACTATATCAAAATATAACATTTTAAATTTAGATGGCGCCTCCATGCACTAAACGTAAACTATCACAAAGTA
This sequence comes from Macrothele yani, assembly GCA_039090855.1. NCBI lineage: Eukaryota > Metazoa > Arthropoda > Arachnida > Araneae > Macrothelidae > Macrothele > Macrothele yani. Next base: position 102,214,748 of record CM076991.1, on the reverse strand, counting down.
TCAAAGTGATGAAATCAAGGGAGGAAGTGAGATGTCCAGGTTTCATGTTTCTTATATCACCTGCAGGGTCCAAGAGAGTTACTATGCAAAATTTGGTCCAGCTGTCAAAGGGTTTGGGCACAAAGTGTCTCGGGGATGAAATCAGGAAGAGAGAGAGAGAGAGGCATCTAAGATTTCATGGTAGCCTTTATTTTCTGCAGGGTACTAGATAGTAACTACGCAAAATTTCGTCCAGATCGGTCAAAGGGTTTAGGCTCAAAGTGTCAAGGGAATGAAATCAAGGGGAGAGAGCCGGGTGTCCAAGTCTCATGGTAGCCTATATTTCTTGCAGGATCCCAGAGAGTAGCTATGCAAAATTTGGTCCGGATCGGTCAAAGGGTTTGGTCACAAAGTGTCAAGGGGATGAAATCAGTAGAGGGAGTGAGGTGTCCATGGCTTTATGGTGCCCCGTATCTCCCGCAGGGTCCTAGAGAGTAACTATGCAAAATTTGGTCCAGCTGTCAAAGGGTTTGGGCGCAAAGTGTCAAGGGGATGAAATCAGAGAGAGAGAGTAGAGGCATCTAAGATTTCATGGTAGCCTTTATTTTCGGCAGGGTACTAGATAGTAACTACGCAAAATTTCGTCCAGATCGGTCAAAGGGTTTAGGCTCAAAGTGTCAAGGGAATGAAATCAAGGGGAGAGAGCCGGGTGTCCAAGTCTCATGGTAGCCTATATTTCTTGCAGGATCCTAGAGAGTAGCTATGCAAAATTTGGTCCGGATCGGTCAAAGGGTTTGGGCACAAAGTGTCAAGGGGATGAAATCAGTAGAGCGAGTGAGGTGTCCAAGGCTTTATGGTGCCCTGTATCTCCCGCAGGGTCCTAGAGTAACTATGCAAAATTTAGAGTAACTATGCAAAATTTGGTCCAGCTGTCAAAGGGTTTGGGCGCAAAGTGTCAAGGGGATGAAATCAGGAAGAGAGAGAGAGAGGCATCTAAGATTTCATGGTAGCCTTTATTTTCTGCAGGGTACTAGATAGTAACTACGCAAAATTTCGTCCAGATCGGTCAAAGGGTTTAGGCTCAAAGTGTCAAGGGAATGAAATCAAGGGGAGAGAGCCGGGTGTCCAAGTCTCATGGTAGCCTATATTTATTGCAGGATCCTAGAGAGTAGCTATGCAAAATTTGGTCCGGATCGGTCAAAGGGTTTGGGCACAAAGTGTCAAGGGGATGAAATCAGTAGAGCGAGTGAGGTGTCTAAGGCTTTATGGTGCCCTGTATCTCCCGCAGGGTCCTAGAGAGTAACTATGCAAAATTTGGTCCAGAACGGTCAAAGGGTTTGGGCACAAAGTGCCCAGGGGATGAAATCAGAGGGAGAAAGTAAGGTGTCCAAGTTTCATTGTAGCCTATATTTCCCGCAGGGTGCTAGAGAGTTACTGTGCGAAATTTGACCCCGATAAGCCAAAAGGATTTAGGCACAAAGTGTCAAGGAAATAAAATCAGGGCGAGTGAGTGAGGTGTCCAAGGTTTCCTGGTAGCTTATGTGTTATGCAATGTCCTGAGAGTAACTATGCAAAATTTGGTTCAGATCAGTCAAAGGGTTTAGGAGGTCATAGGGAACTTATAGACAGACATTCTATTATATACATATATATTTTTTTCTATGGAATTTCTTTCATAATAGAGTCACAGTGTGATTTGACATTTTTTTTAATTTTAATAATTTTATCATCTTGCATTTGGCAGTCAACGATATGTGAGAAATGTTTTTCGTTTCGTAGGGTTCTGGCATGGGGTTTTTCTTGGCTTTAGCGCTAAATCGAACCCTAACTTGTCGGGCTTTTTCTGTAACTCTGGCACCGAGTTTTATTGCTATCAATTGATTTTTATTGAAGTGTGGAAGCAGGATTATTTCAATGGGCCAGGGGTCTGCAGTTTATTACTGGGCTATCCTGCTCAGGCGAGGGAACGGAAATATTTTGAAAGGATCGACGCTGCGGATTCGCACATCGGGTTTTCAGTGCTTGGAGGAAACAGTGGTGGTTATGAAAAGAAAGCGAGTAGATGTTTCGACGGAATTGGGGGAGAAAATTACTTGAGACTTTCCTGTGGATACAAACGGAGTAATGCTTCGGGCAGAGAGGAAAAGCTGACAGTGCATTAACTGGTATAGAAGATAGCTCTCTTCAGGGTAAAACTAACCCGACTGTGGTGTTGATGGTACTAAATATACGTATACTTTCACTGCAAAATATATTTAGAGTATAAAATATCTTATTAGAGCTTGAAGTGAGACTTGAAAAGTACATAAATGTCCTAAACGTTGTACGTACGTATAATATATTTTAAAAAACGAAGATTTAAGCTTCGGTCGCATTTGAAAAAATACATATATATTCGCGTTTTTGTGGCGTCATTGTTACTTCTGATGGGCGGCCATGTGCGTTAGAAAAGCTATACCCGGATGATGTTTACTGTCGCTGAGTGGAGAGAATTGTTTGTGGAAGAGTAAGCCGAAAGTTAAGTTCTTTGGAGGTCATTAAGCGCTTTTCCTTTCTTCCTGACTGCCGTTTTAAAATACATATTCCTTATTGGTGGTGATATGGTGATAGAATGATCAGAGGAAGGTTTCTTTCTGTCCTGCGTCCGTCAAGGTGACACATCCTCAGAGTGACAGTAGGGTCCCCGATACATTGCACTCCATTAATGCCGAGAAATACTAAAAAACAAGAGATATCTTTTCGGTGAACAGACTCTCTAACGTTCACAGTGGAACCTGGTTAATAGTTAGGGTAGCTAAAAAACAGAGGTTTTGCGGGAAAATTCATAGAACGCTTGCCGATTCCTGCGATTTAAATTTATCACTTACGAATTTTAAATAGAAAGCTTGTTTCAAAAGCAATTTTTTTTTGATTGGAGGTTTAACGACTACCATGAGCAACTCAATGGGCTATAAGCAGTCGTCCTTCCCTAATTTAGGGTCACTGGTTCCAGGGAAGGGAGAGAGCCAGTGCCGTAAGACAAACACAATATACATGCCTCACCGTGATTCGAACCCGGACCCCTTACGGACGAATGATCAGAGGCCATCGCTCAGACCACTCGCCACCGGGACGGCTCAAAAGCAATTGCAGTGGTTTGTTTACTTTTATAAAGCCTTGTCTATCGTCGTAGCGCATCGTAGAACCTAAAAACAGCTAATACGATCCGCACGTAACTAATTGAGATCTAACTGGAAAAGAACAACGTGCAGCAAAAAAATTGAAAATAAAAAGCAAAAGTATGCACGTATAAAATATTTTGAGGAACCGTGTTGAGAAAATAGTGTGAGCTTTTTTGACGTACGGCATTTGCGAGAAAAATGTCATGACTTGTAACTTCATACAATGTGCATCGTAAAATTTGTAATTTTTTTCAAAATTTTTAGAAAAAAATATGTAATATAAATAAATTTATTTTTACATACAAATACAAATTTATTCTACGTAAAATAAATTTGTAATTGTTTTTGTAATTTTTTAGAAACAGAATGTGAGACATAGTGAAAGAATGAAACATTTGAACACCGTGAGGAACAACACAGGACACGGGAAATGTGAGGATATCCGCGGTCACGAGGCATCTATAAATATTTAAATAGGAATTATATATTTTAATTATTCTGTTATTCAATTTGGCGTTCCAACAATGAATACAATTTTAGTTATATGAGTATGTGTGTGTGTTCAAGTAATGGCAGTAAAAGATATATTGTATGAGAACGGACAATTTATTCTTACAAACCCAATGCTGGTCATTTTGTGAAACATTTCCTAAAAGACGCCGTATTGCTAGCACTATTGTCGTTAAATACAGTAGTGATGTTCTGTAGGCCTTCTGACATGCTTGGAGGAGGAACCAAAGTTACATTTTTTATTGGAGGTTTAAAGAACACCATGTGCAACTCAGTGGGCTATTAGCAGTCGCCCGTCTCTAATTTAGGGCCAACAGTTCCAGGCAAGGGAGAGAGCCAGCGCCATAAAACAAACACAACATCCGCGACTCACCGGGATTCGAACCTGGACCCATCTCAGACGAATGATCAAAAGCCATCGCTTAAAACACTACGCCACCGGGGCGGCAAAGGAACATTTGTTACAAGGTGTAAAGAATACGACCCCCAAACGCCTGAGGGTTTAGCGACGAAAGCGAAGAGGACAAGGGCATCCGAAGTTGCTATAAGGAGGAGAAAGATATTTTTCTTATGTTCTGCGGATGGTTAACCACGTAAACGTCAAAATGTAAATATCCTGTAAATAGAATTGTTTCACAAATTTCAATAAATGTTTACAATATCACCTAATATTTTCGCTAAGGGCCTGCTTCATTCATTCTGCTGTAAAGGATAAAACAAACCGAAAACATTGAGCTTGCCAGGAGAAATAAATGCCTGGAACGCAGAGTCCGTTGCATCACAGGAAATATATTTACAATAATAAAGTTTACCCCACAATCATCAATCATAAGATCATGGCCACCTTTTCAGTATCGTATTGTGCCGGCTTTACCTTCGATAGACGTTTACATTGGAGATGGAATCGACTGCACTAGACAACGGATTGCGTTCTTAGGTATTCATTCTAGACGGACAGAATGACGTTCCCGATTCGGCGCAATGGCGTGAATTGGCGAAGCAGCTTCCTATTTCATCCCACAAATGTTCGGTGGGATTCAAATTAGGGAAGTTCGGCAACCGAATGGGCATACGATATTTTTTAAATGATCCTCCAACCATTCCACGATAACACGGTCCTTGTAACAAATGGCATTGTCTTTCTGAAATAGTCCACTGCTATCCGGATACACTGTTACTTGGCATCTTGTAGGGAAGTACTAGATCCGAAAGACGCCTACACTCTAAGTCAACCTAAGAGTGTATCACTATGTAGGGTACGAAACAGCTACCTCCGCTACGAAAAGTAGTCCCAAGAGTTTAGAGCGAAAACCAATAAAATTATTGCTAGTTATTATTGCTCAGAATCCATTTTTGTTTTATTCAGCAGTTTATCAAACAAAATTGCTATATAAAAAAATTCCAGAAGTTAGAACCCTTTTAGAAATAAATTTGATTTGAGAAGTTGATCAATAAGAGCTTCGCACCTTCCGCTGTTTCTGTCCATTTGGAATACAACTCGGAGAGAGTGAAAGGGTGGAAGTCCTCTACCACCATTCACAACACAGAGACAATAAATTGGCAATCAGGAAAACTCGAAGGTTAGGTTATTTAAGGTAACCAGACATCCTCATTTTCAGGGGACAGTCCTCAGTTTTCATGATTCGTCCTCAATTCCTCATTTTTTGTCCTCAATTTTTGAAATGTCCCAAAATTATTGAAAAAGGAAGAAACGTGCTGAACATATGTCGTAGAACTCAATTGAATCTACCAAATGCAACCAAATTTAGCATCAAATACTTGCTTAACTGCAGGAAAAGGACTCATAAAGGTATGGAACTATTTTCTGAGGCGGATAAATTTTTCCTTGAATTAAGTTAGAAATCATGCTATATTAATGGAAGACATGCCGAAGCATCGAACAAGGTAATCTCAATAATCACGGTGTTATTTCATTACAGTTTCAGTAGAATTTAAGTGAACTATTTTTAGAATGGAGACTAAATCTCATCTTTTCTCAGCACCCACTTTCTTAAAATTAAATAAGTAATTGATGCCAAATTTGGTTACATTTGGTAGATTCCATTGAGATTTTTACAACTTTTGTTCAGTAAATTTTTCCTTTGAACTGTTTTTTCAAGCGAAATTATTGAACTTAGAATATTCCTTCTCATGTATAGTAATTTTATAAAATTTCTATAAAAATTCTGTATATAATTTTACAAAATTACTGTACACTGCGCTGAGAGAATATTCCTGTTCGTGTACAGCAATTTTCTGGCTTCACATTTTTTGTTTGGTACAGTATCACAATGAAATTGCAGTACAAAATCAAAATGTAGCTTTGTTTTAATGTGCTGCCCCATATGAGTAACATTTAAAATTTATCAAATGTAATATTCTGCATGATACTACTTTATTGCCATTTTATAATTATTTCACATGAAAATTATGCTTCAGATTCGCCTTATGTTTTACTATGAAACTGGATAATTATGGTACAGTTCATAACATTCTTTGCTAATCTTTGGCTTTACCCTAATGTATTACATATTGTCCTCAATTATTTCCTCATTTTGAAACAAAATTGTCCTCAATTTCGATCTCAAAAATCTGGTCACCTTAAGGTTATTTAAACTGACAGTAGTGGAAGCAATTCGGCCTCCACCAGACCCCCATTCACGATACTCACCGCTTGGAAGAAGTGTGCGTGGGTCCGGAAGAAAACAGTAGGTGAGGAGATTAACGCGGATGGATACCATTCTTGCGTTCCACGACGAGTCGTGATATGGCTCCCCGCCTTTAACAATAGTACACTTTTAGGGTGACTTGGAGCATAGATAGTATCTGGCTGTGAGGTTGTGTTAAAAAGGATGAGGAGACCCAGTGATGTTCACATGAACTGTCTCCATGTTATGATACCGCTGCCGCTAGCTTGTTTTCTTCCAATCGTGCAACATAGTTGCATCTGTTCAACCGCGCGGCGTCAAATACAGACCAGTCTGTCGGCGTGATGGATATGGAACCTGGCTTCGTCGGACTGGGCCACTTTTTCCAGTCGTACATGGCGAATCTCTGAGCTCTCGTGCCCTCTACAGGAAGAGGGCACAATTCATTGACTACGTCAATTCGTCGCCTGCGTCAATTCGTCGACTACGCCAATCCGTCGTGGTCAAATTCGTTGCGTTTACAAATTTTGGTTGCATAGAAATCGCATGCAGGAAAATGTACGATTTCGGTTGTCTTCCGTCGTGATCATATTTATAAGGTTTGGACATCCAGACAGGTTAGTAGTAATATTACGCTTTTTCTTAGGCGCTAAAAGTAAATTAATATGCCTAGGCCTAAGCTTAGACCTTTTGAACAGTTTTTATTCCATCGTGTTCATATTCATGAAGTTTAGACACCAAGTCAAAGTTAGCATTACGGCGCTTTTACTTAGACATTAAATATTAATACTTTGGCCTAGGCTTAGGCCTTTTTAACGGGTTTTATTTTACCGCGTTCATACTCACAAGGTTTAGACACTAAGCCAAGTTAGTATTATTGCGCTTTTTCTTAGGCATTAAATATAAATACCTTGACCTAGGCCTTTTCAACAGTTTTTATTCTTTCATGTTCATACTCACAAGGTTTAGACACCAAGTCAACTTAGTATTATTGCGCTTTTACTGAGGCATTAAGTTTTAATCAATAAGCATAAGCCTTTAGTCCAGGCCTTTCTGATATATTTTGTTCAAGTGTATGAAACATTTATTCTTAAGTAAAAGCGCAATATTACTAACTTGACTTGTTGTCTAAATCTTATGAATATGAACACGATGGAATAAAAACTGTTAGAAAGGCATAGGCTTAGCGCCTATTTATTAATATTTAATGTCTAAGTAAAACCGCAATAATACTAACTTGACATGGTGTATAAACCTTATAAATCTGAGCACGATGGAATAAAAATTGCCTAGACCAAGTTAATAATATTTAATGCCTAAGAAAAAGTGCAATAGTACTAACTTGACTTGGTGTCTAAACCTTGTGAGTATGAACGTGATGGAATAAAAACTGTTAAAAAGGTCTAAGCATAGGCCAAGGTATTAATATTTAATACCTAAGTAAAAGCGCAATAATACTAACTTGACTTGGTGTCTAAACTTTATGAATACGACACGATGGAATAAAAACTGTTAAAATGGCGTAAGCTTAGGCCTAGGCATATTAATTTATTTTTAGTGCCAACGAGAAAGCGGAATATTACTAACCTGTCTGGGTGTCCAAACCTTATAAATATGATCACGGCGGAAGACGACCGAAATCGTACGTTTTCCTGCATGCGATTTCTATGTAACCAAAATTTGCAAACGGGACGAATTTGACCGTGACGAACTGACGTAGTCGACGAATTGTCCGCGACGAATCGTCGTAATCGACGCATTGACGCGACACCCCGGTCATCATAGGATCATTAACGAGCCTCCAGCTAGTAAGTCCTATCATTGCTCGAAAAGTTTGTTCTTTCTGGTTACAATATGCCGGTATATAACGGATCATGAGCCGTCTATATTCCAGGTAAGCACTTGCCAACCGGCTTACTCTTCGAATTTCACTCAGTGGTCATCCTCTTACTGACATGCTGGTGCTTTCCAAGCGCCCTCCTGTACCATCACAAATCTGGTTTTCCCCACTTTGATGTACCTGCATGTCTCTTCGTTTGACGTATACTCTAAATTGACTTTCATTTTTAGTTGATTTCTCTAAGTAAATCTGAGTTCATTCTCTTTCAGCGTTTTCCACCTTAAACGTTATATCTTCTCTCTCGCGGAATGATGATGGCAACAATCTTGAGGTCAGAGAGTGTGACGTATGCATGTTGACAGATAAGAACTAGAGATTTACAAATAATGTTGAAGCAGCAGGTAAGAAGTGTGATGGAGGAAGCTGAATTAGATTGAAACTGTGTTTACTTGACGTCAGCATATTTGAGTTGTGCTGTCATATACAGGGGTTGGACGGAATAATGTGCACATCTAGGACCACCTTTAGCATTCAAAACACTGCCAGAATCCTCCTTGGAATGAACGCATACAAATCCTGCATGGTGGTTAGTGGAATGATACACCATTCTTCATGCAGAAACTGCTCCTGGTCCTTGAGAGATGCAGGAGAAGAATAACGGGATGTTACTCTATTTTCCAACACAGTGGCTCAATGATGTTTAAGTCTGGTGATTGGGAAGGCCAAGGAAGATGTGAAAATTCGTCCTCATGTTCCTGAAGCCATGATTGGGCATTCCAAGCTCTGTGAATTCGGGCGTTACCATCTTGATATATAGCATCCCCTGCAGGAAAAAAATGCCTGAGTCATTGGATAGACTTGGTCAGCCAAAATGGTTTCATACGCCATGCCAGTCGACCGTCCTTTCGAGGTGATCAGGGGACCTGCTGAAAGCCACGGTAAATCGCCCAGAGCATGACAGAACTACCACCATGCTGCGCTGTTTGGAGCAGACAGTCTGGGTTGTATGCTTCTGACGGTGTTCTCCGCACATAAACACGTCCTCCGGTGGGGAATAGTGCGAATGTGAATTCATCTGACCACATTACATGCTTCCGTGCATCGGCAGTCCACGTTGTATGTTCCTGGCCCCACTGCCGTCGCCGTTGTGCATTACCCCGGGTCGCCAGAGGTTTTGCAATAGCAGCTTCGAAATGAATATCTTGTTTATGCAGTTCCCTGCCTACTGCTTTTATTGATAGTGGAGTATGGAGATGCAGATTGAGATCTGTACTAATTTTTCAGCACCATGGTCTCCTTATTACCGGTAACAATCTAACAGTCCTCTTTAATGCTCGCCTATCTATATCAGTCATGGTCTTTTTCCGGCCACTCTTGTGTTTCGCAGACGAGGCTTTGCCACGAACACGGTATGCTGTCATGACACTAGACATAGTAGATCTCGATACCCTTACTACCCTGGCGACTGTTGTCACAGAGGCACAAATAAGCCGTCCACCAACAATTACCCCTCTTTCGAAGTCCGTTAGGTCACTCATTTAGTCATCACCCTGAAAGAAATTTTGCAACAAGACACTTTAAATGCACTTAATACAGGACTTTGTGGTTCTAAGCAAAGCTATTACAATCAAAAAGTGGTGGAAACCTTTGCGTATTGTGGCGTACGCAGCTGCATTAACCCTTTAAGGGGCCAAAGTTTTTGATTCAAATGGTGCCCAGACTTTTCTATGTTTCGCAAACAGAAATTGTTCACATAGCAACTGGATTTTGCGAAAGATACGAAAAAACAATACCTTTACTCCTCCCACCTCAGCAGCACGGAACATAAACCTGTCGCTAGTGATAAGATCTCGTTTCTATAGTCCTATGTTTTCTGATGCATGACCCCTAGACATGATCAGAAGAGCTTGTTCCCTTGTTAAGGACAACGTGCTGCTGGGTAGGAACAAGTGCCTCAAACATCTTCTCTCTTTCTTTTCTTAGGTGAGTCGACGTTGTTATTGCCCTTTTTGGCAGATAATCAGTCAGAAAGGATTAGTGCAAATCATCCTTCTAAATGATCACTTTGAAAAACAAAGAAACAAAGTGGACATTTAAGGGTGGTCATTTAGTGTCAATCATCCCCCTAAATGACCACTTCAATAAGCTAAGGAGAAAACATCGCTATCAGACGAACAAGTTCACTTATTCCAGACTTTTTCGACACACTTTTTAGGCAGCGAATATATTTGTACGAATTGATTGCAGCCAATTTTGCTAACCCCGAGTTAATTCGTTCCAGCCGGTTAAAGGGTTGAAAGTCACGCTTCTGAGCGTGGTGTTCACATCATTTTGTCCAAACCCTGTATGGAGTTAATCAAGATTTCTGCATACGAACTTGCGTTAATCAGTTTTGAAATATTAGCATTATTGTGATTACTTCGTCAGGTATTGTGGAATATTCCAGTTAAGTGCTGATATGATGTTCATGGAATAAACAGTAAACAGGAAGTAAGTCTTTATAAAACTATATTTGAGTGACTTTGTTTCACTTGGAGGGAGATTTAATAAGAGGAGATCTTAAGTAGTGTACTCAACGCTACAAGTTATAAAGATCGCTACACTCAGACAAAACAAAGTAGCCATACATCTTTTTCTGCCCCTGCTGCTGGGTTTTCTGATTGATAGTTTTAGGAATTTCACGATGCAGCTTTTACGTTGAGGCAAAACCGTTAATAAATGAAATTCTTTTTTCACAAAAATGTCCCTACAAAAGGAGAAAACCGTTTGGAATTTCGGAAGAAAATGTTCAAAGTACTGAAAAGAATTAAGAATCCTAACCTGGAAGGAGAGAAAGTGTAGAATAGAGTGAAGTGGAAAGAGGATGGTGATGGCAGCTAAGAGATTTAGCGGATTAAGCATAAAATGAAAGTACTTATCTGTTTGTAAAACCTTAATGGATTATGCTCAAGGGAAAATTTGAGAAAAGGGCGATAAGGAAAGAGCAATAATTCAATGGCATTTCATATGTGAGCAAGTTTAACAACAATTATAAACACTGAAATTTTTCCGAGGGATTTCCGCTTAATCAGTTTCTTCTGCTGGGACTAATTTGGCGTTGGCGTGACGTCGTTTGGTAGTAGTACGTGAGTTCGTAAAGATGTCCGGCTATCTCCCAGGCATCACGCACGACGTGCTCCTCTAGGGCAATCAGTCGCTGATAGGAAGTATCATGTGTTTCAATCAGAACGCTCATTTAGATCCTTGTGAATCAGTGATACAGAAGGAAATTCTCCTTCTTTATCTGGCTCCTCAGCTTCTCTGCGTATCCGCATCATGGAACTTTCACGACTCTTCCTTTCTGTCTTTTCCCATCTTTCTTTCTGCATGCGGATCTTGCTTCGCTTTCTCAAGAGGGAATCAAGAGGTGTTTTGGGGTCTTCATGCAGGAAAATCGATTTCCGATGGTGATCGATCTGAGGTTTAGATCTTCCGGGTGAATGGGCGAGTAATTTTGGAGGATGGGGAGGTTCACATGATTCTGGAAAGGTTGTAATATGAGTAGCTCCATACGCTTAAACTTCTCGAAGGAAAATCTGAATGCTCCCTTTAATAAGGTGTAGCTCATCCAGAAGAAAGCAAATTATATTCACTTGAAGCGTATGAAAGGAGAATTACTGGCAATTCCCGACTTATCTACTCGTTCCTGTTTGTGTCAAAATTCCACGCAAATCGGAACGCACCAAAAATATGTGTATGTAATTGCAAACATAATCCGCGATTATATCTTTATGTTTTAGCTTTTGAAACCTATAATCACTCATGATAGATGCATAAAATATTATTGAACAGAAACTTTTAGATCATGTGTACATACTTATATACCCTTTCACCGGTGTGGGGAGGGGTTATATACACTGTAGCACCAAATTATTAGGAACACTTGCCTAATAACGTGTGTTGTACCGAGCTTGATCTTCAAAGCGAGTTTCGATTCGATGTGGCGTGGATTTAACGAAGTGATGGCAGTACCGGTGGTGCAGTGGTCTAAGCGATGGCCTCTGATCATTCGCCCGAGATGGGTCCGGGTTCAAATCCCGGTGAGGCATGGATGTTGTGTCTCGCCCTTCCCTGGAACCAGTGACCCTAAATTAGGGACGGGCGACTGCTTCTCACCCATTGAGTTGCTCACGGCGGTCGTTAAACCTCCATTAAAAAAAATACGAAGCGATGATATCATTGTACAGATATGTTCAGGCAAGCATATGTGATGGCTTTCGTCAGTTATCTAATGTTCGCTGTTGCGAACTGCTCTCTCAATCTCAGCCGACAGATGTTCAATTGGGCTCATATCTGGAGCCTGTGAGGGCAATTTTAACAAGACCAACTTTGTAGTAATATTTTTGACTGAAAAAATGTGTATCATGGAAGTATTAATTTTGAATCAGACTGAAGTAACATAGTTTTCTCTAATGACAGGAAACTAAAGTTAAAAGAATATAATTATAATTCGAGATCTGGCTAATTGCAAAACAGGAACAAAAGTTTCTGTTTTGCTTGTTAACTTCGAGATCTGGCTAAATGAAGGGTCGTCATCACGCACTATGGTTCTACTGTCTCAACAAATATGAATATTTCCTTTAAATGGGAAAAATAAATTTTTTCGTGCGATATAAATTGTTTGTTTTCTTCTCTTCTCCATCAAGAAAAATATCCTTTACTCTTTAAACATTAATGTAATCGGCATGTTTGTTTGTAAACAAACTTGCCAGCAATACTACGCGGGCATTAGAAGATGCCGAAGTTACGTGGAAGGGAACTGCTCAAGACAGGAGCTTTTGAAGGTCTGGGAGAACTTCATTCAGCAGTAGACGTCAGATATTGCTGATGATGACGATATTTCTAATGACATTAAGTAAGATTTTTCATATTACTTAAGCATTGTGAGCTCTGAGTGAGGAAGACAGAGAGATGCAGATTAGGAGAGAGAGAGAGAGAGAGAGAGAGAAAGAGAGAGAGAGAGAGAGAGAGAGAGAGAGAGAGAGAGAGAGAGAGAGAGAGAGAGAGAGAGAGAGAGAGAGAGAGAGAGAGAGAGAGAGAGAGAGAGAGAGAGAGAGAGAGAGAGAGAGAGAGACATGAGATACTAAGAAGAGAGAGAGAGAGAGAAATCGAGAGCACACAGTGACCAAAAGAGAGACAAAGAGAGACTAAGGGACAGCCATGAGATATCAAGAGAATGAGACAGTCACCAAGAGAGAAAGAGAGCGAGGGGGGACAGTTATGATGTATCGAGGGAAGGAGAGAGTGAGAGAGAAACAGACAGGAAGGGGAAGTTATGAGATATCGAGAGAAGGAGACAGTCACCAAGAGAGAGAGAGAGAGAGAGAGAAAGGAAAAGTTGTGAGACATCGAGAGGAGACAGACAGTCACTAAGAGAGAGAGAGAGAGAGAGAGAGAGAGAGAGAGAGAGAGAGAGAGAGAGAGAGAGAGAGAGAGAGAGAATATACAGTTGTGAGATATCGAGAAAAGGAGTCAATCCTTTTCTTGATAAAAAAGAGAGAAAGAGAAAGGGACAGTTATGAGATATCGAGAGAAAGAAGACAGTTACCAAGAGAGAGAGAGAGAGAGAGAGAAAGAGAGAAAGAGAACGTTAGAGGCATGGACAGAGAGCGTGAGACATAGAAAACGCATTAGAGGCAAAGATCAAAATGAGAGAGAAAGTGTTAAAGACCGAGAAAGAAGTAGAGTTAATGAATGAGAGAGAAAGGAAGAACTGAAAGGTTATCCTGTGAGAGAGATTTATGTGGACCGAGGACGCGAGAGAATGAGAGACAGCGAGTAAAATACTGAGACTAACTCAGAGAGAACGTGTTAGAAACAGAGAGGGTGAAATGATAAGGAATGCGAGAAAAATGGGCAATTAGAAGATAACGACAGGTAAGAATAGGAAAAGTGAAAGCGTTAGAGATTCAGACAAAAACAGTGGGGAAGTTAGGGGCGGAGTTCATTGCAGAGAGATAGAGAGAGAGAGAGAGACAGAGAGAGAGAGAGAGAGAAAAAGAGCTGCAAACTGAGAACGAGAGAGACGATGAGATTTAGAGTGATAGTGCAAGAGAGTGAGAGAGAGAATTAAGAGTCAGAGGTCGAGACAGAGTTCGAGAGAGTGAGAAAGAGAGTTAGAGACAGACATAGCAAGTGAGACAGAATGAGTTAGAAAGGGAAATCGATGGAGAGAGCGAGTGAGAGAGAATGAGAGAGAGAGAGAGAGAGAGAGAGAGAGAGGAAACACGAGAATTAATTGCCAAGTTTTTGTCCTAAAGCGAAAAAGAGAAAGCATCGTTATATTTTGTATTGGCAATATCACAAGAATTTCAGTTTAATCCCTTCAGGCCGGAAATGATAAGGGTGTTTCGTTCGAAAATTGAACGCTTGCTTTAAACAAAAAGGCTGAGCTACAACTTTGAAGTAAAAAACATTCATCGATTCGCATTCTTCTGCTTCATTAAACATCATTATCCCTACATGAATCAATTAATATCAAGTTTGAAGTCTCTGTACTCTGCGATAGTTTTACTTTTACAGTACTCTATTTTTTTTTTCATTTTTTACGGTGATAAAGCCGCTAAATGTTTCTGTTGACTTGCTCTATCTTGCTCAGTGTGCTCCACTGAATACAGTGAAAGGAAAAATCAATAAATATACAATTAATTTAATTAGCATTTAATTCAGGAAAGACGAGTTTACCTCTGCTTAAGATTCTGTTCTTTGCATGTACTATATTGTGGCTACTACAACGTGATTTATGTGGTTACTAAAAATGTGATTTACCATGAACTTTCACATCATCAATAATTCAGCGCATTAAAAGTGGTATTTGTTTGTGTAAACGCATTTTATTTTCCAGGAGTTTGAATAGTGCGTTTCGTTTCCAATGAATTAGAAAACTGAAACATCTCGGATGGCCCAGAATATTTTATACGCCTCACTTTTAATCAAGATTAATAGCTCCTAACTGTGTTCAAGCTTGAAGAGAGAAAAACATATGACTAAAAAAAAAAAAAAAGAGTTTTCTTGCGTTACTTAGTGCTTTACTTACATTTTTCTCGCCTTCGTTGAATTATTTATAATCGCGCGGTTACAAATTCTGAGAAATTCTTTGATCCTTGTAAAACTTTTCCGAAAGATGCGCCCATCGTGAATTTTTTATTTTCTTCCCAGTTGCCATTTTCAGCAGATTTTTAGATTACTCATGAAGAACGAGAACGTTTCTACGTGCTGCCTTTATAATTACATTTTTACTAATTAACCTTGGAATAAATGAACTTCCCTGTGTAGTAGTTAGTTAATAATTTATTATTTTAAGAGTTCAAGTGTTCTGAAAAAAGATACTATTGCAATGAGATATCTGATCTTCATAGTTTAGTTTCGAGATAACCAGTGAAACGAAATGATCAAATACACTATTTTGACAAAAGTCACGGACACCCCTTCAAAAGCAAACTAACGGATCCGTTACGTTGTTAAGATGAGCGGTACAGCTGCAAACGGTATAAAAACAAGCCTGAAGCTAACCGCGATCGTATCGCACTGTGAGGTTGAGTGAAAATGTAGCGGAGGGAGAGAACTGACTTTGAGAAAGGAAAGATTGTTGGGTGTTATATTAGTGGGTTGTCCATGAGGGAAACCGAGCGAGGCGTTTAAACATACCCAAGTCAACTGTTTTGGATGTACTGAATAAGTTGAAGACACATGGCGTGCCTGAAGCAGCAAAACGTACCGGCAGACCAAAGGAAATCAGTGATACAGGACGTCGAAGCCTCAGGAGAGTCGTTACAACTAATTGACGGAGTACTGCACAAGACCTCAGTGTACAGGTGAGTAAAAATGCTGGAACCTCGGTATGTACACGTACAATTTGCTAAGAACTTCATTCTATAGGTTACCGTGGTCATGCGGCTGCTCATAAGGCTTTCATCTCCCCTCGGAATGCTACTCATCCTTCAGCATGGTATAAAGAAAACTTATCGTGGATCGTAGATCAATGGAAACGGGTCCTATGGACTGATGAATCCAGATACACGATCCATCAGTCTGATGGCCGTGTGTGGGTATGGCTGCAGCCGGGAGAATGCTATTTCGCACAGTGTACTGTTCCCACGGTCAAGTTTGGAGCTGGCAGTGTACTCGTGTGGGAATGTTTTTCGTGGTATGGTCCCGACACATTGGTTATCGGGGACAAACCTATTAACCAGCACGTCTTCCTTAATATTCTGGACAATTATGCCCTTCCAACTCTGTGGCAATGCTTTGGAACTGAGCCTTGTTGGTACCAGCAGGATAATGCACCGAGCCATAAAGGAAAGACTATTACGGCGTGGTTTGACGATAATTCCGTATCGTGTGTGGACTGGCCAGCACAGAGCCCTGATATTAATCCTATAGAGCACCTATGGGATGAATTAGAGCGCCACATAAGAAGTTTGGAAACAAGGTTTACTACTAAGCAACAGTTAGCGGCACCGTTTTGTGCTGAATGGAAGCGCATGGCTATCGCTGTGTTCCAAAACCATGTCGAAACATGTCCGGAGGGTCAATCTGTCTATAAAAATCCTGATTCTAGATTGAGTGAAACCCTCACAACTAAGAATATACGACCAGTGCTTAACTATAGAACTCATGAATTAACAGCATTTTTTTTACTTACAGAAGTTGAGTGCACCCATTTGAAACCAGAGTTTTGAATATCGATGATATTTTTAGGATTACATTCTCCTACGCCACAAAATAGTGGATCCATAAAGTTACGTCCTACACATTTATTAATTTTTAAATGCCACATGTGTGTGTGTGTCTTGAAATGAGAAACCAATTTTTCATCCAAACCGAAAGCAAAAAGCTTACTCTTCTCTGAAGAGATCAAAATTCAACTTTGGGTACACGAAGAAAGAACACGGTAGCTGTGTCTGGAGTATTTCAAAAATGTATCATACCGAGTTACGTTCAAAATAATTAAGGAACCGTGTGCTTTTGATTATACACGGTCGAGTCACATTATTGTTACCACCAGCTAATATTCAGAGTAATCGCCGTGTGCAACGCAGACAGCAGCCAGACGGGCTGGGAGTGATTTAATAAAGTGCTGGAAGGTGTTCACAGGTAGGTGGAGCCATGCTGACTGCAGTGCATCTGACAGCTGCTGGTGGGTGCGTGATGAAGGATCCATAGAGCGAACAACACGATCGAGGTGGTTCAACAGATGCTTAATTGGATTTAAGTCTGGGGAATCAGGAGGCCAGGGAAGTACTTTGAAGTCTTCATCGTGCTCTTCCAACCATTCTTGGACATTTCTAGCTGTGGGTTACGTCGCATTGTCGTTTTGGAAAATCCCATCCGCCCCAGGAAAGACAATCAGCATGAATGGGTGTACGTGGCCTGCAAGGATGGATTCATAAAGAATTCGGCCCATAGTGCCTTCCTCAGGTATGAGTGAACCCATGAAATGCCACGAAAACATTCCCCAGACCATAACAACCCGCTTGTATTCTTCCAGCAATGGTTGAAGAGTGTTTGTTCTCCGATGTTTATCGCCTTATATACCGACGTCCATCACTTCGATGAAGCAGAAATTGTGCCTCATCGGAGAAGGCAATCCTTTGCCAATCAGCGAAGGTCCAATTCCGATACTGTCGTGCGAATGTAAGCCTTTTCTGCCGATGCACCTTCGTTAGCATAGGTGCAGTGACCATCAGTCTGCATCAAAGCCCCATACGCAGCTGGGTTCGCTGAACTGTCGTTTTAGACACACTTCCGGTAGTCCTCTGGTTCATTCGGCCTGTGAGTTGCTCCACTGTAGCGCGTCGATGGGCCCTGACGGACCTTCGCAGCCGACGTTCATCTCTCACATCAATGGCACGCGGTGCTCCGCAGTTTCCATGTCACTTATTCGCAATGCTGCGATTTCTCCAATCACAATACATTTTAACCACAGAAGCACGCGAACAGCTCACAAACTGCGCTGTTTCAGAAATACTGCTACCCTTGGCCAGAAAGCCGATAACCATCCTTTTTTGCAAATCTGGTGAATCGCAACTTTTATCCATGACAGCAACGAGTGATATGTTTTCAGAATGCCTACAGCACACCTTATATACCCTCCAAGTCAGCTCACGACACGTGCCTTCTTTCATTGGCTACGCGCTGTTGACGTCAAAAGTAGGAAGTGTTCACAATAATGTGACTCGACTGTGTACGAAGCTCAAGTTGTAAAGTATCTCTCTATTCTAAAATAAAGTAACTGCCGCCCACCCTGTTTTAGAAATTTCGCGACGTTCGCGCTTTCCTAGCTCGCAGCGCAAAAAGTATTGAACACAAAAATATGAAATTTACATCGTTTGTAGAGAATTGTTTGAAGAACACGCTGAAATAAACCGATTTTCGATTCTAGCGATACTTTAAGAGCTATTGAATTTTAAAATTAATTTAAGCGAAAAGGTGCTATCAGTTGGCGTTCCGGACATACTAACAGCAACAGAACCACGAAACATTGTAAGCATGTAGGGCCATGGCCAAATTTTCGCGCCCTGTCGCCCTTTTTTTTGAATTTCAATTTAGTTTACGAGAAATTAAATTTTTAAATTTTACAAAATTCTCTATTTCGCGTTGGGATTCATTTTAAAAACGGATAAATGGCAAACTATAAATCACAACGCATTGCAATGTTTACAGCATAAACCCACAACTATCATCCTTCTTTAAAAAAAAAATTAAGGAAAAATCATTTTCTGATTTTTAAGCATTTTTTAAAGACGCAAAGGAATGGAACGAACGGCTTCCTCTGTCTTCAACGGTAATTACACAGGAAAGTTCTGGTTCCGTAACTTGCTGCCGTGGTGACACAGATAATTTTAGCATTCTATTCTCATTGGGTGAAAGGACAGGCTACAATCAAACCGGTAATAACGCAATGCTTAAGGACACAGCGACGCTTTTAAAGTTCGGCGTTTTCCGCCGGCATAAAGTAAAATAAAATAAAAATAAAAATAAAAATGGTGGCTATTTCTCTAATTGTTCGACCACATACATGACCTGGAGATTTGAAAATTGTCCACATACATGACCTGGAGATTGACAATTTTCAAATCTCCAGGTCTTCTACATGACCTGGAGATTTGAAAATTGTCATGTTGATAGGTCTTAAGGTCCGAATACCTAGAAGAGTCCGAAAACAAAAAAAAATCCAAAATGGCGGCTTTTGAACATTATCTGCTTGAATTTTTCACGAACTGTTCGACAACTTCTCAATAAACTAGAGATCTGAAATTTGACATGCTGATAGTCCTGAAGGTCCGGATACCTAAAGAAGTCTAAAAACCAAACAGTTCAAAAGGGAGTCTTTACTGTTCAAAATGCTGATAGCTTTAAAGATATTTATGCCAGAAACGTTGAAATGCTGTAAAAATTCCATGAAAATTTGATTTAAATTTAAATGGTGCCAAAGCCCGAACCGTTTTACGTCAAACCGTGTACATTGACGTCACGACCCTGTTCTAAATCGTGAAATAGTTACAGATCTTAAATTACTTTTCTTTCCCTTAATTACTTTTCCTTTCTTTAATTTTATGTTCAAAAAATTATAGATTCACCGTTCGGAGAACGGGCATAACTGCTAGTAATGGAAAAAAGAGTATATAGGAATGGCGTATAATCGAATTAAAAAAACCGAGAGAAATTAAGTAAAATGTCAGAATAAACTCAGAATTGCGTTTTAAAGTGGAAAAACGTATAACAAAGGTTCAATTGTAGATATTCATACCGAAAATGTTTTGAAACATAATTTGTATTTTGCAGGCGAATGTTCTATGACTGCGATCTTTAGAATATAAATCCACATTTTAACAAGTTAGTAAAATCGTGCAATGCATTGATTATGATACGCTTATCAACATACCAGAATTCATTACTCAAGTTTTTATTCAAGTTATGAGGATAATTACTGTGGAATAAATCTCGCTCCTGTGCCCTGACCTTTGACCCCATTTTGATGATATTCAACAGAACTGGTTCAGTATACCTCCGGAACAACATGATAAAGATTTGTCGCAATCGAAGCATTTGTATGTAAGTTATGACGCAAAAGAGCGATGGAATTGATCCCGGTCTTATGTCCTGACCTTTGACGGCATTTAGCCCATTTCCAACAGGGTTCGTCCCCAATTGTCCCCTACCACATAATAAAATTTCATCGAAATCGAACCATTTTTACGCGAGTTATCGTGCGGACAGACAGACAGACGGACAAAGCTGGAACATATACGCTTCTTCAACCTATTGTTGTAAAGCGTAAAAAACATACCTGGTCTTCTAGCATTTCAAGCACCTGTTCAATATGCACGCTCAATTTCTGACTTTATCGTCGTACCACCAAACGTCGTTGGAATTAGATTAAAATCTCAGACAAAGAAAATCAGCAGAAAATGATTACAGTTGGAGACTAAAGCCGCGAATGATACTTCATAATGAATCAGGACCATAACAGAGAAATTGCGGATCTTCCTGGAAAGTTTTTAATGGAACTTATCAGAGAATTTCAATTAACACATGCTAATGAACACACGACGGGGTGATCCAAAAGTAAGGTAAATGAAGCCGCACTTGCTGCCGAAGCAAAGAAGAGGTGTCTTACATAACCGGACATCAACCCTCAACTCTCGCACGTGTCGCCTGGCCAGAAACCGATTTTGCAGCATGTTCCAGTAGTCCTCTAGACAGGAAAGAATGTAGACCAGAGCGTTTCTCGTTTGTTCGACGTTATCGAAGTTCGAGCAACGCGCAAATATGAAATTCTGTTTCCGCATTGGGTATTTGGTGAGAGAAACGCATAAAAAACTGACAACTATTTATTAGAGGTAGACAACTATCGATAGTTTTCGATAGTAAAAAAACAACAATCGACAGTACTATCGATTGTGTGTGGTCAAAGTTGCTCGGGAGAAAATTTGTTTTCCAGTACAAAAATTTATTTTTGACAAGAATTTTTCTTACCTTTCCACGTTGTCAAAAAACGATAAGCTCCGATAATCTTTGAAACTAACTTTTTTTTTTTTTTTTGAGGTTTAATGAGCATCGTGATCAACTCAATGGGCTATAAGCAGTCGCCTGCACCTGATTTAGGACCACTGGTTTCAAGGAACGGAGAAGCCAGTGCTGTAAGATAAGCACAACAACATCTTTGTCCCACGGGATTCAAATCCGAACTCATCTAAGATGAATAATAATCATAAGCCAGCACTTAGACCACTGCGGCACGTGAATCTGAAGCAAAAGTCATGAAAAAAAGTTTTGCGTGAAGAACCAGCTAATTCGTACCTCCCTAATTCTCAATTTTCATGTATGATTTTGTTTTTATGTTTCTGTTCGCAAAAGCTAAAGAAAAGAATTCTTCAGTTTTATATGCAAAATAATTTTTTCTATAATGTTTGCCAAAATCGTGATATTAAACCGTCAGATATTGAATAAATAAAGTTGTGAGTGGGAATGTTGCTCAATTGTTTTTTTTTTTTTCTGGGATCATTTATAACGACAGCTGCTTAATGCTGTTGTGTTAAATGATCCCTAAGATTTGTCGTTTAGCCTAACGTTTTGTAGTTCTTCCCACAAAGGCTACATTTTGCGTAGACCTTATACTTACCAAAAGAAAGATAATGCTGTACAAAACATATTTTACGTTTACCCATTATTACTGATTACTTACTTTCAACAAATAACTGTTTCGGTACCTAGCGTACGTTTAAACTTCCAGCACAAACAACGAAAAAAAACGCTTTTGTCTTTGTCTTTATCTGACTAAAACGCACACATTCTCTTTAAGCACAGATATCATATACAAGAAGCTAGATCTGACACCCAGCTCTTGAGGCGTGACAATGTAGGCGCCATTTTCAGCGGGTCATCGCTCTCCATTTAAGCAAGAGTACTTTGCATTAAGTCAACGGAATATGAGTTTGGTACTGTGATTTGTTATTTATATTAATATTCTAAGCAGTTAGTACACATTTAACGGTGGAAGTCATACAATTTAAGTGAAAAAACAATAATATTCCACAGCGCAAACTACAAAGCCAAGGCTCTTGCAAAATATTGCAGTATTTCAGATTCGGCCAGGGCTTAAATTCAATAGAAACGGCATTCTGTCATGTGCTGTATAAGAAAAAAAATGACACTATTTTTTATTTGTTGCGACATAATATAATTTATATAATTTTCAGATTTCTTGTTACTGAATGCTTAACATTCAATGCGTCCTTTGGTTGCATACTTGTCCTAATAAATAATTTCAAATGTTAAAAACTGAAATTTCCTCAGTGAATAACAAAGTATCAAAATCTTTGATAAAATTAATATTTTTGAGCAAAATTATAAACAAACCAGAATGGCACAGGTAACAGCTAGCAAGGAAAACGATTAACAACATTTCAACTTTCCTATGTAAAGTATGTATAAGCCATTATTTTTCGGGTTTAAATCAATAGTTTTCTGGATTTAATAGCAACTTATTGATATCAAATGTATCGCTTGATTTTTCATTATTTTAAATATTTGCCTCATTACAGTCGCAAAAATGTTTTCCAGTTATTTTCAGTATTTGCATACAATACCAGTTTTAAATTTATCTTGCGAACTAATGCCTTCCCAGATACATTCTTTTAACATTGGAATAAAGACAAATAAGTAAGCGCAATTATATTTTCGTCTCTTAGAGTACGATTTATATCCGAGCAAGTTTTTATCACGATTTACGCAATAACCAAGTCCAAATTACCCTTCTTAATATGCCCCACTTAAACGTCTTGACCCGCTCAATGTGGCTCCACGGTTGTCAAAGCGCAAGCGTATGCTCAACAGAGCAGACAGCCAATCTAGTCCCTTATATGATATCTGTCTCTTTAAGCTTGACTTAACATGAAGAACAGCCGAGTGCAAAGCTCGCATACCTTCACCGTTTACTCTTTCAATTACAGTTAACTTTAGTTTTGCATTGCCAGCATGTATCAATATGGCTGGGCTCGATTTCTTCGACACCAGTATAAATGAGGTGAAAGTGAGCGTTCCAATCATCAATGCCATCACTGGATGCTGAATAGTTTACACTGACAGCATTGAAAAACGTAAAACTATCGATAGTTAAGAAACACTATCGATGCACTATCGATGTACTGAATTGAACAAAATTATCGATAGTGCCATCGATAGTACCTCCACCTCTACTGTTTATGGTGAGAGTGCTGTGACCCAAAAGACAGTGTTAAGTGGTTTTCAAGGTTTTAACCGATTCATCAATGGCGCTTCTTCCATCGAAGATGAATTTCGTCGTGCAAGACCATCAACAGCGCTAAGTGACGGCAACGACATCGCGCAATGATTAGGGAGAACGGTCGTCTCACTATCAGAGAAATTATAGCAGAGTCTGTCACTTGGTTTTGTTCAAGCCATCCTCACTGAAAAATAGAACACGAAACATATCAGTTCCAAGTTCATTCTTCATCTCCTGAAAGACGACCAGAAAAGCAATCGAGTCACAATTTCGTCTGGGTTGTTTCAAAGCGCAACAGCAGATGGAAACTTTTTATGGACAATTGTGACGGGCGACGAAACCTGGGTCAGTGGTTACGACCCTGAAATAAAGGTCCAAATCTCAGATTGGCAAATCCATTCCCTCCCCAAGACAGCACGTCAGTCTCGATCGCACGTTAAAGTCCTGCTTGTGTCATTTTTCGATATCGGAGGATTGATGCGTTGGGAATTCCGACCATGTGGATCCACTGTTAATGCTGCACATTACTTGGAAATCCTGAAACCCCTGAAAACTGCAGTCCATTGCAAGTGGCCGGAGTGGAAGACCATTGGATTGATGCTTCACCACGACAACGCTTCAAGTCACACTGCACTTCCGATCATCCAATTCTTGGCTGCAAAAGCCGTTCCGGCGCTCCCTCACCCTCCTTATTCGCCGGACTTAGCACAGAGTAACTTTTAGCTGTTTCCGAAACTTAAGGCAGTTATGAAAAGTAAACATTTTGACTCTGTGGAAGATATCAAAGGTCCAAGGAACTTAAATGGCATTCCGGAACAGGACTTTTATGGGTTTTTCCAACAATAGCAGAACCGCTGGAATAAGTGTGCGTATGCCGAAGGGGATTATTTTGAAGGAGATTAATTTGTGTAGCTCTATTATTAAAGTTCTGTCTTCGGTAAAATCATTCAACATTTTTTTTTCTCACCTTGTACATAAAATATTGTAACATCTTAGGAAATTCTGTTTTTTTTTTCTGCATTGGTGGAGACAGTGAGAAAGAGGGAGAGGGAGAAAGAGAGAAAGAGAGTGTGTGTGTGAGAGAGAGAGAGAGGGAGATTGAGAGAGTGAGAGAGACCGAGAGAGAGAGTGAGAGAGACATAGAGAGAAAGACACACACACACACACACACACACACACACACACACATACATATTTAACGATTTTCTCATTTAAGGACTACAAATTACGCAATATTTATTGCATCATGATTTTTTCCCAGCAAAGAACATATTACATTGATTTTGAAGAGTTGTCTTATGAATTAAGAAGCTAAGGAGGCTGTGAATTTTTCGGAAAAAGGAAATTGTTTTTTTTATTCTTTGTACCTCGGTCAATAAATATGTGCGCATGCGCATTACCGAAGAGAGCGTAGATGGACCCACAATGAAATTAAGTGAATCCACCGCAGTATCACGTTTCGGAATTTTGACTTTAAAAGTACCTCCCCTTCCCTTAGAAAGCAAAATATTTAGTTTGTGATATAACGCTAACCTTGACGGATATTTGCTTTTTGTGGGGAGTTATTTAAAGGAAGCTTCGCGACTGACATACTCAGCAACTTCGCGCTGCACTCAACCCAAGCGAACCCAGCATTTTGTTTGAAGAAGTATTGTTCTTCTGTGCTTCTAAAATTATCCAGAGAAACTTAATACCCCTGAGGCGAATAGGCCCGCACAGGATGTGTACTAGGAAAATGTGGGTGGATTACACGCAGGGGGAACAATGAATTTACTGACGAAACATTCCCCTGTTCAAATAAAACCAAGCTAGCACCCTAACAAGGCAACATTTTAGAATCTCCGCACACTCTGAGGAATATTTCAGCTTTAGGATAATTAGCCGGAAACAAAGAGGGGGAGGGGCGCATCCTCCTCCTCCTCCCTCGTGTCTCAGTCAGAGTTGATGCTCTCACCTTGTATACGGTCCCCCTGGAGCTTGGAGCAACCAGAAGGATGAGAAGGATTGCATTTCGACGTCCTTCAACGTCAAGATCGGATTAATAATGCTAGATTGTCTCGTTTCACTGACCCAGTCAGTCACTACAGGACGAGTTCTGATTCGAGTTATAAGTCTGCACCCTATGATAGTAATAATACCTTCTCTGCAAATGTAGGCTTGTGTGTGTGTGTGTATGCGTGTGTCCCTCTCTCTCTCTCTCTTTCTACGTATTAAGAGCAAACCCTCTTCTGCGCTTTGGGTTTGTTGAAGTCATTCTGGCGAGCTATTCGCCCTTTTGGGAACGTGTGTTGTGCTTCCCTGTAATTAATCATATTCGACTTTCATTATCATCCCTGTTATCAGTCAGAGAAATGCAATCTATGGACCCTGGGCACGCAAAGCTTGGCCGCTGTCGGTTGATTGCAGCGAAATATATAGATAGCGAGTTCGAAATAGGCCAGTGGTAGAGGTTTCGAAGACGCAGGGTTAAATTTGGGACAATTATTCGCCGTTGGGGAGATGAAGGATTTTCTGCAGTATGCATCAGTCAATGTTCGGTTTCATGTTATTTCGGAAGGGGGGAGGAGTTAGGAGAGGGGGATTTGCAGAAGCCATGTCAAACCCAAATTCCATTTCAACTGATAAATAATTTCACGCACTCACCAGCCGCAAAATATAAATTAATACACAACTCGTTCATCTGTAAATGTGCAATACACTGATCACAATGCACAGCTATTCATAGCAAAGTGCGCAATTTCGGTTTCCCGTAGCACAGGGAAGGTAAATAAGCCGCTTAAAAAAGAGTGATGGATATTACGCAAAGTGAAGATATCACGATATCACGTGATATCTTCACTTAATGCAAATGTACGCGTTAATTATGAGCAACATGGAATGGAGAACACGAAAGACGCATGAAACCGTTAGACATATAGTGCAGCGTGGAATTTTGATACAAAAAAGCATCTCACTTACTCAAAGGGAGTGAGGAGCATGCCAGGATCACCTTGGTATGTCACTATGTAGTGACACCTCTTCGGTTTTTCACAACAGCTTAGCACATCCGTGGCAATAATTCGTCTGGTTTGGTCAGTCAGTACGTTGTGACACCTCCGCTGATTTTCACAAAAGTTTATCACCTCCGTGGCAATAATACTGTATATCTGACTTGGTCCGTCAGTACGTTGAAACACCTCATCGATTTTTCGCAACAGCTTATCACTTCCGTGGTAATAATTCACCTGGCTTTTTCAGTCAGTACGTTTTGACATCTCCGGTTTTTCACAACAGCTTGGCACCTCCGTAGTAATAATTCATCTGGCTTGGTCCGTCAGTACATTGTCACACATCTTCGGTTTTTCACAAGGGCTTAGCACCTCCATGGCAATAATTCGTCTGCCTTGCTCCGTCAGTACGCTGTGACATATCATAGGTTCTTCAAAACAGCTTAACACCTCCGTGGCAATAATTTATATGACTTGGTCCGTCAGTACGTTGTGATACCTCATCGGATTTCCAATACAGCTTAGCACCTCCTTGGTAATAATACATCTGTCTTGATCCGTCAGTACGTTGTGACACCTCATCGGTTTTTCACAACAGCTTACACCCTCCGCGGCAATAATTCATGTGGCTTGATCCGTCAGTACGTTGTGACACCTCCTCGGTTTTTCACAACAGCTTACACCTCCGCGACAATAATTCATCTGGCTTGGTCCGTCAGTACGTTGTGACACCTCATCGGTTTTTCACAACAGCTTACACCCTCCGCGGCAATAATTCATGTGGCTTGTTCCGTCAGCACGTTGTGGCACCTCATCGGTTTTTCACAACAGCTTACACCCTCCGCGTCAATATTTCATGTGGCTTGATCCGTCAGTACGTTGTGACACCTCATCGGTTTTTCACAACAGCTTACACCCTCCGCGGCAATAATTCATGTGGCTTGATCCGTCAGTACGTTGTGACACCTCATCGGTTTTTCACAACAGCTTACACCCTCCGCGGCAATAATTCATGTGGCTTGATCCGTCAGTACGTTGTGACACCTCCTCGGTTTTTCACAACAGCTTAACACCTCCGTGGCAATAATTTATATGACTTGGTCCGTCAGTACGTTGTGATACCTCATCGGATTTCCACTACAGCTTAGCACCTCCTTGGTAATAATACATATGTCTTGATCCGTCAGTACGTTGTGACACCTCCTCGGTTTTTCACAACAGCTTACACCCTCCGCGGCAATAATTCATGTGGCTTGATCCGTCAGTACGTTGTGACACCTCCTCGGTTTTTCACAACAGCTTACACCTCCGCGGCAATAATTCATGTGGCTTGATCCGTCAGTACGTTGTGACACCTCCTCGGTTTTTCACAACAGCTTACACACTCCGCGGCAATAATTCATGTGGCTTGATCCGTCAGTACGTTGTGACACCTCCTCGGTTTTTCACAACAGCTTACACCTCCGCGGCAATAATTCATCTGGCTTGGTCCGTCAGTACGTTGTGACACCTCATCGGTTTTTCACAACAGCTTACACCCTCCGCGGCAATAATATATATGACTTGGTCCGTCAGTACGTTGTGATACCTCATCGGATTTCCACTACAGCTTAGCACCTCCTTGGTAATAATACATCTGTCTTGATCCGTCAGTACGTTGTGACACCTCCTCGGTTTTTCACAACAGCTTACACCCTCCGCGGCAATAATTCATGTGGCTTGATCCGTCAGTACGTTGTGACACCTTCTCGGTTTTTCACAACAGCTTACACCCTCCGCGGCAATAATTCATGTGGCTTGATCCGTCAGTACGTTGTGACACCTCCTCGGTTTTTCACAACAGCTTAGCACCTCCTTGGTAATAATACATCTGTCTTGATCCGTCAGTACGTTGTGATACCTCATCGGATTTCCACTACAGCTTAGCACCTCCTTGGTAATAATACATCTGACTTGATCCGTCAGTACGTTGTGACACCTCCTCGGTTTTTCACAACAGCTTACACCTCCGCGGCAATAATTCATGTGGCTTGATCCGTCAGTACGTTGTGACACCTCATCGGTTTTTCACAACAGCTTACACCCTCCGCGGCAATAATTCATCTGGCTTGGTCCATCAGTACGTTGTGACACCTCATCGGTTTTTCCCAACAGCTTACACCCTCCGCGGCAATAATTCATGTGGCTTGATCCGTCAGTACGTTGTGACACCTCATCGGTTTTTCACAACAGCTTACACCCTCCGCGGCAATAATTCATGTGGCTTGATCCGTCAGTACGTTGTGACACCTCATCGGTTTTTCACAACAGCTTACACCCTCCGCGGCAATAATTCATGTGGCTTGATCCGTCAGTACGTTGTGACACCTCCTCGGTTTTTCACAACAGCTTAACACCTCCGTGGCAATAATTTATATGACTTGGTCCGTCAGTACGTTGTGATACCTCATCGGATTTCCACTACAGCTTAGCACCTCCTTGGTAATAATACATATGTCTTGATCCGTCAGTACGTTGTGACACCTCCTCGGTTTTTCACAACAGCTTACACCCTCCGCGGCAATAATTCATGTGGCTTGATCCGTCAGTACGTTGTGACACCTCCTCGGTTTTTCACAACAGCTTACACCTCCGCGGCAATAATTCATGTGGCTTGATCCGTCAGTACGTTGTGACACCTCATCGGTTTTTCACAACAGCTTACACCCTCCGCGGCAATAATTCATGTGGCTTGATCCGTCAGTACGTTGTGACACCTCATCGGATTTCCACTACAGCTTAGCACCTCCTTGGTAATAATACATCTGTCTTGATCCGTCAGTACGTTGTGATACCTCATCGGATTTCCACTACAGCTTAGCACCTCCTTGGTAATAATACATCTGACTTGATCCGTCAGTACGTTGTGACACCTCCTCGGTTTTTCACAACAGCTTACACCTCCGCGGCAATAATTCATGTGGCTTGATCCGTCAGTACGTTGTGACACCTCATCGGTTTTTCACAACAGCTTACACCCTCCGCGGCAATAATTCATCTGGCTTGGTCCATCAGTACGTTGTGACACCTCATCGGTTTTTCCCAACAGCTTACACCCTCCGCGGCAATAATTCATGTGGCTTGATCCGTCAGTACGTTGTGACACCTCATCGGTTTTTCACAACAGCTTACACCCTCCGCGGCAATAATTCATGTGGCTTGATCCGTCAGTACGTTGTGACACCTCATCGGTTTTTCACAACAGCTTACACCCTCCGCGGCAATAATTCATGTGGCTTGATCCGTCAGTACGTTGTGACACCTCCTCGGTTTTTCACAACAGCTTAACACCTTCGTGGTAATAATTTATATGACTTGGTCCGTCAGTACGTTGTGATACCTCATCGGATTTCCACTACAGCTTAGCACCTCCTTGGTAATAATACATATGTCTTGATCCGTCAGTACGTTGTGACACCTCCTCGGTTTTTCACAACAGCTTACACCTCCGCGGCAATAATTCATGTGGCTAGATCCGTCAGTACGTTGTGACACCTCCTCGGTTTTTCACAACAGCTTACACCCTCCGCGGCAATAATTCATGTGGCTTGATCCGTCAGTACGTTGTGACACCTCCTCGGTTTTTCACAACAGCTTACACCTCCGCGGCAATAATTCATCTGGCTTGGTCCGTCAGTACGTTGTGACACCTCATCGGTTTTTCACAACAGCTTACACCCTCCGCGGCAATAATTCATGTGGCTTGATCCGTCAGTACGTTGTGACACCTCATCGGTTTTTCACAACAGCTTACACCCTCCGCGGCAATAATATATATGACTTGGTCCGTCAGTACGTTGTGATACCTCATCGAATTTCCACTACAGCTTAGCACCTCCTTGGTAATAATACATCTGTCTTGATCCGTCAGTACGTTGTGACACCTCCTCGGTTTTTCACAACAGCTTACACCCTCCGCGGCAATAATTCATGTGGCTTGATCCGTCAGTACGTTGTGACACCTTCTCGGTTTTTCACAACAGCTTACATCCTCCGCGGCAATAATTCATGTGGCTTGATCCGTCAGTACGTTGTGACACCTCCTCGGTTTTTCACAACAGCTTACACCCTCCGCGGCAATAATTCATGTGGCTTGATCCGTCAGTACGTTGTGACACCTCATCGGATTTCCACTACAGCTTAGCACCTCCTTGGTAATAATACATCTGTCTTGATCCGTCAGTACGTTGTGATACCTCATCGGATTTCCACTACAGCTTAGCACCTCCTTGGTAATAATACATCTGACTTGATCCGTCAGTACGTTGTGACACCTCCTCGGTTTTTCACAACAGCTTACACCTCCGCGGCAATAATTCATGTGGCTTGATCCGTCAGTACGTTGTGACACCTCATCGGTTTTTCACAACAGCTTACACCCTCCGCGGCAATAATTCATGTGGCTTGATCCGTCAGTACGTTGTGACACCTCCTCGGTTTTTCACAACAGCTTACACCTCCGCGGCAATAATTCATCTGGCTTGGTCCATCAGTACGTTGTGACACCTCATCGGTTTTTCCCAACAGCTTACACCCTCCGCGGCAATAATTCATGTGGCTTGATCCGTCAGTACGTTGTGACACCTCATCGGTTTTTCACAACAGCTTAACACCTCCGTGGCAATAATTTATATGACTTGGTCCGTCAGTACGTTGTGATACCTCATCGCATTTCCACTACAGCTTAGCACCTCCTTGGTAATAATACATCTGTCTTGATCCGTCAGTACGTTGTGACACCTCCTCGGTTTTTCACAACAGCTTACACCCTCCACGGCAATAATTCATGTGGCTTGATCCGTCAGTACGTTGTGACACCTCCTCGGTTTTTCACAACAGCTTACACCCTCCGCGGCAATAATTCATGTGGCTTGATCCGTCAGTACGTTGTGACACCTCCTCGGTTTTTCACAACAGCTTACACCTCCGCGGCAATAATTCATGTGGCTTGATCCGTCAGTACGTTGTGACACCTCCTCGGTTTTTCACAACAGCTTACATCCTCCGCAGCAATAATTCATGTGGCTTGATCCGTCAGTACGTTGTGACACCTCCTCGGTTTTTCACAACAGCTTACACCTCCGCGGCAATAATTCATCTGGCTTGGTCCATCAGTACGTTGTGACACCTCATCGGTTTTTCCCAACAGCTTACACCCTCCGCGGCAATAATTCATGTGGCTTGATCCGTCAGTACGTTGTGACACCTCATCGGTTTTTCACAACAGCTTACACCCTCCGCGGCAATAATTCATGTGGCTTGATCCGTCAGTACGTTGTGACACCTCATCGGTTTTTCACAACAGCTTACACCCTCCGCGGCAATAATTCATGTGGCTTGATCCGTCAGTACGTTGTGACACCTCCTCGGTTTTTCACAACAGCTTAACACCTCCGTGGCAATAATTTATATGACTTGGTCCGTCAGTACGTTGTGATACCTCATCGGATTTCCACTACAGCTTAGCACCTCCTTGGTAATAATACATCTGTCTTGATCCGTCAGTACGTTGTGACACCTCCTCGGTTTTTCACAACAGCTTACACCCTCCGCGGCAATAATTCATGTGGCTTGATCCGTCAGTACGTTGTGACACCTCCTCGGTTTTTCACAACAGCTTACACCCTCCGCGGCAATAATTCATGTGGCTTGATCCGTCAGTACGTTGTGACACCTCCTCGGTTTTTCACAACAGCTTACACCCTCCGCGGCAATAATTCATGTGGCTTGATCCGTCAGTACGTTGTGACACCTCCTCGGTTTTTCACAACAGCTTACATCCTCCGCGGCAATAATTCATGTGGCTTGATCCGTCAGTACGTTGTGACACCTCCTCGGTTTTTCACAACAGCTTACACCCTCCGCGGCAATAATTCATCTGGCTTGGTCCATCAGTACGTTGTGACACCTCATCGGTTTTTCCCAACAGCTTACACCCTCCGCGGCAATAATTCATGTGGCTTGATCCGTCAGTACGTTGTGACACCTCATCGGTTTTTCACAACAGCTTACACCCTCCGCGGCAATAATTCATGTGGCTTGATCCGTCAGTACGTTGTGACACCTCATCGGTTTTTCACAACAGCTTACACCCTCCGCGGCAATAATTCATGTGGCTTGATCCGTCAGTACGTTGTGACACCTCCTCGGTTTTTCACAACAGCTTAACACCTCCGTGGCAATAATTTATATGACTTGGTCCGTCAGTACGTTGTGATACCTCATCGGATTTCCACTACAGCTTAGCACCTCCTTGGTAATAATACATATGTCTTGATCCGTCAGTACGTTGTGACACCTCCTCGGTTTTTCACAACAGCTTACACCCTCCGCGGCAATAATTCATGTGGCTTGATCCGTCAGTACGTTGTGACACCTCCTCGGTTTTTCACAACAGCTTACACCCTCCGCGGCAATAATTCATGTGGCTTGATCCGTCAGTACGTTGTGACACCTCCTCGGTTTTTCACAACAGCTTACACCTCCGCGGCAATAATTCATGTGGCTTGATCCGTCAGTACGTTGTGACACCTCCTCGGTTTTTCACAACAGCTTACACCCTCCGCGGCAATAATTCATGTGGCTTGATCCGTCAGTACGTTGTGACACCTCCTCGGTTTTTCACAACAGCTTACACCTCCGCGGCAATAATTCATCTGGCTTGGTCCGTCAGTACGTTGTGACACCTCATCGGTTTTTCACAACAGCTTACACCCTCCGCGGCAATAATTCATGTGGCTTGATCCGTCAGTACGTTGTGACACCTCATCGGTTTTTCACAACAGCTTACACCCTCCGCGGCAATAATATATATGACTTGGTCCGTCAGTACGTTGTGATACCTCATCGGATTTCCACTACAGCTTAGCACCTCCTTGGTAATAATACATCTGTCTTGATCCGTCAGTACGTTGTGACACCTCCTCGGTTTTTCACAACAGCTTACACCCTCCGCGGCAATAATTCATGTGGCTTGATCCGTCAGTACGTTGTGACACCTTCTCGGTTTTTCACAACAGCTTACATCCTCCGCGGCAATAATTCATGTATCTTGATCCGTCAGTACGTTGTGACACCTCCTCGGTTTTTCACAACAGCTTACACCCTCCGCGGCAATAATTCATGTGGCTTGATCCGTCAGTACGTTGTGACACCTCATCGGATTTCCACTACAGCTTAGCACCTCCTTGGTAATAATACATCTGTCTTGATCCGTCAGTACGTTGTGATACCTCATCGGATTTCCACTACAGCTTAGCACCTCCTTGGTAATAATACATCTGACTTGATCCGTCAGTACGTTGTGACACCTCCTCGGTTTTTCACAACAGCTTACACCTCCGCGGCAATAATTCATGTGGCTTGATCCGTCAGTACGTTGTGACACCTCATCGGTTTTTCACAACAGCTTACACCCTCCGCGGCAATAATTCATGTGGCTTGATCCGTCAGTACGTTGTGACACCTCCTCGGTTTTTCACAACAGCTTACACCTCCGCGGCAATAATTCATCTGGCTTGGTCCATCAGTACGTTGTGACACCTCATCGGTTTTTCCCAACAGCTTACACCCTCCGCGGCAATAATTCATGTGGCTTGATCCGTCAGTACGTTGTGACACCTCATCGGTTTTTCACAACAGCTTAACACCTCCGTGGCAATAATTTATATGACTTGGTCCGTCAGTACGTTGTGATACCTCATCGGATTTCCACTACAGCTTAGCACCTCCTTGGTAATAATACATCTGTCTTGATCCGTCAGTACGTTGTGACACCTCCTCGGTTTTTCACAACAGCTTACACCCTCCACGGCAATAATTCATGTGGCTTGATCCGTCAGTACGTTGTGACACCTACTCGGTTTTTCACAACAGCTTACACCCTCCGCGGCAATAATTCATGTGGCTTGATCCGTCAGTACGTTGTGACACCTCCTCGGTTTTTCACAACAGCTTACACCTCCGCGGCAATAATTCATGTGGCTTGATCCGTCAGTACGTTGTGACACCTCCTCGGTTTTTCACAACAGCTTACATCCTCCGCGGCAATAATTCATGTGGCTTGATCCGTCAGTACGTTGTGACACCTCCTCGGTTTTTCACAACAGCTTACACCCTCCGCGGCAATAATTCATGTGGCTTGATCCGTCAGTACGTTGTGACACCTCCTCGGTTTTTCACAACAGCTTACACCTCCGCGGCAATAATTCATGTGGCTTGATCCGTCAGTACGTTGTGACACCTCCTCGGTTTTTCACAACAGCTTACACCCTCCGCGGCAATAATTCATGTGGCTTGATCCGTCAGTACGTTGTGACACCTCATCGGATTTCCACTACAGCTTAGCACCTCCTTGGTAATAATACATCTGTCTTGATCCGTCAGTACGTTGTGATACCTCATCGGATTTCCACTACAGCTTAGCACCTCCTTGGTAATAATACATCTGACTTGATCCGTCAGTACGTTGTGACACCTCCTCGGTTTTTCACAACAGCTTACACCTCCGCGGCAATAATTCATGTGGCTTGATCCGTCAGTACGTTGTGACACCTCATCGGTTTTTCACAACAGCTTACACCCTCCGCGGCAATAATTCATGTGGCTTGATCCGTCAGTACGTTGTGACACCTCCTCGGTTTTTCACAACAGCTTACACCCTCCGCGGCAATAATTCATCTGGCTTGGTCCGTCAGTACGTTGTGACACCTCATCGGTTTTTCACAACAGCTTACACCCTCCGCGGCAATAATTCATGTGGCTTGATCCGTCAGTACGTTGTGACACCTCATCGGTTTTTCACAACAGCTTAACACCTCCGTGGCAATAATTTATATGACTTGGTCCGTCAGTACGTTGTGATACCTCATCGGATTTCCACTACAGCTTAGCACCTCCTTGGTAATAATACATCTGTCTTGATCCGTCAGTACGTTGTGACACCTCCTCGGTTTTTCACAACAGCTTACACCCTCCGCGGCAATAATTCATGTGGCTTGATCCGTCAGTACGTTGTGACACCTCCTCGGTTTTTCACAACAGCTTACACCCTCCGCGGCAATAATTCATGTGGCTTGATCCGTCAGTACGTTGTGACACCTCATCGGTTTTTCACAACAGCTTACACCTCCGCGGCAATAATTCCTGGCTTGATCCGTCAGTACGTTGTGACACCTCCTCGGTTTTTCACAACAGCTTACACCCTCCGCGGCAATAATTCATGTGGCTTGATCCGTCAGTACGTTGTGACACCTCCTCGGTTTTTCACAACAGCTTACACCCTCCGCGGCAATAATTCATGTGGCTTGATCCGTCAGTACGTTGTGACACCTCATCGGTTTTTCACAACAGCTTACACCCTCCGCGGCAATAATTCATGTGGCTTGATCCGTCAGTACGTTGTGACACCTCCTCGGTTTTTCACAACAGCTTACACCCTCCGCGGCAATAATTCATGTGGCTTGATCCGTCAGTACGTTGTGACACCTCATCGGTTTTTCACAACAGCTTACACCCTCCGCGGCAATAATATATATGACTTGGTCCGTCAGTACGTTGTGATACCTCATCGGATTTCCACTACAGCTTAGCACCTCCTTGGTAATAATACATCTGTCTTGATCCGTCAGTACGTTGTGACACCTCCTCGGTTTTTCACAACAGCTTACACCCTCCGCGGCAATAATTCATGTGGCTTGATCCGTCAGTACGTTGTGACACCTCCTCGGTTTTTCACAACAGCTTACACCCTCCGCGGCAATAATTCATGTGGCTTGATCCGTCAGTACGTTGTGACACCTCCTCGGTTTTTCACAACAGCTTAACACCTCCGTGGCAATAATTTATATGACTTGGTCCGTCAGTACGTTGTGATACCTCATCGGATTTCCACTACAGCTTAGCACCTCCTTGGTAATAATACATCTGTCTTGATCCGTCAGTACGTTGTGACACCTCCTCGGTTTTTCACAACAGCTTACACCCTCCGCGGCAATAATTCATGTGGCTTGATCCGTCAGTACGTTGTGACACCTCATCGGATTTCCACTACAGCTTAGCACCTCCTTGGTAATAATACATCTGTCTTGATCCGTCAGTACGTTGTGATACCTCATCGGATTTCCACTACAGCTTAGCACCTCCTTGGTAATAATACATCTGACTTGATCCGTCAGTACGTTGTGACACCTCCTCGGTTTTTCACAACAGCTTACACCTCCGCGGCAATAATTCATGTGGCTTGATCCGTCAGTACGTTGTGACACCTCATCGGTTTTTCACAACAGCTTACACCCTCCGCGGCAATAATTCATCTGGCTTGGTCCATCAGTACGTTGTGACACCTCATCGGTTTTTCCCAACAGCTTACACCCTCCGCGGCAATAATTCATGTGGCTTGATCCGTCAGTACGTTGTGACACCTCATCGGTTTTTCACAACAGCTTACACCCTCCGCGGCAATAATTCATGTGGCTTGATCCGTCAGTACGTTGTGACACCTCATCGGTTTTTCACAACAGCTTACACCCTCCGCGGCAATAATTCATGTGGCTTGATCCGTCAGTACGTTGTGACACCTCCTCGGTTTTTCACAACAGCTTAACACCTCCGTGGCAATAATTTATATGACTTGGTCCGTCAGTACGTTGTGATACCTCATCGGATTTCCACTACAGCTTAGCACCTCCTTGGTAATAATACATATGTCTTGATCCGTCAGTACGTTGTGACACCTCCTCGGTTTTTCACAACAGCTTACACCCTCCGCGGCAATAATTCATGTGGCTTGATCCGTCAGTACGTTGTGACACCTCCTCGGTTTTTCACAACAGCTTACACCTCCGCGGCAATAATTCATGTGGCTTGATCCGTCAGTACGTTGTGACACCTCCTCGGTTTTTCACAACAGCTTACACCCTCCGCGGCAATAATTCATGTGGCTTGATCCGTCAGTACGTTGTGACACCTCATCGGATTTCCACTACAGCTTAGCACCTCCTTGGTAATAATACATCTGTCTTGATCCGTCAGTACGTTGTGATACCTCATCGGATTTCCACTACAGCTTAGCACCTCCTTGGTAATAATACATCTGACTTGATCCGTCAGTACGTTGTGACACCTCCTCGGTTTTTCACAACAGCTTACACCTCCGCGGCAATAATTCATGTGGCTTGATCCGTCAGTACGTTGTGACACCTCATCGGTTTTTCACAACAGCTTACACCCTCCGCGGCAATAATTCATCTGGCTTGGTCCATCAGTACGTTGTGACACCTCATCGGTTTTTCCCAACAGCTTACACCCTCCGCGGCAATAATTCATGTGGCTTGATCCGTCAGTACGTTGTGACACCTCATCGGTTTTTCACAACAGCTTACACCCTCCGCGGCAATAATTCATGTGGCTTGATCCGTCAGTACGTTGTGACACCTCATCGGTTTTTCACAACAGCTTACACCCTCCGCGGCAATAATTCATGTGGCTTGATCCGTCAGTACGTTGTGACACCTCCTCGGTTTTTCACAACAGCTTAACACCTTCGTGGCAATAATTTATATGACTTGGTCCGTCAGTACGTTGTGATACCTCATCGGATTTCCACTACAGCTTAGCACCTCCTTGGTAATAATACATATGTCTTGATCCGTCAGTACGTTGTGACACCTCCTCGGTTTTTCACAACAGCTTACACCCTCCGCGGCAATAATTCATGTGGCTAGATCCGTCAGTACGTTGTGACACCTCCTCGGTTTTTCACAACAGCTTACACCCTCCGCGGCAATAATTCATGTGGCTTGATCCGTCAGTACGTTGTGACACCTCCTCGGTTTTTCACAACAGCTTACACCTCCGCGGCAATAATTCATCTGGCTTGGTCCGTCAGTACGTTGTGACACCTCATCGGTTTTTCACAACAGCTTACACCCTCCGCGGCAATAATTCATGTGGCTTGATCCGTCAGTACGTTGTGACACCTCATCGGTTTTTCACAACAGCTTACACCCTCCGCGGCAATAATATATATGACTTGGTCCGTCAGTACGTTGTGATACCTCATCGGATTTCCACTACAGCTTAGCACCTCCTTGGTAATAATACATCTGTCTTGATCCGTCAGTACGTTGTGACACCTCCTCGGTTTTTCACAACAGCTTACACCCTCCGCGGCAATAATTCATGTGGCTTGATCCGTCAGTACGTTGTGACACCTTCTCGGTTTTTCACAACAGCTTACATATTCCGCGGCAATAATTCATGTGGCTTGATCCGTCAGTACGTTGTGACACCTCCTCGGTTTTTCACAACAGCTTACACCCTCCGCGGCAATAATTCATGTGGCTTGATCCGTCAGTACGTTGTGACACCTCATCGGATTTCCACTACAGCTTAGCACCTCCTTGGTAATAATACATCTGTCTTGATCCGTCAGTACGTTGTGATACCTCATCGGATTTCCACTACAGCTTAGCACCTCCTTGGTAATAATACATCTGACTTGATCCGTCAGTACGTTGTGACACCTCCTCGGTTTTTCACAACAGCTTACACCTCCGCGGCAATAATTCATGTGGCTTGATCCGTCAGTACGTTGTGACACCTCATCGGTTTTTCACAACAGCTTACACCCTCCGCGGCAATAATTCATGTGGCTTGATCCGTCAGTACGTTGTGACACCTCCTCGGTTTTTCACAACAGCTTACACCTCCGCGGCAATAATTCATCTGGCTTGGTCCATCAGTACGTTGTGACACCTCATCGGTTTTTCCCAACAGCTTACACCCTCCGCGGCAATAATTCATGTGGCTTGATCCGTCAGTACGTTGTGACACCTCATCGGTTTTTCACAACAGCTTAACACCTCCGTGGCAATAATTTATATGACTTGGTCCGTCAGTACGTTGTGATACCTCATCGCATTTCCACTACAGCTTAGCACCTCCTTGGTAATAATACATCTGTCTTGATCCGTCAGTACGTTGTGACACCTCCTCGGTTTTTCACAACAGCTTACACCCTCCACGGCAATAATTCATGTGGCTTGATCCGTCAGTACGTTGTGACACCTCCTCGGTTTTTCACAACAGCTTACACCCTCCGCGGCAATAATTCATGTGGCTTGATCCGTCAGTACGTTGTGACACCTCCTCGGTTTTTCACAACAGCTTACACCCTCCGCGGCAATAATTCATGTGGCTTGATCCGTCAGTACGTTGTGACACCTCCTCGGTTTTTCACAACAGCTTACACCTCCGCGGCAATAATTCATCTGGCTTGATCCGTCAGTACGTTGTGACACCTCATCGGTTTTTCCCAACAGCTTACACCCTCCGCGGCAATAATTCATGTGGCTTGATCCGTCAGTACGTTGTGACACCTCCTCGGTTTTTCACAACAGCTTACACCCTCCGCGGCAATAATTCATCTGGCTTGGTCCATCAGTACGTTGTGACACCTCATCGGTTTTTCCCAACAGCTTACACCCTCCGCGGCAATAATTCATGTGGCTTGATCCGTCAGTACGTTGTGACACCTCATCGGTTTTTCACAACAGCTTAACACCCTCCGTGGCAATAATTTATATGACTTGGTCCGTCAGTACGTTGTGATACCTCATCGGATTTCCACTACAGCTTAGCACCTCCTTGGTAATAATACATCTGTCTTGATCCGTCAGTACGTTGTGACACCTCCTCGGTTTTTCACAACAGCTTACACCCTCCGCGGCAATAATTCATGTGGCTTGATCCGTCAGTACGTTGTGACACCTCCTCGGTTTTTCACAACAGCTTACACCCTCCGCGGCAATAATTCATGTGGCTTGATCCGTCAGTACGTTGTGACACCTCCTCGGTTTTTCACAACAGCTTACACCCTCCGCGGCAATAATTCATGTGGCTTGATCCGTCAGTACGTTGTGACACCTCCTCGGTTTTTCACAACAGCTTACACCCTCCGCGGCAATAATTCATGTGGCTTGATCCGTCAGTACGTTGTGACACCTCCTCGGTTTTTCACAACAGCTTACACCCTCCGCGGCAATAATTCATGTGGCTTGATCCGTCAGTACGTTGTGACACCTCATCGGATTTCCACTACAGCTTAGCACCCTCCTTGGTAATAATTACATCTGGCTTGATCCGTCAGTACGTTGTGACACCTCCTCGGTTTTTCACAACAGCTTACACCCTCCGCGGCAATAATTCATGTGGCTTGATCCGTCAGTACGTTGTGACACCTCATCGGTTTTTCACAACAGCTTACACCCTCCGCGGCAATAATTCATGTGGCTTGATCCGTCAGTACGTTGTGACACCTCATCGGTTTTTCACAACAGCTTACACCCTCCGCGGCAATAATTCATGTGGCTTGATCCGTCAGTACGTTGTGACACCTCATCGGTTTTTCCACAACAGCTTAGCACCTCCGCGGCAATAATTCATCTGGCTTGATCCGTCAGTACGTTGTGACACCTCCTCGGTTTTTCACAACAGCTTACACCCTCCGCGGCAATAATTCATGTGGCTTGATCCGTCAGTACGTTGTGACACCTCATCGGTTTTTCACAACAGCTTAACACCTCCGCGGCAATAATTTATATGGCTTGATCCGTCAGTACGTTGTGATACCTCATCGGATTTTCCACTACAGCTTAGCACCTCCTTGGTAATAATACATCTGTCTTGATCCGTCAGTACGTTGTGACACCTCCTCGGTTTTTCACAACAGCTTACACCCTCCGCGGCAATAATTCATGTGGCTTGATCCGTCAGTACGTTGTGACACCTCCTCGGTTTTTCACAACAGCTTACACCCTCCGCGGCAATAATTCATGTGGCTTGATCCGTCAGTACGTTGTGACACCTCCTCGGTTTTTCACAACAGCTTACACCCTCCGCGGCAATAATTCATGTGGCTTGATCCGTCAGTACGTTGTGACACCTCATCGGTTTTTCACAACAGCTTACACCCTCCGCGGCAATAATTCAT
Organism: Macrothele yani; assembly: GCA_039090855.1. Lineage (NCBI taxonomy): Eukaryota > Metazoa > Arthropoda > Arachnida > Araneae > Macrothelidae > Macrothele > Macrothele yani. Next base: position 102,173,303 of record CM076991.1, on the reverse strand, counting down.
GTGGCTTGATCCGTCAGTACGTTGTGACACCTCATCGGTTTTTCACAACAGCTTACACCCTCCGCGGCAATAATTCATGTGGCTTGATCCGTCAGTACGTTGTGACACCTCATCGGTTTTTCACAACAGCTTACACCCTCCGCGGCAATAATTCATGTGGCTTGATCCGTCAGTACGTTGTGACACCTCCTCGGTTTTTCACAACAGCTTACACCCTCCGCGGCAATAATTCATGTGGCTTGATCCGTCAGTACGTTGTGACACCTCCTCGGTTTTTCACAACAGCTTACACCTCCGCGGCAATAATTCATGTGGCTTGATCCGTCAGTACGTTGTGACACCTCCTCGGTTTTTCACAACAGCTTACACCCTCCGCGGCAATAATTCATGTGGCTTGATCCGTCAGTACGTTGTGACACCTCATCGGTTTTTCACAACAGCTTACACCCTCCGCGGCAATAATTCATGTGGCTTGATCCGTCAGTACGTTGTGACACCTCATCGGTTTTTCACAACAGCTTACACCCTCCGCGGCAATAATTCATGTGGCTTGATCCGTCAGTACGTTGTGACACCTCATCGGTTTTTCACAACAGCTTACACCCTCCGCGGCAATAATTCATGTGGCTTGATCCGTCAGTACGTTGTGACACCTCATCGGTTTTTCACAACAGCTTACACCCTCCGCGGCAATAATTCATGTGGCTTGATCCGTCAGTACGTTGTGACACCTCATCGGTTTTTCACAACAGCTTAGCACCTCCTTGGTAATAATACATCTGTCTTGATCCGTCAGTACGTTGTGACACCTCCTCGGTTTTTCACAACAGCTTACACCCTCCGCGGCAATAATTCATGTGGCTTGATCCGTCAGTACGTTGTGACACCTCCTCGGTTTTTCACAACAGCTTACACCTCCGCGGCAATAATTCATGTGGCTTGATCCGTCAGTACGTTGTGACACCTCATCGGTTTTTCACAACAGCTTACACCCTCCGCGGCAATAATTCATGTGGCTTGATCCGTCAGTACGTTGTGACACCTCATCGGTTTTTCACAACAGCTTACACCTCCGCGGCAATAATTCATCTGGCTTGATCCGTCAGTACGTTGTGACACCTCCTCGGTTTTTCACAACAGCTTACACCCTCCGCGGCAATAATTCATGTGGCTTGATCCGTCAGTACGTTGTGACACCTCATCGGTTTTTCACAACAGCTTAGCACCCTCCGCGGCAATAATTCATGTGGCTTGATCCGTCAGTACGTTGTGACACCTCCTCGGTTTTTCACAACAGCTTACACCTCCGCGGCAATAATTCATGTGGCTTGATCCGTCAGTACGTTGTGACACCTCCTCGGTTTTTCACAACAGCTTACACCCTCCGCGGCAATAATTCATGTGGCTTGATCCGTCAGTACGTTGTGACACCTCCTCGGTTTTTCACAACAGCTTACACCTCCGCGGCAATAATTCATGTGGCTTGATCCGTCAGTACGTTGTGACACCTCATCGGTTTTTCACAACAGCTTACACCCTCCGCGGCAATAATTCATGTGGCTTGATCCGTCAGTACGTTGTGACACCTCCTCGGTTTTTCACAACAGCTTACACCCTCCGCGGCAATAATTCATGTGGCTTGATCCGTCAGTACGTTGTGACACCTCATCGGTTTTTCACAACAGCTTAACACCTCCGCGGCAATAATTTATATGACTTGGTCCGTCAGTACGTTGTGATACCTCATCGGATTTCCACTACAGCTTAGCACCTCCTTGGTAATAATACATCTGTCTTGATCCGTCAGTACGTTGTGACACCTCCTCGGTTTTTCACAACAGCTTACACCCTCCACGGCAATAATTCATGTGGCTTGATCCGTCAGTACGTTGTGACACCTCCTCGGTTTTTCACAACAGCTTACACCCTCCGCGGCAATAATTCATGTGGCTTGATCCGTCAGTACGTTGTGACACCTCCTCGGTTTTTCACAACAGCTTACACCTCCGCGGCAATAATTCATGTGGCTTGATCCGTCAGTACGTTGTGACACCTCCTCGGTTTTTCACAACAGCTTACACCCTCCGCGGCAATAATTCATGTGGCTTGATCCGTCAGTACGTTGTGACACCTCATCGGTTTTTCACAACAGCTTACACCCTCCGCGGCAATAATTCATGTGGCTTGATCCGTCAGTACGTTGTGACACCTCATCGGATTTCCACTACAGCTTAGCACCTCCTTGGTAATAATACATCTGTCTTGATCCGTCAGTACGTTGTGATACCTCATCGGATTTCCACTACAGCTTAGCACCTCCTTGGTAATAATACATCTGACTTGATCCGTCAGTACGTTGTGACACCTCCTCGGTTTTTCACAACAGCTTACACCTCCGCGGCAATAATTCATGTGGCTTGATCCGTCAGTACGTTGTGACACCTCATCGGTTTTTCACAACAGCTTACACCCTCCGCGGCAATAATTCATGTGGCTTGATCCGTCAGTACGTTGTGACACCTCTTCGGTTTTTCACAACAGCTTACACCTCCGCGGCAATAATTCATCTGGCTTGGTCCATCAGTACGTTGTGACACCTCATCGGTTTTTCACAACAGCTTACACCCTCCGCGGCAATAATTCATGTGGCTTGATCCGTCAGTACGTTGTGACACCTCATCGGTTTTTCACAACAGCTTACACCCTCCGCGGCAATAATTCATGTGGCTTGATCCGTCAGTACGTTGTGACACCTCATCGGTTTTTCCCAACAGCTTACACCCTCCGCGGCAATAATTCATGTGGCTTGATCCGTCAGTACGTTGTGACACCTCCTCGGTTTTTCACAACAGCTTAACACCTCCGTGGCAATAATTTATATGACTTGGTCCGTCAGTACGTTGTGATACCTCATCGGATTTCCACTACAGCTTAGCACCTCCTTGGTAATAATACATCTGTCTTGATCCGTCAGTACGTTGTGACACCTCCTCGGTTTTTCACAACAGCTTACACCCTCCACGGCAATAATTCATGTGGCTTGATCCGTCAGTACGTTGTGACACCTCCTCGGTTTTTCACAACAGCTTACACCCTCCGCGGCAATAATTCATGTGGCTTGATCCGTCAGTACGTTGTGACACCTCCTCGGTTTTTCACAACAGCTTACACCTCCGCGGCAATAATTCATGTGGCTTGATCCGTCAGTACGTTGTGACACCTCATCGGATTTCCACTACAGCTTAGCACCTCCTTGGTAATAATACATCTGACTTGATCCGTCAGTACGTTGTGACACCTCCTCGGTTTTTCACAACAGCTTACACCTCCGCGGCAATAATTCATGTGGCTTGATCCGTCAGTACGTTGTGACACCTCATCGGATTTCCACTACAGCTTAGCACCTCCTTGGTAATAATACATCTGACTTGATCCGTCAGTACGTTGTGACACCTCCTCGGTTTTTCACAACAGCTTACACCTCCGCGGCAATAATTCATGTGGTTTGATCCGTCAGTACGTTGTGACACCTCCTCGGTTTTTCACAACAGCTTGCACCCTCCGCGGCAATAATTCATGTGGCTTGATCCGTCTGTACGTTGTGACACCTCCTCGGTTTTTCACAACAGCTTGGCACCTCGGTAGCAATAGTTAATCTGGCTCTGTCCGTCAGTATGTTGTGACACCTCCTGTGGTTTTCACAACAGCTTAGCACATCCGTGGCAATAATTCTTCTGGCTTGGTCCTATGTTATGACACCTCCTCAGATTTTCGCAATAGCTTAGCACCTCTGTGGCAATAATTCTTCTGGATTACAGACAAGGGTAGCATTCCTTCAAACGGCATTTTTATAAGTGAAAGCTACGACACTTCTGTAAATGTAATTTCAGAGTGTCACCTGTTCAGGCTCTTCTGCAGTGCATCCCAGAAGTGCTCAATAGAGTTAAGAGCGGAGAACCTTGAAGATAGAGAAAGATGAAAAATAGGACGATCTTCGTACACGTGAACCAAGATTTGAGATCTTGCATTGTCATCCGTAAAGATAAAACTACGACATTTACCACAGTGGAAGAGTGCCACAGTGTTTCTGATTATGTCGTCTCGGCACACGCAAGGGCTCACGTGCTCAAAACAAGTGCAGGTCTATGCAGCCTTCGACCCCGATCCCTCTTCACTCTATGACGGAGCTGCACTGAAATAGAATCACAAGTTGGCACAAATGCAGGCCGTAGCTTGTTATTGAGGTTTCACTGACAAGAAGTCGCCGATTATCAAACTTTAAGCCACATGTGAACTTATCGCAGAAAAAATAAGATTCTTTGCCTCGCTTCTTGTAATAAAAAGTGTTGTCGCGCTCACTAACATCTTTCTTGTCGGGCTGCCAGAGTGTGATACTTGGATCAATGGATGCCTAAAGCATGCACGCAACGAAACCTCTACTTATCAGAGCACCTCGGATGTGACAGATGGATATTCTACGTTTTTCGTGAGGGTTTGTTTTGAGACACCGTTGTTCTAGTGATGTAATTGTCCTCCGACTACCACTTCTCGGTCATTCTGCGGCATTGCCATGCTACTATATGGTCAGTTCATCGCATTCTGCGGTGCATGAAGAGTTGGTGCAACATCTGCTGGTCCAGTGATGTATTCAGGCATCTTCTTGGGGGTGCTTAGCCCCCCCACCCGAAAATTTATGAATGCTCCCCGCAGGATCAAATGATGATCATATGTAGGACGAAGTGATAGGGAACCATTTCAGCTGCATTTAGCCTTCGTAAGAAAAGTCCTTATTAAGACCACGGTAGGTTTCTTCATGAATGTCTGCTATGTCCTGAGCCGCCCAGACTCATTGTCATTTCTGAAAAGCATGCGATTCAATGCCACAAAAAAACTTTTGTAAAAGTCGCGAGATTTAAGCTGTTTCAAAAACCTTTTGGGAAAATGCCAAGAAGATATAAGCTGCTTCAAAAACTTTTGGGAAAATGTCAAAAAGATTTAAGCTACATCAAGAAACTTTTGTGAAATCTCAAGATTGAAGCTGCTTCAAAATACTTTCCAGATAACGTGAAAAAGATTTAAAATGTTTCAAAACACTTTGGGAAAATCTCAAGATCCTTCAAAATCTTTTGGGAACATATGAGGAAGTTTTTAGCTGCTGAATCTCAAGAAGCAAGGAGTTTTTATTCTTTTGGACAACAATCAATACAGAAAACATGAGTTAATATACCCAGAGACATACAGACGAAATGATGATTATTAGACAAAACGATAAGGTAAGAATTAATTTATTTGTTTCATGAAGAATTTTGCCATTTCGAAACGTAGATATCTAATCCAAAGATAGGAAGATTGACAGACTACGGAATGTGTAGCGGAAGCATATCCGGCGCGTAACTGGAAGACCCTGGGTTCGACTCCCGGTGGCGGCCAATGAGAATTTTTCCGTGACTCAATTATAACCGTGAAATGAGCGAAGTTCTTTGGTTGATGTTCCTGGTCCACGTTAAATGTCTGTATTAATTACGTTTCTTTGGAGCAGATATCTCTGAATTGGAATATTTATCTGATAAAAACTAACTTTCCAGACCGATTTCTAGAAACGGAAGCATCGTCCTTAACGGTGGACTGAAGGACAAATAAAGTGCTATGATCAAAATCATCAGTCATGCTCAATCCCCAGCTGGATGAAGGTCATCCCAAGTCTCTTCAACAACTTTCTGTCTTGACCAGTTCTCTTCAACGTCATCCCAGCATCCTTTCGAATTTCATCTAGCGATCTCACGTGGCCTTTTTCGGAGTCATTCCTGTCTCTTTTCAATGTGTCCAGCCCATTGCCACTCGAGGATCTTTATTTTGATCATGATGCTATCCACTCTTGTCATTTCCCTGATTCATGAGATTGCTTTCCTATGCTTCTTGGTTATACCATAGTGATATATCAGCTGTTATAAGAGATGCTAAAACTTACGCTTTTAACTTTAAACCTGTCAATTTATTCCTGTAGAAAAAATCGCTTTGTCCGGACTGGATTAAACATTGTCGGTTTTATTTCGGCAAACTGGAATTGCGATTTCGATCATGATTGTGCTAAAAATACGTCAGAGAAATATCTTTTGGCGTGACCACCAATGATAAGGCTTAGTTTGTTATCGCTTTTTTTTTTTTTGCTTCTGAAAAAAATGTCTTTAACTTCTATTTCACTGTTAAAGTCTGTAAGCAGACGATTGCTTCAAACTTGAAGTGAGCACAAAAGCATTCAAATGCCATTACCGAGCAAATAAAAATATGGTTCTTAAAGTCAAATCCTTTGTGCCTTGTAAAAAAACAAAATCATCCTTCCTTTCGAAGAACGTCAAAGGACACCCATCTGCTGAAGCGGCAAATTAGGTCTCTAATAATTCTTAATATGACGTCATAATTGCTGCATGTGATCTATGATAGTGATAGGCGTCTGTCAGGTAGAAACCTATTAATTTCTCTAAGGTATCGCCATTTCCTTCGTCTTATGCACACAGATTAGTATTAAAAAAAATGTAAATGTCATCGTTGATTGGGTGACGGCCATTTCAATGTGAAAGCTTACGGCACACGCACAGTGCCTACCACTTTTTTTAAGGTAATATTTTTTCTTGTTAGTAGATTTTAGTTTTTGAAGAAATGAAGTGCAGAGGAAAGCATTTTTTTTTCGTTGATCTCGTGATTTATAAATAAAAAAACCCAGAACAGCACAATGGTTTTATTCCTCCAAATATAAATAACCCCCCAAAAAAAGGACGAGTCAGTTTACCGTAAACACAGAGGGGAAGAAAAAAAAATGCTTAACCATACTTTTTTAGATTTTTGTTTCATTTGTGTGACTCTTTGCTTGATTTAGCTATGTGCTACTTGTTCCATGCTGTTTAATATGTTTAAATTTTAGCACGTTTTATGTTAACAAAAAGTAAGTGCTTATGGCATTAATTTATTCTTTTGTCCATCCTTCCCGTTTGTGGATATCACCTTTTCTTTTCTTTCTTTTTTTTTCTCTTTCTGTTTTCAGGAGACGTATTTGAAAAATTCCTTTTCCTTAGCACAAGTTTTCGCTATGAAGAATAATTTTCGCATATTTTGTACGTTTCAGTTATTCAAAATTCTTCGACCAAAGGACTGCAGCGTATATATCCATTCCGAAGAGTTTTTCGATTCCCAAAATGCTTAAGAGAAAAAACTTTTTTTTCAGGAAACCATTCATTATGAAGAGCATTTTCCACCCATTTTCCCTTTTTAAGTGACACACAGCTTTTTAGCTAGGGAGAGAAGGAGAGCAAGGTGTAAAATTTTATCATGTTTTCATCTACATCTCTTCTAACTTTTTGATTCAAAAATCCCTTTGTTTCTAATATCTTACTTCCGATATAAAAAACTTTTGTGAGCAATTTGTTAATTTTCCTAACATAATTTTCAGCCGCTAGTGGAATAACTTGTTAACATATCCTTCTCCTGTGGAATTTTATCATGTTTTCCTCTATATCTCTCATAACTTTTTGATTCAAAAATCCCTTTGTCTCTAATATTTTACTTCCGATAAAAGAAACTTTTTTGAGCAATTTGTTAATTTTCGTAACAAAATTTTCAGCCGCTAGTCGAGTAACTTGTTAACATATCCTTCACCTATAGAATTTTGTCATGTTTTCCTCTATATCTCTTCTAACTTTTTGATTCAAAAATCCTTTTTTCTCTAACATCTTACTTCCGATATAAGAAACTTTTGTGAGCAACTTGTTAATTTTCGTAACATAATTTTCAGCCGCTAGTGGAGTAACTTTTTGGCATTTATCAGGGTGAGTCATAAGTTCGTAGCGTTTCGCGGTACAGACGGAGATCTCCACCGACCAGGTGGGACATGCGCAGTGCGTCCCACTCCCTGATTGGGTGACGTGCTCCACTGCTCAGACAGGTAGGCACGATACGTTCACAGCAAATTATAGCAAATCGATTACGTACCTAATCAGGGATATAATTCCGGTCGTGTTGGATAAATTTCAGCCATCGGTCAGGGAGCTGCCGAATGCTACTGCGGAAAATAAAAGGACTGTTTCGAGTTGATAAAGTCATCAATACTTGTGTGGACCTCCTCGACAGAAGTGAAGTGCATATCACTCAGGTGATGTTGCAGGGAGCGAAAGTGGTGATAATCAGAGAGGGGCGAAGTCTGGAGACTGGCCGGGTGGGACAAAATCTACCATCCCAAGTCGGTGATCATGATTAAAGTCGTTTTCGCGATGTGAGGACCCACGTTATCCTGAAGCAATAGACCTGACCTTCTGCCCTTGCTGGTGTTTGGCCTTTTCGTCTCCATTGCGTCACTCACACGAATGTGTTGCTGACAATAAAACTCTGCATTGACCGTTTCACCATCAGGCTTGAGCAACTCATAGTGTACGACACCGCGCTGATTCCACCATATGCACAGCCACAACTTCCTGGCATGGATATTCGGTTTCGCGGTACTGGTGGTAGGCTGACCTGGATATACACACGATTTGCGCCGCTTAGGATTATCCCAGATGATCCACTTCTCATCACAAGTCAAAATCTTGTGAAGGAAATCCTTCTTCTTGAATCTGGAGAGCAAGGACACAGCAACATCGTAGCGCCTAGACTTGTTCGCAGCTGTGAGTTGGTGGGGCACTCAACGGCCCTCGTTGTGAATCCGTTCAAGATTGTGCAGGCGCTTTGCAATGGTTTGCCGTGTTACTCCGAGTGCCTGAGCGAGCTCTGACTGTGTGCGACAGCGATTTGCGTCCAACAGTTATTCCAGTTCCGGATCGTCAACTTTCCGTGGCTGTCCCGGACGTTCTGCATACGGAAATCGAAATTTCCTTGCTTAAACCGCTGGAAGCACTTCTTACACGTACTGTAGGATACAGCAGCCTCACCCAAAGCAGAACAGATAATTTGCTAGGCTTCCGCGGCACTTTCTTTCAGCTGAAACGCCAACAGGAGGCAGTGCCTCAAATGTTGCTTCTCGAAGGACATTGCTTTCACCGTCAACTTTCGTCACTTCTGTTACTATACCTGTGAGTGGTTACGGTTGTCTGGAAAGCTGTTGGATGGCGCTGCAATCAGCCATTATCGTACACCGCTATTTGCATTTGCTGACGTTCTATGATCGCTTGCGGTTAGGAGCCGAGAATTAAGTTGCACACCTGATATTTGACGACCGGGTCGGGTCGGGTCGGGTCCTGGTCCACAATTTTCGACCCGTGTCCAACTCTGACCAATGAAGCCTATGAACATCAAACTCCTCTTTCGACAGCTTTATCTGTCCATAAAAATCCTGATTCTAGATTAAGAGAAACCCTCACAACTGAGAATCTAAGACAGTGCTTCAATTTGCAACACACGAATGAACAGCTATTAATCTGGGAATCTTGGGTGCATACATTGAAACCGGAATGCTGGACACTGACCTAGTGTTCTATTCTATGATGCCTCGAAATCATGAAGCCACAAACTTACGTGTCAGAGATTTATCAATTTTTAAATGGCACGTATATGTGTGAATCATGAAATGGGAAACCATTTTTTCACCCAAACCAAAAGTAGGCAACGTACCCATCTCTAATGGGATTAAAATTCAATTTTGGCTGCTTCAAAAAGGAACAAAAGAACGCTGTCTCAGTTCTCTCCCTCTCAAGTTGTAACAAACCAGATTACGTATAAAACAATCAAAGAACCGTGTATTTTTGATAATCTAAAACTCAGATTTTAACGTATAACCTCAAAAAGAGATGTAAATGAGTTAATTAGGTGTAACCAAATTGAAAAAGCGATAGTGAAATATCCGGACTAAAGCAGAACTCCGTATAAAGTAAAAAAAAAAACGTATAGCCGAGTCTTCACGATATATGGTAGTTAAATATTCTAATATTTAACTACGATAACATATTTAAATGCGTTTATTTAATTTTCAGTAAGTAACGTGCGTTCTACTTTCAACAGAGTTTAAAAGTTGTGCGGTATTCTGTTTAGCACAAAGTCAGTGGGAAACCTTTTTCTCGTAAGCAGAACTTAATAAGCATTGTATCCGAGTTCGTTTAATTGTGTGATAAGTTTTAACGATAACGCTTTAACCCCTTGCTGCCAGATAGAGCTGAACTTTCGAAGCACATAACACAAGTCTAACGGTTTTGTTTCGAACGAAGTGGAAGGGTTAATCAGTCTCGTTCCTAGGTCATCCATTATGAAGAGTGAGAGTAGATTGGTGAGAAAGAGAGAAGAAGGGCGAGAGAGAGAGAGAGAGAGAGAGAGAGAGAGGGGAGAGAGAGTAGCTCTCTCCATCTGGGTAGTAGAGCAGACTGCGACTGCACTTGTGAAAGTTTAATGAGGGGCAGACTATGTGTGCGTGTCGTCAACGCTGTAGTTTGTCACGCAGCGAAGGAAAACCGTTAGAGCGTTTGGTTGCGTCATGGAACATGGGTGTGTCCGGTCAATGATTTTGTGGCTAGATTTTGCCTTGCCTTTTCTAACTCTCCCGGCTTTCTATAGAGGATTTTGAATAATGTATCCGCGATATCCTGTAGTTATTGGCTCCTAACCGCTAGCCAGAGCGATAAGGAGACATATGCTTTCGTCATGTTTTATCTTTATTGCATTATATTCCTAAAAAATACGGAGCACTTTTCTTTTTAAATTTTTAATTAAATTTTACGCACGAATATTTATTAAGAATGTTTCGTTTAATTTTAGTTAACTCCACTATTAAGATCTACTAGTGAGAGAAACAGGGGACCGACATTTTGTGCCATTCAGTGAGGCATGCCAGTCTGAATGTACTCAAACTCCAACGCGATTTTAATTACAGAATGAATAAGCAACAGATGTATAGTATCTACTTCAACGTGGGAAAATATGTCTGTGTACGCGTGTCTGCGTGTGTGTCATCCATAACTCATCGTAGTAAACTCTTCAAAGTTTGGAAAATTGTTTTTCTTTGTCAACCGGGTTGCAGTGGACGACTTCAAGTCGAAGTTCCAAAAGGGTGGGCTGCTGAAAGTAAAAATATTTACGATCGCATTTCTATGAGAACCAGAAAGTTATAAAGCAGCTGAGAAAGCATATTTGAGCATGACCGTTTCGCTCCGGCGGTGGCGCAGTGGTCTAAGCGCTGGCTTCTGACCATTCGTCCGAGACGCGTTTGGGTTCGAATCCCGGTGAGGCATGGATGTTGTATTTGTCTTTCGGTACTGGCTCTTCCTCTTCCCTGGAGTCAGTGACCCTAAATTAGGAACGGGCGATTGCTTACAGCCCATCCAGTTGCTCAAGGTGGTCGTTAAACCCCTAAACAACCGCCTTGAATGTGTTAGTATCGGCGCCGTCAAGAAAATGTTCCTGTCACGAGTACATCACGAGAAGTAGAACAACTTCTTTCATTTGAGCACTACTATCCTGTCGGTGGTAGCAATGTTTACTGGCTACGAATATAAAGAAATCTTGCATTTTGCGACAATGTAAGAGACGTTACTAGCCACGAAACGAACAGAAAGACACTTAAAATTATTTGTCATGAGCTGGATAGTATAAAATGGAAATTGCAAAAAGAATTTCAAATCGGAAAGGACTCCATCATCGATTAAGTTTATCTGATATGAAAAACTTCTTCACGCTATAGCTAGTTTCTCAAACCCGGAAAAATGGTCATGAATGAAAATCATTTAAACGTTATTCGTCTTTACTAGAATACGAAAATAATTTTACGATGAGCAAAAGTTTTGTTCTGTGAGTAACTGGTTCATTTTTCAAATGTTATAGTCTGTCATGTAAGAAATTTTACTAAGAAAATCAACCAGAAATCACTCAAGATCATCAGGCGTGTAAAGGACAACGTAAAGAGGAAATTAAATGAAAGTCAACCCAAAGGCTTCTCACAAGTTTCATATCCCCTTCATTCCCAAATCTTAATCTTTTTGAGAATGTATGGCCTGTTGGACTTGTACGCTATCTAGCACAAGATGTCCTGCCGGAAGAATGATTAGTCAATCGTAAGATTTCCTGCTGGAAGAATGATTGGTCAACCGTACGATGTTTTACTGGGAAAATGATTGGTCAACCGAAAGATGTCTTGCTGAAAGAATGATTAGCCAAATGCGTGATGTCCTACTGGAAGAATGATTGATCAACAGCAAGATGCCTGCTGAAAAAATGATTGATCAGCCGCAAAATATCCTGCTGGAAGAATGATTGATCAACCGCATGATGTCCTGCCGGAAGAGTAATTGATCAACCGCATGATGTCCTGCCGGAAGAGTAATTGGTCAACCGCATGATGTCCTGCCGGAAGAATGATTGGTCAACCGCAAGATGTCCTGCTGGAAGAATGATTGGTCAATCATAAGATGTTCTGCTAGGAAAATGACTGATCAACCGCAAGATGTCCTGTTGAAAGAATGATTAGTCAACCGCTAGATGTCCTGCTGGAAGAATGATTAGTCAAGCTAGATTTCCTGCTGGAAGAATGATTGGCTTTGAATTTTTGTACCATTTAAAAGCAGCTCTTGGAAAGGCGAACTGTTGATGTCCCCAAGAAGCACCGCCGCGTTTGTGTTGTTTCCTAGGTCAAATGTAGTCCAACTGTTTACTGACTCAAGGATCGTAATTTTTTTTGTCCGGGAACTTTTTTATACACGTGTAGACAATTCTTTGTAATGAAACCGACTCTGAATATCCACAAACTGAGATTTATCAAACTAGTGCAGGTAAAGTGATTTTAATGCCTTTGTTCCACCAATCGCACACAGTATATTTTGCAACGTATGTCTGCGAAACCGGTAGTCAAGCTCTACATGAAAATAAAGATAAAAAAAAAAAAAAAAGCAGGATTCTCCCTTCTTATATCGAGATTGGAGGTTTATTTACTAAAGGATGATATGCAGAATGATATAATAAAAATTAATCGTGTAATGACATCACAGATGGAGGATTAATTCACATTGAAAGCTAATCATCAAATTTGCTGCTAGCGGATTTTTTATTTTTAACGTTTTCTTCGGTGGTTTTTTTTTTTTTTTTTTGTTCTTATCACAAAGTCCAGATGGAACATGGCTGCGGAGTTGTTTATTTTCTCTTACTTCCTTTTTTTTTTTTTTTTATTTGCCCATCCCAGCACTTCGCCGATGCAGAACAATAACAGTCGTTTAACACGCATTCAGTGGTAATAACGCGATTCTGAAGCAGTGCCAATGGCTGTATGGCGCCATTGTAGGCATTATCTAAATGTCCAGTCCGAAGAAAGACTCTCTCTTAGCCGCTCAAACTCGGCCCATTATGTGCAAAATCAAAAGTCGAAAGAGAAATGTCATTAAAGAAAAACGGTCAGCACAAAACATGGAACTTGTGCAACACATCGACATGTTGGGGAACGAATTTTTCTTTTCATTATGAAGCAGAATTAATTTATGCAAAACACTCTGCGTAGAGTTTTGCATAAATTAATTCAACACTCTGCGTAGAGTCAAATTTTGTGCCTTTCCCCCCGTCATGCTTAGCCCCCGCTAATAGTCCACCCAGTTCTGAGCGTCTGGCCTCTCCACTGCACCTGGTGTCCAATTAGATACGAATTACGCAAATCCGTTACATGTTACGAGATATCAATACTTCCGTTACCGATTTCCGTTACAACGAAATGTTTCCCATGAGATTTATTCTACTGCTAACGGTAAAGATGCATAGCATTAAAAAAAAAAAAAAAAAAACAACAATACTATTGCATGGTTCCGCGGGTTTTCCTGGTACTCTTCGCAATCAGAGTTAGAAACGGGTCAAACATTTTGTACCCGGACACGACCCGGACCTGGACGTCACGTAATTGGACCCGACCCGGACAAATCTGCTTTGAACTATAATATACTCTATATACAGGGCATTCCAATTTTCAAACTCAGAAGCTCTTTAATACCACATTGAAAAATGTCTTTCAATCACTGAACTGGTAAAACAAAGTGATAAAGATTAATGAACATTATCTAACACACCTTCGTTTTGCTGATGACGTAGTCATTTTTGTAACTACCCCATCAAAGCTGCAGAGTATGATCCAGGAACTTGCTGACAAGAGTAAAGAAGTGGGATTAAAAATGAAGAAGACAAAACTGATGTACAATGCTTTTACAAGAAATGACGATTTATCGACTACTGGAGAAAAGCTGGAGATAACAGACACGTACGTTTATCTTGGACAGTAGATATCAAGTGAGGGTCACATTGATGAAGAAATTAATCGGCGTATAAACTTGCCTGGAGAGCGTTTGGAATAATTTTCAAGAGCAATATGCCATTATGTCTTTAAAGAAAAATGTTTGATCAATGCATCCTTTCAGTGCTTACATATGGTGCAGAGTCGTGGACCTTAACTAAAAGAGACATACAAAGGCTGCAGACAACTCAAAGTGGCATGGAGAGGTGCATGTTTGGTGTAACCAGGAGAGATACGAAGAGGAACTCGTGGATCTGAAAAATGACAAGAGTGGAAGACATCATGATCAGAGTTAAATCCCTGAAATGGCAATGGGCTGGACATACTGCTAGGAAGACAGATCATCGATGGACAGCCGAAAATTTAGATTGGATTCCAAGGGACAGAAAAAGACACAGAAGAAGACTACATGAGAGATGGGTGGATGAAATTCGAAATTATGCGGGAGTGACATGGAGGAGACTGGCACAAGACAGGCCGTTGTGGAGGAAACTTGGGGAGACCTTCGTCCAGCAGTGGATTGATAATGGTTGACAATGATGATGATGATGATGATGATACAGGGCGTTCAACAAGTCTCCCAGCAGTGGGCATTTTAGGTAATATGGAAACCAAACAAATACATTACAGGAACGTATAATTCACTCACTTTGAGGAAGTATTGAAACTGTCGTGTTTCATTTGCAAGACGTAACCTAACTGCTTTACACGTTTTCAAACACATCTGCGAGAGTCAAAACGTCTCTTCTCAGTAATGTCAACGCTGTTCCACCTAAGTTTGATGGCGACGCAGTAAATTTTTTTGAGTTAAGCAACTTGTATGTTTAATTTCAGTTTTTTCTGTTTTCTTGGTAGCATATCATGTTTTAGAATATGTTTCACGGCAACACCAATTTTCATATGATGAATTAAAAGTTACCAACATATGGATCTTGTTTTCATCGTTTCCCCTCAGAAACGAAGGACACTTCTTTTCCTTCTGAGGACACTCTTCCTTCATATTTCATGACAAATCATTTTTCAGTCCGCTGGCACCAGTGTGTAGCACAAAATTTCACAGTCCTCGTTTTTCTTTGAAAAAGAATTGTTTTTCTTTTCAAAAGTCAAACGAAAACAAGTCGGTAAAATCATGCAATGCATTGATTATGATACGCTTTCCAACATACCAGAAATCATTGCTCAAGTTATTACTCAAGTTATGAGGATAATGGCTGTGGAATAAATCTCGCTCCTGTGCCCTGACCTTTGAACCCGTTTCGATGATATTCAACAGAACCGGTTCAGCATATCTCCGGAACAACACGATAGTTTTCTCGCAATCGAATTATTTTTACGTAAGTTATGACGCATGAGGGCGACTGAATAAATCCCGATCCTATGTCTTGAACTTTGGCCCCATTTTTCCCAATTTAAATAGGGTTCGTCCCCAGGTTGTCCCCTACCACATACTAAAATTTCATCGAAATCGAGCCATTTTCACGCGAGTTATCGTGCGGACAGGCAGATGAACAAAGCTGGAACCTATACGCTTCTTCAACCTACGGTTGGAAAGCGTAAATAAAATCGGGTCGAAGTCGGGTTAGGAACACCTTGATTATACCCGTTTGACCCGCTAGAAATTGTCGACCAGCTGACCCGCTAGAAATTGTCGACCCGCTGACCCGTTGACCCGTGACCCGTTTCCATCTCTGTTTGCAAAAGCAACAACCGCATGGGTATTTCTTAACTTCTATGATTTGCTTAGAAGTACTTAACAATAGCTTAATTAAAATAAAATAAAATTAAAATAAGCAAAAAGAAGGAGGGGATTCTTTCACTTAAGTAGTCAGCACTTGCTGCTTTTCTTTACTTTTCCGCGACATCTCTTTCTTTAAAAAAAGTGCTATTTGAATTCTGAACAGAGAAGAAAACGCAGAGAAAATCTGGGCTGCGCTGAAAAGGTTTCATTGTCTCGCGATGCCCTCCCGAAGAAAACCTAATTGTCGACAGGCAAGGCGATCGCGTTTCGACAGATGCCGCTTCTCCACTATCAAGGCAGCGTGTGTTAACTTCGTTTTCGACCATCTATCGGTTTCACTACCTTCTCGTCATTCTTCGCAGGGGTCGCATAGTGATGGGATGCGTCGACCCTCCTCTCATTGCATTCCCTCCCCTCACCCGTTCCTCTGCTCCCGCGCCTCCGAAGATCATTAGATGCAGATGCACTGGGTTCTGCTAGAAACTCACCTCTCATTACTGGGATGAACGTGATCTCCGAACTCGCGTTCACATGTCATAGCCCCAAGTGGATGACATGGAAGACAGGGCTGTCACTGCGACACTAATGTGACCGGCACAAAACCATTCCTGAAATAAAGCAAATACTGCTCCTGGACACCTCGCTGCAGATAGTGGTTTCGCATTTGCAAAACTTCATCAGTTCGCTATTGATCGACGTACCCGAGAAACGTTTGATCAAAAGGGAGGAGCAATATATAAAACCTCATTATGTTTCATCAACAGAAGTACTGGTACGCTATAACGCTACACCATTATTCTTGCGAATAAGGAAGACTGAAGAAAAATGGCTTCGAACAGGGACGCAGAGAGCCATTTTCTAGAGGTCAGGACTCCTCCCGATATTTTTTACTAATGGTACATTTTTTTTGCTCTCATATAGTCATTTCAAGATACGTAGTTTTTACGACATATTTACCTACAGTTTTTGCATGGTTTTTCTAGTCAGGTTGTGACGTACTACAGAGGTGAAGACATGTGTCAAGACGACAGACCTCTAACGAAACATCCTGTCCGCGTAGCTCAGTTGGGAGAGTGACTTACTCCGGAGTGAGGGGAAACGGTCAAACTTGTGTTTTCACTAGGTTTGTAAGATTAATCAGGTTAGCTGTAGTCGAAACAGCTGAATTTGAATATACAACATTATGTCACACGTTCAACATTTTTTTGTTTAATCAATTACACATTTTATTAAATAACAAGGAACTGTACACCAACTGCACTTAAATAGTATAACTATACAAGTAATCCGAAATTTCTTGGTGTAGAATAAAAATTTAAGTTTACAAGCTTTCGCACATCAATCAGGTGGCTTATTCAGAGACCACAACCACCTAAAACACAAGACAAGACCCGACCTTCCAATGAAGCAGGTGTTTATGCCATTCCTCTATAATATCCGAACGGCTCCAAGTGATACTACATTGGAATGACTAAACGTTCATTTAGAATCAGAGTCAACGAACATAAAATTAATATAAGGAACGGCAAAGTAACCACGGCCGTATCCAGAGAAGTTTCAAGTCAGCTGCTTCTAAGTGGGATGACGTAAATAAATTAGCTTCTTACTCCACCCCAAAATCTTCGCGAAACTGTGACATCATAACCAACAGCGAGTTATTAAATGATAGCGTCTCGCTGGAGTTGCCACGAATTTGGAACCAGTTCTTCAAATAGTGAATGACTCTTGCTTTCCTTCTATGATACCGCATGCTAAACGAGTATAACGCCTCGTGTCTTTGAATACCTGATAACGTTCGCAGCTCTTCGTTTATTGTCAAGTCAAGTCACCGCGTTCAAATTGTTGAAGCGTTCTATTATTCAGTTCTCAGTTTGCTGCTGTCTACCTTTCTTGAAAAAGCCATCTGGTTGATGTGCGAAAGCTTGGAAACTTTGATTTCTATTCTATACACCAAGTAATTTCGAATTACTAGTATAGATATACTATTTAAGTACACATTTTATGCGTGTTGGCTTCTCATCTCTCTATTTCTCAAGAACGCAGAGGGCTCTGTTCAGTCCGAAATGTAAAGCATCACCACAAAAACAGCATTAAAACATGCTGATTTCGTCCGCTCTACCCCAAAATGGCGCAAACAAAGAAATTCCACGTGCGAATGAACATACATATACATATTTACAATATTTTTTTTATGAACTGGTGGGTTAGCCAATCTTACAATATGTATAAAACTTAGCGGGAGAGCCTTTGGAAAAGACAATACAATTATTAACAGCAATCTACCGCTATGTCTTAAAAGAAAAGGGTTTAATCAATGCATCCCTCCTATTCTTACTTATGGAGCAGAGACATGGACCTTAACTAAACAAGTTAGTAAAATCATGCAATGCATTGATTATGATGCGTTTTCCAACATACCCGGAATCATTAATCAACTTATTACTCAAGTTGGGAGGATAATGGCTGAGGAATAAATCTCGTTACTGTGCCCAGACCTATGACCCCATTTCGATAATATTCAACAGAACCGGTTCAGTATACCTCCGGAACAACATACTAAAGCTTTGTTGTTCAATATCGCTTTGTTAAAACTAATAGTGTACAATAAAACGGGGGTATATAACATGGGCAAAAGGCCAAAAAGACGTAGACAAAATCAAGGCTGACACTTGAGGCATTCAGGAGTACAAAACATAAGAAAAAGAACTACGGGATCGCAGGCCACTCTCTCAAACAGCTTTTGAGAAACATGAAATACACAGGACATTAAGCATGGCAAAAGTCAAGCAGAAGTCTAAGGGCTCACACTCTGGAAGATACTGGAATAATAAGGAACTGGTGTTAGCGGATAAGGGAAGGAGAAGTCTGGATATTTATACATAACACGTTTCACCCAACACCCATAAGCGCGACAATAATCACCATAAGAAGCAAAGTCTTGCTGTGAAGGAGGATCTGGAGCAAGAGGCTTACGCCGCCGTCGGGAACGGTGAGCCGTAGAAGATGTACAAGTAAGGGAAGTACCATCAGCAGAAGTCGAGGAAGGCAACAATGGAGCATGATGAAGCACAGGTGAAGGAGCACTGGCAGGAACAATTGATGAGGCAGGAACAGTGGCTGAAGCTGATGGAAGGACGACAGGAACGGCTGTAGAGAAAGATGACACATCAGAAGGCAAATGAGCACACTGTGAGTCGGAGGATGCAGGTTCAATGGAGATGACAAGAGTTGCTGGGAGTGAAGAACTCACAGAGACGATCGGCATGAAAGAGCTGATAAGAGGCTGAGTAGGATCTTCGTCCGGCGACTCAGGAGTTGGCGAAGCAGAAGTGTCTAGAGAAATAGGCCGAATGGAGACATCAACAGAAGACAAGTGCAACACAGAAGACACTACAGGGCTGTCAGGGGAGGGCCCTGTAGAAGATAGACTTGCTTGAAAGGAGCACGATGGTGAACATGAAGTTTTAACAGGAATATCTAGGAGTGAGGACTGGAGAAGACGAGCAGGAGACGATGCAACATCAGCCGTCGGTAAAGGAAAATGAGAAGACGAAGAATCTGGAGGCACAGAAACAGATAAGTTGCACTGGAGCGGTGAGGAAGCAGGAGAGATAAGCCAGCTGGTAGACGCTGGCTCCGTGGAGACGAAGAGCGGAACCATAGAAGTGGAGACCGCAATCGAATATGGAGACAATGGACTGACAGGAGCAGGAGATGAAGGCGGAGAGGGTGACTGAGTGCATTTCAACAAGATCTGGAAAGAAGACGGGCTGGATGGAGGAGTGCAAAGTGGTGTAGTAGGGACAGAAGGGAGAACATCCAGGAGAGCTGACGGTAATAGATGATCAGGAAAGATATACTCCGGAGAAACACGTGAAGTATAAGAATCAGGAGCCGGGAACAAACCACTCGAAACCGGAAGCTGCGAATATGTATAAGGAAAAGTCGACAAAGATGTGGATGATAAAGAAAAATCACACGATTCTGGCAAGGCAGAAGGGCGAATGGGGGGCAGTACCCGGGGTCCGACGGCTTAACGTGCCCATCCGACGCACGGAGGGTATTTAGCAGTTCGAACGTTCGTACCTGCCCAGGATCGAACCTGAGGTTATCTCCATGGCAGTCTCGAACGCTGACCACTAGGCCACACGCGGCCCTCTTTTGGAAACAAAACTGGAAATCCAATTATACGTTTTCGGGGCCCCTTAAGCTCTGGGGCCCTAGGCGCGCGTTGTGCACCTAATCGGAAATCCGCCTCTGGAAATGCTGTCAGTTTGTCTGTGTGTATGTGTGCGAAATAAAGGAAAAAGGGGCGCAATAATTTGCGGTTTGCTCCCGGTGCAGCACAAATGCCTAACTACTACCTCTTCATTTATTATTTCGTTTTTGCCCTTAGTTTTCAAAAGTTACACGAGGAAAACATTGTCTCGAATATTTATTCAGTAAAGAATGGTTGCCTGCTTATATGTCGGAAACACTCATAGGCAGTTATCGTGTAGAACACTTGAAATGATTAATGGTAGCTCCATTTGAAATCGTTTTAAGATCGCTGCACCTCCTAACATTCCATTCTTCTTGGCTGATCGGTTGTAAAAACAACGAACAGGCTTACAACTTTTCGTTCGCATAATTTCAGAATTTCACATTTCGTATTCTGACGATAATGAACGCTGTTGATGTAATTTTTGATGGTTATCTCTGAAGCAAAAATAA
Organism: Macrothele yani; assembly: GCA_039090855.1. NCBI lineage: Eukaryota > Metazoa > Arthropoda > Arachnida > Araneae > Macrothelidae > Macrothele > Macrothele yani. Next base: position 102,152,619 of record CM076991.1, on the reverse strand, counting down.
TTTAAATTTCGTATGAGTTTCATTTTTTGAGTTTCCAGAGGTCACCTGCAACAAACGCAAACTATAAAATTCTAATTACGATATTCAGAGCAAAGGTGAGTACGTGAAACACATCATAAGCATCGCTGACAAATAACCTCTAAGGTTAAAAAATACATGTTTTGGATGGGACCTACAATCTGACGGGCCACCCTTCATCCTATAAGAGCGATCTAGAAAACGTGTCACAATTTGCACTGATGGAAGTTTTACACGGAGCTGCGATAAAGTTATGATCAGCCATAGCAACTCAGACTCATTAGTCGCAGTGTATTCACATAAAATTCTAATTAATCTCTCTACTTCTGCGTTTTCGAAAAGAAAGAAAAGTATTTAGGGAGAAAAAGAAATATCGCGCCCATTAAATAGCTGCATCCCCACCCTTGATTACATCATCCAGATTAATTCGGTACAAAAGCTGCTTCATGACGTTAAGTATGAAGGACTAATACTTGTGACTCTTGAGTCTTCAAGACCTTAGGATCTAAGAATTCGTGACTCACCCACCTTCCTTTGACAGGGCAGATCATTCTGCAGGAGATAGCGTCTGTTTCCGGCTATGCCTGTCCCTTTCCACCCTCCCCTGCAGAGGCTTTCATCATCTTCGTAAGATCGTGATCTTCGTGAGGGGGTCTGTCACAAGCCCCATCATCACCAGAGACACGCAATTCACTATGTTAAACCATAGTAGGCAGTCATATTGATGACAAGCTTTTTCTCCACTCCCTTGCTAATATATCCTAAACTCTTCTTCTGCTCAGCTCCAAAGGAAACCGCCTGTCCTCCTATCTTTTCGTGCTGGCCAAAGTCGTTACAACGATCTCAGTTCTATTGTCCGCTTGTTAGCCTCATTTCTTTTGCTTTACGGGTGTATTGTTGGGACATTCTATTTTAAATTTTTTAGTTGTTCTCTGGCTTAAGCTAGTGAATGGGCGAGAGAAACCTCCCCCCCCTTTTTTTTTCGTTTCCAGCTTAACCTTAGGCATTCATGAATATCATTAAGGAACTCCAGGGTAATAAAATGTTGACACATGTGCTGAAGCAAAAATGTTTCTGTTATCACCAAAGCAACCTGTTTTGAATATTGTAAAATCTACCGAAGCTAGTGTATTTATTTATGATACATACCGTAACAGAAGTAGATATCAGAAACGGATGTAGGTAAAAATACCCGCGGGAAGACATACCCCCGGATAAAATACCCCTAAAAAATGAAAAGCGGAAAAAATGCAACCGGAAAAAATACCCCCAGAACAAACGGTTCACTGTAAACTGCCACCCAGGAACACTGATGTGTGGCAGTGTTCCGGGGTGGCAATTTACCGGCAACCCTGCCACACATCTTCAGCAACTTGGCTACAAAAGTTCAAAGGGGGGGGGTGTCTATAAAGATTGCCGTTTCTGGGCCTATATTGAGAACTGAATTGGGAACTCCAAACGAATTTCGCGAAAACGTTCCATGTAAGCGAGAATTGTACTTTAGCCAGCCAAGCGGGACTTGCACTTTAATTTGAAGAAATAAATTGCCGAGGTACACTTGGTTGAGGGGGGTGCTCTGCCCTGAACTTCCGTAATGTTATATTCTGGGCCGCTGGAGTCTGCTAGTGTATCCAGGAAGTTCCCCTTGAAGTGTCCGCGAGGTCCACGAGCTTGGGGGGCTTTCCCCCAAAATGTTAAAATGGACGTAGAGCTGTAAACATTAGTACCATGCTTTATATAATGATTCTGTACACGACCACGAATTTTCAGGAGGGTGGGGTAACCCCTCCTTAGTTTTTAAGAGCTATTCAGGGGTAACATCGAGGATACACTGACCGACTCTAGAGGTCCAGAATATAAAATTACGGAAGTTGGGGGTAGAGCGCCCCCCCCACCACCACGTGTACCTCGGATCCTCGGCAATTTATTTCTTCAAATTAAAGTACAATTCTCGCTTGGCTTACTTACATGGAACGTTTTCGCGAAATTCATTTGGAGTTCCCAATTCAGTTCTCAATATAGGCCCAGAAACGGCAATCTTTATAGCCCCCCCTTTGAACTTTTGTAGTCAAGTTGCTGAAGATGTGTGGCAGGGTTGCCGGTAAATTGCCACCCCGGAACACTGCCACACATCAGTGTTCCTGTGTGGCAGTTTACAGTGAACCGTTTATTCTGGGGGTATTTTTTCCGGGGGCATTTTTTCCGCTTTTCAGTTTTCAGGGATATTTTCTCCTGGGGTATTTTTACCGTTTACCATTAGAAACACACGCACGTTTCCATGAACTCATACGAGATCTCTGAGAAGAATCAGTGTTGCGATTTAATTTATTCGTTCGTTATAGAAAGAAATATTATTGTGAGAGGCTTAACCAGAGCGCAGCTCATAGCAGACAAAGCTAAAAATCACAATTAATACTTGTAAATTCCATTTGGAAACAAAAACTTCAGATAAAATTAAGTACACACATCAGCGATCTAAGTATTAAAATTTCACACAACATTATTCCTAATCCTGCATGGTTACATAAAATACATCAATCAAATGACCCGTATTGTAAACATCGTGCTCTCTTGGAGAAAAATTGAACACATTTTTGTTGAATGTGATTTTGCAGAAAACATTTGGACATGGTTAAGGAATTACTTTAATTTAAAGGAGGGCTTTGACAGTAAACAAAGCATTCACCTTTAAAATATAGTAATTTTAAAAATAATGCTATTCATTATCTAATAACAATTACGAAATATAATCTCTGTAAAAACAAATTACTCAGAAATATCGAAATTCGGAGCAAATAAAGTTAGCAATAAAATGCGATTTTCGAATTCTAAAATTTGAAAATAGGAAATATGGTGCAAAGAAAACTTTTAAAAATGGATAGCATTAAAACCAATAGTTTATAGAAAAAGTAACGATATTCTTAATAAAATATGGGAATAAAATAATACTGAATAAGTCACGAATTCATAGCAGAATCCAGAGTCAAATTTTCATTTATCATGTTCGAAACTTTCTCTTCCGTAGGCTATATTGTTTTCACACTTTCACTTTCTTTCATTGTGATTTGTTTTGTTTTTTCCTTTCTCTCATTTTAAAAGAATCACTTCAATATGGGTCTTTTCATAGTGCTCCCTGACGGGGTGATTCTAAATAAATTGCATAAAACCTGCTCCGGGTGTTTTCTTCACGGGCAGCCCTCCCCCCCCTCCCGCAAAAATGTTTTGACAGAAGTGTATGAAAGATGTGAAAGAATATTGCTATAATTTGGAAGTACTTATTGTGAGATTTTATATCTTGAATCCACATGAAATTTAGTTTGAATGGTGTATCTGTGAGAAATATTTGAACTTGGTGTTCTTTAATTTTTTAACCCAGGAACTCTTTTATACGTTCCTTACCTACCTATTCTGCAAACTAGTAGCTTAAATAAATTTTGCATTTTTAGATAAATCTTTAGCTTAAGTAAATGGTGTGAAAGTGAGTAAAAGATGTGTTTAAATGTGATTCAGGAAAAAAAAAAGAAATCCTTAACAATGCTTTATGAATCCTTCATGGTCGGATTTCATTAAAGTCGGGCATGAGACATAAAATAAAGAAACAGAAAAATATTATTACTTACATTCTGATTAAAATTGGAATTGAAACTTTTCCACCAGTTTCTGCCACAGTCTTTTAGCCTCATACTTCGTGCCATTTGTAAATTAACAGAATTTACTTATAATATACCAGGGTCTATCAAAATAATGAAAACTTTCACTACTTCTGGAACACTTTTTATTATTAAGCCGTAGACCCACTTGTGGCTTTCACAACAGAAGCAATTCCTCTTGGAATAGAATTATACAAGTCATGCACATACAATAATGCGATTTGGGATCATAATTCCTATAAACTCTTGATTTTGGACCATAATTCTGGTAATTCTGGTGTTCTATAAACCCTAACTTGACACGTTTCGCATAATGCAATTATCTGCCTGTAACCGGGAATGGTCATTAGAGAACAGTGCTAGCAACACTGGATGCAGGTGGTCTCCAAGATTGGATTCTTACGTTTCAGATGTAACACGATACTGCAGAATAAATAATGGTCCTAAGGAATGTCATGATATGGCAGCCAGAAGCATCATGGATCCACCTACATCCATGCTTTACAGTTGTGAGCTTGGATTTCGTAAGACGTACATTCTACCAATGGTGGGGAACAATCTGAAGCACGATTCATTAGACCAAACGTCACGCTGCCAGTTTTTGGCACCCCAGTTTTTATGTGCTTTGCACCACCTTACAAATTGTGTTGTGTTGCTGTTGGTAATCAGAGTTTTGTAGCTTACAGCATGACCATAAATACCGGAACGATGCAAATTCTCTACGAGCTGATATCAGGGAAACGGAATCATTTCGGTTGGCGTTCAACTCTGTTGCCATTTGCGATGCCTTAGTCTTGTGCTTCTATTGCACAGTCAGTGCCAACGTTGCCCTATCCCTATCTCACATCTTCGTATGGAGTCCACAATTTGCACGACTGTAAGCAACGTCGTGTTCTTTTTGATAGGTAGCCATAATCTTCCATAGAGTTCCTAGTGTTACGTCTATTATTTCTGCAGTTCTACAAGGGTCATTTCAAAAGTCTTGCACACTATGGGTTATCTCTTAAAAAACGAATTTATTTCAGAAATTTCTTTTACAGGCCGTTGAAGTAATCTCAATGTTTCTTTATGACTGGGGCCCAACGTTTGAGCAAGTCTTGTATTCCAGTCAGGATACCTCCATTGTTGAGGCGTTGGATTACTCGGGTCACCTCATTAAAAAAAATCCTGAATCGTAATCTGGTGTGCTCATGTCAAGACTCCATGGCGCGTGGGGAAGCAATCCCCATCCATACTTTTGCAGAATATCTCTTACTGTACAGGCAACATGCGGCCTGGCATTGTCATGCAAAATGATGACATGAGCTTCGTGCCCGTCGGACCGTTTTTGGTGAATATTTGGGCGTAAAGCATTTTGCAAAAACCTTCTGTAATATTCCGCTGTTAGAGTGATACCCTAGAGCACTCTCTGTGTTGCTATCACTCCAACCTCGTCACAGGCCATAATCATCATCAGCTTAACGCTCGATTGTTGGAGGCAGAATTTTTTTGTGGCGAGGTGATTCTGGATGTTTCCAATGAGCGGAACGGAGATTTCAAGTTCTGGTTCAAAATCTTGTTTCCAGGTTTCGTCTATAGCAACAATTCTGTCCAAAAACTGCTCACCTTATGTCTCGTACCGATGAAGCAATTCTTCTGCGATACCTTTGTGAACTGCTTGCTGTTCTTCACTCAGCTTATGCGGTAGACATATCTGCTTCATATTCAATCTCTTCACATGTTTTTCGTCGATCGTCTTCCAAAATGCTGTTAACGATAACCACAGAAATGTCGTCCGTTCTCACTTCATGAGTCGTCTTCAATGCTTTCCCGACCTTGGCAGAAACAGTGAAGCCCACCGTGATATTGGGCTTCGATCCACTACACTAACCATACAAACTTCACACAAAACTTTATGAATATCGGTAAGGGACTTTCCTCGCAAACTTTCAATTTTAATATAGGATCGCTGGTCGCTACGCGAGATCTGGTCTCACTTACCTTCTTCCTCCATTTCTAAGCAGAATTTTTTGGAACAGGAACAAATTCGCCAACAAACGTAGACACAACTTTGTATACTGAAGTCTGACTCACAACTGGCACAACGATTGAAGCGATTGCATCACCCCACGGGCAGCATCTGCGCAGTGTGCAAAACTTTTGAAACAACCTACGTAGTTACTGAAGTTTCGGCAACACGCGCACCAATGATTATGTTTTCTTTGAGGTCACCGAGAACTGACATTGTTGACAATTACTCCACAACAGCTGTTTTAGCTGCGGCTGTGGTACTGGTACGTGATAGCCGACATCGTACTGTATCTCTTTATGTACCTCACATCGCGGGTGACGTCCTCCCTGTAGTTTACATACTGCGCACTGGGTGTACTGCAATCGCAACCTGTGTTGATAATTGATAAACTCTTGTATTTCGCCAGTTTCGGTAGAATTGGCAGTCTATAATTCAAATTTCTTCATCAAAATGCCCAAGGGGTTTTAATTGCTCACATTTAAAAATGAAGGCGCGGTTGTACATACGTTGCAAAAAAAAAAAAAAAAGGATGTCGCTCACATTGTTGAAGATTCCCTGGGGACTATTCGATCATTACTGTGGTTGCGAGCCACGACTGTCAGCTGCATTCGGTACGTTTGACGGGGTACGGAAGGTCCGAGCTCCGAAATACACTGTTGGCCACCCAAAATGCAACACCAAGAAGGACACGAGATAGCAAAGCCAGATTTACTGAACACATAACAACAGACACAAAGATGAAACGATTGAGCTTACTGGCCCGTGCGACTTGTGCAACACGCAGACATCAATAGTTCGTGTGGCCCCCATGGCTGGTAATAACGGCCGCTACACGCCGCGGCATCGAACGAAAGAGGCTTTGGATGTGGGCTTGGGGTATGTCGGTCCAGTCTGCTTCCACACGTTGCCACAGTTCATCAGGCGTAGCCGCGGGTGGTGCTTGCCGGGCCACTCGGTTGCCGATCAGCGACCAGACGTGTTCGATGGGCCACATATCGGGAGAACAGGTGGGCCACGGCAGCAGCGACACCTGGTTTGCCGTGAAGAATTGTTCCACGATGCGAGCCACGTGCGCGCGCGCATTGTCCTGTTGAATCGTGGCCGCTGGCAGGTCCTGCAGGTAAGGGAGGACTACAGGCTCCAAAACGTCGGAGATGAAGCGGTGGCTGTTGAGTGTACCGGCGATGCGTACCAGAGGTGTGCGGGTGTCATATCCAATTGCGCCCCAAACCATAACGCCAGGCGACGGACCGGTATGGCGATGCATAATGCAGGCGCCATACAGTCTCTCGCCGCGGTGCCGCCACACGTGGATACGACCATCATAGTGTTGCAGGCAGAAGCGGGATTCGTCGGAGAAGACAACGTCGTAACATTCCGTAGTCCAGGTGCTGCGTTCAACGGCCAAGTGCCGCCGCACTCGCCGGTGGTGTAATGTCAATGGTAATCGGAGCAATGGGCGCCGTGCGACAAGTCCCCGCATCTGCAGACGACGTCGAACGGTTCGTGCTGACACAGGTTGTTGCGCAACACACCCTAATTCCTGCGCTAACGTTTGTGATGTGGCGGTGCGAGCAGTCAATGCCCTCAGCACAACATGCCGTTCCTCTCGTTCGGTGGTGTGCCGCGGCAGCGGCAATTGCTCAAGTCGGTCTGTCCGTCCCTCATGCACCCATCGAATCCATATTCGCCTCACTGTGGCTGGATGTCATCCCACACGGGCGCCGATGTCTCGGTACGATAAACAGCTGTCGCGATAAGCCACTATTCGTCCTCTGTCGAACTCCGAAACGTGCTGGAATGACCACCGTATTCTGCGACGAGGCATCAGGAAGCTTCCCACGCACAGGTGCGGCAGCACAACACACTTCCACTACTTACACCCCGCCTTCTGTGCACCCTTCTTGTAGTGCTTCTCTGTGGCGTGCCGGGCGCACATGATTTGCATATGCCCTGCAATGCTAATCGTTTGCATGTCCTTTCGCGGGCGACGCAAGCTGCGAATTTCAGGCCAATCGGATGCTTCCTTCTTGGTGTTGCGTTTTGGGTGGCCAGCAGTGTAGTTGGTAAGAAGCTGTACAAACAGTCCAAATTTCTTTAAACCTTTTGGCAACGGCTGACACCGAGTCAGAGGTACACTCATCGTCAAAAAAATAGTAGCACCCAAGAGGACGTGCCTGATTGCAATGCTGTAGAGGAGGAAAGTACGGGGTTACCAGGAACAATAAATGATTTGACATTGAGACTGATATGGGAAATATTTATTGAGCTACACGCCAATAAGTAGTGTCTCTCAGTATGCGTCAGGCAGCAATGTTTACTCACACACTATGCTAGACGTCTCGGCATGGAGTTGTAAAGGTTCCTAATGGTGTCCTGTGATAAGCCATCCCATGCAGCTCTCACGCAGTTCCTGCAGATTGTGCAGTAGGGTGGAGTGTGGATAGCGTGTGCAGTAGCATCCCACACATTTTCAATCGGCGATAGATCTGGCGATGCGGTTGGCCATGGCAGAGTGTCAGTGCCTTGAAGGCAAGCTCTCGAGACAGCAGCAGTATGCGGACCAGAGTTGTCTTGTTGAAAACTCGCACGTCAGTGAGCGTTCAGAAAAGGTAGATCCACTGGTTGTAGGACCTCATTAATGTAACGTTGGGCTGTCAAAATTCCTGTAATGAACACCAAAGGTGATCTGGCATCGTATGCAATTGCACCTCACACCATGACACCAGGCTTTCTGGACGTGTGACGCTCGACAACAAACCACTCATCTTGGCGCTGACTACGGTGCTTCTGCACACGGATTCGTTGGTCGTCTTCTCCAAGAAAAAAGTGGGACTCGTCGCTGAAGATCACCAGCTGTCATTCTGAGTGGCTTCATGACAGTTTGGCATGAAACCATTGCAGTCTTTGGCGACGACGCAATGGTGTTATGTGCAGACGTCGTAAGGGTTTGCGTGCGTTTAGTCCTACGCCTTGCAACCGTCTGCCAAAGGTGCTGCAACTAATCGGACGATGCATGCTGAATATCCGCAATCGAGGCTGTTGGGTTCCTCGGCGTACGTCAGACAACCAGCCGGTCTTCTCCCGCCGTGGCTTGTCTAAGTCTCCCAGACCCTTCCTGTCGCTACTGCGTGCTATGGTGACATCCGCACGACCTGTATGGCGCGCAATACGGCGATATGACCATCCCGGTTCCCGGCGCCCGACGACGCGGCCCCTCTCAAACTCATCCAACTGCTCGAATCGCTCCTGAACTTTTCTCCGAGGCATACTTTACTTGAAAAGGATGCAACCAACATAACAGCACGAGTCAGAATGGCAAGCACGCGCAACGGGTTAACCTTATGTAGTCGGTCAGGCACAGCGTTACGATCCCTCCTTTCTTACGTCACATGCGCGGCCGAGCGTGGTACGTGAATCATTTGCATGCCTCACGATGTCAAACCTACCCACTAAGTTTTATTCCTGTCAGTTGCTTCCTTCTGGGTGCAACCATTTTTTTGACGATGACTGTAAATAAAAAGCCACGCCCATTGTGAAAAGCGTCTTTTTGAACCTAAGATAATATCCCGCTTGAAGCAGGACAGCACGTTATCCTGATGATATCTATAACTAATCAGTGTTATAGTGCTATCGCGTGATAATATATTGCTGTTGATGTTATCGTGGATTTGTGTCGTCAACCTGCACTTCGACAAGCTAAGAAGAAAAAACGACGGCTTGGATTTTTTACGCATGAAGGTATGGCATGCTTGGTGTAACTATGAAGGATAGGAAAAGGAACTCAAGAATCAGGAAAAGAACAAGATTGGGTGACATCATGATTGAAGTAAAGAAACTCAAGTAACAATTGGATGGGCATACACTGAAGACCAAATGAATTACAGACAGCTGGCGTTATGCAAATGAGGCGTTGTGGGCGGCCCTGTAAACGAAAACGACATGACGTATGCAGTGATCCGACAATATAAGGAGTGATGCGACCGGAATCAGTAAGAGTCGGACGCAGTATGGGTAAGACGAAGGATCTAAATGCATTTGATCGTGAGAAAATTGTCGGGGCCCGACGAATGGGTCACTCCATCTCGGAAGTCAGGCAGGCACTGGGATTTTCACGAGCCAATGTGTCACGGGTGCACCGTGAGTACATCGAATCCGGTAAAACCATCATTGCAAGGGCCAACTGCCGTGGACAACAGCGTGTGGATGAGCGGGGTTATCGTAGGCTAGCTCGCATTGTAACAGCGGATTTAACGCTGGTGCACAAAAACGTGTAAGCAGCCTCACCATCCAGAACCATCTGCTCGCTATGGGGTACAGAAGCCATCGTCCCACGAGGGTACCGCTGCTGACCGCACATCACAGGGTGCAAAGATTAACATGGGCGCGGGAACATCGCCTCTGGACCCTAGACATGTGGGAAAATGTTTGCCTGGACTGATGAGTCGAGATTCACATTGGTACATGCGGATGGCAGGATACGAGTACGGCGCAAACCACATGAAGCGATGGATCCTTCTTGTCAGCAGGGTACTCTTCAAGCTGGTGGGAGTGGTATTCTCGTCTGGGGACAGTTTACGTGGACTGAAATGGTACCCTTGGTAAATGTGACATCGTCCCTCACAAGTCAACGTTACCGGGATATCCTAGATGACCATTTGCTCCCGTTTGTGCGTCTTTAACATCCCACTGGGGACCTCATCCTTCAAAAAGACAATGCACCGTGCCATCGCTCCCGAATTGTATCCGAATGGTTGGATGTACACTCCCCCGACGTGACCTCGCTTCCTTGGCCAGCTAGGTCACTTGACCTCAATCCCATCGAGCACATCTGGGATGTCATCGAGAGAGATGTTCGAGGCTCTGACACCCCTCCATTAAATCTTCGTGAACTGTGGGAGCTCGTTCAGGGGTCGTGGATCCGTATGGCTTCCCAACGCTTCCGGTGTCTTGTCGAGTCTAGGCCGAGACGAATCGCCGCCATCATCAGGGCGAAAGGTGGTGCTACACGTTACTAGACAGGTATCTCTAATTCAATTGCTATTCAGTGTATAACTAGATGAATTGACCACCGTTGAACAATTGAAATACCACACTGAATTGTAAGGTACAGAAAAAGACACAGAAGAAGACAACATGGCAGATGAATAAAGGAAATTCGAACGCTGGTATGACATGGAGGAGACTGTCCCGGAGAGAGCTGGGAAAAAGACTTGGGTAGACCTTCATCCAGGATTGTATTGATAACAGTTGATGATGATGATGATGTGTGTGTACCAGTACGATTATGGAAACGTAAGCATTTTCGAGGACAAAAATTAATTTATACCACCCGGCCCAGGAATGATCACCTTCATGGTATTTAGCCCTGTCCGATGCAAAAATAATTATTCCAATCCGTCACATGGATGCAAAGACAAATTGCCTAGTGACAGGTAACCAAATTAACATTGTAAAAGCGTTCTGGTCTCCCCGGTAGCACAGTGCTCCAAGCGCTTGTTTATGACCATTCGTCCGAGAAGTGTCCCGGTTCGAATCCCTGTGGGTCACATATCAGTGGTGCAGTCCTGAAAAAAGAAGTAGCTTGGCGCACCGAAGTCGGAACCAGGCATTACCGACTCTAGTAGGTATGCTGGGAGGGCGGAGAGAGGGAGCAACACACTTTTGAAATCAATTGTGGAGCCACACAGTGGAGCCACATTTCTGTGACCACCAGCTAATATCCAGAGTAATCACCGTGTACAGCGCGGACAGCAGCTAGACGGGCTAGAAGTGACTCAATAAGGTGCTCACAGGTTTGTAGAGCCATGCTGACTGCAGTGCATCTGACAGCTGGTGGAGGATACATAGAGCGAACAACACGATAGAGGTTCTCAATTGGGTTTAAGTCTGGGGGAATTAGGGGGCCAGGGAAGTACTTTGAAATCTTCATCGTGCTCTTCCAACCACTCTCGAACATTTCTAGCTGAGTGACACATCGCACTGTCGTGCCGAAAGATCCCATCCTCCCCAGGGAAGACAATCAGCATGCATGGGTGTACGTGGTCTGCAAGGATGGATTCGCAAAGAATTCCTATGAGTGGTATGAGTGGACCCAGGGAATGCCACGAAAACATTCCTCAGACCTTAGCGCTGCCCCCACCATCTTCTGTTCTTCCAGCAGTGGTTGAAGAGTGTTTCTTCTCCGATGTTTCTCGCCTTATACGCCAACGTCCATCCGCTCCACGAAGCAGAAAACGTGACTCATCGGAGAAGGCAATCCTTTCCCAATCGGCGGATATTCTAATTCCGATACTGCCGTGCAAATGTAAGCCTTTTCTGACGATGTATCTCCATTAGCATAAGTGCAGTGCCCATCCGTCTGCATCGGAGCCTCATACGCAGCACGGTTCGCTGAACTGTCGTTTTAGACACACTTCTAGTAGCCCCGTGGTTCATTCGGCCAGTAAGTTGCTCCACTGTAGCGTGTCGAAAGGCCCTCACGCACCTTCTCAGCCAACGTTCACCTCTCACATCAATGGCATTTGGTGCTTCGCAGTTTCAGCGTCGCTTATTCGCAATGGTACCATTACTCCAATCACGATACACTTTAACCACAGCAGCAAGCGAACAGTTCACAAACTGCGCAGTTTCAGAAATACTGCCACCCTTGGCCCGAAAGCCGATAATCATCCCTTTTTGCAAATTTGATAAATCGCTCCTTTTATCCATGACAGCAACGAGTGATATGTTTTGAGAATACCTACATCACACTTTATATACTCTCCAATCCAGCTCACGGCTCCATGGGCTGTTGACGTCAAAAGTAGGAGGTTTTCGCAATAATGTGACTCGACTGTGTATATATATTAATCATCATTGGCAACTATTATCAATCCACTGTTGGATGAAGCTCTCCCCAAGTTCCTTCCGCAACAGTCTGTCTTGAGGCAGTTTCCTCCATGTCACTCCGGATTTCATACACCCATCTTCAACTTGATCTTCTGGGTCTTTTTCTATCCCTTGGAATCCAGTCAAAAATTTCGGTTGTCCATCGGCGGTGCGTACTTCTGGCAACATGTCCAGCCCTTTGCGATTTCAGGGATTTTACTCTGATAATGATGTCTTCCACTCTTGTCATTTTCCTTATCCACGAGTTCCTCTTCTTATCCTTCCTGGTTTCACCATGCATGCATCTCTCCATGCTGCTTTCAGTTGTCTGCAGTCTTTGTATGGCTTTTTTAGTTAAGCTCCAGGTCTCTGCTCCGTATGTAAGCACTGGCATACTGCTCTTAAAAATTGTATTGTTTCTTCCAAAAACTGTCCATGCAAATTTTATACGCCGAGTAATTTCTTCATCAATATGACCTGCACATGATATCTTCAGCCCAAAATAAATGTAGGTATCGGTTATCTCAAGCTTTTCTCCATCAATCGATAAATTTTCATTTCTTGTGAAAGCTTTGTACATTGTGACGTATATTCTAAATTAACTTTCCTTTTTAGTTTCTTTCCCTACGTAAATCTTGAGTTTGTTCTCAGTTATACTTCACACTTAGCGTGATATCTTCTCTCTCAAACGAATACTGTTGGCAACACAATTGAGATTGAATGAACGTGACGTATGCCTGTTATGAGATGAGAACCAGAGATATAAACTACGAGACAACATTTGCTTGTGTGGAGCGTGGAGTGTTGGTTTGTGTTAGAGATGTGTTATGGGATTTCTATACTATCCTGAAGTGCTATAATCTGTGCTGGAGAAATAAAGCCAATTTCCGTAAGTTTAACTTCTGTTTAAACGTTTCGTCTGGCCGTTAAGGTTTAATTTAGGAACTCTTTCATCGTATGGTGATGTTTTTAAAATAACGTAAGAAGAGCGACAAAGAATCAGTACGAAAAGACTACGTTAAAACATCACTTTTGTCTCCTGAAAGTTAATTTTTATTCCCACTTCTTTACTCTTGGCAGCAAGTTCTTGGATCATACTTTGCAGCTCTGAAGGGGTGCTTGCAAAAATAACCACGTCATCACCAAAACGAAGATGAGCTAAATAATCTGCATTAATCTTTATCCCTTTGTTTTCCCAGTTCAGTGATTGAAAGACATTTTGCAATGTGGCATTAAAGAATTTGGGAGATATGGCGCCAACTTGTTTCATTCCCTTTCCAATTTTTATTAGGGCTGTATCCTCAAATATCCAAACCTTTGCACTTGGATTTCCATAGATGTTATTAATAATGTTAATGTGCGCATCTTCAATACCGCAATATTTCAGAGCCATTGTAACCGCTGATGGTTTCACGGAATCGAAGGCCTTTTCATAATTAATAAAAGTCAATATGTATATAAATAAGGAGAGAGAGAGAGAGAGAGAGAGAGAGAGAGAGAGAGAGAGAGAGAGAGAGGGGGCGGGGACAAAGAAGAAGGAAGAGAAAAAAAAACAACTTAAGAATATTCGCATTACAAAACATCGATTTCAATGGGCGACGACTGAATAAATAAATTACTAAAAAGTTCGATTCAGTTCGGTAAAAAGTAGCCTGGCGACGTCAGGTCTCAACTGCGCCCGCGGCACGAATGTTGTATTTTGTCTTACGGCAGTGACTCTCTCCCCTCCCTGGAACCAGTTGCCCTAAATTAGGTACAGGCGGGTGCTTATACATCATTGAGTTGCTCACGGTGGTCGTTAAACCATGAAGAAAAATGTCTTTCAAAGGAACACTGAAAAAGTGCTTAGGAAAACGTAAAGTTTATTTTCAAGTGCTTCTTCAAATACAACAAACTAAAATTCGTATAAAAAAGGTAATGTTTTTTTTTAATGCATTTATGTACATCCTTTTACTTTCATTTTTCGAACCTGATCGAAATTTCTTTGAGAGGTGTCACTGACCTTAAAGCAATTCCACTGAGGTTAGAGAACAAAGTGTGCGATTTTCATAAAGAAAACACAAACAACTTGGGGAGAGCATAAGGAAAGGGGAGAGGGGGTCGAGATGAAAAATGAAAAAGGCGAGAGGCTGTAGCAATTGGTTCAACAACATAAAATAAACATCCCTTCCCACTTCCCTTATTAAAGGGCTCTCCCGATATGATCAGCTTAGCTTCAATGTACATGCTTGCCTTTATCCATAGAGTTACTTACATCGGCGATTGACTCACTGAAGTCACGACCGATGCTGCGATCGCAGATTAGTTGCTCATGTTTCCCATTCTTCTAAACGAAGCCTTGTTTTCATATATCGTTTATTGACATTTTCTCGCTGAGCATGAACAAGGAATTTTTCGGCGAACACGAAAACCTGACTTACTCAGCAAACACATCATTTTCCTGGCACTAACACACGTTGGATGTGATCTGTACTCCTTTTATGCACACGAGCCTTGTGGGACCATAAATGTCAGGAGATAAATCAGGATAAAAATGTTTACTACTGCCTGCACGTTCATATTTGCATTTGCTTTTTTCACTGCACAAGAGCGCGGTAATCACCATTATTACATGCGACGCTGTAGTTCTAAATCGCTGTTAATTGCATTACGAAATAAGAGAACGTTTCATTACACCGTTTCACTTACTAAATAGTTATTACGTCTCGAAACATTTTAATTCATACACAAAACGCATGCTTAATAATATAGGCTAATGTTACATCGATGTTGCCTTGAATGGAAATTTGTAAGCCGATTAGCGGTCATAAGTAACATCGGCAGGAGATATGTTTGTGCACAAGATTCAAAAACCTCCTGGCACGTGAGGGCCGCATTTGACTTTTGAATTAATACAAGCAGATATCATTTGACCATTAAGCAGTGATCAAAAGTAGCGAGCTACATATCCCGATGGCCCATTACATTATGATCACCCCCCCCCCCCCAGTCTAGAGAAATGAGCGCGCCTAGAGACCGAACGGTGCAACAGGCGAAGTTCACAGAGCAGTATATATACAACCTGAGAACCGGCTTTCGGTTAGTAGAGTGTTCGGAGTCAGAATGGGAAAAGCTGCCGATTTAAAGGACGAAAAGCGACGGCACGGTACCTCGGAACTACGATCTCGGAAACGGCGCGGCTTGGGGGTTGTTCACGTGCTGCTGTAGTGAGTACGTATTAAAAGTGATGAAAGATGGCTAAACAAGGAACCGTCGTCTAGCTGTGTGTCGTCCGCAGCTCATTGATACCAGAGGGGAGCGGAGACTGTCGCGCATTGTTCACAGCGACCGCAGGGCTACAGTGCGACAATTCACCAGCAGCTACAACAGTGGTGATCAGGGAAATGTGTCACAGCACACAGTTCATCGCAGCCTCCTCTGCATGATCCTGCGTAGCCGAAGACCTGGAAGGGTCTCCATGGTCACTGCACGTCATCGCCAACAACGCATGAAATGGTCCTAATATCATCGAGTTTGGACAGTCGGTGATTGGTAGAAAGTGGCCTGGTCTGACGAATCAAGATTCCTGATGAATCATGTAGGAGGCCGAGCGTGGATGCTCCGATTGCCAACGGAGGCTATGGGACGTGACTGCACTGTTAGTCGGAAACAGGATGGCGGTGTTATGCCGTGGGCGATGTTTTCTTGGGACACTTTACGCCCCACTATCTCAATAGCATAATTCCTGACAGTTGTCAGGTGTTTGAATATCGTTGCTGACCAAGTTCACCCATTCATGGCAACTGTGTTCCCTGCTGGTGATGGCCATTACCAACAGGATAATGCGCCATGCCGCACTGCCAGAATCGTCAAGAAGTGGTTCGAGGAACATTCTGGTGAGTTTCTGTTCATTCTCTGGCCTGCAAATTCACCTGACATGAACCCAATCGAACATTTGTGGTTCGACTTGAAAAAGCGGGTTCGCGCTAAATCACCACCACCAAAATGTACGGGAACTGGAGGAGCTGCTGTTGACATTATGGTACCAAATTTCCAGGATACCTATCGACACCTCATCGAATCGATGCCTCGCCGAGTGGCCACTGGTATGCGGCCTAAAGCGGACCTGCAGCTTATGTATACAGATAGTCAGAGAGAGAGAGAGGGGGGGGGGGAGATAGAGACAAAGAGAGAGGGAGAGAGGGGGAGGGAGGCAGAAAGAAAGAAAGAGAGAGGGAGGAAGAGGGAGAAATAGAGAGGGAGAGAGTGTGAGAGAGAGAAAGAGAGAGGGCGAGAAAGAGAGAGGAAGAGGGAGAGAGAGAGAGAGAGAGAAAGAGGTGAGTTTAGGCATTGTGGTTAAAAAAAAAAATAAAAAAGGCGGACACCTTTACGATTTTTACAATCAACCATCAGTTCAAGCGGATAAAAAAAGGCGGCATCGACAGTTTCCAGAGTTATTTAGATTATTGTACAAGTTTAACAGTAAAAAATATATATATGCATTTCTTGCCAGCGCAAAAATTCAGAAAATTCAAAATTTCTTTCTCCGAGGAAGGTAGGACACGTGTCTCTATGGACTCCCTCTTCAACTCCACTTGATATGCACTGGTGGATCACGAAAATGACAAGAGTTGATAACATCCTAGTTAATTTCGATGTAGAATTTAATAAGTATGCTAAACTTGCAGAGTGTTTGGAAGAAAGTACTCTGAGTGTTTTAGAGCATTAGGAGCATTAGGAGCATCAGGAAGAAGCGATACGATTTTCCAGATCAATTAAGTATGATGTCTTAAATATGGTACAGAGACATGAACCTTAACTGAAAAGCATGCAAAGACTGCAGACAACTGAAACAGGGTTGTCTCCCACTTCCGTACGTGCCATTTCCGTAAATAGCAGATCGGTTAGTGCCGTTTCCAGACAGTTTCACTGAGCTTTTTTTTTTTTTTGATTGGAGGTTTAACGACCACCGTGAGCAACTCAATGGGCTATAAGCAGTCGCCCGTCCCTAATTTAGGGTCACTGGTTCCAGGGAAGGGAGCGAGCCAGTGCCGTAAGGCAAACACAACATCCATGCCTGACCGGGATTCGAACCCGGACCCCTTACGGACGAATGATCAGAGGCCAACGCCTTAGACCACTGCGCCACCGGGGCGGCTCACTGAGCTTGGTATCTGACGTGGGGAATGATCAGGGAGAAAGTGAATATTGATCCCCTGTCGAATTCCACCGACGTCACAGAGATCACCATTCATTGTTTTCGTCAACCAATAGGCGCTCATTATAGTAAGCGGGAACAGCAATAAAACTCAAACAGGCTGTCCATTAATGTCATCTTTACGGTCTTCAGCATTCGTCGCAGATGTTTAATTTCGAGACTGTGAAAAAGGATAGCTTTTCTTTTTAATATTTATTTCAAAGATGCCGTCAAAAATTCCCGGTTTATTTCTTTAATTAGTTTCGTATGAAGTTTCGACAAAAGATTTTGTAAAATCTTTTCCCTGAGGAGGCTAGAGGCCCATTTAGCCATGAACCCTCCCGTGCGGGAGGGGGGACTATCAGTACGGCCCCGATCCTCTGTTTTCTTCACGCATATCTCACTGCTGACGGATCATCACATCTGCGTGAGAAAGTTGATCTGGATGTGTACGGAAATGGGACAGAAATTCATTTGTGCGGAAATGGCACGTACAGAAGTGCGATGACACTCTGAAACAGACATGGAGAGGTGCGTGCATGTTGTAACCGAGAAAGGTAGTACTTCCAGATTCGTTTGTAGCTGATTTTTGAAAATGTTATTAGATTAATCTTATATATGTATAAAACACAAAACATCCGTTTGTCTGAAGCAGCAAAAACTCTCGAACGCCGAACTGTGGCATCGTGAAATTTGCATAGCTTATAAATACTGGAATTTCTAGGTCTTTTTTTTTTTTTTTTGATTGGAGGTTTAACGACCACCGTGAGCAACTCAATGGGCTATAAGCAGTCGCCCGTCCCTAATTTAGGGTCACTGGATCCAGGGAGGGGAGAGAAGCAGTGCCGTAAGACAAACACAACATCCATGCCTCACCGGGATTCGAACCCGGACCCCGTTCGGACGAATGATCAGAGGCCATCGCTTAGACCACTGCGCCACCGGGGCGGCATATTTCTAGGTCAACGCAACTATTTTAAAATCTCTACGTTGTTCCATTCGCGAGTTATGAATTAATTAATAAGCTAATCAGTTAAGTCAGCGTCGTTTGCTACGTCATCCTGTTCCAAATCTGAAAGCACGTGACTGCATTAATCGTCGCGGTACATCCACAGGTGTTTCTATTCTTTGAGAACTGTGCATAAAAAAATGCAAAAACGAACTTTGAGGAACCTTAACGAAACGGGCTGAAATATTTGTCAACACCATGAATTGTTAATAAGAGGAGTCCCAAAAAATTTCACAGGAATCCGGTCGAAACTTTTCAAAATAGGCATAGACTTTTTAGTTCATCGGTAAACAGAAATATATACGCAGAAACGGTTAATAAGATTTTGACCGCTAATTTAAAAAGTTATTTACCGATTCAGGCGAAATTTGGAGGTCATGTTCATATTAACGATTTATGGTGTTCATTAAAATTTCAGCCAGTGTCGTAAAATATTCGCAAAGATACGTTTTTAACTTTTTTATCCCAGAGATTCGCCCCTCAAAGACGTCTGAAACCGAAAGCACGTGATGCATTTGATCGTCGATAACAAATTGTTAACGAATTTTGTTCAGTCTGTGTTCTAAAGCTGTGTCTCCTGGACGCGTGTTAAATAATTCGTTACGCTTTTGGTAATTTCATAATATTTGTGACATTACACCTTCTGTTAGCAAATTTCCCTCTTCTGAAGAAAATATTAAAATGTGTAAAAATTTCTTCCCAGCAAAATAGAATCTCCTAAAACATTGAACCAACGTATAACCTACCCTGTTCTTTTGGAACACGGAATCTACTTCCCAAACAAAATTCGGCTATATTTTGTTTTGAACGCATCAGCTGCTTCGCGATTACCGCAGCGGTGGGCTTGGTCAATATCGTTGTCTCTAATGGCCTTCGCATCTGTGGAAATTATTTTATTGATGAGTAACTTCATGTTTTTAGTATTCAAGTGCTGAACGCAACCAATCAGGAAAGAACTGGACCGTAGAAAGTGTAACATCGTCAGCTGATACAGCAATAAACATCTGTCATTCTCATTCCGTGAACTCCGGTCATCTGCTTCTGTATAGTATTCCCGGCAGACCGTCATGCCATTCCATAAATTTTGCTTTTATTCACGACTATTTTTTTTTATTTTCTTTTTTCTTATTTGGAGAACGAAATGCAGCTGCGGAGGCTTCATGTATAATTCAGAGGCTTCCGAAAGTTACTGATCATGATCACTGCGCTGTTTCTCATGTTATTGTCACGATATCTTTCACTTATTCCACGGCTGACCACAAGAAACACTATCCCCAATCCAGAAACACATATGTGAAGAACGCATTTCCATCATGCTGCTAGTTTTTCTGAAAGCGGAATTTGAGTATGGATTCCTATGATCTAATCGCTAACCTCATGACTTACAGCTCTTCCTTCTCGAAGCAATCAGAAAGGGAAATGTGCCTACCACGTTGCTTTCTATCCGATATGTAAATTTACATAATGGCTGAAACTTCTGGAGGAATCAGATTCGCAACACACAAAAATCACGTCAGCCCACCCACGAAGATGAATTGTTTTTTTTGTTTTGTTTTTTGTGCTTCGATATACCTAAATCGTGAAGGCTCAGTTGTAGCTAGTTTCTTTACAGATGTACGGGATACACAAGACTGTCTCAAAAGTAATATTTTACCATTAATGCTACTTTTCTTTTAGAAAAGTTGCTGAATATGCAATTGGCAAATACGGGTTTATTCAATTAATTTTTGCAATTAAGTGTAAAAAAAGAATTTTCAACGGTAAATCCTAAAGCTGTACGCCAGGCCGTACAGTAGATCCGAGCATAAGCACCAGACAACTGTCAAATGCGTGGGAAATACCTCAGCCCACAATTGCTCGCGAACTACACAAGCTCGGCAAGACGCACAGAAGCTCTCCATTTAGCCATGGAGTCAAATCCGTGCACAAGCACTAAACAACTCTCAAATGAGTTTGGAATACCTCTGCCTACAATTGTTCGCGAACTACACAAGCTCGGCAAGACGCACAGAAGCTGTCCATTTAGCCATGGAGTCAAATCCGTGCACAAGCACTAAACAACTCTCAAATGAGTTGGGAATACCTCTGCCTACAATTGTTCGCGAACTACACAAGCTCGGCAAGACGCACAGAAGCTGTCCATTTAGCCATGGAGTCAAATCCGTGCACAAGCACTAAACAACTCTCAAATGAGTTGGGAATACCTCTGCCTACAATTGTTCGCGAAATACACAAGCTCGGCAAGACGCACAGAAGCTGTCCATTTAGCCATGGAGTCAAATCCGTGCACAAGCACTAAACAACTCTCAAATGAGTTGGGAATACCTCTGCCTACAATTGTTCGCGAACTACACAAGCTCGGCAAGACGCACAGAAGCTGTCCATTTAGGCATGGAGTCAAATCCGTGCACAAGCACTAAACAACTCTCAAATGAGTTGGGAATACCTCTGCCTACAATTGTTCGCGAACTGTACAAACAAGCTTGGTAGGACACACAGAAGCTGTCGACAAGCACCCATGAACTGACTGCTGCTCAAGCTCAACGACGTGTGCAGGTGTTTCGCCAATTCTTCGAATATTCCCAGGACGACTGTTTCTTTAGGCGAATTGTGACATATGATGAAAAGTGGATATTTTTCTGGAATCCTAATTCAAACTATCATGTATTCCAGTCAATGGCACATTTTCTGCGTGGGAAACACTTCCAAAACAACCACGGCCTTGAACTTGGGGTCCCAGATTGTTTCGCATAAGGAATGTATTTCGCATGGGGATTCAAGACGTGGCATTACGATGGTGTATGATCATCGAGCAGATGGACTCTATTTCCAAGATTACACTTATACGTTTATGCATTTATACACGTTCAATTCTCAGGAAACGGCAATGACTTTTGAATCACCCTGGTATTTATGCTGTTATGGCTATATATTAGGGCTACACTAGGCAGTGTAGCCCTAAATATTTAATGGCTTTCATGCAGCTTAAAGAATCTCTTTTCATACTTGAACTAACTAATTCTTGAACTCTAATCTCGAAGTTGTGGCAATTAGACGCAATTCAACTTCTAAAACAAACGAGTTAAGTACATCAGTACCGGAAAACATTTATTCACTTTAATATTGCTGAAAGAATCTCTTTTAATATTTGGACTAACTAATTCTTGAACTTTAATCTAAAAGTTAGGGCAATTAGAGTCGGTTCAACTTCTAAATCAAACGAGTTGAATACACGTGCGCAGAAAAATATTTATTCGCTTTTATGTTGCTCCAAAAATCCTTTTTCATACTTGGATTGACTAAGTCTTGAACTCTAATCTCAAGTGGAGGAAATCAGAGGCGATTCAACTTTTAAACCAAACGATTTAAATACATCAGTACCGAAATATATTTATTCGCTTTCATGTTGCTCAAGAAATCCGTTTTTCATATTTTCCCTACGGAGAGAAGAAATTTACTTTCCTAGAATTATAGCTTTTTGTGGAAACGGGTTAACGATCTTATATTTGCCGTTGAATATATTTTCGCAACTGATACGTCTTTCTGTTTCTGGTTAAGTTTTAGACCAGCACCAGACGTAATTTCAAGAATCCGTCTTTTTCTGAAAGCTTATTTCGCGTACGGTTCCTTAAAACGCACTATATCAAATTGGATAGCGAATCGATATTTCATTCAGTCGACTGCTTTTTTTTTTTTTAATCCGTAGTCTACATTTCATGAAATGTTCTTGTTTTTCTTGGGCACTCACAGAAACTTTACCAAGCAGAAAGAGCATCTTTCGTCAAAACCTAGGAAAATAAACAAATACAAAACAAATGCTACTTGGCTGCGTCAACAGGGAATGGAGTGTTTGCTTGTCTTCGTTTCGGAAACTTAAAAAGCTTCAAACTGCTCCTTTGGTTTTCAAGTGGGACTTGCGTGCCTTGTACAATAATACTTATAAAACCAATACCAACGTCTATGAATAATTGATTATTGGTTACTCTGCTCGGTGATAGCATGAAACAGGACGTGAAACTTTGATGACGAATTTTTCGCATTGCTGCGATTTTCAGTTTGCGATACCGATTAAAAGATTTCGTCAAACACAGTCATAATAATTTGAAAACGATTTTTCCAATTTTGTTTCAAGTACTTCAACAACTATGGCAAAACGCAGAATAAGACGGAAAGACGAAAAGGCCAGCAAATTCCACACATCGTTACCGAAGTTTATCGTGGGCTGCTGATAATCTATTTATTTCATAGAGCAAAAGGAGGATAAGAGTTAAATTAAAATAAAAGAACAGGAAACATAACGAATTTGTTTTACAGATTGTAATATCTTAAAAAGATTAAGTTTTCTGTAGCAATCCAGGCCACATCAACACATATTATGTGGATAAAATTCAACTTTGATGGGTAAAAGTCCCAACACACGTTTACGATATTAACTAAACTGCCCTATTATCAGTGGCGGATGGTAACTACACTGTCTACCAACAAGTAATTGGACACCTGTGATAGCAAAGGAAAACGAAGTTTATTCACCTTCAACAGTTGGTGGAGCCTCCACGAGCAGCGATTAAAGCTGCGACCCTCCGGGGCATACTCTCAACCAGGCGTTGTACGACGGCTAGCGGTATTTTCTTCCACTTGGCTTGGAGAAGACAGGTCAGTTCTTTCACCAATTTCGGAAGGTGGGGGCACCCTTTAAGTCGACGCTCCAACTCGTCCCAGAGGTGCTCGATAGGGTTAACGTCCGGCCTCTGCGCAGACCAGTCAATTCGATTAACCCCATTGTCACCATACTAAAGCTATGGTGGACCTCGCAACATGACAAGTGGCATTGTCATCCTGAAAGTAACATGGGTCCACCTCCGTAAAACTGCCACAACGTAGAAAGCGCATGGTCATCCAAAATGGTGCAGTAGGTCTCGGCGTTGAGTCGACCAGGAATTGCGACCAAGGGTCCCGTGCCATACCAGGAGAAACACCCCCATAGCATAATTCCACCGCCGCCGAACTTCACAGTTGGCACAATACATTCCGGCAGCAGGCGTTCTCCAGGCAGACGCCAAACCCAGACTCTGCCATCCGAACAGTAGAGGGTGAACCTTGATTCGTCGCTCCAGAGAACCTGTTTCCACTGTTCAACGGTCCACTGTCGACGTTCTTTACACCACGTTAGCCGAGCAGCGCTATTGGACTTGGTGATAAAAGGCTTGTGGGCGGCAGTTTTCACAATGCATTTGTTTTTCTTAAAGAAAGAAGGGGGTAGGGGAAAAGAAACGTCTGCGTTTCCAGCATTTCCTTTGGTCGTTATCGGTGGCTTACTGGAGCTGTGTTCTATGCTTCTGCTCTTCTTTTCTCTTTCTTCTCTTAGGTTACTCCAAACTGATATGAGTGCATTACTTCAAGAAAGGAAGAAATAATCTGCTTACCAAGTTCCTGTGCATTCACACAAAACACGTCGAATACAGCACGAAGTAGGTATGGAAATAAGCACGCTAGTCGTTACTCTTGCTTTTGTTTCTGACAGTGTTGAATGCAAAATGCCTCAGACAGCAGGATAACATTTCCTTTAATGAAAAACCCCCAGTCACAGAACGTAATGCACACACATTATCACCACCTGCATCGCAGTAATTCACTCGAGTGATAGTAAAATTTTATAACTACTTAACGAAGGGAGATGATTAAAATTCAAGGAAGGTCTCTATTATTCCGTGGAACTACAACAGCTCTTCATATGTTTTTCCACACTAAAGTTGTTTGTGTCAGCTATCTGACAGCAGAGAACAAATTTAATTACTTCCGCTGTAATAACTATGTGGTCCGAATGTAACAAGACATTTGGACCACTCTGTAGAGGAAAGTACTGCACATGCATAGGATTTGCTGCCAGACCGAAAACTGATTTTGAGTCACGCGTAGCGTAGTAGCTAAAGAAGGCTGTTGTTCTTCAATCGGTCTTTCGTGCTGTGTGTCAGCTAGCACAGCTACAACAGTGTGGGTCTTCTGCCGCCTGCGCTACACCATTTTGGGTCTTTTCAAGAAACGAAACGAAACGATGAAATCCTAAAATGATCCAGAGACCTTCTAGCTGCAACTCTCTGGGTCTCTAGAAAAGGATGCAAAAAAATTGAAAAATAGAATAAGGTCAGGGTGCCTTGATAGAAAAGGATAAAAGTTCAGGAAAAAATTAGAATTTTTGAAGTATATGGCTTCCCGTTAAGAAGGAGAAGTTTTAAGCTGCTCAGTATACAGGGTGATTGTAAATTCCTTCAACAGAACAAGAGGGGGAGGGGGATAGTGCACATCAAGACCAACAATATTTGCAATGGAACCTAGGGCCGCATTCCACTTCTAGTGCCAGAAAAGAGCACGTTCGAAAAACGTCCAGCAGGCGGAGTTCCAATCAGTGCATGAGAAGCACAAGATGCAGATCAAGTGTGCTAAACACGTACGTAGACAATGAGGAGCAAACATTTAAAAACGCGGCCAAACTCATTCAGCGACATTACCGTTAGAACAACACAAGAGAATCGACGTATACGTCTGACCGCCGCAGTGTATCGTATGTTCCTGGAGCAAGTACTTCCTGGTCTGTTGCAGGATGTTCCGCTCACCACACGGAGGGACATGTGGTTTATACATGATGGGGCCCCAGCACACTTTGCTACCGAGGTCCGATACTTCCTAAATGCGACATATCCCGGGCAGTGGATTGGACGCGCTGGACCTGTGGCTTGGTCTTCACGCTCCCCTGACCTTATTCCACTGGACTTCTTCTTCTGGGGGCACATGAAAACATTGATGTACGAGACACCTGTGGACTCCCTGGAAGGTCTCGTCGCGCGAATCTCTGTTGCTGCGGACAAGATCAACACCACACGGAGAGTCCACGAGAGGGGGCGACAGTCCTTCATTCGCCGGTGTGGGTTGTGCAACGTCGCCCTTGGACGCCAGTTTGAGCAGCTCCTTTGAGTCTTTCTCTGATGCGATTGGAATTGTGCAACTCATAAATTAGGTAGCCCTAGGTTCCTTTGCAAATATTGTTCGTCTTGATGTGTACTATCACCCCTCTTGTTTTGTTGAAGTATTTTACAATCACCCTGTATTTTACATGTTATCCCACTCCGAAGAGCAACCCAGGAGCTCGACAGCAGGAAAAGTAGAAAAGGCAGGGGATAGAGAAACGTAAAAAAAAAAAAAAAAGAGTATTCCAGAAAAGGACTCATCAAAAAACATTCAGTTTTGTACTTCGATGCGCTGAAGTGCAAAACCGATGCTTTTGCTGACAAGGGACACTGAGGCAAAATAATCATTGTAAATGACTATTTTTCATTATTTCCCGAACAACCTAACATGTTGACAGGTCGTTTGGAAAATAATGGGCAATTTTCTGAGGTGCCACATTCAATTCGCTTACAATGCTTGTAGACCAACCTTCTCATAGCACCATTCGTACGAGTTGAAGAGCGACTCAGTCGCTACATACACGCCATAACCGGTTGAGCTGCAGTCGTTGCTACTCGTGTGAGCGTGGTCTGCACAACATGTTAGGAAGGAGTGAGTGCGGGTGTTTCTGCTTCATGAGTTCAAATTGGGTCATAATGCGGCACAAACTTACCGTAATATGGTCGAAGCATGGGGCCAGGAGGCAACATCTGAACGTACTGTTCGTCGGTGGGCGAGGAGTACTGTTCGTAATGTGATCGAGGCATGGGGCGAGGAGGCAACATCTGAAAGTACTGTTCGTCGGTGGGCGAGGAGTACTGTTCGTAATGTGGTCGAGGCATGGGGCGAGGAGGCAACATCTGAACGTACTGTTCGTTGGTGGGCGAGGAGTACTGTTCGTAATGTGTTCGAGGCATGGGGCGAGGAGGCAACATCTGAACGTACTGTTCGTCGGTGGGCGAGGAGTCCTGTTCGTAATGTGGTCGAGGCATGGGGCGAGGAGGCAACATCTGAACGTACTGTTAGTCGGTTGTTTGAAAAGTTTCGTTCCGATGACACGAGCTATTCACAAGTTCCTCTTTATATCTTTCCTGGTTAGACCAAGCGTGCATCTCTCTATGCATCTTTCAGTTGTCTGCAGTCTTTATATGACTTTTTTTAGTCAATATCCACGTCTCTGCTACGTACGCAACCACTGGAAGGATGCATTGATTAAACACTTTTCTTTTAAGACATAATGGCACGTTGCTCTTAAAAATTGTACTGTTTCTTCCAAACACTCTGTAACCAAGTTTTTTACGCCAATTAATTTCTTCATCAATGTGACCCTCGCTTGATATCTGCTGCCCAAGGTAAATGTAGGAATTGGTTATCTCCAGCTTTTCCCCATCAAATGATAAATCTTTATTTGTTGTAAAAGCATTGTACTTCAATTTTGTCTTCTGAAAGTTGATTTTAAATCCCATTTCTTTACTCTTGTCAGAAAGTTCCTGGATCATACTCTGCAGTTCTGAAGTATTATTTTAAAGACTTCAGAAGTGTTATTTGAAATAGTTTTATTTTATTTTCAAAAATAAAACCGAAATAAAACCGGGTCGAAATCGGGTCAGGAACACCTTGATCCGACCCGTTTGACCCGCAAGATATTGTCGACCCAGTGACCCGTTGACCAGCTGACCCGTGACCTGTTACCTTCTCCGGACCACACTTGCCACAAATGACGAAACAGAAAACTACACGAACTGAGGTTTGGAAGCCTCTTACATGCAACCTACTCGTATGACTTGGAAGCCACCAATTTCCACCTGTTAATGTATTTCAGCAATTACTTCAAGGACAGGACTTTCAGGAATCGGGAGGAAGCCGAAATTGCATTTCGGGGCTTTCTTGCATCAAGGGAGCCAGATTTCTTCTGAACTGGCATCACTCCCTGACAAAGGTGTGCAGCTGCTGAAGGCGCCTATTTCGAATAAAACAAAGTTGTATGCTGTAAGTATGCCTCTTTCATTATTTACCCTTCAAGCCGGCCATTATTTTCCGAAAGACCTGGCATTATACTCATCTTTGCTTGAATGAGTGCTTTGTTCACATTAATAAATTATTTATATTTTAATCTCGCAACCAGTATTTTCACTTCCAGTAGAACGTAATGCAAAAAAGTGTATTCAGCTATTTTAATATGTGTCCCTATCGACATACCGTTTGGTAGTTGGCACATCTATGGAGTGTAATTGGCTTAAAAATTATTTTTCTTCAGTCTGTATTGGAAAGTTTTCGAAGTAAGCATTTAATTGCTTTGACAAGGAGCCCGTCCAAAAATAAACAGAGATGTCGTCGTCTTTCAATCCAACGCTGTTCTGCAAATTACTTTTATGAAGAGCTGTTGGAGTTCCACGGAATAATAGAGACCTTCCTTGAATTTTAATCATCTCCCTTCGTGAAGTAGTTATAAAATTTTACTATCACTCGAGTGAATTACTGCGATTCAGGTGGTGATAATGTGTGTGCATTACGTTCTGTGACTGGGGGGTTTTCATTAAAGGAAATGTTATCCTGCTGTCTGAGGCATTTTGCATTCAACACTGTCAGAAACAAAAGCAAGAGTAATGAATAGCGTGCTTATTTCCATACCTACTTCTTGCTGTATTCGACGTGTTTTGTGTGAATGCACAGGAACTTGGTAAGCAGATTATTTCTTCCTTTCTTGAAGTAATGCGCTCATATTAGTTTGGTGTAACCTGAGAGAAGAAAGAGAAAAGAAGAGCAAAAGCATAGAACACAGCTCCAGTAAGCCACCGATAACGACCAAAGGAAATGCTGGAAACGCAGACGTTTCTTTTCCCCTACCCCCTTCTTTCTTTAAGAAAAACAAAGGTATTATGAAAACTTTCTGTTATTTAAAAGGCGTTGAGACTATTCAAAAAACGAGACAGGCGACGGTTCGACTGGATTTCTCGTAACTGCTGTCAGTGTTCTAAAAAACGGTGTTCAAAGCATTTGGGATAAAAATATTAAAAAAAGAAGTATTTTTTTAGTTTTTGTTGTTGTTTTAGAAAGTTTGTCTCGCCTTTTCATCATTTTTACTGTATTCGTGCAGCGATAGATGCTATTAAAAAAATTGTTTACTGCTGTCAAGCTAATTCTTCTTTCGAAATTAAATTTTCTTGGTGACACTCATTCATGCCGCAATAGATGTTACCAAGAAAATTGTTTACTGCTGTCAAGCTAATTCTCCTTTCGTTATTCAATTTTCTTGGTAACATCTATTTATGCCGAAATAGATGTTACCACGAAAATTGTTTACTACTGTCAAGCAAATTCTCCTTTCGATATTCAATTTTCTTGGTAATATCCATTCATGCCGAAATAGATGTTACCACAAAAATTGTTTACTGATGTCAAGCAAATTCTTCTTTCGATATTCAATTTCCTTGGTAACATCAATTCATGCCGAAATAGATGTTACCACGAAAATTGGTTACTGCTGTCAAGCTAATTCTCCTTTCGATATTCAATTTTCTTGGTAACATCCATTCATGCCGAAATAGATGTTACCAAGAAAATTGTTTACTGCTGTCAAGCTAATTCTCTTTTCGATATTCAAATTTCTTGGTAACATCTGTTCATGCCGCAATAGATGCTACCAAGAACATTGTAATTGTAAAGGGCATCCCCTGCAGGAAGCAATGCCTGAGACATTGGATGGACTTGTTCGGCCAAAATGGTTTCATACGCCCTACCAATCATCCGTCCCTTCAAGATGACCAGGGAACCTGCTGAAAACCACGATACAACCGCCCAGAGCATGACAGAACCACCACCATGCTGCACTGTTGAGAGCAGACGCCATGCGTTATACACTTCTGACGCTGTTCTACACATGCAAACACGTCCTGTGGTGGAGAATAGTGTGAATACGGATTCAACCGACCACATTACACTCTACCATACATCCGCAGTCCACGTTGTATGCTCCTGGAACTACTGCCGTCGCCGTTGGGCATTCACCCGGATAAACAGAGGTTTTGCAATAGCAGCTCTGCCATGAATATCTTGCTTATGCAGTTCCTTGCGTACTGCTTTCGTTGAAACTGAAGCCTGGAGATGCAGATTGAGCCCCGTACTAATTTTCAACGCCGTGGTCTTCTTATTACGTGTAACAATCATTTTTAATGCTCTCCGGTCTCTATCAGTTAGGGTCGTTTTCCGGGCGCTCTTGAGTTTCGCAGACGAGGTTTTTCCACTAACACGGTAGGGTGTCATGAGACTAGGCACAGTAGCTCTCGATAGCCCCACATCCCTGGCGACTGTTGTCACGGAGGCACACCAACTAGCCGGCCACCAGCAATTATCCTTCTTTCGAAGTCCGTTAGGTCGCTCATTTCGCCATCCCCCTGAAAGAAATTTTGCAACAAGACACTTTAAATTCACTTAAATGGAACCTTGAGGTTCTAAACAAAACTATTACAACCAAAAAGTGGTGGATACCGTTGCGTATTGCGACGTCCGCAGCTGCATTAAAAGTCACGTTTTTGAGCGTGGTGTTCACGTTATTGTGTCCAACCCCTGTGCAAATCCTGTACTCCTCGTTAATATTCAGCACACCATGTCGATATCCTGTATATCTCGTCGAATGCCGTTGCTGTGCATTGTGCGACTGCCAAATCTTGCAGTCGAATGCGGCAATCGAGGCCTTAGGACGTTCGCCGACCTGCACCAGTCTCGCTACAGTGATGCACGTTACCTTCCTGCAATCACACTTGCCACATTTGACCGCCCGCTGTTGCATGCCGATACAGCGCAGGGATAAACCAGCTGTGCGAAGCCCTATGATAAATCCTTTGGGCCGCCCCGGTGGCGCAGCGCAAGCATAAACCAGCCGTGCGTAGCCCTACAATAAATCTTTTGGGCCGCGCCGGTGGCGCAGCGCAGGGTTAAAACATCCGTGCGTGGCCCCATGATATATCCTTTGGGCCGCCCCGGTGGCGCAGCGTAGGGATAAACCAGCTGTGCGTAGCCCCATGATAAATCCTTTGGGCCGCCCCGGTGGCGCAGCTCAAAGGTAAATGAGCCGTGCGAAACCGTATGATAAATCCTTTGGGCCGCCCTGGATAGCGCAGCGCAGCGATAAACCAGCCGTGAGTAGTCCTATGATAAATCCTTTGGGCCGCCCCGGTGGCGCGGCGCAGGGATAAACCAGCCGTGCGTAGCCCTATGATAAATTCTTTGGGCCGCCCCGGTTGCGCAGCGCAGGGATAAACCAGCGGTGCGTCGCCCTATGATAAATCCTTTGGGCCGCCCCGGTGGCGCAGCGCAGGTATAAAGCAGCGGTGCGTATCCCTATGATAAATCCTTTGGGCCGCCTCGGCGGCGCAGCGCAGGGATAAACCAGCCGTGCGTAGCTCCTATGATAAATCCTTTGGGCCGCCCCGGTGGCGCAGCGCAGGGATAAACCAGCCGTGCGTATCCCTATGAAAAATCATTTGGACCGCCCCGGCGGCGCAGCGCAGGAATAAACCAGCCGTGCGTAGCACTATGATAAATCTTTTGGGCCGCCCCGGTGGCGCAGTGTTCTAAACGCTGGCTTTTGATCATTCGTCCGCGATGGGTACGCGTTCGAATCCCGGTGTGGCATGGATGTTGTGTTCGCCTTGCGGCACTGGCAAACACAACATCCCAATTTAGGGTCCTTCACTGGAACCAGGAAACCTAAATTAGGGACGGGTGACTGCTTACAGCACCTTCAGTTGCTCATGGTAGTCAACCCACAATCAAAATTCAAAAAAAAAAAAAAAAAAAAAAAGTATCCTCTTGTAAAGGTGCCCGCGTATAGTTGTTCTGCAGATGACGTCACCCAAGCATTTTTCACTCCTTGCACATGCTTCCGCCGCCAAAATCACTCCAATGCAATGGTGCAGACGCCATGGTGAGGACGACCAAACTTAGCTACGCCAAGTTGTTCTTAGTAGGGATATAATTTAGTAATTGCTATTGGACAGACCCTCCCACTTCCAAGGAAAAATAAAAACAGTTCCGTTTTAGTTCATCTAAAATTGTTTCCAAATGTTTGCAGCTACTCCCCCCCTCCTTCCCACAGAAAAAAGTCGTTATTTTTCATGTGTCAGTAAATATAAAAAGTAAAATAAAATGTGGCATGCTGCACCACAACGTGGTGTAAATTATCTTTTGGGACAATGTTAAATCATTTTTTTTGGCTTTACTGAGGCCTTAAGTCGTCTGCCAATCAAAGTTGGAAACGGGTTAAAAATTTTGAACCTCGACTTCACATAATTGGACCCGACCCGGACAAATCTGCTTTGAACTATAAATTAGAAACTACACTATGTATAATTTATGACTACAAACTTGTGGTGTGGAATAAAGTAAGAATATCAACGTTTACCACAATCAAAGGTGTATTATATAATATTATATATTATACACCAGACCTACGTACGGAATCGTAAACTGAAGAAGTCTCATCTATAGCCCAGCATTGTCACGAAAACACCCATAAATTTCTGTTCGGAAACGCTATGCTCATTGATAAACCTGATTCAACGATGAAGCTTAATATATTAGAAGCTTTTCACATATACCGGAACTATTCACTGCTTGTCAACGACATGACGTCGACTCCATTTCTGTCAAGCGCGTGGAAACAACTTACCAAAAACCGTGACCGTCAGAATTCTGACTGATGATGTCACAATGATTTGAATGTTTACGCTCCATTCGTCCTGATGCAGGCGAGTCAGAAGCTCTGCGAAACTATAGTCGATATATAATAAACCTTTGATTGGGGTAAATGTTGATATTTTTACTTTAGAAACTACACTGCTGTCCACCCAAAATGCAACACCAAGAAGGAAGCATCCGATTGGCCTGAAATTCGCAGCAAGCGTCGCCCGCGAGAGGACATGCAAACGATTAGCATTGCAGGGCATATGCAAATCATGTGCTCCCGGAACCCCACCGAGAAGCATTATAAGAAGGGTGCACAGAAGGCGGGTTTTAAGCAGTGGAAGTGTGCTGTGCTGCCGGACCTGTGCGTGGGATGCTTCCTGACGCCTCGTCGCAGAACACGGGCAGTCATTTAAGCAGGCTTCGGAGTTTGACAAAGGACAAATAGTGGCTTAGCGCGACAGTGATTTATCGTACCGAGACATCGGCGCCCGTGTGGGACGACATCCAGCCATAGTGAGGCGAGTATGGATTCGGTGGGTGCAGAAAGGACGGACGGACCGACGTGAGCAATTGCCGCAGCCGCGGCACACCACTGAACGAGAGGACCGGCATGTTGTGCAGTGGGCATTAACGGCTCGCACCGCCACATCACAAACGTTAGCGCAGGAATTAGGGTGTGTTGCGCAACAACCTCTGTCAGCACGTACTGTTCGACGTCCTCTGCAGGAGCGGGGACTTTTCGCACGGCGCCCATTGCTCCGATTACCATTGACGTTACACCACCGGCGAGTGCGGCGGCAGTGCGCCGTTGAACGCAACACCTGGACTACGGAATGGCACGACATTGTCTTCTCCGACGAATCCCGCTTCTGCCTGCAACACCACGATGGTCGGATCCGCGTGTGGCGGCACTGCGGCGAGAGACTGTATGACGCCTGCATTATGCATCGCCATACCGGTCCGTCGCCTGGCGTTATGGTTTGGGGCCCGCACCCCTCTGGTACGCATCGCCGGTACACTCCACAGCTACCGCTACATCTCCGACGTTTTGGAGCCTGTAGTCCTCCCTTACTTGCAGGACCTGCCCGCGGCCACGTTTCAACAGGACAATGCGCGCCCTCACGTGGCACGCATCGTGCAACAATTCTTCACGCCCACCAGGTGTCACTGCTTCCGTGGCCCGCCTGTTCTCCCGATATGTCGCCCATCGAACACATCTGGTCGCTGATCGGCAACCGAGTGGCCCGACAAGCGCCACACGCGGCTACGCCTGATGAACTGTGGCAACGTGTGGAAGCAGCCTGGACCGACATACCCCTAGATCACATATAAAGCCTCTTTCGTTCGATGCCGCGGCGTGTGGAGGCCGATGTTGTCAGCAATGGGGGCCAAGCGAACTATTGATGTCTGCGTCTTCCGCAAGTCGCACGGGCCTGTAAGCTCAATAGTTTCATCTATGTATCTGTTGTTATGTGTCCAGTGAATCTGGCTTTGCTATCTCGTGTCCTTCTTGGTGTTGCACTTTGGGTGGCCAGCAGTGTAATTTATTATTATACATAATCATATATATACACAGGGCATTCAAAAAGTCTCTCCGCAGTGCGTATCGTAGGTTATACCTATATAGAAATCGCATAATAAATGTATTACGGAAACGTATAATTTACTCACTTACTTACAGAGAGTATTGAAACTGTCGTTCTTCGCATAACATTAACTGTTTTACACATGCTTTCAAACACATCTGCGAAAGTCAAAAAGTCGCTCGGCAATAATGATAAGGCTGTTCCACTTAATTTTTATAGTGTTACAGTCAAAAATTTTGAATTAAGCTACTTGTTGCATGTTTAATTTCATTACTGCCTTGTTAGTCCGGATATTTTGATTTAAAAAAAAAACTAAATCAACCAACGTCTCAAGCTGTTGTTAAGTATTTAACGGTTACTTTTGCCACTCGTGGTATTCCTGACATCCTAGAGACTGACAATGGTCCACAGTATAAGTCTGAAGCATTTCGTAATTTCACAAGAGACTGGAAGATACAACACCTCACAGCCAGTCCTCATTATCCCAAGTCAAATGGTTTGGTGGAACGATATGCGCAAATCGCTAAAGTTAATGTTAAAACGTTCTGATCTAGAACAATCTGACTTGGCACTTCGCAAGTCAAGCTTCAGAATATGTTTCACAGTGCAACACCAGTTTACACCATCTTCTGATGAGTTGAAAGTTTCCAAAATGTGGATATTGATTTCACCATTGCCCCTCAGAATGAAGGAACACTCATGAAATCAACATTCACATTTTGGAAACTTTCAACTCATCACAAGCTTGTGAAAATTGGTGTTGCTGTGAAATATGTCCTGGTTTCTCAATGAGACAAGAAAACATCCAGGATTGACTCTTCCCCTTTTTTGTTTTCGACAAGTACGTATTTGTTGGCCTCGACGCCTTTTGTAATCTTTTTAATATTAAACGCATCCATATTAGCAAGTAAGGCATTAATTCTGGCACGACATGCAATGAAACGGTATGTTAGTTCGTCAAACAAAAGCCTCTGAATGCTCAATGCAAGAGGTGCGGTGTGAAAAGTAACTCTCAGTCTTACAATGTGACACGCGGGGTGTGAGAGAATGAATCACCAGAGAAACGGGAGACAGGCTTTTGTCTGCATTTTTTCCCGTACAGTCGCACTGAAAGCAAACGCGGAGGAAGTGTCGACCCATTAAATTGTCGGCACGTTGACCCATTGACCCACAGACCCTTGACCCGTTTCCATCTCTGCTGCCAATGGCGTCCGACACGTACTCTATTGAGAATTCTGGAACACAAGTCGGCCCTTTTATCTCCCTCACATCTCACGTGATCAGTTCGCAACTGTAATCGTTTACATAATCCAACTGTCGACATATACCAGCCAATTTCCATGGCGCTGTGATAAATACTTCGTGGTGTAACAGTTTCTATGTCGAGAAGTATATACTAATGTTGATGAGCAAGGCAAAAAGAATAAAAAGTCTCTGCACAGTAAATAATGTGTCTTCTAGATCGTAGAGTACGTACGTTGTTTTTTACGCTTTCCAACCGTAGGTTGTAGAAGCCTATATAGTCAGTCTGTCTGTCCGCACGATAACTCACGTAAAAATGGTCCGATTTCGATGAAATTTTAGTATGTGGTAGAGGACCACCTGCGGACAAACCCTGTTAAAAATGGGCGAAATGGGGTCAAAGGTCAGGACATAGGAGCGGGATCGATTCCATTGCCGTTGTGCGTCATAACTTACGTAAAAATGCTTTGATTGAGACAAAACTTTATCATGTTGTTCCGGAGGTATACTGAACCGGTTCTGTTGAATATAATCGAAATGGGGTCAAAGCTCAGGGCACATGAGCGAGATCTATTTATTCCAAAGCCATTATTCTCATAACTCGAGTAATGATTTCTGATATGTTGGAAAGCGTATCATAATCAATGCATTGCCTAGATTTTACTAACTTGTCTTTACATGGCAATTTTTTAAAGCCATCACCGCAACTTCTCTGATGTAGATATTCCCGAAATTCCCTGTAATTATTTCATACTGTTAGTTGTCAGGATGTTAAAGAATTTAACGCAGTTACCTTTACATAAAACGTAGGTTCGGGAAGATTACGCCAAACACTCAGTAAGAAATAGCAATAAAATATCCGTTTATTGGCGTACAAATATTATTATAGGCTAAGCTTTCAACACCGACGGGTGTCTTCTTCAAACTTATGCGTGGTTCGGTAGTACAACAGAAATAAACAATAGAAAAAAAGAAAACATGAGCAGAATGGGAGAACATGATATATTGCGCTGTTGTTTTTATGTTGTTGTTTATGGATGAACCTTCCTTCGTAAATGCAAATTTGCAGTTGAAATTTTATTTAGTTTGTTCGTTAAATTGGTCAATATATGATTCTATGGAAATGAATTGATAATATCGTTTTAGAAACATAGCGGAATTATCAGTCGCATGAAAGAGATTGGATATGTCAGCGTGATTGCCAAAACAAATGACAAAGTCTTTCTCCTCCTTCAAAATATTTCATCACCATCCACACGCGATCATCTCTTGTGTTAGATTCTTTTCAACTTTATTCAGTACCGTACTACTACAGTAAGTAAAACCAGTTTAGAGATCCTCAAATTCGAGTTCGACTTTCCTGCTATTTCACTTCGATTTTATTAGAAAGTTAATATATTCGCGCGGTGCTCCTTCTAGTGAATGCAAATTTATGGATGAATCTTTCATCTACCAAGCCTTGGGGCAATTTTCATTGGTGAGTGCTGCATTAATCGAAAAGCGGGCTGTGAGACAAGTGAACTCAATCTCATATTTCTTGATTCAAAGAACATTTTCTGTATTGTCTCTTCGCGAAGAAAGTCAATAAGTTTTCTGCTTGAACAGACTATTAATTTCAAAGGTCAACCAGTTCGCTTGCGATCCTAGATGCCGAAAATACGTCGCATTTCTCTTTGAAGGAATTGCTTCTTCGTTTTCTGACTCTTTTGTTGTCTTTTCATGAAGAAAGTCAATTGGAATGGCGAGGACAATGTAGTGATTATTGGCTCATCTCATTCGCTCTCTACGTCTTACAATAACAGAATTAACTGACGCCAGCACTGAGCTTTAGCTCACAGCATATACTTTCCATTCCCCGAAAGGGAATTAAATCCACCATATATGCGATCAAATTAACGTTTCATGATGTCATAGAAAGAAAACCTTTTTTATTCTCTCTTTTTTTTCACCATTCAGCATACCTTTTCATAATCCATTTTATTTCCTTCTCAACTTATTCCTCTTTTTTTTTTATTCCGATTGTTCCGAACTCTTTTTGTCGTCCACGCAAATATGCGTTTTTTAATCGTGTTAAAAAATCAGATTGTGCTTTTACTTTTCGTAAAAGAATGGGAGGAGAAAAAAAAGCGCGCGCAGTTCCACAATGATTATTTGCTTAGTCATCAAAATTAATTTGGTAATGAGCAAAGAATAATAAATTTCGCATCTTGTTTGTCTAGTTTTTACTGTCAGATGCAGACGTGACGAATGTTATTGATGACACGGAAATGAATTCCTGGAAAAGGGGTCGAGTATTTGCTTCATTTAATATTTGTTGTAGAGAAGAACAAAATAAATATCTGTTAAATCTGTTGCGCAACATCCTGCAAATGGAATGACCGTACTAAGTCAATAATGGACTATGTGTTAAGTCACTAATGGATTGACAACGCTAGGAGCATAGTGAAAAAACAATACCGTGTCAACGAAACGTCTGTGGTTCGTTTTATACAACAATAGCGTTAAATGGATTAAATGATAGGTAAAAAATCAAGGTAAACACAGCCATGAAAATTTACTAATATCATCTTGTAACTACTTACGTAATTTGCTTTGCGAATCGTAACTTCTGCAGGTAAAAAAAAAACACCCGGGCGCTATAATCTATGGAGACTTGCTATTTCATTAAACGGCAAAACTTGATGGGTACCAGAGATGGAAACGGGTCACGGGTCAACGGGTCGACAATTTCTTGCTATTCAAACGAGTCGGGTCAAGGTGTTCCTGACCAGATTTCGACCCGTTTTATTTTCGTTATACAGGGTGTCCCAAAATGATTACCCTGATTTCGGAATGGTATAACTTTCCACTGATTTCACTGATTTTGATTTGTTCATATGTAGAGGATTTTTTAGGAAGGGAGTGTCAGACTCCAGGTCATAAACAGCCCTTAGAAACAGGAAACTAGGAGATTTGGGCTAGAGCGCCCGATAGGAAAGCGACACGGAAATGAAGTAGAAAGGGGGAGGAAGACGCCCTTATTTATTACCGGGGAGCCAGTACCAGGGGTCCGACGGCTTAACGTGCCCATCCGACGCACGGCTGATATTTAGTGGATCGAGCGTTCGTACCTGCCTGGGATCGAACCAGAGGCCTTTCCCGTGGCAGTCACGAACGTTGCCCACTAGGCCACCAGCAGCCCTTGCAGGTGAGTAGGTGCACTCTGAAAGTTCTGCTGCCTGTGAGGTTTAGTGCCCAAGTCCGCCACTTGGAGCGCTGTTGGTACAGAATCTGATAACATCGGCTTCTACACGAGAAAAGGCCCAGTGTGTCATGTGGCTGGTAGAGACAAAGTCGCCATAAGTGGTGCAACTAAAGTTTCAAACTCGTTGCTGGAAACAACCACCAGATGTGAAATTGATAAATTCGTGGATGCGAAAGTTTTGAGAAACAGGTACAGTCAAAAAGAGCAAAAGTGATGGGCGACCGTCAGCATCTGCAGAGACAGCTGAAAAAATTCATGTGGCCTTCACCCGATCACCGCAAAAATCAGTGCGGCAAGCTGAACGTCAGGCCAAGGTACCGAAGAGTACAGTGCTCAGGGTGCTACGAAATGGGTTGATTTGTATGCGTACAAGGTGCAGATTGTTCAGGAACTCAAACCACATGACTTTGATGCACGCGAGCAGTTTGCTAACACCCTGTTCCAGAAATTGGAGGGCGATGAACATTTCTTACAGTAGATGGCATTTTCGGACGAAGCGACTTTTCACATTAGCGGTGCTGTAAACAGACATAACGTGCGAATTTGGGATTCCGAAAGCCCACACACCGTCAGGGAGCACATGCGGGACAGTCCCAAGGTTAATGTGTGGCGTGCATTACGGCATGACAGCGTCATTGGGTCTTTCTTTTTTCATGAAAGAACTCTCACCGGTAATGTGTATGCGGATATGCTTGAGATAGATTTATGCAATACCCCCATTGCAAGACATGCAGCCCCGTGTGTTTTTCCAACAAGACGGAGCACCTCCTCATTGGGCAACATATGTGCGAGACCTGCTGCACCATCACTTTCCCAATCGATGGATTGGTAGAGACGGCCCAATCCCATGGCCACCGAGATCACCTCCATTGTACTTCTTCCTTTGGGGATATCTTAAAGACATGGTGTATGCGACACCAGTTCCAAATGCGCACATCTTGTGTGAACGAATCAGACTAGCCCTAGAGAGTGTAACTCCCCAAATGCTGCAAAATGTCTGTCGGGAGATGTAGTATAGATTTGACATTTTGCGTGTCACTCGCGGTGCCCATATCGAGTGCACCAAATAAAACTAGATTATTATGTGTGTTTATGTGCAAAATCTGGTGTTTGTAAATATATTCACAATAAAGTTAGTAGCAGTTGAAATCATCACCAGCAGGGAAAACAGTTGCAATGAGATCAGGGAAATAAATTTTGAAATCAGGGAAATAAATTTTGGGACACCCTGTATATCTGAAAAGCAAAAAAATGAAAAAATGTGCACTATGGAATTTTGTGCTCTATACTGGTGCCCGTGGACTGAAAACTGATGTGTCATGCAAATTAAAGGAAAAGTGTCCTCAGTGTAATGACAACACAGTTATCACTCACAAAAACCAAACTGCCATTACAGATCACAACAACCATTGGACTGATAGGTTTTCGAACAGAACGGGTGGTCACAGAAGTAGACAACTTAGTAGGTGTGCCAATGCACTGAGAAAAACGAGACGGAAATTTTGATTCAGGTATGGCAACATGACGTTTATCTTTCGTTGCAGAGTTCTGAGGAAGGGGCAACTGATTAAAATCGGGTATAGTAAACATAGGTGCATCATAGTTTTGAGAGTTATCCAGGGGAGACGAAACTGGTGGGCACGCAACTACTGTTTATTTCGGCATGACTGTAGCTTTTGTTGGACGAATACACTCTGCATTGCGACGAAGAGTGGTGCCATACTGAGTGGTAACTAAATAAGATCGAGGGGTATCAAGCTTCGCAGATACAGTAGCGGGAATCCAGTTGCGATGCGCCGTTTTAAGTTTTACAGATTGACCCTGTACCAAGGATGGCGCTTAGTTATGAGTACCAGTTGTGGCATTTTTATACCCTGGCTCTCTCTGGAGAACTGGAGACGAGCAGAAGTTGACGCACGAGGCAAACGTGCTAGAGGATGTAACGAGATCAATGTTCGTGTAGGACGTCCAAATAGACGTTGAGCTGGAGAAGGTAAGTCACCGCGAGGAGTATTCCGTCAATTGAGTAGTGCCAAGTGGAAGTCAGATTGTTCTAGATCAGTACGTTTTAACATTAACTTTAGCGATTTGCACATACCGTTCCACCAAACCATTTGACTTGGGATAATGAGGACTGGCTGTGAGGTGTTGTATCTTCCAGTCTCTTGTGAAATTCCGAAATGCTTCAGAGTTATACTGTGGACCATTGTCAGTCTCTAGGATGTCAGGAATACCACGAGTGGCAAAAGTAACCTTTAAATACTTAACAACAGCTTGAGACGTTGGTTGATTTAGTTTTTTAAAATCAAAATATCCGGAGTAACTATCAATTACAAGGCAGTAATGAAATTAAACATGCAACAAGCTGCTTAATTCAAAAATTTTGACTGTAGCCCTATAAAAATTAAGTGGAACAGCCTTCAGTTATACAGTAAATATACAGTAAATTAAAAGTATGGAAAATCATAGTTGCCGAAGTTCCAATTGCTGACATAAATGTAGCGGGCAGAGTGCGGTGGTTTCTCAAAAAACTGTGTAGCAATTGCGTAAAATTCGAAAGTCTGTTTCCACAGCTTCCATTTTGTAACCATGTTGTCAGCTGTCACTACCAGTTCACGAGGAAGACGAGCGTTAGTCGAATCCATGTTACTTGATACTATAAATTTAACACCGTTGATTAGAATTAGTCATAACACCACGAAATTCACAATCATACACGCTGACTACATGTAACAACAACAC
The DNA here is from genome assembly GCA_039090855.1 of Macrothele yani. Lineage (NCBI taxonomy): Eukaryota > Metazoa > Arthropoda > Arachnida > Araneae > Macrothelidae > Macrothele > Macrothele yani. The sequence goes on along the minus strand of CM076991.1, from coordinate 102,111,442 downwards.
AGTTATCACCTTTAATTTTCTACGCAGTTAATAATATGATTCTGACCCATGAAAGCCTTTTGGAAGTTGGCTAGAGGATGCCTGTTAACTACAGTAAGGAACCTTAGTGCTATGGATAAGAAGGTCCTATTAAAAATAAAAAAATAAATAATATAGACAAAATCACAAAAAAAGCTTAAAAATCTGTTTATAAAAGAAAATAAAAATAAATATAAAAGAAAACTAGTTATTCGCTCACTAGAATAGCTATACTAAAAATAGTAAAACTAACATTAAAATTAATAGGATTCTGAATAGTCTACAGAAGCTCACTAAGGTGATTAAATACATGCAAATATTATTAAATACACTACTTGTGTATTTCATAATATTTCTCATGTATTCTGGAGAGTTAATACTGCTCTTTCTGATCATACAGGTCCACAATCTTAATTATATATTTTTTTCTCTAGTTAAAATCTCCGCGAGTAGGATTTTTCAGTGTGTGGAGGCCATCAGCACCACCAACACTGCCCCCCAGCGACTAGGGAGTGGCAGGGGGTTTGGAAGTTTGGGTTAAAAGGTCGGCCATGTTTCCTCAAGAATGGAGGAAGTTCAGTTGCATAAGTGGTAAGCTCTCTTCATTGTCTTTGGGTTTTGGGATTTCCAAGTTCAATGATTGAACTTCTTGTACTTTTTTTTTTTTTGCTTTCAGCTTTTAGGCACTGGCAAGTCTATTAACTTTTTTGCGGATTTCAACTCTTCCTTTTCTGGGTAACTTTGCTCGTTTTTTAGGGAACTAAGGTCAAAACAGCCGGCCGGTTCATTGTTCTTGTAATTTGCGCTGTGTTTTCAATGTAGTTAAGTGATTAACAATTCAATTTCAATAGTCTGTCGAAGTATTTGATTTTGAAGTTCTGTAGCACGATCGAATATTGTGGATAGTAGACTATATTGACAAAACACCGGACACACCGTCAAAAGCAAATTAACGGATCCGTTGCGTTGTTAAGATGCGCCTGTACAACTGCAAACGAAATACAAACAAACCTGCAGCTGACCGCGATCTTATCGCATTGTGAGGTTGAGTGAAAATGTCGTGGCGGGAGAGAACTGACTTTGAGAGAGGAAATATTGTTGGGTGTTGTTATATTAGCAGAGTGTCCATAACAGAAACCGAGAGGCTTTTAAACATACCCAAGTTACTTGTTTTGGATGTACTGAATAAGTGGAAGACTTACTGCGTGCCTGAAGCAGCAAAAAGTACCAGCAGACCAAAAAACATCAGCGTCAGATGACGTTGAAGCATCAGGAAAGTCGTTACTGCTAATCGACGGAGTACTGCACAAGACCTCAGTGTACAGGTGAGTAAAAATGCTGGAACCTCCGTATGCACACGTACAATTCACAGATAACTTCATTCCATGAGTTACCGTGGTCATGCGGCTGCTCATAAGCCTTTCATGTCCACTCGGAATGCTACTCGTCGTTTAGCATGGTGTAAAGAACATTTATCGTGGACAGTAGATCAATGGAAACGGGTCCTATGGACTGATGAATCCAGATACAAGATCCATCAGTCTGATGGCCGTGTGTGGGTATTGCGGCAGCCGGGAGAACGCTATTTACCACAGTGTACTATTCCTACGGCCAAGTTTGGAGCTGGCAGTGTACTCGTGTGGGGGTGCTTCTCGTGGTGTGGTCCCGACCCATTTGTTATCGTGGACAACCCTATTAACCAGCACGTCTACCTCCATATTCTGGGCAATTATGCCCAACCAGCTGTGTGGCAATACTATGGAACCGAGCATTGTTTTCACGACCAACATAATGCACCGAGTCATAAAGCAAGCACTGTTACGGAGTGGTTTGACTGTAATGCGGTATCTGTGGGGACTGGCCAGCAGAGAGCCCTGATGTTAATCCCATAGAGCAGGGATGAATTAGGGCGCCGCATAAGAAGTTTGGAACGAAGGCCTAATACTGAGCAACAGTTAATGGCAGCATTGTGTACTGAATGGTAGAATGTTGCCTTTGAGCTCCAGAAGTCAGTGGCTCTGCAAGGGGGAATGAGCCTACTGATGGCGGTAAGCCTTGCAGCGTGAGCAATGAGCAGAGGTGAGGAGCTCAATCCGGCGGGGCTCGTTACCGCAACGAACATCAAGGAACCGTGGAAACTTTATGAGATGCTCTTCCGACGAGAAGATGATGCGAGCAGTTCTACGGAAGCCAGAGATATGTTTATCATCGGGGTCAGAGGCAGAAGAGGAGGGAGTCTTTACTGGGCCGACTACTCTGCTGCATCGACTAAGTGCGGCACACAGCATATCATCAGAGATCTCCGGGGGTACCGGATGTAGAGAGACCACAACAGGATGCTGGGCGATGGATTTGGCTAAGAGGTGACGATTGCCAATTGATAGGCCCCGAGACAAGACAAGCTCGGCATATTCTTTCTTCGAAAAATGAACAGTCACAGTTCATGGCTTTCGGGTGAGGTGGGTGATGGCATCAGAAGGAAGCATCTTCTTGAGAGCGGAGCTGTACTGCTCCAAAGGAGTGTTGGGCAGCGCATCAAAACAAACCCCTAACTCGAGGGTCGAAAGAAGACGTTGACAAGCAGGAGAGTTCTCGGGAATGTCTAAAAAGATGGTGTCACCATTGAGAGTAAGGTAAGAACCCATAAGGGGAAGACGAGACGAAGAGGAAGCCGGTGGAATACCAGAGGCAGCCGCAGAATACGTGCGTGCAGAATTTCCTCCTCTGGATGGCATTGACGCAGTATGAGACAATGTACTGGAAGCAGAGGCAGTAGAAGCGGTAGAGAGCAGATTAGCGTCACCATCAGAGACGTTCATGAATTCATCATCGTCAGCAGAGGCCAGGGAGGTCACATTTACGTTCTCAATGGCAGAGTCGGAGGCCTGAGCAGGAGAAGACCTGCAAATAACAGGAGGAAATTTAAGAGGCTCTCCTCTAGCAAGCGAAGATGATTGGTTGATCGGCTGCGTCTGTCGTTGAAAAAGCGACGCGAGGAGCTGCAGCGATGCGGGCGGGAACAGTGCCGTCATTGGCAGATGCCATAATCAATGGCAAGGGTTAAAGAAGAAAACGACCAGCTCGGTGTGGAAATTAAAACACTGATAATGAAACAAAATAAGCACTCACCAACTCGTGAGGGATCCTAAACGAAAGCACCGACCTCTAACTTCGGCATACACACAGAAGAACAATGATGGGACACATAGAACACGTACGTGAAGCACTGAAACACGGAGCTCGTGAAGACACGTGTAGGCCAAAGGTGGACCGACACCGTACTAATGTATGTCAATAAATGCTATGTTGTGTTTCTCTTTTAGGTGTCCGGTGGTTTTTGTCAATATCGTGAACATCGGATGATTGGGTACTGTGGCACAGGATATTTCTTCTCCTTTCTCTCATTTTGTGCACCAGCTGTTATATATTGTGCTACTGTAAGGAACCGGGTACTTACATTATTGCATAGGTGATTACACGATTTCTATGTATCAGTGTGGAATCCTTAAGATAAAAGCTATATAGTTATCTAGAAATTTTCCATTTAGAAGTTTCTTGAAATAATACTGTAAAACAGTACATTGCACTTTCTCTTAAAGATAATTGAAAGTTATTGTCAGTTGAAAAAACAGATCTCAAACTCCACTTCTGTTGCTTCGAAAAATCACGATGAAAAAATTCGTACGTAATTTGTAACAAGACCTCGTACAAGAAAAATAAAATCAGAAACATATTAAAAAAAATAACAAGCCCTAATAGAAAATAAAATGAATAAATAACTAGCATTAATAAAAAAAAAAGTCACTATCGCGCGATGCGGTTTTACTTTGAACGTGAGCGTGGTATTTGTCGGATTCTGGCTCGGCTTCAACCTATGAGGTTGAAGTTCTGCACACGTTATTCTAAAACAGAAGCTGATGATGCAATCGGTAAAATGATTGCATCATGTCAAGATCAGACTCTTAGCAACGCAGTGGTACCAGAACGACACGCCATCATTTGCTGTGTGGACGTGGAAGGGTTTGGAAACGGAAGCGTGCAGCTCCTCAGGTCGAGTCACGGTGTTAGACCAGCGCTCGTACGTGAAAATAGAAACTCTGAAGAGGGAAAACCTCGACACAGATCCACACTGCCCTGCAAGAATTTTGTGGAGAAGGAACTCTTGATCGAAGCACAATTTCTTTCTGAGGACAAAGTTGAGACCGAAAATTCGTCAAAATCGCCACAACTTGTTGGTTGGAAGCGGGAGCGATCTTGCTGCACGACAGCACATGCAGCGTTGTTATGGGGACTTCTGTCGAAATATGGCTGGGAAACTTTATCACACCCACCATACAGCCCTGATCTCAGTCCAACCCATTTTGATATTTCACCCAAAGTTTGAAAATCGGCTCTGTGGCATCCGCTCCGAATTGCTGCGTGAACTGTCATTAGATGTGACCTCAGTAATACGGCAGCTGAACAAAGATGGAGGACTCAGTGGCGTAACGCAAAATCTCTGCCCCCCCCCCCCCCACCTTCCCGTGAAATTTTCCTAACAGGCCCCCAACATAGTAAAAATTAATGCAAAAATTGAGGGTCAATATTTAACTTCGCCGTAGTAAACATATATTTTCCAGGTATTGATTCCATGATCACTTACGTATTGCTTTTAATTACGTGAGCACTTATTACGATAAGTATCCTCGATAAATTTAGCACTCAGGGAAAAAAGTGCAAAATCTTCAATTGACAAATGTTCACGATATCAAATCAAGTAAAAACAAATACTGATCTTCGAGTGTCTGGTTTCGAACTTCCTTTAAAACTGTTTAATTCCTTAAACCAATAATTTTTGAGAAAAAAAGAAAACAGGTGTGTTTACATTTTTCTAGTTTTAAATACTTCAGCGATATTGTTTCATTTTAGTGTCTTGTCTCTTAAATTCAAGAAGCAAGCATACTTTACAAAATAAGGAAAACTTACGTTACTAAAAACTGAATTCCCTTCTAGCGGTCTTCTTAGCAAATATTTCAATCAGTCTCGTCACGCCTAGTTTTCTGGCTCGGTCATTTTCAATGCTTATCATTGCAAGTAAATCAAGCCTACTTTAAGTGTGACATGACTGAAGGTAGAAACCTCAGGTCCGATCCCAGGCAGGTACGAACGCTCGAACTACTAAATATCCGCCGTGCGTCGGATGGGCACGTTAAGCCGTCGGACCCAGGGTACTGCCCCCCCCCACCCCCAGTTATAAATAAGTGCGTCTTCCTCCCCCTTTTTACCTCGCTTCCGTGTCACTTTCTTAACGGGCACTCTAGCCGAAATCTCCTAGTTTCCTATTTCTAAGGGTTGTTTAAGACCTGGGGTCAGACACCCCCTTCCTAAAACCATTTACATATGATCTGATCTGATCTCTAATCGGCGCGCAGATAAAAGTCTGTGTCAATGGGGTCCTTTAGTTCAAAAACTTTGGTATCCAAAAGACAGAAAATTTAAAACAAAATTTTTTAGAACAAGTAGAAAACCTCTTGTCTAAAATTAAATTGCTAAATAAAAAAAAATTAATAATACATATGTAAATATAGGCCCCTTAAAATTCAACCCCCCTCCCCACACACACCCTGTGACGCAGTTTGTTGCGGGGGCTATCTTTACGCCCTTGGGCGGACTACGGGTCATCCAGGACTTACCCTCACCAATGGCAAGCTGTCATTAGCAGCGGTGGGGAGTACATTGAACGGCAATAAGATAAGTTTTCTCTGTTACTTCACACCTTTCTCATACAAGTTAGCAAAATCATGCAATGCACTGATTATGATACGCTTTCCAACATACCAGAAATTATTACTCAAGTTATGTGGATAATGGCTGTGGAATAAATCTCGCTCCTGTGTCCTGACCTTTGACCCCATTTCGATGATATTCAACAGAACCAGTTCACTATACCTCCGGAACAACATGATAAAGTTTTGTTGCAATAGAAACAGTTTTACGCAAGTTATGAGAATAATGGATGCGGAATAAATCTGGCTTTTGTGCAATGATCTTTGACCCCATTTCATTGATACTCAACAGAACCGGTTCACTATACATCCGGAACAGCATGATAAAGTTTTGTTGCAATAGAAGCAGTTTTACGCAAGTTATGAGAATAATGGCTGTGGAATAAATCTGGCTTTTGTGCAATGACCTTTGACCCCATTTCGTTGATACTCAACAGAACCGGTTCACTATACCTCCGGAACAACATGATAAACTTTTGTCGCAATCCAAGCATTTTAGGTAAGTTATGATGCACAAGGGCAATGGAATGGATCCCACTCCAGTGTCCTGACCTTTGACCCCATTCCGCCCATTTTCAATAGGGCTCGTGATCATGTAGTTCCCTACCACATAGTAAAATTACATCGAAATCGAACCATTTTTACGCAAGTTATGATGCATAAAGGCAATGGAATGGATCCAGCTCCTATGTCCTGACCATTGACCCAATTTCACCCATTTCCAATAGGGATCGTCCGCAGGTGGTTCCCTACCACATACTAAAATTTCATCGAAATCGAACAATTTTTACGCAAGTTATGACGCTTAAGAGCAATGGAATGGAGCCCGCTCCTATGTCCTGACCTTTGACCCTGAATTCTCAAAAGGGTTCGTCCCCAGGTGGTCCCCTACCACATACTAAAATTTCGTCGAAATCGAACCATTTTCACGTGAGTTATCGTTCGGACGGACGGACAAAGCTGGAGCATATACGCTTCTTCAACCTACGGTTCGAAAGCGTAAAAGATGGACAGAGTGCAGAACTTTTGGTACGACGCCTGTAAACTGCCGGGCTCGATCCTCACTACCGGCGCAAAAGGATTCTCTCGCATAAGGCCTGAAATATTCAGCGTGCTGAATTTTGCGAAATTTCAGTTTAAATACGAGAAAACTTTAAATGGATTTTTCTGAAATAAACAGAATTACTCACAATGGAAAAATCTGTGAAAATACGGGTTAGAAAAAACCGAGAACTTTTATGAACGGAGATTCCTTTTAAAAGACCGACAGTTACCGGCAACTTTGCTGCACGTTATTTTCGGAAATTTTCCGTGAATTCACAGAACTTATTTTTTACAGTGAACTTTATACGGAATTCTGTGCCGCCCCGGTGCCGTCGTGGTCTAAGCGGTGGTTTCTCATCATTCGTCCGATATGGGTCCGGGTTCGAATCCCGGTGAAGTCTGGATGTTGTGTTGGTCCTAAGGCACTGGCTCTCTCCCTTCCCTGGAATCAGTGGCCCTAAACTAGGGACGGGAGACTGCTTATAGCCCACTTAGTTGCTCACGGTGGTCGTTAAACCTTCATTCAAAAAAAATAAAAAAAATCTGCGTTATTCCTGATATTTTGCTGTAGTTTTTATCGTTTTTTAACTCAGTCGTACGTAATTAATTTATATACTTTTTGCAAATATACGTTAAAATTTCAATTTCAGATTTTCTGAAACACACGGTTTGTGAGGTATGTTCTATTTTAACTTTCATTTTTAGTTCCTTTTTTCCTATGTAAATTTGAGTTTTTTCACCTTTGCACTTTCCTAACTTAATATGCTATCTTCTCTCTCACATGAATGGAGGTTGGCAACACCATGAGTTCTTTTTCTTTTTTTTTTCTTTTTTTTTTTTTGATTGGAGGTTTAACGACCACCGTGAGCAACTCAATGGACTATAAGCAGTCGCCCGTCCCTAATTTAAGGTCACTGGTTCCATGGGAAGGGAGAGAACCAGTGCCGTAAGACAAACACAACATCCATGCCTCGCCGGGGTTTGAACCCGGACCCCGTTCGGACGAATGATCAGAGTCCATCGCTTAGACCACTGCACCACCCATGAGTTCCGTACGTAACTGACGTATTTATGTGATAAGAATAACACAAATTTATGTGATAAGAATAAGATATATACTGTATAATGACTACGCAGTACCTGTAAAAAATAGGGATTTTGAATGTGAATGAATACTCCTTTTGGATATGAGACCACTTAATTGCCGTTAAAGTATTGTTGAAGGCTACGTATTCTACTTTAATGAAAGTGTTGTGTTTCGTAGTTTAGTATTATTGTGGATAATAACTCAAGTTCCAGTGTTGTGTTTCATAAATAATTGTCATTGGGGATATTAACCCACATTTAGTTGTTCTCACTGTGTTGAAGTGAACATAATCAAGTGGCTATTGACAGCATTAAAGGATTAGCTGTAAGTAGAAACCTCTTGAACTTTATGTGAGTGGCTCTCATTTCACTGTTAAGTGCAGTTTTAAGTTATGCAGCGTTTTAGTAAGTCAGCTACACACAAACGCTACAGGTTCTGAAAATCATGAAGCCCATGTCTGTATATACACTATATTTACAAAAGTCACCGGACACCTAGAAGAGAAACACAACATAGCATTTATTGACATACATTAGTACGGTTTCTGTCCACATTTGGCCTTAATGTATGCACTGACACTTCGAGACATGGTTTCGACAAGGTTTTGGAACACAACGATAGGTATGCGCTTCCATTCAGTACATAATGCTGCCGCTAACTGTTGCTTAGTAATAGGCCTTGGTTCCAAACTTCTTATGCGGCGCTCTAATTCATTCCATAGGTGCTCTAATTCATTCCATAGGTGCTCTAATTCATTCCATAGGTGCTCTAATTCATTCCATAGGTGCTCTATAGGATTAAGATGAGGGCTCTGTGCTGGCCAATCCACACACGATACGGAATTATCGTCAAACCACGCATTAATAGCATTTACTTTATGGCTCGGTGCATTACCATGCTGGTACCAACAAGGCTCGATTCCATAGAATTGCCACAGAGTTGGTAGGGCATAATTGTCCAGAATATCGAAGTAGACATGCTGGTTAAAAGGTTTGTCCACGATAACCAATGGGCTGGCTCCAAACTTGACTGTAGGAACACTACACAGTGGTAAATAGCGCTCCCCGGCTGCCGCCATACCCACACACGGCCATCAGACTGATGGATCGTGTATCTGGATTCATCAGTCCATAGGACCCGTTTCCATTGATCTACGGTCCACGATAAATGTTTTTTACACCATGCCAAACGTCGAGTAGCATTCTGAGTGGAGATGAAAGGCTTATGAGCAGCCGCACGACCACGGTAACCCATGGAATGAATTTCTTTGCGAATGGAAAGTGTACATACCTAAGTTTCAGCATTTTTACTCACCTGTACACTGAGGTCTTGTGCAGTGCTCCGTCGATTAGCTGTAAAGGCTCTCCTGCGGCTTCGACGTCCTCTAGCACTGATTTTCTTTGGTCTGCCGGTAAGATTTGCTATTTCAGGCACGCCACGTGTGTTCCACTTATTCAGTGCATCCAAAACAGTTGACTGGCGTATGTTTAAACACCTCTCGGTTTCTGTTATGGACAACCTGCTAATATAACACCCAACAATGTTTCCTCTCTCAAAGTCAGTTCTCTCCCTTCCGCGATATTTTCACTCAACCTCACAGTGCGATATGATCGCGGTCAGCTGCAGGCTTGTTTTTATACCGTTTGCAGCTGTACCACGCATCTTAACAACGCAACGGATCCGTTCATTTACGTTTGAAGGGATGTCCTGCGACTTTTGTCAAAATAGTGCATATCACGTTTCACTTAAATGCGGTTTTTGTGGTGATATTTCGAACAGATTTGAATATTCTTTACAATATTGTATGGAGAGTTGCTGAAAATGTTTAAGCACATACTTTACGTTTCAGCAAACTTTCAGCTGAAAATTAATCGCTTAAATAATCGCCAGGATATGAAAGATATTTAACCTTATTACATGGGATTAGGGTATGTTTTTTTTTTTTTTTTTTTTTGGTTTTTTTTTGTTCCAGTACATTATAAAGCAGCTACTTATCTTTTCTGTAGTAACACAGTTTATTTGCTGGAATATTGTCTGTAGAAGAAAATTTTTTGAACCAGACCCAGCAAAACTGTTGCTAGGACAGCAAAATCTGCTTTCCAGAAAAACCAGAAATCTAGCTTCTGTTACAAGGCGGAATTCAGCTAATCGAAGTAGTATGAATATCTTGTTTATTTGCTGTGCCTATTTTCTGCAGCAAAATTTGCTACCACTACAATTTTTCTAATGTTATAGCAAAGTGTATTTTTCAATAACCACCTTTAATACCACCTCATAAGTAATAAATAATTTCCTTTTTCGTTATTATTTTTGGGAGGTCATCGAGATGTACCCTTTATTAGTTTTCAGCCAGACATTAATGAGGAAAGAGAGATGACCACTCCCTTCTGTGCTTTCGATGTTCGAAGTAAACATTACTACTGGCCATTTCCCTGCATTGTCTTTCATAAACCTCAGAGGTGGAATGAATGGTTTAATGAGGAAAGAGAGATGACCACTCCCTTCTGTGCTTTCGATGTTCGAAGTAACCATTACTACTGGCCATTTCCCTGCATTGTCTTTCATGAACCTCAGAGGTGGAATGAATGGTTTAATGAGGAAAGAGAGATGACCACTCCCTTCTGTGCTTTCGATGTTCGAAGTAACCATTACTACTGGCCATTTCCCTGCATTGTCTTTCATGAACCTCAGAGGTGGAATGAATGGTTTAATGAGGAAAGAGAGATGACCACTCCCTTCTGTGCTTTCGATGTTCGAAGTAACCATTACTACTGGCCATTTCCCTGCATTGTCTTTCATAAACCTCAGAGGTGGAATGAATGGTTTAATGAGGAAAGCGAGATGACCACTCCCTTCTGTGCTTTCGATGTTCGAAGTAAACATTACTACTGGCCATTTCCCTGCATTGTCTTTCATGAACCTCAGAGGTGGAATGAATGGTTTAATGAGGAAAGAGAGATGACCACTCCCTTCTGTGCTTTCGATGTTCGAAGTAAACATTACTACTGGCCATTTCCCTGCATTGTCTTTCATAAACCTCAGAGGTGGAATGAATGGTTTAATGAGGAAAGAGAGATGACCACTCCCTTCTGTGCTTTCGATGTTCGAAGTAAACATTACTACTGGCCATTTCCCTGCATTGTCTTTCATGAACCTCAGAGGTGGAATGAATGGTTTAATGAGGAAAGAGAGATGACCACTCCCTTCTGTGCTTTCGATGTTCCAAGTAAACATTACTACTGGCCATTTACCCGCATTGTCTTTCATGAACCTCAGAGGTGGAATGAATGGTTTAATGGTTTCATGGCTTTGGGTGTCCACGCAGGGACAGATTCGAGGAAACGGGCTTTTCTTACAACCTTAGGTTTAAATGAGGTATTTCTGACGAGGAGGGGAAAAACCGCAATAATAAGCATTCAGCAACCTCCCAGATGGTACGAGTGAGGGGCTGAGCCAATTTATGCTATAAATAATTTAGTCCAAGACGTCCAATAAGGAAAGGCAATTTTTGACACAGATGTTAGCGAAAAAATAATAGCCGCCCCAGTAATGGAGTAGTCTAAGCGCTGGCTTCTGGTCATTTGTCCAAGATGAGTCGGTGTTCGAATCCCGGTGAGGCATGGATGTTGTGTTTGTCTTATGGCACTGGCTCTCTCCCTTCCCTGGAGTCAGTGGCCCTAAATTAGAGATCGGCGATTTCTTATAGCTCCTCGCGTTACTCACGGTGGCATTTAAACCCCCAGACAGAAAAATAAATTGTGCTAAATAGAGCCTACATGAAAGCAGCAAAAATGCACTTCTGCTCGGTAAAGGTAATTTGCAATTCCTGTGTTAGAAGAGATTGTTTCAAATTGCAGTTAAATAAATAAAAGACAGGAGAAAGTATCAATTCATCACAGTACTCCACTTCAACAGATGGTTCCAAGAACTGTTATTTATCGTATTATGCGTATAATGTACTTTGCTTAAATGTATCGAACGCTTTCCAGTGTCCTAAGGTATTTTTAAAGGATCCAATAAAAAACTAGCGGCAGTTAAATGGTGCACCACCGTACGAAACTATGTAGCACACTCACTAAAGCTTATCCCAGCCCCAGTAGGCGGGTAGTTAGAGGCGCAGGCTTACGACTGTCCGAGGTGCTCCCGCGTTAGAAAGCTGTATGAGGCTTTGACAGTGTATTTGTCCTCAGGTTATAGCTCTGCTTCTTTCCTGGAACTAGTGCCCTTAAATTAGGGATGGTTCCTCATTACATACTTAAATGCACAAGTGCATTATTAAGCACTGGAACAACATAAAATAGAAATGATATTCATTGATATCATTTCTGAAATGCAGCGTATGACTTTGAAATATGGCGCACTTGACTAACTAATAGAAAACTACCGATGAAAACCTGGCTAATAGTAAGGGGCCGTCCCGGTGGCGCAGTGGTCTAAGCGATGGCCTCTGATAATTCGTCCGAAAGAGGTTCGGGTTCGAATCCCGTGAGACATGGATGTTGTGCTTGTCTTACGGCACTAGCTCTCTCCCTTCCCTGGAACCAGTGACCCTAAATTAGGGACGGGCGATTGCTTATTCCCCATTGAGTTGCTCATGGTGGTCGTTAAACAACCAAAAAAAAAAAAAAAAAAGAGATAGTGAGCGATTTCAGTAACGAACATCCCCTGCAAGTACGAATTAATAATATTTTCACAAATGACGGAAGAAAGTTTTCTCATCTCTCTAACTTTAGGAGGAGAGTGTCACTTCCCGGATTTGAAGCATTGACTCGATGAGACCTAAAAACACCCCTAGAACCGTGGGTGAAATATGACATTCATATCTCAACGGTGTTTGCAAACGGAGGCTAGGTAATGAAAGATTGGCTTCTCAGCAGTGCAACTACGGGGGGGGGGGGGGTGCACACAGATCTCTCTTTTTTTCTCCTTTCTTTTTTTTTTTTTTTTTTGCTACTTCGGTTTCGTAACGCAACTTCTATTGATGAGAAACTCGGACACTTCCGAGTTCTTGCAACGCTACGCAGGAAGTTGCCTTCAGTGGCAGACTCGTCGATGGAATGGGAGCAGACAGCTGTGTAAGCTGTGAAAGTATTTAACGACTTTGCGAACTCCTGAGTACAAATTCATGCTGATACATGTGCTTCAAGTCTTCTTTTATTCTCTTAATGCAAACTACAGCACTGATATGTAACCGACTGCACATGTGGTCGAATGCGGCGCGTTGTAAATTGCAATGGACTTCCGGTTAGCCGAGGGATCTGAGGCGCGGGATTCGGATCAGTCAACCGAAAGCTCAGGCTCGAGTCTCGGATCAGTGGTGAGTTTTGTCGGATAGCGCTGGTTCTTTTTTTTTTCTGGAGCCAGTGCCCTAGATTAGGACTGGCGACTGCTAATAGTCCTTAGAGTTGTTCATGAGGATCTTTTCACTCCTTCCCTTCGATAAAATAAAATAAACAGTGGTCAATGAAGCTTTACGGAACTGACTTCTTGGTTCAACTAGGCTCACATCGCAAAAATTTCATATTTAATGCGTACATACAATATATAATTAAAATGTTATTTTATATTAAATATTTTTTACGCTTTCGAACCGTAGTTTGAAGAAGCGTATATGCTCCAGCTTTGTCCGTCCGTCTGTCCGTCTGTTGGCCACGATAACTCGCGTAAAAATGATTCGATTTCGATGAAATTTTAGTATGTGGTAGGGAACCACTGGGGACGAACCCTATTGGAAAATGGATGAAATGGGGTCAAAGGTCACGGCATGGGAGCGAGATCCATTCCATTGCCCTTATGCATCATAACTTGCGTAAATGTGGTTCGATGTCGGTGAAATTTTAGCATATTGCTGGGGACCACCTGGGAAGGAATCCTATTGAACGTGAACGAAATGGGGTCAAAGGTTAGCACATAGAAGGGGGATCCATTCCATTGCCCTTATGCGTCATGACTAACGTAAAAAAAGTTCGATTTCAATTAAATTTTAGTATGTGGTAGGGGACCACCTGGGGACAAACCCTATTGAAAATGGACGAATAGGGGTCAAAGATCAGGACATAGGAGCGGAATCACTTCCATCGCCATTATGCGTCATAACTTACGTAAAAATTCTTCGATCTGGATGAAATGTTAGTATGTTGTAGGGGCCTGCCTATTAAATGGGCGAAATGGGGTCAACGTATCCTATTGAAAATGGGCGAAATGGGGTCAAAGGTTAGGACACAGGAGCGGAATTTATTCCATAGCCCTTATGCATCATAACTTAGGTAAAAATGCTTCCATTCAGACCTTTATCATGTTATTTCGTAAGTATACTGAACCGGTTATGTAGAATATCATCGAAATGGGATCAAAGTTCAGGGCACGGGAGCGAGATTTATTCCACAGCCATTATCCTCATAACTTGAGTAATGATTTCTGGTATGTTGGAAAGCGTATCATAATCAATGCATTGCATGATTTTACTAACTTCTTTGTTATTGCTTTAGTGAGAAGCAATACTGTACATGCGGATACATGCAGCAAATGTACATTATTTTCATCTTAAAATGCAGTTCATACAATGTACGTCGAATATTTCGATGCGTGTTCAAACATAGGTACGTGACAATAAAATGTGTTACACCATGAATTTCTAAACGCACGTACTTACCGTTCATTACTCAATTAAGTCAGTGAACAATTTTTGGGCCGACTCGGTGGCGCAGTGGTTTAAGTGATGGCGTACGAACATTCGTCCGAGATGGGTCCGGGTTCGAATCCCGGTGAGGCATGGATGTTTACGGCGTTGGCTCTTTCCGTTTCCTGGAACCGGTGGCCCCAAATAAGGGACGGGCGACTGCTTATAGCCCACTCAGTTGCTCACGGTGGTCGTTGAACATTCAATCAAAAAAAAAAAAAAATGGCTGGAAAAATCTGAAAAATGTGTGAGTGAGAGTGGTAGCAATGCGTAGCATGCTTTTCAAAATGTATTTTTAAATTCTGCAATAGTTTAAATACCACCTTATTACCTTTCTTTAAAAAAAGTTTTGTAACTCTTCATTGCATTTTACATCGTCTTTAAAAAATCGCACCCTCTTCTGAAACTGCATCAAATGTTTCCTGAATCAAATCATTTGCTTCTTATGTTATTAAACCAACGAACTCGCGCACATTGTTTGTTGCCTCTTCGATGTACAGATCTTCATCGGCCGTAATGAAATCTTTTGAATATCCTTTACTCTTTAGACACATATAGTAATTAAGAAATACGTCTAAATTATATTCTTCTTGATACACAACGAATACTAATTTTGTTTGAAAGAAGCGGTTTCGCCCACTTCAAAGGGAAGATCGACAATATTGAAACCACAAACCATCACTTTTTGTAATGGGCGAATATGAAGGCCAAAAAGTACCATAATTTGGTCCAAAAACGCTAAACAAAACCTTTACGGCAAAAATTCGTCAATTTTCTTCCTTGAACATTCATGTCTTTAACGTCTTATGTCTAAGTTCACTGTCCATTATTCGGAGGGTCCGCTATTTGTTGGTAAATATACTGAACTGCAGATATACACATCGTCAAAAAAATAGTTGCACCCAGAAGCACGTGATGGATTGCAATGCTATTCTGGAAGAAGGTAAAGGTTACCAGGGACAATAAATGTTAAACATTGAGACTGATATAGACAATATATATTCAGCTACACGCCAATAAGTAGTGTCTCTCAGTATGGCGTCATGCCGCCATGTTTTCTCACACGGCATGCCAGACGTCTCGGCATGGAGTTGTACAGGTTCCTAATGGTGTCCTGCGATAAGCCATCCCATGCAGCTTGAATATTCTCACACAGTTCCAGCAGATTGTGTGGTAGGGTTGGAGTGTGGATAGAGCGTCCAATAGCATCCCACATATTTTCAATCGGCGATAAGTCTGGCGATGCGGTTGGCCATGTCAAAGTGTCAGTCCCTTGAGCGCAAGCTCACGAGACAGAAGCAGTATGCAGGCGAGCGCTGTCCTTTTAAAAAAATCGCACCGGAATGAGCGTTCAGAAAAGGTAGGGCCACTGGTTACCGGGCCTCATTAACGTAACTTTGGGCTGTCAAAGTGCCTGTAATGTATACCAAAGGTGTTCGGCATCGTTGGCAATTGCATCCCACACCATGACACCAGGTCTTCCGGACGTATGACGCTCGACAACAAACCGTTTATCTTGGCACTGACCACGGTGCCTCCACACACGGATTCCCTGGTCGTCTCCTCCAAGACAAAAGCGGGACTCGTCATTGAAGATCACCCTCTGCCATTCTGCGTGGCTCCATGACAGTCTGACACGACACCATTGCAATCTCTGGCGACGAGGCACTGTTGTTAGGGGCAGTGGTCGCAATGGTCTGCGTGCGTGTAGTTCTACGTTATGCAGCCGTCTGCCAAAGGTGCTGGCACTAATCAGACGATGTATGGAGGGCGCCGCTGCTCGCTGAATATCCGCAATAGTGGCTGTTAAGTCACTCCGCGCACGTTGGACAACACGACTGTCCTCTCTTTCTCTCCGTGGTTCGTCTAGGTTTCCCACACCGTTCCTGTCACTGCTGCGTGCTTTGTTCTATCCACTGCCACCAACAACGTGCTATGGTGATATCCGCACGACCGGTATGGCGCGCAATACTGCAATATGACCATCCCGCTTCCCGGAGCCCGACGGTGCGGCCCCTCTCGAACTCCTCCAACTGCTCGAATTGCTTCCGAACTTTTCTCCGAGGCATACTTCACTTGCAAAAGACACAACCAACACAACACCACGAGTCAGAATGGCAAGCACGCGCAACGGGACGACTTTATATAGCTGGTCAGGTACAGCGCTACGACCCCTCCTTGTTTGCGTCATATTCGCGTCCGAGTGTGATACTTGAATCATTTGTATGTCTCACGATGTCAAACCTACCCACGAAGTTTCATTCCTGTCGGCTGCTTCCTCCTGGGTGCAACTATTTTTTTGACGATGAGTGTACTTCGAGACTGAGGATTACGCAACTGTCCGCTATTCGAGAGTGTCTCTTAAAGGGTTTTATTATATACGACGTGTACAGTAATTTAGCTTTCATTTTTAATTGTCTTTCTCTGTGTAAATTTTGAGTTCGTTCTCTTTTAGCGTTTATATACACTGTCTGCCCAGACAGACAGTAATCTGCAGTTTGCTGTCTACCTTCCTTGAAAAAGCCATGTGGTTGATGTGCGAAAGCTTGGAAACTTTGATTTCTATTCTACACCAAGAAATTGCGGATATCTAGTGTAGTTATACTATTTAAGTATAGTTGGTGTATAGTTCCTTGTTATTTAATTGGCTTTTATCACAGTTAGCGTGAGGTTCTCGTAATTTACGGAGATTGCATTGAGGTATTGTTGCGCTTGTTAAAAATGGGATGAAATAACGTTAGGTGATAGTATAGTAAAATATACTGTCGAGTAAAAATGATATTAACTGTTGTTGCGTCACTTCACGGACAGCATCAGGGCCAGATTAAGACCTTAGTGGGCCCCTAGACTAAGGCATTTGAGTGGGCCCCAAGGTAAGACATCTGAGTGAGCCCCAAAGAGCTTATGATGGGGAATTTTTATGGTCCGTTAAAACACGAACTGTGAGTACTCAATTTTCAGCAAAGTTTTCGTAAAAGTCACTGTATTTTTCATTGCTCTCACAAGAACATGAATTAAAAGCTTAAGATTCCTAGATTTTGTCTTAGATTTTGTAATGTATGATTTAGCATTGTATACTTTCTTAGTGCTTTTTTTTTTCTGTTATGCAATGTGAAATCACTGGGGACTTTGACCATTAATGATTCCAAGTGCAAATTAGGAAGTGTGGTGGATGGTAGTGAAATAAGTCAAACTGACTCTCTGACTCCGCTGTACACAGCGACATGAAACCTTTACTTTTGGTGAGTCACTGTCTTGAAATCTGTTCGTCTTCCTGCCTCTGTTTCTGACAAGTTGAAACCATACGAGACAAAAGTAAAACTATTTTGTAAATCTCTGTCTTTTTCCCTCTCCTCCCTCTTTCTCTCTCTCTCTTTCTATCCCTCTCTCCCTCGCTTTCTCTCTCTCTCTTTCTCTCTCTCTCTCTCTCTCTCTCTCTCTCTCTCTCTCTCTCTCTCTCTCTCTCTCTCTCTCTCTCTCTCTTCTTTCTCCCTGTCCCCCTCTCTCTTTCTCTCTCTCCTTCTTTCTTTATCTCCCTCTCTCTCTTTATCTCCTTCTTTCTCCCTCTTTCTCCCTCTCCCTCTCTCTCTCTCCGTCTTTCTTTGTCTCTCCCCTCTCTCTTTCTCTCTCCCCTCTCTTTTCTCTCTCCCCCTCTCTTTCTCATTCTCTCTCTCCTCTCTCTTTCTTTCCCTCTCTCCTCTCTCTTTCTTTCCCTCTCTCCCTCTCTCTCCTTCTTTCTTTATCTCCCTTTCTCTCTCCTTCTTTCTTTATCTCCCTCTCTCTCTCCTTCTTCCTTTATCTCCCTCTCTCTTTTTCTCTCTCTCTCTCTCTCTTTCTTCCCCCCTCTCTTTCTCATTCTCTCTCTCCCCTCTCATTCTTTCTTTCTCTCCTCTCTCTTTCTTCCCTCTCTCCCTCTCTTTCTTTCTATCTCTTTCTTTTATTTTTCTCTCTCTCCTCTTTCTCTCTTTCTCTCTCTGCCTATCTATCTATTACTTGCCCGGGAAGGCCTCCTGGGACCTTGGTCATGATGTGCCCCATGCCTCCCCCTCCCTCCTAATCCAGTCCTGGAGAACACGCGGCTCGATCAGATTTCAGCAATGGTATTGACAATGACGCACCTTTACCCATTTCCGTTGCATCGAATATGTTAGTTAGGATTTACCTGTCTGGAAATATGCGTAGCATCAAAAATATATTTCAACGGCGTATTCATAGAAATATTTGATTAATGAATATCATTTCCAAAAAGAAAAAATGAATGTTTAATTGAGTTAACAAACGTCCATCGCTGCTAGATCATATATGTTACGTTCAGTTTTTTAAAAGCATTACAAAAACGTTCCGAAGGCACATTTATTCGCGAGATTTAAGGGTTCAATATTTCCCCTCGAAATATGGGATCCTGTCTAATCTATCGCAGAAAATTTCATTCGAAT
This sequence comes from Macrothele yani, assembly GCA_039090855.1. Classification (NCBI taxonomy): domain Eukaryota; kingdom Metazoa; phylum Arthropoda; class Arachnida; order Araneae; family Macrothelidae; genus Macrothele; species Macrothele yani. The sequence goes on along the minus strand of CM076991.1, from coordinate 102,092,413 downwards.
GTAGTAAGATCACTCTTAAATCTTTGAGCGGATATGGCAGAAAAAGGTACGCATCAAAATACTTCGCGAACTACATCAATCATATCATCCTGCGGAAACAACTTTCACACTGCCGAAGTAGAAAAATGAATGTTTCCAAAAAATAACAAGAAGAAAAACTAATTCTAATCCCACGCCGTGATCAATTTTTAAACATGCGACTGATAAGAATATAAAATTTGACACTAACGCAAGGAAGAACGAGAAAATTACATTTGGAGCTCGGTGCATTATGCATTCAAAGATTGATTAGATCCATGGCATGTAATTGAATCAGCGGTCTACATCTGATAGGCCTTCTTCTCTTCGCTTTTCTTAACTAAGATGAAGAGAAAGGAAGAATATAATGTTACCGCAAAATCAATTGAAAGCTCGATGCTCTTTTTTTTATTAAAAAAGAGATAAAAAAGGACGTTATTTTTAATCTTCGTTGATGTTATTACTTTCTTCCACACAATCATTCAGTCTCGCCCACCATCACAGCGAACACCCTTTATTAATTAAAAAAATATTTAGAATTTGGATTCACAGAAAATCTGCCTTGAAACCATTGTAATAGATTTACGTCGTGTTTCACCGATAAATTTTCTGTTGAAATAACATAGTGGTTTTTATTTGTTCAACAATTAAAATAACATATTTTTTGAAAATCGGGTTTCTGGTGTAGAAATGTACTTAGCCTGAATCCTGTGACGAGGGCCGGATTGAACTTTTACGGGGCCGGGGGTAAATTTCATAGCGGGGCCGGCAGAAAAATTTCACTGCGGTCCCTCGCAAATAAATCTCATGGTTTAATGAAATCGTTACGTGAAAACTGAAAATACACGAAAACTACGATAAAGAAAAATGGTTATCTCAAATTACTGTGAGCTTAAGAAAAAGATCACCATATGGATTGAAAATTCAGAGAGAGAGAGAGAGAGAGAGAGAGAGAGAGAAAGGAGAGAGAGAGAGAGAGAGAGAGAGAGAGAGAGAGAGAGAGAGAGAGAGAGAGAGAAAGGGAGGGAGAGAGACACACACACACGGAGTGAGAGAGAAAGAGAGAAAGGGAGGGAGAGAGAAAGAGAGAAAGGGAGGAGAGAGACACGCACACACACGGAGTGAGAGAGAAAGAGAGAAAGACAGAAAGAAACACACCCACACAGGGAGAGAGAGAGGCACACGCACACTGAGGGAGAGAGAGAGACCTAGGGAAAAACACAGAGAGAGAAAGAGAGAGAGAGATACCTAAGGAGAAACAGAGACAGAGAGAGAGAGGGAGAGAGACACAGAGAGAGAGAGACACACACACACACACAGGGAGAGAGAGGTACACGCACACAGGGAGAGAGAGGCACACGCACACAGAGGGAGACAGAGACATAGAGAGACAAAGAAAGAGAGAGAGAGAGACAGGGAGAGAGGGAGAGAGACAGGGAGAGAGGGAGAGAGACAGGGAGGGAGAGAGAGAGAGAGACACACACACACAGAGGGAAAGAGAGGCACACGCACACAGAGAAGGAGAGAAACACACACACACATATAGTGATAGAGAGACACACGCAGAGGGAGAGAGACACACACAGACGGAGAGAAACACACACACACACACACACACACACACACAGAGGGAGGCACAAACACACAAACACAGAGGGAGAGAGTAAAAAGGGCTAAAATCTACGACTTTCTTTCTGGGAAGAAGTGGGTTGGGGTTGCATTGTGATTTTCATTAAAAGCTTTCCCACAAAATGATAAAAAGGTAACTTTAACTACTCTACGTAGCGAATATTTTTCCATAACAAATATGTTTGCGCATTGAATAATTAGGATCCGATGTGATGTACTACAGAGGTGAAAACATTTGTCAAGACGACAAATCTGCAACGAGACATTCTGTCCGAGTAGCTCAGTTGGGAGAGCGACTTACTCCGGAGTGAGAGGACACGAATTCGATGACCGTCGCGGACAAACTTGTGTTTTCACATTGGCCCCCGATTGTGGAAAATGGATCCACTGGCCGTTGGGTTCTTTGAAAAAGGTGTATTGTTTGTTCAACACCTGGTTTGGAATTAATAGAGAACGACAACTGCGATGGCGTGCAAACCAGTCTTCTTATACTTTGGAGTACAAGATGGAAGAAGATAAATCTGAAAGAAAAAGTCACTTAAATAGAGGACGACAACGGCGATGGTGTTCAAACCAATCTTCTAATACTTTGTATAACTTGAAGGAAGGTTGAGCTAATCGCATACGAAATTAAACTTCTTAAGAAACTCAAGCCAGACATATTACTGATGCTCTTGCGCATGCTAAATGCCCACACCAAAAAACTCCTGAACAACTACAAGCTCGACGTAATGCAGCTGCTCTCTCAGATGCAATTCTCCGGTAGCAAGAAACTCCAAAAGAACTTCAGGCTCGACGTGCTGCAAATGCTCACTCACAAGCAAATCATTTCCACCGAGAGGCAATTGAAGAATATTTTGGTCAAGTTATTCGAGAAGAGACAGTTCAGTTTGATGAAGCTCAAGTGGTTGAAGAAAGATGTGGCCCACTAAACATTTGTCGTATAGACTGCAAATTAATAATTCAACCGTTTATTGTAGATATGTACGAGGGTAAATTAAAAATTATCCGCACTTTTGTTTCTATAATATATCACAACAACAGCAGGGGTTGAAAAGGTACATCATTTTTCTACATAGTCTCCTTGCTTTTCGATGCAGTTGTTCCAGCGGTCCACAAGCTTGCGTATTCCATTGGAGAAGAAGGCTTGTTGCTGGTCCCACAGCCATTTGTGCACCACTTCCTTCACTTCGTCTTCCGAAGCAAATCAACGACCTCGCAAAGCACCTTTGAGGGGTCCAAAGAGTGAATGACGGAAGGGGCGAGATCTCGACTGTATGCAGGGTGTTTCAGCACCTCGAAACCCAATTTGCCAAGGGTGCGTATTTGCCGAATGGGGGCGTGTGTTGTCGTGCAACAACAACACTTGCTTCGACAATAGGCCTCGGCGTTTGGTGCGAATAGCTGGTTTCAGTTTCTTTGCCAGCATTTCAATGTAGCGTACACTGGTGAATGTAGACCCCTTGTCCGGATAATGTTCCAGTATAGGCCATTTAGAGTCTCAGAAAACTGTTAGCATCACATTTCCTGCGGAAAGTTGCGTCTTGAATTTCTTCTTCGCTGGAGATCTCGGGTGTTTCCACTCCATACTCTGCCGTTTCGATTCCGGCTAGAAGTGATGGATCCAGGTCTCATCTCATGTGACGATTCTCTCCAAAAAAGCTTCGCCATCATCGTTGTATCGGTGGAGTAAGCGTTGAGATATCTTCACACGTTTGCGCTTATTCTCTTCGGTAAGCTGTCTTGGCATCCATCTTGCAGATACTTTACGGAAACCAAGTTTATCGTGGTTGATTTTGTATGCAGAACCATAACTGATTTGCAGAGAACAGGCAACCTCATTGGTGGTCACTCGTCGGTTCACCAGAATCATATTTCGAGCTTGTTGAATCTTTCCGTCAGTGGTGGAGGTTGATGGGCATACTGCACCCTTTCCATGCTTCACGCTTGTCCGGCCATTTGTAAACTTCTCCATCCACCCATACACACACTTCTGCGTGGTAGAATGCTGTCCCCGTATTGTGTTGCAAGCCTGCGATGAATTTCAGCTCCTCACACACCTTCAGACCAGAGGAATGGGATCACTGCTCTCTGTTCTACCTTGGTGCACACTGACAGCGGAGCGGCCATGTTTACTCTGTAACAGAACAAAGAAAAATGTATCAATTAAGATCAAACTTCAGTAACATAACCACAAGAATATCACGTTATAGCATGCTCGCGTGGAAGGTAGTGCGGCCAACCTAAAAAAATTATGGCCAGGGCCGGATTAAGACCTTAGTGGACCCCTAGGCTAAGATATTTCTGTTGGCCCCAAGGCTAATACATCTGAGTGGGCCCTCAAAGAATTATGACCGGCAGTCATTATGAAGTCCGTTAAAACACGAAACTGTAACAATATGCATGTGATAATTAATAGTTAGTGCATTCTTCAAACTAATAAATTATCTCCAGAGGTTTCGTAATAGACTGCTGGCCACCCAAAACGCAGCACCAAGAAGGACACGAGATAGCAAAGCCAGATTTATTGGACACATAACAACAGATACAAAGATGAAACGATTGAGCTTACAGGCCCTTGCGACTTGGGGAACACACAGACATCAATAGCTCGTGTGGCCCCCATGGCTGGCAATAACGGCCGCTACACGCCGCGGCATCGAACGAAAGAGGCTTTGGATGTGGGCTTGGGGTATGTCGGTCCAGGCTGCTTCCACACGTTGCCACAGTTCATCAGGCGTAGACGTGGGTGGTGCTTGTCGGGCCACTCGGTTGCCGATCAGCGACCAGACGTGTTCGATGGGCGACATATCGGGACAACAGGCGGGCCACGGCGGAAGTAACACCTGGTGGGCCGTGAAGAATTCTTGCACGATGCGTGCCACGTGCGGGCGCGCTTTGTTCTGTTGAAACGTGGCCGCTGGTAGGTCCTGCAGGTAAGGGGGACTACAGGCTCCAAAACGTCGGAGATGGTGCGGTGGCTGTTGAGTGTACAGGCGATGCGTACTGTTGCCGCGGAACTACTTCGTAGTTTGGGTCACATTGTTTACGGCCTAATTAAAATTTAAAGACCAGGAGTAATTCACCTAAATTATTCTTTTTTTTACTTAATTTAAATTATTTTTCTTTTGCTCCCTTCCTGCCTCATAAACCCCCTTTTCCCCACGGAAGCAGAAAACCCAGGTGGTCAAATCGGTTTGCCGGACACCCGTGAAGAATGACCAAAGGAATTCACCTTCTTTTCACTCTTGTGAGGAAAAGCATGGCATTCGCAAAATTTAAGAAATGTCCCCAGTGCTAGCGTTGCTGGTGGGACAATACATCCTGGTATTTCAGAAGGCACAGGCAAGAGAATCCGGAACGCGGTCAGATGAATAGGCGAGTTGCTGTTTACGACCATCTCCTTGATGAGAGAGGCACCAGCGATGGTCGTAAAGTACATCGCGGTGTCACAGAAAGGTCGTAACTCTGGCAGCGGAAAGCCCCCTTTCAATTCCTTGCCATTCAGCTGAGCGTAAATAGGCCTTATGCAATTCACAAAGTACCACCTGCACAACAGGCCAGCTGTCGCGAAAAGGTAGCCAACTGGACCAGAGGTCCAACCAATAGCCACTACGCCCGAGCGATGGTCAGATCAGCTGACCAATCAGGACCCCAGGCGAAGAGTACGTAGAAGGTGGTAGGCACGCCCCTATCACGTGGAAAATTAAAGGGACGGAAATATATACACAGACACGAGAGAAGATGGATCATATGGAAAAATTCAAGATAGTTAGCTAGAGATGATAGTTGAAGTACAATTTTCAGAGATAGTCGAGGATGAGACGGATAAGGCTTAGTTAGGAAACGGACATAGTATGCGGTCCCAGCCGTGGTAGTCGATAGATCCAGAGTCAACATCCACGCAAGTTTTTCATCTACCAGCGTGGGGCTTCAACGAGCGACCACACCAACGACAGGAAGGTAAGATGACGTTATTTTTCCCAACTCCAGTTCCCATGTTAACTAGATATATACATGTGCATGGTCGCTATGCCTCCTCGAAATAGATTGAGGGAGTTAATTTAAAGTTAAGCTCAAAATGTGACAGGCGTACGCAGCAGTTGATCAGTACACATGGCTAATTCCAATATTTTTTTAATTTAACGTAACTTTTATTTGGCCTCCACCTAAAGGATGTAATTGTTTACATATACTTTTTCTATTAATAAACATTGTTAATTACCTAACCTGGTGTAGCTAACTTTATAGGCTGTGTATATTCCTCTAAATTCACAATTTGCGGCATATGGGTTTTTTACGAATACCTCGTAACGAGCCCATATGAAACACAACGCGACGTCCGTAAACTTTGAGATTGGGTTCTTTACTTTTATGGGAACGCAACCTCACTGTTTATCCAATTAGACGAGTAATAAGTATTCCGCGACCACCGTACAACCGGGGTCATGGTAATAGTACCAGAACGGTGCGGGTGTCATATCCAATTGCGCCCCAAACCATAACGCCAGGCGACGGAATGGTATGGCGATGCGTAATGCAGGCGTCATACAGTCGCTCGCCGCGGTGCCGCCACACGCGGATCCGACCGTCGTGGTGTTGCATGCAGAAGCGGGATTCGTCGGAGAAGACAATGTCATGTAATTGCGTAGTCCAGGTGCGGCGTTCAACGGCCCACTGCCGCCGAACTCGCCGGTGGTTTAACGTCAATGGTAATCGGAGCAATGGGCACCGTGCGACAAGTCCCCGCTCCTGCAGACGACGTCGAACGGTACGTGCTGACACAGGTTGTTGCGCAACACACCCTAATTCCTGCGCTAACGTTCGTGATGAGGCGGAGCGAGCCGTCAATGCCCGCCGCACAACATGCCGGTCCTCTCGTTCGGTGGTGTGCCGCGTTTGCGACAATCCCTCACGTCGGTCTGTCCGTCCCTCCTTGACCCACCGAATCCATACTCGCTTTACTGTGGCTGGATGTCGTCCCACACGAACGCCGATGTCTCGGTACGATAAACCGCTGTCGCGATAAGCCACTATTCGTCCTCTGTCGAACTCCGAAACGTGCTGGAATGACTGCCGTATTCTGCGACGAGGCATCGGAAAGCTTCCCACGCACAGGTCCTGCAGCACCACTCACTTCCACTACTTACACACCGCCTTTTGTGCAGCCTTCTTATAGTGCTTCTCGGTGGCGTGCCAGGCGCACATGATTTGCATATGCGTTGCAATGCTAATCGTTTGCAAGTCCTCTCGCGGGCGACGCATGCTGTGAATTTCAAGCCAATCGGATGCTTCCTCCTTGATGTTGCATTTTGGGTGGCCAGCAGTGTAAGTCATTGTATTTTTCATTGTTCTTATAAGCACATGAGTTAAAAACTTAAGATTCATTGATCTTGTATTTTCTAATGATTTAGTATTGTATACTTTTATTAGTGCATCTTTTATGTTACGCAATGTGACGCCACAGGGGACTTCGACTATTAACGGTCCCAAGTGTAAATTGGGAGGTGTGGGTGGATTACGTGAAGAAGATGAAACCACTCGTTGACCCCGCCTGTACACAGTATCATGAAACCTTCACCCTTGGCGAGTAACTGCCTTGAAGTGGAAATCATACGTATCAAAAGTAAAACTATTTTTTAAATCTCTCTCTCTCTCTCTCTCTCTCTCTCTCTCTCTCTCTCTCTCTCTCTCTCTCTCTCTTTCTATCTATCTATTATTTGTCCAGGCATGCTTCCTGGGCCCTTGGTCAGGATGGGCCCCAAGGCTATGATTGTCTCCCATTTCCGTACGTGCCATTTCCGTACAAAAGAAATTTTGTCTCATTTCCGTACATTGCAGAACGCTTAGTGCCATTTCCGTACATTGCAGATCGCTTAGTGCCATATCCGTACATTGCAGATCGCTTAGTGCCATTTCCGTACATTGCAGATCGCTTAGTGCCATTTCCGTACATTGCAGAACGCTTAGTGCCATTTCCGTACAGTTTCACCGCACCTGGTAACAGACGGGAGGAGGGGGGGGGTACTAAGGGAGAAAGTAAATGCCGATCCACTGACCGAATTCCTCCGACGTAACAGAGACAGGTATCACCATTCATTGTTTTCGTCAACCAATCGGCGCTCATGGTGGAGTAAGCGGGAACAGCAATAACAAGTTAGTAAAATCATGCAATGCATTGATTATCATACGCTTTCCAACATACCAGAAATCATTACTCAATTTATGAGGATAATGGCTGTGGAATAAATCTCGCTCCTGTGCCCTGACCTATGACCCCATTCGATGATATTAAACAGAATTGGTTCAGTATACCTTCGGAACAACACGAAAACGTTTTGTCGTAATCGAAGCATCTTTACGTAAGTTATGACGCACAAGGACAATGGAATGAATCTCGCTCCTATGTCCAGACCTTTGACCCCAGTTCACCCATTTTCAGCAGGGCTCGTCCCCGAGAGGTCCCCTAGCACATACTAAAATTTCATCGAAATCGAACCCTTCTTTATTAAAGTTATTACGCATAAGGGCAACGGAATGGATCCCTCTCCAATGTCCTGACCTTTTACCCCATTTCACTCATTTTCAATAGGGTTCGTCCCCAGTTGATCCCCTATCACATACTGACATTTCATCGAAATCGAAGCATTTTTCTCAAGTTATGGCGCAGGGCAATGGAATGGATCCCGCTCCGCTGTCCTGAGCGACCTTTGACCCTATTTCCCCCATTTTCAAAAGGGTTCGTCCCCAGGTGATCCCCTATCATAAACTGAAATTTAATCGAAATCGATCCATTTTTACAAGTTATGGCGCATAAGGGCAACGGAATGGATCCCGCTCCGATGTCTTGACTTTTGACCCTGTTTCACCCATTTTCAACAGGGTTCGTACCCATGCGATCCCCTATCATATACTGAAATTTGACCGAAATCGAACCATATTTACGCAAGTTATGACGCATAAGGGCAATGGAATGGATCCCGCTCCTATATCGTTAGCTTTGACCCCAGTTCGCCCATTTTCAATAGGGTTTGTCCTCATGTGGTCCCTTACCACATAACCAAAATTTCACTGAAATCGAACCATATTTACGCAAGTTATGACGCATAAGGGCAATGGAATAAATCCAGTTCCTATGTCGTGACCTTTGACCCCAATAACCCCATTTTCAATAGGGTTTGTCCCCAGGTGTTTCTCTACCACATACTAAAATTTCATAGAAATCAAATGATTTTTACGCGAGTTATCGTGCGGACGGGCGGACAAAGCTGGAGCATATACGCTTCTTCAGCCTACGGTTGGAAACCGTAAAACACCGAAATGCAAACAGGATGCACACTAACTAATGCCATCTTTACAGACTTCAGCTTTCATCGGAGATGTTTAATTTCATGTGTGATGCGTTTTTTATTTTAAATGGAAATCATTCAGACGACTAAAAATAAACCAGCTGCCATATACGAAGGGCATCAGTACCGGCAGCATAGAAAAACCAAACAGGACGTCATTATAGTTGGTTGTGTAAAAAAGAAAGAATTGCAGTGAAACATTGAAGAATAAAGACGGTATCGTCGTACATGTGTCTGCACACGTCTGCAAGGCAGACATAGCGTTGACAGAGGTAAAGAAAAGCGTTTCTCGCGCAAGAAAAAAGACAAGAGGATGAGGAGCCTATTTCACAAATATACCTGGAAGAAATGGATCCCCTTTTAAGACAAGGTTACAAATTCGTAACAGAAATTCCACTGTTACCTTCACTAGTATCTTCTTAATACAGAATCAGAAGAAAAGTGACTGGCGAAAGAATGGAACCACTAACTGCAGAGCATGTCAATATACTTATGAAATATCTGTAAGTTGCGGTAAAAATGGAAATGCCGTCTCCGGAAATCTCCCCCACATTCGGTATGTCGTGTAAAATGAGATTTTTGCACTGCACTTGACTCAAAAAGGCGGGATAATTTTCCTATGGGGAATTTTCAAATGTGGGGGGACTTTTCCGTGCGTAGTAACAGTTCAAATGAACAAGTTAGTAAAATCATGCAATGCATTGATTGTAATACGCTTTCCGACATACCAGAAATCATTACTCAAGTTATGAGAATAATGGCTGTGGAATAAATCTCGGTCCTGTGCCCTGACCTTTGATCCCATTTCGACGATATTCAACAGAACCGGTTTGGTATACCTCCGAAATAACATGATAAAGTTTTGTCCCAATCGATGCACTTTTACGTAAGTTATGATGCATAAGGGCTATTGAATAGATCCCGCTCTTGTGTCCTAACTTTTGACCCCATTTCGCCCATTTTCAATAGAATTCGTCCCCAGGCAAGACCCTACAACATACTAACATTTCATCCAAATCGAAGCATTTTTACGTAAGTTATGACGCATAATGGCGAAGGAAGTGATTCCGCTTCTATGTTCTGACCTTTCACCCCATTTCGCCCATTTTCAATAAGGTTTGTCGCCAGGTGGTTTTCTACCACATACTAAAATTTCATCGAAATCGAACCTTTTTTACGTTAGTTATGACGCATAATAGCAGTGGAATGGATCCCGCTCCTATGTACTGACCTTTGACCCCATTTCGTTCACGTTAAATAGGGTACCTTCCCAGGTGATCCCCTACCAGATGCTAAAATTTCATCGAAATCGAACGATTTTTACGCGAGTTATTGTGCGGACGAACACAATCACACAACGCGTGACGTAATGAGGCACATGGGAATCGCAACCATCGCTCGCCGCAAGTGTGACGTCATAAAACTTTAATAGGATCCACACACAACGCGTGACGTAATGAGACAAATGGCGTGACCGCGCGCCAACATTCTCAAACGCGGCGAGATTGTGACGTCATAAGATTTCTAAACATTGGTAACATTAATGGAATAATGGAACAACGCCAACACTAAAAACATTATAATTCGGGGTGGTTATTTAGCCTACTGAACGAATTCTCTTAAAGTCGAGATCAAGATAAATCGATTTCTAGCACCAGAAAACGGTAGGTTAACTACTTTCATCAAAATTCTTAGAGCTGTTTTCAAAATGAAATGTACATACAAACATAGAAGAATTGCTACTTTAAGGTGGACGTCAAATAATTTTGCTTCCTATACTTCCAATGGAAAAACTTCTGTACACATTTTCTTCACAATTAATGCGTTCCCAAGGTTGAAAATTTGATCATCGATTAAAATATCTTCATTTCATAACTTGGAATACTTATTATTTTCTAAACCATAACCGTATTTATGCAATCCAACATTTTTTTGCCCACTGACGTCATCAAACTACAGGTCGCGCCATCTTTTCTCTGGTTTCAACACAACCAAAGGAAAAGTTATTGATTTTTAATATGATTATGATTATGTTTTTGAACATATTAAGTTTTCCAAGTTATAATATGAAGTTATTTTAATCGATGTTAAAATTTTCATCCTTGGGAACACATTAATTGAGAAGGAAATGTTTACAAAACTTTTTCCATTGGAAGTGTAGGAAGCAAAATTACTTGACGTCCACCTTTAATATGGGATAAGGGCAATGGAAAGGATCGCAATCCTATGTCCTGACCTTTGACCACATTTCGTCCATTTTCAATCGGGTTCGTTCCCAGGTCGTCCCCTACTACATACTGAAATTTCATCGAAATCGAACCATTTTTACGCTAGTTATGACGCATAAGAGCAATGGAATGCATCCGGATCTTATGTCCTGACCTTTGACCCAACTTCACCCATTTTGAATAGGGTTTGTCCCCAGGCAGTCTCCTACCACATAGTAAACTTTCATTGAAATCGAACCATATTTACGCAAGTTATGACGCATAAGGGCAATGGAATAATCCCGCTCCTACGTCATGACCTTTGACCCCATTTGTCCTATTTTCAATAGTGTTTCGTCCCTAGTGGTCCCCAACCACATAGTCAAGTTTCATTGAAATCGAACCATATTTACGCAAGTTATGGCGCATAAGGGCAATGGAATGATTCCGCTCCTACGTCGTGACCTTTGACCCCATTTGTCCCATTTTCAATAGGGTTCGTCCCTAGGTGGTCCCTTACCACATACTAAAATTTCATCGAAATCGAACCATTTTTACGCCAGTTATCGTGAGGACGGACGGACGGACAAAGCTGGAACCTACGGTTGGAAAGCGTAAAAAGAAAGAAAAGATCTTTGATTTAACCCCTTGCAGTGGGGTAGCAGAAAAACTTGGGATCCTCCCGCTAAAAAAATCTTCGAGACCCTTTCGTGAAAATCTATTAGCTTCCAATTACTGAAATTTTAAAACTCCATATTAGGTTTTATGGGTGTTTTAATAATTAACATTCTTTGGTACCTACAGGCATGTTTCGTAAACCCAAAATTACTGCACTTTATTGCGTGTAAACAAATGTTTACGTGGTAATTAAAATGACTGCCTTTGTTGTATATCAATAGAAAGTACTGCAAACAGTTAGACCAGAGTAAATCATTTCATGCAACTTTTATTATTTTTAAAGAAATAAGACCAGTCTCTTTTAAAATGATTCACGGTCGCACACGCAAAACACTTGTCTAATGACATTTGGCAATTTGTACGAAAATACAGAACGTTCATAAGCAAATAAATAACAATTAAGAATTGTAGCACAAAAAAGTAGAAATACTTAAATTATATACTCTTGAATATTTAAAAAAATGCACTTAACGTAGTGCCGCAGCGTTTTGCCCATTGAAAGAAAATCCCATAAAACATTATAAATAATTACATTTAAATAAACGGGCTCAACAGTGGTGCCAGCAAATTCGCTCTGTGCACGGAAGATGAAATTTAGATTATGAGCTCAGAGTCAGAAGTCTCAAAAATACACTATCTACCAACAAGTAATTGGACACCTGTGATAGCAATGGAAAACGAAGTTTATTCACCTTCAATAGTTGGTGGAGCCTCCACGAACGGCGATTACAGCTGCGACCCTCCGGGACATACTCTCAACCAGGCGTTGTACGACGGCTAGTGGTATTTCCTTCCACTCGGCTTGGAGAAGACAGGTCAGTTCCTTCACCCATTTCGGACGGGTGGGGCACCCCTTAAGTCGACGCTCCAACTCGTCCCAGAGGTGCTCGATAGGGTTAAGGTCCAGGTTCTGCGCTGGCCAGTCCATTCGATTAACCCCATTGTCACCATACCAAGCCATGGTGTACCTCGCAACATGACAGGTGTCATTATCATCCTGAAAGTAACACGGGTCCACCCCGTAAAACTGCCACAACGTAGGAACCGCGTGGTCATCCAAAATGGTGCAGTAGGTCTCGGCGTTGAGTCCACAAGGAATTGCGACCAAGGGTCCCGTGCCATACCAGGAGAAACACCCCCATCGCATAAATCCACGGCCGCCGAACTTCACGGTTGGCACAATACATGCAGGCAGGAGGCGTTCTGAAGGCAGACGCCAAACACAGACCCTGCCATCCGAACGGTAGAGGATGAACCTTGATTCGTCGCTCCAGAGAACCTGTTTTTACTGTTCAACGGTCCATTGTAGACGTTCTTTGCCCCACATTAGCCGAGCAGCGCTATTGGACTTGGTGATCAAAGGCTTGTGGGCGGCAGCACGTCCATGATAACCGAGCAGATCGGCTTCCTTACGGATGGTATTCATCGAAAGAACACTCCCGGATGCTTGTTGAAATTCCTCGCGGATGTGACCCATCAATTTGGTGCGGTTCTTCCGAATTTCTCTGGCCAGCACCCGTCGGTCTCTAACTCCCATGCAGTTTTGTGGGTCTGCCGTGTCGGGGCACATTCCGACAGTCACCTCTCATCTTCCACTTGCCAATCACGTAGGCCACTGTCGATTTTGGGTACTTCAACTCGCTGGATATGTCACGTATGGATCGGCCATTTCTGTGATACCCGACGATTACACCTTTCTCGAAATCAGAGAACTGCGAACTGCGTGGCATCTTGCATGCGACAGGTTGTGTTGTTGTTTCGCACACGATATTTAACGGCGGCGGCAGTGACGTGTATCATGACCGCAGATATCGTCGATTGCAGGGGTGTCCAATTACTTGTTGGTAGATAGTGTATGAAAGTGTAAAAGCCTAAAAAACGCAAACACGAAATCTATTCTAACAATGTTAAGGGAAAGAGAAGAAAAAAATGCCATGGCTGTGAATAGGGACTCAAGTTCTCTAGAATATATGCTTCACCGTCATCCTTGTTTTATAAATTAAAACAGCGCAAAAAAAAAAAAAAATATGCTTTTCTTTTTCATTTTTCGTTCAAACCTGCCTCAAAAATTTCCTGACTATTTCTTTACTAGTTTCGTATGAAGTTTCCACAAAAGATTTTGTAAAATCTTTTTCCTGAGGTTAGAGTTCATAAACTAGAGGCTCCTACAGGCGTAAACCCTCCCGCACTCGAGAGGAGGGGGAGGTTGGGGGGTTATCAGTACGACCCCGATTCTCTGTCTTTCTTCACGCATATCTCACTCACATCTGTGTACGGAAATGGCACTAGACGATCTGGATGTGTACGGAAATGGGACAAAAATCCATTTGTACGGAAATGGCACGTACGGATGTGGGACGACACCCAAGGCTATATAGCTCCTATAGACCCCACCTTAATCCGGCCCTGATTATGCCGCAAGTGCGGATAATTGTTGATTTACGCTCGTATTTTACGATTCGTGTTACAAAAATTTCAGTGACAGCTTTTTCACTCGTACATGGCACGAGCTATGAGCTAGTTTGGAAATATTTTGTCAGACGTTTGTAAAACCGCATTTGCGCATGGAACTTGAGAACCTGCAGAAGGACAGCATCAATGCAGTATTTCATACGCAGATAGCAAAAGCGAGATAAAAACTGAAAACGACAAAAAAAAATTATAGTACATAAACACAGTTCGGCTAAGCTAGAAGACAACGTCGCTTCATTTTCCCTGAAGATGAGAGATAAAGAGGATATCTGCGTTCATCCGAGTTTTAAAAATGCCCCCGTGTTTGAACAATCTAGGTGAAAACAGAACTCTACGAAATCTATTAGGGAAAGCTTGTGCTTCCACAGTGCGTCCTGTTTTTTCCTGTCGCTTTGCTAGCAGCTGCTTTTGATGCCTGACTCCTCCCGATGCCTGCATGCATGTTGGGGTCGAACTAGGGTGGGGGAGAGGGGGGAGTGATTCGTGTCGGGACATTTCTCGCTCAGTCAGACGCAGACTGTCGTATGTCACATCACGCATCGTCCACTGCTCTGACACGGCCTCGCTCGCTTCCCTGCCGCGTATTAACTTTTACAACAAACGCTACATTGAACAAGCTCCCAGAAAAGAAAAGAAAAGAAAAGAGAGTTGGATGCTGGGATTTGCACTTTTTTATTTATTCATTCTTTTTTCTTTTCCCCATTCTTTTTCTTCTTCCTTTGGGACCATAATTCGCTCTCTCACTTATTTCCTGAGTCAGAGATTTACGGTAATGTTTCTTTTTTAACCCCTTCACCTCCCACCCCCCACCCCCAGTTCGCTTTTCTCTCGGCAGTTGAAGACCTTCGTCTGTTTGATTCTGTTTTGCAAACATGGATTGGTTACCTAAAATTCATGAGACGGAAAATTTCTGAAAGGGACACTTTCTTGAATGGTCACGAAATGTTATAGACTTTCTTTTAATTGGTGGACCATTTGCTCGCTTCAGAAATCTTTCACATTTTTTTTCAAGATTAATGGCATGACTTTTTAATGAAATCCTATATACACTATGTGGAAAAAAACCTCTCCGGCCATCAGTGCTTTTTATACAGTAAAATCAATAAGGAGTTGGCCCAAATTTGGCCACAATTACAGTGTGCACTTTCCATGGCACACTTTCAATGAGATTCTAGTAAGTAGTCGTAGGCACATTGTTCTAGAGTTCTGTATGGTCTGGGTCAGGCTTTCTTTAGTTTGGAGAAGAAAGCAACGGGCCGGTCCGGGCTTTTTCCCCGACACTTATGACCGGTCCGGGCTTTTCCCCCGACACTTATGACCGGTCCGGGCTTTTTTCCCGACACTCATGACCGGTCCGGGCTTTTTCCCAGACACTTATGGCCGGGCCGGGCCGGGTTCGACCGATTCTTTTTATCGCAATGGTAAAGAAAGAAAAAAAAAACTCGTGTTTCCCGATTTCCTGGTCTGTTTAACGGTTTTGCTGGCTTTACTTACTTCCATGACATAGCCCAGGGCGTAATCACAGAGCCGAATAGAGGCACTCACGGTGTTTTTACCATCTGTAGATATTAAGATGGTAAAACCATTTTGGAGCTTGTTGACAACAAAAAGATTCGACCCCGAGTGTGTGTGTGTGTGTGTGTGTGTGTGTGTGTGTGTGTGTGTGTGTGTGTGTGTGTGTGTGTGTGTGTGTGTCAGAGTTGGAAACTGGTCAAAAATTTCGGACGTCCCATAACTGGACCCGATCCGGACCTGTAACTGACCAGGACAAATCTGCTTTGAACTACAAATTCGAAACTCAATTTATATATATATCATCATCATCATCATTGTCAACCATTATCAATCCACTGATGGACGAAGGTCTCCCCAAGTTTCCTCCACAGCGGTCTGTCTTGTGCCAGTCTCCTCCATGTCACTCCCGCATACTTTCGAATTTCATCCACCCATCTTCCATGTGGTCTTCTTCTGGGTCTTTTCCTGTCCCTTGGAATCCAATCTAAAATTTCGGCTGTCCATCGATGGTCTGTCTTTCTGGCAGCATGCCCAGCCCATTGCCATTTCAGGGATTTAACTCTGACCATGATGTCTTCCACTCTTGTCATTTTTCGGATCCACGAGTTCCTCTTCTTATCTGTCTTGGTTACACCAATCATGCACCTTTCCATGCTACTTTGAGTTGTCTGCAGGCTTTGTATGTCTCTTTTAGTTAAGGTCCACGTCTCTGCTCCATACGTAAGCACTGGAAGGATGCATTGATCAAGCACTTTTCTTTTAAGACATAATGGCATATTGCTCTTGAAAATTATGCTGTTTCTTCCAAAAGCTCTCCAGGCAAGTTTTGTACGCCGATTAGTTTTTTCATCAATGTGACCCTCACTTGATATGTGCTGTCCAAGATAAACGTATGTGTCAGTTATCTCCAGCTTTTCTCCATCAATCGATAAATCTTCATTTCTTGTAAAAGCATTGAACATCACTTTTGTCTTCTGAAAGTTCATTTTTAATCCCACTTCTTTACTCTTGTCAGCAGGTTCCTGGATCATACTCTATAGCTCTGATGGGGTAGTTGCAAAAATGACTATGTCATCAGCGAAACGAAGGTGGGTTAGATAATCTCCATTAATCTTTATCCCTTTGTTTTCCCAGTTCAGTGATTGAAAGACATTTTCCAATGTGGCATTAAAGAGCTTCGGAGATATGGTGTCACCTTGTCTCACTCCTTTTCCAATTTTTATGTGTGTTGTATTTTCAAACAGCCGAATCTTTGCACTTGCGTTTTCATAGATGTTATTAATAATATTAATGTTTGCATCTTCAATACCGCAGGATTTCAGAGCCATTGTAACTGATGATGATTTCACCGAATCAAAGGCTTTTTCATAATCGATAAAAGCCATGCACAATGGAAGTTCATATTCCCTCGCTCTTTCAATTAGTTCTCTCAGTACGTGGATATGATCTATTGTGCTGTAGCCACTCCTGAATCCAGCTTGTTCTCTCGGTTGATCCATGTCCAGTGTTACCTTTAAACGATGTGAAAGAACTTTTGTGAAGATTTTATAAACCACTGATAGGTCTGTAGTTCCTGAGATCCTCAATGTCACCTTTTTTATGTAGCAAGATCATTGTAGCGTTGTTCCTATCCTTAGGAATCTTCCCTTCGTTAAGGCATCGAGTGAAAATTTGGGCGAGCAATGTTTCGATTTCTCCACTTGCTTCTTGTATGATGTCTACAGTAATTCCATCTTCTCCTGGAGCTTTTCCACACTTCATGTTCTTGATTGCATGTGCAACTTCTGCTGGGAGGACTGGAAGAACTCTGGTACTGGTACCTTTCATGATGTCTGGAGTACATGCATCATCCCTTTCATATAATTTGGAGTAGAAATCTTTCACTCTTGTCAAAATTTCGCCTCTATTTCTTGTTACAGAACCATCTTCTTTTCTCAGTGCCATAATTTGTTTTCTTCCCTTACTGAGATGTCCCTTTGCTATCTTTAGGCTTTGGTTGTTTTCAATTGCTTTCCTCACTAGTTCACAGTTGAATTTCCTTACGTCTTCAGTGATACTTTTTCGTACTGTCTTGCATAGCTCTATATATTCCACTTTGGAAGTCACATCTTGTTTAGTTGTCCTCATCTCTCTTCTTTTTTGTATCAACATTTTGGTTTTTCCTGATAATTTGTTCACATGCGATTTATTCTTAGACCCAGCTAATTTTGCTGCTGTTTCCATAAGAGCTTTGCTTACTTTTCTGTTAACTTCCGAAATATCCACTTCTTCCGATGTTAAGCCTTCTAAAGCAGAGAATCTGTTCTTCAGTTCCAATTTGAAGGTATTATGGTGTTTTTTAAGGTTGGTTATGTCAATACATTTTGTTTGTCTTATGAGCTTGCTACGTTCGAATTTAGTGTTGAGGTGCATCTTACATCTCACCAATCTATGGTCACTGCCTGTGTTGAACTTGTTCAGCACACTGCAGTCTTCTATGACGAATTTTTTGTTACACATAATAAAATCAATTTCACTTGTCGTCCCATTTGGATGTCTCCATGTTCATTTCCTGTGTGGCTTTTTCTTGAAAACGGAGTTCAAGATGAAAAACCCTTCTGCCTCTGCAAACTCTACGAGAGTATTTCCACGCTGGTTTCTGTTGTCGTGACCTAATTTACCTACTGAAGTTTCATTCTGTTGCCGTTGCCACACATATATATATATATATATATATATATATATATATATATATATATATATATATCATCATCATCATCATTGTCAACCATTATCAATCCACTGCTGGACGAAAGGTCTCCCCAAGTTTCCTCCACAACGGTCTGTCTTGTGCCAGTCTCCTCCATGTCACCCCTGCATACTTTCGAATTTCATCCACCCATCTCCTATGTGGTCTTCTTCTGGGTCTTTTCCTGTCCCTTGGAATCCAATCTAAAATTTCGGCTGTCCATCGATGATCTGTCCTTCTGGCAGTATGTCCAGCCCATTGCCATTTCAGGGATTTAACTCTGATCATGATGTCTTCCACTCTTGTCATTTTTCGGATCCACGAGTTCCTCTTCTTATCTCTCCTGGTTACACCAAGCATGCACCTCTCCATGCTTCTTTGAGTTGTCTGCAGCCTTTGTATGTCTCTTTTAGTTAAGGTCCACGTCTCTGCACCATACGTAAGCACTGGAAGGATGCATTGATCAAACACTTTTCTTTTAAGACATAATGGCATATTGCTCTTGAAAATTATGCTGTTTCTTCCAAAAGCTCTCCAGGCAAGTTTTGTACGCCGATTAATTTCTTCATCAATGTGACCCTCACTTGATATCTGCTGCATCAAGATAAACGTACGTGTCTGTTATCTCCAGCTTTTCTCCATCAATCGATAAATCTTCATTTCTTGTAAAAGCATTGAACATCACTTTTGTCTTCTGAAAGTTCATTTTTAATCCCACCTCTTTACTCTTGTCAGCAAGTTCCTGGATCATACTCTGCAGCTCTGATGGGGTAGTTGCAAAAATGACTACGTCATCAGCAAAACGAAGGTGGGTTAGATAATCTCCATTAATCTTTATCCCCTTGTTTTCCCAGCTCAGCGACTGAAAAACACCCTCCAATGTGGCATTAAAGAGCTTCGGAGATATAGTGTCACCTTGTCTCACTCCCTTTCAATTTTTATGTGTGTTGTATTTTCAAACAGCCTAATCTTTGCACTTGCATTTTCATAGATGTTATTAATAATATTAATGTATGCATCTTCAATACCGCAGGTTTTCAGAGCCATTGTAACTGCTGATGGTTTCACCGAATCAAAGGCTTTTTTCATAATCGATAAAAGCCATGCACAATGGAAGTTCATATTCCCTCGCTCTTTCAATTAGTTCTCTCAGCACGTGGATATGATCTATTGTGCTGTAGCCACTCCTGAATCCAGCTTGTTCTCTCGGTTGAGCCATGTCTAGTGCTACCTTCAAGCGGTGTGAAAGAACTTTAGTGAAGATTTTATAAACTACTGATAGGAGGCTAATAGGTCTGTAGTTTCCGAGATCCTCAATGTCCCCTTTCTTATGTAGCAGGATCATTGTAGCGGTGTTCCAATCCTCAGGAATCTTTCCTTCATTAAGGCATCAGTGAAAATTTGGGCGAGTACTGTTTCGATTTCTCCACTTGCTTCTTGTATGATGTCTACAGTAATTCCATCTTCTCCTGGAGCTTTTCCTCGCTTCATGTTCTTGATTGCATGTGCAACTTCTGCTGGAAGGACTGGAGGAACTCTGGTACTGGTATCTTTCATGATGTCTGGAGTGCATATATCATCCCTTTCATATAATTTGGAGTAGAAATCTTTCACTCTTGTCAAAATTTCGCCTCTATTTCTTGTTACAGAACCATCTTCTTTTCTCAGTGCCATAATCTGTTTTCTTCCCTTACTGAGATGTCCCTTTGCTATCTTTAGGCTTTGGTTGTTTTCAATTGCTTTCCTCACTAGTTCACAGTTGAATTTTCTTAAGTCTTCAGTGATACTTTTTCTTACTGTCTTGCATAGCTCTATATATTCCACTTTGGAAGTCACATCTTCTTTAGTTGTCCTCATCTCTCTTCTTTTTTGCATCAACATTTTGGTTTCCTGATACTTTTTTCACATGCAACTTGTTCTTAGACCCAGCTAATTTTGTTGCTGTTTCCATAAGAGCTTTGGTTACTTTTCTGTTAACTTCAGAGATGTCCACTTCTTCCGATGTTAGGCCTTCTAAAGCAGAGAATCTGTTCTTCAGTTCTAACTTGAAGGTATTATGGTGTTTTTTGAGGTTGGTTATGTCAATAGATTTTGTTTGTCTTATGAGCTTGCCACGTTCAAGTTTAGTGTTGAGGTGCATCTTACATCTCACCAATCTATGGTCACTACCTGTGTTGAACTTGTTTAGCACACTGCAGTCTTCTATGACGAATTTTTTGTTACACATAATAAAATCAATTTCACTTGTCGTCCCATTTGGATGTCTCCATGTCCATTTCCTGTGTGGCTTTTTCTTGAAGAAGGAGTTCAAGATGAAAAACCCTTCTGCCTCTGCAAACTCAACGAAGAGTATTTCCACGCTGGTTTCTGTTGCCATGACCGAATTTACCTACTGAAGTTTCATTCTGTTGCCGTTGCCCTATTTTTGCATTGAAATCTCCCATAATTATTTTCAAGTGCTGCTTACCTTTATTATTTAGATGACAAATTTCCTCATAAAATTCTTCAATTTCTTCTTCAGGATGACTTGTGGTGGGTGCATAAGTTTGAATAATCTGAACCTGGTATCTTTTCGAGAGTTGGATAACAAGTCGTGCAGCTCTGTCAGAGGAACTTTCAACTTCTACAACTTTATCCTTCAGTTTCTTGTATATTATAAATCCAACACCACTAGTTCTGCCAGTATCTGTCCCACGATAGTAGAAGAGATGTCCACTTTTCAGTTCGATGAGATCTTCTCCTTTTCTCCTTACCTCACTTAGCCCCACGATGTCCCACTTGATCCTTTGTAGTTCCTCTTCCAATTCAAGAAGCCTTGAATCAGAAGATAGGAGCGTCCATTATACGTAGCCAAGGTCAGCATCAGATGGGAGCCTAGTCCAGTCCTCCGGGGATTCTTAGCACCCTCTGCCTTCATGTCGCACTGGCCGCTGCCTTGGCCAGGTACATTCCAACTGCCGGAGACTGAGGGCCAAGATTTAAGTTGTGGAATCATTTTGGAGGGGTTTGGCCATAACTCACCACGCTGGCCAAGCGGGTTGGTGAGTGTGGGATAGAATTTCCTCTGATCCCGATGGTATAGTTATACCGCTATGGGCGGTCGCCAGAGCCCCTTTAGTGGGAACAGGATGCACCACGAGAAGGCGGGGTTGACATTTGTCAAGGAGAGGCTGTGATGTTACGCATCACCTGACCTTACATCCCTATATATATATATATATATATATATATATATTCTATAAAGATACCTAAGCAAAAAAATACATATATAATTTTGACTCACACCTAGTACAACATAGAAAAGGTTATGTATCTACCTGTGTGAGTAAAAGGAGAAAAGAAAAAAAAATAAAATAAAACAACTGAATGTAGAAGGTGTCGAGAATACTGAGCCTTGGCTTTATCAAGGACCAGCAAAAACTCTGCATTTTCTCACTTCCACAAAGACCTAGTTGGAAATGGGTATATATTCAACGGCCCACTGCCGCCGAACTCGCCAGTGGTGTAACGTCAATGGTAATCGGAGCAATGGGCGCCGTGCGACAAGTCCCCGCTCCTGCAGACGACGTCGAACGTTACGTGCTGACACAGGTTGTTGCGCAGCACACCCTAATTCCTGCGCTAACGTTCGTGATGTGGCGGTGCGAGCCGTCAATGCCCGCCGCCCCACATGCCGGTCATCTCGTTCGGTGGTGTGCCGCGACTGCGGCAATTGGTCACGTCGGTCCGTCCGTCTCTCATGTAAACACCGATTCCATACTCTCCTCACTATTGCAGGATGTCGTCCTACACGGGCGCCGATGTCTCAGTACGATAAACCGCTGTCGCGATAAGCCACTATTTGTCCTCTGTCGAACTCCGAAACGTGCTGGAATGACTGCCGTATTCTGCGACGAGGCATCGGGAAGCTTCCCACGTATAGGTCCGGCAGCACAACACACTTCCACTACTTACACCCCGCATTCTATGAACCCTTTTTATACTGCTTCTCGTTGGCGTGCCGGGCGAACATGATTTGCATATGCCCTGCAATGCTAATCGTTTGCACGTCCTCTCGCGGGCGACGCATGTTGCGAATTTCAGGACAATCGGATGCTTCCTTCTTGGTGTTGCATTTTGGGTGGCGAGCAGTGTATAATCTGGAATTTGTCAATGAATAATTAAATATACTCTGGAATTTGTTTTTTAAATATAGTCTGGAATTTGTTAAGGAAGTGAGTGTCTGACCCCAGGTCTTAAACAACTCTTAGAAATAGAAAGCTAGGAGATTTGTGCTAGAGTGCCCGATAGCGAAGTGACACGGAAGGGAGGTAGAAAGGGGGAGGCATACCTTCCTATTTATTGCCGGCGGGCCAGTACCCGGAGTCAGACGGCTTAACGTGCCTAAAGACATGTGCAAAGCTCTTCAAGTACTTATGTATTAAGCCGATTCTAATTAGGCTGATCGCATGTATCTGACAGCAACCGCCGTAAACTTGCCGATTTCGTCCGCTCTTCCGATAAATGGCACGAACAAAGGAAATGACTCCGGTGTTTTTCGTCTTGTAGCCGTACGTATTTCACCCTAGAAAAGGCGTTTTTCCTTCTCCGTAGAAATGCTATCAATATACCATCTCAGGGTCATGAAAGTTCAGTTCTCCGTTCGTCCAAATCCTGAATTTAAGCCTTTTCTTCAATTTAGTATGTTCAGGGGCGAATGAAAAGAATCAATAGAAATTCACTGAGGTCATTAGTAAGTGCTCTGCTGTTAAGGAGACTAAACGTCTATAAATCCGTTTAATGTCGTAGAAAAAACAACAGAGAACAACAATTCTGGCAGCTTTCATCACCTATGGGCGGCTTCATCAGGGATCTGTTTTGCAAAAGATAAACAGAAATGGGCAAGTTAATCATACTAACTTGAACATTTCTCATCACCTTTGCTTTAAGATCTTTCTCCTAGGCACGACATTTTCTTTTAATCATAACGTTTTACTAGTGCTAGTGGCAGTGTGTCATGTTTATCATACGGGTATGTAACACTTTACGGTTAGCTAATTTTATTAAAAATGGATGGACGGAAGATTGGCAAAAAATGACTTCAAACTTTAAATGCTTTTGTATTCCCAAAAGTGCAAAAACTTCAAGACCTGTAGAAGAAGCAAAACAAATTCTTTCTTTCAGTGTTTTGTAAATAAAATTTAAATTCTTTTGTATTCCCAAAAGTGCAAAAACTTCAAGACCTTTAGAAGAAGCAAAACAAATTCTTTCTTTTAATGTTTTGTAAATAAAATTTAAATTCTTTTGTATTCCCAAAAGTGCAAAAACTTCAAGACCTGTAAAAGAATGAAAACAAATTCTTTCTTTCAGTGTTTTGTAAATAAAATTTAAATTCTTTTGTATTCCCAAAAGTGCAAAAACGCCAAGACCAGTAGAAGAAGGAAAACAAATTCTTTCTTTCAGTGTTTTGTAAATAAAATTTTAATTCTTTTGTATTCCCAAAAGTGCAAAAACTTCAAGACCTGTAGAAGAAAGAAAACAAATTCTTTCTTTCAGTGTTTTGTAAATAATTTAAATTCTTTTGTATTCCCAAAAGTGCAAAAACTTCAAGACCAGTAGAAGAAGGAAAACAAATTCTTTCTTTCAGTGTTTTGTAAATAAAATTTTAATTCTTTTGTATTCCCAAAAGTGCAAAAACTTCAAGACCTGTAGAAGAAGAATAACAAATTCTTTCTTTCAGTGATTTGTAAATAAAATTTAAATTCTTTTGCATTCCCAAAAGTGCAAAAACTTCAAGACCTGTAAGAGAATGAAAACAAATTCTTTCTTTCAGTGTTTTGTAAATAAAATTTAAATTCTTTTGTATTCCCAAAAGTGCAAAAACTTCAAGACCTGTAGAAGAAGGAAAACAAATTCTTTCTTTCAGTGTTTTGTAAATAAAATTTAAATTCTTTTGTATTCCCAAAATTGCAAAAACGCCAAGACCTGTAGAAGAAGGAAAACAAATTCTTTCTCTCAGTGTTTTGTAAATAAAATTTAAATTCTTTTGTATCCCCAAAAGTGCAAAAATGTCAAGACCTGTAGAAGAAGTAAAACAAATTCTTCCTTTCAGTGTTTTGTAAATAAAATTTAAATTCTTTTGAATTCCCAAAAGTACAAAAACTTCAAGACCTGTAGAAGAAGGAAAACAAATTCTTCCTTTCAGTGTTTTGTGAATAAAGTTGCTATCAAACTTGCCTCAGCAAAAATAATACCCGCCGACCCGTCGTCCATCTTGATTTCGAAGTCTAGCGACTTCCCTGTGACCCGGGGCTAGGGAATCTTACACCTAATTTGTGCAATTAGCGGTTCTTCCATTACTCTACAGAGGAATAAATAATCCTCTTCAGGTTTACTCCTCGTCCGTTGTGCAACGTTCAGACGTTTTCTTCTCTTGCTATGCAGTGAGTGACATGCTCCGATTCACTTTTAGCTCGTACTTTCAGCATCCTCATGGTTTACAAACTCACCATCCGCCTTCACCCCCCCCTCCAAAAAAAAAAAAAACCACAGCCAATTTTTATACAGTATTTTTCACAAAAATGTTGCAACTTGTTTTGGCAAAAGTTCATTCATGTATATTTCTCCAGTCATAATAAAAAAAAAAACAACAGAAAACGACGCTTTAATTTTGTAACATGCCACAGTATCTCTTTGTTTTGAAACTAGACAGAAGCGTATATAATTTTTTTTTACGGGGAGGGCAGGCAACAGAAGAAAGAAATTTTAGGAATCCACCAGGGTAAAATAGAAGTTAATGAGAAATAGATGAAAAAAATATAAAGTACTATTTTTTCATGTAAGTTAATGCATTTTTATTAAATTAAAGCACTTCTTTCGAATATAAGTGGCATTTTAACAAAACAAAAAAAAAAAAGAAAAGAAATTAAGCCCTTTCGGGGGGGGGTTGGTTTGTCAAGTGTCGGGGGCAAGACCCCTTGCCAACCTCTAAATACGCCCTTAAATCTAGTGTTCCTGCGTTTCAAAAAATGTAAGCAAATGAAAAATTATTTTAATCTTTTGCTTAGTGTTAAAGATTTTGTAGTGATAGATTGGTTGATAAGGAAATTATAGTAGCTACGCAGATAGATATCATTGATGTTTAATTAACTGTAATAAATGGCATACGGTGGCAGACATCAGTTTTTTGTTTCCTATAAAACTGGCTGCATTTCGATTTTGGGTTCCCTCATATCAAATTTTCCTGATAAAACACCGAAGAAGAAGAAGAAGAAGAAGAAGGGGAGCTGAAAAAGAAAAGCGAACTTGAGGAACAAGACCAATCTTTCATTCCGTTCTTTGCCACTGGAAAATTAATTGTGTTTCACGCGGAGTGTTTAAAATTTCATCATGGAAGTAGGGGGTGGTGTGGCAGGAAAACTACAGCTGGTCTTCTTCCCTGGTACTCAGTCTCTCTCTCATACACACACACACACACACATACATGCACACATACACTTAGCAACTCTCCACTTCCAGTGCACAGCTTTCAGTCAAGCTGCAGAGATTCGCAGGGGATGGTTGCTCTGGCACGCAGGGTGCCAAGATCAATGGCAAGGTTCTGTCTCAGCTATCACGGCTGACATGACTCCCCGCCCATCCTTCACACTTGTTTCTTTCTTTCCACTGTCTGCCGGGTATAACAAACTACAGCGATTCCTGCTCAACAATGACCATTTCTCCTCTGCTCTGAATAACGAACCCGCCATGTTTTCCTGGAAGTTTGTTAAAGCTGCACTGGCGCATGGCGAGATCCACTTTGCTGTCACAAGTGTGGAGTGGTTTAATGAGCGGCAAACCCTGACCGCAAATTTTCTGCGTCGTGGGAGTCATAATAAATGCCACCGAACACACGCTAAGAAATTTAAGAAAGACAGAGGTGGCGACACAATAGATTATATCTACCAGTCGCCATGACAGTCACAGTGAGAACATCGCGCCTTTTTTTCTTGGGGGAAGTGGAGGTGAGGCTCACGACCACCTTGAGCAACTCGATGAGATATAAGCAGTCGCCCGTCCCTAACTTAGGGCCGCCGGCTCCAGGGAAGGGAGAGAGCCAGTACCGTAAGACAAGCGCAACATTCATGCCTCACCAGGATTCGAACCACTTTCTATGTATCTCTCAAAGAATCACAGTGAAAGAGCTCATAATCAAAAATTAAGGCGGAATACATAATTTATAATGGCATTTAACGTGGACCAGGAACATCAAACAAAGATCTTCGCTCTTTCCTCGTTTATAAGTGAGTCACGGAAAATTTCTCATTGGCCGCCACTGGAAGTCGAACCCAGAGTCTTCCAGTTGGAACTGCTTATAAACGTGGATAGAGCGAAGATCTTTGTTTGATGTTCCTGGTCCACGTTAAATGTCTGTATTAATTTATAGATTAATATAATACAACGTAGTTGTCACAAATGTTTATTTTCTCAAGCCGACCATGGTTTCGCTGGTATGAGAAATAATGCCCACGGAAAAAACGCCCACGGAAAAAACGCCCACTTTTCGAAAGTAGGAAAAAACGCCCACGGAAAAATCGCCCACAGACAAAATGCTCACGGGAAAAATATGTGATCGACTGATAAGTTTATGTCTCTTATAAACGGTGTTCGGACAACTGGTCACAGACTGCTGGCCAAAAAACCGTTAGGGGTCATATAAAAATTGCGGTTTCTTGGCCACCTCACCTACATAACGAAAATGGGTGTAGGAGAATTGGCCACAAAAGTTCAAGGGGGGGGGGTTGTAAGTATTATCGATTTTTGGCCTACATTGAGAATTGAATTAGGAACTCCAAACAAATTTCGAGAAAACGTTCTATGTAAGCCAAGCGAGAATTACAGCATAATTCATGTATGTTCGGAAAAGGACCCTAAGGTGGGATTTTTTAATAACGCTGCACTTTTACGTAGGTACTAAATATTTACATAACATGTCAAGTTTGCAATATTTTTCTTTTACTTAATTAATTCACAGGCGAAGAAAAAAGTGTTGAATAGGCTTAGGCCTACGGCCTATTAATTAATGTATGGATTGAATGTATGGTGCATAAGTAGAAGCGCAATATTATTGACAATTAATACAGACATTTGACGTGGAATAGGAATAGCTGTGGTGCAGTGGAAGCATATCCGGCGCGTAACTGGAAGACCCTGAGTTCGATTCCTGGTGGCGGCCACTGAGAATTTTCCGTGACACTTATAAACGTGGAAAGAGCGATGACTTCTGTTTGATTATTGACAATACTTGTTATGTAAATTTTACGAATATGGGAATGACGGAACGAAAACTTTTAGGAGGGCCTAAACGTTAGTCCTAATATTATTTTCTGCCTGAGTAATACCGCAATATTAATAATTTGATGTGTTACGTAAACGTTATGAATATAACATCGTTAGAATAAAAACTGTTAAATAGGCCAAGGCCTAGGACTTATGACTTAAGGGCTGCTGGTGGCCTAGTGAAGAACCAAATAAGATTGTTAACTTTCAACTTCCTACTGTAGAGTAGCTACTTTCTTAAAAAAATTCCAATTCGGCTTTACTGTAATAAATTTGTGACTATTCTTATTTTTTAAAGTAAGGTCTTAATTTTTATAAAACTATGCATGTTTGTTATTTAACTATATCAATTAAAAGGGAAATAATTAAAAGTCAGATTATTTTATTCATAAATACTTTTAAAGTATAATGCATTTAATTGTAAAAGCGATTTTCGTAAAAGGCGCAATGTACAGATATAACTTTGTGTAATGTGCTTTCTTACCACTCTTGTCTCTTTGGGAAATCCTCTTTTGTATACGGAGAGCGGAAGGGGGTGGGGGCATCTGTCTTTCGTCAAAGTGGTGCTTTGCAGCTGCAGCTGGAACGTTTGCAAGCGACCGCACCCCAAATAACAAGCGATATATTTCATTTAAATTTATCGGTTGGCCACCGGTCGGGGTGTGTCTTCCCCGTGAATAGTATAATCTCAAGTTACAGGCATACTTCTTTTCTTCCCAGTGTAAAGAAAAAAATACGCACTCATAGCTTCCTGGGAGTTTTCCAAAGGACAACTAAAACAGTTAATTTCTACATGATGGGTGTAGGAGAACTGGCCACAAAAAGTTTAAGGGGCCGTATGAAAATAACGTTTTTGACCGCTTCGTGCCCACAACTCCCAGAGGTTGGTAATCAGAGTCATATATAGTTTCCGTAATTTCGTCTTTTTCTTAATTGCGATAATTAATGTAATTCTTTATAAGAAATGTTTATGATCTACGTCTGAGCAAAAGATTTAAGGGTTTTCAAACTACAAGTCTGCAAATTATCTGAGCGCATGTGCTGACTCAGGAAACCTGTCGGGGGGGGGGGGTAATATCAAAACTGTAAGATTTGAAAAATGTATCGTCCCATCGGGAGATTTTCAGCATTTACAAGCTACAGCTGGACAGATTACTTGAGGGCACGTGCCTACTCAGCAAACCTGGGGGTGGGGTGGGGTGGGGTGGGGTGGGGTGGTTATATGATAATTGTGAATTATATAGAATTTCTTGTCCGACCCGGAGATTTTCATCATTCACATACCTTCAGATAATGTGTCGAGTTGTAGCTGCTAATTGCCGAGAATCTCCCGATCGGACGAGAAATTGTTCATATTTTACACTTTTGGTATTACCCCCCCCCCCCCGCCCCTCTTCGCCGACAGGGTTTCCAGAGAGTGACATGCGCTAAGAAAATTTGTCGAGTTGCAGTTTCTAAATGCTGAAGATCTCCAGATCGGAAGAGAAATCTTGATATTTTACGATTTTGGTATTACCTCCCCCTCCCCCCCCCCACCCCGACTAGTTTCCTCAGGCAGCAGATACCCTCAGATAATTCGACGTGTTGTAGCTTGTAAACGCTGGAAATCTCCCGATCGGACCAGAAATTCTTCATATTTCATATTTTAGATTTTAAGCACCCCCCTCCCCAGACAAATTCCCTGGGTTTGCACATACTCGCAGACAATTTTTTTATTTGTAGTTTCTAGAAAAATATTGTACAGCAGTTGGCTTGAAGACAACGGTGAATCATTACTATGTTTTTAAATAAATGTTGCATAAGACTACCACGGCTTTCAGGCCAACACCATACAACCTGTACAGTCCATCAGTGCAATCCGAATTTTCCTCTCGTATTTGTAAGGTTTGCAGAAAATATTTTACACATCAAATTATTAATATTGCGGTATTACTCAGGCAGAAAATAATATTAGTACTGACGTTCAGGCCCTTCTAAAAGTTTTCATTCCGTCATTCCCATATTCGCGTTATGTAGGTGAGGTGGCCTAGAAACCGCAATTTTTATATGACCCCTAACGGTTTTTTTGGCCAGCAGTCTGTGACTAGTTGTCCGAACACCGTTTATAACAGACATAAAAACTTATCAGTCAAACACATATTTTTCCCGTGAGCATTTTGTCTGTGGGCGATTTTTTCGTGGGCGTTTTTTCCTACTTTCGAAAAGTGGGCGTTTTTTCCGTGGGCGTTTTTTCCGTGGGCATTCTTTCATGCAATCGGTTTCGCTGGGTATTGACTTAGCTTCATCAGGACGAATGGCACGTAAATATTGAAATTGTATATGACATCAAAACTTATTGACAAACCAGATTCAACCACCAAACTTAATACTTTGGAAGCTTTCCATATATATCAGAAGTCTTCGCAACTTGTTAATGACATGGCATGGCCGCCCCGGTGGCGCAGTGGTCTAAGGCGCTGGCCTCTGATCATTCGTCCGTAAGGGGTCCGGGTTCGAATCCCGGTCAGGCATGGATGTTGTGTTTGTCTTACGGCACTGGCTCTCTCCCTTCCCTGGAACCAGTGACCCTAAATTAGGGACGGGCGACTGCTTATAGCCCATTGAGTTGCTCACGGTGGTCGTTAAACCTCCAATCAAAAAAAAATAAATGACATGGCATCCACGCCATTTCTATCAAACGCGTGGAAGCATCTAACCAAAACACGTGACTGTTAACACCATTTATGATGTCATATACAATTTGAATATTTACGTGCCATTCGTTCTGATGAAGCTAGGTCAATACCCAGCGAAACCATGGTCGTCTTGAGAAAATAAACATTTGTGACAACTACGTTGTATTATCTTAATCTATATATAATCGTAACAAGACTGTAGTCTTTGAGATAAAGAGTCTGTATTAATTATTCATTCGCCTTCTAATTATTTCTTCAGTTGCTGCTTACGATCTTTGGTGAATCCCCAGCATTGTGCGGGGCTCCAGGAAGAAACCCGCCAAATTGGCTTGGCAATTAGCGTGTGTGAGTCTGGCGGAATTCCAGGCAGCTGTGGTGTAGCGGAAGTACATCCGGCGAGTAACTGGAAGACCCTGAGTTCGATTCCCGGTGGCGGCCAATGATAATTTTTCCGTGACTCACTTATAAAAGTGGAAACAGGGAAGATCTTTGTTTGACATAATTTATATTTATATAGAAAACTTGACTGCTGCTCACATGGTGTTCTGAGGCGTAGGTTTCTGGCTAGTCGTTAGAATTGGGTCCGAGTTCGAGCCCCGGATGAGTAGGTACGTCGCCCCAAATTTTTTTTTGCCCGCCCAGTGCCAGATGTGCCACCTTTCAATTCGTGTAGCCCTATTTATTTCTTTTCCCGCAGAAGGGCTTTGCTGACTTCTCCGCAGAAAAGTTATCAAAATAGCCTACGCAGGGCCATGAAAGTTTAATTATTCTCCACTCTTCCAAATCTTTAGTTTAAGCCTTTTTTCATGTTAGCATGACTAGGGGCGAATGAGGAGAGTAGATTCACTGAGGAAAGTCATTACTAATTGCTTTGCTGTTTGTACTACTAAGTACGGATTCCAACACGGAAAGTGGATTAATAGATATTAGGGGGGCCAAAACTCATAGCACGATGTGTCGGATTACAGCTGGTAAGAAACACACCTTCAATCTGGGCTCCATTGCTTATTATGCCTATATATACTGTACGATCGTAGCCAAAAGTCCTACACCAGTAGACCGAAAGTCAAATTTTTGATGTTTGAAGTCAATTTATACAACGTAATGGTAAAGTCGGGAATACATATTATACATCATTTTAAAGGAAATTTTATGCTGACTTCAAATATTTTTACAGAATGTTATTGCTAGTAACAGAAGTGAAGTTACAAGCAAAAGTACAGCGTCTAGTCATAAAAAGCAAAAAATAGTGGAATTTGTGAAATTAGTGTACAATGCATTTAACGTAAAATTACTGTACAGTACATTATTTAAACTTGCAGGACACTTGGAATAACTGACCAACAAGCAAAATACGTTTTAATATTTAATTGGATAACCGCGGTTTCTTAGTAACAAAGTGCGATTGTATGAAAGAATGCCCACGGAAAAAACGCCCACGGAAAAATCGCCCACGGAAAAAACGCCCACGGAAAAAACGCCCACTTTTCGAAAGTAGGAAAAAACGCCCACGGAAAAATCGCCCACAGACAAAATGCTCACGGGAAAAATATGTGATCGACTGATAAGTTTTTATGTCTGTTATAAACGGTGACAGGACAACTGGTCACAGACTGCTGGCCAAAAAATCGTTAGGGGTCATATAAAAATTGCGGTTTCTTCGCCACCTCACCTACATAACGCGAATATGGGAATGACGGAATGAAAACTTTTAGAAGGGCCTAAACGTTAGTACTAACATTATTTTCTGCCTAAGTAATACCGCAATATTAATAATTTGATGTGTAAAATATTTTCTGCAAACCTTACAAATATGAGAGGAAAGTTCGGATTGCACTGATTGACTGTAGAGGTTGTATGGTCTTGGCCTGAAAGCCGTGGTAGTCTTATGCAACATTTATTTAAAAACACACTAATGATTCACCGTTGTCTTCAAGCCAACTGCTATACGATATTTTTCTAGAAACTACAAATAAAAAATTCTCTGCGAGTATGTGCAAACCCAGGGAATTTGTCTGGGGAGGGGGGGGTGCTTAAAATCTAAAATATGAAATATAAAGAATTTCTGGTCCGATCGGGAGATTTCCAGCGTTTACAAGCTACAACACGTCGAATTATCTGAGGGTATCTGCTGCCTCAGGAAACTAGTCGGGGGGGGGTAATACCAAAATCGTGAATATCAAGAATATCTCTTCCGATCTGGAGATCTTCAGCATTTAGAAACTGCAACTCGACAAATTTTCTTAGCGCATGTCACTCTCTGGAAACCTGTCGGCGAAGAGGGGGGGGGTAATACCAAAAGTGTAAGATATGAACAATTTCTCGTCCGATCGGGAGATTCTCGGCAATTAGCAGCTACAACTCGACACATTATCTGAAGACATGTGAATGATGAAAATCTCCGGGTCGGACAAGAAATTCTATATAATTCACAATTATCATATAACCACCCCATCCAGTAGCTGGTGAACAAAACATGCATAAACTGAAGAGGATTGCTAATACACTGCAGTGAGGGAAATGTATATTATAGCAGTGAGGGAAATGTATATTATAGCAGTGAGGATGGGTGTTAGTGCGTATTTTTTCTTTACACTGGGAAGAAAAGAAGTATGCCTGTAACTTGAGATTATACTACTCACGGGGAAGACACACCCTGACCGGTGGCCAACCGATAAATTTAAATGACAGATATCGCTTGTAATTTGGGGTGCGGTCGCTAGCAAACGTTCAAGCTGCAGCTGCAAAGTACCACTTTGACGAAAGACAGATGTCCCCCCCCCTTCCGCTCGCCGTACTCAACAGACAACAGCGGAAAGAAAGCACATTACACAAAGTTATATCAGTAAACTGCGGCTTTTACGAAAATCGCTTTTACAATTAAATGCATTAAACTTTAAAAGTATTTATAAATAACATAATCTGACTTTTAATCATTTCTTTTTTAATTGATATAGTTAAATAATAAACATGCATAGTTTTATAAAAATTAAGACCTTACTTTAAAAAATAAGAATAGTCACAAATTTATTATAGTACAGCCGAACTGGAATTTTTTAAGAAAGTAGCTACTCTACAGTAGGAAGTTGAAAGTTAACAATCTTATTTGGTTCTTCACTAGGCCACCCGCGGCCCTTAAGTCATAAGTCCTAGGCCTTGGCCTATTTAACAGTTTTTATTCTAACGATGTTATATTCATAACGTTTACGTAACACATCAAATTATTAATATTGCGGTATTACTCAGGCACAAAATAATGTTAGGACTAACGTTTAGGCCCTTCTAAAAGTTTTCGTTCCGTCATTCCCATATTCGTAAAATTTACATAACAAGTATACAAGTATTGTCAATAATCAAACAAAAGTCATCGCTCTTTTTTTTTTTTTTTTTTTTTTTTTGATTGGAGGTTTAACGACCACCGTGAGCAACTCAATGGGCTATAAGCAGTCGCCCGTCCCTAATTTAGTGTCACTGGTTCCAGGGAAGGGAAAGAGCCAGTGCCGTAAGACAAACACAAAATCCATGCCTGACCGGGATTCCAACCCGGACCCCTTACGGACGAATGATCAGAGGCCAACGCCTTAGACCACTGCGTCACCGGGGCGGCAAGTCATCGCTCTTTCCACGTTTATAAGTGAGTCACTGAAAAATTCTCAGAGGCCGCCTCCAGGAATCGAACTCAGGGTCTTTCAGTTACGCGCCGGATATGCTTCCACGGCACCACAGCTATTCCTATTCCACGTCAAATGTCTGTATTAATTGTCAATAATATTGCGCTTCTACTTATGCACCATACATTCAATCCATACATTAATTAATAGGCCGTAGGCCTAAGCCAATTCAACACTTTTTTCTTCGCCTGTGAATTAATTAAGTGCCGCCCCGGTGGCGCTGGCCTCTGATCATTCGTCCGTAAAGGTCAGGGTTCGAATCCCGGTCAGGCATGGATTTTGTGTTTGTCTTACGGCACTGGCTCTCTCCCTTCCCTGGAACCAGTGACCCTAAATTAGGGACGGGCGACTGCTTATAGCCCATTGAGTTGCTCACGGTGGTCGTTAAACCTCCAATCAAAAAAAAAAAAAAAAAAGTATTAATTAAGTAAAAGAAAAATATTGCAAACTTGACATGTTATGTAAATATTTAGTACCTACGTAAAAGTGCAGCGTTATTAAAAAATCCCACCCCTTAGGGTCCTTTTCCGAACATACATGAATTATGCTGTAATTCTCGCTTGGCTTACATAGAACGTTTTCTCGAAATTTGTTTGGAGTTCCTAATTCAATTCTCAATGTAGGCCAAAAATCGATAATACTTACAACCCCCCCCCCCACCCTTGAACTTTTGTGGCCAATTCTCCTACACCCATTTCCGTTATGTAGGTGAGGTGGCGAAGAAACCGCAATTTTTATATGACCCCTAACGATTTTTTGGCCAGCAGTCTGTGACCAGTTGTCCTGTCACCGTTTATAACAGACATAAAAACTTATCAGTCGATCACATATTTTTCCCGTGAGCATTTTGTCTGTGGGCGATTTTTCCGTGGGCGTTTTTTCCTACTTTCGAAAAGTGGGCGTTTTTTCCGTGGGCGTTTTTTCCGTGGGCGTTTTTTCCGTGGGCGATTTTTCCGTGGGCGTTTTTTCCGTGGGCATTCTTTCCTCATACCCAAAGTGCACCTTCTTGGCATGGAACTAATGAGCTTCTCTAGTTGCCCGTTGGTGATAACACGGTACGATACGGACCTTACAGACAATTAAATATTTTAATTAAATACTTTAATTGAGTCTGTAAGGTCCGTATGGCACCGTGTTATCACCAATGGACAACTAGAGAAGCTCATTAGTTCCATGCGAAGAAGGTGCACTTTGTTACTAAGAAACCGCGGTTATCCAATTAAATATTAAAACGTATTTTGCTTGTTGGTCAGTTATTTCAAGTGTCCTGCAAGTGTCAATAATGTACTGTACTGTAATTTTACGGTAAATGCATTGTACACTAATTTCACAAATTCCACTACTTTTTGCTTTTTATGACTAGACGCTGTACTTTTACTTGTAACTTCACTCGTATTACTGGTAATAGCATTCTGTAAAATTATTTGAATTCAGCATAACATTTCCTTTAAAATGATGTATAATATATATTCCTGACTTTACCATTACGCTGTATAAGTTGACTTCAAACATCCAAAATTTGACTTTCATTCTATTGGTGCAGGACTTTTGGCCACGATTATATATAGAAGCGGTTCATATACAAGCTAAGGGCCGGGGATGGCCCAGTGGTCAGCGTTCGTGACTGTCACGAAGAAACCCCAGGTTCGATCCAAGGCGGTTACGAACGCTGGAACCACTAAACATCCGCCGCGCGTTGTATGGGCACGTTAAGCCGTCTGACCTCGGGTACTGGCGCCCCGGTTATAATAACAATATTCTATTAATACAAGTCTGCACGAATAAGTAATGATACTAATGGAAAGTGGAGTTCTAAAGCGCTATTAAGACTGCCTCGGAACGGTGAGGGAGCAGAACGTGGACGACGGCTGCTTTGGATGAGGGAGTTAAAGACGGGAGAGGTATTGTATTTGCGTGTCACGACGTTAAAATTTTTTATAGGTAAACAAAATGAACATTTTCCCATAAAGAACTTGTTCAAGTACTGTGCTATTTTCATAAATGTAAAAGTTATAAATGTACAGTGCTATTTTCATAAACATAAAGGCTATAAATGTAGTGTTATTTTCATAAATAACACTACATAAGGCTATAAATGTAGTGTTATTTTCATAAATAACACTACATAGGTTACTATCGTACTGATACTCATTTTTTTTTATTTAAGGTAATGTGACAATTATAAAATGAATTTTACATAGAAAGAAAAGGAAAAAAGTAGAACAATTTTCAGAAATTAGTTAATAGTATTAACGTAAAATTACAAGAGAACTTGCTTTAAAGGTAGATATTTCCGTTTTCCGGTTGTGCGATACAGGAGGAAACTTCTGATTAAAACTCGCATGTTTAGTACCGAAGTCACGCCTCATATTGAATTCTGTGCACAAAGACAGTTTCGTTTCACACTATGCATAGAAAAATAGCCCATTTCCTCCCTGGTGAAACAAACAAATACTTCTCGGTACAATAACTGTCAAACTCACGATTTTTACTAACAACTTTTCTCTTCTTTAGCGTTGGCATTGATATTTTGAACGATTACAATAATTAAAGCTGTTGTGTTTGCCCCTGCACGAAGCACGGTACGGAATAAACCGCGGGAGAGTTAGTTCCAAACGCTGCCAGCGAGAATTCATAGATTTCGGGTCGAGTGGAGAACCGAACACACGGATATGAGAGTCCTCCTTCCTCTCTTCCGTGACGCCTAGCAGAGGGTTGCATAGGAGAGTCACATAATCCCTCAGAAAACTGTTGAATTACGTTTATCATTTGTAACGCGTGAATGCACGTTCTGAAAGTTTAAACACAGTCACAGAACTAAATCAAACAAAAATATTTATATAGTTTTATATCATAAATATCGGTAAGCATTGTCCTTCTTTTTTTGCCTGGGGATTTTAAACATTTTATTTCGGTTTAATTTTTTACTCCGGGCTAGACTGACACGCTACGCGGGCCGCCTATTGAGAACCACTCCACTAGTCATTGTTATGTTAGCTTGTTGGTTTACCAATCGCGTAACTAGTCAGATTCAGGTGTGTGTGTGTCTGTAAGTCCAAGGAGAAAGAATTGCACAAATTTTTTTTGGCCGGCAGTAAAAAGCATTAAAAATCCTTCCTTCAGTGTTTCGTAAATAAAATTTCTATCAAATGTGCCCCAGCAAGAACATTGCTCGCCTCCCTGTCGTCCACCCTGATTTTCAAGTCTAGCGATGTCCCTGCGGATGAGACATACGGTCTTACGGCTTTGATTCTCTCCCTTCCCTGCCTCCCTGGAACCAGTGACCCTAAATTAGGG
Source organism: Macrothele yani (assembly GCA_039090855.1). Taxonomy (NCBI): domain Eukaryota; kingdom Metazoa; phylum Arthropoda; class Arachnida; order Araneae; family Macrothelidae; genus Macrothele; species Macrothele yani. Next base: position 102,054,877 of record CM076991.1, on the reverse strand, counting down.
AATACAGGGACTGGTTATAGACCTCAGAGTCCGTAAGGGTTGTTAAATCACTGGTTTCTGCCGATTCGTCCGAGATGGGGCGTGATTAATTTTTTTTATTTGTTTTTTTATTGGAGGTTTAAGTACCACCGTGAGCAACTCAATGAACTATAAGCAGTCGCCCGTCCCTAATTTAGGGCCACTGGTTCCAGGGAAGGGAGAAAGCCAGTGCTGTAAGACAAACACAACATCCATGCCTCAATTGTCTGGTTTAGAGAACGACTTGTATCAAGAGAAACGATTCTGCGTCGGATCTTTTCGTTCGTTGATCATTCGTCGATCCATCCCGGACGAATGATCAGTAGCCTTTCGTTCGTTGATCATTCGTCGATCCATCTCGAACGAATGATCAGAAGCCTTTCGTTTGTTGATCATTCGTCGGATCCATCTCGAACGAATGATCAGAAGCCTTTCGTTCGTTGATCATTCGTCGATCCATCTCGAACGAACGATCAGAAGCCTTTCGTTTGTTGATCATTCGTCGGATCCATCTCGAACGAATGATCAGAAGCCTTTCGTTCGTTGATCATTCGTCGATCCATCTCGAACGAACGATCAGAAGCCTTTCGTTTGTTGATCATTCGTCGATCCATCTCGAACGAATGATCAGAAGCCTTTCGTTCGTTGATCATTCGTCGATCCATCTCGAACGAACGATCAGAAGCCTTTCGTTTGTTGATCATTCGTCGATCCATCTCGAACAAATGATCAGAAGCCTTTCGTTTGTTGATCATTCGTCGGATCCATCTCGGACTAATGATCAGAAGCCATCACTTACAGCAATGCGCTACCCGGGGGGCGGCTTCCTTACGTTCGTCCAAATCTGAATAGGATAATAAATATTGTTTTTGAAAAACTAAACAGTTAAAATACTTGCAATTTTTTTTTGATTGGAGGTTTAACGACCACCATGAACAACTCAGTAGGCTATAAGCAGTTGCCCGTCCCTAATTTGGAGTCACTGGCTCCAGGGAAGGGAGAGAACCAGTGCCGCAAGACAAACACAACATTGATGCCTCATCGGGATTCGAACCAGGACCCATCTCGGACGACTGATCAGAAGCCATCACTTAGACCACTGCTCCACCTGGGCGGCAGGGTGTGATTCGATTCCCGAATAAGGCGTGGATGATGACATGTTTGTCATGGTTCTCTCCCTTTTCTGCAACTTTGGGCTACAACTAGGGACAGGACACTGCTGCTTATAGACCTAGAAGCGCACAGTGCCTCTTAAACACCAAAATATAAATTTAAAAAAATATTGAAAAGCTATTTTGCATGATTTACGTAAAAATAAAAAGAAATCATGTTTTTTCACACAAATGTACTTTTGTCATATAATCCTTAAACATTTTTATCATCAATCTTTTGGTAGACCGATTGCCTTAAAAATCTTGAGAAACTGTGGATATTTACGACTGGAAAGTAAAAACAGTCTGCTCACTTTTGATTGTGTGTTGGCTTCACATTAAACCAAAAACGCATCTGCTGTGTACATTCAGCGCATTCATAATGAGGGAGTGTGGTATCTAAGGCAGAAAGCAGTAGGAGGCTTTGAGTTTTAGTTTGCTGTACACCACGGTTTGTCGCCTGGATCATTTCCCTGGGTGATTACATATTCACTTAATGCTCCGTTTTACTAAATTCATGTGCATAAAAAAGATTAATTAATGAAATTAATGGATCAATTATCATGCAATTCCCAAATTTCTTCCCAAATGCATAATTAGCTAGGTAAGCAGTCTTTTCCTCGACTCAGACAAAGAAGGTTAATTTGAAATTTTGAAAAATCCATGTTTCCATCTTCGCTAATGATCTCCGCTTAATTTCAATTGCGAATGAGAACTGGGCACAGAATTAAAACACGAGTCACACAGCCTTAGGACAAAACGCAAACACGAACACTTCTATACCGAAATGGAACCACATATACCCATTTGCATACACTCATCAGCAAAGTATTTCATCGATTCCAAGGTCATTATAAATTTCTGCCACAGAATTTAGCCCACTGTCTTCTGGGATTCGGCAAAAATCTGTCGGAGAAGGACATTTTGCTCTTTCTTTCTTTCTTTTTTTTTTTTTTTTTTATGATTCGGCAAACAAAATGTTGTTCCTTCATTAATAGATGGGTTGACTAATCGTTCCATTACTTTAATTGCTTTTCCTCTCCCCTGTTTGTTCTCACAATTCAAAGGTTTCCCCCACCCTGCTTCAATGTATTTTTCACCGCCGACTTTTCCTCATCGAAAGCGGTTTTGTTGTTAATAAAAAGAAGTATCCTCCGTAATTGTCTCACTGTCAATTCATGTTCGGATGTCCTCAGAGGCAGAGTCAATCGTTGCTGTAATCACTAGTCAATGTCACTTACAGGCTTTCAACGTCAGCAACAAAGAAGGTCGCTTATTGGGAAATTTTTAGAACTACACGGGTTCCGCTTCCTTTTGAAAGCTGGGAGAAGGTGACGTCTGTCTATCTGATCAATAATGTCATCATGTGCTAAACAAATGCGTTTCTCCTTCTGGCGATGATTTAAATACAGTAATATTTAATTGTTGCTGTCCTTCGTGAAATAGAACAGGGTATCTAAGACAAAGGAGCTGGAAAATACGGTGGAACCTCTACTTAACGAACCTCTATTTAACGAATTTTATGGGGGTGGGGGTACTTGAAACTTGAGTTTAAATGCATTAAAAACCACCTCCATTTAGTAAAGTATTATCGGGATTATTAAATTCTTTACCAAATTATGTTGTTGGTTTAACTTTCCCAACTCTGCCATATCGTCAAATAATAGCAACAGGATCTGGAGCGCTAACTCCACCAAATTATTAGGGGGGCAGGCGTGAAGAGATCAGGCATCAGAGGGGTAAGCCTCTTCCATTGTTCCATTGCCAGGAGGAAATAAAAGGACAAAAATATAAACTACGAGATTCGACGTATATTGGTATTAGGAGATTTCTGCCGATTCGTCAGCTACTGTCTGTATTACTGAACTTCCTGTCTGTCGGTGTTGTATCATCCTACAGCTGCAGCTGTTGATAACGTTAGGGGAAGCGTGCGAGCGTCAGTTTGCTTCTGGTTTTCATGCTCAGAGGTTTTGTACGTGTTTCCTATATAGCGAAAAATGGGCAAAAAAGCGTCATTAAGTGTTACTCAGAGGGCACAAATAGTGACTTTATATCATGAAAGATACTCCGAACGTGACTTAAGCAGAAAGGTGAATGTGAGCAAGACTGCAATTCATAATACGATCAAGAAACATCGAGATACAGGTGAATTTAGTGACCGAAAGAGAAGTAGACGTCCAAGGAAAACAACCTCACGTGATGAAAATACCATAAGGCGAACAGTTATGCGTTCTCCGAGGAGCTCGTGCAAAAAAACTCAAGGCCGTTCTACGTCAAAAGCTTTTGATATTAGTATTAGCACTGTTTCCCGACGCCTTAGCAAAGATTTTGGATTAGTCTTATAAACCTGCACATAAACCTAGACTAGCCTCTGTCATGAAAAGAGAAGACTCCAGTTTGCGAAGCGTCATGAACCGTGGTCTGCTGAAAACTGGAGACAAGTTCTTTTTTCCAATGAATGCGTCAGTTTGAATCACGAAACACATGTTCGATGATCAAAAGGCAAAAGGTTTGATGAAAAATACACCATTAGCAACGTGAGGCATCCGTCTAGTCAGAAAATATGAGGTGCTATGTCAGCATCCGGTACTGCTTCATTATCCTTTTTGTCGACAGGCACAACCACGACTGGCCCTTTTTAGGTAGAAATGTTACGTGAGAACCTGTTAACTCATATGCAAGTGCATAGAGGCACAATCTTTATGCATGATAGTACTCCATGCCACAGATCAAAGACAGTATAAAGGACTACCTGCAGAGGAAAAACATAACTGTGATTGACTGGCCCGGTAATAGTCCCGACCTTAACCCCCACAGAAAATTTGTGGACCATTTTAAAAGACAAGGTAGCGGAAAAACAGCCATCAAATACTCAAGAGTTGATTGACGTGATAAAGTACGTATGTGCAAAGACATTTCAAGTGACTACTGAAAATACCTCATTGAGAGTATGCCACATCGTATTCTGTCCGTTATAAAAAATGAAGGTGGGTACACAAAGTATTGATTTCTGTCTTTTTTCTGTTCTAAATATTGTAAGTACACATCTGTGATATCATTCTTTACGCTTTCCAACCGTAGGTTGAAGAAGCGTATATGTTCCAGCTTTGTCCGTCTGTCTGTCGGCACGGTAACTCGCGTAAAAATGGCTCGATTTCGATGAAATTTCAGTATGTGGTAGGAGACAACCTGGGAAGGAACCCTATTGAACATGGACAAAATAAGATCAAAAGCCATGACATAGGCGGGGGATGCATTCCATCGCTCTTATGAGTCAAAACTTATGTTAAAATGCTTCGATTGCGACAAAACTTTATCATGTTGTTCCGGAGATATACTGAACTGGTTCTGTTGAATATCATCGAAATGGGGTCAAAGCTCAGGGCACAGGAGCGAGATTTTTTACACAGCCATTATCCTCATAACTTGAGTAATGATTTCTGGGATACTGGAAAGCGTATCATAATCAATACATTGCGTGATTTTACTAACTTGTTTCAAATATCTCTGACTAGTACTTAGTTGTTTCTTTTAAAATCTTTATTTTAAATAAATTGACAGCTGGTCTTAAACTTTCGCGAATGACTGTAAAACCCAATTGTAATTGCTCATCAACAAACGAACAGAGAAACAGAATTATTCTTTTGCTGAATATAAATGTTTTCAAGAATAAAATTTATCCTGTGATTTTATAAAAATATCCACAGAGATTTTATTTCCAAACGTTTATTAAAAAATATGAAAAATTAGCTAGTTTACTCAAACAAATAACAAGAAGTGCAAAAAATAAATACACGTAGATAAACAAAAGCGCTAGAGATTATACGTTTCTGTAATTTTATTATTTTTTTATAATTGTTTTAAACATTTACCACATACCACAAGAGCATGTCAAATGCAATACGGGGCTAGCAATCTGATTTCTTATCCAATGAGCAATGCTGAATGTCGGAAAGAAGTTTTTATTTATTTTGTTATGGGCAAAATTGGTAAAGTAGAGGTTCAATGATGATTGCATGGACTCTAAGTGATATCAGAAGAGTTGCAGGTTCCTATGTCTTTACAGCGCGGAAGCAAATAAATAAGCGCATTAAAACAAATGAATTAACTTGTACGTAAAATCGTAATTTCTCTAAATGGAGGGGTATTACTTACATTGTGAAATACACTTACGAGCCATTCCATTATGGAACTTCTCCCCTCCCCAACTTAGAGAAATGAGCGCGCCTGGAGACTGAACGGAGGCGCAGATGAAGTTCACAGTGCATACAACCCGAGGACCGGCTTTCGGTTAATAGAGTTTTCGGATTCAGAATGTGAAAAGATGCCGATTTATCGGAGTTTGATAAAGGACAAATTGTGATGGCACAACTCCTCGGAACTACGATCTCGGAAACGGCGCGGCTTGTGGGTTGTTCACGTGTCGCTGTAGTGAGTACGTATCAAAAGTGGTGCACAAATGGCAAAACGACGAACCGCCGTCCAGCCATGTGTCGTCCGCAGCTCATTTTTGCCAGAGAGGAGCGGAGATTGTAGCGCATTGTTCACAGCGACCCGAAGGCCACAGTGCGACAAATCACCCGCAGCTACAACAGTGGTGATCGGGCAATGTGTCACAGCACACAGTTCGTCGCAGCCTTCTGCGCATGGGTTTGCGTAGCCGAAGACCCAGACGGGCTCCTATGTTCACTGCCCATCATCGCCAACAGCGCATGAAATGGGCCCAAGATCATCGAGATTGGACCTTGGATGATTGAAAGAAAGTGGCCTTGTCTGACGAATCAAGATTCCTGGTGCATCCCGTAGACGGCCGAGCGCGGATACACCGATTATACCAACGGTGGCTATGGACCGGCGAAAGCGGTGTCGTGCGGTGGGCGATTTCATGGCAACTGTGTTCCCTGCTGGTGATAGCCATTACCAACAGAATACTGTCCCACGCCACATGTGCTCCCCCCCGCAATGCAGGGGTTGCGTGGCTATTAGTTACGCCCCTGGTAACTCGGCGACGTGGGACTTCGCCACTAATGAGTGGACGTAAATATCCTCTGTAAAAGAAATTATGATCAAGTAATTAAACACCATAAAGTCGAAGCGTAATATTGCGTTAAGCGGACATCTAAGTTTCTGTCGATAGGGGCATGTCTGGACTGATTTTGTTTAGGATGTTGCTGGAGAATACGAAGATTCTTAACGTGAACAGTTTAGCGTTTATAAATTAGCGTAAACTAAAACTACGTACTTCTGTTTCTCCCCCTTTTTTTTTTTGTTCTCTTTTGCAGGCATTCAAAATGTTTTAATAATATTTAACAATTTGAATTTTCTTTTATACGAATTGAATATTCTAAGTCCATCTCCTAGAAAAACGTATTAGTGAAATTCCATTGTATTCCGAGATACCAAAAATGTCTATTATTTAATAATAGACCAAAACTGTCTATTATTTTCTGCCTTTCCTTCTTTAGGAAATTTTAATAAAAGACGTGTAAAGCTAGTAATCTAAAAGCGAGGCATCTTGGGAGATATGAAGCAACATTTCAAGATCTTTCAAAGATTATGTTAGAACATTCTGAGAGCGACGTTGCTTTGATGTTTCGTTAGAGGACTTGCATTGATTTCTACTAAATTACAAACCACTGGGAATAAGTCATGCAAACTTCTGACTTGCATATCAAAGTCTTCGTATCCTTAGGAAACGAAGGAGGGCGATCAACCTTTAATTCCAAATAGATTGCACTTCTACGGTTCCTACTTTAAGGACGGCATTACTAGGCCGAGGAAGCAAAGCCATGTGCAAGTGTAAGAGAAACGATCACGAGCCGCCACAGCTACGTGGACTGGAAGAGCAGCTTATGTCATAATGGGAAGTGTGGAGTTATTAAGTTTTCACTCGGAGTTAAACCCTCATGAAGTATTGCCCGGATAGCATTGAGTGCCAAAATGAAAACGGACTTAGGCTTCCCAAGAATCATGCAGTCATAATGTTTCCGTCAGATATATGGACTTCGCTTTATCTCTTCATTAGATAAAGGTAAGTCCGTCTGTCTGCGCAACAGATAAAGGACTCGATGGGGCCATCTGAGAAAACTTCAGATTGCAAAATAAATTAAATATAGAATTGCTGTCAAAAGTTATACCTCGGATTTTGTTTTCCGAAAAAAGAAAATAAGTAACACATTATGAAACACGTCAAACCTTCAGAGGTTTCACCTGAAAAAATTGCTAAAGAAAAATGCGCTATTCTCTTTCTCATAAGTCTAAGAGAAAAAAACAACAACAATTGTGTCCTTATCGGTCGGTCGTCGGCGAACGAAAACGATAGCTCTGCAAAAATTATGAAACCAATCTCAAACCATTGGTAGGACAAGCCTCTTTCACAACACTCTTTAGTTGGGTAAATCTCTTCCATGTCATTCCAGCATGCTTTCGAACTTCATCTACCCATACCCCATGTGGTCTTCTGAGTTTTTTCTTGTCCCTTGGTATCCAGTCTATTATATCAGTTGTCCAATGGTAGTCAGTTCAAACCATTGGTTGGACAAGCCTCTTTCACAACACTCTTTAGTTGGGTAAATCTCTTCCATGTCATTCCAGCATGCTTCGAACTTCATCTACCCATACCCCATGTGGTCTTCTGAGCTTTTTCTTGTCCCTTGGTATCCAGTCTATTATATCAGTTGTCCAATGGTAGTCAGTTCAAACCATTGGTTGGACAAGCCTTTTTCACAACACTCTTTAGTTGGGTAAATCTCTTCCATGTCATTCCAGCATGCTTCGAACTTCATCTACCCATACCCCATGTGGTCTTCTGAGCTTTTTCTTGTCCCTTGGTATCCAGTCTATTATATCAGTTGTCCAATGGTAGTCAATTCAAACCATTGGTTGGACAAGCCTCTTTCACAACACTCTTTGGTTGGGTAAATCTTTTCCATGTCATTCCACCATGCGTTCGAGCTTCATCTACCTATACCCCACGTAGTCTTCTTCTGAGCCTTTTCTTGTCCCTTGATATCCAGTCTATTATATCAGTTGTCCAATGGTAGTCAGTTCAAACCATTGGGTGGACAAGCCTCTTTCACAACACTCTTTAGTTGAGTAAGTCTCTTCGATGTCATTCCACCATGCTTTCGTACCCCATCTATCCATACCCCATGAGGTCTTCTTCTGAGCCTTTTCCTGTTCCTTGGTACTAGATAAACCAATGGTCGTTCACTGATACCAGAAAAGCCACTCCCCGGGTTATATATATATATATATATATATATAGTCTATTAAGAAGAGACAGAAACGAAACAATTTTTCAACTCATACTAAAAAACAACAAAGAAAAAATTCATATACTGACAGGTGTGAGCAAAAAGAGGATAAAATAATAGAAACCTGAATGCAGAAAGTGTCGACAATGCCGAGCCTTGGCTTTATCAAGGACCAGCAGAACTCTGCATTTTCTCACTTACACAAAGACCTAGTTGGAAATGGGTTTCTGCAAAGCCATAGATGCAAGTAATAAGCCCTCAAATTTTTTTTAATTATTATAACCTCCTAAGAGTTGCTTGACGAAAATTAAGTTAACATTATTTTTGCATGCATCTGTTGCTTTCCTGGCCCAACCCATGCTCGTCATCTGCTATTAAAAAACAGAAAAACGATTACAAAAAAACACAAGTTGTGAGAGTGACTGAATGAATCAAAAGAATTATTCAGCAATAACACTTAGCCAAGTTACCTAGCCGCCTAAGAGAGAATTTAAACCAGAATAGTAATACAAAAGTACCACAGATTCTTATGCTGTGCATTGAAAAAACGTTTTACGCAAAATGCCATATAAATGTTAATAAAATTTTTTGAAAAATAAATTCCTGAAGGAAACTGGAATATTGAACTTCCTACTCATCAACAACTGACAATTACAAGTACAAAAATTAAAAACTGATAATAACTAACAAAAATGCTTTGTGAAGATTATATGATGTTAACAATTAGTTGCAATATATACAAAGCATTCCAGGAGTGTTTTAAGTGCATAATAATGTAGTTAAAATGTTCTAACCGACATTGAAGACACATCGTTGACTGCAAGAACAATTAATCGGCCAGCTACTTTGCCCAAGAGCCCTAAAAACACGCTAAGTTTCCAATAAAAGTGAAAGTGAAAATAACACTAAAAGTTAAAATACTTGCTAGCACCTAATTGCTTGATGCGAAAAAAAGAAAAAAACTGCTCAAAGTTCATAAGTTGAACTTGGAACCTCTTAACTAAAAGAATAAAGAAGAGAGCTTACCTCTAACACTTCTTTTCTGCCTCTACTTCCCAAAAAATGGCCGAAAACTTTCTCCGAACTTTCAACTCAGGCCACTCCCTAGACGCTGGGGGGCAGCATTGGAAGGGTCTGAAGGCTCCTGCTAACTGAATAAGATCTTACGCGCGGAGTTTTAGTCAAGAGAATTATACAACTAAGAATGGAGCCCTGTTTGTTCAGAGTATAGAATACTCTCCAGAATACATGAAAAATATTATCAAATACACATGTAGTGTATTAATAATCTTTATATGTATTTAATTACCTTAGTGAAATCCTACAGACAATCATAATCCTATTTATTTTAACGTTAGTTTTGCTATTTTTAGTTTAGGGATTCAAGCTTGTGAATACCTAGTTTTCTATTTATTTATTTTTATTTTATTTTTTCATCATATTTTAAAAAAAAATTGCGTACTTTTTTCTGTATTATTATTTTTTTTTATTTTTAATAGGTCTGTCCTGTCCATAGCACTAAGGTTCCTTTTTGTAGTTAATATGCATCCTCCAGACCAACTTCCAAAAAAGGCTTTCATTGGCCAGAATCATTTTATTAACTGTGTAGAAATTAAAGCAGATCTGCCAACCTTACTCTATTATTCAGAATAATTTTTCTTAAAGTTCTTTTGATGAAAGGTGTTGGAATTTTGTTTTCTAGAAAACAGTTTAATAGTATTCTAATGTGGTTATTGAAGTCCAAATTGTTGCTGCAGATTCTTGATATTCTTAGTACCTGAGAAATTAGTACATTCTCAATTACTTTAGTTGAGATGTTATTGTTCCAGTGCAGATATTTAATAACGTTGAAAGAAAAATTAACTCTTTTATCAAAAAGGCTGATGGATGGGTTTCCTCTGTTAAGCTTAATGCTTAAGTCTAGGAACTCTAGTTCCTGATTACTGTGGTTGGTTTTACATAAGTTAAGAGAGTTAGGATAGATATTTGCAAAATCATCTGCTTTTGAAGACATCTCGAAGAAGGTCCTGAAACACATTAGTAACTGTACTAATCTGAAGTACAGAGATTTTTGGATAATTAATAACAATTCAGAAGTAATTTCAACTTTACTAGACATAAATCCCATAGATATTAATAGTTATGATTTTGAGAACCTTTCGGACGAATGATCAGAGGCCATCGCTTAGACCACTGCGCCACCGGGGCGGCCATTTTGTAATGTTATAAAACTAGGGCAGTAATTTTAATTACAACGAGCACATTTCTGTTTTATGTAATAAAGTCAAATAATTTAGGTTTTATCAAAAATACCTTTCGTTTCCACAGAATTTAAATTATTAAAAACCCCGTAAAACCTGGTTAATAGTCTGGAATTTAAAATTTTCAGTAATATAAAGCTAATAAATTTTTGCAAAAAAAGGGGCCTCGAAGATCTTTTTTGCGGGGGGGGGGGGTCTGGTACGCCGCTGCATGGTACAGAGTAAAAAAAACAACACATTTTTCGTGATCTATTATGGTTCCGAATTGCTTTTTCGAACCATTTGAAATTCACTTACTGCCTCTAGCGTTCTCCGAACGTTAATAATGTAGCCATTCATTGAAACTCTTTACCCCGAAGAGCTAAATTGTTATGGCCACCTGGTTTTTATGAAGTTTGCACTCCACGTGCCCCCAAAAAAGCTCTTTCCCGGCGATGAATGAACGCAACAAGATTTCTAAAGTTGTGTTACGGTATCTGGTACCAACTCGGAAATGTTTAACTCTTGAAAGTTAGGTGGTTGAGCAGCGGCAGATCGAAGTTGCTTTCCAACACAAACCACACAGGCTCGATGTCGGGAGAATTTGGAGGCCAGGGTAATAAATGCAAGCGTTCCTCATGTTCCGCGAATCATTTACGAGCGATCTGGAGAGAGTGGTAAGGCTCATTATCGTGCTGAAAGATGGCACTACTAGAGGAGGATACCGTTGCCATGAATGGATGTACAGGGGTTGCACAGAATAATGTGAACACCTAGAAAAAGAAGGTTTTACGTACGTAGTAGGACCACCTTTGGCATACAAAACCACCTTAATTCTTCTTGGAATAGAACGCATACAAATCCTGGATGGTGGTTAGACGGAAGGTCCTTCAGAAATACAGGAGGGGGATGTCGCCATTTTACTCTGTTTTCCAACACAGACCATAGTGGCTCCATGATGTTTAAGTCTGGTGATTGGGAGGCCAACGAAGGTATGAAAGTTCCTCCTCATGTTCCTCAAACCACGATTAGACATTCCCAGTTCTGTGAATTGGGGCGTTATCATATTGATAGATGGCATCCCCTGTAGAAAACAATGCCTGAGCCATTGGATGAACTTGGTCTGCCAAAATGGTTTCATACGCCCTACCAGTCATCCGTCCTTTCAAGGAGATCAAGGGACCTGCTGAAAATCACGATATGACCGCTCAGAGCATGAGAAAACCACCACCATGCTGCCCTGTTGGGAGCAGACAGTCTGGGTTGTACGCTTCAGACGGTGTTCTCCACATGTAAACACGTCCTCCGATAGGGAATAGTGTGAACGTGGATTTATCCGACCACAGTATACGCTTCCATGCATTGGCAGTCAACGCTGTATGCTCCTGGCACCTCTGTCCTCGCCGTTGGGCATTCATCAGAGTCACCAGAAGTTTTGCAATAGCAGCTTTTCCATGAATATCTTGTTTATATTCATGGAAAAGCTGCAACAAGACTTAAATTTTGCAACAAGACTTACTACATACGGTGCCCGAGGACTGTTTTCGTCGATACTTGGGTCTGGAGATGCAGATTAAGCTCCGAAATAATTTCTGGCGCAGTGGTGTTCTTATTCCGGGTAACAGTCCTCTTTAATGCTCTCCTGTCTCTATCAGTCAGGGTCGTTTTCCGGCCACTCTTGTGTTTCGCATACGAGGTTTTGTCACGAAGACGGTATGCTGTCATGACGCTAGACACAGTAGCTCTCGATATCCCCACTACCTTAGCGACTGTTGCCGCGAAGGCACCAGCTAGCCGGCCACCAACAATTACCCCTCTTTCGAAGTTCGTTAGTTCGCTTATTACGTCGTCACCCTAAAATAAATTTTGCAACAAGACAGTTTAAATGCACTTAAACAGAACCTTGAGGTTCTAAGCAAAGCTATTACAACTAAAAAGTGGTGGGTATTGCGACGTACGCAGCTGCATTAAAAGTCACGTCTCCGAGCGTGGTGTTTATATTTTTCTGTCCTACTCTGTACCTGGTCTGCAATGATCTTTAGTTAGGTAGGTGGTAGACATCATAGTTTCCTCCACATGAATTACTAGACCCAGGGTTTCCAAGCAGAACATTTTCCAGTGCATTACACTTCCTCTACCAGCTTCCTTACTACATACGGTGCATCCTGCTTCCAAAACTTACCCAGGTAAACGACAAAAAAGGACCCTGCTGTCCATATGGTCGAACAGGAAACAAGATTCATCGGATCAGAGGACCTTCTTCCAATCATTCCAGTTTTAGTATGATGTTCGCGTGCCTATTATAGGCGCTTTCGACGGGGAAGCGAGATAAGCTGAGGCATTCGGAGTGGCCAGCGACTACGCAGCCTTATTTTCAGCAGAGTTCTATGTACTGTGTATTGTGAGTCATTACTCTCTTAACCAGCATTTCAATTACCGGTGAGTGACTCCACAATATCCCTTCTGTTTGCTCGTACCATACGGGATATTCTTCGCTCACCTCTAGGATAGATGACCCGTGATTGGCCCACACTTTCTCAAAGGTTCGTGGTTTTTCCCTCCTCGCACCACTTTTTACACTGTCCAGTCATAGGTTGAAGAAGCGTATACTCTCTAGGTTCATTCATCTGTCTGTCTGTCCGCACGCTAACTCGCATAAAATTGGTTCGATTTGGATTAAATTTCAGTACGTGGTAGGGGACAATATAGGGACGAACGCTATTGCAAAAAGGACGAAATGGGGTCAAAGGTCAGGACACAGGAGCGGGATCCATTCCATAGCCCTTACACGTCATAACGTTTGTAAGAAGGCTTCGATTGCGACAAAACTGTATCGAGTTGTTCCGGAGGTATACTGAACCGGTTCTGTTGAATATTATCGAAATGGGGTCAAAGGTCAGGGCACAGGAGCGAGATTTTTTCCACAGCCATTATCCTCATAACTTGACTAAAAATGCTTTTACTGCGACAAAACTTCAGTATGTTGTTCCGGAGGTATACTGAACCAATTCTGTTTAATATCATCGAAATGGGGTCAGAGGTCAGGGCACAGGAGCAAGATTTATTCCACAGCTCATAACTTGAGTAATAACTCGAGTAATGATTTCTGGTATGTTGGAAAGCGTATCATAATCAATGCATTGCCTGATTTTATAAACGTGTTAAAGGTTCTAACTACTGCTGACCATAAGCACTCCAGAAGCCTTGCCGTATCTGATATGCTCTGACCTAGTCGTCTGGCCATTTCAATTTGGCTTTTGTCAAACTCGCTGTTTTTCTCATCTGAAAAACAAGAAAAACACTAATAATTCAAATTTGGAAGATGTGAATCCGTTTATTGGTGTAAATATGACTTGGATGTTAAGTCAGATAATATCAGAAAACTTGAAAATTTCGTCGTCCTGGAGAGGGAGTCGAACCCGCGTCTCCTGGATAGCGCCCGAGTATGCTAATCACTACACCACCCAGAACGACAAAGTTTCAAGTTTCCGATTAATGTGAATATACCCATCGCATGATATATTGATCTAACCAACATAGGAGGATATGTGATGGTTATATTCAAATTAATTGGAAACTTGAAACTTGGTCGTTCTGGGTGGTGTAGTGGTTAGCATACCCGGGCGCTATCTAGGATACGCGGGTTCGATTTCCGCTCCTGGACGAGGAAATTTTCAAGTTTTCGGATATTATCTGGCCATGTCATGTTTACACCCATAGACAGATTCCCATCTTTCAAATTTGTGTTATTCAATGGTGCAATCCCCATATTTCATTCATTGAAGAATAACACTGATTAACAAAGCTCAAAATCAGATGTTATTTTTACCATTTCATGACCTTCACACGCGCCGTCGTTTACCTGAAGTTTCTTCGATTTCTATAAAGATGCGATGGTCATAATACACTGCTGGACAATTGCTAAGGACGGATCATAAACGGCTATATAGCGCATAAAAAAGTAAGTGTGGTTGGATGCCAAGTGAAATAAAATAATGTCAGAATGCCAGGACATTACAAAAAAGACAATTTATTGTGCTCTGAAATCCAGAAGGCTTTGGAACGTGTTCAAGGGACAAACAGGCCATTTTGTGCAGAATACTTAAACGTGAAAAAAAAATGCAATTACCGTCCGCAGGCGTTCCGGCGTAAAATGTCAATACGGTATATGGCCACCATGGAGGGCGATGCAAGATTCCACACGTCGTGTCATGCTTTGCACAACATTATTAAGCAGCTGTTGGGTTAATTTATCCCATTATTCTGTCAGTGCACGGATGAGGGTGTCCTTGTTTATTGGAGGGCATTGGCGACCAACAAGACACCTCCCCAAAGCATCCCACACATTTTCAATGGGATTCAGATCTGGAGAACGTGCTGGATTTCCTCGCTCTCAAGACACTCCTGGACAGCGACTGTTCGATGACGTGTTGCGTTGTCATCCATGAAAATGAATCTATCACCGACAGCACCACGGAACATGCGAACATGAGGTTGCAGAACATCATTAATGCATCGTTGGCCAGTCATAGTCCCAGTTGGAAGCACATAGAGGGACGTACGGCCATTGATCATGATGCCAGCCCATACCATGACACTACATGTCGGATATCGATCCCTTTCCTGTATGTTTGCTGGACAATATGCAGTACCACTATCACGCCAGATCAGTTGTCGTCGACAATCAGACTATAGACTGTATCTACTCTCATCTGAAAAGAGGACAGCAGACCAGTCGTTATCTGTCCAATTGCGATGTTCATGGCACCATTGCAAACGGGCGGTACGGTGACGTCTGGATAATGGGATGCACACAACAGGACGGCGGGCGTATAGTCCTCCTTCATGCAAACGTCTCGCGACAGTTTTTCGGGAGATCCGCTTGCCAGTAGCAGCCATGAACTGATTTGCTACCTCACTAGCTGTGCTGCGCCGGTGTCTTTTTGTTGATAGCACTATGTACCGATCTTCTGCAGGTGTCGTACTGCGAACACGACCTCCCCCGTGACGTTTGCTACACTCTCCATTCGTTTGAAATGATTTCCAAAGCATTGAAACAACACTGTGGCTGACGTCGAACTCCCTGGCAACCTCTGTTATTTTTCGCCCTTCTTCAATCTTGCCAATAATACGGCCACGCGTAAAATCATCTAGGTGATGTCGGGATGAAAATTGCAAGTTCGTCAATTGATTCTTTTCTTTCAACTTTGCGTTTGAACAACAACGGTCAATACGCGTCAGATACTCTATATCTCTTATCAGCGCTATGACGTCACGAACAAGTTCGGCAATCCAAAATTTGCATACGCACAACACGTCTTACTGTATCCCGTACTTATGCTAATTTCCTCATTTTCCTGCCTTCCATTTTATGGTTGCTATCGTTGCTATTGTCATCCGTCCTTAGCAATTGTCCGGCAGTGTATTTTGGCTCTTTGGTGTACGTTAGCATAGATAACTGATTTGGGGAATTCCGATATAAATAATATAGAATGACTTCTACTGCAATTAGTTCTTTTAGGCTAAACAAAATCGATTTTTAATACCTTGCAAATAAAATTGTTCTTCAAAATTACGAAGTAAATAACGTCTGCTTTATTCTGCTCGTATTGGTTTTGAACGCAAAGGAGCAGAATTTTTATTTCCATATGCTGAGATTTAACACTATTGGTCGGCACTCCAACAAGGATTGTTAGTGTAATTATCCATAAATCTGATATTTTTGACCTTTTCTTGGCTAATAAACCTTGCAATTATCAGTTGCCTTTTGTTTCGCTTTTCCGTTTATTTCCTTGTCAAAGTTTCCTCGTCGTGTATTGTGTTCCATTCACATTGTTTTGCTCAGCATCGAGTATATCATTATAAATCTTTCCAGAGGAATGAACACAGAAATTTTTACGCATGTTTACATCCTAGATTCATTCATCTGAACATGTCTAGGAAGTTACTGATGTACTGCATCCTAGAGTGAAGGTTTTTTTTTTTTTAGTTTCTGACATTCCAAGGGAGGTTGGGAGCAAACCTCAGTTTAATAATATC
Organism: Macrothele yani; assembly: GCA_039090855.1. NCBI lineage: Eukaryota > Metazoa > Arthropoda > Arachnida > Araneae > Macrothelidae > Macrothele > Macrothele yani. Next base: position 102,038,173 of record CM076991.1, on the reverse strand, counting down.
TCCTACATGTCGACGCGTTCAAAATTTAAACGTTTCAGAATTTAATATAATTTTCTTCTTTATCGTCTGATTGAAGATCAGCCTTTATTGAAGCCGCAATCGATGCAAGTAAGTGACTGATCAAAGTAGAATTCGATAAGTGAAAATGTGTAAAGAAATTATATCCTGTCCAAAAGATGGTTATTCTTTAATTTTTGTCACGTGCAAAATTCCTGGCTGCAAATTTGGCTGTCTTCGATTAACCTGCTGGCTGCAAATTTAGTTGTCTTCGATTAACCTGCTGGCTGAAAATTTGGTTGTCTTCGATTAACCTGCTGGCTGCAAATTTGGTTGTCTTCGATTAACCTGCTGGCTGCAAAATTACTGGCTGAAAATTTGGTTGTCTTCGATTAACCTGCTGGCTGTAAATTTAGTTGTCTTCGATTAACCTGCTGGCTGAAAATTTGGTTGTCTTCGATTAACCTGCTGGCTGCAAATTTGGTTGTCTTCGATTAACCTGCTGGCTGCAAATTTGGTTGTCTTCGATTAACCTGCTGGCTGCAAAATTACTGGCTGAAAATTTGGTTGTCTTCGATTAACCTGCTGGCTGTAAATTTAGTTGTCTTCGATTAACCTGCTGGCTGCAAATTTGGTTGTCTTCGATTAACCTGCTGGCTGCAAATTTGGTTGTCTTCGATTAACCTTCTGGCTGCAAAATTGCTGGCTGAAAATTTGGTTGTCTTCGATTAACCTGCTGGCTGTAAATTTAGTTGTCTTCGATTAACCTGCTGGCTGCAAATTTGGTTGTCTTCGATTAACCTTCTGGCTGCAAAATTGCTGGCTGAAAATTTGGTTGTCTTCGATTAACCTGCTGGCTGTAAATTTAGTTGTCTTCGATTAACCTGCTGGCTGAAAATTTGGTTGTCTTCGATTAACCTGCTGGCGGCAAATTTGGTTGTCTTCGATTAACCTGCTGGCGGCAAAATTTCTGGCTGAAAATTTGGTTGTCTTCAATTAACCTCTCTAGGCGGCTGTGCCGGTTTTTTTTTCTCTGGATTGGAGATTTAACGACCAGCGTGAGCAACTGAATGGGCTATAAGCATTCGCCCGTCCCTAATTTAGGATCACTGTTTCCAGGAAGGGAGAGAGCCAATGCCGTAAGACACACCAGAATTCGAACCCAGACCCCTTTCGGACAAACGATCAGAGGCCATCGCTTTTTTTTTTTTTTTTTGGATTGGAGGTTTAGCGACCACCGTGAGCAACTCAATGGGCTATAAGCAGTCGCCCGTCCCTAATTTAGGGTCACTGGTTCCAGGGAAGGGAGAGAGCCAGTGCCGTAAGACAAACACAACATCCATGCCTGAACGGGATTCGAACCCGGACCCTTTGCGGACGAATGATCAGAGGCCAGCGCCTTAGACCACTGCGCCACCGGGGCTACGTGCTGTTTATTAATTCCTATTAAAAAAAGAAAAGAAGGAAGGATATAAGTTCCTTGAGTGCATTTTTTCTAAATACAGGACGATCTCAATTCTCCACTCTAAATTCGAGATGCTTCTAAATCAATGAAGGAAGAAATATTCCTCATAATACATGGGAAATCGATAGAATATTCAAAGCAAACAGAATATAAATTCTGTATTTGCTTGTGCCACTTACTGGTCATCCACAGACAAATCAGTGAAGGAAGAAATATTCCTCATAATACATAGGAAATCGATATAATATTCAAAGCAAACAGAATATAAATTCTGTATTTGCTGGTACCACTTACTGGTCATCCACAGATAAATCAGTGAAGGTAGAAATATTCCTCATAATACATGGGAAATCGATAGAATATTCAAAGCAAACAGAATATAAATTCTGTATTTGCTTGTACCACTTACTGGTCATCCACAGATAAATCAGTGAAGGTAGAAATATTCCTCATAATACATGGGAAATCGATAGAATATTCAAAGCGAACAGAATATAAATTCTGTATTTTCTTGTAACACTTACTGGTCATCCATGTAACAACCTCTCAGAAAACGTCAAAAATTGCATCGCCCTGGATCGGGAATCGGGAGGTGCTGGTTCGAATCCCGCTCTAGGGTGATGAAATTTTCAAGTTTTCTGAGAGGTATCACATGGATGACCAGTAAGTGTTACAAGAAAATTCAGAATTTATATTCTGTCTGCTTTGAATATTCTAGATGCTTCTAAGTTATAAATTCAATCATGTTACATGATTGCATTGCGCAGCACTCCACATTCGTGATAACGATAAAATCTCTTCATCATGTGGTGTTGTACTTCCTGTTACTTCTGATAAATTCTGGAATTTAAGCTGCAAGAAATTTCTGGTTATCTCTCTTCTCAATTAAGGAGACATCCTGGAATAAGTTTTCTCTCTTTCCCAAGACACAGGAGTTTCAGGACATGGCAAGGAAAGCCTTGAAACAGTAGGAACAGACAATCATGATCCCTGACTTTTTCAGGGCTCATGATTGTTTCTCAGCCTGAAATTCTCTCTCAGGGTCCTAACAAACTGCAACTGCCTGCTTCCTTTATCCCAGCAGTGTACTTCATCTGCTAAAGAACAACCTTGCACACCTTTTGCTCAAAACTTAAGATCCATGGCTCTCATAGAAAATCACTAGGAAAATTTCCCAGTCTGCGAAGAATTCTAGGAGAAGACCCAAGATATAACTTCTCGCTCTAAGCCTATCACGGAGCTTTAAAGACAGTTCCATATCAACCTCGTGAAAAATTGTTCAAATTCATTCTCAGAGGACATCCTTCTTCGGTCATGGACCAGAATGCATTAACTCAACTCCCTCAAGGCACTTAAAGTGTCTTGTACCAAAGCATTTAAGATGTGACACCCCAAAACTGGTCCTCAAGAGATTTTTTATGGTTTACACCATTCACCCCTAGGTCACACAGATCTCTGAGCAGCACGGGTATATCACTGTAGTAAGATTTGCTAAAGCTGTATTGAAGAGAACTGTCCCATCTTTAATCCAAAAGCTTCCTCCACACTTCTCTCTCGTCTCGTAGCAGATAATCTCGAAAGGATCCTCGTAGAACTTCCTGAATGCGATCTCCTAGCTTCTTCTTCAGATGAAGAAGTAAACGCCGCAATCTCCAGATTTCAAAAGTCCCTATCTCGCAGTAAGGAGATACGTTAGACTCTCATTCTCGGTACGTTCCTTGATGCTTTGCTCGGGGGAAGAGGAAGGGGCTCTTATTTTTCTTGCTGAGAGGGAATAGTAGCCCCCTAAATTTGGGCAGAATTTGCTAAGGTTAAAGGGCTATCGTTTGCATTTTGTTAGGTTTTATCCTTTTATTAACACATAAGTTCTGAGCTCGGCATCATTTTTTATATTCTTAGTTTCAAAAAGCCTTGAATTAGTGCTTCTCTTATTTCCATTTAATTTTTTTTATTCATTTATGGGACATGTTTAGTTTCATTTTCGAGGATGCATTTTTAATATTTTCCATTTTATATTAAAGTCCGTTTCAGATACGATACGATGCGTAATTTCCTGTTGTTCTGACATCTTGTGCTTCTGAACTAAATCACTGAATACCCGCCATGCCTCTCATGAAGTCCTTAAGCTATTGGGCTCGGAATACTGAATCTATTTTTGGGAATAAGGTAATATGTTCATTCTTCCCGCCCTTATTCTTCCTCGCCGGAAGTGCTCATTCTGACAACATAATCTGCCATTTCCAACTATGTTGACTCGCACTTTTATTCTGACATTCCTACTTCTCTGATCTCTGTCGTATCTGAGCCTTTAAGTTCAATCTAATGTAACTTCGTTTCTGATACGCAGGCAAAAGTCCCATAAAACATAGAAAGTTCCGCCTAAACCTTCCCTGCGATCTCTGACGTGTCTACTCCCTGTCATATCTGAGCCTCTAGGTTAAATCTAATGTAACTTCGTTTCTGATACGCAGCCCAGAAGTCCCATAGGACATAGTTAGTTGCATCTAAACCTTTCGTGTGGTCTTTGACATGTCTACCCTCTATCGTATCTGAGCCTTTAGGTTCGATCTAATGTTACCTCGTTCAATCTAATGTAACTTCGTTTCTGATACGCAGCGCAAGAATCCCATACGACAGAGGTAGTTGCTTCTAAGCCTTCCTTGCCGCCCCGGTGGCGCAGTGGTCTAAGGCGATGGCCTCTGATCATTCGTCCGAAAGGGGTCCGGGTTCGAATCCCGGTGAGGCAGGGATGTTGTGTTTGTCTTACGGCACTGGCTCTCTCCCTTCCCTGGAACCAGTGACCCTAAATTAGGGACGGCGACTGCCCATTGAGTTGCTCACGGTGGTCGTTAAACCTCGAATCAAAAAAAAAAAAAAAAAAAAGCCTTCCTTGTGATCTTTGACATGTCTACCCTCAGTCGTATCTGAGCCTCAAGGCTCAATCTAATGTAACCTAGTTTCTGATACGCAGCGCAAAAGTTCCATAAGACATAGGTGGTTGCGTTTAAACCCTCCCTGTGGTCTCTGACATGTCTACCCTCTATCGCATCTGAGCCTTTAGGTTCAATCTAATATAACCTCATTTAATGTAACTTCGTTACATTAGATTAAAGCGTAAAAGTCCCATGTGACATAGGTAGTTGCTTCTAAGCCTTCCATGTGGTCTTTGACATGTCTACCCTCTGTCGTATCTGAGTCTCAAGGCTCAATCTAATGTAACCTAGTTTCTGATACGCAGCGCAAAAGTTCCATAGGACATAGGTGGTTGCGTTTAAACCCTCCCTGTGGTCTCTGACATGTCTACCCTCTACCGTATCTGAGCCTTTAGGTTCAATCTAATATAACCTCATTTAATCTAATGTAACTTCGTTTCTGATACGCAGCGCAAGAATCCCATATGACAGAGGTAGTTGCTTCTAAGCCTTCCTTGCCGCCCCGGTGGCGCAGTGGTCTAAGGCGATGGCCTCTGATCATTCGTCCGAAAGGGGTCCGGGTTCGAATCCCGGTGAGGCATGGATGTTGTGTTTGTCTTACGGCACTGGCTCTCTCCCTTCCCTGGAACCAGTGACCCTAAATTAGGGACGGCGACTGCCCATTGAGTTGCTCACGGTGGTCGTTAAACCTCGAATCAAAAAAAAAAAAAAAAAAAAAAGCCTTCCTTGTGATCTTTGACATGTCTACCCTCAGTCGTATCTGAGCCTCAAGGCTCAATCTAATGTAACCTAGTTTCTGATACGCAGCGCAAAAGTTCCATAAGACATAGGTGGTTGCGTTTAAACCCTCCCTGTGGTCTCTGACATGTCTACCCTCTATCGTATCTGAGCCTTTAAGTTCAATCTAATATAACCTCATTTAATCTAATGTAACTTCGTTACATTAGATTAAAGCGTAAAAGTCCCATGTGACATAGGTAGTTGCTTCTACGCCTTCCATGTGGTCTTTGACATGTCTACCCTCTGTCGTAGCTGAGTCTCAAGGCTCAATCTAATGTAACCTAGTTTCTGATACGCAGCGCAAAAGTTCCATAGGACATAGGTAGTTGCGTTTAAACCCTCCCTGTGGTCTCTGACATGTCTACCCTCTATCGTATCTGAGCCTTTAGGTTCAATCTAATATAACCTCATTTAATCTAATGTAACTTCGTTTCTGATACGCAGCGTAAAAGTCCCATGTGACATAGGTAGTTGCTTCTAAGCCTTCCATGTGGTCTTTGACGTGTCTACCCTCTGTCGTAGCTGAGTCTCAAGGCTCAATCTAATGTAACCTAGTTTCTGATACGCAGCGCAAAAGTTCCATAGGACATAGGTAGTTGCGTTTAAACCCTCCCTGTGGTCTCTGACATGTCTACCCTCTATCGTATCTGAGCCTTTAGGTTCAATCTAATATAACCTCATTTAATCTAATGTAACTTCGTTTCTGATACGCAGCGCAAAAGTCCCATGTGACATAGGTAGTTGCTTTTAAGCCTTCCTTGTGGTCTTTGACATGTCTACCCTCTGTCGTAGCTGAGTCTCAAGGCTCAATCTAATGTAACCTAGTTTCTGATACGCAGCGCAAAAGTTCCATAGGACATAGGTAGTTGCGTTTAAACCCTCCCTGTGGTCTCTGACATGTCTACCCTCTATCGTATCTGAGCCTTTAAGTTCAATCTAATATAACCTCATTTAATCTAATGTAACTTCGTTTCTGATACGCAGCGTAAAAGTCCCATGTGACATAGGTAGTTGCTTCTAAGCCTTCCATGTGGTCTTTGACATGTCTACCCTCTGTCGTAGCTCAGTCTCAAGGCTCAATCTAATGTAACTTCGTTTCCGATACGCAGCGCAAAAGTCCCATAGGACATAGGTAGTTGGGTCTAAACCGTACCGAGAATTTTCCGGGTTTGAACCTTCTGTGTGGTTGTTTTTTATGTTGAGCAGAGTAATTCATCGCTCGAAAAAACACGAAAAAGATTCTCCGAAAGATTAATAGGTTTCAGAAAGCTGAATCCAGTCCTTTGAAATCAGCAGCATCACCGGGAAGAAGAGCGTACACTTTTGATGACGCGTTGTTCTTTATCGAGCAGAAACGTGTACAATGAAGAAGCGGCAACCAACAAATTTCTACGGCGATGAGCTTTTGGGAAAGAGCAGCAAGAAAATCAAAGTTCTTGCAGAAAGTAAGAAATGAGGATGTCAGAGCTGTAATGCAAGACGATAAAAATTTAATGAAATTATCGAGAAAAAAACGGTTGAAATGGCACGAGCATATTAAGCGTATGGATGGAGGAAGATTACCTGAAATGCTTCTTGAATGGATCCCTAAGGGAAAAAGGCGAAGAAGAAAAAAAAATCGTGGATAGAGGAAATGACGGAGAAAACGACGCAACGAGATCAGAAAATTGAGGACGGTGAAAACAAAAGCGAATAGAAAGAATTTCACTATCTTTTCGTTGTTTCGAGGAGGGATGCGTAAAGCCGTATACTATGCATGATGCCAAAAAAATAAGAAGCAGCGATAAAATAAAAGATATATATCAGAGAAAAAAATTAATCTTTATCAGTTATACTAAAGATTCAAATCTATTAGGTCTATACATAAGTTTGCAGCATTTTATGGTCTAATACATAGATCTAGTAATGGTCGCATCGAAGTACCTACATCTAAACCAAATTTACCACCGCATAACGTAACTGGTTAAGTCGCTATGCGCTGTGTTTGTGGCGGACGTTTCTGAAGAGTGTTCGAATCCCGTTCCTGCCGCCTATATATATTCCGCGGTTTTTCAGCAGGCTTCCTGTGGTTGGGGACGCGAATGCGTAGGTGAAGTTCCCCGAACGGGGATAACTGTTTTTCCAGTTATTTGGGGAGTGAATGTCCTGTGAAGTCCCCCGTACGGGGATAACTGTTTTTCCAGTTATTTGGGAAGTGGCACCCCCACGGCCCGAGCTGACCTTGTGACGGTTTTTATTGCTTTCTCGTATTTGTGCTTTTACGTCACCGTAGGGACAGCTGTTGATCCAGCTGATGGAGAGTGGCAGCCCCACGGCCCGAGCCGACATGTAATGTTTGATGTTTCCCATTTCAACTTTGTGTTGCCACCTTGACAGCACCCGCCTCAGTTGTAGGTTACTGAGGTTGTAATTATGTGCCAGCCCTTTTTCCGAAGGTGAATCTACGTCGCAGCGGCTTCTGGACGACCTCTGCGATACTTTCGCTGTCTTTTGCTTTTTTAAACAAATTGTTTTTTTTTTAATCGTATCTAATTTTTAAACTTTGCCTCATTCTCATTCTTCACTTTTACCGTATCAGCCTGTTTTAAAGCATTCTACTACGTTTTTAACACTGTTTGTTTGATTGTCTTATGTCTGGTGCTCTTTGGCCAAGCATGGCCCTTGCGTCATAAAAATCGAACCAATCAACCGAACCCTGTGAAGTCTGCCCCGGACGCATTTTGTCCCTTACCCGTATGCAGCAGAAGAATGGAAAGTCGGCTTCATTAATTTGCCAGTAAACCTTACGGGCGCACAGAGTCATCTTTGCGGGACTCAACCTGCCATTGGTGGACGAAATAGATGGATGGAAACCGAATTTAGTGTGTCCAAACTCCTATTGTTCTATGACATACAAAACCACCATTTTCAGGTCATGATTCAGCCGAGCATACAATATCTGCTGTAAAGCTGAAGCAGCAGAAAAGGAGATATTCAGTGCTGAAAGGCAATGCATGTCGGCATGGTATTGCAATGGGAGAATGTTTATTATACTAAATCAAGTGAAACGCACCATTAATACACAAAAGACAGCACAAAACATGGGAAGTTTATGTGCGTAGGAGCTCTTCCGTGCGCACCAGGAGTTTTTCTACTACTTTAAGAACTTGTTTCAAAATGCTGGTAAATGTATTGCACATTTTTTGCAAGCATCAGAAGGAAATACAACACTGGCGACTATGAGGGCATCTACGCCATTTCTCTAAATTACCAAGATGGAAATTAAAGCTTTATATAGTAATAACCAAGCGATTCTTGGGATCAGAATAAAAGAGCATGGTAGGGACTTAAAAGTCGGAAGACCTGCTAAGGTGTTGTTCCATGCAACCATTTTTGTTTGGCAGCGTTCAACATTCATTGCCTAATAAACCACCTAAAAAGAAGCTGCTGTGAGGGAGACTATAGAGATTTGCAATGAAAACGTATCAATTTGCAATGAAAACGTATCAAACACGTTACCATCTGCATGGCATGTCTTTAGGTAAGTATTGTATTTAATTCAGTATTTCATTATTACGTAAACTGCGCTCCTTGACAAACGGCGCTAACTGAACGCGATGGAGGATACTTTACACCAAACGAATATTTTCAGAAAGGTGGATATGTGAACTAACTTCAGTTCTGCATATTTTGCGTGGCTTATCGTGTCATTAAGTTGATAACCTTAAAAAAGCCGCACGATTGACGCGCGAAAGATTGGCGGTATGTAAATATGCGTATCTACACCAATAAATAACGGATTGAAACTACCATATTCTTATAAATTTCCTTACACGGTGTATTTTCTCTTTTAAACTAGATGTCGAACCCACACATCAGGCAGCATTTCGTGTGCCACAAACAGGATGCTTAATTGCGTTAAATGCGTTGCCAGTTGTCTGGTCAACTGGTCTGCATCTTCGATTCGGAAGAGTTTGCAAATAGTCACTGTGCATGACCTTCGGCAGTCCGCTACGCTTCTTGTCCACCACTCTACCATCACCACTTCTGAACTTCACAAACCACTCAAGACACGGGCTTTCACGTACAGTTCTTCGCCGTATAAGTAACTAATCCACTCTAGGGCTTCTGCAGCGGGTTTCCCGAGATTAAAGATGAATAAACAACAGACAGTAACAAATTTGCACTTTGTGGGTCGCCATGTGCTAGATCAGCTCACCGCACATATGGACTGTTAGCCAACATGTGTCGTTCGACGTAATATTGCCATCTTACCCCCAAAGAACGACATTCTGACGAAACTTCAACTTTTACAGCTGGAGCTCTGGAAACTTATGCGTAGACCTAATAACTCATAACCAGTAATAAACAAAAGCCAATTAAGGTTTAAATCTGTACTTTAATAAGTACTGTACAATACATTATATTGCATAGTATTTATTATTAGGGGTATGCAAAAGTTTCCGTCTTTTTAAGGAGAAAGGAGACATGAACAATCAGGAAACCAATACACATTTATTCAACGAAATATTGAACGTTAGTATCAATGACCTTTTGCCATTTTTCAGGCAACAAATGAATGTCCCTGTGATAGAAGGACTCGGGTTTTGAGCTGAAGAACGCAGTGACGAAATTTTCCACCTCTGGAATTGTGGTGAACCGCTGTTGGGATAGGGCATGTTGCATAGAGCAAAACAGATGAAAGTCTGAGGCTCAATGTCAGGGGAGTAAGCATGGTGCGGTGAAACCTCCCAGTGTAACTGTTCAAGGGTTGATTTCGTGGTGGCACCGACATGTGGTCTGGCATTATCGTGTAACAGGATGACTGGTCGGCGTTCTTTACCTGTCCATGGGCGTTTTTGCTCGATTGCGGCATTCAGTTTCATGAACTGATTGCTATATCGTTGTCCAGTGATGGTTTCGCCGGTTTCAACAGTTCGAAGTACAGCACTCCATGCATATCACACCACACACACACACACACAAGAGCACCTTTTTTCCATGGATATTTGCAGTGGATGTTGATGGTTGGTCTGGGTCAATCCAGCATCGCTTGCGTACGGGGTTTTCGCAATAGAATCCATTTTCCATCCCCGGTGACAACCTTCCACAAGAGATTCTTCCCTTGAAACCTCTTCAGCAACGACATGCAGATGCCCAGTCGTTGATCAATATTACGCTCCGTTAAAGTATGCGGAATCCACTTATCAATCTTCTGAATCTTCCTCAGAGCCTGTAGACGTCATACCACCGTCGATTGAGCCACTTTCAAACGTTTCGCCAGTTGCATAGTCAATTGTGTGGCATCCTCTTGCAACAGCGATTCCAGCTCCTCGTCTGCGAGTTCCTGCGGTCTACCTGTACGTGGCTTGCCTCCCAAGCTTAGATCACCTTTCTTAAACCTGGCAAACCATTCTCGACACGTCCGCTCACCCATAACCGTTTCGCCATACGCCTGACATATTGAACCGTATGCTTCACTCGTACTTTTCACTAGATTAAAAATGAATAACAAACAGTGCGGCAATTGAACTTTATCGACCACCGTGCTTGGCTTCGTCTACGAACTGACAGCATGTGTCTCCGGCCGGTTAGATCCCTAGATCGTGCGCTAGCTGGAGTGGCTGAACCGTTTGCATACCCCTAATAAAAATGTTTATTATTAATGTTATACGGAGTGTTCCGTAAATCCGGAACCATAGGAGTTTCTCACATTTGTGCTTCTTCTTTTAAAGGTAAACCATGTCGCTGAGTACTGAGGAACTTTTTGATGTTATTTTGTCGGTTGGACCATAAGTAACAGGGAAGTTGTCGAAGAATTCAACAAGCTGCGTTCAGACCGCGCACTAATCACATATCAAATGTGTGATTAGTGCGCGGTTCATGAAAGTAGTCCGCAGATGGGCAAACGACGAAACGTCGTCCAGCCCATCTGCGGACTACTTTCATGTCGACCACAGCTCATTAATGGCAGAGGGGAGCGGAGAACGTCTCCCACTGTTGACAGCGACCGCAGGGCCACAGTACGACAAATAATCAGGAACTCACAGCACACAGTTCATCTCAGCCTTCTATGCATGTGTCTGCGTAGCCGAAGACCCAACTGGGTCTTCACGCTCACTGCACGTCATCGCCAAAAACTCATGAAATCAGCCCAAGATCACTGAGATTGGACCGTGGATGATTGGAAGAAAGAGGCCTGGTCTGACGAATTAAGATTCCTGGTGTATCACATAGACAGCCGAGCGTGGATACGCCGATTACCAATGGAGGCTATGGCCCCAGGATGCACTGATGGGCTGAAACAGGCCAGCGGCGGCGGTGTTATACTCTGTGCGCATGGCAACTGTGTTCCCTGCCGGTGATGGCGATTACCAACAGGATAATTCGCCGTGCCACACTGCCAGAATCGTCCAGGAGTCGTTCGAGGAACATGCTGGTGACTTTCTGTTAATACCCTGGCCTCCAAATTCAACTGACATGAACCCAATCGAACATTTGTAGCTCGATTTGGAAAAGCGGGTTCGCGCTAAATCACCAGCACCTCAAAATGTACGGGAACTGGAGGACCTGCTGTTGACATTATGGTATCAGATGCACGAGGATACCAATCGCCACCTCATCGAGTCGATGCTTCGACGAGTGGCCGCTGTTTTGCTGGCTAAAAGGGGTCCTACAGCTTATTAGGTAGGTGGTTATAATGTAATGGGTCATCTGTGTACGTCACATCGAGTTTTTAAATTAATTAAAACATAATACAAAACTCACTCAGTTCTTTTATTCGAAGTAACGTTTCTGATACCAATTATTTCACTTTGAGACGAAAGAGCATCAGTTTAACTAAAACTGTTACTATTACAAACAAGTTAGTAAAATCATGCACTGCATTGATTATGATACGCTTTCCAACATGCCAGAAATGATTACTCAAGTTATGTGGATAATGGCTGTGGAATAAATCTCGCTCCTGTGTCCTGACCTTTGACCCCATTTCAATGAATCGGTTCACTATATATTCAATAGAACCGGTTCACTATACCTCTGGAACAACATGATAAAGTTTTGTCGCAATCCAAGCATTTTAGATAAGTTATGATGCACAAGGGCAATGGAATGGATCCCCCTCCAGTGTCCTGACCTTTGACCCCATTTCGCCCATTTTCAATAGGGTTGGTCCCCAGTGGCTCCTTACCACATACTAAAATTTCATCGAAATCGAACCATTTTTACGCAAGTTATGACGCATAAGGGCAATGGAATATATCCCGCTCTTATGCCCTGCCTGACCTTTGACACCATTTCGCCTATTTTCAATAGGGTTCGTGCCCAGGTGGTTCCCTACCACATACTAGAATTTCATCGAAATCGAACCATTTTTACGCAAGTTATGACGTATAAAGGCAATGGAATGGATCCAGCTCCTATGTCCTGACCTTTGACCCAATTTCACCCATTTTCAAAAGGGATCGTCCCCTGGTGGTTCCCTACCACATACTAAAATTTCATCGAAATCGAACAATTTTTACGCAAGTTAGGACGCATAAGAGCAATGGAATGGATCCCGCTCCAATGTCCTGACCTTTGACCCAATTTCACCCATTTTTAATAGGGTTCGTCCCCGGGTGGTCCCCTACCACATACTAAAATTTCGTCGAAATCGAACCATTTTCACGTGAGTTATCGTGCGGACGGACGGACAAAGCTGAAGCATATACGTTTCTTCAACCTACGGTTGGAAAGCGTAAAAAACAAAACAAAGCAAATGTGTGAAAGCGAACGGTTGTTTTGGTGATTGCTTTTGGAAAGAAATGCTAAAAAAGATTTCAAGCGAAGTCGAAAGTATTCTTCGGTTTGTAACGTGTTAGTCACAACAACAATTCGATCCAGACGTAGCAAAAACGATGGAATTTGTTTTTCGTGTTTCTGGATGTGCTACATGTCTCTGTTGTTTTCAGTTTCACGTCAGTTCAAGGTGACTCAAAACACAACCAGATTTCAATAATAATAAATATTTTCAGCAGTGTTAACAGTGTGGTGTTTGTTACACATTCAGCAGCAATTCATTCATTCATTCCATAAGTCGCTGATTCATTGTTTGCAATCTCTGTAAATCTAATCTCGGAATCCTCATACCGTTTCCTCATTCGAAAATCCTTATTCGGAATAAAGAATCACAAATGCAGATTAACAAGTTTTTTCCAGGAATACCAAGTGCTTTATAAAAGCCTTGCTACTCAATGATTGATCATTTAATGAATTCCGGGATTTTGTCTATTCGTTCTTCTTGTGGCACAAAGATAAATCCCATTTATATATAAAGCATCTTAATGTACCTCAAAAGATGACTGATTTGATCGACGCTTATTGCGAATACTGCGCATTATATTTCATAGCTTAGGAATTAGTCCATTACGATGGATTTGAAATCCTTCTCATTAAGAGAGATCTTAAGGGTCATTCAGTTAACGTTTCGGTTTTAGGCTCGCTAAGTCAAACGGCAACGGCAAAAGACACTTGAAGGGCATACGTGGGAATGCTGCGTACTGAACAGGGAGTGAATCTATGACACGTAATGGATTAAATAAATGCAAGTGGCGTGCACATAATGTGATGTACAAATAAGCCAGCAGAGTGCCTGCTAAAATAGTCAAACTCAATGTGATCTACAGAAGAATATACAGGGTGAAGTCCTTTTCACGGCGTCTAGCAATGACGCATTTACAAGATACAGGTTGAGCCTATCTTTTCCGAAAATCGTAAAACCAAAAACTTCAGAGATTGGAAACATTTTTCGATAGGCCAATTAATGTTTCGATAGGCCAATTAATTTTTCGATTGGCCAAAACTTCAGAGATTGAAACATTTTGGATAGGGCATCCCAGAATAGCGATCGAATAAATCATTCCTATTTGGGAGTTCATTCATCATTCACGTAAAAGAGTCATTCGCGATTGATTGATCATTGAAACGAATGGGCATTCAATTTTCAGGTTGTCACCAGAGATGGAAATTGGCCGCGGGTGAGCGGGTCAAAGGGTCGACAATTTCTTGGTGGTAAAACGGGTCGGGTCTATAGATAGTCACGACCCGATTTCGACCCTGTTTTACTGCTGCTTTATTTTTGATAAGAAAAAAAAACATTTCAAATAAAAATGCGTACTGTGGAATTTTGTGCTCGATAATAGTGCCAGCGGAGTGAAAAATGGTTTGCCATACAAAAACGTTGCAGTCTCTTTCTTAAAGCAACGAAGATTTCAACCGACTGACTATATATACTGAGCCGACGCTAGACTCACCAATACTATACCGTAAAACGATACTTCCTTTGAGCTTGTTTTCAGTGAGATTGTCCGGAGCAAGACACAGGCAAACGCCCGGCGTCTGCTTCTCTGGTGATTCATTCTCTCACACCCCGCGTGTCACATTGTAAGACTGAGAGTTAGTTACTTTTCACATCGCATCTTTTGCATTGAGCATTCAGAGGTTTTCGTTTGACGTGCTAACATCCCGTTCCATTGCATGTCGTGTCGGAATGAATGCCTTATTTGCTAACATGGTTGAATTTAATGTTAAGGTGATTAAAAAAGGCGTTGAGGCCAACAAATACGTTCTTGTTGAAAACAGAAAGGGTAACCGTGAATGCTGGAAGTTGTTTCGTCTCATTAAGAAACCAGAAATTGTTTCACAGCAACACCAATTTTCGTAAGCTTGTGATGAGTTGAAAGTTTCTAAAATATGAATATTGATTTCATCCTTCCTTCTGAGGGGAAATCATGAAATCAATATCCACAGTTTGGAAACTTTCAACTCATTAGAAGCTGGTGAAAATTGGTGTTCTGCGAAGCATATTCTGGAGCTTGATTCATTTTCAAGGAAACAGCAAAACGGACTTTAAACATACAACAAGTTACTTTATTTTAAAATTTTCACTGTAGCAGCATTAAAATTAAGTGGAACAGCCTTAACATTAATACGGAGGAGCTTTGAAGGGCCGACCCGGTGGCGCAGCGGTCTAAGGCGCTGGCCTCTGATCATTCGTCCGTAAGGGGTCCGGGTTCGAATCCCGGTCAGGCATGGATGTTGTGTTTGTCTTACGGCACTGGCTCTCTCCCTTCCCTGGAACCAGTGACCCTAAATTAGGGACGGGCGACTGCTTATAGCCCATTGAGTTGCTCACGGTGGTCGTTAAACCTCCAATTAAAAAAAAAAAAAAAAACTTTGAAGGACGGCAGGTTCAACACTTTCTGTAAGTAAGTGAGTAAATTATATGTTGTAAATAGTAACATTATGATTTTTATGTTACCTTTGAAGCCCACGACTTTTTGAAAGCCCAAATCTGAGTTGAACAATAAGTTTTTCAAACTTATTGTTCAATTCAGACTTGTCCGGGTCGGGTCCAATTATGTGTCGTCTGGGTCTGGGTCCAAAACTTTTGACCCGTTTCCAACTCTGGTTTTCACTTCGCTCACTGAGTTGATCATTCGTTGCAGGGCTATCGTGTTTACGACCAAAGCTTTTTTGGCAAATGGCCAAAAGAGCAAAAGCTTCCCGTCACTCACCGTGAACGGTGAATGATTCGTCACGAGAAAGATTCGACCACACCACTCAAATGGATGGTGTTCACGTAGAATTTCAGTTGTCTGCGGTCAGTTCTTCTAGCAGTATGTCCAAATCATTATCAATTGATGATCTTTATTTCGATCATGGCTGCCCCGGTGACACAGGGGTCTAAGCGGTGGCTTCTAGAGAACATTCGTCAGAGGTGGGTCCGAATTTGAATCCCAATGAGACATGGATGTTGTATTATCTCACAGCATTGGCTCTCTCTCTCTCTCTCTCTCTCTCTCTCTCTCTCTTCCGTGGAACCAGTGGTCCTAAATTAGGACGGACGGCTGCTTATAACTCACGAGTTGTTCACGGTGATCGTTAAACTAATAACAACAACAAAAACAACAAAAACTTTTATCATAATGCCATCCACTCATGCCATTTCCCTGATGCATCACGGGGGCGTTACAAAAGTTCTTCACACTGTCCATTTTTGGGAAAAGTGTGAAGCTACGGAGAAACGTACCTTATTGCCGTTCAATATATTAATACTCCACTCCGCTGCTAATGACAGCTTTGCCAGCGGTGAGGTAAATCCTGTATGTCCCGTAGTACGCCATCTTTGTTCATATGTCGTATTACTCGGTCACGTCTAATGACAGTTCGTCCAGCGATTCGTAGCGGATGCCACGGAGCTGATTTTTAACTTTGGGAAAAGATCAAAGTCGGGCGGACTGAGATCAGGGCTGTGTGGTGGGTGGGATAAAGTTTTCCAGCCATATTTCGACAAAAGTCCCCCGTACCGATTCTGCACCATGACACGATGCGTTGTCATGCAGCAAGATAAGCTCCCGCTTCCAACAAGTTGGAGCGATTTTGACGAATTTCCGGTCTCGACTTTGTCCTCAGAAAGAAATTGTACTCCTGTCAAGAGTTCCTTCCCCACAAACCTCTTGCGAGGCAGTGTGGATCAGTGTCGGAGTTTTTACCCGCAGCAGAGTTTCTATTTTCACGTACGAGCGCTGGTATAACGCTGTGACTCGACCTGAGGAGCTGCAGGCTTCCATTTCCAAACCCTCCCACGTCCACACAGCGAATTATAGCGCGTCGTTCTGACACCACTGCGTTGCTGATAGTCGTACCTTGATGCAATCATTTTCCCGATTACATCGTTCGATTCCGTTTTATATTGACGTATGCAGAACTTTTGTTATGATACTCGCATTTGCTTTTCCTCTCTTTGTAGGTTACATCAATCAGCATCTGCCCATGCTTGTATGAGTTTCCCGCAGCTTTTGCATGTGTTTTCAGTTAAGGTTAATATCTGACCCATAAATAAGAATTGAAAGAATTTATTTTGAATAAACACCTTTCTTTAAAGAATAGTGGTAGATTGCCCTAGGAAATTTTGCTGTTTACCCTCCAGCAAAGTGTTATATGTCTATTAATTTGTTATTTGATATAAACCTCGCTTGATATCTGTTGTCCTACATCAGGACATCAGGGATGACGAAACTGTTCCGACTAATTTGCCACTAAAAGTTTGCTTTACTGCTTTCAAGTGTCTAGTATAAAAAAACAACAACTAAAAACTATTTTCCTCCTTTTACTGTGTTATTAACATTTGTCAGGCTTGTATTAACATTTGTCACAAAACCTTTTTTGCGAATATCATAAAAATGCCATTAAGAGAATAGGCGGGTAAGTGAGCTTTAGGAATAAAACAGTTTCAATTTGAACCTGATTTAATTTTTTTTAATTTAAGAATTATACTTACATACTTACATTAGTGTGAAACTTGTTGCTGAATGCTGCTAGCCAAGGCATTTATGTTGAGCTCATAATCTGTTGTCTTCAACATCACGCAAGATGCACTTAAGTGTGAACCAACGCGGTTCAGACTTAAGTGCATCTTGCTTTTGGGAATCACTGCACAAGGCGATTAAATAAAGTGAGGTTGATTTGCTACCTCTTTGGAGGGCATTTTTTGATTAATTTTCTTGTTAGAGCTCGGTTATCTGCAAGAACACACGACAGACATGCTGTCGAAAAATTACTCTTTCCAAAAACTTAAATTCTTATTTAATACCAATGCTTTTATACCGGCGTGCCATCCAAATCGTATTCGTGTGCCACCAAGTGACACGCGTGTCATAGATTCGCCATCCCTGTTCTAGAAAATTGTAGTAGAAATCATTTACTTTTAAAATTGTCTCATCAACCTAAAGTCCTTCAGTTCATTTTAATCCAATTTCTTTTCATTTGCAACTCTGATTGAATACTTGCAAAAATTACTATGTCGTCAGTAAAACGAAGTTGAGTTAAATTATTTTCATTAGTAATTATTTCCTTATCTTCTCAGTTCAATGATAGAACATAGCATTCTTAATGATATACATAGATCAACCGCAGTTGAATTGTTTTGTTGTCTTTTGGGGAGACTGTTTTCTTACCGTAGCGCTGTAGAGAATATGCAACTAAATAACCGAACCTGCAAATGCTTGTCTCAAATAACCAAACTTGCAAGTTTCTCTGATTTAAAGGCTAACACTTCATTATGAGAATTTAACGAGTTTAATAATGCAAGAAAAAAATTTATCCTGAAAAAATTACATTCTCTTAATTCATATTCCCAAACTCCCTTTTTTTCAATTTAATTTGCATCATCATATTTTTTCATTTCCCGCTCTGCTCATTTTCTAACTACTTGCCTTTTATTTTCTCCACTTGAAACTCATTTCCCCTCCTTTTACTGTGTTACTTAAGAAACTAAATGTTGCTAACACGAGACTGGTCAAAACCGACTCCAAATGCTGTTATATGATATATCTCAAGCGTAGTATTTTCACTAATTGCATTTTTTGTAAAATCTTGCCTTAAAAAAATACAGTGTGACAAAGATGAAAATATTCACATTAAAGAAAAAAATGCAGAGCAAAATATTCTTCCGTTTGTATTTGTTGAATACTCAAATACACATAAATATTAAATAGCGTCTTTGGAGAGCCATTCTAGATGTAAATTAAATTTTTAATTACATCAAAATTCTTAGGAGTTGGTAATTATTTCTAATTAGTTTTTTAATTTGCATAATTGCGCCGCTGGCAACAGGAGTATTTACAGAGACATTTTCGACAAACTTCGATGTCTTTGTTTCTAGGATAGATAACGGAGCACGGAAATAAATAATTTGATAATACGATAAATCATGAGCAAAATGTTCGATTAGTCGAAAATTTTTCGGCGCAATGGGTGCATTTATAATCGCAAAGTAACCTCTTGTTGTTTGTTAAAACATAAATTAACAGACCCCCGTGAAGCGACAACATTCTTCACATCCCCCCCCCCCCCACCTTTGTTTTGTACAAAGGAGCAGTGAATTTGGAAACAGCAGGAAAGTGCAAACGAAATCACAAAGCGTAAAATAATAGTTAAATAATGATTGATATTTGTGGGTGGTAACTTATGGCAACAGTAGTATTTACTGAGGCATTTTTGACAAACTTTGTTGTCCTTGTTTCTAGTATAGATAACGGAGCTGGGAAATAAATAGTTTGAAACTACGATAAATCACGAGCAAAATGTTGGATAGATCGAAACATTTTCAGCACAATAAGTGCATTAATAATCGTAAACTAACCTCTTGTTAATACAAATTTTGAAGATGACAATCCGATTTTTGGCGTAAATGTGACAAGGATGGTAAGTCAGATAATATGCGAAAACTTGAAAATTTTCATCGTCCTGGAGCGGGACCCGAACCCGCGTCTCCCAGAAAACGCCTAGGTATGCTAACCACTACACCACCCAGAACGACCAAGTTTCAAGTTTCCGATCAATTTGAATTTGAATTGAAAATTTTCAAGTTTTCGCATATTATCTGACTTACCATCCTTGTCACATTTACGCCAAAAATCGGATTGTCATCTTCAAAATTTGTATTATATGGCGTAATCCCGTATTTCTTTCATGATAACCTCTTGTTGTTTGCTAAAACATATATTAACAGATCCCCGTGAAGCGACAGGCTTCTTCACATTCCCTTTTTCGTAAAAAAGAGCAGCGAATTTTGAAAACAGCAAGAAAGTGTAAACGGAATCATAAGGTGCAAAATAACAGTTAAATATTAATGATTAATATTTGTGAGGGTAACTATTATTCTAACGAGTTACGTTTGTTTTCCAGTAAAACAGTAACTTAGCAATCATGGGTCTTGTTATTCTTCCTTTTTTTTTTTTTTTCTTTTTCATGAGGATTAAATAAGGAAGTAAGGAATACAGATATAAGATCCAGAACAAAATTTTTAGTCGTAATTGAGCAGATACTCAATTTAAAATGAAAATGGGCTGGTCATATAACAAGAATGGAAAATAATAGATGGACTAAAATAGTAACAGAATGGAAACCATACTAAGGAAAGAGAAGAGTGACATGACCAGAGGGCAGATGGATGGATGACATAAGCAAAACTGCAGGAAAGTTGTGGAATAGACAAGCTGAAGAGAGGAACAATTAGAAAGAGATGAGAGAAACCTATAGCCTCAATTGGCTATAAAAAGGGTTGGAAGAAGAAGAGGAAAAGAACAGTAACTCAGAGCTTGTTCGGTTTACTATCGTTTTAGCTCCCTTGTAATACTCGCTGAACGTAGATAGCTTCTCTTTGCAGCTGAAAGTTTCGAACATTTATAATGTAAATTATATCACTACAAAAGAACGGCTAAAGCCTCAGGGACAACGAAGGTTTTTACGAATCAATAGTTCATTCTCAACCAGCATGCCATCTAATTGGCACACACTTAGCAACCAATATCTTAGACCTTAAATAAGATTTACAATACGTCTTGATCAAACCACATACAAATCTTTTCTGCTCACTACAATCCAGAGCAAACGACTTTGGTCGCTGGTGAGTTGGGTTACAAACAATAAAGCCAGAATCAACTAGTAAAGGTTATTTTAAAATCGTTAACGAAATATGTAACATTAACTATTGTTAGAGTAGCTCACTGAAGATTGCTTAGATAAACAACAATGGCTGAGCATACACGGAAGGGACAAAACATTATGGCGCGTCTTAACGCCAGTCGAATCAACTGCAAGTAAACGACAGAACGTATGAAGGCCACGATACAATATATTGGGTTGTCGGAAATGCATGACGTATTTTGGCACCCGAAGGCGGTTTGGCGGTTTTGGAAGTACTAGAGGCATGGCAGTCTGTTATCGCCGTGGCATTCGACAGGTGCCAGTTCTAGCTGCAGTCTAAAAGGAATAGTGAGCGATTTGGTTGATTTGCGGAGATTTGACATCAAGTTGAAGATGGAAGACCAAACTGTGCATTTTCACCATATTTTAATATTTTACTTCCGTATAGGGAAGAACGCGCGAAAGGCTTGTGAAAAAGTTACGTAAAGTGTACGGTGATAATGCTCTGCAAGAACGTCAGTGCCAGCAATGGTTCTCAAAATTCCGTGCTGGTGAGTTTGACCTCAACGATTCCCCTCGGTCCGGGAGGCCTACCGAGGATGATGACGACCGAATCAAGGCATTGATCGAGTCAAACCCACGTTACACCACACGAGAGATTGCAGACACATTGCACATCCATCATTCAAGCGTTCACAACCACCTGAAGAAGCTGGAATACGTAAGCCAGCTCGATGTGTGGGTTCCTCGTGAACTCAAAGAAGCTGAATTGACGGCGCGTATAAACACCTGCGATATGCTCATTAAACGTGAGGAAAACGATCCTTTTTTGAAGCGACTGATAACTGGTGACGAAAAGTGGATTGTGTACAACAATGTGCTGCGCAAAGGGTCTTGGTCCCGACGTGCTGCTTCGCCTCAAACGACATCCAAAGCAGACATTCATCAGCGGAAGGTTATGGTCTCAGTGGGGTGGGATTTTAAAGGTGTCGTGTTTTTCGAGCTCCTACCACGGAACCAAACAATCAATTCGAATGTGTACTGTCGGCAATCGGACAGTTTGAAAGAATCCATCGCCCAAAAACGTCCAGAGCTCGTTCGTCGTAAAGGTGTTGTGTTCCATCACGACAACGCGAGACCGCACACAAGTTTGATCACCCGCCAAAAATTATTGGAGCTTGGGTGGGATGTGTTGCCACACCGAGCATACTCGCCTGACCTTGCACCGTCAGACTTCCACTTGTTTCACTCTCTTCAACAGTCCTTGTGTGGTATAAAGTTCAATTCAGATGAGGCTGTAAATCAGCACCTTGTACAGTTTTTCGCCACGAGAGAGAGAGGTCCTTCTATGAACGAGGCATTCTGCAGCTCACTGAAAGATGGCAAGAGGTTATCGAACAAAACGGGCATTATATCATTCATTGATCTTTGTTCTTTCTATCAATAAATGACCTTTGCAAAACATAGCTAAAATACGTCATGACTTTTCCGACAACCCAATAAATAACACCATCATGATGTGCTTCGTTAATCAGTCATCACATGGGGAACACAGCGGAGTGGACTTGAGGGTATTTAACAAAGACCAAATTGTAAATACTATGACTGAGTCAGAGCATTTTCGAGACTGCAAGGATTGTGGGGTGCGCAAGATCAGCTTTGCTAAGGACCTTCGAAAAGTGGTCAGAGGAGTGAAAACCACGAACCACTTTGCTAAGGACCTCCGAAAAGTGGTCGAGGAGAGTAAACCACGAACCACTTTGCTAAGGACCTTCGAAAAGTGGTCCGATGAGATTAAACCACGAACCACTTTGCTAAGAACCTTCGAAAAGTGGTCCGATGAGAGTAAACCACGAACCACTTTGCTGAGGACCTTCGAAAAGTGGTCAGAGGAGGGGAAAACCACGAACCACTTTGCAAAGGACCTTCGAAAAGTGGTCCCAGGAGGGGTAAACCATGAGCCACTTTGCTGAGGACCTTCGAAAAATGGTCCCAGGCAGGGAAAACCACGAACCACTTTGCTAAGGACCTTCGAAAAGTGGTCCCAGGAGGGGGCAACCATGAGCCACTTTGCTGAGGACCTTCAAAAAATGGTCCCAGGCAGGGAAAACCACGAACCACTTTGCAAAGGACCTTCGAAATGTGGTCCCAGGAGGGGGCAACCATGAGCCACTTTGCTGAGGACCTTCGAAAAATGGTCCCAGGCAGGGAAAACCACGAACCACTTTGCTAAGGACCTCCGAAAAGTGGTCGAGGAGAGTAAACCACGAACCACTTTGCTAAGGACCTTCTAAAAGTGGTCCGATGAGATTAAACCACGAACCACTTTGCTAAGAACCTTCGAAAAGTGGTCCGATGAGAGTAAACCACGAACCACTTTGCTGAGGACCTTCGAAAAGTGGTCAGAGGAGGGAAACCCACGAACCACTTTGCAAAGGACCTTCGAAAAGTGGTCCCAGGAGGGGCAACCATGAGCCACTTTGCTGAGGACCTTCGAAAAGTGGTCAGAGGAGGGGAAACCCACGAACCACTTTGCAAAGGACCTTCGAAAAGTGGTCCCAGGAGGGGTAAACCATGAGCCACTTTGCTGAGGACCTTCGAAAAATGGTCCCAGGCAGGGAAAACCACGAACCACTTTGCTAAGGACCTTCGAAAAGTGGTCCGAGGAGAGACAACCATGAACCATCGGCAAGGTGAGCCAACCATGGCTTATCGATGCTATGGGTGAGCAAATGCTATCCTGTATAGTAGGAATAAACAGAAGGAGCGCAACTCGGCGCTAATTTGAATGCTGGTGGCGGGAGTAATGTGTCACAGACAAAATTGGAAATGGGTCAAAAATTTTGGACCCGGACCCGGCCGTCACATAATTGGACCCGACCCAGACCTGACCCGGACCCAACCTGGACAAATCCGCTTTGAACTATAAATTCGAATATATCATCAACATCGTCATCATCATCGTCAATCATAATCCATCCAGTGCTGTATGAAGGGCTCTCCAAGTTTCTTTAACAACGAACTGTCTTGGGCCAGTCTCTTTCATCCAACCATCTCCTACTTGCCGCCCCGGTGGCGTAGTGGTCTAAGGCGTTGGCCTCTGATCATTCGTCGGAAGGGGTCCGGGTTCGAATCCCGGTGAGGCATGGATGTTGTGTTTGTCTTACGGCACTGGCTCTCTCCTTCCCTGGAACCAGTGACTCTAAATTAGGGACGGGCGACTGCTTATAGCCCATTGAGTTGCTCACGGTGGTCGTTAAATCTCAAAAAAAAAAAAAAAAAAAAAAAAAAAAAAATCTCCTACTTGGTCTTTTCTCTGGGTCTTTTCTTGGTTGTTCTCCTGGTAACATGTTCAGCCCATTACCATTTCAGGGATTTTACTCTGATCATGATGTCTTCCACTGTTCTCACTTTGCACCTCTGTATACTTCTTTCAGCTGTCTGCAGTCTTTGTATGTCTCTACTCCGTACGTAAGCACTGGAAGAATGCATTGATTTAAACACTTTTCTTTTAAGACGAAATGGCGCATTGGTCTTAAAAGTCGTACTGTTTCTTCCAAAAGCTTTCCAACCAAGTTTTTTTTCGCGAATTAATTTCTTCATCAGTGTGATATTTGCTTGATATCTGCTGCCCAAGCTAAACGTAGGAATCGATTATCTGCAGCTTTCCCCCATCAAATGATAAATCTTCATTCCTTGTACATCAGTTTTGTCTTCTGAAAATTCATATTTAATCTCATTTATTTACCCATCCCAGCAAGTTCGTGGATCATACTGTGCAGCGCTGAAGTATATTATTTCAAAGATCTCTGAAGGGTTATTTGAAATATTTCTTTTTCTTTTCAAAAATAAAACGGAAATAAAACCAGGTCGAAATCGGGTCAGGGACACTTTGATCCGACCCGTTTGACCAGCAAGAATTTGTCGACCCGGTGACCAGTTGACCCGTGACCCGTTTCTGTCTCTGGTACGTCGTTTCCATCTCTGGTACATGTTCAATGCACACAGTACATTGAACCGTGATGAAAATGAAGATGCGTAACCGCAGACCCCTTTGAAAGCCCATGATAAACTCAGTTCGCAGTCGAAAGCGCCTACAACAAGCACGCGAGCATCAAAACTGAACCTTGAATGATTGGAAGAAGGTCGTCTGGTCCGGTAATATTTTAACAGAAGTTGTTATAAAAATATTTCCTTCTCGAAGCGTTCACATCAATGTACAGTCAAGACTTATAGAACACGGGGAGGAAGCATAACAAGCAATTCCTACGTAAAATTCTGAAGCCGACGTTCCTGAGCGGCAGCCATCTTAGGTTACCCTTCTGAGGGCGTTCCCATCGAATGTTTTTTTCTTTTTTGATTGATAGTTTAACCACCATCGTGAGTAACTCAATGGGTTATAAGCAGTCGTCCGTCCCTAATTTAGGGACACTGACACTAGAGAAGGGAGAAAACCAGCGCCGTAAGACAAACACAACATCCATGCCTCACGGGGATTTCTTTTACTTTAATTGGAGGTTTAACGACCACCTTGAGCAATTCAATGGGCTATAAGCAGTCTCCCGTCCCTAATTTAGGGCCACTGACACTAGGGAAAGAAGTAGACCTAGCGCCGTAAGAGAGACACAACATCCATGCCTCACCGGCATTTTTATTTTTTAATTATTATTCGAGGTTTAACGACCACCGTGAGCAACTCCATGGGCTATAAGCAGTCACCCGTTCCTAATTTAGGAACACTGACTCCAGGGAAGGAAGAGAGCCAGTGCCGTAAGACAAACACAACATTCATGCTTCACCGGGATTAGAACCCAGACCCATCACGGACGAATGACCAGAAGCCGTCGCTTAGACAACTGAGCCGACGGGGCTGCCTAATCGAATTAGGTACCTAGCTACCTTAGACTATAGTAAGCATTTTAAAAGTCTTCTTGAGAAAATAAAAAGAATATCATTTGAATTTATGGATCTACTCTATAGTATCGTCACTGCTTTCTTTTCTTTCAAAGCAATGTTAGGCCACGGTTTACCGTGCGTACGACGAAAAGATATGCTGTCGAAAAATTCCTGTTTTCAAAAACCTAAATTTTTATTTGATGTCAATGTTTTAATGCCGGCGTGCCATCCAAATTGTGTTCGAGCGCCACCAAGTGACACGCGTGTCATAGGATCGCCATCTCTGGTCTAAGCAATGGCTTATGACCATTCGTCGGAGTTGGGTCAGTGTTCGAATCCCGGTGAGACATGGATGTTGTGTTTGTCTTAAGGCACTGGCTCTCTCCCTTTCCTGGAACCAATGGCCCTGAATAGGTGACCCAGTCGTAAGTGCCTTTCTTTTTTCTCTAAACTAAAAAACGCCCGACCCGGGAAGTGGGCTGAGCCCTGACTAGTGTCCAATCCTCAGTAATGATTGCATTTTAGATGAAATCTTTATAGAGCAGTCAAGCTTATCGCTGCCGAAGTTCTAGATTAGACAACTGAGCCGCCAGTGGTCATAGCTGGGATTCGTTCCCAAATAAAAATTTGAAAAACAGTTTCACAAAGTTATGAGGTAATTGCATCGTGTGTAAAAATGGTGCGCTGGGTAATTACTGAAATTCCGATTTATGCCGCGGTCGTAGTGTCAAAGCAAGTTAAGGCTGCAAAGCGGATTGGATTTCTGACTTTAAAGAAATACAGAGGATGAGTCGAAAGTTTTGCAATATTTGTATAAACGCATGTGCTGCGGCGAGTATGTCACGTGTTTAAACTAGTTCAAGTCGCGCGTTGCAGACAGTAGAAAGGGATATAAAGTGGTAGTCGATGATGTGAACAGCATTGCGTGTCCTCTTTCTGTCTGTATTTGGGACGCCTAAAAGATGAACAGCCACAACCGGCTAATTAGGGAACTTTTGCTTTACGAGTTTGAACTCGGCCATAACGCTGCTCAAGCAACACGAAACATTTGCCATGCGAAAGGGGAAGGTTACGTGTACCACAACACCGCAACCAGATGGTTCAAGAAATTTCGATCAAGTGAGAGAAACCTCGACGATCAGACAAGGTCAGGTCAAACCGTTAGTCGTGCGCCAACCTGTAGAGGTAAATCCGAAAACCAGCACTCTGAGATTATCCCGCGAGCTCGGCATATCACAGACCACCGTGGTTCGTCACCTTCAGGACCTCGGCAAGGTCTACAGGAGCTTCTGAGATTATCCCGCGAGCTCTGCATACTCTGAGATTATCCCGCGAGCTCTGCATACTCTGAGATTATCCCGCGAGCTCTGCATACTTTGAGATTATCCCGCGAGCTCTGCATAATATCAGATTATTCCGCGAGCTCTGCGTACTCTGAGATTATGCCGCTAGCTCTGCATACCACAGACCACCTTCAGGACCTCGACAAGATCTACAGAAGCTTCTGAGATCATCCCGCTAGTTCTGCATACTCTGAGATTATCCCGCGAGCTCTGCATACTCTGAGATTATCCCGCGAGCTCTGCATACCACAGACCACCTTCTGGACCTCGGGAAGGTATACAGGAGCTCCTGAAATTATCCCGCGAGCTCTGCATACTCTGAGATTATCCCGAGCTCTGCATACTCTGAGATTATCCCGCGAGCTCTGCATACTCTGAGATTATGCCGCGAGCTCTGCATACCACAGACCACCTTCAGGACCCCGACAAGGTCTACAGAAGCTTCTGAGATCATCCCGCGAGTTCTGCATACTCTGAGATTATCCCGCGAGCTCTGCATACCACAGACCACCTTCTGGACCTCGGGAAGGTATACAGGAGCTCCTGAAATAATCCCGCGAGCTCTGCATACTCTGAGATTATCCCGAGAGCTCTGCATACTCTGAGATTATCCCGCGAGCTCTGCATACTCTGAGATTATCCCGAGAGCCCTGCATACTCTGAGATTATCCCGCGAGTTCTGCATACTCTGAGATTATCCCGCGAGCTCTGCATACTCTGAGACTATCCCGTGAGCTCTGCATACCACAGACCACCTTCTGGACCTCGGGAAGGTATACAGGAGCTCCTGAAATTATCCCGCGAGCTCTGCATACTCTGAGATTATGCCGCGAGCTCTGCATACCAGAGACCACCTTCAGGACCTCGACAAGGTCTACAGAAGCTTCTGAGAGCATCCCACGAGTCCTGCATACTCTGAGATTATCCCGCGAGCTCTGCATACCACAGACCACCTTCAGGACCTCGACGAGGTCTACAGGAGCTCCTGAGATTATCCCGCGAGCTCTGCATACCACATATCACCGTGGTTCGTCCCCTTCAGGACCTCGGCAAGGTCTACAGGAGATTCTGCATTGTCCCTCACGAACTGAAGCCAGTTGAAGCAAACCGCCGAGTGGAAGTGTTCACGAAACTCCTAGAAAACCAGCGCGATGTACGTTTCATCAAGAGAATTGTCACGTGCGATGAAAAGTGGGTCTATATCTGTAATCCTAACGCACAACAGCAGTGGTTGAGCCAGGGATAACTATCAGAACCTGTTGCCAAACGTGAGCGCTTCGAACACAACGGTGATTCTGGTGGAATTTCGAGATGATCCATTACGAATTTGTTCCAGACGGTCGGACCATCTCACGGCCAACCTCTACTCTGAACAGCTGGAGCCAATGTATGCAGTTTTGGAGGAGAAGTTCCCGGCACTGGTGAACAGAAAGCCGCTCTCCTACAGCAGGACAATGCTCAGTCTCATACGCGGGAAAGACCCGAGCAAAACTCCAGGTACTTGAGGGCATCGAATTAATGCCACATCCAACGTACTCGTATAGTCCAGATCTTGCCCCTTCGGATTATTACCTGTTCCGGTCCATGGCCCGCTTCCTTCGCGCGTGGCACTTCAACAACCAGGAGGAGGTGGCAGCTGAGGTGAATGAGTTCTTCGCCTCGAAGCACAAGAACTGGTTCCGCCGCGGAATCGAAGAACTGGCAGACAGATGGCTAAAGATGGTGCAACACGATGGCCTATACGTTGAACGCTAGTCAGCTTTCGTCGTGAAGGTACGCTTGAAGACATAAAGTGATCGAAATATTGTAAAACTTTCGACTCAACCTCTGAGATATACTGGAATATATTAGACTCTCATCTTACATACCGACTAGTTGGTTTCAACTGTAATTAAAGCATAGGTGGTGGAGTGACTTCCATTGTCTTTCGTTTCATTGCCATCTGATTGTTTAACAAGTCAGTCTTCATTTTGTGAGACGAAAAGATTTTCTTTAATGCAGAAGCAAAATGCTAAACAATCCAGTACAGGGCTGTTTCGAGCCCGGAAGTTTTCACTTAATTGCTGAAAAAAAAAGGTTGTGGTTGAGACTGACTCCGGTCGGAAGTGAGAGTCAGAAACGGGCTTTACGGTTTCGGCCTGACTTCTGGCCTTCAAACTCGACACTGCAGCTCGAACAACAATGGAAAACAATCTCCCAAGTTTTGAAGTGTACACCACAATTTCTCGATACGTTATGGCTCACACACACACACACACACACACAAACACACACACACACACTCTTTTATTATTAGATATTCTTTGTGAAAACACAAATCTGTTCGTGACAGACAGCGAAACAGCGGCCTCCTTCACTATGGAGTAAGTTGTTCTCCCAAGTAAGCTACTCGGACAGAATGTATGGCTCCTGATTTGTGGCCTTGATACGTGCTTCACCTCCGTAGTACGTCACATCATCTTCCTCTTAATTTTTTCCTATTTTTTTTTTTTTTTGAAGCAAAGTAGGATTTTTTTATTTCATTTAATTCCAGACGATGTGTGGAACAAACATCACATATTTTTCGAAGGACCCAACGGCCAGTACATTAATTTTTACGTACGGGCGCCAATGTGAAAACACAAATTTATAAGTGACGGATTGAACCCCACTCCATCACAACGGAGTAAGTTGCTCTTCCAGCTATTTTTAGCGTAACTCAAAAATCTGGGAAACCCACCCTCCGCGAAAATTTCCTAACAGGCCCCCAACATAGTAAAAATTAATGCAAAAATTGAGGGTAAATATTTAACTTCGCCATAGTAAAAATATATTTTCCAGATATTGATTCATGATCACTTATGTATTGCTTTTAATTATGTGAGCACTTATTCCGGTAAGTACCCTCGATAAATTTAGCACTCAGGGAAAAAAGTGCAAAATCTTCAAATGACAAATGTTGACAATATCAAATCAAGTAAAAACAAATACTGATCTTTGAGTGTCTGGTTTCGAACTTAAAAACTCTTTAAGTCCTTAATACAATAATTTTTGAAAAAGAGGAAAAACAAGTGTGTTTACATTTTCCTAGTTTTAAATACTTCAGCGATATTGTTTCTTTTTAGTGTCTTGTTTTTTATATTCAAGAAGCAAGCATACTTCACAAAATAAAGAAAACTTACATTACTAAAATCTGGATTCCCTTCTAACGTTCTTCTCAGCGAATATTTCAATCAGTTTCGTCACGTCTTGTTTTCTGGCTCGGTCATTTTTTACGCTTTCCAACCGTAGATTGAAGAAGGGTATTTGCTCCAGCTTTGTCCGTCCGTCTGTCCGCACGATAACTCACGTGAAAATGGTTCGATTTCGACGAAATTTTAGTATGTGGTAGGGAACCAACTGGGGACAATCCCTATTGAAAATGGGTGAAATAGGGTCAAAGGTCTGGACATAGGAGCTGGATCCATTCCATTGCCTTTATTACATGCGTAAAAATGGTTCGATTTCGGTGAAATTTTAGTATGTGGTAGGGAACCACTGGGGACGAACCCTACTGAAAACCTCAGGTTCGATCCGAGGCAGGTACGAACGTTCGAACCACTTAACATCCGCCGTGCGTCGGCTGCGTACGTTCAGCCTTCGGACCCCGGGTACTGGCCCCCGGTTATAAATAAGGGCGTCTTCTTCCCCCTTTCTACCTCATTTTCGTGTCACGTTCCTGTCGGCCACTCTAACCTAAATCTCCTAGTTTCCTATTTCTAAGGGTTGTTTAAGACCTGGGGTCAGACACTTCCTTCCTAAAATCCTCTATACATGATCTGATCTGATCTCTAATCGACGCGCAGATAAAAGTCTGTGTCAATGGGGTCCTTTAGTTCAAAAAAATTTCGTATCCAAAAGACAGGAAATTTAAAACAAAACTTTTTAGAGCAAGCAGAAAACCTCTTGTCTAAAATTAAATTGCTAAATAAAAAAAAAATACATACGTAGATCTGGGCCCCCTAAAATTCACGCCCCCCCCCCAGCGACGCGGGGTTTGCGGGGGCTCCCGTTTTGCCCAGATTTGTCTTGTTGACCCGTACTTTACCTCCGCAGTATCACAGCGTGTATACACAAATGGAACTCCTCCGGAGGACACCTCATTTTCAGAGCTTAGCATGTTCGTGTACATATTTCCCGGTTCAGAATTCCTCAGATTTCTGCAATAAAAAATGAAACCTGCGATAGTAAAACTAAGGAAGTTTTCTTTTCTGACGTTGCATCTGTTTCATAAAAATTCCGGACACCGAACTACTTCCGTTCTCGCATACCGTTGCAAATCTGTCCTTAGCAGACAGGAATTGTAAATGTCGTTCAGCTAAATAACACACGAATCTCTTCGGCTAACTTTATTTTTCAAGATAAAATTTATTGTCAAGAATCTGTAATGGAATTCCTACCTTTTGCTGCACTTTGTGTGCTTCTCGTGAAAAAGTAGCAATATACTTTTTTCCCCACCTTAAGCGACAAACCTTTTTCCATTGTTACTTTATGGGTTCGATGCATTTGTCATTCGAGACGTATTTTTAGTTATATTTATCTACCCAGTCGCCTTTATCACGAATATCGGAGTAAACCTCGATTTGCTATTTTGGGGCTTACGAAGTATAAAAGCAGAATCTGAGGATTTAAAAACTATATAAGAGTTTATTGGAAAAACGTTTCTGCTGCTCTGCCACAAGATCGTGCTAGCCTCTAAATTTCGCGAGGTCTTTGAATTCCATAACTGCTCAAATATCACGAAAAACCTCAGTTCCAATAGACTTCAAGTGAAGTAGGGTGTATACGCCTCTTGGCCAAAATATTACGAACATTTATGACATTACAATCACACAAAATAAACCTTAATACTAGCAAAACCTCTGAATAACAGGTACCTTGGGACTTCAGCATTTGTCCGTTATGGGACGTTGAATTTTGAGCCCAAGTAGGCTCACAATACAAAAAAAATCATATTAAATACTGTACGTACGTACGTACAATATACAAGGGGCATACTGAAAGGGGGATCCTTTTAATACACCATCTACCAACAAGTAATTGGACACCTGAGATAGAAAAGGAAAACGAAGTTTATTCACCTTCAGTAGTTGGTGGAGACTCCACGAGCAACGATTACAGCTGCGACCCTCCGGGGCATACTCTCAACCAGGCGTTGTACGACGGCTAGCGGTATTTGGTATTTCTTCCACTCGGCTTGGAGAAGGCAGGTCAGTTCCTTCACCGATTTCGGACGGTGGGGGCACCCCTTAAGTTGACGCTCCAACTCGTCCCAGAGGTGCTCGATAGGGTTAAGATCCGGGCTCTGCGCAGGCCAGTCCATTCGATTAACTCCATTGTCGCCATACCAAGCCATGGTGGACCTCGCAACATAACAGGTGGCATTGTCATCCTGAAAGTAACATTGGTTCACTTCGTAAAACTGCCACAACGTAGGAAGCGCATGGTCATCCAAAATGATACAGTAGGTCTCTGCGTTGAGTCTACAAGGAATTGCGACCAAGGGTCCTGTGCCATACCAAGAGAAACATCCCCATAGCATAATTCCACCGCCGCCGAACTTCACTGTTGGCACAATACATTCCGGCAGGAGGCGTTCTCCTGGCAGACGCCAAATCCTGACCATGCCATCCGAACGGTAGAGGGTGAACCTTGATTCGTCGCTCCAGAGAACCTGTTTCCACTGTTCAACGATCCATTGTCGACGTTCTTTGCACCACGTTAGCCGAGCAGCGCTATTGGACTTGGTGATCAAAGGCTTGTGGGCTGCAGCACGTCCATGATAACTGAGCAGATGGGCTTCCTTACGGATGGTATTCATCGAAAGAACACTCCCGGATGCCTGTTGAAATTCCTCGCGGATGTGGCCCATCGATTTGGTGCGGTTCTTCCAAATGTCTCTGGCCAGCACCCGTCGGTCTCTAACTCCCAGTTTTGTGGGTCTGCCGGGTCGGGACACATTCTGACAGTCACCTCTCATCTTCCACTTGCCAATCACGTAGGCCACTGTCGATTTTGGGTACTTCAACTCGCTGGATATGTCACGTTTGATCGACCATTTCTATAATACCCGACGATTACACCTTTCTCGAAATCAGAGAGCTCCGAACTGCGTGGCATCTTGCATGCGACTGGTTGCGTTGTTGTTTCCCACATGATATTTAACGGCGGCGGCGGCCGTGACGTATATCAGGACCGCAGATATCGTCGATTGCAGGGGTGTCCACTTACTTGTTGGTAGATAGTGTACAAAGGGCATCCTTTAAAATTTCGGAGTGATTTTAATGAAACTAAACTGACATGTACTATGATATGTTAGCAATGTGTGAACAAGTTTGTTTTTTTAGAATCGGAAATAAAGACCATGAATGACACAGAAAAGAAGCGAGCCGTAATTGAATTCCTGGAAAAAGA
Source organism: Macrothele yani (assembly GCA_039090855.1). Taxonomy (NCBI): domain Eukaryota; kingdom Metazoa; phylum Arthropoda; class Arachnida; order Araneae; family Macrothelidae; genus Macrothele; species Macrothele yani. The sequence goes on along the minus strand of CM076991.1, from coordinate 102,004,874 downwards.
GGCACGTGAGGCTCCAGAAATCAAGAGAAGTCTCCTGGCGGTGTATGGAGCTGCCACAATCGATATCATTAATGTCCGAAGATGGGTGAAGAGGTTTCGAGAGGAAGAAAGTTCAGTGTCGGACAAACAACGGAGTGGAAGACCCACAACTGCTGTGACAGATGCCAACAGGCAACAAGTGAAAGACCTCATCGCAGCTGATTGTTGTGTCACCATCCAGAAGTTGCAAAAATAATAGCTTCCTTTAGATTCTTCAATGTCTATGTGCAGACATTGAAGAATCTAAAGGAAGCTATCAGAAGGAAAAGACGTGACATTCCACTTCATAGCGTTGTTTTACACCATGATAACGCACGTCCCCACGCCTCAATGGTGGCGTCACTGGCCATTGCCAAAATGGGATGGAAGATGATGCCCCAACCCCCTACAGTACTAATTTGACTTCCTTAGACTTTTTCTTGTTTGTCTTCTTTAAAAACACCCTTGTTGTGGACAGAAATGGGAACGGGTCACGGGTCAACGGGTCGACAATTTCTTGCGGGCTCAACGGGTCGGGTCATGGTGTTCCTGACCCGGTTTTATTTCCGTCTTATTTTCGAAAAGAGAAAAATAATTTTCCAAACAAAAATGCGTGTTGTGGAATTATGTAGTCCATACTGGAGCCCACGGAGTGAATGATTTGCCATGCAAAACTATTGTCGTCTCTTTCTTAAAGCAAGGAAGATTTCCACCGACCAGCGTCAGACATACCTTGTCGTAAAAAAGATACTTCCTTTGCGTTCTTTTACAGTGCAGGACAAGGCACAGCCAAACGCCATTCGCCTGCTTCTCAGGTGATTCACTCTCTGCGTGCGAAGTTCGCTGTATGACTAAGAGTTACTTTTCACATCGCATCTTTTGCATTGAGCATTCAGAGGTTTTCGATTGATGTGCTAACATCCCGTTCCCATGACACGTCATGTCGAAATTAACTCCTTATTTGTTAATATGGATGGATTTAATATTAAGGAGGTTGATAAAGGCATCGAGGCCTACAAATACGTGCTTGTTGAAAACCACTATGGGAAGAGTAAATGGTGGAAATTGTTTCGTCTCATTAAAAAACCGGTGAATAATTCTGTGTTGTTTGGTCTTGCTTGTCGTTCAGAATGGGGAAAGTGTATAATTACAAAGAAAGATGTCGACGGTGTAATAAAAGATTATGGAACCAAAAATCTAACGGTCCATATAAAAGTATGCGCACCTCCATCAAAGCGTGGAAAGGGTGAACAATTTAAATACATTAAAAAAATACATTTGTGTAATCGTAAATAATGATTCCCATTTGTAATATACTCCATGGTCACAGTTATAGTCAGCCATTACTTCTGGATTACGCGAAATAGTGGCACTAAAATTTAGCAAGTAACCAAATTTTATTATTAAAAAATGATTTCAGTTATTAAATATCAAGCAGTTATTGAGATATCAGCCAAAGTAATTGAGAATGTACTAATTTCTCAGGTCCTAAGAATTTCAAGAATTTGCAGCAACAATTTGGACTCCAATTACCACATTAATATACTATTTGACAGTTTTCTAGAGAACGAAATTCCTTCTTCTTTCATCAAAAGAACTTTAAGAAAAATTATTCTGAATAATAGAGTAAGGTTGGCAGATCTGCTTTAATTTTCTACACAGTTAATAATATGATTTTGACCAATCAAAGCCGTTTGGAAGTTGGCTAGAGGATGCCTATTAACTACTAAAAGGAACCTTAGTGCTGTGGATATGAAGGTCCTATTAAAATAAAAAATTAAATAATATAGACAAAATCACAAAAAAAGCCTAAAAATCTGTTTATAAAAGAAAATAAAAACAAATAAAAAAGAAAACTAGTTATTCACTCACTAGAATAGCTATACTAAAAATAGTAAAACTAACATTAAAATTAATAAGATTCTGAATAATCTATAGAAGCTCACTAAGGTGATTTAATACATGCAAAGATTATTAAATACACCACTTGTGTATTTTATAATATTTCTCATGTATTCTAGAGAGTTAATTCTGCTCTTTCTGATCATACAGGTCCACAGTCTTAAGTATATATTTTTTTTCTCTGGTTAAAATCTCCGCGAGTTGGTTTCTTTCAGTATGAGGAGGCCATCAGCCCCACCCACACTGCCCCCCAGCGACTAGGGAGTGGCAGAGATGTTTGGACGTTTGGGGAAAAGGTCAGCCATGTTTCCTCTTGTGTGGAGAAAGTTTAGTTGCATAAGAGGTAAGCTCTCTTCATTGTCTTTGGGTTTTAGCTTTTATAAGTTCAATGTTTGTACTTCTTGTACTTTTTTCTCTGTTGTTTTTTGCTTTTTAGCATTTAGGCACTGGCTAGTCTGTTAACTTTTTTGCGGGTTTTAACTCTTTCTTTTCTTGGTAACTTTGCGCGTTTTTTAGGAAACTTTGGCCCAGCAGCTGGCTAAGCATAGTTCCTTTACATTGCGCTGTATTTTCAAAGTAGTTAAGTTCTTAATAACTACTTAATTATGCACTTAAAGCACTGCTGAAATACTTTGTACATATTGAAACTAATTGTTTATGTCATATAACTTTCACAAAGCATTTCTTTAGTTAATTATTGTCTTTGATTTGTTCTCGTTTTTGTGTTGTCAGAAGTTGTGGAGTGGGGGTATTAGAATCAGGTTTTCTTTCAAAAATCTGAGTTTTAAATAATAAATATTTCCTTTTTTAATTGCAATGTAAAAATTTGGAATACTTTTGCATTGCTATTCAGGTTTAAATTCTCTCTCAGGCGAACTTGGCATTTCGTTATAGCTGAACATTATTTCTAATTATTATGTCACTCTCACAACTTGAGTTCTCTTTAATCTTCTTCTTTCTGTTTAGTAGTAGCAGATGAAGAGCATGGGTCGGGCCATGAAAGTTATGGATGCAAGCTAAATTGTTAACTAAAGCTAGGTCATACAACTCTGCGGAGGTCATGACATATATATATTTTTTAAAACAATTTTTGGTGGGCTTATTACTTGCATCTATGGCTTTGCAGAAACCCATTTCCAACTAGGTCTTTGTGGAAGTGAGAAAATGCAGAGTTTTTGCTGGTCCTTGATAAAGCCAAGGCTCAGTATTCTCGACACTTTCTACATTCAGTTGTTTTATTTTATTTTTTATCTTTTCTCCTTTTACTCACACCGGTAGATACATAACCTTTTCTATGTTGTACTTGGTATGAGTCAAAAAAATTATATATTTTTTTGCTTAGGTCTCTTCTTAATAGAATGTGAATTCTGAATTTTCATAACTGCTGCTTAGCGCGTTTTGATCTTCAGGTTATTTTGCAACTTTCGTTTTAAATTCAAAAGTTTTTCCTTAGTTTTCAGCTTTGCTCTTCAGTCACGTTTATCTATATATATAGATATATATATATAAATTGAGTTTCGAATTTATAGTTCAAAGCATATTTGTCCGGGTCAGTTACGGGTCCGGATCGGGTCATGTCCAGTTATGGTACGTCCGGGTCCGAAAGTTTTGACCCGTTTCCAACTCTGGTTGGGGAACGTTTCGACGATTTGACAGACGTTAAACTGGCTGTGAACTCATAAGTGAAACGACAGCCACGGGAATTTTTCCGAAATGGATTTTACCAGTGGGTTCAAAGAATGCCGAAATGTATAGAAAGTGATAACCAATACTTTGAATATTCTAGCATTATTAACAATATGTCCAAGTATTTTGCCACCAAGTTTAACATTTTTGTTGCTACAAATAAAAATTTTATGAGGGACGAGGCATTACTTTCAGTATTCCCTGTGTATAATTAAAATGATATTGTTTGATTTAATGTTTTATATTTTGCTATTGTTTTACAGAGAGAAACGATACAATACTTTTTTTGATTGGAGGTTTAACGACCACCGTGAGCAACTCAATGGGCTATAAGCAGTCGCCCGTCCCTAATTTAGGGTCACTGGTTCCAGGGAAGGAGAGAGCCAGTGCCGTAAGACAAACACAACATCCATGCCTGACCGGGATTCGAACCCGGACCCCTTACGGACGAATGATCAGAGGCCAACGCCTTAGACCACTGCGCCACCGGGGCGGCAAATATTTTTGGATGCATACAGTAGTTGTACAGTATTTTCACTTTAAAATACAGCACATACAGTACGCATATTCCGATGCATCCACATGCGTACGTAACGATAGTAAGATATTTTACACCATGAATCTTAGCCGCCCCGGTGGCGCAGTGGTCTAAGGCGCTGGCCTCTGATCATTCGTCCGTAAGGGGTCCGGGTTCGAATCGCGGTCAGGCTTGGATGTTGTGTTTGTCTTACGGCACTGGCTCTCTCCATTCCCTGGAACCAGTGACCCTAAATTAGGGACGGGCGACTGCTTATAGCCCATTGAGTTGCTCACGGTGGTCGTTAAACCTCCAATAAAAAAACAACATGAATCTTAAACGCGTGTTCGTACTGCTCGTTATTCAATGTAATCAGTCAATTTTTTTCTACAAAAGTATTTTTTTTATAATTTCAATAGTGCTAATACCCACGTATCTCTATCTCTTCTGCAAAAAAAAAAATGTTACTCTTTACTACAATGTACAGCGTCTTTAAACACATCGCACACATCTTTTAGACTTGCATCATATAATTCCTCAATCGAATAATATTCTCCAAGTGTTTTCAGCAATGAAATCTCCCACATTGCGTTGCGTTCTCCATACACAGACCTTCATCGACCGTAATGAAATCTTTCGCAATTCCTTCGCTATTTAGAAACGTAATTACACATATGTCCAAAAGTTAGGCATAATATTTCAAGAACGATGAATATTTCAAGAACGATGAATATTTCAAGAACCAATCGTCGGAAAATCACGAAACTGGATATACTTGTGCAATAACATATTGCAAGTCCAACAGCAGAAAAAACAAGTTATGAATCAAAGTTAATTGCATTACAGATGCAAATACACAAAAATCAACAGCACAGTTATTTTAGTGTTGAACACATAAAACTGAGAAATGACTTGTGCACTATGATCAATAAGGGATGTGGTGATCTCTTGCAACCACGCAAGCCTCACATCGACTTCTCATGCTGGTGTCCAAGAGCTCTGTAGGCAACAAGTTCCATTTCTGTCGAAGAGCATTTCGGAGCTCCTGAATGGTCCGTGGTAGAGGCTGAAGGGATGTAATTCGCCTCCTTAGTGCATCTCATGCGTTCTCTATAGGATTCATGTCCGGAGACTTTACTGGCCATTTCATGTGTTTGATATCTTCATTTTGGAGAAAGTAATTGACCAGCTGAGCTCTGCGAGAGCGTCCATGAATACCAGCTCTCGACTCACGGCACCTCTAAAAAGGCTTGCATGAGGTTACAGTACCTTGTTTCTGTACTTCAGAGCAGTAACGGTACCTCTGTTGAAGACGTGGAGCACTGTGCGCCCATGCAACATGATGCCTGCCTATGCCACGTCTCCACCGCTACCAAATTAGTCCCTTTACCTGATGCTATTGGGATCACAACGGGATCTTCGTTCTCTCCAGAGAGTAGTTTGACGAGAATCAGTCTTTAAACTGAATCTGGACTCATCAGTGAAGAGTATATTGCTCCACTGATTCAGTGTTCAGTTTCTATGTTCCTGATTTCAGTTTAAACGGGCCCTCCCGCTTGCATGTGTGGGCGGGGCTACTGGACGTCTGGTATAGAGACCAATTGCTCTGAGCCTCCTGTAAAAAGTTTGTCTTGAAACTCTTGGTCCTGAGGCGGCTGCAAGTTCAGCAGAGAGTTGACTGGCTGACAACATCCTATGATGCCGTGCAGCTAATGGGAGGCACTGATCCTGCTGAGGGGTTGTGACTCTATGACGACCTTGTGCTGATTGGCGTCTAACCTCTCCTGGGCCTTGGAACTTTCTTCAAAGCTTGGAGATGACACTTGAAGAAATATTCCGTGCATTGGTGAACTGTCGTGATTCGAGCCTTCAGATTATTCTACCCTGTAAGAAAATGGCCAACATGTCGTCTTTGTTCCATACTATGTTCCCGATCACCAATGACAACACTTCTTCTCACGGCGATTGCAAGAAAATAAAATAAGACACTCAGGGTAGGGTAAGCTGTTTTTATGGAACTGCGAGAAATTTGTATGTTGAGCGTCAGCGGGAATTATTTGACCGTGCACTGCAATTGGTTTAGGTATATGATTAATCCGCACACCAATGTCCGCTGATCTATCGGTTTTAATCCTTTATTTTGTATGGTTTACCAATTATGCTTCACTTTTAGACACCAGTGTAGTTCAAAAATGGCATCTAAATCCTCTTCCGGATGGACAACAAATACCCAATTTTGTTAAAAAGGAGCTGCTTTGCTCATTTCTAAAAGATTGGCCACATATTGAAAAAACGTGTGTGTGTGTGTGTGTGGTGTGTGTGTGTGTGGGGGGGGGGGTGCCTCGGTTAGATAAATACTGACACTAGAAATATTATCATGGATTGGATACTTGCCTAATACTTCGTTGAACCTCCTTGGTCGGAGACTTGAAATTTACAGGATGACTTTAAGGTCAGAAAGCAACACTTACACCTAACACCACGTTAGCGCATTTTTGTCCATCTGTCTGTATGTCCGCCTGTTTTTGATAAATATCTTGCTAACCGTTGGAGATAGATTTAAAATTTTGTGGATGGTTTTTAGGGACTGCACATAACTGTCACACCATGTTTGCGTGTCTGTTCGTCCGTCCGTCCGTCTATCCTATGTTTTCGATGAATGTCTGGGGAACAGTTTGATATGAAAACAAGAAAATTTCTGGATAGCCATTAGGAACCTAAAGTAATTCTGTCCGAAGAGCGAAGGATCATAGGTACTGCAGCCTTCAGCAAGGTCATAGGCTCTTTTACCAAACAGATGTATGAACAGTGTTACACATCAATTAATGCTTACCCCCTCCGACCGATTAAAGCAACAGCATAACAAAGACACCGATAAAGTCACTATCCCACTCCTACACTTTCCCGTAGACGTAGATCAGACACTCAGATCCAAGCTGAAGATCATCTTTTCTCAGGAAGACCTCCTCTCAAGAAGGACTGAAAGAATACACATACACTGAAGAACAATTGAATTAGCGATACCTGTCTAGTAACGTGTAGCACCACCTTTCGCCCTGATGACGGCGGCGATTCGTTTCGGCATGGACTCGACAAGACACCGGAAGCGTTGGGAAGCCACGCTGATCCACTACCCCTGAACAAGCTCCCACAGTTCACGAAGATTTGATGAAGGGGGTCAGAGCCTCGAACATCTCTCTCGATGGCATCCCAGATGCGCTCGATGGGATTGAGGTCAGGTGACCTAGCTGGCCAAGGAAGCGAAGTCACGGCTAGCTGGCCAAGGAAGCGAGGTGGAGAGTTCATCCAATCATTCGGATACAATGAGGGAGCTGCATTGTCTTGTTGCAGGATGAGGTCCCCAGTGGGATGTTGAAGAAGCACAAACGGGAGCAAATGGCCGTCCAGGATATCCCGGTAACGTTGACTTATGAGGAACGATGTCACACGTACCAGGGGTCCCATTTCAGTCCACGTAAACTGTCCCCAGACGAGAATTCCACCCCCACCAGCTTGAAGAGAGTACCCTGCTGGCAAGAAGGATCCATCGCTTCATGTGATTTGCGCCGTTCTCGTATCGTGCCATCCGCATGTAACAACGTGAACCTCGACTCATCAGTCCAGGCAACATTTTTCCACATGTCTAGGGTCCAGTGGCGATGTTTCCGCGCCCATGCTAATTTTGCACCCTGTTATGTGCGGTCAGCAGCGGTAACCTCGTGGGACGATGGCTTCTGTACCCCATAGCGAGGAGATGGTTCTGGATGGTGTGGCTGCTGACACGTTTTTGTGCACCAGCGTTAAATTGCCGAGTGATTAATTGCACTGTGGCCCGTCTATCCGCTGTTACAATGCGAGCTAGCCGACGATGACCCAGCTCATCCACACGCTGTTGTCCACGGCAGTTGGCCCTTGCAGGGATGGTTTTACCGGATTCGATGTACTCACGATGCACCCGTGGCACAGTGCCTCGTGAAAATCCCAGTGCCTGCACGGCTTCCGAGATGGAGTGGCACATTCGTCGAGCCCGGACAATTTGCCCACGATCAAATGCGCTTAGATCCTTCGTCTTACCCATACTGCGTCCGACTCTTATTGATTCCCGTCGCATCACTTCTTATATTGTCGGATCGCTGCATACGTCATGTCGTTTCCGTTTACAGGGCCGCTCACAGCGCCACATTTGCATACCGCCAGCTGTCTCTAATTCGAATGCCATTCAGTGTACTTTAAAAAAAAAAAAAAATTCTTAATTTAAAGAACATATCTTGCGTGTGCATGAATCAACTATGTATTATTTTTGTAATAGCACAATATCTTAGCGTCATTGCTATTATTTTTAGGGGGGGGGGGTGTCCGGTCCCGTTGAACCCTTCCCGTCGGTGCGCCATTGGATAAAATGTACCTCATTTCCGTTCAAATATACTAAACAAAACTTTTGCGGCAAAAATTCGCTGATTATTTTTCTTTGAACATTCCTGTTTACTGCCTTATGACCAAGATCCGTTATTCGATGGGTCTCGTTGTCTGCATCAGTGACGTGTCATCCGAAGATGGGCCAACTCTTGAACAAAAGCAGATAATTCCGGTTTTTGATCGTTTACATGTCTTAGTTAGCTCTTCGCTTCCTGTGATCTACGTGACTACGTTGATTCGTTCTTGGGACTGCGATTTCCATGTTGAGTGGAGCATATTTCTTTTTTCCGATGATGCATCATTTTCAGTCATAGGAAAAGCTGTCCACGATCTTCCCAGTACACGGTTATTGCAAATGATTTGGCAAATCAAAATGTATATTTGATCAACTAAAGGCAACTAAAAGATAACCTACTTACAATTAAGTAACTTAGCTTGTAGTTTCATTGATAAAACAGTTGCACCCACTGGGAAATCACAATGGCATCATGCCACGGAGTTCTTGTACCACGGTCCCAGTTTCCGCTTTAGATTTCCTGTTCTTTTTTTTTTTTTCTTTTCACCTCCATGGATCATGAAATGCTTTAGTTCCCGTGTTTGTTTTTATATTTTCAGCGCTAACAGCTTTTATTTTGCTCAGAGCTTGTAAACTGCTTGTTCGTCCCAAAAAGAGATGTTAAAAGGAAGATATTCAGAGCAAATGAAAAAAAAATAAAAATCTATATAATAATTCTATAAGGTTTTTCACTGTGTGTCCTATTTCGAGAGAAGGGCTTAACGAAAAGATATGGTTGAGGTCTTACCATGTAGATGTGCCAGTCGAAGAGAAAAATGAGATTGGGGCAACGGTTTGGGCGTTGTGAGGCGGAAAAGTTAGCATGTAAGTCTATGGGAGAAGCGTTCGGTTGACATTCGATCGCCTGTGGTTGACCCACGCTCTGTTGAAGGCGGAAGCATGAAGGGACTGAGATAGTCCAATGTACGAAATCTTCTCTTTTCTGAGCGAACCTTTGCGCAAAGCAACACCATAAGGCATTCGTATCAACGTTCTTCTCATTGGAATAGCGAACACTCTCGAAGACTTGATTCTGTTATGCCGTTGAACTGTGTGATGTTGTCTATATATGCAATTTAATATACATTCGATACAGTTTATTCACGTAGGTAAAACGTTTCCCATTATGTAAACATGTAAATGAACTGTGACGTACCTGCCAGCAGGACGCACACGACATAAAGGCAGATAGCAGTCAGAACGAACGTATGCGTAGCTCAGTTGGTAGAGCGACTTGTTCCGGAATAAGTGGACTCTGGTTCGATCCCCGGCGTGGACTAAAAATGATGGAGAAATTTACTTCGTTATAATGGCGCCCGAACTTTCCCGATGACCCGGCCGTTCAAAATCTCGCAATGGTGTGATGTTCTTTCCACACCGCGAGATAGGAAAAATAAGAGAATCCCTTTCTCTAGCGCATAGACAAATAAATGTGCGTGATGTTGCATTCCACACACCAGATTGACTGGGAGTTCTCAAGTGCACGTTCTACAGCGGATGGCTGCCTGCAATGATTCATGGTCACGGCTGACCCGTAGGCCATGCCCCCGGCCCTCTTTCGCTGGGGCGGGGATGTGACGTACCTGCCAGCGGGGCGCACCCGACATAAAGGCAGATAGCAGTCAGAACGTTGGTAGAGCGACTTGTTCCGGAATAAGTGGACTCGGGTTCGATCCCCGGCGTGGACTAAAAATGACGGAGAAATTTACTTTGTTATAGAACATCCCGTTGACCATTTTCAGTGAAAATACTACGGGCGACTGCTTATAGCCGATTGAGTTGCACACGGTGGTCGTTAAACCTTCAGTCAAATAAGAAAAACAAAAACGAACCTGACTATTGTCTTTACTGAAGTGGAATGAATGAATTTATCAATCAAATAAAGTTTACATTTGTTGTTTCACATGCGTTTATTCTTCTAAGAAAAATCCTAACCGTCGATTCCGACGGGTTTCGTCTAGTAAGTAAATAAAAACTGTGTGAGGCTTAAACGGCCTAAAAGTAATGCAAATCCTGGACATGCGACTAATGACTGTAGTCCTGTCTAGCTAGGAGAAAACACACACCATTATGACCACTATTAACGAATGTGTTCAGAAGAAGGCAATTCCGAATTGTGTGTCGAAGAAATTCTGAGCAGTTCTGACTCCGAACTGCTACTATATGCTAAGATCAGGTGTGGCTGTTTCCAAGGGGTCGATTTTTAACCGAAGTTTAAAAGTAGAAACCTTTTTTTTTATTTGTTTGTTTGTTTTAACAGTGAAATATAGAACGCGTCCGTAGATAAATTCACCCTGAGTCTGCTTTGACACTTCAGCTTTCTCTCTTATCCACTCCTATCTCGCAGCATCAATGTCTTCAACTTCCTCAAAGCCGGGCGCCCAGTGATGTATTAAGGCATCCTCTCGGGGTGCTTAGCTCCCCCGAAAATCCATGAACGCCCCCGTAGATTTTGGGGTGATCTCCTCTTGTATTTAGCCTAATTGTTATCGTTTATAGCAGAATATTTGGAGAAATTAACCAAAGAAAAGCTTAAGAAAATGAGGGAAAATATTATAATTCAGAAAACATCCACATGGACTTCAATATGGAATTTCTATCATCCTTCAACAAAACATTAAACAGTCCTAGCTGAAGGCGCAATTTTTCAACCACTGGCAACTCTGATTACTTCTCCAATAAAAACCTAATTCCACTGAGTAGAGATGTTTGCAATGCAATACATCATCATAATTTGGAAGCTGGCATTCAGCGTTATCTCTGTCTTCTGGATGCCAACTTTCCATATATACAGTTAATTCTCAGTGTAGCAAATGTGACATTAGTGCTTCCATACAGCAAAATATTTGCTACTTAATTTTTAACAATAGCAAATGATTAGAAATTGTTCCCGTAAAAAGGTGCCCCCCCTCTGGCAGTGGGTGGTTTACACTACGTGACAACCTCCCCCCCCTCCCAAAAAAATCGAAGCTCCTCAAACTTGCATTAAACTGTTAGTTAGTTTGTTTGTTTTTTTCACTACTATGTGGTAATATAAAAGGCTAAAACCAAATGGCAGGAGAAAAGTGTACACCATACGTTTTCAGGTAGCACTCTAATTATTCCTTAATAATCAGAAACAACGCTTGCAGTACGACGAGGACATTTTAACCCATCCTAATGTTTGGGGGATTTTCTCCAGCACAGAGTTATCTTATTAGCATCCTCAATATCTTACACCTCAACAAGGTGAAATCCGTGGTGCATTACTGAATTAAAGCAAAGGTATAACGTTTTTATATTTTTAATCACTTGTATGAACAGATTTCTTAGAATTTGCAATTTGTGATATACGAGCATAAGGAAAATTTTATTTACACTCATCGTCATAAACTAGTTGCACCCAGAAGGATGCTATTCGGGAGAAAGGAAAAGGTTACAGGAACAATAAATGATTAAACATTGAGACTGATATGGACATTATTTATTGACCTACACACCAATAAGTAGTGTCTCCCAGTACAACTTCTGGCTGCCATGTTTGCTCACCCAGCATTCCAGACGTCTCTCCATGGAGTTGTACAGGTACCTAATGGTGTCCTGTGATAAGCCATCCCATGCAACTTGAATCTTCTCACACAGTTCCAACAGATTGTGCGGTAGGGGTGGAGTGTGGATAGTGTGTCCAATAGCATCATACACATTTTTAATCGGCGATAGGTCTGGCGATGCGGCTGGCCATGGTAGAGTGTCAGTGCCTTGAAGGCAAGCTTTCGAGACAGCAGCAGTAGGCGGACGGGCGTTGTCCTGTTGGAAAATCGCACCAGTGTGAGTGTTCAGAAAAGGTAGGGCCACTGGTTACAGGACCTCATTAACGTAACGTTGAGCTGTCAAAGTGCCTGTGATGATCCCCAAAGGTGATCTAACATCGTAGGCAATTGCGCACCCCCACCATGACACTAGGCTTTCTGGAGGTGTGACGCTCGACAACAAAGCGTTCATCTTGGCGCTGACCACGGTACCGCCACACACGGATTCGTTGGTCGTTTCCTCCAAGACAAAACCGGGACTCGCCACTGAAGATCACCCGCTGCCATTCTGAGTGGCTCCTTGACAGTCTGGCACGACAGACACCATTGCAGTCTTTGGCGACGACGCAATGGTGTTAAGGGCAGTCGTCGTAACGGTCTTCGTGCGTGTAGTCCTACGTCATGCAGCCGTCTACCGATGGTACTGGCGCTAATCGGACGAATATCCGCAATCGTGACTGTTGGGTCACTCCGCACATGCCGGACAACCCGTCGATCTTCACTCTCCGTGGTTCGTCTTGGTCTCCCAGATCCTTCTTGTCGCTGTTGCGTGCCTTCTTCAATCCACTGCCGTCAACAGCGTGCTATGGTGATATCGGCGCAACCGGTATGGCGCGCAATACGGCGATGTGACCATCCCACTTCCCGGAGCCTAACGATGCGGCCCCCTCTCGAACTCCTCCATCTGCTCGAATCGCTTCCGAACTTTAATCCGAGACATACTTCACTTGCAAAGGATGCAGGCAACACAACAGCATAAGTCAGAATGGCAAGCACGCGCAACGGGATGACCTTATATACCCGGCCAAGCACAGCGTTACGACCCCTCCTGGCTTGCGTCACATGCGCGGGCGAACGTGATTCTTGAATCATTTGCATTTCTCACGATGTCAAACCTACCCACCAAGTTTCATTCCTGTTGGTTGTTTCCTTCTGGTTGCAACTATTTTTTTTTTTTTGTCGATGAGTGTGTATTAACGTATTTATAAATAATGAAATTGTGATTATATGAATATAATCAGTCAACAAGTTTCATCCCCTTCAAAATTTGTGTAATCCCCCCTCCCCCTCCGGAAAAAAACTCTCTGAATGCAACGCTCGAGGAGCCGCATGACCTTTTCTTGTGATTTACTAGAACGGATGACTGCGAGTGATACCCACAATCACGTGTCGCAGTTTGCGACGAACCAATCAAGGCTTTTTAGAGCTCGAGAAGTATGCGCAAGCGCGCAAGTGCCGAGCTTCCCTTTCTCAGGCGCCCGACCGTGAGAGGTTTGGAAATATGCGTGGACAAATTGCGGTTTGTCTCTCCATGTGACCACTTCAGCGGTAAATTTTGTTAAAAGACGGTGAAAGCGGTAAAAGGCGGTAAGCCTGTCTATCCAGTGATTTATTTGTAGCTGTTTTTAGTTGTGAAGCTTGAACTGTGAACCTAAGTTTTCAATGTTGTGCTTAGTGAAGCGTAAACACAATCTTAATATTAAACCTTCATATTTCTTTCTTCTTTTTTTTTTTTGGAGGGGGGGGGGAGTGTCTAACGTCCACCGTGAGCAACAAGATGGACTGTAAGCACTGGTCCGTTGCTAATTTAGGACCACTGGTTCCAAGGAAGAGGAAGTGCCGTAAGACAAACACACCATACATGCCTCACCGGGATTTTTTTTTTTTTTTTTTTTGGTTTAACGACCACCGTGAGCAACTCAATGGGCTATAAAGCAGTCGCCCGTCCCTAATTTAGGGTCACTGGTTCCAGGGAAGGGAGAGAGCCAGTGCCATAAGACAACACACAACATCCATGCCTCACCGGGATTCGAACCCGGACCCCGTTCGGGCGAATGATCAGAAGCCATCGCTTAGACCACTGTGCCACCGGGGCGGCCCGGGATTTTTGCACTTGGACCCATCTCGGACGAAAGTTTAGAAGCCAACGCTCCACACTACTCGCCCACCGGTAAAGCACTTCATTTTTACAATGAACTAAGCAGACTTTCGCCCAGGTGGCGCAGTGGTCTAAGGCGCTGGCTTATGATCATTCGCCCTAGTTGCGCCAGGGTTCGAATCCCGGTGAGGCATAGATGTTTGTCTTTCGGCACTGGCTCTCAATATGATACTTGTCCAACACTGGTTATCTGTGTACGTTGGTCATTTAGTATACTGTAAAAACCATGTTTGATGTGTACTTGCTGATGTGAAACGTCTGCCTGTTTGTCATGCCTCTGTACCACCAGGTCCAATAAACCATTTTTTAAACCTCCAATAAAAAAAAATAGCAGATTACCCGGGATAGAGAGGAAACCAAATTCGCCTACGACGCGCTATTTTTATAGCATCAAAAAATGCATTTTTGTAATGGCTTTTATCACATTTAGCATCAGGTTCTCGTAATTCACGCAGATTGCAATGAGATGTTGTCGCGTTTATGTAAACTGTGATGAAATAATGTTTGACCAGAGTTTAATAAATGCTGGGCCACTGACTCCAGGGAAGGGGAAGAGCCAGCGCCGTAAGACAAACACAACATCTATGCCTCACCGGGAATCGAACCCGGACCCATCTCGGACGAATGATCAGAAGCCATCGCTCAGAAAAAATACACTTGTAATGGCTTTTATCACTTTTAGCATCAGGTTCTCGTAATTTACGTAGATTGCAATGAGATATTGTTACATTTATGTAAAATGTGAAGAAATAACATTCGGTGGTAGTTTAGTAAAACATATTGTCGAGTAACAATGGAATTACACTGCTGGACAATTGCTAAGGACGGATCATAAACGGCTATATAGCGCATAAAAAAGTAAGTGTGGTTGGATGCCAAGTGAAATAAAATAATGTCAGAATGCCAGGACATTACAAGAAAGACAATTTGTTGTGCTCTGAAATCCAGAAGGCTTTGGAACGTGTTCAAGGGACAAACAGGCCATTTTGTGCAGAATACGTAAACGTGAAAAAAAATGCAATTACCGTCCGCAGGCGTGCCGGCGTAAGATGTCAATACGGGATATGGCCACCATGGAGGGCGATGCAAGATTCCACACGTCGTGTCATGCTTTGCATAACATTATCAAGCAGCTGTTGGGGTAATTTATCCCATTCCTCTGTCAGTGCACGGATGAGGGTATCCTTGTTTATTGGAGGGCATTAGCGACCAGCAAGAGTCCTCCCCAAAGCATCCCACACATTTTCAATGGGATTCAGATCTGGAGAACATGCTGGCCATACAAGGCGTTGAATATCCTCGCTCTCAAGACACTCCTGGACAGCGACTGTTCGATGACATGTTGCGTTGTCGTCCATAAAAATGAATCTATCACCGACAGCACCACGGAACATGCAAACATGAGGTAGCAGAACATCATTAATGTATCGTTGGCCAGTCATAGTCCCAGTTGGAAGCGCATAGAGGGACGTACGGCCATTGATCATGATGCCAGCCCATACCATGACACTACATGTCGGATATCGGTCCCTTTCCTGTATGTTTGCTGGACAATATGCAGTACCACTATCACGCCAGATCAGTTGTCGTCGACAATCAGACGATAGACTGTATCTACTCTCATCTGAGAAGAGGACAGCAGACCAGTCGTTATCAGTCCAATTGCGATGTTGATGGGACCATTGCAAACGGGCGGTACGGTGACGTCTGGACAATGGGATGCACACAACAGGACGGCGGGCGTATAGTCCTCCTTCATGCAAACGTCTGGCGACAGTTTTTCGGGTGATCCGCTTGCCAGTAGCAGCCATAAACTGATTTGCTACCTCACTAGCTGTGCTGCGCCGGTGTCTTTTTGATGATAGCACTATGTACCGATCTTCTGCAGGTGTCGTACTGCGAACACGACCTCCCCCGTGACGTTTGCTACACTCTCCATTTGTTTGAAATGATTTCGAAAGCCTTGAAACAACACCGTGGCAGACGTCGAACTCCCTGGCAACATCTGTTATTTTTCGCCCTTCTTCAATCTTGCCAACAATACGGCCACGCGTAAAATCATCTAGGTGATGTCGGGAAGACATACTGAAAATTACAAGTTCGTCAATTGATTCTTTCCCTTTCAACTTTGCGTTTGAACAACAACGGTCAATACGCGTCAAATCCTTTATATCTCTTATCAGTGCTATGACGTCACGAAGAAGTTCGGCAATCCAAAATTTGCATACGCACAACACGTCTTACTGTATCCCGCACTTATGTTAATTTCCACATTTTCCTGCCTTCCATTTTATGGTTGCTATCGTTGCTATTGTCATCCGTCCTTAGCAATTGTCCGGCAGTGTAGTTGCTGCGTCTCTTCATGGGACACCATTTAAAAATCAGATTTGAACAATGTTTTTGACTACTTCCGTTACCCATTTTCGTTACGTCGACTTTTTTACTTGGGGTTTACTTTACTACTATCGGGAAAGATACCATAGGATCCAAAAAACGTGAACACCGAAATGTGATTATCAATATATATATATTTTTTTTTTTTTTTGATTGGAGGTTTAACGACCACCGTGAGCAACTCAATGGGCTATAAGCAGTCGCCCGTCCCTAATTTAGGGTCACTGGTTCCAGGGAAGGGAGAGAACCAGTACCGTAAGACAAACACAACACCCATGCCTGACCGGGATTCGAACCCGGACCCCTTACGGACGAATGATCAGAGGCCAACGCCTTAGACCACTGCGCCACCGGGGCGGCCAATATATTTGCATAACGGAATGTGAGACCAATACAAAAAAGAGAAATGTGCTATAGTATGAAGTGTGATATTTAGTTAACATGGTGAATTGTGATTTCACGGTGGAAAAATGATTCGTCGCAAGGTCTATGCATATGCATGCACCTTGACTGATTTTTTTTTTTTTTTTTCGTGGAAAGCGTGAGAGAACTGATAGACAAGAACCTTCTGATAAAGCATTTCTTTCCTAAAGAAAGCTCATCTTCGCAAAGAACATTACAAAAACGTCTTCGGGGGCTTAACATATCCTCACTGAAATAATTGCATGATCATCAGATTAGCTGCATATATTATCTTTAAAGCGATCGGTATAAGGAAGCTTTTTTGCTGCCTTTCGAATGAAAATATGTATAATTATTACTAAACCCTAAACTTATACCATTAATCACCGGTGTTCGTGCAGATCGTGATCATTCCTTCCGTTCGGACGATGTATGTCGCCCGTGTCATTTATCTTACCGGAAAGGAATAGCGGGGTGGGTGGGGATATCTAGTTGTAGCATTCCGACCTCTGATAGCCAAGAAGGAAAACGTACTCCTCAAAAGACATAACCTCAGTTTCCTCTGCCACAACACGCAACAGACTCTCCGTGAGATGCCATCAGCGAAAACACTCCCACCTGAGGGTGAGAGACAGAGAAACCACGGCAAAATAAATGATGGTTACCGTTTACCATGGAAGAAGAAAGAAAACGAAGAAGAAAAAAAAAAGCACAAGTGGCTCTAAGATACTTTAAATCCATTAGATACTCGCGTGGGAGCAGCGAGGGGAACGGACTCAAAACACAAATCGAATCCCCAACGAGTCTCAGTGACCAGGTGTACCTTGGAAGATGAAATAGGTGAACACATACACACATGCACGCTACAGATCTCTCTCTCTCTCTCCCCTCTCTCTCTCTCTGTTGGTGCAACACAGAATACATCTGCGTGGATTGCGTGAAACACGACCATTAAAAGCAATTGCGAGCGGTCTTATGCTTTCTTCCGTTTCTCCCGCCATGAAGCATCTAATAGTGCCAGCCAGACACATTCCTGGAGGTGTGAGTGTCATTTCCTTATGGTGCAAACAAGATGGCGTGAGCAAACACAGCTTCGTGGCTCAGGACTCTCTCTCTCTCTCTCTCTCTCTCTCTCTTCAGCGTACTAAATCCCCGTTTCTGTTGCTGTAGCATGTTCTGTGCTTAGAGGAATGCTGGATCGTTATTTCGGCATTTCATTTCTTTGCTCACCCTAAAACGGATGTGTACAGCGAACGTTCAAACGTCACCACTACTTATTCGAAAAACTTGTTTGTTGATGTCACATTAGTAGGAGAATGCCCTCATGAGAAAAATTACAGTCAGCTTAACTGACAGACATTATTATTATTATGGAAGAGCAGTTTCTAAATGTAGTGAGCGTTTCAAACCTTGTTGCTTTTTATGATGTCGCAGCCTAAAGGAGATTTTTGCTCCATCATAGGCATTTTATTACGCCATATTATCACGCAGCCTACCAAATCAGAAGTGTTTCAGTAACGCAATTAGGTGGATGGAGGGATGAAACGACGGGAATAAACGTATATGAGATTACTTTCAATTGGCTTAGTTCTCCACTGCAACACAGAACCAATTATATGGAGTTATCTAGCAAATGTAAGTGATTTAAAACTCAAGACTGTATCTTTAAAGAGTTATCGTTAAACAAAATACATCGTTTAAGAGAATTTAAAGATTAAAACTGTGCTGTTCATTACAGAAGCCTTCTCATGATAAAGTCTTTCCTGTAAAAGCTTTCCCGTGGGCGTCACATACAGTGGAGGACAAAAGTATTGACGCACTCGGCATGTTTGAAAAAAATAGTGAAAAATAGTTAGAAAAAAGCAATTTTTCTCAAAACAAAAAATACTTACACGTAGTTAAGAATAATATAAAGTATATTATAACAACTTAAATAAATGTTTCAGATTAATACATCCTTAGAAAGTTGGGGAATTTTCCTACGCATCAAAACAAAGGACAAAAGTATAGGCACAGTAGAACTGAACGTAAAACAAAACGAAATATTTTAATTAATATTTTGTAGAGATCTCCTGGTTAGTAATAACAGCGTAGTCCTTTGGCGTTGACTACACTAATTTTTTGTTTGCTTCAAAGGAAATGTTTCCTCATTCTTCAAGCATTATAGAAATTATTTCAAATGCTCCATGTATCTCAAGTTTTCTCGCTCTATCGTCAAGGACTTTTTTGTAAATGTTCGGTAGGGTTTAAATCAGAGTATTCTGGGGAATTTTTGAGAGTGTGGGGAGTACAGTAAAGTACTATTGATGGACAGTATGATCCGTATGCTAAAGGTCCTTGTCCTGTTGGAAGTAAAAGTCACTACGAAATTCAGTTTATTCGCACTTTGCTGCAGATTTTTCTGGAGAATATTTAAATACACCATTTTGTCTATTGTGCCATCTATGAATACAAATTTCCCCGCATCAGCACAAAGGCGGATCCAGAGGGGGGGGGGGGAGGGGGCTCTGGATCCGCCTTTGTGCTGATGAGCTTTCCATGGTCCTGAGCCCCCCCCCCTCAGGACCATGGAAAAGCTTCGATTTGTTTGGTCTTAATAACAAATTGAATATTTTTTCGTGAAAGAAAGTATTACTTAAAAGTATATTACTTTCCTTAATTAATTGGAAGAATTTATAGATATGCTAAGAACACTTTTTAATTCTGCGAGAAAGCATCAGAAAGGTTACCCGGTTATTCCCGACACTTGCGCCCCCGTCCCCCTCACGAAAATAATGGATCCGCCCCTGCATCAGCAACCGACATGCAACATTACACAATCATCCCACGACCTCCATGCTTTACTGTGACTTGAACATTCTTCTCTTGCATCTCTGTCTTGGACTTTCTTCTAACGAAATTCTTTTCATTGCAGCTCATTAGAGTAAATTTCCTTTCGTCTGAAAATAACATTTAAAACCAAAAAGCCTTCATCGTCATCATTAGTTTTCTGTCTTTTGACAGAGATCAGATCAGATGAGATCATATGTAAAGGATTTTAGGAAGGGAGTGTCTGATCCCAGGTCTTAAACAACCCTTAGAAATAGGAAGCTAGGAGATTTGGGCTAGAGTGCCTGATAGGAAAGTGACACGGAAGCGACGTAGAAAGGGGGAGGAAGATGCCCTTATTTTTTACCGGGGGGGGGGCAGTACCCGGGGTCGGACGGCTTAAGTGGTTCGAACGTTCGTACCTGCGCAGGATCGAACCTGAGGTTATCTCCAAGGCAGTCACGAACGCTAACCACTAGGCTATCCCCGGCCCTTAAGTAGCCTTTTGACAGATCCAATAGTAAACTATATTCGCTGACTTTACCATATTTCTTGGAAAAAATACTGAGGGGGTCTTCCGTTGCTTTCCACAGGAGACCATTATGGTATGGTTTTTTTCCAAACCTGGGAGAATATCAGAATCCTACTGCAAGATAGAAAATAAAGCAAATAGAAAAGTTTCACCCCTATCCCTCGAATACTCTAAAAGCATTGAGGGAAGGAGCAAGAAAAAAATATAACGTAACTCTTTTTGGTGTGCGAGATTGGTTGTACGCAATGTTTAAAACAATGACTAAGCAAATGTTGAACTAAATGTAAAAACACGGCAATAATAGTTGCACTGGATAGCTTCCTTTTACATTAGACTTTTTAGGGCGA
Organism: Macrothele yani; assembly: GCA_039090855.1. Classification (NCBI taxonomy): domain Eukaryota; kingdom Metazoa; phylum Arthropoda; class Arachnida; order Araneae; family Macrothelidae; genus Macrothele; species Macrothele yani. Next base: position 101,984,070 of record CM076991.1, on the reverse strand, counting down.
GACGAAACATATACAGAAAGTCAGATAACTTACGTAACTTTTCATTGGTCCAGCAACTTTAGACGAAATCCAAAATATAGTACAGCGAGTACATACACATCTTCACATACCTTAATTAGCTGTCGAACAATCAAGGTTAACCACGATCAAACATCTCCACCCAAAAAAAAAAAAAAAAAAAAAAAAATCTCCATCGTATTTTTATTTTACATTCTTATCACATACATTCATACGCCACTCTCGTTCCGACCTCAGATTGTTGCCAACGTCATTCTCGTTTGAGGGAAAAGACATAACGTTAAGGTTTGAAAATATCTAATAGAACGAACACAATTTACATAGAAAATGAAACTCAAGAGGTAAGTTAAAATAGAATATACGTTACAAAAGAAAAAGCAAGAAGAAGAAGATTACGAACCAGTCTACAGATAATATAACAGACGTATATTACATAAAGTAAGGCAATGCCCAGCATCAGATCTTTATTTAAATGCTCATTTGCGAAGGCAAGTTTCTTCTTTCGATTAATTTTATTGATGTAAGGCTTTCTTCTGGCTATTCTTGCTGTGTATGCAGCACGATGAAGGACTCTGCGGACAGTTTCGGCATTCAAACCAGTTTCAGCATTCAAATCTTCCAGTTCGGCATTCAAATCTTCCAGTTCGGCATTCGGCATTCAAATCAGTTTCAGCATTCAAATCTTCCAGTTCGGCATTCGGCATTCAAATCAGTTTCAGCATTCAAATCAGTTTTAGCATTCAAATCTTCCAGACTCTGCAGACAGTCTCGGCATGAGTCACCTTTTTCAAATCTTCTAGAATCTGCGGACAGTTTCGGCATGAACCACCTTGTTCAAATCTTCCAGACTCTGCAGACAGTCTCGGCATGAGTCACCTTTTTCAAATCTTCTAGAATCTGCGGACAGTTTCGGCATGAACCACCTTGTTCAAATCTTCCAGACTCTGCAGACAGTCTCGGCGTGAGTCACCTTTTTCAAATCTTCTAGACTCTGCGGACAGTTTTGGCATGAACCACCTTGTTCAAATCTTCCAGACTCTGCGGACAGTTTTGGCATGAACCACCTTGTTCAAATCTTCCAGACTCTGCAGACAGTCTCGGCATGAGTCACCTTTTTCAAATCTTCCAGACTGTGGACAATTTCGGCATGAACGACCTTGTTCAAATCTTCCAGACTCTGCGGACAGTTTCGGCATGAACCACCTTGTTCAAATCTTCCAGACTCTGCAGACAGTCTCGGCATGAGTCACCTTTTTCAAATCTTCTAGACTCTGCGGACAGTTTCGGCATGAACCACCTCTTTCAAATCTTCCAGACTCTGCAGACAGTCTCGGCATGAGTCACCTTTTTCAAATCTTCTAGACTCTCCGGACAGTTTCGGCATGAACCACCTTGTTCAAATCTTCCAGACTCTGCGGACAGTTTTGGCATGAACCACCTTGATCAAATCTTCCAGACTCTGCGGACAGTTTCGGCATGACCGACCTTGTTCAAATGTTACAGACTCTGCGGACAATCTCGGCATGAGTCACCTTTTTCAAATCTTCTAGACTCTCCGGACAGTTTCGGCATGAACCACCTTGTTCAAATCTTCCAGACGCTGCGGACAGTTTTGGCATGAACCACCTTGTTCAAATCTTCCAGACTGCGCAGAGTTTCGGCATGAATTACCTTGTTCAAATCTGCCTTTGTTGCAACTTCAGTTGACGACATATTTGGATTTTTCAAGCGGAACGCATTACCATTCGCTCTTTTTTGGGGGTCAACTTCCGCTGACAGCCACACCTGGATTTGTTTTCCAAGCTGCGAGTCCATTTAAAACGCTTAATTGCATTTCTGACCGTGAATCGACTCTTTTGAACTATTATCCCGATTTCTGAATTTGATTTGCTAAGAGTATGCAAACGTATGAAGATTTTTCTTTCCTTTATGGTTGTTTCAGCGCCTCTGCTATCTATTTTGGTAGTAACAGAAAACAGATCGAAATAACAGCAATTTTTACGTCTGATAAGGATAGAAGAGGCTTCTACATTTCTACCGTATTAGGCACATGACATGACGTAAGCAAAATTTATTTGCATAAGTATCGTCACTTTGCCAATACTTTTGTCAGTGCAAATCCTGCATCTGTAAATACTTTCTAAGTTTCCAAAGGCTAAAATATGTGAATAACATTTTTCTTCAGCTTAATTACGTGACCAACAACATCTAATTACTATGCGACCAGTTCATTGGGCTACAATTGTTTTTACTTTTAATTTTACACAATAACTTCAGGAATCGGTTTTGGCCCAATACTTTTGACCACCACTGTACGTAGCTCAGGAACCAATGCAACGCTTTTAGCTAACGCGGAGAAGAGGTACCGCATTTTAAAAACGGAAACAAGTTCCATTAACACAGCTGAAAACTGCTGGTCCCAAAACTTTCCATATTCGTAATTTACCTCTTAAATTTGCGAAATGCTCAACAGATTTGCGATCTGCAGCTAAATCAGTTAAGCACTTACAAGTTCCCGAAAAACTAGATGTGGTGTTAGCTATAGCGCAATGGCTAGATATATTTACCAAAGTTTCTCTAGATTAACTGGGTGAACTTAAACGTGGCTTTACCTTTGTGCCACAACGTATAGATGTGCCCGTAATTTTGTGGCGCAGAAGCTAGATTTGACTCTATTTTTACGATACAATATCTATAACTACACTGCTGGCCATCCAAAATGCAACACCAAGGAGGAAGCATCCGATTGGCCTGAAATTCGCAGCATGCGTCTCCCACGAGAGGACATGCAAACGATTAGCATTGCAGGGCATATGCAAATCATGTGCGCCCGGCACGCCACCGAGAAGCACTATAAGAAGGGTGCACAGAAGGCGGGGTGTAAGTAGTGGAAGTGTGTTGTGCTGCCTGATCTGTGCGTTGGAAGCTTCCTGATGCCTTGTTGCAGAATACGGCAGCCATTCCAGCACGGTTCGGAGTTCAACAGAGGACGAATAGTGGCTTAACGTGACAGCGGTTTATCGTACCAAGACATCGGCGCCCGTGTGGGACGACATCCTGCCACAGTGAGGCGAGTATGGATTCGGTGGGTGTAGGAGGGACGGACGGACCGACGTGAGCGATTACCGCAGCTGCGACACACCACCGAATGAGAGGACCGGCATGTTGTGCGGCGGGCATTGACGACTCGCACCGCCACATCACGAACGTTAGCGCAGGAATTAGGGTGTGTTGCAGAACAACCTGTGTCAGCACGTACCGTTCGACGTCGTCTGCAGAAGCGGGGACTTGTCGCACTGCGCCCATTGCTCCGATTACCATTGACGTTACACCACCGGCGAGTGCGGTGGCAGTGGGACGTTGAACGCCGCACCTAGATTACGGAATGGCACGATATTTTCTTCTCCAACGAATCCCGCTTCTGCCTGCAACATCGCGATGGTCGGATCCGCGTGTGGCGGCACCGCGGCGAGAGACTGTATGACGCCTGTATTATGCATCTCCATACCGGTCCGTCACCTGGCGTTATAGTTTAGAGCGCAATTGGATATGACACCCGCACCTCTCTGGTACGCATCGCCGGTACACTCGTCAGCCACCGCTACATCTCCGACGTTTTGGAGCCTGTAGTCCTCCCTTACCTGCAGGACCTTCCAGCGGCCACGTTTCAACAGGACAATGCGTGCCCGCACGTGGTACTCATCGTACAACTATTCTTCACGGCCCACCAGGTGTCACTGCTGCCGTGGCCCGCTTGTTCTCCCGATATGTTGCCCATCGAACACGTCTGGTCGCTGATCGGCAACCGAGTGGCCCGGCAAGCACCACCCGCGGCTACGCCTGATGAACTGTGGCAACGTGTGGAAGCATCCTGGACCGACATACCCCAAGCCCACATCCAAAGTCTCTTTCGTTCGATGCCGCGGCTTGTAGTGGCCGTTATTGCCAGCCATGGGTGCCACACGAACTATTGATGTCTGCGTGTTCCGCAAGTCGCACGGGCCTGTAAGCTCAATCGTTTCAGCTTTGTATCTGTTGTTATGTGTCCAGTAGATATGGCTTTGCTATCTCGTGTCCTTCTTGGTGTTGCATTTTGGTTGGCCAGCAGTGTATTTACAGTTCAACGGCTAGACGAGGAACTAATATTCTTGTCTAGGGGTTAAGTACTGCACTGGTTCAATAGCGAAAGGTTCTGAAATGGCTCAAATCATATGAAGCAAAAAACCTTCATTTTTATAGTGCAACAGCAAGATATTGCTCTAGTGTCATAGTTTGAACATAAATTTGGCTCTAGCTGTCTGAGTCCGAATTTTATGGCGCAAGTGATAGACTTAGCTATTCTCTTGTGGTAAAATGGATAAATGTGTTCCTAGCTTTATGGTTCAGTTTCTAGATGCGACCTTAATATTTCTGTCCAAGGGTTAAGGGTATTGCACTAGTTTTATAGAGAAAGGCTAGATGTGGCCCAAGTTAACGTGAAGCAAGTGTAACGTACCAGGAGATGTGACGTACCTGGCAGAAGGACGCACACGACATAAAGGCAGATAGGTATCAGAATAAAACGTCCACGTAGCTCAATTTTTAGAGTGACTTATTCCGGAATGAGGGGATCCGGGTTCGAATCCTGGTGCGGATAAAAATGACGGAGAAATTTACTTCGTTATACAAGATAGAGCTGCGTCCATAGTTTTATGAAGCAAAGATGCGGTGTGTCCCTACCGTTACGATGAAGTTGCTAGATTTAGCCCTATATTTGTGTTGCAAGGTAAAGATATGGTTTTATAAAGCAGTGGCTAGATCTGGAGCTAATTTAATGAGACAAGCAGAATGTATCGCACTAGTTTGATTGTGTGAAAGTATATTTTTCTCTAGCTTTCTGGTGCAATGTTTAGACGTCACCCTCCTACGTTTGTTGTCTAGGGGCTAACTATTGCTCTAATTTGAGAGTGAAAGAATAGATATGGCCCCATTTTTTTTATTAATAATTACATACGGCTCTAGTTTTTTTCAGTCTGAATAACAAATCTAAGGGAGAAACAACTTTTTCCTATGCTCAAGTCTTGAAGGTAACTCATACAAGCAGCTTTGGGACCACTAGACATACCCTGAATTAATTCATTCCAGTCGCGTTCGGCCCAGTTCTTAGACAGCGAATACATTCGTTGTAGTTGAGTTCAGTCCATTTTGTCAACCCCAAGTTAATTCGTTCTAGCCGGTTAAAGGGTTAAGGACTATTTAATCGGTGATGTTCCATTGTGTTTAAAAAGAAAAATCTTCAATTCATGTATTATCCCCGTATTTACTTATGGTAGAGAAACGTGGAGCATCACAGAGCGACAATGTGAAAAAATAAGAGTATCGGCAAGAAAGTTAGAGAGAAGAATGCTGGGAATAACGAGAAAAGACAGAGGCAGAAATGAACTTTTAAGAGAAAGAACAGCAATAATAAATATTATAAAAAATAATAAAAGAATCAAAGTGGAGATGCGCTGGACATGTTGGAAGACTGAAAGATGGACACGATTAATAACAGAATAGCAGAGGAGAGGTGGAAAGAGACGAAGGAGGTGCCAGAGAACAAGATGGAGAGATGAGCTTCAGAAATGTAGAAGTGCTAAATAGTAGACTGAGGCTAAGGATCGAGGAGGTTGGAAAAGACTGTGGGAGGGTCTACCGTGGGTGTCAACAGGCTGAAAAGAAGAAGTGTTTTCAATAAGCCATATATACCCAAATATTACAACCCCAAATCCAGTAACAGGCTTTTACGGAAATGAAATTATCGAGCCGACTTAGCCAGCCGAGCAGACGGATTAAAAAAATCCATTGATCGAGTGCTCAGAGGCGGGGGCTTCTGGCTCGAGTCGGGGATGAGGCATACGTGATGTTTTTGTCCTACGACGCGGTTTTTAACCAGCAGCTGAAAAGAAACGAGTGGTTAGGGAAGGGGGATTGCCTTAACTCAGTGGTTCTTAAACTTTCCTTTACCACGGACCACTAGGTGTAGACTGTCGACCTAACACGGACCAACTACCTCGGCACCTCTTCCATTCAAATACCAAAATTAAGGAATAATGATTCAACAACTCATTGAAATACATTATCGTCATAAAAGCTTAATATTGAAGTTATTTTATTGTAGAAAAGTTTTAAAAAATAATAAAAAAGTTCTTTTTCTTTATTATATTTTAAAGCAAAAAGGACATGGCCGGTCATTGAACACAACATTAAACAGAAAAGAACAAACCGCATTATTACGATTTAGAACAAGGCGTATCAAATTAATTAAAATACTTAATGGCACAATAGACTGTACAAAACTTAATGCAAAAGAATCAACACCAAACCACATCTTTCAATGTATAGGCTTCAATAAGAAAATAAGTTAAGATAATGAACAAAAATTATTAAGTCAATTAAAAAAATGTAGCCTCATGGAACTGTTTAAGACCAAGAGAGGAGAAACATTAACAGCAGAATTATTTTTAGAATTAAAATGATATTAGCACATTTCAAGAAAGTAAATAAACGAATAAATGTTTTATTTTCCATTTCAATGTGAAAAATGCTGTTGCTTGCAATCTTTGACCAGTTTGGTTACAACAGGTGCAATGGAAGAAAGTTTCAGTCTTAAGTCAGGCTCAACCTTTTCACACTTTTTAGTCCAACCAGAACAGAAAATACTGTTTCACAATTGTACGTTTTGGGAAATGGTAACAGGTGCTTGATGGAACTGTTGGCGAGTTCAGGGTACTCGGGTTTCATATAGATCCAGAAGTTTGAGAGGGATTTCTCACTATACGTGATTTTTCAGTGCTCCCTCAGACGCCAATTCAATAAGCTGATCACGGTATCGGTCACTTGGTCGAAAGGTCACTTGACGGAAAATCACTTGGCCGAAAATCATTTGATCGAAAGGTACATTTCACCGAAGGGTCACTTGACAGAAAAGTTCATTTCACCAAAAGGTCACTTCACCTAATAATTCATTTCATCGAAAGGACATTTGATCGAAAAGTTCATTTCACCGAAGGATTACTTTACCTAAAAGTTCATTATATCGAAAGATCATTTCACTGAATGGTCAGTTTACCGAAAACTTAGAATTTTGTTGTTAGAGATCTGTTGGAGTGTGGTGCGGGTTTTTGAAAAACTGACCACCAAAACATTATCGGATTGTACAAGAAATACACTTTTAATTTCTACGAAACCCTTCTCCATGAGTAGGTTTTTCGAAATATAACATTAATGGTAAGGCTTAGATCTGTGCCTTTTTGTCAAATTTTAATGCTCCGAGCTCATATTCATAATCAAGTAAATAATGTTCCACTTTTCCTCAACCACAAAACATTAATTTTTTGACCGTAGGCCTAAATACAGGCCATTTTAACAGATTTTAACCGTACTCATATTCATAAGCATTGCATAAAATGTAAAGTAACTTTTTATGTAAACCTTATGAACATGAGCACACACGTTTAAAATTTGCTAAAAAGGCCCAAGCCGAGGCCTAGAGCCCTAAATATTATTCTTTTTGCCTGAAAAAAATATGCAACTTGACTTTTTAGGTAAACCTTATGAACAAGAGTTCGCACGATTAAAATTGGGTAAAAAGGCCTAAGCCGAGGCCTAGAGACCTAAAATGGATACTTTTTGCCTGAAAAAATGTGCAATATTAATACTTTTACATTTTATGTAAACCTTATGAACATGAGCACTGAACATGACTTTTATGTAAACCTTATAAACATGATTAAAATTTTCTAAAAAGGCCTAATCCGAGGCCTATTGTCTTTAAAAAAAAGATTTGTCTTAAAACTAAATCTTTGCATTCTCTGTGACACGGAGAAATCAAAACTGCAATTTGAGTATGATCCCCTAACGTTTCGGTGGTCTGTCTGCCGAACTTGCATCATGCTTCAACAGATCCTGTAATAAAATCCAAAGTTTTCGATAAACTGACCCTTCGGTGAAAAATGACCTTTCGATGAAATGAACTTTTACGTAAAGAGACTTTTCGATGAAATGAACTTTTCGATAAAGTGACCCTTCGGTGAAAAATGACCTTTCGATGAAATGAACTTTTAGGTAAAGAGACCTTTCGATGAAATGAACTTTTCGATAAAGTGACCCTTCGGTGAAAAATGACCTTTCGATGAAATGAACTTTTAGGTAAAGAGATCTTTCGATAAAGTGACCTTTCGGTGAAATGAACTTTTCGATCAAGTGATCTTTCGGTGCAAAATGAGTATAATCCCCTAACGTTTCGGTGGTCTGTCTGCCGAACTTCCACCATGCTTCAACAGATCCTGTAATGAAATCCAAAGTTTTCGATAAAGTGACCCTTCGGTGAAATGACCTTTCGATGAAATGAACTTTTAGGTAAAGAGACCTTTCGATGAAATGAACTTTTCGATAAAGTGACCCTTCGGTGAAAAATGACCTTTCGATGAAATGAACTTTTAGGTAAAGAGACCTTTCGGTCAAATGAACTTTTCGATAAAGTGACCCTTCGGTGAAATGAACTTTTCGATCAAGTGATCTTTCGGTGAAACAATATTTTCGGTGAAGTGATTTTCGGTCAAGTGACCCTTCGGTGAAGTAAACGTCGGGAAAATAAACCAGACCCGCTGATCACACATACGAGCTGAAAAGCAGAAGGACTCAATCACAGATGGATTCATAATTCATTCTTTACAAGGAATCATAATTCATTCCTTACAAGGAATCATAATTCATTCCTTACAAGGATTCATAATTCATTCCTTACTTTCATTAGGCGCTGGAAAATATTTTTTATGCCATCTTGCAGGATTCTTATATGATTCTGAAAATAATTAAACTAATTCATCATCGATTAGTTCTCTTTAAGGCTGCAAAAAATCAAAAGCGTAGAAAATGAATCATACTCCCCACGACCAAGCTGTTTACTCCAAATTCACATTTCTATAGAAATGCTTTCATTTTATCTTGCACTTTAAATATGGTTATATCGCGCCCCTGAAGTGGCCCATTTAGGCTGTTCAGGATACTGAAAATGTCACTAAGATACGCATTTGACCTTGATGGCCTGAGACGCATGTCGTTGGAGTAGGTACACTCCCATCTTAGTGGAATAGACCACTGCATAATCCGCGTATTTTAAAGTTGCATTACTTGCCTGTTAAAAATACAGATTTTCCGTAGAAAATTTCGCGGACCACCTAGAACCTAGCCACGGAATACAGTTTGAGAACCACTGCTTTAACCGTTTATGTGAGGACGTTGAACCCTTAACCAAACAGAAAAATAGTTTGGTTGGTTAATTCGAGAAAATACTGAAGATATGCGCCATCATTGTAAAGATGCCAGTTGAAAATCACGGTTGCAAGTAACGGCTTAGCAGGTCAGCTGTAAATGCGCTCAACTTTGTAACGCTGAGAAAGCATTCAGCGGTAAACGCTTTGATCTCCAAGCCACACTCGGAACTTAACACGCATGAACTGCACATGCACGCACCTCTCTCTCTCTCTCACACACACAAAAAAAAAAAAACATTTGGGAGTGCGAGGGTTTATATGAACATGTAAATAAGAGCCTTTTCTCTCGAACTTCAAAGCGTTGGCAACCATCTAATGATCTCAAAATACGCTGGAAAGAAAAGAGACGAGCTTGGTAGCCATAGCAATGATTTCAACAGAATTCCGAAAGTTGCGTTTACGTGCTGTTTCTGTGCAAAATCGGAAACATCCAGCATTTGTTAACGCACTGGTGAATTAAGCAACAGAGTGTGTAAAAGGATAACTTCCAGAAACTTCATGGAATTCAGTCTAATTGCGAGACGCTAATCTGTCCCGGAGAGAGTCGTTTTACATTGCGACAAATGAAACTAAAAACGTAGCTTCTTTCAGTCTTGCCTTCCACTGCCTCTCTCTTGCCTTCTCGCTTCCTTCGGTTGCTCTCCCCAAGTTTCACCCCTCCAAACCACGGAGATTTTAAGGTTGATAACCTATAAGTCGACATGCACGAGGAATACACACATTCATCTCCTTTTGAAGCACATTATGTTGCCGCCCACAGAGTGAGAGTTCCAAAACGGGCAAAAGTTACTTCAATAAACGAGAGTGTATAGGCATAATCACTGGCTTTACCGGCACAGCAAAAACACAAATTGGAAACACGCGGGTTTAAAATATGATGTACGAAATCACTGTATGTGTGTGCATTAAACCCGACTTAGGAAGCACTTAGTTTTGCAAAATAAATAGTTTATTCCAAAGTGAATGCAGAAAAAAAAAGAAGGGTGGGGGATCCCTCCTTACTCTTCTTTCTTTTTAATTCTCAAACGGACTTCTAAAAGTGACTTAAATCCCATCCACATTGACAGGTGTCAGATTTTTCCTCTTGCCCGAAGGAGGAAAAAAATGAAAATTCCCATTCTTTTCGGACGCCTGTCAGTAAGGAGGCTTTTATCTACGGCTCCGGAAGAAGAAAACGCAATTCTCGTAATATGCACAAACGTTCAGCATTCTTATGCGAGAACGCGGTTTTGGAGCCGGTGCAAAAAACATCAGCTGAACTCTTCGGTTCATTAGAAAAAGTTTTCCTGATAAATGCGTTTTCCGTAAAACTTTTTCACAAAGGAAATAAAATGCACAAATAAAGGAATGGAAGCGTAGTAAAGCAAATTGCCGATTTCCCGAAAAGAACTGGAGCCGTAAAAACGCAATTTCTTGTTTTGCTACTATGTGTTCGGGTAACGGAATAAATATTATCGACATTTCGCTTCCACATGAAATTAACGCCAACAAAAGTTCTTTGAAATGTGATAGTATTTTGATTCGGAGTTCATCGTATGCTAACAGAACACATTCATAAAAAGTTTCAGCTTAAAACTATATCTTTCGAGTTAAGGATTTATTTGGCGATTACTCGATGATTTAACACCTATATCAGGGTCGAAGCTAGCAGGGAGATATAGGGTGGGCTCTTACTAGAGATGAGTTCGTGCCCGGGCTAAGCCCATGCTCGGAATTACATGTCTTGAATTTCATTACTGTAATTAATTAATTCAACACGTGTAATTCCGAGCCTGGTTGAATTACACGTGTTGAATTTCATTGTGGATTTGTTACCATGGTGGAAGGATTTTAAATTTCCTAAGCTAGCTGCCATTGCAAAACAAATTTTGCTTAGCAAGACTTGCATTATGCATTGTCCAAAACTATGGCCCAAGCAAGGATTAGTTTAAGGAGGTCTGGTATCGAAAAACTAGGAAAAAATACATTCCCATTTTGTGTATTTTATTAAAAATCAAGAATCTTATCTTTAAAATGATATATTAATTTCCAAAATTGTGCAGTTAGAAGTATTGTTATTTATTTTTTAAAATTTCGTCACTCCCGCGATAATTGGGGTGACGTTGGTTTTTAGTGCAGCAGGTTGAGTTTTAAAGAAAAGAAGATCGAGTTGAAGCGCTGAGGCATGAGATGCAATTCTCTCTCTCTCTTTTTTTCATGATGAACTTGATCTGGAAACTGCACACACATATGATAATATTGTGATTATTATACTATTAAGCGCAAAGCTTTGTTAATGTTACAAAATGCAGAATAATCTAGTCTGGAATGCTTTTACGTTCTTTTTTTTTTTTTAATTTTGGAAATTTTCCTACATGCCTTTTTTATATTCCGCAACATCACTCAAAACTACCTTTACCAATTTGCATATATGGGGATTATATTGCAAAGATTAGTTTTCTAGAGTCAAAATTTCAAACACTTGCAACTATCTGTACGGCGTTGTACGTTTTAGAATGCAATTTATTCAAAATAAAATTAAATTTAGAAATCAAAAAGAAATAACGAATGGAATTTTTTGTTTCTAAACGATTTTCTTTTCTTCAGCTTTTACCAAAATTACTGATTCCCCTGATACGGTCGAAGGACACGATGATTATTTATTTATTTTCAAATTCACATTTTAGAACATTTGGCTTTATGCGTAGTATTTCTGAAAACATATTAATATTGTGAAGTGGATTAACTGAACTAAACTTTTTAAACTAATGATTTTTAAACTAATCCTTGCTTGGGCCATATCTTTGGCCAGTGTATAATGCATAAATGCAAGCCTCGATTAGCAAAATTTTCCAAGAATACGGACCCGGGCGGGGCCGGGCTCAGCAAACACATGTAATCAGAAAAAGCAGGCCGGGCCCGTGCTCCTAAAATTGAGCCTGAACTCATCTCTGCCGCCCAGGTGGCGCAGTGGTCTAAGGCAATGGCCTCTGATCATTCGTCCGAAAGGGGTCCGGTTTCGAATCCCGGTGAGTCATGGATGTTGTGTTTGTCTTACGGCACTGGCTCTCTCCCTTCCCTGGAACCAGTGACCCTAAATTAGGAACGGGCGACTGCTTATAGCCCGTTGAGTTGCTCACGGTGGTCGTTAAACCTCCAATCAAAAAAAAAAAAAAAAAAAAAGAACTCATCTCTAGCTCAGACCCTCTGCAAAGCAAGCTCTCCCCTTGTAAAATAAACGTTGCTGAATATTTTATGAGCGGCAGTTTATGAAAACGACCTTTGAATATCATTATAAGCATACATGCTTTATTTATTTGCTCACTGCACTTTTGTTTAAAAAAACAACAACATAAAATTGGGTTGTTACAGGGCGTGCGATGGGTAATTCCAAGAAAAAAATGGATATGAATCAGTAGGAATAAATGATATCAAGAACCAATGTAGAAACCAATGTAGGAACCGATGTAGGAACCAATAATGTCAGGAACCAATGTAGGAACCAAAGATGTCAGAAACCAGTGTAGGAACCAAAGATGTCAGAAACCAGTGTAGGAACCAATGATGTGAAGAACCAATGTAGGAACCAATGATATCAAGAACCAATGTAGAAACCAATGTAGGAACCAATGTAGGAACCGATGTAGGAACCGATAATGTCCGGAACCAATGTAGGAACCAAAGATGTCAGAAACCAGTGTAGGAACCAATGATGTGAAGAACCAATGATATCAAGAACCAATGTAGGAACCAATGATATCAAGAACCAATGTAGGAACCAATAATGTCAGGAACCAATGTAGGAACCAAATATGTCAGAAACCAGTGAGGGAACCAATGATGTGAAGAACCAATGATATCAAGAACCAATGTAGGAACCAATGTAGGAACCGATGTAGGAACCGATAATGTCAGGAACCAATGTAGGAACCGATGTAGGAACCGATAATGTCAGGTGACCAATGTAGGAACCAAAGATGTCAGAAACCAGTGTAGAAACCAATGATGTGAAGAACCAATGTAGGAACCAATGATGGCAATCAGTGTGCCAATAATTCTCCATCATAAGGGCATAGGACTTGTTGGTGTCAAAGGTCAGAGAAGTGAGAAATGTCTTATTTTTCCTTTTAGGAAAAACGTAAAATTTGAAAAAACAACTACAAAAAAGGAAAAAAAGAGGCGAAAGAGGAGACGTAATTGCGAACAAGACTAAAACACTGTTCATCGCTGAGTAAACGTCTATGGAATTCTAAGCAGCTGTTAAAAAAACTTCTTCACAATCTATTGTGTAGAAAAAAATATCGTGGGGAGGCTGAGTTTTATGAGCGAGCTAATGTTTGGTAGGTGAGTTAGAGAGAGAGAGAGCATTCAACTCTTTCCTGTTCATTGCTTTGCTGTTACTACGAGGGGTTTTATGATACATTTTGTGAGAGAGAAAGTGTTTGAGGGAGAATAAGGTCTCTTGGTTTTTGAGAAGGGGGGAGTTGGCTGTTGAACACGGTAAGAAGAGGCTATCTCCGACCACCAGAGAAAGAGTATGCTCGATTAAAGACAGAGAAAAAAGTGGAACACTAAGAGCAGGGATAAAAAGAAACCAAATACGCCATCAATGACTTTTCGATAACATTGTGTAAGTCCACTAAAAACCACCAGAATATTAAACTAAAACACTATATAATTTTTCCATTTTAATTGGAAGTTATTTTGCCTCCGGCGGTAAGGAACTTAGAACTAAAGCATCATGAAGCAAATGCGATTTTTCTTTTTTGATATTTCAGGAGAGAGTTGAGGTTTTCTTTTTCTTCTGTTTTAGTATTGTGTATTTTAATTTCTTGATTTTATTTTTTGGAATGAAGAAAGTATTCCTTAGTGAAGTAAATTACCAAAAGGAGAGAAAAAACAAACCAAAACTTACATCTGCATTCATGGTGAAATATAATTTGTAGTTGAACACAGAGCACGCCACCCTACCAGACGACTTCTCAGCGCCCCCCCCTCCCGGTTCCAGGACCTAGCTACGGCCCTCGCGTATATAAAGGGTAGCCTACCAAGGCAACAAGCGAAAAATTTTTGTTGGCACGCTGTATACAGTGGCGTCGCTTGATTCTTTTAACCACACTCATAATAAATAAATCAAAATATAATGATTTATCAATATTGCCAAATTAATCAGCTGTTATTTAAAGGTAACCGTTAGTTAGAAGATTTATAGTGGTTAGAGGTACCGTTGGTTAAGAAACTTCTCTTCTTTCTGAGGTAAGATGTTACTCAGAAAATTCCTCTATCAGCTCCCACCCAGATACGGAAATATCCGATGCGTTTCTGGTACGGGTGCCGGTCAAAACACCGACACCCAAAAACACCGACAAGACAAAACACCGACAACCAAAACACCGACAAGACAAAACACCGACAACCAAAACACCGACAGGACAAAACACCGACAATTTCCCGTTGAAGCCTTGGTTCCAGAGTAAGTAACAGTATTTCATAGTATGAGTTTGCATCGAAATACGCGGTAGGCCGTTGTTTGAATATAGGCAGTCAGTCATGTTATGTTTTATTACATACAGAGAAATGGCACAATCACCCTCTATCAGAAGGACTTTCTAACAGTGATGAAGTGATGATGATATTCATCCTATAAAGTTTTTGGAATAATTAAACATTCATTTTTAGTCTAGTGTTTGTATGAGAAATGTCGTGTTCATCGTTTAAAGATCAGTTGCAAATTATTTGTAAACAGAGTTTACATCATACGAGGGGAAGTCAGAAAGAAACTTTCCCTGTTGAAGAAGTTTAAAAGTACTGCACGTGTTGAAAATGTTTTGCGCTGACGTGTAACTTGACATGTTCTGTTCTAAGTGGCTGCAGTTTGAAGCTCCAGAGACATTAATTACGTTCCTGAGCTACACCGATTCAAAATGGCTACTGTACTGGTTGAATGGACATGGAGAAGTCATTCACTTCTTGTAGGCAAAAGGAACAACACCTATTGGAACTCACCGTGAACTTCAAGCTGTGTACGACCCGAACGTGATGACAGTGCAGCAGGTGTGAACGTGGTCAGACAGGGAAACGGGTCATGGGTCACCGGGTCGACAATTTATTGCGGGTCAAACGAGTCGGGTCAAGGTGTTCCTGACCCGGTTTTATTTCCGTTGTATTTTTGAAAAGAAAAATATATATATATATATTTCAAAGAACCCTTCATAGGTCTTTGAAATTATACTTCAGAGCTGCAGAGTATGATCCAGGAACTTGCTGAGAAGGATAAAGAAATGGGATTAAAAATGAACTTTCAGATGACAAAACTGAAGTACAATGCTTTTACAAGAAATGAAGATTTAACGATTGAAGGGGAAAAGCTCGAGATAACCGATACCTTAGACAACAGATATCAAGCAAAGGTCACATTGATGAAGAAATTAATCGGCGTATAAAACTTGGTTGGAGAGCTTTCGGAAGAAGCAGTGCAATTTTTAAGAGCAATATGCCATTATGTCTGAAAAGAAAAGTGTTTAATCAATGCATTCTTTCATTGTTTACGTATAGAGCAGAGACGTGGGCCTTAACTAAACAAGTTAGTAAAATCATGCAATGCATTGATTATGGTACCTAACTAAACAAGTTAATAAAATTATGCAATGCATTAATTATAATAATTAACCAAATACGTTAGTGAAATCAGGCAATGCACTGATTATGATACGCTTTCCAACATGCCAGAAATCGCGCGCAGACAAACCCTCTTCCCTACCCTGACTATTGATTCGTTCAGTATACCTCTGGAACAATATACTAAAGTTTTGTCGCAACAGAAGCATTTTTAGTCAAGTTATGAGCATAATGGCTCTGGAATAAATCTCGCTCCTGTGCCCTGACCTTTGACCCCATTTCGATGTTATTCAACATAACCGGTTCAGTATACCTTCGGAACAACATACTAAAGTTTTGTCGCAATAGAAGCAGTTTTAGTCGAGTCATGTGGATAATGACTGTTGAATACGTAAATCTCGCTCCTGTGCCCTAACCTGTGACCCCAGTTCGATTAAATTAAACAGAAGTGGTTCAGTATACCTTCGGAACAACATACTAAAGTTTGTCGCAATAGAAAAAGTTTTAGTCAAATTGTGACGCATAAGGGCGATGGAATGGATCCCTCTTGTATGTCCTGACCTTTGACCCCATTTCGCCCATTTTTAAAAGGGTGTTTTCCTGGTTGTCCTCTACCACATACTAAAATTTCATCGCAATCAAACCATTTTTACGTGAGTTATCGTTCGGACAGGCAGATGGACAAAGCTGGAGCATATAGGCCTACGCTTCTTCAACCTACAGTTGGAAAGCATAAAAAAGGCATATGAAGACAGACTGCAGAAATACAGAAAGGTGCATGCTTGGTGTAACTAGGAGAGATAAGAAGATTCAGGTTAATGACAAGAGTGGAAGACATCGTGATGAGAGTCAAATCCCTGAAATGGCAATGGGCTGGACATATTGACAAGAGAACGGACCACCGAAGAACAAACAACTGAAAATTTAGAATGGATTCTAATGGACAGGAAAAGACCCAAAAGAAGACCACGTGGGAGGTGGATGGATGGAGGGGACTGCCCCAAGACTGTCTGCTGTTGAAGAAACTTGGGGATACCTTCATCCAGCAGTAGATTGACAATGATTGACGATGATGATATATTCAAATTTATAGTTCAAAGTAGATTTGTCAGGTTCGGGTCGGGTCCAGAATTTTTGATCCGTTTGCAACTCTGAACGTGGTGTCGTGATTTCAGTGGTGGCAGAGCCAGTGTCCATGGTGAACCAAGGATCATGATGAATTCATTATAGACAAGGTATCGATGCATGGATTTCCAAGCTTGACAAGTGTCTCAACAGACAAAGTGACTACGTTGAGCAGTAGTGTACGAATGGCCATAT
Source organism: Macrothele yani (assembly GCA_039090855.1). Taxonomy (NCBI): domain Eukaryota; kingdom Metazoa; phylum Arthropoda; class Arachnida; order Araneae; family Macrothelidae; genus Macrothele; species Macrothele yani. The sequence goes on along the minus strand of CM076991.1, from coordinate 101,966,839 downwards.
CTCAGAGATGTACATATTTTTTTCCATACAAATAAATACGAAATATGTGATGTTCGGATTATTACTTTCTGACTTACCCCTGCATAAAGTAATTTAATCGAACCAGCGTACAAATTTATTCATGATATTTGTTGTTTCCCCGTAATTAAAGTTGTTGAGGAAAGCCCATATATCGTACAGCGGCCTCGTTCATTTCGTCGACAATCACTTCGTCGAAAACTCATTTCGTCGACGCCACTTCGTCGACAGGTACATTTCGTCGACACTATAATGCAAACAGTCGATTCCTCAAAATTTTCCGTTTAAAATTTAGAACCACCAAATTTGGTATACTATCTCGTGTTACTCTAGCTTAGACCGTACACGGTTTTTGGAAGGGGTCGGGGCCCTGGGTCAAGGGGGCCCCATGCAACATTTTCGTAAAATCTACAGTTTCAAAATTGTCTTTATTCTTCAAATAAAAATAGCATTTCTATGTACATGACAGTAGAATTCTGCCAATAAATACAGTGGTATATACAACAACTGGAAAGTTCCAGTGAAACGTAAAACAAAATATTGTTAAAATCACAAAATTATTTCGCCCCGAAGGGCGATGGAGAGGCAGACAATAAAGCACGAGCGATGCAAATGAAAATGTATACTACAGTATTGTAGACAAGAAAAGACATGATGCTATACTATTCACAAATTCCAATTAAGTATTACTACCATACTCAAGATTAAATATTCACAAGGTACTAATTCACATAAAAGACCATGGGTGAGAAGGAACTAACCGGTGCAACAGTATTTAGAAATATGACAGAAATGGTAGAAACAATTAAGCACAAATACTTATTATATGCACAGAATTATGCAGTGACAAGAGAGAAATACGCTAAACGGACCCAGGAGGGCAACTTTACAAAAAAACAGAAATCGAACAGTAATGCAATTCATAAGTGTCATATCATATGTACAGAACAATACAGTGACAAAAAAAGAAAGCCGCTAAGCATACCCAGAAGGGCAGCTTCTCATAAAACAGAAATGTAACAGTGGTGCTACACTCAAAATTTACATCATATGTACAGAAGTATTCAGTGACAAGGGGAGAATCGCTAAAAGTACTCAGAAGAGCATCTTCTTACATTAAATTATATACACAGGGACAATAAAATTTCAAAATATATTCAACATAATGTAGGGGACATTGCGTGTGCAGTAAACTGTGCAGAATAAAGAATTATATACAACATAAAATACAACAAAATCGAAGAGATCGTGGGAAACATGGTGAGCTATCTCAATAGCACATAAAACAGAATAATCACAAATAGCGAATCATGTGGGTGAAAAAGGAGACTCCACCTAGGAGCCTCATACCACCAAAATTAATACGTAAAATCATGAGTTGTGACAGGGAATGTGGGCGACAACAAAAATCACACCTATAAGTTGAGATGTAGCTGCAAATTGTGGATATGGAACCACCCAGCCGATTGGGCCCAGGTGGATTGGAAAACGTTATCGGTGTTTGTTGAGGCAGCACGAGAGTGCTCCATTCGGAGACGAGTGGTTAACCGTGCTAGGAAGCGTCTCCGAATGATAGCACTTGCCTCCTGAGGAGGTGGAGTAAGAGCAGGAGGCGTTGTTCAAGATGGAAAGCATATACAGTGAACTTCACAAGAAAAAAAATGTAACGGCACACAGGAGGCAAGTGAGTAGGTGGATGCTTAGTTTGGAGTAGCCAAGCATATGCAAGAAATGGTAACGATCGAGCACAAATTCGATCAGCAAGACGAAATGCTGTGTTTAGGACTGGCAGGAGTACGGGGCAGAAGAGGTATTGATGTTGGACGTCGCTGACTTCAGGGCAAAAGGAACAATGTGGAGAGGTGAGAAGGGTCATGCGAAATAGTACTGATGGGGCGGGGAGACGAAGGTGAAGAAATTGCCAATAGACATTGAGTTCAAGAGGGAGGAAGGGGAGAGGTAGAGGCTGTCCAGATGGCGGGGAGAAGAGAAGGAGAAGCAGAATGAACAGAAAGTGGAAGTGCGGGAGGGGAAAGAAGGAGCCAATAAAGAGAAGAGGAGGAGATAGAAGTAACTAGAACCGGGGAGCTACGAATGAGGAGAAAGAACGGTAGAGAAAGAGGGGCGGAGGGGACCGAGAAGAGACCATCAGGGAAGCGAGGAGTGGAAAGAGGCTCCAAAGCGCTGTGCGAAGGAGAAGATATTCGTTAGCAAGAGTAATGGTTGGAAATAGAAACAGGGAAGAAAGAGGTCTCCAGGTTAGATCAGAAGTTACGAGAGAACGGACAGTTATCACACCAGAGCGGATCCAATGAGGAAAGTAAAAGTAAGGGAGGTTAGGAGGGTGAATAAGAGAAGAGAAGAAGAGAGGTTCATCTAGGAGATCAAGAGTTGAAGAAAGGAAATGAACGGAGAAGAGGAAGCGAACGAAAGAGAGAAAGGCCCTCTCGCATGACAGGAGGGAGGTGGGACGGGAGAAGAGAGTATGCATCCATCTTCAGAAACAGTAGGAAGGTGAAAGATGGGTCACGGAAAGAAGCTAGAACATTCAAGGTAGTGGTAAGGAACGGAACAGTTGAAGTGGCAAGGCGAATGAAATGAATAATGCGATGTGTTTTATAAAGGAAAGCTGGATCAGGAAGCTGGATGCCACCCAAAGAGGCTGGCAGATGAAGCGTGGCAGGTTTAACCCAGTGATGTGAAGACCAGATGACGGAAGTTGAGAGGCGAGTGATGGTCATCATTTGTGACACGGGCACAACCGTCGACATCCAAGAGTATTCGCATAGAGAGATAAGTTGTCGACGAAGAACGGCTGCTCGTTGACGGAACGATGTGAAAGGGCGGGCCTTACTCCAGTAGGCAGCAGTCCGTTGTATCCGGGGAAGAAGAGCAGTCCAGGTGGCAGATGCAGAAGCCAAGGGCAATCCGACATACGCACCGAGGATCTTCTGTGTAGTGGCTGTCCACTGCGCACCCCAAGGAGCATCGGTGCGGCAGCCCATGCCCCGCACCATAAGCCAGTACTTTTAGTGGCATTCAGCGCTGCTCCAGATAATGCAACATACTGTTGATATACAGAATACAGGCGATCAAATTGAGATTCATCCCGGACGCAAAAGGTCACATCATCAGCATAGGCGGTGAAAATTATTCGATGATGACTGGTACTAGCCACTGTCGGCGGTAGGACATCCAGGAGTGATCTTCGGGCTGCTAACAAGAAAGGCTCAAAAGCGAGAGTGAATAGCTTGCCGGAGAGCGGACATCCTTGCCGGATGCCTCGCTTAAACGGAATTGGAGCGGTTAGAAATGTGGCCGCTCGAACATGGAAACTGGCGCCCTGATAAAGGGCCAAGAGTGCGGAAGAAAAGGTAGGAGGAAAGCCAAACTGTGAAAGGACAGCAGAGAGATAAAAATGAGAAACGTTATCAAAAGCGGACTTTTGATCCAGATTGAGAAAGGCAAGAGGTTCAGAAAAAGAGCGAGCGAGGAAGTGAAGATGAAGGAGAAGAGAAACGTTAGTGGAAATAGTCCGACCAGGCACAGTGTATGTCTGGTCAGGAGAAATAACGAAAGAGAGAACAGAATTAAGGCGACGGGATAAGAGTTTTGTATAGAACTTATAGTCAGTGTTTAGGATGGAGATAGGTCGCCAGTTTCCAAGATCCAAGAGGTCACCCTTCTTAGGAAGGAGGATGGTGTGTGCCAAAGTAAAGTCGGGCGGTAACGCAGGAGAGGAAAAAGCAGACGAGAAACACGCAGACAGAAAAGGCAGAAGGCACGGTAGAAAAGCACGATAAAAGGACAGAGGAAGGCCGTCAGGTCCAGGAGCGGCATGAGGATTGAGAGTAGCGAACGCCTCGCGGAGTTCGCGAAGAGAGAAAGGAGAGAGTAAAGAAGTAGATAAAGTAGAGGGGACCTGAGGAAGAGAGGAGAGAAGAGGAGAAGCTAATGAGGATGAAGACTGCGTTACCGCACTGTACTTGGCGATGAAATACTGTCTGGTGAAAGTGCATAGCTTCGATGGGTTCGAAGTGATGGAACCATCCTGGAGGCGAAGATGACGCAAAGATGTAGCAGAACGATGTTGAGATTCCAAGGCGGTTAAGTAATCGTGAGAATCAGCTGTAGGGGAGAGATGCAAGAAATGCATCCTGCAGGCTGCATCGGATGCGCGAGGAAGAAGCAAAGCGTGGAGATCTGCCAGATAGCCGGGGTATTGCGGATCATCAAGAGAGAGCATCGACAATAGAGCACGTAGATTCGCAATTTTCATATCGCTCTCATTCCGAGAGGCATGGGAGTAGCGCCGTACAAAAAGGACCAAGTCATGTTTGACACTGAGCCACAGTTGCATCGCGTCGGACGTAGTATCAAGAAGGGGCTGACGACTTCGGAGGAACTCACGCACAGCAACACAAAATTGTTGATCATCCAGGAGCTAGTCCGGAAAAGTCCATACTCGTTGAGTCCTTGAAGGTGAAGGCGAAACACACACCGACAGACTGACAATACTGTGGTCTGAAGCGGCGGAAGGATGATGGGCAGCAGCTGCGATCGACGGGAGAAGAGCAGTCGAAACATAAAATTTATCCAACCGTGCTGCCGTAGTGCTGCCATGGATGGAAGAGCGCCAGGTAAAAGAGATTTCCGACGGGTGTAGATGCCGGAACGCATCAACCAATTGAAAATCATCAACTAGCTGGGAAATCTGTAATACACGTTGTCTGCGGTATTCTCCAACGGTTGAATTGCGGTCAAGGGCCGGCAACAACGTACAATTGAAATCTCCGCCGATGAGTATATATTCAGACGGTGGGATGCATGACAGCTCTGTACGGAGTGTGGAGAGAAGATCAGGTAACAGACGTTCATCACAGGGGACATATATGTTAAAAACATGATAGGTCACGTTTTCAATGCAAAAGACAGCGACCTGGAGGTTGTCCACATGTAAGGCACGAATCACTGGCGTCGAAATCAGAGGGAGTAGGCGGTGATGGATCCCAAGTGCAAGGCCACCATTCCGTCCAACTCGATAAGCATGGTGAAAATCGTAGGGCCAAGCCCGCCAACGAGAGAACAAAGTGGTAGCAGAGCAATTGGTCTCTTGGAGCAAGAGAAGATCTGCGTGTAGAGGCGCCAAGTCCTCATACACTAGAGCATTTCTAGGAGAAGCAGAGAACCCTCTGCAGTTAAGTGTGACCACCTTGAATCGGTAGGTCCTCCCAGGTCGACACGCACGTGCGCTGGAATCTGTTATTTTCTTCGCTTGCTTCTTCATTCTGTCAACACTAAATTTGAGATCGGGATAGGAAAGCACAAGATTTCGATACACAGATATCACACTAGAAACTTGGGTTAGAACAGTAGGAAGATCAAGAAAATGACGTGCAACAAACTGATTAAAGAATCTAGGATGTTTATGAGAGCATAATACTTCATATATTTTATGAAGAGAAAGCGGACCTACCGGTATATCCGCCTTCGCTTCAGCTAGGTATCGGAAAAAAGAATCTAGGGAAAGCACTGGGGGTGGAGTCTTAGAACCTGGAATCACAGCAGGGTGTCGACTTGTTCGTGGCGAAGTACGACGTTGAGAGGAGGAGCGGGAAGATGAGTCAACAGAACGACCTCTTGCAGCACCGATGCGAGGAGGAGCGGAGTCTGCGGAGCACTCCAGGACTCCCCGTCGAGCAGGCTTGCTGGTAGTTGTAGGGTCAGAGTGATTGCCAGAAGTGTCACTAGCAGTAGGGCAGTCCATGTCAGTAACTGTACTTGGAGTGTCTTCATCCGATGGAAGATGAAGGTCAGCAGTCAGGTCAGCTGGAGCTGCAAGGAACGTGGGCGGAGCTGTCGGCACCAGATGAGGAAAGTCCTCTGTCAACAATTGTGGGGCAGGACCCCGTGGAGGAAGGCCCGATGGCAGAGCAGGTTGATGAAGTTCTGAAGAATCTACAGTTTTCGATTTAGAACCACCAAATTTGGTATACTATCTCATTTTACTCTTACACCAACTTAGACCATAGACGGAAGGAGTCGGGGCCCGGGGTCAAGGGTCCCCCTAAAATGTTTTCGTGAAATCTACAGTTTTCGATTTAGAACCACCAAATTAGGTATACTATCTCATGGTACTCTAACTTCAACCGTACACGGTTTTTGGAAGGGGTCGAGGCCCGGAGTAAAGGGAGCGCTATACAAAATTTTCTCAAACATTTCCATTTTTTACTTAAGAACTGCAACACAATTCTGCACTCTAAATACATTATCTGCGAGCTAAGTTAGAGTACCATGAGATAGTATACAAAATTTGGTGGTTCTAAATTGAAAACTGTAGTTTTTACGAAAATGCTATATGGGGCCCCCTTGGCCCCGACCCCTTCCAAAAACCGTGTACCGTCTAAGTTAGAGTACCATGAGATAGTATATCAAATTTGGTGGTTCTAAATTGAAAACTGTAAAATTTATGAAAATGTTATAAGGGAGCCCTTAACCCCGGGCCCCGACCTCTTCCAAAAACCGTCTGTGATTTGAGTTACAGTACCATGAGATAGTACACCAAATTTGGTGGTTCTGAACTTATTTTCGGTTTTTTAGGAATCGACTGTTTGCATATACTGTATAGTGTCGACGAAAATGTACCTGTCGACGAAATGAGTTGTCGACGAAGTGAACCAGACCCATCGTACAGACGTTATATCTGCGATTTTAAAAGTCAAATTCGGGGGCTGCAACCACGAAAATTTCATGCATTTTCTTACGTCTCCCATCCATATGCAAATTCGGGGGCTGCAACCACGAAAATTTCATGCATTTTCTTACGCAAAAGGTGTTAAAGTTGATTTCCTTTGCGTTAGAATGCTCTAAACTTCATAGTTTAACATTTATAAAAGAAAAAAAAAGAAGTATCTTTAATGCAATTTATTTAAATCAAATAATGTGCTAATGATACTCCAGAATTCGGTGTCATCTTTCTTGTTTTTGCCTCCCACAGAATAGCATTGTTCGCAAAATTTTATCTCGTGTTTTATAGTGCAAGAAATCTTTTGATGTATCTTGCCTCTGATATAAAAAATCGAAAACATAACATTTTTCTGGCAATGATTGGATCGCCAAGCCTTTGATAGGAAGGATGAAACACTGATTACACGCTTTTGTAAGTAATAACAGGTTTCAAAGCAGTGTAACGAGCGGCTGTCCGGTTAATGATTGCATAATTAGCCTCTAAGGAAGGTCCAAAGCATATCGGATTAATCAGCTGGTTATTATCACGTGATCTGATAATAACTGTGATTTGGTGATCATGTATGGTGTGCATTTCACAAAATTTACTTATGGTACGTGTTCTATTCGAATTATTTACTGAGAGTGACTGGGACGCATTAAATTAGTGGCAGGCATACATCGAATCAGGAGAGTGTTTTGCACAAATTAATTTAAATTTGAGATTCGAAAGGCCAGAGTTACTGCTTAACTGGAACGTTTAATTAGCTTCTACCAATGATTAGTTACATAGCAGAAAATACGTATCAATCAGATATCGATTCGATTTTTACCTAATTCATCAACATTGCTGAGAAAAAGGAGTTCTGTTGTTTGATAGCAGGTGGAGAACCTTGAAACAGCAGCTTATAAGTTACCACGAAAGCTTCAAATGCGAAGGTTCTCAATTACCACAACACTCGTCGCTCCAATAAGGAGAATATTATTTTTCCCAGCAACAATAACGTTATTATTTTTATAATATTACTAGCTCATAGTCCGTGTCATGCACGGGTGAAAAAGCTGGGACTGAAAATTTTATAATACGAATCGTAAAATACATATATATATAACTATAATAAACGGTTGAATTATTAATGGGCAGTCTATAAGATAGGTCTGCGATTAACTCTACCTTCGTTCAAGTTATGCAAATTCTTAGAAGATTGGTTTGCACGCCATTGCCGTTGTCGTTCTCTATTTTAGCGACGTTTTTTACGCTTTCCAACCGTAGGTTAAAGCAGTGGATATGTTCCTGCTTTTTCCGTCTGTCCGTCTGTCCGTCCGCACGGTAACTCGCGTAAAAATATTTCGATTTCGATGAAATTTTAGTATGTGGTAAGGGACCACCTGGGGACGAACCCTATTAAAAATAGACGAAATGGGGTCAAAGGTAACGACATAAGAGCGAGATCCATTCCATTGCCCTTATGCGTCATAACCTACGTAAAAATGGTTCGATTTCGATGGAATTTTAGTATGTAGTAGGGAGCTTCCTCGGGAAAAACCCTTTTGAAAATGGGCGAAATGGGGTTAAAGGTCACGACATAGGAGTGGAATCCATTCCATTGTCCTTATGCGCCATAACTTACGTAAAAATGCTTCGACTGCGACAAGACTTTATCATGTTGTTCAGGAGGTATACTGAACCAGTTCTGTTGAATATAATCGAAATGGGGTCAAAAGTCAGGACCCAGAAGCGAGATTTGTTCCACAGCCATTATCATCATAACTTGACTAAACATGCTTCTACTACGACAAAACTTTAGTGTTGTTCCGAAGGTATACTGAACCAATTCTGTTTAATTTCATCTAAATGGGGTCAAAGGTCAGGACACAGGAGCGAGATTTCTTCCACAGCCATTATCCCTATAACTTGAGTGATGATTTCTGGTATGTTGGAAAGCGTATGATAATCAATGCATTGCAGGATTTTAGTAGCTTGCTCTTGTTTGTCATTCGTGATCTTCTTAATGATCGCTTTCATTGCAGAAATTAACATATCGCCCACTGAGTTAGCAACTTTTATTCAATACCGGGTTGAACCACCTTTAGTAAGAATTACAGCACATATGCCGTTTGGCATAGATTCTACAAGGTGTTGAACTGCAACAGGCGTTCACCAGGCAGCCCTTTTTAGCTGGATCAGATTTGACGGAAAAAGTATTTGCTCGCAAATCTGCTTTTCCAACATGTATCATACATTCTTGGTTGGGTTCAGATCCGGGTTCCGTGGTGGCCAGGGAAGATAGTGGAAGTCACTGTCATGTTCACTGAACCACTGCTGAACAAATCTTGCGAGATGTACAGTAGCATTGTCATCCATGAAACTGCCGTCACCTAGTGGATAAAAAGTCGATATTGCAGAATAAATTTTATGGGCAACAATGTTCAGATAATCCTTGGACGACATCCGACCTTTCAGAAATATCTGGGGACCAGTTCTATACCAACAATACGTGCCTCACAGTATGACCCCTCCTCCAGAACCTTGAGTTGATTTTACAAGGCAAGTTGGGGTGACTGCTTCATTGGATCCCTCCAAACTCTCTGTGTACCGTCAGTACAGGGTAAGGTGTACCGCAGCTCATTAGACCACATGAATTTTTTCCTGTCTTCCAGTGTCCAGAGAGGGTGATCCTGACACCACGGTAGACGAACTTTCCGGTTCTTCGTAGTAAACAGTGGTTCCCATAGAGAAATGCGATTATCAATACCGATCGTCTTCAGTTCCCTGCTCATAGTTTGCTGGGACATGTGTTACGGAGATTTAATACTAAAATTTTAGGCATAGATATTAAATCTCATTTCGCAACTTTTATTTCGTTTTGTTCTCCTTTTCCTTTGTTTCCACAAAGCGTGAGAGAAATTTCGCTGTCACATCCCGCATTAAAACATCGGAAACACGGTTCATTTAGAGTCGCTTGTTTGTCTCATTTTAGAGTATGCACCTTTGTATTTTGTAAACCGGATTAGTTTTCTCGTGCTCGTTTGATGCTTCGCTTTCTTTGGTTTAAAAACAGCCGCCTGAAAGCGCAAGCCCTCTTAACTTTTACCTTGACGCTTTGTATTAGCCGATACCGGCGTGTTTCTCCCAGGAACTTAGAAGCCGACGGGGTTTTGTGGAGGAACTTGGTGAGTTTTTGTGGAAACAAAGTTGGGCAAAAGACAGTGATTTCGAGGATTCAAAGCGAAGGCAGGAAAAGCCTGAGAGGTGAGAAGGATGTCTTAAGCTGACCAGGAAAAAGGAGGTTTTCTCCGTGAGTTCCGGAGGGACACGGAAGAAATGACCAAAGAGAATTTTAGGGAAGGATTACAGAGCTGACGGACAACCTTTCTGCGATTAAGCAAAGAAAATAATAAATGTTTCCAAGAGATATAAAATGATGGCAAGAGTTATTTGCTTATAACTGTTATAATTCTTATAACTATCTTCAACCTCGCAATATTCTGCAAGTTAACACGAACCTACTTAACAACAGCTTGCGATGAATGCTTCGGTCAATTGCTGCACACAGGAAGTCCTGTGTTTCTCCGTATAAGACTTCTCAGGCGACGGCGATCTCATTCCTGACAGTCTCTGAACGCGCCGCAATTACGTCTGTTAGACAACCTCTGTGGGTTATTTTTCCACTGATTAAAAAGCCAGGATATTTCACCTTTTGAGAAACCAGTCTGTTTTTCAAAACCGTCGCTTCCACCAGACGAGCACCCACAATACGCCTTTTATCGAACTCCGAAAGATCCTTTAATTTTTCCGTTGTGATCAACATTACTGACGAGTACGGGAGAGCAGTAGCCTTAAATAGTTGCCTAGATAACTTAGTGACGCAGGTGACCTCGTACTTTGCATATATGTTGCGTTAGCGAGGTTTTGCGCACATCTGCATAAAGGTTCCTAATTCAGTAGCCGGTGTTTGTAACTAGAGGTTATTCATTCAAAAAACACTTCCGAGAATTCTGACGCATTAGCAAACAGATAGTCATCTCTGTCCATCTCTTTCTTAAGAAAACACGGAAGATTCTCCAGTTGTTTCACTTCCCTTCCGATTCAGGATAGAATGTGAGAGGAAACCTTGTAACGAAGAATTAATGAAAACTCAGTAAAACAAAGACAACACAGCTCGTTCAAATATTAATTCTATGGCTGGCTGCAGCAGTTTGAATGTTAATAGGTACTACTTTTAATACCATGGCTCACTGCAGCAATTTGAATAGCATAGGTACTAGTTTTAATATCCTGGCTGGCTGCAGTAATTTGAATGCTAATAGGTACTACTTTAAATACCATGGCTTGCTGCAGCAATTTGAATAGCATAGGTACCAGTTTTAATATCCTGGCTGGCTGCAGTAATTTGAATGCTAATAGGTACTATTTTTAATGCCATGGCTTGCTGCAGTAATCTGAATGTTAATAGGTACTACTTTTAATGCCATGGCTGGCTGCAGCAATTTGAATGTTAATAGGTATTACTTTTTAATACCATGGCTGGGTGCAGCAGTTTGAATGTTAATAGGTACTACTTTTCTTTACATTTATACTGATGACGGGATTGGTGGAAAGGATGATGTTTTGATGTCACTTAATTTTCAAGCACGAAATGAATTACGATGAAGCCCAGTATTGGTGGCTAGATTAAAATGAAGGCATAATTTCATCTTAGTAACAAATGCTCACTCTTTTATATGGCTCAGCCCATATAAAAGAGAAAAAAATTTCGTGGGGGTGGGGGGCGACGAAAGATTGAGGTTAATGAAAAACGGGAATAAAAATTAAAGCATTTTTTCTAATGGAAGTTGGTGCATTTTTTAAATGTGAGTCGCATTTTAAATAAAATCAGAAAAAAATGAAACACTCGGGTGAGGTAAAATTTATTGTATAGTTTTTCTCCTTTCTTGAACTAATAAAATTTGCTGCACAATTTACTATACTTCCCTTTTCTACAACTAATAAAATTTATTCTACTTCCCCTTTCACCAGCTGGCTGTTAAAATTTACTGAACAATTTATCACCAACTTATTGTACAATGTATTACAGTTTTCCTTTCACCAACTAATAAAATTTAGTGTACAATGTATTTTAGTTCCCTTTTCACCAACTAATAAAATTTATTCTACTTTGATTTTTCACTAACTAATAAACTATACTGTATCATTTATTGTACTTCGTCTTTCACCAACTACTAAAATATGATGTACAATTTATTGTACTTCTCTTTTCGCAAAGGAATAAAATTTATTGTATCACCAACTAATGAAGTTTATTGTACAATGTACTGTACTTCTTCTTTGAGCAACGAATGAAATTATTGTACTTCTTCCTTCAGCAACGAATGAAATTTATTGTACTTCTTTCGCGAACGAATAAAATTTATTGAACTCCTTTCACTAATTAATAAAATTTATTGTACTTCTCTTTTCATTAACTAAAAAAAAATTATTATATTTCTCCTTTCACCAACTAATAAAACTTACTGTACAGTTTGTTGTATCACAAACTAATAAGTTTATTGCACAATTTATTGTACTTCTCCCTTCACCAACTAATAAAATATAATGTACAATTTACTGTACTTCTCCTTTAACCAACTAACAAAATGTATTGTACAATTTATTGCACTCCTTCTTTCACCAGTTAATAAAATTATTGTACTTCTCCTTTAATCAATAATAAAATTTATTGTACAGGTTATTGTACTTCTCTTTTCACCAATTAATAAAATTTATTGTACAGGTTATTGTACTTCTCTTTTCACCAATTAATAAAATTTATTCTGCATTTACTGCGGAGTTTTATTACTGTATTGTGTCATCTGTATGATGGTGTATGTTCTCAACAGTGGACCAACTCCTAAAGTGCTTGTTTTTTCAGTTCTTTCAGAAAATTGTTAGCACTGTTTTAATCAACGCACAAACTTTCTTCCACATTTTGCTTCTACCACTGCATTAAAGTTTCAGGTCTTTTCTGAGCTTCAATTTTTCACGCTACCGTTACTACAAGCCAGGAACCACATATATTTTCTTATCTGGATTGCTCTTTTACGCTTGAGAATGCGTTTGGGAAGCCAGGTTGCTGAAACGTATCGTTTTTGTTTATCTTTCGTCACCGGCTGTGTCGTCACACAGGGAAACCGACAGAAAGTTATTATAGGCTGTGCATATACGCCTGCAGCCCCATTTTACCCATAATTCCTATTATGCTGTTGCACAGGGCCTAGTGTGAGCAAAGACACAGCATGTGGTGTTCGTGATGGGAAAAAAATGACGAAAAAATAAGAAGAGAAGGAGGGGGAGATGAATGGAAACAGAGAAGTGGTTTTAGTCGACTGGGTTGCGTTGAGAAATATGATATTTTGAGCTATTTTTCTTTCAACTCCCTTTTAGTTTCCGGAAACACCGGTTAAAGTCTCATTTGAGACCACCAGTTGAGGTCTCTTTTTGAGACAGTCAGCACAGGGCTTTCTTCAGAATACTTTTGGAAGCAGCCTTCTCGGGTCTTATTGTCAAAACGGGGTTCTTTCCCAATTTTGTTTCACATATTTTTGAACAATCAACTACCGTAATTTTCGGGGCGAGTTCCGTATTCCCATAAGAGTTGTACCTGAAATAAATTACAATTTTGGAAACAAGTCTTTTGTAAGCTCCACATTGTCCTAACTGCATCACCCCAATATTCTTAAATCAATAAATCATCGACGTAGGAGCTCCACCGAACACATATCAAACGATGGGATCATTAATTGAAATTTTGTTCATTTGTCTTGCTTTATCTCTAGGTTTAAATAACACCCTGAGCAACTTTTGGAGCTACAGACGGTCGGCAGTACCTTGTTTGGGCGATACTGGTTCCAGGGAGAGAAAGGGGCAGCACCGTGGGACAAACCGCGTAGCCTCACTTCCCCTAATCCATTTCCCCTAATTCCCGTTTGCCCTAATCCCGTTTACCACAATGGCGTTTCCCCGAAATCGCTTTTACCCGAATTCCCATTTCCCCTACTTTTGTTTTCCCTAATCTCGTTTCCCCTAATTCACGTTTGCCCTAAAACCGTTTACCCTAATGTCGTTTCCCCGAAATCGCTTTTACCCGAATTCCCATTTCCCCTAATTTCGTTTGCCCTAATCTCGTTTCCCCTAATTCACGTTTGCCCTAAACACGTTTACCCCAATGGCGTTCCCCCGAAATCGCTTTTACCCGAATTTCCATTTCCCCTAATTTTGTTTGCCCTAATCTCGTTTCCCCTAAATCTCGTTTCCCCTAATTCACGTTTGCCCTAAACACGTTTACCCCAATGGCGTTTCCTCGAAATCGCTTTTACCCGAATTCCCATTTCCCCTACTTTTATTTCCCCTAATCTCGTTTCCCCTAAATCTCGTTTCCCTTAATTCACGTTTGCCCTAAAACCGTTTACCCCAATGTCGTTTCCCCGAAATCGCTTTTACCCGAATTTCCATTTCCTCTAATTTCGTTTGCCCTAATCTCGTTTCCCTTATATCGCGTTTCCCCTATTTCACGCTTGCCCGTATCAAGTTTTTCCTAATTCTCGTTTGCCTTATTTCGTGTTTGCCCTAATTTATATTTGTCCTAATTTTAATTAACCGAAATAAAACGGTGGGTCTTGATATTGCAAGAGAATTATTCTTTCCTTTCTTGTTGATGACTTCGATAATCATGCCAACAAAAGTGTAAAGAAGTGCACATGGTGAGGACCATTATACGGTTAGTCCTTAACGCAGCCATTGTATCCGTCACGCCCCCACAAATAAAGTACTACATCGCACTTAACTTTTATTAAAGCAAGAAACAGAATTGTGAACGCAGAAAGCCCACTTTTTAAGAGTTTTTAGCGTACTAGACCCCTCCCCTCTCCCCACCTTTCGTCCCCTGGTGGCCAAACCATTTTTACCAAAATATTAGAAACTATAATCCAAACGATTTCACATCAGGAGCTGTATTTTACGCCCTTTAGCCAAAAATCTATGCGAAACATGAAAAAGTGACTATGCCTAAAAAATAGTCTTCGACATAAACGGAATCGAAAGTTAAAAGTATTTTTTTTTTCAATTGGATGTTTAGAAGCAAATATATGGAATAAAATGTATTTGTATTTCAACATCACCTGCATTTACGCCCTCTAGCAGCGAAAATTGTGCATCGTATAAAAAAAAACGACATGTAGGATCATCATTCGCACATTTCAAGCTTTCCAACGCAAAAAGAATATTTGAAATCGGACTAATAGTTGCAGAGATATTGTGTCCCCAAATATTCTCTAACACGGCGCGGCAAATGTCCTTCGCTCGCCCTTGTTTGGATTAATGGATGGAGGGCTTTTGGAAGAAACAATACAATTTCAAAGAACAATACGCCATTATGTCTCAAAAGGAAAACTGTTTAATCAATGTATCCTTCGAGTTCTTACATATGGATGGGAGACATAGATCTTAACTAAAAAAGACTTAGAAAGGCTGCAGACAACTGAAAGCAGCATGGAGAGATACGTGCTTGGTGCAACCAGGAGAAATAAGAAAAGGAACTCATGAATAAGGAAAATGATAAGAGTTGAAGACATCATGATCAGACTAAAATCCTTGAAAAGGCAATCGGCTGGACATGTTGCCAGAAAAACGGACCTCCGACGGACAACCGAAATTCCAGACTGGATTCCAAGGGACAGGAAAAGACCCAGAAGACCACATTGGAGATGGGTGGATGAAATTCGAAAGCATGCGTGAGTGAGATGGTGGAGACTGGGGCAAGACAGACCGTAGTGGAAGAAACTTGGTGAGATCTCCATTCATCCAGCAGTAGATTGATAATGGTTTATGATGATAATTAAATATACATATATTTTTCTAAATTTGACGATAAAAAATTACATACAAGATTTTTCTCCTAAATTTGACGATAAATCCGATTTTTTCCCTGAATTTTGGCGATAAAAGAAACGTTTTATTTCGCTCAACGAAAATCAGGACAAACATGAATTACAGAAAACATGAATTTGGGAAAACGCAAATAAAGGCAAAGGAGAATTAGAACAAACTTGATACAGTAAATGTTGTTTTGGGGGAAACTTTGACACGGACAAACGTGTTAAGGGCAAACATGAATTAGGGGAAACGAGATTTAGGTGAAACGAGATTAGGGCAAACGAAATTAGGGGAAATGGGAATTCGGGTAAAAGCGATTTCGGAGAAACGCCATTGGGGTAAGCGTGTTTAGGGCAAATGTGAATTAGGGGAAATGAGATTTAGGGGAAACGAAATTAGGGGAAATGGGAATTCGGGTAAAAGCGATTTCGGGAAAACGCCATTGGGGTAAACGTGTTTAAGGCAAATGTGAATTAGAGGAAATGAGATTTAGGGGAAACGAAATTAGGGGAAATGGGAATTCGGGTAAAAGCGATTTCGGGAAAACGCCATTGGGGTAAACGTGTTTAGGGCAAACGTGAATTAGGGGAAACGAGATTTAGGAGAAACGAGATTAGGGGAAACGAAATGAGGGGAAATGGAAATTCGGGTAAAAGCGATTTCGGGGAAACGCCGTTGGGGTAAACGTGTTTAGGGCAAATGTGAATTAGGGGAAATGAGATTTAGGGGAAACGAAATTAGGGGAAATGGGAATTCGGGTAAAAGCGATTTCGGGAAAATGCCATTGGGGTAAACGTGTTTAGGGCAAACGTGAATTAGGGGAAACGAGATTTAGGGGAAACGAGATTAAGGGAAACGAAATTAGGGGAAATGGGAATTTGGGTAAAAGCGATTTCGGGGAAACGCCATTGGGGTAAACGTGTTTAGGGCAAATGTGAATTAGGGGAAAGAAATAAGGGGAAATGGGAATTCAGGTAAAAGCGATTTCGGGGAAACGCCATTGGGGTAAACGTGATTAGGGCAAACGGGAATTAGGGGAAACGGGTGTTCACCGGACAAACAGCATGGGTCAGTTGCATTCACCTTAAACTCTGATCCTTAGCTCAGTGGCACTCGAACGGAAGACATCAAAGCGATCGTCTAGACTCACCGAGCCCTTGTTTACTAGAGGAGGAATCTAAAAAACAAGTGGTTGGAACAGGGAGCCTCCAGCATAACATTCTCTTCGCTGGACAATGCTAAACAAAAAGATAAGCAGTGGAGAGTCAAACTCCACGTAGTATCCCCTGGGAAACACTAATAGACTGATAAAGTATACCAAAAGCGTTTGAAGGGCATGGTTTTGAAGGAGTGCTATATGCAACATTTAGCCAAAGTACAATGCTCGAGTGCTCTGGTAAACATTGTTTGAAACCTCACTAATGGTCATTGGCTTTGATGATACGCCCTTGATTGGCGTCGTCGAAAAATTCCCCTATGCTGAAGGCAAGATGATAAGAAAGAAAAACCTACAAATAAATAGTATATACTAATGAACGGATAATTTCCTAACTCTCCGTAAGAGTACGTTGCAGTCTAGGAAAAAACGTGCCTTGTGTTGCAATCAGTTTTTGTTTACATAGTCTACCCAGACTAATGTGTTAAATTATTAAATAAATAAGATGAAATTCAATTCACACTTGAAGACGATTCTTTCCAGATGCAAATATTTTATGAGAAATTTAATCCAAATTTCTTAACAGAAGTAATACATTCCCATCCTCACGAATAACTGAATACTGAAAAAAAATATTTTTCTCACTCTGAAATATTCTTTCCCTTTGTCTTTATTTCTCCTTAAAACAGTTCCTCCTCTGCTCCAATTTTGGGGGCCTTATTCCGATTTTAAGCATCTAACGAGAGATAAAACGTTCTTTAAAATATTAATAAAAATTTATAATGAAAATAATAATAATACAAAGGAAATTAAAAAATATTAAAGGTAATCAAACGATAAAACTTAAACCGAATAACATAGGTGAAAATTATTTTGAAGATTGTCTAAACAAAGCTTTGGAAATATTTTTTTCATTTATAAATTGGGACTTTTGTCTTATCTCATAATTAATTAATTATTCATTAGAAAACTTTGAGGGAATTAGTGAAAAGTACTGAAGAAAGATTTGGTGAAAGAAACTTTTTTACATTTTTTTGCTTCAGCTAACAAATTTTCCAGCGCTTTTAATGGCGGAATAATGTAATAGTTATTAACTATCGATTCACCCCGATAGGTGCTGCGAAGTGAGAGAATTTACACATGAATTACGCAATTTAAGACCTTAGAACTCTTTAAGAAAAAGTAATGCCGAGTATAATCAAATGAAGTGTGACATCAAATGAAGATGCGAAACTGTGCGAAAATTCCATATTGTGCATGTTGTTCTTCAAATGAAATGTAATATTCTTGCTTTAACAGCAGCAAAATCACTTATGAATTCATCATATTCTAATTCTTCAACGATTTCTCACGTTGTAATTTAGTATCCGTGCTGTTTAAAACGCGGAGCCTAGTTTGTTTGAATCGATGGAACTGCCTTCGCGATACCCCTGCCTAAGGAGGGTTTAGAATCGACGAACTACAGTGTGAAAAGGAAAATTTGAAAGTGCATCACCACAGTGATCAATTTTTTAATAACAGATGAATTTACAGTGTGCAACGAAAGACTTGGAACTCCGTCAAGGATAGTAATTAATCCTTAATAATAGTTTATCTTGCACTGTGAAGTGGGAGATTTGAAAGTATATCAAGAATAAAGAGTGGAAGACATCATGATCAGAGTTAAATCCCTGAAATGGCAATGGGCTGGACATACTGCCAGAAGGACAGACCATCGATGGACAGCCGAAATTTTAGATTGGATTCCAAGGGACAGGAAAAGACCCAGAAGAAGACCACATGGGAGATGGGTGGATGAAATTCGAAAATATGCGGGAGTGACATGGAGGAGACTGGCACAAGACAGACCGTTGTGGAGGAAACTTGGAAAGACCTTCGTCCAGCAGTGGATTGATAATGGTTGACAATGATGATGATGATGAATAGTTGATTTGGAAGTGCATCGAAAACTGGTCAATTCTTCTTAACAGTTGAACTCACAGTGTGAAACAAAGGACTTAGAAGTGCATCAAGAACAGTGGTCAGTTTTTAATAATAGCTGAATTCATAGTACGAAACGGAAGGTTTGGAAGTGTTTCTAGAGCAGTACTCAATCTTTAATAATAGTTGAATTCACAGTGTGAACGGAAGACTTTGAAGTGCATAAAGAACATTGGTGAATCCTTATTAAATGCTGAATTCAAGATCATCAAGAACAGTGGTCAATCATTAATAATAGCTGAATTCACATTGTGAAATGGAAAATTTGGAAGTCCATTAAGAACGGTAGTCAGTCCTTAATATTAGCTGAATTCACGGTGTGAAACAGAAGTCTTGAAAGTGCATGTAGAGCAGTACACAGCCCTTAATGATAGCTGAATTAAGAAAGTGAAACGAAAGACTTTTAAAGTGCATCAAGAAAAATGATCAATCTTTTATAGTTTGACATTGAGAAACTGAAGACTTGGAAGTTCACCAAGAGCAGTGGTCAGTCCTTAATAATAGTTGAGTTGGTAGTGCGAAACGAAAGACTAGAAAGCGCATGGCGAATAGTGGTCAATCCTTAACTATAACTGAATTAGTAGTCTGAAACAGAAGAGTTGGAAATGCATCAAGAACAGTAGTTAATCCTTAAATAATAGCTGAATTCACAATGTGAAACGGACAACTTGAAAGTGCATCAAGAACAGTGATCAATCCTTAATAATAGTTGAATTGGCAGTGTGAAACGAAAGTATTGAAAGAGCATGGCGAATAGTGGTCAATCCTTAACTATAACTGCATTAGTAGTCTGAAGCAGAAGAGTTGGAAATGCATCAAGAACAGTAGTTAATCCTTAAATAATAGCTGAATTCACAATGTGAAACGGATGACTTGAAAGTGCATCAAGAACAGTGATCAATCCTTAATAATAGTTGAATTGGCAGTGTAAAACGAAAGACTTGAAAGAGCATGGTGAATAGTGGTCAAACCTTAACTAGAACTGAATTGGCAGTCTGAAACAGAAGACTTGGAAATGCATCAAGAACAGTAGTTATTCCTTAAATAATAGCTGAATTCACAATGTGAAACGGATGACTTGAAAGTTCATCAAGAACAGTGGCCAATCAATAATAGTAGAATTCGACATGTTGGTCATTGAACGTTTGAGCTTGGTTCAGTCTGTGTCTTGAACAATAAAGTTTAGGCCTGCGCATTTAAGGTCAGCTCAGATCTGAATTTTCCGACTCCATTTTCAGAACAATGTATCCTTATGTACTGACACAATCTATCTAAAAACTGTATTGCCTTTGATAAGCAAACGTGATTGCCCATGTAATGCTCTGTGTGAAGTGATAATTTGAGCCAAACAACACACTTCCATCAGTCACTCTTCTGGGTGTGGGCGAGCTTCCTAATCTTTAAGGATTCATGCAACACGCACCCAGTCTTTTCAAATTTGCACATCAAATTTGTCAGCTGGTCTCCCATCGAAATGATGAAGCTGTTTTCCGAGATCTACTTCCGCGGAACTACAATAGACAGGCAGTTTTTTGCATAAAGCCATTTTATCGGCATCCATCTGTGCTTCATGATCAACTGTATGATGACGGACTACATCCGGGCCACTTAACCACGATGCAGAAGAAGCCCGAGTCGATTGACCAAAGTGCTTTTATCTTCCGCATGATCGGAACAGCACACGTGCTATCAGTGAGCGAGTGCCCAGGAAGCACGTTGTCATTACGAAGCAGCGCCGAATATACAGTATGTGTGTGAAAATAAGAATAAAAAATTTGACAGGAAAGCTGATGGAGTTTCGCGTGCAGACCTAATGTCGCCCTTTGATAGTCGTATTGTGCTCAGTAAGCAATTTAAGGATATCCTAAATTGCATGATAAAAAAATCCGTTTTCTTCCGGAGATAGAGCTCAATTTATTCAAGTTAGACTCACACTTATATTACGTCGTTAATTCGTTCCTGACGTGCGCGTCGTAAATCGAGACTTTTGTAATAGAAATAAATAACGAAACTACCGGCTAAATTGTTTCCTTATTTTAGTTACCTGATTTGCCCAGAGCTAAATTAGTAACACTGATATAATTAGTTTTAATGCAAATTTACTGACTTCGGCTACGGTTCAAGGCTTCCTTAGAAGTTTTATTACAAACTGGAGTTGCTAGACAAAAAAAAAAACAAAAAAAATATGAGTTCTTTTGCTGAAACAAGCGCCTCTCTTGATGTTTTGATGTTTTTAATCCTTCACAATACGAATTTGAAAACAAGAAAGATGACACCGAATTTTCTATTGTAATGAGCACGTCTTTCGAAACCCTTTCCGACAGGAATACACTCAAGAGCAATTGAATTAGAGATACCTGTCTAGTAACGTGTAGCACCACCTTTCGTCCTGATGACGGCGGCGATTCGTCTCGGCATGGACTCGACAAGACACCGGAAGCGTTGGGAAGCATACGGATCCACGACCCCTGCACAAGCTCCCACAGTTCACGAAGATTTAATGGAGGGGGTAAGAGCCTCGAACATCTCTCTCTGGATGGCATCTCAGATGTGCTCGATGGGATTGAGGATAGGTGACCTAGCTGGCCAAGTAAGCGAGGTCACGTCGGTGGTGTTCATCCAACCATTCGGATACAGTTCGGGAGCTGCATTGTCTTGTTGCAGGATGAGGTCCCCAGTGGGATGTTGAAGACGCACAAACGGGAGCAAATGGTCGTCCAGGATATCCCGGTAACGTTGATCTGTGAGGGGCGTACCAACGTGAATCTCGACTCATCAGTCCAGGCAACATTTTCCACATGTCTAGGGTCCAGTGGCGATGTTCCCGGGCCCATGCTAATCTTTGCACCCTGTGATGTGCGGTCAGAAGCGGTACCCCCGTGGGACGATGGCTGCTGTACCCCATAGCGAGGAGATGGTTCTGGATGGTGTGGCTGCTTACACATTTTTGTGCACCAGCGTTAAATTGCGGAGTGATTTCTTGCACTGTGGCCCGTCTATCCGCTGTTACAATGAGAGCTAGCCGACGATGACCCCGCTCATCCACACGCTGTTGTCCATGGCAGTTGGGCCTTGCAGGGATGGTTTTACCGGATTCGATGTACTCACGGTGCACCCGTAACACAGTGGCTCGTGAAAAACCCAGTGCCTGCACGACTTCCGAGATGGAGTGACCCCATTCGTCGGGCCCCGACAATTTGCCCACGATCAAATGCGCTTAGATCCTTCGTCTTACTCATACTGCGTCCGACTCTTACTGATTAACGTCGCATCACTCCTTATATTGTCGGATCGCTGCATACGTCATGTCGTTTCCGTTTACTGGGTCACCCACAGCGCCACATTTGCATAACTCCAGCTGTCTCTAATTCAATTGCTCTTCAGCGTACAAAAGTTCAAAGATATGCATAGTCAATGCTGCCCATTGCAAAACTCAAATAAATAAAAAAATCAACCGCATTTCTGCAATCGATAAAACATCTAGAAATAGAAACAGTTAGATGATCTCACTCGCGAATGAAAAATATGTGGCAACAACTAACAAATTGCGCGCATATTCTCATAGCTGAAGAAAGATAACAGAGACAAAGGGACTTTCACATTGAACAGTTAGAAGAACAGATATAGAGGAAAACATGATAGGACTTGTTACGTTCCACACACAAAATTGTCTGAGATTTCTAAAATGCACGCTCTTCATCGGGTGGCTGCCCACAGCGACACATGGTCCCGGCTGACTCCTGGACTATGCCCCCGGCCCTCTTGAAATTGAAATTATGGACTTTCTTTAAGGCCAGGTCTTTTTAATGTGCTGCGAATTTCTGTCCCTACTGTTCCACTCACAGAGGAAACAGCAGTATTCTGTGTATCCAAGTTGTGGACCAAGGAGTAAAGCTATCCCTTTAAGATCGCCACAAATATTCCATGAGTGTTTTTTGTATACTATACTTTGAAGCAACAGTCTCATATTCGCATATGCTTCTTTCATGTATGCAGCATATGCAACAGGTACTAACTGATACATGTTTCCCGTTATGAAGAAGGACAGCTTTTAAGCTAATTTTTGAGGAATCTATAAAAAGTCTCCATTCTTCAGGTTTGTGTTGCTGTCCTAAGACTTCAAACAATAATTCTATATCATTGCTGTACACAAGATAACCCCACTCTTCGAGAATAAGTGTTCAAATTCTTGCTGTCGTCGACAAAAACTACATACTTTTGTACTTGGTTGTAAAAGATTCCATGCCTTCAATCTTGAGGCAAATATTTCGACCAAACATTTTGCTAAATGAAGGTCGCGAACAGATCATTTAATTCTTCCAGACTTATAAGGTGAGGCACAGAAACTTCCGAGAAATCAAGGTCTTGTTGTACTTCAGTATCTTCTTCACTGTGAGGATTTATTTTATCAGTATCACTATCACCTAAACTCCATGACTGTGGAGTTATAAGAACAGGAGGATCTGGATCATCAGGAACAGACCTTATGGCCGACGGAATACTGGGATACCGAATCGTGTCTTTGGTCTTAGCTGTAATTGCAGATATCTTAGTGATGCAGAAGTAACAGTCTGTCGATTGGACTTTCAGTTCTCTCCAAACCATTGGTACAGCAAATGGCATTTGACGTGATCATTTCAACCAACCAGTCAACAAAGTTACACATGAATTACAACAAATGTGAGGCGCCCAAGCTTTATCTTCATCACCCATTTTGCACTGGAAATAAAGTTCATACGATTTTCTAATCAACGGTGTAAAATGTTGCCTTTGAGACTTTAAAGTAAATTGTCCACAAATGCAGCAGAAACTGTTTGGGTGGTTCACACAAGTACGCGGCATTATTTAACGTACACTTTGCAGAATTCACACTACTTTTTAAAACCACGAGAAAATGCACGTCCTTCAACACTTATTAAATGCATTCAAATGAGAAGAATTCTGCTTTGTTCCCCCTTCCCAGAAGGAATTGCACAATAGGAAGTAATGCGGCGCCAGTATGTCTGCTCTCAGAGACACAGCTATCCTGACTGCAGAGAGATGTCTCCGTTGGGAAACATAGGGAAATTCATTTAAGTAACGCGACATTCACCCCAATAGAGAGTTCCATAACCAGAAATTGGAGCTCAGTGGAGCAATTGTGACTTCATGTTTGATTTCAGCACCCGTAAATACACATACAAAACCGTTAAAGTTTTCTTTATAACAAAACCATTGTTGTTCAGTGTTATATTTAAGGAAAGGTGAAATATATTGTTTCGTTGTATCATTTCACAAAACTCCAAAATATAAAATTTACTCTTGATAGCTGTGATACCTTTTCTCTTAAGGACGTAGCAGACTGATACAAGAACATCGTACAATATACCCTGTATAACAATTTAAATACCCGGTTTCTTACGGTAACACTATCTATCAGTAGCTGCTCAGGGCCGGATTAAGTCCTTAGTGGGCCCCAAGGGTAAGACATTTGTGTGGGTCCCAAGGCGAAGACATTAGTGTGGATCCCAAGGCGAAGACATTAGTGTGGGTCCCACGGCTATGACATTAGTGTGGGTCCCAAGGCAAAGACATTAGTGTGGGTCCCAAGGCAAAGACATTGGTGTGCGTCCCAAGGCTAAGACATTAGTGTGAGTCCCAAGGCAAAGACTGGTCTCAAGGCTAAGACATAAATGTGGCGAAGACATTAGTGTGGATCCCAAGGCGAAGACATTAGTGTGGGTCCCAAGGCTATGACATTAGTGTGGGTTCCAAGGCAAAGACATTGGTGTGCGTCCCAAGGCTAAGACATTAGTGTGAATCCCAAGGCAAAGACTGGTCTCAAGGCTAAGACATAAATGTGGCGAAGACATTAGTGTGGATCCCAAGGCGAAGACATTAGTGTGGGTCCCAAGGCTATGACATTAATGTGGGTCCCAAGGCAAAGACATTAGTGTGGGTCCCAAGGCAAAGACATTGGTGTGCGTCCCAAGGCTAAGACATTAGTGTGAGTCCCAAGGCAAAGACATTAGTGTGGGTCCCAAGGCAAAGACATTGGTGTGCGTCCCAAGGCTAAGACATTAGTGTGAGTCCCAAGGCAAAGACTGGTCTCAAGGCTAAGACATAAATGTGGCGAAGACATTAGTGTGGATCCCAAGGCGAAGACATTAGTGTGGGTCCCACGGCTATGACATTAGTGTGGGTCCCAAGGCAAAGACATTAGTGTGGGTCCCAAGGCAAAGACATTGGTGTGCGTCCCAAGGCTAAGACATTAGTGTGAGTCCCAAGGCAAAGACTGGTCTCAAGGCTAAGACATAAATGTGGCGAAGACATTAGCGTGGATCCCAAGGCGAAGACATTAGTGTGGGTCCCAAGGCTATGACATTAGTGTGGGTCCCAAGGCAAAACATTAATGTGGGTCCCAAGGCAAAGACATTGGTGTGCGTCCCAAGGCTAAGACATTAGTGTGAGTCCCAAGGATAAGACATAAATGTGGCGAAGACATTAGTGTGGATCCCAAGGCGAAGACATTAGTGTGGGTCCCAAGGCTATGACATTAGTGTGGGTCCCAAAGCAAAGACATTAGTGTGGGTCCCAAGGCAAAGACATTGGTGTGCGTCCCAAGGCTAAGACATTAGTGTGAGTCCCAAGGCAAAGACTGGTCTCAAGGCTAAGACATAAATGTGGCGAAGAGATTAGTGTGGATCCCAACGCGAAGACATTAGTGTGGGTCCCAAGGCTATGACATTAGTGTGGGTCCCAAGGCAAAGACATTAGTGTGGGTCCCAAGGCTATGACATTAGTGTGGGTCCCAAGGCTATGACATTAGTGTGGGTCCCAAGGCAAAGACATTAGTGTGGGTCCCAAGGCAAAGACATTGGTGTGCGTCCCAAGGCTAAGACATTAGTGTGAGTCCCAAGGCAAAGACTGGTCTCAAGGCTAAGACATAAATGTGGCGAAGGCATTAGTGTGGATCCCAAGGCGAAGACATTAGTGTGGGTCCCGAGGCTATGACATTAGTGTGGGTCCCAAGGCAAAGACATTAGTGTGGGTCCCAAGGCAAAGACATTGGTGTGCGTCCCAAGGCTAAGACATTAGTGTGAGTCCCAAGGCAAAGACTGGTCTCAAGGCTAAGACATAAATGTGGCGAAGGCATTAGTGTGGATCCCAAGGCGAAGACATTAGTGTGGGTCCCGAGGCTATGACATTAGTGTGGGTCCCAAGGCAAAGACATTAGTGTGGGTCCCAAGGCAAAGACATTGGTGTGCGTCCCAAGGCTAAGACATTAGTGTGAGTCTCAAGGCTAAGACATAAATGTGGCGAAGACATTAGTGTGGATCCCAAGGCGAAGACATTAGTGTGGGTCCCAAGGCTATGACATTAGTGTGGGTAAACATATTTCATCCCATATTTCCTTTAAAATGTTTACTTAGTGCACTGTAGTGATGTTACTGGATTGATAGGAATGTTCGACATGGAGTACTCCGTGGATGAGTGGAAATTCTTTATTGACTCATCGAAAAGAAGTCTCGAAGCATTATTGTTGCATATTGTTTGTTAGTATGCTTCAGTTTCAATTGGCCATGCTATGTTCCTGAAAGGAAAGTTATTGAAATGTAGCCTTACTTTTCCCGAATCCCTAGTACCCCGATCACAGATGAATTATATGTTGTGATCTTTAAGTACTGTCCGTGCTCCGGACAGCAAGTAGGATAGGTAAATACCCATGCTTTTTCGTGCGAATGCGACAGCCAAACAGAGGACCAATTCAGGATTAAAAAAATTAATAGTGGATAAGCAGGCTGCTTTAAAACAAAAAGGAATTAAAAATGTTATCCGAGAAAGTTTGATTGATCTCAAAAAAGTCCTCATACCGTCCTCTTCATATCAAACTTGGACTTATGAAGCAGTTTGTGAAAGCTTTTCCAAGAAAGAAGTGTTTTAAGTATCTGTGCATAAAGTTTCCGAGATTGTCAGATGCCATGTTGAAAGAAGACTTTTTTGTCGGACTAGACATTCATTCAGAAACCCCTAAAAAAACAATGAATTTGAAACAAAAATGGAAACTGTTAAAAGAGAGGTTTGTAATGCTTTTAGGGAAGTTGTAAAGAAGTCCCTTTTTTTTTTTCATTTCATCACTAAATTGTTCTCTGAGATTCAGAGGTTAGCTCCACAAAGAATTAGAAACTACCAGATAATTTTTACTAACTGTTCCCGTATCAAACTTTTCCATTTACAGGTACCTTGACATACAACTCGGGCATCACTGAAATCCATCACACTCCGTACACAAGATCTTCTATACTTCATACTCATAATCATTTTCTCATGCAGACACTCCCGAATCTGATTCTCCCATGACTTCCTTGGCCTTCCTCTGCCTTTCCATCCTGCCACTTAGGTTAAAAAGATTGCATCTCATCACGCATTCTTTCAACATGGCCAAACCACCGAAGCATATTAGTCTCCACCTTGCTAACATTTTACTTCACATTACACACCTCCAACACATCTTTATTCCTCACACAATCAGAACGTGTCTTGCCGTTCTGATTGTGTGATATGTAATAACGGATTTCTGATTGTGTAATAACGCATTTCTCCAGCACACAAATGACTCCTATGTTTCTTCAGTAGTACCCAGGTTTCACTGCCATACATAAGAGTAGGAACAATTACACTTTCATACACAGCCATGCGGGACTCTCTTGAGAACCCATCATTTCTGTGAAAACCTCCCAAAGGAGCCATGACTTTCAATGAAGAATTCACTTGCCTACTAATTTCACCATCTAATCTGTTCTG
Organism: Macrothele yani; assembly: GCA_039090855.1. NCBI lineage: Eukaryota > Metazoa > Arthropoda > Arachnida > Araneae > Macrothelidae > Macrothele > Macrothele yani. The sequence continues at coordinate 101,939,264 of CM076991.1, read as the reverse complement.
TCTGTCAAACATGCTTCTTAAGTACACAAACTCATTCATCTGGCCAATCACCGTGTCACTTAGACTTATATTACATTGAGTATTACCAGTTCCTCTCTCAAAAACCATAGCTTTGGTTTTTCCTTTATTTATGCTCAGTTTGAATGTCATGCAAACTTCATACATCCGGAACAACATACTCTGCAATTCACTTTTGCTCTCTACCAACAGGACAGTGTCATCAGCATACAGCAATATGCAAGGGCGCCCATAAGGAGAGGGGGAGGCTAGAGCCCCCAGCTGTTGGTATAGCCAATTTTTTTATAAATTTAAAACCCTAAAACAGACGAAATATTTTTTAAAGCATTTTTAAAAATAATAAGATATTAATGTTTGATTGTATCAATTATTTTTTTTGTATTTTAGTATTTTGTACATTTACTAAAATGTTTGACAACCTTGAAGGAGGTAATAATCTTTCTGAGCCACCCCCCCCCTAAAAGTACCCATATGGGCGCCACTGCCACTGTGCACACACGGATATCACCAAGGCATAAACCAGTAGTATCTATTTTGGCATCAAGCATGCACGCATCCATAAATATGTTAAACAGCCATGGTGACATTACACAACTTTGTCTGACTCCTGCACCAACAGAGAACTATTTTGATAAAACATCATTCACTTGTACACAAGCTCTACTGCCAGCATACAGTGCTTTTACACTATGAAATACACTGCTGGCCACCCAAAATGCAACACCAAGAAGGACACGAGATAGCAAAGCCAGATTTACTGAACACATGACAACAGATACAAAGATGAAACGATTGAGCTTACAGGCCCGTGCGACTTGCGGAACACGCAGACACCAATAGTTCGTGTAGACCCCATGGCTGGCAATAACGGCCGCTACACGCCTCGGCATCGAACGAAAGAGGCTTTGGATGTGGGCTTGGGGCATGTGGGTGCAGGCTGCTTCCACACGTTGCCACAGTTCATCAGGCGTAGCAGCGGGTGGTGATTGCCGGGCCACTCGGTTGCCGATCAGCGACCAGACGTGTTCGATGGGCGACATATCGGGAGAACAGGCGGGCCACGGCAGCAGTGACACCTGGTGGGCCGTGAAGAATTGTTGCACGATGCGTGCCATGTGCGGGCGCGCATTGTCCTGTTGAAACGTGGCCACAGGTAGGTCCTGCAGGTAAGGGAGGACTACAGGCTCCAAAACGTTGGAGATGTAGCGGTGGCTGTTGAGTGTACCGGCGATGCGTACCAGAGGGGTGCGGGCCCCAAACCATAACGCCAGGCGACGGACCGGTATGGCGATGCATAATGCAGGCGTCATACATTCTCAAGCTGTGGTGACGCCACACGCGGATCCGACCATCGTGGTGTTGCAGGCAGAAGCGGGATTCGTCGGAGATGACAATGTCGTGCCATTCTTTAGTCCAGCTGCGGCGTTCAACGGCCCACTGCCGCCGCACTCGCCGCTCCTGCAGACAACGTCGAACGGTACGTGCTGACACAGGTTGTTGCGCAACATACCCTAATTCTTGCGCTAACGTCCGTGATGTGGCGGCGCGAGCCGTCAATGCCCGCCGCACGATATACCGGTCGTCTCGTTCGGTTTTGTGCCGCTGCTGCGGCAATCGCTCGCGTCGGTCCGTCCGTCCCTCCTGCACTCACCGAATCCATACTCGCCTCACTGTGGCTGGATGTCGGTCGTCCCACACGGGCGCCGATGTCTCGGTACGATAAACCGCTTTCGCGACAAGCCACTATTCGTCCTCTGTCGAACTGCGAAACGTGCTGGAATGACTGCCGTATTCTGCGACGAGGCATCAGGAAGCTTTCCACGCACAGGTCCGGCAGCACAGCACACTTCCACTACTTAGACCCTGCCTTCTGTGCACCCTTCTTATAGTGCTTTTCGGTGGCGTGCCGGGCGCACATGATTTGCACATGCCCTGCAATGCTAATCGTTTGCATGTCGTCTCGCGGGCGACGCGTGCTGCGAATTTCAGGCCAATCGGATGCTTCCTTCTTGGTGTTGCATTTTGGGTGGCCAGCAGTGTAGATTCCCAGTAACACCATATTTATTCAATACCTTCCACAAAAGTGTCCTATTTACTCGGTCATAAGCTTAAGAAGTTCTTGGGGAATTAAAAAGATCCTGACTGCAAACAAATAGTGGGAAACCTGCTAGAAAAATTCAAATCATTTAGTTGTTCAATGAACTTGAAGGTGGACTTTCTGATCGCTCATTTTGACTACTTTTCTGAAAACCATGGAGCAGTTAGTGAGGAACAAGGGAAAATATTCCACCAAGACATAAATGATACGAACGGAGATACCAGGGAAGAAGGAACGTTAACATGATGGTAGACTAGTGTTGGATGCTGCACAAAGAAGCTCAGCAAAATATGTATAATGCATTGATTAAAAACCAGAAAAGAAAGCTTTGAATACAATAGAAAAATATTATAAGGACTTATAAATAACATTTAAAAATAGTTCATCGCAACACCTTTGTACATAAAAATATTTTTTAACTTTCTGTAATGAAATTGACTTTTCATCAGAATACATTTGGATAGATCAGATCATATGTAGAGGATTTTATGAAGGGGTGTCTGATCCCAGGTCTTAAACAACCCTTAGAAATAGGTAGCTAGAAGATTTGGGCTATAGTGCCTGATAGGAAAGTGACACGAAAGCGAGGTAGAAAGGGGGAGGAAGACGCCCTTATTTGTTACAGGGGGGCCAGTACCCGGGGTCCGAAGGATTCACGTGCCCATCCGTCGCACGGCGGATATTTAGTGGTTCGAGCGTTCGTACCTGCCTGGGATCGAACCTGAGGTTATCTCCGTGGCAGTCGCGAACGTTGACCACTAGGCCACCCGCGGCCCACATGTGAACAGGATATTTTCCCATATCTTAAGATCCATTTTGCGAAATTTGCGCTGGCTAGCAAAACAATAAAGACGATTGAAATCTGATGCCAAGGAAAACTATAATACTCTTTGGACATATCTGCAAAATGAAAAATGACAGAAAGATAAAGACATTGGTTTTTGGTTTAATGAACGGAAGAAATGCAAGAGGATGTCCTCACCTTGTGTGGGCTGACGATGTCAAAGAATGGTGCGGTGGAACTCTTCAAGAAGTGATCCACTCTGCAATTGACAGACTTCAATGGGGACATATATAGTTAAAATGGCAACAGACACCTATGGGAATTGTACCCCTGGTTGATGATGTTTTTTTGAAAAGTCCTGACAGAGAAAACTCGTAGTAATTTTTGAATTCAACACACCTTTAGAATCAGCCAAAAACTGGCAGTCAATTTTGAGCGACTCAAATTTTGCCGGCCTGTGTTATTATTTTTAACCTGTTGCGCCTGCAACTTTCCTAAGCTACAGCTGGGATCATGATAATATGTTTTCATTGCCACTTAATATATAGCACATGTTATAAATAATCAAAGCGCATTCTTCTTAATGGATATTTGCACAGCATTTCATCAACGCTTCCTTCCCTTACGACGCACTTTCTTGATACTGATAGTTAATTCTCTATGCTTATCAAACGTAGCAGGGAGTGTAATGAATCTGATACTTCTTGGGCATTCCGTAATTTCGTATGTTGGCCGCATTGCGTATTGATGGATGGGATTTTCATGGCGCATTAGCTGCAGCTCTCAATCTGCCCAGACATGGTAATGACCACAGTACGACCAGTCTGTCTTATTAAATCATGGGCGCCTCTGCTTGGGGAGGGGTCCGAGGTGCTGCTGCTTCGCGGTTTAACATGCTTAAAGTAGTAATACATGTTCTTCAGCTCCAAAGAGGAAAAAAACAAAATGGTGTCCTACACCCTCCCTCTAATATCTCCTCCACCTCCGAACTCTCCCCCTCTGATCTCCAGTAGATTCCCATCCCATACCACCCTTAGAATGCACTGCTGCTGTTTTTTCGTCATGTTCCTTGTGCGCATTTCTTTGATGTCGGAGGTACGAACGAGCTAATGACCGATTAGTGACGGGCGTCAGAAATGTGAAGGGCTTTCGTTCGAAGCAAATCGTGACGAACAGTTTTGCAGACGCCTGCCTTTGCTTTCTCTCCTCCACGACATGCAATGGCGTCCCTCTGTTTCGCGATGAGCCCAGTCCTTTTTTTTTTTTTTTCCTTTGCTTTCTTTTTCCATTGTTCAGTAAAGTTCTTATCATTCTTTGTGTCGTGATCGCTGCATTTTGCACCCTTCTGTTATGAGGCCATCTTCGGACAGACTGTAATTATTAGTTTGTTCCCAAGAACGCCATTTGGCTGTTTCCAATAAATTCCTCGCCCCCCGCGTCTATTGACGCGGCACAGACGGAGGAAGAGGTCACTTCACTGATGCATTCTAATGGATTTCGCCGCTTCTCGGTAAAGAACTTTCTTTTTATCGAACATTATGAGGACCTTAACTATTTAAAGCGATAATCCCATATGTTTGCAATTAACTAATTTTCATTTTTTTTTATTGTTGTTTGACGAAGAAGAAAACATGCGAGCCTGTGAAAGCTGAGAAAGCAATAATCCAGTCATGTGTGTATTGTTTTTGAACCACGTACACGAGACTTCCCCTTAGGACCTGAATTTCACGTAAGCGTAAGATATGCATTTATATTCATTTTACAGTTTTTTTTTCCTCCTTGGAGACAGTAACAACGAATTGGAAATGGGTGACATATCGCTGCCTCACATGGCGTAATAACTGAAAAGATAAAATGGTACCGATCAGTAACCTAACATCAAGTTTTTGTTTTTTAAGAATAAAGTTTTTTAAGTTCAATAGTAATAATTTCATTGCAAACTTGATCAAACTATATCAAGTTGCAAAGGAATTATTATTACTGATCTCTTTGATAAACGCAGAGAATGTAACTTCAAAATTAATTATTTCACACATTGGTCTTCGAACATTCCTATTTCTGTTAATCGTAATATAATCATATCGCAATCGTTTCGTATTTTCAAAAGCTGTGTTACCCCTGATAATATTCTTAAAAATCTAAGAATTATTTTTTACAGTTGCGGAACAATGAGTATCCACTTCGTTTTCTTATTAAATATTTCAAACATTTTATTAATAAATTTACTATCCTATTACCATATCACACATACATTTATACTTCTATTAACACAGCATCCCACAATGTTAACTCCAATTACCTGAATCGCCTGTTCTTATTTCAGGGCCAAGTGCAATTAAGATTTTTGTTGATTTATTTACGTATTTTTAGTTTTTTTTCGTTCATTTAAATAATACAAAATGATAATGCAGTGCAGTAGATATTTTTTTTTAACTATATAACATTTGTTATTATAAAATACGATAAAAATTAAATTCCCTCACTTCAATTAATAAATACGGATTTGGTTGGCAGGAAAAATACAACCCAGTTATCCGGATCTTCCGAATATCCGAATCGGCTGTGGTACAAGTTAATCCGGACACTTGGAGTTCTACCGTACTTACACTCCGACATACAAAACATTTGCAAGCCAATCGAACACATCTCCTTTTAAATAGTCTCCTTTTGAGTTAATGCAATGATCATACACTCACGGACAGTTAAATTTGCGCACATAGAAGAAAACATGCTACAACCGCGAAACTTTTTAAATAGCTGGAGTGCGTTCTGGTATGCAAACGATCCATGTTTGGTGCGAGTGTGCAAGACCGCACACGCACACTGTGGTGGCGCTGCAAGCTCGAACCGGAAGCCTTATAAACCGCCGTGTAGCTGTATATCAAAATATAGCCCGTAATATCGTATTTCTAAATCAAAGTGCGTTGTGCGATTGTGGCTAATGGTTTTTTTGATTTTCAGGTACCGAAGTATGGAGTGTCAATGAACATTTCCGACATCTGCTCCTCTTCGAGTTAAACAACGGATCCACAGCCGTCGAGGATATTCAACAAATTTGTGCTGTGTATGGGGAGGATGCTATTGCTCCGAGGACATCTCGCAAATGGTTTGAGCGGTTCCGAGGTGGCAATTTTGACCTCAACGACGCTCCACGCTCTGGTCGTCCATCTCACTCTGATGAGGATCGTTTGAACCATCTCATCCATTTGGATCCGCGTCAAACCACACGCGAATCGACCACTGAGATGGACTTTGATCAGGCTACATGGGCGGGACACCTGGAACGTATGGGAAAGGTGCAGAAATTAGGGTTCGGGTGCCTCACACTCTCACCGAGGACAACAAGAATCAGCGTGTTGCCATATGTGCTTCCTTGCACGACAGTTATCACTAATGTTTTCAGCAACACAAACCCTTTCTGTCACGTATTGTTACTGGAGATGAAAAGCGGTGCCTGTACGTGAATTTCAATCATCGGAGGGAATGGTTAAGCCCAAACAAGACGCCCACACCACGTCCAAAACATGACCTTCATCCTGCGGAGATTATGTTGTGTGTCTGGTGGGACATAGAAGGGGTTATTCACTGGGAAATGCTGCCGAGGAATAGGACTATCAACGCTGCACTCTATTGTGAGCAACTCCGCCGTGTGGAGGGAGCAATTCAGCAGAAACGGCCACATCGGCGCCATGGTGTCCTTCTCCAACATGAAAACGCACGCCCTCCCAGTGCAAACATCACCAAAATGGCTATTCAGGACATGAAATGGAAGATCCTTTCATATCCGGCCTATTCCTCCCCAGATGTCGGCACTTCAGACTATCACCTGTTCTAATCTCCGTCGAATGCACTCCGTGACAGAGCGTTCAACAATGATGTTGATCTCCAGAATTTCCTTGATTTCTTCCTGCACGTTTTTTCAAGAATGGCATTGCAGACCTATCCAAACGTTGGGAAACCATCGTAAACATTGGGGGGTGGGGGGGGGTGGATATATTGTTGATTGATTCCGCTTTCCCTTCTGATGTAATACAATCCTGTAGTGCGGAGAAAATACTAGCATGAACTTTATTTTATTTTTTTATTGGAGGTTTAACGACCACCGTGAGCAACTCATTTGGGCTATAAGCAGTCGCCCGTCCCTAATTTAGGGCGACTCGTTCCATATAAGGGGAGAACCAGTGCCGAAAGACAAACACAACATCCATATCTCACCGGGATTCGAACCCGGACCCTTCTCGGATGAATGGTCAGAAGCCATCGCTTAGACCACCGCACCACCGGGGCAGCATGAACTTATGCATCAACTTAATATATTTCATTTCTTACATTGCTGAAACTAGTAAATGTGTTAGACGAAGTTTTCGTACAGCCTCGGTTTTGTTAAATTCCTTAAGCACAGTTCCAAAATGCAACTATTATTTCAATAATTACATCCCTGTGAGTTTCCCTACGACATATTGAATGAGGGTGTACCCAATAGATTGGCTATTCAGTGTACTTTATATATATATGTGTGTATAAGCACGCTTATGTGATTCCAAAAGCGCTGCAAGGAGCTTAGATATATTTAAAATTAAGAATCGCTATAACATAAGAAATGTGTATGTAAGGAAAAGTTCGATAGACATCCGAAACGCGAAATTGTGTTTGCCTGTTTCCAAGGCAAATATTGCTTTATGTTATATGAAATTCTTACTCAGAAAGTCTATCGCAGGAGACAAGATAGCTTTCAGGTATGAAAGAGAAAGACTCCACCTCCTTTCGCAAACAACGGAGTTGACCGTTGAGCCCATAACATTTCTGTTCCTGTCCTGCAGAACGGCACGGCCATTTTTCCTTCGAGCCATTGTAATCGAAAGTAGGATTTCTTTAGAATGTTGTCGCGTGTAAACCACTTCCTCGACACCTCTGTCAACATTGTAGCCGAAGAGTTGGCCCAAGGACGTCTTTCCCTCGATACGTTGCTTTAAGATTAGGGGTATTTGTCTTCCACGTCTTGAATAAGGGAATATAGTCTTGTTTACACAACTACAGTACCTTCCTTAACGCATATAATGACAAAACGTTCCTCTGAAAATGTCCATGATCACTTTAGAAACTGTCAATTTTACCCATGGCATTTAATAGTGCACCTATTTTTTTACAAGGAATGCTTTTACACATCTTTTGAAAAAGAAAGTAAGGTAATTATATTGCATGTTGTCTGTCTTTCCTTTCTTCTCTCGTCATGATACGCCAGCACCCACATGTGGAAACAAAAACTTATTTTTTCATCGGTAATTTCGAACCACATAGATGATGACTCTTCCCAAGCAGCACATGAGTCATTCCATTATGACCACCATCACGCCTGAAGACCGAACGGTGGCACAGGTGATCAGATCATATGTAGAGGGTTTTAGGAAGAGAGTGTCTGACTCCAGGTCTTAAACAACCCTTAGAAATAGGAAGCTAGGAGATTTGGGCTAGAGCGCCCGATAGGAAAGTGACACGGAAGTGAGGTAGAAACGGGAGAAGAAAGACGCCGTTTTTTATCACTGGGGGGGGGGGGGCAGTACCCAGGGCCCGACTGCCCATCGTGCCCATCCGAATCACGGCGGATATTTAGTGATTTGAGCTTTCGTACCTGCCTGGGACTGACCTGAGATTACACCATGGCAGGCACGAAAGCTGGCCATCAGCGCCACCGTGGCTCAGGTGAAGTTCACAGAGCTGTTTTTAAACAACCCGAGGACCGGCTTTCGGTTAGTAGAGTGTCCGGAGTCATAATGGGAAAAGCTGCCGATTTATCGGTGTTTGATAAAAGACAAATTGTGATGGCACGGAGCCTCGGAACTACACTGGTGTGCAAAAATTAAGGACGAAGAGGAGAAATTATCATAACAGCGGAACGAGAAGGAAGAACGGACCGAAAGACCACTCAGGAGATAGACTAGAGTCCGGTACGGTAGGGCATGCGCATATATGCAGCATGACGTATGGGAGGGGGAGTATCGGAAGAGTATAAAGCACACAGGCGGTGTACGCTCAGCAATCCGGTAAAAAGCTATATAACGGTGTTCATCGGTTTGAACAACGTCGAATTGCTGCCACCGTGTGATATGGCCAACAGGCAATCCAGTAGACGACATCTTGATGACTTTACCCGAGGTCGCGTCATTGGGAAGTTGAAAGAAGGTCGAAGTGTGACTAGTGTGGCCGAGGAGTTCGGGATCACTCACAGCATCGTTTCACGAGCTTGGAGATAATTTCAAACGACAGGAACAGCTGTCCGAGAGTTTAACAGTGGTCGTCCACGCGCAGCCACGGCGGCAGACGACCGGTATAGTGTCCTGCAGGCGAGAAGAGACAGGCGGCAGACAGCGGGAGAAATCGCAAGACACATGCAACAGACAACTGGACGTCCGTTATCGCGTTTTATCGTGGCCAGGAGGCTGCACAAAGGTGGTCTATTTGCACGACGACCAGTACGGTGTGTGCCATTAACACCTGATTATCGGAGACGGCGGTTTCTGTGGTGCCAGGAACACAAGAAATTGACACATAAGCAATGGGGCCGAGTTCTCTTTACGGACGAGAGCCGAATTAGTCTGACGAGCGGTTCTGGACGTATACACATCTGGAGAGAGCAGGGAACACGCAATCACACGTCCAACATCATCGAAAGGGACCAGTTTGGAGGTGGCGGAGTTCTCGTTTGGGGCGGTATCATGCTTGGTAGCCGTACTGACCTCCACATCTTTCAAGGAGGTTCAGTCACTGGTGTCCGCTATTGTACCGAGGTTCTCCTGCCTCACGTGCTTCTGCTTAGAGGTGGTGTGGGACCTGAGTTCCTCTTCATGGACGACAACGCTGCACCTCATCGTACAGTGGCTGTCGCAGAGCTGTTGGAGAGTGAAGATATTCAACGCATGGATTGGCCCGCAAGGTCCCCGGACCTAAATCCAATCGAACACGTGTGGGACCTTCTCGGGAGACGCTTGGCAGCACGTCACCAGCCGCCAGCAACGATTCCGCAGCTGCGATTGGCACTACAAGAGGAATGGGCCGCGATGCCTCAACAGCTCCTTGACAACCTGGTCCTCAGCATAGACAGACGTTGTAAATCTTGCAACGCAGTCAGGGGTGATCATATCCCCTACTAAAGACTGGATTTTTCTTGCCAGCCGCCTGTCACATGGAAGTTTCTGTCTTCTATCCAGTTGTGCTCGAAGCTACCTTTTCAATAAAGTGCCTTTGTATCCTTTGGATTCCTTGTTTGGACGGTTTTGCTCACTTGTCTCATATTGTTTCATCTTGGGGATGTAATGGTATGATTTAAGTCGATGTGGAGCACTGCTGCACGACGTTACATTCGAAAAACCGTCTCGTCCTTAATTTTTGCACGCCAGTGTAGTTTATCACTGTTACTTACTGTTTTGACGTGCACGTCAAGTCGGTAAGTAGCGATGATAAACCCTTGCCGGTGTAGCTTGACTGGGAAAGCATTCGTCTACGGAGCAGAAAAATATGAATTCTAGTTCCGACACTCGCAGGCTTGGAGTTTTTTTTTTTTTTTTTTTTTTTTCATGCGACAAACAAAACAAAACGGGACGCTTTATAAAAGTGGAAATGAAGTTTAATAAGAGTTGTAGTCACCTCTGAATGCATTATAAGAATAATACAAGATTCACAACGGTTGAGCATGCTATTTATAAGGCTATCCAAAACCTTCTCCGACAATTATAAACACTGTTCGGTAAGAGCATCTTCCAGCTCATGGAGATATTGCGGTGAGGGTTTGAGGGTAGAATCTGATCTTCTTAGAGCTTTCAAAGCGTGCTCGATTGGAATAAGACCGTGAGACTGCAACCTGAAGGCTTATTGGTTTGCCCTGAGGTTACAGTCACACTATCTTATTCCGATCGAAGAGTAAACAGTAAGAAACGTTTTAGTATCTTATAAGTTAAAATCGTTTCTCATTAGTGATTCTAAGAAAGATTTGGAGACGGTCTCTTTTCCACCAATTTTTGGTCAGCCGCGGTAATGAGAGAGGAAATAGTCAGCCCCACCCATCTACGTTTCTCGGAGTCGGTCCAGAAGACGTCATTGCTCTCCGATTTTAAGTTTTTATTACACTGTGGAGTGAATGAACTGTGATCTTATCTATGTGGGGAGAGTATCAAGCACATAGCTATTTTTAAAATTCTTAAATCTTCAGGTTTCAGTGATGGAATTCTCACGACGTGTCAGAGTAGCAAGGCAATGTAAATTGCTAACGAAGGGGCGATAACATGTATCGAAAGTGATAGTGGAGCTGATTGGGGGTCACAGTACAGGTCAAGTGGTCGAGAGTGCAATGAAGTAGTAACTCGCGCTTTCCCTCAGAAGAATAGCAAAACACAGTAACTCTTGATCTAGCTTCATAAGGAGAGAGCTCCGAAAATCTCCCCTTCCGGAGAAGGAGACAACACAGGCAATAGGTTCATCTACTGTAGTACCAGAAAGTGGTAAGAAGTTCGTTTCGAAGGATGCCGCATTCTCCGCAGGACAGGGAGAGATTTCTTTGGGGTCGAGATGGAACAAGGAGAAAAGAATAAAGTCTGGAAAACAGGAATAGATCAATGTATAAATATTAAGGAGAGAGAATACGATGTGATATAAAGGAACATAAAGAAAATCAAGACAAAGCTCGAAAATGGCTTTCAACCCTATACATCAACGAAAAAAAAACTACTCTTCACTGAAAAAGAGCGAGTCTTTACTTTACATGTGATTTGATTCCTTTCATCATCGGGGCAAAATACGGTTGAAACCCCGAAACCTTTAGAATTACTTTCAAGCGAAGATCTGACGAACCGATGCGACAGGGCACTGAAGGAAATTCAGTGAACATCCCTGTTACAAGATGGTGCTGGTCACTCCATGCGAAGAAAAGTGTACTCTTCCAGATATTTGTCGACCAGAATACTCAAGAAACTGATATAGCGTATTAAATCCGTTTATTTTTATGAAGTAATAAGCATAAAGATCCGCCAGGCTTTCGCACTCCACTGGGAGGCCTTTTCAAGGCAAAGGTAGACATAAAAATGTCACTGGAGGCTTTTTCAAAGCAATGGTAGACATAAAATTTGTAATAAGCACAAAGATTCGCCAAGCTTTCGTACTCCATTGGGAGACTTTTTCAAGGCAATAGTAGACATATGTCGACCATTGCCGTGAAAAAGCCTCCCAGTGGAGTGCGAAAGATTAGCGAATCTTTGTGCTTATTACTCCATAAAAATAAACGGATTTAACAAGCTATATGCGTTTGCTGAGTATCCACATTGTGGTGTATTAAAAATAACGTTTGTCAACCACTCTTGCGCGGTGATGTTGACTATTTGTAAAATAAAGTTTTTCCTATTGCATGGGCATAGGTTCGCCCATGAGAATGTAGGAACTCGTTTCAAAACAGCCGAGTACTCGTATTGCCTCCTGAAAGCACACAGAGGTCGATTTCCTGAAAAAGAGATGAAGGCTCAAACCACGGCACTACTACGATCGTAGGAGACTCAATCAGTTGCGCTTGAGGTGATCTAGGTTCCTTCCAGATGAGACAGTCACCCCATAGAAAACTGCGCCTCAACAGTGAGCAATACACATCTGCAGTAGTCTCCGTCTATACTGCTGAAACTTTTGTGGTGAACTGCACCAAAAAGTGGTGCTACAACAGCTGCACCACCTTCTGAGAAAAGATACACTATTGTGTTTCGCAAACAAAACCCAACGGCATGGTGAAACTTTGCGCCGTAATGTGGTGCACACTTGTACCATAACATGGTGCAAAGTTGCATCATCTTATTGGGTTTCGTTTGCACCACAAAACCGTGTATCTTTTTTCAGAAAGTGGTGTGGCTAGTTTAGTACCACTTATTGGTGCAACCGACCACAAAATATTTTTAACAGTACAGGTCACATGCTCTATGCACCAATTCAACCACGTGGTCTTCTATGACGTGAGTTTTAAGGACGCCACTTGCTGGACTCCTGATATGCAGCAGATTCTTGTGCAACCTCCATATGTGCGGTGGTGTTAAAAATGAAAGTTCTCCTGGCTGCAATTAAGAGAAAAAGCAGTTGATGGTGTTGTTAACCTGTACTGTCGTCCTCTAAATTAAAGAGGTCTGTCCCTCTTCACGAAAGCGGAATGCCAATTGCTTTTGCAATGGAAGTTAAAGGAAATTTTTATCTCAAAGCATCACAGCAACCATGACCACCATTATCCATTTTACAGCATTATTAATGCAGTTTTTCCGCTAGGTGGCGTAACGTTGGAATTTTCCCTTCAGCAGCATCTTAGCTACTGATGGATGGATTGTAACAGTTCCTTTAACTTTAGATAGCGCTATGAGCCCCCTCAATAATATCCACATTAGTTCAGATTTTCCAGTATCACTGTTTCTTTTCCAAAGGACATGCACTGGGAGGACAGCAATTAAGAGATATCTTGTTCGTGGGCAACGCGATGCTGCCACCCATTGCGCTACAAAACGAACCCAACCCATTTGGCTGTGGTATTTTCCTAGCTATATACGTAGCTAGGAAAATACCACAGTATTCACTTAGATGGTAATTCAATATCAGTATAGATAAATATCGTGAGCTAACATAGTTTGAAAGACGGATTCCAAGTAATATAGTCTTTCAATTTAACGTAGGCCCAACACTGAGCCACCGTCTTTTAGAAATAGAAGACGGTGGCTCACTGTTGGACCTACGTTAAATTTCAAGGCTGTGCTGCCTGGGATTATAGTGGGTGCACGAGGCATAGGCCACTCTATCGTGGAGTAGTACAGGAACTACAGTAACCCCATTCGGCAATATCAAGAGTGTATCGGAAATACGCCCTTTCCGGAGTAACATCACATCGTAGTGGAGAGCGTTGTAGAAGGAGAAAGATGGTGGATTAATGTGGCAGCCGATGTTTGCCTTGCCAAGTTGCAACTACGCGGAGAGCGACAGTGACGCACATCACAACCGGCTTCAACGAAAGAGGTGTCTGAAACGTCTTCGCCGAGACCATCAGGTGATCGTTAGCCTTAGTAGTTCATGGGAATCACCTACTCACTAGAGTTCCATTGCTAACACAACATCACCGGACTGTACGCTTCACCAGAGAGAAAGATCATAGTACTAGGCCTTGGACTCCAAGAAGCGATGGACTCGTCATGTAAACAAGGAAATGTTCAGCCTGGTGGAAGTTCGGCTAAGGTTTGCGGCGTGTTCAACATTCACATGTTGGGAACTCTTGTACGTCTAGAAACATCTCACAACGCTTCACGCTACGTGCCTATTCTTGCAGACCATATGCATCTGTTCACGATCGCCACGTACCCACAGGACAATGGCTTCTTTCAGCAGGGACAGTGCGCTTCCCACAGAGCCACGGTCACTAGTACATGGTTTGAAGTCGTATTCAAGTGGCTCACGTTGGGACCTCTTGTACATTTAAATGCATCTCTGAACCTTCCATGCTACGTGTCCATCCTTGCAGACCATCTGCATCTGTTCATGGTCGTCATACACCCACAGGGCAATGGACTCTTTCTGTAAGGACAGTGCGCTTCTCCACAGAGCCGTGCTGACTAGAACATAGCCGGAAGGTGTGTTCAAGTGGCACACGTTAAGACCTCTTGTATATTTAGATGCGTCTCTGAACAGTCCATGCTACGTGTCCATCCTTGCAGACCATCTGCATCCGTTCATGGTCATCATGCACCCAAACGGCAATAGACTCTTTCAGCAGGGACAGTGCGTTTTCCCACAAAACCATGGTGACTAGAACATGATCAGAAGAGCATTCCGCAGAAGTCACCGCTTTGCAATGCACCCCCCCCTCACTGAACATGAACCCTGTGGAAAATCTTTGGGATGGTGTTGGAAAGTGAGCTTTCGATTTTCACCCAGGAATGTGACAACATTATGGGTAGCGGTGCACCAGACATGGGTAGTGATACTTGAGGAATGATTTGGTGACCTAGTGGAATCAATGCCTTGCCGTGCGACTGCTGTCTTCCAGTCGAAAAGTGAGCCTACTCGTTACTAAGTAGATATCACATGATTTCTCTCCACTCAGTGCATATTTATACCTTTTACATCTGTTTTTAGGGAAAGAATAATTTTTTCATTCGAATGCTGCTACCAGACCGAGAACTTCTGCACATTTTCCAGCTCTTCCGATGCAAAATTTTCCCCATCGAGATGGCTTAAGGTTTATTTTATTTTTATTTTTTTTTGAAAACGAATAAGAGAAGCATTCATTACTTCTCATAATTCGTTGTCATCGTTATGTTAGTACCCGGGCTTATATTTCATGAACATTAAATGTTTACAGACAAACAGCATGTCTTAGAAGGAAAAAATTTAGCAATCCGCACAAATTTTGTTTGAGCATTTTATCGACATTTTACACTGCCGGACAATTGCTAAGGACGGATGACAATAGCAACTATAGCAACCATAAAATGGAAAACAGGAAAATGTGGAAATTAGCATAAGTGCGGGATACAGTAAGACGTGTTGTGCGTATGCAAATTTTGGATTGCCGAACTTGTTCGTGACATCATAACGCTGATAAGAGATATGAACGATTTGACGCGTATTGACCGTTGTTGTTCAAACGTAAAGTTGAATGGGAAAGAATCAATTGACGAACTTACAATTTTCAATATGTCTTCCCGACATCACCTAGATGATATTACGCGTGGCCGTATTATTGGCAAGATTGAAGAAGGGCGAAAAATAACAGATCTTGCCAGGGAGTTCGACGTCAGCCACAGTGTTGTTTCAAGGCTTTGGAAATCATTTCAAACAAATGGAGAGTGTAGCTAACGTCATGGGGGAGGTCGTGTTCGCAGTACGACACCTGCAGAAGATCAGTACATAGCGCTATCGACAAAAAGACACCGGCGCAGCACAGCTAGTGAGGTAGCAAATCAGTTTATGGCTGCTACTGGCAAGCGGATCTCCCGAAAAACTGTCGCCAGACGTTTGCATGAAGGAGGACTTATACGCCTGCCGTCCTGTTGTGTGCATCCCATTGTCCAGACGCCACCGTACCACCCGTTTGCAATGGTGCCATCAACATCACAATTGGACTGATAACGACTGGTCTGCTGTCCTCTTCTCAGATGAGAGTAGATGCAGTCTATCGTCTGATTGTCGACGACAACTGATCTGGCGTGATAGTGGTACTGCATATTGTCCAGCAAACATACAGGAAAGGGACCGATATCCGACATGTAGTGTCATGGTATGAGCTGGCATCATGATCAATGGCCGTACGTCCCTCTATGTGCTTCCAACTGGGACTATGACTGGCCAACGATACATTAATGATGTTCTGCTACCTCATGTTCGCATGTTCCGTGGTGCTGTCGGTGATAGATTCATTTTCATGGACGACAACGCAACATGTCATCGAACAGTCGCTGTCCAGGAGTGTCTTGAGAGCGAGGATATTCAACGCCTCGTATGGCCAGCACGTTCTCCAGATCTGAATCCCATTGAAAATGTGTGGGATGCTTTGGGGAGGAGTCTTGCTGGTCGCCAATGCCCTCCAATAAACAAGGACACCCTCATCCGTACACTGACAGAGAAATGGAATAAATTACCCCGACAGCTGCTTGATAATGTTGTGCAAAGCATGACACGACGTGTGGAATCTTGCATCGCCCTCCATGGTGGCCATATCCCATATTGACATCTTACGCCGGAACGCCTGCGGACGGTAATTGCATTTTTTTCACGTTTACGGATTCTGCTCAAAATGGCCTGTTTGTCCCTTGAACACGTTCCAAAGCCTTCTGGATTTCAGAGCACAATAAATTGTCTATCTTGTAATGTCCTGTCATTCTGACATTATTTTATTTCACTTGGCATCCAACCACACTTTCTTTTTTTATGCGCTATATAGCCGTTTATGATCCGTCCTTAGCAATTGTCCAGCAGTGTATATCAGCCTCCGTATTCACGTGTGCTAAATCCTATCGAGAGGCTTTGGTTGCATATGAAACAGAACGCTTTGCGTCACAAAATACAGGGTGATTCATAAAGAAGTATACAGTTTTAACGCACTGTAAAACAAGTACAATGTAAGATATTTTATGTTACCTGTAACAGAATTGTAGGAGAATGTTTCAAGTTTTTTTCGAGACAGTCACAGATATTCTATGTGTGCACCCTTAGTCACACGACACACATCATGCCGGTAATCCATTTCCGCCCAAACGTGAGGTAAGGTATCTGAATCAAGTGCAGTGATAGTGGCTGTGATACGCTGCTCTAGCTCCGATAGATCAACAGGAAGGGGAGGGGCGAATACCTTGTCATTTACGTATCCCCACAGGAAAAAGTCACAAGCTGTTAAGTCAGGACTTCTACCTAACGGTTCGCAGTTGTGTTCCGTGTCTTCAACTGTTACTGCTTTACAGCATGTCGAAACTGTATACTTCTTTATGCCTCACCCTGTATACGACGCAATTGCTAAGCTTGAGAGTGTTTCGCACAAATTTATTTCCTCTCCTTCTCACTGTACAATTAAAACATTTCTTAATTGTTTTCCAATATTTCTTTTTTAATTTTCCGATACCATAATTCACGAGTGCATCAGCAACGGCAGCTGTAAAAAGCATTGCAACAAGAGTTAAAGCAGCAGTGCTTGCAAGCTATAGTTACTCCAATAATAATCATAGCGCATCCAATGCATATACACTGAAGAGCAATTGAATTAGAGACAGCTGGCGTTATGCGAATGTGGCGCTGTGGGCGGCCCTGTAAACGGTAACGACATGACATGTGCAGCTATCCGACAATATAAGGAGTGATGCGACGGGAATCAGTAAGAGTCGGACGCAGTATGGGCAAGACGAAGGATCTAAGCGCATTTGATCGTGGGCAAATTGTTGGGAACCGACGAATGGATCACTCCATCTCGGAAGTAGTGCAGGCACTGGAATTTTCACGAGCCACTGTGTCACGGGTGCACCGGGAGTACATCGAATCCGTAAAACCATCCCTGCAAGGGCCAACTGCCATAGACAACAGCGTGTGGATGAGCAGGGTCATCGTCGGCTAGCTCGCATTGTAACAGTGGATAGACGGGCCACAGTGCAAGAAATCACTCGGCAATTTAACGCTGGCGCACAAAAACGTGCAAGCAGCCACACCATCAAGAACCATCTCCTCGCTATGGGGTACAGAAGCCATCGTCCCACGAGGGTACCGCTGCTGACCGCACATCACAGGGTGCAAAGATTAGCATGGGAGCGGGAACATCGCCACTGGACCCTTGATATGTGGGAAAATGTTGCCTGGACTGATGAGTCCAGATTCACGTTGGTACATGCGGATGGCAGGATACGAGTACGGCGCAAACCACATGAAGCGACAGATCCTTCTTGCCAGCTCTTCAAGCTGGTGGGGTTGCATTCTCTTCTGGGGACAGTTTACGTGGATTGAAATGGTACCCCTGGTACGTGTGACATCGTCCCTCACAGGTCAACGTTACCGGGATATCCTGGACGACCATTGGCTCCCGTTTGTGCGTCTTCAACATCCCACTGGGGACCTCATCCTGGAACAAGACAATGCAGCTCCCGAATTGTATCCGAATGGTTGGATGAACACTCCACCGACGTGACCTTGCTTCCTTGGCCAGCTAGGTCACCTGACCTCAATCCCATCGAGCACATCTGGGATACCATCGAGAAATATGTTCGAGGCTCTGACCCTCCTCTATCAAATCTTCGTGAACTGTGGGAACTTGTTCAAGGGTCGTGGATCCGTATGGCTTCCCAACGCTTCCGGTGTCTTGTATGCCGAGACGAATCGCCGCCGTCATCAGGACGAAAGGTGGTGCTACACGTTACTAGACAGGTATCTCAAATTCAGTTGCTCTTCAGTGTACATGTGTATGTTTTACTGCTTGCTGAGTTGCCTTTTGTCAGTGTATTGCTACTTAAACCACTTTTCTCTTGTGTTTGATTTGTGATATCATCTGAAGGAGCAGTGTAGTTAGTCGTGTGTGCAAATGTAAGGCACTTACTTCACTGCTGCTATTTACTTTAACAACACTTCCACCAGTATCAAGCTTTCTATCGTTTTTATTATTGCAAGACATAGGTTCTACTGAACTGTTATCGATAAGAGCTTTCTTTGGCTGACTAATAACTTCACTTCTAGAATAATGACGATCATCATAGAACATTGTGTACTCTTTCGCAATTAAATTTCCCGATCTTTCATCTCTTTTAGTCAACCCAACACCTTGTCAAAACTATTAGCAAGGAATAATAAATTATTCTTTTCCCTACTTTCGCAAGGTATTTTGAGAGCATTGTTACATATACCTATTCTTAAAGAGACGTTACCATGGTTTCACTTCCTAAAATTTTATTCTTCCGAGTCATAGTTTAAAATTAAAAATTAATGTGATTCGTTGTTCTGTTTTCAGGTGTTTTAATGTCAAAAAGAAATAATTACAAATGTATACTTCACGAATGTCTTCTCTATTTTTATACAGTATAACGAAGTAAATTTCCCCGTCATTTTTGTCCACGCCGGGGCTCGAACTCGGGTCCCTTCATTCCGGAATAAGTCACTCTACCAATTGAGCTACGCGGACGTTCGTTCTGACTGCTATCTGCCTTTATGTCGTTTGCGTTCTGCTGACAGGTACTTCACATATCCCCCTCGAAAAAGGGCCGGGGGCATGGCCCACGGGTCAGCCGTGACCACGAATCGTTGCAGGCAGCCATCCGCTGTAGAACGTGCACTTGAGAACTCCCAGTCAATGTGGTGTGTGGAATGCAACGTCACACACATTTATTTGTCGAAGCGCTGGAGAAGGGATTCTCTTATTTTTCCTCTCTCGCGGTGTGGAAAGAACATCACACCATTGCGAGATCTTAAACTGCCGGGTCATCCGGAAAGTTCGGGCGCCATTATAACGAAGTAAATTTCTCCGTCATTTTTGTCCACACGGGGCTCGAACCCGGGTCCCCTCATTCCGGAATAAGTCACTCTACCAATTGAGCTACGCGGACGTTCTTTATCGCTGCTATCTGCCTTTATGTCGTGTGCGTCCTGCTGGCAGGTACGTCACAACAGCATATGCAATAGCGATGATATTTCATTAAAATTTAGGAAATGTTTGGTTGAGTATAAAGTAGTATACCGTTTAACATGAAGAAAAAGTATTTCCATTTCTATGTTGCTGTCTCTCGGTTCACGCATTTCAATTAGCTGGAACAGAAAATCTGCCGAACATGAGTATGGGAAATCAAAATGACACACAATGCTCACGCCACCACTCTATTAGAAATCACATAAGTTTGCCAACAAACTGAGTGAAAATAATACCCTGAAGTGCCAGAAAAACTGGTACACCAGCCTAATACTTGGTAGGTACCCCACGGAAGCACAGGACTGCAAAAATACGACGAGGCATGGATTTTACTAGCTTCTGGGAATATGCTGTAGGCAATGCACACCATACTTTCTGCAGAGCGTTCAACAATTCGGGTGTATTCCGAGGTCTCGGATTCCTGTGTTCGATAGCGCGTTGCATGGCATCCCAAATGTGTTCTATCACGTCCAGATCTGGGGACATGGGCGGGAATAGCAACACCCCAAACTCAGATGAATGCTCCTCTAACCATAATGGGGCGTCCCGACACTTGTGTGGAGGTGCATTGTGCTGTTGAAACAGGCCCAACCCATCAGCATAAATGCAGGACATGAACGGGTGTACCTCGTCAGAAAGGATGCGCACATAGCGTTGGCCGGTCACAGACGTTTGTAGACGTACCAGAGGTCCCAGCGAAGTCCAGCTAAACACGCCCCATACAAGTACGGACCCCCCACCAGCCGGTTCAGTTCCCTGTTGACAGGCAGGATCCATGGCTTCATGGGGTTTGCGCCATACACGAATCCTTCCATCCTCCCGATACAGTTGGAAACACGACTCGTCAGACCAGGCTACTTGTTTCCAGTCATCAAGTGTCCAGTAGCGGTGTTGCCGTGCCCAAGCGAGGCGCATAGCTCTGTGTCCTGCACCCATCAAGGGTAGTCGAGTTGGGCGTCGGCTCCCAAAGCCCATATCGTGCAGGGTACGTTGCACACAGTCCGTACGCTGATGCTTGTTGAGGCTCCACATTGAATTACGATGATACCTGCGAGCGTGTTGCACGCCTATCCCGTGAAACGGTTCTTGACAGCCGACGATGGTTACGTTCACCCAAATTCTTTTTTACGGCCACACTGGTATCGTAGGTTGGAGGTTTTGTCGGAATTCTTGTAGTCACGGTACACACTTGCAATGGTCGTCCGTGAAAATCCGAACTTCGTTTCTACCTCCGAAATACTATGGCCCATCTCACGAGCGCCAACTATGACACCGCGTTAAAAATCGCTTAAATCGTTATTACTTATCATTCTCATGCCGAAAACAGCCGTGACAGCTGGCAAGGATGTCTATCGCTTTGTATACGTAGTGGCGGACGCAACGGAGTACGCTCATAGGTGACGTTACTATGTATTTGGAATAAGCTCGTCTGTACCAGTTTTTCTGGCACTTTAGTGTATTTCAAATTTTTGACGTTGGCTAGGGTGCAAACAAAGCATCAAGCTTCAGCTAATTAAGAAAAAACTAATTCTTTATCCAATAAATTTTAATACTTTTGGCAGATAAAAAAGAACCTAAATTTTTTTTTGTTTGAAGGTTTTACGACCACCGTCAGCAACTTCATGGGCTATAAGCAGTCGCCCGTCCCTAATTTAGAGTCACTGGTTCCGGGGAAGGGAGACTGCCACTGCCGTATTACGAACACAACGTCCATGCCTCGGCGAGATTCGAACCCTGACCCTTCTAGGAGGAATGGTCATAAGCCATCGCTTAGACCACTGCGCCACCGCGGCGGCGAACCTAAGTTGAAATTTATAAGTACAACGATTGTCCCAAAACAACTGAGAATGTTTTATAAAAAAAAATATATGAGTATTTTAATTATTATCAAGGAAATAGTCATATTTTTAGAAATCAGATCATATGTAGAGGATTTTAGGAAGGGAATGTCTGACCCCAGGTCTTAAACAACCCTTTGAAATAGGAAGCTAGAAGATTTGGGCTAGAGTGCCCGATAGGAAAGGGACACGGAAGCGAGGTAGAAAGGGTATCTTATTTTGAAATATTGTCCATTGCATCGAATATAAGTATTCCAACGTTCCTCACACTTTTTGAATGTTTTCTGGAATTCTTCTTCTGAAAGTTCGCTGATGAAGCAACCCCCCCCCCTGCGCAGCGGTAACAGGTTCTTGATCAGTCTCAAACTGTCGCTCCAGTAATGTTTTGTTTTTTTTTTTGTTTTTTTTTTTTAATGGCGAACAACAGAAGTCACATGGTGACAAGTCATATGCAGGTTGGGGCATAAAATTAATATTCATTTTCTCCAAATAACAAACGACAGAACTGACCAATGTACGGGCTCGCATTGGGCCGTACATGAAAAGAAATGGGGAACACAAGTTGAACAAACCCGTTTCATGCCCAAATTTTCAGTTAAAATTCTGTGAATTAATAATTTTGAAATGTGATCCATATCTTCCACATCTATAATTGGTTGGTGTATGTCTTCCTGTATAATAACACCCATTGCACTGATGTTTACCTAACACTCGTTGAAGGGGTTTTTCCAAGCGCGATTACAGCCGCCGACTCACGACCATCCATAAATTCTTTATGCAATCTGTAAATTCTTGATTTTCCTAGACATTCATCTTTATAAGCCTCTTGCATAAAACGGAAAGTCTCTCTGACAGACTTCTTACTTCGACAGCAAAATTTAATGGCGCATCTTTGTTCCTCTTTCAGATCCATTTTTCTTAACAATAGCAGCGCGAAAACACTTGTTAGGGGTTCACATGCGCAGTACCGACGATGCATTCGTGATAAATAGGTGTGGCCGGTTCTATGGTTACTACCGTTTTTTCAGGATTCGTGCCAAAGTCGAATGCAGTATTGCGCAGGTTTTTTTTTTTATAAAAACCTTCTCAGTTTTGTTGGGACAAGCTATGTATCAATTGATTGTTGGTGCGATTTCATGGAGTGTCCATGAAAAGTGAACGAGCTACGGTGTTAATAACTTTGCAATAGGTTGCACCAAAAGTAGTGCTGCACCAGCTGCATCGCCTTTAGGGTAAGGGCAAACCATTGCGTGATGCATGACGTACACAAAAACATGATGCAATTATGCTCCAGGGTATGGCATACAACCTATACTCCGAGTCAACCTAAGAGTGAACCACTATGAAGGGTACGAAACAGCTGCCTCCGCTACGAAAAATAGTCCCTAGCGTTTAGAGCAAAAAACATTAGAATTATTGCTTAGAATCCATTTTTGTTTGCTCAACAGTTTATCAAACAAAATTGATATCTAAAAAAATTCTAGAAGTTAGAGCGATTTTAGAAATAAATTTGTTCTGAGAAGTTGCCGAATCGAGAGCTTCGCACTTTCGGCTATTTCTGCCCACTTGGGATACAACTCGGACAGGGGGAAGGGGTAGAAGACCTCTCCCAACATTAACAACACAGAGTTAATAAATTGGAAATCGGGGAAGCACGAAGGGTGCGTTAAACAGGCAGTAGGGGAAGCAGTTCGGCCTCCACCAGAGTTCCCCCCTCACAATCTCCACTGCTTGTGAGATGTGTGGGTGAGGGGATCAGAGAGGAAACAGTAGAAGAGCACATTAACGCGGATGGATACCGTTCTTGCATTCCACGACGAGATGTGATAAGGCTCTCCCACCTCTCCCAGTAGTACACTTTTAGGATGAATTGGAGTATAGAAGGTGTGAAGTTGCACGCACTGCACCATGTTTATTTATCACCCAATAATGGTTTGCCCTTGCCCTAAAAAGGATGCAGCTGGTGTAGCACTACTTTTAGTGCAACCTACTACAAAGTTTTTAAGAGTATCGCTCGTTCACTTTTCATGAACACTCCATGAAATCGCACCAACGGTCAATTAATGCGTAGCTTGTCCTAAAACAAGTGAGAATGTCATTATAAAAAATAGGTAATACTCGGTTCGATCTTGGCACGAATTTCGTAAAAACGGCAGTCGTTGTAGTAACCATAGCAACCGGCCACATGCGTTTTTAACGAATGGGTCGTTGGTAGTGCGCAGTTTAATAAACGTTGCTTCGTGAGCCCCTTACAAGTGTTTTCGCCCTGTGATTTCTCGAAAAAATGATGCGAAAGAGCAACAAAATGAGCTATTGGATTTTACTGTCTACTTAAGAAATCTGTCGGGGAGACTTTCCATCTTATGAGGCTTATAAAGATGAATGTCCATGAAAACCAATAATTTACAGATGGCATAAAGAGTTTATGGATGGTCGTGAGTCGGCGGTTTTAATCGCGCATGGCGGAAGACCTTCAACGACTGTTACAAAGTTAAACACCAATACAATAGGTATTATTATACGGGAAGACAGTCACCTGCCAATTAGAGATATGGTTACAACATTTTCAACAGTGCAGGGTTTATCAGTCCATTCCCAAAACATCGTGTTTCAGTGTTTTTTTTGTAAAGATGGTGATGATGATGATGACGATTTTACCATGAGAATAGTGCCGAGTCAGCGAAATCCCACTGTAGGCGTCAAGAAACGTGTGCTTTTAGTGGCAACGTTAAATCGAGCCGCATTTTAAAATCCCCACTAATGAGATGGGATTCACGTCAAATATAGCTGCGAAAACCTCGCAGACACAACAAAACGCCTGAATAAATTTTGCCTCCGTCATTGTGAGACTGTGTATAATGATGTTAAATGGTTCCTTATTATGACAGTTTTGGGCAAAACGCTGGCATAAATGCAAACAGTGTCATTGAGAAATGGTGTTTAATGACCCTAATGGCATCATTTTACGTGAATTATGTGTTCTCCGTTTCATATGCAAAGAAAAAGCTCCCTCAAAAGGTGAGAGATGAAGCTTACGGCATCTTATTTAATTCCGTAACACCAGACAGCAGCGCGTGCCGATCCCATTTATCCTTTTCCTTTTCTTGGTTTTATCTGGGAAGTTGTCCTCCTCCGTCGACAGAATAAGTGTGGATCCTGCCTTCTCCTAAAAGCCGCAGGAACCGCTCACGAATACCAATTCGATGCAAAATATTCACCAGACGTAGATCTTTTTCTGTGCTATCGCAGCATCTCCGGGATCTTTTTTTTTTAATTCTTTTTTTATTTTTTGCTCTCCCCCCCTCTCTTCCTCTGTCTCGTTCCCTTTCTTCTCCAGTGCAGCGGTGTTATCTAAGACGTGCAGGTCTAATCAGGCTGTCTGTATGCGCTCCATGCATGGAAAATTTGCCTCCGTCTCGAGGAGGACAAGGCCTTTATCCCCACCTCAACCCAGCGCTCCCAAAACCTCTTCCTTGTTGAATTTTCTCATGGTGCGCTATCGTTTTTCGTCCTACAAACACACTGTCCAATTCCTCGTTTTTCCTCCAGAGCGCTTAGCTATCTTTCATCCTTATCGTTTCAAAAATCTTAATTATTCTACCTGCACGATGGTTCTTTTCCATTTCTTTTTTGTTCAGTAACGTTTTACTAATCTCTACGTAGCTGGAGGTTACAAAATAAATATCCCTATTCTTCGGTGTCTAGAAAATCTAGCAACGGGAATCAAGACTTGGTGGATAGCTTATTGAGGAAATGGGGAAACGATTTAGTGGGAAAAAATAGTTCGAAATTGCGCCGCTGGGGGAACAGTGGCGCTGCACAATCAAGGAAAGAGCCTACAGTGTAGCGTTCTTAATTGTCTGAAACGTATGTAGTCTCGAGAACACTACTTTAGATTTCATGTTCTTATCTACTGTCTCCCGAAGTGAAACAGAAGTCACTCAAATAAAGTTTCAAAAAGTCTTACTTACTGTTAACTCTTTTATTCCCTCGGTATCGTATATGGACACTATATTCCAATAGTTCAAAATACTTGAGGAACTAATCACGATAGTAGCAATACTTCAAAACTAATTAACTAAAGTTAGTAAGCAGAAAAATTGATTAACTCCGTACGCTAAACATACACTATATTGACAAAAGTCACCGGACACCTAGAAGAGAAACACAACATAGAATTTATTGACATACATTAGTACAATGCCGGCCCACCTTTGGCATTAATGCATGCACTGACCCTTCGAGACAGGCTTTTGACCAGGTTTTGGAACACAGCGATAGGTATGCGCTTCCATTCAGTATATAATGCTGCCGCTAACTGTTGCTTAGTAGTAGGACTTGGTTCCAAACTCTTTATGCGGCGCTCTAATTCATTCCATAGGTGCTCTATGAGATTAACATCAGGGCTCTGTGCTGGCCATTCCACACACGATAGGGAATTATCGTCAAAGCACGCCGTAACAGTCCTTGCTTTATGACTCGGCGCATTTTCTTGCTGATACCAACAAGGCTCGGTTCCATAGTATTGCCACAGAGTTGGTAGGGCATAATTGTCCTGAATATCGAGGTAGACGTGCTGGTTAACAGGTTTGTTAACCAGCACATGTACATCAATAGGCTGGGACCATACCACGAAAAACATCCCCACACGAGTACACTGCCAGCTCCAAACTTCACCATACGAACAGTACACTGTGGTAAATAGCGTTCCCCGGCTGCCGCCATACCCACACACGGCCATCAGACTGATGCATCGTCTATCTGGATTCATCAGTCCATAGAACCCGTTTCCATTGATCTACAGTTCACGATAAATGTTCTTTACACCATGCTAAACGACGAGTAGCATTCGGAGTGGGGATGAAAGGCTTATGAGCAGCCCGCACGACCACGGTAACCCATGGAATGAAGTTCTCTGCGAATGGTACGTGTACATACCGAGGTTCCAGCATTTTTACTCACCTGTACACTAAGGTCTTGTGCAGTACTCCGTCGATTAGCTGTAACGACTCTCTTGAGGCTTCGACGTCTTCTATCACTGATTTTCTTTGGTCTGCCGGTACGTTTTGCTGCTTCAGGAACACTATGTGTCTTCCACTTATTCAGTACATCCAAAACAGTTGGCTTGGGTATGTTTAAACGCCTCTCGGTTTCTCTTATGGGCAACCCACCAATATAACACCCAACAATCTTTCCTTTCTCAAAATCAATTCTCTCTCGCCGCGACATTTTCACTCAACCTCATAGTGCGATAAGATCGCGGTCAGCTGCAGGCTTGTTTTTATACCTTTTGCAGCTGTACCGCGCCTTTTAACAACGCAGCGGATCCGTTCATTTACTTTTGAAGGCGTGTCCTGTGACTTTTGTCAATATAGTGTATAACAACACCACTATAATACCCAACCTTCAAATTCACACAATTTCAAGTAACGTAGCTTCCATTATTATAACATCACACCACCACATCACACTTTTGGCTGCTGCTTCAATTTTATATATCTCGTTCTTATCTGTCAACATGCATACGTCACACTTTTTGACCTCAGAATTATTGCTAACCTCATTCCGTGAGAAGATATAACGTTAAGGTTGAAAACGCAAAAGGAAATGAACTCAAATTTACATAACAAAAGTAGCTAAAAAGTTAGTTTAGAATATACGCCGCAACACGTGCGTGAATTTACTGTTAATTGAGAGCACGAAAATTTTGGGACAAAATCTGCTCAATATGCTGGCCACAACAAAAAATGATATCTTGCGAAAGAAGAAAGGCACGTAACACGGCTGCAAGCACCTCTCCCTCTCTCTCTCTCTCTCTCTCTCTCTCAGATCTGAAAACGAGTATTGAAGTGTTCGCCACTTTAATACTCGCTTTCAGATCTGAGAGAGAGAGAGAGAGAGAGAGAGCGCATGCTGTCCCGATAAACACTGTCTTTCTGGTATCACTAGAGCCTGAAATCAGAAGGAGTAAGATTCCGTGGGCGGGCTAGCCAGGACTGCGAAACCCCTCGAGTAAAAAATATACGGACTTTGTCGAATGTCCGACATATGGAGGTGCACCGTCTTGTATCAACACGATGGCATCCAGACATTGCATTTTCCCTTTCTTGAATTTCATCAGTGATACTTCTGCTGTGTATCATAGGTAATCTCTTGTGACGTCCAGAATATTGACCTGATTTTGTTCTGAAACGTTGTACTATCGATCGCTAGTACATCATCACACGTGTCTGCCCTTTACTTACGTTCGCAGCGACAGTTTTGAACTATGTTTTTGCTTTGGTGCTAAATTGTTTTTCTATACCCTCAATAAGCTACGAGCAATGTTTCATTGCGATATCTCTATTTTTCGCTTTTCAAGATACAGGAGAATCATCATCATTGTCAACCATTATCAATCCACTGCTGGATGATAGTCTCCCCAAGTCTCTAACCAGAGGGTCTGTCTTGGGCCAGCTTCCTCCATGTCACTCTCGCATGCTTTCGGATTTCACATTCCCATCTCCCACATGGGCTTTATTTTTGGGGTCTTTTCCTTTCCCTTGGAATCCAGTCTAAATTCTGGGTTGTTCATCGGTGGTCCGTTCTCCTGGGAATATTTCAAGCCCATTGCCATTTCGGGGATTATACTCGCATCATGATGTCTTGCACCCTTGTCCTTTTCCTTATCCACGAATTCCTTTTCTTGTCTTTCCTGGTTACACCAAGCATGCATCTCTTCATGCTTCTTTCAGTTGTCTGCAGTCTTTGTATGACTTTTTCAGTTAAGGTCTGCGTCTCTGCACCGTACGTAAGCACTGGAAGAACGCATTGATTAAACACTTTTCTTTTAAGACATAATGGCATATTTTTCTTAAAGATTGCACCTTTCTTTCAAAAACTCTGCAACCCAGTTCCATATGCCGATTAATTTCCTCATCAATGTTGCTTGATATCTGCTGCCAAAGGTAAATGCATTTATCGGTTATATCCAGCTTTCCCCCATCAATGGATAAATCTTCATTTCTTGTAAGAGCATTGCATCTCAGTTTTGTCTTCTGAAAGTTTATTTTTAATCCCACTTCTTTACTCTTGTGAGAAATTTCTTGGATCATACTCTGCAGCTCTGAGGGGTTAGTATAACTTACTTATCTCGTTTTGTTTCTGCTTCTCTATTTTTCGCATTTCAAGATACCGGAGAATAGGGATACTAATTTTATAACCACACGGTACATTTCCTTTTCTCCTACCAAATGTTCTTTTACAGTTCGAAACTAAAAGCAGTAATCATCATCTACAACATCAACCATTTTCAACCCACGGCTGGATGAAGGTCTCCGCAACTCTCTGTCTTCAATTCTCTTCCGTGTCCTTCAGGCATGCTTACGAATTTCATCCATCGATTGCGGTGGATTAAGGATTAAATTGCTGTAAGATTTAGTGTTTATGTGCTTAAATAAGCGCCTCTGCTAATGTTCGTAATAAACCTTTTGAACATATAAGTCACAATTTGTCAAAACAGTATTCAAAAGACCAAGTAAAGTATCATCACATGGTTACTCGCAAAATCCACGTTCTTATTTCGCCTACCACTGGAATTTCAGATCACTCATACACTATATTCATCGATCATAACGATCTCAATAACAACAGTCCTCGTACACAGATCTCCACACATGCAAATCGATATAACTGTAACGCATATAAATCTCTCGACAACTCCACATTAACTACACTGACGGAAAAAAAAAGTCCCAACACCAAGAAGGGGTTGTGTTAGATAAACGACAGTTGGTAGGCGGTGAGTGTACATCTGTAAGATGACGTCTATGCAAATTTCGTGCTCGGCGCATACGTGTGGCGCTAGCAGCGCCCCTCGGAACATGCAAAGCAGGTTTGTTGTAAATACGCGCTGTAACGTTCGTGAGCGTTAGTTATCGGTGAGATTCGACGTAGTGTGTTGATGTTAGTCAAGAATGCCTTTAAGAAGACGAAGAAGCCATTATCAACAGCTCACGGAGTTTGAACGGGGTCGTGTAATAGGGCTACGAGAAGGTGGATTTTCTTTCCGCAATATTGCAGAACGACTTGGCAGGAATGTAGCCACTGTGCATGATTGTTGGCAGCGGTGGTCAAGGGAAGGTACTGCCTCAAGAAGACCGGGTTTCGGCCGGCCACGTGGCACTACTGAGAGAGAAGACCGCCGTGTACGGTGTATGGCCGTGGCGCATCGTACCGCGTCTGCGGCAGCAATTCGAGCTGCAGTTGCCACCATTTCATTCCTCTGACACAACGAACTGTTACAAATCGGTTACTTGAAGGACAGCCCCGAGCCAGACGCCCTGTAGCGTGCATTCCACTTACTTCAAACCACTGCTGTTTGCGACGTCAGTGGTGTCAAGCTAGAGCTCATTGGAGGCCGGAGTGGAGATCTGTTGTGTTTTCTGATGAAAGCCGGTTCTGCCTGGGTGCCAGTGATGACCGTGTGTTGGTTAGAAGGAGGCCAGGTGAGCGCCTGCAAACAACCTGTCTGCGGCCGAGACACACTGGACCTACACCTGGAGTTATGGTCTGGGGAGCAATTTCCTATGACAGCAGGAGCACTCTCGTGGTTATCCCACGCACCCTGACTGCACAGTTGTACGTCGGTCTGGTGATTCAACCTGTTGAACTGCCATTCATGAACAGCATTCCAGGGGGTGTTTTCCAACAGGATAACGCTCGCCCGCATACTGCTGTTGTAACCCAACATGCTCTACAGAGTGTCGACATGTTGCCGTGGCCTGCTGGATCACCAGATCTTTCACCAATCGAGCACGTATGGGACATCATTGGACGACAACTCCAGCGTCACCCCCAACCAGCATTAAACGTCCCTGTATTGATCGACCAAGTGCAACAGGCATGTAACTCCATCACACAAACTGACATCCAGCACCTGTACGACACAATGCATGAACGTTTGCGTGCTTGCATTCAGCATTCTGGCGGTTACACCGGTTATTAATGTACCAGCATTTCACATTGAAAATGGCTCTTCTCGCGCTTACAATAAGCTGTGATCTTGAAACCTTAATCGATTAAATATGTTACCTATACAAATGTATTGCCGCCATTTCATTCCTCTACAACTGTTTTTTCGTGGTGTTGGGATTTTTTTTTCCGTCAGTGTATATCTATCAACTTTCTCTCACTCTCTCAACTTTCTGAATAACTCTGCTTAAAACTCTACGAACGTGAACATTCAATCTAATGATTTTATCTTGCTATGTCTCTTTGTCAGCGATTCCAAAGTGAAAACGTTCATGGGAGAAATAATGAATCATTCAGTAAGGAAACGTTTAAGCAGAAGATAACACATTTACATCAGAAAACAAAACCCAAACGGAAAGTTGATTAGAGGTCACAACATCTCCCAAGTTGTCTTCTTGTGGGTCTTTTCCTGTCCCTTGGTATTCAGTCTAGTATTTCAGTTGTCCAACGGTGGTCAGTTTTTCTAGCAGTATATCCAGCCTATTACCAGTTGAGGGTCTTTGTTTTTATCATGATGTCATTCACTCTTGTCAATTTCCTGCACAGAACGACTTCAGCAAAGGTGACAGTAGAACTCAATATCCACCTGGAAGACCCTGTTTCCGCAAGAACAGTCCTCACGAAACTTCACAAAGTCAACATCCATGGATGAAAAACCCGAGATTAAATTAGAAAAACTGTCGAGAACTAACAAGGATTGTGTCAAACAACACAGAACTACTGCAGCAAAAGTGACAGTAGAACTCCACATCCTCCTGGAAGATCCTGTTTCCACAAGAACAGTCCTCACGGAACTTCACAAAGCACGCATCCATGTAAGCTGCAAATGCTAAAATTGTAATCACAGAAACCAACGATACCATGCGAAAACGGTGGTGCTATTAGCACAAAACCTGGACAGTTGATGACTGGAAATGTGTGATATGGTCCGATGAGTCCTCCTTTAAGTTACTCCCAACAATAAGTCGAGTTTATATATGGAGAATACTCCAGGAAACATACAGTAAGGAATGTCTGCTTCCTACTATGAGGATAGATCTGTGATGATTCGTCTGGCTCCATCATTACCTTACATGGTCGAGTTACTGCCAGTGACTTCATGGACATTCTAAGTGATCAGGTGCATCTCATAGTCCAAATGTTGTTTCCCAACAATAGTGCCATTTTTCATGATGACAATGCGCCCATACACACAGACAAAGCAGTTCTGTCTTTATTTTATCAAACAGAAGTCATCGCTCTTCCCACGTTTATACGTGAGTCACAGAAAAATTATCATCGACCGCCACCGAAAATCGAACCCAGGGTCTTCCAGTTACGCGTCGGACGTGCTGCCACTGCACCACAGCGTCCACGAATTCTCCAGACTCAAATGCCACTAACTGCCAAACCTAAAGTAATATGTTTGACGTTCCTAATCCGCAACGCTTGTGTGTATTAATTATTCATTTGCCTCCTATTTTTTTTTTGTTCAGTTGGTGCTTACCATCTTTGGTAAATCCTCAGCATTGTACGGGGCTCCAAGAAGTAACCTGCCATGTGGTTTGGCAGTTAGTCGCATGTGAGTCTGGAGAATTCGAGGCCGCTGTGGGGCAGTGGTAGCATGTCCGGCGCGTAACTGGAAGACCTGGGTTCGATTCCAGGTGGCGGCCGATGAGAAGTTTTCCGTAACTCACTTATAAACGTGGAATCAGCGATGACTTCTGTTTGATGTTCCTAATCCACGTCACTTGTGTGTATTAATTAGTCTTGATTTTAGGAGCACCAAGATGAACTTCAACATCTGCCCTGGCCAGCTCAATCACTGGACTTGGATATCATCGAACCACTGTGAGAGAGGTTTGCAGAGCAGAGTGAGAAGCGGATTTCTTCCTCTAAAATTTTTAAACCAAAAGGCTGATGTTCTGATCGACTAACGGTACAACATTCCACTATAGACTATTTACAAGCTGTATGAATTTATTTCAAGAAGCTTGCATGCTGTATGAAAGGCGAATGGTGGTCCTACACCTTCTTAATAAAGACATATCACACATTTCCCAGGTGTTCACATTATTTTGTCCAACCACTGTATCTCCTACTGGAGTTGACGTTTTAAAGTCTTCCCATTATTTTTACCCATCAACCAGTAATGGTAACATTTCTATTTATCAGTACTGGTAAGTCGTTGGTTCTTTTAATATAAATGCAACTGGGGCACGGATTTCAGAATCTCAGCCGGAGAATCGCTTTGTGTTCTATGTCAATCCATGAATAAGAGAGGTGGGGATGATGGGCCATCACACAATGAGTACTACTAGTATGCCTTTCAAAACTACAAAAGGAGAGTATTGCCCGTCAGTAACCGTGGACACCAAATCTGATGACCTACGTCTAACCCTAGTTAGATTTAGCTTCGTTAATTTATAGCTGCGTGCTTGTTCCGGCCGCACTTTTCAAACATAAACTGATGGGCCATTACATTGTGACCACCCCCAGCCTACAGAAATGAGCGCGTCTGGAAACCGAACGGTGGTTCAAGTAAAGTTGACATGGCAATATATATATACAGTACAACCCGAAAACCGGCTTTCGGTTAGTAGAGTGTTCGGAGTCAGAATAGGAAGAGCTGCCGATTTATCGGAGTTTGGTAAAGGACAAATTTTGATGGCACGGCGCATCGGAACTACGATCTCGGGAACGTCAGTGCTTGTGGGTTGTGCACGTACCGCTGTAGTGAGTACGTACCTAAAGTGTTGCACAGATGACCAAACGACAAACCTTCGTCCAGCCGTGTGTCGTCACCAGCTCAATGACCACAGTGCCACAGTGCGACATATCACCCGCAGCTACAACAGTGGTGATCAGGGAAATGTGTCGCAGCACACAGTTCATCGCAGCCTGAACTGTGTTAGCCGAAGACCCAGCCAGGTCCCCATGTTCACTGCACGTCATCGCCAACAAAGCATGAAATGGGCCCAAGATCATCCGATATTGGACCGTGGACGATTGGAAGAAAGAGGCTTGGTCTGACGAATCAAGATTCCTGCTGCATCACGTAGGCGGCTGAGCGCGGATACGTTGATTACCAACGGATGCGTGGATGCACTGTTGGGCGGAAACAGGACGGCGGAGGTGGTGTTATGATGTGGACGATATTTACTTAGGACACTTTAGGCCCCATTATTCCAATAGCACAATCACAGCCTTCAAGCATCTGAACATCGTTGCTGACAAAGTTCACCCATTCATGTCAACTGTATTCCCTGCTGGCGATGGCCATTACCAATTGGATGATGCTCCATGCCACACTGCCATAATCCTCAAGGAGTGGTTCGAAGAACGTGCTGGTGACTTTCTGTTAATGCCCTGGCCTCCAAATTCAACTGACATGAACCCAACCGAACATTTATGGTTCGACTTGGAAAAGCGGGTTCGCGCTAAATCACCACCACCCCGAAATGTACGGGAACTGGAGGACCTGCTGTTGACATTATGGTACCAGATACCCCAGGATACCTATTGCCACCTCATCGAATCGATACCTCACCGAGTGGCGGCTGTTTTGCGGGCTAAAGGGGGGGGGGGTCCTACAGTTAATTAGGTAAGCTCATTTGTGTATGTACAGAGAATTTTGCTGTGTTATTTCAGATAAAACGCCCAACATGTACATGTACAAGGAAAATTTTAATTTTAATTTAATTTTTCTACGGAAATAAAGTTTCAAACTGAAATAATGCTCAAGTTAACAATTGTTATTCATAAGTACCAAAATAATTATTTGTTTGTTCCAAAAAAACCTCCAGGAAAACGTGAAAGTGGCCCAATTCTCGAGTGGTCCGCCAGGAAAAGTCACGGCGGGCCAATCCGTTCCCAGTTCAAGCCTTCAACATCAAAGTTAAAGGTTTAATACTTCCGTTTCCGGCAGTTTGTGTGCATGCGTTTCAGGTCGCGATACGATGTTTGGTTACTCGTTTAATACATACCTTTAGATTATCTCCAAATAAGTTGCTAGATACCTGCAGCAGTTTTGCG
Organism: Macrothele yani; assembly: GCA_039090855.1. Taxonomy (NCBI): domain Eukaryota; kingdom Metazoa; phylum Arthropoda; class Arachnida; order Araneae; family Macrothelidae; genus Macrothele; species Macrothele yani. The sequence goes on along the minus strand of CM076991.1, from coordinate 101,904,351 downwards.
TGACAGAACCCATGTCACCTCTGGTTTATTGGTTCAAAACCGGTGTAATTTAAAGAGCTAAGCATACATGGAGGACAAAAGAGAGTGAGGAGTGAAAAGCTGAGCTGCAACTATTGCAAACTTCAGCGTATGTGACCGTGAGTTCTTTTGTTTAACAAAAGGGACCCGAAAGAGATTTCCGAAAAAGCTGTACCTTTTCCTTGACTTTCAGGATGTTCAAATGACATGCGCCAGAGTTATGCCCCCATCACTTTGTGTATATTATTATTTCGTGTTTTGCCACAAAGCAGGCTACCGTTCATTACAGCCCTTTTTTACGACAGGTAGAAATGGAAAAACAAATGGCGACAAAGCACGCAGGTGCACGTGGGACACTTCGTTTATGCGTAGTATTTTTTTGTTGTTGGTTTTTATCAGCCCCCCCCCCCTTTTTTTTTTTTTTTCCATTTTTGTCATTTTCTTCCTCCTGCGAATGAATGCCCTGAGGTTTAAAAGCTCCCATCTGCAATTGTTGACCGAAAGACAATGGCAGGCAATAAAATAAACGCTAGTATTTACGGAAATACATAAATTTCCCCTCATCATAAAGAAAAAAAAAGGAATCATGTCTGTAGTCTTTGTTCTGATGCTTTTCATCCCGTTGTTAGACATTCATGAATTCATACTGCTTAAACTTTAGAGGTCTTTAGTATTTCTAAAAACCTCCGAACAGGGAATTGACTATTCAAGGCCGAAGCTCTTTATGACATAAAGCGTTTTCCTAAACATTACTGTTTTTTTGTTTTGTTTTTAATTTACCTATTAGACTAATAAGTGAAGAGCGACAAAATTACAAGTTCTTAAACATATGGATACAGGCTACGTAGCGCAGTTGATAGGGATCTGAAAATGAGAAAAAGCCAAGAACGCAACAAGAGTCTGGAACTTGGAAATGAAACTATGTAATTCCAAAACACGTGGACTCATGGTAAGACAACGCAGACGATAGGGATCTGAAAATGCGAAAAAGGGCCAAGAGCGTAACGGGAATCGGGAATTTAGAAATGAAACTAGAAATTCCAAAACATGCAATCGAGGTAGCGCAGTTGATGGGGATCTGAAAATGGGAAAAAGCCAAGAATGAACGGGAGACGGGAATTTCGAGATGAGGCTAGAAAATTCCAAAACCCATGGCCGCCCCGGTGGCGCAGTGGTCTAAGGCGTTGGCCTCTGATCATTCGTCCGTAAGGGGTCCGGGTTCGAATCCCGGTCAGGCATGGATGTTGTGTTTGTCTTACGGCACTGACTCTCTCCCTTCCCTGGAACCAGTGACCCTAAATTAGGGACGGGCGACTGCTTATATCCCATTGAGTTGCTCACGGTGGTCGTTAAACCTCCAATCAAAAAAAAAAAAAAAAAAAGAAACCCATGAGCGCAAGCTGGGCAGCGCAATTGATGGGGATCTGAAAATGAGAAACAGTTAAGAACGCAACAGCATTTGGTAATTTACAAATGAAACTAGAAATTCCAAAACACATGAATGCAAGCTAGGTAGCACGGTCGATGGGGATGTGAAAATGAGAAAAAGCCATGAACTCAACGGGAGACGGGAATTTAGAGATGAGACCGTGTAATTCCAAAACACTTGGACTCAAGGTAGACAGGGCAGACGATAGGGATCTGAAAATGAAAAAAAGTCAAGAGCGTAACGGGAATCGGGAATTAAGAAATGAAACTAGAAATTCCAAAACATATGGATGCAAGCTAGGTAGCACAATCGATGGGGATCTGAAAATGAGAAAAAGCCAAGAATGCAACGGGAGACGGGAATTTAGAGATGAGACTAGAAAATTCTAAAACTCATGGGCGCAAGCTGGGCAGCGCAATTGATGTGGATCTGAGAATGAGAAACAGCCAAGAATGCAACAGCATTTGGTAATTTACAAATGAAACTAGAAATTCCAAAACACATGAATGCAAGCTAGGTAGCACGGTCGATGGGGATCTGAAAATGAGAAAAGGCCAAGAATGCAACGGGAGTCGGGAATTTAGAGAATTCCAAAACCCATGGGCGCAAGCTAGGCAGCGCAATTGATGGGGATCTGAAAATGAGAAACAGCCAGGAATGCAATAGCATTTGGTAATTTTTTTTAGAAATGAAACTAGAAATTCCAAAGCATGTGGATGCAAGCTAGGTAGCACGGTCGATGGAGATCTGAAAATGAGAAAAAGCCAAGAATGCAACGGGAGTCGGGAATTTAGAGATTTGGCTAGAAAATTTCAACACCCATGGGCGCAACTAGGCAGCGCGATTGATGGTGATATGAAAATGAGATACAGCCAAGAAAGCAACAAGATTTGGTAATTTAGAAATGAAACCAGAAAATTCCAAAACACATGGACGTAAGGTACGTAGCGCCGTTGATGGGGACCTGAAAATTAGAAAAAGCCATGAGCGCAACTGGAGTTTGGAATTTAGAAACGAAACTAGAAAATTCCGAAACATATGGACGGAATTTTCTAGTTTCGTAGTGCTAGGTAGTGCAGTGGATGGGGATCTGAAAATGAGAAAAAGCGTGCAATGCAACTGGAGTAGAGAATTTATAAATTAAACTGAAAGTGTGCTGTGTGTTGATTCACAAATGCGGTATTTTTAAGATGACCAGTATTAATTGTGAGTATGTTACTTTTTTATTTTCGTTATTGCGTCATTCCTGGAACTTTTCCGACCTAGGTTGTATTACATGGAACGAAGTGCTCCAAGCTCTGCATGGTTCAAATAATGTTCACCGTACTTGACTTATTCTAATTTTCGACAGACACCATATGATCAAAAGTATCCTGACACCACGTTTGAGTGGTGGATTTTTCCGTACACATCACAGCCAAGGCCCACACCAGTATAAAAAGGCGCACATGCCCTATAAAACGCCATAGATAAACATGAAGAGTATATGGCCAAATCCTGGCGATAAGGCAGAACTCAGTGACTTTCCACGTATCATGATCATAGGATGCCATCTTTAGCAACAAGTTAGTTTGGGAAATGTCTACTCTACTGCAGTTCCCACGATCAACTTTGAAGGACGTTGCAGTGGAAACGCCAAGGAGTAGTAACGCACAATCACAAACTGGTGGGCCATGTTAAATAACAGATCTGCACCTCCGAGTGCTGAAGCGGTTAGTGCGAAAAAATTGCCTGCCCTCGGTTGGAGCACTCACCAACGAGTTCCAAAATGCCTTTGAGAGCATTGCCAGCACCATAACGGTTCGCCAAGAGCTGAAGGAAATGGGTTTCCATGGCTGACAGCAGCACACAAGCCTGACATCAGCAATATGAACTCCAATTGACGGTTGAAGTGGTGTAATTGTAAAGCTCGGCGTCCGTGGACCTTGGAGCAGTGGAAACTCTTTCTCTAGAGTGATGAATCACGCTTCATCATCTGGCAATGCGACAGACGAGTCATGGTGTGGGGATGCCAGATGAATGTTATCTGTCCGACTGTGTTGTGCCAGCTGTGAAGTTTTGTGGAAGAAGCATCCTGCTCTGGGGATGCTTTTAATCATTTGGATTTAATTTCATTGCCTTGTATTCTTAAAGTTGCGACCTATAATGGCATTCGGGATAATTCTGTGCTCCCAATATAATGGTAACATTTCGGTGAAAGCCTTTTCCTTTACCAACAGGAAATGGCCCCCGTTTATAAAACCAAGTCCGTTCAGGAATGATGTGATCAGGTTGCTGTGAAAGAACTTGACTGGCCTGTACACAGTCCCGATCTTAACATCATGAAACACCTTTTGGATGAATTGGAACGCGGCGGACTGCAAACCAGGTGGAACCGCCTGACATCAAGGATCGACCTGGTTTATGCTTTTGTAGAAGAGTGGAAGGCAATTACGGCAACGATGTACAAATCGTAATTATTTTCAGGGGATCAGAACTATTTTTTGACAATAAGGCAAGATATCAGGATATGCATTTTTTGCTCAGATCATAAAACTTATTACGATTTTACAAAACAGGATGTGATCACATCATTGGAATATGCTACAGGTAAAACGATTATATCGATGAAATATAAATTAATATAAACATAGAATTTTATATCTATACAGTATTACATGGTTTTTCCATATAAAACGTTTTACTGATATTATGAACGATGCTAAACTGTATTGATTTGAACACCTCCACATTGGTATGAATTCCACAAGAACCGTGGCCTATGCATCTAACAACATAACGATAAATATTTCTCTCGGTCTCCCTCTATCTCTCTCTCATTCCTTTCTTCTTCTTCCATTTGTTTTTCTTAAAAAAAGGACTGATTTATTATACTTAAATGAAGTAGAAATGCATCTGCTCTTTTTATAGAAACACAATATTTTTCAGAAATTTGAGAAAAACTGTTTTCTAATACTTCATGCAACTTTTTTGTTCTCATACTGGACAAGAGAAATGATTCGAAACTGGGTCTCACGTCTCTGGAATTCAGAGTTCTAGATGGTTAATAATTAAAATAGGGAACTATATTTTGTTTTATAAAAAGGAAGTTGCAAGAAATAAAAGAAACCAAGTATTAATCTGATTTCTGATTACGGACGAAATTGAAAAGGGGCCGTCCATAAAGTACGTCCGTTATTTTTTTACTATTTTTAGACTCCTCCGTCCCCCATGTCACATTTTGTCCTATTGTTGACACCTCCAACCTAAAAACTAAGTCCTAATTACCGCAACCCCTCTTCTTTTTTTTTTTTTTTTTTTTTGACGACTGCTTTTAGAAGACCGTTGAGAAACAGAAAGAAAACATGTAATTATTTAAAGGAATCTTCCATATATTAACATTTTTTTCTTCAGAAAATATTTATTATTTAGACATTAATTTGTTCCCAAATGCTACCCGAACTTTATCATTCTGAAATAAAGATCTACATATGAATGCACGCATTCAAGGTGGCAACACTCCCGATCATACCATCTACAAAACACGGTAGATTTGGTAGTACAAATACGAGAACTTAATATTGTGATTTAATTGAATATCATCAGAAATCTGAAATATTTCATATCTGTTTTTAACTATCAAAAGAAGAAAAAAAGACAAAACAAAACGAAGAAATATCTTCCCCTATATTTTTGCCTCTGACGTCCGAATTACTAAACCTCCCCCTTCCCCCCATGTGACATTTGGTCCGGTTGTCAGGAAACCCCCTTTCCCCATGTGACATTTGATCCGGTTGTCAGAAAACCCACCTCTCCCCATATGACATTTGGTCCGGTTGTCAGGAAACCCCCCTTTCCCCATGTGACATTTGGTCCGGTTGTCAGAAAACCCACCTCTCCCCATATGACATTTGGTCCGGTTGTCAGGAAACCCCCCTTTCCCCATATGACATTTGGTCCGGTTGTCAGGAAACCCCCCTTTCCCCATGTGACATTTGGTCCGGTTGTCAGGAAACCCCCCTTTCCCCATATGACATTTGGTCCGGTTGTCAGAAAACCGCCCTCCTCCTATAATCTCGGACATACGGCCCCAAAGGAAGAAAAGTGAGGGAGCGCAAATGTGATGTTTCTCCCCTGCACGCAAATGAGTGAGGAGGCAATCCTCCCCCTCTGCCCCGCGGTTCCGACGCCGTTGATTCCTTTCGCCTTATACGTAGGTGAATCAAAAATAAGTTACACTTAGCGCCATCTGGAGTAGGATTGCACTCAGACCGTGTGTGCTTGAGAGCGAAGTAGACGGTACGTCAGAGCTGCCGACGGGAGGTGTTTTAGTTCAGTAACTGCGTAACGCGTGTGCAGGACGCTCGTAATGTCGCGTCAACTGGATTCTTACTCCAAATTGGAAGTGCGAGGAACCATTCGATTTTTGTGAGCAAAGCGCCTAAATTGCACTGACATTCATCGTGAAATCTGTAGTGTATGCTGGGGAAAAGCCATGTCTCTCACCCAGGCCATTGTAAAGTGGTGCTAACAATTTGAAAAGGGTCGCACAAATTTGACGGACGAATACTGCGAAGGCAGACCATCAATATCCAGCACTCCGGAGCACGTTGCCGCTGTTGAACCCCTAATGCGGGATGATAGGCGTATCGAAATGAGGGAAATTGCCAGTACGTTAGACATTTCGTACGGGACTCTGCATTCCATCATTGAAGAGCAGCTGTGATTTCGGACATTGTTTCCAGATGGGTACCATCTCGCACACAGTGCTGGTGACTCATCCACCAGCGCAAAAACCAACGTTTCCTGGCATCTTTGGATGTTCTGCAACGGCATTTTGCTGAGGGTCACAATTTGTTGCGTCGAATCATCACAGGTGAAGAAACGTGGTTTCACCATTTCACCCCTGAAACCAAACGATCTGCCATGGAATGGAAGCATGTCACCTCTCCAACAATAAAGAAGTGCAACTGTCTACGGGAAAGGTCATGGAGACAATTTTCTTTGACTGGGAAGGTGTTCTTTACACAGAATTTCTGCCAAAAGGGACGACTATCAATGTTAACTCATATTGCCAAACGCTACGAAATTTAAACAAGAAAGATGACACCGAATTTTCGGGTGTAATAAGCACTTCTTTTGAATCCCTTCTGACGCAAATTAAATTTATCAAAGCTATTCAAAGTCAATGGAACCGGTATGAAAAACAATAGATCTGACCAAAGAAAGAAAATCCTCAATCGGGTTTATAATCCCTCAAATATGTAAACGGAATCGTAAGCTTACGAACTCTTAGAAACAGAGATATCGACAAAGATAAGATGTGACTTTACGTCCCCTGGTGGGAAAACCATGCATTATTTTAGGAAGAAAGTATTCTCAAAAGGTTTCCCCATATAAGCGGTATCGATCCAAGAAAAAAAATTAGTCGAGTTTTCAAAAGGCCAGATTTTGCTACAAATACATCAGAAGCATAAATTAACACTTATGACCCCTGGTGGCGAAACCATTCTTAACCAAACATTAGAAATTATGTGAAAAATATTTCCCATCAGGTCTTGTATGCGATACAGGATGAATTTTTCAAATCTGAGCTTTAGGAGCAGAAATAACGCAGAAAACGCAATGTACCTTTGTGCCCCCTAGCGAAAAGTCTATGATTTACTTGTAAATTTTGAATTTATAGGAAAAGCATTTCGCATCGGAAACACTATCCAACAAAGAAGGAATTTTTCAAATCGGACTCATAGAAGTAGAGATATTGACAAAAATAAGATATACATCTACGCCCCCTGGAGTAAGAAACACGCATTATTTCAAGAAGAAAATTTTCCTAAAAGGTTTGACGACATAAGTAGTATTGGTCAACAAACGACTTTTTTCAATCGAGATTTTAGAAGCTCATATTTTGCTGCAAATACATCAGAAGCGGAAATTAAGATTTACGCCCCCTGGTGGCCAAACCATTTTTTACAAAAATTAGAAATTATGTGCAAACGATTTCCCATCAAGAGCTGTATGCGGTGCAGAAAGAGTTTTTCAAATCGTAGATTTAAAAGCACAGATATAGGGGGAAACACAATTTACATTTACGCCCCCTAGCGGAAAGTCTATTAATTACTAGAAAATTTTGAAATTATATGAATCACATGTCACACTAGAAACACTATCCAACAAAGAAGGAATTTTTCAAATCGGACTCCTAGAAGTAGAGATATTGACAAAAATAAGATATACATCTACGCCCCCTGGCGTTTAAACGATGCATTATTTCAAGAAAAAAATGTTCCTAAAAGATTTGTAGACGTGAGTAGTATCGGTCAACAAACGACTTTTTTCAATTGAGATTTCAGAAGCTCATGTTTTGCTGCAAATACATCAGAAGCGGAAATTAAGACTTACGCCACCTAGTGGCCAAACCATTTTTATGCAAAAATTAGAAATTATGAGCAAACGATTTCCCATCAGGAGCTGTATCCGGTTAAGAAAAAAATTTTCAAATCTAAGATTTAGAAGCAGAGATATAGGGGGAAACGCAATTTACCGCTACGCCCCCTAGCGGAAAGTCTATAAATTATTTGAAAATTTTGAAATTATATGAAAAACATGTCACACGGAAAACACTATCCAACAAAGAAGGAATTTTTCAAATGGGACTCCTAGAAGTAGAGATATCGACAAAAATAAGATGCACATCGACACCCCGTGGCGGAGAAACTGTGAAATAATTTATGAAAAAAATATTCCAAAAAGGTTTATAGATGTGAGTGGCATCAGTCCACGAAAGAATGTTTTCAATTGATATTTTAAAAGCTCGGATTTTATGGCAAATGCATCAGAAGTAAAAATTAACACTTACGCCCACTGGTGGCCAAAGTATTGTTTACCAAAAATTTGAAATTATATGCAAACGATTTTCCATCAGGAGGTGTATTCGCTGAAGAAAAAAATTTTCAAATTGGAGTTTTAGAAGAAGAGTTATCGGGGAAAATGTAATTTCATTTTACGCCCCCTAGCGGAAAATCTGTGCGTAATATGAAAAAGTAACTATATCTAAAATACTCTTCGACATAAATGGAATCGAAAGATAAAATCATTTTTTCAATCGGATGTTTAGAAGTAAATATGTGAAATAAAACGTATTTCTGAATTCGCCATCATCTGCATTTACGCCTTCTAACGGCGAAATTGTACATCGTAAAAAACAATGAAATAAAGGATCGGCATTCGCATATTCCAAGCTGCCCAATGCAAAAATAATTTTTCAAATCGGACTAATAGTTGCAGAGATATCGTGGGTACAGACGGACGGGCGGACAAACCGATAACACAAGCACGATCTTTTTTTACAAAAGACGTGTTAAAAAGACAATTAAGGACAGACGCCGGGATAAGTTGAGCGAAGGTGTCATTCTGCTGAACGACAACGCCACACTTCACACAGCACGGAAAACAAAGAAAGTGCTGCAGTCATTCTAACGGGAGGTGTGGTGACAGCCACCGTACAGCCCCGACTTATCCCCGTGCGACTACCATTTCTTCGGTAAAATGAAACAGGACCTTACGATCAACGATTTCAAACCGACGAGGCTGTGAAAACTGCGGTCCTTAACTGGTTGCACCAAACTGGAGGAGACTTTTTCTGTACAGGTATGGAAAAGCTAATCCCGCGTTTCGATAAATGTTTACAGTCCTTAGGAGACTATGTCGAAAAATGAATAAAAATTGTATCTTTAAACCAACATACATCCCCTGAGTATATCTCCTTGGGTTTTTTTATTCAACAGTGTAACTAACTTTTTGATCCGCACTCGTAGGTAGGAAGTGGATAGGCAAGTGTCGGGATACATTTGATTAGAGAGTGTATAATAAATAATATACATTACCCAAACTAAATAAATAAACAACGACATCGTTCTTTCTACGTTTTAGCAACACACAGCAACCGAAAAATTGTTAGTTGGCCACTTCTGGGGAATCGAATCCCAGATCTCTCGATATCTAGCCGAGCGCTTTAGCTTTACACTAAATTTTTCGGTTGCTGTGTGTTGCTAAAACGTGGAAAGAGAGATGTCTTTGTATATTCACTGACGCCACGTATTTGGAGGATTTTCACTTTCGATCTCGCCCTTTGGATTTAATTGCTATAGTTAATATATATAGCCAGTGCCGTTAATGCCCACCAGATGGAGACGTCTCAGTAGCTGAGCCCATCTTACGGATTAATGATGTCAGAAGCTGACAGAAAAACACACATAGCGCCGTGGATTGTTGGCCGCCGTGGTGTAAGGCTAACGCACTCGGCTAGATATCGAAAGATCTGGGTTTCGATTCTCCACCGGTGACCGAATAACTAATTTTCGGTTGATGTGTGTTGCTAAAACGTGGAAAGCGCGATGCCTCTGTGTGCTGTGATTCACTGAGGCCACGTATTTGGAGGATTTTCATTACCCAAACTATTTTTTTTAAAGAGATGTGATATTTCAATAACGATAGACACAATATTAAAATTTGCAATTTTTAAATTATGCTTCCTTTTTCTTTTTTTTTTTTTTTTTTTTTGCGTAGAAATGAAGAAAATATATTACTGCTGTAGAATTTGTACAGGATGACAAACGGGAAGAATATTTTAAGCTGCCAGAATAGAATTTCATCAGGAATAACGGTTGGTTTTCAAAACCAACCTAAACTTAAAATCTCATTATGACATTTAAATTCTCCATTATGAAAGAAATGACAGATAATTTCAAGCACGTACTCTTTTACTGTGAATTGATTACTCGAAATATTAAATAGCGGGCTGAACACATTGCTTGTTTCGAATGTCTACTGTATATGAAGATATTGCTTGTTCCACTTTAAATTAAAAAAAAAAAACAACAACACTGCAGTGTAATTTTCCTGACGATATGCGAAATACTCTAATAAAAGATCTTCATTCTTCTCTGGTAAATTTGTAAGAAATAATGAAAGTGAATAATATTAGTCACTCATAAATTAAAAGGAAGACCTGAATTGTGAGGTTCAATCAGAATAAATGCGACGTATTCATGCATGCAAAAATACGTTTGCGGCATGATTGGACTAAACAATGCGTTATTGTCTGAGCATGTTCATCATTCCAATGAATACGTCTCATTTTAAGTAAGTAAAATTTTCGCTGTTAAAAATATTAATAGAATGAGTTCTTTCTCGTAATTCGATTAAATTGCAGAGAAGAATTCTTGAAACGGAAATTCGTTTTCTTTTCATTTCAAACTTCCAAGCAATCAATCCGTGCTCAAAAATTATTTAATTTAAAGGACTGTCCTTTGTTCGCAAAGAGTCGATATTCCATTACGATGTCAGACTTCTCACTAAGAAATAATAAACCTACGTCTTTCTCAATAGAACATTCTCGCGTAACACAACATATTAATTCGTCTATGAATATTAACTAACATGGAACAGTATTTTAAAAAGAAATCATGTATTCACTTCACATAATGATGTACAGAATTTTTGCAAAAGTATGGAGATGTCTTCGCAGCGAATGAACTAATAGTTTGCTTCGTAGAATAATGGTTAATCTTAGCAAAGTTTCACTAGAAGCACATACAATTCAAACCTTTCGTTAGTTTGCACTCAGTATGATCGCGTTAGCTTGATGTCCGCTTTAATTTCACCGTAATACTAGTTGAACTCACAAGCTTCACCTATTGTTAATCTTTGTCTTAATATTTAATATCAAAACAGCTAACTAGACACTATTGAAATGTAAATGTCCAATAGAATCAGAAGGCATTACTTGCAAGTCCAAGTTTTTCTTCAGGAAGTGCAAGTTGTTTTTTAGTACGTAACTGAAAACAAGATCTTTCATTTTCAACAATTGGTGCATCAAACAGAGGTCATCGCTCTTTCCACGTTTATAAGCGAGTCACGGAAAAATTATCATAGGCCGCCACCGGGAATCGAACCCAGGATCTTCCAGTTACGCGCCGGATATGCTTCCACTGTACCACAGTGGCCTCGAATTCCTCCAGACTCACATACGACTAACTGGCAAGCTACTTGGCAGGTTGCGTCTTGGAGCCCCGCACAATGCTGGGGATTCACCAAAGATGGTAAGCAGCAACTGAACAAATAATTTGAAGGCGAATCAATAATTAATACAGACATTTGACGTGGACCAGGAACATCAAACGGGGGTCATCGCTCTTTCCACGTCTATAAGTGAGTCACGGAAAAATTATCATTGGTGTGTAGAAGTTTTTTAACAATAATTGGTGTGTAGAAGTTTTGGGGAAGTATGGAAATGTCTTCGCAGAGAATGAACTAATTCGCCTTGTTAGAACAACAGTTAATTTTAGAAAAGTTTTCACTAGCTGCAACTATACACTCAATGGACAAAACATTAGAGGTACCTACCATATAACATGTTGTATGCACCCCGAGGAATCGACTCTACCATATGCCGGAGGATTAGAAAGTAATGCCAGCTAGCCATGCTTATTGCAGTATTGTCCGCAACTCCACCCGAGACTTCGGTCCAGGAATCGTGGCTCAGATGTTCCACTTCACGGTGCCCTACAGAACTTCCCCCAAAGTTTAAAACCAGGGAGCTTGAGCGCAACTGGAAGGTTACAACCTCAGTTTAGTGTTCTTCGAGCCATGTCTGAGTGGTTGCGTCCCGGTGGGGTTGCGCACTGTCCTGCTGGAACGAACCATTGGCCGCAGGATGCGCGAAGGCCATGAAAGCGTGTAGGTGATTAGCCGGTAGATGTTGGTAGAACCTCTCCAGACACACCAAGCGACCTAATGTGTCTAATGAGCAGTCTCTCCAAACCTTCACAGAGACACCACAGCCTTGAGCAGAGCTGACCTTGCACGGAGGAGCCATGGCCTTACGGTGTCGACGCCACACCCGCAACCACCCGTCGGCTCGGTACCGTTGAAAACGGGATTCATCTAACCAGACGATACGGCGCCACTCTGCAGTGGTTCAGCCTTGATGATATCGGCATCATGCGAGGCGTATGTCCGATTCGATGACCAGTAGTCAACGATGGCACGCGAGTAGAACGTCGGCTCCCGTACCCCAGGTTACGCAACGTGCGTCGTACCGTTTACTTGCTGACGCTGATTGGACTTCCGACATTTAACCTCTATGTGAGTTGTCCCACCGCTTCCAAGCCGTCGGTCTGTACGGGCCTGAATGGTCTACAGCGACCCCCGTTATTAATGGCGGGTGCTAACCCACCGTTTGCTTTCTGGGCGTTGGTACGTCCGTCGATGGTATACTCGCGGTACACCCTTGATACGATTGCGTTCGTGAACCATAGTTTTCTTACCACTTGGATAACAGAATGATCCATCTCTCTTGCGCCAACGATGCGTCCTCGATCAAAGTCCCTCAGATCACCACATTTACCTATGTTCGTCGATTGCGATCCGCTGTCCGTTTAATTTATCGCCTGCGTTCGGTTTTGGTCTCTTCCACTCTGAGCAGAGAAGGCCAATGTCAACTGTCCGTCACACCTATCTCTAACAGTATCTTGTCTACTGTGTAGTTTTTCTAACGTTTCGATGTTTTATACTGACTTCCATCATTTTAGGTTGACGTTCGCTTTAATTTCACTGCAATACTCGTTGAACTCACGTAGTTCAGCCTTTTTAGCACGTCTTTTGAAAAAAAGATCGTGCTTATGTTACCGGTTTCTCCGTCCGTCCGTCTGTCTGTACCCACTATGCAACTATTTGTCCGATTTGAAAAATTCTTTTTGCATTGGTAAGCTTGAAATATGCGAATGATGATCCTTTATTTCGTTTTTTTTTCTTACGATGTACAATTTTGCCGCAAGAAGGCGTAAAGGCAGATGATGTCGAATTCAAAAATACGTTTTATTCCACATTTTTGCTTCTAAACATCCGATTGAAAAAATTATTTTATCTTTCGATTGCATTTATGTCGAAGAGTATTTTAGATATAGTTACTTTTTCAAATTACGCATAGATTTTCCGCTAGGAGGCGTAAAAGTAAATTACATTTTCCCCCACAACTCTTCTTGTAAAACTCCGATTTGAATTTTTTTTTCTTCAGCGGATACACCTCCTGATGGAAAATCTTTCGCATGTAATTTCTAATTTTTGGTAAAGAATAATTTGGCCACCAGGGGGCGTAAGTGTTATTTTCGTTTCTGATGTATTTGCCATAAAATCTGAGCTACTAAAATATCGATTCAAAATATTCTTTCGTAGACTGACGCCACTCACACCCATAAACCTTTTGCGGAAAATTGCTTCTTAAAATATTCCACAGTTTCTCCGCCAGGGGCGTAGATGTATATCTTATTTTTGTAAATATCTCTAAATCTAGGTGTCCGATTTGAAAAACTCCTTCTTTGTTGGATAGTGTTTTCAGTGTGACCTGTTTTTCATATAATTTAAAAATTTTAAACTAACTCATAGACTTTCCGCTAGGGGCGTCAAGGTACATTGCGTTTCCCCCTATATCTCTGCTTCTAAATCACCGATTTGAAAAATTCTTTCTGTACCAGATACAGCTCATGATGGGCAATCATTTGCACATAATTTCTAATTTTTGTAAAAAAATGGTTTGGCCACCAGGGGGCGTAAATTTTAATTTCCGCTTCTGATTTATTTGCAGCAAAATATGAGCTTCTAAATTCTTGATTGAAGAAAAAGTCGTTTGTTGACCAATACTACTCAAGTCGACAAACTTTTTAGGAACATTTTCTTCTTGAAATAATGCATGGTTTCTACGCCAGGGGGCGTAGATGTATATCTTATTTTTGTCAATATATCTACTTTTAAGAGTCCGATTTTAAAAATTCCTTCTTTGTTGGATAGTGTTTCCAGTGTGACATGTTTTTTTATAAAATTTCAAAATATTGAAGTAATTCGTAGACTTTCCGCCAGGGGGCACAAAGGTAAATTGCGTTTTCTGCGTTATTTCTGCTTCTGAAACTCCGATTTGAAAAATTCTTCCTGTATCGCATACAAGACCTGATGGAATTTTTTTAAATTTCTAATGTTTAGTAAAGAATGCTTTGGCCACCAAGGGGCTTAAGTGTTAATTTCTGCTTCTGATGCATTTGTAGCAAAATCTGGGCTCCTAAAAACTCGACTAAATTTTTTTTTCTTGGGCAGATACCGCTCATATGGAAAAACCTTTTGAGAATAATTTCTTCCAAAAGTAATACATGGTTTTCCTACCAGGGGACGTAAAGTCTCGTCTTATTTTTGTCGATATCTCTGTTTCTAAGAGTCCGATTTGAAAAATTATTTCGGTGTTGGAGAGCGTTTCCGGTGCGAAATGTTTCTCAAATAAATTCATGTTTTTCTTAACGCACAAGTCTGCAACCAGAGAACGTAAGCTCACGATTCCGTTTACAGCAATATCTGAGGGATTAAAAATCCGATTGAAAAACTTCTTTCAGATACCTATTGTTTTCCATGCTGGTTCCATTGACTTTGAATAGCTTTGATAAATTCAATTTGCGTCAGAACGGATTCAAAAGACGTGCTTATTACACCCGAAAATTCGGTGTCATCTTTCTTGTCTTAATATTAAATATGAAAAAAGCTAACTAGGCACTATAAGAATAAATAGCAAGGTTCAGTAGAATCAGAAGGCATTATTTAGGACTCCAAGTCTTTTTTGGCTCTAATCAGGAAGTACAGGTTGGTTTTTAGTATGTCGCTCGGTACAACAGCACCCGTTCACAGCATTTATTCAAATGGACACAGTCCTCTGTACAATCAGTGTACACAACTCTCTCTCTTTCTCTGTCTCTCCCTATCTCTCTATGCCTCTCCCTCTCTGTCTCTGTCTCTCCCTCCCTCGTCTCTCTGCCTCTACCTCCCTCCTTTCTCTCTGTCTGTCTCTCCCCCGTGTCTCGCACTCTGCCCTCTCTATTTCTCTCTCTCTCTCCCTATCTTTCTCTGTCTCTCTCTCTCTCTCTCTCTCTCTCTCTCTCTCTCTCTCTCTTTTTCATAATTCTAGGAAACAAAATATTGATCCTGGTAACATTTAGAACTCCAAAAGCATAATGAGACGAAATAACATAATGAGCGCAGTACATTATAAACAGCAGCTCTTATCTCTAACACCAGCATACTTAACTTGACTTCTGACCTGTTGCCAGCGTTGCCAAACTCAAATTCGTCGAGAGAAAATGTGGCATTAAGATTCGAAAGAACTTTTAATAAAACTAAACCAAATTTACATGAGAATACAGGAACTCAAAAGGAAGGTTAAAGCATATGTCCTCTGTTCTGTAGTTCGTAAACATCCATCAAATGTAATATTGCTGATGTTTACCGCAACAAGCTTTCGGAGAATGTCTGGAGATTACTCCGTACCTTTTAGAAAAATGTGGGAGGATCACTTACAGAGCGATATATAGTTAAAAAGCAGATGGGTGAATCGACCGAGGAGAACAGGCTGAAACAAAAACCAACAGTATGCTTGTAGTACTATTCGCAATGATTTTAATTTATACCTTGAATGAATTTGTGATTTCCTTAGAGCATGATATAAAAACGTCTTCGGTGAAAAAACCAGGTTAATTTTTCAAGTTGGTGGATGTGTTTGTCGGACTCATAAGTACACTCACGGACAATGAGATTTGCGCACCTAGAAGAAAACATGCTACAACCGCGAAACTTTGCAAATAGCTAGAGTGCGTGCGCTGATATGCGAATGATCCACGTTTGGTGCGAGTGCACACGACCGCACATATTGTGGTGGCGCTGCAAGCACGAACCGGCGGCCTTATAAGTCGGCGGGTAGTCGATGCCCCATGAAAGCAAAAAGCACCAGTCGACAAAAGCAAGAATACAGAGTGACAAAAATGCTGGGTAGACGCCAGAGACGTCGATTTACACAACGTACGCACTCTGACAGAAGCCGGATCACCTGGCTGAAAACGGCAGGGTGGACGGGGCGCAGTTTAGCCCGCCACGTGGATCGTTCTGACGATACCGCCCGACTGTGTTGGGTGCAGTGGACACATTAAGTCACTGCCACACGGCGGAGCGACTCCGGACGAACCAGGAGGACCACCGGTAGCGAGAATCGACGGATCGTGCGCCTGGCACGAACGGATCCCGTTCCACTTTACAGGCAGATAAAGCGACTCCTGTGTGCCCACGAACCATTTCCCGACGACTTGTGCGTGTAAGCGAATCTGCGATCCCAGCTCCCCTTAAGTGTGCTACCATTAACACGGGAATATCGCCGGCTCCTTGTGCAGTGGTGCCAGGCCTCCCCCACTGCAGGCATTACGGTCTGGCCATTGCGTTCGATAGCCGATCAGCTCTAGTAGTGGTACGTGGATCATTGACGAGCCAGCGGTATGTGGCTGAGATCCTACGGCCCCATGTGCTCCCCCATACCTAGCCGGGATTCCAGGTGCGCTATACCAGCAGAATAATGCCCGCCCTCACACGGTTTGGGTTTGCCAGGATTACCTACGTCATGTTCAGACACTTCCATGGCCTGCCCGCTCCTCGAACATGTCCGCTATCGAGCATGTGTGGGACCAGTTGAAACGCCGACTGCCGGCTTGTCGCACTATCCGGGATTTGGAGCACACCGTCCAACACGTGTCGGCCAGTCTGAGGCAGGACAACATCAGGCGTCCGTTTGCCTCCATGCCGGACCGTATTGCAGCATGTATCACACTTTTGAAGATGACCGTATTGCGTGCCACACATCACTCTGTAATTGTCCTGCAGCCTGTTTTTGCCACCATGTGTAGCATTCATCTGTATCATTACGTCCATAAAATTTCAGTTTAATCCGATGCTTCCTTCTTGGTGCGCTAATTTCCTTGTCGGGGAGTGTATTTTTTTATTACTTTCTTGTGACTTCAGTTACAACTGAAGATGTGATCCAGTTTACTTTTAACTTCAATGCATTGAGGAAAACTTTCTTTACAAATTCTGGGAGCACACAAGAAAATATGTTAGAACGTGCATCCCAATCATGAATGTTTTACATATATATATTTTTTTATTTACGGAAAATCTAGCTCATAAACATTATTAATGCAAGCTTATTAGTAGCCCCTCTGTTATGAGTGGTCTGAGCAGATAAATTGTGATCATATTCCCCGTTCTGTTTGAGCATTTAATTTTCTAAAAGTATATCTTTTCTAAATCAATGAAAGAAAAATATTCATCATAAGCTAAGTTTGCTTAGTCTCAGTTGCTTGGATCTTCACTGTCCTGAGTGTTGTAACGGTTAGCATGCTCGAACGGAAATCGGGAGATGCGGATACGATTCCCGCTCCAGGACAATTAAATTTTCAAGTTTTTTGAGAGATGTTAAATGGATGACCAGTTGGTGGTACAACAACATACATAATTTATATTCTGTTTGCTTTGAATATTAGTATCCCTTTAATTTTTGCAAAAGTTTTTTTTTGTTTAAGGGGGGGTATTACTACGACCGTGAGCAACTCGATGAGCTGCAGTGGTGCACCCAGGATTTCTTTATCGGGTGGCCAATACTATTGAAGATAAACATAAAAATTAAAAAATATCCCGAGAAAAATCTCCTGAAATATTGGGAAGAGATAACAATATCCACACCATTCCTCCCTACATACACTGTTAAACATTTTGTGGTAGGTTGCACCCAAAAGTGGTGCTACACAAGCGGCACCACTTTCAGAGAAAAAATACACCATTGGGGGGTGAAAACAAAGCCCTACAACATGGTGCACAACCTTGTACAATAAAGTGGTGCAAAGTTGCACCATGTTGTTGGGCTTTGTTTGCACAACACAATGGTATATCTTTTCTAGAAAGTGGTGAAGCTGGTGTAGCACCACTTTTTGGTGCAACCTACCACAAACTTTTTAACAGTCTATATTAAAATGCGTTTCCAGTGACTCGTGAAATATATATGTGAAATAAACTGTATTGACAAAAGTCACCCGACACCTAAAAGAGGAACACAACATACATAGCATTTATTGACATATATTAGTACGGTGTCGATCCACCTTTGGCCTGAATGCATGCACTGACCCTTCGACACATGCTTTCCGCAAAGTTTTGGAACCCAGCGACATGTATGCGCTTCTATTCAGTACATAATGCTGCCGCTAACTGTTGCTTAGTAGTAGGCCTTGGTTCCAAATTTCTTATGCGGCACTCTAATTCATCCCATATGTGCTCTATGGGATTAAGATCAGAGCTCTGTGATGGCCAGTCCACACACGATACGGAATTATCGTCAAATCACGCCGTAACAGTCCTTGCTTTATGGCTCGGTGAATTATCCTGCTGGTATCTACAAGCATCGACTCCATAGTATTGCCACATAATTTGTAGGGCATAATTGTCCAGAATATCGAGGTAGACGTACTGGTTAACGGGTTTGTCGAAGATAACCAATTGGACGGGACCATACCACAAAAAACACCTCAACACGAGTACACTGTCAGCGCTAAACTTGACCGTAGGAACAGTACACTGTGGTAAATAGCATTCCCCCGGCTGCCGCCATACCCACACACAGCCATGAGATTGATGGATCGTGTATCTAGATTAATCAGTCCATAGGACCTGTTTCCATTTATCTACGGTCCACCATAAATGTTCTTTACACCATGCTAAACGACGAGTAGCATTCCGAGTGGAGATGAAAGGCTTATGAGCAGCCGCACGACCACGGTAACCTACGGAATGAAATTCTCTGCAAATGGTACGTGTACATACCGAGGTTCCAGCATTTTTAGTCACTGAGGTCTTGTGCAGTACTCCGCCGATTAGCTGTAACGACTCTCCTGAGGCTTCGACGTCTGCAATAACTGATTTCCTTTGGTCTGCCGGTACGTTTTGCTGCTTCAGGCACGCCACGTGTCTTCCACTTATTCAGTACATTCAAAACAGTTGACTTGGGTATGTTTAAACACCTCTCGGTTTCTCTTATGGACAACCCACTAATATAATACCCAACAATCTTTCCTTTCTCAAAGTCAGTTCTCTTCCGTCGCGACATTTTCACTCAAACTCACAGTGCGAAATGATCGCGGTCAGCTGCAGGCTAGTTTTTATGTAGTTTGCAGCTGTACCGCGCATTTCAACAACGCAATGGATCCGTTCATTTGTTTTGAAGGGGGTGTCCGATGAATTTTGTCAAAATAGTGTATATTTGAAAATAAGCAGCAAATAACAGAGAACGAAGGACCAAGTGGCAAGGGCCCATGCGCTCCCACTGAGTGCGACACTGATGAGCTGTAAGCAGCCGTCCGTTCCTAATTTGGGGGCCAGAGGAGGGAGGAAACGAGTGTTGCAGGGCAAAAACACACCACCCATTCCTCACCAGGATTCGAACCCGGGGCATCTAGGAGAAATGAACAGAAGCCAATGCTTCGGCTACCGCGCGGTGATGATTTGTTTTGTGAAAAATAAATGAATTAAAAAGCATATAATTGACAGCAGAACTATTTTCGACTTCTAAATAACAAAATTAAACTAAAAGCATGGGAATGAAATTGAACGCTTTGTGATTAAGCAATTCCTTTTTCTTCCGTTTCAAAGCAGCAACTGTAATCGATTTTGTGGCAAACACAAGACGCATGTATGTATAGAGAGATATTTTTGAAATGACTGCTACTAGTGTAGAATTCTACCAGTAGGGTGGGTTCCGTGTTTGATTGAAATCTTTGCCTGGGGCTCTAAAGTCCGACTGTCCAGTATATCAAATCTCCGTGGAAACTTGAAGTTCATATGCAGGCAGGGGAAATATCGTATTCTGTTTTGAATATGAAAGCACAAATCAATTCTGAAATGTCAGCGCCATATAAATATTTGAGATCTTCATGTCAAGGCTGTGGCCAAAATTCGCCGGATATAATCGGCGAGGCGTGACGTTTTCGATAGCTTACCATAATCCTATAATAGGAAATATATGAGATAATAAATGATAATAAAATGCTATTAAAATGAACTTGATTGTCATGTATAATATTTACTTAATAACAAAAGCTGTGAGATTCCTTTGTTGCAGGATTTTTCATGTAGCCTCTCTGGCAGCAAAAACTTTATTTTTCTTTAGAAAAGTACAAAATGCAACTACATAAGCACTTTAACTCAGACGATTAAAATTCAAAGGATACCACGTGGATGAAGATACCCGTTCATTCTGTTTGTTTCCAGCATGGCTTAGAGATAGAAATATATTAAAACAACTTTTTAAATAATGATTAAATGGTTGTCGATATTATGCAGGGCAGCTCGTAAAGCAAACGTGAGGAACGTACCGAAATCAAAATGGGAAAGGAATGATTCAGCGAATGCTTACTGAGTTAGAGATTATCTGAGAGCTTATGCTTCTCTTCGGTTTAGCGCGCACGCGCTGTCGATATAACTGGCAGTGTTTTGTAACCACATTCAGATGTGGAAACGCACATTACTGATGGAGCTCCAACATGTTCCCATTCACAAGAAATACATAGCGCGATATCTTCCGACGACCAACGTGGAATGAACGATTTCATAGGGAATTTGTCTCATTACTGTTTCGTATTTGAATAAATTATTTTTATTTGCTTAAAACTATTTTCAGTGGTAACACGGGATAATATGTCGCTTCGCCCCTGCCGGAAATACACCCCGATTCATAAAGAAGTATACAGTTTCCAGATGCTGTAAAACAGTAAGAGTTGAAGACACGGACCACAACTGCGAACCGTAAGGTAGATGGACTCATAAAGTTTGTGTACCGCTAATGAGGGAAGTGACGTAGGCGAAAGCTCGCGTGTCACGTGACCAGTCAGTCAAAATGGCAGCGTCTGCAGTGGAGAAGGCGTTATGTGTTTTTGAATTGAGCAAAACGGAATCTGTAACTGTTGTGCAACGGCATTTTCGATCACGATTCGGAAACGAACCTCCAACCAGAAAGTCTATCTACAACTGGCATAAAAAATTTGAAACTACGGGCTGTTTGTGCAAACTTAAAAATCCTGGACGACCGCGTGTATCGGAAGAAGTCGTCGAAAGTGTTTATACCGCCATTCAACGAAGCCCGGGAAAATCAACGCTGAGGGTGAGTCGTGAAGTGCAGATTTCAGAGCCCACTGTCTGGAGAATTTTGAGAAAGAAGCTGGAAATGATTCCATACACAGCCACTATCACCGCACTTGATTCAGATATCTTACCTCGCGTTCGGGCGGAAATTGATTACCGGCTCGATGTGTTTCGTGTGACTAAGGGTGCACACATAGGACATATGTGACTGCCTGTAAAGAAACTTGAAACATTCCCCTACAATTCTGTTAAAGATAGCATAAAATATCTTACATTGTTCTTGTTTCATAGTGCGTTGAAACTGTATACTTCTTTATGAATATACAGTTTCAACGCACTATGAAACACTTCATTAATTTCACGCAATTTTTAGCACGTTCTTTTGAAAAAGGAGCTACTACATATTTGTGGCTAATGAAACGGTCGGAACAGTTCGAAAAAGAGCGGCAGAGCGTTGATCTTGAACTGTCTGTACCGGATATGCAAAGTTCACCTCACTCTCTAAATAAACAGATCGGGGGCACGCGTCGTTGAAATTAGACGTGTCCATGACCAGTGGCAGCACCAGCAGCTCAGAACTGAGAGGAGCTATTGGGGGAGTATCGTACGAGGGGGGGGGGAGATTTAAAAGTTTTAGGTACAAACTGTACGTAGTATTTATTCAGTGTATGCAGTACTGGGAACCACAGGTACGAAAATCCACGGGCTTTAACAAGCTACTAGTTTCAACTCACTTACGTCACTATTTTTTTTATAATTTTATCTTTTTTTTTTCATATTCGTTGTCATAAGCCTAGTTATGAATTTTGGTGGATAACCTGACAATGAATCTCTCTCCCTTATTTTTGAGCATGTCTTTTTTAAAAAAGATCCTGCTTATGTTACCGGTTTGTCCGTCCGTCCGTACGTCTGTACCCACGATATCTCTACAACTATTAGTCCGATTTGAAAAATTCTTTTTGCATTGGGAAGCTTGAAATATGCGAATGATGATCCTTCATTTCGTTTGTTTTTAACGATGTACAATTTCGCTGCTAGAGGGCGTAAATGCAGATGATGTCGAATTCAAAAATACGTTTTATTCCACATTTTTGCTTCTAAACATCCGATTGAAAAAATTATTTTATCTTTCGATTCCATTTATGTCGAAAAGTATTTTAGATACAGTTACTTTTTCAAATTACGCATAGATTTTCCGCTAGGGGCGTAAAAGTAAATTACATTTTTCCCGCTAACTCTTCTTATAAAACTCCGATTTGAAAAATGTTTTCTTCACCGAATACACCTCCTGATGGAAACTATTTTGCATATAATTTCAAAATTTTGGTAAAAAATACTTCGGCCACCAGGGGGCGTAAGCGTTAATTTGTGCTTCTAATGTATTTGCAATAAAATCTGAGCTTCTAAAATATCGATTGAAAAAATTATTTCGTATACTGATGCCACTCACAACCATAAATCTTTTCGGAATATTTTCTTCCTATATATTCCATAGTTTCTCCGCCAGGGGCGTTTACGTATATCTTATTTTTGTCAATATTCTAGGAGTCCGATTTGAAAAAATCCTTCTTTGTTGGATAGTGTTTCCAGTGGGACATGTTTTTCACATAATTTCAAAATTTTCAAGTAACACTTTCCGCTAGGGGGCGTAAAGGTAAATTGATTTCCCCTTATATCTCTGCTTCTGAATCTCCGATTTTAAAAATTCCTTCTGCACCGGATACAGCTCCTGATGGGAAATCCTTTGCACATAATTGCTAATTTTTGTAAAAAAATGGTTTGGCCACCAGGTGGCGTAAGTCTTAATTTCCGCTTCTGAGGTATTTGCAGCAAAATATGAGCTTCAGAAATCTCGATTGAAAAAAGTCGTTTGTTGACCGATACTACTCATGTCGACAAAACTTTTAGGAACATTTTCTTCTTGAAGTAATGCATGGTTTCATATGAAAGTATGCGCACTTCCGTTAAAGCGTGAAAAGAGTGAACAATCTAAATACATTAAAAAAATACATTTGTGCAAGCGTAAATAATGATTTCCGTTTGTAATATACTTCATAGTCACAGTCAGACATTACTTCTGTATTACGCAAAATAGTGGCACTAAAAATGGTACTAAAATTTAGCAAGTAACCAAATTTTATTATTAAAAAATTATTTCCGTTATTAAATATCAAGCAGTATTTGGGATGAATATATATATTACGTTTATATGTAAATATATGTATAAATTGAGTTTCGAATTTATAGTTCAAAGCAAATTTTTCCGGGTGTGTTACGGGTCCCGGTCGGGTCCAGTTATGGGACGTTCATGTCCTGGTCGGGCCCGGGTCCGAAATGTCTGACCCGTTTCCACCTCAGCTACATACTTCCACAAGCGGTTAAAAAATACGTTACGAAATGTAATAAATTGGCACAAAAAGTTTCTCATATTAGAGACAAAGAGGTTTTCAAACAGAACAGTTAAAAGAAAAAACATTGAAGAAAACATGACCTAAGTCTAAGATTTCTACCGGAAAAGTTCTGCGTAACGGAATAATTGAAAGTAAGCGCAAAGTGTTCTTCGTGGCAAAAGCTATACCAGGAAGCAGAGATAGCGAGAAAAAGTTTTTGATATTAGCGTCTCCAAGCGGAAAAACTGTGAATTATTTAAAGATGATGCTTCCATCTTTATCGTAGCGAATGACCTATAGTAAAAAAGAAATTTCTCAGTAGGGTGTTTAGAAGCGGAGACACATCTACAGACGGAAGTGCACAAAACCACCTAGCGACAAAACTGTGAACTGCAAAACTCCTCATATACGTTCCTAAAGTGTTCCTCAAGGAAAACGGTATGCGGTGTTGAAAGAATTTTTTAAATCGCACATTTAGAAGCAGAGATATTGTGAAAAACATGTATACATTTGCGCCCCTAGCGGATAAACTGAGCATTGTTATGGGAAGAAAGTACACATAAAGAGTTTTCATAGTTAGTAGTATATGACCGAAAAATATTTTTTTCAATACGTGTTTGTTTAAACGTGAACTCACACCCCGTAGTAACACACTTGTGTGCTAAGAAAAATTTGAAATTATACGAGGAAAATATCGCACTGGAAACACTCTGCAACAAAGAAGGAATTTTTCAAATAGGACTCTTAGAAGCAGAGATATAGACAAAAACAAGTTAGTAAAATCATGCAATGCATTGATTATGATACGCTTTCCAACATACCAGAAATCATTACTCAAGTTATGAGGATAATGGCTGTGGAATAAATCTCGCTCCTGTGCCCCGACCTTTGACCCCATTTCGATGATATTCAACAGAACAAGTACAGTATTCCTCCGTAACAACATACTAAGGTTTTGTCGCAATCGAAGCATTTTTAGTCAAATTATGAAGATAATGGCTGTGGTATAAATCTCGCTCCTGCGCCCTGATCTTTGACCCCATTTCTATGATATTCAACAGTACTGGTTCAGTATGCCTCCGAAACAACATGATAAAGTTTTGTTGCAATCGAAGCATTTTTTCATAAGTTATGACGCATAAGAGCGATGGAATGGATCCCGCTGTTATGTTCTGACATTTGACCCCATTTCGCCCATTTTCAATTGGGTTTGTTCCCAGGTTGTCCCCTACCACATACTAAAATTTCATCGAAATCGAACCATTATTACGCGAGTTTTCGTGCAGACAGACAGACGGACAAAGCTGGAGCATATACGCTTCTTCAAGCTACGGTTGTAAAGCGTAAACAAGATATATATCTAGGCTCCGTGGCGGAAACACTATGCAGTATTTTAAGCAGGAGGAACTCTCAAAACGTTTTCCGATGTGAGTGGTATCGGTCAACGAAAGAAATTTTTCAGTCGAGTTTTCAGGAGGTCAGATTTTGCCGCAAATGCATCAACAGCAGAAATAACAACTTACCAGAAATTATATGCAAAACATTTTCCATTAAGAGCTGTATCCGATGCAGGAAGAATTTTTCAAATAGGACTTTTAGAAGAAGATATATCGGGGGAAACGCAAAGTACCCTAGCGGAAAATCTATGCATTACTCGAAAAAGAGAGTGTACGTAAAACAGTCTTAGGTATAAATTGCATGGAATGGAAGAAAAAATTTTTTCAATAACACTAAATATGGAATATTATGAATTCGATATAATTTGCATTTACGCCCTCTTGCGGCAAACTTTTGCATCGGGAAACAGTCTGGATGCAAGGATCATCACTCTCACATTTCAAGCTTCCCAATGCAAAAAAAAATTTTTCAAATCGGACAGACATATGGCGCCCACGGACGGACGGACGGGCGGGCGGACTAAGTGATACTATAAGTACGATCTTTTTGTACAGAACACTTGAGAAAAAGATACTAGAATTGTTGAAAAATGTCTCCATCCTTCACAACCACAACCAACCGATTCATTTACAACTCTCAGTGAAGCAGTTTTTAACTGAGAAACGAATCATAGCCCTTGAATATTCTCCCTACTCTCCAGATTTGGCCCCTTGCGACTTTTTTTATTTCATCTAAAGTCAAATAGGGGCACCCGTTTCGAGTCAGTTACCGTGGTGAAGAAGAGAACTACTACCTGAGCTACAGCAATTCTTTGCCGAGTAGACGATTGGTATGCAGCAGTGTATTGATGCCGAATAGGAGCAGATTGAAGGTGATAAGAGTTAAAAATATCAGTTTCTTTTTTAACTGCAGTCGTAGCGTTAGTCCCGCTATTTAATAGTCATACCACGCAGGTGACATTTTATTTGCGATTTTCGTGTTAATTAATCAGAACTAAAACGGCACAAATTAATTTTAATCCTAAAGAAAAGGTTCAGATAAATACCTTTACAGAAACAATGTAAAAGTTTTATTACTTTACTTGAGTGGCTTCTCTTTACTTCATTAAAGTGTACCCCGGAGTCACATTTTCTCCCAATGGTGAGAAATTGGTTTCGTCGCCTTGATGCTGCCTTGTCTGCGTTTGGCAGGCGCCTCTGAAGGCATTAAACCTTGCGTAAGTTAACTGCTGTTGCCTGTATGAGAGGCTTCTAATGAAAGAAGAAGCAAAAACGTGCAACAGAGAGAATTACTTCGCCGCTTACTCCCTTGGTGGAAATTGATTCGTGCTCATACTTCGTTGAAATTAAATCAATTGTACCTACTTCTGAAAAAGCGCGCATTTTCGTTATCATTACGTTTTTTTTTGTTTTTTTCTCCTTTCCCTTCTTGAAAAGCTTTCTTCAGAATTGAGCAAGAGCAACAATTGTGGTTAATCTTTAATTATTTAATTAATTAATCAAATCTGATATGCATGTTAACGATAACTGTAAGACAGACTTCAGGTTTTAACTGAGCATGTATATTGACAAAATTATCCAACCCACTGGGCATACGCTTTTTTTTTTTTTTTTTATTCAAAACTATACGATCATTGATTTTCTAACAATAAAAATAAAATTTTCTGCCACCCAATAAGAAAACTTTACGCAAGCAAAACTAGAAAACGCACGAAAACTTTTGCGTTGGAAGCACTCGAAACTGTATGGGAACTTTTGCGTTCAAGAAACTGGAAAATCTATAGAAATGTTTGCGTTAGAAAAATTGGAAATGAATGAAAAATTTTGAGATAGAAACTGAAAACTGCATGGAAACTTTTGCGATAGAAACCGAAAACTGTATGGAAACTTCTGCGTTACAAAAACTGGAAAATATGTAGAAATTTTTGCGTTCGTAAAAGTGTCAAAGGAACGGAAATTTTTGCGTTAAAAAAACTGGAAATCTATGGAAATTTTTGCGTTAGAAGAGCTGAAAATATATGTAAATTTTATCGATAGAGATTGAAAACTCTATGGAAACATTTACGTTAAAAAACAGGAAAATAAATAGAAAATTTTGCGTTAGAAAACTGGAGTTGTATGGAAAATTTTTCATTAGTAAAGCTAGAAAATGTATGGAAATTTTTCCAGTAGAAAAACTGAAGAATGTATGGAAAATTTTGCGTTAGGAAAACTGGAAAATGTATGGGAAATATTTCATTAGGAAAACTGGATAGTATATGGAAAATTTTGCGTTAGAGAAACTGGAAAATGTATAGGAAATTGCTGTCGTGATCGCACCAATCTGTTGAAGAAAATAATTCTTTCAGAAGCGCTGATATATTGGTTAATACAATTGTCACGTTATTGTTGCAAAACGCAGCGTATGGAAAATCAGGAGGCATATATAGATCGCGGTCACGTGTTAAAAGAATTCGATTATAAACTGCAGGGTACCGCGGAAAGTAAAACCAGAATCTACTCCATTAAGCGGAAGAAACTTTCATGCTGTGCTTCAAAAAACTCCAAAGCACTGTTTTCCTGCATTTTTGCATTTAGGGGGTCAAACTGCGTTTTAAGAAGTCCAGTTGGGAAAATTATCTTTGAATATCATTGATTTCAGAATGGCCATAAATTTTCACGAGTTTCTTATCTTTTCTGAAGCAAACTGATAAATTTTGAAAAAATTCGATTTCGCATACCGATTGTACACTTCAAAGGATGTTTTTTTAAAATATCATTAACTTCGTAAGTTTCAGGGTTTTGTCAAATTGCATTCTTAGAACGACTGATAACTCGCTATCCTAATCGTTGTTTTGTGCTAGTGTTCTAGTGACTCTTAATTTTTCACTTCCAGGACAATTTATCTAGGCTTCTTGGAGCTCTTGAGATCTCCCAGATATTTTTTTCGGGGTTTAATGACATCTCCTGAGCGTCTAAGTCTACAAGGGGTAACATAAGTCCACTGCTTCCAGGGAAGGAACAGAACCAACGCCGAACCACAAACACAAAAACGAAGTCTCAATCGAGATTCCGGCCGAGGCCCAATTCAGATAATCACCTACAAAACACCTAGGTATTCGGACCGCTGCCCAACTCGGAAGATGAGCCAGAAAAAAAAAAAAAAAAAAAAAAAAAGAATATTGTTGCTACACCCCGGGCCGTCTTATTATCGAATAAAAATACGCTTTAAGAATTTAGATGTCAGGATGTCAGGCAATGGCTAACATCCTGACATCTGAACATTAGAATTACGAATAATTACTAGTGAGCTCCTTTTATCGCCAAAATCTTATACAGGTGAAAAGAATTTAGCCTGCAATTTCGCCAATCAAAACTAAGAAATTCTGACACTCATTAATTATTCACACAATTTCAGGACTGGCACGAGACAACAGACATTTAATCAATTAAAATAAAACATGAAGATAACGATGAAGGTGTCTATATACAGAGGATAGCGAATTAGGAGCGCCAAATAGACTCGCCCCTTTCGGGATAGCTCTGAGGCTGAATTTATCATTAAAGTTCAATGATTACTCATTGGCTTATACGTGTGCTCACAGTCCGGCTTTAAAAACAGTTCTCAGCCGACGAAAGTCTATTGGATGACCGGAGCCAATTATTTTACAACTGGCATGCATACATAAATTCAGTACTTACAGATATGCAGTTTTCTCGGGTATCTATATATAGTGCAGTCACTTTGTCATATGCACTCACTAAAATTTTATGTGTTTTGGAAGCGTACCCATTGGACGACACGCCCATATCCGAGCGCGCACTATGACCAATGGAGAGGGGAGTCGAACCCCATCTCCCTCTTTCTCTCGTGCACGGCATTCACCTGCATGAAATCAGGGACGCATTTATGCTCACCAATGTCGTGGTGGAACGAAGCCGCTGACGTGATAGAAGGATCCATTCGTCTGCTCGTTCCAGCTGATCCGTCCGTCTGTCCAAAGGGGATTCGCATACATCACCGGTCGTGCATCTCAGTCATTCAGGGCTGCAATTTCATCCCTTCGTGTTACCTCCAAGATGCTGCTGCATTTCTCGGTAGAAAATACTTCGTGCAATCTAGCACCAGGAAAGGAGGTATCCTCCTCCCTCCTATTTTCCTCGCGGTAACATCAACCGCTCGGCCGCTCTTTGGTTAGCTGGCTGGCATCTTTGAACAGAAGCTTTTCTTCCGCCGTTAACTCCGAGCTGGATCAATCCCGACCCGCTTCGCGAGCCTAGTTCCCTTCACGGCTTGGAACCAGACTACTCTTTTTCGCTTGTTCACATTTCGACAAAAAATTCCTTGCTCTGTCGTTAGGGTTCTGTTTTAACACTCTTATCAGCCTGATTGTTTCCTAAAAGCATTCGGCACGATGAAGATGGTAAGAAATGCACGTCCCTGCATTCGGAATATGTGGTCAAACACATAACTTAACTAACACTTCTTTGTCCTTCCAAGGTTCGGATTAACAAACGCCATAACTTTCCGATCTGGTGACACTCTTCCCAAACATCTTGTACTTAAACGACCATCCAATTTGACCGCCGCGCTTAGGGGGCGACGCATCGCGTTCCCCACACAAGGCTAAGATTTTTTACTTCCAAGAAAAGGAACCCTTATCTCTTCTCCTCTTTTGCAATGCGGGAAACCACTAGCTGTTAATTTTCAACCAATAATTAACGCTGATCCCGCCTCTTGCAAAGCCTGTTAATTGAATTCATTACCGTACCACACAGTCGTGAGAATATTATTATTATTTTTCGCCAGAAAACTGATAAATCTTCATTCCTTGTAAAAGCACGGTATTATACATCAGTTTTGCCTTCTGAAAGTTCATTTTTAATCCCATTTCTTCACACTTCTCAGCAAGTTCTTGGATCATACTCTGCAGTTCTGAAGAAGTATTATTTCAAAGACCTCTGAAGGGTTCTTTGAAATATTTTTTTCTTTTCAAAAATAAAACGGAAATAAAACCGGGTCGATAGTGGGTCAGAAACACCTTGACGAAACCAGTTTGCAAGAAATTGTCAACCCGGCGAGCCGTTGACCCGGTGGCCAGTGACCCGTTTCCATCTCAGGTCATATTACCGTTGTCCAGTAGCTGGCGCTGTATCAGAGTTCTACTGCGTCCTTATTCCAGAACGCACGGTTTCCCAGTTCCAACATCGAAATTTCTTCAGATTTCGACCTCATATTCAAGAAAGATTTGACAACTGTTAAACAGTTGTTAAGCCTCGTATTTTCCATGAATCATTATTTCAGAACGTACGGTTTCCCAGAAATTTCTTCAGATTCCGACCTGATGTTCTAGAAAGATTTGACAACTATTAAACAGTTGTTAAGCCTCGTATTTTCCATGAATCATTATTTCAGAACGTACGGTTTCCCAGTTCCAACATCGAAATTTCTTCAGATTTCGACCTCATATTCTAGAAAGATTTGACAACTATTAAACAGCTGTTAAGCCTCGTATTTTCCATGAATCATTATTTCAGAACGTACGGTTTCCCAGTTCCAACATCGAAATTTCTTCAGATTTCGACCTCATATTCTAGAAAGATTTGACAACTATTAAACAGCTGTTAAGCCTCGTATTTTCCATGAATCATTATTTCAGAACGTACGGTTTCCCAGTTCCAACATCGAAATTTCTTCAGATTTCGACCTCATATTCTAGAAAGATTTGACAACTATTAAACAGCTGTTAAGCCTCATATTTTCCATGAATCATTATAGGTCATTTCAAGCGAAAGGACTATTTTTTAGGATAGAAAACCATCTGGATACAATTATATCATTTGCAATTCTTTGTTACGCACTTTCAGGCTTGTATTGTGGAAACGGCTTACCACGGATATTACGTCACGTTGCCTTTGCCCCTTTGCTGACGTTGTGTCAGAGTTCTACAATATGCTTATAGAAGGTACGGTTTTAAAGTTCCAGCATTAATTGTTTTTCAGATTTCGACCTGGTATTCTAGAAAGATTTGACAATAATTAAACCTTTTTTTGAGCCTCCCATGAATCGTTTAAGTGGAAGGACTTTTTTAAGATAGAAAACCACATCTGGATATGTATATCATTTGCATTTCCTTGTTACGCGCTTTCATGCACGCATTTTTGAAAAGACTTAACCCAAGTGTATTTTGAATATGGTCGTACTTAGAAATAAAAAAAAATGGTCTTTATAATGCAGGTCGGTTTAATTCTTTCTATATAGAAGCTTTTACTATGCATCTTTTACCATTGTCATCTGTTGCCGTCATCCTCTGATCCGATTCATCTCCCGCAAGACCCCGGTGTGGATCTTGTCCTCTCTCTCTCTCCCTCTCTCTCTCTCCCTCTCTCTCTCTCTACCGTTCCCTATTCTCCTCTGTGGTCGCTAGAGCATCCACTTTCGGGGATTGCAAGGGTTAGAGTGGCGGCGACGAATCCAATTAGCTCCTTCGCCGTCCCGTGGATTCTCTTACGGCCCTCCCCCGTTTTCCTAGTCCCATGTCAACCCACCCCAGTTTCTCGCCGCTTGCAGAGATTTTTGAGGGAATTGCGTTAGCATCTATTGGATTATGGGAAGGCTCTTGTCAGGTCATAGAACCACTTGGCTCAAGCATTTTTCATATTGATTGATCGTCCGGCTTGTAGAGGTTTCGCCGCATCTTTTCATATAAAACCCTTTCACGCATTTCCTTTTTTATCGTCACGTGCTCTGTTTTTTCTCTTCTTTTTCCTAATCTTGTTTAGAAATAATCGCACAGTACGTGACCCTGCTTAATTCACTGAACGTATCTTACGAGATTTATTCCTTAAGATTATCAATTTGAGTAGAATAATGCCTGTATCATGGCGCATTAATATATTTAATGTAGGCAGCAACAAAACTGCTTATACTGATATTATTACGAATGTCTTCGAAACATTTTTCTATTTTTTTCATTTTTGAAATGGGTAAAAGAAATTACAGAATTTCGAAACCCTTGACGAGCATAAAGTAATTAAAGGTGACATAATTCGTCGAAGCAATCTTTAAAATATTAGAATCTGGTTGAAGTTTTCAAAGTGGCACAGTTTGCGAAAGGGGAAATAATAACGTTAATAATGAAAGTTGTCCTCACAAAGAATTTTCTTTTGAAAAAAAGAAAATTCTTTGTGAGGACAACTTTCATTATTAACATCCCAAGGGGCAGTGTGTGGTTTATCGGTCCCAGGTGTAAAACCTTTAATAAAACACCTTCCCCTCGCAAAAAAATAAAAATAAAAAAATAAAGTGAAATGTTTGAAGACGATGATAAAAATCGTTACACGTACAGCCTTAAATTGAACATTTATTCACAGAGGTTCACTTAGAGAGAGAGTCAAAGGTTCTATGGGACCCGGAAGGGCTTCATTTTTAACGTTTTTTGTTAAAATGCGACTTACATTATAAAAAATGCTTTAATAATTTCTTTCTATGTTTCATTTACTTTTATTTTGTCCTGGTAGATTTCAAAAACTTCCACTTTTGTGCAATCCCGCCCCTCCCCCCCCAAAAATTCTATATACGACTGTGTGTTTATTCAGATTATCAACTAATTTAATAGGCAATATAATCAGCTAATATTTTACGAATACGTAATTTTTTTATTTTTTTTTTGCTTTATAGATTAAACAATTGTTATGGGCCCAAAATTCACACAACACTCCTTTATCCAAGAATCCGTTGTTTGCTCATCAGTCATCATATAACAATTTTGAAGTCATTCAAGAGTAACAATAATTCAGAATATGCTGTCCGTAAGTTATTCGTGATTTATGAACACTTCGATTTCATAGAAATTCCACCGAAGAAAAATGCAGTTGTTGGCACTAAATATTAGGACACTGATACTTCTTCAAAAATAGAAATAAATAAATACAACAGTCATCGTTGCAATAAAATATGAAAGAAAAATTGACGATCGATTTTTTATTCATGTTTTTACGCTTTCCAACCGTAGGTTAGAAAGCGTAAAAACATGAACTCCAGCTTTGTCCGTCTGTCTGCCCGTCCGTCTGCTCGTCCGCAAGCTAACTCGACTTAAAAGGTTTCGATTTCGATGAAATTTTAGTATGTAGTAGGGGACCACCTGGGGGACAACCTCTATTGAAAACGGGTGAAATGGGCTCAAGGGTCAGGATATAGCAGCGAGATCCATTTCATTGCCCTTATGCGTCCTAACTTGCGTAAAAAAGGTTTGATTTCGATGAAATTATAGTATCTAGTAGGGAACTATCTGGGAAAGAAACTTATTGAAAATGGGCGAAATGGGGTCAAAAGTGAGGACAAAGGAGCGGGATCCATTCCATTGCCCTTATGCGTCATAACGTACGTAAAACTGCTTCGATTACGACAAAACTTTATCATGTTGTTCCTGAGGTATATACTAAACCGGTCCTGTTGAATATCATCGAAATGGGGTCAAAGGTCAGGGCACAGGAGCGAGATTTATTCCACAGCCATTATCCTGATAACTAGAGTAATCACTTGAGTAATGATTTCTGGTATGTTGGAAAGCGTATCATAAGCAATGCATTGAATGATTTTACTAACTTGTTATGTAAATTATTTCAGCAAATTCAAGCCAACCATTTTTTTTTCTTTACTATGCATCCTCACTTTTTATGAATCACACTTCTTCTTTTTCTTCATTTTCTATCTAATATCGCTGAACATGACAAAAGATATCTGGTCATGGTTGATCTTAAATATATTTTAACCATTTTTTGCTTGCCAAATATTTTTTAGAACTGTCAGCGGTTACTGGTATAGTCAAAAATAGTCATAAAGCGATCACCAACAACTAGAGCTTGTTTGGGTGAGAAATGCGGATCCACTATAGCAAAATTTAAATAACTGAATCCTCTTATTCAATTGAGCAGGTATTGTGTTTATGGAAGATCGGAATAGAAAAGTGCAGTCCAACAAAAATGTCCCCGTTAAGTTTGTTTTGTGCTTAAATACGCATTCGCAACAACTGAATTTTTAGGTTTGGTTAATCAAGCTATGTTTTCCCCTCTTCTCTTTATAAAGAACTTTTCCTTACATAGATTAATAATATTTTTGAGGCCCCCTTAGTAGCGAGGTCCCGATGTAACGCCATCCCTACACTCTTTCTTCATCCTACCCTGAAAATATGACAGCGTAGCTATTTATTGAAAAGTATTTTATGCAAGGTGGTTATAGTGTTTTGAATGTTTCGAAATGTTAGTAACTTTGTTTCATTCGTTCGCTGATGCAACACTAAAGGCCGCCCTGGTGGCAAAATGGTCTGGCTTCTGACCATTCGTCCGAGATGAGTTCGGGTTCGAATCCCGGGGAGGCACAGGTGTTGTGTTTGTCTTACGGTACTGGCTCTCTCCCTTCCTTTGTGCTAGTGGCTGAAATTAAGAGACGAGAGACTGCTTTTTAGCCCATCGAATTGTTCTCGGTGTTCGTTAAACCCTGAAACACAAACAAACTACCTGCTTTTAAAATCAGAGTGCTTCTAGTTTACGCTTTCCAACCATAGGTTGAAGAAGCGTATATGCTCTAGCTTTGTCCGTCTGTCTCTCTGTCTGTCTGTCCGTCCTCACGATAACTGGCGTAAAAATGATTCGATTTCGATAAAATTTTAGTATGGTAGGGGATAACTGGGGACGAACCCTATTGAAAATACGCGAAATGGTATCTAAGGTCAGGACATAGGATATGGATCCATTCCATCGCCCTTATGCGTCATAACTTACGTAAACATGCGTCGATTGCTACAAAACTTTATCATGTTGTTTCGGAGGTATACTGAACCAATTATGTTAAATATCATCGAAATGGGGCGAACGGTCAAGGCACAGGAGCGAGGTTTATTCGACAGCCATTATCCTCATAACTTGACTACAAATGCTTCTATTGCGACAAAACTTTAGTATGTTGTTCCGGACGTATGTTAAACTAATTCTGTTTCATATAATCGAAATGGGGTCAACGGTCAGGGCAAAGGAGTGAAACTTATTCCACAGCCATTATCCTCATAACTTGAGTAATAAGTTGACTAATGATTCCGGGTATGTTGGAAAGCGTATCATAATAAATGCATTGCATGATTTTACTAACTTGTTCAATAAAAGCTTGCCCCAAATAACACATAAACCTCCAATAAAGAAAAATACAACACTAAATGCTTAACTCAACACTAGGAGAACCTCTAACTGCCTGAGAGATCGACATAGCAAGAAATGGAACTTACTACGACTTTATCATTTGCTTCTTGGTTGATGACGAACACTAAAAGAGTTTCGTTGCCATAGTCACAAAATCAGTCTTCGTAGATACAACTTATTCAATTCAGATCTCATCGAAATAACATACGTTAAAATATATTAGGTAAAACCTAATTCGTCTTACCATCTCCGCATACACACTACAATGAAACAAAAATAAGTGGTGTGAATTCACTTAAAATTCCTGAAAATAACGCAAGATTGCCGATAGGTGTCCGTTTTTTAACTAAATTTAGGCGTTGAAAAGTTTCTGTTTCTTCTAATTTCAGCACTTCAACAAATTTTCCGTAGTTAGTAATTCCGTCTATTTTAGAAGAAATCTGCTTCAGGCTTTTCCCCCGCGTTTACACAAAATCTTTGATTTTAACTTTTCCTCGAGAATTTCATTCCCCTAACACACGAAATTACCAAATCGTTCCCTTTACCCCCAATGGGGTTCGAAGCGGGGTCATTTTCGACTGCAGCCTTGCGTGCTACCATTGAGCCAGAAAGACATGTACCGTACCTTCACGTATAAGGTAGAGCTCTAATCGTGTGAAAATGAAATTGTATTTGCTATTAATATAGGTAGAAGAAGACCACATGGGAGATGGGTGGATGAAATTTGAAAGTATGCGAGAATAACATGGAGGAGAGTGACACAAGACATCCCGTTGTGGAAGAGGCTTGGAGAGACCTTCGTCCAGCAGTGGATTTATAATGGTTGACAATAATGATGATGATGATATATATATACACACTGAGTGGCCAATTTATTATGATCACATGCCAGTTTTAAGCAAATTAGCTATGCTGCACGCTGTTGCCACCAGAGGACGAGGCTAGTACAAAAAGGGAAAGCTTAGTGCTTGTGACAGTAGTAGAAGGGATTTTTGGGTGACGAGATGGGTAAAAAATGCGATTTGACGGACTTCAACGTGGGATGATTGTAGAAGCTGGGAGCCATGGAGCGAGTATCACAGAAACCGCCGCATTGGTGAAATGTTCCAGAGGAGCTGTTGTTAAAGTGTTTAAAGACTGGACTGTCAGCCAAAAAAACTGGGTCTCTACGTTCAACGTGTGGTCGTCATCGACTAGTGACTGCTCGGGCGGAACGGAGAGTGTCCAGACTGGTAACAGACAACACAAGGGCAACAGTGCAGCAAATTACAGACCTTCTTAATCAAGGATCCCCTCAAAGGATCTCTGCACGCACTGTTCGCCGTACACTGCATCGGATGGGATATGGCAGCCGAAGGCCTGTTCGAACAGCTTTGCTGTCTGCAGTTAACAAAAGAAAACGTCTCCAGTTCGCACAGGAGCACAAGGATTGTACAGTTGACAATTGGAAACAAATTATGTTGTCCGATGAATCACGTTTTCAGTTGCACCATGCCGAAGGCCCAGTGAGAATTTGGCGGAAACAGCACGAAAGCATGGGCCCCAAACGCATTGCTAAAGCCCTTCAAGCTGGTGGAGGCAACGTTATGGTTTGGGGAATGTTTTCCTGGCATGCTTTGGGCCCTTTAATTTGTGTTGATCAACGTCTGCTGGCACATCGTATCTAAACATCGTTGCGGACCAAGTGCATCCTGTCATGTGGATGGTTTATCCCAATGGCGATGGCTGCTTTCAACAAGATAATGAATCCTGCCGTAGTGCTCGTATTGTACAGGATTGGTTTCAGGAACATGCCGGTAAGTTTACTTTGCTTAGGTGGGCCCCACAATATCCAAATCTCAAACCCGTTGAGAATTTCTGGGGTGAAGTTGAACGAGCCATCAGACAGCTGGATCCACAACCCTGCAGTCTCACACTCCTGGAAAGTGCTATTCATCAAGAATGGTCTCAGATTCCACAAACCACCTATCAACATCTCGTTGAGTCCAAGCCACGAAGAATCGACGCAGTGTTAAAGGCAAAAGGTGGCCTGACGAAGTACTCAGGGGTATCATCATCATCATCATTGTCAACCATTATCAATCCACTGCTGGACGAAGGTCTCCCCAAGTTTCCTCCACAACGGTCTGTCTTGTGCCAGTCTCCTCCATGTCACCCCTGCATACTTTCGAATTTCATCCACCCATCTCCCATGTGGTCTTCTTCTGGGTCTTTTCCTGTCCCTTGGAATCCAATCTAAAATTTCGGCTGTCCATCGATGATCTGTCCTTCTGGCAGTATGTCCAGCCCATTGCCATTTCAGGGATTTAACTCTGATCATGATGTCTTCCACTCTTGTCATTTTCGGATCCACGAGTTCCTCTTCTTATCCCTCCTGGTTACACCAAGCATGCACCTCTCCATGCTTCTTTGAGTTGTCTGCAGCCTTTGTATGTCTCTTTTAGTTAAGGTCCACGTCTCTGCACCATACGTAAGCACTGGAAGGATGCATTGATCAAACACTTTTCTTTTAAGACATAATGGCATATTGCTCTTGAAAATTATGCTGTTTCTTCCAAAAGCTCTCCAGGCAAGTTTTGTACGCCGATTAATTTCTTCATCAATGTGACCCTCACTTGATATCTGCTGTCCAAGATAAACGTACGTGTCTGTTATCTCCAGCTTTTCTCCATCAATCGATAAATCTTCATTTCTTGTAAAAGCATTGAACATCACTTTTGTCTTCTGAAAGTTCATTTTTAATCCCACTTCTTTACTCTTGTCAGCAAGTTCCTGGATCATACTCTGCAGCTCTGATGGGGTAGTTGCAAAAATGACTACGTCATCAGCAAAGCGAAGGTGGGTTAGATAATCTCCATTAATCTTTATTCCCTTGTTTTCCCAGCTCAGCGACTGAAAAACACCCTCCAATGTGGCATTAAAAGAGCTTCGGAGATATGGTGTCCCCTTGTCTCACTCCCTTTCCAATTTTTACGTGTGTTGTATTTTCAAACAGCCTAATCTTTGCACTTGCATTTTCATAGATGTTATTAATAATATTAATGTATGCATCTTCAATACCGCAGGTTTTCAGAGCCATTGTAACTGCTGATGGTTTCACCGAATCAAAGGCTTTTTCATAATCGATAAAAGCCATGCACAATGGAAGTTCATATTCCCTCGCTCTTTCAATTAGTTCTCTCAGCACGTGGATATGATCTATGGTGCTGTAGCCACTCCTGAATCCAGCTTGTTCTCTCGGTTGAGCCATGTCCAGTGTTACCTTCAAGCGGTGTGAAAGAACTTTAGTGAAGATTTTATAAACTACTGATAGGAGGCTGATAGGTCTGTAGTTTCCCGAGATCCTCAATGTCACCTTTCTTATGTAGCAGGATCATTGTAGCGGTGTTCCAATCCTCAGGAATCTTTCCTTCATTAAGGCATCGAGTGAAAATTTGGGCGAGTACTGTTTCGATTTCTCTCCACTTGCTTCTTGTATGATGTCTACAGTAATTCCATCTTCTCCTGGAGCTTTTCCTCGCTTCATGTTCTTGATTGCATGTGCAACTTCTGCTGGAAGGACTGGAGGAACTCTGGTACTGGTATCTTTCATGATGTCAGGAGTGCATATATCATCCCTTTCATATAATTTGGAGTAGAAATCTTTCACTCTTGTCAAAATTTCGCCTCTATTTCTTGTTACAGAACCATCTTCTTTTCTCAGTGCCATAATCTGTTTTCTTCCCTTACTGAGATGTCCCTTTTGCTATCTTTAGGCTTTGGTTGTTTTCAATTGCTTTCCTCACTAGTTCACAGTTGAATTTCCTTACGTCTTCAGTGATACTTTTTCTTACTGTCTTGCATAGCTCTATATATTCCACTTTGGAAGTCACATCTTCTTTAGTTGTTCTCATCTCTCTTCTTTTTGCATCAACATTTTGGTTTTCCTGATAATTTGTTCACATGCAACTTGTTCTTAGACCCAACCAATTTTGTTGCTGTTTCCATAAGAGCTTTGGTTACTTTTCTGTTAACTTCAGAGATGTCCACTTCTTCCGATGTTAGGCCTTCTAAAGCAGAGAACCTGTTCTTCAGTTCTAACTTGAAGGTATTATGGTGTTTTTTAAAGGTTGGTTATGTCAATAGATTTTGTTTGTCTTATGAGCTTGCCACGTTCAAGTTTAGTGTTGAGGTGCATCTTACATCTCACCAATCTATGGTCACTACCTGTGTTGAACTTGTTTAGCACACTGCAGTCTTCTATGACGAATTTTTTGTTACACATAATAAAATCAATTTCACTTGTCGTCCCATTTGGATGTCTCCATGTCCATTTCCTGTGTGGCTTTTTCTTGAAAAAAGGAGTTCAAGATGAAAAACCCTTCTGCCTCTGCAAACTCAACGAGAGTATTTCCACGCTGGTTTCTGTTGCCATGACCGAATTTACCTACTGAAGTTTCATTCTGTTGCCGTTGCCCTATTTTTGCATTGAAATCTCCCATAATTATTTTCAAGTGCTGCTTACCTTTATTATTTAGATGACAAATTTCCTCATAAAATTCTTCAATTTCTTCTTCAGGATGACTTGTGGTGGGTGCATAAGTTTGAATAATCTGAGCCTGGTATCTTTTCGAGAGTTGGATAACAAGTCGTGCAGCTCTGTCAGAGGAACTTTCAACTTCTACAACTTTATCCTTCAGTTTCTTGTTTATTATAAATCCAACACCACTAGTTCTGCCAGTATCTGTCCCACGATAGTAGAAGAGATGTCCACTTTTCAGTTCGATGAGATCTTCTCCTTTTCTCCTTACTTCACTTAGCCCCACGATGTCCCACTTGATCCTTTGCAGTTCCTCTTCTAATTCAAGAAGCCTTGAATCAGAAGATAGAGAGCGTCCATTGTAAGTAGCCAAGGTCAGCATCAGATGGCAGCCTAGTCCGGTTCTCCGGGGATTCTTAGCACCCTCTGCCTTCATGTCGCACTGGCCGCTGCCTTACCAGGTACATTCCAGCTGCCGGAGACTGAGGGCCAAGATTTAAGTTGTGGAATCATTTTGGAGGGGTTTGGCCATAACTCACCACGCTGGCCAAGCGGGTTGGTGAGTGTGTATATATATATATATATATATATATATATATATATATATGGGATGTAAGGTCAGGTGATGCGTAACATCACAGCCTCTCCTTGACAAATGTCAACCCCGCCTTCTCGTGGTGCATCCTGTTCCCACTAAAGGGGCTCTGACGACCGCCCATAGCGGTATAACTATACCATCGGGATCAGAGGAAATGCTATCCCACACTCACCAACCCGCTTGGCCAGCGTGGTGAGTTATGGCCAAACCCCTCCAAAATGATTCCACAACTTAAATCTTGGCCCTCAGTCTCCGGCAGCTGGAATGTACCTGGCCAAGGCAGCGGCCAGTGCGACATGAAGGCAGAGGGTGCTAAGAATCCCCGGAGGACCGGACTAGGCTGCCATCTGATGCTGACCTTGGCTACTTACAATGGACGCTCCCTATCTTCTGATTCAAGGCTTCTTGAATTGGAAGAGGAACTACAAAGGATCAAGTGGGACATCGTGGGGCTAAGTGAGGTAAGGAGAAAAGGAGAAGATCTCATCGAACTGAAAAGTGGACATCTCTTCTACTATCGTGGGACAGATACTGGCAGAACTAGTGGTGTTGGATTTATAATAAACAAGAAACTGAAGGACAAAGTTGTAGAAGTTGAAAGTTCCTCTGACAGAGCTGCAAGACTTGTTATCCAACTCTCGAAAAGATACCAGGCTCAGATTATTCAAACTTATGCACCCACCACAAATCATCCTGAAGAAGAAATTGAAGAATTTTATGAGGAAATTTGTCATCTAAATAATAAAGGTAAGCAGCATTCGAAGATAATTATGGGAGATTTCAATGCAAAAATAGGGCAACGGCAACAGAATGAAACTTCAGTAGGTAAATTCGGTCATGGCAACAGAAACCAGCGTGGAAATACTCTTGTTGAGTTTGCAGAGGCAGAAGGGTTTTTCATCTTGAACTCCTTTTTCAAGAAAAAGCCACACAGGAAATGGACATGGAGACATCCAAATGGGACGACAAGTGAAATTGATTTTATTATGTGTAACAAAAAATTCGTCATCGAAGACTGCAGTGTGCTAAACAAGTTCAACACAGGTAGTGACCATAGATTGGTGAGATGTAAGATGCACCTCAACACTAAACTTGAACGTGGCAAGCTCATAGGACAAACAAAATCTATTGACATAACCAACCTTAAAAAACACCATAATACCTTCAAGTTAGAACTGAAGAACAGGTTCTCAGCTTTAGAAGGCCTAACATCGGAAGAAGTGGACATCTCTGAAGTTAACAGAAAAGTAACCAAAGCTCTTATGGAAACAGCAACAAAATTAGCTGGGTCTAAGAACAAGTTGCATGTGAACAAATTATCAGGAAAAACCAAAATGTTGATGCAAAAAAAGAGAGATGAGGACAACTAAAGAAGATGTGACTTCCAAAGTGGAATATATAGAGCTATGCAAGACAGTAAGAAAAAGTATCACTGAAGACGTAAGGAAATTCAACTGTGAACTAGTGAGGAAAGCAATTGAAAACAACCAAAGCCTAAAGATAGCAAAGGGACATCTCAGTAAGGGAAGAAAACAGATTATGGCACTGAGAAAAGAAGATGGTTCTGTAACAAGAAATAGAGGCGAAATTTTGACAAGAGTGAAAGATTTCTACTCCAAATTATATGAAAGGGATGATATATGCACTCCAGACATCATGAAAGATACCAGTACCAGAGTTCCTCCAGTCCTTCCAGCAGAAGTTGCACATGCAATCAAGAACATGAAGCGAGGAAAAAGCTCCAGGAGAAGATGGAATTACTGTAGACATCATACAAGAAGCAAGTGGAGAAATCGAAACAGTACTCGCCCAAATTTTCACTCGATGCCTTAATGAAGGAAAGATTCCTGAGGATTGGAACACCGCTACAATGATCCTGCTACATAAGAAAGGTGACATTGAGGATCTCGGAAACTACAGACCTATCAGCCTCCTATCAGTAGTTTATAAAATCTTCACTAAAGTTCTTTCACACCGCTTGAAGGTAACACTGGACATGACTCAACCGAGAGAACAAGCTGGATTCAGGAGTGGCTACAGCACAATAGATCATATCCACGTGCTGAGAGAACTAATTGAAAGAGCGAGGAATATGAACTTCCATTGTGCATGGCTTTTATCGATTATGAAAAAGCCTTTGATTCGGTGAAACCATCAGCAGTTACAATGGCTCTGAAAACCTGCGGCATTGAAGATGCATACATTAATATTATTAATAACATCTATGAAAATGCAAGTGCAAAGATTAGGCTGTTTGAAAATACAACACACGTAAAAATTGGGAAGGGAGTGAGACAAGGTGACACCATATCTCTCCGAAGCTCTTTAATGCCACATTGGAGGGTGTTTTTCAGTCACTGAGCTGGGAAAACAAGGGGATAAAGATTAATGGAGATTATCTAACCCACCTTCGTTTTGCTGATGACGTAGTCATTTTTGCAACTACCCCATCAGAGCTGCAGAGTATGATCCGGGAACTTGCTGACAAGAGTAAAGAAGTGGGATTAAAAATGAACTTTCAGAAGACAAAAGTGATGTTCAATGCTTTTACAAGAAATGAAGATTTATCGATTGATGGAGAAAAGCTGGAGATAACAGACACGTACGTTTATCTTGGACAGCAGATATCAAGTGAGGGTCACATTGATGAAGAAATTAATCGGCGTACAAAACTTGCCTGGAAAGCTTTTGGAAGAAACAGCATAGTTTTCAAGAGCAATATGCCATTATGTCTTAAAAGAAAAGTGTTTGATCAATGCATCCTTCCTGTGCTTACGTATGGTGCGGAGACGTGGACCTTAACTAAAAGAGACATACAAAGGCTGCAGACAACTCAAAGAAGCATGGAGAGGTGCATGCTTGGTGTAACCAGGAGAGATAAGAAGAGGAACTCGTGGATCCGAAAAATGACAAGAGTGGAAGACATCATGATCAGAGTTAAATCCCTGAAATGGCAATGGGCTGGACATACTGCCAGAAGGACAGATCATCGATGGACAGCCGAAATTTTTAGATTGGATTCCAAGGGACAGGAAAAGACCCAGAAGAAGACCACATGGAGATGGGTGGATGAAATTCGAAAGTATGCAGGGGTGACATGGAGGAGACTGGCACAAGACAGACCGTTGTGGAGGAAACTTGGGGAGACCTTCGTCCAGCAGTGGATTGATAATGGTTGACAATGATGATGATGATGATGATATATATATATATATACACTGATGGAAAAAAAAATCCCAACACCACGAAAAAATAGTTGTAGAGGAATGAAATGGCGGCAATACATTTGTATAGGTAACATATTTAATCGATTAAAGTTTCAAGATCACAGCTTATTGTAAGCGCGAGAAGAGCCATTTTAAATGTGAAATGCTGGTACATTAATAACCGGTGTAACCGCCAGAATGTTGAATGCAAGCACGCAAACGTTCATGTATTGTGTCGTACAGGTGCTGGATGTCAGTTTGTGGGATGGAGTTCCATGCCTGTTGCACTTGGTCGGTCAATACAGGGACGGTCAATGCTGGTTGGGGGTGACGCTGGAGTTGTCGTCCAATGATGTCCCATACGTGCTCGATTGGTGAAAGATCTGGTGATCTAGCTGGCCACGGCAACATGTCGACACTCTGTAGAGCATGTTGGGTTACAACAGCGGTATGCGGGCGAGCGCTATCCTGTTAGAAAACACCCCTTGGAATGCTGTTCATGAATGGCAGCACAACAGGTTGAATCACCAGACCGACGTACAACTGTGCTGT
Organism: Macrothele yani; assembly: GCA_039090855.1. Classification (NCBI taxonomy): domain Eukaryota; kingdom Metazoa; phylum Arthropoda; class Arachnida; order Araneae; family Macrothelidae; genus Macrothele; species Macrothele yani. Next base: position 101,860,044 of record CM076991.1, on the reverse strand, counting down.
CAGGGTGCGTGGGATAACCACGAGAGTGCTCCTGCTGTCATAGGAAATTGCTCCCCAGACCATAACTCCAGGTGTAGGTCCAGTGTGTCTCGGCCACAGACAGGTTGGTTGAAGGCGCTCACCTGGCCTCCTTCTAAATAACACACGGCCATCACTGGCACCCAGGCAGAACCGGCTTTCATCAGAAAACACAACAGATCTCAACTCCGTCCTCCAATGAGCTCTAGCTTGATACCACTGACGTCGCAAACGGCAGTGGTTTGGAGTAAGTGGAATGCACGCTACAGGGCGTCTGGCTCGGGGCTGTCCTTCAAGTAACCGATTTGTAACAGTTCGTTGTGTCACTGTGGTGGCAACTGCAGCTCGAATTGCTGCCGCAGACGCAGTACGATGCGCCACGGCCATACGCCGTACACGGTGGTCTTCCCTCTCAGTAGTGCCACGTGGCCGGCCGGAATCCGGTCTTCTTGAGGCCGTACCTTCCCTTGACCACCGCTACCAACAATCATGCGCAGTGGCTACTTTCCTGCCAAGTCGTTCTGCAATATTGCGGAAAGAAAATCCACCTTCTCGTAGCCCTATTACACGACCCCGTTCAAACTCCGTGGGCTGTTGATAATGGCTTCTTCGTCTTCTTAAAGGCATTCTTGACTAACATCAACACCCTACGTTGAATCTCAACGATAACTAACGCTCACGAACGTTACAGCGCGTATTTAAAGCAAACCTGATTTGCATGTTCCGAGGGGCGCTACTAGCGCCACACGTATGCGCCGAGCGCGAAATTTACATAGACGTCATCTTACAGATGTACTCTCACCGCCTACCAGCTGTCGTTTATCTGACACAACCCCTTCTTGGTGTTGGGATTTTTTTCCGGCAGTGTAGATATATATATATATATATATAACATGTATATACTGTGCATAGTATAGTATATAGTTTTGTATTTATAGAGCACAATTCTGTTTGTTTTCTTTTTTTAATATTCTGTTAATAAAATTCTGTTTCAGCTGATATTTATTATGAAAATCAAATATTTCACCAGCATATTTTTGTAAAAAAAAAAATTCAGAAAATTCAGAACTGTTTATTTTTAAGGAACTGGGGTGGGGGGTGGCGATCGCCCCTTCCTGGATCTGTCACTGGCTTGTGGATCATTTTAAACCCGACTGTGTGTATTCATTTTAAATCATTTGAATCATTTTAAAATCCGCCAGACTATTCCAAAATGCTGCCTATTATTCTAGTCGATATAAGCAGACTTTCCGTATTACATCACAGTGCTAAACAAATCCATTAATTCTTTTTCTTTACTTCTAAACACTGGAAATTACACTTACTGCCTGAATCACTTTTGCTTGAAGGAAACTGACAAAGGGAAATGACTAGAACACACACGCGCGCACACACACACACAGCGGTACTTAATTTTCACGTTCAGTTCCATTCATCAATGAAGGAAAGGAATGAATTATAATTTTTACCCATTCCCATTTTCTTTATTAAAGTGCGGATGGCAAGAAAAACTTCCGAAAATCTGACTCTTCCAAGAAAAGGGAAACATACACAAAGAGAGAGGCTGTTTCAAGAAAACAACTTTTTTAAGGAAAGTTGTTCCCCGCGACACTCAGGATACGACATCGCTTTAACAAAGTGAAGCTTTCAAAGAAAATCACATAGCAGGAGCAGGGGGCAGGGGGATAAAAGGGGAAATGTCTGAAAATAAAACACCCCGCTGTTTTTCTTTTATCTTCTGCCAATGATGGCCATTGAACGTTTAGAGGTCAACCAATGACTCGTTTTTAGCTTTGTATAGCGGCCCAAAAGCACGACCATTATTTTAAATTATGGTCATTATCTTGTTGTTTTTTTACCCGCTGCTTCGGAGAAAGGGGATCTGTGGCAAAATAATGCAGAACATGTGTTTCCTTAAAATGATGTGTGCAGCTTAGCATCATCTGAAGTCTTAGCAGTGCTCTTATTCTATTTCAGAATCAATTTCTCGGTCACGGATGGTGACAATCAGGTATTTTCGAATTAAAGTGTTTTTCTGTGCTTCCGTGCACCCATAATGTTCAAAAATTAAGCACGCATAATCAGTGTTATTTTTCTCAGGAGATTCATTTGACTTCCAGTTGCAATGCAATAGTGATACTTCTTAACAATGTTTACTAATAACTTTAAATGCAATAGGATAGTGGATAATAATGTCAATTTTATCAATTTTGAATATCTTGAAAGTAATTTATCAAAACGTATAATGGAGATATTCAAATCAATTTTATCAATTTTGAATATCTCCATTATACGTTTTTCTAGGAGATGATTTTTAAAAACGCATAAATGAAAAAAAACGTATAAACGTAAAAAACATATAAACGAAATTTCAAAACGTCAAGTAAAATTTATGCTTTTAAGGAGTATAAGATACAGGAAAGTAGCTAGCAGGGAGCTAGAACGGGCTCGCCCAAATCCAACAAGCCTGGAAAATACACGTCGTTATAGATTCTTTGAACTTTTATTTTTAATGGTTTAGAAAAATGATTTTCGTGTTTTGTCATGAGCATAAAAAAAAAAAAAACGCTCGACCTTATTTTGTTATGCATTAGCTTTTTAAGAAAAGAAAAATTGAGATGACACAGCTCGAACGATGAATAACTACAAACAAATTACTTTTCGAGGTGAATGAGCAGGAACAGTTACGCCAATTACTCTCTGCTGCATAGTGAGAATATTCGATTAAAGACGTTGATGTCATAAACTAGGAAAGAAACTCCTGCTCCCCCCCCCCCCTGTTTCTCTTGTTTTTCAGCTATTTTCTTTTGTTTTTGTGTTTTTCACTTTTTCAGAGAAGCGTAAAATTTTAAAGAACATTACAAAAATAAAAGAAAAAACAAGTTAGTAAAATCATGCAATGCATTGATTATGAACGCTTTCCAACATACTAGAAATCATTACTCAAGTTATTCAATAATGGCTGTGGAATAAATCTGACTCCTGTGTCCTGACCTTTGACCCCATTTCGATGATATTCGACACAACCGGTTCAGTATACCTCCGGAATAGCATACTAAAGTTTTGTCGCAATAGAAGCATTTTTAGTTTAGTTATTAGGATAATGGCTGTGGAATAAATATCGCTCCTGTGTCCTGACCTTTGACCCCACTTCAATTATATTCAACAGAACTGGTTTACTGTACCTGTGGAACAATATGATAAAGCAATCGAAGCATTGTTACGTAAGTTATGATGCACAAGGGCAATGGATTGGATCCCGCTCCTATGTCCTAACCTTTAACCCCATTTCTCCCATTTTCAACAGAATTCGTCTCCAGGTGCTCCCTTACCACATACTAAAATTTCATCGAAATCGAAACATTTTTACGCAAGTTATGGCACATAAGAGCAATGGAAGGGATCTCACTCCTATGTTCTGACCTTTGACCCCATTTCGCCCATTTTGAATAGGGTTTGTCCCAGTGTTTCTTTCAGGACTTTTTGGCCGAGGGGGGGGCAAATGGAACCTTAGAGGGGGCAAGTTTTCCATTTTTTATCATCATCATTATCACCATTGCCAACCATTATCAATCCTCTGCTGGACGAAGGTCTCTCCAAGCCTCTTTCACAATGGTCTGTCTTGTGCCAGTCTCCTCCATGTTACTCCCGCATACTTTAGAATTTCATCCACCCATCTCCCATGTGGTCTTCTTCTGGGTCTTTTCCTGTCCCTTGGAATCTAATCTGAAATTTCGGCTGTCATCGATGGTCTGTCCTTCTGGCAGTATGTCCAGCCCATTGCCATTTCAGGGATTTAACTCTGATCATGATGTATTCCACTCTTGTCATTCTTCTGATCCACGAGTTCCTCTTCTTATCTCTCCTGGTTACACCAAGCATGAAGCATGCACCTCTCCATGCTTCTTTGAATTGTCTGCAGCCCTTGTATGTCTCTTTTAGTTAAGGACCACGTCTCTGCAACATATGTAAGCACTGGAAGGATGCATTGATCAAACACTTTTCTTTTAAGACATAATGTCATATTGTTCTTGAAAATTATACTGTTTCTTCCAAAAGCTCTCCAGGCAAGTTTTATACGTATATATATATAAGTCATCCTGAAGAAGAAATTGAAGAATTTTATGAGGAAATTTGTCATCTAAATAATAAAGGTAAGCAGCACTTGAAAATAATTATGGGAGATTTCAATGCAAAAATAGGGCAACGGCAACAGAATGAAACTTCAGTAGGTAAATTCGGTCACGGCAACAGAAACCAGCGTGGAAATACTCTCGTTGAGTTTGCAGAGGCAGAAGGGTTTTTCATCTTGAACTCCTTCTTCAAGAAAAAGCCACACAGGAAATGGACATGGAGACATCCAAATGGGACAACAAGTGAAATTGATTTTATTATGTGTGACAAAAAATTCGTCATAGAAGACTGCAGTGTGCTAAACAAGTTCAACACAGGTAGTGACCATAGATTGGTGAGATGTAAGATGCACCTCAACACAAAACTTGAACGTGGCAAGCTCATAAGACAAACAAAATCTATTGACATAACCAACCTTAAAAAACACCATAATACCTTCAAGTTGGAACTGAAGAACAGGTTCTCTGCTTTAGAAGGCCTAACATCGGAAGAAGTGGACATCTCTGAAGTTAACAGAAAAGTAACCAAAGCTCTTATGGAAACAGCAACAAAATTAGCTGGGTCTAAGAACAAGTTGCATGTAAATAAATTATCAGGAAAAACGAAAATGTTGATGCAAAAAAGAAGAGAGATGAGGACAACTAAAGAAGATGTGACTTCCAAAGTGGAATATATAGAGCTATGCAAGACAGTACGAAAAAGTATCACTGAAGACGTAAGAAAATTCAACTGTGAACTAGTGAGGAAAGCAATTGAAAACAACCAAAGCCTAAAGATAGCAAAGGGACATCTCAGTAAGGGAAGAAAACAGATTATGGCACTGAGAAAAGAAGATGGCTCTGTAACAAGAAATAGAGGCGAAATTTTGACAAGAGTGAAAGATTTCTACTCCAAATTATATGAAAGGGATGATACATGCGCTCCAGACATCATGAAAGATACCAGTACCAGAGTTCCTCCAGTCCTTCCAGCAGAAGTTGCACATGCAATCAAGAACATGAAGCGAGGAAAAGCTCCAGGAGAAGATGGAATTACTGTAGACATCATACAAGAAGCAAGTGGAGAAATCGAAACAGTACTCGCCCAAATTTTCACTCGATGCCTTAATGAAGGAAAGATTCCTGAGGATTGGAACACCGCTACAATGATCCTGCTACATAAGAAAGGTGACATTGAGGATCTCGGAAACTACAGACCTATCAGCCTCCTATCAGTAGTTTATAAAATCTTCACTAAAGTTCTTTCACACCGCTTGAAGGTAACACTGGACATGGCTCAACCGAGAGAACAAGTTGATTCAGGAGTGGCTACAGCACAATAGATCATATCCACGTACTGAGAGAACTAATTGAAAGAGCGAGGGAATATGAACTTCCATTGTGCATGGCTTTTATCGATTATGAAAAAGCCTTTGATTCGGTGAAACCATCAGCAGTTACAATGGCTCTGAAAACCTGCGGTATTGAAGATGCATACATTAATATCATTAATAACATCTATGAAAATGCAAGTGCAAAGATTAGGCTGTTTGAAAATACAACACACGTAAAAATTGGAAAGGGAGTGAGACAAGGTGACACCATATCTCCGAAGCTCTTTAATGCCACATTGGAGGGTGTTTTTCAGTCGCTGAGCTGGGAAAACAAGGGGATAAAGATTAATGGAGATTATCTAACCCACCTTCGTTTTGCTGATGACGTAGTCATTTTTGCAACTACCCCATCAGAGCTGCAGAGTATGATCCAGGAACTTGCTGACAAGAGTAAAGAAGTGGGATTAAAAATGAACTTTCAGAAGACAAAAGTGATGTTCAATGCTTTTACAAGAAATGAAGATTTATCGATTGATGGAGAAAAGCTGGAGATAACAGACACGTGCGTTTATCTTGGACAGCAGATATCTAGTGAGGGTCACATTGATGAAGAAATTAATCGGCGTACAAAACTTGCCTGGAGAGCTTTTGGAAGAAACAGCATAATTTTCAAGAGCAATATGCCATTATGTCTTAAAAGAAAAGTGTTTGATCAATGCATCCTTCCAGTGCTTACGTATGGTGCAGAGACGTGGACCTTAACTAAAAGAGACATACAAAGGCTGCAGACAACTCAAAGAAGCATGGAGAGGTGCATACTTGGTGTAACCAGGAGAGATAAGAAGAGGAACTCGTGGATCCGAAAAATGACAAGAGTGGAAGACATCATGATCAGAGTTAAATCCCTGAAATGGCAATGGGCTGGACATACTGCCAGAAGGACAGATCATCGATGGACAGCCGAAATTTTAGATTGGATTCCAAGGGACAGGAAAAGACCCAGAAGAAGACCACATGGGAGATGGGTGGATGAAATTCGAAAGTATGCAGGGGTGACATGGAGGAGACTGGCACAAGACAGACTGTTGTGGAGGAAACTTGGGGAGACCTTCGTCCAGCAGTGGATTGATAATGGTTGACAATGATGATGATGATATATATATATATGTATAATTTTAACTACTATATTTATATATATAGAAGTAATGAATATATATCTAGCACAGGGGCACATTTAGAGGGAGCCTTTCTTCCCATGGAAAATGTTTGATTTTTTTGTTTTTGGTTAAAATGCGACTTACATCAGAAAAAAAAGGCCCTTAATTTAAAAAAAAGTGTATCAACTTACATTAGAAAAAAATGCTTTAATTTTTCTTGAATTTTTCATTAACTTTAATTTTGTTAAAGATGGTGGGTTTCAAAAACTTCCTCTTTTCGTCTCCCCTCCCCGAAGAAAAATTCTATATACATCCCTGGTATATAGAATTCCTGAAATGTTCTTCAAACATTTCAGGAATAGCAAACTTTTTCAGCTAAAGGAGGGGGGGTCAGCAAGCTTGAAATTTGTATCTGTTAAAATGCATTGAACGCACTATTGTTCCTGAATCACGATTACCAGGCAATTAGGTATGATTAGTATACTTATTATATTTTGAAGAATACCATGCGTCGTAATACACTTTTTAATAAAATAAACTAAAACTAGTACCATTTGAACAAATATTTAAAAAAATATAATTGGAGAAATATTTGTAGCATAAAAAGAAACGAAACTTCCTTTTTCATCATAGCCTGAATTTATTAAAATTTGGTTCGATAACCTAATATGTCTTGGGGGGAGGGGATGGTCGTTTGCGGGAGGGTTTCGCCCCCTGGATGTATGCCTGAAAGAAACACTGGTTTGTCCCCAGGTGGTCCCTTACCACATACTAAACTTTCATCGAAATCGAGCCGTTTTTACGCAAGTTATGACACATAAAGGCAGTGGAATGGATCCCGCTGCTATGTCCTGACGTTTGACTCCATTTCGCCCATTTTCAATAGGGTTTGTCCCCAGGTGGTCCCCTACCACATTCTAAAATTTCATCGAAATCAAACCATTTTTACGCTAGTTATCGTGCGGATGGACAGACTGACAGAGTGACAAAACTGGAACATATACTCTTCTTTAACCTGCGGTTGAAAAGCTTAAAAAAAAAAAGGATAGTAAGAAAGTGTGGCTAAGGTTGAAGCGTATTTGTGCAGAATGCTATAATCCTGTTCGTCATTTGGCATAGGATAGTGGATAATAATGTCAATTTTATCAATTTTGAATATCTTGAATATACTATGAGATGCTAAGCTGCTGTTTGAAAACTTCAGGCAGTGCTGTCGTGTGGAGATTTTAGCTATATGTATTCCTCTACGCTTTTGAAAAACGTGCTAAAGGGAAATACTTGGGTGTGCGCGAGAGTGAAAGAGCTTTCAATATCTTCCCGTTCATTGTTTTTCTACCATGTGACGTATATTCTAATTTAACTTTCATCTTTAGTTCATTTTCCCATGTAAATTTAAGTACGTTCTTTTTTGCCCTTTCCAAACTTAACGTGATATTTTCTTTTTCTACCGACTTTTATTTCATATTTTCTATTTTATATAATTGCTTTTTTATTTTTTTAGCATAAAGAAATGTTTTCTCTGGTGAAGTAAATTTAGAAAAGGAGATCAGAAACAAACAAAATTTGCAATCTGTATTCTGGAGAAAAGACAATTTGTAGTTGAACACAGAGTTCCCCCAGTGACTCTCCAGACCTTCCAGATGATTCTTCAGCAGGCCGATCATTTTCCAGCCACCTGGATGAATTTTCAGCCAACCAGATGATTCTACAGCCTCCACTCCCAGATGATTCTACATCCTCCCCCCAGATTATTATACAGCCCCCTCCTCCCCGATGATTCTACAGCCCCTGACGATTCTTAAGCCTCTTCAGCCCCCAGATGAATTAAAAGCCCCCGATGACTTTTGAACTCCGGGTCCTGGAACCTAGGTACGGCATTGATAAGATGTTCCTTAATTAGCTGCGGAAGTAAAAACAGAAGAAAGCTTTACAAATTATAACACACTTTACCGCATTGTAAAAAACATATAGCCTCCGAACAATCCTACTCTCTTTCGACAACTGTATCTGTGTATAAAATTCCTGATTCCAGATTATGTGAAATCCTCACAACTAAGAATCTTAGAGCAGTGTTTCAAATTGAAACACATGAATTAACGGCTTTTTATTTTCTACGAAACGTGGGTGTATCCATTTCAAACCAGAATGGTCGATAACATTTAGGATTCTATTCTACTACGCCGCAAAATGGTGGATCCATTTGAAACCACAATGTTGGATAACAGTTTGGATTCTACTCTACTACGGTGCAAAATGGTGGATCCATTTGAAACCACAATGTTGGATAACATTTAGGATTCTATTCTACTACGCCACAAAATGGAGGAGCCATTTAAAACCAGAACGTTGGATAGCATTTAGGATTCTATTCTACTACGCCACAAAATGGTGGAGCCATTGAAAACCAGAATGTTGGATAACATTTATGATTCTAATCTACCATGCCACAAAATGATGGAGCCACAAAGTTACATCCCTGATATGTATCAATTGTTAAACAGCACATATGTGTGTGAGACGTGAAATGCGAAACCAAATTTTCATCCAAACTGAAAGTAAACAACTGATGGGATCAAGGTTCAACTTTGGCTGCAAAAGAAGGAACACAGCAAGGTGTGTTCTCTGATAGAATCAAGGTTCAACTTTGGCTGCACCGAGAAAGAACACAGCAAGGTTGTTTCCATGCTTTCAAAGCTATATAACATACCGGATTACGTATAAGAGAATCAAGAAACTGTTTTCTATCATTTGAAATTCAAATTTCAACGTAAAAGGAGCATAAATGAATTACGTATAACTTAATTTAATAGAGACTACAGTAAAATATCAGGACTAACGCAGGATTACGTATTAAAGTGAAAAACATGTAACCGAGGTTCCACTGTATTTAGAAATATTTAGCTAAAACTGCTAAAATTTGATGTGAACACAGTCGTATCAGAATAATATGACACCTACCTAATAATGAGAATAACTACCCTTCGCCCGGATGACAGCGGCGTAGCATGGATGCAATGAGACCCTGGAAGGTTGTCCGAGGCACACGTGCACATTCGGACTGCAGCAGAGCACGGAGGTCCCAGAGATGGCGTGGCTGTGTGTCGGCACGTCGAAACGGTCGAACTGAAACCCACAAGTGCTCTATGGAATTGAGATCGGGCGATTTCGCAGGCCAAAGGAAAACGGAGACATCACTGTCGTATTTATGGAACCAGTCACGCATCCCCTGTGTGACATGGCAGGGGTACATTGTCTTGTTTGTTGGTAGACACCATCACCACCAGGAGATGCATGTGGTCAGCGAGGATGGACAGGCACCCATTAGCGTTCAGGGACCCATCCAATGGTACCAGCGGTCCCAGGCCATAGAAGAACATCCCCCACACATGCACACAACCACCTCCGGCCTGTACTTGACCGACAAGCGCGTCCGAGTGGTGGTTCTCGTTCCTTCGGACTCCGTATTCGCCACCGTCTGTCACTTCTATGGAGTAGAAACCTGGATTCGCCGGAGAGGCCAACCTTTTTCCACTCTTCCACTGTCCAATGACGGTGGTCCCATGCGAACTGCATGCGTCGTTGCCGATGGAACTGGGTTTATATGGGCACCTTGACGTACCGTCCACTCCGGAGACCCAAGATTAACCCTTTAACAACCATAACGCCCAAAACGCCAGTACACACAAACGGCCTTAGCCGCCCGAAACACCTAGAATGAGTCAGATTTCCTATCCTTACCTGTTTTTCAAATCTGAACGACTTATGGGGTCACCGTCGGTCACTATTGTTGTTTTTAAACGAATAAGTGGACCAACATACAGTTTCACGTGTTATGGTATTTAGAGTGATACAAGATTTTGGAGTCATGGTCGTTAATGGGTTAACAGGATTCGCTCTACTGTTATAGGGGACATATATCTGGGTGCCCCAGCTTTCATTTGCGTGCTCAATTGCTGCACTGCTGCGCGTCGATTGCTCTTTACCAGTCGACGGAAGCGACGTTCTCCTCTTGGGTCAATGGCCTTTTGAGCTCCACAGTTATGACATCGGGAGGTACTCGGTGTGCCAGAGATCCATTTTTGGTACAACCTTACTACAGCACCTCGCGAGTAGCCGACGAAATCTGCTGTTTCTGAGACGCTTCCACCCTTGGCGCAGTAGCCTATGATCATTTCTTTGTGAACGTCCGTCAAATCACTACCTCGGCCTATTATGCTCACGTGACGCACTATGGCTCATATGTTCTAACCGGGCGCTTATATCTCCGTGTGGTCGTCCTTGTCACGTGCACTCTGTGACGCGCCTGGGCGGGTACACTGTGATTCCGGGGTGGTCATATTATTCAGGTACGACTGTGTAAATGCATTTTAATAATGTTTTGAATATTGTAAATATGTGGGTCCTTTTTTAGAGTGCATATGTTTCTTTGTTCCTTGTGGTGCCAGTGAGTCTCCCTAAAGAAGCTGATGTCGGTTGTGATCTTTTGAGGATCAGATTTCAAGCTGCGCAAGCCAACGATGTCCTCTAGAAAATGTCATTTTTTTTATGGCCGGCATCTGACTCGAAGTAGAAAGTGGTTTACAACGCTAAACAGCGCTTATAAAAGGATATTGTAACTTCAACGATCGTTTTAAGCTGCTTTCTACGAGATACCGGTAGGTCTATACCGGAATTTTCCTCTATTCTTCCATCAAAGCTTCTACCATAACTGCCATAGGGGAAGATCTTACCGACCGAGATCGAATTCGGTGGTCCATCTTAAACTCGGGAGTGTGGACCGGCCGATCGAAAATTTTGACTTCCTGCTTGTCAATCAAGGCATAGATTTACACTGAAGAGCCAAAACAATATAACCACCTGCATGGGCGGCAGAAACCGATAATTTCAGAGGATGGGGCGAACTTCTCCGAGAGTTAAAACAATAAAAAAGAGAGAGAAAACCCGTAGGTTACATATGCAAGTACTCTAACAGATCATCGTCAACAACTATCAGTCTACTGCTGGATGAAGGTCTCTTTCATAACTTTTTGTCTTGAAGATATCTCTTCCAAGTCACTCCAGCATACTTTCGAATTTCATTCACCCATCTCCAAGTTGGTCTGCTTCTGGACCTTCTCCTGCCCCTTGGTCAAATCAAATCTAGTACTAAGTTGTTTAAAGGTATTCAATCATTTCATATAACAATATAGCCAGCTTATTGCCATTTGAGAATAATTATTTAACCATCCTTAAAGTGAAAAAATACACCGGTGAGTTAACTTTTCAACTTATTTATGCAAAAATAATCTTCAAAGTTGTATATTTGAAGCGTTTTACAAAATAAAATGCGAAACGTGGTGACAGCCTCCAGGAAATTTTCATTGAAAAGAAAAGTTAAGCCACATGTGAACCAGAAATTTTAAGATGTTTGGTACGAAGATTGAGGAGAATCATGAAATTCCAGTGAGGGGTGCGGACCCCTGTGTTCCCTACGTTCCGCTGCCGATGATCACCTGCCTAAAATGATGGTCGACCCCCACGTGACGGAAAAACATCTCGTGAGGCATGGAAGCTACAAGTCTTCTAAAGGTGTTTTGTGGCAGTTGGTACTAACACGTCTTCTAAAGGTGTTTGTGTTAAAGCAGATCCTTTAACCCTTGTGAGTTACATGCTTGAGCTGCAGAAAATAGGATTTTCTTTTCCAACAAAAACAACAGATGCTCCATTGGATTTCTATCTGTGGAATTTGGAGGTCAGAGTAATACTTGGATGTCTTCCTCATGTTTCCTCTGACAATCTGGGAAGTGTGGTTTGGCGAGTTATACTTCTGAAAGAAGGCAGTACTAGAGAGGAACACCGTTGCTATGAAATGATGTACCTAGTCTTCAGTTATGTTTAGGTACGTGTTTTACGACTTAGTAGTTTCCTGCACATGAATGACTGGACTCAGGTTTCCCCTGCAGAACATTGCCCAAAATATTACACTTCCTCCACCGGCTTGTTTTCGTCCCTCTTGGTGCCAACACTTTCCCAGGTAAAAGACGCACACCAAAAAAAGGGATCCGTCGGACCAAATGATCTTCTTCTAGGTCTAGTAAACAGGAAAAGAGACCAGTCACACCACATGACCTTCTTCCAGGTCTAGTTTTGATTCTCGGTGCTCATTGTAGGCGCTTTCGACGACTCCAATCTCCATAACTCCATTCGCCTGTATCATTTTTTATTACTCTGACCCTCTGTCAGTGTTGCTAAATTGTAAAAGCTCTTCAGGAAAGTAATGTGCCGTTCAGTAAGAAAATATTTAACCAAGAAGTTACTGAATCTACTTAAAAAAACTGGACTCAAAAGAAAGGTTAAATTAGAGACAGACGTCATAAAATGCATGGGCAAAGACTGAGTATAAGGAGCAGTAAGCGAGGAATTGAATGAATGCATGAATGAACGAATTAGAGAAGTATAAGCAAACGAATAAGTGAATGAGCAACTGAATGAATGATTCGATGACAAATGAGCCAGTGAGTGAGTAAAGACTGCATAATTTAATGAATAGAGGAACAAACAAACGAATGAGTTAGTGAAGGAAATGCGAATTAATGAATGAGGAAAGCAATGCCAGTGAACGAACGAATTAGCAAAGAGTAAGAAATGAATGAGTGAACGAGTAAAGAATGAATAAGTTAGTAAGGACTTAAGTAACGTACAAAAAAAACATTGAGTAAATGAATGAATGAGGAAAGAGTGAGAGGGTAAATGAATTGATTTGCAAGAGTGAATGAACGGTTGAACGGGTATAAGCAATGATTAATGAACGAGCAGCAAAGAATAAATGAATAAAAGATTGAATGGCAAAATGAAAGTAAAATGAACTGCTAACAGACGAATAACTTCAAGGAGGGAGTCAGTTGTCGAGATATGAAAATTCCCTTGCTTAAATTGAGAAGCAACACGTTGTACAGCTGTTACTATTTTAATATTACTGCGAAAAAGGGAGCCCATTCAATATAATAGTGTAAGAAAAAAAATGTGTACCCTTTTTCTGTTTCTTTTACAGTCACATTTGTTTTGCACTCTGTTTCATGCGATTAAAATACCCACAAATAAAGAAAAAAGGGAAGAAGAGATGAGAACAAAACCGCAGTTCTGAGGGAAATTTTTCTGCTAGCTCTCAATACCACATTTTACGCTTTCGTCCATGTTTAGACCTAAAACAGAAGATTTAATATATAACACAGGCATCAAACATATTACGTCACTGGTAATTTTCTCAGTTATTCATCATTTTACGAAGCAACAGAATCTCATCCTGTTTTTCCAGCATGTCTTGCCGAAACTTTCCCCTAAATGTATTTATTCATCGCTAATTCACTTAAATCCTCATTTGATACAAAAAAAAAAAAAAAAACAGCGCGGCATCATTTTCAACGCCTCGGTTGGTCTGATTTATAAAAATCGACTAGGCGCATAACTACTGAAGCTTGTCTTGACTTGTTTTTACTCTTTCATTTTTACCCTACTCCTCAAAAGAGCCGTAATCCTTTTTGTAGGAAATGACAGCTTATGAATAAATAGAATAAATACAAATTATTTACACGCTGTTGAACCTAATAGCATTCAAAAGTAATCCATCTTCTGCGTTCTCTTACATGTTCGCTTTTCTTACAAAATTTATTTGTTTCGTGAAAAATGAGCTCAATTTTTAACCTTTCAGAAAACTCAGCAATTTCGCGAGCGAAAATTGTTGAGCAGTCTCTTTCTTTAACTAAATTCCGATAAGCAAACTATTTTAAACTCTACTTTTTTGGAGGGAAATGGTGATCTAGCGATATTTGAGACCAAAAATAATGCAAAGGCTTCTCGCACTTAAAGAGTAACCAGTTTTAATAGATTAACAGAAATCGATGGCTCATAAAAAAACAACAACTAAAAAACTATTCTGATGTGGTATATATTATTTCTAAACCTGTCAAACAAGCATGCTTTTTCAAGACTTGTGACGACAGAGGAGTCGGACATGTCAAAACAGCGAAATTGCAATGACAAACTCAATTTGTATAGCTTAATTAATACGCGCAATTGACATGGATTAGGAACATCAAACAGAAGTCATCGCTCTTTCCATGTTTATAAGTGAGTCACGGGAAAAGTTTCATCGGCCGCCACCGGGAATAGAACCCAGGGTCTTCCAGACACGCGCCGGACATGCTACCACTGCACCACAGCGGTCTGGAATTCTCCAGACTCACATACAACTAACTGCCAAACCACATGGCAGGTTGTTTCTTGTGCGGGGCTCCAAGAATCAACCTGCCATGTGGTTTGGCAGTTAGTTGTATGTGAGTCTGGAGAATTCGAGACCGCTGAGGTGCAGTGGTGGCATGTCCGGCGCATAACTGGAAGACCCTGGGTTCGATTCCCGGTGGCGGCCGATGAAAAATGTTCCGTGACTCACTTATAAACGTGGAAAGAGCGATGACTTCTGTTTGATGTTGTGTAGTTTAATTGGTAAAACATTCAGTTATGGAGCAGGAGGATGCGATTTCGATATGCCACCGGCAAATTTGTGTTTTGCTATGTTGCTGCCGGAAAGTAATATGAATTTCCTGGACGTTAAGTTCTTAAAAAAAAATGTATGATGTCCGTTCCAGACATCGCATAGAATTTAGTCAGAGTTCCTTTTTCTATAGTGATCTCTCCTTCATGTGGTTTACCGGCTAACCTGGAAACCTACGATTCCATCCCAGCCGTTACCAGAAATGGAAACGGGTCACGGGTCAACGGGTCGACAATTTCTTGCGGGCTAGTGGGTTGAGTAAAGGTGTTCCTGGCCGGATTCCGACCCGGTATTATTTCCGTTTTATTTTTGAAAAGGTAAAAAAATATTTCAGATAATTTTTTAGAGATCTTTCAAATAATACTTCAGAGCCGCGGAGTATGATCCAGGAACTTGCTGAGAAGGGTAAAGAAATGGGGATTAAAAATGAACCTTTCAGAAGACAAAAATGATGTACAATGCTTTTACAAGGAATGAAGATTTCTCAATTGATGGGGGAAAGCTGGAGATAACCAATTCCTACATTTACCTTAGACAACAGATATCAAGCAAAAGTCATATTGATGAAGAAATTAATTGGCGTAAAAAACTTGATTGAAGAGCTTTTGGAAGACGCAGTACAGTTTTTTAGAGCAATATTCTGTTATGTTTTAAAAGAACAGTGTTTAATAAATGCATCCTTCCAGTGCTTTCGTACAGAGCAGTGACGTGGACCTTAAACTAAAAAAGACATGCAAAGACTGCAGACCACTGAAAGAAACATAGGGAGATGAATGCTTGGTGTAACCAAGAATGATACAAAGAGGAACTCGTGGATAAGGAAAATGACAAGAGTGGAAGACATGGGAATCAGAGTAAAATCCCTGAAATGACAATGGGATGGACATATTGCCAGAAGAACGGACCACTGATGAACAACCGAAATTTTAGACTGGATTCCAAGGCATAGGAGAGAACCAGAAGAAGGTCACGCGGGACATGGGTGGATGGATCAGACTGGCCAAAGACAGTCCGTGTTGAAGAAACTTGGGGAGACATTCATCCAGCAGTGGATTGATAATGATTGGAAATAGCAGTGATGATGATACATTCGAATTTATAGTTCAAAGCGGATTTGTCCGGGTCAGGTCCTGGTTCGGGTCGGGTCCAATTATGTGACGGCCGGGTCAGGGTCAGGACCGTGTCCAAAATTTTTGAACCGTTTCCAACTCTGGCCCTTTCTCAAGAGGGGGATAGATGTGACGTACTACAGATATGACGCACATATGAAGACGGGAAAGTTGCATCGACAAACTCTGTTGGAGTAGCTTAATTGGAAAAGCATTCGGCTCCGTAGCAGAAGACGCGGGTTCGAGTATTCCACTGGCAAAAGGCTTGTTTCGCTATCGACTGGCTAAAAATATAGCAGAAAAGTATGCTGACCTCAAGTGTTTTTGATTACTTTTTTCACAAAGAATTATTTATCCGATACCGATAAAGGATCAGATAACGCTACTTACCAAGAAAACTTTTGAATGAAGCATGTTTCATACGTTACTCGACATTGAAATTGTCCTACCCCCTTCCTTCAGCAGAAGGAGATGGCGTATCTGCATGGAAATTGGTAGGCTTGTGTAGGCATTTAGGATATGTAAGTAATTAAACATGTAACTAATTGCGTGAGAAGCGTGAGAGATAAGTGGGCAAATATGGGACGTTGTGACCCTAGGTAGTACAGAATAAAGCAATGGAATGTAGAGTGCTGCTATAGCATATCCAAAGACCGTAGATGTATCGTAGACCTCGTCGCCAACTCTACTATCAACTCGATTCAATTGAGAGAGGAAGGATCACAACCTTCGAGAACCTGACTGTTCGATTCACCGAATCGTATTACATATGTATCAAGACTTCAGAACAGCTGGACGTTCTTAGCAACAATAGTTGTGAAAACCCAAGTTTGTCCGCGCTCTCACACTCCGGGGTAAGTTGCTCTCCCAACTAAGCTACACGGACGGAATGTACCGCTGCGGATTTGTCGTCCTGACACGTGATTCAACACTGTAGTACGTCACATAGTTCCAAACCACCAGTCGCCAAAGACTGTCCAGTGGACTTCAGCTTGTATCGATGGGCGTATTCGACACCAAGAAATTGTGGAGCCACAATTCTACCGCAGTGAGCATTCAACGGGCTGTAGAGTCGACTACAGACATCCCGATCACGACTTGAATAGTAAACCGAGGATTTGAGCAGGCGACAGGAATGGCACAGTGTCGTGTTCATCGATGAGTTCCGATTCCACCTTGGTACCTACAGTCATCGAATCCGCGTTATAGGTGACGACGTTCTCACAGGGAAGATTTAGCTGTTGTTCGAGAAGATCACACTGCTGGCCAGACGAGCATCATCATATGAGTTGACATTAATTTCGATTGCCAGTCACCTCTGATATATGACAGTCCTGCGTATGACGTTTTACAGTCTGTGTTATTGCCATTTCTAAGTGTTATCGCAGAGGCCATTTTCCAGTAAGATAAAGGCCCTGCCATATTCCACTAACATCTCTCATGGGTACTACGAGTGATCCATATGCTCCAACAGCTAGCCAGATCTCCGGAACTATCACGCATATAGAACATGTATAGGATCTCATTTGTCAGCACTTGCAAGCCTCACGGCGTCCACCCGGAAACTCCGCTGAATTATGGAGCCAGGTAAACGTTGTGTGATCGCAGATACACCAGGACAACATTAGACGGTTGTCCTGGTGTATCTGCGATCACACACCAGGACAACATTAGACGGCGCCATCCCTCTACGTCATGCTGTCCTGGTGTATTGACGGCGACAACATTAGACGGCGCCATCCCTCTACGCCATCCCTTTACAACATTAGACGGCGTCATCCCTCTACGCCATCCCTTTACAACATTAGACGGCGTCATCCCTGTACGTCATCCATCTACAACATTAGGCGGCGTCATCCATCTACAACATTAGGCGGCGCCATCCCTCTACGTCAGGACAACATTAGACGGCGCCATCCCTCTACGTCATGCCGTGTGTATGATTGAATTGCACATCATGGTGATCACACAAGGTATTGTCTTCTGTTACGTGATATTGTACTGTAACCTGCCAAATTGGTGTACACCCTTATAAATTAAATCATGCATTATTCACCTCATGTATTATGTGATTGGTAGTTTTCGGCTTATTTGGGTCATTTTTTTGGGTGGGGTAGTGTTCATTCTGCTTCACAAAAACTTTTCTGTTGTCTTTCAAGGTAAGACAGAGGGCAGAAGTGGCACGCAAGCATTCTTTTCTCTCCATAGGTGTCACTTTCTTCCCTGTCCATAATGAGTAAGAAACTTTGACATTTTACCACACATGAAACAAAAGTCGAAAATTCGTTCTACACGGTGGCTCAAACAAAACTGTATCCCTAGTGGCCCAAACAAAACTGTACCCTTAGTGGCCCAAACAAAACTGTACTCTTAGTGGCCCAAACAAAACTGTACCCTCAGTGGCCCAAACAAAACTGCACTCTTAGTGGCCCAAGCAAAGCTATACCAAATAAACAAATCAAATAAGCACAAGTTTTATTTAATGTTATAGTGTCCAAGACAGTTCCTACAGCAAATGTTGGAAATGAGCGCCCTAATTATTAAGACACAGCTCGGTTCTTCGCAGCATGTTTTTTTTTTTGATTGGAGTTTTAACGACCACCGTGAGCAACTCAATGGGCTATAAGCAGTCGCCCGTCCCTAATTTAGGGATAATGGTTCCAGAGAAGGGAGAGAGCCAGTGCCGTAAGACAAACACAACATCCATGCCTGACCGGGATTCGAACCCGGACCCCGTTCGGACGAATGATCAGCGTCCATCGCTTAGACCACTGCGCCACAACTTCTAACTGTTTTGGAACACAGTTAGAAGTTATTGTGGTGTAATCTTAGCAATTTCAGCGGAGATGTTGGTTTGAAGCTCTTCAAGAGTTCTCTGGTTATCGGAATACACCTGACCCCTTAGTGCTCCCCACAAGTAAAAGTCACACACAGACAGATCAGGGGATCGAGCAGGTCACGACTCGCAACACGGTCTTCCTCAAACACCTCAAAAATCGCATTCGGGAAACTCCTCACAAGTAAACTGGTATGTAGATCGGTGGATTAAGTAAAATTTTTGCCCAGCTTCCCTCGTAGCACGATACTTTAACAACCTTAAAAACCCACAGGAGTTAAAAACCCTCATAAGTCCAAAAGGATTTTATTTGATTACTAAAACATGAAAATTAAAACATGAGACCTTTCGGGCTTCCACTAAGAACATCTTCAGATGAGTAAAATAGTAACATATATGGGAAAGACTTAAGTATACATTTGTCGTTGGAATTTGTGACGTGAAGAAACGGGCAGGTTTTGAGTGCGCCGTGGACATATGTAGTAGCGAGCATGCACATCCAATGAAACGTTGTCTGTTAATAAAAATATATTTTGATAGAAATTAAATCAGAATTATAGTTATGCCAGTCCTTTACACAACGGAATAGGAATATTTTAATTAATACAAAGGAGGATGTAACAGGTCAAATTGTTCGGTACTTAAAGTCCAAATAATATTGATGTATGAGAGAAATGTAAGAGTTTAAATTCTTTAATGATTAAAGTTCAAGTAATATTAAGGAGAAAGAAAAGACACTTCCACAAAAGAGTAGTCCTTTGAATCCTAAACAATTAGTAGTGGACTTTGAATCCTAAACAATTTATACAGGAGGGAAACCATTATTTGTACTTGACATCATAGCTTCTACTTGAATCACAACATCTCGAAACTTCAAAGTCCCCCAGGGACATATAAACTCTTTTGGGGAATGGACTACTCTTTTGTGGAAATGACTTTTCTTTCTCCTTAATATTACTTGAACTTTAATTATTAAACAATTTAAACACACACACACACTCCATCCATTTCCCGTTATGCATGTCGATTCTAAAGGTAATAAGAAAGATGACTCTAAATTTTCGGGTGTAATAAGCACGTCTTTTGAATCCGCTCTGACGCAAATTAAATTTATCAAAGCTATTCAAAGTCAATGGAACCGGTATGGAAAACAATAGTATCTGACGGAAGAAGGAAGTTTTTCAATCAGGTTTTTATTACCTCAGATATTGCTGTAAACGGAATCGTGGTAGCTTACGCCCTCTGGTTGCAGACTTGGGCGTTAAGAAAAACATGAATTTATGTGAGAAACGCTCTCCAACACCGAAAGAATTTTTCAAATCGGACTCTTAGAAACAGAGATGTCAACAAAAATAAGATGTGACTTTACGTCCCCTGGTGGAAAAACCATGCATTATTTTTGGAAGAAAGTATTCTCAAAAGGTTTTTCCATATGATCGGTATCGGCCCAAGTAAAAAAAAATAGTCGAGTTTTTAGGAGCCCAGATTTTGCTACAAATACATCAGAAGCAGATATTAACGCTTATGCCCCCTGGTGGCCAAACCATTCTTTACCAAACATTAGAAATTATGTGAAAAATATTTTCCATCAGGTCTTATGTGCGATACAGGAAGAATTTTTCAAATCGGAGTTTTAGAA
Organism: Macrothele yani; assembly: GCA_039090855.1. Lineage (NCBI taxonomy): Eukaryota > Metazoa > Arthropoda > Arachnida > Araneae > Macrothelidae > Macrothele > Macrothele yani. Next base: position 101,839,309 of record CM076991.1, on the reverse strand, counting down.
GCAGAAGTAACGCAGAAAACGCAATTTACCTTTGTGCGTCCTAGCGGAAAGTCTATGATTTACTTGAAATATTTTAATTTATAGGAAAAAAATTTCGCATCGGACACACTATCCAACAAAGAAGGAATTTTTCAAATCGGACTCATAGAAGTAGAGATATTGACAAAAAATAAGTTATACATCTACGCCCCCTGGCGGAGAAACTGTGAAATATTTTTAAAAGAAAATATTCCGAAAAGGTTTATCGATGTGAGTGGCATCATTCCATGAAAAATTTTTTTCAATCGATATTTTAGTAGCTCAGATTTTATGGCGAATACATCAGAAGCAAAAATTAAAACTTACGCCCCCTGGTGGCCAAAGTATTCCTTATCAAAATTTGAAATTACATGCAAAAGATTTTCCGCCGCCCCGGTGGCGCAGTGGTCTAAGGCGCTGGCCTCTGATCATTCGTCCGTAAGGGGTCCGGGTTCGAATCCCGGTGAGGCATGGATGTTGTGTTTGTCTTACGGCACTGGCTCTCTCCCTTCCCTGGAACCAGTGACCCTAAATTAGGGACGGGCGACTGCTTATAGCCCATTGAGTTGCTCACGGTGGTCGTTAAACCTCCAATAAAAAAAAAAAAAAAAAAAAAAGATTTTCCATCAGAAGGTGTATTTGCTGAAGATAAAATTTTCAAATCGGAGTTTTAAAAGAAGAGTTACCGGGAAAAATGCAATTAAATATTCCGCCCCCTAGCGGAAAATCTATGCGTAATTTGAAAACGTAACTATATCTAAAATACTCTTCGTCATAAATGGAATCGAAAGATAAAAGATATTTTTTTCAATCGGATGTTTAGAAGCAAATATGTGGAATAAAACGTATTTTTGAATTCGACATCATCTGGATTTACGTCCTCTAGCGGCGAAATTGTACATTGTAATAAAAAAAAACGAAATGAAAAGGATCATCGTTCTCAGATTTCAAGCTTCCCAATACAAAAATATTTTTTTAAATCGGACTAATAGTTGCAGAGATATCGTGGGTACAGATGGACGGACGGACAAACCGGTAACATAAGCACGATCTTTTTTGACAAAAGGCGTGCTTTAAAAACATCTGCCTTGTATTATGAAGCAGTAACTTCAATACATTTTGCACATCTTTATTCCAATTATTATTTAGTTTTTTTTTCCTTTTTTTTTTTGTTTTTTTTTTTTGTTTTAAATGAAAGCTTTTATCCTGTCCATTATCTCTTAACCAGTAGTGTCATCCAAAAAATTTAACAACCAGTTGGTTAAACATGGCTGATGTACCGCTACGATGTACGGCAAGCGTAAGCCTAAAAGTGCATGGGGGCAAAGTGTACAATGTATTACGTAAGTATTAAAAATAATTTTATTACTGTTGCTTATAAAATGCAGAAAATTGAAAAGTCAAATACTTACATAATATACAGTGAAACTTTCATGAACGGACACCTCCGAACAACGGCAAGTTTTGGTTGGTACCGAACAAATTTGCATATGATTAACTTTGCCGTAAGTGTTTTGTAATACTTTGTATAAAATTAGAGCAATGATTTTAATTACAGCGTGTACATTTGTGTTACAAGCAGCAAAGTGCAATAAGTTTGGTTTTAAGAAAAATACTTGTAGATTCCAAAAAAATTGAATTATTGAAACGCCCATAAATTCTAGTTATTAATATAGAATTTCAAATGCCGTCAACGCTCTGACGTCATTCAGTACTTGCAGCGTCATCTGCTTTTATCCGGTTGCTGAAGTCGGAACTAAGCTCACCGCTCTCGCACGATACTTAAAATCAAGACGAAATACCGGAAAATAAAATGAAGTTAGTAAGACAAACGACTTCATCTGTGGCAACACGCACATATCCGAACAACTGTCTGCGACGTTTGTTCTGTTACGTAGGTGTTATGTCGTGTTTTATTTCATTTTCTTCGCATTGCACAGTAATTTTATAAAAACGAATAAAATTGCAGAGTAATTTCATAAAAAGGAATCAGCGTTATATTATTTCATAGAAAGGATCAAGTAAATGCAGGGGGTTGTTTTGATTCACTGTGATGGAAATTAAAGCAAATATTGGTTTCGTGGAATTTTTTCTTTGTAGTACAAGATGGAAGAAGATAAAGCTGAAAGAAAACGTCGCTTAAATAGAGAACGACAACGACGATGACGTGGAGACCAATCTTCTAATACTTTGTAGTACAAGATGGAAGAAGATAAAGCTGAAAGAAAACGTCGCTTAAATAAAGAACAACAACGACGATGACGTGGAAACCAATCTTCTAATACTTTGTAGTACAAGATGGAAGAAGATAAAGCTGAAAGAAAACGTCGCTTAAATAAAGAACAACAACGACGATGACGTGGAAACCAATCTTCTAATACTTTGTAGTACAAGATGGAAGAAGATAAAGCTGAAAGAAAACGTCGCTTAAATAAAGAACAACAACGACGATGACGTGGAAACCAATCTTCTAATACTTTGTAGTACAAGATGGAAGAAGATAAAGTTGAAAGAAAACGTCGTTTAAATAGAGAACGACAACGACGATGGCGTGCAAACCAATCTTCTAATATTTTGTAGTACAAGATGGAAGAAGATAAAGCTGAAAAAAACGTCGCTTAAAAAGAGAACGACAACGGCGATGGCGTGCAAACCAATCTTCTAATACTTTTTAGTATAAGATGGAAGAAGATAAAGCGGAAAGAAAACGTCGCTTAAGAAGAGAACGACAACGGCGATGGCGTGTAAACCAATATTCTAATACTTTGCATAACTTGAACGAAGGTAGAACTAATGGCAAATCTATCTTATAGACTGTCCTTTAATATTTCAACCGTTTATTATAATTATGTAGATGTATTTTACGATTCGTGTTCTAAAAATTTCAGTAACAGCTTTTTCACCAGTGCATGACATGGGCTATAGCTAGTTAACAATATAATGTGAAAGAAAATCAGTCAAATGACTGAAATACTTATTTCAGTGAAGTAAGGTGTTACCTACTACAGTTTTTTGCACATAACGGCGTAACCTTTAGAATATATTGAACTAAAAGGTGTGTTCTTCACGGTGACGAAGAAACAGAGAGCTGAGTAATTTTTTTAAACAGAGCCAAGAAAAAAAAATTACTAAGCGCATAACGTAATTATAAATACACCACACTGTGAACACTCAAGAGACGCATATAGCGTATTAAATCCATCACATATGTTCCAGGCTTTACATACACTATCTACCCACAAGTAATTGGACACCTGTGATAGCAAAGGAAAACGAAGTTTATTCACCTTCAATAGTTGGTGGAGCCTTAACGAGCGGCGATTACAGCTGCGACCATCCGGGGCATACTCTCAACCAGGCGTTGTACGACGGCTAGCGGTATTTTCTTCCACTCGGCTTGGAGAAGACAGGTCAGTTCCTTCACCGATTTCGGACGGTGGGGGGCACCCCTTTAGTCGACGCTCCAACTGGTTCCAGAGGTGCCGATAGGGTTAAGGTCCGGGCTCTGCGCAAGCGAGTTCATTCGATTAACCCCATTGTCACCATACCAAGCCATGGTGGACCTCGCAACATGGCAGCTGGCATTGTCATCCTGAAAGTAACATGGGTCCACCCCGTAAAACTGCCACAACGTAGGAAGCGCATGGTCATCCAAAATGGTGCAGTAGGTCTCGGCGTTGAGTCTACCAGAAATTGCGACCAAGGGTCTCGTGCCATACCAGGAGAAACACCCCCATAGCATAATTCCAACGCCGCCGAACTTCACAGTTGGCACAATACATTCCGGCAGGAGGCTTTCTTCAGGCAGACGCCAAACCCATACCCTGCCATCCGAACGGTAGAGGGCGAACCTCGATTCGTCGCTCCAGAGAACCTGTTTCCACTGTTCAACGGTCCACTGCCGGCGTTCTTTGCACCACGTTAGCCGAGCAGCGCTATTAGACTTGGTGATCAAAGGCTTGTGGGCGGCAGCACATCCATGATAACCGAGCAGATGGGCTTCCTTACGGATGGTATTCATCGAAAGAATAATCTCGGATGCCTGTTGAAACTCCTCGCGGATGTGGCATATCGATTTGGGGCGGTTCTTCCGAATTTCTCTGGCCAGCACCCGTCGGTCTCTAACTCCCAGTTTTGTTCGTCTGCCGGGTCAGGGCACATTCCGACAGTCACCTCTCATCTTCCACTTGCCAATCACGTAGGCCACTGTCGATTTTGGGTACTTCAACTCGCTGGATATGTCACGTATGGATCGGCCGTTTCTGTGATACCCGACGATTACACCTTTCTGGAAATCAGAGAGCTCCGAACTGCGTGGCATCTTGCATGCGACTGGTTGCGTTGTTGTTTCCCATACGATATTTAACGGCGGCGGCCATGACGTGTATCAGGACCGCAGATATCGTCGATTGTGGGGGTGTCCAATTACTTGTTGGTAGATAGTGTATTTGTTGAAGAATTTATTACGTAAGTACAACATATTGATAGCAATGAAGTTCCCCACCCAGTTATCACATATAATATCAAGTTGGAAATAAAGACTGTGTGAGAAAGAAAAGGCAGGTGTGTGTACGCTATACCGTCGGTATATCCTGACAACACGGAAACGATATATATCGGAATGACAAAGCGATCCTTGGACACTAGATATAAAGAGCACGTGTGAAGTGTTAACTAGTGCTGTTCACGTATTTCGGATTTTTGGATATCCGGATATTTTAGTATCCGAAAACCGGATTTTTAGCATTCGAATAGTTCGAACTCCGGATATGCAGATTATGAACTGCGGATATCCGGATTTCGAACTTCGGATATTCGGATTTCGGATGTATTTATTACTAGAAAGATGAATTTCACAATAATACGTCCAGCGTTTTTTTTTTTTTTTTTTTTTTCACGTTCGAAAGGGGAAAAATTTCTGGTTACGAAAACGCAAACAAAAATTTACAAATAACGACGAACAAAAGAAACGATGGCTGGTTATTATTGCTGTACCGGTAAAACCAAGTACAGTCAAACCTCGATTTAACGAACTTCAAGGGACCAACAGTCTTGTACGTAAAATCGTGGAATTCGTAAATCGAGGAAACCTTTCGAATGAAACATTCAAGCTAGTGTTCATGATAGAATAAGTAAGCAGCTATGTTCTCTTTCTTTCAGTGGCTAACGTTTCTAGTGCTACCTGTGTTCATCAAAACTTTGTCCGTAAGCGAGCTGTGTTGTTTAATTTGAGTTGTAGATTTAACACTGAGAAGAAAAGAAAAAAAAGCGCGATTTGGTGAAAAATTCCAAAGGTTCAGGAATGGGTACGTACCATGTGTGTCCCTAACTTCACAGAGTGCTATTGTTCTGTCTGTAGCTGAAAACAAGAATCCCCAGGGTCCTCTAGATTTCCTTCTTCATACCATCTTTCATTTTCCTGCTTCCCACCCATGCAAGGAAACGTTTAGCTCCTTTGGAACTTGTTGGTTATTAGCTTCCTCCTGTAAGAAGCTTACGCTTGATAGTCGGAAGAAAGGCGAACTGATTTAGGATTCCGTCAAGCTGTGTCGCAGATGGTGCTCTTTCGAACGCTGATTAACCGCATGCGTAAATTTTTTTCTGTGACACGAAGCTCTCTTTCTAGCTGACTTTAAACGTGAAAATGCTGGTAAACATAGTTTGATGGTTTAACAAAAAATAAAAAATGTTCGCTAAATTTAGGAAACGTGTTCATTAAATCGGGAAACGTCAAGCTTAAATTTCAATGTGGTTCCGTCCGGACAACAAAAAATGTACGTAAAATCACCAAATTCGTTAAATTACAGTCCGTTAAATAGGGGTTTGACTGTATCTCCCACTCACTAGCACTTATAGTGTTTGTGATTAATTCACTAGGGCACTAGGGCAGTAAAGAAAGAAAGAAAGAAAAGATGGAAAGAGATATCCGGATTTTGAAATTCGGAATTCATGCGGCAATCCGGCTTTCGGATTTATGATATTTTGAAATCCGAAACCCGGGTTTCAAAATATCCGGTTTTCGACAGCTCTAGCCGGATATCCGAATATCCGGATTTTGAATTTCGGATTTCATGCGGCAATCCGGATTTCCGATTTATGATATTTCGGATGTTTTGAAAACCCAAATCCGGATTTCAAAATATCCAGTTTTTGACAACACTAGTGTGAACCAGGACATGCAGAATACAGCCCTCGCCAGAGAAGTCATGCATTCATTGGCCGCTCCTCTATGGAATAGTATTAGAAGAATAGCCCCTACACGAACTTTAAAGAGACTGCCATCAGGGAAACAGTCGAAATCCTATCCAGCAAAATAGTGTGCAATAATATAGTTTCTATTGAACTACCAAGAGCTTGGTATGTGTTATTATAAAAGATGGAAACCCATCACGACACACCATATAATTGTGTGATAAAAATTCGTGTAAAATGCTCGTGATGTCACCCACGTTTTTTCCAGAAATCATCTTTGTTCCTTACGTGTTCCAAATCCCTGCATTTTTATACCTACCATTGCCTTGAATAAGCCTCCCAGTGGGGTGCGAAAGCTTGGCGAATCTTTGTACTTACTACGCTACAAAAATAAACAGATTTAATACGCTACATGAGTCTCTATGTGCATAACATTGTGGCATTGTGCAAAGTGTGTTTTTATATTCAATAGTAAATAATTTAGGTAGTTTTACATTCGGAATGTACGGTTAATGCTAAATTAGTTTTCGCGGTTAATGTCGAAAATGCAGCCTGATTTCTTTGTCTTTATGCTGAGAACAAGTCTTTCGGTTTAGTTTCTGCGGTTGCCCCATAAATCGTTGCAGCCTCGCTTCTCTTCTAACTTGTCGTGAAGAGTCAAGTTCGCAATTTCCAAATAAATAACAAGCGCTAAAATTCTCAGAAGAATTATTTCAGTCCTCATCGCCATCCAAAGGGAATTTTAGGCAGGCTCAAAGTGAAACATAAATATTCTCCTAGATTTCGCATACTTGCTGCAATGGGAATACAAATAAAATGGGTCACATTTTGGAAAAAAAAAAAAAGTGTCATCAGTCTCACCAATACACGTCCACAGATTTTTTTATTTTTTTATTTTTGAAGTCACGGAAATAGAAACGAAACCGCATCTTACGCACACCATCCAGTGGGAAATCGAAACAAGGAAACAGAAAGATTTTTTTTTTTTTTTCTGGTTCGTAAGAGATACCTTTTCCGTCATTTTTCTAGCTATGGGGAATTTAAAATCAGGAAGGGTAAAATAAAAATGGCCCGTGTCAGTGTTCCCAAAGATGAAGAATGCATTTGGGTAATATGAGAATAATAAGATTCTCCAAAAGGGCGTGCCCATATTTCTGCAGACTGCTGGTTCTATAACAATAGCTTGATCAGCGGAACACAACTTCTACATTTTCTTGGAGGTGGGGGGGATATACACAACAAAAGTAAAAAAAATGCAAATCTTTCGAGCTGCGGTGCGCTTTCTTTTCGTTTGTATTTTAGATCTAGAACGCGGTCCTGGTTTTCTTGGTCTGTGAGTGCCCAAATCGAGTTGCATAAAATCCTCAACGTGCCACTTTCAAATCGGCAAAGAGGAATACGTAATACGCAAACAAGCAGAACGGAATATAAAGGGTGGGATGGGGAAAAGAGAGAGAGAGAGAGAGAGAGAGAGAGAGAGAGACAGAAAGGAAGAAATGTACAAGTCTTGAAGGGTGTTGGAGCACAGATGATATGAATTCCGCAGAATAGAGAAACATAAAAGAAGTTTAAACAGAGAAAGCCCGGGTGGAGTCTTGAGGAAATCATACGACTACCACTCCTAGGCTCAGTAAAACAAACCATCGCCTGGGAGCACGACAATATAATAAGAAGGAGGAAAAAAAAGAAAGAAAAAGAAAGGAGTAAGGCAGAATCGTGGAAGCATTGTGAACCAGTATTCCCACTGAACATGACAGAATTCTTTATTTTGTTGGGGATGGGGAATTCGAAGAAGATTGGCTTTGTTCTTCGGGCTATGCGGTGGACAAAGCACCTGTTTGGAATAACCGAAAGAGAAGAAGATGCAGAGATAAAAGAAGTAAACACACACACAAAAAAAAAAAAGGATAAACACGAAACAGAGAGAGGAATAAGTTTCCTGCATGAAGATTTCTAAACTTAGCAAAATGTCTCGAATGTCAGAAATCAAGAATATTCACGTAATATTTCTTTGCAAAAATTTTATATCACTTTCTAATCTCAGTCAGCAAATCTGCGGATTCTTCGCAAAAGAATTCCTCCTTCTTAAAACAAACGAAGTATACTTGTTTGACTTTATCCGTCAGTTATTCCTTATTCGCTGCTTATTCATATTTTTAAACCCACACACCAACATCAGTTTATACATTTGTCAGTCATATTTATAAAACCAGATACCAGATGTGGCTGGAATGCCGTGGACATTTTAACGTGAAACAACTTTACCGGCGATACTCCGAATTTCGTGAAATAGGTTCTTTGATGCAACGGCACAGAAATGACGTCATCCCCATTTCCCTAACCATAAGACTGAGCTAACTCCGCTCATGCCTTATCACAGTGCCGTGAGTACCACAATTTCTATTAGGGCGATTTTTGCTGTTGTTGTTTCTTGAAGTTTAACGACCACCGTGAGCAACTCGATGGACTATAAGCAGTCTGGAGATCAGATCAAATCAGATCAGATGTAAAGGATTTTAGAAAGGGAGTGTCTGACCCAAGGTCTTAAACAACCCTTAGAAATAGGAAGCCAAGAGATTTGGACTACAGTGCCCGATAGGAAATTGATACGAAAGCGAGGTAGAAAGGGGGAGTAAGACGTCCTTGCTTATTACCGGGGGGCCAGTACCCAGGGCCCGACAGCTTAACGTGCCCATCCGACGCAAGGTGAATATTTAGTGGTTCGAGCGTTCGTACCTGCTGGGATCGAACCGGAGGTCTTCTCCGTGGGAGTCAAACAGTCTAGAGATCAGCTCGGGCTCCTTTTTTAAAGCATGGTTTCAACCCGGGATCGTTATGTCGTTATTTATGACTAAACCGGGTTTAAACCTTTGTGCGGCTTTTCCCTATCTGAATAAAAAAAAGAAAAAGCATATTGTTTTACTACTACTTATATTTTCATCATCAGATAAGAATGTAAGTGCTTCCCGTTAATGTCGACCCTCCCGCAAAAAAAGAAAGAGGGAGATAATTATTATTATGTGCATCTAATTCAGGTAACAAAATGTCCTTTATTTTGTTTCCCAAGTGTATCGAGTTAATTCGTTTACCTCGGCTCACCTTCATGTTTCCACCGAATGACCGAAAATTTCCATTTTTCATATTCTAGCTACCAGAACTTTAAACGCCGCCCCGGTGGCGCAGGGGCGGCGAACGAGTGCATAGAAGCGGACCTATCTCGGACGAGTGCACAAAAGCGATGGCTTCTATGCACTAGTCCGAGATAGATCCGGGTTCGAATCCCGGTGAGGCATGGATGTTGTGTTTGTCTTGCGGCACTGGGTCTCTCCCTTCCCTGGAACCAATGACCCTAAATTAGGGACGGACGACTGATTATAGCCCACTGAATTCCTCACGGTGGTCGTTAAACCCCCCAATACAAAAAAAAAAAAAAAAAAAACACTTTAAAATTTTAGTCGCTGGAAAACTTTATGCTATCAATTTTCGTCGTAGGTAGGAAATAATTCATAGTTGTTATTTAAAACACCCACAGACGTTTTTGAGTTACGTGAAACACGCAATAAACAATAATTAAGAATTTTAGGCAAAGAACAAAAGAGAGACTATAGCGTAAGCATTCAGTTGTGCGCTTCCCATTGCGTTAGTTAGCTGGGTTAGCAGTGTTAAATAAAATTAAGGGCCCGGGGTGTAGTCGGCCCGGATCCATTTCCGGGTTTTTTCATAGCCCAGGCTCGTGCTCAACTCTAAAGCAATCCCCGGAGAACGGAGAGAGCTAGTGCTGTAAGACAAATGCAACATCCATGCCTCAGCAGGATTCGAAGCCGGACCCCATCACGGACGAATAATCATAAGCCCGGACGAATAATCATAAGCCAGCGCTTATACCACTTTGCCATCCTTAGTGCTATTTTCCAAATTCAAGCGCTGTTATCTTAGAATTGGAAATCAAAATTATAAAAACAAATTTGCTTTTTATCCGAAAACAAAATGACGACGCATGATCGTAATGTTATGGGTACCCAGTATCACTTGAAAATTTGCCCAGTGATATCGCAATTTCTAGTGGTGCGATTTGGAAAATTCAAACGTTGTTGTCTGAAAATTTGAAGCAGAAATGTTAAGATAAACTTTTTTCCCAAAAAAATTAAAATAGTATGAATTATTAAATATGACAAAATCTAATCCTGAACGAATGTGTTTGTATCAATTCGCCTTGGGCTTCTAAACCGATAAGACCACAAAATCCGAGTACAGCTATATAATGAACAAATAGGTTTCAACAATGTCGAACTCAATACAAATTTGGAAGATGTCAATCCCTTTATTGGTGTAAATATGACATGGATGTTTAAGTCAGATAATATATTATCTGACATGGATGTTAAGTCAGATAATACATTATCTGACTTAACATCCATGTCATATTTACACCAATAAAGGGATTCACATCTTCCAAATTTGTATTGCACAATGGTGTAATCCCGTATTTCATTCATTAATATCGAACTCGTTTGAAATCGTCGAAACAACTTGAGCTGGCAAAGACATTCAAAAGCAATCGGTTAGTCCTGGATTACCATCAACGGCACTAATGCTAAATAAAATATTGCTCGTCAGGTGCCTTCGACTAACTTAGAAATAAGCATATTATGTTTCATGTACAACACTTTCTTATTTTTACGAGAATTTTCATTCACGAGTCGACAAGACTCGTGAATGAAACTCCTCGTTTGCAGCTAGCGTTTTGCATTTTGTGTGAAGACGGGTACATTTTGCGTGAAGTTTAGCCGTATGGCGAACAGTATCCGAGATGATTTCCTCTTGAGATAACAGATGATTGCCAGTCTTACATTACTGCAACGTTATGAAGAATGAAACTACAATAGTAACCGCTTATAACGATTTCGTATTTAGGGAGATCACGGATTTACACAGGAACCTTTGTTTAACAATCCCGTATTTAGCGAGACTTCGGATATAGACAGGAACCTTTGTTTAACAATCCCGTATTTAGCGAGATTTCGGATATAGACAGGAACTTTTGCTTAACAATCCCGTATTTAGCGCGATTTCGGATATAGACAGGAACTTTTGTTTAACAATCCCGTATTTAGCGAGATTTCGGATATAGACAGGAACTTTTGCTTAACAATCCCGTATTTAGCGAGATTTCGGATATAGACAGGAACTTTTGTTTAACAATCCCGTATTTAGCGAGATTTCGGATATAGACAGGAACTTTTGTTTAACAATCCCATATTTAGCGCGATTTCGGATATAGACAGGAACTTTTGTTTAACAATCCCGTATTTAGCGAGATTTCGGACATAGACAGGAACTTTTGCTTAACAATTCCGTATTTAGCGAGATTTCGGATATAGACAGGAACTTTTGTTTAACAATCCCATATTTAGCGAGATTTCGGATATAGACAGGAACTTTTTTTAACAATCCCGTATTTAACCAGATCTACGAACAAAACTGGAACTTTTGTTAGGTATAATGTTAATTCAATGCAAATTTGATAGTTTTTATCGAACTAAATTTAATTAATCCCCGTATTGAACGAAGGACGAACAGCTAACATGATCAGTTTTAAAAAGCAACGTAACAAAATTTAATGAAGTTCCATGTTTAACGAGGCAGAGAAAACCTATTGAGACAGTCCTGGAATGGAAATGGTTGGTACAGGACGAAAATGCGGAAGCGCAGGGAAATCTTGGTGTGCTAGTGGAATAATGTCGATAGAAAAGCAATAGGGAAGAGAGTAAATCAAATGCTCAACAAGCTATTTGTGCAAGAGAATCAACGCCACCCACTCCAATGGGTCATGCGTTGGGGGTATAGCGTCAGTAGAATTGAAAACAAACGCCTTACTCCTAGGCAAAAAGAGCATGGGTTGGGTTAACGCGCATGTATTCAGTGGATTTCTGGGCGACGATTGCAGAAGGAAGCGGGGGGGGGTAATGAATGAGGATGCAGCCCGAGGGGAAACAGGGGATAATTCCTGGAACTGTGTCCATTTTCTCTTTCACCCTCCAAGTGAACATTGCATTGAGAAGATCGGACTGTTTTTGCCTCTCCTGTTCGTTAAACAGCGATCAATCTTACGTACCCATCCAATAAGAAATCCTAAACTTTTGTATGCAACAAAATATCTAAGAGAAAAGTGTTATCCGTAAACGACAAGGAAGCCATTATTAAAGAGCCAGAAAATAGTGTTAAAATGTTGCCATATGTTATAATATATATATGGATATACCCGGTCGTATCAGAATAATATGACCACCCCAGATTCACAGTGTACCTGCCCAGGGCGTCACAGAGTGCACGAGACAAGGTCGACCACACGGAGATATAAGCGCCCGATCAGGACAGATGAGCCATAGTGCGGTACGTGAACAAAATGGGAAGCGATAGTCATTTGACGGACGTTCAAAAAAGAATGATCATCGGCTACCGCGCCAAGGGTGGAAGCATGCAAGAAACAGCAGACTTGGTGGTGCTGTATGCGAGGTGTAGACTTGGTGGTGCTGTACGCGAGAATGGATCTTTGGCACACATAGTACTTCCCGACGTCATAACTGTGGAGCTCTAAAGGCCATCCACCCCAGAGGAGAACGTCGTTTCCGTCGACTGGCAAAAAAGAGCAATCGACGCGTAACTGCGCAGCAATTGACAACGCAAATTAACGCTGGGGCACCTAGGTACGTGTTCCCTTAAACAGTGGTTGGTTGGTTGATTTTTATGGCGGAAGGGCCATATTTGGCCAAAGAGCGCCAGACACATGACAAACTGGGTTTTTCATGCGCCAAGGCGGCCATGTAAACCCAGTTCCATCGGCAACAACGCCTGCAGTTCGCATGGGACCACCGTCATTGGACAGTGGAAGAGTGGGAAAAGGCTGCCCTCTCCGGCGGATCCAGGTTTCTACTAAACAGAAGTGACAGGCGGTGGCGGATACGGCGTCAGACAGACGAGAACCATCACCCGGACACGCTTGTCAGTCAAGTACAGGCCCGCGGTGGCAGTGTGCATGTCTGGGGGATGTTTTCCTGGTATGACCTGGGACCGCTGGTGCCACTGGATTGGTCCCTGAACGCCAATGGCTACCTGTCCATCCTCGCTGACAACATACATCCCTTCATATTAGACGTTTACCCTGGTGGTGATGGTGTCTACAAACAGGACAATGCGCCCTGCCATGTCGCTAAGAAGGTGCGTGACTGGTTCTAGGAACACGACAGCAATGTCTCCGTTCTTCCTTGGCCGACGAAATCTCCTGACTTCAATCACACAGAGCACTTGTGAGACTATTTGGATCGGCAGGTTCGACGTGCTGTGACTAGTGTAGTTAAGAACCTCTGTAACGGAAAAATCTCTCTTTTTTTTTTTTTTTTTTTTCAAAAGCTACACGCTGGTCAATTTGTTTTTTGTGATGTTTTTATTTTTTATCTCTCATGTCTGAATGTTTCTCTAAACAAGGTTTGAGCGAAGAAGTGTTAACATGGGTTGCTGAAACGGTAGCTATTGATATCCTCGCTAAACTTGTGCATGCAGACATGTATATCTGCAAAATCTGCAACTGACTAAAATGAAGATATGGTGTCGCCCCGGCGGCGCAGTGGTCTAAACGATGACTTCTGATAATTCGGCTTCAAATCCCGGTGAGGCGTCGATGTTGTGTTTGTCTTACAGCACTGGCTCTCTTCCTTCCTTGGAACCAGTGACCCTAAATTAAGGACGAGCGACTGCTTATAGACCATCAAGTTGCTCACAGCGGTCGCTAAACCCCCAAAACAAAACAAAAAAAGCCCCAGGTTTTTAAGCCGCCCTGTTGGCGCAGTGTTCTAAGCGATGGCTTCTAATCATTCTCCCAGGGAGGGGTCCGGGTTCGAATCTCCGGTAAGTCGTGGATGTTGTGTTTGTCTTTCGGCACTGGCTCTCTCTGTTATTTGATAAACTGGCAATACTGTATTACATGCTCGCAATGTAATTTGCTGATGTACATGACTTGAATATTTGTTGTACCCTGAATCACAAATACTGTACCTGTATGAACTTAACAAACTGTATGAGCTAACCAGGACAAATAAATAATTAAAAAAAAACCTGCAATAAAAAAATACATATGGTTTAGCTTTGCATGACTGATTTTAAACGTGGGAGTTAAACAAGGAAGAAAAATATGACTGGTATATATATATAGACTTCAAACTTAAAAAATATCATGTCACTCACCAGGATCGCTGTTGTCTTCGGAACTATCTATATATTAAATGTGTGTGTTCTCCTAGCGCCAGTTCTTTTAACCTGATGACGCCCAGGGCGCCTGTTGAGAAAGATCTTGTTTTTACCTAATATGCCTTTTAGTAGTAAAATTCTAATTGTACGTTTTGGGTGGTTTTCTACATGCTTAGACAGCTGCCTTTTTATTCTTCTTAAAAAATCATTATTGCATTATGATAGAAGATACTTCATTCAACTCAAAGCTGAGAAATTCATGCTAAACTGCAACTGTGCTATATGACAATACAAAGGATTAATACAAAAATTAGAAAGCATTTAAATATATACACTTCTGTGTTGTAGATCAGGGCTGGATTAAGGCCTTAGTGGGCGCCTAGGCTAAGACATTTGAGTGGGTCCCAAGGCTAAGACATCAGAGTAGGCCCCCAAATAACTTATGACGGAGAGCTATTTTGAAGTCCGTTAAAACACAAAACTGTGACTACTAAATTATCTGGAGAGTTTTTATAATAAGTCACTGTATTTTTCATTATTTTCTCGGGAACATGAGTTAAAAGCTTAAGATTCCTAGATTTTGTCATGGATTTTCTACTGCTTTACCGTTGCATACCTTCCTCAGTTCATTTTTTTGTTAAACGCAATATGAAGCCAAAGGGGTCTTCGATCATTAACGGTTCCAAGTGTAAATTGGGAGGTGTGGGTGGATGGTAGTGAAAAGCTGAAACATGTCTCGCTCTCACCGCTGACCAGAACGACATGAAACCAGTACCCTTGGTGAGCCACTGTCTTGAAATCTGTTCGTTTTCTGGCCTCTGTTTCTTACCAAGTGGAAATTATATTAGACAAAAGTAAAACTTTATTATAAATATCTCTCTCTCTCTCTCTTTCTCTCTATCTCTTTCTATAACTTGTCCAGGCATACCTCTTGGGCTCTTGGTCATGGTGGGCCCCAAGGCTATAGCCCTTATAGACTCCCCTTGATCCGGTCCTGGTGTAGATATCACCTTAAAACTGAAACCAGGAAAAACTGATTCGGAGAAATTAAAAGAAGAAATCTAACAACCACAGGTAGAAAAGAAAGAGGATTATAGAACTATGTCAAGATGTTCTCCGTGGCTTCATCAAGGCCCAGGCGGCGCAAACAACACCTATCATAACTCTAGAGACAAAAAACGTGTGGGTTTCTGCACCATCCAGTCTGCAACAAAACAGCAAGATGCTAACCGAAAAAACACAAGCAAAATAAAAAATAATAAATAATAATAAAAAAAATAAAATTAATATAACCCACCACAAACAAATAACCAACACATCTCGAACCACCAAACCCCCAAAACACCCCCAAAAAATTCAACAAAAAAACAAATGTGTTTATGTATGACACACGTCCAAGTGTTAAGAATTTTATGAGAGATGTTGAGAAAATGTGTGGGTGTGTTGGAAGGGGGGGATGTTAAGGGGTGAGGATAAATCCCTGCTTGAGACATCAAGTAAACTGCTCTCTAAGCGGTTTTTAAATTCCAAGAACTTGTCATGCATTTCAGAATTAAGCAAAAGCTGTTCCTATTAGGCTCTGAACGCAAGTAATATAAGTACACCCCGTTCTCTAATCTCCTCTCATTTATGTTTAAGAAATAGGGTGCAGCTCTCGGGAGTAATATTAGCTTTTTTCTTGA
This sequence comes from Macrothele yani, assembly GCA_039090855.1. Classification (NCBI taxonomy): domain Eukaryota; kingdom Metazoa; phylum Arthropoda; class Arachnida; order Araneae; family Macrothelidae; genus Macrothele; species Macrothele yani. Next base: position 101,823,173 of record CM076991.1, on the reverse strand, counting down.
ATGGAGCACCATCTTCTTCCACTAGTACCTGACAGCGATAAAAAGCACTCAGGGCCTTTTCCTCATTAAAAGCTCCTCACGGGAGCATGCACATTTCCAGCCTTACTCCGTCTCCTGTCCCCCGAACTTCAATTACACTGCCTACCACCATTGCCTCGTGGCTACCTACCACTGCATTGCTCGTTCAACGCAATTCTCTCTCACTTAATGCGATCCCGGCTTCATTCAGAACACGAGGAGCAAAAGCCGCTGATTGTACTTCCCTGCACGCATCAGACCCGGGTGATTTCACATTTTACAATTCGTGTGTTATTGTGCGGGGACACGTGACACTCGAGGGCACGTGGATGTGGGAGCCTGCTACCTTTGGCGAGGCGAGAGTGCTCATTGACATTCCGCGTGTGCGCCCGCAAAAATAAATCATAGCCGTCGTAAAGACGAACACCGAGACGATGATTGCATTTCGGGTGCAGTCGCAAGTAAAATCTCTGTCCTTTGCTAGCAGACCCTGTAATATTTCGGAATGAAAGTGTAAACAATAGATTCCAGGAAATGGTGGAAGATGCACCTTGAATTTTATACTTTCCTCTGACAAAGGTTCAGGCATTTGGTATTTTATTTTCATCATTGTTTTACCATCATGTTTGGAATCCTAAAGCAACATTTTGGTAGTAGTATAATAACGTTAATCTTTCAAAGCTCCTGATCCCGCTGGGATTCGTACTGCAGATGAACAGCGGCGTAACTAGGCATCTTTGCACTATGGGCAAACCACGAAATATCACATCCTAATCTCTCTTTCTAATATATTTTACCAAAAGTATTCGGACACTAGCAAATATTTGCATAAGTGCAAAGAACTGCTGCGCAGGAAGGTGAGCTGTGAGTGTTACCTGTACAGGGCGATTGTAAACTCCTTCAACAAAACAAGAGGGGTATAACGAAGTAAATTTCTCCGTCATTTTTGTCCACGCCGGGGCTCGAACCCGGGTCCCCTCATTCCGGAATAAGTCACTCTACCAATTGAGCTACGCGGACGTTCGTTCTGACTGCTATCTGCCTTTATGTCGTGTGCGTCCTGCTGGCAGGTACGTTACATCTCCCCCCCCCGAAAGAGGACCGGGGGCATGGCCCACTGGTCAGCCGTGACCATGAATCGTCGCAAGCAGCCATCCGCTGTAGAACATACACTTGAAAACTCCCAGTCAATCTGGTGTGTATAATGTGTCATCACTCACATTTATTTTTCGAAGCACTGGAGAAGGGATTCTCTTATTTTACCTATCTCGCGGTGTAGAAAGAACATCACACCATTGCGAGATCTTGAACGGCCGTTCGCTGTTGCTCAATTGGTAGAGTGACTTATTCCGGAATGAGGGCACCCGGGTTCGATCCCCGGCGTGGACAAAAATGACGGAGAAAATTTACTTCGTTATAGGGGTTATAGTACACATCAAGACAAAAAATATTTGCTTGGGAACCTAGGGCCGCATTCCACTCCTAGTGCCAGAAAAAGAGCCCGTTCGAAAAACGCCCAGCAAGCACACGGAGTTCCAACCAGTGCATGAGAAGCACAAGATGAAAATCAGGTGCGCTGAACACGCACGTAGACGATGAGGAGCAAGCATTTAAAAACGCAGCGGAACCCGCTCAGCGATATTACCGTGCGAACATCACATGAGAATTCACGTATACGTCTGACCGACACAGCGTACCGTGTGTTTCTGGAGCAAGTGCTTCCCGGTCTGTTGCACGATGTTCCACTCACCACACGGAGGGACATGTGGTTCACGCATGACGGTGCCCCAGTACACTTTGCCAAGGAAATCCGATACTTCTTAAATGCGACATATCCCTGGGATTGGACGTGGTAGACCTGTGGCCTGGCCTCCACGCTCCCCGGATCTTAACCCACCGGACTTCTCTTTTTGGGGGCATATGAAAACATTGGTGTACGAGACACCTGTGGACGCCCTGGAAGATCCCGTCGGGCGAATCGCTGTTGCTGCGGACAAGATCAACACCACACCAGGAGTCTACGAGAGGGTGCTACATTTCTTCATTCGCAGGTGTGGGCTGTGCAACGACGCCCTTGAACGCCAGTTTGAGCAGCTCCTTTGAGTCTTCCTTTCTCTGATGCGATTGGAATTGTGCAACTCATAAATTAGGTATGTCTTTGTTCTCACTGCTGAAGACTCAACGTAGATATGTAACTTTACTCTTTTCTGGCCCTAGGAGTGGAATGCGGCCCTAGGTTCTATTGCAAATATTGTTCGTTTTGATTTGTACTATCACCCCTCTTGTTTTGTTGAAGGAGTTCATAACCACCCTGAATAAAGCTGAGATATTCTGTCGTGTAACTTTGATGTGGATATGCCACGTGGACGTGAACTTTACGAGCTCAAGCGTGGGCTGCTCATTGGACGTCATTTGAGTAACGTTTCCATACGGAGCATTGCAGCTAAACTAAACATACCAAAATCGACTGTGAATGATGTCGTGAAGAGATGGAAGCAGGACGGTGCAACTACAGCAGAAAAACCTTTCAGGAAGGCCGCACAAACTGACGGAACGTGACATAAGAGCCACGGTAAGAAATGTTATGGAATCCCGTTCTTCCTCTGCCGTTAACATTTCTGCTGAAGTAGGAATTGCATGTAATGGCTCGGTTAGTACCATAACTATCAGCGAAGAGTTGTACTGTGTGGGCTATTATGGTATAGCAGCGGCACACAAGCCACACATCTCTACCATGAATGCGAAGCTCCGTTTGGAGTGGTGTGTCTCCTGTCATTCCTGAACTGTGGGCGAATGGAAAGCTGTTCTTTAGAGTGATGAGTCACGCTTTTCACTCTTGGAGTGGTGAGTATCCCACCGTTCCTGGACTGTGGGCGACTGGAAAGCTGTCCTTTGGAGTGATGAGTCACGCTTTTCACTCTTAAAGTGGTGTGTCTCCCGCCGTTTCTGGACTGTGGGCGACTGGAAAGCTGTCCTTTGGAGTGATGAGTCACGCTTTTCACTCTTGGAGTGGTGTGTCTTCCGCCATTCCTGAACTGTGGGCGACTGGAAAGCTGTACTTTGGAGTGATGGGTCACGCTTTTCACTCTTGGAGTGGTGTGTCTCCCGCCATTCCTGGACTGTGGGCGACTGGAAAGCTGTTCTTTGGAGTGATGAATCACGCCTTTCATTCTTAAAGGGGTGTGTCTCCTGTCATTCCTGGACTGTGGGCGAATGGAAAGCTGTACTTTGGAGAGATGAGTCACGCTTTTTACTCTTCCAATCTGATGTCCGTGTTTACATTTGGAGGCCGCCTGGCGAACGATTTTGTCGGAGTGTGTTCTTCCAACAGTTAAGTTCGGCGGAGGTTCGGTCATGGTATGGACTTGTTTTTCGTGGATGGGACTCGGCCTGTTGGTTTTTATACCACAAACCATGAACTCTGAAGTGTATCTCGACGTTTTGGATAATTCTGCCCTACCAACAATGTGGCAGTATTATGGAAATGATCGTCGTCTCTTCCAACACGATCGAACTTCCTGCCACACTGCATGGCGTGTGCAGGACTAGTTTCTTGAAAATGAGCTGGAATGGTTAGACTGACCAGCTTAGAGTCCTGATCTTAATCATCACATAGAACACCTCTCGGATGAACTGGAGCGACGGATACGAAATACGCCACAACAACCGTCATTGCTCTGCACTCTGGCAGCAGCTTTGCAGAACGAATGCCGAGCCATTCCTGTTCAGACCTACTAGAAATTGGTTGATGGTATGCCTCGAAGTGTTGCCGCTGTCATACAAGCAATAGTTGAACCAACTAAATATTAATTACGATAATAAATCCATTTCTCCCAAAACACTGTGGCGTCCGAACACTTTTGATAATATAGTGTGTATGCACTGAGTAAACATTTTTGTTTTAACACATAATGGCATACTGCCCTTAAAAATTGTACGTTTCTTCCTAGGGTTTTATAAGTCCGACTAATTTCTTCATCAATGGAACCCTCGCTTGATATATCATCATCATCATCCTCATTGCCAACTATTATGAATCCACTTCTGGACGAAGGTTTCCTCCACAAGTTTCCTCCACAACGGTCTGTCTTGTGCCAGTCTCCTCCATGTCACTACCACATACTTTCGAATTTCATCCACCCATCTCCCATGTGGTCTTCTTCTGGGTCTTTTCCTGTCCCTTGGAATCCAATCTAAAATTTCGGCTGTCCATCGATGGTCTGTCCTGGCAGTATGTCCAGCCCATTGCCATTTCAGGGATTTAACTCTGATCATGATGTCTTCCACTCTTGTCATTTTTCTGATCCACGAGTTCCTCTTCTTATCTCTCCTGGTTACACCAAGCATGCACCTCTCTATGCTTCTTTGAGCTGTCTGCAGCCTTTGTATGTCACTTTTAGTTAAGGTCCACGTCTCTGCACCATACGTAAGCACTGGAAGGATGCATTGATCAAACACTTTTCTTTTAAGACATAATGGCATATTGCTCTTGAAAATTATGCTGTTTCTTCCAAAAGCTCTCCAGGCAAGTTTTGCACGCCGATTAATTTCTTCATCAATCGGCGTACAAAATATCTTGACATGGCCAACCGTAAAAAAGCATCATAATACCTTCGTTCAAATTGGAACTAGGAACAGATTCTCTGCTCTAAAAGATCTAACATTAGAAGAAGTAGATATCTCTGAAGTTAACAGAAAACTAACCAAGGCTCCTATGGAAACAGCAGCAAAAATAGGTAGTATTAAGAGCAAGTTGCATATGAAGAAAATATCAGGAAAAAGAAAAATGCTGATGCAAAAAAAAAAGGCAGATGAGGGAAAATAAAGATGTCACTTCCAAAGTTGAATATATAGAGCTATGCAAGACAGCACGAAAAATTATCACAGGTGACGCAAGGAAATTCAACTGTGAACTAGTTAGAAAAGCAACTGAAAACAACCAATGCCTGAAGAGATCAAATGGGCATCTCAGTAAGGGAAGAAAACAGATTATGACACTGAGAAAAGAAGATGGCACTGTAACAAGAAATAGAGGCGAAATTTTGACTAGAGTGAAAGATTTCTGCTCAAAAGTATATGAAAGAACTGATACATCTAGGCCTACTCTAGATATTACAAAAGGTAACAGTACCAAAGTCCCTCGAGTCCTCCCGGCGAAAGTTACACATACAATTTAGAACATGAAACGGGAAATAGCTCCAGGATTAGGAATTACCGTGGACATTACACAAGAAGAAAGTGGAGAAATTGCAACTAGACTTGCCCAAGTTTTCGCTAGATTTCTCAATGAAGGGAAGAGTCCTGAGGATTGGAGCAATGGTTCAGTGATCCTGCTAAATAAAAAGGTAACACTGGGGACCTCAGGAACTACTTTCCCATCAGCCTCCTAACAGGGGTTTACACAATGTTCACAAAGGTTCTTTCACATCGCTTGAAGGTAACACTGGACATAGCTCAACCGATAGAACCAGCTGGATTCAGGAGTGGCCAACACTATAGATCATATCCATGCGCTGAGAGAACTAATTGAAAGAACGAGGACGATGGAATATGAACTCCCATTATGTATAACTTTTATCGACTATGAAAAGGCCTTTGATTCCGTGAAACCATCAGCAGTTATAATGGCTTTGGAATCCTGCGGATCAGAGACAAGGGATATTGACCTTAAATAAAAGAGGCATGCAAGTGCTGCGAAGAACTAAAATAATCATGGACAGATGATTATTTTAGTTCTTTGCAGCATTTGCATGACTCTATGTACCAGTAAAAATGGAAAGAGGAATCCGTGGATCTGGAAAATGGCAAGAGTTGATGTCACCGTGACCGAAGGAAAGATACTCAAGTGGCAGTGCTCTGGATAGATTGCTAGAAAAACTGACCACCATTGGACAACTGAAATATTGTATTGGATACCAAGGCACTGGAAAAGTACCAGAAGAAGACCACGTGGAAAACAGGAAGAAGAAATTTAAAAGCCTGCCGGATTGCGATGGAAGAGGCTTCCAAAGACAGAAAGTCGTGAACGAGACTGGGGAAGACTTTCAGCGAGCAGTGGATTGATAATGGTCAATGAGGAGGATGAATTATATTGTTTTCATTGCTACTACTACTATTCTTCTTCTTCTTCTTCTTCTTATTATTATTATTATTTCTCTCACCGTCGACTTTCCCGGTCAATGCTGGTGGGCAAAGTGCTGAGATATTCGTCTCAAGCCTGGAACTTCAGGAATTTTCTAGTCATACGGCACCTTTGCAGAATCACTGCCTTTTGGATTGGGCGAAGCAGTCTCTGTGGCAATCCTGTATGTCCTTGAGATTTTTTAAAAAGCTATTTGGTACCACTGCGTTTGCCGAAATGACAACTGGTGTGGTACGATCTGTGTTATACTTTTTTTCAGATCCTTTAGCTTTCCATTCGCGGGTTCTCATATTTCGAGATTATCTCGGATACTGTTCTTTGGATATTTTTTATAAGGGGAACCCCCACATCGATCATGTTGTCTTTTTCAGTTTTTTTTGTCAACAATTACAATGTGAGGTCAATTGTGGGCAATGATTTTGTCTGTGATGTTACATGTGTCCAGGTACAACACGTAATTCTGAGTTTCGAGAGAGTACGTTCTAATTGGTACTTGTTATAAAGTGGAGTATAGCCTTGAATAAGGCCATATTTAAAGCCGAGCTCTTGATGTAGGGTCTTGCCTACCGTATCGGGTCTGTTAAGGTATTGGTTTGAAGCAACACGAAAATAGCACGCTAAGATTTGTTCTGTGAATATTCATACATGTATAATTTATTATTATTATTATTATATTTTATTTGATTTCCTCATCTAGAGCAGTGGCATCTGTAGCATATTCCACTTGTCAGTACGGACATAAAGTCAAGTAAAGACATAGTCACGGTTTTAAATTCGTCCTGCGATGTGGCACGTATCGAGAATTACTGATTCTTGGATTTTGGGCCTTAGATGTTGTAAACCTAAAGTATCAAGCTGAGTTATAAGAGTCTGAGGCAGAGGCGCCGACTACGCGGAGGCAACGGGGGCGATCGCTCCCTCACTGATCAGACCGCAGGGGCAAAATTATTTTTTTGCCCCCTCGGTCTCCTCTGGAAATGCATGTTGGTTTTGTATCAACATTTTAATTTTATCTAACAATGCTGAGTTTTTTTCTTTTAGTTTAACTGTGCTCTTTCTACAAAGAGAGAAGGGGAGTTACTGTGGTGCTCAAGCGACCACCGCAAGCTATTTTCGGTTGAGAAATTGCAAACAGGAGTCACCTGGATCGATCCTTTGATGTCTTTAGCGCTTCCCTGTTCCTCCCCCTCACCCAATGTCTTATTAGATAACGAGAGTCTTCAAATTTAGTAAATATTGGTAATGGCTTTATCCGTAAATGTTCTCTTCGTGTAAACACGTTTGCTGTAATTTAAGAATTTTGCAATCAGCAATCATCATCATCATCATCATCATTGTCAACCATTATCAATCCACTGCTGGACGAAGGTCTCCCCAAGTTTCCTCCACAACGGTCTGTCTTGTGCCAGTCTCCTCCATGTCACTCCCGCATACTTTCGAATTTCATCCACCCATCTTCCATGTGGTCTTCTTCTGGGTCTTTTCCTGTCCCTTGGAATCCAATCTAAAATTTCGGCTGTCCATCGATGGTCTGTTCTTCTGGCAGTATGTCCAGCCCATTGCCATTTCAGGGATTTAACTCTGAACATGATGTCTTCCACTCTGGTCATTTTTCGGAAAAACGTGTTCCTCTTCTTATCTCTCCTGGTTACACCAAGCATGCACCTCTCCATGCTACTTTGAGTTGTCTGCAGCCTTTGTATGTCTCTTTTAGCTAAGGTCCACGTCTCTGCACCATACGTAAGCACTGGAAGGATGCATTGATCAAACACTTTTCTTTTAAGACATAATGGCATATTGCTCTTGAAAATTATGCTGTTTCTTCCAAAAGCTCTCCAGGCAAGTTTTGTATGCCGATTAATTTCTTCACCAATGTGACCCTCACTTGATATCTGCTGTCCAAGATAAACGTACGTGTCTGTTATCTCCAGCATTTCTCCATCAATCGATAAATCTTCATTTCTTGTAAAAGCATTGTACATCACTTTTGTCTTCTGAAAGTTCATTTTTAATCCCACTTCTTTACTCTTGTCAGCAAGTTCCTGGATCATACTCTGTAGCTCTGATGGGGTAGTTGCAAAAATGACTATGTCATCAGCAAAACGAAAGTGGGTTAGATAATCTCCATTAATCTTCATCCCTTTGTTTTCCCAGTTCAGTGATTGAAAGACATTTTCCAATGTGGCATTAAAGAGCTTCGGAGATATGGTGTCACCTTGTCTCACTCCTTTTCCAATTTTTATGTGTGTTGTATTTTCAAACAGCCGAATCTTTGCACTTGCATTTTCATAGATGTTATTAATAATATTAATGTATGCATCTTCAATACCGCAGGATTTCAGAGCCATTGCAACTGCTGATGGTTTCACCGAATCAAAGGCTTTTTCATAATCGATAAAGCCATGCACAATGGAAGTTCATATTCCCTCGCTCTTTCAATTAGTTCTCTCAGTACGTGGATATGATCTATTGTGCTGTAGCCACTCCTGAATCCAGCTTGTTCTCTCGGTTGAGCCATGTCCAGTGTCACCTTCAAGCGGTGTGAAAGAACTTTAGTGAAGATTTTATAAACCACTGATAGGAGGCTGATAGGTCTGTAGTTCCTGAGATCCTCAATGTCACCTTTTTTATGTGGCAAAATCATTGTAGCGTTGTTCTAATCCTCAGGAATTTTCCCTTCATTAAGGCATCGAGTGAAAATTTGGGCGAGTACTGTTTCGATTTCTCCACTTGCTTCTTGTATGATGTCTACAGTAATTCCATCTTCTCCTGGAGCTTTTCCCCGCTTCATGTTCTTGATTGCATGTGCAACTTCTGCTGGAAAGACTGGAAGAACTCTGGTGCTGGTACCTTTCATGATGTCTGGAGTACATGTATCATCCCTTTCATATAATTTGGAGTAGAAATCTTTCACTCTTGTCAAAATTTCGCCTCTATTTCTTGTTACAGAACCATCTTCTTTTCTCAGTGCCATAATCTGTTTTTTCCCCTTACTGAGATGTCCCTTTGCTATCTTTAGGCTTTGGTTGTTTTCAATTGCTTTCCTTACTAGTTCACAGTTGAATTTCCTTACGTCTTCAGTGATACTTTTTCGTACTGTCTTGCATAGCTCTATATATTCCACTTTGGAAGTCACATCTTCTTTAGTTGTCCTCATCACTCTTCTTTTTTGCATCAACATTTTGGTTTTTCCTGATAATTTGTTCACATGCAATTTGTTCATAGACCCAGCTAATTTTGTTGCTGTTTCCATAAGAGCTTTGGTTACTTTTCTGTTAACTTCAGAAATATCCACTTCTTCCGATGTTAGGCCTTCTAAAGCAGAGAATCTGTTCTTCAGTTCCAATTTGAAGGTATTATGGTGTTTTTTAAGGTTGGTTATGTCAATATATTTTGTTTGTCTTATGAGCTTGCTACGTTCGAGTTTAGTGTTGAGGTGCATCTTACATCTCACCAATCTATGGTCACTGCCTGTGTTGAACTTGTTTAGCACACTGCAGTCTTCTATGACGAATTTTTTGTTACACATAATAAAATCAATTTCACTTGTCGTCCCATTTGGATGTCTCCATGTCCATTTCCTGTGTGGCTTTTTCTTGAAAAAGGAGTTCAAGATGAAAAACCCTTCTGCCTCTGCAAACTCTACGAGAGTATTTCCACGCTGGTTTCTGTTGCCGTGACCGAATTTACCTACTGAAGTTTCATTCTGTTGCCGTTGCCCTATTTTTGCATTGAAATCTCCCATAATTATCTTCAAGTGCTGCTTACCTTTATTATTTAGATCACGAATTTCCTCATAAAATTCTTCAATTTCTTCTTCAGCATGACTTGTGGTGGGTGCATAAGTTTGAATAATCTGAGCCTGGTATCTTCTCGAGAGTTGGATAACGAGTCGTGCAGCTCTGTCAGAGGAACTTTCAACTTCTACAACTTTATCCTTCAGTTTCTTGTTTATTATAAATCCAACACCACTAGTTCTGCCAGTATCTGTCCCACGGTAGTAGAAGAGATGTCCACTTTTCAGTTCAATGAGATCTTCTCCTTTTCTCCTTACCTCACTTAGCCCGACGATGTCCCACTTGATCCTTTGTAGTTCCTCTTCCAATTCAAGAAGCCTTGAATCAGAAGATAGGGAGCGTCCGTTGTACGTAGCCAAGGTCAGCATCAGATGGCAGCCTAGTCCGGTCCTCCGGGGATTCTTAGCACCCTATGCCTTCATGTCGCACTGGCCGCTGCCTTGGCCAGGTACATTCCAGCTGCCGGAGACTGAGGGCCAAGATTTAAGTTGTGGAGTCATTTTGGAGGGGTTTGGCCATAACTCACCACGCTGGCCAAGCGGGTTGGTGAGTGTGTGATAGCATTTCCTCTAATCCCGATGGTATAGTTATACCGCTATTGGCGGTCGTCAGAGCCCCTTTAGTGGGAACAGGATGTACCACGAGAAGGCGGGGTTGACATTTGTCAAGGAGAGGCTGTGATGTTACGCATCACCTGACCTTACAATAAAGTATAATAAATCTGGGAATTTAAACTTCCATCGAACATGAAGTTGAAATACCCAGTGCGTCAAAGAATTTTTAAGACTGGCGCTAGATTTCAGCATACGGTGGCGCCACCAGTGTAATCGCGAATGCGTTATAAACCGTGACCATCTGCTTGCTTTCTGCCAAAAGTACTGCGCAGTTGTTAAAATAACTCAAACGAAACGGCCGTTCATTAGGGAAGTAAAATTTTTTTCATGTTGAATTATTAAGATGGAACAAAGGGCTGTTATTAAATTTAACGCAAAACTTGGTAAAAGTGCCTCGGAAACGTACCAAATGATGAAACAAGTTTACGGTGAGTTTTGTTTAAGTAGATCAAATGTTTTCCTGTGGCACAAACGTTTTTTGGACGGAAGAGAGACGCTAGATGATAAGCATACCGGAAGACCAAGTTCATCTAGGACACCTGAGATTATTGAAAAAGTGCGTGATTTCGTGGCAAACAATCGATGTGCGTCCCTAAGTACTGTATGATGGAAGAGTCTTTAAACATCAACAAAGAAATGGTTCGAACCATCCTGCATGAAGATTTGGGCAAAACAAAAGTCTGTGCTAAATTTGTTCCACACACGTTAACCAATGAACAAAAATCAACGAGAAGTGCACATTTCAGAGATATCATTTCAGCCGCTGAAAATGATCCAAACTTCTTAAAATCGATTGTTACTGGTGATGAAACATGGTGTTTTCAATATGATCTTAAAACAAAGCGACAAAGTGCGGAATGGAAGTAAAAAAACTCGCCACAAGCGAAAAAAACAAAACAAAAAAAGTTCCATGGAAAATCAAAACAATGCTCATTACATTCTTCCATAGTAAGGGTATTTATTATCCACAAAGAAGTTGTTCCAAGTGGACAAACAATTGCTGGTGAGTTTTATTTAAATGTTTTGAGGCGTTTGATGGGCAGAATTCGTCGCATTCGTCCAGAATATCAAGATGAAAACAGTTGGTGTTTGTTGCACGATAATGCATCCAGTCACACCTCACTTCTTGTTCGTAGATTCTTGGCGAAAAATAACGTCTGTGTGTTGAATCATTCACCGTATTCGCCTGATTTAGCACCCTGCAACTTTTCTTTATTCCCAAAACTTAAAATGACGTTAAAAAAAGTGTTATTTTGATGATATTTCGACCATACAAACAGCTTCGACGCGTGCTCTGGAGGCAATTCTGCAAAGTGAACTGGAACAGGCATTCGAATCATTATTAAATCGCTGTAACAAGTGTACTGAAGCCGGAGGGACTTATTTTGAATAACAAACCAAAACAAATTATAATTTCTTGTTTCTATTTCATTTTACAGACCCAGTCTTAAAAATTCTTTGACGCACTGTGTATATTTTTATTCTTGTACTGTATGTTATTGCTTTAGTACACATGTGCTTGTATATGTGTGTGGTTAAACGACGATGAATTTTAAAAGTTAATGCAGTTTTCTCGGGATTTTTTGGTTCGCCCCCGTGGCATTTTTGAAAAGTCGACGCCTATGGTCTGAGGAATTACTCCAGTTGCAGAGATAATCAGTGGACGTATATGAACTGTTTTCAGCTTCCATATCTGTTTAATCTCTGCAGCCAGTACCACATACTTGTTAATGCTTGTTGCATAAGTATTCTGAGTATTACGGTCCAACGGCACCATTATATCGACAATGACTGCTTCCTTTTTGCCTTTTTGATGCTTTCCAATCGTAGGTTGAAGTTTTGTCCGTCTGCCTGTCTGTCTGTCTGTCCGCACAATAACTCTTGTTAAAATGGTTCGATCTCGATGGCATTTTAGTATGTGGTAGGGGACAACCTGGAGACGAACCCTATTGAAAATGGGCGAAATGGGGTCAAAAGGTCAGGACATAGGACCGGGATCCATTCCATCGCCCTTATGCGTCACAACTAACGTAAAATGCATCTATTGAGGCAAAACTTTAGTATGTTATTTCGGAGGTATACTGAACCAATTCTGTTTAATATAATTGAAATCGGGTCAAAGGTTAGGGCACAAGCGCGAGATTTATTCCACAGCCACTATCCTCATAACTTGAGTAACAAGTTATTAAAATCATGCAATGCATTGATTGTGATACGCTTTCCAACATACCAGAAATCATTACTCAAATTATTACTCAAGTTATAAGGATAATGGTTGTGGAATAAATCTCACTCCTGTGCGAGATGTATTCCACAGCCCCACGATTATATTAAAAACAATTGGTTCAGAGTACCTCCGGTACAACATGACAAAGTTTTGTAGCAATCGAAACATTTTTACGTAAATTATGACGCATAAGAGCAATGGAATGTATCGTGCTCCTATGTCCTGACTTTTGACCCCATTTTGCTCATTTTCAATAGGGTTCTTCCCCAGGTTGTCCCCTACCACATACTAAAATTTCATCGAAATCGAACCATTTTTACGCGAGTTGTCGTGCGGACAGACAGACGGACAGAGCTGGAGCTATACGCTTCTTCAACCTACGGTTGGAAAGCGCAAAAAATGCTTCTATTGCGACAAAACTGTGGTATGTTGCTCCGGAGGTATACTGAACGAATCAATGATAGTCAGGGTAGGGAGGAGGATTTGTCTGCGCGCGATTTCTGGTATGTTCGAAACCGTATCATAATCAATGCATTGCTTGATTTTACTAACTTGTTTCATATAGCACTATGTCTGGACGATTGGCAGGGATGGTTACGTCTGTTTTGATCTCGCGGTCCCATTATTATTATTATTATTTTATTAACTGGTTAGAGAGAGATAAGAGAGAAATCATCCATCCAGAACCCCTCCCAAAATGAAATCCTGGCTACTTCATTGATGAGTAACAGTAATAACCAGTTAAAATTGCTTCGCCTTATCTAACTTATAATTATGGAAATATCGTGTTTACATACGGACTGACACATACTGCAATATAAGCATACAATATTTTTTTTTACTTGAGAACACTTTCTAAAAGAATGAATTGACATAGACTAATATTTCTCGCCATTCTGTCCAAATGGAACTAAGTACATATAAATTTAAAAACACACTGTCGAGCTGTGCGGCATTTTAAAATGTGTGTCAACATTACAGTGAATCCATTATACAGATTAAATGTACCTCACAGTAAATGGGAAATTTTAATGGGTGACATGAAGGAAATTTATACGTTAAAATAGATGGCTATCTGATCCAGAGTTTAAAACTAAAAAGAAATGAAAAAAAAAAGCACCTCATAACAGCAACATTAATGCCATAGTAAAACGTAGCTGCAGAAAACTGCTGCATACTTGATACATGTTCCCTTTAGGATATCCTTGAATGCGTTTTACCTTGAAGAGTAAACAAGACCGCCGCTACTGGAACGGGCAATGCATTAACTTGAGCGCATCCTCAACGCTTGAATTTCGCTCCAAATAAGGGACACAAGGTTTAGATCATTTATTTGATTCCCTTGTTATGCGAGCGCATTAATTGACTCCCAGTGGCAATATGTAACGTCTCGTGTTGTCTCTCTCTCTCTCTCTCTATCCGATGCCACTCTGTGCAACGATGCACTGTTGATCTTTGTTTACGACAGAGAGGATTACAGCTTCGAATTCTGTTTCACTTAGGTTTATTAACCGGATAACTCTAAAGTGAAGAAAAACGCAAAACACTGAATCGCAATCTAGTTTAACGGCATTGCAATCAGGGTATTTTTTTAACTTCGTTTTTTTTTTAATTCACTTCAAATACAAGTTTACAAGATACGGTTTGTATCATGGGGGGAAACAGTTTTACTTAATCTGACTCACTAAGAGATAGAATCAAAAGAGTGAGGTATTTTAATCTTCACTTTTCACATTAGAATGATTCAAAGCAATCCTGCTGATGTAAAAGGAAAAAAACGTGGAAAACATAACGTAGGTGGTAAAGAAAAAAATTGCGCCGCCCCGGTGGCGCAGTGGTCTAAGGCGCTGGCCTCTGATCATTCGTCCGTAAGGGGTCCGGGTTCGAATCCCGGTCAGGTATGGATGTTGTGTTTGTCTTACGGTACTGGCTCTCTCCCTTCCCTGGAACCAGTGACCCTAAATTAGGGACGGGCGACTGCTTATAGCCCATTGAGTTGCTCACGGTGGTCGTTAAACCTCCAATAAAAAAAAAATTGAGCAGGTGGCTAAAACAAAATAGAACAAGGACGTTTCACCACAAAAACAATGACTTTACCTAAAAAAACAGCGAAATAGCACCTTTCCTTGAAAATCTCTTTAATGTAATGATTTTACGTATTTTTGTGAAACCAGATCGACGTTCTGAATATTAAAAAAACATTCTCAGTTACTATTTTAAAAATTCCTCCACCTTTTAAGGTGCTTGCAACCATACAGAACAGAAACTGCATTTTGAATTGCTTCTCTATCCTCCTTATTCGTCGCCTTTGGCCGCGTATGATTTCCACCGTTTTACACATTCAAAGGCGTGTATGTCTAGGGAAACAACTTTGTATCGATTGCGAACTGAATCTATTCTACGAATCAACCTAACAGTGTACCACTATTTAGGGTGCGAAACAGCTGCTACCTCTACGAAAAGTAGTCCCTAGAGTTTTGAGCGAAAACTAGTAGAATTATTGCTCGGAATCCATTTTTGTTTGCTCTGCAGTTTAGCAGAAAAAAATTGCCATCTAAAAAAAGTTCCAGAAGTTAGTGCGCTTTTGGAAATAAATTTGTAATGAGAAGTTGCTCAATCAAGAGCTTCGCACTGTCGGCTGTTTCTGCCCACTTGAGATACAACGCGGACAGGGGAAAGAGGTGGAAGACCTCTCCCAAAATTAACAACACAGAGACAATAAAGTGACAATCAGGGAAACTCCAAGGGTACGTTACTTAAACAGGCGGTAGGGGAAGCACTTCGGCCTCTACCAGACCCCCCACTCACAATCCCCAATGCTTGTGAGACGCGTTTGGATCAGAAAGGAAATGGTAGAAGAGCACATTAACGCTGGCGGATGCCGTTCTCGCGTTCCACGACGATTCGTGATAAGGCTCTCCCACCTTTACCAACAGTACACAATTTTCGGGTGAATTTTAGTGTAGCCGTGCACCACTTGGGCTGCGAGGCGTTTTTCTTGGACGAAATGAATGCGCTGTCTTCCCGATGGCGCATGTGTAGTTTGTGACGTATACTCTAAACTTTCACTTCTAGTTGATTTCACTATGTAAATTTGAGTTCATTCTATTTTAGTGTTTTAAAACTTAACGTCATATCCCCTCTCTCGCGGAATGAGGCTGGCAACACTTCTGAGGTCCGAGAGTATGATGTATGCATGTGACCGATAAGAACTAGAAGAGATATACACTATATTGACAAAAGTCACCGGACACCCTTTAAAAAGCAAATGAACGGATCCGCTGCCTTGTTAAGAAGCGCGGTATAGCTGCAAACGGTATAAAAACAAGCCTGCAGCTGACCGCGATCATATCGCACTGTGAGGTTGAGTTAAAATGTTGTTGAACTGACTATGAGAAATGAAAAATTGTTGAGCGTTATATTAGTGGATTGTCCATAAGAGAAACCGAGAGGCGTTTAAACATACCCAAGTCAACTGTTTTGGATGTACTGAATAAGCGGAAGACACATGGCGTGCCTGAAGCAGCAGAACGTACCGACAGACCAAAGAAAATCAGTGATACAGGACTTCGAAGCCTCAGGAGGGTCGTTACAGCTAATCGACGGAGAACTGCACAAGTCCTTCAGTGTACAGGTGAATAAAAATGAGGGAACCTAGGTATGTACACGTACCATTAGCAGAGAACTTCATTCTATGGGTTACCGTAGTTGTGCGGCTGCTAGTAAGCCTTTCATCTCCACTCGGAATGCTACTCGCCGTTTAGCATAGTGTAAAGAACATTTATCGTGGACAGTAGATCAATGCAAACGAGTCCAATGGACTGATGTATCCAGATAAACGATCCGTCAGTGTGATGGCCGTGTGTGGGTATGGCGGCAGCCGGCGGAACGCTATCCACCACAGTATACTGTTCCTACGGTCAAGTTTGGAGCTGTCAGTGTACTCGTGTGGAGGTGTTTTTCGTGGTATGATCCCGACTCATTGATTATCGTGGAAAAACCTGTTAACCAGCACGTATACCTTGATATTCTGGACAATTATGCCCTACCAACTCAGTGGCAATACAATGGAACCGAGCCTTGTTGGTACCAGCAGCATAATGCATCAAACCATAAAGCAAGAACTATTACGCCGTGGTTTGACGATAATTCCGTATCGTGTGTGGACTGGCCAGCACAGAGCCCTGATCTTAATCCCATAGAGCACCTATGGGATGAATCACAGCGCGCATTAAAAGTTTGGAACCAAGGCCTACTACTAAGCAACAGTTAGCGGCAGCATTATGTATTGAATGTAAGCGCATACCTATCGCTGTGTTCCAAAACCTTGTCGGAAGCATGTCTCGAAGGGTCAGTGCATGAATTAAGGCTAAAGGTGGACCGACACCGTACTAATGTATGTCAATAAATGATATGTTGTGTTTCTCTTCTAGGTGTCCGGTGACTTGTCAATATAGTGTGTATTAAGGTAATACAGCGTTCGTAAAAAATATTTTATTTTTTCAAGTCGACCAAGCTTTCTGTGTTCTGACCTACACTAGTTTCATCAGGACGACTGGCATTCGTCCTAATGAAGCTACGTCAGAACCCACCAAACCCTTGGTCGATTTGAAAGAAAAAAATAAAATAAAATATTTGTGACAAACGTTGCATTATCTTAATATACACTGAAGAGCAATTGAATTAGAGATACCTGTCTAGTAACGTGTAGCACCACCTTTCGCCCTAATGACGGCGGTGATTGGTCTAGGCATGTACTCGACAAGACACCGGAAGCCTTGGGAAGCCATACGGATCCACGACCCTTGAACAAGCTCCCACAATTCACGAAGATTTGATGGAGGGGAGTCAGAGCCTCGAACATCTCTCTCCATGGCGTCCCAGATGTGCTCGATGGGATTGAGGTCAGGAGACCTATTTGGCCAAGGAAGCGAGGTCACGTCGGTGGAGTGTTCATCCAACCATTCGGATACAATTCGGGAGTGATAGCACGGTGCATTGTCGTGTTGTAGGATGAGGTCCCCAGTGGGATGTTGAAGACGCACAAACGGGAGCAAATGGTCGTCCAGGATATCCCGGTAACGATGACCTGAGAGGGACGATGTCACACGTACCAGGAGTCCCATTTCAGTCCAGGTAAACAGTCCCCAGACGAGAATGCCACCCCCACCAGCTTGAAGAGTACCCTGCTGGCAAGAAGGATCCATCGCTTCATGTGGTTTGCGCCGTACTCGTATCCTGCCATCCGCGTGTACCAACGTGAATCTCGACTCATCAGTCCAGGCAACATTTTTCCACATGTCTGGGGTCCAGTGGCGATGTTCTCGCGCCCACGCTAATCTTTGCACCCTGTGATGTGCGGTCAGCAGCGGTACCCTCGTGGGACGATGTCTTCTGTACCCCATAGCGAGGAGATGGTTCTGGATGATGTGGCTGTTTACACGTTTTTGTGCACCAGCGTTAAATTGCAGAGTGATTTCTTGCATTGTGGCCTGTTTATCCGCTGTTACAATGTGAGCTAGCCGACGATGACCCCGCTCATCCACACGCTGTTGTCCACGGCAGTTGGCCCTTGCAGGGATGGTTTTACCGGATTCGATGTACTCACGGTGCAACCGTGTCACAATGGCTTGTGAAAATCCCAGTGCCTGCACGACTTCCGAGATGGAGTGACCCATTCGTCGGGCCCCGACAGTTTGCCCACGATCAAATACTCTTAGATCCTTCGTCTTACCCATACTGCGTCCGACTCTTACTGATTCCCGTCGCATCACTCCTTATATTGTCGGATCGCTGCATGCGTCATGTCGTTTCCGTTTACAGGGCCGCCCACAGCGCCACATTTGCATAACGCCAGCTGTCTCTAATTCAATTTCTCTTCAGTGTATTCAACCTGAGAACCAGCTTTCTGTTAGCACAAGACTGTAGTCCCGAACAGAACCTTTTCAAGAGATACACCGATGATCCATTACATCATGACCACCCCCAGCCTAGAGAAATGAGTGCTCCTGGAGACCAAACGGTGGCGAAGGTAAAGTTCACAGATCTGTATATATACAACCCGAGGACCGGCTTTCAGTTAGAAGAATGTTCGGAGTCAGAATGAGAAAAGCTGCCGATTTATTGGAGTTTGATAAAGGACAAATTGTGATGGAACGACGCCTCGGAACTACGATCTTGAAAAAGATGCAGCTTGTGCGTTGTTCACTTACCGCTGTAGTGAGTACATGCACAGATGGCCAAACGACGAACCGTCGTCCAGCTGTGTGTCTTCTGCAGCTCACTGATGCCACAGGGGGGCGCAGACTGTCGCGCATTGTTCACAGCGTCCGCAGGGCCACAGTGCGACAAATCCCCCGCAGCTACAACAGTCGTGATCCGGGCAATATGTAGCAGCACACAGTTCATCGCAGCCTTCTGCGCATGGGCCTACGTAGCCGAAGACGCAGCCGGGTTCCCATGCTCACTGTACACCATCGCCAACAAAGTATGAAACTGGCCCAAGATCATCCAGATTGGAATGTGGATGATTAAAAGAAAGTGGGCTGGTGTGACGTATCAAGATTCCTGGTGCATGACGCAGACGGCCGAGCACGGATACGCCGATCACCAACAGAGGCTATGGTACTTTGATGCATTGTTGGGCGGAAACAGGCCGGCTTCGGCGCTGTTATGCTGTGGGGCGATGTTTTCTTGGGACACTTTAGGCTCCATCATCCCAATAGCACAATCCCTGACAGCTGTCAGGTATCTGGACATCGCTGCAGACAAAGTTCACCCATTCATGTCAACTGTGTTCCCTGCTGGTGATGGCCATTAGCAACAGGATAATGCGCCGTCCCACACTGCCAGAATCGTCAAGGAGTAGTTCGAGGAACAGGCTGGTGACTTTCTGTTAATGCCCTGTCCTCCAAATTCACATGACATGAACTCCAATCGAACATTTGTGGTTCGACTTGGAAAAGTGGGTTGGAGCTAAATCCCCACCACCCCGAAATGTAAGGGAACCGAAGAACCTGCTGTTGACATTATGGTACCAGGTACCTCAGGATACCTATCGCCACCTCATCGAATCGAGTGGCTGATGTTTTGCGGGCTGAATGGGGTACTACAGCTTATAGGTAGGTGATCATAGTGTAATGGTTCATCGCTGTATAATGTGAAGCAGCAGTCCAAAGAGAGTGTGGTGGATGTTATATTTCTATAATCGTGAAAACGGTGTTGTTTTCAGTTATTTAAAAGCTGCGTGTTGAGTACTGCTATATGTTTAACGTTTGGAGTTAAAAAATGTCTTGCCTACTAACGTTTTTTTTATTTGTACCGAAGTATGATTACTTGAAGCTTGTTTAATAGTAACTGATATAAGTGTGATTACGTGAAGCTTGTTCTAATAGTAACTTTCTTCATGAACAGTCTTTATGATGATTGTCCAAGTAAAGGAAAAGAACTTTAAGAAAAGATTTCTTTGGACGTCATTTGCGTGACCCCACTTTAAGTGAAGCACTTAAGAAGAGCTAGATGTGTATAGTGTTCGGTAAGCCATATATGCCCGAACACTACAAGTTGAACTGGAGGGCGTATTGAGAAGTGAATTCGTACTTCCTTGCTATATCTTCAATTCGAACTTCCCTGCTATATCTTCAAAAGAAATCTAAATATTTTTTTCTTTTTAATTTCAAGCTAATTAAATAACTGTTTAAATTCATAGATGGCGCTCCTTATCCAGTTTTAAACAATCAAGCTATCGAATAATACAAAATGTTTTTTTTCAAACTCAAAAAGGTTTTATTTCCTGGGGTTTGTGTTAATGGTTTTGTTTCCTTTCTAGCGAAATCTCGTGGAACAGTGATCACGCAATTTGTGACCACTGTTCAACGAGATTTCGATAGGAAGTACAACGAAATACGTATATTTGGGAATGATTTCCAAAATTTTGAAGATGGGATACACAAGTAAAAGATGTCCAAGTCTTTCGTCTACGGTAGGGACGTCACTGGACTTCGAATTCAGGGTAAGTGACGGGTGTGGGAAAATTATTTTTCTTTTCTTATTTTGATTAGAGATTCGACCACCGTCAGCAATTCAATTGGCTATAAGCAGTCGCCCGTCCCTAACTTAGGGTCACTGATTCCAGGGAAGGGAGAGAGCCAGTGCAGTAAGACAAACACAACATCCATGCCTCACTGGGATTCGAACCCGGACCCATCTCGGACGAGGAATCAGAAGCCATCGCTTAGACCAATGCGCCACCGGGGCGGCGTGCAAAGGTATAAGCACCACCTGCAAAAACCGTGAATTTTTAAGTTTAACTCTTTTTTTTTTTTTTTTTTAACTAACTAATTTTCATAGTTATTTCATCGTTTATATGGTATAAGATGCGAAATTTAATGGAGATTTCCAAAATGTTAGACGTGTCCTCCGTAATTTTTAAAAACAAGTGAAAAGTAGAGTAAAGGTGTAAAAATAAATTTAATGTGATATGGTTTAGTCTTGAAGATTTAAATCTCCGCTTCTAGTTTTAGTTATAAATTTTCTTTTAATAATACCATATGTATATTTAGCATTGTGGGTGCATACTGCGAATCAGCGTTCTTTATGGAGAAAATATTAAATTATTCATTTTTTCGAAAACTCTAAACAAACTTAAACAAGAAAGATGATACCGAATTTTCGGGTGTAATAAGCACGTCTTTTGAATCCGTTTTGACGCAAATTAAATTTATCAAAGCTATTCAAAGTCAATGGAACCGGTATGGAAAGCAATAGTATCTGACGGATGAAAGAAGTTTTTTAATTGGGTTTTTAATCCCTCAGATATTGCTGTAAACAGAATCCTGAGCTTACGTTCTCTGATTGCAGGCTTGTGCGTTGAGAAAAACATGATTTTTTATTAGAAACATTTCGCACCGGTAACTCTCTCCAACAAAGAAAGAATTATTCAAATTGGACTCTTAGAAACAGAGATATCGACAAAAATAAGATGTGACTTTACGTCCCCTGGTGGAAAAACCATACGTTCTTTTAGGAAGAAAGTATTCGCAAAAGGTTTATCCATATGAGCCGTATCGGTCCAAGAAAAAAAAATTTAGTCGAGTTTTCAGGATCCCAGATTTTGCTACAAATACATGAGAAGCAAATATTAACACTTATGCCCCCTGGTGGCCAAACCATTCGTTACCAAACATTAGAAATTATGTGAAAAATATTTTCCATCAGGTCTTGTATGCGATACAGAAAGAATTTTTCAAATCTGAGTTTTAGGAGCAGAAATAACTCAGAAAACGCAATTTACCTCTGTGCCCCTAACGGAAAGTCTATGATTCTAAGTCGGAGTGGATTTATAGGAAAAACATTTCGCATCGTAAACACTATCCAACAAAGAAGGAATTTTTCAAAACGGACTCCTAGAAATAGAGATATTGATAAAAATAAGATATACATCTACGCACACTGGCGTAGAAACCATGCATTATTTCAAGAAGAAAATGTTCCTAAAAGGTTTGTAGACATAAGTAGAATCGGTCAATAAACGACTTTTTTTTCAATCGAGATTTTAGAAGCTCATATATTGCTGAAAATACATCGGAAGCGAAAATTAAGACTTACGCCACCTGGTGGCCAAACCATTTTTTACAAAAATTAGAAATTATGTGCAAAGGATTTCTCACCAGGAGCTGTATCCGGTGCAGTAAGAATTTTTCAAATCGGAGATTTAGAAACAGAGATATAGGGGGAAAGCAATTTACCTTTACGCCCCCTAGCGGAAAGTCTATGATTTACTTGAAAATTTTGAATTTATAGGGAAAACATTTCGAATCGTAAACACTATCCAACAAAGAAGGAATTTTTCAAATCGGACTCTTAGAAGTAGAAATATTGACAAAAATAAGATATACATCTACGCCGCCTGGCAGAGAAACTGTGGAATATTTTAAGAAGAAAATATTCCGGAAAGGTTTATCGATGAGGGGCATCAGTCCAGGAAAGAATTTTTTCAATCGATATTTTAGAAGCTCAGATTTTATGGCAAATACATCAGAAGCAAAAATTAACACTTACGCCCCATGGTTACCAAAGTATTCTTTACCAAAAATTAGAAATTATATGCAAAAGATTTTCCATCAGGAGGTGTATCCGCTGAAGAAAATATTTTTCAAATCTGAGATTTAGAAACAGAGATATAGGGGGATAGCAATTTACCTTTACTCCCCCTAGCGAAAAGTCTATGAATTACTTGAAAATTCTGAAATTATATGAAAAACATGTCATGCTAGAAACACTATCCAACAAAGAAGGAATTTTTCAAATCGGACTCCTAGAAATAGAGATATTGACAAAAATAAGATATGCATCTGCACACCCTGGCGTAGAAACCATACATTATTTTAAGAAGAACATATTTTTAAAAGGTTTGTTGACATGAGTAGCATCGGTCTACAAACGCCCTTTTTTTCAATCGAGAATTTAGAAGCTCATATTTTGCTGCAAATACATCAAAAGCGGAAATTAAGACTTACGCCTACTGGTGGCCAAACTGTTTTTTTACAAAAATTATAAATTATGTGCAAAGGATTTCCCATCAGGAGCGGTATCCTGTGCAGAAAGGATTTTTCAAATCGGAGATTTAGAAGCAGAGATATACAAGGAAACGCAATTTACCTCTACGCCCCTAGCGGAAAGTCTATGAATTACTCGAAATTTTTGAATATATATGAAAAACACGTCACACTGAAGACACTAACCAACAAAGAAGGAATTTTTGAAATCGAGCTGCTAGAAGTAAAGATATTGACAAAAAAATAAGATATACATCTACGCCCCCTGGCCGAGAAACTGTGGAATATTTTAAGGAGAAAATATTCCGAAAAGGTTTATCGAATGTGAGTGGCATCAGTCCACGAAATAATTTTTTCAATCGATATTTTAGAAGCTCAGATTTTATGGCAAATGCATCAGAAGCAAAAATTAACACTTACTCCCCCTGGTAGCTAAAGTATTCTTTACCAAAAATTAGAAATTATATGCAAAAAAATTTTCATCAGGAGGTGTATTCGCTGAAATATTTTTTTTTCAAATCGGAGCTTTAGAAGATGATTTATGGGGAAAAATGTAATTTACTTTTTCGCCCCCTAGCGGGAAATATATGAGTAATTTATGAAAAGTAACTATATCTAAAATATCTTAGCATAAATGGAATCGAAAGATAAAATAATTTTTTCAATCGGATGCTTAGAAGCAAATATGTGGAATAAAACGTATTTTTGAATCGACATCATTTGCATTTACGCCCTCTAGTGGCGAAATTGTACATCGTAAAAAAAAAACCGAAATAAAGGATCATCATTCTCATATTTCAGGCTTCCAATGCAAAAAGAATTTTTCAAATCGGACTAATGGTTGCCGAGATATCGTGGGTACAGACGGACAGACAAACCGATAACATAAGCACGATCATTTTTTACAAAAGACATGCTAAGAAAGAACATGTCCGAACATATCCATAAAAAAATAAGTACATTTTACAGAAATTTAAGAAATTTATGGGCTATAAGGATTTAAACGCCAACTGCACCTCCTGTGGCTTTTTTCGATATGTGTCTTTCTTTCCAAGCTGATTAACAATAAAAATGTCCAACAACTTTGACATCTTTATCGAAAGCAGGACTTCGGATCAGTACCGTTACAAATCGACACAAACTGGCACTAAACTCCCATGTAACAGTAAATAAGATTCTTATTTCATAAGATTTAAATAAGTGCGGTCGTTAAATTTAATTTATGTTAACTAAATGCGTCGATATCACAGTGTTAATCTTGGAATTAAAGTTAAATTTATCGTATTAAAGTAGACTGAGTAATCTGGATTTTGATGTTTTCGTAATCCTTATTAAACTATTACTATTTACTATTATTATTTACTACTATTACAAAGTTCTGTACGAAAAAGAACAGGAGGCTTCTTTTATTGATAACGAGGAAGAGAAAAATCATGAACAAGAAATTTCTGTATTGATGACAGCGGTAAGAATATTTGGTAATAATATAGTCATATATGTTAAGTGGGATTTAAGGTCAGGTGATGCGTAACATCACAGCCTCTCCTTGACAAATGTCAAATCCGCCTTCTCGTGGTACATCCTGTTCCCACTAAAGGGGCTCTGACGACCGCCAATAGCGGTATAACTATACCATCGGGATTAGAGGAAATGCTATCCCACACTCACCAACCCGCTTGGCCAGCGTGGTGAGTTATGGCCAAACCCCTCCAAAATGACTCCACAACTTAAATCTTGGCCCTCAGTCTCCGGCAGCTGGAATGTACCTGGCCAAGGCAGCGGCCAGTGCGACATGAAGGCAGAGGGTGCTAAGAATCCCCGGAGGACCGGACTAGGCTGCCATCTGATGCTGACCTTGGCTACGTACAACGGACGCTCCCTATCTTCTGATTCAAGGCTTCTTGAATTGGAAGAGGAACTACAAAGGATCAAGTGGGACATCGTCGGGCTAAGTGAGGTAAGGAGAAAAGGAGAAGATCTCATTGAACTGAAAAGTGGACATCTCTTCTACTATCGTGGGACAGATACTGGCAGAACTAGTGGTGTTGGATTTATAATAAACAAGAAACTGAAGGATAAAGTTGTAGAAGTTGAAAGTTCCTCTGACAGAGCTGCACGACTCGTTATCCAACTCTCGAGAAGATACCAGGCTCAGATTAATCAAACTTATGCACCCACCACAAGTCATGCTGAAGAAGAAATTGAAGAATTTTATGAGGAAATTCGTGATCTAAATAATAAAGGTAAGCAGCACTTGAAGATAATTATGGGAGATTTCAATGCAAAAATAGGGCAACGGCAACAGAATGAAACTTCAGTAGGTAAATTCGGTCACGGCAACAGAAACCAGCGTGGAAATACTCTCGTAGAGTTTGCAGACGCAGAAGGGTTTTTCATCTTGAACTCCTTTTTCAAGAAAAAGCCACACAGGAAATGGACATGGAGACATCCAAATGGGACGACAAGTGAAATTGATTTTATTATGTGTAACAAAAAATTCGTCATAGAAGACTGCAGTGTGCTAAACAAGTTCAACACAGGCAGTGACCATAGATTGGTGAGATGTAAGATGCACCTCAACACTAAACTCGAACGTAGCAAGCTCATAAGACAAACAAAATGTATTGACATAACCAACCTTAAAAAACACCATAATACCTTCAAATTGGAACTGAAGAACAGATTCTCTGCTTTAGAAGGCCTAACATCGGAAGAAGTGGATATTTCTGAAGTTAACAGAAAAGTAACCAAAGCTCTTATGGAAACAGCAACAAAATTAGCTGGGTCTAAGAACAAATTGCATGTGAACAAATTATCAGGAAAAACCAAAATGTTGATGCAAAAAAGAAGAGTGATAAGGACAACTAAAGAAGATGTGACTTCCAAAGTGGAATATATAGAGCTATGCAAGACAGTACGAAAAAGTATCACTGAAGACGTAAGGAAATTCAACTGTGAACTAGTAAGGAAAGCAATTGAAAACAACCAAAGCCTAAAGATAGCAAAGGGACATCTCAGTAAGGGAAAAAAACAGATTATGGCACTGAGAAAAGAAGATGGTTCTGTAACAAGAAATAAAGGCGAAATTTTGACAAGAGTGAAAGATTTCTACTCCAAATTATATGAAAGGGATGATACATGTACTCCAGACATCATGAAAGGTACCAGTACCAGAGTTCTTCCAGTCCTTACAGCAGAAGTTGCACATGCAATCAAGAACATGAAGCGGGGAAAAGCTCCAGGAGAAGATGGAATTACTGTAGACATCATGCAAGAAGCAAGTGGAGAAATCGAAACATTACTCGCCCAAATTTTCACTCGATGCCTTAATGAAGGGAAAATTCCTGAGGATTGGAACAACGCTACAATGATCTTGCTACATAAAAAAGGTGACATTGAGGATCTCAGGAACTACAGACCTATCAGCCTCCTATCAGTGGTTTATAAAATCTTCACTAAAGTTCTTTCACACCGCTTGAAGGTGACACTGGACATGGCTCAACCGAGAGAACAAGCTGGATTCAGGAGTGGCTACAGCACAATAGATCATATCCACGTACTGAGAGAACTAATTGAAAGAGCGAGGGAATATGAACTTCCATTGTGCATGGCTTTTATCGATTATGAAAAAGCCTTTGATTCGGTGAAACCATCAGCAGTTGCAATGGCTCTGAAATCCTGCGGTATTGAAGATGCATACATTAATATTATTAATAACATCTATGAAAATGCAAGTGCAAAGATTCGGCTGTTTGAAAATACAACACACATAAAAATTGAAAAAGGAGTGAGACAAGGTGACACCATATCTCCGAAGCTCTTTAATGCCACATTGGAAAATGTCTTTCAATCACTGAACTGGGAAAACAAAGGGATAAAGATTAATGGAGATTATCTAACCCACCTTCGTTTTGCTGATGACATAGTCATTTTTGCAACTACCCCATCAGAGCTACAGAGTATGATCCAGGAACTTGCTGACAAGAGTAAAGAAGTGGGATTAAAAATGAACTTTCAGAAGACAAAAGTGATGTACAATGCTTTTACAAGAAATGAAGATTTATCGATTGATGGAGAAAAGCTGGAGATAACAGACACGTACGTTTATCTTGGACAGCAGATATCAAGTGAGGGTCACATTGATGAAGAAATTAATCGGCGTACAAAACTTGCCTGGAGAGCTTTTGGAAGAAACAGCATGATTTTCAAGAGCAATATGCCATTATGTCTTAAAAGAAAAGTGTTTGATCAATGCATCCTTCCAGTGCTTACGTATGGTGCAGAGACGTGGACCTTAACTAAAAGTGACATACAAAGGCTGCAGACAACTCAAATAAGCATGGAGAGGTGCATGCTTGGTGTAACCAGGAGAGATAAGAAGAGGAACACGTGGATCAGAAAAATGACAAGAGTGGAAGACATCATGATCAGAGTTAAATCCCTGAAATGGCAATGGGCTGGACATACTGCCAGAAGGACAGACCATCGATGGACAGCCGAAATTTTAGATTGGATTCCAAGGGACAGGAAAAGACCCAGAAGAAGACCACATGGAAGATGGGTGGATGAAATTCGAAAGTATGCGGGAGTGACATGGAGGAGACTGGCACAAGACAGACCGTTGTGGAGGAAACTCGGGGAGACCTTCGTCCAGCAGTGGATTGATAATGGTTGACAATAATGAGGATATGTTAAGTATTTATGTTACTGTAGTTAGGCTTATGTATTGTATGTGTGTATGTGTGTGTGTGTGCCTGTATGAATGTGGTTGAGTGTGTATCAGGTAAAAGGTAAGAAATGCTTTAATTAATAATTTATCATTATATTACAC
This sequence comes from Macrothele yani, assembly GCA_039090855.1. NCBI lineage: Eukaryota > Metazoa > Arthropoda > Arachnida > Araneae > Macrothelidae > Macrothele > Macrothele yani. The sequence continues at coordinate 101,794,988 of CM076991.1, read as the reverse complement.
TATTATATTAAAATATGTTACATACTATACTGTTTTGTTTTATTCGTTTCCTTGTGATGTATTACATTTGTTCCTAAATTTAAAGCATGATATGATCTGTGCCGTGCAATTTTTTCAAAGTGATAAAATTATAATTTATTTTTATCTGTGATTAAAACCATCAGTCTTATTAAAAAAATCAAAACGAAATTTCACTATTTCTGAGATTTTCTATTTTTACTAGACAAGATCTATCAGTTTCAGATTACAAATATTTTTTCCTGCTGGATTTGCATTTGGAACCAATATGTTCTTGTCCGATTTGTGTCCTGTTTACAGCTGTTACGCGCAGATGGGTGGGCGCGAATCTGGCGGAAACCGCAGAAACCGATGGACCCGGCAAGTTAACAAGGAATTGTTCAGGCTGGTGGAGGTTCTGTTATGGTCTGGGGAGAGTTCAACTAGCACACATTGAGACCTCTGGTATGTTTAGATACATTTCACAAGGCTCCACGATACGTGCCTGTTCTTGAAGACCATCTGCATCTGTTCACGGTCGTCATACACCCACAGGGCAATGGACTCCTTCAGCCGAGACAGAGTGCTTCCCCACAGAACCAGCGTGACTAGAACATGATTAGAAAGCGTTTATTCAAATAGCACACGTTGGGCAATTGACTCTTTCAGCAGGGACAGTGCGCTTCCCCATAGAGCCAGGGTGACTCGAACATGGTTCAAAGCCGTGTTCAAATGGCCCATGTTGGGACCTCTGGTACATTTTGAGGATCCTCTGTACCTTCCATGCTACATGTCCATCCTTCCAGACCATCTGCATCCGTTCATGGTCATTATGCACCCTCTGGGCAACGGACTCTTTCAGCAGGGACAGTGCGCTTTCCACAGAGCCTGGGTGACTAGAACATGGTTCGAAGCCGTGTTCAAATGGCACACGTTGGGACCTCTGGTACATTTGGATGCATCTCTGAACTAGCCGCGCTATGTGTTCAGACTTGGAGACCATCTGCAAGCGTTCACGGTCATCATGCATCCACAGGGCAATGGACATTTCTAGAAGGACAATACGCCTCCCCCACAAAATCACGGTGACTGGAACATGGTTAGAAAGCATTTTGGAGGAGTTCCCACCCTGGAGTGGGTTCCCCGTTTTAGGGACATGAACCCTAAGAAAAATCTTGGAAAGCTGGGAAAAAGTCCATGCGAGCTTTGGATCCTCCTCACAGAAATGCGACAGATTTATGGACAGCGATGCAACGAGCATGGGTAGAGATACCTGTGGAACGTTTTCGTGACCTAGTGGACTCAATGCTTCGCTGTGTGACTATACTTATCCGGGAGAGTGGTAGGGTTACTAGTTCTAGGTAGGTAGTTCGTGATTTCTCTCCACTCAGTCTATAGTGCCGAGTTTATTCTGTTGGCAGCAAAGTTGCTATTTCCCGCATAAACAAAACGGACAAGTTACGATTTTGTTTTCGTCCTATTTTTTTATTTTTTGATTGGAGGTTTAACGACCACCGTGAGCAACTCAATGGGCTATAAGCAGTCGCCCGTCCCTAATTTAGGGTCACTGGTTCCAGGGAAGGGGGAGAGCCAGTGCTGTAAGACAAACACAACATACATGCCTAACCGGGATTCGAACCCGGACCCCTTACGGACGAATGATCAGAGGCCAACGCCTTAGACCACTGCGCCACCGGGGCGGCTTCGTTCTCTTAGGTAATACACAGATGGAATGCATCTCTGGTTGACAAATTCCTTCAGTACAATCTTTCACCTGTAGTTCTATGTAGTACATTCTTTTCTCTGTAGTTGAACCCAATCAGCACTTGTTAATTAGTTAACCACTTAATTTAAATTCCTTAATTAACCACGCCCTACCTAAGATTTTAATTCTCAGGGCTAGGTCGTAACAATATTTTAGATTTCTAAAGCAGCATAAAACTATGTTCAATTGTTTCAGTCAAAAAATAAACTAACTTAAATAACAAATGCCACAAATCGCCGACCTCCAGCCGAATCAAACGAACATGAGGAAAAGAAAAAGAAATAGTATTCCCATCGGAAAGAACTTTAAATTGATAAAAATCGCAATCTCTTGAACGAGAAATAAGAAATATGCACAAAGGTTTGGTGATTCTAAATACAGATATAAATTCTGCCTTTCGCTCTGCAGTCTGCTTTAAACCAGCTACGCCACTGAATCTAAGTTAAAGCCTTAAACGCTATTTCGCTAAAGGGGCAGAGACAGGATAACTAGAACAACAACAGAAAAAGAACATTTTTTTGCCCCCATCAATGCCTTTTGTAATATTTTGTTTTCGGGAACATTGTCGTTATGAGAAAGAACCGGGAACTTGAACTAGGCCGCATTTAAATATTTTTACCCTATGCTTTTCCAAAAAATGCATTGAAATAGATACTTCTATGTTCTTTTTCTCCCTTTTCGCTGCTTAATGCTTGCTCTATCCCTTTCTTTTCTATCTCCATCCCTAATTCGCTTTCTTCTGTCTTCGTATTGTTGAGGAGCGGATGGGAAATGAATGGAAAAGTCGTCATTACCATCCGACACGTCCGCAATCGTATGCAAATTCAGCTGGCCATTCTCCGTTCATTTGTATTCGCGGGCGATATGATAATCTCCTTCGCTGCCGCCATCGTCCCCTTACTTACCTCCTCGGCTCATGGCTCGACAACATTAGCATTCAAAAGTTTTATCTCTCAAGCCCGGGGTGGTATTTCCAGCGTAACGAAATAATTCCCCGTCTCCGCAAAGGAAGGAAGAAAAGTAAACAAAACCCGGCTAAAAAATCTTCCTTAACGATAAACAATTGAAAAAAGTTTCAATGAGATTTTCATATTCAGCATTAAAAATACATTTCTTTTCAGCACTCAAGGTCACATTGAGTTAGCGATGTTAACCATCATTTCGTATAGTCTTCAAACAGGGAGCGAAATTTGGTGTTCAAGTGCGATTTTATTCGGCAAAATTAATTGCGTTTATTTGGTGTGCGGTGCAAATTACACGCATTTGGTAGTAGTGTTTCAGTACTGTTGCTGACAGTAGTGTTACAGTATTTTCGCCATATTACTTGTTTTTGTTTGTTTGTTTGCTTTTCGTTTTGTTTTATTTCGTGATTTAACGACCACTATGAGCAACTCTTAAATCCATAAGCAGTCTCCTGTTCATTGAGGGCCACTAGCTCCAGGGAAAGGACGGAATCAGCTCGTTAGACAAACACACATCCAATGGTTCACCGGGGACGATTCCGTTCCTAACTTAGGGCCACTAGCTCCAGGAAAGGAACAGAGTCAGCGCGTTAGACAAACGCACATCCAATATTTCATCGGGGAAGCCGCCCGCTCCTAATTTAGGGCCACTCGCACCAGGAAAAGGAGTGAGTCAGCACGTTAGATAAACACACATCCAATGTTTCATCGAGGACGCCTCTGTTCCTAATTTAGGGCCATTAGCTCCAGAGAATACAGGGAGTCAGCGTGTTAGGCAAGCACACATCCAATCGTACATCCGGGACTCTTTTGTTCCTAATTTAGGGTCATAGCTCCATGGAAGGGACGGAGTCAACGCTTTAGACCAACACACACCCCATGGTTCATCGGAGACGCCTCCCGTTCCTAATTTAGGGCCACTAGTTCCAGGAAAGGAAGGGAGTCAGCGCATTAGACAAACGCACATCCAATAGTTATTCGGGCACGCCTCCCGTTCCTAATTTAGGGCCACTCGCACCAGGGAAAGGAGGGAGTGTGCACGTTATACACCCATTGATTCATCGGACACGCCTCTGTTCATAATTTAGGGCCATTAGCTCCAGAGAACAGAGGGAGTCAGAGAGTTAGACAAACACACATCCAATGGGTCATCAGGAATTCCTTCGTTCCTAATTCAATGGGCCGCCCCGGTGGCGCAGTGGTCTAAGCGATGGCCTCTGATCGTTCGTCCGAACGGGGTCCGAGTTCGAATCCCGGTGAGGCATGGATGTTGTGTTTGTCTTAAGGCATTGGTTCTCTCCCTTCCCTGGAACCAGTGACCCTAAATTAGGGACGGGCGACTGCTTATAGCCCATTGAGTTGCTCACGGTGGTCGTTAAACCTCCAATCAAAAAAAAAAAAAAAAAAAAAACTTCAATGGCACTATCTCCAGGGAAGGAAGGGAGTCAGCGCGTTAGACAAACACGCATCCAATAGTTCATCGCGGCGCCTCCCGTCACTAATTTAGGGCCACTCGCACCAGAGAAGGGAGGGAGTGTGCACGTTATACATCCAATAATTCATCGGAGACACCTCCGTTCCTAATTTAGGGCCACTAGCTCCAGAGAAGGGAGAGAGTCAGCGCGTCAGACAAACGAACATCCAATGGTTCATCCAGGACGCCTCCGTTCCTAAGTTAGGGCCACTAGCCCAAGGGAAGGAAGGGAATCAACGCGTTAGACAAATACACATCCAGGGGTTCATTTTTGAATGCCTCCCGTTCCTAATTTAGGGCCGCTAGCGCCAGGGAAGGAAGGGAGTCAGCGCGTTATACATTGAATGATTCATCAGGTACGCCTTTGTTCCTAATTTAGAGCCATTGGCTCCAGAGAAGAGAGGGGATCAGCGAATTAGACAAACACACCTCCAATGGTAATCGGGGACGCCTCCGTTCCTAATTTATGGCCACTAGCTCCAGAGAAGAAACGGAATCAGCGCGTTAGACAAACACACATCCCATGGTCCATCGGGGACGCCTCCCATTCTTAATTTAGTGCCCCTCGCACCAAGGAAGGGAGGGAGTCAGCGCGTTAGACAAACACACATCCAATGGTACATCGGGGACACTTCCGTTCCCAATTTTCGGCCACTAGCTCCATCCAGGGAAGGGAGGGAGTCAGCGCGTTATACATCCAATGATTCATGGGGGACGCCTCTATTCCTAATTTAGTGCCATTAGCTCTAGAGAAAAGAGGGAGTCAGGGAGTTAGACAAACACACATCCAGTGGTTCATCAGGGCTTCCTTCGTTCCTAATTCAATGACACTAGCTCCAGGGAAGGGAGAAGTCAGCGCGTTAGACACATCCAATTGGTCATCGGGGACGCCTCCCGCTCCTAATTTAGAGCCACTAGCTTCAGCGAAGGAAGAGAGTCAGCGAGTTATACATCCAATAATTCATCAGGGATGCCTTCGTTTCTAATTCAGTGCAAATCGCTCCAGGGAAGGGAGGGAGTCAGCGCGTCAGACAAACGCACATCCAATAGTTCATCGGGGACGCACTGTTCCTAATTTAGGGCCACTAGCTCCAGGGAAGGGAAGGAATCAGCGCGTTAGACAAACACACATCTAATGTTTCATCTGGTACTCCTAGCTCAGACGAAAACTTAGAAACCTAAGCTTCCGACTACTCGCCCAAAGAGCTAAATGTACCATTTGAAATTTTGTTTTTCTCTGGCATTTGATTTTCGCATCCATGGTCGCAATTTTTGGCACCTTTTCATGCTTTTCTTTTGCAAAGTTTTTTGGGCTAGGTGGTGTATATTTAGGAATTTCTTTCGACCGTAACTGAAATTCTACTGACTAAAACTGGAAAAATCCTTTTAACATCGAAAAGCTTTACTTGCTTTCTGATTTTCCCGATGCATTATGTCTTTACTGAATGGCATAATAACTTACTTGCTCGTTTTAGCTTGTAAAAGTTATATTTTTTAAATCATGTTTTCATCCGTTCATCTAACCCTAACTGTCACTACGATTTTCCATGCAAGGTGCAGCGTATTTACTGAAACTTTTGTCCATTTGATGAAGTAAAGTTTCATTACTTTTTGAAAACTCCAGAAAATGAGCGCCACCAACTGGGGCCGAGTCGTCTGAGGCACTCGTTTCTGGTCTTTCATTTGAGGTTGGCTCAGATTCGGACACTTCATGAGCGGCGAGTCTGCTAGGTGGCTCTTGCTCTGTCAGTTCTTTGGAACACGTTGGCCCCACATTAGGGACGAGAGACTGCTTATAGCACTTAGAGTTGCTCATAGTAGTCGTTAACCCGCGAAACAACAAAAATATCTCGTCTTTTTCTTTTTATACGCTTTCCAACCGTAGGGTTGAAGAAGCGTATATGCTGCAGCTTTTTCCATCGGTCCGTCCGTCTGTTGGCGCGATAACTCACGTAAAAATGGTTCGATTTAGATGAAATTTTAGTATGTGGTAGGGACCACCTGGGGACGAACCCTATTGAAAATGGGACAAATGGGGTTAAAGGTTACTACATAGGAGCGGGATACATTCCATTGCCCTTATGCCTCATAACTTGCGTAAATATAGTTCGATTTCTATGAAATTATAGTATGTGGTAGAAGACCGCCTGGGGACGAATCCTATTTAAAAGGGTGAAGTGGGGTCAAAGATCAGGACATAGGAGCGGGATGCATTCCATTGCCCTTATGCATCAAAACGTGCGTACAAATGGTTCGATTTCGATGAAATTTTACTATGTGGTAGGGGACCACCTGGAGGCGAACCCTACTGAAAATGGGACAAATAGGGTCAAAGGTCAGAACATAGGATTGGGATCCATTCCATCGCCCTTATCCCATACTATTAAGGTGGACGTCAAGTAATTTTGCTTCCTATATTTCCAATGGAAAAACTTTTCTACACATTTCCTTCACAATCAGTGTGTTCACAAGGATGGAAATTTGAACATCGATTAATATAACTTCATATTATAACTTGAGATACTTAACATTTTCTAAAACATAACCATAATTATATTAAAAAACTGTAACGTTTCCTTTGATGGCGTTGAAACCAGAAAAAAGATGGCGCGACCTGTTGTTGTTGTTGTTGTTGGAGGTTTAACGACCACCGTGAGCAACTCAATGGGCTATAAGCAGTCGCCCGTCCCTAATTTAGGGTCACTGGTTCCAGGGAAGGGAGAGAGCCAGTGCCGTAAGACAAACACAACATCCATGCCTAACCGGGATTCGAACCCGGACCATTTTCGGACGAATGATCAGAGGCCATCGCTTAGACCACTGCGCCACCGGGGCGGCGCGCGACCTGTACTTTGATGAAGTCAGTAGACAAATAAATGCTGGATTACACAATTATGGTTATGTTTTGGAAAATATTAGGTATTCCAAGTTATAAAATGAAGCTATTTTAATCGATGTTCAGATTTTCATCTTTGGGAACACATTAATTGTGAAGAAAATGTGTACAGAAGTTTTTCCATTGGAAGTATAGGAAGCAAAATTACTTGACGTCCACCTTAAAGGAGCAATTCTTGTATCTATGAAAATATTATTTTGAAAACGGCTCTAAGGATTTTAATGAAAGTCGTTAACCTACCGTTTTCTGGTACTAGAAATCGATTTAGCTTGAGCTCGACTTTAGGAAAATTTGTTTAGTGGGTTAAATAACTACCCCGAATTACCACGTTTTCAGTGTCATGTCGTCGTTCCATTAATGTAACCGATGTTTAGAAATCTTATAACATCACAAGCTCGCGATTGAGATTATGACGCGTGGTCACGCCATCTCTCTCATTACGTCACGCGTTGTGTGTGGATCTTATTAAAGTTTTATGACGTCACACTCTTCGAGCAGATGGTCGCGATTCCCATCTGCCTCATTACGTCACGCGTTGTGTGCGTATGCCCGTCCGCACGATAACTCGCGTAACAATCTTTCGATTTCCATGAAATTTTAGTATGTGGCAGGGGGCCAACTGGGAAGGAACCCTATCGAAAGTGAACGAAATGGGGTCAAAGGTTAGGACATAAGAGCGAAATCCATTCCACTGCTCTTATGCGTCATAACTAACGTAAAAAAGGTTCGATTTCGATGAAATTTTAGTATGTGGTAGGAGACCTCCTGGGGACAAACCCTATTGAAAACGCGTAGCCTCACTTCCCATAATCCGTTTCCCCTAATTCCCGTTTGCCCTAATCACGTTTACCCCAATCGCGTTTCCCCGAAATCGCTTTTACCCGAATTCCCATTTCCCCTAATTTCGTTTGTCCTAATCTCGTTTTTCCCTAAATCTCGTTTCCCTTAATTCACATTTGCCCTAAACACGTTTACCCCAATTGCGTTTCCCCTTAATCTCGTTACCCCTAATTCCCGTTTGCCCTAAACACGTTTACCCCAATCACATTTCCCCGAAATCGCTTTTACCGGAATTCCCATTTCCTTAATTTCGTTTGCCCTAATCTCGTTTACCCTAAAACTCGTTTCCCCTAAATCTCATTTTCCCTAATCACGTTTGTCCGTATCAAGTTTTCCCTCATACGCGTTTGTCTTATTTTGCGTTTGCCTAATTTTTTTTTTTTTTCGTTCACCGAAATAAAACGGTGGGTCTTGATATCGCGAATTATTCCTTCCCTTCCTTTTGATGATGTCGACCACTAAGTCAGCAAAAGTATAAAGCAGTGCACGTGGTTATTTATATAAGTTTTTTTACTGTAAAACCAGTTGTGAAAGAATGGCTTAACGTAAACATATGCAATTGAGGTATCAAAATAAAGGTCTTACCATGTAGGCAGTGCTTCTTTCAGGCATACATCCAAGGGGGCGAAGCTCTCCCGGAAACGACCCCCCCCCCCCGAGACATTTTAGATTACCGAGCCAAATTTTAATAAATTCATTCTATGATGAAAAAGGAAGTTTCGTTTCTTTTTATGATACAAATATTTCTTCAATTTAATTTTTTTAAATATTTGTTCAAATGGTACTAGTTATAGTTTATTTTATTAAAAAGTGTATTACGACGCATTGTATTCTTCAAAATATAATAAGTAGACTAATCATACCTAATTGTCTGGGAATCGCGATTCAGGAACAAGAGTGCGTTGAATGCATTTTAACAGATAAAAATTTCAAGCCTGCAGAACCTCCCCCTTCTCTTCTTTAGCTGAAAACAGTTTGTTATTCCTGAAATGTCTGAAGAAGTAATTACTATTTCAGGTATGTGTATAGAATTTTTCTTCGGGGAAGGGTGGGGGCGAAAAAATGGAAGTTTTTGAAATCCACCATCTGGAACAAAATTAAAGTTAATGAAAAATTGAAGAAAAATTGAAGAAAATTAAAGCATTTTTGTTCTAATGTAAGTTGATACATTTTTATTAAATTAAGGCATTTTTTTCTAATGTAAGCCGCATTTTAACCAAAAACAAAAAATGAAGCATTTTTCGGGAGGGGGATGCCCCCTCTAAATGCGCCCCTGTGCCAGATATATAGTAATTACTTCTATATATGTATATAAATATAGTAGTTAAAATTATATATATATATATATATATATATATTCCCATTATGTAAAGATGTAAATAAATTTTCCATATGAGTTTATAATTTCAAAAAAAAAAAAAAAAAAAAATCGTCGATTCCGACGGGTTTCGTCTACCGGGTTCGAATCCCGGTGAGGCATGGATGTTGTGTTTGTTTTACGGCACTGGCTCTCTCCCTTCCCCAAAACCAGTGGCCCTAAATTAGAAAAAGGGAGACTGCTTATAGCCCAAGCGTTGGCTTATGATCTTTCGTTCGTGAAGGGTCCGGGTTCGAATACTGGTGAGGCATGGATGTTGTGTTTGTCTTACGCTACTGGCTCTCTCCCTTCCCTGGAACCAGTGACCCTAAATTAGGGACGGACGACTGCTTATATAGCTCATTGAGTTGCTCACGGTGGTCGTTAAACCTCCAATAAAAAAAATCACGAACCTGGACTATTGTCTTTACTGAAGTGGTTGAATGAATTTGTGAATCAAATAAAGTTTACATTTGTTGTTTCATATGAGTTTATAATTTTGAAAAAATAAAATAAGAATTATGTACTTAAATTTATGTAAAAATTAATTTTAAATTTCTTTAACGTGAAAAACTAACTGCCTACCATTTAATCTTTCGGCCAGTTTCCTCCATCGGTTGCTATGAAATTGAACTACAGTTCTTATGGATGGATCGGATTACACGTGTTATCATAGTCCTGTTTTTCAGTGATATCTTCACCGCGAGCGAAGCCGTGGGCACAGCTAGCATGTATATGTAACAAGTGCCCCCTATAAGAAAGAAGCTGTAATATGTCTATAACCGTACATGACAAAACCTTTTTTTATTGGTAAAGCGGACTTGTGTAAATTGACAGAGAGGAAGCTGACTTTTTGGATTATTCAAAGTGTCAACTGAACTAGTGTTTTACAGATTTTTTTTTCTTTTAGTTTTATATGAGACTTGTGTTTTATGAAAGCTTTAATTTCCGAGAAAGAAAAAATTATGTTGCAAAAGGTATTTATTTCATGTAAAAATGAATAAAAATTGAAAAATGTTCTCATCCAAAGGATGGCAAATGCCCTTGGCGCGCCCCTGTTTTGATAGAGAACTTTTAAAAAAATGTATACAATTTTCAAGAGCAATATGCCATTCCATCTCAAAAAGAAAAGTGTTTAATCAATTCATTCTTCCAGTGATTACGTACGGAGCAGAGACGTGGACCTTACCTATTTAGAAAAGACATACAAAGACTGCAGATAACTGAAAGAATCATGGGGAGCTGCATGCTTGGTGTAACCAGGAGAGGTGAGAAGAGAAACTCATGGATAAAAAAATGAGAAGAGTAGAGGATATCCATGATCAGAGTAAAATCCCTAAAAAGGCAATCGGATGGACATATTGCCAGAGGAACGGACCACCGATGGACAACCGAAATTTTAGACTGGATTCCAAGGGACAGAAAAAGACCCAGAAGACCACAAGGGAGATGGGTGGATGAAATTCGAAAGCATGTGGGACTGATATGGAAGAGACTGGTTCAAGACACACCGTTGTAGAAGAAACTCGAAGAAACTTGGCGAGATCTTCATCCAGCAGTGGATTGATAATGGTTGATGATGATGATTAAATATACATATATTTTCCTGAAATTGACGTTAAAAGAAACGTTTTATTTCGCTTAACGAGAACCAGGACAAACATGAATTAGAGAAAACATAAATTTAGGAAAAGGCGAATCAAGGCAAAGGAGAATTAGAGCAAAACTGATACAGGAAACGTTTCTAGGGGAAACTTTGATACGGATAAACATGTTTAGGGTAAACTTGAATTAGGGGAAACGAGATTTAGGAGAAACGAGATTTAGGGGAAACGAAATTAGGGGAAATGGGAATTCGGGTAAAACCGATTTCGAGGAAACGCAATTGGGGTAAATGTGCTTAGCGCAAACCTGAATTAATGGAAACGAGATTTAGGGGAAACGAGATTATGGGAAACGAGATTTAGGGGAAACGAGATTATGGGAAACGAGATTTAGGGGAAACGAGATTATGGGAAACGAGATTTAGGGAAAACGAAATTAGGGCAAACGAAATTAGGGGAAATGGGAATTCGGGTAAAAGCGATTTCGGGAAACGCAATTGGGGTAAATGTGTTTAGGGCAAACCTGAATTAATAGAAACGAGATTTAGGGGAAACGAGATTATGGGAAACGAGATGTAGAGGAAAAGAAATTAGGGAAATGGGAATTCGGGTAAAAGCGATTTCGGTGAAACGCAATTGGGGTAAACGTGTTTAGGGCAAACGGAAATTAGGGGAAACGGATTGGGGAAAACGGGTGTTCACCATTGAAAATGGGCGAAATATGGTCAAAGGTCAGGACATAGGAGCGGAATCACTTCCATCGCCATTATGCGTCATAACTTACGTAAAAATGCTTCGATTTGGATGAAATGTTAGTATGTTGTAGGAACCTGCCTGGGGACGAATCCTATTGAAAATGGGCGAAATGGGATCAAAGGTTAGACACAGGAGCGGGATCTATTCCGTAGCCCTTATGCATCATAACTTACGTAAAAATGCTTCTATTGCGACAAAACTTTATCATGTTATTTCGAAGGTATGCTGAACCGGTTCTGTCGAAGTGGGATCAAAGGTCAGGGCACAGGAGCGAGATTTATTCCACAGCCATTATCCTCATAACTGGAGTAATGATTTCTGGTATGTTGGAAAGGGTATTATAATCAATGCATTGCATGATTTTACTAACTTGTTTATTGGAGGTTTAACGACCACCGTGAGAAACTCAGTGGCCTAAAAGTAGTCGCCCCTAACTTAAGGTCACTGGTTCCAGGGAAGGATTAGAGCCAGCGCCGTAAGGCAAACACAACATACATGTATCACCGGGATTCGAACCCAGACCCATCTCGGACGAATGATCAGAAGCCATCGCTTAGACCATTGCGCCACCGGGGCAGCTCTCGTCGTTGGGCCCACGTAATGTTATATACTGTATGTTCAAAAAACGCCCGTGTACTTCTGCTATGCATTCTTATCTCAGTTCCGAAACTGGACCTACCAGCTGAAGCAGAAAACGCCACATTATCTCACCAGAGATTTAGCTAAAGCATGAAAAAAAAAAAGAAAACATTATGCAACTGATTTTTTAATTTTAGTAGGAATACACAACGTTTATAAATGAGACACTTAAATGTGTACTGTAGTTCCGCATTGAACGCTAATTCAACTTCTTCAGGAAAATGGTTTGTTGATTTCTGTTGACGAGGTTTTTTTTTTGTTTCGTGTATCACGTTGGTGGTTATTTGGTTTGAACAGTATTTTTTTTATTGATTGGAGGTTTAACGGCCACCCTGAGCAACTCAATGGGATATAAAGAGTCACCCGTCCCTAATTTAGGGCCACTGACTACCGGGAAGGGAGAGAGCCGGTGCCGTAAGACAAATACAACATCCATGCCTCACCGGGATTCGATCCCGCACCCATCTCAGAGGAGTGGTTATAATCCAGCACTTAGACCACTGTACTACCGGGGCGGCTTAGTACTTTCCAAGCGCTTGAATGATATGACAACGAGGTTGAATCATTCATTAGGGTAGTGAGGCTTTCAAAAATATCATTGGATTCCAGAAACGTAAGAAACAAATAACAGTTTTACATCGTCAAGGAGAAACTATTGATTTCTTTCCCAGAGGTGCTAAGCTACAGAAAACTTACTCAGTTGTATGAACTTGTGATTCCTTTCACAACAGTACTGGGCTGTAGAAGAGTTACCTAGACTAGTATTGTTGGTAAGGAAACCATAAAATTGTTTAAAAAATTGTTTTAAAAAAAGAACTCCTGATCTTGACAATTGGAAGCTTATTACATTGTTAAAAACCGCCGTTGCCAGGCGAATGATTTAACATCGTTGCGCCGCCTCGGTGGCGCAGTGGTCTAAGCGATGGCTTGTGAAGGGTGGATGTTGTGTTTGCCTTACGGTACTGGCTCTCTCTCTTCCCTGGAACCAGTGGCCCTAAATTAGGGACAGGCGACTGCTTATAGCCCATTGAATTGCTCACAGTGGTCGTTAAACCTATAATCCAAAAAAAAAAGGAAGAAAAAAACCAGTGATCTGGACGGTTAAATTGTTTTATTGCATCAGATTTTATTGCAAAAGCCTTAGCAAAGCACTAATCAAAACCGACAAGCACCAATGTGACACGTGAAACAACCACCGCTCGTCACGCACACACACACGCAAAAAAGAATCGGCAAACCATAAAGTGGCTGTAGTGTTCCTTTATGTTTAAAACGTGCATATATGTAGCTTAGGGAAGGCTACCTAAAATTTGTTCTTATTCACTCACTTCAAGGAGTCACTCAAATAAAGTTCAAGAAAGTGTTACTTATAGTTGGTCTTTTAGTCATCCGAAGGATACGAAAAGCAAAGAACGGTCGAAATATTTGGCCGCGAATACGAAGAACAAGGAACGGGCGTTCGAGATATTTGGTCGTGGATACGAAAAGAAGTGCGGACGAGATTTTTGGTTGTGGATACGAAAGGCAAGAAGCGGTCGAGGTATTTGGCCATGGATACGAAAAGCAAGGAGTATTCGAGATATTTGGCCGTGGATACGAAAAGGAAGAAGCGGTCGAGAATTTGGCCGTGGGTACGAAAAGAAGGGCAGTCGAGATACTTGGCCGTGGATAAGGAAAGCAAGGAGCGGTCGAGTTATTTGGCCACGGATACGAAAAGGGCGGTCGAAAAGCAAGAAGCGGAAAAAATATCTCAAGTGTTAAACAAATTTTCAATTGTTAGAATCAAAATGCAGTTGTCTTCTGCTTGTGAAAATTTCATCTTCATTTTTCTGTAAGTTTGGCAAAGATTTCAATTTCAGCATGTACTGTGTTATAAAACTTCTACGGAAAGCTGGTTGTTTAATATAATAATTCAATACGATATGACCATGTAAGTTATGTTTTTACATTTTGTACGATGCCGTAATAATAACGTCCGGGCCGTAGCTAACAGGGGGCTAGAAAAAGCACAGACTAAGCAAGCAAGCTCCTCCTCTCTCCCCGGAAAATGAGCGGTATAAATTCCCTGAACTTTTATTTCCAGTGGTATATGAATATTTTTTTTGTATTTCATTTTAAGCACAAATACTTTACATTATTTGTTCCTGTATTGCACGTTTCTTAAAAAAGCACACTTGAAACGTTAAAACACAAAAACGACGGATAAGTCATAAAAACTTCTGGAAGGGAATCAGTGGGAACTGCTGCGCTAATTATTCTCTGCCACGTGAGCACCGGAATTGTTGCTGGTAAGATCAGGGGAAAGAATAAATCCTGTCTGTTTTTTTCTTTTTTTTTTAAGATATGTAAAAGAACATTTTTGACATGGGAACGATCTAGGCGATGCAAAACAGTGTTGAAGAGAAATCTTTGTCCGCGAGAGAGAGAGAAAGCTTTCAGCTTCTTCCTGAACAGTGTTTTGCCCTCAGTAGAAGTGGTTTTGCGACGCATGTTTGGGAGAAGTGCTTATTGGCTGCAATCTGAGGGCCTTCGGTTGTTTAATGGGGGAAGGGAGATTTGGCTGTTGACCACAGTAAGAAGAAAAGGTTTGGCTGTTGACCACCATAAAAAAAGGCTGTCTGCGAGCACCAGCAAAGGGGAATGCGCGATTAAAGATGGAGAAGGAAGAACCGAAATTCGGCATCTATAACTCCTCAATGCCAACGCGTTGATCCACGATGAAAGGAACCAGAAGAATAAACAAAAAAAAATATATTTGTCATGCTAGTTGGAAGTTGCCTTTTCTCCAGCGATCTTGACCCTGCAATTTAGCCACCGTCAATTAAATTCTGATAATGATATTTACTTTTCGGTATGGAGAAATTGTTCACTAGTGAAGTAAATTGGGAAAAGGAACAAAAATAGAAAGCAAAACTTGTATCTCTAGTTGTGGATGAACATAGTTTGTGAGACCCCCAGAGGAGTCATCAACCCTCGTGGTTCATGGCCCTGTTATAAGGCTTGAAAAGCAATGCTCAAGAAATTGATTTGCTTTTTATTAAGTAAAGTCTTCTTTTTTTACATCAATTTGCGTTTAAGAATTCCGGCACGTCATCCTCCAGAAAAAAGAAAAAGAAAAAAAGAAGTGAAAGATTCTGAACTCGTAGAAGGGCCTGAATAATAGCAATAACCAGAACGAAATAATCTCAGTCTCAGTAAAATGTTTTCATCTACAAACTTCGTTTCATTCGCCCTCAGTGAAAAGGGCGGATGGTTTAAAAATATGTTTGATGTGAACTTCTTTTTATATTCAGCTAAGTGAGAAAAAAATCAGCTTGAATTAAAGCGATACACAGCTTAAATACATCGGATGCGCAAATAACTTCATATTGTTGAACTCTGTTATTTAAGCAATTCCTGCCTTTTTTTTTTTTTTCTTCCTAAGAAGGTCATTGTCGTTTGTATTAAAAACGTTTACGCTCTTTTACAGACTAAACATAAACTATTAACTGAATTCGTTTGTGTGTCATGAGTTGTGTTAAAAAAAACACCCCGAACGTTCTCCGAAGTGCAAGGAAAAATATATTTCCATTTATGAAATAATAAAAAAGGAATATTGAAGGCATGCTCTTATCAGAAGCGCATTAACTTGTGGATTCTATAAGCCATTTGATGTTTGAGCGATGAGAAAAAAGCTTTTAGACATCATTATTCTACAAAATTTTTCTGAAGCGTCAGTCTGCGACTTTTACCCTCCGTGGAAGACTTCAGACAACAAGGCATGAATGCGTGTTTTACGCCAAAGCTAACAGATTAGAAAATCGTTCTTCTTTTTCATCACCAGAAATAAGAATTCAAATAACAACTAAGGCGAGTATTCATCGGAGTGGTAAAAACGCATCGGCTGTGTTCTGGGAGCTTAACCTTCTAGGAAAGACAGAACAGCGAGATAATTCAACATTTTATTAGAGTAACAAGTGTTATTTGCTAAACTGGCATGAAAATCGGGTTTGTTTCGGCTCAACGAAAATGGCTGAAAGGAATGCGGTAGAAATGAATCTTCATCTCCGCCGTCTCGAGAGATCTTTAGCGAATGATCAGCTGCATCACGGAGAACCTTTCAGGAAGCTTTACAAGAACCGTCAATATCAATAATTGAGGAGTTACAAGTGGAGATAATTTGTTAATCGAAACTTCAGAAGACTTTATTCTTTCTCCAGATAAAAGCTCCTATCGAAAGAGGCTGAAGTAAATGACCTGCTGTGCAACCATCGTGCTTCAACTTAAACCAGGATTTCTTAAACTTTTTTTTTTTTTTTTTTTGGCCTCGAACGAAAATCAACTCCGCGACCCATGGGTCTATTTTGAAATTAAGAATGTCAATGTAATAATACAGGGTGGCCCAAGCAAAACTATAAACTATACCCATAGTGGCCCAAACAAACCTACACCCATGGTAACCCAATTTAATAACTTATTTGGTTACAGGTACTGACAGCCTGCAGTATTAACGGAACAGTTTGTTACATGTTAATTATAACTTTTTGGGTTACAAGTGGTGACAATCCATCGATCTACATACCAGTTTACTTGTCAGGAATTTTCCAGCAGCAGAAAAGATGGTCCTGACTTTGCAGCAAAGAATTTTCACCGTTGAGGCATATATTGGAGCACAGAAAATTCACATCAATTTGTGGAGGCTCCTTTACATGCGCAGAAACTTGGTGCGTGGTGTGCTGTGTCAGCACGTAGGATTATTGCCATTTTTTTTCCACGAAACCATAAACTCAGCTCGATATATTGCAAACATTTTCAACCCATTTGTCAATCAGATCATCAACGAGGAGAAGACATATTGTTACTTTCAACAAGAGGAGCTACAGCTCTTACTGCCCACCATTCAATGAATGCGATTTTTGAGGTGTTTGAGGAAGACCGTGTTGTGAGTCGTAACCTGCTAGATCCCCTGATCTGTCTGTGTGTGACTTTTACTTGTGGGGTGCACTAAAGGGTCAGGTGTATTCCGATAACCCGAGAACTCTTGAAGAGCTTCAAACCAACATCTCCGCTGAAATTGCTAAGATTACACCACAACAACTTCAAACTGTGTTCCAAAACATGCTGCGAAGAACCGACCTGTGCCTTAATAATGAGGGCGCTCATTTCCAACACCTGCTCTAGGAACTGTCTTGGGCACTACAACATTAAATAAAACTTGTGCTTATTTGATTTGATCATTTGATATAATTTTGTTTAGGCCACAATGGGTGTAGTTTTGTTTAGGCCACAATGGGTATAGTTTTGTTTAGGCCATAATGGGTGTAGTTTTGTTTAGGCCACAATGGGTGTAGTTTTGTTTGGGCCACTATGGGTACAGTTTTGTTTTGGCCACTACGGGTATAGTTTTGTTTGGGCCACCCTGTATAAATAAGTGTAGTTATTATTCATTATTACACAGAGTGAAACAAAATTTTTGGTTTTTGAGATTACAGTCAAACCAATGGCGCAACCAATTGTGCGGCGGAGGGGGGGGCGGACGGGTGGTTAGGGTTATCTATATAGTGGGAAGGTATTAAATATAACATATTGGGAGACAAATAATATGAATAATGGGAAATTAAAACCTTTAATAAAACACATTTCAAAATCATTTTCTCACAATAGTTCAATGCGATCTTTGGCCTTGCACTACTGCTGAAAGCTCTTCAAACCGTGGCCGTGTCTTTGAAAGGCAGCACCTCAAGTCATGCTCTGGTTGTAGTCGGCTTCTAATCTTAGTTTTCATGACAGAAAGTGTTGAAAAGCCAGCTTCACCTAGGTAGGTAGACGAAAACGGAGGTAACACTTGCATAACTTGGTTGGCTAGAATGGGTTTAGCACATGCTTTGCAGAAAACATGTGCTAAACCCATAAAAAACATGTGCTTAGCACATGTTTTGCAAAATAAGATCGTGCTTATGTTATCGGGTTGTCAGTCTGTCAGTCAGACTTTAGACACCATATCCATATCTCTGCAACTAATAATCCGATTTGAAAAATTATTTTTGCCCTAAGAAGATTGAAATGTGCGAATGGTGATCTTTTATTTCGTCTTTTTTTTTTTACGATTCACAATTTCGACGCTAGAGGGCGTAAATGCAGATAATATCGAATTCAAAACACATTTTATTCCATATATTTGTTTCTAAACATCCAATTAAAAAAACTATTTTACCTTTTGATTCCATTTATGTCGAAGAGTATTTTACGTGTAGTCACTCTTTCAAGTTATTCATAGATTGTCCGCTAGGGGGCATAAAAGTAAATTGTGTTTCCCCCAATATCTCTGCTTTAAAACTCCTATTTGAAAAATTATTTCTGAAACGGATACAGCTCTTGATGGGAAATCTTTTGCATGTAACTTCTAATTTTTTGTAAGGAATTGTTTGGCCACTACGGGGGGCATAAGTGTTAATTTCTGCTTCTGATGTATTTGCAGCAAAATCTACAAAATTCTTTCGTGGACTCTTCGATAAACCTTTCGGAAATAATTTCTTCTTAAAATAATTCATTGTTTCTCCGCCAGGGGGCATAGATGTATATCTTATTTTTGTCAATATCTCTGCTTCTAATGGTCTGATTTGAAAGATTTCTTCTTTATTGGATAGAGTTTCCAGTGCGACATGTTTTTCATATAATTTCAAAAATTTCAATTAATTCATTGACGTAACGGTAAATTGTGTTTTCCCTGATATCTCTGCTTCTAAAACTCCTATTTGAAAAATTCTTTCTGCAGCGGATACAGCTCCTGATGGGAATCTTTTGCATATAATTTCTAATTTTCAGTAAAGAATGGTTTGGCTACCAGGAGGCGTAACTGTTAATTTCTGCGTCTTACGTATTTGCAGCAAAATCTGAGCTCCTGAAAACTCGACTGAATTTTTTTTTCCGGTTCGAAATATTTCTCATATAATTTAAAATTTTCCTTAGTGCACAAATCTGCCACCAGAGGGCATAGGTTCACGTTTCCGTTTACAGCAATATCTGCGGGATTAAAAACCCAATTGGAAAACTTCTGTCTTCGATCAGATAATACTGTTTTCCATACCGGTTCCATTGAGTTTGAATAGCTTTGATAAATTTAATTCGCGTCGGAACATATTCAAAGGACGTGTTCATTAAAACCTAAAATTCGGTGTCATCTTTCTTGTTTCAATTTTATCCAACATGAACACAGTGTTTGTTTTTGTAAATTTTGATATAAAGCTTCCTCACTTTGGACTTCAAGAGCTCTTCCTGGCGACCTACAATGTCTCTAAATTGTTCAGCACAGTCTTAAACATCAGTGTCAAATGGATTGCACACCCAACTCTCTCTCTCTCTCTCTCTGCCGTCTCCCTTCCGTGTCGTATTTGTTGATTGTTTGTCATAGCATTCTGAGGGCAGGCCAGTGTTGCCAAGTTGGGAGTTTTCTCGTTAAATTTAGGGCGAAATTTAGATTTAGGGGAAATTTTGCTATGCTGTGACGTGCTAAAAATTCGCACGATCTTAGTGGCCGGAAGAAACAACGTTGGTGATCTTCGTGATGTCATCTCCAGAAATTCCAATTCTTTTGCACGTGTTAAACACAAAATTTTAAATTGAAGAAGCATTAACACTTTTTTCCCCTGAGAAGCTACGGCGACCCATTTCGGAAGCCCCGGGGACCCAAGTTTGGGTCGCGACCCATGGGTTAATAACCCCTGACTTACACTGTCAAAAAATAAGTGGTGTGAATTCAAAAAAAATTCTGAAGATAACGTGCAGCAAAGTTGCCTGTAAGTGTCCGTCTTTTGACGAAATTTCCGTTTTTAAAAGTGCCCGTTTTTTTCTAACTTCCGTATTTTCACAGATTTTCCGTAGTCAGTAATTTCGTTTATTTCAGAAAAGTCCTTTTTAAAGTTTTTCCGTATTTATACAGAAATTTTGCAAAATCCACGACACTGAATTTCTCAGCCCTTACGCCAGAGAATCCCACGCTGCCGGTGATCGAACCAAGGTCGATGGGTTGGGTCTACATATACCACGTGTCTTAACCACTGAGCCAGAACGTCTTAGGAATTGTACACAGGTTCAAAGTAAAACTGATCTTGAGATTATATTTTTTTCTTCATTAATGCGCGTAATTTAGTCCTTTTTATTTTCTGTTAGAGCTCATTATTTCTTGAATACGTTTGTAATAATTTTATTTTTTCTGTAGAAGGACTTATCACAAACTAAGTATTTTTCTTAGCGTGATATTTCGCAACAACAGAATGCTTTGCAACTTGAGAACTATTTTTCAACTGACAATAGCTTTCATATATCTTTAAGAAAAGGTTAAATGTACTGTCTTGTAGTATTATTTCACAAAACTTCTAAATATAAAAGCTTTTGTCTTAAGCACGCCACAGACTGATTCATGGACATCGTACAATCACCTGAACAATATTTTAAATACCCGATTTCTTACGGTAACAGAATATATAAAAGCTGGTGCACAAAACGCTGGAGAGGAGACGAAATATCCTGTGCTACAATAACTAAAATTCATGCGATATGCTATCCACAATATCCGATATCGCTACGGAACTTCAAAATCAGATCCTCCGACAGACGATTGAAATTTATCAGTTAATCAAACCTCAAATATTCCCGCGAATCTCTCCTATTACCAGAATGTTTTCGTCATATGCATATGGAAAAAGTGGAGGTTTCCGTTAATGTGGGACAGGACTTGAGGAAAGGTTTCTGAAATTTCAGAATTTTCCGTTAACACTTCTTAAAAACGGAAATTTACCGTCAATATAAGAAGGAAATTGCGGAAATGTCTCTGAAAATTCAGAATTTTCCAGTCGCACGAAACATCCGTGAAATTCAGATTTCTTTACGTCATTTCGCGGAAACGCTGTATCGGAAATATGCTCCGTTATTTCACGAAAGGAATCAGGGAAAGTGTCTCGTGAATTTCAGAACATATTTTACAGTGTACTGCACTTCTAAATGAAGTTAACTTTGTTTTCATTTTGATGTGTATTCATGACATGTATTTTGCTGGACTTGCAGAAACGCATTGGTGTTTTTTTGGAGGAACATGGCACAATGTAATAGTAATTAAAGAAAGAAAAGAAAAAATATTAAAAATATCGAGAGAAGAACTCTTGCAGATAAATCATGATATGCATCTTTCGCATGCTAAGATATTTATGGGTGTAAAATAGAAAGAGTGGTCCGAGAGTATACATTTGTTTACGTACAGCACATTGCATTTATTCTCGTCACTCACGACCACACCGAGCTACAGTCCCGTGGATATTAAGTGGAATTCAATCATTACAACAAACAATAAAGTTTAGTAATTTCTGACGATGAGCAGTAGTTGGATTAATGAATATTATGGCCGTAAAAACATTGAAAAATGATATGTAAGCCATAAAAGTACATATTTACTGAACTATGGCGGCTGCAATAGTAAGTATTTCTACTGTTTAGTTTTTCAAAAGCAATATTTGTTTTCATTATTACAATGTACTGTATATACAGGGTGATTCATAAAGAAGTATACAGTTTCCAGATGTTGTAAAACAGTAACAGTTAAAGACACGGACCACAACTGCGAACCGTTAGGTAGATGCACTCATAAAGTTTGTGTCCCGCTACTAAGGGAAGTGACGTAGACGATAGTGCGCGTGTCACGTGATTAGTCAGTCAAAATGGCAGCGTCTGCAGTGGAGAAGGCGTTTTGTGTTCTTGAATTGAGTGGTCAGGTAAACAAGCACATTTCACGTGAGTGGTCAGGTAAACAAGCACAATGTTCGCTTTTGGGGAATGGAGAATCCCAGATTTACAGTGCAACACGTACGAGATTCCCCTAAGGTAAATATGTTCTGTGCTGTATCCAAAAAAAGAAAGTATACGGCCCCTTCTTTTTTCACGGGAAAACTGTCACGGGAGGCTCTTTTCTGTTAAGTCTTTGGTTGATGCCACAGTTGCAGGACGACAGTGACAACTTTGTTCTCCAATTGGATGGTGCACCACCGCACTGGCTAGGCGACGTGCGAGATTATCTCGATGAACATCTTCCTCACCGATGGATTGGACGAGCCGCAGACTATAACATGCCACTGACCCAATGGCCACCCAGAAGTCCTGACTTAACACCTTGTGACTTTGTCCTGTGGAGGTGCGTAAAGGACAAGGTATTCGCCCCCTTATAACGAAGTAGCTTTATTTTGCTTTCCGCTAAGCTAATTATAATTAATAAGCTCTTTCTACCAGCTAGCTAATGATAATAATGAAGCTTTCCTACTGAGCTTCAAATAGTGAATTCAAATGGTTGTTGTTACTAGTTAATTAAGAACATGAATATAGTCTCCTGCTAGTAGTGTAGTAATTAGAATGTATAAAGTCTTAACGCTGGTTGTTAATGGTAAAAAACTAACGATATAAACCTAACAGCCAGACAGAGGTCTGACAAAAACTATTAATTGAGAAAGACGTACTTACTCAAATCTTTTTATTATCAACTTCAACTGGTATCAACACACACAGCTACTCAAATAACACGTAGCTCCTCTAGTATAACAACAAAAGCTCTCCTTATAACAACAAAATATCTCCGTACAACACCAAACGCTCTCCATACAATAATAAACGCTCGCCCTCGCTATCGATGAACGCGCCTATATATACTGGCTACCACCACGTCATGACTTACACTCATTGCCAGATCTCATTCATCGGGTGAAATAATATTTCGTTCAGTAAGAAGATAATTTACATAGTAAAATAAAATAACCAGAGATAGTAAAATCAAAAGGAAAGTGAATATAGAGTATACGTTACATCCTCCCCTTCCTGTTGATCTAGCGGAGCTGAAACAGCGTATCACAGCCATTATCACTGCACTTGATTCAGATATCTTACCTCACGTTTGGGCGGAAATGGATTACCGGCTCGATGTATGTCGTGTGACTAAGGGTGCACACATAGAACATCTGTGACTGTCTCTAAAAAAACTTGAAGCATTCTCCTACAATTCTGTTACAGGTAACATAAAATATCTTACATTGTTCTTGTTTTATAGTGCGTTGAAACTGTATACTTCTTTATGAATCACCCTGTATTATTCAGATTTAAAGGAACGTAAGAAACGACCACGACACCGGTGGAATTTGATGTATCTAAAAAAATTAATCTGCGCATGCGCAGTATAAAATCTGACAGCAAGATAAAAAGAAAAGCTGAATCGCAAGTATGATAAAGTAGCATGCGGAAAAGTATGCTTGATATAAACAGGAAAGATAGGAAAAGAAACTCATGGATCAAGAAAATAGCATGAGTTGATGACATCATGATTAAAGTAAAGACCACCAAATTGCAACGAGTGGGACATATTTTTAGAAGAAGTGAAAACCGTTGGACAATTGAAACGCTAGACTGGATGCTAAAGGACAGGAAAAGACTAAGAAGAATACCACGTGAGAGATGGGCAGATGAAATTCGAAAGCATGCCCGAGGCACATGGAACCTTGAGGCAGAGACACGTGGAAGCTATCTTCGTCCAGTAGTGTGTTGAGAAGGCTGTTGATTATGATGGCGAATATATACAATTGTACAAATATCACTCGCTCTCGCTTTTACGTTCTATATTGTCCCATTCTCTCTTTCCATTTCGTCCTTTTTATTACTTTTACTATCTTTGTCTGCCTTTTCCTGTCTGTTGCCATGTCTCTTTATACATAAGTATCACTGTCTTTCACTAACTCTCTCCCTCCCTCTCTCTTCCTCTCTCTATCCATTTCTGTCTGTCCCGTCTCTGTCTACCATTCTCCATGTCTTTTTCTCATATTTCTTTTATACTTGTCTCCCTTTTGTACTTTCCATCACCATCTTTCTCTCCCTCTTTCTTCTGTCAAACGTTTGCTTCTTTTTCTCTTTTCGAAATTGTATCTGCGTGTTTGTTTGATAAGATTCGTACGTTTCGTGTATCTCTATACTTTTCTTGTACGACATAAGACTTGCTAACATCCAGATTTTACGACGGGGCACAAAAAGTTCTGTTATATTAGACACGACTAAAAAGATCGCTTGTCAGACTTCAAGCCGCTTGTATCCTTTTAAATCGTAACATGTTCCCATGCTTCACTTTTTGATAGATCTTTTCCGTACATCTCCTACGAACTACGTACAGCAAGTTGACGAAATAATAGAAGCACATTCTATTTTTATAAAACCTTCAAAAAACATTCATTGATGAACTATATATGTAGCTGGACCTATGTTTTCTCCTTTGAAATTTTTCTTATTTTGTCTCTTTTACAGGGTGCCCTGCCAGTTGTTTCAATAAAAAAGATTAAACGTGTCTGCTTTTAGCAAGGCTTTTGGCCCATTTAGCACGGGCGTTCATGGTTAAAAATGCTAATATGTTCAAAGTCCCAGATTTAACTATTTCCAACATCATGGAGGCATTCACACAAAATTGACGGACGATATCTGCCAGGATGAATGGTGGCAAAAAAAATCAAGAGATCACCCTGGCGCTTTCCATAGATAATTTATGTTATACATATTTCGTATGCCAAAATCTTTTTTCGGTGTGAAATACAACGAGTGATTCGGGAATACCAATTTATTTACGCATTGCATTTATTCGCGTCACTCACGACCCCACTGAGTCACAGTCTGGTACATACTACGTGGGATTAAATCATTACAACCACAGATATCATATACAAGAAGCTAAATCTGACACCCTGCTTTTGAGGCGTGACAATGAAGGCGCCATTTTCAGCGGGTCATCGCTCTCCATTTAAGCAAGACTACTTTGCATTAAGTCAAGGGAATACGAGTTTGGTACTGTGATTTGCTCTTTATATTCAAATTCTAAGCAGTTAGTACGCATTTAGCGGAGGAAGTCATAATATTTATGTGAAAAAACAATAATATTCCATAGTGCAAACTACAACGTCAAGGCTTTTGCAAAATATTGCAATATTTCAGATCCGGCCAGGGTTTAAATTCAAAAGAAACGTCATTCCGTCACCTGCGGTATAAGAAAGAAAATCCCATTGTTTTTAATTTGTTGCGACATAATATAATTTTAGGCTTCTTGTTGGTGAATGCTTACATTTAATGCGTCTTTTAGTTGCATATTTGCCCTAAAAAATAATTTTAAATGTTAAAAACTGAAATTTCCTTAGTGAAATAAGTATCGCACAATAAAATTAATATTTTTGAGCAAAATCATAAATAAATCAGAATGGCATAGCAAGGAAAAAGATTTACATTATTTCAACTCTCCTATGTAAAGTATGTGGAAGCCATTATTTTTCGGGTTTAAATCAGTAGTTTTCTGGGTTTAATAGCAATTGATTAATTTTAAATATCATCATTGTCAACCATTATCAATCCACTGCTGGACGAAGGTCTCCCCAAGTTTCCTCCACAACGGTCTGTCTTGTGCCAGTTTCCTCCATGTCACTCCAGCATACTTTCGAATTTCATCCACCTATCTCCCATGTGGTCTTCTTCTGGGTCTTTTCCCGTCCCTTGAAATCAAATCTAAAATTTCGGCTGTCCATCGATTGTCTGTCCTTTTAGCAGTATGTCCAGCCCATTGCCATTTCAGGGATTTAACTCTGATCATGATGTCTTCCACTCATGTCATTTTTCGGATCCACGAGCTCCTCTTCCTATCTCTCCTGGTTACACCAAGCATGCACCTCTCCATGCTACTTTGAGTTGTCTGCAGTCTTTGTATGTCTCTATTAGTTAAGGTCCACGTCTGTGCACCATATGTAAGCACTGGAAGGATGCATTGATCAAACACTTTTCTTTTAAGACATAATGGCATATTGCTCTTTAAAATTATGCTGTTTCTTCCAAAAGCTCTCCAGGCAAGTTTTGTACGCCGATTAATTTCTTCATCAATGTGACCTTTACTTGATATCTGCTGTCCATTTTAAATATATCGTTTGCTTTTTTATTATTTTAAATTTTTGCCTCATTGCAGTCATAAAAATGTTTTCCAGTCATTTTCAGTATTTGCATAAAATACCAGTTTTAAATTTATCTTGCTAACTAATGCCTTCCCAGATATTTTTCTTTTCAACACTGGGGAAAGGCAAATAAGTGCAATTATATTTTCGTCTTTTAGCGTACGATTTATATCCGAGCAAAATTTCACCACTATTTACGCAATAACCTAGTCCAAATTATCCTCAGTAATATGCCCCACTGCAACATCTTGACCCGCTCAATATGGCCCCATGGCTGTCACAGCGCAAGCGTGTGCTCAGCAGAGCAGACAGCCAATCTAGTCCCTTACAACAAACAATAAGGTTTGCTAATCCCTAACATTGAGATTTACTAAGGTAGGTGGATTAATGAATGTGATTGTTGTAAAACCAATGAAGAAGATATGCCAGCCATAAATGTTTACAAAACTATGGAGGCGGCAATAGTAAGCATTTCGACAATTTAATTTTTCAAAAACAGTATTTATTATTATATATTATTCAGATTTATAGAAACGTAAGAAACGACCCTGACACCGATGAAATATGATGTAACTATGAAAGTCCAATGCGCATGCGCAAGTTAAAACCTGACCTCAAGAAAAGCCGAATCACAAGTGTCTTAGGGGAGGGGATTTGTAACTTTTGGTCTATGATATCTACAGGTTATATATATCACATCGTGCTGTACATCATTTTAAAGCTCTAGGCAAATTACGCCACGTCGCATACTTTAATAATTTTGGGAAAGGCACATAGCATCAAAATGCATTTTTGTAATGGTTTTTGTGACATTCAGCATCAAGTTCCTGTAATTTAAACAGATTGTAATGAGATATTATTACGTTTATGTAAAACGTGATAAAATAATGTTCGCGATAGTTTAGTAAAGTATATTGTTGAATAACAATGAAATTACCTATTGGTGCGTCATTTCATGGTGTACATGTGGCACGATCAGATTTCAGCAGTTAGTTTGACAATGACGCCTTGTTATCCAAAATGTCTGCAATCTTTTCTTTGCATCTAAAAATCTAACTGAATAAAATTATTTGTTACTATTTCCAACAGTCGGTTGAAGAAGTGTTGTCCGTCTGTCTGTCTGTCTGTCCGCACGATAACTCGCGTAAAAATGCTTCGATTTCGATGAAATTTTAGTACGCGGAAGAGGACAGCTTGGGAGGGAACCCCATTGAAAATGAGAAAAATCGGGTCAAAGGTCAGGACACAGAAGGGGATCCATTCCATCGCCCATATGCGTAACTTACGTAAAAAATGCTTCGATTGCAGCAAAACTTCATCATGTTGTTCCGGACTGGTTCTCTTTAATATCATGTTTTGTACTGAACTGGTTATGTTTAATATAATCGAAATGAGGTCAAAGGTCAGGGCACAGGAGCAAGATTTATTTCACAGCCATTATCCTCATAACTTGACTATAAATGCTTCTATTGCGACAAAACTTTAGTATGTTGTTCCGGAGATATAGTGAACCAATTCTGTCTAATATCATCGAAATGGGGTCAAAGGTCAGGGCATGTTGTTTCTGAGGTATTCTGAACCGGTTCTGTTGAATATCATCGAAATGGGGTCAAAGGTCAGGGCACAGGAGCGAGATTTATTCCACAGCCATTATCCTCATAACTTGAGTAATGATTTCTGGTATGTTGGAAAGCGTATCATAATCAATGCATTGCATGATTTTACTAACTTGTTCAATCAGATACCACTCTCTTCAAAAAACATTTACCAGTACTTTCTTTTCTCAAAGTTGTATTTAGTTTTCCAGCTAGAGGTAGTAAATGTAAATCCATATAATGATGATATTTCCGCTTCTAAAAGTCCAATTTATATAATTCGTTTTCGCTCCTGATAGTGTTTGTAGGGAAACATATTTTTTATGTACCTGCTAATTTTTGCCCCACACAGTTTTGCCGCTAGGCAGTATAAATATTCATTTCCATTTGAACAGTACTCGGAACTGTATAGAACCCGATTTATATAAAAAAAAAAAAAACTTTGTCTTGGATATCTTCCATTATGAGAAATTCTTTGCGTAAAGTGTGATTTTTCCTAGCCCATATTTCAGCAGCTTGTGGCAAAAGTTGCTATTTCTATTTGTCGATATTTTACCGATTGTGCAGAACCCCGATATACACTGTATTGGCAAAAGCCACCGGACACCTAGAAGAGAAACACAACATAGCATTTATTGACCTACATTAGTACGATGTCGGTCCACCTTTGGCCTTAATGCATGCAATGACCCTTCGAGACATGCTTTCGACAAGAATTGGAACACATGTGCTTCCATTCAGTACATAATGCTGCCCCTAACGGTTGCTTAGCAGTAGACCTTGGTTCCAAACTTCTTATGCGGCGCTCTAATTCATCCCATAGGTGCTCTATGGGATTAAGATCAGGGCTCTGTGCTGGCCAGTCCACACACAATACGGAATTATCATCAAACCATTCCGTAAGAGTCCTTGCTTTATGGCTCGGTGCATTTTCCAGCTGGTACCAACAAGGTTCGGTTCCATAGTATTGCCACACAGTTGGGAGGGCATAATTGTCCAGAATATCGAGGTAGACGTGCTGGTTAACAGGTTCGTTATCCAGCACATGTACATCAATGGGCCGGGACATTAACCATGAAAAACATCCCCAAAAGAGTACTCTGCCAGTTCCAGACTTGACCGTAGGAACAGTACACTGTGGTAAATAGCGTTTCCCCGGCTGCCACCATACCCACACACGGCCATCAGACTGATGGATCGTGTATCTAGATTAATCAGTCCATAGGATCGCTTCCATTGATCGGCGATCCGCGATGAATGTTATTTACACCATGCTAAACGACGAGTAGCATTCCGAGTGGAGATGAAAGGCTTATGAGCAGCCGCACGACCACGGTAACTTATGGAATGAAGTTCCCTGCGAATGGTACGTGTACATACAGAGGTTCCAGAATTTTTACTCACCTGTACACTGAGGTCTTGTGCACTACTCCGTCGATTAACTATAACGACTCTCCTGAGGCTTCGACGTACTGTATCACAGATTTTCTTCGGCCTGCCGGTACGTTTTGCTTTTTCAGGCACGCTATGTGTCTTCCACTTATTCAGTACATCCAAAACAGTTGACTGGCGTATGTTTAAACGCCTCTCGGTTTCAGCGACATTTTAACTCAACCTCACAGTGCGATATGATCGCGGTCAGCTGCAGGCTTGTTTTTATACCGTTTGCAGCTGTACCGCGCATCTTTAACACCGCAGCGGATCAGTTCATTTGCTTTTGAAGGCGTGCCCGGTGACTTTTGTCAAAATAGTGTATATTTTCCATACACTGTGAAAGATACTGCTCGCATTGCGCATTTTAAAATATGCGCAGATTTCTTTTGGAAAAGTAAATGCATTTGTGTTGAATTTTTCTTCTAAAAATCTATCCTGAAATATTTTGACGTAAAATTACGTCTTTCTCTGCGCTGGGTTGGGAGTAACATCGGAAGCACGGATGTAAATAAAACCTTTTACAATTTGAATGCTTATATCTTGGGAACGAACAATCGTAGAGTAATAAATAATACATCATTAGATAGTTTGTTCAGTCACATTTAGAACAAATCAGGTTTCAACGCTGTACAATTTAACCTTGCTATACAGTTGCGTTAGAAATTTAGGCAAAACTCCGTGTGCTTTTGTTAAGGTTGATAACTAGTGAATAGATAATGATAGAGATGACGTCAGCCCCGCATTTCGTAGCTGACTGTCAGAGCTAACAGGCGTATGTAATGTACCGAGATAAAATGGGTTTAAAATTTATTAATTTTTTAGATAAAACAAATTTGGTAACGGAAATTCAGAAATGACGCGAAAATCTGGAGAACATTACTATAAGAACCAACGAAAGTTGAAGAAACAGCTAGAGGAGAACGAGAAGAATCCAGAAAGGCCTTCTAAGTCAACCGAAAGGTCATCAACCGAAAGGTCACGGAAATGTACAGATGGTCAAAATTCCCTTCGCCAGGATGCGCTTTACCCGAGTTCGATTCCGGAGCCTCAACCTTGCACTTCAACTGCACAAATTGAGCCTGAACAGCAAGAACAGATGGAGATTGATATCATCGATCCAAATTTTCAAATTTTCATACTGAGCATGGAATACCAATGTATATCTCCAGTCTTCACAGCTCTGTTGGATAATGAATATATTACGTCTCAAACCTTTACACAGCTGATGCATTCTGAATCTAGACAAGAACAGGAGCAACAAGAAGAGCACATTAGGCCCGAGACATATCGCCAGATTTATAACAAGGCAACCAAGGATTGAAAATTTGTTTCCGAAGAACGATTTCTTCAGAAACAATTTTAGCAATAACTACTGACAACGATGATTCTACGCCTTTTACTTCTACTAACATTAATTTATAATCAGCATAAGCTACTATGAATTGTATATAGTATAAGTTACTTTTAAGTAAATAAAGTGAAACATTTCTTTCGTTTTACTTCTTAAAAATTTTATATCTGAAAAAAAATCAAAGTGGCACAATATCAACTGTGCAGCACCCTACAACGTAGGACTACGTCAGCTGTCCTTCGCTGAATACTTTAAAGACGTAGAACTAGTGAGATAGTGCCGTGAAATAGTGACAGTTGACGTAGTTCTACCTTGCAGGTTGCGACACAGTGGCTACTGTGCTCTTTGATTGTTTTCCGTGTGGGAAAGAATCGAAAAGGCATGTTCATAACATCCGAGAATTTGGTATTATCTGTCTTGTTTTTGATGCTATGCATCTTTACCGACAGCGATAAAATAAATCTCATGCATAAAATTTCGATGTAATGGAAATGGTTAACGGAAATAGTTAACGGAAATAGTCAAAAACATTGCTGAAATCTGATTTTTGAATGCTGTCATAAGAGCTGATGCGACAGTAGTTAATTTCATTGTTACTTAACAATATTTTTACTAAACCATCCCCGAACACTGTTTCATCACGTTTTACATAAACCTAACACTATATCATTGAAATTTGCGTAAATTAAGAGAATCTAACGCTAAATGTGATTAAAGCCATTACAAAAATGCATTTCTGATGCTATGAAGACGGTCAACCACCCAAGCGGGGGTTACATGCTACCGAATGAGAGTTTTAAAATGATGTATAACACGATGGGTTGAAAACTGGAGATATTCTAGACCAAAAGTTACCAATCCCCTCTATAACATATTTGTGATTCAGCTTTTCTTTCTATCTTATAACACGATGGGGAGTAACCTGCAGATATCCTACACAAAAAGTTACCAATCCCCTCTATAACACACTTGCGATTTAGCTTTTTTCTATCTTATAACACGATGTGTAACGTACCAGGAGATGTGACGTACCTGCCAGAAGGACGCACACGACATAGAGGCAGATAGGAATCAGAATAAAACGTCCGCGTAGCTCAATTGGTAGAGTGACTTATTCCGGAATGAGGGGATCCGGGTTCGAATCCTGGCGTGGACAGAAATGACGGAGAAATTTACTCTACCAATTGAGCTACGCGGACGTTTTATTCTGATTCCTATCTGCCTCTATGTCGTGTGCGTCCTTCTGGCAGGTACGTCACATCTCCTGGTACGTTACAGATGGGGTGTAACCTGCAGATATCCTACACCAAAAGTTACCAATCTCCTCTACAGCATCTTTGCGATTCAGTTTTTCTTTCTATCTTATAACACGATGGGGAGTAACCTGCAGATATCCTAGACCAAAGGGTTACCAATCCCCCCTATAACTCACTTGCGATTCAGCTTTTCTTTCTATCTTGAGGTCAGATTTTAGCTTGCACATGGACTTTCGTAGCTACGTCACATTTCATCGGTATCGGGGTTGTTTCTTACGTTCGTCTAAATCTGAATAATAGATAATAATAATAGTAATAATAATAAATATTGTTTTTGAAAAACTAAACAATCGAAATACTTACTTTCGCCGCCCGCCTCCATAGTTTAGCAAATATTTTCTTTTATGACTCATACTTTACTTTTATGGCTCACATACTTTATGACTCATTACTTTTATGACTCACATTCATTGGTTTTACGACAATAAAATTTATTCATGCATCTACCTATGTATCGCTCAATGTCAAGAACTAGTAAACCTTATTGTTTGTTGTTATGATTTAATTCCATTCAGTGTAAATCGGACTGCGGTCGTGAGTGACGCGCTCGAGAGAGAATAAATGCAATGTGTTGTACATAAATAAATGTATACTCCCGACTCACTTGTTTTATTTCACACCCACAAAGATCTTGGTATGCGAAAGATGCACGGCATAATTTATCTACAAATAGTAGATTTTTTAAACATATTTTTGGCATGTTACGAATTTGTGATTTGCTTTAGTTACAGATTTCTCAGCCATTTCTTTAAAAAAAAAAACAAATCCGAATTATTTGGAAGCAAAAAAAAAACTGACAGATACCAGAAAAGCTATTTTTTTCTTCATTTCAAAAATCTTTGAAGTATCATATCATTTTATCAAGAACTTCCATGACATCTGGGCAGAACTGAAAGATCCGACAGCCTTTCTTTCAGCGTTATTCTTCGCAAGATTTTATAATAAGTGACCATTTGATGTCAGATCGACCATATTTTTCCAATACTCAGCGTTCCTGCGCTGTTCTTTGTCTGTGGTTTCCATCCCCTGCAATCGATGAAGGACTGTCAACAATTTGTAAACTTATAGGAAACCTTTAGTAAAGAGACAGTTGATAGAAGTCTCTACGCTGAGTCGCAAAACTGCCGGTCGATAGCCACGGGCTGAAAGCGGAACTTTCGTCGCATCTTTGCTGAGGGGATTTGACGAAAACGCCTCGTGGCAGAGGTAGCGATCAGGAAAAGAAGAATGAGATGCCTTATTAGATCTGAAGAATCATACCTGATGAAAATTGAGATTGATATATTTAATTAAACTAGTGAGGAAAACGCTGTCAAGAACGAATAGCTGTAATAGACGGCAAAGCCACCCATAGCAGCATTTCAAGACATTTGATTCTATCGCAGTTTGGACATGTGTCGACGGACATTTACACTATGTCATAATTGCTCTTTATGCCAATCTTACACTAATGTTGAATTTCCTCGCGATATTTCCTTACGGAAAATGATTTTCAACAAGGAAAAATAGATACAGTGGAACGTCTCTTATATGCTTTTTCAGTTATATAGTCAAACTGCTATTTAACGGACTGCGATTTAACGAATTCCGCGATTTTACGTACATTTTTTCTGGTCTGGACGAAACCACATTGAAATTAATGCTTGGCGTTTAACGAACACAGTTTCTCAATTTAGCTATTTTTTATTTTTTATTTTTAAACCACCAAACTGTGTTAACTAGCATTTTCACTTTAAAAGTCAGCTAGAAAGACCTTCGCGTAATAGGAAAATTTTACTCATGCAGTTAATCAGCGTTTTAAAGAACACCTGCGACACAGATTGACGGAATCCTAAATCAGTTCGCCTTTCCTCCGACTATCAAGCGTAAGCTTCTTACAGGAGGAAGCTAATGACCAACAAGTTTCAAAGGAGCTAAACGTTTCCTTGCATGGGTGGGAAGCAGGAAAATGAAAGGTGGTATGGAGAAGGAAATCTAGAGTACCCTGGGGATTTCTGTTTTCAGCTACAGACAGAATAATAGCACTCTGTGAAGTCAGAGACACATTGTACGTACCCATTCCTGAACCCCTCATATAAACAACACAGCTCGTTTACGGACAAAGTTTTGATGAACACAGGTAGCACTAGAAACGTTAGCCACTGAAAGAAAGAGAACATAGCTGCTTACGTATTCTATTATGAACACTAGCTTAATTTGAATGTTTCTTTCGAAAGGTTTCCTCGATTTAGCGAATTCTGCGATTTTACGTACAAGATTGTTGGTCCTTGAAGTTCGTTAAATCGAGGTTCGACTGTAGTTCTCACTTTGACACAAAATTCTACGTTAGTCTTGATATTTTACCGTAATTTCAATCGCGTTTTCAATTCGGCTATGCGTAATTCATTTATATGCTTCTTTTGCGATTATGCACTACAATTCGAATTTCAGATAAATACAGTTCCTTGATTCTTTTATGCTTGACCCCATATATTATAACGAATATTCCCCCTAAGTTGCGCACGCGCGCCGCTGAAATGTCTTCCGCGCAGTAAGCATCAATATACTAATTCTATAAGGTTTTTTACTGTGAGTCCTATTTTGAGAGAACTGCTGAACGTAAAGATATGGTTGAAGTATCAAAATAAAGGTTTTACCATGTAAATGTGCCAGTCGAAGAGAAAAATGAGATTGGGGTAACGGTTCGGGCGTTGTGGGGCGGAAAATTTCCCATGTAAAGTCTATGGGAGAAGCGTGCGATTGATATTCGATCGCCTGCGGTTGTCTCACGCGCTGTTGAAGGCGGACGCATGGAGTGACTGAGACAGCCCAAAGTCCGAAATCTCCATTCTGAGCGAACCGTTGCTCAAAGCAACGCTAGCAGGCATTCCTATCAAAGTTCTTCTCATCGGAACAGCGAACACTCTCGAAGACCTGATTGCGTTATGCCGTTGGATTGTGTGATGTATATATACAATTTAATATTCATTCGATCCAGTTTAATCACGTAAGTAAGACGTTTCCCATTATGTAAAGATGTAAATAAACATTACGTTTACCATTATTAGTGAAAATATTACGGGCGACTGCTTATAGCCCATTGAGTTGCTCACGGTGGTCGTTAAACCTTCAGTCAAAAAAAAAAAAAATCACGAACCTGTACTATTGTCTTTACGGAAGTGGTTGAATGAATTGTCAATCAAATAAAGTTTACATTTGTTGTTTCATGCGAGTTTATCCTCTTCAAAAAAAAAAAAATCGCGAACCTGCACTGTTGTCTTTACGGAAGTAGTTGAATGAATTTGTCAATCAAATAAAGTTTACATTTGTTGTTTCATGTAAGTTTATCCTTTAAAAAAAAAATCACGAACCTGGGCTATTTTCTTTACGGAAGTGGTTGAATGAATAAAAAAATCTAATTGTCAGTTCCCACGGGTTTCGTCTAGTTTTAGATTAAAATCCCTAATTAATTTTCATCAATCGAAAATCAATTACCATCAAAAATAATAATAAATAAATAAAATTCGGGCTCTCAAAATTTAAAACAACACTTTTCTTCAATGCCGTTCGCCTCCTTCTGAGTTCGTCTCATTGTCCTCTTCATTCTCAAAGACTTCCTGCAAAGCAGCGTCGTGCGGGCAGATAGTGAACGGGAGAATGGGGGTTAGTGACTTTCCCACGCCGAGAAAGAGGCAGATACTGAGGCTTTTCTGAAAACAGCACATCAGCTCCAGCTAATTATTTTGCATTCATTTTGTTTCTTATTCTCCTTGGTATTTTGATATGCAAAGAAACTGTGTATTATGCGTAAATATACTTTTCCTAATTTCCAGTGTTTTTATTCCAGAAGCAAGTTTGAGCTTCTCACTTTTTATAAAATAAAAATTTTAATTAATGAAATGTTTTAAATATTTTTTTATTTAAAATCAATTGTGGAAAAAACGGTGATGAAAATGGGTGGATTAAGAAAAATAAGGGTTCCAATCGAAGTTCCAATTTCTACTGCATTAGTAAGAGAAGCTAAGAAAATATTATTTTTTTGCCCAAGTGGTTTTGGCTTATGCTCAGCTCATTGGTTAGGCACGCATTGCCCATGGCCGCTTAGAGGTGATATTAGTTATAACTTTAAGAGAATCGAGGCAGCGTTGTTGTGTTCCTTCTTGGTGCAGCAAAGGTACCCTTCTTTGATCCCATCAAAGAAGGGTATTGTATAATTGACTTTCGATGCTTCATTGTCGATTTAAACCATGCGTCTCCTCAGTAGTACGTGATGTATGCCATATCATGTAGTATTTCATACTATCCTTACTACCCGGCTTTGCCCGGGATTTAGGCTTACTAATTTCATATTCCCTTAATATGTCACTGAAAAAAACGGGGAAAAAATTGATGCTTGCAAGAAAGAGAAAAGCTGATTTCACAAATTCGGTCATTACAAATTATTTATTCATAGTGTGATTATTTCAGCACTTGACCGTACACAAGATCTTTGGTTTCTCCTTCATCGGCGACAATATATAATTTTGTTGGATCCTTTGCTCTTGACATTCCAACATACAGCTGTGGAATCAAACGGACCAAAAGTGTTACGAATTATTTAACACGCTTCCAGGAGACACTGCATTGGAACACTGACTGAACAAAATTTGTTATCGACGATCAAATGCATCACGTGCTTTCAATTTCAGACGACTTTGAGAGGCGAATCTCTGGGATAAAAAAGTTAAAAACGTATATTTGCGAATATTTTATGAAACTGGCTGAAATTTTAATGAACACCATATATCCTTAATAGGAGCATGACCTGCAAATTTCTCCTGAATCGGTAAATAACTTTTTAAATTAGCCGTCAAAATTTTATTAATCGTTTCTGCGTATATATTTCTGTTTACCGATGAATTAAAAATTCCATACCTATTTTAAAAAGTTTGACCGGATTCCTGTGAAATTTTGAGGGACTCCTCTTATTACCAATTCATGGTGTTAACAAAAATTTCCGCCCGTTTCGTTAAGGTTTCGCAAAGTTCGTTTTTGCATTTTTTTATGCACAGTTATTTCTCAAAGAATAGGAACACCTGTGGATGAATGCAGTCACGTGCTTTCAGATTTGGAACAGATAACGACGATGTAGCAAACGAAGCTGTCGTTATTGATTAGCTTATTAATTAGTTCATAACTCGTGAACGGAACAACTTAGAGATCTTAAAACAGTTGCGTTGACCTAGAAATTCCAGTATTAATAAGCTATGCAAGTTTCACGATGCCACAGTTCGGCATTCGAGAGTTTTTGCTGCTTCGGACAAACAGATGTTTTGTGTTTTAAATATAAGATATCCTAGTTGCTTATGTCTCTCGTTTAAACCTCGAAACACACACACACACACTCAGATGCTGATTGGTGTACCCAAATAAAAAAAAAAAAGGAAAAACAAATACGAGAGTGATAACAAAAGTTCTGTACACGTTAATCTAAAACGAAAGCGGACGATGCAATCGGGAAAATGATTGCGTCATGTGAAAGTCAGACTCTCAGCAACGCAGTGGTGTCAGAACGACGTACTATCATTCGCTGTGTGGATTTGGGAAGCTTTGGAAATGGAAGCGTGCAGTGCCTCAGGACGAGTCATGGCTTTAGACCAGCGCTCGTACGTGAAAATAGAAACTGCGCGGGGAAAAATTCCAACACAGATCCACATTGCCTTGCAAGAAGTTTGTCGGGAAGGAACTCTTAATCGAAGCACAATTTCTTCCTGAGGGCAAAGTTGAGACAGAAAATTCGTCAATATCGCCCCAACTTGTTGGAAGCTGGAGCGTTCTTGCTGCATGACAAAGCATTGTGTCATGGTGCAGCGTCGGTAAGAAGACTTTTGCGAAATATGGCTGGGAAAATTTATACCACTCACCATATAGCCCTGATCTCAGTCCATCCGACTTTGATCTTTTCCCAAAGTTAAAAAGTGGGTTCCATGGCATCACTTACGAATCGCTGGACGAACCGTCATTGGAATTGACCCGAGTAATACGACAGCTGAACAAAGATGGCGTACTACGCGGCATCCAGGACCTATCTCACCGCTGGTGAGCTATCATTAGCAGCGGAGGGGAGTACATTGAACGGCAGTAAGGTAAGTTTCCCCGCTGCTTCACGCTTTTCTGAGCAAGTTAGTAAAATCATGCACTGCAGTGATTATGATACGCTTTCCAACATACCAGAAACCATTACTCAGGTTATGCGGATAATGGCTGTGGAATAAATATCGCTCCTGTGCCCTGGTCTTTGATCCCATTTCGATGATATTAAATAGAATTGGTTCAGTAAACCTCCGGAATAACATACTGAAGTTCTATCGCAATAGAAGCATTTTTACTCAAGTTATGAGGATAATGGCTGTGAAATAAATCTCGTTCCTGTGTGCTGACCTTTGACCCCATTTCGATGATATTCTACAGGACCGGTTTAGTATACCTCCGGAACAACATGATAAAGTTTTGTCGCAATCGAAGCATTTTTGCGTAAGTTATGACGCATAAGGGCAATGGAATGGATCCCGCTCTTATGTCCTGATCTTTGACCCCCATTTCGACCATTTTCAATAGTGTTTGTCCCCAGTTGGTCCCCTACCACATACTAAACTTTCATCGAAATGGAACCATTTTTACGCGAGTTATCGTGCGCGGGCGGACAGACATACGACAGACGGACAAAGCTGGAGGATATACACTTCTTCAACCTACGTTTGGAAAGCGTAAAAAATGGACAGTGTGCAGAACATTTGTAATGACCCCGGTATGTGCCGCTTAGGGAACGAAACGAAAAATTGTTTTCTTAATCACTCACTTTAAGTGAAACAGGAGCCACTCCAGTATGCTCCAGAAAAAGTACTTCCTTTTTCTGGAACATTGCTGGAGTGGCGTGTTAAAAAAGTTCGTCTTTCATTACGTAAATACCTCACAGGCACTTCAATCGATATCCAGTACTCACGAAGAAATAATTCTTAACAGCACTAATAATTTATTATGACGTCACAGAAACACACAAGCTTCAAGAACACACGGCTTCCACGAACACTATAACACAGACCGACAGACATTATATGTATGAAAATATTGCTTATAGATTAATTCAGTTTCCACGACTACCACTAACGCACCGCACTTTGTCTGCTAGTTCCAGACATCATATCTCGTTCTTCGCTTGTCAAACATGTACACGTCATTCACTCTTGACCTCAAGACTGCTCCCAACAAAACATTTAGTGAGCGAGAAAATATGACGTTAAGACTGAAACGCTAAAATTGAACGAACTCAAAATTTACAGAGAGAAAGACAACTAAAAATTAATGTCAATTTAGAGCACATGTCATAACATGCATACACACACACACAAGATATGAAATAGATGCTCGAATTGTAATTGGCCAATTTGCCAAATTACTATCAACAATATTAGGTGTACAAATAAGTTTTAAGGCATTTTTTGTGTGACGTACACCGCTAATTTACATATCCGACATTCCCCCGCGTTGTTGTCAAATGACCGTAACTGGACCCGAGTATAAAATGTGACTCAGAAGTTTGCCCAACAGTCAAACGCACTTGCACGTCGGTAGGTGAAAGATGGCAAGCGATACTCCATTTATTCGACGCGGCATTCGTTGCGAATTTCATCAAGGAAAGAGTGCTGCAAAAACATGTGCATCGATCTGTTCTGTTCTGGGGGAGAATATTGTATCGAAAAGCCCGTGTGAGTTTGGGTTTAGATGGTTTAAAGCAGGTGATTTTGATGTTAGCGATCAAGAACGTAGCGGCGCCCCGCAGAAGGTTGCACATGAGGAACTGCAAGCGTTGCTGGATGAAAATTCGTCTCAAACGCAAAAGGAACTAGCTGAACAACTTGGGGTAACTCAACAAACCATTCCCAATCGTTTACGCGCAATGGGAAAAATCCAGAAGGAAGGAAAATGGGTGCCACATGACCTGAGCCAGAGGAACCAGGATGAGCGCGTCATGAAGTGTTTGAATAATGTTGAATAAACAACAGAGAAAGTTTTTCCTATGGAAAATCGTTACGGGTGTTGAAAAGTGGATACTGTATGACAATCCCAAACGCAAAATTCACTGGGTACACCCCGGTGAAGCAACGACTTCGACACCGAAACGCAATATTCACTCCAAGAAAGTTCTGCTGTGCATCTGGTGGGATATGAAGTGTTTGCTCTATTATGAACTATTGGAGCAGGGTCAAACTGTTACTGCTGACCGCTACAAGCAACAACTGCTGCAACTGAACCAGGAAATTTGTCGGAAAAGTCCATTCACAGGAAAAGGATTGCGTCCCGTGAAATTACTGCATGACAACGCTAGGCCGCATGTCGCGAAACCGGTCAAGGAAACGTTATTGACGCTTGGCTGAGAAGTTTTGGGGCACCCGGCGTATAGTTCCGACATAGCCCCTTCAGACTATCATTTGTTCCGATCGATGAAACATGGTTTGTCTGCCGTACGGTTCCGGACATGTGACGAAGTGCAAAAATGGATTGACGACTTCAAGGCGTCACACGACGAAAGTATTTTTCATGACTGGAATCCGTCAGCTGTCCGACCGATAGCGGAAGGTGATAGATAATGATGGCGCATATTTTGATTCGTAAAGGTATTGTTTTTTCTCAAATTACATGCTGCATTGTCTTAAAACGCTTTAAACTTATTTGTACAACTAATAAAAACCGCTGAACAGTCAATGAACATAAATGTAGTGAACTTTGGTAAAACACCTAGATAAAGTTTTTCGTCCCTGTTGTATTTCTTGGGGGAAAAACAACAGTTAAACTAACTACAATGTACAGAACCCTCAGGAAGCAGTCGAGCAGTACGTCGTCTCCAGTTGGTCAGAAATCAGCTTTTGTGACGCCACATGTTCCATACTGGCAATTGCTGTTTCACCAGTCTCTGCATTGGAAAACGATGGAGCAAAGGTTCAGCAGGAATAAAGCAAAGTGGAAGAAAGACAGCGTCTTGGCATGTAATTTCTTCCACAAGAGAATATTTCCCTTCAGGCGTCCTGCCCTTGTTCTGTACCAGCGGCAAAGGCAGAATGTTTCGTCTGGGTGGGCCACTTTTTTGAATTACATAAAGTGGCCATGAAGAAGTACTGACATCATAAAACAGAAACCAAGGTAATTTAATATACACTGCATTTTATTTCATTAGGTAGATTAAGACTAGGTACTTCAGATTTAATTAAGCAGCACAAATGAAGGAAACGTTCGTTTGGGAGTTAAAAGAACAGTTTGCAAATTTCAACTCAGATAAGACTCTTTAAAGTATGAAATACTAGTTATTAGTTTTACCTTATTTATGCTTAGAATTTTCCGCACTGGTACGTTCGCTTTGAATTTCTCCTGTTTTCCTACCACACCATGCGAAAAATACACACTAATGGTACCTCTACGCTTTGGCAAATCAGCCATTATTGAAAACGTTAAACATAGACCAACACACAACACCGCACACAACATCGCACACAAATTGTTCACCGGACACAGGGTAACTTACTCAACAGAAAGATCTGCTCGAACTGCTGTTAAAACATGAAGTACAATGTATGGCGCTAGGCACTTAATTTAGCCACCGTCGACGGCGCTGCTTCTGATAAAAGAGATGTCGTGCCGACTACCGTCTGACCTGCAACCTCACTTCCGCCTTTCTAGCTCACAGCATTCCCATGCCCCGCTCCAGCGCTGTATGAACGCGAAGGTAAATGCCGATTCCTGGCGTTGACATTGATGAACGATGAATATTCGAAGGTGTCAAATTCTCAGTACGAGTGCTCTGTGTTTTAGCTTTCTGGTTCTTAGAACACATAAAAGCCAGCTTTTGTGTTAGTCGTGAAACATTGAGTCGATATTAGACTACCGTACAAAACAGAGTTGGAAACGGGTCGAACATTTTGGACCCTGACTCGACCTGCACTCGACCCGGACAAATCTCCTTTGAACTGTAATATATATATATATAAACAGGGCGACCAAAATGTCTCGCCGCACAGTGGATATCTTAGGTTATATGGAAATCAAACAAATGTATTATAGGAACGCATAATTTACTGACTTACTCAGAGGTAATATTGTTACTGTCGGCCTTCGTTTGCAAAACTTAACCTAACTGTTTTACACATGTTTTCAAACACATTTGCTGGAGTCAAAAAGTCTCTGGGCAGTAATGTTAAGGCTGTTCCACCTAATTTTGATGAAGATACAGTCTTGTTTTTAAGTAAGCAACTTGTGGTATGTTTAATTTCAGTTTTTGCTATTTTCTTGAGAACATATCAAGCTTTAGAATATGTTTCACAGCAACACCAATTTTCACAAGTTTATGATGAGTTGAAAGTTCGCAAAATGTGGATGTTGCTTTCATGTTTGCTCCTCAGAAGGAAGGGACACTTTTCCTTTTGAAGACACTTTCTTTCTGTGAAAACACAAGTTTGTCCGCGACGGGAATCGAACCCAACTGAACTACGTTGACAGAAAGTCTCGCTGCTGATTTGTCGTCTTGATACATGTTTTCACCTCTGTAGTACGTCACACTTCATATTGTATGACAAATCATTTTTCAGTCCGCAAGCACCAAAAATTCTGAGTGCGTATCTAGCACAAAATTCCTGAGTGCGCATTTTTCCGTGAAAAATGTTTTTTTTTCTTTTCAAAAATAAAACGGA
This sequence comes from Macrothele yani, assembly GCA_039090855.1. Lineage (NCBI taxonomy): Eukaryota > Metazoa > Arthropoda > Arachnida > Araneae > Macrothelidae > Macrothele > Macrothele yani. The sequence continues at coordinate 101,752,329 of CM076991.1, read as the reverse complement.
AATAAAACCGGGTCGAAATCGGGTCAGGAACACCTGGAGCCGACCCGTTTGACCCGCTAGAAATTGTCGAAACGTTGACCTACTTCCATCTCTAGTACAAAGTTCAATTTTTTCGGCATCAAATTTTAACGGGCGGCACATGTGTGGGCCATGGCTTACCAAAGCCAACCCCTGGCGTCGCCTCTGTTCTGTACTCAAAAATCAAGCCATCTGGGGATGGGGGTCCATCGTTCAACATGCTTTTAATTAAGTGAGAGAACTGCATTCTTCTGGAAAACGATATAAGGTTTTGACTTGAGTACAAAATAAACGGATAAAAGAACAGGGCCGGATCCAGAAGCTGATCTTAGGGCGGTGAGGCGATTGTTCTAGTCTAAAAAAAAAAAAAAAAAAAAAAAAAAAGAAGCTTGACAGAGAGACTTTGTGAAAGAGTCACAAACATACACACACACACACACACACACACACACACACACACACACACATTCTTGTAGAGGAGCTCCTCTTTGCCATTCCCGGGTTTTTGAAAAACCTTTTCCATCAAAAAACTTGTTTTAATTTTTTTAAATAACGAAGTGAGTATAACAACTGAAAAATCAGCACCATTTTCATGGCGTTCAATTCCTTGCTCTGCTAGAAAACAGACCCCGTGCGTTTTAGGTATCAGGTCTGTATAGAATCTTTCATAATAAATCTGAGCCCTTCTATTAGTCTGGATAGAATCTTTCATAATAAATCTGAGCCCTTCTATTAGTCTGTATAGAATCTTTCATAATAAATCTGAGCCCTTCTATTAGTCTGGATAGAATATTTCATAACAAATCTGAGCGCTTCTATTAGTCTGGATATTAGTCTGGATAGAATCTTTCACAATAAATCTCAACCCTTCTAAAAGTCTAGACATTAATCTGGACAGAATATTTCACAATATAATAAATCTGAGCCCTTCTATTAGTCTGGGTAGATTAGTCTGGACAGGATATTTCATAATAAATCTGAGCCCTTTTATTATTCTGGATATTAGTCTAAATAGATTAGTCTGGGTAGAATATTTCATAATAAATCTCAGCCCTTCTATTAGTCTGGATATCAGTTTCGATAGATTAGTCTGGATATCGGTCTGAATAGAATCTATCATAATAAATCCGAGCCCTTCTATTCGGATGGTTCAACTTAACTGAAACATTACTAACTTGAATTATAGAATCATGCCGAAGCAATATGACCGGTAATTTATTTTCTAAAGTATGCGTTTATTCTTTCGCAGTTCATTATTCCACCTTCTGCGGCGGGTGGCCTAGTGGGGAACGTTTGTAACTGCCGCGGAAAGGACCTCAGGTTCGATCCCAGGTAGGTACGAACGCTCAATCCACTAAATATCCGCCATGTGTCGGATGGGCACGTTAAGCCGTCGGACCCCAGGTACTGGCCCCCCGGTAATAAATAAGGGCCTCTTCCTTCCCATTTCTACTTCGCTTCCGTGTCACTTTCCTATCGGGCACTCTAGCCCAAATCTCCAAGCTTTCTATTTCTAAGGGTTGTTTAAGACCTGGGGTCAGACACTCCCTTCCTAAAATCCTCTACATATGATCTGATCTGATCTACTAGAGCATTGAATGGGAACGTTAAGCCTTCTGACCCCCGGTAGTAAATAAGGGCGTCTTCTACCTCGCTTCCGTGTCACTTTCCTATCGGGCACTCTAGCCCAAATCTCCTAGCTTCCTGTTTCTAAGGGTTAAGACCTGGGGTTAGACACTCCCTTCCTAAAATCCTCTACATATGATCTGATCTGAACTACTAGAGCATTGAATGGTCACGTTGAGCCTTCTGACCCCCGGTAGTAAATAAGGGCGTCTTCTACCTCGCTTCCGTGTCACTTTCCTATCGGGCACTCTAGCCCAAATCTCCTAGCTTCCTGTTTCTAAGGGTTAAGACCTGGGGTTAGACACTCCCTTCCTAAAATCCTCTACATATGATCTGATCTGATCTACTATAGCATTGAATGCGAACGTTAAGCCTTCTGACCCCCGGTAGTAAATAAGGGCGTCTTCTACCTCGCTTCCGTGTCACTTTCCTATCGGGCACTCTAGCCCAAATCTCCTAGATTCCTATTTCTCAGGGTTGTTTAAGACCTGGGGTCAGACACTCCTTCCTAAAATCCTCTACATATGATCTGATCTGATCTACTAGAGCATTGAATGGGAACGTTAAGCCTTCTGACCCCCGGTAGTAAATAAGGGCGTCTTCTACCTCGCTTCCGTGTCACTTTCCTATCGGGCACTCTAGCCCAAATCTCCTAGCTTCCTGTTTCTAAGGGTTAAGACCTGGGGTTAGACACTCCCTTCCTAAAATCCTCTACATATGATCTGATCTGAACTACTAGAGCATTGAATGGTCACGTTAAGCCTTCTGACCCCCGGTAGTAAATAAGGGCGTCTTCTACCTCGCTTCCGTGTCACTTTCCTATCGGGCACTCTAGCCCAAATCGCCTAGCTTCCTGTTTCTAAGGGTTAAGACCTGGGGTTAGACACTCCCTTCCTAAAATCCTCTACATATGATCTGATCTGATCTACTATAGCATTGAATGGGAACGTTAAGCCTTCTGACCCCCGGTAGTAAATAAGGGCGTCTTCTACCTCGCTTCCGTGTCACTTTCCTATCGGGCACTCTAGCCCAAATCTCCTAGCTTCCTATTTCTCAGGGTTGTTTAAGACCTGGGGTCAGACACTCCCTTCCTAAAATCCTCTACATATGATCTGATCTGATCTACTAGAGCATTGAATGGGAACGTTAAGCCTTCTGACCCCCGGTAGTAAATAAGGGCGTCCTCTACCTCGCTTCCGTGTCACTTTCCTATCGGGCACTCTAGCCCAAATCTCCTAGCTTCCTGTTTCTAAGGGTTAAGACCTGGGGTTAGACACTCCCTTCCTAAAATCCTCTACATATGATCTGATCTGATCTACTAGAGCATTGAATGGGAACGTTAAGCCTTCTGACCCCCGGTAGTAAATAAGGGCGTCTTCTACCTCGCTTCCGTGTCACTTTCCTATCGGGCACTCTAGCCCAAATCTCCAAGCTTTCTATTTCTAAGGGTTGTTTAAGACCTGGGGTCAGACACTCCCTTCCTAAAATCCTCTACATATGATCTGATCTGATCTACTAGAGCATTGAATGGGAACGTTAAGCCTTCTGACCCCCGGTAGTAAATAAGGGCGTCTTCTACCTCGCTTCCGTGTCACTTTCCTATCGGGCACTCTAGCCCAAATCTCCTAGCTTCCTGTTTCTAAGGGTTAAGACCTGGGGTTAGACACTCCCTTCCTAAAATCCTCTACATATGATCTGATCTGATCTACTAGAGCATTGAATGGGAACGTTAAGCCTTCTGACCCCCGGTAGTAAATAAGGGCGTCTTCTACCTCGCTTCCGTGTCACTTTCCTATCGGGCACTCTAGCCCAAATCTCCTAGCTTCCTGTTTCTAAGGGTTGTTAAGACCTGGGGTTAGACACTCCCTTCCTAAAATCCTCTACATATGATCTGATCTGAACTACTAGAGCATTGAATGGTCACGTTAAGCCTTCTGACCCCCGGTAGTAAATAAGGGCGTCTTCTACCTCGCTTCCGTGTCACTTTCCTATCGGGCACTCTAGCCCAAATCTCCTAGCTTCCTGTTTCTAAGGGTTAAGACCTGGGGTTAGACACTCCCTTCCTAAAATCCTCTACATATGATCTGATCTGATCTACTATAGCATTGAATGGGAACGTTAAGCCTTCTGACCCCCGGTAGTAAATAAGGGCGTCTTCTACCTCGCTTCCGTGTCACTTTCCTATCGGGCACTCTAGCCCAAATCTCCTAGCTTCCTATTTCTCAGGGTTGTTTAAGACCTGGGGTCAGACACTCCCTTCCTAAAATCCTCTATATATGATCTGATCTGATCTACTAGAGCATTGAATGGGAACGTTAAGCCTTCTGACCCCCGGTAGTAAATAAGGGCGTCTTCTACCTCGCTTCCGTGTCACTTTCCTATCGGGCACTCTAGCCCAAATCTCCTAGCTTCCTGTTTCTAAGGGTTAAGACCTGGGGTTAGACACTCCCTTCCTAAAATCCTCTACATATGATCTGATCTGATCTACTAGAGCATTGAATGGGAACGTTAAGCCTTCTGACCCCCGGTAGTAAATAAGGGCGTCTTCTACCTCGCTTCCGTGTCACTTTCCTATCGGGCACTCTAGTCCAAATCTCCTAGCTTCCTGTTTCTAAGGGTTAAGACCTGGGGTTAGACACTCCCTTCCTAAAATCCTCTACATATGATCTGATCTGATCTACTATAGCATTGAATGGGAACGTTAAGCCTTCTGACCCCCGGTAGTAAATAAGGGCGTCTTCTACCTCGCTTCCGTGTCACTTTCCTATCGGGCACTCTAGCCCAAATCTCCTAGCTTCCTATTTCTCAGGGTTGTTTAAGACCTGGGGTCAGACACTCCCTTCCTAAAATCCTCTACATATGATCTGATCTGATCTACTAGAGCATTGAATGGGAACGTTAAGCCTTCTGACCCCAGGTAGTAAATAAGGGCGTCTTCTACCTCGCGTCCGTGTCACTTTCCTATCGGGCACTCTAGCCCAAATCTCCTAGCTTCCTGTTTCTAAGGGTTAAGACCTGGGGTTAGACACTCCCTTCCTAAAATCCTCTACATATGATCTGATCTGATCTACTGTAGCATTGAATGGGAACGTTAAGCCTTCTGACCCCCGGTAGTAAATAAGGGCGTCTTCTACCTAGCTTCCGTGTCACTTTCCTATCGGGCACTCTAGCCCAAATCTCCTAGCTTCCTGTTTCTAAGGGTTAAGACCTGGGGTTAGACACTCCCTTCCTAAAATCCTCTACATATGATCTGATCTGAACTACTAGAGCATTGAATGGTCACGTTAAGCCTTCTGACCCCCGGTAGTAAATAAGGGCGTCTTCTACCTCGCTTCCGTGTCACTTTCCTATCGGGCACTCTAGCCCAAATCGCCTAGCTTCCTGTTTCTAAGGGTTAAGACCTGGGGTTAGACACTCCCTTCCTAAAATCCTCTACATATGATCTGATCTGATCTACTATAGCATTGAATGGGAACGTTAAGCCTTCTGACCCCCGGTAGTAAATAAGGGCGTCTTCTACCTCGCTTCCGTGTCACTTTCCTATCGGGCACTCTAGCCCAAATCTCCTAGCTTCCTATTTCTCAGGGTTGTTTAAGACCTGGGGTCAGACACTCCCTTCCTAAAATCCTCTACATATGATCTGATCTGATCTACTAGAGCATTGAATGGGAACGTTAAGCCTTCTGACCCCCGGTAGTAAATAAGGGCGTCCTCTACCTTGCTTCCGTGTCACTTTCCTATCGGGCACTCTAGCCCAAATCTCCTAGCTTCCTGTTTCTAAGGGTTAAGACCTGGGGTTAGACACTCCCTTCCTAAAATCCTCTACATATGATCTGATCTGATCTACTAGAGCATTGAATGGGAACGTTAAGCCTTCTGACCCCCGGTAGTAAATAAGGGCGTCTTCTACCTCGCTTCCGTGTCACTTTCCTATCGGGCACTCTAGCCCAAATCTCCAAGCTTTCTATTTCTAAGGGTTGTTTAAGACCTGGGGTCAGACACTCCCTTCCTAAAATCCTCTACATATGATCTGATCTGATCTACTAGAGCATTGAATGGGAACGTTAAGCCTTCTGACCCCCGGTAGTAAATAAGGGCGTCTTCTACCTCGCTTCCGTGTCACTTTCCTATCGGGCACTCTAGCCCAAATCTCCTAGCTTCCTGTTTCTAAGGGTTAAGACCTGGGGTTAGACACTCCCTTCCTAAAATCCTCTACATATGATCTGATCTGATCTACTAGAGCATTGAATGGGAACGTTAAGCCTTCTGACCCCCGGTAGTAAATAAGGGCGTCTTCTACCTCGCTTCCGTGTCACTTTCCTATCGGGCACTCTAGCCCAAATCTCCTAGCTTCCTGTTTCTAAGGGTTAAGACCTGGGGTTAGACACTCCCTTCCTAAAATCCTCTACATATGATCTGATCTGATCTACTATAGCATTGAATGGGAACGTTAAGCCTTCTGACCCCCGGTAGTAAATAAGGGCGTCTTCTACCTCGCTTCCGTGTCACTTTCCTATCGGGCACTCTAGCCCAAATCTCCTAGCTTCCTATTTCTCAGGGTTGTTTAAGACCTGGGGTCAGACACTCCCTTCCTAAAATCCTCTACATATGATCTGATCTGATCTACTAGAGCATTGAATGGGAACGTTAAGCCTTCTGACCCCGGTAGTAAATAAGGGCGTCTTCTACCTCGCTTCCGTGTCACTTTCCTATCGGGCACTCTAGCCCAAATCTCCTAGCTTCCTGTTTCTAAGGGTTAAGACCTGGGGTTAGACACTCCCTTCCTAAAATCCTCTACATATGATCTGATCTGATCTACTAGAGCATTGAATGGGAACGTTAAGCCTTCTGACCCCCGGTAGTAAATAAGGGCGTCTTCTACCTCGCTTCCGTGTCACTTTCCTATCGGGCACTCTAGCCCAAATCTCCTAGCTTCCTGTTTCTAAGGGTTAAGACCTGGGGTTAGACACTCCCTTCCTAAAATCCTCTACATATGATCTGATCTGATCTACTAGAGCATTGAATGGGAACGTTAAGCCTTCTGACCCCCGGTAGTAAATAAGGGCGTCTTCTACCTCGCTTCCGTGTCACTTTCCTATCGGGCACTCTAGCCCAAATCTCCTAGCTTCCTGTTTCTCAGGGTTTAAGACCTGGGGTTAGACACTCCCTTCCTAAAATCCTCTACATATGATCTGATCTGATCTACTAGAGCATTGAATGGGAACGTTAAGCCTTCTGACCCCCGGTAGTAAATAAGGGCGTCTTCTACCTCGCTTCCGTGTCACTTTCCTATCGGGCACTCTAGCCCAAATCTCCTAGCTTCCTGTTTCTAAGGGTTGTTTAAGACCTGGGGTTAGACACTCCCTTCCTAAAATCCTCTACATATGATCTGATCTGATCTACTAGAGCATTGAATGGGAACGTTAAGCCTTCTGACCCCCGGTAGTAAATAAGGGCGTCTTCTACCTCGCTTCCGTGTCACTTTCCTATCGGGCACTCTAGCCCAAATCTCCTAGCTTCCTGTTTCTAAGGGTTAAGACCTGGGGTTAGACACTCCCTTCCTAAAATCCTCTACATATGATCTGATCTGAACTACTAGAGCATTGAATGGTCACGTTAAGCCTTCTGACCCCCGGTAGTAAATAAGGGCGTCTTCTACCTCGCTTCCGTGTCACTTTCCTATCGGGCACTCTAGCCCAAATCTCCTAGCTTCCTGTTTCTAAGGGTTAAGACCTGGGGTTAGACACTCCCTTCCTAAAATCCTCTACATATGATCTGATCTGATCTACTATAGCATTGAATGGGAACGTTAAGCCTTCTGACCCCCGGTAGTAAATAAGGGCGTCTTCTACCTCGCTTCCGTGTCACTTTCCTATCGGGCACTCTAGCCCAAATCTCCTAGCTTCCTATTTCTCAGGGTTGTTTAAGACCTGGGGTCAGACACTCCCTTCCTAAAATCCTCTACATATGATCTGATCTGATCTACTAGAGCATTGAATGGGAACGTTAAGCCTTCTGACCCCCGGTAGTAAATAAGGGCGTCTTCTACCTCGCTTCCGTGTCACTTTCCTATCGGGCACTCTAGTCCAAATCTCCTAGCTTCCTGTTTCTAAGGGTTAAGACCTGGGGTTAGACACTCCCTTCCTAAAATCCTCTACATATGATCTGATATTGATCTACTATAGCATTGAATGGGAACGTTAAGCCTTCTGACCCCCGGTAGTAAATAAGGGCGTCTTCTACCTCGCTTCCGTGTCACTTTCCTATCGGGCACTCTAGCCCAAATCTCCTAGCTTCCTATTTGTCAGGGTTGTTTAAGACCTGGGGTCAGACACTCCCTTCCTAAAATCCTCTACATATGATCTGATCTGATCTACTATAGCATTGAATGGTCACGTTAAGCCTTCTGACCCCCGGTAGTAAATAAGGGCGTCTTCTACCTCGCTTCCGTGTCACTTTCCTATCGGGCACTCTAGTCCAAATCTCCTAGCTTCCTGTTTCTAAGGGTTAAGACCTGGGGTTAGACACTCCCTTCCTAAAATCCTCTACATATGATCTGATCTGATTTACTATAGCATTGAATGGGAACGTTAAGCCTTCTGACCCCCGGTAGTAAATAAGGGCGTCTTCTACCTCGCTTCCGTGTCACTTTCCTATCGGGCACTCTAGCCCAAATCTCCTAGCTTCCTATTTCTCAGGGTTGTTTAAGACCTGGGGTCAGACACTCCCTTCCTAAAATCCTCTACATATGATCTGATCTGATCTACTAGAGCATTGAATGGGAACGTTAAGCCTTCTGACCCCCGGTAGTAAATAAGGGCGTCTTCTACCTCGCTTCCGTGTCACTTTCCTATCGGGCACTCTAGTCCAAATCTCCTAGCTTCCTGTTTCTAAGGGTTAAGACCTGGGGTTAGACACTCCCTTCCTAAAATCCTCTACATATGATCTGATCTGATCTACTATAGCATTGAATGGGAACGTTAAGCCTTCTGACCCCCGGTAGTAAATAAGGGCGTCTTCTACCTCGCTTCCGTGTCACTTTCCTATCGGGCACTCTAGCCCAAATCTCCTAGCTTCCTATTTCTCAGGGTTGTTTAAGACCTGGGGTCAGACACTCCCTTCCTAAAATCCTCTACATATGATCTGATCTGATCTACTAGAGCATTGAATGGGAACGTTAAGCCTTCTGACCCCCGGTAGTAAATAAGGGCGTCTTCTACCTCGCTTCCGTGTCACTTTCCTATCGGGCACTCTAGCCCAAATCTCCTAGCTTCCTGTTTCTAAGGGTTAAGACCTGGGGTTAGACACTCCCTTCCTAAAATCCTCTACATATGATCTGATCTGATCTACTATAGCATTGAATGGGAACGTTAAGCCTTCTGACCCCCGGTAGTAAATAAGGGCGTCTTCTACCTCGCTTCCGTGTCACTTTCCTATCGGGCACTCTAGCCCAAATCTCCTAGCTTCCTGTTTCTAAGGGTTAAGACCTGGGGTTAGACACTCCCTTCCTAAAATCCTCTACATATGATCTGATCTGATCTACTATAGCATTGAATGGGAACGTTAAGCCTTCTGACCCCCGGTAGTAAATAAGGGCGTCTTCTACCTCGCTTCCGTGTCACTTTCCTATCGGGCACTCTAGCCCAAATCTCCTAGCTTCCTATTTCTCAGGGTTGTTTAAGACCTGGGGTCAGACACTCCTTCCTAAAATCCTCTACATATGATCTGATCTGATCTACTAGAGCATTGAATGGGAACGTTAAGCCTTCTGACCCCCGGTAGTAAATAAGGGCGTCTTCTACCTCGCTTCCGTGTCACTTTCCTATCGGGCACTCTAGCCCAAATCTCCTAGCTTCCTATTTCTAAGGGTTGTTTAAGAACTAAGGTCAGACACTCCCTTCCTAAAATCCTCTACATATTGTAAAGTACGACTTCCACGCACAAAAGTGCGGAAGGATACATTGCCATTTAATGACTTGAGCGTGTGGTGAGTGATGAGGAGAGTTGCGAGAGAGATATCGAAGGAGGAGGACATGGCGAGCTTTGGCTAAGACCACAAATTCAGTTTATACCGCGGAGTGTATTCCAATTGATGTTTTTGTGTAAAGAAATAAATGTTTTGTGTTGTGATCGAGTGTCTGTGATGTTACAGACGAAAGATAGAATTGGAGGCACCTGTGAGATTCGAACTACGAAAGACAGGAAGTGAAGGCGCCGGTGAGATTCGAACTACGAAAGACAGGAAGTGAAGGCACCTGTGAGATTCGAACTACGAAAGACAGGAAGTGAAGGCGCCGGTGAGACGGAATCAGCGCAACTTCAGCGATATTTTTTTTTTCCTCTTTGTGTTGGGAAGAACAAAGGATGGTGACTGTAGTTTGTTTTTTCGAAATTATTTGTTCCGTATCGGATTTACACCACATTAGATGTTTATGTAAGTACTGTTTTGTTGTTGTTCTTAGAGAATTATCCAAAGGAATGAAATATCAAAGCAAGTTTTTTAGAAGTTTCCGGGCACGGAATTAAATAGAAGGAAATAATTTCTGTCAAGAAATAGTACATTCAGATCAACTGTTTGAGCCTAGATTATAGGTAAATGTAGAATTTTGTTGTAAACAATTTCTGTGAACGTATACACATATACGATAATAAATAAACATTGGGTACACGTAGAGCTTGTTGAAATGGTTTTCTTAGGGAGAGCTCGAAAAGAAGAACTTCTGCAGTTGGCAGAAAAATTGGGTATAGAAGTATGCCAAATCTCAAAATTCTGGAATTAAAAAATAAAATTGTCAACTTTGAAGGTTATGAAGAGGATTTCCTGAAAGAATTTTGGCAGGTATAAAAGCGCGTAGAGAAACAGAAAGACAAATGGAATTTGAGCTTGAAAAACTCAGAATAGAAGCTGGACGTCAGCCGCTGGGAGGTAGTTTGGAGCAAAATGGAAATTCTCAAAAACCGAGATTAGAACTTCGTCATTTGATAAAAACATTTGACCCAAAAGACAGTGATATAAGTATTTACTTAGTTTTATTTGAAAGGCAAGCACAACAAGCAGAAATAAAAAGGGAAGATTGGGTCACGAATTTGATAGGACTTTTGCCCTACGAAATATCACAATTGATTGCCAGAGAAAATGTGGAAGATGCTAAAAACTATGAATATGTTAAAAGGTTACTTCTTAAAAGATATAAGTTAAGTCCAGAGAAATTTAGATTGAAATTTGTACAGCACATGCGTACATCAGAGAAGACCTGGAGAGATTTCGCCTTCGAGTTAGAAAATTATTTTAATGAATGGATTTCAGGACTTAAAATAGGCGATTTTGAAGGGCTAAAAAAATTAATGATCACAGATCAATTGAAGCGGAGAGTGCCTATAGAAATAAGGGAGCATTTTATTGATAAATGGTCAAATATTGTCTCACCTTCAGATTTGGCTGATATGGTGGACAATTATGAAAGTGTAAGAGGAGGAATCAAGAAAAATTCGTCGAATGAATTTTGTGCTTCAAAGAAAATGCAAGGCAGTGAGAAAAAAACTAGAGATAACTATGATCGCAGAAATTTTATGAAAAATGGATTTTATAACAAAAATTATGTTATGTCAGATGTAGGACAAGGGTGGTCAAAACGGAATGTATCTCAGAATGAAGAAAAGTATGATCGCAGACGGAAGATTCAATGTTACGAGTGTGCATCTTATGATCACATTCGACTTCAGTGTCCTAAGCTAAAATCACAGAACTCAGGAAGCGTAAATAGAATCAGAGAGGAAACTGAAGGGGATCTCTTGGCACCCTATACCTTTGAAGGGAAAATAAATGGAGTTACCATGCCTATTCTCCGGGATACAGGTTCATCAGTTGATATCATTTGTCAAGAGTATGTGTCGCCAGGTGAGTTTACTGGAGAACATGTGTGGGTACAGCATCTTCTGGATGAACAAAAGGTTTGTTTACCATTGGCAGAAGTTGAACTAGAATGTGAATTAGGTCATATTGTAACTAAGGCTGCAGTGATTAGAAAGTCGCTAGATCAAGGTAGATATTTACTTGGAAATAAGACTGCCGCTTTGTTAAAAAAAATTGATATGGAGTGGCCACTTAATTCAGAACAAGTAAATGTTGTGGTTACTAGGTATCAAGAAAAACAGAAACGAAACAACGAAAAGAGAAATTCAGTAAAGGATGATTCAGGGAAGAAAGAAAAACAAGCCCTTGAAGGAGAGGCTGTGGGTTCCGAAGAATCAGATGAATTAGAAAAAGAAATTCTGCCATTGAGGCATGATGAAGATAAAGCCATGTTAGAGTTGGTAAAAATAGATTCAAAAAGTTTCATGGAAGATCAACGGCAAAGTTTGGAATTGAAAAAAATTCTCAAAGAAATAGAGAAAACAGATTGTAATAAGGCAAATGGTTATGCTGTACTAAGAAATGGGATGTTGGTGAAGAAGAAGATCAACAAGATTGGCGAAGAGGAAGATCTTATTGTTGTTCCAGAAAAATATAGAGAACAAATAAAAAACATGTGTCATGAGGGAACTTCGGGGCATTTAGGAGTGACAAAAACCAAAGACAGACTAGCGAAGTATTTTTATTGGCCTAACTGTTATAAAGACATTGAAAAATTTGTAAAATCTTGTGATCCATGCCAACGTGCTGGAAAAGCTGGGGACAAAAAGAAAGCACCTTTAAAAATAGTTCCAATTATTTCTGAAATTTTTACAAAAATCAACGTTGATGCCTGTGGGCCTTGGCCCGAGACTTCAAGCGGAAATAGATACATAATAACAGCTATGTGTTTGTCGTCCAAATATCCAGATGTAGTACCAGTACCAGACATAGGATCCAAGTCGGTAGTTGACGCTTTGTTACACATTTTTAGCCGCATGGGATTTCCGAATAGAAATTCAAACTGATCAAGGAGCCAGTTTTGTAAGCATTTTGACACTAGAATTTCTGGAGCGGTTTGGAATAAAAGTTACTCATAGTTCTGTATATCATCTCCAAAGTAATCCGGTAGAACGATTCCATCGAACTATTAAAAGGATGTTGAGAGTTTTATGTCTTGAGTCTGCTCTGGATTGGGAGAAACAGTTACCGGCGGCGCTGTTTGCTTTGAGAACTGTGACACATGAACGCACAGGGTTTACGCCTGCTGAATTGGTTCATGGAAAAAATTTGAGGACGCCAATGACACTATTGTATGAAAAATGGATGGGTCATCCTGAAGAAGAAAACTATGTCACTGAATATGTATTTGAGTTAATAAATAGGATGAAAAGATGTCAAGAACTTGCCATTAAAAACATGGAAGTGGCTCAATTGAAAAGAAAATATTGGTATGACAGAAATGCGGTAAAACGTGAATTTCAAGAAGGAGATTTAGTATTGGTTTTTGTTACCTGCAGGCCAAATAAGTTAGCGGAACAGTGGAAAGGACCAGGGAAAATTGAGAAAAAATTTTCTCAGACTAATTATGTAGTAAGCTTTGAAGGTAAAAATGTAAAGCATCAAGTATATCACATTAACATGCTGAAACCATACCATAAACGACCAGAATTTGTGAACTTATTGCCCGGTTGTGAAAATGGTGAAATGGATTTAGAGATTAAATTTCCGCAAGGTGAAAAAAATCTCAATATATTTAACTTCTCTGATATCGAGGAGAACAGTAAACTTCGAGAGCGCCTAAGTGGCCAACAAATTCAGGATCTGAAAAAACTATTATGCCATTACTTGAAAGTGTTTTCTAATATTCCAGGGAAGACTCATTTGGTCGAACATGATATCGAGCTAGCTAGTAATGCTATTGTAAGAGTTAAGCCTTATTGAATGTCGCCCAGGCAGATAAATATTCTTAAAGCCGAGATAGATAAAATGCTGCAGTACAAGATTATAGAAGTTGGTGAATCAGACTATACATCACCCATGATTTTGGTAGAAGTACCCAGAAGAGATCCACGCCCGTGTATTGACTACAGGCGATTGAATGAAGTGACAAGGACCCAGTTCTATCCATTGCCTAATATAGAAGAAAGAGTCGAAAAGGTTTCTGGAGCGAAGTATATTACAGTATTAGATTTAACAAAAGGGTACTGGCAAATTCCATTAAGTGCTAGAGCTCAACGATTGGCAGCGTTTGTGACTACTTTTGGAACGTATCGGCCCTTAAAGATGCCATTTGGCCTTAAGAACGCACCTTATTTCTTTAGCAAAATGTTGTTGGAACTTTTGAGAGGCTGCGAAGAGTTTGCCGTACCATATCTAGATGATGTTGCCATTTTTTCCGAAAACTGGGGGATCATTTGATACATCTTGAAGAAGTGCTACAGAGGTTGCAGAGGGCTTCCTTGACCATAAAACCTTCCAAATGTAAGTTTGCTCAAGATCACGTCTTGTATTTGGGTCATTTTGTTGGACAAGGATATCGAAAACCAGCAGAACGAAAGGTTCAGGCCATACAAAATTTTCCTACGCCTAAGAACAAGACGCAAGTAAAATCTTTCTTAGGCCTGGCGAGATATTACAGCAGATATATTCCAATGTTTTCTTCGATAGCAGCTCCCTTGATAGACATCTTGAAGGGTAAAAATCGTAAAGAGGAAATTATATGGTCAGAACAATGTGAGAAAGCTTTTGTGGAATTAAAAAAATCTTTATCTAGTTTTCCTGTTCTGTATGCCCCTGACTATGAACGTAGATTTATTCTACAAACTGATGCTTCAGATCAAGGAATGGGAGTCGTCCTCTCGCAAGAACAAGAAGATGGCGCTGAACATCCTGTACTCTATCTAAGCAGAAAACTTTCGACAGCAGAGAAGACATACAGTACCAGTGAAAAAGAATGTGCCGCCATTATATTTGCGGTACAGAAACTGAAATGCTACCTGGATGGTCACAATTTCCTCATACAAACTGATCAAAACCCTCTCGTTTGGTTACGCACCAACGCAAGTTCAAATGCTCGTCTGATGAGATGGGCCCTTGCTTTACAAGCATATGATTTTGTTATAATTCATCGATCGGGAACTATGCACAAAAATGCAGATGGACTGAGCAGATTTCCAATTTTAGATGATCCACCTTGATCATGCTATGTGTCTGCTAGTGAAAACATTTTTTTTGTTTTTTGTTTTGTTTTTGGTTGTGGTATATAATACATAGAAATTGTTGGAAAACACGTAAAGATGATTGTTAAATTAACTCATATATTTCTCTTTGTAAATAGATTATGACTCATTATGTGAACTATGACTATTGTATTGTAAAATGACAAGAACTTTTTACCACTGGAAAAAGTTCCTCTGAAGTGAGGAGGGGTTGTAAAGTACGACTTCCACGCACAAAAGTGCGGAAGGATACATTGACATTTAATGACTTGAGCGTGTGGTGAGTGATGAGGAGAGTTGCGAGAGAGATATCGAAGGAGGAGGACATGGCGAGCTTTGGCTAAGACAACAAGCTCAGTTTATACCGCGAAGTGTATTCCAGTTGATGTTTTTGTGTAAAGAAATAAATGTTTTGTGTTGTGATCGAGTGTCTGTGATGTTACAATATGATCATTTGTTATCATTTATTCCACCTTCTTTTGAAAGGAATTTCAAGCTACATCGCTTCATCAAGTCATTCCTGCTAAATTCATTGTCGTAATGGCAATTCTTTCCCGGAATTTTGTGGAAACATTACATTAAACAAAACATAACCATTGCTTTTCAGGATCAATCAAAATCTCTATTCCCTTCCGATCTGAGCTCCCTCTGTTTCTGAAATTTCAGTTATGCTTTTCTGTTCTTTCTTTCTCTTTTTTTCTTGATTGGGAGTTTAACGACCACCGTGAGCAACTAATTGGGGCTACAAGCAGTCGCCCACCCCTGATTTATGGCCACTGATTCCAAGGAAGGGAGAGAGCCAGTGCCGTAAAACAAGCACAACATCCATGCCTCACCGGAATTCAAAACCACAACTAACTACAAAACAACATCCATCCTCACCAACACAGCATCCATGGCATGCCTCACCAACACAAAATCCGAAACAAACACAACATCCATGTCTCACCGGGATTCAAACCAGCACCTATCTCGGACGAATGGTAAGAAGCCTGCGTCTAGACCACTGAGCCACCCGGGGCGACCTCTCTCTCTCTCTCTCTCTCTCTCTCTCTGTCTCTCTCTGAAGCGGGAACAGAACATTTAATCCCCAAATTCGAATCAAATTTTAATTTTCATAAAAAGATTTAAGAAAATCAGTGCATTATTTGTACAATTTTACAAAAATTAATATACAAATTATTTACGATCTTGGCTGTGTAAAAGTAAGTCTACGTTAGGGGGTGGCCCTAGTCGCCTTCAACTGGATCCTTTACTGCATAAGAAGTTTGAGTTTAATGAGTGCCGAGAAGGTGACATTTCCTACTTTCCACAATACTTCCTTTTTCAGAGATTTTTGACTAGATTCTAAACTCGATTTCCACTAACTAACAATCTATCATTGGTAACCAAGATAGCGTGTCCATATTTTATTCCTTGAAAGAAAATTTTCAGCGTGTTTAATCCCAGGGACCAATGGAGAACTCATCATTTCAATCGCAGCAAAGCGGTACTTAAATTAGGTTCGCAAGAACCGTGTCATCAGAAGGATGGCAACTTTAATCCTGAACACATTATTTTTGTCGAATTATGAGTGTATTCGGAGCGCTGTGAACGTGCTTCGGTGAACCTCGTGACTAAGAATGCAGACACCATCTGCCTGGAGAACTGATAGCGATGTGGAAAGATCCTTACTCTCTTGATCGTAATTAAAAACGTATTAATAAAGAATGAAAGAAGAGGAATTGATAACGTTAATTACATTATTATCTGGCTTCTCCTGCAGCAAGGTCTCGCGGAATTAGTCTATCGCGAAAATCGCCGACGTTTCTCATTGGCGCCTTCAAGTCGGGCACAAGTTAGGCCGAACGGAAAATTTCGTTTGACCAGTGATTACCTAATTTGAGTTGCCTGTCTTTTTCATTCCCCATAATCCCAATGTCTGCGCCATAATTTGCATTTTTTCTTAAGTTGGCCAGAACCTAACTTCTATATAAATGTTCTTGTAATTTCTCTTGCAGTGCAATTGCGTTTTAATTTGTTACAAAATTATGTTTACATCCTTAGCTAAAATGGCATATTGTGATTCCGTGACTACATAAGTGCACTTACCGCTTTTCGCGCGAGTAATGTTCTTTTCACGAAAACTAGTTTTTTTTTTTCGCTTTTTTTTTATTTTTGTCGGTGAATATCAATTATTTTGTATTTTGCTAATGATTTTCGCAGTTATCGTTTTTTCGCCGTCTCTGTTACTAGGCTGTTTCACTACTAATGACGTGTTACTTCGGTATTTCGTTAACGATCTCTGTTACTAAGTTATTTCTCTATCTATCTCTGTTGCAAACAGTATTTCCTGCTGATATTCGTTACTCCACTATAATTACATGGTACTGATATTCATACTTCATTGCAGATCCACGTTACTGGGGTACTTTCCTACTGGTATTCGTTTCTGGGCTATTTCGTTAATAATTTCCCTACTGGTATTCGTTTTCTGGGCTATTTCTGTTAATAGCAGAATCCGTTGCCGATCTCCTGTACTAGGTTATTTCGCTACCGATCTCTGTGTCTACGTTATTTCGCTACCAATCTACGTGACTAGGCTACTTACCTACCGATCTATGTGACTAGGCTATTTCGCTACCGATCTACGTGACTTGGCTACTTCGTTACCGATCTTCTTGTCTAGGCTGTCTCGCTTTCGGTTTATGTTTCGCTACCGATCTACGTGACTAGGCTACTTCGTTACCGATCTTCTTGTCTAGGCTGTCTCGCTTTCGGTTTATGTTTCGCTACCGATCTACGTGACTAGGCTACTTCGTTACCGATCTTCTTGTCTAGGCTGTCTCGCTTTCGGTTTATGTTTCGCTACCGATCTACGTGACTAGGCTATTTCTCTACCGATCTTCTTGACTAGGCTATTTCATTTTCAATCTCCGTTTCGCTACCGATCTACGTGACTAGGCTACTTCGTTACCGATCTTCTTGTCTAGGCTGTCTCGCTTTCGGTTTATGTTTCGCTACCGATCTACGTGACTAGGCTACTTCGTTACCGATCTTCTTGTCTAGGCTGTCTCGCTTTCGGTTTATGTTTCGCTACCGATCTACGTGACTAGGCTACTTCGTTACCGATCTTCTTGTCTAGGCTGTCTCGCTTTCGGTTTATGTTTCGCTACCGATCTACGTGACTAGGCTACTTCGTTACCGATCTTCTTGTCTAGGCTGTCTCGCTTTCGGTTTATGTTTCGCTACCGATCTACGTGACTAGGCTATTTCTCTACCGATCTTCTTGACTAGGCTATTTCATTTTCAATCTCCGTTTCGCTACCGATCTACGTGACTAGGCTACTTCGTTACCGATCTTCTTGTCTAGGCTGTCTCGCTTTCGGTTTATGTTTCGCTACCGATCTACGTGACTAGGCTACTTCGTTACCGATCTTCTTGTCTAGGCTGTCTCGCTTTCGGTTTATGTTTCGCTACCGATCTACGTGACTAGGCTACTTCGTTACCGATCTTCTTGTCTAGGCTGTCTCGCTTTCGGTTTATGTTTCGCTACCGATCTACGTGACTAGGCTACTTCGTTACCGATCTTCTTGTCTAGGCTGTCTCGCTTTCGGTTTATGTTTCGCTACCGATCTACGTGACTAGGCTATTTAATTTTCAATCTCCGTTTCACTACCGATCTACGTGACTAGGCTACTTCGCTACCAATCTACGTCACTAGGCTACTTCGCTACCGAATTACGTGACTAGTTTACTTCGCTACCGAATTACGTGACTAGTTTACTTCGTTACCGAATTACGTGACTAGTTTACTTCGCTACCGAATTACGTGACTAGTTTACTTCGCTACCGAATTACGTGACTAGTTTACTTCGCTACCGAATTATGTGACTAGTTTACTTCGCTACGAATTACGTGACTAGTTTACTTCGCTACCGAATTACGTGACTAGTTTACTTCGCTACCGAATTACGTGACTAGGCAATTTTGTTACCGATCTACGAGTCAAGGCTATTTCGTTTCCGATCTCTGTTACGCTACCGATCTACGCGTCAAGGCTATTTCGTTTCCGATCTCTGTTACGCTACCGATCTACGTACGTATCTTAGCAATTTCGCCTCCGATCTACGTGACTAGGCTCTTTCGCTACCGATCTACGTGACTAGGCTCTGTCGCTACCGATGTACGTGACAATGCTCTATCTCTTCCGATCTACGTAAGTAAGCTATTTCGCTACCTATTTTCGTGAATATCCTGTTTCGCCTTGAATCTTTGCTACGCTACCGATCTCTACGTTTAGGCTACTTTGCTACCGATCTACGTGCCTATGCTATTTCGATATCGATCTACGTAGCTAGGCTATTTCTCTACCAAATTTCGTGACTTGGCTACTTAGCTTCCGATCTCTGTTACGCTACCTATCTTTGGTACTAGGCTATATCGCATCTGTGTTTTGCAACTGATCTTCTTTTGCACACTGTTTCGTAACCTAACTGTCGGTTGGACTATTTTGCTACTAGGCTACTTCGCAACCTATCTGTTGCTAGGAGTGTTTCCCTGCCAATCTCTGTTACTAGGCTATATTCACTGCTGTCCTGTTTTCCTAGTAAATAACAAAAGATACAAGATTACAACGTAATGCATTGATGCCTATACACTGTGTACCGAAAGATAAAAATAATTTCAACAAACAACGGAAAATTATAATTCAGCGATTTGTAACAATATCCATTTTCCTGTGAATGCTCACTTTCCCAGTAAGGAGACTAGCTTGGATTTTCTATTTAAAGTCCTGTTCCCCAGAAACAGCAATATTTACGCCAGAGAAGTGAGCCTTTTCCTAGCCAAAAATGTCACTAAATGTCTCCGGAAAAAAAAGCCAAAGGTTAATTAAAATGCAGAATTTCGTGATGAAAATGGTTGTATGAGAGTGTGAAGAAAGAACGTTTGTTTGCAAGTTCATACATTGAATTTATCAACAATGACATCATTTTTTCGTCTGATACACGTGTTAACTTATCGGGACATGTATATCGTTAAGTTATTCTCTGAGATTCAGAGGTTAGTTCCTCAAAAAAAGATTGCTGGACAAATCAAAGTTATTGATGTTTGAATATTACACTTACTGTTGATACATCAAATTTTTCGATTTACGATTTACAGCGAGCTGGCGGCACAATTTTAAAGAGAGCTTCATTGACATCCATCAGACGTCACACACAAGACACTTTTTGTGCTTCGTACTCATTATTATATTTCTGTCTTCCAGAATGATCTTCCCCATGATTTCCTCCTCTTTTCTCTACCTTTCATTCCCGCCATCTTGGACCGCATTAACTCTTTTAGTTAGCACCTCCTCACTCGTTGTTTCGACATGGCAAACTCAGAACATTTGTTCCCAAACTACAGTAAAAGTCTGGTACTACGAGAACCGACAAAAATAGAAAAAATTATCGTTATAACGAACTTCTGCTTACATCCTGATCATAAAAATACTACGTACTGTGACGTACCTGCCAGCAGGACGCACACGACATAAAGGCAGATAGGAATCAGAATAAAACGTCTGCGTAGCTCAGTTGGTAGAGCGACTTGTTCCGGAATAAGCAGCCTCGGGTTCGAATCCCGGCGTAGACCAAAAATGACGGAGAAATTTTACTTCGTTATAATGGCGCCCGAACTATCCGGACGACCCGGCCGTTCAAAATCTCGCAATGGTGTGATGTTATTTCCACACCGCGAGATAGGAAAAATCAGAGAATTCCTTCTCCAACTCTTCGAAAAATAAATGTGTGTGACGTTGCATTCCACACACCGGATTGACTGGGAGTTCTCAAGTGCACGTTCTACAGTGGATGGCTGCCTGCAACGATTCATGGTCACGGCTGACCCGTGGGCCATGCCCCCGGCCCTCTTTCGGTGGGGGGGGGAGATGTGACGTACCTGCCAGCAGGACGTACACGACATAAAGGCAGATAGGAATCAGAATAAAACGTCTGCGTAGCTCAGTTGGTAGAGCGACTTGTTCCGGAATAAGCGGCCTCGGGTTCGAATCCCGGCGTAGACCAAAAATGACGGAGAAATTTACTTCGTTATAGTACATGTACTATCTACTTAACACATCAAAATAACAGTTACTGCATAATAAAGAAAAGTGATCAAAGCAATACTTATTACATACCTGATGCTTGTTTTTAATTCAAATCAGGAGTTTTACAAAGAAAAAAATTATGAATCGAGAGCCTTTTGTTTCCTCTTTAACATTGATGATTGTAACACGTAACTTTCAACTTTACGGAAAATTGTCGTTTCTCAATAGGGGCATTTGACCCAGTATGAAATTGTCCGATTGTGTCTAAAGCTTGCATGAGTCCTGATTGAGATGGTAAGAAAGCTCAGAAGAAGATTATCCTGATCTTCTTCTGAGCTTTCTTTTTCTATAATTTCTGTATCGTACATGTCATTCCAGGGTACTACGTAGCATTGACATAGTTCTGAAAACTAAATGTCAATCCCATCCTTTTGGCAGTGATGTTCCATCCATCTGCTGCTTATTCTGCAGGTTTGTCCGCAATTATTTTCTTATTCAGATCATCTTTGGTAGTGAAACCAGCATGTCTAAAGCATGCTTTAATGTGCTTTCCTGTCAGTTCGTTCCGTGCCACAGCAAGAACTTTTATGACCTCAAGGAGGTTCCATTTCACTGGTTCATCACCTGATGACGTCCGCCTGGACACATCATTTATCAGAGCGGTCCGATATATTTGCTTTATCTGTTTCACAACTCCTTCATCAAGACGCTGAAGTACACTACTGCACTTAAGTACGCTTGGCAACATCTTCGCGACTTAGGTGATGTGCAGGCCAATTATCGATTATTTATTAACGCTATTTTTCTGTTCTCAAGCCTCTAGTTACAGCAGAAGCACCTTAGATTTAAAACTCGTAATACACGAAGATCTTTCCCATCTTTAACATTAACAAATTGATTTTGCATTTTGAATCTCTCGTAGCAGAGGATTCTTGCTTGAAGCCGTACTCGTAATATCTGACTGTTATTGTACCAACAACATGCTGCTTTACGAAACATATCTTCAGCTTATCTTCGTTTCACGCATGATCATTACGTATCTTACCATGACCATCCAGTAAGTTACGCATCTCTCCAAAGTACAAACGACTCTCCTGTCTCTTCTTTTGTATCCAGGTGTGACTACCGCAAACAAGAACAATGCGACTCTCGTGTCTACCGTGCAAAAGAGCCACGACTGACGTGTGACTACTCCATCCAGGTGTGACTACCGCAAACAAGAACAATACAACTCTCGTGTCCACCGTGCAAAAGAGACACGCCTGACGTGAGACTACTGCATCCAGGTGTGACTACCGCAAACAAGAACAATACGACTCTCGTGTCTACCGTGCAAAAGAGACACGACTGACGTGTGACTACTGCATCCAGGTGTGACTACCGCAAACAAGAACAATACGACTCTCTTGTCTACCGTGCAAAAGAGACACGACTGACGTGTAACTACTGCATCCAGGTGTGACAACCGCAAACAAGAACAATTGTGTGACTACTGCATCCAGGTGTGACTGCTGGACGTGTGACTGCTGTATGCAGGTGTGACTACCGCAAACAAGAAAAATGTTGTGACTACTGCAAACAAGGACAATGGTGTGACTACCGCAAACAAGAACAATAGCACTTCATCCATGCAGGACCTTTTAAAGAACCAACCGGTCCCGTGAAGTCCTTCTTTCAAAGCTGAAATCCGTCGCCTTGTGATTTTACAATCTAGTTGTAGGCGACTGAATTCAGCTCTGAAAAGATTAATGCTTATAATGTAAGATGCAGAAGACCACCCTTAGAAGGAGTCCGTATATAGCAACATCCTGGATTTAACAAGCAAATCACGAGCTTTTCCTTGGTACAATGTTAATGCAAAGCTGATTTGATCGTTTTTTGACGAGCAAATGTAATAAAGTGCCTGAATTTAGCCAGGAACAGAAGAGCTAAGATGATCACATTTAACATGTAAGTAACAAAATTTAATGAAATACCATATTTAACGAGAGAGAAAATCGACTGCGCACTGTCCTGGAATAGAAATGGTGGCGTACAGGGCAAAACCGCAGCAGCGTAAGGGAATCTTGATGCTAGTAGAAGAATATGGATAGAAAAGTAATGGTGAGGAAGTACGTCAAACAAGCGAGTTGTAAAAGAGACTCTTTGCACCACCTACTCCAAAAGTAGGTGGTGGGGACAGTCTTCTTAGGATTATCGCGTCAGCAGTGTTGAAAACAGGTGACCTACTCCTATGTAAACAAGTTAGTAAAATCATGCAATGCATTGATAATGATACGCTTTCCAACATACCAGAAATCATAGGAAATACACTGGGGACTAAACAATGGTATAAGGTTTGAGGTTCACATATATCAAAATTAAATTTCTTTGCGCCTGTGTTACCTATTTCTGTTATCAAGAGACATAAGCCGTTTTATAATTAAAAATCCCATCTAAATTGTGCAATTTTTACGGAAGTTATCGTGCGAAAATAATGACTAACGAATCTCACGTATGCGTACTGCCCGCAGTTGCAGACAAAAAACATTTTCGGCGGAGCTGCTTCCAAAGTCGTTACGGAACAACGTATTGTATTTCGTCGCAGTCGAAGAAATTTTGCACAAGCTATCACGCTGAAGGGCAGTAGAAAAATCCATTAACGTCTGTTGCGTAAAACATCTGCATCGTGTGTGAAACATCTGCTGGTCTTAATGCTTTAAGAAAATGTAATGCTTCAAGAAAATGTAATGCTTCAAGAAAATGTAATGCTTCAAGAAAATGTAATGCTTCAAGAAAATGTAATGCTTCTAGTATGTTATGGGTAACCTAAGACAGTTTTCAGCCATTTTAAGTAAGAATTGTTACCGAATATACCTAAACACCACAAACTGTGGTGTTTGGGTATATAGCGTCAAAATCGAATAATTTTAAGTAAGTGACAATGCAGGAGGATGGAAGTATATATTGTATTGACTGATGATTCGATTTTGACGGTTTCTTCGCACTTCGCTCCGTGCTCCCCCAGAACAGCATACTGAATTCTACCGAAATGAAGCAATTTCTACGTGAGTTATCCTGCGTGCAGGCAAACTCTTCTCCTTACCCTAACTACCGATTCCTTAAGTATACCTCCGAAACAACATACTAAAGTATTGTCGCAATAGAAACATTTTCAGTCAAGTTATTTCTCAAGTTATGAGGATATTGGTTGTGGAATAAATATCGCTCCTGTGCCCTGACCTTAGACCCCATTTCGATTATATTAAACACAATTGGTTCACTATGTATCTCCGGAACAAAATACTAAATTTTTGTCGCAATAGAAGCATTTTTAGTCAAGTTAGGAGGATAATGGCTGTGGAATAAATCTCGCTCTTGTGGCCTGACCTTTGACCCCATTTCGATTTCGATTATAGTCAAAGGAATCGGTTCAGTTAACCTGCGGAACAACATACTAAAGTTTTGTCGCAATAGAAGCCTTTTTAGTCAAGTTATGAGGATAATGGCTGTGGAATAAATGTCGCTCCTGTGCCCTGACATTTGACCCCATTTCTATGACTGGTTCAGTATATCTCCGAAATAACATGATAAAGTTTTGTCGTAATCGAAGCATTTTTACGTACGTTATGACGCGTAAGGGCGATGGAATTGATCCCGCTCCTATGTCTTGACCTTTGACCCCATTTCGTCCATTTTCAATTGGGTTCGTCCCCAGTTAGTCCTCTACCACATACTAAAATTTCATCATTATCGAACCATTTTTACGCGAGTTATCGTGCGGACGGACAGACAGGAGGACAAAGCTGGAGGTTAGAAAGCGTAGAAAAGCGAATTGGTAGCATGACGGGCCCATTCCCCATTCATGACATGCTTTCCATTTTGCGGCACTTGCCCAACCCAAACAGTGACAGGGCAGACAAGACCGCGTCAATAGGTATTGCTGTAAAAACTCCGCAGAAATCCGTTTGGCAAAGAGATCAACGAATCTCTGCTGTACCGAGTAGTGATGCAGACTCAAGTCTATCAGAATCAACGTATATGCCTGTTTTCACGTACACATAGTTTTAAATGGTGGGATTTTTCACCCGAAAGCGGATTTAACGAGTATTTCGTTAGGTTCCGAGCTTCTCGCTATAAGCGAGTTCTACCATATTTCAAGACTCGCAAGCTGTGTGATGAACAAATATCT
Organism: Macrothele yani; assembly: GCA_039090855.1. NCBI lineage: Eukaryota > Metazoa > Arthropoda > Arachnida > Araneae > Macrothelidae > Macrothele > Macrothele yani. The sequence continues at coordinate 101,727,328 of CM076991.1, read as the reverse complement.
GATACGTACTAAAAAAAGAAAGAAAGCTACAACTAACCAAAGGAGACAACGTCATTTTCTTAAGTGCTTTGATAAAATGAACATCGTACCTCTCGAATGGAGGAAAGACAGTTAAATCAGATCAAAACAGCTACAGCTTGCAATTAAGAGAGCCTAAGATTGGATGAGCTCTCTTTCATCACTGGCGAAATTGAGTGCACATTCATTTGAAAGACGAGAGCACACTGATTCCCACTGTCTCAAGCAATAAGCAGATTTCGGCCGACTGAACGGTGTCCTTGGACTGCAGAAATCAGATCAGACAAGCAGTCGTTCTTACACAAAAGAATATGCATTGGATAAATTCATTGATGAGAAACGCGCATTAAACATAGAAGCTAATGAGCTTCAATAAGAGAGCATCGCCGGTATAGAAGACGCACGAAATGTTTCCTACTGTGCAATTCGCGAAGCTACACAAGTTGCAATAAACGCGAATCGGAGGAACTCAATTAGGTAAATGCTGATTTATCACGGGATGAATGAAAATGTTACGTTTATCTCGTTTATTTCCAAGGCAACTACGTGTCTAGAGAAATTGGATAAGGAAGTTCAAGTTAAAAAGTACGTGAAAAGAACATCGTGCAGTGAAACAAAATAACTTTACCAAAAGATTCAATTTGGAGAACTATTGCAAGTCATTAGTAAAGCGTACTGAGAATACGCACTTAAAGAACATAGAATCGAAAGATCACGATATTGTAACGAAACGTCGATACTTTCTTGTTCTTCAGTTCTCTAGAGACACTTCCAATTATAATTGACCTTTTAAGAGTTTTTAACGCTGCTCCCGTAAATATTTAGTTTCTTTATCTTCAAGCAATATACTTAAAACGTCTTTCAGAAAAAGAAGGGCGTCTTATGTACATCCCAGCCACTGAATTGGAAACTTTTATTGGATACTGGATTGGACCTCCTTTAGTCCGAATAACAGAATGTATGCGGGTTAGCATAGGTTCCACAAGGTGCATAGGTTCCACAAGGTCTACGTCTACATCATAGCAAGCGTTCATCGTACAGTCTTTTAACTGGCTCATATTTAACGGAAGAGGACGTTGCTCCCGGATTTGTTTTTCTACCATGTCACATACGTTCTCAATGTGGTACACACCAATGATCCATTCATTACATTATGACCTCCCACAGCCAGGGTTGTGCAATTACGTATAAACGAAAATTACGCGTAAAAAACGTGTAAAATACGTAAACAACGCGTAAAATACATAAAAAAAGCAAAAAAACCCCATAGTTTTGTGCTGTTAATTAACATGCTATGTACGAATACCACAAAAAACGGAGATCCTTCAAAAACAAACATACCCTTCCGTATTTTTATATGATCTTATTGGAACAGTGCAAACTGCCACGTCCACGGGACATACCACCAGAATACTACATATACACTGACGGAAAAAAATCCCAACACCACGAAAAAATAGTTGTAGAGGAATGAAATGGCGGCAATACATTTGTATAGGTAACATATTTAATCGATTAAGGTTTCAAGATCACAGCTTATTGTAAGCGCGAGAAGAGCCATTTTAAATGGGAAATGCTGGTACATTAATAACCGGTGTAACCGACAGAATGTTGAATGCAAGCACGCAAAAGTTCATGCATTTTGTCGTGCAGGTGCTGGATGTCAGTTTGTGGGATGCAGTTCCATGCCTGTTGCACTTGGTCGCTCAATACAGGGACGGTTAATGCTGGTTGGGGTGACGCTGGAGTTGTCGTCCAATGATGTCCCATACGTGCTCGATTGGTGAAAGATCTGGTGATCTAGCAGGCCACGGAAACATGTCGACACTCTGTAGAGCATGTTGGGTTACAACAGCGGTATGCGGGGGAGCGTTATCCTGTTGGAAAACACCCCTGGAATGCTGTTCATGAATGGCAGTACAACAGGTTGAATCACCAGATCGACGTACCACTGTGCCGTCAGGGTGCGTAGGATAACCACGAGAGTGCTCCTGCTGTCATAGGAAACTGCTCCCCAGACCATAACTATAGGTGTAGGTCCAGTGTGTCTGGGCCGCAGACAGGTTGGTTGAAGGCGCTCGCCTGGCCTCCTTCTAACCAACACACGGCCATCACTGGCACCCAGGCAGAACCGGCTTTCATCAGAAAACACAACAGATCTCCACTCCGTCCTCCAATGAGCTCTAGCTTGACAACACTGACGTCGCAAACGGCAGTGGTTTGGAGTAAGTGGAATGCACGCTACAGGGCGTCTGGCTCGGAGCTGTCCTTCAAGTAACCGATTTGTAACAGTTCGTTGTGTCACTGTGGTGGCAACTGCAGCTCGAATTGCTGCCTCAGACGCGGTACGATGCGCCACGACCATACGCCGTACACGGCGGTCTTCCCTCTCAGTAGTGCCACGTGGCCTGCCGGAACCCGGTCTTCTTGAAGCAGTACCTTCTCTTGACCACCGCTGCCAACAATCATGCACAGTGGCTACTTTCCTGCCAAGTCGTTCTGCAATATTGCGGAAAGAAAATCCACCTTCTCGTAGCCCTATTACACGACCTCGTTCAAACTCCGTGGGCTGTTGATAATGGCTTCTTCGTCTTCTTAAAGGCATTCGTGACTAACATCAACACCCTACGGCGAATCTCAACGATGACTAACGCTCACGAACGTTACAGCGCGTATTTACAGCAAACCTGATTTGCATGTTCCGAGGGGCGCTACTAGCGCCACACGTATGCGCCGAGCGCGAAATTTGCATAGACGTCATCTTACAGGTGTACTCTCACCGCCTGCCAACTGTCGTTTATCTAACACAACCCCGTCTTGGTGTTGGAATTTTTTTTTCCGTCAGTGTAATTCAGTGTCACGTCATAATTTTTTCTAGACTTCATATTTACACGGGAAAATCCTTTTCTCTATGATCATTTAATTGGTGTGGGGCTTACTATAAAATATTATGTTCGGCAAAAGAAGTCAGAAGCCACGCCGCGATGTAGTTTAAAGTGAAACGAGACGATAGGAACAATCAAAATGAGACGTTGCCTCGCGACTCGCCTTTGATATCCATGCGCGTGCTGCCGGCTGGCGGCTCCTGTCTCTACAGGGATTCACTACTAGGCAGACGCAGAAGTTCAACAACGTCGGCAAATTCTCATTGACTCGGCGGTAAAACTACAGTATAACTATGCGAACTACACATTTTTTCTGTTATTTAAATGCGGGAGATTTTAGTGTTGGCTTCAGTTCAAAGCTCTGAGCGTTCTTAATAAATACCGTTTTTTTCCATCCACACTAGTCTTTGAGGGAGGCTCAACATTCTAATTGAAGGCTCTTCCCGCTATGAATCGCGGCGGTCGACCTCTTCATAATCTTGAATTCTATTCAATATACATTGTGATTTTTATCGATGCTAGTGCAAGAGTTAGATTATTTTCTCCATTTTTAAATATACAAGAAAGAACAGATACATTATAATTTGTAAAAGAAAATCTGTTAAAAGGTGGCTAAGCTGTATGAACATTCTTAAGAGAATAATAATTTCGTAGTGAAATGCACAAGAAATTTTAAGTTCAAAATGTTATATAATTAAAGTGGTTTTTATATTTTATTATTTATACATACACATGAATGAAAATTAGTTTTTTACATTTGCGTAAAAAACTTGTTTTCTACGCCAAGCAAATTACCTGTATATTACGCGTAATTTACGTAAAATACGTAACGAGTAAATTACCTTGCCAACCCTGCCCACAGCCTAGAGAAATGAGTGCGCCTGGAGACCGAAAAGTGGCGCAAGTGAGGTTCACTGAACAGTATATGTATACAACCCGAAAACCAGCTTTCGGGCACCAGAAAGGAAAAAGCTGCCGATTTATCGGAGTTTGATAAAGGACAAGTTGTGATGGCACGGCGAATCGGAACTACGATCTCGGAAAAGGCACTGCTTGTTGGTTCTTTACGTGCCGCTGTAGTGAGTACGTATCAAAAGTGGTGCACACATTGCCAAACGACGAACTGTCGTCCGCAGCTCAATGACCACAGTGCCACAGTGCGACATATCACCCGCAGCTACAACAGTGGTGATCAGGGAAATGTGTCGCAGCACACAGTTCATTGCAGCCTTCTGCGCATGGGCCTACGCAGCCGAAGACCCAGCCGGGTCCCCATGCTCACCACACGTCATCGCCAACAACGCATGAACTGGGCCCAAGATCATCGAGATTGGACCGTTGTTAATTGGACGAAAATGGTCTGGCCGGACGAGTTAGGATTCCTGGTGCATCACGTAGACGGTCGAGAGCGGATACGCCGCCTACCAATGGAGTCTATGGCACCTGGATGCACTGTTGGGAGGAAACAGGCCAGCGGCGGCGGTGTTCTGTAGTGCGCGATGTTATCTTCGGACATTTTAGGCCGCATTATCCCAATAGCACAATCCCTGACAGCTGTCAGGTATCTGAACATCCTTGCTGACCAAGTTCACCCATTCATGGCGAATGTGTTCCCTGCTGGTGATGGCCATTACCAACACGATGATGCGGTATGCCACACTGCCTGAATAGTCAACGAGTTGTTCGAGGAACATGCTAGTGACTTTCTGTCAATGCCCTAGCATCCAGATTCACCTGATATGAACCCAATCGAGCATTTATGGTTCGACTTGGAAAAGCGGAGTTCGCGCTAAATCACACCCCCAAATTTACGAGAACTGGAGAACCTGCTGTTGATATTATGGTACCAGATACCCCAATCGTCACGTCATCGAATCGATGCCTCGCTACATCTGCCTGTATAGTAGACCGAATCCCAGTGGGATCCGTTCGTGCCTGGCGCACCATCGGTCGATCCTCCTAGTCCGTCCCGAGCTGCTCCGCCGTGTAACAGTGCCGTCACTTGTCCACTGCTCTCAATACAGTCGGACGGTATGGTCAGAACGGTACACGTGGCGGGCTATATGGCGCGCCAACCACCCTGCGGTTTTCAGACCGATGATCAGACCTCTCTCAAAACCCGTAAGTTGCGTAAATCGACGTCTCCAGCGCCTACCTGGCATTCCTGTCGCTCTGTACCCTCTTGCGTTGGCCGCTGCATTTAGCTTTCATGTGGCATCGACTACCAGCCGGTTTGTAAGGCTGCCGGTTCTTGCTTGAAGCTCCACCACAGGGTGTGCGATCATGCGCACTCGCACCAAACGTGGATCATTTGCATACCAGCACGCACTCTACCTATTGGCAAAGTTTTGCGGTTGTAGCATGTTGTCTTTTAGCTGCGTAAATTCTATTGTCCGTAAGTGTACATATGTATATAAAATTTCTTCGCTATCTTGGCTTCGAAAAGTACGATTTGAAAATTTATTTCTTAAGCAAAAAGCGTCAAATATGGGGAAAAGTTCCGTGTACAAGTTTTACTTTTCCGTAATTTGCAGTTTCCCAGTTAAGGACCAGAAATGCATATTTTCATCTAAGCTCCACTTCTGAAACATCGGTTAAAGAAATTTTTGACCCATCGGATACCAGTCACTGTGACGAACGTTTATGCACATGGTCCGCTCACAGTGATGGACAGTTTTTCCAATGGTAGAGGTGCAATTGTTTATTAACTTTTTCGTTATATCTTCATTTCTTGAAGTCCGACTGAAAAGAAAAAGACTTTTGCTTCGGATAAAGACGTTTTATGAAAACCATTTTGCGTCAATTTCTTTCTGCTAAAAATCCGTTTTCTAGTGAGGGCTCAAATGGATAGTTCTTTTAGTAAACGTTTCTTTGCACCTAAAAACACGAATTGATTTATTTTGTCCTCGGAAGGGTTTCCATAGAACGAACACTATGTCAAGTATAAATGTTTTGATTTTAGAGCATCGGAAGGATTTCTATAGGACATACATTTTGTCGAGTATAAATCTTTTGATCTTAGGACCTCTGAATGGCCTATATACAACGAACACTTTGTCAGGTATAAATCTTTAGATTGTAGAACCTCGGAATGGTTTCTACAAAACAAACACTTTGTCAAGTATAAATCTTTTGATTTTAGAACCTTGGAATGGTTTCTATACGGAGAACACTTTGTCAAGTATAAATCTTTTGATTTTAGAACCTGGAAATAATTTCTACAGGACGAACACTTTCTCAAGTATAAATCTTTTCATTTTAGAACATCGGAATGGTTTCTATAGGACAAACACTTTGTCGAGTATAAATCTTTTGATTTTAGAACCTGGAAATCATTTCTACAGGACGAACACTTTGTCGAGTATAAATTTTTTTATTTCAGAACCTCGGAATGGTTAAATCTTTCGATTTTAGAGCATCGGAATGATTTCTATAGGACGAACACTTTGTCGAGTATAAATCTTTTGATTTTAGAACCTCGGAATGATTTCTATAGGACGAACACTTTGTCGAGTATAAATTTTTTTATTTCAGAACCTCGGAATGGTTAAATCTTTCGATTTTAGAGCATCGGAATGGTTTCTATAGGACGAACACTTTGTCGAGTATAAATCTTTTGATTTTAGAACCTAGAAATCATTTCTACAGGACGAACACTTTGTCGAGTATAAATTTTTTTATTTCAGAACCTCGGAATGGTTAAATCTTTCGATTTTAGAGCATCGGAATGATTTCTATAGGACGAACACTTTGTCGAGTATAAATCTTTTGATTTTAGAACCTAGAAATCATTTCTACAGGACGAACACTTTGTCGAGTATAAACTTTTTTATTTCAGAACCTCGGAATGGTTAAATCTTTCGATTTTAGAGCATCGGAATGATTTCTATAGGACGAACACTTTGTCGAGTATAAATCTTTTGATTTTAGAACCTCGGAATGATTTCTATAGGACGAACACTTTGTCGAGTATAAATTTTTTTATTTCAGAACCTCGGAATGGTTAAATCTTTCGATTTTAGAGCATCGGAATGATTTCTATAGGACAAACACTTTGTCGAGTATAAATCTTTTGATTTTAGAACCTGGAAATCATTTCTACAGGACGAACACTTTGTCGAGTATAAATTTTTTTATTTCAGAACCTCGGAATGGTTAAATCTTTCGATTTTAGAGCATCGGAATGATTTCTATAGGACGAACACTTTGTCGAGTATAAATCTTTTGATTTTAGAACCTCGGAATGATTTCTATAGGACGAACACTTTGTCGAGTATAAATTTTTTTATTTCAGAACCTCGGAATGGTTAAATCTTTCGATTTTAGAGCATCGGAATGGTTTCTATAGGACGAACACTTTGTCGAGTATAAATCTTTTGATTTTAGAACCTAGAAATCATTTCTACAGGACGAACACTTTGTCGAGTATAAATTTTTTTATTTCAGAACCTCGGAATGGTTAAATCTTTCGATTTTAGAGCATCGGAATGATTTCTATAGGACGAACACTTTGTCGAGTATAAATCTTTTGATTTTAGAACCTAGAAATCATTTCTACAGGACGAACACTTTGTCGAGTATAAACTTTTTTATTTCAGAACCTCGGAATGGTTAAATCTTTCGATTTTAGAGCATCGGAATGATTTCTATAGGACGAACACTTTGTCGAGTATAAATCTTTTGATTTTAGAACCTCGGAATGATTTCTATAGGACGAACACTTTGTCGAGTATAAATTTTTTTATTTCAGAACCTCGGAATGGTTAAATCTTTCGATTTTAGAGCATCGGAATGATTTCTATAGGACGAACACTTTGTCGAGTATAAATCTTTTGATTTTAGAACCTCGGAATGATTTCTATAGGACGAACACTTTGTCGAGTATAAATTTTTTTATTTCAGAACCTCGGAATGGTTAAATCTTTCGATTTTAGAGCATCGGAATGGTTTCTATAGGACGAACACTTTGTCGAGTATAAATCTTTTGATTTTAGAACCTCGGAATGATTTCTATAGGACGAACACTTAGTCGAGTATAAATTTTTTTATTTCAGAACCTCGGAATGGTTAAATCTTTTGATTTTAGAGCATCGGAATGGTTTCTATAGGACGAACACTATGTCGAGTATAAATCTTTTGATTTTAGAACCTCGGAATGATTTCTATAGGACGAACACTTAGTCGAGTATAAATTTTTTTATTTCAGAACCTCGGAATGGTTAAATCTTTTGATTTTAGAGCATCGGAATGGTTTCTATAGGACGAACACTATGTCGAGTATAAATCTTTTGATTTTAGAACCTCGGAATGATTTCTATAGGACGAACACTTAGTCGAGTATAAATTTTTTGATTTCAGAACCTCGGAATGGTTAAATCTTTCGATTTTAGAGCATCGGAATGGTTTCTATAGGACGAACACTTTGTCGAGTATAAATCTTTTGATTTCAGATTCCTATGTCAATTAATGTTAGATAATCATTAGGTTTTATATTATGACTCATTCATTAGAGCCAAGACACGTTTCCAATTACATCAGATAACTGAGTCTCGCCTTTCAAGTTAACCATTCTTCCGAAGAGCCAGAAATTAATTTTCGGAAGACGTTAATACTTAAAATGTCTTAATTTTTTTTTTTTTGTCAAAGTTATACCTTCAGCGGAAGAAAGGAACATGATACTTTGATAAATTCGGTCTTTAAATTTTTCTTTGATAGATTCCAAAATTTAATATGTCTTCAAAATTTTCGGAGCGTTTTCTGGTTCTCTCTGGTTTGGTGCGAACATTTCTATTTTTTTTTCTTTCGACATTCAGTGTAGCAGATTTTGTTCGTATATGAAAAAATTATGTCTACATAAAACGAAACAACACACAAAAATTGGAAACTAAGTAAAATAGAAGAAACCCTTAAAAAATGAATATTCGAACAACGGAAATATGGAAAATAAAGATATTGCAAATTTAAAAATGAAAAATAAAAAACAGAGGGAGATGAGAAGAAAGCTTTTTTTTACCCATCATTACCGATATTCTTTGTGTGACTTTAAACAACTAAGAAGCTGAATTAATCTGTTCCAATATTTAAATTTCGTAAATAAAACCAAGAAGTTAAGAGCTAGACAGTTAGTTGGCCTTGAGAAAATTTACGTGCTTGTACACTCTTCGTCTTTGTCATGCAAAAGGATAAGGAGGAAAATTGCAAAAATGTTCTCTCATATTTAACCAGAATTTTTTTTTAATTTCATTAGTAAATTTCATGGAAGCGCAAAAGCCTATTCATTTTTTTTTACTCTGGTTGTAACGTATACTCTATATTCACTTTCCTTTTGATTTTACTATCTCTGGTTATTTTATTTTACTATGTAAATTATCTTCCTACTTAACGAAATATTATTTCACCCGCTGAATGAGATCTGGCAATGAGTGTAAGTCATGACGTGGTGGTAGCTAGTATATAGGCGCGTTCATCGAGACTTAGGGGAGCTTTTGTGTTGTTATGAGGAGAGCTTGTGGTTGTTAAGAGAGAGCGTGTATAATACGAGGAGAGATTATTCAGTATTGTACTACAAGTGTGTGTGTGCCTTAGTTGACCAAGAGTCGTATAAATAAAGAAGTTTATGTAAGTTAGTCTTTCTCAATTCATAGTTTTTGTCAGACCTCTGTCTGGCTGTTAGGTTTATAACATTTATTGATTCCTATAAATAACCAGCGTTGAGACTTTGTTTAAGTTCGTAATTAACTAGTAACAACACCCTTTTGAATTCATTATTTTGAAGCTTAGTACAAGTATATCATTACCTAGCTGGTAGGAAGAGAATCATTCATAAGGAATTAGCTTAGCGGAAAGTAAATAAAGCTAATTCATTATAATTGGTGCCCGAACTTTTCTCGGACACGAGATCTTGACGATTATTACCCATGTCTTCCTTACCTGAGACAACTTCAAATTTCCACCCTCCGGCAAGTCTCGAGGGTAATGGTGTTTTTTGGACAATTTGCACGACGCCTGTGGCTCTGACTTTGATATGAATGATCTACACGCACCCAGGCATTCTTCCCCATTTCGTAATGCACCAGCTTCTTATTACTCTGATTCGCGGGTCGTACCTGAGGGAGTTCAATCCTCTCAGCGAAGCAGAATGCTTGCCCATTTCGTGCCGCATGCAGGAACAATTCATTTCAATGGTTTGGAGGGTCCTTAAAGTTCCTCGAAGATCTGGAAGATCATTTTGATCTATATAACATTCCTGAAGACTGCAAAGTCCAAATTGCCGGCACTTGCTTGAGGGATACCGCTAAGACCTGGTATCGGCAGTGGAGAGGGTCGAACCCGGATTCTCATTATGAGAATTTCCGTGCAGAATTCTTGGAGGTCTTTCCTTTCGGCCTCAGTCGAGCTAGCCTTGCTCAACAGCTTTTTCGCGTCAGCAAGGTCCCAATGATAGCCCTGTTGCATTTGCGTTGGAAACTACACGCTTATATAACCTATGGGATCCACATGCCAGTCATGTTGACATGTTGGATACCCTCGTGCAACAGCTCGACCCATTCTTACAAGATTTTCTTGAGGTTCGACACCCTGCCACAATTCATGAATGCCTTCGCCTCATACGCACGTATGAAGAGCGACATGGCAAACATGGTTCAACTCACCATGCTCGGGCACCCAGCGAGGCTTATTACGAAAACCCTCAGCGGCACAATAGGCATAATAACTTTCAGCGCGAGCATACCCCAGTGCACACCCAAGCTTCATACGTTCCACCACACAGAAGAGTGGCAAACCAACAGCGAGTTTCTGCACAAGCTTCGGAATATCGTAATAATGCACAGTATGCTCGACCCCGTTTCACTCAGCAGCATTCGGAACGTTATCATGCTCAGGGCAATGATAATTTTTCTGCCCGTGCTGAGGGCAGACGTAACGGATATGAAAATGTCAACAGACACGCGGAGTTCCCGACGCAAGTTTCACGCAGTTTTCCTCATCGTGAAAATTTTCCCGATACCCGGCAGGGTCGAGGTTTCTGACCACATGATAACCCCACCAGGATTCCTTTAAACTTCCACAGGAAGTAGACGAAGGAGTAGGTCCTGCTTCCTGATACCAAACATTCTGACCCTAAAACAGTATTAGTGACTGTTCAAACTCCTCAGTTGCCTGATGTATTCTTGACACTTGAAGACATTATTGTCGAGACAAAGTTCGACACTGGGTCTGAAATATCAGCCCTAAATACAAAGTTTTGCACTGACACTTTTCCGGCAATACACGTTCAGCCTGCAACGCAGTATTTGCGAGGTGCAAATAATGAAATCTTCAGTATCGCAGGGACTGTCACATTATCTTTAGGGCTGGGAAAAGCTCGTTTTACACATTCTTTCCTGCTTATAGACGAGCTACCCGTGAAATGTCTAATGGGAATGGACTTTATACACAAGTTTCAAATAACTTTGAATTTCGTACAACATGTGATTTCCTTTCCGGAACCTGTCGAAATGATTCCTACGGTTCCTGTAGATATCAGGAGTTTATTATTGAGTACCCAATTGAATGAGGGGCAACGAGACCAGCTTTCTCTCCTTTTACAGGAAAGCCCTGGTTTATTTTTCGGATCAACCTGGTTTCACACAGGTGGTTTATCATGTTATTGACACTGATGGTTCGAAACCAATTGCGACGAAACCTTACCCTTGTGCTCCACATAAAAAACAGGAAATGCAACGTCAAATTGCTGAAATGATTAAGCAGGGCATAATCAGGGAATCAACAAGCGCCTGGGCTGCTCCTGCCTTTTTGGTTCCAAAGAAACAACCCAATGAATTTCGTTTCGTGACAGATTTTCGCAAGCTCAACCAAGTCACAAAAACGATCAATTATCCACTACCTGTCATGTCACATATTTTAAATGACTTGTCGTCAACCAAATGGATGTCAACCTTGGATTTGGCGAGTGGATATTGGCAGGTGGCAGTACATCCGGACTCTGTCGATAAAACTGGCTTTGTGACTCCTTTTGGGGCCTATGAATATTTACGTATGCCTTTTGGACTAGCTTCTGCACCTGCTACTTTCCAAAAGCTTATGGATACGGTTCTCAGACCTGTCCTGGGTCCCCATGTGCATGTCTATTTGGATGACATTATTATCACCTCAGAGACTTTTGACGAGCACCTTTCTCTGCTCAAACAGGTGTTCCAACTTATATATAATGCTGGCTTGACGTTAAAACCTAGTAAATGCCAGATAGCGAGGGACGAGATTGTATATCTGGGGTTGAAAGTTACTCCCCACGGCTTATTTACGGATAATGAAAAAATTAGGCCTATTGTTGACTTTCCTCGGCCTAAAACAGCAAAAGAACTATCCCGCTTTCTGGGAATGACCGGATGGTATCAGCAGTTCGTCCCCGCTTATGCTACAATATGTGAGCCATTGTATGCTTTAAAACGTAAATACAAGAAGTTTATTTGGACACCTGAGGCTAACGCTGCATTCGAAACACTAAAGTCTGCATTGACTCAGCCTCCGGTGTTGGCTTTCCCGGATCATACTAAGGAATTTGATATTTATACTGATGCATCCGGAGTTGGTCTTGGTTGCGTTTTGTCACAAGCTGGGCATCCAATAGCTTTTGCGTCTCGTACTTTAGCCAAAGCTGAACGCAATTATTCAGCTACGGAACGTGAATGTCTTGCTGTTGTGTATGCACTGAATAAATGTCAATGTTATCTTAACGAATTGACAGTTAACATAATTACGGATCATTCTGCCCTTCAGTATTTGAATTCTGCTAAGCACCTATCTCAAAGACTTATGAAGTGGGCTCTGAAGTTACAAGAGAGCAATATCAAAATTTCATATCAGCCAGGTCATAAGAATCAATTACCGGACGCATTATCTCGCGTTCCGATTAGTGGGGTCCCCACAGAAACTACTCCTGGATGTCAGCCTTTACTTCTAATAGCTGATATAACATCCAGAGAGCAGATAATGGCAGAATTAATAAATGATCCAGATTTTGGGGATATCTATAATTTTTTGCTTGCGGGTTCGCCCCTACCAAGTGATCCTTCTCTGGCTGGAAGGTCACAACATTTTGAAGTAATAGAGGGTCTTCTTTATTATACAAAATCTCGGACTACTAGGGCAGAGTTTCGCCCATGTATTCCGCGAACCCTTATAATGGCTCTTTTAAATGAATTTCATGACAAACCTCTTGCAGGCCATTTAGGTATTCGCAAGACCCGTGGTAAATTGCGGGATGTTGCCTATTGGCCTGGCATGTACCAAAGTGTGCTCGCATACGTTCAATCATGTCACTTGTGTCAGATTAATAATTACCGTAATGTAAGACCGGCCGGTCACTTGAAATCTAGTTCAAGTTCTCATGTGTTTGATATTATTTCAATAGATTTATTGGGACCTTATCCATTATCTGTTAAAAATAAAGCTCGTTACGTTTTAGTACTAACTGATAATTTTTCTAAATGGGTTGAAGTTTTTCCCATTAAAGCCGCTACGGCAGAAGTTATTTGTAATGTCTTAGTTAATGAAGTATTTTCTAGATATGGTGCACCTAATAAAGTAGTTTCGGATAATGGTCCTCAATTTATTTCTGACATTTTTGAAAGAATGTGTGAGAGACTACACATTAAACATAAATTCATTTCCCCATATCATCCCCAGAGTAATCCTGCGGAACGTGTTAACCGAACGCTAGTGAAAATGATTGCGACTTTCGTAATGGATCATCATGAAAGATGGGATGACCATTTGGAGCTTTTTGCGTTCGCCCTCCGCTCGTCTGTCCACGAGTCTACTAAAATTACTCCTGCAGAACTTTTTCTGGGTCGCAAAATTAAAACCCCTTTTGAAAATTTAACGGGGATTATCGACGAACTAAACCAGCGACCAACTCCGCAATCAGTCCGAATCATGGCAGAAAAAGCTCGTGTTGCAATGCTAGGAGCACAAGCGGCTCAAGCAAGATATTATAATTCTAGGCGTAGGGAACCAGATCTTGTCGTTGGAGATCTCACTCTCGTGGAAACGCACTTCCAGTCTTCTGAAGAAATTTGCACCCAGCTACGAAATTTGCACCCAGCTACGAAGGTCCATATCGGGTGGCAAATATCTTTGAAAATAATATTGTTCTGGAGAAACCTGACAACCATTTTCAATATGTACATGTTGATCAGTGTCGCAAGTATCATGAACGGAATATCGATTTCATAATCAATCCTACTCAACCTTCTGTTCCACAGACTCCAGAGTCTATGTCTCATGTTCAACCGCCAGAAATTTTGGACGAACCAACAAACATTTTTGAAGAATCTCCAGTGATTTTTCCTTCCCCCTCCCCTCCTCCAGACGGGTTTCTACACACGCAACCTGATTCTCCCATGAGACCAAAGCTCGAATCGAGTTCTTCGAATACTAGTATCGTTCCTTTCCCTCCAACCATTGCCAAGACTATTGCTGCGCCGTTTCCGGATAACTCTGCCCCAACGCGGGCTACTTCTTTGAATACCTCGTCAGAAAGTATTCCTATAGGCAAATCTAAACATCGCCCTGCACGACCACTGAATTACAGCAGCGACTCAGAGGCTTCGGACATTTCTGACTTATCAGTTATGAATCCTAAATTTCATGTTCCAAACCGTCCAGCACCACCAAAGGCTGGGCGCAAACGTGACTTGTCTCCCCAATCTGCTTCGCCGCAACAGCGACGAAGGCAGAAATCTTTGCATCCGCCCGGGTTTCGCCCCTGGAACCTACGTTCAGGGCAAACAGGGCCGATGCCTGCTGCTACTCTCATGCCACGTGGGCGTAAGCGAAAGCAAACGATGTGGCCGGAGACACGTCCGTCCAAGAAAATACTGGAAGGACACAACGGGCCCCAGCACAAAGGGACTTCATATCAAAAGCCTGGGGGAGCCCGTTCCTATCAGCCGCCGCAGGGATTTTCGAACCGCCAGACTTCAGACGTTCCTGACCGTTCCTCTCAGCCGCAGGGATTTCCGGACCGCCAGACTTCTGACCGTTCTTCTCAGCCGCAGGAATTTCTGGGCCCACAGACTTCAGCCGTTTCGGACCGAAGGATTTCCGCCATTCCTGACCGTTCCCGTCAGCCGCCGGGATTTCCTGACCGACAGCAGACCGATGTTCCAGATCCATTACAGTCCCTGAAGAGATCGAAGCCACCTGATTTTACCAGTCCAATTAGGCCTGGAAAACGTTAGCGCACTAGAGTTTTTTATGCGTCCTCGAGATAAGTAAGTTCTCGTGGACAGGTTCTTTTCTCAGTTTGTTGTTTTTCCTGCACACCAGTTGGCGTGTCAGAATTTCTTTTTTTCCTGTGGGCCTATGCATTCTTTTTTGTGTATATATGTGTGTGTTTTTTTTTATATTTCTTCTATGTCCATCTACTAATCCACTTTTTATATATATATCTATGTGCTTAGGGGTAAAATAATAAAATTGTTACTGTTAGGCAGCTTCAGGTAAATTTCGCTGCTGATACAGTTGGTATGTATTTCAACGAATAATGCGAACGTAATTTGAAATTAAAATAATAAAATTGTTACTGTTAGGCAGCTCCAGGCAATCTTCGCTGCTGATACAGTTGGTATGTATTCACCGAATAATGAGAACGTCATTTGAAATTAAAAAAGTGATTCCTGCTAGGCAGAATAAAAGGAAAGTATGCCGATGCAGGTTTGTTTTGTTCAACAATACAAGTTTCACAGTCGAATACAGATTTCTTCAATTGTCATGCCAAGTTGATAATGTAAATACGGCTACCACCAAACCACAAAACAAAAAAGAGATCGAGAAACGTCACCCAACGAAATGTAAGACTTACACTCCAAAATTGATAGGTTTTTCGGAAAAAAAAAAAATTAAAAATTAAGGGGAGATGATGTAACGTATACTCTATATTCACTTTCCTTTTGATTTTACTATCTCTGGTTATTTTATTTTACTATGTAAATTATCTTCCTACTGAACGAAATATTATTTCACCCGCTGAATGAGATCTGGCAATGAGTGTAAGTCATGACGTGGTGGTAGCTAGTATATAGGCGCGTTCATCGAGACTTAGGGGAATGAGTGTAAGTCATGACGTGGTGGTAGCTAGTATATAGGCGCGTTCATCGAGACTTAGGGGAGCTTTTGTGTTGTTATGAGGAGAGCTTGTGGTTGTTAAGAGAGAGCGTTTATAATACGAGGAGAGATTATTCAGTATTGTACTACAAGTGTGTGTGTGCCTTAGTTGACCAAGAGTCGCATAAATAAAGAAGTTTATGTAAGTTAGTCTTTCTCAATTCATAGTTTTTGTCAGACCTCTGTCTGGCTGTTAGGTTTATAACATTTATTGATTCCTATAAATAACCAGCGTTGAGACTTTGTTTAAGTTCGTAATTAACTAGTAACAACACCCTTTTGAATTCATTATTTTGAAGCTTAGTACAAGTATATCATTAGCTAGCTGGTAGGAAGAGAATCATTCATAAGGAATTAGCTTAGCGGAAAGTAAATAAAGCTAATTCATTATATGGTGACCAGAAAATAAGCATAATTAAATAAAGAAAAAAGACATTTTAGAACAAACCAAAGGAGGAAGCAGGGGCGGAGGAGCCACAGGGAAGAAGCGGGGGATCACCCCGCCCCTCTGAAACCAAGGTAAAGCTTCGATTTGTTAAGTTTTAATAGCAAATTGAATGTTTTTTCGGGAAAGAAAGTATTACTTAAAAGTATATTACTTTCGTTAATTAATTGGAAGAATTTATAGACATACTAAGAACACTTTTTCATTTTTGGAAACAATAACAGAAACGTCCCTGGTTATTCCCGACACTTACGCCCCCCTCCTCCCCCTCGCTAAAATCCTGGATCCCCCTCTTCTGGGAGGAAGAAGTGTATTAAAGAAAAGTACAGAGGACTTGGGAATGTGGAAATGTGAAAATCATGATGTAATACCATGTGCTAAACGATAATTGGCATAAAAGATAAAGCAGCACATTTGTGGAGTCCAGAAATATCTGCTAAAATGCAAAAGTTACATTTCTTGTCGTCGTTGGGCCTCGTAAGTAGTAGAATTTATTTTTTTATTAAAACAGTATGCTAGAAACACGGCAAGTGGATATGTTTACATGTGGTTGGATTATCGGAATGTTGGAATTCGGCCAGACACAGAATTATGTTGCCAGAGCCACTGGCGTGAACAATCGATTGTATCAGAGCTTTAAAGAAGGTATCAGGGCACAGAAGATGTTAATCGTCAAACTGTGGCATCTCGTCCACGGATTGCAACAGCTCAGGATGATAGGTATGTGGCACTAACAGCGAGACGTAACATGTCGATATCAGCGAGATAGTTTGCTTTAGAGCTGTCTGCGTCTGGTGGACTACCTGTTTCAAGGCAAACAGACGGCTCAATGAACAAGGACTATAATCGAGAAGACCTACAGTTTGCATTCCACTCGCCCGGTCAGCAAGATATGCCTGGGTACTATGGTGCAAAAAACATTGAGACTGGGTTGAAAATCAATGGGCCAATATCCTCTTCTCCGTGGATCCAGGTTTATTATCGATCGTCTCATCCGTCGTGTTCTCATCAGGAGAGAATGTGGAAACAGTTATTAGAGAGATGCGTTGCAGAAGTGCTAGTGCATTTGTCTGGGATGGCAATATGTCTAACTGAGCCCGTCGGAGCTCGGGCGGGCTCCGACGGGCTCAGAATTCATTAACTACCGAAAAACCCGGGCCCGGACTGGGCCCGGGCTTGGAATTACACGTCTTGAATTTCAATACTGTAATTAATTCAACACGTATAATTCCGAGCCCGGTTGAATTACACGTGTTGAATTTCATTGTGGATTTCTTACCATGGTGGAAGGATTTTTAATTTCCTAAGCTAGCTGCCATTGTAAGACAAATTTTGCTTAGCAAGACTTGAATTATGTCCACAGCTATGGCCCAAGCGAGGATTAGTTTAAGGAGGTCTGGTATCGAAAAACTGGGAAAAAATCACATTCCCATTTTTTGTATTTTATTAAAAATCAAGAATCTTATATTTAAAATGATGTATTAATTTTCAAAATTGTGCAGTTAGAAGTACTATTATTTGTTTTTAAAATTTCCTCACTCCCGCGATTTTTGGGGTGACGTTGGTTTTTAGTGCAGCAGGTCGAGTTTTAGAGAAAAGAAGATCAAGTTGAAACGCTGAGGCATTAGATTTAATTCTCTCTCTATCTCTTCTCATGATGAACTTGATCTGGAAACTGTACACACATATGATAATATTGTGATTATCATACCATTAAGCTCAAAGCTTTGTTAATGTTACATAATGCAGAATAATCTGGTCTGGAATGCTTTTACGTTCTTTTTTTTTTTATTTTGGAAATTTCCCTACAGAATTTTATATTCTACTACATCACTCTAAACTACCTTTACCAATTAGCATATATGTAAATTATATTGCAAAGATTCGTTTTCTAGAGTCAAAATTTCAAACACTTGCAACTGTCTGTACAGCGTTGTACGTTTTATAATGCAATTTATTCAAAATAAAAGTAAATTTAGAAATCAAAAAGAAATAACGAATGGATTTTTTTGTTTCTAAACGATTTTCTTTTCTTCAGTTTTTACCAAAATTACTAATTCCCCTGATACGGTCGAAGGACACGTTGATTCTTTATTTGTTTTCAAATCCACATTTTAGAACATTTAGCTTTATGCGTAGTATTTCTAAAAAACATATTAATATTGTAAAGTGGATTAACTGAACTAAACTATTTAAACTAACGATTTTTAAACTAATCCTTGCTTGGGCCATAACTTTGCCCAGGGTATAATGCATAAATGCAAGCCTTGATAAGCAAACTTTTCCAGGAATCCGGGTCAGGGCGGGCCCGGGCTCAGCAAACACATGTAATCAAAGAAAGCGGGTCGGGCCCCGGCTCTATAGGCCTTTGGACCCGGGTCGGCCCGGGCTCCTAAAATTGAGCCCGAACTCATCTCTAGTGCACACAGCTCCATGTCTATCCTGGTGGAACTTTTGTAGGTCGTAGATACAGAGACAAAATACTTGTGAACCTATTTCGGGGCGTGCTGTTGGCTCAGATTTCCTGTTCATGAACGATAATGCGGGACTTCATAAAGCTGCTATTGTCGAAGATTATCTGGAAAGTGAAAATATCCACCATACTCCATGACCAGCGCATTCCCTAGACTTCAACCCAACAGGGTATGTGCGAGATGCATTGGGAAGACACATTGCAGATTGTCAACCTCCTGCCAGAACTCTCGAAGGTCTCCGATCTGATCTAGTGGGATTTGCTGTTATATATTCTTCTTGTTTCCCCTGTCAACATCATGAGATTGGTGTGACACTTGTATGGCTGTAAGATTGGTCTCTATACGCCTTACTAGACCGCTGTACAAAATCAGAAACGCCTCCGGAAAATTCCTGCTGTTTTTACCATTTTGGACTCTACCATTTTTCGGATTCATTCTTTTTTAATGTGATTTATACAGCGCGTTTAGTTCTTCACTAAGATACCCATCCATAGTGAACTGCCTATTATGATCTCGTTTTGTAATTCAACACTTTTTGTTGATTATGCTTAAATTTTCGACACCAGTGTAAAATTTTCTCTAGGCCAGAAAACCAAGTGTTCCATGGTGATGTGGCATGCCAAGATATTGTTTATTGCTCCTATACCTAACTCATTCAGACTAAAATCTTTCTGATAGGCAAGACTAAGAGCATAAGTTTTAATTAGGCAAGTTATCTTCAGGCTGCAAAGTTATAATCATAATAGCAATATTAAAGAAATACGTATACCTGCATATTAGCTTGTATTAGGCGTATTGCTGGCACATACAACTTTAAAAAATGGATGATTGCAGTAACTACATTGAGAAAATTGACACTGGCCAGCAATAAACGTTCTCCATCTCATTCCGTCCGTTACTCGATTTTCCTTCTCTACAATACGACTTCCTTGACCACTAATGACTGACTTGTCCACTTTGTTCTTGGTCCGTCCCATGATCTGCGGTCTGACACAACAGCATATAACACCTATCAAGATAATATTTCATAACACAAGCGACACATGCATATTCAAACCATTTACCTCAATATGGTTTTCTTTACAGGAAGAAACATCCAGATTTCTAACATCTGCACTGCTAATTCTGTTCTACCACTGAATCCAGCTGTTTCCCCCATATATTCTGCTTACCCCTTTCATGTCAGCAGCTTCTAACCTCATAAAGGGCCTTTTACCGGCCACCTGCCCTCACGGCCGCAAAATAATGTAGGTATTGATTCTGCCTACCACTTTCATACCATCAGATTCTAACCTCATAAAGGGCCTTTTACGGGCCACCTGCCCTCACGGCCTAAAAGAATGTATGTCTTTGTACTGCTTACCACTTTTATGTCAGTAGCTTCTAACCTCATCAAGAGCATTTTACGGGCAACCTGCCCTCACTGCCGTAAAATAATGTAGGTCTTTATTCTGCTTTGAATTTATTACACTTACCCTGTTTCACGGAGCTTTGCTCTCCTGCTGTCGGTTCTTGCTTTTCTTTGTTTTAGTATGGTAAATGTACAAAGATTCTTAGTTGCAAGCACAAACTTCCTCTGTTTTCCCCTGTCAAGGTCCATCGTGGATCATCGTTCTGTATTTACTTTTGTATTAGATTCCTTTCCACATTATACAAATTTCTCCACATTCTTTAAGGCTTTTCTTCAAGCTTCTACAATCGCGGACGACCACTTTTCTTTATTATTTGTGTTAGAGCAATGTCTCTCCCTCTTCTTCGTGTCAGTCCTGTCGGTCTCGTACAATCATGGACCACTTTTCTGCGTTTTGTTCTGTTAAATCCCTTTTCACAATATATTTCCAGCTTCTTCATGGCTATCCTTTAGGATTTTACAACCGTAGACTACTCTTCCGTATTTACTGTTAGGTTCCTTTCCACATGATTTCGATTATCTCTGTTAGATCCGTTTCACAACGTCGCTCCACCTTCTTCGAGCCCATTCTACTTCGTTCCACTTCAAATGCCTGCTCTTTTGGCTCTTCAGTCGATCTTTCAATATTCCCAATCCATCTAAAATGCTGAGGTTGTGACATCATAAAATATTAAATAATTCCAAAAGGTGACACAAAGTTCACTGTTGTGTATCCTTCTCCATTTTTATTTTTCTCCATTGCTGATGATCCAAACATTTTCCTTAGAACTTTGTATTGAAAACACCGAATTGATTTTTATCGCTACTTGTAAGGACACAAATTTCAGAAGAATATAAGACATCAATTTGGACAATTTTATTCAGCTTCTCCTGCTGTGTTAATTCTGATGCTTAGTTCCTTACCAAGCTTTCCAGTATGGAATAATTTAAATATTATCTGATATATATCACTCACCAACCCGCTTGGCCAGCGTGGTGAGTTATGGCCAAACACCTCCAAAATGACTCTACAACTTAAATCTTGGCCCTCAGTCTCCGGCAGCTGGAATGTAATTGGCCAAGGCAGCGGCCAGTGCGACATGAAGGCAGAGGGTGCTAAGAATCCCCGGAGGACCGGACTAGGCTGCCATTTGATGCTGACCTTGGCTACCTATAACGGACGCTCCCTATCTTCTGATTCAAGGCTTCTTGAATTGGAAGAGGAACTACAAAGGATCAAGTGGGACACCGTCGGGCTAAGTGAGGTAAGGAGAAAAGGAGAAGATCTCATTGAACTTGTAACGTACCAGGAGATGTGACGTACCTGACAGAAGGACGCACACGACATAAAGGCAGATAGGAATCAGAATAAAATGTCTGCGTAGCTCAGTTGGTAGAGCGACTTGTTCCGGAATAAGCGGCCTCGGGTTCGAATCCCGGCGTAGACCAAAAATGACGGAGAAATACACTTCGTTATAATGGCGCCCGAACTATCCGGATGACCCGACCGTTCAAAATCTCGCATTGGTGTGATGTTATTTCCACGCCGCGAGATAGGAAAAATATGAGCAGCACTTCTAAAGAAAAAAAAAAAAAAAAAAGGGGGGAGATGATGTAACGTTCCAGGAGATGTGACGTACCTGCCAGAAGGACGCACACGACATAAAGGCAGATAGGAATCAGAATAAAATGTCTGCGTAGCTTAATTGGTAGAGCAACTTATTCCGGAATGAGTGGACCCGGGTTCGAACCCTGGCGCGGATAAAAATGACGGAGAAATTCACTTCGTTATAAACTGAAAAGTGGACATCTCTTCTATTATCGTGGGACAGATACTGGCAGAACTAGTGGTGTTGGATTTATAATAAACAAGAAACTGAAGGATGAAGTGGTAGAAGTTGAAAGTTCCTCTGACAGAGCTGCACGACTCGTTATCCAACTATCGAGAAGATACCAGGCTCAGATTATTCAAACTTATGCACCCACCAAAAGTCATCCTGAAGAAGAAATTGAAGAATTTTATGAGGAAATTCGTCATCTAAATAATAAAGGTAAGCAGCACTTAAAGATAATTATGGGAGATTTCAATGCAAAAATAGGGCAACGGCAACAGAATGAAACTTCAGTAGGTAAATTCGGTCACGGCAACAGAAACCAGCGTGGAAATACTCTCGTTGAGTTTGCAGAGGCAGAAGGATTTTTCATCTTGAACTCCTTTTTCAAGAAAAAGCCACACAGGAAATGGACATGGAGACATCCAATTGGGACGACAAGTGAAATTGATTTTATTATGTGTAACAAAAAATTCGTCATCGAAGACTGCAGTGTACTGAACAAGTTCAGCACAGGTAGTGACCATAGATTGGTGAGATGTAAGATGCACCTCAACACTAAACTGGAACGTGGCAAGCTCATAAGACAAACAAAATGTATTGACATAACCAACCTTAAAAAACACCATAATACTTTCAAGTTGGAACTGAAGAACAGATTCTCTGCTTTAGAAGGCCTAACATCGGAAGAAGTGGATATTTCGGAAGTTAACAGAAAAGTAACCAAAGCTCTAATGGAAACAGCAACAAAATTAGCTGGATCTAAGAACAAGTTGCATGTGAACAAATTATCAGGAAAAACCAAAATGTTGATGCAAAAAAGAAGAGAGATGAGGACAACTAAAGAAGATGTGACTTCCAAAGTGGAATATATAGAGCTATGCAAGACAACACGAAAAAGTATCACTGAAGACATAAGGAAATTCAACTGTGAGCTAGTGAGGAAAGCAATTGAAAACAACCAAAGCCTTAAGATAGCAAAGGGACATCTCAGTAAGGGAAGAAAACAGATTATGGCTCTGAGAAAAGAAGATGGTTCTATAACAAGAAATAGAGGCGAAATTTTGACAAGAGTGAAAGATTTCTACTCCAAATTATATGAAAGGGATGATACATGTACTCCAGACATCATGAAAGGTACCAGAGTTCTTCCAGTCCTCCCAGCAGAAGTTGCTCATGCAATCAAGAACATGAAGCGGGGGAAAGCTCCAGGAGAAGATGGAATTACTATAGACATCATACAAGAAGCAAGTGGAGAAATGGAAACAGTACTCGCCCAAATTTTCACTCGATGCCTTAATGAAGGGAAGATTCCTGAGGATTGGAACAACGCTACAATGATCCTGCTACATAAAAAAGGTGACATTGAGGATCTCAGGAACTACAGACCTATCAGCCTCCTATCAGTGGTTTATAAAATCTTCACTAAAGTTCTTTCACACCGCTTGAAGGTAACACTGGACATGGCTCAACCGAGAGAACAAGCTGGATTCAGGAGTGGTTACAGCACAATAGATCATATCCACGTACTGAGAGAACTAATTGAAAGAGCGAGGGAATATGAACTTCCATTGTGCATGGCTTTTATCGATTATGAAAAAGCCTTTGATTCGGTGAAACCATCAGCAGTTACCACGGCTCTGAAATCCTGCGGTATTGAAGATGCATACATTAATATTATTAATAACATCTATGAAAATGCAAGTGCAAAGATTCGGCTGTTTGAAAATACAACACACATAAAAATTGGAAAGGGAGTGAGACAAGGTGACACCATATCTCCGAAGCTCTTTAATGCCACATTGGAAAATGTCTTTCAATCACTGAACTGGGAAAACAAAGGGATAAAGATTAATGGAGATTATCTAACCCACCTTCGTTTTGCTGATGACGTAGTCATTTTTGCAACTACCCCATCAGAGCTGCAGAGTATGATCCAGGAACTTGCTGACAAGAGTAAAGATGTGGGATTAAAAATGAACTTTCAGAAGACAAAAGTGATGTTCAATGCTTTTACAAAAAATGAAGATTTATCGATTGATGGAGAAAAACTGGAGATAACAGATACATATGTTTATCTTGGACAGCAGATATCAAGTGAGGGGCACATTGATGAAGAAATTAATCGGCGTACAAAACTTGCCTGGAGAGCTTTTGGAAGAAACAGCATAATTTTCAAGAGCAATATGCCATTATGTCTTAAAAGAAAAGTGTTTGATCAATGCATCCTTCCAGTGCTTACGTATGGTGCAGAGACGTGGACCTTAACTAAAAGAGACATACAAAGGCTGCAGACAACTCAAAGCAGCATGGAGAGGTGCATACTTGGTGTAACCAGGAGAGATAAGAAGAGGAACTCGTGGATCCGAAAAATGACGAGAGTGGAAGACATCATGATCAGAGTTAAATCCCTGAAATGGTAATGGGCTGGACATACTGCCAGAAGGACAGACCATAGATGGACAGCCGAAATTTTAGATTGGATTCCAAGGGACAGGAAAAGACCCAGAAAAAGACCACATGGGAGATGGGTGGGTGAAATTCGTAAATATGCGGGAGTGACATGGAGGAGACTGGCACAAGACAGACCGTTGTGGAGGAAACTTGGGGAGACCTTCGTCCAGCAGTGGATTGATAATGGTTGACAATGCTGATGATGATGATGATGATGATGATGATATTCCCTTTCCCCGGACAAGATAATTTATAATTTTTCGTGTCTGACGTAGAACCAATGGTTTGGAGTTTCCTATGTCTATCTTCTTCCCAAACTGTTCACAAAACTACAGATTTTTACAACTCCTAGAAATTAAAATTTATTGATCAGCATTTAGGAAACTACCAAAACTCGATCCATCTACTTCAACATTTGGTGTTAACTTACACTCTTTAAAATTTGCAGCCCAAACCCCTGATTTTCCATGCAGTTAACTCTAACCACTTAGCAACACTTCTCGAACTTCATACTTACTGTTGCTAAGCTCTCGGTTAAATACCTAGTGACTGACTTCCGTAGCTCACTTTTCACTCCGTAACTTTTTAACTAAATGAAACTTCCTTTTACTTTATTAAGTGCTCTACTTAATGAAGCTCTCTGCTTCTTCAACAATTTTTGACTTCAAAAGAGTGTAAAGTTTGCAATTTTCAGAAGAATAGCCAATATATTATTTCGTTGAACAGTTAAAAAATTTTGGTCAGAGACACATTTGTTTGATAAGGTCTGACACTAGTTTTAAGAATAGCTGCTAGAGCTCCACTTGAACTATTGAATAATTTTAATATTTCCTTTAAAACTATGGTTTATACCAAATTTTATCTCATTATACACTATCAACCAACAAGTAATTGGATACCCCTGCAATCGACGGTATCTGCGGTCCTGATACACGTCACGGACGCCGCCGTTAAATATCGTGTGGGAAACAACAACGCAACCAGTCGCATGCAAGATGCCACGCAGTTCGGAGCTCTCTGATTTCGAGAAAGGTGTAATCGTCGGGTATCACAGAAATGGACGATCCATACGTGACATATCCAGCGAGTTGAAGTACCCAAAATCGACAGTGGCCTATGTGATTGGCAAGTGGAAGATGAGAGGTGACAGTCGGAATGTGCCCCGACCCGGCAGACCCACAAAACTGGGAGTTAGAGACCGACGGGTGCTGACCAGAGAAATTCGGAAGAACCGCACCAAATCGATGGGCCACATCCGCGAGGAGTTTCAACAGGCATCCGGGAGTGTTCTTTCGATGAATACCATCCGTAAGAAAGCCCATCTGCTCGGTTATCATGGACGTGCTGCCTCCCACAAGCCTTTGATCACCAAGTCCAATAGCGCTGCTCGGCTAACGTGGTGCAAAGAACATCGACAGTGGACCGTTGAACAGTGGAAACAGGTTCTCTGGAGCGACGAATCAAGGTTCACCCTCTACCGTTCGGATGGCATGGTCTGGGTTTGGCGTCTGTCTGGAGAACGCCTCCTGCCGGAATGTATTGTGACAACTGTGAAGTTCGGCGGCGGTGGAATTATGCTATGGGGGTGTTTCTCCTGATATGGCACGGGACCCTTGGTCGCAATTCCTGGTAGACTCAACGCCGATACCTACTGCACCATTTTGGAGGACCATGAGCTTCCTACGTTGTGGCAGTTTTACGGGGTGGAATCGTGTTACTTTCAGGCTGACAAGGCCACCTGTCATGTTGCGAGGTCCACCATGGCTTGGTATGGTGACAATGGGGTTAATCGAATGGACTGGCCTGCGCAGACCTCGGACCTTAACCCTATCGAGCACCTCTGGGACGAGTTGGAGCGTCGACTTAAGGGGTGCCCCCACCGTCCGAAATCGGTGAAGGAACTGACCTGTCTTCTCCAAGCGGAGTGGAAGAAAATACCGCTAGCGGTCGTACAACGCCTGGTTGAGAGTATGCCCCGGAGGGTCGCAGCTGTAATCTCCGCTCGTGGAGGCTCCACCAACTATCGAAGGTGAATAAACTTCGTTTTACTTTGCTATCACAGGTGTCGAATTACTTGTTGGTAGATAGTGTATATACCTATATCAGCAGGCACGTATCCACGATTTCTGTTGGGAGTCCAGGAAAATTGCATGTATGTGCGCACCCCCCCCCCTCACACACACGGTCGTATCGGAATAATATGCATGTACACGGTCGTATCGGAATAATATGACCACCTACGTAATAATGGGAATCACCACTCTGAGGCCCTAGAAGGTTGCCCGAGGAACACGCGTTCATTTGGACTGCAGCAGAGCACGGAGGTCCAGCAGATGACGTGGTTGTGGTTCAGCACGTCGAACCTGTCGATCGAAATAGTCCCACAAGTGCTCTATAGGAATGAGGTCGGGATATTTCGTCGGCCAAGGGAGAACGGATGTATCGCTGTCGTGTACCTGGAACCAGTCACACACCTCCTTAGCGATTTGGCAGGGCATATTTTCCTGTTGGTAGACGCCATCACCACCATAATAAACATCCAAAATAAAGGGATGCATGTGGTCAGAGAGAATGGACAGGTAGCCATTGGCGTTCAGGGGCCCATGCAGTGGTACCAGCGGTCCCAAGTCATACCAGAAAAACATCCCACAGACATGCACACCGCCACCGCCGGCCAGTCTTTGACCGACAGGCGTGTCCGAGTGTTAGTTCTCGTGTGTCTAACGCCGTATCCGTCACCACCTGTCACATCTGCAGTGTAGAAACCTCGATTCGCCGGGGAAGGCAAACTTTTCAACTCTTCCACTGCCCATTGACGATGGTCCCATGCGAACTCTTTCACTGTCCAATGCAAAACTGCAGGCATCGTTGCCGATGGACCTGGGCTAGCATTGGTTGACTCTGGAGACCGATGCATCACAGGGTTTGCTCTGCTGCTATCGAGGACACGTATCTGGGTGCCCCAGCGTTCATTTGCGCGGCCAATTGCTGCACTGTAGCGTGTCGATTGCCTTTTACCAGTCGACGGAGGCGACGTTCTCCTCTGCGATAAATGGCCTTTCCAGTTAAGATGTCGGGAGGTACCCGGTGTGCCAGCAGTCCACTCTTGGTGCACTTACTACAGCATCTGGCGCACAGCCTACGAAATAGGCTGTTTCTGAGATGCTTCCACCCTTGGCGCGGTAACCATGAACGTCTGTCAGATCACTTCCTCTGCCCATTGTGCTCACGTAACACAGTATGGATAATCTGTCCAAGCTGGTGATTTTATTTCCGTGTGGTCGATCCTGTCACGTGCACTGTGTGACGCACCTGTGCTGGTACACTGTGACTCCGGGGATGGTCATATTATTCTGATACGACTGTGTATGCGCAATATATTGCTTTTCGAATTCTGTGAACACATAGAGCTAAAAATAACTATTTCTTCACGCCTTTTACAAGTTGTTAAAAATTTTACAAAAGGATTTCTTATGCCATGTTCCTTGGACCGTAAATCAGGTATTTCGTAAAGCAGATCCTCACCAAAAATGTCTCACTTCCCCATTCCCTATCTTCACATAGAGATTATGTGAAGAAGTCTCCCTCTTCCTGGATGTCTTCTTATGTCCTAAAATGTCTCGCTTCCTCATTTCCTACCTTCACATCGAGATTCTATGAAGCAGTCGTCCTCTTCTTAGATGTCTTCTCTTGTCATAAAATGGCTCGCCTCCTCATTTCCTATCTTCACATCCAGATTCTATGAAGAAGTCTCCCTCTTCTTAGATCTCTTCTGCTGTCCTAAAATGTCTCGCCTCCTCATTTCCTATCTTCACAGCAAGATTCTATGAAGAAGTCGCCCTCTTCTTAGATGTCTTCTGCTGTCCTAAAATGTCTCGCCTCCTCATTCCCAATCTTCACTTAGAGACTGTATAAAGAAGTCTCCCTCTTCCAGGATGTCTTCTGATGTCATAAAATGTCTCACCTCCCCATTCCCTATCTTCACATTGAGATTCTCTGAAGAAGTCTCCCTCTTCCTGGATGTCTTCTCATGTCATAAAATGTCTCGCCTCCCCATTTCCTATCTGTGAAGAAGTCTCCCTCTTTCTGGGTGTCTTCTCATGTCATAAAATGTCTCGCTTCCTCATTTCCTATCTTCACATAGAGATTCTGTGAAGAAGTCTCCCTCTTCCTGGATGTCTTCTCATGTCATAAAATGTCTCGCCTCCCCATTCCCTATCTTCACATAGAGATCCGATGAAGAAATCTCCCTGTTCCTGGATGTCTTCTCCTGTCATAAAATCTGTCGCCTCCCCATTCCCTTTCTTCACATAGAGATTCTATGAAGAAGTCTCCCTCTTCCTGGATGTCTTCTCATGTCATAAAACGTCTCGCCTCCCCATTCCCCATCTTCACATAGAGATTCTGTGAAGAAGTCTCCCTCTTCCTGTCCGTTTTTTCCTGTCATAAAATGTAGAACAAGTAATCACAAGTGCACCGCTAATTGCTTACACAAATCACTAGCTCGTCTCCAACATCTCCCGGGAGGGCTACTGAGAATACACTTGGACATTGAAAAAAAACACAGAACCACAGTGACATTTAAAAAAAATTACTATTAAGGCAGGAGTTTTAGCAACTATAATATCTTCCAACCCGTTAATAACAATATCTTCCACACCGGTTGGTTATGATTTACTTCCTTCTACCCGAACTCAGTCTGACCAGTGTAGACTTCTACATAAAAGCATAAATATTTACATCAATTTAATAATTTGAAAGAGCTCATTTTAAATACATTTGTTTTGCGATTATTACAGAGTAATATACTTATGCTACTGCAAAAAACTATCTATCTATATGATCCATATTTAAACATTTCTAGGGGAAGGGGGTCACATTTCGAGGGGAAGGTTCTTCCCCCCGTGAATGAGTGCCTGTATATCAGCATTATTTTGCCTGTAAAATATTCAGTTTCACCTGACAAAAAGAGTGAACAATCTCCGCTTTAGTTATTCTTTATCCTTCAGAATCTACTGTATCTTCATAGCTTGTTATCCTGTGAGGGATTTCAGAAACATTGCTTAACGTGTTTAGAATGTAACAGGTTATCTACTTCTCTGATGTCGCGTGGCAAAATAATTAGCAAGTCATTCTTTTTAGGCCTGACGAAATCACGGTTGCATGAATGATACCAGAACATTTTTGGAACTAAAGTTTGCCTGCCACTAGTCTGTGATGCGATCAAATACTTTATCTGTTAGATACACTTATGGTCAAACAGAAGTCGACTGAGACATATAGCAACTTCCTTCTTCTGTGGCTGCAAAATTGGACGATTTTGTACACTCCCTCAAATGATGAAGGATTTCTTTAGCTGCTTTTGAAATACTTGCGTCCTAGCTAAATCTCGCTAGAGTAGATCAGAAGAAAGTTTTAATCTTTCTTGGTGTTTCGAACATCAGTCTGATGGTAAAACAAGATGTACCATTCAGTAATCCCAAACGTATACAAGTAGCCGATTGGTCAGATGTGAGGACGTCTGCCTCCTGGTGTTGGAGTTCGACTTTCTGATGAGGGTGTGTTTGTCCAACTGCGCAGATTCCTCAACTTCTTTAAAACAGTGGGGCCAAATTAGGGCCAGAAAACTCCTTACAGCATTAGGAGGTCTTTAAGTCACGAAATTATAAAAATATCTAGTTACGTCAGCAGGCTTGCTACTTTCTGGAAAACTGTTGAACCAGATAGTTCTGGTAGTAATGATTTCTTTCTTACCGGTGAATCTCTTCTCAGACTCTATGAAACGTAGAAAATTATTATTAATCCGGTATTCATCCCCCAAACAACCACAAGTCTTTTTGAAGAAAAACGATAGTCAAAAATCAGCGTAGTTATATGATTTGTCCGGCAACTAGGTTTTCACTTAGCATTCTATTCTACAGCAACAAATTAGAGGGTCTCTTCAGGTCTTATTTATACGTCACTGAGGCCAGATATCAGGTAATCTAACCTGAAGGATATTCTGCCCAGCCGTGGTTTCGGTTTTCTAAAATACTCTATATAGAAAAATGTGGTTTCCATAGAGAGCATTGAAAGTTCTTATGATTATTCTGTTCTGTTTCATTAAGTGTATGCTGCTGTGTTTCATTAAGTATACGCTGCAGTGCTTCATTAAGTGTATTCTACTGTGTTTCATTAAGTTAATTCTGTTGTGTTTCATTAAATGTAAGCTGCAGTGTTTCGGTAAGTGTATGCTACTTTTTAGCATCAAGTGCATTCTGTTATGTTTCGTTAAGTATGTGCTGCTGTGTTTCATTAAGTGTATGCTACTCTTTTTATTAAGTGTATTCTGCTATCTTTCATTAAGTGTATGCTGCTGTCTTTCATTAAGTGTATGCTGCTGTCTTTCATTAAATGTATGCTGCTGTCTTTCATTAAGTGTATGCTGCTGTTTTTCATTAAATGCATGCTGCTGTGTTTCATTAAGTGTATGCTACTCTGCTTCATTAAGAGCATGCTGCTGTCTTTCATTAAGTGTATGCTGCTCTCTTTCATTAAGTGCATGCTGCTGTCTTTCATTAAATGTAGTTTGCTGTGTTTCATTAAATGTGTGCTGCTGTCTTTCATTAAGTGTATGCTACTCTGCTTCATTAAGAGCATGCTGCTGTCTTTCATTAAGTGTATGTTTCTGTCTTTCATGAAATGCATGCTGCTGTCTTTCATTAAGTACATGCTGCTGTCTTTCATTATATGTATGTTGCTCTCTTTCATTAAATGTATGCTGCTGTCTTTCATTAAGTACATGCTGCTGTATTTCATTAAATGTATGCTGTTGTCTTTCATTAAGTGTATGCTGCTGTCTTTCATTAAGTACATGCTGCTGTATTTCATTAAATGTATGCTGTTGTCTTTCATTAAGTGTATGCTGCTGTCTTTCATTAAGTGTATGTTGCTGTCTTTCATGAAATGCATGCTGCTGTCTTTCATTAAGTGTATGCTGCTGTGTCTAGTTATATGGACTGGCTAATCCACATTTGTTGAATTCTGCTAGAGACAGTAATTGATTTGAAAAGAGTTTTGTTATACAATAATCGATGATACATTCTCAGATACTGATATTATTGGAGCCTGATCGAAGACCGTGTATTGAAAACCGTCCTCCATTATTGTTGAAGTAACTTCTGTCTTTGCTGAGACAAATAAAAGTTTGAGATTGTAAGCACATCTCTTGGCGTATTCTTGAAAGGATATTTCGATGCTTAATTAAAAACATTAAAGATGAAGCTATCCACAGTTTCAACTAAAACGATCCAGCTACGAGAGTTAATCAAGCTTCCCGTAATACTGGTGTTCTAGGTAAACTGACATTTTCACGTTTATTTAGGTTCTTAAAATAAAAAAAAAGCCACAGCATTTGGCACACAAGTTATAAAGAATATGCGTTTCGCGTGAAGAAACATGTATAGGAAGATCATGACATAAAAGTAATGGTAGATTTGAGGCTTGCTGAGCGCCATGCGCTAAGATAGACAAATTTGTTTCCGAGTAAAAGATATTGGAATACTACTTAGTAAATAGTGCTGCTATAGAATATTTGCAATCAAACCTCTTTCACGTGCGTTAAGAATGAAATTTAACAGAACAATAAGTTCCCTAATAATGAAACGCATATACGCACTCCACCGGGAGGCTTTTTCTAGGCAATGGTAGACATCAAAATGCAGAGAATTGGAACATGTAAAGAACGAAGATGATTTTTGAAAATAACGTGGGAGACATCACGAGCCTATTACAGGAATATTTATCACGTAATTATACGGTGCGCCGTTATGTGTTTCCATCTTTTGATAACGCATGCCAAACCCCTGGTAGTTCAGTAGAGACTATATCATTGCATGCCACTTTGCTGGATAGGATTTTCACTGTTTCCCTGATGGTAGTC
This sequence comes from Macrothele yani, assembly GCA_039090855.1. Taxonomy (NCBI): domain Eukaryota; kingdom Metazoa; phylum Arthropoda; class Arachnida; order Araneae; family Macrothelidae; genus Macrothele; species Macrothele yani. Next base: position 101,694,739 of record CM076991.1, on the reverse strand, counting down.
TCTTTAAAATTCGTGTAAGGGGCAATTCTTCTAATATTATTCCATACTGGAGCGGCCGAGCAATGCATGACTTCTCTTTAGAGGGCTGCATTCTGCATGTCCTGTTTGACACTTCGCACGTGTTCTTTTGCATCTAGTGTCCAAGGATCGCTTTATCATTCCGATATATATCTTTTCCGTGTTGTCAGGATATACCAACGGTATAGCGTACACACCCGCCTTTTCTTTCTCGCTCTGTCTCTCCTTGCAATTCGATATTATATGTGATAACGGGGTCGGGGACTTCATTGCTATTAATATGTTGTATTTGCGTAATCAATTATTTAGCCAATACGTAAAGCCTGGGATATATGTGATGGATCCTGCGTATCTCATCGTCCTGCTAGGTGATTTTGTTATTGCTGATATTATACGATTTCTTACAGTCTTGTGTATTCTGTCTATGTCATCTTTCTTACATCCAGACTTTAGACCTTTGCTATAAATATTATCAATGCAAATTATCAAGGCGGGTGTATACGCTATACCGTTAGTATATCCTGACAACACGGAAAAGATATATATCGGAATGACAAAGCGATCCTTAAACGCTAGATGTAAAGAACACGTGCGAAATGTGAACCAGGACATGCAGAATACAGCCCTCGCCAGAGAAGTCATGCATTGTTCGGCCCCTCCTGTATTTAATAATATCAGAAGAATTGCCCCTTACACGAATTTTAAAGAGACGGCCATCAGGGAAACAGTGGAAATCCTATCCAGCAAAGTGGCATGCAATGATATAGTCTCTACTGAACTACCAGTGGTTTTGCATGCGTTATTAAAAGATGGAAACACATAACAGCGCACCGTATAATTACGTGATAAATATTCCTGTAATAGGCTCGTGATGTCCCCCACGTTATTTTCAAAAATCATCTTCGTTCTTTACATGTTCCAATTCTCTGCATTTTGATGTCTACCATTGCCTTGAAAAAGCCTCCCAGTGGAGTGCGAAAGCTTGGCGAATCTTTGTACTGACTACATAACAGAAATAAACGGATTTAATGGGCTACATGCGTTTCATTATTATTCATATCTGGTGTATTTAAAATAAAAAAATTTCCCTATTATAAAACAATGGAAAACATTAAAAGATACGAATATTGATAATATGATTAAACAGTTAAAGAACTTTATCACGGTTCAATAACAAAAATAAAAATGGGACAGAAAACTTCAAAAGGATTCCTAGTGACTAAAGGACTAAAACAGGGGTGTTGCATATCTCCAACATTAAGATTTATGTGGAACAGGCTTTGAAAGAACGGAAAAGGAAGTGTCCAGCAGTGGGGATTAATTTAAATGGAACGATGGTGATTACGTTACAATTTTCTGATGATCAAGTACTTCTTGCAGAAGATAAGTATGATTTAGAACATATGACTAGAAAAATAAAAGCAGAATTTGAAAAATGGTGATTAACTATGAATTTAAATAAAACCAAATATTTATGCATTGGAAATAAGGAAACAGACCTGCGGCTAGAAGATAACGAAGAAATTGGAAGATGTGATCATTATAATTACCTTGGTGTCAAATTAAACACAAGAAGATAGAGATACAATGGAATTAAGAAATAAAATTGCACAATAGCTGTTAAACGCCTCAATGGAATCTGGTGGACTGAATAAATAACCAGAAAAAATAAATGGCGTATCTATAATAGTATTATTAAGAGTATCATACCATATGGGCAATAAAGAAGAAAGAAATGGACAGAAGGAAAATAACAGCTGTAGAGATGGATGCTTTAAGAAGATCATGTAGAGTGTCAAGAGGACAGAAAATAAGGAATGAAAGGATTAAAGAATTGATGGAAGTGAAAGAAACAATTTTAAGAGACATGCAGAAGAGACAATTCCGTTGGTTTCGTCATGTTAAAAGAATGACCAATGAAAGACTTCCCACAATTTCCATGGAATTTAAATCAAACAAAAAAAAAAAATAGAGGCCGACCTAAAAGGATATGGTCTGATGGAATAAAGAGAGCACATAGTCAAAATGGACTGATGGAAGAATAGTACTTAGATAGAGAAAGATGGGAAAAAAATCTTGGAGATCGGAAAGCGACGTCAGACTCCATAAACGGAATATATATATCATCATCGTTGTCAACCATTATCAATCTACTGCTAGATGAAGGTCTCACCAAGTTTCTTCCACAACTGTCTGTTTTGAGCCACTCTCCTCCATGTTACTCCGGCATGTTTTCGCATTTCATCCATCCATCTTTGGGACTTTTTCTGTCCCTTAGAATCCAATCTAAAATTTCGGTTGTCCATCTGTCGTTCGTTCTTCTGGCAATATGTCCAACCCATAGCCATTTCATGGATTTTACTCGGATCATGATATCTGCCACTATTGTCATTTTCCTTATCCACGAGTCCTCTTCTTATCTTTCATGGTTGCACCAAGTATGCATCTCTCCATGCTTCTTTCAGTTGCCTGCAGCCTTTGCATGTCTTTTTTAGTTAAGGTCCATTTCTCTGCTCCATACGTAAGAACTGGAAGGGCGAATTCATTAAACACTTTTCTTTTAAGACATAATGACATATTGCTGTTGAAAATTGTACTGTTTCTACCAAAAGCTCTCCCGCTGAGTTTTATACGGCGATTAATTTCCTCATCAATGTGACCCTCACTTGATATCTGCTGTCCAAGGTAAATGTTGGTATCGGTTTTCCTAATCAATCGATAAATCTTCATTTCTTGTAAAAGCATTGAACATCACTTTTGTCTTCTGAAAGTTCATTTTTAATCCCATTTCTTTACTCTTGTCAGCACGTTCCTGGATCATACTCTGCTGCTCTGAAGGGGTAGTTGAAAAAGTGATTACATCATCAACAAAACTAAGGTGAGTTAAATAATCTCCATTAATAGGGAGTGAGACAAGGTAACACTATGTCTGTCGACGTGACACCTGTGACAATGGTGTCAGCTTGTCTCATTTCCTTTCCAATTTTGATTGTTGCTGTATCTTCAAATAGCCGAACCTTTGCACTTGCATTTTCATAGATGTTATTAATAATGTTAATGTAAACATCTTCAGTACCGCAGGATTTCAAACTGCTGATGATTTCACGGAATCAAAGGCCTTTATAGGAGGCATCATCGATTGTACGATTTTTTCATGGAATCAAAGGCCTTTATAGGAGGCATCATCGATTGTACGATTTTTTCACGGAATCAAAGGCCTTTATAGGAGGCATCATCGATTGTATGATTTTTTTCATGGAATCAAAGGCCTTTATAGGAGGCATCATCGATTGTACGATTTTTTCACGGAATCAAAGGCCTTTATAGGAGGCATCATCGATTGTATGAATTTTTTCATGGAATCAAAGGCCTTTATAGGAGGCATCATCGATTGTACGATTTTTTCATGGAATCAAAGGCCTTTATAGGAGGCATCATCGATTGTACGATTTTTTCACGGAATCAAAGGCCTTTATAGGAGGCATCATCGATTGTATGATTTTTTTCATGGAATCAAAGGCCTTTATAGGAGGCATCATCGATTGTACGATTTTTTCACGGAATCAAAGGCCTTTATAGGAGGCATCATCGATTGTATGAATTTTTTCATGGAATCAAAGGCTTTTATAGGAGGCATCATCGATTGTACGATTTTTTCATGGAATCAAAGATCTTTATAGGAGGCATCATCGATTGTACGATTTTTTCATGGAATCAAAGGCCTTTATAGGAGGCATCATCGATTGTACGATTTTTTCATGGAATCAAAGGTCTTTATAGGAGGCATCATCGATTGTACGATTTTTTCATGGAATCAAAGACCTTTATAGGAGGCATCATCGATTGTACGATTTTTTCATGGAATCAAAGGCGTTTATAGGAGGCATCATCGATTGTACGATTTTTTCATGGAATCACAGGTCTTTATAGGAGGCATCATCGATTGTACGATTTTTTCACGGAATCAAAGGCCTTTATAGGAGGCATCATCGATTGTACGATTTTTTTCATGGAATCAAAGGCCTTTATAGGAGGCATCATCGATTGCACGATTTTTTCATGGAATCAAAGGCCTTTAAGAAGGCATCATCGATTGTACGATTTTTTCATGGAATCACAGGTCTTTATAGGAGGCATCATCAATTGTACGATTTTTTCACGGAATCAAAGGCCTTTATAGGAGGCATCATCGATTGTACGATTTTTTTCATGGAATCAAAGGCCTTTATAGGAGGCATCATCGATTGTACGATTTTTCAGGAAAAGTACTGGTACCGAAAAATTACTTCTGAAGAGAAATGCGGACCTAGCGCCAGTTTAATTTCGGTTTCCTATTCCAAAAACACTGCTGCTGCTTAGCATTCAAGTCGCGAGGAGATTAAAACATTTAACCATCTAAAACTGCTGATGCGAAAGGCTTCGTTTTCTCATCCCGAATATAAATGGAAATAGCTTAAGAATTCTTCGCCGCCTTTGCAATAATCACGCTGACTGAGCGTTCCCGCGATGAAACATAATAGCCTGTGTTTCAAGCAGCATCATTGTGCGATTCCTAATCCTTTCTAATAACTGGAACCTCTGTCTTGAGGTAATTTTTTGGTTCTTCGTAGCGGATTTAATTCAGCCGGGTTGCCGCACGCTACCGAGTGAAAGCAAACCTTGCTGTAACGAATGGAGTCCGTTTGTTTATTAAGCGAGAGATGCGGTTCTACCAAGGTATGGGGATTAAAGTAATTCCAGGTTTTGGTCCACTGATGTGAAAATTAAGCTTAATGATTTATCCTTATTGCTCAAGAACGCCAAGAAGTCATACCAGTCAATTTATAAAAACAGGAAGCTACTTCCCAGCTCGCTCTTTGCCAAACGCGACCTGCAGAAGAAACTGATTTCCATTATTGTCGATTACACAAACTTATGAACACTGATATACGAAATTCTGAAGAAATATATGCATATGGAAAAACGACATATGACAATTTAATTCCCTGATCCTTACGCACCTCTGAACTTAGTATGACGCTGTTGCTGGAAACGTACCTGGATCTCCGTTTCTGGAATACTTTGAGCTCTTTTATAATGTAACGCAGGATGTCAAAAACGTCTGAAAAGGTCTTTATCTTTTCATGGTAGTTTTTACTTTTGAGAAGAGCCAGAAATCATGAGGGGCTAAGTCAGGTGAATATGGTGGATGATTCAATATGGTAATTGATTTCTTAGTTAGGAAGTCGCAAACACTCAGGGCATCATGGTTTGGGGCATTGTCATGCCATAGTTCAACCAGAAATGACAAGGGGCTAAGACAGGTGAATAAGGTGGAGGACCCAATTGATAATAATTGATTTCTTAGCCTGGACGTCGCGAACACTGAGTGAATCAGAGCTTGGGGTATTCATATGCCACATTTCAGCCGGAAATGACAAGGGGCTAAGTCAGGTGAATAGGGTGGATGACCCAAATTGATAACTGATTTCTTAGACAGAAAGTTGCGAACACTGAGCGCATCATGACTTAGGCCACAGTTCAGCCAGGAATCACAAGGGACTAACCCTGCTGAATAAAGTGGATGAGCCAATTTGGTAATTTATTTCTTAGCTAGGAAGTCTCGAACACTGAGCGCATCATGACTTGGGACATAGTCAGGCCACAGTTCAGCCAGAAATTACAAGGGGCTAAGTCAGGTGAATAGGGTGGATGACCCAATTCCGTAATCGATTGCTTAGCAACGAAGTCGTGAACACTGACCACATCGTGGCTTGGTTCATTTTCAAGCCACAGTTCATCCAAAAATCACAAGGTACTAAGTCAGGTGAATAGGGTGGATGATACAATTTGGTAACTGATTTCTTAGCAACGAAATCGTGAACACTCGGCACATCATGGCTTGGAGCATTCTCAAAACACAGTTCTGAGTGCGCAAAACAGCAGGAATTGGACCGACACGAATCCCAGACACACAGTCGTTTGGTGTGCTGTGTCTGCGAAGAGGATGGTCGGCCCATTCTTTTTCACTGACACCATGAACTTGGAGCTCTATGTTCAGCAACTGTTCAACCCATTTGTTGCCGCACTTACAGAAGAAGAGGGAACATATGCTTTCTTTCAGCAGTATGGTGCAACGGCACATATTCCGCGGAACAGTCTAAGTGTTGTGCATGAAGTGTTTCGGGTGGACAGAACTGTATCGAAGGAACTATGGACACCCAGATCAGCCGTTCTCTCCACCTGTGACTTTTTCTGTGGGGAGCATTGAAAGGGAAAGTGTACGCAACTAATCAGCACACCCTTGATGCATTAAAAGTGAACATTACGGATGCCACAGCCCAGATTACTGCCGATGAGTTGTGGCGCGTTACGAGCAGCATGTTCCGGCGTGTGCAGCTATCAAGTATTTGTCATTTTCTCGTAGGACTTCCGTCTACATTGAGTAGAGTTTAGGTCCCAGCCACCTACAGCGAGATCGCCTTTTGGGCAGGACACAGAAACGGAAGGAATGAGAGCAAGTCTGGCGACTTTGACAGAACAGTTTGTAATGAGATGCACTCCATATATATATATATATATATGGATGAATGGATTGATAATATGAAATTTTTGAATGGATTAAAATCTGGATTGCGAAACTATGCAATGTACCACAATTTACACCATATAGAAACGTTTCCCAAACTGTGAATCGTGAGCCTATTTTTGGTGGAGCGCGAAAATTTTGTGATTACTTGAAAATATAAAATCGTGAGATGAAGCCAGCTGATGGCATGATATCCGCTATCTGCACTCATTTGTACGTACTGGAAGAAAAATTTGATTATTTCTTTCTTGAAAAGATGAAAGACTGTCAGCAAAAGAGCTGAATTGCGAATCCGTTTCAGGGTGCCATGACGACTGGGATATCGTCAGAGGCCGACGAAGAACTCATTGGTCTGTTGGAAGACACCTAGTCGATTTTGAAAACTGAGAGGTTCCTCAAAAGGTGAGATATCCGTGGCCTTTGTACAGTGGAAAATTAATCCACATTGCTTGTATAAGAGGTGTAACTGTAGCGGGAAGACAGTCTGCAAGGAATGAGATCGCCGTCGTCTGAGAAGGCTTGTACGGGGGAACAGGATTTCCTGTGCGCAGCAGTTGACCGAAACATTCAATAAAGTCTGTTCCTCACCCATATATCAGCGATCAATGCTCAGGGAATCGAAGAGGATCGGTGTTGGCAGTCGCATGTGTACCACTGATTTCTGAGAAGAACTAGGAAGTTCTTCTACAGTAGTATCAGTAACATTATGGCTACACATTAAAACACTGAAAAAACAGTCATGTGGTCTGACGAGTCGCAGTACTCCTTTCTCTGCACCGACGGTAGTCGGAAAGTTTAGCGGGACTTCCATGAAACAATAGACCCGATTTTCCTTATGAACACTACTCGGGGTTCTCCAGGAGGTGTCACGGTGTAGAGCACGTTCTGTCAGTATGGAGCGGGTCTCCCGGATATTGCTGGAATGTTGGGGGTCCTCAAGAGATTATCTAAACATTATTGCCGATTAACTCAATTCTGCAATGTTCAGATTTTTATCCAGCGTTGTGACGGCTATTTCATGGACGACAATGGCCATCGTGCAAGATATGTTCAGGAGTGGTTAGAAGAGCATGACAGCGGCCTCTCTGGCCACCAGAAAGCCGGGATCTGAACCCCATGGATACATATGGGACTGTTACAAAAGCAGATCAAATGGCATAGTCCTTTTCTGTCAAATCTGAACCAGTTAAAGAACTTTCTAGTGAACGCTTCGTATGCTTAGACATCGGTGCACTCCAATTCCTTGTGGAATCTACGTCAAACTGTTGTTATGATGATTCTTTGGGGTCTGATTCTTTGTGCTTTGTTGCAACTCACTGCGGAAAATACGATGCAAATGAATAGTTGAAAAGGTTACAATCTCAAATTGTTTATTAACTTATTCGTTATACACATGCATATTGTCCAGGATTGATCTTAGATGAAAATTATTACTTAATGTTTCTGTCCTCTCGCTGCCTGTTCTATCACTCCAGTGTTTGCTCTTACGTATTTACCATCTAATTCCACGCAGCATTTCAAATAACTTCTCTATTCTGGCCCCAAAACCCTACCAAGAAAATTCTTCTTCTCACATCATTACCACCGCCCCGCTCTCTCTGGACCATTGTCCGGTTTCTCGACTCTCTCTCTCTCTCTCTCTCTCTCTCTCTCTCTGACACCCTCTGTCCGTCCTCGCACGAAGGGCAGAAGCGACGGACGCCTCTGATGCAATAAAACAATTTAGACGTCCCGATCACTGTTGTTTTTTTATTAGAGATTTAACGACCACAGTGAGCAACTCAATGGGCTATTAGCAGTCGCCCGTCCCTAATTTAGGGCCACTGGTTTGAGGGAGGGAAGGGAGAGAGCCAGTGCCGTAAGACAAACACAACACCCATCCCTCAACGGTATTCGAACTCGGACCCCTTTCGGGAGAATGATCGGAAGCCATCACATAGACCACTGCGCCACCGGTGCGGCTCCGATCACTGTGCTGACCACAATGCCCATGATTGCAGCGTAGACTAAAAAAACGATTTAAGCACTTAAAGTTTTCTAAAACGGCTCTCTCCTACAAAGGAATGATTTCCTGGGAAACACAGTTTTACAACCCTAATTACCGACACCACCTTTGGAAGACTTCCCGAACATTCCGATGGTGGATGACCTTACGCGAACATGAATTAATACTAAAGTCCTTTAAAATCTCCTGAATCCCCGTAACTACGTGCTGTTACTCTGGCTAAAGGAGTCGCAACCCATTATTGAATAAAAGTATATTAATCTCTGGCCGATATGTGTATCTTTGCATTTATTCAATTAATTTATCTATTACGGTTTACTCAATTAGAATTTATCCGCGTTTATATTCAACATTCATTTATATTCGTTCACCTGGCACGTATTCATTTCGTAAATAAACATCCTTGATGACCAGGTCGAAATCTTTAGCAATCAGATGATAACATAAAACACACGTACTTGTTCAGCCTTCGCCTTTTGTTGCTCTTAAACATTTATTTGCAAGATCTCTTTTCTGTTTTCCTGCGTTCAGTAACAGTTGGTCTGTCAGGCTTACAATAACAATGGCATATTCATACTTTCAAATGCTGTATACTTCCTGTTACGCGTTGAAATGAACAATTGAATGCAAAGGCTGCCACTTTTACATCAGACTTGTTTCGTACGCGACAGGTCAGCTTGAAGAAATGCGTTTGCGTCTTGTCGAAACTCAACGTAGTCGTTCATTTCCAGGAACTTTGCTCTCTGTAATGTGTCTTCAAATAAGTGTGTCATACAAAATACTCTAAATGGGATCACGCGCTTTGCTTAGCGTTACGAAAAGGGAGTTCTGCAACTGTAGATTATGTGTAGACGTTACAAATATATAAATGTTTCCTGGTTATAACTCTCGTTAGATGAAATGCTGACAACTACACCATGAGTTTTGGAAATTGGATGTTATAAAAACCTTGGAAATGAGCGCGCACTGAAATTCAGAGAGACGAAGTTTAGAAAGTGCACATTATAAAATCCAAAAACGGAGCGTGCCACTTTAATACAGACAACCGAAAAATCCAAGAAATGAACATATCACTAAAATTAAAACAACCGTGTCATCAAAATTAAGGCAGTCGAAATTTGGAAACTGGACATTCTAATATCCCCAAAAATAAAAAAAATAAAAAAAAAAGAACAGAGCAAAGTTTGGGAACTTTATATCATAAAAGCCAGAAATGGACGCGCTCTAAATAGAATTCAGGCAACCGAAAAAAAAAAAAAAAAAAGAAAGAAACAAGAACGATGACACCGATTTTCGGATGTAATGAGCACGTATTTTGACTCCGTTCTCTCGCGAATTAAATTTATCAAAGCTATTCAAAATCAATGGAACCGGTATGGAACACAGTAGTATCTGACAGAAGAAAGATGTTTTCCAATCGGGTTTTTAATCCAGCAGATGTTTCTGTAAACGGAATCGCGAACTTACGGCATCTGGTTGAAGACCTGTGCGTTAAGAAAAATTTGAAATTATGTGAGAAACATTTCGCAGCGGGAATGTTCTCCAACAGAGAAAGAATTTTTCAAATCGGACTCTTAGAAGCAGAGATATCGACAAATATAAGATATGCTTCTACGTCCCCTGGTGGGAAACACATGCATTCTTTTAAAAAGAAGGTTTTCTCAAAAGTTTTATCGATGTGAGCGGTATTGGTGCAGGAAATAATTTTTGCAATCGAGTTTCCAGGTGCTCAGATTTTACTTCAAATACATCAGAAGCAGAAATTAACGGGTATCGTTCACTTGATCGAAAGGTCACTTGATCGAAAGGTCACTTGACCGAAGATCACTTGATCGAAAGGTACATTTCACCGAAGGGTCACTTGACCGAAAAGTTCATTTCACCGAAAGGTCACTTCACCTAAAAGTTCACTTCATCGAAAGGACATTTGATCGAACAGTTCATTTCCCCGAAGGATTACTTTACCTAAAAGTTCATTATATCGAAAGATCATTTCACCGAATGGTCAGTTTATCGAAAACTTAGAATTTCGTTGTTGGAAATCTGTTGGAGTGTGGTGCTGGTTTTTGAAAAAACTGGCCACCTAAACATTATGGGATTGTACAAAAAAATACACTTTCAATTTCTATGAAACACCTCCTTATGAGTAGGTTTTTCGAAATTTAACATTAATTACAAGGCCTAGATCTACGCCTTTTTGTCAAATTTTAATCCTCCGAGCTCATATTCATTTTTTTAGCAAATTTTAATCACCCCACGCTGTACTCACAAAGTTTACATATGAAGTCAAGTGAATAATGTTCCACATTTACTAAGATACAAAAATCAATTTTAGGTCCCTAGGCCTCAGCTTAGGCCTTTTTAGCAAATTTTAATCGTGCGAACTCGTGTTCATAAGGTTTACATAAAAAGTCAAGTTAATAATTTTGTACATTTATTCAGGCAAAAAGAATCAAGTTTAGGGCTCTAGGCCTCGGCTGAGGCCTTTTTAGCAAATTTTAAACATGCGTGATCATATTCGTAAGGTTTGGATAAGAAGTCAAGTTAATAATGTTGCGTATTTTTTCAGGCAAAAAAGAATCAATTTTAGGGCTCCTTTTGAGCACACACGATTAAAATGTGCTAAAAAGGCCTAGGCTAGGGACCTAAAATTGATTCTTTTGCCTGAATAAATGTGCAACTTTATTAACTTCACTTTTTATGTAAACCTTATGAATACGAGCACGCACGTTTAAAATGTGCTAAAAAGGCCTAAGCCGAAGCCTAGGGACCTAAAATTGATTCTTTTTGCCTGAAAAAATGCGCAACATTATTAATTTTCCTTTTTATGTAAAATTTATGAACATGAGCACTGAACATGACTTTTATGTAAACCTTATGAACATGATTAAAATTTGCTAATAAGGCCTAACCCGAGGCCTAGAGACTTAAAATTAATTACTTTTGTCTTAAAACTAAATCTTTGCCTTCTCTGTGACGCGGATAAAACAAAAGTGCAATTTGAGTGTGATTTTTTCTAACGTTTCGGCGGTCTGTCTGTCAAATTTGCACCATGCTTCAACAGATCCTGTAATGAAATCCAAAGTTTTCGATAAACTGACACTTCGGTGAAATGACCTTTCGGTGAAATGAACTTTTAGGTAAACAGACCCTTCGGTTAAATGTACCTTTCGATCAAGTGACCCTTCGGTGAAATGAACGTTTCGATCAAGGGATCTTTCGGGTGTGTCAATCTTTTCGGTGAAGAGATTTTCGGTCAAGTGACCGTTCGGTGAAGTAAACGTCGGGCAAATGAACCAGACCCGAAATTAACACATATGCCTCCTGGTAGCCAAACCATTCTTTACCAAATATTACAAATTAGATGTAAATCATTTCCCGTTAGGAGCTGTATGCGACACAGGAAGAATTTTTCAAATTGGAGATTTAGAAGCAGAAATATCGAAGAAAACGCAATTTACCACAACGCCCCCTATTGGAAAGTCTGTGAATTATTTGAAAATTCAGAAATTGCGTTGAAAACATTTCGCATTGGAAACGCTATCTGACAAAGAAGGAATTTTTGAAATCGGACTATTAGAAGTAAAGATATTGACAGAAATAAAATATATATCAACGTCTCCTGGCGGAGAAACCATGCATTATTTTATGAAGAAAATATTCCAAAAATGTTTATCGACGTGAGTGGCATCGGTCTACGAACGAAGTTTTTCAATCGAGATTTCAGAAGCTCAGATTTCGTGGCAAAAACATCAGAACGAGAAATTAACACTTATGCCCCCTGGTGGCCAAATCATTTTTTACCACAAATGAGAAATTATATGCAAATGATTTGTCATCACGAGCTGCATCTTCTGAAAAAATATCTTCAAATCGGAGTTTTAGAAGTAGAAATATTTGGGGACACGCAATTTACTTGTACGCCCCCCAGCAGAAAATTTGTGCGTAACTTGAAAACTTGACTATACCTAAAATACTCTTCGACACAAATGGAATCGAAAGGTAAAATAATTTCTTCAATTGGATTCTTAGAAGCAAATATATGGAACAAATTGCATTTGGAATTCGGTATAATTTGCATTTACTCCCTCTAGCGGCGAAATTGTATTAGGCGTACCAATAAGGTTTTAAAGCGTTTTTTGTGTGACGTATACCGCTAATTTACATATCCAACATTCTCCCGCGTTGTTGTCATGTAACCGTAACTGGTCCAGAGCATAAAATGTGACACAGAAGTTTGCCCAACAGTCAAACGCACTTGCGAATCGGTAGTTGAAAGATGGCAAGTAATACTGCATTTATTCGACACTGCATTCGTTACGAATTTCATCAAGGAAAAAGTGCTGCAAAAACATGTGCATCGATCTGTTCTGTTCTGGGGGAGAATATTGTATCGAAAAGCACGTGTCAGTTTTGGTTTAGACGGTTTAAAGCAGGTGATATTGATGTTAGCGATCGAGAACGTAGCGGCGCTCCGCAGAAGGTTGCACATGAGGAACTGCAAGCATTGCTGGATGAAGATTCGTCTTAAACGCAAAAAGAACTAGCTAAACAACTGGGAGTAACTCAACAAACTATTTCCCATCGTTTGTGTGCAATGGGGAAAATTCAGAAGGAAGGAAAATGGGTGCCACATTACCTGAGCCAGAGGAACAAGGATGAGCGTGTCCTGAAGTGTTTGATTCTGTTGAGTAACCAACACAGAAAGTCTTTCCTGTCAAAAATTGTTGCGGGTGATGAAAAGGGGATATAGTACGACAATCCCAAACACAAAAAACACTGGGTGGGCCCCGGTGAAGCAACGACTTCGACATCGAAACGCAATATTCACTCCAAGAAAGTTATGTTGTGCATCTGGTGGGATATGAAGGGTGTACTCTGTTATGAACTATTGGAAAAGGGTCAAACTGTTACCGCTGATCGCTACAAGCAACAATTGCTGCGATTGAACCAGGAAATCTGTCGGAAACGTCCATTCACAGGTAAAGGATTGCGTCCCGCAAAATTACTGCATGACAACGCTAAGCCGCATGCCCCGAAACCGGTCAAGGGAACGTTATTGACGCTTGTCTGGGAAGTTTTGGAGCACCTGGATTATGGTCCAGACATAACTCCTTCAGATTATCATTTGTTCCGATCGATGCAACATGGTTTGTCTGCTGTACAGTTCTAGACATGGGACAAAGTGCAAAAATGGGTTGATGACTTCATCGCGTCACACGACGAAGTGTTCTCCTCGGCTAGAATCCGTCAACTGCGCAGACCGATGGCGGAAGGTGATAGTTAATAACGACGCATATTTTAATTCGTAAAGATATTGTTGTTTTCTCTCAAAATTACATGTTGCGTTGTAGTAAAACGCTTTAAAACTTTTTTGTACACCTAATACATCTTTAAAAAAAAAGGAAATAAAGTATCATCATTCGCATATTTCAAGCTTCCCAATGCAAAACGGATTTTTCAAATCGGACTCACGGTCGGACGGACAGACAAACCGATAACATAAGCGCGATATTTTTTTACAAAAGACATGGTAAAAAAAAATGAGAATTCCACTAATATTCAAACTTACAAAGTAAAAAATTTGGAAACTGTGCATAAAACCCCAAGAAAAGAGCGTGCCACTGAAATGTAGAAAACCAGAATCTGGAAACTGGACATTATAATATCCCCAAGAATTAGAAAACCATAAAAAAACGGAGAAATGATAAAGTCTATAAAATCCAGACAACATTGCCATTAAAATTCAGAAAGCGAAAATTTGGAAATTAGACGTAAAAACTCAAGGGTAATGAGGGTGTCATGAAAAAAAAAAAAAAAAAAAAAAAAACATGAAGTGAAAATTATCCCTAAAATTCAGACAACCACGCCGTTAAAATTCAGGCAGCTAAAGTTTGGAAACTGGACGTTATAAAAACTTCAAGAATGAGCGTGTCACTGAAATTCAAACAACTTATTTGACTCGAGTTAAAGACTGGTGTAACTAACTAATATTTACTGAATACATGCAAAAACTTTTCTGTCTTCCTGTAATTGAGCGATCAAGGTTCAGAGCTTCATTGCCCGAACTTCAGTCACGAACTTCTGATGTCATCAAACTGCCTTAAAGACCAAAATTACTGTAAGTACGCGCAGAGCAAGCATAAGTAATTTCCCTATAAATTGCATGTCTGCGTGGCAGAGCACGTGCTGATTATTCACGCCAGTTTTTCCATCCAACACGACAAATTCCTTGTTTATGCAAAAATTCAAACAGGAAAGAGCTTGTAAGTGTGAAGAAATTGAGTAATGTTCTTACATTTATTTTTAGCACGTCTTTTGTAAAAAAAGATCGTGCTTATGTTATCGGTTTGTCCGTCTGTCCGTCCGTCTGTGGACACCAATATCTCTGCAGCGATTAGTCCAATTTAATAAATTCCTTTTGCATTGGGAAGCTTGAAATATACGAATGATTATCCTCCATTTCGTTTCTTTTTTTTTTTTTTTCACGATGTACAATTTCGCCGCTAGAGGGCGTAAATACAGATTATATCGAAATCAAAATACATTTTACTCCATATATTTGCTTCTAAACATCAAGTTGAAAAAATTCTTTTACTTTTCAATTCCATTTATGTTGAAGAGTATTTTAAGTATAGTAACTTTTTCAAGTTACGCATAGATTTTCCGCTAGGGGGCATAGAGTTAAATTGCGTTTCCCCCGATATCTCTGCTTCTAAAACTCCGATTTAATTTGTTTTTTCCTTCAGCGGATACAGCTCCTGATCGGATCTCTGTTGCAGATTATTTCTAATATTTGGCAAAGAATGGTTCGGCCACCAGGGGGCATAAGTTTTAATTTCTGCTTCTGATATATCTGCAGCAAAATTTGCAAACCCGACCGAAAAAATTATTTCCTGGACAGACACCGCTCCCATCAAAAAACCTTTTGAGAATATTTTCTTAAAATAATGCAGATGTTTCCCACCAGGGGACGTATATGCATATCTTATATTTGTCGATATCTCTGCTTCTAAGAGTTAGATTTGAAAATTTTCTTTCTTTGTTGGTGAGCGTTTCCGCTGCGAAATGTTTCTCATATAGTTTCTAATTTTTCTTGACGCACAAGTCTGACACCAGAACGCGTCAGTTCCCCTTTCCATTTACAACGATATCTGCGGGATTAAAAACCCGATTGGAAAACGTCTTTCTTCTGTCACATACTACTGTTTTCCATACCGGTTCCATTGAATTTGAATAGCTTTGATAGATTTAATTCGCGTCAGAACGGATTCAAAAGACGTATTCGTTACACCCGAAAATTCGGTGTCGTCTTTCTTGTTAAGTGTTTCGACGGTTTGGTATTGCTGGTTCCATTTATATGGCGACAAAAACGTGCTCTCATTTTTTTTTTTTTTTTTTTTGTCACAGTGAAAATATTTTAGCACTAATCTGTACGACTAAAAGAACGATAATTTTCTTTTGATACACAGTGGCACAAACTTCGTGCAAGTTTCGGGTAAACCTCCAGGCGTGTAATTTCTTTCATTGCTCTGCATTTGTCTGTACTTCTTACGGGTGTAAAGATTTCCATTTTTATCTCCACCGTGGTAATGAAAATTCTCAGTTTAATGCAATGTTAAGACACAAATTTGTCGGCGGAGAAAATCGAAGTCGCGCCTCCTTGCTCCGGAGCAGGTTGTTCTAACCGACTAAGCTACACCGACGGAATGTATCGTTGCAGATTTTTCGTCTTAACATATGTTTCACCTCTGCAGTAAGCCCCGTCATCTCCCACCTAATTTTTAGCACGTCTTTTGTAAAAAACGATCGTGCTTATGTTATCGGTTTGTCCGTCCGTCCGTCTGTACATACGGTATCTCTGCAACTATCAGTCCGATTTGAAAAATTTTTTTGCATTCGAAAGCTTGAAATATGCGAATGATGATCCTTTATTTCGGTTTTTTTTTTACGATGTACAATTTCGCCGCTAGAGGGCGTAAATGCAGATGATGTCGAATTCAAAAAAACGTTTCATTCCACATATTTGCTTCTAAACATCCGATTGAAAAAAATATTTTACCTTTCGATTCCATTTATGTCGAAGGGTATTTCGGATAAAGATTTTTTTTTCAAATTACGCATAGATTTTCCGCTAGGGGGCGTAAAAGTAAACTGCATTTTTTCCGATAACTCTTCTTCTAAAACTCCGATTTGACATTCTTTTTTCAGCGGATACATCTCCTGATGCGCAATCTTTTGCATATATTTTCGAATTTTTGGTAAAGAATGCTTTCGCCACCAGGGGGCGTAAGTGTTAATTTTCGCTTCTGATGTATTTGCCATAAAATCTGAGCTTCTAAAATATCGATTGAAAAAATTCTTTCGTGGACTGATGCCACTCACTTCGATAAACCTTTTCAGAATATTTTCTTCCTAAAATATTCCTCAGTTTCTCCGCCACGGGGCGTAGATGTATATCTTATTTTTGTCAATATCCCTCCTTCTAGGAGTCCGATTTGAAAAATTCCTTCTTTGTTGGATAGTGTTTTCCGTGTGACATGTTTTTCATATAATTTCAAAATTTTCAAGAAATTCATAGACTTTCCGCTAGGGGGCGTAAAGGTAAATTGCGTTTTCTTGTATATCTCTGCTTCTAAATTTCCGATCTGATAAATTCTTTCAGCACCAGATACAGCTCCTGATGGGAAATCGTTTGCACATAATTTCTAATTCTTGTAAAAAAAATGGTTTGGCCACCAGGGGGCGTAAACGTTAATTTCCGCTTCTGATGTATTTGCAGCAAAATATGAGTTTCTAAATTCTCGATTGAAAATAACATCGTTTGTAGACCGATACTACTCATGTCGACAAACCTTTTAGAAACATTTTCTTCTTAAAATAGTGCACGGTTTCTACGCCAAGGGGCGTAGATGTATATCTTATTTTTGTCAATATCTCGACTTCTAAGTGTCCGATTTAAAAATTCCTTCTCTTGTAGGATAGTGTTTCTAGTGTGACATGTTTTTCCTATAAATTCAAAATTTTCAAGTAATTCATAGACTTTCCGCAAGAGGGCGTAAAGGTAAATTGCGTTTTCCCCTATATCTCTGCTTCTAAATCTGCGATCTGAAAAATTCTCTCTGCACCGGATACAGCTCCTGGTGGGAAATCGTTTGCACAAAATTTATAATTTTTGTAAAAAAAAATGGTTTGGCCACCAGGTGGCGTAAGTCTTAATTTCCGCTTCTGATGTATTTGCAGCAAAATATGAGCTTCGAAAATCTGGATTGAAAAAAGTCTTTTGTGGACCGATACTACTCATGTCGACAAACATTTTAGGAACATTTTCTTCTTGAAATAATGCATGGTTTCTACACCAGGGGGTGTAGATGTATATCTTATTTTTGTCAATATCTCTACTTCCTAATAGTCAAATTTGAAATATTTCTTCATTGTTGCATAGTGTTTCCGATGCGAAATGTTTTTCTTATAAATTCAAAATTTTCACGAAAATCATATGACTTTCCGCTAGGGCGCAAAAAAGGTAAAATGCGTTTTTTGCTCTTAAAACTCCGATTTTAAAAATTCTTTCTGTATCGCATACAAGACCTGACAGAAAATATTTTTCACGTAATTCCTAATGTTTGGTAAAGAATGGTTTGCCCACCAGGGGTCATAAGTGTTAATTTCTACTTCTGATTTATTTGTAGCAAAATCTGGGCTCCTGAAAACTCGACTAAAATTTTTTCTTGGACCGATACCGCTCATATGGATAAACCTTTTGTGAATACTTTCTTCTTAAAATAATGCATGCTTTTCCCACCAAGGGACGTAAAGTCATATCTTATTTTTGTCGATAACTCTGTTTCTAAGAGTTCGTAAGCTCACGATTCCGTTTACAGCAATATCTGTGAGATTAAAAACACGATTGAAAAACTTCTTTCTTCCGTCAGATACTATTGTTTTCCATACCGTTTCCATTGACTTTGAATAGCTTTGATAAATTTAATTTGCGTCAGAACGGATTCAAGAGACGTGCTTATTACACCCGAAAATTCGGTGTCATCTTTCTTGTTTTTTTCGAAGCGAAGAAGGAATTTTCATTAATTCCAGACGATGTGTGGAACAAACACCACACATTTTTCGAAGAATCCAACAGTTCTTCGAAAAGAATCCATTTTCTGCTATCAGCTGTCAATGTGAAAACGCAAATTTGTCGTAAACGGCGATCTGCGTCTCCTTGCTCCGGAGCCAGTTGGCTGTAACCGACGGAACTATACCGTCGGAATGTATCGCTACAGATTTTATGAAAATTCTCAGTTTACTTCTGTAGCACGCCTCGGCGAATATTTCCAAGACCACGAGTTTCACAGTACCATCAAAAACAATACCTTTTATTCATTCCTACCAATTAGGGGTAATAATTATGGGACATTTCTATGTTAAGATATTGTTAAAAATGCCAAAAGTACTTTTAATTTTTAATCTGCTTTATTTTCAAATTAAGGTGGACGTCAAGTAATCTTTCTTCCTATACTTCCAATGGAAAAACTTCTGTACACATTTACTTTACAATTAATGCGTTCCCAAGGATGAAAATTTGAACATCGATTAAAATAGCTTCATTTTATAACTTGGAATACTTAATATTTTCTAAAACATAACAATAACTATGCAATCCAACATTTGTTTGTCTACTGACGTCATCAAAGTACAGGTCGCTCCATCTTTTTCTGGACAATTAATGCGTTCCCAAAGATGAAAATTTGAACATCGATTAAAATAGCTTCATTTTATAACTTGGAATACTTAATATTTTCTAAAACATAACAATAATTATGCAATCCAACATTTGTTTGTCTACTGACGTCATCAAAGTACAGGTCGCGCCATCTTTTTTCTGGACAATTAATGCGTTCCCAAAGATGAAAATTTGAACATCGATTAAAATAGCTTCATTTTATAACTTGGAATACTTAATATTTTCTAAAACATAACAATAATTATGCAATCCAACATTTGTTTGTCTACTGACGTCATCAAAGTACAGGTCGCGCCATCTTTTTTCTGGACAATTAATGCGTTCCCAAAGATGAAAATTTGAACATCGATTAAAATAGCTTCATTTTATAACTTGGAATACTTAATATTTTCTAAAACATAACAATAATTATGCAATCCAACATTTGTTTGTCTACTGACGTCATCAAAGTACAGGTAGCGCCATCTTCTTTCTGGTTTCAACACCACCAAAGGAAAAGTTATTGATTTTTAATATAATTATGGTTACGTTTTAAAAAATATTAAGTATTCCAAGTTATAATATGAAGCTATTTTAATCGATTTTCAAATTTTCATCCCTGGGAACGCATTAATTGTGAAGAAAATGTGTACAGAAGTTTTTCCATTGGAAGTACAGGAAGCAAAATTACTTGACGTCCACCTTAAACTCAGTTACATAATAATTTTGTGATGGTGGTGAAACTTTTATTTGACAATTAATTCTCTATTCTGCTTAATGCATTCAGAACTGTTATAAATTTCGAGTAAACATGTAAATTCTGTGCTTTGGACTTTAATTTGGGCCAGGTATTTCTTTAAAGAGAAACATATTCGGAATACTGTTAAAGAATGCATAATTAGATGAGTTTGGTTCCACTAGAAATCACCTTTTCAAGAGATAGCTGTGGAAGTTTATTCAAGACATTGGACAAGGAAAACAATTTTGCCCAAAACTATTTACATAAAAATGAAACGAAATTAGTATTAATATGGCCCCAGGTGCCCCGATGTCACTTCACCTGTGATGAAAACACGCATATACATGTGTATTACTTGTATACAAAAGGAGCCATATCTTTATGAGACATCCTCGGGGGAATTTGTCAGCCGAATCAGAAAAAAGAAATATTTTTACAAAGCATAATATAATATTAAATACGCTACAAAAAGATGATAATAAATCCTTCGAAAGATAATATAGTATGTCTTCGTACAAAGGGAATAGACTCTATTACAGCGCACGTTATACTATGTAACAATTTAAAGTATGCCGAGTAAACATTTCTCAGGAAACATCCCATTTTGCTGTGCTGTAAAAAACGTAAGTGTATAATATTTGCAGATGTTTCCTATTTACAGATTGATGGGACAAATTTAGATAAAACCAATGCCTGCATCTATGTTGGACAACTGATATCAAGCGAGAGACATATCGAAGAAGAAATGAATATTAGTTTCATGAAACTTCCCTGGAATGCAATTGAAAGAAACTGTGCAATTTTTAAGAGCAATTTACCATTATTACTTACAAGAAAAGTGTATAATCACACATCCTTTCAATCCTTATTCAAAGCAGGGGTGTCCGATCTACTTTTTGACAACGAGAGCAAGATATCAGGATATGCATGTTTTGGTGAACAGTAAAACGTGTTGTGCTGTTGCAAAACAGAAGGTTATGACGTCATTAGAACATGCCACACATAAAACGATTATATAGATAAAATATAAATTAATACACGATTTAAATTTTATATCGGTACTATAGGGGTTTTTTATTATAAAAAAAAACTTCTTATATTAAAATGATGTTAAACTGCACTGATTTGGGCACCTCCTCATTAGCATGAGGGAACCCTTACGTTATACATCAAATAACATACATAATGAAATATATTCTTTTTATTAGCCCCTTCCCTTCCACTTTCTGTCCTTAATGATTTTATATTATATGTAGAGAGAGATGCTGATTTTATTATACTTAAATGAAATAGAAAGAATTCAGGTTCTTCTTATAAAAACACAACGCCTTTCAGGACTACGAATCTGTTTTTTTTTTTTTTTTTTTTTTTAATTGGAAGTTCAACGACCACCGCGAGCAACACAATGGGCTATAAGCAGTCGTCCGTCTCTAATTCAGGGTCAGAGCTGCAGGTGGCATAGTGGTCAACGTTCGTGACTGCCGCGGAGAAGACCTCTGATTCGATCCCAGGCAGGTACGAACGCTCGAACCACTAAATAGCCGCCGCCGTGAGTCGGATGGGCACGTTAAGCCGTCCGGCCCCGGCTACTAGCCCTCCGGTAATTAAAAAGGGCGTCTTCCTCCCCCCTTTCTACCTCGCTTCCGTGTCACTTTCCTATCGGGCACTCCAGCCCAAATCTCCTAGCTTCCTATTTCTAAAGGTTGTTTAAGACCTGGGGTCAGACACTCTCTTCCTAAAATCCCCTACATATGATCAGATCTATGATCTAATTCAGGGTCACTGGTTCCAGGGAAGGGAGAGAGCCAATGCCGTAAGACAAACACAACATCTATGCCTCACCGGGATTTGAGCCCGGACTCTTCTCGAACGAATGTTCATAAGCCAGCGTTTAGACCACTGCGCCACCTGGGCTAAAACTGTGTTTTATAAATAAGGTTGATATTTTTTAAAACCTTTTTTCTCATACTGGACACAACCGAGGGTAGGTTAACCCTAGTCTCAGGAATGACATAAAAAAAAAAAAAAAATTCGGAGTTCGAGCTGGTTAATAATGAAAGCACAATTTAATTTTAATTTATCATTTAGTTTTATCAGAGAAAAATTTAAATGGCTGGAAATAGAAAAAAATCCAAACATTTATCGGATTTCCGAGTACGGGGTTTAATTGAAAAGGAAGAAAAGTGAGGGAGCTTGTGTTGTTTTGCCCCTGCATGCAAGTGGATACGGGGGCATTTACCCCTTGTGACCCGCAGTTCCCACGGCACTGAATCAGAGACATGGATCTTGACTGTAACAGATATACAGAGGTTGTCAACAACTGACAGAAGCACAGAGAAATGCATACTTGAAAGATACAAGATAGGTAAAAGAACTCGTAGATCAGGAAAATTACAAGAGTGGATAATATTAGGTGTACAAATACGTTTTAACGCGTTTTTGTGTGACGTATACCGCTAATTTACATATCCGACATTCCCCAGCGTTGTTGTCATGTGACCGTAACTGGTCCAGAGTGTAAAATGTGACACAGAAGTTTGTCCAACAGTCAAATGCACTTGCACATCCGTAAGTGAAAGATGGCAAGCGTTACAGCATTTATTCGACACTGCATTCATTACGAATTTCATCAAGGAAAAAGTGATACAAATGCATGTGTATCGATCTGTTCTGTTCTGGGGGAGAATGTTGTATCGAAAAGCCCGTGTGAGTTTTGGTTTAGACGGTTTAAAGCAGGTGATTTTGATGTTAGCGATCGAGGACGTAGCGAAAGGTTGCACATAAGGAACTTCAAGCATTGCTGGATGAAGATTGGTCTCAAACGTAAAAATGAACTAGCTGAACAACTGGGGGTAACTCAACAAACCATTTTCATTCGTTTATGCGCAACGGGAATGATTCAGAAGAAAGGAAAATGGGTGCCACATGACCTGAGCCAGAGAAACAAGGATTAGCATGTCATGAAGTGTTTGAATCTGTTGAATAAACAACACAGAAAGTCTTTCCTATCGAAAATCGTTACGAGTGATGAAAAGTGGATATGGTGCGACAATCCCAAAGGAAAAAAACACTGGGTAGACCCCAGTGAAGCAACGACTTCGACACCGAAACGCAATATTCATTCCAAGAAAGTTCCGGTGTGCATCTGGTATGATATGAAGGGTTTGCTCTATTATGAACAATTGGAACAGGGTCAAACTGTTACTGCTGATCACTACAAGCAAAAATTGCTGCGATTGAACCAGGAAATCTGTCGGAGACGTCCATTCACAGGGGAAGGATTGCGTCCCGTGAAATTACTGCATGAAAACGCTGTCGCGAAATCGGTCAAGGAAACGTTATTGAAACTTGGCTGGGAAGTTTTGGAGCACCCAGCGTAGTCCCGACATTGCTCGCTCAGACTATCATTTGTTCCAATCGATGCAACATGGATTGTCTGCTGTACGGTTCCGGACATGTGACGAAGTGCAAAGATGAGTTGACGACTTCATCGCGTCACACAACGAAGTATTCTTCATGGCTGGAAGTCATCAGCTGTCCGACCGATGGCGGAAGGTGATAGATAATGACGGCGCATATTTTGATTCGTAAAGGTATTGTTGTTTTCTCTCAAATTAGATGTTGCGTTATAGTAAAACGCTTTAAAACTTACTTGTACACCTAATATTATGATAACAGTGAAGACCATCAAATAGCATTGAACTGGACATATTGCTAGAAGAACTAATACCCGTGGCAGAAAAGAACTCGTAGATCAGAAAATTGACATCCGTGGACAACTGAAATGATACACTGAATACCAAGTAGCAGAAAGGAACTCATAGCTCAGGAAAATAATGGGAGTGGATGATATTATGATAAAAGTAAAAACCCCGACAGTCGAAATGAGCTGGCATACTGGTAAAATGGAACTGACTCCCTTGGGCAACTGAAGTAATAAAAAAAAAACCAGAGTGGCAGAAAATAACTCACAGAACAGGAAAATCACAATCCAAGTGGCAGAAAAGAACTCACAGATAAGGAAAATCACAATCCAAGTGGCAGAAAAGAACTCACAGATAAGGAAAATCACAATCCAAGTGGCAGGAAAGAACTCCTAGATCAGGAAAATCAGATGAGTGGATGATATTATGATCACAGTAAGGGCCCTCAAGTAACAATGAACTGGACTTACTGATAGGAGAACTGACTCACATGTATAAATGAAATATTTGATTGGATAATCAGTAACAGGAGGAGACCCAGAAGGCTACGCGATGAGTGGATGAAATTGATGGGTGTGCCTGAATGACATGAAAGGGATTTCGTCGAAATAGAGGGTTGTAGAAGGACTTGAACAGACCTAAACCCAACAGTGAATTGAAAATGGTTGATGCTTATGTGTGAAATGTTACTTTGTCAGTGAACACGATCCTGTTCAGGTAACCTGGGGTGTGTTTCTAACAGGAGTACACATAGAATATTTTTCTTTTCATTTGATATGTTCGTCAGATGCTCTCTTCAGATGGCCATGTGGATAGAGTTGTAACTGTGTACGGACTTTATGGACAGTTCCACGCAGAGTATGCAATTTGTCAGGGGCACGATGGAAGCCCGGATCTCTCTTTGTCTAGTGCTGTAGGGCTCTTTGTAATTTGAACTTTCAGAACACTGTTAGTTTATTCATATTTCTTCATCCATGCATACAAGTTTCCTCGAGTTGATGGTACCAGAATGAGTCAAAAGTTCGTTTTGTTTTGAGCTACACATAATGTTAAGCCCGCACTACTGTGCGAAACGAGCTCAAGCGCCAACACAATACTGAGATCACATAGAACACTCGAGGCTGATGACATTCATTTGGCAAGGAGCCAAACTGAGCTTATAAGCGAGCAGTGGATGCAGGTAAAAAAGTGCTGTTTGGGTGTAGCTACGCCATTACTGGAAAAAGAATAAACGCAGCAGCAGCGAGAGAAATTTGTGCACCTGAAGGCGAGGAAATAGTTAACAGGAGCCCTTCAGGAAAATGTTTCCGAAGATCAAATAGAAGTCATCGCTTTTTCCACGTTTATAAGTGAGCCACGGAAAAATTATCATCGGCAGCCACCTGGAATCGAACCCAGGGTCTCCCAGTCACGTGCAGGACATGCGTCCACTGCACCACAGCGGCCTCGAATTTCTCCAGACTCACGTACGACAAACTGCCAAACCACCTGGGAGGTTGCTTCTTTGGAGCCCTGCACAATGCTGGAGATTCACCAAAGATGAACAGCAGCAACTGAACAAATTCGATTCCCTGTGGCGGCCGATGAGAATTTTTCCGTGACTCACTTATAAACGTGGAAAGAGGGATGACTTCTATTTGATGTTCCTGGTTCACGTCAACTGTGTATTTATTTTCCGAAGTTTCAATGCTGGGGTCTTCATTCTCGAAGGCAAGTCGAGGTCAGAACATCCAACGACCAGGAACACTGACACCCTGGTCAAAGCTGTGACGAAGAACCCCTGCACCACTATACTGTATAACAACTGGCAGTTGAGCTAGTGCCTTTCCAATTCACCATTGTTTGCCACCTGCACCTGCTTTACTTCTTCTACTGTTTCTATGGAATAATTCCCCGTGAACAGATGCCCCAGCATGTGGAATAATGTGTCACTCTCCGTCGTAGATTGCTATCAAATCCACAGGACAGTAGGTTTTGGCGCCATATTATCACAGGTCATGAAAAGTAGACATTCCTTAGTTTTCGTGCCACTGGGAACCAGTAGCTGTGGCCATACCAGGAAGCACAGCCAGTAATGCAAGAGATACAGCCAGTGGAGTGGTGAATTTGGTAGAATTGTGAGGGACTTCTGCATTGGGAACTCATGCTAGATGGTGAAGCTATGGACAGGAACCTCTATGTCAGATAACTGCAGCAGGTCCACAATTCTCTGCGCCAACGCTACATAGCACTCATTAATCAAAAGTGGTCGTTGCTGCAAGTAGATAATGCTCCTACAGAGTGGACTGACGAAAATTTCAGGAACTGGAAGGGGTTAATCCTACACCATCATCCATACAGTCTGCATCTTGCACCATTCGATGTCAACTTTTTCATTCCATGGTCCAGATCTTAGAAACTTCCCATGTTCATGACGTTCGGAAATGCATTTTCGCGCAAGGTGAGGAAAGTTGGCTAAAAAACGGCTCTTTTCAGGGCATTTGAGTGAAAAACTGCTTGGTTATCTCGTAGTTTCTTTTAAGTTTTATTTTTCTCCTTTTAGGCTCCCCCTTTCCCTGACCTTTCCCCCTTTTCCGCTTCTTGCTGGTGTTGGTTGTTTTTGGAAGTGCTAACTGGTAATGGATATCGGAGAGTTTGCAATTTCATCATCTTAACGGAAAACCGTACCTTCCTAAAACTCTAATTCTTTCCGAACTTTTCTCTTTTTTCTTTGCTAACGGAGCAACCTGTTTCTTCTTCGATTTTTTCTAATCTTCTTTTTTAACCTTTCCAAGAGGCTCACTGTGTGGCAGCAAGAAAGTCTCTAAACCTTTTGAGGATTTCATCATTTGGTTTCGTTCCATGGCCTATTTCCCTACAAGAACGGCACTCCACTTGCACTGTGGGTGTGGAACCTGACTTTAGAGAGTGTTTGTCTTCGAAACCGGCCAAGTGCTGGCAACGTCGTGGCTCTGGTGGAAATATTGGCAAAGGACTACAGAAAACAACGAGCTGTACTTTGCAATATCAGATGAGCGTGCATGGCTTTTTTGCATCATTAAAGTTTTAGCTGCTAACGGGACAAACCTTTGACTCATACTGGTACTTTGCTAAATGTTCAATGGAATCGTCCATTCATCCAAGGTTGGCCACTTAAATTCAGCTATTGTCGTTTAATCTTATGGAGAGTCATAATTGGCTGGGAAACACATTATATAAAATAAATATATATATAAGGGTTGTTCAATAAGTAGTGAGACTCTTTGCCTAGAGTGCGTTTGCGCTTCCAAATTTCGTCAATGAGTGGCGCTAGTGTACATGTGATTTAAAGGTGCATTGCAGCTTGTTTGTTACGGAAACCATGTAGCATACTGGACTAATTTTATTGTTCTCTCGTAGAAGATGGATACGTCCAAAGTTGCTCAACGAGATTTGATTCAGATTTTGAAAGCGGTGAAAACGCTACCAAGCGAAATTGACTGACAAATGAAGGCGGTGTATGGGCCTGCTTGTCTTCCACGCCGTACTGTAACGCAGTGGTGCGAGCTCTTTAGTGGTGGTCGAACAAGCACTGTAGACCAGCCAAGATCAGGGGCACCACGTCGTGCTGTTTCAGTGAAGAATATTGCACGTGGGGATGCTGCAGTAAAGGCCAATCGAAGAATCACGATCCGAGAACTGGCGAACAGTGCGGGTGTGAGCATCGGAACTGTCCATATGATCATATATCAGCACCTTGAATATCGTAAGGTCTGCACCACGTGGGTACCGAAACATCTGTCCGATGAACAGGTGAGTCAACGAATGGGACTATCGTTACAACATCTGCAACGATAGTCCCATTCATTGACTCATCTATCTGATGAACAGATGAGTCAACGAATGGGACTATCGTTACAACATCTGCAACGATAGTACCATTCATTGACTCATCTGTCCGATGAACAGGTGAGTCAACGAATGGGCCTATCGTTACAACATCTTCAACGATAGTCCCATTCATTGACTCATCTGTCCGATGAACAGGTGAGTCAACGAATGGGACTATCGTTACAACATCTTCAACGATAGTCCCATTCATTGACTCATCTATCCGATGAACAGATGAGTCAATGAATGGGACTATCGTTACAACATCTGCAACGATAGTCCCATTCATTGACTCATCTGTCCGATGAACAGGTGAGTCAACGAATGAGACTATCGTTACAACATCTGCAACGATAGTCCCATTCATTGACTCATCTGTCCGATGAAAAGATGAGTCAAGGAATGGGACTATCGTTACGACGTCTCTAACGATACCATGAAGAAGTTGAAAATTTTCTGCTACGCATTGATGCTGGAGACGAAAGCTGGTGACGTCATTTCGAGCCAGAGTCGAAACACAAGAGCATGCAGTGGAAACATGCATCATCACCACCGCCGATGAAATCACGGTCCACCATTTCCGCAGGCAAGGTGATGTTAGCCTGGTTCTTTGACCATCGAGGATCATTGCTTCTTCAGTGGCTACCAAAAAAGATCAACCATCAATGCCGAATGATACTGTTAAACTTTAATGAAGCTTCGGCAAGCCACCAAAAACAAGAAACCTGGCAAACTCACTCAGGGTATTGTGATTCTGCACGATAACGACCGGCCGCATACGAAAGTTACCACGCACAGGATATCGCAGCGCTTTTGCTGGGAAATCCTTCAACATCGGACGTACCGTCCTGACCTATTAGCTCTGCGATTTTCACATCTTTGGACGTACGAAAAAATTTCTCAAAGGCAAACGTTTCACTTCATGTGCCTGATGCTGTAGATAACTGGTTGCAGCAGCAGCCTGCCTCCTTCTATGCCGCCGGAATACAAGGACTTGGGCAACGATAGGGCCGCTGTCTAAATTCTGGCTGCGATTATTTTTAGATATGTTATGTTTTGATTCTTTCAGTAAGAATGTCTGATTACTTATTGAACAACCTTTGTAATATGTAAACAAATAATATGAAACATCTAAATATACATGTAAATAAAATGTTATAAGATTTCAATGTTGTTTCACAGCTGTGTAAACATTCTGTGTGTCTAACCCAATAAGGATATTTCCAATATTTCGAGAACATTATCGCAGTTTTTTATTAATCTTGCCGTAGAAGACATGTTTTTGCTAATAACAACTTATTAGCGATAGAAATTGAAGCGATCTACACATTCTACCATTCCAGTTTGGCGCTAAGGGATACAAACGTAATTCAGAAATGAGTTTTTAAACGCACCAGTTATGAATCTAGTGCAAAATGCAATGAAATGGTGCATGCTACCGTAAGCTCCACTTTAATTTTCTCATGGCAGTAATTAAAACTACGTCGCATTCTAAAAATGCCTTTTTAAATAGTTGCGCGGCATTTGCTGTGGTGTCATTTCAATAAAATTAAAACATATTTCCATGTAATTTAACGAAATACGCGAATCTGACGGGATGTTTAATGCAGATTCTTTTCCTGCACTTTTTCTTAGGGAAAATAATTAATCAGCAGAAGCGGTTAAATCGACAAACACAGGGCGAAAGAAAAAATCGGATTCCGAGAGAGAGAACAAGCGATTCGAAAAATTAACTATGAGTGCTGAGCCGCGAAATGAATCTAGCCCTATTTCTTCAAGTGAAACGGGATTTCTTCAACCATTTATTTGGCTTTCAGAAAGTCAAATTCAGATATGGGTTAGAAAAAAGATTGGAGACCGTCGAATAAAAAAAAAAAAAGAATTCAGCCGTTTACGTAGAAAAACAGCATGTAGTGAAAGCAGCAAAGTATAAAGGTGTGACTGCCACCAACGAAGAAAATCCAGAAATCACAGGCTTTCATACAGACAAGAACAATTATCCACAGCGCAATTTAAAATTCGTAGGGAGAGAAAATTATATAGTTCTTTTACAACGCTCAGTGGGCACAATGTGAAGAACATATGTATGATGGAGAGAGAAAAAACAGCATGACAAAAAAAACCGGAGTGGAGATGAATCTGTGAAAAAAATATGGATGTGAGGAAAAAGAGCTGAAAGAAGAGACGCAGGCATAGGGCGTTGGCATAAGTGCAGATCTTTTTTTTTTTTTCTACTTCGCGTGAGACTTTGAGCAATACTACCATCTCAGTGATGTATGTTAGTGTGTTTGTAGACATAAAGACTTGGCTAACACCCTTTGCGAAAAAATCATCAAGGCTCCGGAAACAGTAAATCAGAATAATGCTATTTTCTCAACGTAGTTTCTACAGTGCTAATGGGGAAAAAAAAAGGGGGGGGGGTGCTTCTCATTTTACACATTTAATCATCTGGACGTTCTCAACAATTGTTCCACTCAAACTATACTCAAATCGTCATATCTCTATTTGATACAGTAATGCTCGTTTTATTTCCTGAACAGCGCATGCGTCACACACCTAGGCCACCGAAAATAGGAAGTCCTGATCCCGTAAGAAGAAAAAAAATTTTTTTTTTAATTAGTTCCGTGAGACCTTTTCGTTCGACATATCCGGAATGCCTCATATAACTCAATGATATTGCTTTAAACAGCTTCGAAAATATTTTGGCAAGATTTGCTACTACACACTTAAGTTTAGCTATTTTTAGCTTCCCCTAGTTTCGGGAAAAAATATTTGACACGAATTCCTCACTTTCTGATGCGAATGCTCACTGATTTCTCTGTGAAATCAATAAATTTTGTGAGATTTTTTTAATTAACTTTATTTCCGATTGTTGAACGATTCTTTTCTGAAAATTTTCCATTCGGTAGATACATTTTGCACGATTTTTAGTTTGAGTATTTTCCGGGAAGGGAGTGGGGTTTTATACAGGAAAGTCCACAAAGTCCACAAGTTTACAAGGAAAGTCCTTGATCAAACCAATATCTCACGAACTATGGCAGTTAGCCATTTACTTGTTGTGCAGTTTTACAAGAAACCCCCTATGGCGTACACAATAGCACCACGAGGGATTCCCTCGTCCCCTTTTTGGGGGGTTGAGGGGCTATCGCTCCCCCTTTGCAGATAGGGCAAAAAAGTCAATTACAAACTTGTTCAGCGAGGCAAAAATAGTACAAAAATGTTTTTGTACCATAACAAAAGATGGAAGTGGACCGAAAATGTGGCCCCAAGAAAATCATAACATGCGGAAGCAACGACAGAGTATTTAGACAAGACCTTATTACTTAGAACTTATCTAAACTGGCAAGTTCTAAGTAAATGAAAGCACAAAGGAAATTTTTTCCTACAAACCTTATCAACAGTTCTTGTTCTGTAATAAAACACAGTTCCTTGGCATATTTTAATATCAGACTTTGATGTCCAATACAGTAAAAAGTACACTGAGACAAGGAGAAATAGCATAAAATGGCGAAACACTCATCCAATAGGAAAACTGTATGCACATCTAATTGCCTTGCGTACGTGGCAAAGCTTTCGACTTCCCGGCACTGATTCACGAAGTGTTGGCATACCGACCACGCATATCATTTTTAGCACGTCTTTTGTAAAAAAAGATCGTGCTTCTGTTATCGGTTTGTCCGTCAGTCCTTCCGTCCGTATATACCCAAGGTATCTCTGCAACTATTAGTCCGATTTGAAAAATTCCTTTTTGCATTCGGAAGCTTGAAATGTGCGAATGATGATCCTTTATTTCGTTTTTTTTTTTTACGATGTACAATATTGCCGCTAGAGGGCGTAAATGCAGATGATGTCGAATTCAAAATTACGTTTCGATCCACATATTTGCTTCTAAACATCCGATTGAAAAAATCATTTTATCTTTCGATTCCATTTACGTCGAAAAGTGTTTTAGATAGAGTTTCTTTTTTCAAATTACGCATAGATTTTCCGCTAGGGGGCGTAAAAGTAAATTACATTCTTTCCGATAACTCTTCTCATAAAATTCCGATTTGAAAAATCTTTTTTTAAGCGGATACATCTCCTAATGGAAAATCTTTTGCATATAATTTTTAATTTTTGTTAAAAAATACTTTGGCCAACAGGGGGCATTAGGGTTGATTTTTGCTTCTGATGTATTTGCCATAAAATCTGAGCTTCTAAAATATCGATTGAAAAAATTCTTTTGTGGACTGATGCCCCTCACATCGATAAACCTTTTCGGAATATTTTCTTCTTAAAATATCCCACAGTTTCTCCGCCAGGGGGCGTAGATGTATATCTTATTTTTGTCAATATCCCTCCTTCTAGGTGTCCGATTTTAAAAATCCCTTCTTTGTTGGATAGTGTTTTCCGTGTGACATGTTTTTCATATAATTTCAAAATTTTCAAGTAGTTCATAGACTTTCCGCTAGGGGGCGTAAAGGTAAATTGCGTTTCCCCCTATATCTCTGCTTCTAAATCTCCGATCTGAAAAATTCTTTCTGCACCGGATACAGCTCCTGGTGGGAACTCGTTTGCACATATTTTCTAATTTTTGTAAAAAAATGCTTTGGCCACCAGGGGGCGTAAATCTTAATTTCCGCTTCTGATGTATTTGCAGCAAAATATGAGCTTCTAAATTCTCGATTGAAAAAAAAGTTATTTGTTAACCGATGCTACTCGTGTCGACAAACCTTTTAGAAACATTTTTTTCTTAAAATAGTGCATGGTTTCTGCGCCAGGGGGCGTAGATGTTTATCTTAATTTTGTCAATATCTCGACTTCTAGGAGGCCGATTTCAAAAATTCCTTCTTTGTTGGATAGTGTTCTAGTGTGACATGTTTATCCTTTAAATTCAAAATTTTAAAGTAATTCATAGACTTTCCGCTAGGGTGCGTAAAGGTAAATTGCGTTTCCCACTGTTTCTCTGCTTCTAAACCTCCGATTTGAAAAATTCCTTCTGCACCGGATACAGCGCCTGATGAGAAATCGTTTACACATAATTTCTAATTATTGTAAAAAAATGGTATGGCCACCAAGTGGCGTAAGTATTAATTTCCGCTTCTGATGTATTTGCAGCAAAATATGAGCTTCTAAAATCTCGATTGAAAAAAAGTTATTTGTTAACCGATGCTACTCATGTCGACAAACCTTTTAGGAACACTTTCTTCTTGAAATAATGCATGGTTTCTACGCCAGGGGGCGTGGATGTATATCTTATTTTTGTCAATATCTGTACTTCTAAAAGACCAATTTGGAAAATTCCTTCGTTGTTGGATAGGGTTTCTGCTGCGAAATGTTTTTCCTATAAATTCAAAATTTTCACGTAAATCATTTAAGACTTTCCGCTAGGGCGCATAAAGGTAAATTGCGTTTTCTGCTCCTAAAACTCCGATTTGAGAAATTTGTATGGCATACAAGACCTGATGGAAAATATTTTTCACATAATTTCTAATGTTTTGTGAAGAATGGTTTGGCCACCAGGAGTCATAAGTGTTAATTTCTGCTTCTGATGTATTTGTAGCAAAATCTGGGCTCCTGAAAACTCGACAAATTTTTTTTCTTGGACCGATACCGCTCATATGGATAAACCTTTTGTGAATACTTTCTTCCTAAGATATTGCATGGTTTTCCTTCCAAGGGACGTAAAGTCACATCTTATTTTTGTCGATAACTCTGTTTCTGAGAGTTCGTAAGCTCAAGATTCCGTTTACACCAATATCTGAGGGATTAAAGACCCGAATAAAAAACGTCTTTCTTCCGTCAGATCTATTGTTTTCCATACCGGTTCCATTGACTTTGAATAGCTTTGACAAATTTAATTTGCGTCAGAACGGATTCAAAAGACG
Source organism: Macrothele yani (assembly GCA_039090855.1). Lineage (NCBI taxonomy): Eukaryota > Metazoa > Arthropoda > Arachnida > Araneae > Macrothelidae > Macrothele > Macrothele yani. Next base: position 101,661,266 of record CM076991.1, on the reverse strand, counting down.
TGTTTATTACACCCGAAAATTCGGTGTCATCTTTCTTGTTGTATTCTGAGGAAGGAGCAGAAAGCACATTTGAAAACCATGCAAATATGCTTCGGACCCAGCGACGCAGGTAGCTTTCCGCTTTTTTCGCATTTGGAGATTCCCCTTCCATCTTGTGTTATGGGACAAAAACATTTATGTACTATTTTTGCCTCGCTGAACAAGTTTGTAATTGACTTTTTTGCCCTACCTGCAAAGGGGGAGCAATAGCCCCCTCAACCCCCACCCCCCAAAGGGGGCTAGAGGATTTCTCGTGGTATTGTTGTGTGCGGCATAGGGAGTTTCCCATAAAACTGCACAAGAAATAAATCGTTAACTGCAGTAGTTCGTGAGATATTGGCCTGATCACGGACTTGCCTTGTAACCCTGTATACGACTACAATGAGCAACCTTAACGGGTTTTAACAGCCACTCATTCCTAATATAAAACCATCGGAGTATAACCTAGGTGTCAACAGTGTTTCAAATCTGGGCTCATATCGGACGAATAACCAGAATCCAGGACCTCTAACCATTCAGTCGTCGGGAAAGCCATCTGTAGTTTCACATGTCCCTTTATTACACACAATGACCTCCGCTATTTTTTTTTTTTTTTTTTCATTATCGTCTACAGTCGTTTGAATGCAAGTCGCTGACTAGTGAGGTCATTAATTCCTCATGATGTCCAGGTTCAATTACATAACATATTTATATTTAGTATCGCTTTCCCTGGGTCTAGAGTTCCTCAATGTATTACCTGCAATGAACTGTCAAGTAACTAGAGTAAGAACAATCTTTACTACGCACCATTATGACTCTGCACTTCAAATTATTCATTTCCCGAAAGGCCTTTTATTTCACGAAAGAACATTTCATTTAAAGGATACAACTCGCATGATGTACAAGTAATAAAACGACAAAAGCACTACGTTATGGTCACGTGTTTTCTCCACACTTTTTGTTGTTGTTGTTGTTTTATGTAGGACTACGTCTAACTCCGCCGATAGTATGGGGTGACTTACGGTCGACCGTCTGTGACAAAAATAGGTCCCAATTGAAATCATTATAGCGTTAAAAATACCTACTCCACACTAATTGTGTTAGCATATTCGTAAACAGCATGGAGTCTGTGACGTGCTTGCACCGCAGGACACACATGAGATAAAGGCAGATAACAGTGAGAGCGCATGCACGTTTAGCTCAGTTGGGAGAGCGCCTTACTCCGGAGTGAGGGGAACCGGAACCGACGAATTTGTACTTTATACTGACGCCCGAACTTCCGGGATGATCCGAGTGTTAAGTTTCTCGCAATGATGTGATGCTCTTTCCACACGGTGAGACAGGAAAAATGAGAGTCCCTTTTTCAGTGCTTCGAAAAACTAAATCAGTGTGATGTTTACGTTCCACACACCAAATTGTCTGGGATTTCTCAAATGCACGTTCTTCATGGGATGACTGCCTGCAGCGACACATGGTCCCGGCTGACCCGTGGGACATGTCCCGGCCCTCTTTCGAAGGAGGGGGCGATGTGACGTGCCTGCACCGCAAGACGCACATGAGATAAAGGCTGATAATTGGGAAAGCACATGTCCGCGTAGCTTCGATATCCGGCGAGGACAAATTTGTACGTTATAAATCCAATTTACGTATTGCGCAATACATCGTGCGCGCGACGCTCCCTGTGCGTGGGGGAGATGATCAAATATTTCTCGGTGGGCCGCTTCATATTAACATCAGAAGGCACAATAGACCATTGGTAACACATCAGGGAACTTTGAGGGAATACGAGAAAAGGTATAGCTGTATACCCGTTTCTGTTTTTCATTTTTTCAAGAAGTAGATTGGATGTACACTGAGTGACCACCTTACAGTTTTAATCAAATGAGCTATGGCTGCACGCTGTTGCCGCCAGAAGGCGGGGCTAGTATAAAAAGGGGAAAGCTTAGTGCTTGCGACAGTAGTACAAGTGAATTTTGGGTGACGAGATGGGTAAAAAATGCAATTTGACGGACTTTCAACGTGGGATGATTGTAGGAGCTCGGAGCCATGGAGCGAGTATCACCGAAAACGCCGCATTCGTGAAATGTTCCAGAGCAGCTGTCGTTAAAGTGTTTAAAGACTGGACTGTCAGATAACAAACTGGGTCTCTACTTGCAACGTGTGGTCGTCATCGACTAGTGACTACTCGGGCGGAACGGAGAGTGTCCAGACTGGTAACAGACAACACAAGGGCAACAGTGCATCAACTTACAGACCATCTTAATCAAGGATCCCCTCAGATGATCTCTGCACGCACTGTTCGCCGTACACTGCATCGGATGGGATATGGCAGCCGAAGGCCTGTTCGAACACCTTTGCTGTCTGCAGTTAACAAGAGAAAACGTCTCCAGTTCGCACAGGAGCACAAGGATTGGACAGTCGATAATTGGAAACAAATTATGTGGTCCGATGAATTACGTTTTCAGTTGCACCATGCTGATGGCCGAGTGAGAATTTGGCGGACACAGCACGAAAGCATGGACCCCAAATGCATTGCTACAACCCTTCAAGATGGTGGAGGCAACGTTATGGTTTGGGGAATGTTTTCCTGGCATGCTTTGGGCCTTTTAATTCGTGTTGATAAACGTCTGACTGGCACATCGTATCTAAACATCGTTACGGACCAAGTGCATCCTGTCATGTGGATGGTTTATCCCAATGGTGATGGCTACTTTCAACAAGAAAATGCGTCCTGCCATATTTCTCGTATTGTTCAGGATTGGTCTCAGGAACATGCCGGTGAGTTTATTTTGCTTAGGTGGCCCCCACAATCTCCAGATCTCAACCCCATTGAGAATTTGTGGGATGAAGTAGAACGAGCTATCACACAGCTGGATCCACAATCCTGCAATCTCACACTCCTGGAAAGTGCTATTCATTAAGCATGCCGATGTTACAGCGTTTTTACTCACCTGTACACTGAGGTCTTGTGCAGTACTCCGTCGATTAGCTGTAACGACTCTTTTGAGGTTTCGACGTCCTCTATCACTGATTTTCTTTGGTCTGCCAGTATGTTTTGTTGCTTCAGGCACGCCACGTGTCTTCCAATTATTCAGTACATTCAAAACAGTTGATTTGGGTGTGTTTAAACGCCTCTCGGTTTCTCTTATGGACAACCCACTGATATAACACCCAACAATCTTTCCTTTCTCAAAGTCAGTTCTCTCCCGCTGCGACATTTTCACTCAACCTCACAGTGCGATATGATCGCGGGCAGGCTTTTTGGTATACCATTTGCAGCCGTACGGCGCATCTTAACAACGCAGCGGATCCGTTTATTTGCTTCTGAAGGGATGTCCGGTGACTTTCGTCAATATAGTGTATATATACATTAAATTTTGTATTCATAAATTACATATATCGACAAACACAAGGAGGGATCTAAACAATTTAAAAAATCTTATTAAATTATAAAAATTTTACTGGGTAATCAGTACGATGATTGCGCTTGTTTACGCTTGCACAGTTTGTTCACGTGGAACTGCGAAAAATAAATCTTGTTACCTCTCTCTTTCCCTTGAGTAGCTCTCACGGAGTACCTCCAAAGGTTTTACTGCGTACCCCACGTTGAGAACCCGTAGCCTAGAGAAATCACCAAATTGGCACCGTAATCAGCATGCGATCGTGCTGCAAACAGAAAGTGAGAAACCTACGTCATGCGATCAAACCGCATGCGGAAAAATTGCCTCAGTGTAAAGTCAGCTTTATTTTCACTTTGTTTTGGGTGTGGCACTTGTTGATCAGCTTGACTTGCTTTTGATTCCGGATATTTGAAGCAGTAGTTCGAGTTGTTTCGAATTGATTTTTAGTGATTATACTAATGCTACTGAATACTGCTGTATATAGAGAGGGCTGTGTCAATTTGGATATGTCCTGTGACTAAATTATTCGATTAAGCAGAGTGTTTGCCAAAAGGACCTATTCTTGACAGAAGTAATAAAAGTGGACCTTGTAAGTAAGACTTTTTACTTCAATTGGTCGTCATATTGGGTTGGAAAGAAAGTAATGTCTGCAAATGCAAGGCAACATAAAAATGCTCATTACCGTATATGCAAGCACTAATCAGTCCAAAAGGTAGTCGTCATCGTTTCGCATGACCTGCGGCCATAGTCTGGACAGCTGTTGGATACTGTTCCTGTAGAATTGTGGCTGATTGGACCCAAAGAAGTGAGTAAGTGCGCGTTCGACATCGTCCCATTTGGTGAACCTCTGTCCGTTCAGGAAATGCTGCAACGACCGGAAAGTAGTCGCTTGGGCCAATGTCCAAGGTATAAACTGGGTCCGGCAACAGCTTCCAGCTCAGGTCCCTGATCTTGTGACAGGCCACCCGCGCTCTGTGAGGTGTTGCTCCATCCTGCTGTAACAGGACGCCCTTGAGGTTCAGCAGTGCTGGTCGTTTCGACGTGAGCGATGCGTGCAGAACATCGAGCTGATAGCAGTACATATCGGCAGTGATAGTGGTGTGATCCTTCAGCAAATAAAACAAATTAGTAAATTCATGCAATGCATTGATTATAATACGCTTTCCAACATACCAAAAATCATTACTCAAGTTATGAGGATAATGGCTGTGGAATAAATCTCGGTCCTGTACCCTGACCTTTGATCCCATTTCGATTATATTTAACAGAACCGGTTCAGTATACCTCCGAAATAACATGATAAAGTTTTGTGGCAATGGAAGCATTTTTACGTAAGTTATGATGCATAAGGTCTGTGGAATAGATTCCACTCCTGTGTCCTAACCTTTGACCCCATTTCGCTCATTTCAATACAATTCGTCCTCAGGCAAGCTCCTACAACATACTAACATTTCATCTAAATCGAAGCATTTTGACGTAAGTTATGACGCATAATGGCGATGGAAGTGATTCCGCTCCTATGTCCTGACCTTCGACCCCATTTCGCCCATTTTCAATAGGGTTTGTACCCAGGTAGTCCCCTACTACATACTAAAATTTCATCGAAATCGAACTTTTTTAACGTTAGTTATGACGAATAAGAGCCGAGGAATGGATCTCGCTCCTATGTCCTGACCTTTGACCCCATTTCGTTCACTTTCAATAGGGTTCCTTCCCAGGTGATCCCCTCCCACGTACTAAAAGTTCATCGAAATCGAACGATTTTTACGCGAGTTATCGTGCGGACGGACATACGCACACAACGCGTGACGCAATGAGACAGATGGGAATCGCAACCATCTGCTCGCAAGAGTGTGACGTCATAAAACTTTAATAGGATCCACACACAATACGTGACGTAATGACAACGATGGCGTGACCGCGCGCCAACATCTCAAGCACGAGATTGTGACGTCATAAGATCGTCCCCAGGTGGTCCCCTACCACATAAAATTTCATCGAAATCGAACCATTTTTACGCACGTTATGACGCATAAAGACAATGGAATGTATTCCGCTCTTATGTCCTGACCTTTGACCCTACTTCACCCATTTTCAATACGGTTCATTCCCAGGTGGTCCCCTAGAGTATGCTAAAATTTCATCGACATCGAACCATATTTACGCAAGTTATGACGCATAAAGGCAATGGAATGGATCCCGCTCCTATTCCGTGATCTTTGACCTCATTTCGTCCATTTTCAATAGTCCCCAGTAGGTCCCCTACCACATAATAAAATTTCATCGAAATCGAACCATTTTTACGCGAGTTATCGTGCCGACAGACGGACAGACGGACGGACAAAGCTGGAGCTTATACGCTTCTTCAACCTATAGTTGGAAAGCGTAAAAAACATGACATCCCGCATTTCCCTCCAAACAGACAGCAAGACCTTACCCTATTGTAAACCGACTTTGTGGTCGCCATGGGTTTCTGTTTTGGGTCCAGTCACTGTTTCTTGTCGCTGACCAGTGGCGTATATTCGAGGCTAACTAGGCTAGCTGCGAAGACCAGAGAATGCACAAATAAAAGTCAATTATCAACGGTATTAAGATATGTCGATGCTTTCGGTGCGAAAATAACACGAGCGGATTCCCTTCTTTCGATTATGGGAATCAGTCTGGAGAGCGATGATCAACGCCATGCAGTAGGTCTGCGAGAGCCTTCGCTGTTCTGATGCGAAGAACTTCCGTACTATCGCCTGCTATCGTTTCCATGACAACATGAATGAGTGTATGGACCATTGCTTGGCGCAAAGGGTTCGCTGAAAAAAACGAAGACTTCGGACTACCTCAGTCCCTCCATGCTACCAGCGCGTATTTCGCGAGAGTTGTTTCAGTTTGTGTGGAGTGTCAATAAATTAAAATCAGTAATATTATATCTTAAATTCGTGGCTTTGTTGGATTCGAGCTGTTTTGATAAATTTTGTGAAAGCTTCCCTGAACATCTATTATCAGAGCTTAAAGAACTCTATGCTTCACATTTTGATACAGCTCGATTAAAAAATGAACTGAAGGTGTTTTATTCCCTTGATGAATACAATACAAATCAGTAAGAGACATTACTTGTTACATAAAGTTGAATAATTGGACATAGTGTATATTGAGGTGTACAACTTAACTGATTTAATATTAAACTTTTGATCAACAACTGCAACAGCCAGTTTTTCCGTATTAAAAAGAGTCAAGATATATCTTAGAGCCACAGAAGGATATGCACAAGCAACTTAGCTGGTTTGTTAATAGAGAAAAACATTATTTCTAAATATGAAAAAGTACTCGGAAGCAACATTTTTGTGAAAACGTAATACTCAAGTTCACACAAAAGGAAAGAAGAATGGAGTACAAATAAGAGTTCAAATCCTAATCCTCATAATTATTTGGTATCATGTGAGCAATAGCATGTACCTAAAATTTAGAAAAATTGTTTTACTTCTACTTCTATTACTTAACAATTAAAAAATAAACTTCGCAATTTTTAAAACAAAGTACGAGGGTGGGGTCTCGGACCCAAGATACGCCACTGTCGCCGACATTGCCATATAGGGCTCATTTCTCGTCACCTGTGACAATGATGTCCAAGAACGGTTCAACTTGGTCATGTGCAAGCAGAGAAACGAATCCACACATCCGATTTGCTGTCTGCTCACTGTTAAAATTTGGTGCTTAGAAATAAGCAAAATGTACTCGTTCTTGAGTGCATTCTGGACTTATAATAGCTCCGCGCACTTGTGTCTCATTTTTTGGAAAAGACACATACTCAATTTTGAGTGCATACATGGAATCTGTTGTGAGTACATCTGGTATTTCTAATTTGAAATATATGTACTCGTTTTTGAGTGCATATATTTCAAATATATGTACTAAAAATCGATATATTCCAAATATATGTGCTCTAACTTCATTCACTTTCTGTGCTATTTCGGGCAGGGCATTGAAACTGAAGGAAGTTAGAGCGAATCCAGCGATTCTGACAAGATAGTCTGTAACTGAGAGAGAGCACACTAGACGGCGCCACCGTACAAGCGTACGATTTTGCACATAGAAAGCAGAGAGAAACTAGGGGGCCTCCCCGGTGGCGCAGTGGTCTAAGGCGCTGGCCTGTGATCATTCGTCCGTAAGGGGTCCGGGTTCGAATCCCGCTGAGGCATGGATGTTGTGTTTGTCTTACGGCACTATCTCTCTCCCTTCCCTGGAACCAGTGACCCTAAATTAGGGACGGGCGACTGCTTATAGCCCATTGAGTTGCTCACGGTGGTAGTTAAACCTCCAATCAAAAAAAAAAAAAAAAAAAAGAAACTAGGGGGGGTGCTTAGAAACTTCAACCGGGGGATTCCTAGTAGGTTTGAACCTGGATTCCCTCCATCTGTAGTCTGAAACTCTAACGACTAAGCCATCCGCGGCTCGATTTCAAATTCAGAGCAGATCAGATCATATGTAGAGGATTTTAGGAAGGGAGTGTCTGACCCCAGGTCTTAAGCAACCCTTAGAAATAGGAAGCTAGGAGATTTGGGGTAGAGTGCCCGATAGGAAAGTGACACGGAAGCGAGGTAGAAAGGGAGAGGAAGACGCCCTTATTTATTGCCGGGGGCAATACCAGAGGTCTCGCGGCTTAACGTGCCCATCCGACGCACGGAGGGTATTTAGTGGTTCGAACGTTCGTACCTGCCCAGGATCGAACCTGAGGTAACCTACATGGCAGTCACGAACGCTGACCACTAGGCCACCCGCGGCCCGATTTCAAATTCGGAATTCGTGTAATCCATACATACTCATCTAGTCATAGAATCAACTGGAAGTATAGTATTCGATGGCACATCTGGGATAGTAAATATACGTGTTGTCACATGCTGGGCAAACGGACAACACAATTTTATGACAAATATAGTTACGAAACGACAATATATTATTTATGAGATTGACACAAATATAATTAATGCAGAAACGTACACAAAGATACTTTATGCAGAAAAAAATTACTTGTGATCAGTGACTTCGTTGTATTAATTATTTATGTGTGTCACTTTATACATTTGTTAACCAAATTCTCTTGAAATCTATAATTTCTAAAATGAAGTAATACGAGATTATATTTATTGACGCAGTTACTTGTAAGTACGTATGGTTACTTATATTTGAGCATGTCATGAACTCGTTTGTACTTGAAAAAAAAACGAGTAGGTTCAGGGTCTCATTTGTAAGTAGATTTTTTTAACAGTGCTAAACTGTAAGTTGATGGGAAACCAAAACTCCCCTCTTGAGCACCTTCCTAAGATGACGAAGGTGTGTGATAATGTTCGTGTGGGTAGTCCCCAGCTGTTCGACCAACTCCCGCGTGATCACACGTGAGTCTGTCTCCACTAAGGTCTTCGGCATGCCCATATCCCCTATTGCGGGTCTTTCGACTTTTAAAAGTCTGACAGATCAAAATTTTCCACTCGAAACTGATTGAACCAAGGACAACACTGGCGATATGATACGCCATTAGGGTACACACTCGTAAAGTTCTTTACAGCACTTGCGGGGTTGCTATCGTGACGAAACTCGCAATGGCGGATGTGTTCCTTGTCCACTCGCATCTTGGTTGGCGCTTACACTCCTCGCCTTCTGACCAAAGAATATCTAACGCTTAAAGAAGGTCAGCTCTCATAGAGATAACGTAAAACAGGCGGCAACAGCGCCATCACATCTTAAGAGATAGTATGCTCTGCGGGAAAGTGAACATTCAGGAGCAAAACACGTTAGGGGGGGACTACGGCAGTGAAGTGAAGCTTTTCGTTCTTCCACGATGGTTTCCTTCGATCTGACGACTACTTGCTTAGAGCAGTTTTTTGTTGTTGTGGTTGCTGTGGTCTGATATCCCGCCCATCCCTTATTTCGATGAGAAAAATATGCAATAACGTTAGTATTACTATTTAAATTAAATTTCAGCAAATATTACAGTTAGACCTAAGAATCCGTACAAAATGCAGACATTCCCTAGCATTTGGCATTACTGAAAAACTGAAGAACAAACAAAAGCCTTAACTAACCCGGTTGGCGTAACAAAACTAACATATCTGATTTGCGAAGTGATTATGCTACCGAGAAGGTTACAATCACGTGCTGTGAGTCTGAGTAGCTCGGTTGACGGCTGACTGTTCTTTACCCAAAGAATTGAAGTCAACAGAACCACGCATGTGCAGTCTGCTCCGGCATCAACCGATCAGCCTGTATGTTGGCTTCTGTGCACTGCATGTTTTCCTTGCATATATGGCTGCGCTAGTTACGTCTCGCTGAGCCTTAACTACTTCTCTTTGTTCTGACGGCTAACTGCCACTGACTTAAGACTAGCGCCTCTAGGCAGGAATGATTCCCTACGGGAGTCTTACTGCGCATGCTCATGGACATCGACACTTTATGATCTTGGGGACTTCGGTTTCGGGGGTCGTACACATATTGCATCAATGAAGGCGGCAGCCCGACTTATTGTCTCGAACGCAGGTGTTATTTACGTTTCGTCAGCGGAGCGTCCGACTTCTGCTCTGCAAATTGATAAATGACAACAATTTCAGTAGCATTATTCACTTGCTGAACACAAGCAAGAATGCTGGAAGGACAAGTTTTCTGGGTTTTGTGGCTGTCAGTACATTTTAAAGAACGTTTTCTTTCTCCTTGCATTTTACATTCGTACATGCCACTCCATTGAGAGGAAAAATACATTGTTGTGCCACCATCCGCCATTTTTTTTATTATTATTATATCCTGTCTGTTTTACAAAATAGGACTGAGTCTCGCGTTCCATCTTCTCCTTTCAAAGTTCAATATCTTCCATAGAATAAAATGTAATTTGTTCATACTAAAATACTTCTTTTTTTTTTTTCTTTTTTTTTTTTTGATTGGAGGTTTAACGACCACCGTGAGCAACTCAGTGGACTATAAGCAGTCGCTCGTCCCAAATTTAGGGCCACTGGTTCCAGGGTACGGAGGCAAACACAACAGCCATGCCTCTCGGGATTCGAACCCGGACCAAGAAACCATCGCTTAGACCACTGCGCCACCGCGGCCATATTGTAATTCAATGTCCGTATGCAATTTTAATGTGGTGTTGCAAGTCGACCAAACGACTGAAACTCTGATTATAAAGACTACATTGGAAATTGGCTAAAGTTCCAGGTATTTCTGTAGGATGAAGATGAAACTTTTTCACATGCCGCGATAAATTACTTTTATTACTTTTCACAGAAACCTCACGCTTACGATAAGCACAAGAAACAGTTGTGGCGTTCGACATACTTAAAGTTTTTTCGAACTACTTATCTTCTGCGCACGAGAGTAGATGCCTACCGAACTGAAAGTAATATAAACAACACCTGCCTTCGAGAGTAGAAGTCGAGCTGCAGCCTCCATTAATGCAATATGTGCACGACCCCCGAAACTGAAGTTCCCCAGATCATCAAGCGTCCATGTCCATGAGCATGCGCAGTAAGACTCCCATAGGGAATCATTCCTGTCTAGAGACGCTAGTCTGATTTAAACCACCTATCTGCTAATGCCATGCCGGTGGGCTGCGCAGTCTCAGTGGCCAATGTGTGCCGTCGTCGAGGTTTCGACTTTGGGCACCTCGTCATGCATTATTTTGGGTGCCTCGTCTTACAGCGCTTAATTAAGGATTGCAGCTCCAAGGAAGTGAAGTAATCAGGGATCGAACTAAAGCCCTTTACTTAATCATGTTTAAGCCCTAGGATGTAAACGTTTATAGTGACGTTTTATTTTAGGGTAACAATTAGAGTCTACGAACCATTCCTTAAACTAACTATTATTCTACAAGTATGCAAACTATTTCTGTGTGACCTTTTTTTTTCAGACTACGCCCGCAGTGTATTAAAAAGCAAGGAATTACGAATGTTTTCACCAGAAGTGGAAAGTCAGAACGGTAAGTATCATCACTGATATGTAAAATGTCGTACAAGACGCATTTCCCAGAAATCTAGTCTATTGCGAAAGATAAGTGCAGCCTGTTTCGTTCACAGTTGCGGTCTCCCGTTGCGTAACTGAAGCATTGGTCTCGGATTATGAAGCGTGGAAAATCTAGGGAGATTACTTGTACGGTCGGTCAGTCCTCGGAGAGAAAAGTTACTCAAGTGCTAGAAACAGCCAATTGCCGGAGACGATGTTGCGTAACCTAAAGCGCCGACATAGAAAGAGCATGGGAACGAGATGACAAATGGATCTTTAACAACATTTAAATCCCCATTTTCAAGATCGGTATCGCATTCAGACATGTTCATTTGGTTTTCGCATTAGTCAAGGGTTTCCTTCTGTGAAGCGTTACTAAAACAATTACACTTTGGGGTCCGTCTGTCATAATGATGAGGTAGGAGGAGAAGGTTCTTTGTGTTGGATGTATCTCATCTTCAAAGATTAGCGAGTGAAAATGCGCAACGCCATGAAAATTCAAGTAACGATATGTATAGAGCGTAACGCCATGAACACTCTTTAAAGCTCGGTCTCGTAAGGAACAGAATGGGATTACGAAGACAAACGCGGAGAACTAGGTGACTGTATCGCAAAAAGAAATGAAACGCCAATCTTCCTCTTTGTACAAAAGCACTCGCATACTACTCGGAACATAAATAAGACAATATGTAATTGGAACCAGTGGCACTAAATTAGGTACGGGCAACTGCTTATAGCCCACTGAGTTGCTCACAGTGGTCGTTAAACCCCCAATCGAATACAACAACAACAACAACAACAAAACAAGTAAAGCCAAAAGTCCATCTATAGCTATGAAACCGAATACAAAGCAACAAATGAACAGTATATAATATAATATAATATAATACACAGTCGAGTCACATTATTGTGACCACCTCCTACTTTTGACGTCGACAGCACGTAGCCAATGAAAGAAGGCACGTGTCGTGATATTGCTTGGAGGGTATATAAGGTGTGCTGTAGGCATTCTAAAAACATATCACTCGTTGCTTCATGGATAAAAGGAGCAATTTATCAGATTTGAAGAATAAGATGATTATCGGCTTTCGGGCCAAGTGTGGCAGTATTTCTAAACCAGCTCAGTTTGGGAACTGTTCGCGTGCTGCTGTGGTTAAAGTGTATCGCGATTGGAGAAATGGCACCATTGCGAATAAGCGATGTGGAAACTGCGGAGCACCACGTGCCATTGATGTGAGAGATGAACGTCGGCTTCGAAGGTACGTGAGGGCCGATCGTCAAGCTACAGTGGAGTAACTTACTGGCCGAATGAACCAGGGGGCTACTGAAAGTGTGTCTAAAGCGACAGTTCAGCGAACCGTGCTGCGTATGGGGCTCCGATGCAGACGGATGGTCACTGCACCTATGCTAACGAAGGTGCATCGGCAGAAAAGGCTTATATTTTCACGGCAGTATCGGAATCGTACCTCCGCTGATCGGCAAAAGATTGCTTTCTCCGATGAGTCGTGTTTTCTGCTTCATCGAACGGATGGACGCTGTCGTATAAGGCGAGAAACATCGGAGAAAAAACACTCTTCAACCATTGCTGGAAGGACACAAGCTGGTGAGGGCAGCGTTATGGTCTGGGGAATGTTTTCGTAGACTTTTCTGAGTCTCCTCATACCTGTGGAAGGCACTATGGATCGAATTCGTTATGAATCCATCCTTGCTGACCACGTACACCCGTACATGCTGATTGTCTTCCCAGGGGCGGATGGGATATTCCAAAACGACAATGCGACGTGTCTACAGCTAGAAATGTCCGAGAGTGGTTCGAAGAGCACGACGAAGACTTCAAAGTACTGGCCTGGCTCCCTAATTCCCCAGACTTAAACCCAATTGATCATCTGTGAGACCAACTCGATCGGGTTGTTGGCACCATGGGTCCTCCACCACGCGCCCTCCAGCAGCTGTCTGATGCACTGTAGTCGGCATGGCTTCGCATACCTGTGAACACCTTCCAGCACCTCAATGAGTCACTCCCAGACCGTATAGCTGCTGTCCGCGCTGCACACGGCGGTTAGTCTGGATATTAGCTGGTGGTCACAATAATGCGACTCGACTGTGCATAATATAATATAATATAATATAATATAATATAATATGGTGTCATAAATGAAATATACAACTTTAGTATGCTATTGAAAAAAAAGCTACAACAAATAACAACTTACTTTTAATGTCAAAACACATGGTAACTTTGAAATAAAAAAAGAAAAATGTCAGTCGTTCTCCACGTGTTCTCCGTTGGCTGTTCGTAGGATGTCTAAACGATAGTCCAGTTACATCCATGTAGAACGTCAGGTGTAACAAGGTAGAAGGCTGCAGTAATGCATTCTTTTAGCTCAGTGATAGATGTAACTTTTTTCTTGTACACAATGTCGTTAATAAAGCTCTGAAGATAAGAATCGCATGGGGTAATATCGGGAGAACGGTGTGGCCATGCCGTCGGACCCCCACGTCCAATCCAACGCCCTGGAAAATAGTGGTCTAAAGATCTGCGTACATCCAATGACCAGGGCGGATGCACTCCATCTTGCTGGTAAATGATATCCTGAATATCCTGAAGTTGTTGAATTGCGAATTGTTCTAACATGTTCAGGTACGTTATGCCAGTAACGATTGGTTCAGCGAAGCCTTAAGCTCGTCTTCAGCCTTTTCATCCAAAATGGAAGGTCTCCCAGTGCTTTTGCCTTTCAAGGCACTTCCTGTTGCTTTGAATTTAGTTACCAATTGTTCGATGCGCCTTCGTGTTGGCAGCTGTCTCCTGTACTCCGTTCTGAATTTACGCTGAACTGTTGTTAGAGATTTTGACTACGCAAACCACAACACGCACGCTTCGTTCTCCACTGGGGAAGTCATGTCTGTTTTATTCCGCGTTTGACGAGATTTTTCATTACATGAGACACATGGCGCCATCTATCATCTGATTTGATAAACTTTAGCACTTGCCACGTCTTTTGACATTTAAAATAAGTTTTTCTTCTGTCGTATTTTTAATAGCATACTGAAGTTGCATACTTCATTTATAGACCCGCTGTATATTAATAAACTAATTATGTTGTCCAGGATTACTTTTCTTCACCGTTTTGCTAAAAGAAATGTCAAAAAGCCAACTAACATTATTTTCTGTTTCATTTCATTTATTTTTTGTCCATGCCCCATTTGAGACTCGAATATGGATCCTACTTAGGCAATCAGCCAGAAGCCCTTCCCTCTGACCACAAGAGTCCTGGCGTTTGCAACAGGAGAAAATTCACATTTGTTCTAGGGAAAGCCAATAAAACCAGTACTATGATGAAAACCATAAGCTTTGAGCTCAAAAATCTAAGTACTTAATGTAAAGAACTTTCAAGTCGCTCTTATGGCAGAGTGGTCAGAGGCGCTAGCTTCTGACTATTCTTCCGGTATAACCCCGGATTCGCGGATAGGATGAGGTATGGGTAGAGCGTTTGTGCAACTGCGCTGACCGTGTCGCTTCCATGGAAACAGTGTTTCCAAGTTACGAACGGCCGACTGCTTATAGCCCTCATAGGTATGCTAGCTGGATCTTTCTACTTTCTGAAGGATTTGGTCTAATTGTCTTATTGCAGCTCTCAGTATATGAAAGATACTGTATATCACGAAGAAGGCAAGAAATGTACTTGTAGTATTAAATCTGCTCTTTATTATAATACACTTTTTGCCCCAAAAAATGAAGCATCCCGAGAAATGTGTTCGGGACCCCATGGTCGAAGAACAGTGTCTAACATTATTGCACCGGCAAAGTGTTGCCATCGGATAAAAGTTTAGGGACAAAGTGGCCCAGCTACATAAATCTAAATTTTGTTGGAACAAGAAATTACTGTCACGATAACAATACATATTGTTGGATCAAAGAAATTTCCCAAAATCGACAAAATTATTTTGTTAAATGAACAAAACGTTTTGTCATGATAATAATGAATTTTGTAGATAATATTTTTTTGCTGAATTAACAAAACGTTTTTCTCAGTGAATGTGTCCAGGAAGGCACAACCCAGCGGCACGCGTTCAGTGGACGGCTGAGGGCAACGACAGAACGCGAGAATCGAGCGATTGTGAGAGACACACGAACAGAACCGAATTTGTCACTTTCAACCATTCGTCGCCGTATTGCGTCGTCTACATGACCATCCGGACCGTTGCTAGACGACTTGTGACCATCCAGACCGTTGCTAGACGTCTTGTGACCATCCAGACCGTTACTAGACCACTTGTAACCATCCAGACCGTTGCTAGACGACTTGTGACCAACCAGACCGTTGCTAGACGACTTGAGATCATCCAGACCGTTGCTGGACGACTTGTGACCATCCAGACCGTTGTTAGACGACTTGCTGCACGAGGACTACATTCGAGGAGGCCACTTCGCCTCCTACCACTGACCAGCGAGCATCACCGTCTCCGGTTGCAGTGGTGTCAAGATAGTGTACAGCGGCGTCTTGTTGACTTTGATGATGAGTCACGGTTTGCACGTGGTGCCGATGACCAACGCATACATGTCTGGAGACCAGCCGGCCAGCGCAAGAATCGTGCTTTTACCTTGGAACGGAACAACCCTGGCACACTGGCAGTGCCTGAGTGGTGAGCCATTTCCTATGATAGCCGGGCACTCTTGGTCGTCCCCCGTTCCACCCTCACGGCTCAACTGTACAGCGACGACATTCTACGACCTGTTGCGCTGCCATTTCCTGTCTAAACATCATCGAGCAATTTTTCCACAGGATAATGCCCGACCACACACGGCACGGCTCTCTCAGGTCTCCTTCCGTAATGTCAATACCCTTCCATGGCCAGACCGATCGCCCGGCTTCTCACCTATCGAACATGTTTGGGACATGATGGAACGCCACCTACGCTCATTCCGGAATGTCGGCGAACTGACCCCCAATTTGGACGCCATCTGCATGTTATATGAATCAATAACTACTATTTACAGTAGCAAAATACTGTTCTTCACGTGTTTATACTAGCAATTTTAAGCAGAAGTCAACAGGTCTCTGGCTATGAACACCTATACCCTATCGCGCAGTTCTTGTATAGCGCCATCTGTGGGGATTTCGCCGACGTATTCGTCCTGCTTATGCGACGAAGTTAACATACTGTCTTTTCATTCAAGCATGTCATATTACATCTGAGTTGATTGCTGAGTACTAAGCACTTGTGAACTCTTCCACTGATGAAGGCATAATATTTGCTGAAACATGTGTGGATGCTGGTAGCATGGGTAGAATGTAGATGGGTTCCGTGGTTTTGTCATTTTCAACTTTTAACTTTGTGTGTTTTACTTCTCAATCGATTTTAATGTTCTCATTTCATTCGAATTTCACCATTTTATACTTGGTTTTGTACCGTTTCATTCACGTTTTACTCAATTGGTTGTTTTTACCGTTCGTTGTGATATATGTCTTATCGACCGCTGATATTCGTTCACTAGCAGAGGAAGCCGGACGACAATGGATGTAGGTCTACTTTTCAAAGCTGGGGTAAGTCCTTCTGATTGTGTTGCTTGTAGTTTGCTTTTTGTTAATATTACCAGAAACCTGTTGACTTCTGCTTAAAATTGCTAGTATAAACACGTGAAGAACAGTATTTTGCTACTGTAAATAGTAGTTATAGATTCATTTTCTTTAGCCACGTCGTATTCACAATGTGCATTTATGCACTTAGGATTTTCTTGTTGCATGTTATACCTCAAGACAGTATCCGTGAACTGCATGCGTCTGTGTCAAACAGGGTAACAGCTTGCATCCGAGCCAGATGTGGCGTTACAACGTACTGACTTGTTTCACTCATGCATCTGTTTTATCAGAATAAATGGCCCTTGCCTATACATATACATTGAACATACCAATTTTCATCTCGATTGGATGATTCCTTCTGGATGCATCTTTTTCTTTTTTTTTTTCTTTTTTTCCAAAAGTGTATTATATAAGCATTTATGTGTTATGTTTCTTTCTAAAGCATTTATGTGTTATGTTTTCATCCGGGAATCATTTTAGTTTCTCCTTAACTCTTTCATTCATTGGTTAATTATTCTTTTTCCTCGTTACCCGCTCTTTTGCATTTTCTTGGTTCTACGTAACAATTTCGTTCTCATCTCATCTAGCTTTCGGAAAGCCCGAAGCTAGATGAGATGAGATGCTGGCGTAGTGGTCTAAGCAATGGCTTTTGATAATGGGTCCGGGTTCGGATCCCGGCGAGGCATGGATGCTGTGTTTGTCTTACGGCGCTGGCTCTCTCCCTTCCCTAGGAACAGTGGCTCTAAATTAGGGCCAAGCGACTGTTTATAGCCCACTGAGTTGCTCACGATGGTCGTTAAACCTTCAATAAAAAAAAAAAAAAAAAAAAGCCCGAATGCACGTCCGCCTTCAAAAAATATTTTGCCCGATCTCCTTGACTTCTGTCTCGGATTACTCTAATTCCTTCCCATGTTCGCCCCTTCGCTCTCTTTGCTTTGGAAAACAGGGCACTTAGCGTCTTGAAAGCAATAAAATAATTATGTAGTCTGGGATAACTTTCCTTTAACGTGCAGCTGATCGCTGCTGAGAGAAAAATTTAAAAATGAGTGCAAGAAAACGATCAGTGAAAGAGCTCTCTCTCTAACATGCAACGTCCAATCGCTCTGTGAAACGCTGTTTCAGCTTTTACTAATGATTATTGCCTATGCTGTTAAGCCCTTAACTGGCGTCTTGAAGTTTCCTCGTTGGCTGTTAGAAGATGACAAAGAAACATTTACTATTCCATATTAAAATTTGTATGTTGTTCTCGGGAATGAATAATCTCCGAATCAGTTTCCTATTGTGGTCGTTATACCACCACCCCGAAAGTTAATAATAATAACTTTTAACTGCAGATGTGGTCGATTCAGTTCAGCTGGTTGAGTGGTGTGAGACTCGGGCTTTTGGCTAATCGTTCTATTTAGACCCGGATTCGAGATCCTTGCAGACAACTGGGTCCCCTCTATAAACTTGACGCTCATAAGAGTGATTATACTTCCTTCCCAAAGAGATATTTCATGTGTTCGAAAAGAGAACTCCTGTTTAGATCACATTTCAAATCGAATCTTACGAAAGAATCGACTGAGCCGCACAAGGGCTGCTCCATCGATTCTGTGCAGTTTTATCAGCAGTGATATTTTTTTCCCTTATAAGATACAAATTTTCCTTACAAGCACGACCATGAAACCTTTTGTAGATTATTTCACATATATTTGCATTTTATGATCACGACCGATGAAACCTTCTATAGACTATTTCACACATAATTCTATTTTATAGGCACGACCGATGAAACCTTTTGTAACTTATTTTTTACCTCAGGAAATCGTACTTTACCATCCGGATTGTTTTTGCTTTGATGCTCACGTCTACATTTTTTAGTTTAGAAATCCGAGAACACTTTAGCGGGAAATTTTCCTTCAATTTTATTTTCTTTGCTTAATTCGCAATCGCAAAATTTTTATCTCGCCCTAAGTTTACAATTTCTTATTTTGACACTTTTTTTCCAGGAACCCATACAATCAGTAACATAGCATTATTTTTCTACAGTTCGTTGCTTTTGGTTTGGAAGTGTTCTTCCCTTTATTTTTTATTTTTTTTAATATATATTTTCTGAGCATTATCCGAAATGAAGAACTTTTCTCAAAGATATTTTTGCAGCATAGAATTTTTCTCATGAAAGGTTGAAGTGTTTCCTTCGTGCTCAATCAACGATCGCTTAGTTATTAGCTAAACTTTGACAATTATCGGAGAATATAACCTTTAAAGGAGAGAGAGAAAAAAATGATTCTGGCAACGCATAATATATCTTTAAAGGAGAGAAAAATAAAAAGGATTATGGACAACTCAAGGATTATGGAGTCGGTAAGTATCAGGCGTTCATTACTATTATCATTAAATTTGGTAATTCCAGCTGCAATATACACTATCTACCAACAAGTAATTGGACACCCATGCAATCGATGATATATGCGGTTCTGATACATGACACAGCCACCGCCGTTAAATATCGTGTGGGAAACAACAACGCAACCAGTCGCATGCAAGATGCCACGCAGTTCGGAGCTCTCTGATTTCGAGAAAGGTGTAATCGTCGGGTATCACAGAAATGGCCGATCCATACGTGACATATCCAGCGAGTTGAAGTACCCAAAATCGACAGTAGCCTACGTGATTGGCAAGTGGAAGATGAGAGGTGACTGTCGGAATGTGCCCCGACACGGCAGACCCACAAAACTGGGAGTTAGAGACCGACGGGTGCTGGCCAGATAAATTCGAAAGAACCGCACCAAATCGATGGGCCACATCCGCGAAGAGTTTCAACAGGCATCCGGGAGTGTTCTTTCGATGAATACCATCCGTAAAGAATCCCATCTGCTCGGTTATCATGGACGTGCTGCCGCCCGCAAGCCTTTGATCACCAAGTCCAATAGCGTTGCTCGGCTAACGTGGTGCAAAGAACGTTGACAGTGGACCGTTGAACAGTGGAAACAGGTTCTCTGGAGCGACAAATCAAGGTTCACCCTCTACCATTCGGATGGCAGGGTCTGGGTTTGGCGTCTGCCTGGAGGAAATGTATTACCTCCTGCCGGAATGTATTGTGCCAATTGTGAAGTTCGGCGGCGGTGGAATTATGCTATGGGGGTGTTTCTCCTGGTATGGCACGGGACCCTTGGTCGCAATTCCTGGTAGACTCAACGCCGAGACCTACTGCCCCATTTTGGATGACCATGCGCTTCCTACGTTGTGGCATTTTTACGGGGTGGACCCATGTTACTTTCAGGATGACAATGCCACCTGTCATGTTGCGAGGTCCACCATGACTTGGTATGGTAACAATGGGGTTAATCGAATGTACTGGCCTGCGCAGAGCCCGGACCTTAACCCTATCGAGCACCTCTGGGACGAGTTGGAGCGTCGACTTAAGGGGTGCCCCCACCGTCCAAAATCGGTGGAGGAACTGACCTGTCTTCTCCAAGCCGAGTGGAAGAAAATACCGCTAGTCGCCGAACAACGCCTGGTTGAGAGTGTGCCCCGGAGGGTCGCAGCTGTAATCGCCGCTCGTGGAGGCTCCACCAACTATTGAAAGTGAATAAACTTCGTTTTCCTTTGCTATCACAGGTGTCCAATAGATAGTGTATATCTTCCTAGTCTTGTTCAACGCCTATGGAAGCTATTTATCGAATCCGTGTTTCACAATGCGGAAGTAGAACATCTGTCATTATTTTTTCGCGTACCTGTGAATTCCCACTGCCCACGTTTGGCGACATGGACCTTTTTGACTGTTGCATCATGGTATTGTTTCTTAGTGTATTCATTGCTTGCTTGCGCTGTATACTGTGACACTAATCCTGATGATGAGGCCGAAGGCAGCCTCTAAAGATCTTGCTATTAAGTATTTTAACTTACCTTCGTTTTAATTGTGAATAAAGTATTTTTAACTTTTATAACGTAGAAGTTTGTCCGCATCGACATCTAATCCGGGTCTCCTCACTCCGGAGTAAGTCACTCTCCCAACTGAGCTACGCGGACATGTACTCTCACAGCTTCCTGCGTTTATCTCATGTGTGCCCTGCGGTGCAGGCACGTCACATCTCCCCCTCCTCCGAAAGAGGGCCGGGGGGCATGGTCCACGGGATAGCCGGGACCATGTGTCGCTGTAGGCAGTCATCCCATGAAGAACGTGCATTTGAGAAATCCCAGACAATGTGGTGTGTGGAACGTAACATCCCACTGATTTATTTTTTCGAAGCACTGAAGAAGGGATTTTCATTTTTCCTGTCTCGCCGTGTGGAAAGAACATCCCGTCATTGAGAGAAACTTAACAACCGGGTCATCCTGGAAGTCCAGGCGCCAACATAACATACAAGTTTGTCCGCGCGTGGTGTCGAACCCGGGGTCCCATCGCTCCGGAGTAAGTCGCTGTTCCAACTGAACTACGCGGAGAGAATGTCTCGCTGCAGATTTGTTGTTTTGAGGCATGTTTTCACCTATGTAGTACATCACACTATGCAATTTCAACTTGGTGAGTTTGAGATATCGTACTTAGACAGCTTAGTTATACTTCCTCATACTTCCTCAAGACTAAACCCGTTCAAAATCTTCCTTTCTCTGAACTAGCTAGCGGTATAACACTACAAAAGTCAATCACTATGCGGATAGGAGAAACAATCAGTAGTCGTCCCACTCTCTCTCTCTCTCTCTCTCTCTCACACACACACACACACACACACACACCCACACACACATACACACACATCCGATTGCTGATACCCCCGTTCCCAACTTCACACAAAACACACACCCTCTCGGGATCGAATCTTTTTATTGTCGACAAGCCCCAAACTGTTTTTACCATTTCCATACTTACAGACGGAAAAACAGTGTGAGTGTCTCTCCTCGCTTATGTGATCACGCCCTGCACTATGTCATAGAAATACATAAAGTCAACGAAACAGTTAAACATATCAGGAAATCGGGAAACACGACTTTTCCCTTTCTTTACTATTGTGATATAAAGATGGGACGACTTGGCCCTGCCGTAAGTGTATGGGAGTAGCCACGGCCGGGCCTGTTACTTTGTTCGCTAAGTTAAAAAAAAAAAGGAGAAAAAAAAAGCTCAACCTGATCCGCAGGCAGTTCCGGCCAGTACAGACATCTACCCTTAGTTGCCTCTTTTTTACGCTTTCCAACCGTAGGTTGAAGAAGCGTATATGCTCGAGCTTTGTCCGTCCGTCTGTCGGCACGATAACTCGCGTAAAAAACGGTTCGATTTCGATGAAATTTTGGTATGTGGTAGGGGACCATCTGGGGATGAACCCTATTCAAAATGGACGAAATGGGGCCAAAGGTCACGGCATAGGAGCGGGATCCATTCCGTTGACCTTATGCGTCCTAACTTGCGCAAATATGGTTCGATGTTGATGAAATTTTAGTATATTGCAGGGGACCACCTGGGAATGAACCCTATTGAAAACGGGTGAAGTGAGGTCAAAGGTCAGTACATAGGAGTGGGATGCATTCCATTGCCCTTATGCGCCATAACGTGCGTAAAAATGGTTCGATTTCGATGACATTTTAGTATGTGGTAGGACACCACCTGGGGACATACCCTATTGAAAATGGACAAAATGGGGTCAAAGGTCAAGACAGAGGAGCGGAATACCTTCCATCGCCATTAGGCATCATAACTTACGTAAAAATTCTTCGATTTGGATGACATGTTAGTATGTTGTAGGGGACTGGCTATAAAATGGGCGAAATGGGGGTCAACGAATCCTATTGAAAATGGGCGAAACGGGGTCAAAAGTTAGGACACAAGAGCGGAATCTATTAAATAACCCGTATGCATCATAACTTACGTAAAAATGCTTTGATTGAGAAAAAACTGAATCATGTTATTTCGGAGGTATACGGAACCGGTTCTGTAGCATATCATCGAAATGGGATCAAAGGTCAGGGCACAGGATCGAGATTTATTCCACAGCCATTATCTTCATAACTTGAGTAATGATTTCTGGCATGTTGGAAAGCGTATTATAATTAATGCATTGCATGATTTTACTAACTTGTTAAGACTTTTAGCCACGCCCTCTGTGAACGGTGGGTGATTCACGAAACAACTGCCTTTTCTAAATAAGAGATTCGTTATACTTTCTTCCAGAGACTGATTTCCCAATAGGCCGACTAGGCCCGGGCCTAGAACGGTAAATTTTAGTGGTAGTACGTGGTAGTCGCTGTGAATTGTTGGTACCGTAGCGTAAAGCGAACGCATTCGGCTAGTTATCGAGAGATCTGGGGTTCGATCCCAGCGGTGTCGGATGTACAATTTTTCAGTTGCTATGCGTTGTTTATAAAATAACGTGGACAGAGCGATGACATCGTATATTTGCATTATCTCCACGTATTTGAAAATTTTCCGTGACGATGGTCGAACCCGTGGCCCCTCACTTCGGAGTAAGTTGCTCTCCCACCTAAGCTACACGGACGGAATACATCGCTGCAGATTTGTCGTCTTGACACCTGTTTCACCTCTGCAGTATGTTACAAACCCATAAAAATAATGAAAGAAAAATTCCGAATTAAAATAAAAGTAAAAACTAGCATTTAGTCCGAAAACTGCTGTATACAAGATTTTCTTTCCGAATTCCCGTGATCCCCTTTCTCTTCGAATTGACGAATCATAATCACATGTTTATCTTTTCAGAACATCCTTAAAACTTAGCAATTATTAAAATTTCGATACAGGTAAAGTTTTAAATAACGTAGCACACTTGTGCTGGAATTCTAAAATTAGCTTTTATTTCAAATTCAGAATTTATTTATTACTTCACTGCATTAAAACAAACATGACACGACGAATTGTATGTACTAAAATTGCAAACAAAATCAATATTCAAAAGATAAAAAGAGCGCCAATTAATTTTCAGCCAACAGGCGTCCTTAGCCGACGAACGAAAACTATGGCAAAGCATGCGTCCCACTATCCTGTCTAAAAGACTTTGCGCTGCCACGTATCAAAACATTAAAAATTCTCAAAAAACAAAAAAACAAAAAAACGGGAAGGAAGAAAAGCAAAAAGTAAGAACTTCTACCAAAGCAACTAATTAATTACAAGTATTTAATAATGCATGACGAAAGTCAAACGTACGGAATGTTTGTCAACAATAGACGGGATCATGAAAGGAATACGGGATTACGCCATATAATACAAATTTTGAAGATGACAATCCGATTTTTGGCGCAAATGTGACAAGGATGGTAAGTCAGATAATATCCGAAAACTTGAAAATTTTCATCGTCCTGGAGCGGGACTCGAATCCGCGTCTCCCAGAAAACGCCCGGGTATGCTAACCACTACACCACCCAGAACGACCAAGTTTCAAGTTTCCGATCAATTTGAATATAACCATCACAGGATTCGCTAGTCGAAGCAACCGGCATTCATGTTTAGCGAATCTGGAGGTTAAGAATCTTATCCCGTGTTTGCCCGGAGAAGCAGATAAATCATGAAAGAAATACAGGATTACGCCATATAATACAAATTTTGAAGATGACAATCCGATTTTTGGCGTAAATGTGACAAGGATGGTAAGTCAGATAATATCCGAAAACTTGAAAATTTTCATTTTGTTATTAATTTTTATAAGAAATATTACCACCCCCTACTCGATGTGAGGGCGAACCATCTGCTGCGTCCTATTCGCTGCAGTGGGATTAATTATTAAAAAGACCGTTAATTTTCGTAACTCTTTATCTTCTATTATCTTCCGCCTATGGGTGTCTACCGTGAAGTTGGGTTCCCTAATTGAGGGTCTCCAAGCTCAGGGTTGACGGGTGCATTGCGTTGTGTTTCATATGGGAGAACATGGGAAACCCATATTCTTCCATATGCCGCTTGAAATTTAAAAAACTCATGATGTCAGATTTGGTCTTTTTATCCTGCGACTGGGCTTGCTAAATGCTAAAAGTTATTTTCTTCTTAAAATCTTGGAGTTGCTACTCTATCGAAACTTTACGATTGTTCTACTTAATTATCCAGGTTAAAATAAACAAAGATTCACTTATTTTGAATTTTCAAAGATTTGAGAAACTCGGGTAAATTTCATTATAAAATACAGAATTTATTTTCATTAGTGTTTCCTTAAAATCTATTACACTGATCGGTGGAGATTTCTATTAATTTAAACCAAAATATATTTTAAGTTCATTATGCTTTTTGATATTCGCAATCATATTTTAAAGTTCACCTTTCGCAAAATATAAGACACATTATGTAATTCAGCACTTGCAAGAGATTAAAAATATCTTTTCTACCGAGGATGTATAGGAGACAAAATCATGATCATGCTAACGAGATATTGGGAATTATGAAATTTTTCTCACCAAATTCTTTTCTTTTCATCACATTCGTTGTCGTCCTGTATTACTTATAGGTATAAAGTCTATGGTTGGGACCTCATCCGATCCTGCTGGATGCACACTGCTTCTTCTCTCATCCTGTCGTTTGGTTTTTTGTACGAGTACCTCTGTTGTCGCTAAAACTTCTATGATAGCAAGTTCTATCGTGTCTCTCTTTCGCTCAGCTATAAAATTGTATATCTTGCCCTCGCTGCCATAATCGTGAGTCCCTTTACGCCTCTTGAAAGATTGTTCTATCGTGTCAACATCCTCGAACTGCGAAAACGTCCTTCTCAGCTATGCCAGTGGACCGCATCTCTCTCTCCTCTCGATCGCCCGAAATATAGAACTGATATCTTATCCTCGATTAGACTGTCAAACCTTTTGCATGCGTTCACCCCGAATCTCCAGTCACCATTCCATTCCGTGTTCTCTCCAAATCATATCTGCTCAGAACCCTTCAAAACGTTTTTCTCTCGTCTATGTTTAAGGGGTTCGGGGGTGTTCCTGTCCTACCCAAATGGCTCTCCCCTTATTGGTTGGGCCGCTTTTCCTCGCTTCGGCATTGGTTTACATCCCTGTATGGGAATCCCTCCGATTCGTTGGCAAAGGCTTGAGAACATGGAGTTTTCTTGAAGATGAATATTCCTTTATCTTGTCAACTGCTCCGCGGGATGTCCGCGCTGCCCTAGAATTTTCACGTACGCTTCCTGTGTGACTCTTTCTGTTGGTGTCAACCAGTTACGCCCACTACGAGAAATATGCCCTGTTCGTTCCCCGCTAGCGTGCGTAAAACGTGACTTCGATAATAGAAGGTGGTCCAGTAAATTGGCCCCCACCTGTGATTGCGAGCATTTCACTCTCGTAGCGTTGCTTGTTATAACCTCCGAGTTTTTCTCTTTACTAACCTAGGGGTGTGTACTAACCTAGGGGTGTGTTTCGAGCGTATTCTTACTTGAATTCCGGCGAGCTCGGGGAACGCAAAATAAAAATTAAAAAAACAGCAATTCAAAAGAATGATGAAAAAAAATAAGGAATTTCCTCCTCAAGAAAGAAATCTGCTCAGCCAGGTCTTAGAAAAATTATGAAATATGTATTATAATTATCCTCTTAGAATGCCAGTCCACATTATGCTTCTCGGATTTTCTTTCCCAATTCCCGCGCTCTCTAAATGGTCTACTTGGTAACTACTCTTCCTCGTTTAACTATTTCCTCGTACTATGCGATACCGTAGGAATTATTTGGTGAATATATTGCTTTCCCACACTTACTAATTTGTAGGCGTTCTTTCCGAAATTCATACCTACGAAATCATGGTCCTCCAATGTTACACGATATTCCGGAGGACATACGGGTAACAGAAAAACTTTAGTTTTGCAGCAACGAAGACTTAAATTGCTGCTATTTGTACTTTCCTTTGAATAGGCTGCATTCCTCTCTTACCTCTCCTTGACATTTCGTTTTATTCCTGTGTCGGATTCGCACGAATGAGCTACATGAATATTTTTTTTATTATAGATCTTCGTGTGCAACTCGATGTGTTATAAGCAGTCGTCCGTCCCTAATTTAGGGCCACTGGTTCCAGGAAGGGAAAAGAGTCAGTTTCGTAACACAAACGCGACATCTACGTCTCACCGGGATTAGAACCTAGATCTATCATGGACGAGTGATTATAAGCCAGCACTTAGACCACTCAGCCACCGTGGTCGCCGTGAAACTATAGCCATCAAATTCTTTATTTAAAATAGGAGTAGGGGAGGCAAATTTATCTAGGCCTATGGGTGGTAAAGCCCTAAATCCGTCTCTGCCTTCTTCCTTTTTGAATGGCAGAGAAACATATTGATATCATAAACGTAGATTCGTGGGTACCAGAGTACATTTCCATAACAAAGAATTTTTTCTTTGCCCCCTATTTTAAATCCATGCTGTGCAAATTTATTTTAATAATTTTGCATACAATATTTACTTAGCAGAAAGTCTTTTTTTTTTTTAATTGTAGGTTTAACGACCACCGTGAGCAACTCAATGGGCTATAAGCAGGCGCTCGTCCCTAATTTTGGGTCACTGGTTCCATGGAAGGCAGAGAACCAGTGCCGTAAGACAACACACAGCATCCATGTCTCACCGGGATTCGAACCCGGACCCCTTTCGGGCGAATGATCAGAAACCATCGCTTATACCACTGCGCCACGGGGGCGGCCAGAAAATCTTGAAAAGTTTCGCTTCGAATAAATAAAACCATTTTTCTGCAAAAAAAAAAAAAAAAAAAAAAAGTTTAAGTTAAACACTGCTAAAATGATTCGGTTGTAGTGTCTTAGCGTTGATGAATTAAATGAGTTTGAGCAATGCTTGGTTGCCCTGATGTGCACCATTGTGCCCCCCCCCCCCAACCCCCCAACAAAAAAAAATTCTCCCTTTCGTTGTTTTGATCTGTTGTCTCCTTAGTAACGTTCAAAGCCTTTAACTTAGTTTTCTGTGATAGCAACTTTCAAGATTCACCCAACTCAAAGCAAATTAAGAAGAGCAAAGAAAATAAAGATATCGACGAATCTTCTCTCCCTCTCTCACTTGACTGGAAGTGAAAATAGTTCCATAAATCGAACGGTAGTCTTCCACTGAGCCTCATTTCTCTAACACTCCTAGAATCTATCCTCTTTTTTTGCTTAGCTGGAACCTTCTGCTTTTTGTCTCGCGTCATGTGCTATCTAGGTTAAATCAACAAAACCCATTTTTATAATGCCATCTGACTTCTTCGTGTTTCTGATGCTTTCAGACATTTTAGTGAAACACTTCTCACTAGTGTTTCCAGTGTCCGATGTTTGTTTTTCCCCTATACGTGCACTAGCAACTAGCAGCATCTATTCCCAAACAAAAGCAACGGCGATATTTTTTCTGTGCATCCCTGGGGTATATATATATATATATGAAAGATTTTTTTTTTTTTCGCTACGTGTTCCTTTTCGAAATGTGAGAAATGGAGTTCTCCGGGTTCTAGTTTAACTTTCTGTTTCAAACACCACAATGAAGAAGAAAAAGTAAGAAATAAAAATAAAATGAAAGAATTCAATTTTGTCCAATTCTTTTTTTTTTTTTTTTCCTCCCTCCTTTTTATTTTTTTTTCTTTCGTGGTGTTGCCACATGTCACTGAGCATTTCTTTGTAATTTTACGATTCATTTCTTTGATTCTGTTTCCCCCCGATTCGAGAACGGGAAAAAAATTAAAAACTCTGCGTCTTTTAACTACCGCGGTTGTTTCTGTAGGTCGCTATTCTGTCGCAAAGGATAGACGGTTGACTCAATCCGCCGCAAAAACTCATCATCAAATGTATTCCGCGATTTAAGCAGAGGGGGCCAAGTGTTCGTTGAAGGAACGCAAGACGAGACGGGTAAATACGTCAGGGAAATTCTGTGCTCTGAGGAGTCAAAGAAAGAGATTAAACAGAGAAAGAGAAACATACCCAAAAGGCTCTGAAGAAAATCATCAGGGCAACTGAGGGGTAGATGCTAGATGCTTAATGACCCTGAACGCGAAAAACAAGTAAATGAATGGAAAACGAGGGTTGGCTGGAGTTGTGCGAGGGAATCTAACGAAAGAAAAGAACAGTGCATTGAATGAGGTAAACGCAATGCGCATTTTTTCACATTATCGCTTGGAGTACTTTCGGAAAATAATAAACCGAAAACAACGCAATTAAAGCAAACCGAGAGAAAGAGAGAAAAAAATGTTGCTCCGCATTCATCTTACGCGTAACACGGATCAGATAAAAGAGGCGAAATGTTCTGAATGGATTCGTACCATTCACATGAGATTTTCGAAGTGTGGGTAGCAGGGAGATCTTTAACATGTCATGATGTGTGATTTATTGTTGTCTTTTTTTTTTTCTTTTTTTTTTTTTTCAAATGCGAACGCAGATCCGTTCCCGTCACAAAATGCTTTACAGAAACAGAACTCAGTATCTGATTTCGTCTCACCTTCTTCCTATTTTCAATCATGTATCTTAAAAGCAATTTTACCGCTGGCGTGAATCGAACTCTCATCCTTTTGCTCCGGAGCCGAATGTTTTTCAAATTAAGCTACACCGACGGAGTTTGTCGCTGCAACTTTGCCGTCTTGACAGTTACGTCATACACTATATTGACAAAAGTCACCGAACACCTATAAGAGAAACACAACATAGCGTTTATCGACATACATTAGTGCGGTCTCGGTCTATCTTTGGCTTTAATGCATTTACTCACCCTTCGAGACATGCTTTCGACAAGGTTTTGGAACACAGCGATAGGTATGCGCTTCCATTCAGTACATAATGCTGCTACTAACTGTTGCTTAGTAGTAGGCTTTAGATCCAAACTTCTTATGCGACGCTCTAATTCATCTAATAGGTGCTCCATGGGATTAAGATCAGGGCTTTGTACTGACCAGTTCACACACGATATGGAATTATTGTCAAACCAAGCCGTAACAGTCCCTGCTTTATGGCTCGGTGCATTATTCTGCTGGTACCGACAAGGCTCGGTTCCATAGTATTGCCACAGAATTGGCAGGGCATAATTGTCCAGAATATCGAGGTAGACGTGCTAGTTAACAGGTTTGTCCACGATACCCAATGGGCCGGGACCATACCACGAAACACACCCTCACACGAGTACACTACCAGCTCCAAACTTCACCGTAGGAACAGTACACTGTGATAAATAGCGTTCCCCGGCTGCCGCCATACCCACACACGGCCATCAGACTGATGGATCGTACATCTGGATTCATCAGTCCATAGGACCCGTTTCCATTGATCTACGGTCCACGATAAATGTTCTTTACACCATGCTAAACAACGAGTTGCATTCAGAGTGGAGATGAAAGGCTTATGAGCAGCCGCACGACCACGGTAACTCATGGAATGAAGTTCTCTGCGAATGGTACGTGTACATATCAAGGTTCCAGCATTTTTACTCACCTGTACACTGAGGTCTTGTGCAGTACTCCGTCGATTAGCTGTAACGATTCCTCTGAGGTTTCGACGTCCTCTATCACTGATTTTCTTTGGTCTTCCGGTACGTTTTGCTGCTTCAGGCACGCCATGTGTCTTCCACTTATTCAGTACATCCAAAACAGTTGACTTGGGTATGTTTAAACGCCTCTCCGTTTTTCTTATTGACAACCCACTAATATAACACCCAACAATCTTTCCTTTCTCGAAGTCAGTTCTCTCCCGCCGAGACATTTTCACTCAACCTCACAGTGCGATATGATCGCGGTCACCTGCAGGTTTGTTTTTATACCTAAGAATTAAAAGTATTTCGTGCTGAGTTGTAAACAAGAAGAATTCAAAGCTGTCGATGCACGGTAACTTTTCTG
The DNA here is from genome assembly GCA_039090855.1 of Macrothele yani. Lineage (NCBI taxonomy): Eukaryota > Metazoa > Arthropoda > Arachnida > Araneae > Macrothelidae > Macrothele > Macrothele yani. Next base: position 101,630,553 of record CM076991.1, on the reverse strand, counting down.
GAGCAGCCAAAGCACACAAACCACATTTTAAATTTCCTTTTTAAAAAAACGGACTTTTAACAATAATTGTAGTGAATGGCAATGATTTATGTCTTCATTTACATAATGTGTGATACTTGTGCTCTTATCTGTCACTATTTAACCTTGTGCCGTTCTAATCTGATTTCACTCATCGGCCTGATGATGCGGCCATAGTCGCAAAAGTGCTCGCCAGAGCTTTTATCTACTATATTTTTAAATTGTAAATAAAGACATTTTTTAGATCCTGCGTTTTTGAAAAGGAAATTTAAAATGTGGTGTGTGTACTTTGGCTGCTCCAGAAAAATAACCGTGCTTCGAGAGCTTCGAATTATTTTTTTGTGTTTTATACCGTTCGCAGCTGCACCGCGCATCTTAACAACGCAGTGGATCCGTTCATTTGCTTTTGAAGGGGTGTCCGGTGACTTTTGTCAATGTAGTGTCAGTTGCCTTTGCTGTCGGAACACCTACCTAATAACGTGTTTGTCCCCCTTTTCTGTGCAATCACAGCTTGCGGACGCCTACGAACAGATTCCACAAGGGGTCGAACATCCTCCAAGCGTAACTTGAATCACATGTCCGCTGCAGCAGCTGCGTCAGTTCCCTCTCATTCCATGGAGAAGGATCAACAATTCTCACACTCCGTTCTAGTATATCCCACAAATTGGGTTACAGTCAGGGGAGTTTGTACGCCAAGATATTTTGGCGAATTCGTTGTCGTGTTCATCCAATCACTCAGTAGTAATACAGTACGAGCCCGATGACACGGTGCGTTGCCCTGATGAAAGGTGGTACTGTGGTCAGGATAAACCTCCTGCAGATATGTATGGAGATAGTGGCTAACAACAAGTTCCTGTAGCGTCCCACATTCATTGTTTGTTGGATGAGAACCAACGGACCTTGGGATTGACAGGAAAAAGCTCATAATAAATAAATAAATACATCGCTCTTTTCACGTTCCAGAAACACACAGCATCCGAAAAATGCCGGTAATGTCCAAAAGCTGACTTAAATACACATAGCACCGTGGATTGTTGGCCACCGTTGCGTAAATGTAACGCACTCGGCGCGATATTGAGAGTTCTGTTGGTTCAATTCCACAGCGGTTGGCTAAAAACAATTTTTCGGATGCTGTGTGTTTCTGGAACGTGGAAAGAGCGATGTATTTATTTGTTTATTAACTGTCGCCACGTATTTGGAGTATTTTCACCAGGAAAAAGCTCCCCAGAGAAGAACAACAACTCCACCGGCCTGTTGAACCCCAACTGTGCAAACAAACAAAGTATAGGGCTTCATAGGACTTCATGGGATATAGGGTATGGTATGGGCTTATATAGCTTATGGTATAAGTTATGGTATGGGTATAGGGCATGGGTATGGTATGGGCTTATATAGCTTATGGTATAAGTTATGGTATGGTTATAGGGCATGGGTATGGTATGGGCTTATATGACTTAGGGTATAGGGTACGGCATATGGCTTATGGTTGGTATAAGTATGGATATGGTATGGGCTTACATGACTTAGGGTATAGGGTACGGTATATGGCTTATGTTTGGTATAGGTATGGGTATGGGTATGGTATGGGATTACATGACTTAGGGTATAGGGTACGGTATATGGCTTATGTTTGGTATAGGTATGGGTATGGGTATGGTATGGGATTACATGACTTAGGGTATAGGGTACGGTATATGGCTTATGTTTGGTATAGGTATGGGTATGGTATGGGTTCAGGGTATAGGGATATAGGGCTTCATGCTGTAAACTCCATATACGAACCCGGCCATCAGCATAGTGCATCAGGAAATGGGGCGCATCATTCCAGACGAAATTCTTCCATCTGTCCAGGGTCCATTTTTAACGTTCCTTGGCCCATGCGAGACATTATTTCCGATGACTGAGCGTCATCATGTGCACCCTCGTTAGTCTCTGGCTGCGGAACCCCATTGTAAGCAAGGCACGGAGCATGGTGCATGTGGAAATAGGTCGACTGCACCGCTGTTGTACTGGTGGTAGAGTTGGGTGATTGTTGCACGCCGTTACTGAGAAAACAGTTGTGAGGATCTCTGCCGACGAAAGGCCTCGATAAATATTTAAATATGATTTATGTATTTTAATTGATCTGTGACTCAATTTGGCATTCCAGTAATGAATAAAAATTTTGTTGTGTGTATATGTGTATGTTCAAGTAACGGCAGTGTAAGATACATTGTATGAGAACGGACAATTTATTCTCAAAAAACACTATTGGATATTTTGCGAAACTTCTAAAATACGCTATGTTTGTTCAGACTGTTTAAGACGGTCCTTGTTAAATAAAAGAGTGATGTTCTGCAGTCCTTCTTACATGCTTGGAGGAGGAACCACAGTGACATTCGTTACGAGGTTTCAAGAATGCTACCCCCAAACGGTGAAGGGGCTCGCAATGAACGAGAAGAGGACAAGGACACTCAAGGTCATATAGAGAGAAGGAGATGTCACGGGGATACAGAGTAATGTTGCTTTCGTTGTATGGGATACAACCTAAAAAGCATGTAAACAATGTACACTATATTGACAAAAGTAACCGGACACCCCTTAAAAAGCAAATGAACGGATTCGCTGCTTTATTAAAATGCGCGGTACAGCTGCAAACGGTTTAAAAAATAAGCCTGCAACTGACCGCGATCATATCGCACTGTAAGGTTAAGTGAAAATGTCGCGGAGGGAAAGAACTGACTTTGAGAAAGGAAATATTACTGGGTGTTATATAAATGGGTTGTCCATAAGAGAAACCGAAAAGCGTTTAAACATACCCAAATCAACTGTTTTGGATGTACGGAATAAGTGGAAGACACATGGTGTGCCTCAAGCAGCAAAACGTACCGGCAGACCAAAGAAAATCAGTGATAGAGGACGTCGAAGCCTCAGGAGAGTCGTTACAGCTAATCGACGAAGTACTGCACAAGACCTCAGTGTACAGGTGAGTAAAACCGCTGCAACCTTGGTATGTACACGTACCATTCGCAGAGAACTTCATTCCGTGGGTTACCGTGGTCGTGCGGCTGCTCATAAGCCTTTCATCTCCACTAGGAATGCTAATCGTCGTTTGGCATGGTGTAAAATTTTTTTATCGTGGACTGTAGACCAATGGAAACGGATCCTATAGACTGATGAATCTAGATACACGAACCATCAGTTTGATGTCCGTGTGTGGGTATGGCGGCAGCCGGGGGAACGCTATTTACCACAGTGTATTGTTCCTAAGGTGAAGTTTGAAGCTGGCAGTGTACAAAACATCAGAGATACCTCCCTAATAGCGTGTTGGTTCTCCTCCAGCGCGAATAGCAGTCTGTACACGCAGAGGCGTCGACTCCACCAGCTGCCAGAGGGTTTCCGGTGGCAATGCCGGCCATGACTGTTGCGGCATAGTCCGAAACTCTGCCAGAGGCGCCGGCACAGGATCTATGGATCTGATGTTCCACCCCACAACATCCCAGACAGCTTCCACAGGGTTTATATCCGGCGACCTTGAGGGCAACTGGATGGTTCCAAACTCAGATGTGTATTTCTCTAGTCATGCCTGGGTGGTTGCAGTTATGTGGAGCGGCGCGTTGTTCTTCTGAAGCACACCATCGACCCCAGGATGCGCGAAGGCCATGAAAGGGTCTAGGTGATCAGCCAGCTCATGACGGTAGAGTGCAGCTGTTAAGGACCTTTCCAGACACACTAAGGGACATAATGTGTCCCAGGAAAAGGCTCCTCAAACCAACGAAAAAAAACCCACCTGCATCTTGAACAGAACCGACATGGCATGACCGAGCTATGACCTCATGCTGTCGACTCCGCACCCGCACCCTCCCGACATCTCGGTACAGCTGGAAACGGGATTCATCAGACCACACGACTTGACGTCACTCTGCAGAGGCCCAGTTTGGACATTCCCGGCATCAGGAGAGACGTAATGTCAGACGATGAGCCTTCAACAGTGGCGCGCGAGTATGGCGTTGGCTCCCGTAGCCGATGTGGTGCAGCGTGTGCCTTACAGTTCGCTCGCTGACGCTGATTGGATCTCCGACATTTAATCTGGATGTGATTGGCCCCTCGGTTGCTAAGCGGTAGGTCTGTACAAGCCTGGATAGTGTACGTCGACCAAGGTCATTAATGGCGTGTGGTCGGCCACCGTTTGCTCTCTGGTCGTTGATACGTTCATCGATGGTACACTCGTGGGACACCCAAAGAATATCTAACGCTTAAAGAAGGTCAACTCTCATAGAGATAACGTAAAACGGGCGGAAACAGCGCCACCACATCTTAAGAGACAATATGCTCTGCCGGAAAGTTAACATTCAGGAGCAAAACACGTTAAGAGGATTATGGCAGTGAAGCTTTTCTTTAATCTATGATGATTTCCTTCGGTCTGATGACTATTTGCATAGAGCAGTTTTTTGTTGTTGTTTTCTGATATCCCGCCCATCCCTTATTTGGGTGAGAAAAATATGCAATAACATTAGTATTACTATTTAAATTAAATTTCAGCAAATATTACAGTTAGGCCTAAGGATCCGTACAAAATACAGACATTCCCTAGTATTTGGCATTACTGAAAATATTTCTGAAAAACTGAAGAACAAACAAAAGCTTTAACTAACCCGATTGACGTAACAAAACTGACATATCCGATTTGCGAAGTGGTTATGCTACCGAGAAGGTAACAATCACGTGCTGTGAGTAGCTCGGCTGACTGTTCTTTACCCAAAGAATTGAAGTCAAAGATTGGGCCGCCCCGGTGGCGAGTGGTCTAAGCGATGGCCTCTGATCATTCGTCCCAAAGGGGTCCGGGTTCGAATCCCGGTGAGGCATGGATGTTGTGTTTGTCTGTCGGCACTGGCTCTCTCCCCTCCCTGGAACCAGTGGCCCTAAATTAGGGACTGGCGACTGCTTATAGCCCATTGAGTTGCTTACGGTGGTCGTTAAACCTCCAATAAAAAAAAATTGAACAGAAATACGCATGCGCAGTCTGCTCTCTCTGCTCCGGCATTAGCCTGTATGTTGGCTTCTGTGGACTGCATTTTTTCCTTGAAGACATGGCGGCTCTAGTTACGTCTCGCTGAGCCTTAACTTCTTCTTGTTAGATATCCTTTGGTACACCCTTGACACGGTTTCCCTCAGGAAACCTAGGGTTCTTACCACATGGACGATATAATGATTCGTCTATCTTGCGCCGACAATGCATCCGCAAACAAAGTCGCTCGGATCACCACGTTTACCTATATTCGTCGTTTGCGATACACTGTTCGGAATATATATCATATCATATGTAGAGGATTTTAGGAAGGGAGTGTCTGACCCCAGGTCTTTAACAACCCTTAGAAATAGGAAGCTAGGAGATTTATGCTAGAGTGCCCGATAGGAAAGCGACGCGAAAGCGAGATAGAAAGAGGGAGGAAGACGCCCTTATTTATTCTCGGGGGGACAGCACCCGGGCCCGGCGACTGAACGTGCCCATCCGACGCACGACGGATATTTAGTGTTTCAAACGTTCGTACCTTTAGAGTTGGAGCCCGAGGTCTTCTCCGTGGCAGTCACGAACGTTGTCCACTACGCCACCCGCGGCCCCTCTGTTCGGAAGCCCTGCAATCCGCCTATTTATTGCCTTCGTTCAGTTTGGGTCTGTCCCACTCTGCGTGGGGGTTGCACATGTGCCGAGGTGTTTGTCTATCACCCCTACTTCTAATGTTTTGTTTACTGAGAGTAATTCACTCCAGTTGGGAAACAAAAACACAGACGGTTGATTGCTTTCGGGAAATAACTTGAATATCATTGAGCACCTATCCGAAAGTTTGTTCTATTTCGATGTTGAATATATTCTGAGGGTTTATTCGAAGCAATTTAAATTTTACAACAAAATACACTTAAAAGCGTTAGTTTAAACCTAGATTAGGAAGCCGCAAAAAAGAATAAACGTTATATATCTGTGCCAAGCCAAATCAAGGAGCACCAAAGACGCATAACACCTGATGAAATGGCAAATTAGAAACAAAAACAGGAAATTCATCTTTGATTTCAAAGACTGCATACAGTCTTGTGACAATCAACGTGGTTTGTCACAATTTTTTTTTTTTTTTCAAGTCGACCATGGTTTCGCTGGATATTGACCTAGATTCATCAGGACGAATGGCACATAAATATTCAAATTGTATATGATATCATAAATGGTGTTTACAGTCACGGGTTTTGTTTAGTTGCTTACACGCGCTTGACAGAAATGGGGTGAATGCTATGTCATTAACAAGTTGCGAAGACTTCTGATATATATGGAGCGCTTCCAAAACATCAAGTTTGGTGGTTGAATCTGGCTTGTCAATTAGTTTTGCTTCTTCAAAGAGAAATACATGGTCCTTTTCGTAACAGTGTTTAGCCATCGATGACTTCTTTAGGTCATAATTCCGAATGTAGGTCTTGTGCTCCTTCAATCGAACACTATATACGAAACGCCACATTTACATGGGATTTGATAGATTCCCCATATATTCTTCATAGATATACACTGCTGGACAATTGCTAAGGACGGATCATAAACGGCTATATAGCGCATAAAAAAGTAAGTGTGGTTGGATGCCAAGTGAAATAAAATAACGTCAGAATGCCAGGACATTGCAAGAAAGACAATTTATTGTGCTCTGAAATCCAGAAGGCTTTGGAACGTGTTCAAGGGACACACAGGCCATTTTGTGCAGAATACGTAAACGTGAAGAAACTGCAATTACCGTCCGCACGCGTTCCGGCGTAAGATGTCAATACGGGATATGGTCACCATGGAGGGCGATGCAAGATTCCACACGTCGTGTCATGCTTTGCACAACATTATCAAGCAGCTGTTGGGGTAATTTATCCCATTCCTCTCTCAGTGCACGGATGAGGGTGTCCTTGTTTATTGGAGAGCATTGGCGACCAGCAAGACTCCTCCCCAAAGCATCCCACACATTTTCAATGGGATTCAGATCTGGAGAACGTGCTGGCCATACGAGGCGTTGAATATCCTCGCTCTCAAGACACTCCTGGACAGCGACTGTTCCATGACATGTTGCGTTGTCGTCCATGAAAATGAATCTATCACCGACAGCACTACGGAACATGCGAACATGAGATAGCAGAACATCATTAATGTATCGTTGGCCAGTCATAGTCCCAGTTGGAAGCACATAGAGGGACGTACGGCCATTGATCATGATGCCAGCCTATACCATGACACTACATGTCGGATATCGGTCCCTTTCCTATATGTTTGCTGGACAATATGCAGTACCACTATCACGCCAGATCTGTTGTCGTCGACAATCGGACGATAGACTGTATCTACTCTTATCTGAGAAGAGGACAGCAGACCAGTCGTTATCAGTCCAATTGCGATGTTGATGGCACCATTGCAAACGGGCGGTACGGTGACGTCTGGACAATGGGATGCACACAACAGGACGCCGGGCGTATAGTCCTCCTTCATGCAAACGTGTGGCGACAGTTTTTCGGGAGATCCGCTTGCCAGTAGCAGCCATAAACTGATTTGCTACCTCACTAGCTGTGCTGCGCCGCTGTCTTTTTGTTGATAGCACTATGTACCGATCTTCTGCAGGTGTCGTACTGCGAACACGACCTCCCCCGTGACGTTTGCTACACTCTCCATTTGTTTGAAATGATTTCCAAAGCCTTGAAACAACACTGTGGCTGACGTCGAACTCCCTGGCAACATCTGTTATTTTTCGCCCTTCTTCAATCTTGCCAATAATACGGCCACGCGTAAAATCATCTAGGTGATGTCGGGAAGACATACTGAAAATTGCAAGTTCGTCAATTGATTCTTTCCCTTTCAACTTCGCGTTTGAACAACAACGGTCAATACGCGTCAAATCCTATATATCTCTTATCAGCGCTATGACGTCACGAACAAGTTCGGCAATCCAAAATTTGCATACGCATAACACGTCTTACTGTATCCCGCACTTATGCTAATTTCCACATTTTCCTGCCTTCGATTTTATGGTTGCTATCGTTGCTATTGTCATCCGTCCTTAGCAATTGTCCGGCAGTGTATATATTGTTAATGACATGGCATCCACCCCATTTCTATCAAGCGCGTGGAAGCAACTAACCAAAAACCCCGTGACTGTAAACACCGTTTATGATATCATATACAATATGAATATTTACGTGCCATTCGTCCTGATGAAGCTAGGTCAATACGCAGCAAAACCATGATCGACTTGGAAAAATATATATTATATATATATATGTTTCTGATAAACCACGTTGTATTCTCTTAATATGCAGAAAATTCATCGCCAACCCGCTGCCCGAGGGGTCTGAGGCGCTGGCTCTTTCCCTTCCCTGGCCACAAATTAGGGACAGACGAATGCGTATATAAGTCCTTACGGTTGCTCATGAGGGTTGTTAAACACGAAAAAACAAAACAAAAAAAGACGGAGAAAAAAGGTTGAACGTTCAATCACCAGGACATTTACTACATGTGAAAAATGCTGCTTTCGTGCTATAAAATGTTTTTGCTGTTTTTGCTACAACCTTTTCAATGACGCCTTGGGTAAACTGCGCTCCTTTCTCTCCCCCTTAGTCCCCATGTCGCTACGCCTCTAGGCCAGGGTGAAAAAATCGGCACTTACACAAACTGGAACTGGTTTTATTTCCCAGGAAGTACATAGTTACTAACAGATACGCTTTTAGATGACAATTTCCAAAGCATAATTTACCAGAAGAAACTCAATAACAAGCTCATATATTCTTCACAAACATAGAAATCACTGCCATATATCCATAACACGTTATTCATCACACCGTACAGGGGTGCTGGAACTAATTTTCTGGGCAAGATATACGTATATTTTGGTCAGACACACAATTTATCATTCTCATTTAAAACAGGCTGCGATAAAACGATTATACAATTAAAATCTAAATTAATATAAAATTTGAGTTTTATATTTACCTAATAGGGTTTTTCGATATAAAATATTTTACTGATATTATAAACGATGTAAAACTGCATTGATTTGCACATTCTCCCTTGTGACGTATATTCTAGATTAACTTTCCTTTTTTAGTTTCTTTCCCTATGTAAATCTTGAGTTTATTCTCAGTTATTCTTCACTCTTAACGTAATATCTTTTCTCTCAAACGAATACGTTTGGCAACACAATTGAGGTTGAATACGCGTGACGTATGCCTGATATAAGATAGGAACAAGAGTTAAAAACGACGACTAAACTGTTGCTTGGCGAGCGTTGGGTTGTAAACTGATTATTGAACGGAGCATTGTGAAAAGAGCGTTGTGTTAAGAGTTGTGTGGTGTGTGGAGAGTGTAGTGCAATATGCTATGCTACAATGTGTTTGCTACATCCTGAATAAAGCATCTTTTCCGTAAGTTTGACTTCTGTTGTTTACATGTTTCGTCTGGCCGTTAAGGTTTAATTTTGGGAACTATCTCTTCGTATAGTGATGTTTTAAATTAACGTAGAAGTACGAAAAGACTTCTACGTTATACCCCTTCCACCATTTTCTTGAAATCTGACTGTATTGGCCATTCGTTCTGTCAATACCCAACGAAACCATGGTCAACCTGAAAAAATTATTATTTGTGGCAAACTTTGTATTATCTTAATATATATAATCGTCACGAAACTGTAGTCTCTGAATTCAAGAATAACTGTTGCCCTTACGTTATACATCAAATAGCATAAAGTTATATCTCATTCCTTTCTCCCCTCCTTCCATGTTTTTTTTTCTTTCTTTAGAGAAAGGCTAATTTTATTATACTTAAATGAAATAAGAAATGTCCCTGCTAGTCTTATAAAAAACACGATACCTTTCAGGAATTTCATGATATCAGTTTTCAATAAGACTGGCCCTTTGTGAAAGTTTTTTTTTTATTACGTACTGAACAAGTGGGCAGAGAAAACTCATGTCTGAGGAATGGCATTAAAAAATCAGATTTCTAACGACATCACAAAGAATCAAATTTCAGCGTCTTCATATCCAGACAGTGTGCGAAAAACCCGAAAAAAAAAGCAGACTGGACTGCCCGTAGACCGGGCGGGGTTCGAACTCTAGCCAGAAACTTGCGCTTCGACACTTTGGGCATTAGCCAACAGTGCTGATACTAACATACTCTTTATCCTATTTATGAATATTTTCCTCTCACCTACTTTTCCGTCTCTTTGTGAGTCGTGAATATATATCTATTTATCTGCATTTCCTTCTCTAACTCAATTTTTTTTATCTCATTCTCCCAACTTACACCACACCCTTTACCTCTCACTAAATTGAAAGTAATTCTCCACTTCCCCTCCCTCTCCGAATTACTTTTCTTTTTCTCCGAATTGAAAGTTAATTTTCCACTTCCCCCACTCCCTTTCTCTGACTCTCAATTGGAAGTGAATTCTCCAACTACACTACTTCTTTTTTTTACATTTCTCTCTGAATTGCAAGTTAATTCTCCACTTTGACTTTCTCTAAATTGAAAGTGAATTCTCCATTTCCTTTACTTCTGTCTGAATTGAAAGTGAATTCTCCATTTCCTTTACTTCTGTCTGAATTGAAAGTTAATTCTCCATTTTACCATTTTCTAAAGTGAAAGTGTATTCCCCACTTCTACCAATTCTTTTAGCTCCGTCTGTATTGAAATATTGAAAGTCCACTTCCTAAACTCTCCCTCCCCCCTCTCTCTCTCTCTGAATTGAAAGCTAATTCTCCACTTTACGTTTTTCTAACTTGAACAATTCTTCCACCCACTAACCGTTGACTTCTCTCTGAGTTGAATGTGAATTCTCCCTTTCCACCACTTCCTTGAACTCTGTATTGAAAACTACTTACATCCCTCCCTTTACCTCCCTCGGAACTGAAAGTGAATTTTCTCCTTCCACCACTTCCTTGAACTCTGTCTGCATTGAAAACCATTTACATCTCTTCCTTTGTCTCCGTCTGAATTGGAAGTGAATTATCTCCTTCCACCACTTCCTTGAACTCTGTCTGCATTGAAACCAACTTACATCTCTTCCTTTGCTTCCGTCTGAATTGGAAGTGAATTCTTCCCTTCCTTCCACCACTTCCTTGAACTCTGTATTTAAAATGAGTTCTCCACTTACATCCGTACCTTTACTTTTCTCTGAATTGAAATTGCGTTTTCAACTCACACGACTCCCTGTAGCTCTCTCTATCTCTGAATTAAACAAAAATTCTCCATTTCCACCGTTCCCTTTACCACTTTCTGAACTTAAAGTAAATTATCTACTTACAACGCTCTCTTTACATCTCTAAGAATTGAAAGAGAGTTCTCCACTTACCACACTCCGTTTACTTCTCTCTGAATAAAAAATTAAATTCCATAACTTTTCTCACTTATCTATTCTCCATCTCTCGCAGTCTCTCTCTTCGTCTACCTTTTCTTTGTCTAGTTTACCCTCCCACTGGTTTTCCTCTCCTTCTGTGTTTGACTGAAACGAAACTGAGTTCAATATTTTTACTGTCACTTTCTTTTTCCATATATATATATATTTATATACCACTGTCGCTTTCTCTTTCTCTGAATTATCTCTGTCCCTGGCTTCCTTTCTCACTATTTCTGTCTCTCCCTGTTTCTTTTTTCCCTTCTCACTCCTATGCTTCCTCTGTCTCACTGTTACACTCTTTGAACCACTCTCTCTGTTTTGCTTTCCTTGTTGACATATTTTATCGCGTAATTTGAAGATGTAATCTTAAATCCCAGTCAAGTGTATGTTAAAATTATGAGTCACGGTTTAGTGCTGTTCTCTTAGTGCTACGAACGCGTGGATTTTAACATCTATCACTTGGTAATCACTGAGTGCATCATGGGAACAAACTTCGCACTCATCTCAGCAGATGTTAGGAAAGCTGCATCGTGGAATTCCCTAAGGTGGTATAAATTTGCAGCTGTTCCAGAAAGGCCGGAATATCTCCCATGACAGCAAGCGAAGTCCTCCCACTTTTTAATTTCTTTTTGTTTTGTAAAAATTCTCATTTTGCTGCCAAATATTTCACTGCTATTTTTTGAGGTGGAAGATATCCAACGTTTCTCGTAGTACAAAGCTACGGAATAAACATATGGCTGGATCATTACGTAGCGAAAATCTTCCGCCTACCTGTTCATATTTGGTCATTTCATATTCCAGCAGAAATAATACTAAAGCCATTGCATACTGCATAGACATTATTTGTTGTACGTATTTACTGTGGCATTATTTATATTATTTTCCTATTCGGCATGCAAATTTTGCAAGCGTTCTTCAAAAATACTAGTTCTGCTTATTAGCCTTATTTTCGCTGAAGTATCCTTTTATTTGCTTCTTTTCCCCACCAGCTGGCGAAAAGTTATTTTCTTAAACGAAATGGAGCCCACGAAAAAACAAATACTGTACTTAAAAGTAAATTTTTGGGGATATTAGCGACTCCATTGAGCATTTCAATACGGAAGGGGGTTACCCGTCAGTAATTCACTGCCACTGGTTCCAGGGAAAAGAGAAAAACCTTAAACTATACAACAAGCGAAGTGCTTATGAGGTTAGAGAGAGATTATTCAGATATTTTGGAAGGTGATAAATAGTTATTTGCGATGTTACGTAAGTTATCTACGATGCAACAAATGTCTTTTGTCATCCTTAAAGAAAAAAATTCGAGCATTTTCGAATATTGTTGCAATATCGTATTCGGAGTTACTGAAAATTATTAAGCCTATGTCTGTACATATTTCACATTTCAACAAAAAGAGGTACTTCAAGTGATTTTGGTAGCTTACCACTGAAAATTAATGGCATTAATAGCAAACGCTAGAGTAGGAAAGATTTAACCTTACTTCATGATATTTGGGCATTTCTTACCTATTATGTTTTTATCTTTTTTTACCGGTGTATTTTTAAATAGTCAGTGATCTTTGCGGAAATAACAATATTTATTTGCTGCAATGTTTCCTGTAGCATAAAATTTGCTGAGCTAGACACCGCAAAACCCTTGCTACGGTTGCCAGAACTGTTTTTTTTTTTTTTTTTTTTGATTGGAGGTTTAACGACCACCGTGAGCAACTCAATGGGCTATAAGCAGTCGCCCGTCCCTAATTTAGGGTCACTGGTTCCAGGGAAGGGAGAGAGCCAGTGCCGTAAGACAAACACTACATCCATGCCTCACCGGGATTCGAACCCGGACCCCTTTCGGACGTATGATCAGAGGCCATCGCTTAGACCACTGCGCCACCGGGGCGGCAGCCAGAACTGTATACCCAGCTGCAGAAATCTTGCAAGACCCAGTAAAACTATTGCTAATGCAGCAGGAACTGTACCTCAACAAACAGAAACCTTGCTAGACCCAGTAAACCTATTGCCAGGGCAGCAAGAACTGTACCCCATAAACCAGAACTCTTTCTAAACCCAGTAAACCTGTTGCTATGGAGCCGGAACTGTACCCAAGCAACCAGAAATCATGCTAGACCCAGTAAATATGTTACTAGGGAAGCAAGAATTGTACCCCAGCAACAACAAAAAAAAAAACTTTCTAAACCTAGTAGATATGTTGGTAAGGAAACAAGAACTACAGTATACACAAGCAACCAGAAATCTTCCTAGACCCAGTAAACCTGTTACTATGGCAGCAGGAACTGTACCCCAATAACCAGAAAATTTTCTAGACCCAGTAAATAAACTGTCGTTAGGTCGGCCATAACTGTACCTTAGCAACGAGAAATCATGCTAGACCCAGTAAACCTGTTGCTAGAGAAGCAAGAATTGTACCCCAGCCACAAAAAACTTTCTAGACCTAATAAATATATTGGTAGGGAAGCAAGAACTATATCCAAGCAAACAGAAATCTTTCTGGAGCCAGTAAATCTGTTGCTAGGGAAGCTAGAACTGTAGTCCCAGCAACCAGAAATCTTGCTAGACCCAGGAAAACTGTTAGTATGGCATCAAGAAATGTTTCTCTCAAACACCAAAAATCTTGGTAGACCCAGGAAAACTGCTGATGTGGCTGACAAATTTTACAACTTCGTTGGGAGAAATTCTGTAAAGTGACCTCGAATGTAAAATCTATACTATACCCGCAATGTTAATTTGTTCTATACACATTTACTCAACGACTGCTGCTTACAAATCTTCAAAATTTTGAACACAAATAAATAAAGTGCATAGTTCATGTATGTCCCAGTTGTTATTTCGAAAAATTTCTCAGAATTATGTTTTTTAAATCACTTCGTCTGAATGGGGAAGTATTCCAATTTGACACTAGATGGCGAGAGAAGTTAGGCTTGGCAGTGTCTATGTCTGGATGAAACGAACTCTCTTATTTCTGTCTAATTATTACCCTGGTGTGCAAAAATTAAGGACGAAGAGGAGAAACTAGCATAACAACGGAACGAGCAGGCAGAACAGACCGAAAGACCACTCAGGAGATAGATGCAGCATGACGTATATATGCAGCATGACGTAGGGGGAGGGGGAGTGTCGGAAGGGTATAAAGCACACGGGCGGTGTACGCTCAGCAATCCGGTGAAAGCTATATCACGGTGTACATCGGTTTGAACGACGTCGAGTTGCTGCCACCGTGTGATATGGCCAACAGGCAATCCAGTAGACGACATCTGGATGACTTTACCCGAGGTCGCGTCATTGGGAAGTTGGAAGAAGGTCGAAGTGTGACTAGTGAGGCCGAGGAGTTCGGGATCGCTCACAGCATCGTTTCACGAGCTTGGAGAGCATTTCAAACGACAGGAACAGCTGTCCGAGAGTTTAGCAGTGGTCGTTCACGAGCAACCACGGCGGTGGACGACCGGTATATTGTTCGACAGGCGAGAAGAGACAGACGGCAGACAGACGGCAGACAGAGGGAGAAATCACAAGGCACATGCAACAGACAACTGGACGTCCGTTATCGCGTTTTACCGTGGCCAGGAGGCTGCACAAAGGTGGTCTATTTGCATGACGACCAGTACGGTGTGTGATGTTAACGCCTGCTCATCAGAGACGGCCGTTTCTGTGGTGCCAGGAGCACAAGGACTGGACACATTAGCAATGGGGTCGAGTTCTCCTTACGGATGAGAGCTCATTTAGTCTGACGAGCGATTCTGGACGTATACACATCTGGAGAGATCAGGGAACACGCAATCACACCTCCAACATAATCGAAAGGGACCGGTTTGGAGGTGGCGGAGTTCTCGTTTGGGGCGGTATCATGCTTGGTAGCCGTTCTGACCTCCACATCTTCCAAGGAGGTTCATTCACTGGTGTACGCTATTTTACCGAATTTCTCCTTCCTCACGTGCGTCTGTTTAGAGGTAGTGTGGGTTCTGAGTTCCTCTTCATGGACGACAACGCTACACCTCATCGTACAGTGGCTGTCGCATAGCTGTTGTAGAGTGAAGATATTCAACGCATGGATTGACCCGCAAGGTTCCTGGACCTAAATGCAATCGAACACGTGTGGAACCTTCTCGGGAGACGCTTCACAGTACGTCACAAGCTGTTAGCAACTATTCCGCAGCTGCGATTGGCGCTACAAGAGGAATGGGCCGCGATGTCTCAACAGCTCCTTGACAACCTCGTCCTCAGCATGGACAGACGTTGTAAATCCTGCAACGCAGTCAAGGGTGATCATATCCCCTACTAAAGACTGCATTTTTCTTGGCAGCCGTCTGTCACATGGACGTTTCTACCTTCTGTCCAGTTGTGCTCGAAGCTACCTTTTCAATAAAGTGCCTTTGTATCCTTTGGATTCCTTGTTTGGACGGTTTTGCTCACTTGTCCCATATTCTTACATCTTGGGGATCTTATGGTATGATTTGGGTCGATGTGGAGCACTTCTGCACGACGTTACATTCGAAAAACCGTCTCGTCCTTAATTTTTGCACGCCAGTGTATAATTATCTGGGCCAGATAGAAATGAAAGAAAGGTTGCAAAAGTGATATTGGAATCTTTTCTGCGATACATCAACTTGAATTCGCACGTTCATTTGCTGAAGCGAAAATGTGTATATAGCAGCAGATAGCCCTTGAATGTGAGCTATGGATACCAAATTAGGTTCGACCACTCACTGAGCTCCACCCTAAATATCGTGATAGGTTAACCCGTTGTAGCGTGTTAGTGGAAGCGCGCTTTTTAAGTCTTCATTCTCATTGTATTTTCTGAATTCTGATCGCTCGGAAAATAATCAAAGTCCTGGACCAGTCGTGGTATTAAGGATTTCTTTATAGGGGTGACCCAAAATATTGAAGATGCAAAAATAAATACACTGGAGAAAACATCTCTCAATATATTGGGGAAGGATAAAAATACTGAAGATGCAAGTAAATACACGGTCGAGTCGTATTATTGTGACAACCTGCTAATATCCAGAGTAACAGCCATGCGCAGCGCGGACAGCAGCTAGACGGGCTGGGAGTGACTCCATATGGTGCTGGAAGGTATTCGCAGGCATGTGGAACCATGCTGACTGCAGTGCATCTGACCGCTGCTTGAGGGTGCATGCAGGAGGATCCATGGAGCGAATAACAGGATCGAGGTGGTCCCACAGATGCTCAATTGGGTTTAAGTCTGGGGGAATTAGGAAGCCAGTGAAGTATTTTGAAATTTTCATCGTGCTCCTCCAACCACTCTCGTACATTTCTAGCTGTGTGATACGTCGCAGTGTCTTGCTGGAAGATCTCAACCTCCCTAGGGAAGACAATCAGCATGTATGGGTGCACGTGGTCTGCAAGGATGGATTCATAACGCATGCCATCCATAGTGCCTTCCACAGGTATGAGTGGCACCAGGGAATGCCACGAAAACATTTCTCAGACCATAACGTTGCCCCCATCAGCTTGTGTTCTTCCAGCAATGGTTGAAGAGTGTTTGTTCTCCGATGTTTCTCGTCTCATACGCCAACGTCCATCATTTCGATGAAGCAGAAAACGTGACTCATCGGAGAAGGCAACCCTTTGTCAATCAGCGGAAGTCCAATTCTGGTACTGACGTACAAATGTAAGCCTTTTTTGCCGATTCATCTTCGTTTGCACAGGTGCAGTAACCATCCGTCTGCATCGGAGCCCCATATGCAGCAGTTTTCGCTGAACTGTCGTTTTAGATACACTTCCGGTAGCCACCTGGTTCATTCGGCCAGTGAGTTGCTCAACTATACCGTGTCGATCGGTCCTCACGCACCTTCGAAGCCGACGTTCACTTCTCACATCCATGGCACGTGGGGCTCCGCAGTTTGCACGTCGCTTATTCGCAATGGTGTCATTTCTCCAATCACGATACACTTTAACCACAGCAGCAAGTGTACAGTTCCCAAACTGCGCTGTTTCAGAAATACTGCCACCCTTGGCCCGAAAGCCGATAATCATCCTTTTTTGCAAATCTGATAAATCGCTCCTTTTATCCATGACAGCAACGAGGGATATGTTTTTCAGAATGTCTACTGCACACCTTATATACCATCCAAGCCAGCTCACGACATGTGACTTCTTTCATTGGCTGTTGACGTCAAAAGTAAGAGGTGGTCACAATAATGTGACTCAACTGCGTTGAAATATACATTCGGAAAGGATAAAAATATCTCCGCCACAGCAAAGTACAGTTCCAATGGTTCGAAAAGTATAAATATTTAAAAACATGTACAAATATATTTTAAAAAAAAAAAGCAGCCACTGATAAAAGACGAAGTACCAAGTGCCACCCCAAGGGAAGGGCTGGGCACCCAGGCAATCTCCCACAGAATGTGCCACTAAAATACAGTGCTAAGTTTTTTCTATCTGAAAATTTGTTATCATAACTCAGCGTTGGTCAAACTGCTTTGTTATTACGCCTCAGAATAAGTGTATAAGAGCATGACATCCAGAGCCCAGCGATTACGACTTTCTAGAGAGCTACAATATGCCAATTATACACTCAAGAGCAATTGAATTAGAGAAACCTGTCTAGTAACCTGTAGCACCACCTTTCGCCCTGATGACGGTGGCGATTCGTCTCGGCATGGACTCGACAAGACACCGGAAGCGTTGGGAAGCCATACGGATCCACGACTCCTGAACAGTTCACGAAGATTTCAGGGAGGGGGTCAGAGCCTCGAACATCTCTCTCGATGGCATCCCAGATGTGCTCGATGGGATTAAGTTACGGTGACCTAGCTGGCCAAGGAAGCGACGTTACGTAGGTAGAGTTGTTCATCCAACCATTCAGATACAATTCGGGAGCGATGGCACAGTGCATTGTCTTGTTGCAGGATGAGGTCCCCAGTGGGATGTTGAAGACGCACAAACGGGAGCAAATGGTTGTGCAGGATATCCCGGTAACATTGACCTGTGAGGGACGATGTCACACGCACCAGGGGTCCCATTTCAGTCCACATAAACAGTCTCCAGACGAGAATGCCACCCCTACCAGCTTGAAGAGTACCCTGCTGGCAAGAAGGATCCATCCATCGCTTCATGTGGTTTGCACCGTACTCGTATCCTGCCATCCGCATGTACCAACGTGAATCTCGACTCATCGTCCAGCCAACATTTTCCCACATGTTTAAGGTCCAGTGGCGATGTTCCCGCACCCATTCTAATCTTTGCACCCTGTGATGTGCGGTCGGCAGCGGTACCCTCGTGGGACGATGGCTTCTGTACCCCATAGCGAGGAGATGGTTCTGGGTGGTGTGGCTGCTTACACATTTTTGTGCACCAGCGTTAAATTGCCGAGTGATTTCTTGCACTGCGGCCCGTCTATCCGCTGTTACAATGGGAGCTAGCCGACGATGAACCCGCTCATCCACACGCTGTTGTCCACGGATGTTAGCCCTTGCAGGGATGGTTTTACCGGATTCAATGCACTCACGGTGCACCCGTGACACAGTGGCTCGTGAAAATCCCAGTGCCTGCACGACTTCCGAGATGGAGTGACCGATTCGTCGGGCCTCGACAATTTGCCCACGATCAAATGCGCTTAGATCCTTCGTCTTACCCATAATGCGTCCGACTTTTACTGATTCCCGTCGTATCCCTCCTTACATTGTCGGATCGCTGCATGCGTCATGTCGTTTCCGTTTACAGGGCCGCCCACAGCGCTACATTTGCATAACGCCAGCTGTCTCTAATTCAATTGCTCTTCAGTGTATATCTTACACCACTAACGCACTTCTCATTGTTATGTCATTTCGTTGGTTTATCAGTGGCATAACTTGACGTCGGATCGAAGTGTTTGTGTGTGTGTCCGGAAGAGAGAGGTGGCCGAATTCCTTTGTAGACGATAATAAAAAGCATTAAATATTCTTTCTTTTAGTGTTTTGTAAATAACGCCACAAAACTTGCCTCAACAAAAATAATACTAGCTCATCCGTCGCCCACTCTGATTTCAAAGTGTAGCGACACCCCAGCTCTGAACCGTCCGGTCTTGGGTATAAAGAGGGTTATACGTCAATTCATCGACTGCGACGATTCGCCGCGCGTCAATTCGTTGCGTTTACAGATTTACAAATCGCATGCAGGAAAACGTACGATTTCTGTTGTCTTCCGCTGTGATCATATTTAAAAGGTTTGGACACCCAGATTGGTTAGTAATATTCCGCTTTTTCTTTGGCACTAAAAATAAATTCATATGCTTAGGCCTAAGTTTCGGCGTTTTTAACAGTTTTTATTCCATGGTGCTCATATTCATAAAGTTTAGACACCAAGTCCAGTTAGTATTATTGCGCTTTTACTTAGTCAATAAATACTAATAGACAGGCCCTAGGCCTGGGCCTTTTTAGCAGTTTTTATTCCATCGTGCTCATATTCATAAGATTTAGAAACCAAGTCATTTAAGTAATATTACGGTTTTACTTAAGCAGTAAATATTAATAAGCAGGCTTTAGGCATAGTCTTTTTCAAGTTTTTATTCCGTTGTGCTGATATTCATAAGATTTGAAGATCAAGTCAAGTTGGTATTATTGCACTTTTCCTTAGGTTTTAAATATTAATCAATAAGCCTTTCGTCTAGACCTTTTTGACAGATTTTGTTTAAGTGTATGAACTATTTATTCGTAAGTAAAAGCGCAGTATTACTAACTTGAGTTGATGCAAAGTTTATAAATATGAGCACGACGAAATAAACTGCTAAAAAGGCCTAAACCTAGTCCAAGGTATTAATATTTAACGCCTAAGTAAAGGCGCAATCATTCTAACTAGACCTTGTGTCTAAGCCTTATGAATATGAGCACAATCGAATAAAAACTGTTGAAAAGGCCTAGGCCAAGGTATTCATATTTAATGTCTAAGTAAAAGCTCAATAACACTAACTTGACCTGGTGTCTAAATCGTATGAATACGAGCACAATGGAATAAAAATTATGGAAAAGGCCTAGGCCAAATATTAATATTTACTGTCTAAGTAAGAGAGCAATATTACATACTTGACTTGGTGTCTAAACCTCGTGAGTATGGCCACGATGGAATAAAAACTGTTAGAAAGGCCTAGGCCTAGGCCAAGGTATTAATATTTAATGCCTAATTAAAAGCGCAATAATACTAACTGGATTTGGTGTCTAAACCTTATAAAAATGAACACGATGGAATAAAAACTGTGAAAAAGGCCTAGCCCTAGGCCAAGGTATTAATATTAAATGCCTAAGTAAAAGCGTAATAATAAAAATTTGACTTGGAGTCTAAACTTTATGAATATGAGCATGATTAAATAAAAACCGTTAAAAGGCCTAAGCCTAGGCATATTAATTTATATTTAGTGTCAAAGAAAAAGCGGAATATTACTAACCTGTCAACAGAAATCGTACGTTTCCTGCATGCGATTTGTATGTAACCAAAATTTGGAAACGCGACGAATTGACGTAGTCAACGAATTGGTCCCCAACGAATCGTCGTGGTCGACGAATTGACGCGACACCTATAAAGAGCTGGCTCAAACGAGAGGATGCAGTGAAGAGTCAAGGTTGAGTAGAAAGGGTGTTTCTTGTGTCTCACTATGCCCCCGTCGCCGAAGAAGGTAGCATTATTAACACCTGACGGACTTTCAGCGAGGAAGGATTCTTGGGTATGAAGAGCTGGCTCAAACCAGATGTTGCAATCAGTGAAGAGTTGACATTGAGTCGAAAGGGTGTTTCTTGTGTTTCACTATGCCCCGTCGCCGAAGGAGGTCGCATTATGAACACCTGACGGACTTTGAGCGAGGAAGGATTTGAGCGGATGAGAGAAGCTAGATTTTCCTACCTCGAAGTTGCCACTCGTTCGACGAAACGCTAGTACAGTGATGGACAGATGAGGCTTAGATGCACAGAAACACCGGTACACGACTACAAAATCGCACGAATGACAGACACCTCTACTACATGGAAGTGGCCGATGGCACGGCGACATCCACTATGTCAGCATAGCAGTGGAACACTGTCACAAATCAGGCTTCGTCCTTCAGCACAGTTCGGCGTAGTCTGCTTAACATAAGACTGGTCGCTAGCAGCCCATTGCAGCGCATTCCTTTGACTCTCAAATACAGACGCTT
Source organism: Macrothele yani (assembly GCA_039090855.1). Lineage (NCBI taxonomy): Eukaryota > Metazoa > Arthropoda > Arachnida > Araneae > Macrothelidae > Macrothele > Macrothele yani. Next base: position 101,609,031 of record CM076991.1, on the reverse strand, counting down.
CAGGGTGCAATCATGTCTCGAACACAGACACTAGCGCGCTGATTGGCAATAGGTCGTGTTCTCTAGCGAGTCACAATGAAACTTGGTACACCATGATGGTTGCATATGTGTTCGAAGACATTGTGGTGAATGGCACCTTGCATAATACAGTTTTCCAACTAGAAAGCATAAAAGTAAAAACCTTTTTCTCGCGTTCTTTCCTTCCAGGAAACGTATTTAAAAGATCCTTCTTCCTTAGCATAGGTTTGGCTATGAAGAATATGTACTTTTAGCATATTTTCTACTTTTGCATAATTCAAAATTCTTCCTCTAGTAGGCCTGGCGGAAGAGATTTAGAGAAAAACATGATATCAATTTGTATCATGTTTTTCTCTGTATCTCTTCTAGTTCAATTTGAAAACCCTTTTGTCTCTAATATCTTCCTTCAGCTATGAGAAACTTTTTGTGCACGGTTTGTTAATTTTTGCAGCATACTTTTCAGCCTCTAGTGAGAGAGACAGAGCACATTTAAGGAGACACGGGGCCCTGGGGCTGGAAGGTATTTTAGGAGCCCACTATTAATGGCACATCTAGGATTTCCCTGTGGGTGGATGAATAAAAATACCCAGGAGAAAACATTCCCAAAATATGATGAGGAAACTATAAAAATATCCCTGGGGTATTGAAGTGTGTATCCCATGATTCATAAACAAATCAGTGGTACCAAGAAAATGTAAAAGCGCATAGTTGAAAAAATGGATACCAGTTCAGTTCTTCTTTACCCCCGGTTCAGTTTATTGAAATTGTATAAAAGTAGTGGGCAAAATAATATGATCCGAATATCAAGATTGAAACGAATTCTTATTGTATGAAAATTTCCCCCAATCATAGATGTGCAGAAGAATACATCTGTAATGCTTTCGAAAGACTTGAGGATTGACAGGTGCGAGTATGGTTTTTGCGGATTCCTAAAAATGCGGAAAGAAATAGAAATTTTGTTTTCACACGGAAGTTTCTTATAGTTTTTGCTGTGCAATCGGCAAAAAAAAAAAAAAAAGATTCTTCAACCATCCTACATAATTCTAGAGCCACTTGAAAATGCAGCCCCAATAGCCCCCTCTTAAATAGGCTCCTGGAGAATGTAGCTATTTCTAGATGTTTCATTTCATTGGCTATGCATAACTTTCAAACATTATTGGGTGGATGCATAAGTTCATTTCACAAGTGCTTCCCAGGTCAGTAGTGACGGTGCAGATGGCCGGTTGTATATCAAAATGTAGCCAGTAATATAGTGCATCTAAATCATACAGAATGAACACTTCCGACAACTGTTCCTCTACAAGTTTAACAATGGATCCTCAAACGCCGAGACAACTAGAGAAATCTGTACTGTGTACGGGTAGGATGCTATTGCTCCGAGGACAGCCCGCAAATGGTTTGGGTGGTTTCGAGGTGGCAATTTTAACCTCAACGACTCACCACGCTCAGGTCGTCCATCTTACTTTTAACGAGGATCGTTTGAATCATCTCATCCACTTGAATCCGCGTCACACTACACGCGAATTGGCCACACTGTTGGCCACTGAGATGGACTGTGAACAGGCCACAGTGGTGCGACACCTGGGACATATGGGAAAGATCCAGAACTTTGGGTCTTCGGTGCCTCTGGCTCTCACCGAGGACAACAGGAATCAGCGTGTTACCATATGTGATTCCTTGCTCGCCCGTCATCGCGAATGTTCCTCAGCAACACAAACCCTTTCTGTCATGTGTTTTTACTGGAGATGAAAAGTGGTGCCTGTGCGTGAATTTCAGGCATCGGAGGGAATGGGTAAGCCTTAACAAGATGCCCACACCACATCCAAAACATGACATTCATCCTGCGAAGATCAAGTTGTGTGTCTGGTGTCACGTAGAAGGCTGGAAAATGCTGCCGAGGAATCGGACCATCAAAGTTGCACTCTATTGTGAGCAACTCCGCCGTGTGGAGGGAGTAATTCAGCAGAAACGGCCACATCGGCGCCATGGCGTCTTTCTCCGACATGATAACGCACGCCCTCACAGTGCAAACATGACCAAAATAGATATTCAGGACATCAAATGGGAGATCCATCCATATCCGGCCTATTCCCCAGATGTCGCCCCTTCAGATTATCACCTGTTCCGATCTCTGTCGAATGCACTCCGTGGCAGAACGTTCAACAATGATGTTGATCACCAGAATTTCCTTGGTGATTTCTTTGCAGCAAAGCCTGCACGTTTTTTCAAGAATGGCATTGCAGACCAATCCAGACGTGAAGACGTCATGGGGGGATACATAGTTGATTGATTGCGTTTTCCCTTCTGATGTAATACATTCCTGTAGTGCGGTACAAAAAACGGCATGAACTTATGCATCAACTCAATATATTCGTCTCGGAAGAGATTCAAAGGACGTGCTCATTACAACCGGAAATTCGGTAGCATTTTTCTTGCAATTTGGCATCGCATGTTACTATATTGTGCAAATTAATTGGGACAAAGCAAAAAATCACTCTTTTTTCCTAAACTATGCCTTTATATTATTCTATGCCTTGATATACACTGATAAATACCTGTATTAGTATGAAGTATGTCCTCTTTTAGCAGAAATGACCTCTTGAATTCGATTTGGCATTGACTCCACTAATTGAGTGCACATATTTTTGACTTCATAATCGTGGAACCACACTTTTATAGCATTCGTTATCATGCGTTCTTTGATTGTACAGTCCATTTTACCTAAACGTCTCTTCAAAATATCACACACGTTTTCTATGGGATTTAAGTCTGGTGAATTTCCAAGCCAATCAAGCAAATGAATTTGATTTTCCAGCATGAAATTCTTGACCAATTTCAAATTGTGTTATGGAGCCAAGTCATGTTGAAATGTCCCGTCAAAAGTTTGCAAGAATAGAACAATCCTACGTTGTAATATTTTTACGTACTTGGATGAATTCATCATACCTTGAACAGGAAATAAGCTTCCAGTGCCATTTCATGTGAAAAACCCCCAATACATTTGTTTCAGAGGGTGTTTTACAGTTTGTTTCACATGCTCAAGTCTTAAGGGTTTTCACATTTGCTTCGTCTAACGACATTTGCTTGGTAATCCTGCACAAATAAATTAGTTTTATCACTGAAAATTAACTTTTTCCAGTCGTCAACCGTCCATGATTTATATTTTTTGACCCATGCTAAACGTTTTATCTTCATTTTCGCATTCAAATATTGTTTTTTCGTTGGTCTTCTTGCTTTCCGGCCAACTTTCAGAAGCCTACGGCGCACAGTTAAATCACTAACATCACAACCACAAGCCAATAAATTTCTTTGAAGGTCGGCCGCTTTTTTTTTTTTTTTTTGGATTCATTTTACTATTTTTGATTAGATATTTATCGGTTCGTGGAGTTGTTTTTCGTTTTCTTCCACATTTACCTCTCCTTTTTGCAGACGGTGATCCAGATGCATTGTATCTCGTAAGCAGTCTTGATACACTTGAATTGCCTACACCAACTGCAGCAGCGATATCTCTCACTGTCATAGAAGTGTGATCCTTCAGAGCAATTATTTTTGCACGCTTCCTTGGGGAAATATCCATTTTTCAACACAGGAAAGCAACACGTACTCACAGAGAGCAAAAACTAACATCCACCTGTCAGACACGAAAGCTCATAACTGTAGCTGAAGTGCCTATTTCCTGTTTAAAACCGGTCAAACCACATTCTTACTATCAAGTTCTACCAGTCACACCACCTCACAGCTGATAAAATCGGTTTACGTGGGTTTCCGACATCAACTGGCGATCACATTACAATTCTGAGAATAAAATAGCTTGTCCCAATTAATTTGCACGGTATAGTACTTATTAATCAGCCGAAAGATCAGTTCCAATTGGGCACAATGTCACGCTTCAAAACTTTTCATGTCTTATTTTAATTAACATTCACATCAGGACTTTCAGAGAAAAAGATTTCAGCTTTTTATTTTGCCGAGTGCTATACGCATGAGTGAGAGCGTTAGAAAAATGACATTTAAGCCTTTTACAGAAATTTTAGAAGCCACAGGTTTAACTTGTTGAGAACGTGTAGAATGTTCTTTTTTTTTTTTTTTCGCGCAGGAACATTAATACGTTAGTTGAAGTTTATCATAGAAATACATTACAAAAATATAAGTCAACTTCAGCGAAGTTTATTGGATGTGGTGATGACACCCAGCGATATGTTGAGTCATGCGTGCCGTCCTCTTCAATTAAGAAGGAATGTTTTTCGAGCTGTGCAACAAAGTATTCCTCTATCATCGGGTATTCCGCCCGATCACGCACGTCTTCTGTGATGGAAGTACTCGCCGACCGTGGAGACAGATAAGGCCTCTGCGAAGATATTTTCTCCTGACGTTTAGAATAAATTAACGCAACGCTGTCGCGAAAGATAAATCTCCAGAAAAATTCTGCTGGAGTATCACATTACGCTGAAATATTGACTGTGAGGTGCACAATATTGACAAACCCTGCAGCCTCGTTGATTGCAACTCACGAAGGCATAGTTTTCATTTCCAGCGGAAAGAACGCGGTGGTTTGGTGAGGTTTCCTCAAATTATTTACTTAAATTATAACTACGGTGATAGGATCGCACGGCAGCTGTTCAAAATTTGCAAATCTTTGTGCGATTCTAAATATTTTTCGCTCAATCAGTTTCGATGTTTAATTTGTGCATTTAACGGAGCGCAAAACATCTGCATAGTTTACATCCAGTTTTAACGATGTGATCATACTTTGAAAACAGAAGGGTTTACCTAGGTTTACAAAGACCATTCAATACAAACCGAGAATAATATCTTTTTGAGTTGGCAACAATGCGAAGGGGGGAAATAACCACGCAGACGACTAACTGAATTAAGGAAGTATCAGCAGTGGCAGAAGATTCTGTTTTTGTTATTGCGCAGTTGTTTAAGGTGCGTCTGCAATTCGTCATACAACTATAAAGGTGAGTGATTCATACTTAAGAAGTTAAATGTGTTGTGCGATAAAATTTTGCTATCGTTCGGCTCCAGACACAGTTGATTTAATGAAAAAGGCTTACAAAGATAAATGTTTGGGTGAGTCTACGATTTTAAAATGGAACCATGATTTCAAAAAAGGCCGTTTGTCGGCAGAACTCCCTCCTAGGCCTGGTAGACCTGAAAGTGTTATTACGGAGCGTATTGTTAACACTGTTTGAGCAATCCTGAAAGAAGATCGACGAATGACGTGTGAAGACATAGCGGCATCAACAAATATTTCAAAACCAACGGCATTCTGCATTCTACTCGACAAATTACTGCTGCATCATGTGTGTTCCCGATGGGTGTCTCATCACCTGACAAGAGAACAATTGCTAGCCACAGTTCAAGTGTGTCATGAATGGAAACAAATTGGATCCAAACTTTCTAAACACAGTAATAACTGCCAATGAAACATGGGTCCACTATTTCGACCCCCCTCACGAAGTGCGCAACGAATGTCTGGAAACTCACAAACTCGCCTCCTCCGAAAAATGTCCCCCGCGCCAAATCAGCTGGGAAGGTGATGGTGATCATTTTCTGTGATCATAAAGGTGTAGTCTACCAGCATGCCGTTCCTACACAAGTTACTGTGAATGCTGAGAATTACATTTCAATCTTGAAGCTTCTGTGACGACACATATCGATTAAGCTACTGGCACTGGTGGACAAGTGGGCCGTACACCATGATAATGCCCGCCCACATGTGGCTACTTGTGTTCAACAGTTTCTCACGAAATACGGTATTGAAATCGTGCCACAGACTGCCTACAGTCCTGACCTCGCCCCGTGAGATTTCTGTTTGTTTCCATCAACGAAGGAGAAGTTCCGTGGCGAAACATTCTACACAGATGCTGACGTTATTCAAGCTGTACAGGGGTCGCGAAAGTAGCTTCCACAAAATGCCTTCGCCACATGCATTGAAAAGTGGACTGAATGATGGGACAGTTGCATATCATCCGAGGTAAGATAGTTTGAGAAAGAGCAACACATATTTTGCTGTTCTTATATTTCTCCATTTTGTGTGATTTCACTCTCAGTTTTTATGGAACGGCCGTTGTATTTTGAGTACATGCATGTGGTAAATCCGAGTGCCGTGTTTCCTGTTAAATAACCTTGTGTATTTTAGGGAGTGGGGTGGGGATAGCGACCACCGTGAGAGAGATTTATGTAGGGGATTTCAGGAAGGGGATGTCTAACCCCAGGTCTTAAACAACTAGAAGTAGGAAGCTAGAAAATTTGGGCTACAGTGCCCGACAGGAAAGTCACACAAAGGCGAACTAGAAAAGCGGAGAAAAAAGCTCTTATTTGCAACCGAGGGAACAGTACTCGGGGTCCGACGACTTAACGTGCCCATCCAACACGCGGCTGATATTTAATGGCTCGAGCGTTCGTACCTGCCTGGGATCAATCCTGAGACTTTTCCGCGGCATTCACAAACGTTGACTACTAGGCCAACCTCGGCCCTTACGACCACAGTGACCAACTCAGTTGGCAATAAATAGTCGCCGGTCCCAAATTTACGGCCGATGGCTCTACGGAAAGGAGAGTCAGGGACAGTAGAAAAACACACCATTCCTTCTTCAGCCAGGATTCGAACCCAGACTTATCTCGGATGAATGATTAGAAGCCAACGCTTCGAACCACTTGCCCATCTGGACGGACAGCTGTGTAATTCTATTTTGTCGGAGTTGAACGACCCCTATGACGATCTGGGAAGTTGCCTATGACGATCGGAGCGTTCGTACCTGCCTGGGATCAATCCTGAGACTTTTCCGTGGCATTCACAAACTTTGACCACTAGGCCAACCTTGGCCCTTACGACCACAGTGACCAACTCAGTTGGCTATAAATAGTCGTCGGTCCCAAATTTGCGGCCGATGGCTCTACGGAAAGGAGAGTCAGGGACAGTAGAAAAACACACCATTCCTCCTTCAGCGGAATTCGAACCCGGACTGATCTCGGACGAATGATTAAAAGCCAACGCTTCAAACCACTTGCCCATATTTTTTTTATTTTTTTTTATTGGAGGTTTAACGACCACCGTGATCAACTCAATGGGCTATAAGCAGTCGCCCGTCCCTAATTTAGGGTCACTGGTTCCAGGGAAGGGAGAGAGCCAGTGCCGTAAGACAAACACAACATCCATGCCTCACCGGGATTCGAACCCGGACCCCGTTCCGACGAATGATCAGAGGTCATCGCTTAGACCACTGCGCCACCGCGGCTTGCCCATATGGACGGACAGCTATGTATTTCTATTTTGTCGGAGTTGAACGACCTCTATGACGATCTGGGGAGTTGTCTATTACCAATATAGAGCAACTGGATTCAGGGAACAAGAGCTACAAGTACAATACAACGTTTGCATCTGCAAATTTCAGCGCGAACCATGGCTTGCAAGACACACTCGTTAACTTAGAAGATACACTGCATTATCCACATGAATTTTTAAATTCTTAAAATCCCTCAGGACTTCAACCGCATTGTCTCAAATTGAAAGTTGGCATTCCTATAATATTATTACGGAACCTGAATCCTCCAAACCTGTGCAATGATACAAGGTCAAAGCGCTACGTAATAATATTATTGAAGCCATTATACTAACTGTGCCAGCAGCTGAACAAATGGTACATATACACAGGATCCCGATTATTCCGACGAACTTGCCTTTGACGTTCAAAAGATTACAGTTCCCTATTAAACTAACCTTCGCTATAACGATCAATAAATCCCAGGGCTAAAACTTAATGATTTTTTTTTCTTTTATGTAGAGGATTTTAGGAAGGAGTGTCTGATCCCAGGTCTTAAACAACCCTTAGAAATCGGAAGCTAGGAGATTTCGGCTAGAGTGCCCGATAGGAAAGTGACACGGAAGCGAATTAGAAAGGGGGAGGAAGACGCCCTTATTTATTACCGGGAGGCCAGTACCCGGTGTCCGACGGCTTAACGTGCCCATCCGACACACGGCGGATATTTAGTGGATCGAGCGTTCGTACGTGCTGGAATCGAACCTGAGGTCATTTCCGTGGCAGTCACGAACGTTGCCCACTAAGCCACCCGAGGCCCCGAGACAAAGAATAATGTATGTGCAGAGGCATTATGAATTATTAAAAAAAAATAAAAAAAATAAAAAAAATTATGTACTTAAATTTATGTAAAAATTAATTAGAACTTTATTTCGCGTGAAAAGCTAACTGCCGACCATTTAATCTTTCAGCCAATTTCCTCCAACGGTTGCCATGAAATTGAACTACAGTTCTTATGGATGGATCGGATTACACGTGTTATCATAGCCCTGTTTTTCAGTGATATCTTCCACGCGATCGAAGCCGTGGGCACAGCAATAATAACATAGAACTTTTCGCCGGTGGCGGGATTCCAAATCCACGTTTACCTACTCTGGAGATGCTGTTCTCCCAACCGAACTACGCCGGCAGTCTTATTGCTGCTTCGTTGTTGATTTGACTCATTTGTCATCTCAGTGGTACGTCATCTACACCATGTCACGTGGTATATTACATCATCGCTCCCTTGAGAAAGGCGGGGACACTAAATCGCAGGTTTTAGGTAAGCCGACAACCATGCTCGAAGTATCACGTCATTGTAGGAGAAACAATTTTTTATTAAGCACATGTGTTGTGTGGGCGGAACATCCGACAAATATTTCAAACCTAGCGGACAAGAGAATCATACTTCTCCTCAGTCGTACGCCATCTATATAATGTCACTTACTACGTTACAACCTCTCTCATGTATCATTTAAAATGTTGAAATGAGCCATTTATGTAACGAGGTCAGATGTGCTTAATATACGAATATCTCTGTGTATATGTATGGCGCCAAGAAAACGGTTTCTTGTAAAATCTCCAAGTTTCATAGATTGAGAGAGGGACTGGCAATTTCGTTTAAGTACACTTATTTCGTGAAGTAATGGAAAAAATTGCACTGACCAGCACACATTTTGGTGCCTTAAAAGTTAGACCTATTGTTGGATATATCTGGGATTGGATTGGATTGGATTTTTAGCGACCACCGTGAACAACTCAATGGGCTATAAGCAAGGATATATTTGGGGCGCTAATGCCAAAAATGATATCAGTTTTGCCATATCACCTATAGTTTTGGAGATATGGCATAGCTACCCTGGTAGCAATATTATGTTGGACTAACCGTGGGCTTTCAGCGGTCGGCCCAGCGACTCGGCGACTCGGCGGCCAACAATTGGATATGTGTTGGTTCAACGGTTGGACCCACATTGGAAAACTGTTGCAAACAGTTTTCCAATGTGATCATGTGTTGTTGGACAACCATCGGACAACCGTTAAGTGATCATTTGTTGATAAATGGTTGGTCATGTGTGGTTGGAATAACCGCTGGCCAATCTTCGATAAACAACGCAACCTTCGTCCAACGTCGCCGACGCAAAAATATCATTAGGCCAACCGTTGGCCAATGTCAGTGTGCTACTTGGGTACATTATATGAAGATTCAACCGGTCGTCCTCAAAATTAGGGATCCGTAATCCCATAATCTACTATTTCTGATAATATTTTTACAAATATTGATGCTATTAATATTACATACTATTAAAACAACCACATATTACTAAATCAGTTTATTTCAACCCATTCGCTGAGAAATGTGTTGACATAAACATATTACTAAAATCAGAATGATAGACCCATTTTATTTTTCCTCAGAAGGTCTCTGACCTCATTGCAGAAAACTAGTTACTGTCCTTAGAGAAGAAGGGCAGCAAATCCTTTTCTCCGCTACGACAAGACGTAATTTTGGTTCCAGAATGAAATAAATTATTTTTATTCAATCTGGAGGCCAGCAATTCAGAAGACCTTAGAGAAGTTCAGATCCTTGTGTAAGGTCACTGAGATCATGTTGGTTAAAATGTTGAGCACTTAATGAACTTCCTACAAAATCACTGTAACTTTCTATACTTCTGATATCTTGTACGCAGTCGTATGAGAATAATATGACACCTACCTAATTATGAGAACAACCACCCTTGGCACGAATGACAGCGGCGAGACGGCGTGGCATGGACGCAATGATTCCTGGAGAGTGGTTGCTCGAGGCACATGTGTCCATTCGGAATGCAGCAGGGCACGGAGGTCACCGATGACGTGGTTGTGGGTCTGCACGTCGAACCTGTCGATCCAAATAGTCCCACAAATGCTCCGTGGGATTGAGGTAAGGCGATTTTGCAGGCCAAGGGAGAGCGGAGACATCGCTTTCATGTTCCTAGAACCAGTCACGCACCTCCTTAGCGACGTGGCAATGCGATTTGTCCTGTTGGTAGATATCATCACCACCAGAGTAAACGTCCAACATGAAGAAATGCATGTGCTCGGCGAGGATCGACAGGAAGCCATTGGCGTTCAGGGATCCATCCAGTGGTACCAGCGGTCCAATGTCATACCAGGAAAACATCCCCAAAACGTGCACACTGTCACGTCCGGCCTGTACTTGACCGACAAGCGTGTCCGGGTGTTGTTTCTCGTGCATCTGACACCGTATCCGAAACCGCTCGTCACTTCTGTGGAATAGAAACCTCGATTCGTCGGAAGAGGCAACCTTTTCCCACTCTTCCACTGTCCAATGGCGGTAGTCCCATGCGAACTGCATGCATCGTTGCCAATGGACTTGAGTTAACATGGGCGCCTTGACGCATCGTCTACTCCAGTGACCCATGCGTAACAGGGTTCGCTCTATTGTTATCAGTGACACGTACCTGGGTGCCCCGGCGTCCATTTGCGTGGTCAATTACTGCTCTGTTGCGCATCGATTGCCCTTTATCAGTCGACGGAGGCGACGTTCTCATCTGGATTCGATGACCTTAGGGGCTCCGCAGTTATGACGTTGGGTTGTACTCGGTGTGCCAGTGGTCCATTCTTGGTACACCCTTACTACAGCACCTCGCGAACAACCCTAGAAGTCTGGCGTTTCTTAGATGCTTCCACCCTTGGCGCGGTAGCCAATGATCATTCCTTTTTTAACGTACATCAAATCACTACCTCTGCCCATTCTGCTCACATGACGCACTATGGCTCATCTGTCCTGGCCGTCAGCGTATATCTCAGGGTTGTCGACCTTATCACGCTCACCCTGTAACGTGCCTGGGCAGGTACACTGTGATTGCGAGGGTGGTCATATTGTTATGATAAAACCGTGTATGTCATAAGGCAAGCAAGTATGAGTCATTTTCTTGTGGGACTTCCGTCCACAGTGAGTAGATTTTAGGTCCCAGCCACCTACAGCGAGTTCGCCTTTTGGGCAGGACACAGAAACGGAAGGAATGAGAGCAAGTCTAGCGACTTTGACAGAACAGTTTGTAGTAAGATTAGAGTACAGTAGATGGCGCCACCGTACAAGTATGATGTTGCACATAGAGGGGTGAGAGAATTTCAGGGAGGGCATAGGAAAGGATACCCATTTAACCAGTGGGTCACGCCTGGGGGCCGTCACTTAACGTGTTCGTCCGATGCACGGCGAATATTCAGTGATTGTTAGCAAATCACACCACCTCCGCAAGATCAGCCCAGGATCGAACCTGAGGACCTTGCATTGGTAGTCTGAACTGCTAACCATTCAGTCATTCGGGGCTCAATATGTCATAAGACATGCGTGCTTCACCGTTATATGCAACTAAACAGAAGCTCTGACATCTTTTTTGTTTAAGGTACGATATAAGATGCGATTTTGACCTCTTCAATAATCGAAAAGACCTTCCCCAGTACAGCTGGACTCAGTTTCCTCGTTGCACTCTCTCGGACGTTTCACTCTTCTACGTCGATGTACCTAAACCTTATATCATCTTCATTCTCACTGTCAACCATTGTCAATCCAGTGCTGCATGAAGGTCTCCCCAAGTTTCTTTCACAACTGTCTGTTTTGAGCCTGTCTCTTTCAGGTCACTCCGGCAGCTTTCGAATTTCAACCATCCATCTTCCACGTGGTTTTCTTCTGGGTTTTTTTTTTTTTTTTTTTTTTTGTTCCTAAAAACTAAAAAATACTCAATTTTCAAATAGAGTCTTTCAGGCTAGACTCAGTCCAAATGATCTTTATATACTAACTATTCAACTATGCATATCTATAGTATAGGCAAACTAATGTTTTTGAGATTTAAAAATGGTTACTATCAAGATTTAATTACAATAAGTACTCACAGTCATGATTACTCCACGAGACAAAAAACAACACTAATCCCCATGTTTCCACTAACAGAACGATTCAGATCATTTATTAATTATATTGGTCCTGTATTATGGAATACATTTCCTACTGATATAATATCACTTAATATTATTAACATATTTAAAGGAAAACTCAGGCATTTCTTACTGACCAAAAGCTCATATTGTACTATTACCTTTATTAATTGATAGTACCACCCTAGCTGTGTTTGATATTATGTGGACTTGACTTGTTTATGTTCTTTTGCATTTTTTTTATTTTCATGAAAAGTTTGATGCTGTGGGAGAAGAGGGCACCGTCAGGCCTATCAGGCCTTTTCCCTCCTCATTCCCTGTTGTTACAAAAATATATTATTTGTGTTATATACTTATGATTATGTAATACCATGTCTGTAACAAATAAAATGCAATAAATGAAATGAAAATTTCGGTTGGCAGTTCTCCTGGCAACATGTCCAGACCATTACCATTTCAGGGACTTTACTCCGATTATGATGTCTTCCACTCATGTCATTTACCTTATCCTTATTTATTCATTTAATTTAATTTAATTATCCACGAGTTTCTCTCCTAATATTTCCTGGGTTCAACAAATATGCATCTCTCCGTGGGTCTTTCAGTTGTCTGCAGCCTTTGTATATCTGTTTTAGTTAAGATCCATGTCTCTACTGCATATGTAAGAACTGGAAGGACGCAGTGATTAAACATTTTTATATTCCAGTTGCCGGGGACTGAAGGCCAAATTTTCAGTTTTGGAATCATCTTGGGGATTTGGCCACAACTCACCGCGCAGGCCAAGCGGGTTGGTGAGTGAGAGATAGCATTTTTTATAATCCCTATGGTAATAGTTATACCGCTACGTGGCGATCATCAGAGCCGCTTTTGTGGGTACAAAATGCACCATTAGAAGGCGGGGTTGGCATTTGTCAAGGAGAAGCTGTGATATGTTTGAGCATCACCTGACCTTGCATCCCACAATTGGATATAGAAATTGTTAAAAGTATTCGCAATGCGGTTTCCACATCAGTAAATGCTGACGGTACTTTAATGTTTTGAACATTTCTGGGTTTCTCTCCACTGTAGAACTGAACTGGAGCAGTTTATCAGAAAAATCTTTTTAAGCCTGTTGGATAACATTCCAGTAAATTTCTTGTATTATTGGGTAATGAAGTGTTGTGACAATTTTTTTTTTTTTTTTTTTTTGATTTGAGGTTTAACGATTACCGTGAGCAACTCAATGGGCTATAAGCAGTCGCCCGTCCCTAATTTAGTGCCTCTGGTTCCAGGGAAGGGAGAGAGCCAGTGCCGTAAGACAAACACAACATCCATGCCTCACCGGGATCCGAACCCCTTTCGGACGAATGATCAGAAGCCATCGCTTAGACCACTGCGCCACCGGGGCGGCATGTGACAATTTTCGGAAGCAGCAGTTAATATTTTTTTGATTATTGTAGTCAAATTTTTGGGGCCCCTGAATTGTGAGCCCGGAAGCTGCACCGCATTCTCCTGTGAAAATAAGGCATTGACCGGACCTGGGATTACTTGGCCAGGTAGGGGGGGGCTCTCCCGCCTGTGATCTGGGATAGCTTAAAATGTTAAACAGATGAAAGATTATGTTTCGAGCCTTATACAATTTGGTAAAATATTAGCAATTGTCGAAGAGATTTATGCATATTATCACAAAACATATTTAAAAAGGATGAATTGCAGATACTGCATTAACATATTTTAAAAAGAAAATAGAAAATCACAAGACATGTTTGACCAATCATCATCTCCATGGTTATCATCGGTTTACGAGTCGGTGAATTGCCCGCACATCCACGTGGACTAATGTGACTGAAACATGATAACGTATGGGATGTTTTTGTTCTGACATCATCTCGGTTAAGCCAGGTTGCCGAAATAGCCATCAATATTCCGCCCTCGCCGAGTCCTAAACTCGTTGGTGCAGCAGCAACAGCAGCAAAAATCACCCTGTTGGCTGAGGGAGCAGGATGTGGCGTCTTGTCCCTACAGGGTGCATCGTGCCTCTTGGGTTATGGGGCACCGAAGGAGGGGGAGTCCGGGGTCACGACAGACGGCCGTGCAGACCGCTATTGCATTAGGTCCCCTTTTACGTCCAAATTGGTAGGTTGCTCAACAACCTGAGCAAGACTGAGGGCAGAGAGAACAACTTTCCCACGTGCAACTTTCGATGCCTTTCGTCTGCCCTCTGGAGAAAAATAAAAAAAAAAGTCCATCGTACAAGTCTGCTGCTTGTTTGCCAACAAGGCAAACTGAGAAAATCGAAAAATATTTTTTGTACCCAACAAATTAATTCCAAGTGAAACTCAAATGTGACAAATAAATAAGAGAGTAACTTCAAGGAGTGAAATTATTTTAATACCTATCACATTAATTTGTCACTTCACATTCTTGCAGGAATGAAGAATATATACTAGGACTTGAAATCAAAGGATAACGTACAAAAACATTGTGACGTACTAGAAAGGTGAAGAATATGTCAAGACCGCAAAGTTGCAGCGATACATTCTGTCTGTGTAGCTTAATCAGAAAAGCATTCGGCTCCGTAGCACAACGCTCTTGCACGAATGATGTACACTGGGCTTGAAATGAAAGGATAATGTTCAAAAAATTGTGACGTACTAAAGAGGTGAAGCACATGTCAAAACCGCAAAGTTGCAGCGATAAATTCTGTCGGTGTAGCTTGATCGGAAAAGCATTCGGCTCCGTAGCATAACGCTCTTGCAGTAATGAAGTGCACTGAGGCTCGAAATTAAAGGATATGTACAAAAACCCTGTGACGTACTAGAGAGGTGAAGAAGATGTCAAGATCGCAATGTTGTAGTGATAAATTCTGTCGGTGTAGCTTAATCGGAAAAACATTCGGCTCCGGAGCACAACGCTCTTGCAGGAATGAAGTACACTGTGGATCGAAATTAAAGGATAACGCACAAAAACGTTGTGACGTACAACAGAGGTGAAGCACATGTCAAGTTGCAGCGATAAATTCCGTCGGTGTAGCTTAATCGAAAAATCATTTGACTCCGGAGCAGAAGAATGCGGTTCGGGCTTCGCAACACACAAATTTGTGTTTTCACGTTGGCTCCCGAACGTAAGAATGGATGGCCGTAACGTAAAAACCGTAAATCCTTCTTTGACTGCGTGCCGCCTTCTAAATGCTTTGAAGCAAGGTACTTTAAATTCCTTGACAGCGTTGAGGACTATGATCCGGATATGTAAAGTACTTTAAGTAGATTTCATCTGATTTTTTATCCCAACATTATGACCCAAAGTGGATCTTATGCGGATCGTATCATTATGACCTAAAGGTACTTAAAGTATCTTGCACATTTGATTCACTGTATCATTACGACCCAAGTCCACTTAAGTACCTTCCATATTTAAAGTACTGAAGGTAGTTAAGACATGCAAGGTTACTAAGTGGATGTTTACACCCACTTTATGACTCAGATATTGAAGACAGTTTAGGTGACCTGACAAAATTGAGGATTATGAAACTAACACATTAATACCTGGAGACTACTTTAGCACCTTGATTGAACTGATAATACACACAAACAAAAAAGATAGACTTCGACTGACTCAGTTTCGTATTCTAAATTTCTTGATGCAAGGTACTGACAGAACTGAGGCTTTCCTCCATCTGTTTCAGTCTCTCACGAGGCTGAACATCTTTCTGGGGCACTTCTTTAGCCGACTCAACTGAGCGAGAAGTAGAGATGAAAGAGTCTTCAAAGGGTATGTTTTGAAGACTCAGAAGAGGAAGATTTGTTTCTGGTAACTGTCGCAGAGATCTTTTCTTCTTCAAATTTGAAGAGACAGGCTTGGAGGTTGAACCGGTAGAAGATGCAACAGATCAGACAGCCGAAGCATATGTTTTGAGACCTGGAGAAGACATTTCAGGTTGAGAATTGATCATAGATCTGATAAAGTCCGGAGGCCGCCCCGGTGGCGCAGTGGTCTAAGCGATGGCCTCTGATCATTCGTCCGAACGCGGTCCGGGTTCGAATCCCGGTGAGGCATGGATGTTTGGTTTGTCTTACGGCACTGGCTCTCTCCCTTCCCTGGAACCAGTGACCCTAAATTAGGGACGGGCGACTGCTTATAGACCATTGAGTTGCTCACGGCGGTCGTTAAACCTTCAATCAAAAAAAAAGAAAAAGTCAGGAGATATGATTTCTTTAGCGTGGCAGCATAAATTTTCTACTGCTAATTCTTCAAATTCTTGTGACTTGGAGAAAAGAGGGAATCTTACGTGGGACGTCTCATTTATTGACTTCTTGCTCAAATGGTCCGCCTTTAACACCCTTCAACGTGGATTATGCAGTGGTAGATACTGTGTAGAAAATAATTGGTGAACATTCGTTATTATTATTATTATCTTAACCATTTAACTTCACTTAATGTTTCACTGAACTCTTAAAGGTTGCTTACTGGGATGAGTCTCATCCTTTCGTAGCCGCAGAAAAGTTAATTAGGCTAGAATAAAGTTTTATATTAAATATATTAAAATAAAACTAAGGTTCGAAGAAAAACAAGGGTACTTACTAGTTCAAACTGTTTATTCATCAGGATTTCAGCACGTCAACACGTCAAATATCCACCATGAATAAGTTGTAGTAACTCAAGCATCGAGCATTATCTGCTTCTTCGCAGTCTTTCATGTCACGTAGATATACATGTAGCTCTGTTAAATTTTCTATACATAATAGTGCGATAACAATTACTAAGGCCGTTTCATAAAAACTGAGAGTTATGTTTTTTGTGTTGGCAACAGTGCGAAGGGGGAAAATAACCAAGCAGACGACTAACTGAATAAAGGAGGCAACTATGGCAACAGTTATCAGCCGTAGCACACAATTCTGGTTTTGTTATTGAACAGTTGTTGATGGTACGTCTGCATTTCGCCATACAGCTATGGCGGTGAGTGATTCAGAGTTAAAAAGTGAAATGCGTTGTGCGATAAAATTTTCCTATCGTTTGGGTAAAACGTCTCCAGAAACAGTTGATTTAATTAAAAACGCTTACAAAAATAAATATTTGGGTGAATCAACGAATTTTAGATGGTACCATGATTTCAAAAAAGGCCGTTTGTCGGCAGAACTCCCTCCTAGGCCTGGTCGACCTGAAACTGTTGTTACGGAGCGTATTGTAAACACTCTTTGGGAAATCCTGAAAGAAGATTGACGAATGACGTATGAAGACATAGCGGCGTCAACTAATATTTCAAAACCATCGGCATTCCGCATTTTACTCAACAAATTACTGTTGCATCGTGCGTTTTCCAGATGGTTACCTCATCACTTAACGAGAGAACAATTGCTAGCCAGAGTTCAGGTGGGTCATGAGTGGAAAAAATGTTTGCAAAGGATCCAAACTTTCTAAACACAGTAATAACTGCCGATGAAACATGGGTCCACTATTTCAACCCCCTCACGAAGCACGCAACAAGTGTCTGGAAACACACAGGCTCGCCTCCTTCGAAAAAGGTACGCCAAACCAAATCAGCTGGGAACGTGAAGTTAATAATTTTCTTTGATCATAAAGATTTTGTCTACCAGCATGCCGTTCCTCCACAAATTACTGTCAATGTGTGTTACATTTCAGTCTTGAAGCGTCTGCGAGGACACATGTTAATTAAACGATCGAAACTATTGGGCAAGTAGACCCGACACCATGATAACACCCGCCCACATGTGGCTGCTTGTATTCAACAGTTTCTCGCGAAATGCAGTATTGAAATCGTGCCACAGCCTGCCTTCAATCCTGACCTCGCCCCGTGGGATTTCTGGTTGTTTCCAACAATGAAGGAAAAGTTCCGTGGCGTTACAGTCAACACAGATGTTGACGTTAATCAAGCTGTACAGGGATCGCTAAAGCAGCTTCAACAAAATGCCTTCGCCACATGCTTTGAAAAGTGGACTGAACGATGGGATTGTTGCATATCATCCTAGGGAAGATACTTTGAGATAGAATAACATATATTTTGCTGTACCTATATTTCTTCATTTTGTGTGATTTTACTCTCAGTTTTTATGCAACGGCCGTTTTATAATGCCTACTCTCGTTCAATATGTAGACTTTCGTGCAATATGTATTCGCGCAGGATTACAAATAGGTCACAGCATAAGTCGTTTTTCCTGTCATCACCAAATCAACATTACCCACAGAAGACCACAAAACTATCATATCATACTCAGCATTGAACGCACAAGCTCTTATCTCTCGAGTACGTTGCATTCTGACTTATTGTCTGGTTGTTGCCGACTTTAATTCAACGAAACGGAATCTGTGGCGTTTCGAAAATCCTCTGACCGTCCATTAGTCCAAGCGCTGGTCTTTGACCATTCTTCCGAGATGGATCCGGCTTCTAACCCCCATTGAGGTATATGTTGTGTTTGTCTTATGGCACTGGCTCTCTCCTTTCCCTGGAATCAGTGGCTCTAAGTTAGGGAAGAACGACTGGTTAAAGCCCATCGAGTTGCTCACTATGGTCGTTAAACCTCCAAACAAACAAAACAATCTTTAACGAGAGGAAACCAAATTTACATAAAAAGGCAGGAACTCAAAATGGAGGTTAAATTAGAGGCATAGGTCATAACTATTACGTCATCGACAGACCTCTGTGAAGAGTGGTGTAGGACTGCAGAATGAAGCAGATATGAATTTTCTTGGGGTGAAGAAAACTAACCATACATCTTCAACTACCAATTTATGTAAAAGGTTTGAGACTTTAGTCAAAAAATGGTACTTTTACTCGAGGATTCGATATTACCCCTTTCGTTATAAATATATTTTTAATATTAACATCTACATGCTTGAAACGCGCAATTACGATATGTATTTAGGACAATAAAAAGTTGTAATGATCATTCCGTGAAATATATAACGGCATCGTAGAGCAACCGGTTGTGTTATGCTGGTTTTGAATCCCAAATGACTTACTTTTTTTTCTAACAAAAGCACTTTAAATGCATTGTAACGCACTTAACAAACTGCACCGAAACTAGAAGCGTTCACAAATTTTTTCTTTCCTTGTTAACTTCACTGAAGTGCATTGTACGAATCAATTAAACTGAAGCTCGAATCGAAATCAAAAATTCTGAGTAATATGCAAAGATTATGAAAGCAATTACGGGATTTCGTGCCATTATCAGGTAAGTTTCTAAATAATTGTAGTGCATCATGATAGGTGTAGTCTTCTTAGAAGACAAATGATGCACTCATCTGATCATCAACTAAAGTAAAATAAGCATTTTCGTTTAATACACAAATGAAGTCATTATTATTCACAGCAGCCTTTCTTCAAGCGACATTCTGAAGATTCGTTTCCGAGCACAAGTGTTTGCCATGCAAAAAAAGCTTTAATGCTGTGTAATGAAGTTTCGTGTTTCTCTACTTTCTCTTTTCTTTTTGTGTTTACTTGGTACTTTTTTGCTTCCTTTTTTTCTGTTATGTATTAAGGAATCTCGTAGAGATTATTATCATGAGTCATGTTATTTATTACGTCTGATTTTTGCTGCTTCAGGGAATAAATGCTGGAAGAAAATGAAAAATCTGTAACTATTACCACACGGTTTTCAAAGTGTAAAAAAAGAAAGGGAACCATGAAACTCCCATAAAAACCAATCTCTTCATTTCAAATGTTTCATTCCTTCTGAAAATCTCTTTTCTGGTTTTCGAAAATGCTTATAGAATACGATTAGCGCGTGTATGCGCAAAACTTTCAAAATTCGTTACGTTCTAGTGCCAAGCAAGTAAAAATACATTGGCGGAAAGTGAAAAAAGAACACCAAGAAGGAATTGGCGGCGGACGATCATGAAATTTACATATGTTAATGGGGTCAAAATTACGTAGGTGTGATGTTAATTTCAGGACCAACCGGTGAGCGCTTACGCCACAGCACGGCATAATATGCAATTTAAGGAGTACGGCAAAGTGAATGTAATCAGTCGTCGGCGGACGGACACTTGCGAAGACCCTGAAGAAGCTGCAATGCCTGGACATGGAAGACGTGTACGATTTCAGCAGTTATCGGACTTTCAGCGAGGTCGTCTAGTCGGACTCCGCGAGGCCGGGTGATCGTATCGTCGTATTGCGGAGCGAATTGGACGGGAAGTATCGGTGGTGGTACGATGGTGGTGTAGATGGTCCGAGGAACACTTCCACACGAGAAGGCGTGGAACCGGGAGTCACAGAAAGACTGATGAGCGGACCGATCGACGCATAAGAAGAGCGGCTTTGTCAAGCAGAACATCCACTGCGACGCAAATCCGATCTGCCGTTGCACCTGAGATGAGTGTGCGAACAATCCGCAACCGTCTACTGGATGCAAGACTACGTGCACGTGTGCCTCTGGCATGTGTACCTCTGACTCCAGCCCACCGTCAAGAACGGCTGCAGTGGTGTCGCAAACGTCTGCACTGGAGAACGCAGTGGCGATTAGTCGTGTTCAGCAATGAAAGCAGATTCTGCTTGGGAGCCTCCGATGGCCGTATGCGTGTTCTCAGACGCACAGGGGAGCGTCTCCACCCTTCTTGCATCCGCCAGCGACACACAGGGCCTACACCTGGTCTCCTGGTGTGGGGAGCGATCAGCTATCACTCCCGTACACAACTAGTGTTTGTACCGGGTACGTTAAACAGCACCTCCTACATCAACAACATCATTCAGCCCGTTGTTGTGCCATTTGTAAGGTCGGTCCATCGTGGTGTTTTCCAGCAAGATAACGCACGCCCACACATGGCATGTGCAACGCAACATGCACTTCTGGGTGTGAGACAACTTCCATGGCGTGCACGTTCACCGGATTTGTCCCCCATTGTGCCCTTGTGGGATTTTATGGGACAACGACTTATCCGGTCTCCACGGCCAGCCACGACCATCCCCGATTTACGCGTCCAGGTTGCGAATGCTTGGAACTGAATACCCCAAACTTACATCCAACATCTGTACGACAGACTCCATGCCAGAATTGCACAGTGTGTCGCAGTTCATGGCGGTTCAACCTCGTACTAACCATGTTACATGAAAATGTTATTTTTCAGTTTACCAGCAAATACAGCTGTATTTTGCCATAATGTTTTGATCAAGTTATCTTCTGTATTCCGTTATTATGCTGCATAAATTTCGTTGGTATCAGACGTTTCCTTCTTGGTGTTCTTTTTTCACTTTCCGCCCGTGTATTTCCTTCCTTCTGTTCTCAGTTGTTAATGAAGCCTCAATGTGGCTCATTGTCATTTTCTTGGGGTTTTTTCTAGACTGTTTTTAAAGACAGATACACTGACCAGTTTTTTTTCTAAGAATGCGGCGTGTATCTCTCGTTTATGTTTTCAGTTTTTATATGCATTTTGCCTGCATGTATTTTCTTTTCACGTTAACAAAACCGAAGATCTTTGAAATTATTTGGCATTTTCTTGTTCAACTAAATAAAATATTCGTTTTTTTAATTCAGTGAGGAACATCTTGCAACTAGAAGTTTCTTATTTTATTCATACATATCCTTGATTTAATAATAAATCGTGTTTTCTTTGTTTTTCAGAAAATTTTAAAATATTAAATGCAGATGAGGTCCACATAGCTTTGCAAAATTTACGAGCATTAATGTATTCTCGCAAAGCTTCCTAGCTCTTTTTAAAATCATAAGATCCTGCTTTTGTTCAATCACAGCGTATGTAGGCATAAATTCGTGAATTCTGTAATCTAGGGGATTTTAGAAGGAACAAATTTCTTCACGATAATGGCAATATTATTGTAAAAGCAACACAAAGCGGTGAACGCCGCTAACTATATGTACATATCTCTCAGTTCCTATAATCCCCAAAATTTTATATACGCATATCTAAAATTTTTAAAAGCGTACGGCACATATTTCCCAAATCCAATTAAAGTTGATAAATTTGGTTTCTGGAGCTAAAAGTTTTTCTTTTACCTGGTGAATACGTTTTACACAAAGAATAATGTTGCTTCTCAAAATAGTTTCGCTAATGTTTGATGTGAAAATCTCAAAGATAGGAGTGACAGTTATTGAAAATTTAACGTTAACTACAGCATACATTTTCTGACATTCTTTTTGTTAATTGTTATTCCTTATCAGTTCCGCTGCAGAAACGTTCTTTGTTTTGTATGTGCACTGATAAAATACTCATTGTCTGACGGTGTTACTATCAGGAGTCCAACGAAATTTAGGGTTCTTTCAAAATACTAACGACTGCTTTCGCTAGAGCTAGGAAGTTTTACGACGTATTCAGTTATGTGTTTATCTTAACTTTTCCGAAAACTGCTTAATAAAGTCATTTAGTTTCAAATATTTAAATAGGTCGTTATGATTTCAATAGTTTGCGGTGGGCAAGTGACTTAGTTCTAATTTCTGAGAATATGAGGGACATATAGCATAAACTCAGTCACCTGAATATGATATGAGAATAATTTGGGATGAATATAAATGTTGATAAGTCTAAGACAATTACTTGGGATGAAAATAAATGTTGATAAGTCAAAATCAATTGTTTGGAATGAAAATACATGTTGATAAGTCTCAATCAATTATTTGGGATTAAAATAAATGTTTATGAGTCTACGTCAATTATTTGGGATGAAAGTACATTTTGATAGGCCTAAATCAATTATCTGGAATGAAAATAAATGTTGATAAGTCTAAATCAATTATTTGGGATTGAAATAAATGTTGATGAGACCAAATCAATTATTTGGAATGAAAGTAAATGTTGATAAGTCTAAATAAATTATTTGGAATGAAAATAAATGTTGATAAGTTTCAATCAATTATTTGGGGATTGAAATAAATGTTGATGAGACCAAATCATTTGTTTGGAGTGAAAGTAAATGTTGATAAGTCTAAATCAATTATTTGGGATGAAAATAAATGTTGATAAGCCTAAATCAATTATCTGGAATGAAAATAAATGTTGATAAGCCTAAATCAAATATCTGGAATGAAAATAAATGTTGATAAGTCTAAATCAATTATTTGGAATGAAAATAAATGTTGATAAGTCTCAATCAATTATTTGGGGATTGAAATAAATGTTGATGAGACCAAATCAATTATTTGGAATGAAAGTAAATGTTGATAAGTCTAAATCAATTATTTGGGATAAAAATAAATGTTGATAAGCCTAAATCAATTATCTGGAATGAAAATAAATGTTGATAAGTCTAAATCAATTATCTGGAATGAAAATAAATGTTGATAAGTCTCAATCAATTATTTGGGGATTGAAATAAATGTTGATGAGACCAAATCAATTATTTGGAGTGAAAGTAAATGTTGATGTCTAAATCAATTATTTGGGATGAAAATAAATGTTGATAAGCCTAAATCAATTATGTGGAATGAAAATAAATGTTGATAAGTCTAAATCTATTATCTGGAATGAAAATAAATGTTGATAAGTCTAAATCAATTATTTGAAATGAAAATAAATGTCGATAAATCTAAATCAATTATTTGGGATTGAAATAAATGTTGATGAGACCAAATGAATTATTTGGAATGAAAGTAAATGTTGATAAGTCTAAACAAACTGCAAAAAGGGATTTTTATTTTCGGTGTGCGAGTACATGACTCGGCATTCCACAGACGTCAGATGATGAAGATAAAAATCTAACAGAGAAATATTTCCATTAGGAAGTTTGGAAAGAAATTTAAATGTTGATAAAATCAGGTTGCTGGGGAGTACGTGAGGAGTCATCAGAAAGGAGAGCATAAATATTGCTGGGGTAAGATCAGCAGTTAAAATGACACAGGTTAGAGAGAAGGACTAAGGAGCCCGATTCTTCTGGTGTGGTTAGTCTAAATGAACAGCGAAAAAAGATTTTTATTTCTGTCTTAAGATCTGACTGGAATATGCGGAACATAGATTAATGGGCAAGTAGCTACCTGAATATCGAAATGAACTCGTCCTAGACACCGAAATGAACTCGTCCTAGACGGGTAAGGCTGCTCCTGACCAGGGGTCAGCAGCAGCCGTACCCGTAGTCCTGCTTCCAACAAACGATTCCGTATCGTTCTAGTAGACACCTTTGGTATGACAGAGGATCAAATTTGTGACGCTGTAGCCGTCCGCTCTGGCAACGTCGCCCTCCTGATAAGCCGATCCTCTCGTGCGTCCGTAACTCTGTGTTGTCCGGAACCGCATCTGCGAGTCTGGGAATGCTCCTCTGAGCAACGACGCCACCATCTTACCATGGCCAATACCTCTCGTCCCACTCGGTCCACAATATGCAGGAACGACCAACCTTCTTCCCGCAGACCCACTATACTGCCTCGCTTGAACTCAGAGAACTTAACAAATGTTGCGTGCCTGCGTCGTCCTGGCATGGCAGCTTCTTCAACGAGCACTGAACAACATGGCACCAGACGAATGACTTCGTTCCGCACGTCCTAGTTCTTAAATACGCGCTGCGTACGTTTGCCTGTTGTTGTCCGCAGTGACGTCATTATTTCATCCAATAACATTCCATCTTGGATCACAGTTTCTGTGGCCTTTAACAATTAACATATTATAATACGACGTTCCTACCGGCATTCTTTTTGGGTGTTTTTTTTTTTTCACTTTCCGGCAGTGTATTTGCGACTCCTTATGAGAATCTCATTAAAAATGGGTGTGCCACGGAAAGTGCACAATGCAATTGCGGCCAAAAGGTGGGCCATTGATTTTGCCATAAATGTAGTGTTGTATGAAAAGCACTGGTGTCCGGAGACTTTTTCCACTCAGTGTATTGTTTTTCACATAATGTTAACGTTCTGGTGAAGTATGAATGGATAAATTATACAACCAAACATTTAAGATCATCAAACAGAAGTCATCGCTCTTTCCACGTTAATAAGTGAGTTTCGGAAAAAATCTCATCGGCTGCCACCGGGAATCGAACCCAAGATCTTCCAGTTACGCGCCGGACATGCTACCACTGCACCACAGCTGCCTCGAATTCTCCAGACTCACATGTGAATAACTGCCAAACCAAATGGCAGGTTGCTTAACGGAGCCCCACACAATGCTTGGGATTTGCCAAAGATGGAAAGCAGCGACTGAACAAATAACTAGGAGGCGAATGAATAATTAATACACACAATTGACGTGGATTAGGAACATCAAACAGAAATCATCGCTCTTTCCACGTTTATAAGTGAGTCTCGGAAAAATTCTCATAGAAAGATCGATGATTTCTGTTTGGTGTTCCTGGTCCACGTCGAGTGTTTGAATTAATTATTCAATCGCCTCCTAGTTATTTGTTCAGTTGCTGCTTTCCATCTTTGGTGAATCCCTAGCATTGTGCGGGGCTCCATGAAGCAACCTGTCATGTAGTTTGGCAGTTATTCACATGTGAGTCTAGAGAATTCGAGGCCGCTGTGGTGCAGTGGCAGCACGTCCAGCGCGTAACTGGAAGATCCTGGGTTCGATTCCCGGTGGCGGCCGATGTGAATTCTTCCGAGACTCGCTTACAAGCGTGGAAAGAGCGATGATTTCTGTTTGGTGTTACTGATCCACGTTGAGTGTTTGAATTAATTTAAGAACATTAAAAGTTCACTGACAAGCGGCAGTCTTAAATAATTCCCTAATCACGTGGTGACGCACGGGACTACGTATTTTACACATACGCTGTGTAAGCGACGATTACGTACATCTGTATCAAGGTTTTTAATTTAGTGGCCACCGTGTGTAGATGTACGACTAATAATCCGGCAGAAGAAGTGACTACTGTATCTACAATTTTTTTTTTTTTTTTTTTTTTTTCAAGCAGAGTTTGAAGAACGACTTGTGACAAAACAGAAGAAGAATGGGTAAAGACGATCGGTAATAGCGATTCGCCTAGATATGAGACTGATCAGGCTCAAGAAAGTAAAAATTTCCGCTGGGTAGTTTTAAACACTTCGGTCATTTTTAACAATGAGCTGTCTTCTGAAGGAGATGCACGCTATATGCACAAATTTAATGTTCGTCTGCAGGTATGTAATTTAGATTGATAGATGCGAAATATTAAATAAAGATCGCAACAAAAAAAATCGAGATGATACAATATTATTCCCCGTGTATCTGTAAGCGAAAAATTGCTTCTTAATAATAACTCCAGTTCAAAAGCAATTTTTCGGAATTCAATATTCACGCTGTCAGATGAACGCGGAGATCATTTTTTGCATCACTTACAAAACAGGTTAAGGTAATGATGTGAGAAGCACATATCTTTCCTTTTCCATTTGCCGATCTATCATTTGGTGGTTAGGAAGTTATTAATGCACAACCAAGAAAAATAGAGACTTTTCTTTCTCTTCTGCTCCCCCAAGAAAAAAAAAGAAGAGAAAGAAACAGAAAGGGAAATAATCAGTATTGGTTGAAAAACTGAGTTCTTTAAGTTGTCGCTTCTTGAAAAAACATGAAGAAAAAATAAAAATAAAATGGAAGTCTTTCGCTAGTAAAGTTCCTTTTCATCATCTTAATCAAGAGCTGCTTTCAACGACTCCAGCGCCAGTCGTAAACAAATCATTAATCAAACGACAGGAGACCTTGATAGATAACACGTGAATAGATTATTTCTTGTCCGGGTCGCTCATAGTTGTTGCTTCAAGAGCTGTTGAGCACGATTTCTCCTCCCTGTGATTTTTAACAACGCGTTTTATTCTTATAAAAGCACTTTTTTTAAGGAAAAAAACTCGCTAAAATAAGTCGAGATTGTTTGATAGAATGACAAGCGTATTTTCAAACAAAATACTCCTTTCACAAAAAGAAAAGAGAATCCTACAGCAATGTTTCAGTCAGATACACCCTGTTAGCTTTGAATTAGGAACACCTAGTTAATAACGCGTTGATTTACCTTTCTGTGCAGTCGCGGACGCCTAGGAACATATTCTACAAAGTGTCGAACATCCTCCATGCGTAACTTGACCACATGTCCGTTGCAGCAATTCCATCAGCCAGGGGCGTAACTGGGCATTTCTGCGCCCGGGGCAAACCGCAAAATATTGCGCCCAAATCTGCCTCTTTCTCTCTCCCTCTCTATCTCTATCTATCTCCCTATCTATCTTTCTCTTTCACTCTCTCTCTCCCTCTCTATCTCTATCTATCTTTCTCTTTCACTCTCTCTCACTCTCTATCTCTATCTATCTTTCTCTTTCACTCTCTCTCACTCTCTATCTCTATCTATCTTTCTCTTTCACTCTCTATCTCTATCTATCTTTCTCTTTCACTCTCTCTCACTCTCTATATCTATATTTCTCATTCACTCTCTATCTCTATCTATCTTTCTCTTTCACTCTCTCTCTCTCACTCTCTCACTCTCTATATCTATATTTCTCTTTCACTCTCTATCTCTATCTATCTTTCTCTTTCACTCTCTCTCTCACTCTCTCACTCTCTATATCTATATTTCTCTTTCACTCTCTATCTCTATCTATCTTTCTCTTTCACTCTCTCTCTCACTCTCTCACTCTCTATATCTATACTTCTCTTTCACTCTCTCTCTCACTCTCTCACTCTCTATATCTATACTTCTCTTTCACTCTCTCACTCTATCTATCTTTATCTTTCACTCTCTCTCTCACTCTCTCACTCTCTATATCTGTATTTCTCTTTCACTCTCTATCTCTATCTATCTTTCTCTTTCACTCTCTCTCTCACTCTCTCACTCTCTATATCTATATTTCTCTTTCACTCTCTATCTCTATCTATCTTTCTCTTTCACTCTCTCTCTCACTCTCTCACTCTCTATATCTATCTTTCTCTTTCACTCTCTATCTCTATCTATCTGTCTCTTTCACTCTCTATCTCTATCTATCTTTCTCTTTCACTCTCTCTCTCACTCTCTCACTCTCTATATCTATATTTCTCTTTCACTCTCTCTCTCTCTCACTCTCTCACTCTCTATCTCTATCTATCTTTCTCTTTCACTCTCTCTCTCCCGCTCTATCTCTATCTATCTTTCTCTTTCACCCTCTCTCTCTCCCTCTCTCCCTCTCTATCTCTATCTATCTTTCTCTTTCACTCTCTCTCTCACTCTCTCTCTTCTCTCTCTCTCTCACACACACACACATTCCAAAAGAACAAAAAAACAGCATTGAAAATCTAAGATCTAAGCGAGCACAAGCTACTGAGAAGAATTTTCAAGAAAAATAGCTTTAAATTGAAGACAGCAAAAAGCAGATACAATTTCAAAAATATAACAGTGCTACAAACACTTTCTAACAAAACTAGGCGTAAAAATGCATTTCTAAGTTCTAACAAAACTAAGCGTAAAAAAAGCACAATCAAAATGTGATTGTTTTTACAGATTTTCGCAACTGCTTCGGAGTTAGGACCTTCGGCACCGCACCAAGCGGACCGAATGTAGCTGACAGTCGTGTCATGCAGCGACAATAAAAACTGAATAGCCTCCAGAGAACCTTCAAAAATGTGAACAACATCCTTATCTTGCAACGCATGTATAGTCCATCCAACTAAAAAAGTACTAGGGGACCTCATTGGTATAGAAAGGGGCCATGATTCTTCTTCAGTTGGAAGAACTATAGAACAACGCCTTCATTACTGAATGTGAGCAACTAACAACTCTTGAACATTTTGAGAAGGAAATTCTAATTTCAATTGTGCCAAAAACTTGTGTAAAAGTTTCAGTTCTAATTGTAATCGCATTCCAAACAGTGATTTCTGCGTCCGGGGCAACAGCCCCTCTGCCCCGCCCTAGTTGCGGCTCTGCATCAGCTCACGTTCATTGCGTGGAGGGGTATCAGAAGTTCTCACATCCAGTTCTAGAATATCAAAGTTCAATTGGGTTACAGTCAGGGGAGTTTGCGGGCAAAGACAATATGGGCGAATTCGTTGCCGTGTTTTGTGACGTACTACAGAGATGAAGCACGTGTCAAGACGACAAATCTGCAGAGATACATTCCGTCCATGTAACTAAGTTGGGAGAGCAACTAACTCCGGAGTGAGGGGACGCGGTTCGATTCTCGTCATGGACGAATTTGTGTTTTCGCAGTTCCTCCAACTACTCATCAGATATACGAGCTCGATGACACAATTCGTTGTCCTGTTGAAAGATGGCACTGTGGTCGGGTTAAACCTCCTGCAGATATGGATGGAGATGGTTGGCTGACAGGTCCTCGTAGCGTCCACTATTCAGTGTCAAGAAAAAGCTCCCCGGACTACAACACCACCTCCACCGACCTGTTGAACCCCAACTATGCAACCAGAGGATAGGGCTTCATTCTGTTTACGCCATATGCAAACTTGGCTCGTCATTCAAGACGACCTTCTTGCATCTGTCGAGGGTTCATTGCCAACGTTCCTTAGCCCAAGCGAAGCGTTCTTTTGCGATGACTGGGCGCCATCATGTGTACCTTTGTTAGTATCCGGCTGTAGAACACCAGGAGGTAAGGAGCATGGTACATGTGAAAATAGGTAGACTGCACCACTGTTGTACTGGTGGGCGATCTGGGTGACTGTTGCACACCGATGCTGTTATACCAGTCGCGACTCCCGACGCTCACCTCTACGATCAACCGCGCGTGGATAGCCAGTGTAAGCCATTCTGAGGGAAGTCTGTGCATGGTTAATCTAGTCCTGGAACACCAATAAGTAGTACGGGAGCATCCAGCAAGTGCGGCTGCTTCCGAAATACTGGCACCTATCCTCCGGACCCAAATGATCTGGCCGCAGTCAAATTAGTTTAAGTAGCCCATTTCCCCATTACCGGCAAGCGTTTACTGATTACGTACAGGTGTGCTCACATTTTGAAGATGACAATCGATTTTTTTGGTTTAAATATGACAAGAATGGTAAGTCAGATAATATCCGAAAATTTTAAAATTTCGTCCTGGAGCGGGAATCGAAGCCGCGTCTCCCAGATAGCGCCCGGGTATGCTTTCGGGTGTGCACAATTTATAGTAGCCGAACGTGACGTTCATATCACGTGGTACTTCGTTATCGCTTCGAATATGTACAAGAAAGATGATACCGAATTTTCGGGTGTAATAAGCCGCTCTGACGCAAATTAAATTTATCAAAGCTATTCAAAGTCAATGGAACCGGTATGGAAAACAATAGATCTGACGAAAGGAAGAACATTTTCAATCGAGTTTTTAATCCCTCAGATATTGCTGTAAACAGAATCGTGAGCTTACGAACTCTTAGAAACAGAGATATATACAAAAATAAGACATGCATTTACGCCCCCTGGCATAGAAACCCTGCATTTTTTCAAGAAGAAATTTTTCCTAAAAGGTTTGTGGACATAAGTAGTATCGGTCAACAAACGACTTTTTTCAATCGAGATTTTAGAAGGTCATATTTTGCTGGAAATACATCAGAAGCGGAAATTAAGACTTACGCTACCTGGTGGCCAAACTATTGCTTTTACAAAAATTAGAAATGATGTGCAAACGATTTCCCATCAGGAGCTGTATCCTGTGCAGAAAGAATTTTTCAAATCGGAGATTTTGAAGCAGAGATATAGGGGGACACGCAATTTACCGCTACGCCCCTTAGCGGAAAGTCTATGAATTACTTGAAAATTTTGAAATTATATGAACCACATGTCACACGTAAAACACTATCCAACAAAGAAGGAATTTTTCAAATCGGACTCCTAAAAGTAGATATATTGACAAAAAAAAATGTACATCTATGCCCCCTGGTGGAGAAACTGTGAAATATTTTAAGAAGAAAATATTCTGAAAAGGTTTATCGATGTTAGTGGCATCAGTCCACGAAAGAAATTTTTCTATCGATATTTTAGAAGCTCCGATCTTATGGCAAATACATCAGAAGCAAAAATTAACGGTTACGCCCCCAGGTGGCCAAAGTATTCTTTACCAAAAATTTGAAATTATATGCAAAAGATTTTCCATCAGGAAATGTATCCGCTGAAGAAAAAAATTTTCAAATCGGAGTTTTAGAAGAAGAGTTATCGGGAAAAATGTAATTTACTTTTACGCACCCTAGCGGAAAATCTATGCGTAATTTGAAAAAGTGACTATATCTAAAATACTCTTCGACATAAATGAAATCGACAGATAAAAACAAATTTTCAATGGAATGTTTAGAAGCAAATATGTGGAATAAAACGTATTTTTGAATTCGACATCATCTGCATTTACGCACTCTACCGGCAAAATTGTACATCGTAAAAATAAAACGAAATGAAGGATCATCATTTGCCTATTTCAAGTTTCCCGATGCAAAAAGAATTTTTCAAATCGGACTAATAGTTGCAGAGATATCGTGGGTACAGACGGACGGACGAACGGACAAACCGATAACAGAAGCACGATCTTTTTTTACAAAAGACGTGCTAAAAATGGAGGGTGTTCCTAGTGCAAAACCAACTCAGTATACGTTGTCATATGAATAAAACTAGTATGACGAAGTAAATTTATCCATCATTTTTATTCCAGGGGCGGGATTCGAACGTAAAACTCTCGGCTCCAGAGCTCCGAGTGCTATGATGGATTAGGTATTGGTAGTCGCATGCCTGTACGGAAATCAGCGATTTCTGAGAATCACCGGAAAGTTCGTACGGAAACCAGTGATACGTAGGTCATTTCAAAAGTTTTGCACACTGCGCAGGCGCTGTCCATAGGATGATTCAATCGCTCTAATCGTTGCGCCAGTTGTGAGTCAGACTTCAGTATACAAAGTTGTGTCTACGTTTGCTGGCTAATTTGTTCCTGTTTCGAAAAATTCTGCCTGGAAATGGAGGAAGAAATTGAGTCAAATCAGATCTCGCGTAGTGACCAGCGATCCACATTGAAATTGAAACTTTGCGAGGAAAATCCCTAAGGAAATTCAAAAAGCTTTCTGTTGAAGTTTGTGGGTTAGTGTAGTGGATCGTACCACAGTGTCACGATGGCCTTCTCGTTATTTACGCTTTCCAACCGTAGGTTGAAGAAGCGTATATGCTGCAGCTTTGTCCGCACATCCGTCCGTCTGTCTGTCCGTCCGTCCGTCCGCCTGTCTGTCTGTCCGCACGATAACTCGCGTAAAAATGGTTCGATTTTGATGAAATTTCAGTATATGATAGGAGATCACCTGGGGAGGAACCCTATTGAAAATGCACGAAATGGGGTCAACGATCAGGACATAGGATCGGGATCCATTCCATCGCCCTTATCCCATACTATTAAAGGAGCAATTCGTACATGTATGTAAATTTTATTTTGAAAACGGCTCTGGGGATTTTTATGAAAGTCGTTAACCTGATCTCGACTTTAGGGAAATTTGTTCAGTGGGTTAAATAACCACCCCAAATTACCACGTTTTTAGTGTCATGGCGTCGTCCCATTAATGTTACCCATGCTTAGAAATCTTATGACGTCACATTCTCGCGATTGAGATGTTGGCGCGCAGTCACGCCATCTGTCTCATTACGTCACGCGTTGTTTGTGGATCTTATTAAAGTTTAATGACGTCAAACTCTTGCGAGCAGATGGTCGTGGTTCCCATCTGCCTCATTACGTCACGCGTTATGTGCGTATGTCTGTCCGCACGATAACTCGCGTAAATATTGTTCGATTTCGATGAAATTTTAGTATGTGGTAGGGTAACACCTGAGAAGGAATCCCATTGGAAGTAAACGAAATGGGGTGAAAGGTCAGGCAGGACATAGGAGCGGGATCCATTCCACTGCTCTTATGCGTCATAATTAACGTAAAAAAGGTTCGATTTTGACGAAATTTTAGTATATGGTAGGGGCCCGCCTGGGGACAAACCCTGTTGAAAATGGGTGACATGGGTCAAAGGTCAGGACATAGGAGAGGAATCCCTTTCAACACCATTATGCGTCATAACTTGCGTAAAAATGCTTCGATTTGGATGAAATGTTGATATGTTGTAGGGGCCTGCCTGGGGATGAATCCTTTTAAAAATGAGCGAAATGGAATCAAAGGCTAGGACACAGGAGGGGGATCTATTCCATAGCCCTTATGCATCATAACTTACGTAAAAATGCTTCGATTGCGACAAAACTTTATCATGTTATTTCGGATGTATACTGAACTGTTTCTGTTGAATATCATCGAAATGGGATCAAAGGTCAGGGCACAGGACCGAGATTTATTCCACAGTCATTATCCTCATATCTTGAGCAATGATTTCTGGTATGTTGGAAAGCGTATCATAAACAATGCATTGCATGATTTTACTAACTTGTTAATTTAAATATTTAACGACTACAGTGAAAGACTCTATGGGCCATAAGCAGTCGTTTGTGCTTAATTTGGGGCCTCTGGTTTCATGGAATGGAGATACACCGTTAATTAAGATAAACAAACCATCAGAACTTCATCCGGGTTCCCGGACGCGCGACCATCTCGAACGAACGGGCAGAAGCCAGGGTTTAGAACATTTTGCCATCAGCGCTCGTGAATTTAATGCATATCATTGCTTTTTAACAGGTAACGGAACGCATATGCGAGATCGTATGCAAAATTATACGGAATTAGACATCAAACGTACAGAGAACAATTGATTCTCTAGTGGTCAGGAGCGTCGGAACTATATTCTGATAACGTGAGCTAGATATCAGGATATATGTTTTTTGATCAGCTCATAGAAGTTATTGTGCTTTTTTTAAAACAGGATGTGATGACGTCATTTGAGGGTGTTACAGATAAAGCGATTATATTCATAAAATATAAATTAGCCTGAATTTTGTATCTATTTTATACATTTTTTAATATAAAACGTTTTACTGATATTATAAACGATGTAAAACTGAATTCATTTGAACACCTCCTCATTCGTATGAATTTCGAAAGGCCGCCCCGGTGGCGCAGTGGTCTAAGGCGTTGGCCTCTGATCATTCGTCCGAAGGGGTCCGGGTTCGAATCCCGGTGAGGCATGGATGTTGTGTTTGTCTTACGGCACTGGCTCTCTCCCTTCCCTGGAACCAGTGACCCTAAATTAGGGACGGGCGACTGCTTATAGCCCATTGAGTTGCTCACGGTGGTTGTTAAACCTCCAATAAAAAAAAAAAAAAATTCGAAAGAACCGTAGCCCTGACGTTATGCACCGATGAGCATTTCATTTACGACCAGTCCCAGCCTAGAGAAATAGGTGTGCCTGGAGACCGAACGGTGACTCAGATGAAGTTCACAGAACAGTACATGTACAATCCGGGGACTGGCTTGTGGCTAGTAGAGTGTTCAGAGTCAGAATAGGAACAGCTGCCGATTTATCAAAGTTTGGTAAAGGACAAATTGTGAAAGCACGGCACCTCGGAACTACGATCTCGGAAACGGCGCGACTTGTGGGTTATTCACGGGCCGCCGTAGTGAGTACGTATCAAAAGTGGTGCTCGGATGGCCAAACGACGTACCGTCGTCCAGTCGTGTATCGTCAGCAGCTCATTGATGCTAGAGGGGAGCGGAGACTGAGCAGGGCCACAGTGCGGCAAATCACCCGCAGCTACAACAGTGGTGATTAGGGAAATGTGTCACAGCACACAGTTCATCGCAGCCTTCTGCGCATTGCCCTGCGTAGCCGAAGACTCAGCCGGGTCCCCATGCTCCCTGCACATCATCGCCAACAAAGCATTAAATGGGCCCAACATCATCGAGATTGGACCGTGGATGATTGGAAGAAAGTGGCCTGGTCTTACGAATCCAGATTCCTGGTGCAGACAGCCGAGCGCAGATACGCAGATTACTAACGGAGGTTATGGCACCTGGATGCACTGTTGGACGGAAACAAGCCGGCGGAAGCGGTGTCATGCTGTGGGCGATGTTTCCTTGGGACACTTTTGGCCCAATTATCCCAATAGCACAATCCCTAAGAGCTGTCAGGTGTCTGAACACGGTTGCGGACCAAGTTCACCCATTCATGGCAACTGTGTTCCCTGCTGGTGATGGCCATTATTAACAGGATAATGCTCCATGCCACACTCCCAGAGTCGTCAAGGAATGGTTCGAGGAACATACTGGCGACTTTCCGTTAATGCCCTGGAATTTAAACTCACCTGACATGAACCCAATCGAACATTTGGGGTTTGACTTGGAAAAGCGGGTTTTCGCTAATTTACCACCACCCCGAAATGTACGGGAACTGGAGGACCTGCTATTGACATTATGGTACCAGATACCCCAGGATACCTATCGGCACCTCATCGAATCGATGTCTCGCCGAGTGGCCGCTATTTTACGGGCTAAAGGGGGTCCTAGAGCTTATTAGGTAGGTGGTCTTAATGTAATGCTTCATCGGTGTACATCAAATTATATAAATATAAAATATGAGTGATATATATGCAACTACATACTAGAGAAAATCTTATTCTCATCCTTTCTCCCTCTCTCTCCTTTCCATTTCCTTTCTTTGCTTAAACTAAACGGTGCCCAAAACTTTTGCTGCCTGCAAACAGAAATGTTCATATAGCGACCGGGTTTTACGAAAGCTACGTGGAAATAATTTATCTTTACCACCTTTCATCACATCACCAGCGAAAATAAACCTATTATAGGTGATACGCCCTCCCTTCCAGTCCTATATTCCCTGTTCCATGACTTAAAGTAAAAAAAAAGTTACTCAAATATCTTCTCTCTCCTTCCTTGAAGTGGCTCCATTGCCATAGCCCTTTATGAGTTATTTTTTCAGAAGAGATTGTTGTCAATCATACGCCTGAATGACCAGTCTGAATAACAAATCTAAGGACGAACGCAACTTTTTTCAATGCTCTAGGCTTGAACGTAGCTCATATGAGCAGCTTTGGAACCACCAAACCCTGAAGGAATTCGTTCCAGGCGCGTTCGGCCCACTTCTTAGACAGCGAATATATTCTTTTGAGTTTTGTTCAGCCCATTTTGTTAACCCCGAGTTAATTCGTCCCAGCCAGTTAAAGGGTTAAAGAATGACTGGTTTTATGCTTAAATCAAATGGAAAACAGTACTGCTCTTTCTATAAAAACACCATACCTTTCAGGAATTTCAAGACAATTTTTTTTTTAATAAAGGTGGTATTTCATGAGACGGTTTTTGTCTCATTAACCACTAGTCTGGCACTTCGTCAAAAGTTTTTGCTCTCATACTTGACAAGCGGGAACTGAACCCGCGTCTTAGGAATGGCAGTAAAAAGAATTCAGAGTTCTAGATGGTTACTAATTAAAATAGAAAAAAATATTTTGTTTTATCAGAAGGAATTCTAAATGGCAGGAAATAAAAAATCCAAATATTATTCCAGTTTCTGATTGCGAACATAATTAAAACAGGAAGAAAAGTAAGGGGGAATATGTAATGTTTTATCCCTGCAAGCAAAAGAGTACGGCAGAAACAGCCCCCTCCGTACCAGCGGTTTCGACTCCACTGCTAATGGTGGAGAGAAAGGATACTGGTTTGTGCAAGAGAAAGCTATAAAGTTTCCCAACTTTCTTTTCTTTTTTTTTTTTTTTCCCTGTTCTTTTTCTTTTTTCCTAGTGCATGTTTCTGTAGATGAGACGTATCCGTAAATCAATTTCATTTTCCACGTCCGTGCCTGTTTTGACGTCTGTCGTAACGGGAGATCAAATTTTCAGACTGTGTCCGCTGGCGTAGTTACCGGCAATAAATTTTTTATCAGTCCAGACGTTCGGTTGAGATAAATTGTTTCCTAAAACCGAGTCAGAGATACAGTATGTGCTTACACTGATGCATCAATGTCCGAGACATGTTCAAATTATCTGGATGGACAAGCATTCCTGGTTTTATCCTCCTGGTTTTATCCACTGTGTTTGTCTGAAAGTTGTCGAAAAAAGCAATTGTTCGAACCCCTGTCTCAGCGGCTTACTCAGTACCGGCGGCATTTTCCCAGTAAAGTTATCCCGGTTTATAAACCCATCTGTGTACTTCCGAAATAAAACAAACAAGATAAAGTATCGTAACTTCATGCTAAGAACAAAGAAAATAAAAAACTCAAGAAAAAAAAAAGACTACATTTTGGTAAACCGATGCTTCGGAAGGGCTGTACCGGCATAACAGCCAAACACCAAAATTTAGTGGCATGTTAGATAAATGTACGTGTTCGACTAAAAAGAAACTTAAAAACTTAAAACACGTCATTGTCAGAACGTTACGTTATTCCTCCGTGCTGGTGTTGAAATATTTTCGAAATAAACTCTAGAGCAATTGAATTAGAGACAGCTGGCGTTATACAAATGTGGCGCTGTGGGCGGCCTTGTAAACAGAAACGACATGACGTATGCAGCGATCAGACAATATAAGGAGTGATGCGACGGGAATCAGTAAGAGTCGGACGCAGTATGGGTAGGACGAAGTATCTAATCGTATTTGATCGTGGGCAAATTTTTGGGGCCCGACGAATGGATCACTCCATCTCGGAAGTCGTGCAGACACTGGAATTTTCACGAGCCACTGTGTCACGGGTGCACCGTGAGTACATCGAATCCGGTAAAACCATCCCGTCAAGTGCCAACTGCCGTGAACAACAGCGTGTGGATGAGCGGGATCATCGTCGGCTAGCTCGCATTGTAACAGCGGATAGACGGGCCACAGTGCAAGAAATCACTCCGAAATTTAACGCTGGTGCACAAAAACGTGTAAGCAGCTACACCATTCAGAACCATCTTCTCGCTATGGGGTAAAGCAGCCATCGTCCCACGAGGGCACCGCTGCTGACCGCACATCACAGGATGCAAAGATTAGCATGG
Source organism: Macrothele yani (assembly GCA_039090855.1). Taxonomy (NCBI): domain Eukaryota; kingdom Metazoa; phylum Arthropoda; class Arachnida; order Araneae; family Macrothelidae; genus Macrothele; species Macrothele yani. The sequence goes on along the minus strand of CM076991.1, from coordinate 101,571,114 downwards.
GCGCGGGAACATCTCTACTGGACCCTAGATATGTGGAAAAAGGTTGCCTGGACTGATGAGTCGAGATTCACGTTGGTACGTGCGGATGGCAGGATACGAGTTCAGCGCAAACTACATGAAGCGATGGATCCTTCTTGCCAGCAGGGTACTCTTCAAGCTGGTGGGGGTGGCATTCTCGTCTGCGGACTGTTTACGTGGACTGAAATGGGACCCCTTGTACGTGTGACATCGTCCCTCACAGATCAACGTTACCGGGATATCCTGGACAACCATTTGCTCCCGTTTGTGCGTCTTCAACCTCCCACTGGGGACCTCATCCTACAACAAGACAATGCACCGTGCCATCGCTCCCGATTTGCATCCGAATGGTTAGATGAACACTCCACCGGCGGGACCTCGCTTCCTTGGCCAAATAGGTCACATGACCTCAGTCCCATCGATCACATCTGGGATGCCATCGAGAGATGTTCGAGGCTGTGACCCTCCTCCATCAAATCTTCGTGAACTGTGGGAGCTTGTTCAGGGGTCGTGGATCCGTATGGCTTCCCAACGCTACCGGTGTCTTGTCGAGTCCATGCCGAGACGATTAAATTGGTGCTATACGTTACTAGACAGGTATCTCTAATTCAATTTCTCTTCAATGTATATATACGAACGATGAAAAGGCGAGTTTCTGTACGCCAAAGTAATGAGAAGACGATAGAAAATGAATTCCATTTATTAGGCGTATAAATGATAAGAGACAAAGAGATGATAGCTTTCACTACCTCCAGGTAGCTTCATCAGACATTTAGTAGCTAAGATCGCATAATCAACGGAAAAAACACTTCTAAGAATACACTGCTGGCCATCCAAAATGCAATACCAAGAAGGAAGCATCCGATTCGCCTGAAATTCGCAGCATGCGTCGCCCGCGGGAGGACATGCAGACGATTAGCATTGCAGGGCATATGCAAATCATGTGCGCCCGGCACGCCATCGAGAAGCACTATAAAAAGGGTGCACAGAAGGCGGGGTGTAAGTAGTGGAAGTGTGTTGTGCTGCCGGACCTGTGCGTGGGAAGCTTCCTGATGCCTCGTCGCAGAATACGGCAATCATTCCAGTACGTTTCGGAGTTCGACAGAGGACGAATAGTGGCTCATCGCGACAGCGGTTTATCGTACCGAGACATCGGCACCCGTGTGGGACGACATCCAGTCACAGTGAGGCAAGTATGGATTCGGTGGGTGCAGGAGGGACACCACAAGCGATTGCCACATCCGCGGCACACCACCGAACGAGAGGACCAGCATGCTGTGCGGTGGGCATTGACGGCTCGCATCGCCACATCACGAACATTAGCGCAGGAATTAGGGTGTGTTGCGCAACAACTTTGTCAGCACGTACCGTTCGTTCGACGTCGTCTGCAGGAGCGGGGTCTTGTCGCACGGTACCCATTGCTCCGATTACCATTGACGCTACACCACCGGCGAGTGCGGCGGCAGTGGGCCGTTGAACGCCACACCTGGACTACTGAATGGCACGACATTGTCTTCTCCGACGAATCCCGCTTCTGCCTGCAACACCACAATGGTCGGATCCGCGTCTGGCGGCACCACGGCGAGAGACTGTATGACGCCTGCATTATGCATCGCCATGCCGGTCCGTCGCCTGGCGTTATGGTTTGGAACGCAATTGGATATGACACCCGCACCACTCTGGTACGCATCACCGGTACAGGCAACAGCCACCGCTATATCTCCGACATTTTGGAGCCTGTAGACCTCCCTTACCTGCAGGACCTGCCAGCGGTCACGTTTCAACAGGACAATGCGCGCCCGCACGTGGCACGCACTGTCCTGTTGAAGCGTCGTGCAACAATTCTGAACGGCCCACCAGGTGTCACTGCTGCCGTGGCGCGCCTGTTCTCCCGATATGTCGCCTATCGAACACGTCTGGTCACTGATCGGCAACCGATGGCCCGGCAAGCACCACCCGCGGCTACGCCTGATGAACTGTGGCAACGTGTGGAAGCAGCATGGACCGACATACCGCAAGCCCACAACCAAAGCATTTTTCGTTCGATGCCGCGACGTGTAGCGGCCGTTATTGCCAGCCATGGGGGCCAAGCGAACTATAGATGTCTGCGTGTTCCGCAAGTCGCACGGGCTTGTAAGCTGCATCTTTGTATCTGTTGTTATGTGTCCAGTAAATCTGGCTTTGCTATCTCGTGTCCTTCTTGGTGTTGCATTTTGGGTGGCCAGCAGTGTATAAGTAAGTTCAAAATAAACAAGACATTTTCGATAATTTAATTTTCTAATTGCAATGACTTTGCTATATTGTTTCTGATAAATACCAAAACTCTAAAGAGCCTACTCAAATTTTATTTAAACTATCTTTTACCACTTCAAAATAGCATTTGTTGCAGAAATTTTATGTTTAGCTTATACCCCTCACTTAATACCTTTTGCAGCCGATATACAGACTCTAATTCCAGTGAAACTTCCTTGTCCAACTACTACTACCTGGTGGTCTTATTTATCGTAGTTATAATTATGCTTATTGAACAGAGCATCCAAAATAAAATTTACCATCATCATCATCATCTCCTATTTCAATTTTCGCATTACTTCTTTCACACACACTGCGTATATTTACCCCCTTAAAACCTAATGTAGCAGCAGGAATTTTGCCTAAAATTATCATCAATGTTAACTATCTAATATTAAAATTCTTGCAATGTCTTCATTCGAAACAATCTTTTTCGGACTGCAACGACTGTTATACTTATGTATTATACCGCGGCTGGTTATGTATTATTTTATATCATAATTCATTTACAGTGGTTTAATATTAGATATCAAAAGTTGCTTTTATGATTGAAAACCATACTGCTATCGAAAATTATCCAAGCACAATTTAAATGAAAAATAATTGTTGCGTCTGATAATCGTTTCTCTTACAAAAAAGGATAAGACAATTATTAGATATTATTTGATCTCAAGACAGCCATTTTTGTTTAATCATTATCCATTTCTTTTCGAAATGTAAAACAACAACGTGCAAGTGAGTATTATTTCCAACAGTTCTCGCTCTTCTCTAATGCTATCCACTATACTTCAAGTTTTCCTAACAATTTTTCATTCTATTCTTCCTGAATCACGTTTGCCTATGTTCCTTTTTTCATTTCCCCAGCTCAACTTCTCTCCTCAATCACGATCTAAAGTTTCCCTGATCTAACGATTTTCCGCATTTAACGCTACATTTGACTTTAAACTACATAGACACCCGGTCACACAAAAATTGTCCTATGAGGTCTATAGGAAACCTTCTTATAATTGTACATTAATACCCATGTCTTCTACACATCCAATAAACCATAAACTATCCGCATTTTATTTTATGATTCGTCGTGCTTATACGCACTCATCTAATGCAAAGTTTCGCTGCCTTGAGATTTCCGGAATTTATGAACTTGCTTGGAAATACGGTTACCCAAAATCTACAATATCTAAAATAGTTAATAAGATCCGCAGACAAGCACTTACCAAATTACAAAGGGAGCACACCCAAAAATGCTTATGTGGGCTCCATGGACTGCACACCTGAAGTCGTTAATGTTTTAAGAAAACTATTGCCGCAAGAACCAACTATAGACATAGGAATTCGAACAAGAAATATTGTATCCGCGGTAAAGAATGACAGAGACAGAGTTAGCGTGGATAATAACTATGGGGTTTACCACATCCCCTTAAAGTCCATTGATGGATCTTTCACTGATCAAGCATATATTGATTCCACCGTAAGATCAATCAAGACAAGGCTATCCGAGCACAGATATGCAATAAAAGCTGGTTCTCAATCTACAGCTCTTGTCTTCCCACGACCACAGTGAGAAGACACTACAATCTTAGCAACACCGACAAAATTTCATACACTGGTTGCTGAAAGTTTGTGCATACATAAATTTGTAAATACTGTTTGTAATGATGACACCCCATTATTGATTCCTCAACCTTGGAAACAAATTTTATAATTATTCCCCTATCATTCACCATGTTCTGCATTATTGTATAATAATTATGTATGGTAGTATTGTTGTTATTATCATATTGTATAATTACCATCTCCGAGAACGCCGCCCCGGTGGCGCAGTGGTCTAAGGCGTTGGCTTCTGATCATTCGTCCGTAAGAGGCCCGGGTTCGAATCCCGGTGAGGCATGGATGTTGTGCTTGTCTTACGGCACTGGCTCTCTCCCTTCCCTGGAACCAGTGACCCTAAATTAGGGACGGGCGACTGCTTATAGCCCATTGAGTTGCTCACGGCGGTCGTTAAAACTCCAATCAAAAAAAAATCTCCGAAAACAGGTACCAATGAAACACTCTGTGGTTTATAAAAAAAAATGTTTAGTCGGTTTCACATCGAGTCTATTGCGCACGTACTGACACATGGTATGACGTCAGTTGAACTCTAGCTAGACAGTATTTATTTTGGTTCCATGTGACTGTGTTGGCTTTATGTATGATGATGGTCGAAAGGTCTCACATGTATTGTTTTAATTTGTGAATATGTGGTTTTATGGCTGAGGATATGTGAATTAAAGTCATTTAATACATCATGGATTTCAATGCTTTTCATCCACAATTTCAAATCGTGCAATTACGAATAACGACTTAATGCCTGCTCCCTACAATTTGAAATCCTCAAATTATTTTCTACATACATGATTTAGAAAAAAAAGAAGTTTAGATCTTACGTTTTAACGTTTTCTTTCGTCTAGCATTCCTGTTTATCAGCCCCAGAACTTTTTCATCTCGAATTGTGCATTTTACTGTTATGAGAGACGTAGCAAGCTTGGACGAAATTTGTGATGATGGGATAGCACGTAATGAAGACAAGAAAGATGTTAGTGAGGAAAGTGAACACGTGCCTTTCAGCATTGAAGTAGTCGCAGCTTTAGAGAAATCAGGTATTTCGCTTCATTTGATGTGGATGAGAATGAGATGTCACAGACTGGAGTGGAATTCAAAAAGACCTACTTTACAAAGCAAGCAACCATCACAAAAAATTTTCAAGCATTAGTGCAGTAAAGCTGCTCTTAGCAAATAAACCGTCAGATCAATACGTCGATTGTCACAGCAATGTACAACACACTGCAAGCTACCATTTCGTAGCAATATGCAGGGGTTGGACAGAATAATGTGAACACCTAGGAAAAGAAGGTTTTAAGTACCTAGTAGGATGTGGGACCACCTTTGGCATTAAAAACCGTCTGAACCTCCTTGGAATGGACGCACACAAATCCTGGATGGTGGTTAGTGTGATGTTACACCATTCTTCATTCAGGAACTGCTCCAGGTCCTTGAAAAATGCAGAGAGAGGATAACGGGATCTTAATCCTGTTTTCCAACACAGACCACCGTGTCTCGACGATGTTTAAGTCTGGTGATTGGAAAGGCCAAGGAAGGTGTGAAAGTTCGTCATCATGTTCCTTAAACCATGATTGGACATCCCGAGCTCTCTAAATTGGGGTGTTATCATCTTGATGGATGGCATCCCCTGCAGGAAACAATGCCTGAGCCATTGGATGGACTTGATCGGTCAAAATGGTTTCATACGCCCTACTAGTCATGCGAACTTTCAAGGCGATCAAGGGACCTGCTGAAAACCACGATGTGACCGACCAGAGCATGGCAGACCACAACCATGATGCACTGCTGCAAGTCGACAGTCTGGGGTGCACGCATCTGACAGTGTTCTCCACACGTAAACACGTCCTGAGTTGGGGAATAGTGGGAATGTGTATTCATTCGACCACATTACACGCTTCCATGCATCGGTAGTCCAAGCCGTATGCTCCTGGCACCACTAGCGTCGCCGTTGTGCATTCTCCCGGATCACCAAAGGTTTTGCAATAGCTGCTTTGACATGAATATCTTATTTATGCAGTTTTCTGTTCACTATTTTCGTTGATACTGGAGTCTGGAGATGCAGATTGAGCTCGGCATTAATATTCGGCGCCGTGGTCTTCTTATTACGGGTAACAATCCTCTTTAATGCCTTCCTGTCTCTATCAGTCAGGGTCGTTTCCCGCCCGCTCTTGGGTTTCGTAGACGAGGTGTCGGCATGAACACGGCATGCTGTCATAACGCTAGGCACAGTAGCTCTCGATACCTCCACTATCCTGGCGACTGTCGTCACGGAGGCACCAACTTGCCGGTCACCAACAATTAGCCCTCTTTCGAAGTCCGTTAGGTCGCTCATTTCGTTATCACCCAGAAAGAAATTTTGCAACAAGACACTTTAAATACACTTAAACAGGGATTTGAGGTTCTAAACAAAGCCATTACAACCAAAAAATGGAGGGTTATCTTTGCGTATTGCGACGTACGCAGCTGCATTAAAAGTCGCGTCTCTGAGCGTGAGGTTCACATTATTCTGTCCAACCACTGTACGTGTGACAATTGTCACTCACCGTCATCAAATGTATTCCAATCAGGCATTATACAGGGTTATTACAAATAAAATGACAGGGTCAACATTTTGTAAAATAAAAGCTGTGTAAGCCATTGATAATCACAATACACCATTCTATCACCAATAGTGACGATTTTTTAATACAGATGGCGTCACTAAGAGATTCTACGTTTCCACCGTCACGTGACCATTCAGGGAAGATGGCCACAAACGCTGTGGAGAAGGCGTTCTGTGCGCTTGAATTAAGCAAAACGAATTCCGCTATAGTTGTGCAACGACGTTTGAGAACACGTTTCAATAAATCACCGCCAAATTGACAACCCAACAACGACTGGCACAAGAAATTTAAAACAACAGGAAGTTTATGTAAAAGTCCAGGGAGACCACGTGTACCTGATGAACACGTGCGGCGTGCTCGTGCCATTTATTAACACAGCCCAAAGAAATTCAGAACAATTACGGGTCGGGAGTTACAAATTTCACAACCTACTGTTTGGAAAATTTTGAGGAAGCGACTGAGAATGACTCCCTACAAACCGCAGTTATTACAAAGTCGAAGTGACAATGACAGAGCCGAAGCTGTACAGAAAAGTAGGAGCGTTTTTAACAAGAGTGTAGCTTTTATGTCTTTTGTCGGGTACAACTAAGTCTGGTAAAAAATGCTCCTGAAATTCTAACTGAAATGATAAGGTTTTTAATTAAGATAGATAAAGCGGAGAGTTCAGCGACGATTCGACATTCCACATAAGTGGGAAAGTTATCAAACATAACATTCGCATATTGGGAGCTGAAAATCCTAGAGCAACAGTGTAGCATGGGCGGGATTCCCCAAAGGTTAATGTGTTTTGTGTTCTCTGCTATATCCCGTAAAAAAAAGTATGTACTTAGCCCCTTCTTTTTTCAACATTGTTATAGGAAGTTCTTATATGTATGTGCTAATTATTTGGTAGATGCCTCAACTGCACGAAGACAGTGACAACTTCATTGCCAACAGGATGGAGCACCATCCCACTGCCATCGGGAAGTTAGAAATTACCATGATGAATATCTTTCAGAGCTCTGGATTGGACAGGCGACAACACGTCACTCACATGTTCGCCGCTTCGAATCCGGATCTAATACCCTGGGATTTTATTATTAGGCTATGTCAAAGAAAAGGTTTTCGTCCATCCCCTTCTTGTCCTTAGCTGATCTGGAAAAAAGTATCAAAACAGTTTTAGGTGGAGTTGATGAAGTTGTGTTAATGCGTGTTTGGCAAGAATTAGATTACCGCATTGATATACATCAATGAGCCATCCCATTATGACCATCTCCAACCTAGACAAATGTGCGCGCCGGTAGACCAAACGGTGGCGCGGGTGAAGTTCACAGAGCAGAATATATACAACTCGAGGACCGGCTTTCGGTTAGTAGAGTGTTCAGAGTCAGAATCCGAAAATCTGACGATTTATCGGAGTTTGAAAAAGGACAAATTGTGATGGCACGGAGCCTCGGAACTACGATCTGCGAAAGGGCGCGGCTTGTGCGTTGTCCACGTGCTCTGTATTGAGTACGTATCAAAAGTGGTGCAGAGATGGCCAAACGACGAGCCGTCGTCCATCGGTGTGCCGTCGGCAGCTCATTCATGCCATTGACGTGTTCACAGTGACCGCAGGGCCACAGTGCGACAAATCACCCGCAGCTACAAGAATGGTGATCACGGCAATGTGTCAGAGCACACAGTTCATCACAGCCTTCTGCGCATGGGCCTGCGTTGACGAAGATCCAGCCGGGACCCATGCTCACTGCACGTCATCGCCAACAACGCATGAAATGGTCCCAAGACACTAATATACAAGGTTTTGTTGTTTTGAAATGAATAGGTGTATGTGAATGGATTTCTTGCGCAGATTCCGAAAATGACCTTCAAAATTCCGTATCACGTCAAGTTTTTTCACAAATGACGGAAATGAGAAAATTAAAAAAAGTTACTTTTTAATGACATTGTTTTATGACAACGTTTGTAACGTGTGAAAATGTTCTCTGGAGGGGCGGAATGATTGTTTAAGGAATAGATAAGCATAAATATATAGCTGATAATGGAAATGCAACTGTTTTATCTGCATGACGTCACGATTTGCGCCACTCACAACGGCGGAACATGAGAGAATGTTATCTTGGCACGGCAGTATGACTCATACCTCACGCCACTGCTCCCTTCTTTCTATTAGTCACATGTGGCGCAATTCGGGGCAGATCGTGTTACACTAGTCAGTGCAAAGAAGGGACTGGTCCCGTTCGGTTGTTTCTTTGTGGCGTGTGCAATGGCTTCACGTGGTTGTGTAAATCATCCAGACATATTTTGCTGCATTTGTGGGTGTTATACGACAGGAAAAAAACAAAGGCAAAATATTACGCCTTTCGTGAAAAATGCTTATTTTCAATACTTCGGCATTAAACTAGCAGATCAGGACATAGTTTGGTCTCCTCACAATGTGTGCCGTGCATGTGTGGAGGGGTTGAGGAACTGGAAAAGTGGAAAAAGGGCATCAATGCCGTTCGGTGTACCCAAGGTGTGGCGTGAGCCAAAACATCACAGTAACGACTGCTACTTCTGCACAGTGAATATAGTGGGCCATACCAGAACCAGTAAGCGTAACATTGTTTATCCCAATATCCCATCTGCCACAAGACCAGTGCCCCATAGTGAATCCATCCCTGTGCCATCCCCGTCCAATATCAAGCACCCAACAGACACCGATTCAGACGGTGATACAAGTGATGAGATGTACCAACCGGACAGCATGGAGGATGAAACCCCAGTGCCATTTACCCAGCATGAACTGAATGATTTGGTTCGTGATCTGAATTTACCTAAAGACGCAGCAGAGCTTTTAGGATCACGACTTCAGGAAAAAAATTTACCATGTCCTAATACGAGATTCTCGTGGTACAGTACCGAGAAGCAGAATTGGTTCCGTTTTTTGCTGAGGAAGGCGGTTTGGTATATTGTCGAGACATTCCGGTAGTCATGAAATACTTCAACATTAATTACAATTCAAGACAGTGGAGGTTGTTCATAGATGCCAGCAAATCCAGTTTAAAAAGTGTTTTATTACACAATACTAACATCCATCCATCCATTCCAGTAGCACATTCTGTGACTTTGAAAGAGACATACGAGAACCTTAAATTACTGCTGGAAAGTGCGCAGTACAAGTTTCATGAATGGTCTTTGTGCGGGGATTTCAAGGTGATTGGAATATTGCTCGGCCAACAAGCAGGCTACACCAAATTTCCTTGTTTTTTGTGTGAATGGGACTTCAGAGCAAGGACGGAACATTGGGTTCGGCAGCAGTGGGCAGGCAAAAGTACATTCACACCTGGCGAAAAAAACATTGTTTCACTTCCACTGGTTGATCCCTCGTAAATACTGTTGCCACCTTTACACATCAAACTTGGCTTAATGAGGCAATTCGTGACAGCTTTAAGCCAGGACATAAAATGCTTTCAGTATCTTGGTGGTAAGTTTCCATCAATCACGTCTGAAAACATTAAAGCTGGCATTTTCATAGGCCCTCAAATACGAAAATTAATGGCAGACAACATATTCGAGGAAACCATGAGTGAGTACGAATTGCGAGCATGGACTGCATTCAGAAATGTGGTACACAACTTTTTGGAGAACACGAAGGCTTCAAATTGCACCACTTTAGTCGAGGACATGCTGGAATCCTATGAACTACTTGGTTGCAACATGAGCGTCAAAGTTCACTTTCTTCATGCTCATCTAAATTACTTTCCTAACAATCTTGGTGATTTTTTGGAAGAACATGGCAAGCGCTTCCATCAGGATATTAAAGTGATGGAAAATAGATGCCAAGGAAAGTGGACTGTACTTATGATGGGCGACTATTGTTGATGTTGTACAGAGACTACGGACGCACACCGAAGACAATCCAAAAAGAGGAAGTTTGAAGGAGAGCCCAGTGGCGATTGTTAGGTATGTTTGCTTTTGAATATGTATTTATGTTTATCTATTCCTTAAACAATCATTCCGCCCCTCCAGAGAACATTTTCACACGTTACAAACGTTGCCAAAAAATAACGATTTTTTAAATTTTCACATTTCCGTCATTTGCGAAAAAACCTGACGTGTTACGGAATTTTGAAGGTCATTTTCGAAATCTGCGCAAAAACTCCATTCAGATACACCTATTCATTTGAAAACAACAGAAAAAAGTTGAAAATTTGCAGATCAGTGATATCATCGAGATTGGACAGTGGATGATTGGAAGAAAGTGTCCTGGTCTGACGAATCAAGATTCCTGGTGCATCACGCAGGCGGCCGAGCACGGATACGTGGATTACCAGCGGAGGCTATGGCACCTGGATGCACTGTTGGGCGGAAACAGGCCAGCGGCGGCGGTGTTGTGCTCTGGGCGATGTTTTCTTGGGACACTTTAGGCCCCATTATCCCAATAGCACAATCCCTGACAGCTGTCAAGGTATCTGAACATCGTTGCGGACCAAGTTCACCCATTATTGGCAACTGTGTTCTCTGCTTGTGATGGCCATTACCAGCAGGATAATGCGCCATGCCACACTACCAGAATCGTCAAGGAGTGGTTCTAGGAATATGCTGGTGACTTTCTGTTAATACCCTGGCCTCCAAATTCACCTGACATCAATCCAATCGAACATTTGTGGTTCGACTCGGAAAAGCGGGTTAGCACTAAATCACCACCACCCCTAAATGTAAGGTAACTGGAGGACCTGCTGTTAACATTATGGTACCAGATACCCCAGAACCTCATCGAATCAATGCCTCGACGAGTTTCCGCTGTTTTGGGGGTTAAATGGTGTCCTACAACTTATTAGGTAGGTGGTCATAATATAGTGGCTCATTGGTGTATGTCTTGTGACTGAAGCTGCCTGCACACATCGAATACCTGTAAGTTGCTGTAACAAACTTCAAGAGTTTCTTTACAAAACGGTGCAAAGTGACTGTCAATATCTTGAAAAGTTTTATTTCATAACACTGGTCAACACACTTTTTCTGGCATAAGGTATTCCAACGGTTTTAAGGTAATTTTGCGGAGCTGATTCCAAATCTGGCATCAGTTTTTGTCTATCACATCAGGTTTTTGAGATATAAAATATTGCATTTGCAATAAAAACAGCAAATTTAAGCTCATATACGAATAGCTAAACAGACATACATACAAGAATAAGATAAGATACAATATATACTAATAATAATGAAACAAACATTTAATGAGCCGTAGCACAAAGTTGTGAGAGTGACTGCATATCAATGTGAGTGAATGCATATTACCATGTAAGAATAGAATTGTGAAGATAAGAAAAGTATGTACAAGAAGGTTATTAACAATAGTGATGTTACATCTGCATAAACGACCTCTTCTTTGACGATCTCCGATGTACAGCTTGTGGAATGTCTCTCATCAAGGACCAGCAGTAATCTGCCATCATGTTTGAGTCCCATCGGCCTTGATAACGTTCTTCCATAACTTTAATGTCTTGATGAAAGTGTTCACCTTGCTCTTCGCTCACGTGACCCATGTTCTCTGGAAACTGGGCCAAGTTACTATGTAAGTAGTGAACCTTGACGCTCATTCTACATCCAAGTGCTTGGAAACTCAAGAGCAGCTCCTCCACAATCTCTCGATAGTTGTCCGCTTTCCTGTTCCCAAGGAAATTCCGCACCACATCAGAGAATGCATTCCAATCTCTAGCCTCTGCCGCAGTCATTGTTGTAACAAAGTGTGGATCCCTGATGAGTGTTCTTATATGATGGCCATCAAATATTCCTGCCTTTTTCTTCTCGGAACTGAGACTTGAAAAGGTAGAACATATATAGCTGAAGCAGTCTCCAGTGTGATCAAGAGCTTTGACGAATTGCTTCATTAACCCAAGTTTTATGTGCAGTGGGGGGAATACAATTTTATTCCTATCAACCAGAGGCTCATTCTTGATGTTCTTGTCACCAGGCTTCAAACAGATTCTTGGTGGCCAGTTTTTTTTAACTCAGTGTTCTAATGTAGCCCTACTGTCCCAGTAGCACAGGAAACAAGGGTATTTGGTGTGACTCCTTGCTGACCCAGCAGAAAATTAACCATTTTCAAATCAACACAAATTACCCATCCATGAACATGGTATTCAAATCTATCCAGAAGAATCTTGATGTTGGCATACTCTTCTCTCATTTTTACAGAGTGTCCTATTGGGATTGAACCATATATTTTTCTGTTGTGAAGTAACACACATTTTAAACTCCTTTTACTACTGTCAATAAAAAGTCTCCATTCACTTGAATCATATGCGGGCAGTCCCATATTGAGAAGAAGTCCTTCAACATCATTACAATAAACAAGTTGACCATCTGAATGGAAGTACTTTCTCAGTGCTACTTCTATGTTACGATAAAAGGAGACACTAGTGCCAGGTCTGAGTAGTCCTTTCTCTTGCAGCCTGGAAGCCAACAATTCAGCAGACTGCTTAGGCAAATACAAATCTCTTACAAGATCATTCAATTCAGGCTGACTAAACAGAGAAATGTTATCACAATCTGCATCAGGTGGCGTATATTCGATCTGAGCATCATCATCATAATCTGTAGAAGCAGTTTAACTGAGGGATTCAACATCAATCTCCGGTAGCTCAGTAAATACAGGCACAGGTATTTCCTCACAGTGCTGAACTGGTCGTCTAGCAAATGGGATATCTGGGTATTGTAAGTGTTGTTTATTTTTCTTATTGAAACCTTTTACATTGACAAGGCAGAAGTAGCAGTTATCCAAATGGTTTGTAGGTTCTCTCCAAACCATTGTCACACCAAACTTCAGCTTAGCATTATTTCCTTTAGACCATGATAACAAACTTTCAACACAGGTTTTACACACTTTGTGAGGAGCCCAATTTTTGTCTTGGTCTCCAAGTCATACTTTAAAGTAGGCAAGATAAACCTTCTTGACAAAGGTATTGATGTTGCGCCTTTGATCCTGCAAAGTGAAGCTGCCACAGATGTAGCAGAAGATATCTGGGTCATTACTGCATTTCCTTCTTTCGGATGTTGTAGCCATTGTTAGATCTCGACCTGCAGAAGCAAAATATTAAATAAATGTGGATATCTACATAAAATGATATTATAAACACACTATCTTAAAAGTACACCACCATATTTTAACACTAAAGCAGTCACTGACTCACAAGAACTTGAAATCATAAGGGACAAAGAGTTAATTTCGGGTAAAATCAATGAAAATGGGGTATGCCGATAGCATAAAAATGAGATGTGATAGAGCAAATCTGAGATCAGATTTGGAATCAGCACCCTGAAATTAGTCTAAAACAGCTGCAAAAATCCAGGCCAGATTTTTTTTTCTGTTGACCAGTGTAATACAGTATGTTGAATCTGTCTGTTCCTTCTGTAATAACCCTGTCTATCGTACACTTCTCATTACATCATAACATACCTCACAGAACACCAACTCTCATTCTTTGAACATAGCATTCTAAACATCGCTCACATACTGAGTACAGTTCTCTCTCTCTCTCTCTCCCCCTCTGTTATTCTAACCATCGTTCACACACTGAGCACAGCTCTCTCTCTCTCTCTCTCTCTCTCTCTCTCTCTTTCTCTCTCTCTCTAGCTTTATTTACCTTTGACAGAAATTTGACACACCGTCAGGCAACCAACTTTAAAATACTCATCGGGAGAAATTCAGTGGCGTTAAGTTAGAAAATATTTAATGAGGAGAAACCAAATTTACATGAGAACACAGAAACTCAAAAGAAGATGAATTTAAACGTATACGTCACAACTACCAAAATAAAAATGAGAAAGCTTTTTTTTTTTTTTTTTGTTATCGAAATGTAAGAAACGTAATTAATTGCTCGTTTATATCTGCACAAAATGAGAAAAGTTGTATATTTTTGAACATTTTTACCGAACTTTAATAATATCTCCTTGAAGAATAAGTTAAAGATAATTAGAAGAAAAAAAAAGATAAGAAAAGATGGAGAATATCTTGCTTTGAGAATATCTCTCAAATAGACAGGATTGCCATATTTGCAGTGCGAAAGAGCAGACAGTACAGCGAATACGTCAATGCCTGAACAGTCAGCATTCTAGAAAGATAAGACATTTAATTAAGGAGAAACTGACCGCCTGCTGTTAGGGCAATGAACCGAAGAATATTCGAATCAGAGTTCTCTGTCTCTCTCGCTCTTTTTATTACTCGTAACAGGAAGCTCATTTTCTGATTTTTATCCCATCCCAACGAATGATTTTGAATAAATCACAGATTGGTGAACTGATGCAGAGCTATTTAAGGAATTTTCCGTAAAATTTTCGAACGCTGAGTGAATTGTTAATTTGGTTTAATAATAGTATTATTTAAGCAAGAAATCATCTTCAAATGGAAGTTACAGATAGCGTCTTCTCCTCCCCTTTTAAAACGAGAACCTCAACCTGACAAAATTTTATCTGCATTAAAAAATACACGCGGAGAGCGACGTTTCCAATACACTCTAGGACAAAACAAGTTATTAGTATAGGGGTTTATTAAAATAATAGAAATGTAATCAGGGAATCGTAGGTTTAACAGGATTAAGCTATAATAGCCATTTTGAATATGGTGAGTTCAAATCATCTCCCCTTTCCTTATCGTTAAATGTGGGATGGTCCCTTTTGCCCCAATTCCGTGCAGCTGCGTCCCGTCCCGTAAGAAGTTATTGTCGAGTTTGGTGATAAAATAAATGTTACAGGACTTCTCACTGAATTGTGTTTCAGTTTCCTGTGTGATGGTTTCGTTGGACCTTCTTTTGTCGAAAATTTCTAAGTTTCAGGGTTTAACCTGTGTTACTTCCTGATGATGAAACAAATAAACAAAACATCTGCTGAAATTACAAATGCTAAACGAAACCCGTCGGAATCAACGGTTAGTTTTTTTTATTTATTTATTTATTTATTTTTTTGTTGAAAAGAATAAACTCATATGAAACAACGAATGTGAACTTTATTTGATTGACAAATTCATTTAACCACTTCAGTAAAGATAATAGTCCAGGTTCGTGTTTGTTTTTGTTTTTTGACTGAAGGTTTGACGACCACCGTGATCCCCTCAATGGGCTATTAGCAGTCGCCTGTAATATTTTCACTAACAACGGTCAACGTAATGTTTATTTACATCTTTACATAATGGGAAACGTCTTACCTACGAGAATAAACTCGATCGAATGAATATTAAATTGTATATATACATCACACAATCCAATGCTATAACGCAATCAGGTATTCTGTTCCGATGAGAAGAACTTTGATAGGAATACCTGCTAGCGTTGCTTTGCGCAATGGCTCGCTCAGAACAGGTAAGACTATTCTGAGCGAGCCGTTGAGCAAAGCAACGCTCTCACAGCTTTGTCCTTCCATGCTTCCGCCTTAAACAGCGCGTGAGTCAGCCGCAGGCTTCTCCCATAGACTTTACATGGGAACTTTGACGCCCCACAACGTCTGAACCATTGTCCCAAACTCATTTTTCTCTTCGACTGGCACATCTACATGGTACTACCTTTATTTTGATACCTCAACCATATCTTTACGTTTAGCAGTTCTCTCAAAATAAGACTCACAGTAAAAAACCTTATAAAATTAATATATAGACTAGACAAAACCCGTCGGAATCGACGGTAAGTTTTATTTTATTTTTTAAATAATAAACTAATAACAACAAATGTAAATTTTGTTTGATTGACAAATTAATTCAACCAACTAAAGTCGAAGTTCGTGAATTTTTTTTTTTTTTTTTTTTTTTGTGACTAAAGATTTCACAACCACCGTGAGCAACTTAATGGGCTATAAGCAGTCACCCGTCCCTAATTTGGGGTCACCGGTTCTATGGAAGGGAGAGAGCCAGTGCCGTAAGAGAAACACAACATCCATGCCTCATCGGGATTCGAACCCGGTAGACGAAACCCGTCGGAATCGACAATTAGTTTTTTTTTTTTTTTTTTTGTTTCTTTGAAAATAATAAACTCATATGAAAAGTTTATTTACATCTTTACATAACGAGAAACTTCTTACCTACGTAAATAAACTGGATCGAATAAATGTTAAATTTTGTGTATACATCACACAGTCCAATGGCACAGAGGCAATCAGGTCTACGAGTGTTCGCTGTTCCGATAAGAACTTTCAAATAAATTCCTGCAAAGCGTTGTTTTGCACAACGGTTCGCTGAGAAGAGAGACTTCGGACTTTGGACGAAAGTATGAAGGGACTCAGACGGAAGTATGAAGGGACTCAGATATGAGTCTCTTCATACTTTCGCCTTCAACAGCGCGTAAGTCAACCGCAGGCGATGAGATGTCAACGGCACGCTTCTTCCACAGACTTTACATGGGAACTTTGCCGCACCACAACGCCCGAACTGTTTCCCCAACCTTATTTTTTTCTTCGACTGGCACATCTTCATGTTAAGACCTTTAGTTTGATACCTCAATCATATGTTTACGTTCGGCCGTTCTCTCACAACTGATTTCACAGTAAAAAAGCCTTATAGAATTAATATTGATTCGAAAATTAGGTCTAAGTTAATTAATTATACAAAGGGGGACGGACTTGATGGGCGTGACCAAATTACGATAATGTTTAAATTAAATATTTAGCCTATTTCAAAATTAATTGGAAAAATTAGCACGCTTTAATTGGGGAAGTCGGATAATTCGCTTTAGCTGGGTGGAAGCAAAGGAATTGCAAGATCGCCTTTGAGGGCCCACACAGATACACCACGACCACCCAGTCGGGCGACGCGGCGGCATCCAGACCCTCATAAAGATACCTACTTTTAAGCGATATTCGTCGAAAAAGCTTTTAGCCAGCGTTAAAATTATGGTTATGAGGGGGCGAAGGTCAGTTGCTGCACTGTCCTCGCAGAAGCTATGAGCGCTCTGTACGAAAGTGTAGAGGGCTAACATTGAGTTGTTGACAGATAGGAACAAGGCGATGCCACTTGACGGTGAAAGAAGGAAATTTTGGTTCGCCTCCGCGAAGTGTCAGAAAGAAGAAGAAGTACAGTTGGTTTTCGCCGTCCAGTGGGGTAAGACGGTCGCGAGAGCCAGCCAGAGAAAGACTATATGTGATAATATTCGGCGGGCTGAGGTAAAATGCCAGAATACGGGAATAAGCAAGGTCTAACCATAATTAGGTGACAGAGGGTAAGGCCATCTAAATTTGGGAATTGAGAGCTCTAGCGAAAGTAGGGGAAAGCCGACAGAAAGAGTTGCTCCACCACGCCGTGTAAAAGAGGGCGCGCTTTGATTTGCCGAAATGATAGGCCGCCGTCAGGACACTGTGCCCATTGACAAAGGTTGTCCCCAGATATACTTCTCCCGCAAATAAACCACCGCAAATCAAAAGTAGGAGAATATAGGAAGAAGACATCGGATTCTAAGCGCCCGACCGAGATCTTCTACTTCTCTTATGGAGGTCCTCCCCTGAAGACGATTTCCTCATCCGAAGAGGCGTAAGGTCGTTGACCTACGTAAAACCGCAAGCGAGCGTCCGCTCCAGGCTGGGGACGAAGTTTCCTGGCGGGGTCAAAGTGTGCTAACCCCCGTTCCGCCTGCAGCCGACCGCATCCACCACGAGTCACGGCTCATAGAAGAAAGTGAAACGAAAGGAGTGATAATCCTCCTACGCTTATCACACAGGTGCAAGGCAATACATGCCGTATAAAGTGCTCTCTCACATGTGCGTGTGTGTGTGGTAACAGTATCTCTTAAGATATGCAAAGCTCCTCCCTTATAGTGCCATGGATTACAAACATGCAACGAGTAATAAGTGAGTACTTTGGTTTATTAGTTTTCCTTTCGATTGATATGGCGAACTAAATATATCAGCCGATTCCAGACTTTTGGAACTCTGACACGCCTAGTGGCGAAAGACTGTCGCTTCAAATCTAGCATAGACTTGATTTATTTCAAAAGTAGGATAATAGCTCATGTTTGTAAGCTGTAGCCAATGTTTCGGATGGTAGGCTCCGCCTACAATAAAATGTCTACGTGTTTCACTCTTACTCTTTTTGCTTTACATTGGCTCTAGAGTTAAAAATAATTCCTGTATTTGCGAAAAGACTCAGGTTTTCCGATTACCAGGGAAGCGAGGGCCTAGGCCAGCCCCCGCTCTCCTGCATCCTTCGCAGATCGCTACGATTTCATCTGAGATTACTAAACAATTCATTTAAGTCTTCTATCTCATCCAGATCTGCTGCATCCCTGGCACCAAGCAGATCTACTAGTTGGTTTTTGAGTTCCGACCAGTTGAGGTTCTGGGCGGTGTACCTCGGTCTGGGTCTCTTCCCCAAAATAAAATGTTGATACTGTCATTACAAATGCTGGCACTCTCATTTCATTTGTAAGGATATTGCAGGGTGGTCGTTGCAGCTCACATCGTCTACAACCTGCCAGTCCTGGAGAAAGGAGAGAACCGATGTCCTTGTTAGGGAGAGGTTGATGCACGACGTCCCAGGCGCACCTTGGAACCTGGGGACGCTGTCGATATCGTTTCGGATTGTCAGATCTGAGGAAATGACAAAGTCCAGAAGTTCACTCCCATCTGATCACCTCAAAGGGAGTGATCTGATGGAAGATGAACGATAGATTCTCTCGGATTTAATGAACCCGAGATCATCTTAGCTTATAAGGCGACAGCCGTCGCTAATTTAAAAGCAACGATTCCGGTGAAAGAATAGAACCAGTGCCGTTGGCTCGGGGGAAATTATGCTGCCCACGCTGCATACGGGACCACCTCGAATATTAGTCAGAAGCACGCGACCCTATTACAAGATCAACCAAAAGCCCGCGTCTTTGACTATTACAAAATCAGCCAGAAGCCGCGCCTTTGTTGCAAGATCAGCCAGAAGCCCGCGCCTCTGACTATTACAGGCTTAGGCAGAAGACCGCGCCTCTGACTAATTCAAGATTAGATAAAGGAACGAGACTTCACTACTTATTACAAGATTAGCCATTAGCTTGAGTCTTTGACTATTACAAGATGAGCTAAATGCCTGATTCTTTGGTTATTAGAAGATTAGAAAGTAGCCATGCCTCTGGCTATTGCATGACTAGGCAGAAGCCCGCGCCTCTGACTATTGCATGAATAAGCAGAAGCCCATGCCTCTGATTATTGCATGATTAGGCAGAAACCCTCACCTCTGACTATTGCATGAACAAACAGAAGCCCATGTTTTTGGCTGTTGCAAAATTCAGCAGAAGCCTGAGCTCTAACTATTGCAAAATTAGGCAGACGGCCGTGCCGTTGACTATTTCATGATTAGTCAAAAGCCCGTGCCTCTGTCTATTGCATGAGTAAGCAGAAGTCCATGCTTTGACAATTGCAAAATTAGGCAGAAGTCCGTGCCTCTGACTTCTGCAAATTTTGGTAGACGCCCGTTCCACTGATTATTGCATGATTAGGCAGAAGCCCGCGCCTCCGATTATTCCATGAATAAGCAGAAGCCCATGCCTCTGACTGTTGCAAAATTAGGCAGAAGCCCGAGCTCTGACTATTGTAAAATTAGGCAGACGTCCGTGCCTATGACTATTGCAAAATTTGGCAGACGCCCGTGCCACTGAGTATTGCATGATTAGGTAGAAGCCCGCGCCTCTTACTGTTGCGTGAATAAGCAAAATCCCATGCCTGTGACTACTGATAAATTAGGCAGAAACCCGAGCTCTGACTATTGCAAAGTCAGGCAGAAGGACCCGTGTCTCTGATTATTGCAAGATTAGGCAGAAGCGTGCTTTTGACTATTTTGCCGCAGCGCAGCACAGAAAACTGATTAATAAATCTCTGTTGAAAATATCAATGTGCTTTTGTTTAGGAAAGCAACTTCCGTCACTGTTAGACTGAGGGGTGATACACCAGAAGCAGTCAGTTTTCTAAAATATTCGAATATTCGCTCTGTATTTTTAGTGCCAAATGCGTCTCAAAGGGTTTTTTTCATTTTCTTCTGCTACTTTGTTCCTATCTCGCCTACCTTTAATATCTATGCTGTCGTTCCTCTTTCATCCTTGACGTGTTCTGCCGTTTTGTTTATGGCGGGACATCTCGTTCTTTCTTTGTTATTCAAAGCAGTACAGAGGCTAACAGGATTTCTGTTCTGCTGTCGCCTCAAGTCTGACATTAAAACTTCATATTTCTAAATACGATTT
This sequence comes from Macrothele yani, assembly GCA_039090855.1. Classification (NCBI taxonomy): domain Eukaryota; kingdom Metazoa; phylum Arthropoda; class Arachnida; order Araneae; family Macrothelidae; genus Macrothele; species Macrothele yani. Next base: position 101,550,440 of record CM076991.1, on the reverse strand, counting down.
GTTTCCATTCCGTTTGATGCGAGACCTTTCGGTAATTAACAAAAGGGATTACATTTTCTTTGTTACCGTCATATCTGATAATGCTATCACGAGGAATAATTCCCCTCATAGTATTCCTCGCTTAATTCCTTTGAGAATTGCCATCGTCTAGTTTTTTTCAAGACAAATCAACTTTGTTCTTTCAACATTTCTGGACTCCCCATCATATTCCTTCCGTAAACATCTTACGGAAGTATTTTTATTTCGGTCTTTCGTTGTGGAGAATACAAAACGCAGCCTTTTATATATATATATATATATATATATAATGTTTTGTGATCCACCGAAATAAACTAATCATTTGCTGTTGTTTTTCTTTGAGCCGATCATTATGGACAAACCGACGTTTATTTCCTTGAATGCATAGCATTTTCTTTAACGATGCGGAAAACAGTTCTTCTCACTGTCATCAATATTTCGGCGGCACACTTATCAGAGAAAAGATTAGAAAATGATTCTGAAAATTCCATTTTTCAAGTACATAAGCGTATAATTGTGTTTCTAAATATTGAATAATTTATACTACTTGTTTTTTCTTCATAGACTCCGAAAAAAGGATACATGGAGAAACGTCGATAAACTTACTAGAAGTACAACCTAGTAAATAGACGATGTCATCGCTCATCAATTTTACAAACAACGCATAGCTACTGAAAAATTGTTATTCCGGCACTTCTGGGATCGAACTCCAGATAACTAGTCGAGTGCGTTCGCTTTACGCTACGGTGCCAACAATCCACGGCACTATGTGTGTTTATCTGTCAGCATCTGACTTCACAAATCCGTATTGATGGGCTCAGCAACTAACTTGTCGCCATCTGGTGGCATTAATAGGCCAAGCTATTTAACTATAGGTGATAAATCCAAACGGCGATAGAAATTGTGAATATATTTTAAAAAATAACGTGGACTGAGCGATGATATCGCTATTTACATTATCTCCGCGTATTTGAAATATATTCACTGCAACCTAGCAGATACGTAAGAAATGATAACACCTTAAAAGGAAATAGAAATAATGCTGGCATACAGGGCCAAGCTGGGCTGAAGCAGTTCCTTCATAATGTGCTGTGCATTCGGACACCCACCGCGCAGTAGAGTTATACAAACGTCTTGCGAACTCCTAAGGCACTGATCCCCGCGTTTTTAGCGACACGATGTCACAGTGTATCTATTAAACCAAAATTTAATATAACGTGCTGATTGCTGAACTAATATACACTTGCTGTCTGAAAGCACGATAAAGCCACAATATGCCCTCTAAAACACTCAATAAAATCACATTTATTAAAAATTCTAAAAGCCCATTTACGTTAACTCCGACGAGCGCTTTCGAGGTCTCAAGACCTCATTATCAAGTCACTGAATAAAGCCCCGAAACACTCGGAAGCAGCAAGAATATATAGACATAGGTTCGTTATCTCAATTACACGTCACAAGTTTATACATCGGTTGCCATTATGAAAAAGAAAATTAAAGTCCAATATCCAGGTAGCAGCAAGAACAAAACACAAAATTGATTAAAGATGGTCAAGTGGTCTCAGCTTCTTGTTGATCCAGAGCGGGAGCCATGAGTCCAACCCCTTGGAGGCGACTCATGGGTCCCGCTCTGTATCAACAAGAAGCTGAGACCACTTGACCATCTTTAATCAAGTTTGTGTTTTGTCCTGTTGCTGCCCAGATATTGGACTTTAATTTTCTTTTTCAGAATGGCAACCGATGTATAAACTTGTGACGTGTAATTGAGATAACGAACCTATGTCTATATATTCTTGGCCGCTTCCGAGTGTTTCGGGGCTTTATTCAATGACTTGATTATGAGGTCTTGAGACTTCGAAAGCGCTCGTCGGAGTAAACGTAAATGGGCTTTTAGAATTTTTAATAAATGTGATTTTATTGAGTGTTTTAGGGGGCCTATTGTGGTTTTATCGTGCTTTAAGACAGCAAGTGTATATATTAGTTCAGTGTATCGATTGTTGGAGGTGGTAGACGAAAGAAGTATCGTCCCAGAATATCCTAAACATGATCTACTGATGGCAGATCTGAGTATCAAGGTGACACAGGTATCATATTGACACCGCCGCCCCGGTGGCGCAGTGGTCTAAGCGAATGGCCTCTGATCATTCGTCCGAACGGGGTCCGGGTTCGAATCCCGGTGAGGAATGGATGTTGTGTTTGTCTTACGGCATTGTCTCTGTCCCTTCCCTGGAACCAGTGACCCAAAATTAGGGAAGGGCGACTGCTTATAGCCCATTGAGTTGCTCACGGTGGTCGTTAAGCCTCCAATCAAATCAAATCAATCATATTGACACCTTGCATACTTCGCCGAGATGTATTTGCAGAATGGGATCGGGCACTATCCTGCTGAAAAACGGGTTCTTTAATCCTAGCATGATGGTATCACAACTAGTTCGAGTATATCTTCAACATGCTGACGAGTCGTTTGAATTCTTGTAATAAACAATAAATTGCAGTGCGACGGGCTGTGTACCTTTTAATGACATTTGCTGGATTCTTACGCTGATCACATCGGCACCACAGGTGTATCCGTTATATGGGCGAAGGCGGAAGCGGGATTCATCGTTGTGTACTATATGAGGCCATTCCTCAACCCAGATTACTCTGGAGCGTCAAACTTCCAAGCACTGACGGCAGTATGTACTCTACTTATGGCTGAAAACGGGACTGCCGGTTCTGTGAAACTATGTCACCAGAACAAACTATCTCCTTATACTATAACTGCTTTCGGTCGACTGCTTGCTAGCGGACGGCTGTGTATGCCTGATTTTGACTGGTCGAAATGTACCTCGTCCTTAGTTTTGGAGGGCAGTGTATATATACAAATAATATACATTCAATTGACAAAACATTAGAGATACCTACCTAACAGCTTATTGGTCCTCTTCTAGCGCGCTTGTACACACTCAGACATTGACTCCACCAGATTCCGGAGGATTTCCAGATCTAATGCCAGCCATGCCTGTTGCGGCATTGTCAACAACTCCCCTCGAAATTTCTGTCCAGGGTTTCTGGATCTGATGTTCAGCTCCACGGCATCCCAGAGAGGTTCCACAGGGTTTAAATCCGGAGAACTTGGGGGCCTTTGGATGTTTCTAAAATCAGATGAGTGTTGTTTGAGTTGTGCCTGGTGATTTGCGGCCCAGCGAAGAGGCGAATTTTCCTGCTGAAGCAGACAATCGGCCGATATGCACGAGACATGAAAGCATGAAGGTAAGCAACCAGCACATGCTGGTAGCACCCAGTGGTTAAGAACCTCTCTAGACATACTAATGGTCGTAATGTGTCCCACGAGAAGGATCCCAAACTATCGCTGAACCACCACCGCCTTGAAACAGAGCAGACATAACGCGATGGGGGTCTTGGCCTCATGTTGTCGATGCCACACCCGCACCCTACCGTCAGCTCGGTACACACGACGCGGTATCATTCTGCATAGGTCCAGCTTTGATAACAAGCGAGGCGTAATGTCAGATGAAGAGTAATCAACAGTGGCACACAAGGAGGCCGTTGGCTCCCTTAGCCCAGGGTATGCTACACGTGCCGTACAGTTAGTACGGCAACGCTGATTGGTCCTCCGATATTTAACCTGGATGTGACTTGTGCCGCCGTTGCCAAGCGATCGGACCAACCGATATATTCTACGTCGACTCCGGTTATCAATGTGGTCGGCCACTGTTTGTTCTCTGGGCGGTGGTATGTCCGTTGATGGTATACTCCACGGTACACCTTTGATACGGTTGCCCAAGAGAACCCTATGGTTCTTACCACTTGGGGATCCAGAGCCTGCATTAGGGCTCGCCTAATGCAGGCTCTGGACCCCCAAGTGGTACTAACTAAAAGGCTGATGAGGACTAAGCAGCTTGACCTCTGGCATGCTACCAGGGGTCAAAGGCAGGCAAATGAACTTAATCAAGGACCCTTGCCTCATAGGGCTAAGGAACTCCTTAAACTGCCAAAAAAGGATATTGGACTGATTGTACAGGACACTGTCGTCTTAACAGGCACCTTAATTTGATTGGGGTGAAAGAGGATCCACTTTGTAGAGGATGCCATCTAGAAGAGGACACTTCCTTGCATTTTCTTTGTGACTGTGACTTTTTTGCAGCACTCAGGCTTGAACACTTTGGTACCCACAACTCCATACCAATTGATCTCTCTTTAGTACCAGTCAAGAACATTCTTGCTTTTGCTCGTGCATCTGGTCTCTTTCGAGATTAGGGCTGGAGATGCACAATAAACCTTAGGTCGTGGTGCTGGGTCAACTTAGTACCCCTCCCCCATTGGTACAAGTACAAGTGCCATTTAGGCGATACAATGACCCACCTGCCTTCCATCGACAATGTGTCCACGATCAAAGTCGCTCAGATCACCACGTTTACCTTGATTGCAATACATTGTTGGGAAGTTCTGCTATCTGTTTACTTATCGCATGCATTCGGTTTCGGTCTGTTCCACTCTGCGCGGGTGATGCCCATGCCAGCTACCCATCACCCCTATATCTAATGTTTTGTCTACTGAGTGTATATATATTAACGTACATATTCTACTAGATTTTGTTTCACAGCGACTATCCAGTTAATATTACCAGGGTGAGTGAAAAGGTGTTTCCATTTGCTGCTAAAAAGGTTTTAAGTTACTCCCGCTGTTGCCGTGTTTAACCCTTGTTTTCAAAAACGTCCTACGAGCAGAAAAACAGCACATTTATCGATCTCCATCCTATGCTCACCCGGAAACTCAATGCGGCTCCGTGCCAAATGCACGTCGTCAGCTTCGTGTGTTGCACGTCATCGAGGTTCCGAGTCGACGTTGGAGCACGTTTTGCTCAGAAATAGATGCCTATCATTATGTGCAGTTCAGAACGGGACGAAAGTTTGACTCACTCTGGTACCATTTCAGACTTTGCATACGCACTTCGAAGTTCATCAGCTGAGTACACTGTGATTATGAAACGAAAAGAGACTGCCAACTTAGAAAATAGGTTACCTCGTTTCGTCACAAACACGATCGAACTTGATTATCGCAAGGCCGTCTAGAAAGCACAAAGCCAGCGAGATGAGTTCCCTATATTTGTGACGTCACTATCATGTCGCAAGGCCGTCCAGAAGGTACAAGGCCATGATATAGAGATGAGTTCCCTCCGTTTGTGACGTCACTCTAATGTCACATGGCCTAATGCGTCGGTGTCGGGCTTGACATCATACAAGACATGGCTGAAAACCAATCGGAAGCCTTGGTTTCGGTGACATCCCCCAAAAAAGGAACTTATCTCTCTGATGCGTGGCCTTGTGTTTTCTTGACAGCCTTGTTTATCGTCACATCGGCTATAGCGAAACCTTCGCTGTTGCGTCAAACAGGAGTAATACTAATTAAATCTCCACGAATTACTTAGTAGTCTCCGTTATCGGTACGAACGAAGATCCATTCCAGAGAAATAAATTTTCCAGTTCCTTCTACATTGTTATAGCCGAGTATAACTGTAATGAAGGTTTGTATTTCTCAAGACGTACCCATTCTCACTTCCCCGACAGTCTACATGTGAGATGAGCCCTAATTACGTTATATAAAATCTGAATAAATACACTGACGGAAAAAAATCCCAACACCAAGAAGGGGTTGTGTTAGATAAACGACAGTTGGTAGGCGGTGAGAGTACATCTGTAAGATGACGTCTATGCAAATTTCGCGCTCGGTGCATACGTGTGGCGCTAGTAGCGCCCCCGGAACATGCAAAGCAGGTTTGCAGTAAATACGCGCTGTAACGTTCGTGAGCGTTAGTTATCGTTGAGATTCGACGTAGTGTGTTGATGTTAGTCAAGAATGCCTTTAAGAAGACGAAGAAGCCATTATCAACAGCTCACGGAGTTTGAACGAGGTCGTGTAATAGGGCTACGAGAAGGTGGATTTTCTTTCCGCAGTATTGCAGAACGACTTGGCAGGAATGTAGCCACTGTGCATGATTGTTGGCAGCGGTGGTCAAGGGAAGGTACTGCCTCAAGAAGACCGGATTCCTGCCGGCCACGTGGCACTACTGAGAGGGAAGACCGCCGTGTACGGCGTATGGCCGTGGCGCATCGTACTGCTTCTGCGGCAGCAATACGAGCTGCAGTTGCCACCACAGTGACACAACGAACTCTTACAAATCGGCTACTTTAAGGACAGCTTCGAGCCAGACGCCCTGTAGCGTGCATTCCACTTACTCCAAACCACTGTCATTTGTGACGTCAGTGGTGTCAAGCTAGAGCTCATTGGAGGACGGAATGGAGATCTGTTGTGTTTTCTGATGAAAGCGGTTGTGCCTGGGTACCAGTGATGGCCGTGTGTTGGTTAGAAGGAGGCCAGGTGAGCGCCTGCAACCAACCTGTCTGCGGCCGAGACACACTGGACCTACACCTGGAGTTATGGTCTGGGGAGCAATTTCCTATGACAGCAGGAGCACTTTCGTGGTTATCCCACGCACCCTGACGGCACAGTTGTACGTCGGTCTGGTGATTCAAACTGTTGTGCTGCCATTCATGAACAGCATTCCAGGGGGTGTTTTCCAACAGGATAACGCTCGCCCGCATACCGCTGTTGTAACCCAACATGCTCTACAGAGTGTCGACATGTTGCCGCTAGATCACCAGATCTTTCACCAATCGTGCACGTATGGGACATCATTGGACGGCAACTCCAGCGTCACCCCCAACCAGCATTAACCGTCCCTGTATTGACCGACCAAGTGCAACAGGCATGGAACTCCATCCCACAAACTGACATCCAGCACCTGTACGACACAATGCATGAACGTTTGCGTGCTTGCATTCAACATTCTGGCGGTTACGCCGGTTATTAATGTATTCATTATACAGTAGAAACCTCCATTAACGGACACCTACGAACAACGGTAACCTCCGAGTAACGGTAAGTTGTGATTGGTACAGAACAGCTGCCCTAGAATCAACATTAACGATAACCTCCAAACGGCTAAACTTCTTAACAACGGCCAACGGATACCCCAGTCAATCCCGAAGGAAATCTAACGGACACCGAATAAAGAATGCTACTGTGCATCGAGCTCGATGGGTTGGATTACAGCTAGTGTAATGGTGTGCTTAAGAGAAGAGAAAGGAGTTAACGTTTGATTCTAAGGGGCCGTCCATAAAGTATGTCCATGATTTTTAGCACGTCTTTTGTAAAAAAAGATCGTGCTTCTGTTATCGGTTTGTCCGTCCGTCCGTCAGTCCGTCCGTCAGTCCGTCTGTACCCACGATATCTCTGCAACTATTAGTCCGATTTGAAAAATTCTTTTTGCATTGGGAAGCTTGAAATATGCAAATGATGATCCTTCACTTCGTTTTTTTTTACGATGTACAATTTCGCCGGTAGAGGGCGTAAATGCAGATGATGTCGAATTCAAAAATACGTTTTATTCCACATATTTGCTTCTAAACATCCGATTGAAAAAAAAATTATCTTTCGATTCCATTTACATCGAAGAGTATTTTAGATATAGTTACTTTTTTCAAATTACGCATAGATTTTCCGCTACGGGGCGTAAAACTAAATTACCTTTTCCTCGATAACTCTTCTTCTAAAACTCCGATTTGAAATTTTTTTTCTTCAGCGGATACATCTCCTGATGGAAAATCTTTTGCATATAATTTCAAATCTTTGGTTAAGAATTCTTTGGCCACCAGGGGGCGTAAGTGCTAATTTTTGCTTCTTATGTATTTGCCATAAAATCGGAGCTTCTAAGATATCGATTAAAAAAATTCTTTCGTGGACTGATGCCAGTCACATCGATGAACTTTTTCGGAATATTTTCTTCTTAAAATATTACACAGTTTCTCCGCCAGGGGGAGTAGATGTACATCTTATTTTTGTCAATATCTCTACTTCTAATAATTCGATTTGAAAAATTCTTTCTTTGTTGGATAGTGTTTTCCGTGTGACATGTTTTTCATGTATTTTCGAAATTTTCAAGTAATTTATAGACTTCTCGCTAGGGGGCGTAACGGTAAATTGTGTTTCCTCCTATATCTATGCTTCTAAACCTCCGATTTGAAAAAATCTTTTTGTACCAGATACAGCTCCTGATGGGAAATCGTTTGTACATAATTTCTTGCTTTTGTAAAAAAATAGTTTGGCCACCAGCGGGCGCAAATCTTAATTTCCGCTTCTGTTGTATTTGTAGCAAAATATGATGTTCTAAATTCTCGATTGAAAAAAACCTCCTTTGTTGACCGATACTACTCATGTCGATAAATGTTTTAGGAACATTTTCTTCTTAAAAAAGTGCAGGGTTCTACGCCAGGGGGTGTAGATGTATATCTTATTTTTGTCAATATCTCTGCTTCTAGGAGTCAGATTTGAAAAATTCCTTCTTTGTTGGAGAGTGTTTCTAGTGCGACATGTGGTTCATATAATTTCAAAATTTTCAAGTAATTCATAGACTTTCCGCTTGGGGGCGTAAATGTAAATTGCGTTTCCCAATATATCTCATCTCTGCTTCTAAATCTCCGATTTGAAAAATTCTTTCTGCACCGCATACAGCTCCTCATGGGAAATCGTTTGCACATATTTTCTAATTTTTGTAGGAAATGGTTTGGCCACCAGGTGGCGTAAGTCTTAATTTCCGCTTCTGTTGTATTTGCAGAAAAATATGAGCTTCTAAAATCTCGATTGAAAGAAAAGTCGATTGTTGACCGATATTACTCCTCATGTCGCAAAACCACTTAGGAAAATTTCCTTCTTGAAAAAATGCATAGTTTCTACGCCAGGGGGCGTAGATGTGTATCTTATTTTTTTCAATATCTCTACTTCTAAGAGTACGATTTGAATAATTCCTTCTTTGTTGGATAGTGTTTCCGATGCGAAATGTTTTTCATATAAATTCAAAATTTTCAAGTAAATCATAGACTTTCCGCTAGGGGGCACAAAGGTAAATTGCTTTTTCTGCGCTATTTCTGCTCCTAAGGATCTGGTTTGAAAAATTCTTCCTGTATCGCATACAAGACCTGATGGAAAATATTTTTCACATAATTTCTAATGTTTGGGGCAGAATGGTTTAGCCACCCGGGGTCATAAGTGTTAATTTCTGCTTCTGAAGTACTTGTTGCAAAATCTGGGCTCCTGAAAACTTGACTAATTTTTTTTTCTTCAACCGATACCGCCTATATGGATACACCTTTTGAGAATACTTTCTTCCTAAAATAATGCATGGTTTTCCACCAAGGGACGTAAAGTCACATCTTGTTTTTGTCGATAACTCTGTTTCTAAGCGTTCGTAAGCTCACGATTCCGTTTACAGCAATATCTGAGGGATTATAAACCCGATTGAAAATGTTCTTTCTTTCGTCAGATCTATTGTTTACCATACCGGTTCCATTGACTTTGAATAGCTTTGATAAATTTAATTTGCGTCAGAACGGATTCAAAATTCGTGCTTATTACACCCGAAAATTCGGTGTCATCTTTCTTGTTTACTATTTTCAGACTCCCCCTCCCCCATGTCACATTTTGTCCGATTGTTGGCACCCCCCCCCCCTAAAAAGTACGTCCTAATTCCAGCAACCCCCCTTTATTTTTGACGACTGCTTTTAGAAGTCTGTTGAGAAACAGAAAGAAAACAGGTAATTATTTAAAGGAATATTCCATATGTTTGCACTTTTTTTCAGAAAATATTTATTATTTAGGCATTAATTTATTCCCAAATGTTACCGGAACTTTATCATTCTGAAATTAATATCTACAAATGAACGCACGCATTCAAGGTTGCAACTTTCCCGATCATACCATCTACAAAAGATGATAGATTTGGTTGTACAAATACTGGAACTTAATATATTGTGATTTAACTAAATATCATCAGAAATCTGAAATATTTCATACCTTTTTTTAACTATAAAAGAAGAAAAAAGAGAAAACAAAACGAAGAAATACCATCCACTATATTTTTGCCGCTGGACATCCGAATTACTAAACCTCCCCACTCCCCCATATCACATTTGGTCCGGTTGTCAGGACCCCCTCCACTCCCCCTGCAATCTCGGACGTACTTTACGGAGTGAGATGAACTGTACATGTTTCAGTCGCAATCTGCGGGGCGGTTGCTTCTGGGTGAAATGTTTTCCGTTGGCGGCGATATAACTTGGATTGGTCCCTGTGGGTTCTGTTCCTGTTTCTCGGCACCTAGCTAACCTCGCAGTTTCACTTCACTGGCTAGAATTTTTCTTTTTTCTTTCTCTCAGAATACCCCAAACTTGACCTCATAGCTTGATATTTCTAAGCGGAAGTTTGAGACACCTGCTCATACACCCCTTTCCTAAAATTCTCTATACTATGACTTAATTTTAAATTGTTGTATTGAGTTTCATTCAGCATTCTACGTTTGTAGAAAGCTTCGAAACCGTTTTCTTTGTGCATAAGCTTTGTGCAATTATTCTCCTTTTGTACCAAAGCAAACGATTAGCAATGCTCACCTAGTCCTAACCTCCGAACCACGTCACCTCCCAAACAACGGTCACTTTTCCGCGGTCCGAGCTGTAACCGTTATTCGAAGGTTTCACTATATAAAAATGTTCATTACCATTTTTAGCATTGTCCCTATCACACAGCTTGTTTATAACGGCCATGCTGAAGCATTTTGTATTGTTTGTTAATAAGCACTTATAATACAAACTAAGAAGAAAGTCTAGCTTAAATCAAAACGGCAAAATTAAATAAGAGAAAACTCTTCGCAGATTTCATTAAAGTTTGAATGTAACTAAATTTCGAAACTGATAAATAACATTTGATGGCACTTTTATAGGCTGAGTGTCCTCAGAATTTTTTATTAACATCAAGGGAGCCTTAAACCGACATTTGGTGGCTATAAGGCATTTCATGGAATGCGTTTCATATCCGCAATATCATTTTTCAGGGGGAAAAAATAATGAAAAAACAAGGAAGGAACGAAAAAAAAAGAAGAAAAAAGGAAAGCTTTCATGTACCCAAATGGATTACAGAAAAATTAATGTGTAGCTTTAGTGAGGTTGCTATCACATTTAATTTATGACCAAACATATGACGTTTGCAGCAACTGGAAGTTAAACATCCCAAAGAAAAGTCACGTGTGTTATACGGAATATTAAGCACTTCTTTTTCCAGAAGAGACGCAGATGGAATGGAATAAAACACTATCATCATCCGCGTTAAATAATGCTCCCAACAAATTGATTTTCCATTTATTTATTCTTAAATTTATATATGAATGATTAAACGTGAATTCTCTTCTACCAGGACAAATTATCCATAGCCTTTTACTCTGAAGTTAAAATACTGAAAGAAAATACTACTATAATCGGAGTATTGTGTTCTTATTCGTAAATCAATTCAGTTAGTTCTATTTCCCATATCATACGGCAATCGGGACAAATCTAGAATGCGCATATGTAAAAATCATATGTGCATTCTGGTTTCGAATAATTGCTTTATTCATAATAACTGTGTGCGCTACAAACATGGAAGTCGGAAGAGGTATTTTTAAACGCTTTATTAAATCGTATTATTTATCCTGGTGATTTAGCAGCAATATCTCTCACGCCTCCTTTGTGCTGCTGAAATTTGCATCATGATTATTTTGTTTAATTCCTGATACATGGGATTACTTCAAAGTGCGTAGGGTTTTGATTATTTTAAAGTTGTAGTGAATTAATTGATCAACGTCCTTATCTAATTATTCGTTAAACACATAACATCTTCAACTAATCTCAATATCTGAATCTCAGTACTTACGTTAAACTTATTCTCCAAACACGAAATAGGAAAGAACAGGAACTAGAAGCCAAAAATCCGATTTATCTTCGCAAAGCTTTCAATTGTTAATTTGTGCTTTTCTTACTATTTGAAAACGTGTAATTGTGGTTTACTGAAAACTACATAAAGTTTGTTCTTCTTAAGTACTTCACTTTAAGCGAAACAGGTGTCACTCAAGTAAACTTCAAGAAAACGTTACTTACAGTTTATACTGTCAGCACTCCGTCGGCACTTCACTAATACAGAACTACAACTCACTCTTCCGCAGCATTATTAACTTAATCTAATTAATGTGATTTAATAAGCAGAAAACCTGATTAATGAAAACTCCAGCACTAAATATACTCACGGACAATGAAATTTGCGCGCCTAGAAGAAAACACGCTACAATCGCGAAACTTTGCAAATAGTTAGAGTGAGTGATGGTATGCAGATGATTCACGTTTGGCGCGATTGCGCATGACCGCACACCATGTGGTGGCGCTACAAGCATGAACCGACAGCCTTATAAACCGGCGTTTAGTCGATGCCCCATGAAAGCGAAAACCATCGACCGACGCAAGCATGACAAGAATGCCGGGAAGACGCCGATTTACGCAACTTACGGACTTTGAGAGAGGCCTGATCATCGTGATAAAAACCGGTATGATGTGGATTCTTCTGATCATACCGTCCGACTGTGTTGGGAGCAGTACACACGTGACGGCACTGCCACACGGCGGAGCGGCTCCGGACGGACCAGGAGGACCACTGGTAGAGAGGATCGACGGATCGTTCGCCAGGCACGAAAGGATCCCACGGGCCGCCCCGGAGGCGCAGTGGTCTAAGCGATGGCCTCTGATCATTCGTCCGTAAGGGGTCCGGGTTCGAATCCCGGTGAGGCATGGATGTTGTGTTTGTCTTACGGCACTGGTTCTCTCCCTTCCCTGGAACCAGTGACTCAAAATTAGGGACGGGCGACTGCTTATAGCCCATTGAGTTTCTCACGGTGGTCGTTAAACCTCCAATACAAAAAAAAAAAAAAAGATCCCACGGGGACCCGGTCCACTATACAAGTAGGTGTAGCGGCTCCTGTGTGCCCACGAACCATTTCCCGACGCCTCGCGTAAGCGAATCTGCGATCCCAGCCCCCTTACGTGTGCTGCCATTAACACCGGGACATCGCCGGCTCCGTGTGCAGTGGTGCCAGGCCAGAGCGACGTGGAACGCCACAGACTGCTGACGTGTGGTGTTTAGCGACGAATGCCGCTTCGGTTTGGGGGCAGATGATCATTGTGTCCGGGTGTGGAGTCCCCCACGTCAACGACACAATCCCAACCTCGCTACTGAGCGGCGTCACATCTGCCCCACTACAGGCATTACTTTTTGGGGAGCCTTTGTCTACTATAGCCGATCAGCTCTAGTAGTTGTATGTGGATCACTGACGGTTCAGCGGTATATGGATGAGATCCTACGGCCCCATGTGCTCCCATTCCTGGCCGGGATTCCAGGTGCGCTATACCAGCAGGATAATGCCCGCCCGCTCCCCGGACATGTCCCCTATTGTTCATGTGTGGGACCGGTTGAAACGCCAGCTGCCGCCGTGCCGCACTATTCAGGATTTGGAGCACACCGTCCAACACGTGTGGGCCAGACTGCGGCAGGACAACATCAGGCGTCTGTTCGCCTCCATGCCGGACCGTATTGTAGCATGTATCTCCGCACGAGGCGGTGCGACGCGCTATTGAATATGACCGGACTGCGTGCCTCAGATCCCTGTCCTGCAGCTCTGTTTTTTTGCCATCATGTGTATTATTCGTTTGTATCATTACGTCCATAAAATTTCAGTTCAATCCGATGCATCCTTCCTGGTGAGCAAATTTCATTGTCCATGAGTGCACATAACACCACCAATTGAACACGCAGACGTCAAGTAAACACAACTTCAAGTAAACGTAGCTTTCAAGTAAATCAAACTTCAGCCTAACGCTGCTTCCACAATTGTAACGTCACATCACCACAAAACTCTTTTGGCTGCTGCTTCAACATTTTATATCTCTAGTTATTATCTGCCAACATGCATACGTCACTCTCTCTGACCTCAGAAGTGTTTCCAACCTCATTCCGCGAGAGAGAAGATATAACGTTAAGATTGAAAACTCTAAAAGAGAATGAACTCAAATTTGCATACAGAAAACAACTAAAAATGAAAGTTAATTTACATTATACGTCACAAATTATAAATCGTACATCACCAGGTTATCGTAAGAGCAAGCTTAATATATCTAAACATACCATCAGATGGTGTTTTTAGATATATTATGACGGTTTGGACTTCCTTCAACTCGAATTGCAGCAACGTATGTGGTTTGGCATAGATTCAACAAGGTGTTGGAGAGCATCTGCTTCCACAGTATACCAGGTGTTCACCAGACAGTGCTTTAACTGGTTCATATTTGACGGAAGACGACATTGTTCCCGGGCCTGTTGTTCTAACATGTCCCACATATTCTCAAAGGGGTTCTGATCCGGGCTTTGTGGTGGCCAGGGAAGATGGTGGAAGTCGCTGTCGGGCTCGCTGAACTACTGCTGAACAGACCTTCCGCAATGTACGTCCATGAAACACCTGTCACTTTCTGAATAAAAAGTTAATATTGCAGGATGGATTTGATCGGCAACAATGTACTGAAACCCCTTAGAGGAAAACCAACACTCCAAAAATATTAGGGGACCCGTTCCATGCCAACAGAACGTGGCGCACACCATGATACTACCTCCATAACCTTGAGTTGTGTTTGCAAGGTGTGTGTACATTACTTCGTACGGTTCTCACCAAACTCTTTGCTTATTATTTGTACAGAACAAGATTGTACCACGACTCCTTCTATCAAGCGACTTTTTCCTGTCTTCCAGTTGCGGTGTTCCTGACACCACTGTAGACCAGCTTTCCGCTTCTTCGTAGAAATCAGTGGTTTCCATACAGACATGCAACTGCCAATAACGATCCTCTTCAATTCCCTGCGTGTAGTTCGCCGATATATGGGTCGGGAATAGCCTTTGTTGAATGCTTCGATTCATAGCTGCACACAGGAAGTCCTGTTTCTCCGTACAAACCTTCTCGGACGTGGGCGATGACATATTGCCATTGCACCAGAGATGCGCCTCTTAGACAAGCAATATCGGGTTATTTCTCCACTAGTTAAAGACCCGGGATATCTCACCTTTTGTGAGACCAGTCAGTTTTCAAAAATTGAGATGGAAAATTTAATGTTTTATTATTTGATATCTGTAGTTTAAGGGATCAATATACATTGAAGTGCTAAAAGTCATGGGATACGTAACTAGTATCGTGTAGGAATTCCTCTAGCCCGGCGAAGTGCAGCAACTCGACGTGGCATCGATTCCACAAGTGGCCGTAAGATTTCTCGAGAGATGTTGATCCATGCCGTTTGAACAGCTGCTCACAGTTCCCAGGAAATTGTAGGTTTAGAATCTTGGGTGCGACTGGAATTTTCCACCACGTCCCATGAACGCTCTATTGGGTTCATGTTGGGCGATCGTGGTGCCACTCCAACGATCGGAACTGTCCAGAATGTTCCTCGAACCAATTTTGGACAAGTTGGGTCCGATGACATGTGCATTTGTCCGCCTTCATTGTTGGAGTGCATGAAGTCCATGAAGGGTTGCAAATGATGACTCAGCAGAGCAACAAAGCAATTACCGGTTAATGACGTATTTACGAGCACCAGAGGACTCAAACCGTGCCACGTTAAGACACCCCACACATATATGGAACCACGTTAGTTTGCACAGTGCCTTTTTGACAGCTTAGGTCATGGGTTCTGTGCCACACCCGAACCCTACCATCGGCTCGTAACAACTGGTAGCATGACTCATCGGACAATGCCACATCTTCCATGGCTCAATTACCTGGTTCACGAGCCCAAGTGAGGTACTGTGTCCGATGTCGTTTAGTTAGCAAAGGCACTCTGGTGGGTATTCTGCGTCCGTACTCCATGGACTCCAAATTACACTGCACTGACCTCATAGATATGGTTCTGATACCTCCTGCATTGAATGTGGATATTATTTGAACCAGAGTCGCTTGTCTGTTAGCATGGATAATCCGGGTCAGACGCCAACACACAGCACCCGTGTTCGGCCACTGCGCTGTCCACGGTGGGTGGTAATGCCTTCCATGAGGTATTCTGGGTACTATAACGAAGTAAATTTCTCCGTCATTTTTGGTCCACGTCGGGGATCGAACCCGAGTCCTCTTATTCCGGAACAAGTCCCTCTACCAACTGAGCTACGCAGACGTTCGTTCTCGCTGCTATCTGCCTTTATGTCGTGTACGTCCTGCGGGGAAGACACGTCACATTTCCTCCCCCCCCACCCGAAAGATGTCCGGGGGCATGGCCCACGGGTCAGCCGGGACCATGAATCGTTGCAGGCAGCCATCCACTGTAGAACGTGCAATTGAGAACTCCCAGTCAATCTGGTGTGTGGAATGCAACATCACACACTTTTTTCGAAGTGCTGAAGAAGGGATTCTCTTATTTTTCCTGTCTCTCGGTGTGGAAAGAACATCACACTATTGCGAGATCTTTAACGGCCGGGTCATCCGGGAAGTTCGGGCGCCATTATAACGAAGTAAATTTCTCCGTCATTTTTGGTCCACGCCGGGAATCTAACTCGAGTCCACTTATTCCGGAACAAGTCGCTCTACCAACTGAGCTACGCAGACGTTCGTTCTCGCTGCTATCTGCCTTTACGTCGTAGGCGTTCTGCGGGGCAGGCACGTCAAGTACACAAGTGATACTGTGAATCGAGAAATGTTGAATTTTCGCACAACTTTGGAAATTGAATGTCCCATCCGTCTGGTTCCCACTAATATGCCCCCTTCAAACTCCAATAATTCACGTCGGCTTGCCATAATCCTACTGGCGGTTGTTCAACCTGACTCACGAGATTGCACCTCGCAACTGATAAAAATCGTGGCGTGCGTTGAAACCTTTATACGACGGCGGCGCCAGTTATAAATTTGCATACTGGTATCCCATGACTTTTGGCACTTCAGTGTACTGATAGCTAATGTCTTATAGAACTTCGTAAAAAGTCTATTCCGTAGAAAATCTATTCCCCTCCGGCCCATCAACGGATTATATTTGAAAATAAAATTAGCGTATGCTGTTATTTTACCACGATAACGAACCAATTTTCATCGGCCAGTCTACATTGATAACTTCCTATCAAGAATTTCCAATCTCTTGTTTCCTGGCGTCAGCTCTGTCTTGAACACTTCAGTCCTCACAGACTCTGCCGAAAACGACGCGAACGGAGATACTTTCTGTTCAAAAGTGAAAATTGAAATATATTTACATATTTAAACACGAAAGTCTAAGAATCTTACACCTAGTTTTAAAAATGTCAAGTGTTTCGCATTAAACGGATTCAACACTATCTGTTGTTCGCGTGAATGAGTGACCAATAGCATAGGTTTCTGACCCGTTATCCGAGCTAGGAATCCGCGTTCGAGCTCCGCTGAGATAGGGTCGGCTTGTTTTTCTCCTCTTCCTGGAAATAACTGCACCAAATTAGGAGCAGGTGGCTGCTCGAAGCCCTTACATTTGTTTAGGGCGGTTGTTAAAACCCCGAAAGATAAAAATAAAACAACTTTCCTAGTTATTTTACTGCGTATTAAATTTTTTCATGACCAGTACCAACGTATAGTTAGGTAAGCAATTTTTCACTGGGTCAACACCACAGATATCATATAAGGGACTAGATTGGCTGTGTGCTCTGTTGAGCATACGCTTGCGCTTTGACAACCGTGGAGCCACATTGAGCTGGTCAAGATGTTGGAGTGGGGCATATTAAGAAGGGTAATTTGGACTTGGTTATTGCGTAAATCGTGATAAAAACTTGCTCGGATATAAATCGTACTCTAAGAGACGAAAATATAATTGCGCTTACTTATTTGTCTTTATTCCAATGTTAAAAGAATGTATCTGGGAAGGCATTAGTTCGCAACATAAATTTAAAATTGGTATTGTATGCAAATACTGAAAATAACTGGAAAACATTTTTACGACTGTAATGAGGCAAATATTTAAAATAATGAAAAATCAAGCGATACATTTGATATCAATAAGTTGCTATTAAATCCAGAAAACTATTGATTTAAACCCGAAAAATAATGGCTTCCACATACTTTACATAGGAAAGTTGAAATGATGTTAATCGTTTTCCTTGCTAGCGGTTACCTGTGCCATCTGGTTTGTTTATAATTTTGCTCAAAAATATAAATTTTATCAAAGATTTCGATACTTTGTTATTCACTGAGGAAATTTCAGTTTTTAACATTTGAAATTATTTATTAGGACAAGTATGCAACCAAAGGACGCATTGAATGTTAAGCATTCAGTAACAAAAAATCTAAAAATTATATTATGTCTCAACAAATAAAAAATAGTGTGATTTTTTTTTCTTATACAGCACATGACAGAATGCCGTTTCTATTGAATTTAAGCCCTGACCGAATCTGAAATACTGCAATATTTTGCAAGAGCCTTGGCTTTGTAGTTTGCGCAGTGGAATATTATTTTTTTTTTCACTTAAATTGTATGACTTCCACCGTTAAATGTGTACTAACTGCTTAGAATATTAATATAGATAACAAATCACAGTACCAAACTCATATTCCGTTGACTTAATGCAAAGTACTCTTGCTTAAATGGAGAGCGATGACCCGCTGAAAATGGCGCCTACATTGTCACGCCTCAAGAGCTGGGTGTCCGATCTAGCTTCTTGTATATGATATCTGTGGTCAACACTTATTTACAGATTTATCAAAATAAATGGAAGAGGAGTGGGGAATTTACGGAGGGACGGGATTTATCATTTCCATCTTTCAGTACGTAGAAACACACCATAGCACTCAAGAAAATTCAGTGCTGCTCCAGCGAAGGTGAATAAGCACAAATAATGGAAAATCTGGTTTTCCAGAAGCTGGAAAACATGTCTTGAGAAATATATCTAATTGGGATTCTGACGATTTGAAATAACATCACCTGATTAACAAAAAAGTACTCCTGTCCATATCATAAAAATCACCATTTGTGTTCTTCCTGCATCACAGCCATTATTTGGCTGCCATGAAAAACTGGATGTAATGAAAAATGCGGCGTCTGACAATGAAGTTCTCAACAACTTTCTCGATGTGAACATATGTGAGCCGCAATGTACTGATAATGTACTATTACGTTCAACATTCATATATATTGAACTAGTTTTTGTGTTTCTGTAAATTTGAGGATATCAGTAGTAGTAGCACTTAATAAAAATATCTAATATTTAATAATATTTCAAAATCTTTTCCAAGCATGCAAAAGCAAGTTAGCAAGTCCTTTTGTTTAATTTACATCAGTACTTCTTCTTCTTTTCTTTTTTTTTTTTTTTTTTGTACTGATTTAGAGCCACTAGTTCAGCTTTTTTTTCTTTTCTTTCGTCCCTAATTTAGCTCTTTCAAAGAAGGGAGACAACCAGTGCCGTAAGGCAACCGCAACATCCATGCCTCACATGGATCTGAACCCGGACCCTTCACGGACGAACGCTGATAATCCAGAGGTTACACCACTGCGTCATCGGGGAGGTCCCCCATTTGTGTCGCTTAACACAAAGGTCGTTCCGTAAAAATTGAGGGTAATTTTTTTGAGTTGGCAACAGTGCGAAGTGGAAAAATAACCACGCAGACGATTAACTGAATTAAGGAAGTATCTATGGCAACAGTTATTAGCCGTGGCAGACGATTCTGGTGTTGTTATTGCGCAGTTGTTTAAGGTACGTCTGCATTTCGTCATACAGCTATGGATGTGTGTAATTCAGAATTAAAGTGAAATGCGTTGTGTGATAAAATTTCGCTATCGTTTGGGTAAAACGGCTCCAGAAACAGTTGGTTTAACGAAAAAAACTTACAAAGATAAATATTTGGGTGAGTCAACGATTTTTATGTGGCACCATGACTTCAAAAAAGAGCTTTTGTCAGCAGAGCTCCCTCCTAGGCCTGGTCGACCTGAAAGTGCTGTTACAGAGCGTATTGTTAACACTGTTTGGGCAATCTTCCAAGAGGATCGACGATTGACGTGTGAAGACATAGCGGCGTCAACTAATATTTCAAAAACGTCGGCATTCTACGCGAAAAATTACTGCTGCATCGTGTGTGCTCCAGATGAGTACCTCATCATTTGACGAGAGAGCAATTGTTAGCCAGAGTTCAGGTGTGTCCTCAGTGGAAACAAATGATTGCAAAGGATCCAAACTTTCTAAACACAGTAATAACTGCCGATGAAACATGGGTCCACTATTTCAACTCCCTCACGAAGCACGCAACGAGTGTCTGGAAGCACACAGGCTCATTTCCTCTGAAAAAAGTCCTCCAAACCAAATCAGCTGTGAAGGTGTTGATGATTATTTTCTCTCATCATAAAGATGTAGTCTACCAGCATGCCGTTCCTCCACTAACTACTGTCAATACTGAGTATTATATTTCGGTCATGAAGCGTCTGCGACGACACATATCGATTAAGCAAACGGAACTGGTGAACAAGTGGACCTTACACCATGATAACGCCCGCCCACATGTGGCTGCTTGTGTTCAACAGTTTCTTACGAAATGCAGTATTGAAATCATGCCACAGCCTGACTAGAGTCCTGATCTCGCCCCGTGCGATTTCTGGTTGTTCCCAACAATGAAGGAGAAGTTCCGTGGCGCAACATTCAACACAGATGCTTACGTTCTTCAAACTGTACAGCGGTCGCTAAAAGCAGCTTCCACAAAATGCCTTTGTCACATGCTTTGAAATGTGGACTGAACGATGGGACCATTGCATATCATCCGAGGGAAGATACTTTGAGAAAGAATGACATATATTTGCTGTACCTATATTTCTTCATTTTCTGTGATTTTTTTTTTATTTTTTTATTTTGAGATTTAACGACCACCGTGAGCAACTCAATGGGCTTTAAGCAGTCGCCCGTCCCTAATTTAGAGTCACTGGTTCCAGGGAAGGGAGAGAGCCGGTGCCGTAAGACAAACACAACATCCATGCCTCACCGGGATTCGAACCCGGACCCCTTCCGACGAATGATCAAAGGCCAACGCCTTAGACCACTGCGCCACCGGGGCGGCACTGTGATTTTACTCTCAGTTTTTATAGAACGGCCGTTGTATTATTTTCAAGATATTTGTTGGCGTTTCTCTGGGACTGCTTATTCTGTAGCACTGTTTTCAACAATGTTATCTAATAAATCATGACATTTAAAATGAGTGATCATATGAATTGCTTAGAAACCCTCAACAGCAGAAAAGTTTTAACATTTACGTCTGGAAGAGTGGCAATTTTTTACCTTTCCTTAAAATTCATTAGTATGCTAAATGTCATACCCAAGATCGATTGCTCCTGAGTTCATTACTGCACTAGTTATTTGAAATCAATGAATTTTTTCGGCGGCTACAAAGAGAGGAACGAAACAGAAGTGTTCTTTTCTGTAATGAACAAACTCCGTGCGTTTAAATATCTGACGTCACGTTGTTCGCTTTTGCCGATTGTATTAAATTGGAAAATTTGTTTACAGATGCCATTTTCTCTGATTAGTTTTCGTTATTTCATTTCCCTGAAGCTACGAAGATAAGCAGCGTAGTTTCGACAAACTTCTTCTAACCTAGAATAGATGAGTTTCGAACTAATGGAAAAACAAATTAAGAAGTTTCAATGCGGAGTCACGTGGTGTCTGGTAACCTCAGAATTTTGATTTTGGGCGATATTCGTTTCACCACGCGCACAGCATGCTTACAGCAAACACCGACCTTTTACGATTCATTAAATTAAAAAATTTCATTTCAAATGTAAATCGGAATCGCATTACATATCTTGCTTAGAAAGGCGTAATTAGGTTTTTGAGCATTTTTGTTCATGCTTCACCAGATTTATGTTCAGACATATGGTAAGCACAGAATCCAGCACGAGGAGGGCGACTTGGGCGAGGCCCTCTCTAAAGAAGGTTTATCTTTTAAATACAGTAGTCAATATATAAATAAGCATTGCATTTACACTGACGGAAAAAAAATCCCAACACCACGAAAAAATAGCTGTAGAGGAATGAAATGGCGGCAATACATTTGTATAGGTAACATATTTCATCGATTAAGGTTTCAAGATCACAGCTTATTGTAAGAGCGAGAAGAGCCATTTTAAATGTGAAATACTGGTACATTAATAACCGGTGAAACCGCCAGAATGTTGAATGCAAGCACGCAAACGTTCATGCATTGTGTCGTACACGTGCTGGATGTCAGTTTGTGGGATGGAGTTCCATGCCTGTTGCACTTGGTCGGTCAATACAGGGACGGTTAATGCTGGTTGGGGGTGAGGCTGGAGTTGTCGTCCAATGATGTCCCATACGTGATCGATTGGTGAAAGATCTGGTGATCTAGCAGCCCACGGCAACATGTCGACACTCTGTAGACCATGTTGGGTTACAACAGCGGTATGCGGGCGAGCGTTATCCTGTTGGAAAACACCCCCTGGAATGCTGTTCATGAATGGCAGCACAACAGGTTGAATCACCAGACCGACGTACAACTGCGCCGTCAGGGTGCGTGGGATAACCACGAGAGTGCTCCTGCTGTCATAGGAAATTGCTCCCTAAACCATAACTCCAGGTGTAGGTCCAGTAAGTCTCGGCCGCAGACAGGTTGGTTGCAGGCGCTCACCTGGCCTCCTTCTAACCAACACACGGCCATCACTGGTACCCAGGCAGAACCGGCTTTCATCAGAAAACACAACAGATCTCCACTCCGTCTTGCAATGAGCTCTAGCTTGACACCACTGACGTCGCAAGCGGCAGTGGTTTGGAGTAAGTGGAATACACGCTACAGGGCGTCTGGCTCGGAGCTGTCCTTAAAGTAGCCGATTTGTAACAGTTCGTTGTGTCACTGTGGTGGCAACTGCAGCTCGAATTGCTGCCGCAGACGCGGTACGATGCACCACGGTCATACGCCGTGCACGGCGGTCTTCCCTCTCAGTAGTGCCACGTGGCCGGCCGGAACCCGGTCTTCTTGAGGCAGTACCTTCCCTTGACCACCGCTGCCAACAATCATGCACAGTGGCTACATTCCTGCCAAGTCGTTCTACAATATTGCGGAAAGAAATTCCACCTTCTCGTAGCCCTATTACACGACCTCGTTCAAACTCCGTGAGCTCTTGACAATGTCTTCTTCGTCTTCTTAAAGGCATTATTGACTAACATCAACATTCTACGTCGAATCTCAACGATAACTAACGCTCACGAACGTTACAGCGCGTATTTACAGCAAACCTGCTTTGCATGTTCCGAGGGGCGCTACTAGCCATACACGTATGCGCCGAGCGCGAAATTTGCATAGACGTCATCTTACAGATGTACTCTCACCGCCTACCAACTGTTGTTTATCTAACACAACCCCTTCTTGGTGTTGGGATTTTTTTTTCCGTCAGTGTATTTTTGTAAAATTATAGTAATAAATTAACAGTTTTCGTAAAAGTTTTCATATCTAAAACTTGCAGTAAATTTGTTGAAAAAATGTTCTACCTTCAGAAGAAAAAGAAAATAGAAGTTCAGAAATAGAGGAAAATGGGAGTGGAAGCGAAAAGAGATTTTGTCAGATCATTAAAAAGAATAGGTGAGCTTTATTCTGATTTTTTTTTTTCGTTATTGGAGATTTAACGACCACCGTGAGCAACTCAATATGCTACAAGCAGTCGCCGCCGCCCCGGTGGCGCAGTGGTCTAAGGCGTTGGCCTCTGATCATTCGTCCGTAAGGGGTCCGGGTTCGAATCCCGGTCAGGCATGGATGTTGTGTTTGTCTCACGGCACTAGTTCTCTCCCTTCCCTGGAACCAGTGACCCCAAATTAGGGACGGGCGACTGCTTATAGCCCATTTGAGTTGCTCACGGTGGTCGTTAAACCTCCAATCAAAAAAAAAAAAAAAAAAAAAAAAAGCAGTCGCCCGTCCCTAACTTAGGGTCACTGGTTCCAGGGAAGGGAGAGAGCCAGTGCCGTAAGACAAACACAACATCTCTGCCTCACCGGGATCCGAACCCGGACTCCTGTCGGACGAATTCTTATTTTTTAGTATTGTTTGGCTCATTAAAAATGGTATGTAATCAATGAATGAAATACGGGATTACACCATAAAATACGCTATCTACCAACAAGTAATTGGACACCCTTGCAATCGACGATATCTGCGGTCCTGATACACATCACGGCCGCCGCCGTTAAATATCGTGTGGGAAACAACAACGCAACCAGTCGCATGCAAGATGCTACGCAGTTCGGAGCTCTCTGATTTCGAAAAAGGTGTAATCGTCGGATATCACAGAAATGGCCGATCCATACGTGACATATCCAGCGAGATGAAGTACCCAAAATCGACAGTGGCCTACGTGATTGGCAAGTGGAAGATGAGAGGTGACTGTCGGAATGTGCCCCGACCCGGCAGACCCACAAAAGTGGCAGTTTGAGACCGACGGGTGCTGGCCAGAGAAATTCGGAAGAACCGCACCAAATCGATGTGCCACATCCGTGAGGAGTTTCAACAGGAATCTGGAAGTGTTCTTTCGATGAATACCATCCGTAAGGAAGCCCATCTGCTCGGTTATCATGGACGCGCTGCCGCCCACAAGCCTTTTTTTTCCAAGTCCAATAGCGCTGCTCGGCTAACGTGGTGCAAAGAACGTTGACAGTGGACCGTTGAACAGTGGAAACAGGTTCTCTGGAGCGAAGAATCAAGGTTCACCCTCTACCGTTCGGATGGCAGGGTCTGGGTTTGGTGTCTGCCTGGAAAACGCCTCCTGCCGGAATATATTGTGCCAAGTGTGAAGTTCGGCGGCGGTGGAATTATGCTATGGGGGTGTTTCTCCTGGTATGGCACGGGACCCTTGGTTGCAATTCCTGGTAGACTCAACGCCGAGACCTACTGCACCATTTTGGATGACCATGCGCTTCCAACGTTGTGGCAGTTTTACGGGGTGGACCCATGTTACTTTCAGGATGACAATGCCACCTGTCATGTTGCGAGGTCCACCATGGCTTGGTATGGTGACAATGGGGTTAATCGAATGGACTGGCCTCCGCAGAGCCCGGACCTTAGCGCTATCGAGCACCTCTGGAATGAGTTGGAGCGTCGACTTAAGGGGTGCCCCCACCGTACGAAATCGGTGAAGGAACTGACCTGTGTTCTCCAAGCCGAGTGGAAAAAATACCGCTATCCGTCGTACAACGCTTGGTTGAGAGTATGCCCCGGATGGTCGCAGCTGTAATCGCCGCTCGTGGAGGCTCCATCAACTATTGAAGGTGAATAAACTTCGTTTTCCTTTGCTATCACAGGTGTCCAATTACTTATTGGTAGGTAGTGTATATGAAATACGGGATTATTTCATTCATTGATATTCTACGCCACCGGGTAATCACGGTAATGATTTCTAATCCTCCAGATTCGCTACATATGAATGCCGGGTACTCACAGTAGCGAATCCTGTGATGGTTTTATTCAAATTAATCGGAAACTTGAAACTTTGTCGTTCTGGGTGGTGTAGTGGTTAGCATAATCGGGCGCTATCCGGGCGACGCGGAATAGATTCCCGCTCCAAGGAGACAAGATTGTCAAGGATATTATCTGGCTTACCATTCATGTCATATTCCTACCAATTAACGGATTCACATCTTCAAAATTTGCATGGTATGTAATGTTTGTGCATATATGGCTGACCGAGTACTACCTAAATCTGTTCTTAAATACTTCATCCATAGTGAAACAGGGGTCACCCAAGAAACTTCAAGAAGAAGTTACTTACGGTTAGTCTTCATTCAGCCAACACTTCTTTGACAATTTCAATAAGGCTCAATTACAACTCAATTAACTTAATCCAGCGAATGTGTGTTAATAATCTGAACACTTGATTAAGGAAAGAACACTAAAGACATCACACGCAGCTTTCAAATCGATCAAACTTCAATCAAACAAAGCCGCTTCCACGATTATAGCATTATAACATCCATCATCATCACCCCAAACATTATACAGGGTGATTGCAAAATCCTTCAACAAAACAAGAGGGGTGATAGTACGCATCTAGATAAACAATATTTGCAATGGAACCTAGGGCCGCACTCCACTCCTAGTGCCAGAAAAGAGTAAAGTTACACATCCACGTTGATCCTTCAACAGTGAAAACAAAGAGACATACCTAATTTGTGAGTTGCACAATTCAAATCGCATCAAAGAAAGACTCAAATGAGCTGCTCCAACTGGCGTCCAAGGGCGTCGTTGCACAGCCCTCGTATACTCCCGGTGTGGTGTTGAACTTGTCCGCAGCAACAGCGATCCGCGCGACGAGATCTTCCAGTGAGTCCACAGGTGTCTCGTATACCAATGTTTTCGTATGCCCCCAGAAGAAGATGTCCAGTGGATTAAGGTCCGGAAAGCGTGGAGGCCAAGCCACAGGCCCACTGCGTCCAATCCACCGCCCGGGATATATCACATTTAGGAGGTATCGGACCTCGATGACAAAGTGTGCTGGTGCCCCATCATGCATAAACCACATGTCCCTCTGTGTGGTGAGCGGAACACCCTGCAACAGACCGGGAAACACTTGCTCCAGGAACACACGGTACGCTGCGCCGGTCAGACGTATACGTCAATCCTCATGTGATGTTCACACGGTGATATCGCTGAATGGGTTCGGCTGCGTTTTTAAATGTTTGCTCCTCATCGTCTACGCACGTGTTCAGCGCACCTGCTTTGCACATTCTGCTTCTCATGCACTGGTTGGAACTCCGTGTGCCTGTTGGACGTTTTTCGAACATGCTCTTTTCTGGCACTAGGAGTGGAATGCGGCCCTAGGTTCCATTGCAAATATTGTTCGTCTTGATGTATACTATCACCCCTCTTGTTTTGTTGAAGGAGTTTACAATCAGCTTGTGTATCTTCCAGTTGATATCACACATATACATGCCGCCCCGGTGGCGCAGTGGTCTAAGCGATGGCCTCTGATCATTCGTCCAAAAGGGGTCCGGGTTTGAATCCCGGTGAGGCATGGATGTTGTGTTTGTCTTGCGGCACTGGCTTTCTCCCTTCCCTGGAACCAGTGACCCTAAATTAGGGACGGGCGACTGCTTATAGCTGAGTTGCTCAAGGTGGTCGTTAAACCTCCAATCAAAAAAAAAAAAAGACACATACACGCGTCATACGTTCTGATATCAAGGCGTTGCTAACCATACTCATGCGAGAGAGAAAATATAACGTTAAGTTCGAAAAATGCTGAAGGAGAATGAACTCAAATTTAGATAGAGAAAGTAACTGGAAAGGAAAGTTAAATTAGAGTATACATCACAGGTGTTACTGGGCATCTACTTAATAATGCGAAAGCCATGTACTCTGGCAGTAGAGCATGTGTATGAGTGAATGGTATTTTATCGAAATGGTTTTCTGTTGGTGCAGGAGTTAGACAAGGTTGTGTAAAACGTCACCATGGCTGTTTAATAAATTTATGAATGCGTGTATGCGTAATGCCAAAATAGATAATACTTGTTTATGTCTTAGTATTATCCGTGTGAGCAGATTACTGTATGTTGATGACACAGTCCTGTTGGCAGAGAGTTAAAGTGAGTTTCAGTGTATTTTGTCCCGGATGTACGAAGTTTGCATGAAATTCAAACTGGGTATAAAGCAAGGGAAAACCAAATCATAGTTTTTGAGCGCCGAACTGTTAGTACTGAAAGCAAGATAAATCTAATTGGTACAGAGATTGACCAGGCGAATGAGTTTGTTTATTTAGGAAGTAAGATAGACAGAGAGAACAAATTAGATGGTGAAATTAGCAGTTGAGTGAATTCTTTGAAAGTCATAGTTGCTTTTGGAGGATTTCACAGGAATGAGGTTCTCAAGAAAGTCCTGAATGTCTGTATCATCATCAACAACCATGGGTAACGCTACCGTAGGTGCCTGATACCATGAGGCATCAGATTTATATCGCCTTTCAGTGATTTACTGCCAGCTCATCGACACTCATCTGGTAATCCCAAACATCTACGGGAAGGGGTGTCCAAGTACAAAGCGCGTCCGGGGCCGACTTCAGCGGAAACCATATGCGTATTCGCATCCCCAAACACGCGAAGTTTGCGGAAAACCCCGGAAAAACCGCAGACGAGATGGCCGGCAGGACGGTTCGAACACGCATCAAAAAGGTACGCCTCCCACACAGTGCGTAGCAACTTAACCAATTGCGCTATGCCGGTAGTAACGGCTGTATCTGAAAGTGTAACTGTTCCTGTTCTGACGTACGGCAGTGAAGTCTGGTTGCTGTAGAAGAGTTCAATACATTACTTTATTAACCAAGAATAATGCATGCAAAACAATAAATGAAAAACCATAACACTAAAACTGACATCAAACGCATATTGGCGAGCAGAAATAAGAAAGTTTCGAAGATGTTATACCAGCGTTCAGACAATTTTTAAATAAAGCATGAGTTCTAAAAAATTTGGGAGTTCAGCGTGTAAAGAAATTGACAGCAGTAAAACAAAAGTAGGGTTGTACAAAATTTCTCCTTAGAGCATTTTTGTGGTGCTCCTAAAGAGACACAGGAGTCGTTTGTGTGTTGGAGAGATGCGTTTCTTACGGAGAGTTTGTCGCAAGACATGCTCTGATCACGTGAGGAACGAAAATGTTTTGCAGATGTGTAATGTGAGCCAAAGTGTGGACACTAATATGCTTAGGAGGTCTAGCCATGCTGAAAGAATGAGTGTTAAGATGCTTACTAAGAGAATTTTTGCAGCCCAAGTGGAAGCGGAAAGAAGGGTAGATAAACGCCAACGAAATCATGGGAGGTCTGCTTAAGAAAAAGATTATGTGTAAGAAATGTAAAAAATCATGTGTGCACGATACAGCTGCAAACAGTATGAAAACAAGCCTGCAGCTGACCGCGATCATATCGCACTGTGAGGTTGAGTGAAAATGTCGCGGAACTGACTTTGAGAAAGGAAAGATTGTTCAGTGTTATATTAGTTGGTTGTTCATAAGAGAAACCGAGAGGCGTTTAAACATACCCAAGGCAACTGTTTTGGATGCACCGAATACGTGGAAGGGACATGGCGTACCTGAAGCAGCAAAACGTACCGGCAGAATATAGAAATCCAGTGATGGAGGACGTCGAAGCTTCAGGAGAGTCGTTACAGCTGATCGACAGAGTACTGCACAAGACCTCAGTGTACAGGTGAGTAAAAATGCTGGAACCTCGGTATGTACACTTACCATTCGAAGAAAACTTCGTTCCGTGGGTTACCGTAGTTGTCCGGGTGCTCATAAGCATTTCATCTCCACTCGGAATGCTACTCGTGGTTCAGTATGGTATAAAGAACATTTATCGTGGACCGTAGATCAATGGAAACGGGTCCTATGGACTGATGAATCCAGATACACGATCCATCAGTCTGATGGCCGAGATTGGGTATCGCGGCAGCTGAGGAAACGCTGTTTAGCAGAGTGTACTATTCCTACGGTGAAGTTTGGAGCTGGAAGTGTACTCGTGTGAGGTTGTTTCTTGTGGTATGGTTCCGGCCCATTGGTTATCCTGGACAAACCTGTTTACCAGCACATGTACCTTGATATTCTGGACAATGATACCCTACCAACTCTGTGGTAATACTATGGAACCGAGCCTTGTTGGTACCAGCAGGATAATGCAACGAGCCATAAAGCAAGGACTGTTACTGAGTAGTTTGACGATAATTCCGTATCGTGTGTGGACTGGCCAGCACAGAGCACTGATCTTAATCGCATAGAGTACCTATGGGATGAATTAGAGCGCCGCATAAGAAGTTTGTAACCAAGGCCTACTACTAAGCAACAGTTAGCGGCAGCATTATGCACTGAATGGGAGCGCATACCTATCGCTGTGTTCTAAAACCTTGTCGAAAGCACGTCTCGAAGGGTTGGTACATGCATTAAGGCCAAAGGTGGACCGACACCGTACTAATGTATGCCAATAAAAGCTCTGTTGTGTTTTTCTTCTAGGTGTCCTGTGACTTTTTCAATATAGTGTAAATTATAGTTTAAAGCAAATTTGTCTGGGTCGGGTCCGAGTCCACAATTTTGACCCGCTTCCAACTCTGTTGGTGAATGCGGCCAATATTTCTCTTCGTAAGGAGCAAAAACATAAATTTCAATCCACTGCTTGTTTACGTGCGCCATTTTCTTGGCAGACAATATTTAACTAGCAGATGTTTCTTTCGTGTTCATCGAACACGCTGTTGCCAGTTTCAATTCTTTGAACATTTTTTTTATTTTCCGTAATTACCTAAACGTTCTGAAAATGTGAGAAAATCCTCTGTTTTGTTTTAAATGCCTCTCTGCTGTCTCAGATAATTTCTTTTATGCATATGAAGGGTTCCCATCCTACGGAGTAGGTTACTTTGTACAGTAGTTAGCGACGAGGAAATACAGTATAACTTTCTTTTATTCACGCGTGTGTTTCTTCCGCCCTACAGAGCATTAATTTACGCCCTTGGTATGACCTTTCGGGGGCGGGGGGCAAACTCCCTCCCTGCTCTTCCAGTAGCTACAGCCCAAAACCCGGGCCTATTTTAGAAAACAGATAGGTTGTCGGTGCCGCGGAGCATTCTGCCACGAGGGTGGCAGAAAGCGTCTTGTAAAAGTGTTTTATGGGGGTAAAGCGTGCAACGGAGATGTGCTGAAATCAAGCGAAAATAAGCTTTCACGAAATTTAGTGGATATGAGGCCTTCTATTTAAGTACGAACTTGCAGCTGTGTAATTAAGAAAATTCCAAGTCATTATCTTTAATTAACTTAAAAAAACAAGAGGGTGGTTCCCAAATGAAAGAGAAAACAATTCCAAGAAAAAAAATCTCCCCACAGTAACTAATGTCATCCCTGCTTTATAATTTGTTTTCAGATGTGCAGCTGAATGAAAACATTTTTCCCAAGTTTTGCGGTGCATCTTGTTACTGGAATCGTACACTATGTATGAACTGTTGCTATTGTTCAAATCTCCCGCAAATCCTACGCTAAGCGAGTCTCTGCGGAGTAAAACAAGGTCTCGTTTGTTTCGGTTAAGGTAATGGGGTTATTAGGAATATGAAAAACAGGACCATAAATAATAATGGCACAAGGGATGAGTGAACACCGCCAATTACACGGGGAGACAAAGTGAAATAAAACAATGAAGGCATCCACTTCGGGAATCGTTCGAATCACGCAACTACGCGTGTTCCTCATCGTTTATAGGAATGCTGTGACGTCACCAATGTCGACGTCAGGAACATAATAGCCATTGAAAAACCTGAACTTCTAGATGAACTTTTGCTTCTCTTTTAATCTTCTTTTATTTCTTTATTCGGTTCACTCAATCAGGCAGCTAATGCTATGCTGGAAGAGGAAGATTCCACTCAATGCATTTCATTATAACCTCCTTCATTTCCTTTTCTTTATTTCTTCTTCGCCTTTTTAATGTGCGTGTACGCTTTCAAATTGTACTGCCTTTTGTTGCAGAAGGGAAACCTTTATCACCTGTCTGTGTAGAAAAGTTTATTTCATTTTTTTTTTTACTTTGCTATTTTTATATCTCCTTTATCGTTTATTCGGTTCTTCTAAATGTCTTTCAGCTTCTGTTTCTTAACATGTCTCGAAATATTGTTATCCTTTAACCATTAGAATTGCAGAATAGCCTGCATCTAACAACGACCAGAAATTTGCTGCTGACTGGCATAACATAGAATAAGTTTCATCACGCAGCTGCATTTGTAGAACTGATTATAGCATCGAATTTCTGGCAGGGGCCGGATCGGGGATGAGGGGTCTAAGGGCCTATAGCCTAGGGACCCACAATTACCAAGGGCCAAGGAGTATATAACGAAAATCGGTAGATGCGTGTTCAATTCTTGCTTCACGGTGGAATAATTTTCAAGTGTTTCTGAAGAGGCGTCAGCCTGGGAAATGGCGAAAATACTTCTTCTTTGTACAGATAATGGTATTTGCATACCAGATATACGTATGCCTTTCATGTTTCTGTGAAGAATTGCTTTCTGAGGCTGGATTCGTCTCCCACTGACAGCTAAAAAAATTTGAAACTTGCGTGACAATAAAGATGCATTAAGAAAAATATGCAATGCTAATTCATTAATATATACACCGAACAGAAAACACATTAAAACCACCTCTGCTTTATGCAAGTAAGCGCGCTTGCAGCAAATCAGCGTCACGTGTCAAGGTTGCAAATGGTATGCACTGAATGGCCACTTTATTATGACCACCCCTTCGTTGGGTCACCTTTTGTATTTAATACTGCGTCGATTCTTCGTGGCATGGACTCCACGAGATATTGATAGGTGGTTTGTGGAATCTGAGACCATGCTTGATAAATAGCACTTTCCAGGAGTGTGAGATTGCAGGGTTGTGGATCCAGCTGTCTGATGGCTCGTTCAACTTCATCCCACAAATTCTCAATGGGATTGAGATCTGGAGATTGTGGGGGCCACCTAAGCAAAGTAAACTCATCGGCATGTTCCGGAAACCAATCCTGTACAATACGAGCCCTATGGCAGGACGCATTATCTTGTTGAAAGTAGCCATCGCCATTGGGATAAACCATTCACATGACAGGATGCACTTGGTCCGCAAAGATGTTCAGATATGATGTGCCAGTCAGACGTTGATCAACAAGAATTAAAGGGCCCAAAGCATGCCAGGAAAACATTCCCCAAATCATAATGTTGCGTCCACCAGCCTGAAGGGTTGTAGCAATGCATTTGGGGTCCATGCTTTCGTGCTGTTTCCGCAAAATTCTCACTCGGCCATCGGCATGGTGCAACTGAAAACGTGATTCATCGGTCCACATAATTTGTTTCCAATTATCGACTGTTCAATCCTTGTGCTCCTGCGCGAACTGGAGACGTTTTCTCTTGTTAACTGCAGACAGCAAAGGTGTTCGAACAGGCCTTCGGCTGTCATATCCCATCCGGTGCAGTGTACGGCGAACAGTGCGTGCAGAGATCATTTGAGGGGATCCTTCATTAAGAAGGTCTGTAATTTGCTGCACTGTTGCCCTTCTGTTGACTGTTACCAGTCTGGACACTGTCCGTTCCGTCCAAGCAGTCACTAGTCGATGACGACAACACGTCGCACGTAGAAGCCCAGTTTTTTTGGCTGACAGTCCAGTCTTTAAACATTTTAACAACAGCTGTTCTGGAACATTTCACGAATGCGGCGGTTTCGATGATACTCGTTCCATGGCTCCGAGCTCCTACAATCATCCCACGTTGAATGTCCGTCAAATCGCATTTTTTACCCATCTCGTTACCCAAAAATCACTTCTACTACTGTCGCAAGCACTAAGCTTTCCCTTTTTATACTAGCCTCGCCCTGTGTTGCAACAGCGTGCAGCCATAGCTGATTTGCTTAAAATTGTCAGGTGGTCATAATAAAGTGGCCACTCAGTGTATGCATAGTTGAGTCACATTATTGTGACCACCTCCTACTTTTGACGTCAACAGCGCGTAGCCAATGAAAGAAGGCTCGTGTCGTCAGCTGGCTTGGAGGGTACATAAGGTGTGCTGTAGGCAATCTGAAAACATATCACTCGTTGCTGTCATGGATAAAAAAAGAGCGATTTATCAGATTTGCAGAAGGCGATGATTATCGGCTTTCGTGTCAAGGATGGCAGTATTTCTGAAACAGCGCAGTTTGTGAACTGTTCGCGTGCTGCTGAGGTTAAACTGTATCGTGATTGGAGAAAAGGCACTGTTGCGATTAAGCGACGTGAAAACTGCGGAGCACCACGTGCCAATGATGTGAGAGGTGAAAGTCGGCTTCCAAGGTGCGTGAGGGCCAATCGACACGCTACAGTGGAGCAACTCACTGGCCGAATGAACCAGAAGGCTACCGAAAGTGTGTCTAAAACGACAGTTCAGCAAACCCTGTTGCATATGGAGCTCCGATGCAGACGGATGGTTACTGCACCTATGCTAAAGATGGTGCATCGGCAGAAAAAGGCTTATATTTCCACTGCCGTATCGGAATTGGACCTCCGCTGATTGGCAAAGGATTGCCTTCTCCGTTGAGTCACGTTTTCTGCTTCATCGAACGGATGTACGTTGGGTTATAAGGCGAGAAACATCGGAGAAGATGCGCTCTTCAGCCCTTGCTGAAAGAACACACGCTGATGGGGGCAGCGGTATGGTCTAGGGGATGTTTTCGTGGTATTCTCTGGGTCCACTCATACCTGTGGAAGGCACTGTGGACTGAATTCGTTATGAATCCATCCTTGCAGACCACGTGCACCCATACATGCTGATTGTCTTCCCTGGGTTGGATGGGATCT
Organism: Macrothele yani; assembly: GCA_039090855.1. Lineage (NCBI taxonomy): Eukaryota > Metazoa > Arthropoda > Arachnida > Araneae > Macrothelidae > Macrothele > Macrothele yani. The sequence goes on along the minus strand of CM076991.1, from coordinate 101,516,187 downwards.
TCCAGCACGACAGTGCGACGTGTCACACAGCTAGAAATGTCCGAGAGTGGTTGGAAGAGCACGATGAAGACTTCGAAGTACTTCCCTGGCCCCCTAATTCTCCAATTGAGCATCTGTGGGACCACCTCGATCGTGTTGTTCGCTCTATGGATCCTCCACCAAGCACCCTCCTGCAGCTGTCAGATGCACTGCACTCAGCATGGCTCCACATACCTGTGAACACCTTCCAGCACCTTATTGAGTCACTCCCAGCCAGTCTAGCCAGTGCACGTGCTGCACACCGTGGTTACTCTGGATACATAGTTGGTGGTCACAATAATATGACTCGACCGTGTATATACACTAACTGGGTCCACGCTCGCTCAGTCAGTATTTCGTTTCGTCTCAACATGGGAAATCCAAAGGATTTATCTGATTTCGACAAAGGCCAAATCGTTATGACAAGACTCCTTGATAAGAGCATTTCAGAAACTGCGACGCTGGTAGGCTGCCACGATATGCAGTAGTTAGTACATATCAAAGATGGTCTGAAACACGTGACACTTCGAGCCATCGACAAGGTGCGGGATGACCACGCCTCATTGATGGCAGAGGGCAGTGCCGGCTATCTCGTCTTCTCCGCAGCGGCAGGAGGGCTACTGTGGCTGACATTACCCATAATTTCAATTGTGGTGAAGGGTCCAATGTGTCCTAACACACAGCTCATCGTATGCGCTTGCATATGAGTCTCCGCAGCTGCAGATCCATTCAAGTGGCTTGGCTCACAGCCGTTTACCGTCTTCAACGCTTGTAGTGGACACGTAATCATCGACGTTTGACCATAGAAAACTGGAAGAGGGTCTCATTGTCAGACGAATTCCGCTTTCTGTTACACCATGTAGACGGACGAGTTCGTGTGCGACGTTTATCCAAAGAGTTTTCTGACCTGGATGCACTCTGGGACGGATCCAGGCGGCTGGAGGAACTGTGATAATCAAGACCCCAATCAAACGTCTTAGCCCAGGGCCCACTAAGACCTTAATCCAGCCCTCATTGCTGAGTTGATAAGAAAAAGGTCTCCCTTCTCCCACTACCAATTTAAAGCTTCCCTATGAACCGCTTGGTGTGCATGCATCCATAAAAGACCACACCATGAAGGAATGCACAAAACAAGACAAATCTTACAACACATGTAGGCAAGTAGGCGGGAAAGAAGAGATTTAATTTATGAGGGTTTACATGAATGCGATGAGCCGATATAATGTGACCTGAATTAGTAGGTGGTATGTCCTTCCAGTTGCGCTCTACATTCGGCAACGCGGATGGAATGGAAAAGTTTCCGGATGGCGTTCTGAATTATCGCTGCGTATGCGTCGTTGACCTGTGTTCACAATTCATCAGCATTGCGAGGGGACCGTTCAAAGGCGTTAAGTCCTCAGCCAATGACGTTCAACGCGTTCTCTATTGGGTAGAAGTCTTGGGGATCGCGCAACCTTCTAGGCACTGCCTGCTGATGCTGGTAGTGTGCATGCGGGCATCATCTTGTTGAAACTAGGTATCACGTTACTGCTCGCCTGCCAATGTCGCCGCATCCGGCCTACAGTAAAACTCAACTGAGCTGTGTACGAACATCAAATTGCGTGTTTTTTGCTACAGAAAACAAACAAACGAAAAAAAACAAAAAAAATGTTAGCCATGCTTCATTCAGCACACATGAGCTGAAATGGCAATGAAAGTATCGCCAGTTTGCAAGTGGCATAAGCACTTCCGCGATGGTCGTGTGAGTATCGATGATGATCCACGTAGCGGACTCCCTTGTATCTTTTAAACTACAACAATGATTGTACGCGTACGAAACATTGTCCGACGTAATCGAAGTAAAACTGTAAAGGAAAGTTTCAGAGATGGAAATATCAGTTGGAAGGGTTCATGGCATTCTCCTGTTACGGCGATATAGGGGCATTTAATAGATCCTAGTATTAATTCATTTCCAAGCAAGGCATTTTCTAGCGGTAAGTTCGAAGAAGATGTCCAGGGCGGCATCGGCGATTAGAGGTTGTGGAAATGTGTTTCTCTGGGAATCGTTCTTTGTATGAAAGAGTCGTTTTAGAAAAATTTAAGTTCGTAAATTGTTTTATTTGCCTACGCTGCAAATATAGGCATTGTAATTGGCAAGCTGTTCCAGACTGCTTAATTAGTTTATTGTATCAGAGATAGAAACACTCTTCCCTTTTAATGGGGGGGGGAAGGTAAGAAACTTAGGGAGAAAGAGAAAGGGGAGTATAGAGGGGACAGAATTTGCGGGAAGATACTTTGAGAAGGATGGATGTTTTGGACAGCTAGCGAGCAAAGAGGTCGAGTGGAAGATGGCCTCTGAACTGGGAAGCGAGAAAGATAAGTAACAGAAATAGAAGAGAAATTAGGCGGAATCGTAGAGTAAGTAAGAAATAGCGGGAATAAGTTTCGAACTAATATGTTCGAGTAGCAATTTTGTAAGATAATCCCACAGCACAATCCGGATATACTGAAATTAGATAGTAATGAGAACTGGTTTAATGTCGCAAATGATCTTGATACTTTTCGTGAAGTACAATTCTTTCGTAGCATCCGCAGTGAGTTACATCTGAGCATATACATACCGAACCCTAACGAGAGAAAAAAGTCTCGTTAACACTTTACGATGATTTGAACATGCATTACCTTTGTCAACACTTGGTTCTTAAAATGCTCCCTCCCGAAAAACAAGAATCAAGAATGACCTTTTGCCGGACACCTAATCACTACGGCTGATCAAAACGATTATTTTCTAAACAACGTCATCACGTTGTCAATCCAGACCAAGATTTAGACAACATTTTCGAACTAATTACGTGTCTAAACAATTAAGGCACTCCCGGTTGCGCAGTGGTCTAAGCGACAGCTTCTGGTCATTCGTCCGTCATGGGTCTGGGTTCGAATACCGGTGAGGCATGGATCTTTTGTTTGTCTTTAGGTGCTGGTTCTCTGCCTTCCGTGGAACCAGTGATCCTAAATTAAGGACAGATAACTGCTTATTGCCCACTGAGTTTCTCACGGCGGTCGTTAAACCTACAAAAAAAAATTAATTAAGGAAATGCAAAATATATATATATATTTTTTTGATTGGAGGTTTAACGACCACCGTGAGCAACTCAATGGGCTATAAGCAGTCGCCCGTCCCTAATTTAGGGTCACTGATTCCAGGGAAGGGAGAGAGCCAGTGCCGTAAGACAAATACAACATCCATGCCTGACCGGGACTCGAACCCGGACCCCTTACGGACGAATGATCAGAGGCCAGCGCCTTAGACCACTGCGCCACCGGGGCGGCCAAAAATATTTCATTACGGTCGCGTGATAAAAATCTGTGTATTTGATATATTCTGTGTATATATTTGAAGACGCAACGAAAAATGTGCGACAGTTCGTTGTTATGAAAACACTGGAAGAAAATAAATTGGTTGAGGAAGCATTTGATTCACTTGAGAAATAGGTGTGCGATATTTTTAAAAATCTGTAAAGTGTAGTGAAGAGTCACATTTTTTATTCTAAGCAAAGGAAACACGGAGGAATTAGAACTATGGAAGAATTTAAAAATATATTAGAAAAAAACATGCTACGAATTGCCATTTCCCCCTAAAAAACACGCTTTTGTCCGATTTTTTGCAGTTAAAAATTGCTGACTGATTTCATTTAATAATGAACGGTCAGTACGTGCGTTTTAAAATTCAAGAAGCAACATATTTTATTCTTGCGCACGTATGTTTAATTCAGCGTATTAATACGTATATTTTATGTACTGTATTTTAAAACGAAAACGTGTTCTGTATGTGTATACACACGTATTTATTGAATTGTTTCTCACTGTGCAACGATAGTAAAATGAAACTAAGCATTTAACCAAAAAACGTCATTTCAGTTTTACACTACAGTTTGTGAAAATTGCAACCCCAGAAAGAATCGAGTAACTCAAATAAAATTTGTGTCACTGATTCCTCATATTACAGGAGGCAACTGATTACACCTGTAGAGCTATACAAGATTCTTCAGCTTTAAGGTGGACGGCAAGTAATTTTGCTTCCCATACTTCCAATGGAAAAATTTCTGTACACATTATCTTCACAATTAATGCGTTCCCGAGGATGAAAATTTTAACATCGATTAAAATAGTTTCATATTATAACTTGGAATACTTAGTATTTCCTAAAACATAACCATAATTATATTAAAAATCAATAACTTTTCCTTTGGTGGTGTTGAAACCAGAAAAAAGATGGCGCGACCTGTACTTTGATGACGCCGGTAGACAAACAAATGTTGGATTGCATAATTATGGTTATGTTTTAGAAAATATTAAGTATCCCAAGTTATAAAATGAAGCTATTTTAATCGATGTTCAAATTTTCATCCTGGGGAACGCATTAATTGTCCAGAAAAAAGATGGCGCGACCTGTTCTTTGATGACATCAGTAGAGAAACAAATGTTGGATTTCATAATTATGGTTATGTTTTAGAAAATACTAAGTATTCCAAGTTATAAAATGAAGATATTTTAATCGATGTTCAAATTTTCATCCTTATGAACGCAATAATTGTCCAGAAAAAAGATGGCGCGACCTGTACTTTGATGACATCAGTGGAGAAACAAATGTTGGATTTCATAATTAGGGTTATGTTTTAGAAAATACTAAATATTCCAAGTTATTAAATGAAGCTATTTTAATCGATGTTCAAATTTTCATCCTTGGGAACGCAATAAGTGATCTGTGTGTATGTATGGAAGAAAGCATTCGTTGATTCGTGCTTCTCAATTAATTTTTCTCAGAAAGTGTGAGTAGTTTTGTAATAAATCCATGAGACAAGACAGATAAAAAAATATTACTGTGGTATTTACGAATACCCATGCGTTTGCTACGTTTCGTTTGCTATTTAGAGATTAAAGAATAGAAATAATTCTGGATCTTCCGTTAATATATCCGAGCGTGTTACTAAGTGTTGGGGTCGTCATCTTGTGGTAAATCTACTTAAACCACCAAGTTTTGTATTCAGTAATGGTAACTTTGCACACAGGAAGCGGTCAGAATGAAACAAGGAAAACCTCCTATCGTTGAAAGGAATGAAACCAGAATTGTTGAACAACTACTTGTAACATTTTTATATACACTAGTGGCCAAAATTGTGAAAACCTTTTGGAAAATTTGAATTTCTGAGATTTGATGTCTCATAACGTCGATCTTTTTTAGAACAATACCATTAAATTATATATCATTAGAAAGATAATTTATTGCAGAATGTTTATTACTAAAGAGTTGTATTTTAAGGTATCCCACTACGTTGGGGGTACTTTTTTAAAAACATGCAAGAATGGGTAATTTTTTTTAGGAAGGCCAACACACAAAAACACATAAACTTTGAAAAAAAAAGTGATATCAATATAAATTTCCCAGAAATTGGGAAAATTGTGAAATAATTTAAAGAGATGTGTCGTTTAGGATAAACGCTCTAAATAAAAAAGTTACAGATATATGATGGCATTTTTTGCATGAGTATATGCGCATGACTATTATCTATGCAGTGAATTAAAAGGTAATTGATGTTTCTAAACACTGCTAAGATACATTCAATTCTACATGCATTAGTGTGAATTTTCGACAAATTTCTTCACTATGTTGAATGCAAATATCTATAACCTAACTTTGAACTTGCAAACAGCAAAGCGTTTAGTTCATTGCATGCAGAACATTGTAAGAAAGTTGTATACCAAGTTTCATCAATTTGTTTACATACCTTTTGCAGTTATCAGGTTTTCCGTAAAGAGTTCGTGACGAAAATCTCGTTCTTCAAAAAACACGTTTCAATTGTTACTTCCCCTTCGTTTGACACCTGTGTTTTAGATATTCCGATTGCTGTAACTCTGTATCTATTCATCGTACACAAGAAACAAAGGCAGTTTTGGAATCTTAAAGAATGGGGCTTTAAAATGAACGCATTTTTACAAAATGTGAAATTTGACCCAAAACGACCTTTTCAACGTAGTTCAACAAGATTCCTTATTAAAAAAATCTTGCACAGAGAACCATGATAAAGCGCATTTCATTACTTCTATCATTTCTGTTAGGATTTAGTCGAGAAACCTTTTGCCGCAATTACAATGGCATCCAATGGAGCAAACCAAACGTTTTAGTTCATCAGGTGTTATAATGTGAAATCAAGATTGTGTGATTGCTTCTATCAGTTTGTGCTTTATTCCTTGGTTGCTTTTGACTAAAAAGTTTCTATAAACGGCTTCACAGATTTTCTGTTGGATTCAGGTCAGGGTTATTACCTGGCTATTTTAGCAGTGTAATATGATTTTTTTTTTCAACCACGTTTTGTACACAGTAGCAAAATGACGAGGAGCTGAACCCTGTTGAAATATATAGGGTTCATTATCCTGAAAAAGAGCACGTGCCGAAGGCTTCAGTTTTGGCTTAAGTATATCAATGACGTATTTTTTGTCATTTAAAGTGCCATTAATCACAGAAATTCTACCCCACACCTTTTGCTGTCATGTAACCCAGATCATAACACTAACTAGTTGCTTCATGGTAGCTATAATGCATTCAGGCAACAAATTTTCTCCATTTTTCTTCTTATACAGTTTATTCTATAACCAGCAAATATGGATATTCTGGTCTCATCAGTCCAGATGACCCTGTTCCATTGTTCCTCAGTCCAATTAGCATGGTTTCTAGCCCATTATAATAATCTCTGTGACGTACTACAGAGGCAAAGCACGTGACAAGACGTGAAATCTGCAGTGATACCTCCTCTCCGTGTAGCTTAGTTGGGAGATCAACTTACTCCGCAGTGAAGGGGACGCGGATTCGATCCCCGTCACGAACAAATTCGTGTTTTCAGATCTCTTCCTGCTTTGTTTGGGAGATAGAAAGGGTTTTTAATTTTGAATTTTAGAATTTAAACCAAAGTCTTTGAGTCTTCGTCTAATAGTTCTAGCACTCATTTATAAACCAGATTAAGATAATTCATTTTAAATTAACTCAAAGTATTTTCTTCTGTCATTTAAACATAGTCTTTTAGTTCTTCCGTCACAAATGCTTTTGTTCATCTTTTCTTGCCTTTATCATTTTAGTTTTGGGTCGACTGAGTCTGCTGATACCTCTTGCACTGTTTAGAAATACGTTCTTTGGTTAGATTTCCACCAACTTTTCTTATGACTTCCTCATAAGTGTAGCTTTCTTAACGCAAAGTTAATATTTTGGATTGCTTTCTAAGTGACCATTCAACTGTTTTCACTCTATCCAAGTTATCAAGGAATAGAAAAATCTGAAAAAAAAAATAATAAGTAACCAACTTGATGAAACTCTCACAACTGAATAGTTCTGCTGTTAGCTCTGGAAATGAGAGCTGTTTCATACCAACACCTTATTGGTTCCATGATGTGTCATAACACCTGATTGGGTCTCAGAACAGTCAGTCTCATTTTTTTGTTTTCGTTAAAGAAAATCCTCTCCTTACATATGGCAGTTGTGTTTCCTTTTTCTGGTTATTTGACTATAACTGTTGATAAAATAAAGATAACTCAACACAGTTTATTGCATTACATTCTGCATTAAATTATCTTTCTAATGAAATATGATTGTCTGATATCATTCTGAAAAATGGCTTATGTTATGAACCATCGTACCTCAGAAATACAAATTTTCGTAAAAGTTTCCACAATTTTTGCCAGTTGTGTATATTTTTGGAATTTGCAGATTAATATTAATACAAACGTGTATAATCAATATCAATTTTTGAAAATTCGTTTTAATATGAACAAATTTTTGGCAAAATGTGTCGAGATTTTCAAAACTGCTTGACTCCATCCTGGATATTATTATTATTATTAGTAGTAGTAGTAGTAGTAGTAGTATTGTGTTGTTGCTTCTAAAAGTGTTCAGAAATATTAAGACATTTGTTTCGTCAATTTATTTATAGCACGACTTTTGGCATCCTCTATTCGACTTAGGAAATGCTACACCACGAAGAAATGCACCCAAATGAGTCTAAAATTACCATGCATGAAGACAAGTAGGTCGAAAAGAGGTGATTTAATTACTGAGGGATTATACCTAAATGTGATGGATTCAGGCATGGGATAATATGGCCTAAGTCAGTAGGTCGTACGACCGTCATGCTGGGCTTTACATTCTGGAGCATCTAGTGGAAACGTCCTCAGATGGTGTCCTGAGATAGCTCTGACCATGGTTCCACAATTCATCAACATTGAGAAGGAGTCATGCAGAGGAGTTGCGTCATCTTCTAATGGCGTTAGTATTTTCAAAGTACAGTAAAACCTGTTTAACACGGAACCTGTATAAAATAGGAACCTGCTCAAAACATAACATTTTCTTTTTTGGTCTCGACATGAAAGATAGAAAATTACACACTATTTATCCTGTCTAAAACGGAACTCGCCTAAGGCGATAATGGAGATGGCAAGAGAGTAAATGAACCTCGTAGCAAACGAAAAGTTCCCTGATGTTCCAGTGCCGTCAAGTACCATATTTTAATTGAATGCAAAACATTGCACGAAAAAGTGTAATGATGATTTCACACAGTACAAATTTGCTTGAGGTTGAAGCAGGAACGTATTTAGAGGTGGACGCCCCCCCCCAAAAAAAGTTTTTCATTTTTTTAAGTTCTATTAATTCAATGAAAATGCATCAACTTTCATTAGAAAAAAGTGCTTTAATTTTTTTTTTTATTTTTCATTAAGTTTAATTATGTTCTGGTGGATATCAAAAACTTCCATTTTTCGTCGCCCCCCCCCCTCTGTTAAATAGATTGCTTTCGGATTGTTTACACAAACACACTCTACAGTGCGCTCACTGTTTGGCTTCTTCTTGAGCACCTAGCGCGACTCAGGTTTAGTCATGTGATCAGCGTTGCTCTCCTTTGCCTAATACTAAATTCAAAGTCTTCTCAGCTGGATTTTGTACGGATTTCAACAAGGCACCCAAATTTCTTTTCTTTCTTTCTTTTTTTTTTTTTGTTGAAGGTTTAACGACCACCGTGAGTAACTTAACGGGGTATAAGCAGTCGCCCGGCCCTAAATTACGGCTTCTCGTTGCAAGGAAGAGAAAGAGCCAGTGCCGTAAGACTAATATAACATCCATGCACCACTGGGATTGGAACCCGGACTCATTTCGGACGAATGGTCAGAAGCCATCGCTTAGATCACTGCGCCACCGGGGCGGCCATCCCAATTTCATTTCCTAAAATGTATTCATCACTCACAACCTTTGCTTGTTGCGAGATGCGTTCTTTCTTTTGCCTCTGGCAATGGCGCCAAAGCTTTCTCGATTTGGAAATAAAAGTTAAAGCTATTGAAATGCGCGAAAAAGGAACCGTGGGTATTCAACATTTATCAGAGAAGTTCAATGCCGGTAGAAACACAAATTTGTGACATTTTAAAGCAAATAGACGAGATACAGCAGCTGCGTAAAGGTAATAGCTAAACGAAGAGATACATGATTCATGTTGGAAATGTTTCTGTACAAAAATCGATGTTGGATTATTTAAAAGGAATAGAAGTTTGTGATTTTTACTTTGTAAAGGTACGTACGAACAATACACTTTCTTACATAATCACTAATTGTGTAGAATGATAGTTTTCCATATTAGTTCTCCATAAAAAGGAAATGCATTGGAATACAACAACTATTGCTCTGATTAGTTGTCTGGATAAAAGTTTGATGATTATATTAAAAAGACAGATTGAAGAAGACCTGGCGGATGAACAAGCACGCCTTCGAAATACAGGAGCACCATACAGCAGACATTAGCCTTGAGACTCACTGCAGAAAAGGCACGAAAAAACGACAAAAAACTTTTCACATGCTTTGTGGACTTCCAAAAAGCTTTTGACAGTATTGAACAAAACATCATCTGGGTTGTGCTGGAACCATATGGCGTGGATGCCATAATAATTCGGTTTCTGAAAGAAATAAACATGCATGCACAGGCTGCTGTCAGGATAGGAGACAGATGTGGAGCTTGATTTACCACCAGCAGGGGTACAAGACAAGGAGATCCAATCTCGGCGAGCATCTTTATCTCACATCTGGAGAGAATGTTGGACAAAATCAGGTATGAGGACACGGGAATTTCTATTAGAGGACAAAGATTCAACCGCCTGTGTTTCACAGATTACATTGTATTGATTGAAGGAGATGAAATGAAACTGGATCAAATGGCACAAGAACTGGATAGAATGGGTAAATGTATGAACATAGAAAAGACAAAAACAATGCTCAAATGAAGTCAGGAAAAAATCATTCTGGAAGGCAAAGAACTTTAAAATGGGAAAAAATTCACTTATATCGGAAGTTGTATAACATATGACTTAAACAGCAAAAAAAGATATTTCAATTAGAATTGCAAAGGCTATGACACTGTTAAAAGCCATGGATAAAATTTGAAAGAGCAGAGCTATTAGCCTCAAAACTAAGTTGGGCATTCTCAAGAGATGCATCTTCAGCAGTATTCTACACTGTATTGACAAAAGTCACCGGACACCTAGAAGAGAAACACAACATAGTCTTTACTGACATACATTAGTACGGTGTCGGTCCACCTTTGGCCTTAATGCATGCACTGACCCTTCGAGACATGCTTTCGACAAGGTTTTGGAACACAGCGATAGGTATGCGCTTCCATTCAGTATATAATATTGCCCCTAACTGCTGCTTAGTAGTAGGCCTTGGTTCCAAACTTCTTATGCGGCACTCTAATTCATCCCATAGGTGCTCTATGGGATTAAGATCAGTGTTCTGTGCTGGCCAGTCCACACACGACACGGAATAATCATCAAACCACGCCGTAACAGTCTTTGCTTTATGGCTCGGTGCATTATCCTGCTGGTACCAACAAGGCTCGGTATTGCCACAGAGTTGGTAGTGCATAATTGTCCAGAATATCGAGGTACATGTGCTGGTTAACACGTTTGTCCACGGTAACCAATGGGCCGGGACCATACCAAGAAAAACACCCCCACACGAGTACACTGCCAGCTTAAAACTTGACCGTAGGAACAGTGCACTGTGGTAAATAGCGTTTTCCCGGCTGCTGCGATACTCACACACGGCCATCAGACTGATGGATCGTGTATCTGGATTCATCAGTCCATAGGACCCGTTTCCATTGATCTACCGTCCACGATAAATGTTCTTTACACCATGCTAAACGACGAATAGCATTCAGAGTGTAGATGAAAGACTTTTGAGCAGCCGCACGACCACGGTAACCCATGCAATGAAGTTCTCAGCGAATGGTGCGTATACATACCGAGGTTCCAGCATTTTCATTCACCTGTATACTGCGGTCTTGTGCATTACTCCTTCGATTAGCTGTAACGACTCTCCTGAGGCTTCGACGTCCCCTATAACTGATTTCCTTTGGTCTGCCGGTACCTTTTGCTCTTTCAGGCACGCTATGTGTCTTCTACCTATTCAGTACATCCAAAACAGTTGACTTGGGTATATTTAAACGCCTCTCGGTTTCTCTCATGGTCAACCTACTAATACGTATAGCACCTAACAATCTTTCCTTTCTCAAAGTCAGTTCTCTCCTACCGCGACATTTTCACTCAACCTCGCAGTGCGATATAATCGCGGTCTGCTGTAGGCTTGTTTTTATACCGTTTGCAGGTGTACCGCGCATCTTAACAGCGCAACGGAACCGTTCATTTGCTTCTGAAGGGGTGTCCGGTGACTTTTGTCAAAATAGTGTATATGGATGCGAGACTTAGACATTGACGAAGAAATCAGAGAGAATGATACTTGTTTTTGAAGGAAAGTGCTATCCTAAAATCATACGAATCGGATGGACTCAAAGGATAAGAAACGAAGAAGTGTACAGAAGAATACAACTAAAGGAGACCCTGTTGCAAAAAATCTTACAGAGAAAACTAAGACTCTTTGGACACATCTGCAGAATGAAAAATGACAGAAATATAAAGACATTGGTGTTTATCTTAATGAATGGAAGAAATGCAAGAGGACGCCCTCACCATGTGCGGGCTGACAATATTAAAGACTGGTGCGGTGAAACTCTACAAGAACTGGGCCACTCTGCAATGAACAGACTTCAATGGGACAATATGGTTAAAATGGCAACAACACCTACGGAAATTGTACCCATGGTTGATAATGATGATGATGATGTAGAATATGTTATTAGCATACAAAAATTCAAATGTTTACATTACAGTGGCTTCCGCGAATCCTGTATGAAACAGAAATCTGTCTAAAACGGAAAATAATTTATGGTCTTTGGTTTCTATCTTGAATAGGTTTCACTGTAATTTGAATTGTTTCAGCTGAAGTGCAGCTGAGTCTGCTGCAAAATTTGGAGCATGTTCTCTGCTCAGCTTGCTCAGTCATTGCGGCACAAGAGACAGTGATACAGGCAAGGAGTTCACAACGCTAAAGCTTCACTGTCAAGCACCAAATGAGATAGCCTACCACATGGCAAAGTTTCACGCATGCGCTCCAAAGTCCAAGGTCGCTCGCCGATTAGTCTCGGTTCCGTGTCCTTTCTGCAGTAGTTTAAGAGAATAAAGTGCGACCGGATACTTTTTGATCAGACTTCGGATTTGCAAGGTTTCTTTTTTATTGTCATAGACAACATTCTCCAAGCTCATGGGAGTCGCAGGACTTTTAGTAAAGTAGTGTACACTTTTCCCTGTAACCGTTTGAAAATATTTGTTCTAATCGCTTGAAAAATATTTGCTGTTCTTTTGAAAATATTTGCTCTAAGCGTTTGAAAATGTTCACACATAAGGAAGCTTCTACATTTTATAGCATCTCTTGGTTTAAGTATTCTCAGTATTGTATTCCGTTTGTTCAACGGTCCTTAAAACACGTGGTACAGAATTGAGAAAGAAAAGATTCTGGGGAATAATGGCGCGGGTAACTAGTTTTGTCATTTCTTTGATCTGAAGTAGGAAAAGTCAGATTGATTTGTTTTTCTTTGTACCATTACTGTTTTCCTTTAAAGGTATACTTTTCGTTTTCGTTCTTTGTTTTTATTGGTAGATAGATTGTTTCGCTTTCAAGTGTTTTTGTTGCTTCACCGCCGTGGAAATGGTAGAGCTTCGGTTCTACTGTTGAGAGATAACACAAACAAGAGAAAGGAATGTAAGTTGTGAAGTGACAGGTGTACATACATCAGGTTAAACTTCAACAGATTCTTAGCGAAAAGCAACTCTTCCTAAACATCGGTACCAACAGCGAAAACATGCTTTTATTTTTCCATTTGAATGTGGTGATGTCCAGAAACAGAAAAAAATATGCGTCGTTTGAATTGTGCGTAATTTCAATGATTATTCCTCGATTTGTCGCGAACAAATTCGTCGTGTTCCTAAAATTTAGTTAAATGAAAATGGTATGCAGGAAAGCATATGATTTGAGTTGCCTTTTCTCCCCCCCCCCATCCCTCAAAAAAATGGTATTTAAGCTTCGAAATGTTGATCTGATGTTTTTTCTTTCTCATGAATAGGAAGAATTGCATAAGATTGCAGATAACATTTCCTCCATCCTTTCCCCGTTGGTTTCTCTGTTCGCCCGTACGCAGAAATTATAATTCTGCTTGTGTTCTGTGTCTGATAGATATAGGCATGCGTTCAAGATTATCGGTGTTTATCCTTAAGTCCATCCTTCCGTCCGCATAAACCGTAACTCTCTTATTATCAAAGAGAAAAAAAATTCTCACGTGATTGATTGATAGAGAAAGGAAAGATTATTTTATCGATGTCTGTTCTTCCCTTCATTCGTCTGTCTGTCCGTCTGCAGAAACGATTCTTTCGCTTCGAAATCTTGATTCGAAAAATACATAATGTATACATAATGCGTAATGTTTGATCTCCATTCTTGCAGGAAATGCGTGCCTGCGTCGACTGGATGTCTCGATGACGTGGAACACACTGATGACGTGAATTTGTCATGGATCCACGTTGCACTATCAGATGAGCAGAGGACGGAGATCAACAAAAGTGGGGTTTGGGTACTCCTACGTCATTATTGAAAAATAGGGTTAAACACGGCAGCAAGACCGAGAGAAATTTATACCAATTAAATAAGGTTTATTTCATGCATTCTATTAACTGAGTAGACACTGAATCCGCCCAAGCACGATAATTAACCAAAAGGCAGAATGGAGCTCACAGCATCCACAAAGCTAAAAGGTTTTAATTAAAATACAATTAAAATGCAAGTACTTTCGGACCAACTATTGGTCCGTCTTCTGGCCTGGAGAAAGAAGTATTTGTCATTTTCTTGTAGGACTTCCGTCCACAGTGAGTAGAGTTTAGGTCCCAGCCAACTACAGCGAGATCGCCTTTTGGGCAGGACATGGAAACGGAAGGAATGAGAGCAAGTCTAGCGACTTTAACAGAACAGTTTTAGTAAGATTAGAGTACAGTAGATGGCGCCACCGTACAAGTACGATGTTGCATATAGAGGGGTGAGAGAATTTCAGGTGGGGGGGCATAGGAAAGGATACCCATTTAACCAGTGGGTTCAGCCTGGGTCCGTCACTTAACGTGCTCGTCCGATGCACGGCGGATATTCAGCGATTGTTAGTAAATCACACCATCTCTGAAAGATCAGCTCAGGTTCGAACCTGAGGACCTTGCATTGATAGTCTGACTCGCTAACCACTAAGCCATCCGCGGCTCAGCTGGAGAAAGAAGCCGAGGACGTCTGTCTTATATAGTCTTGTTTGCCGCATACGTGAATCTGATTGGTATAGTCAGTTCACGTGGTCAACCGGACGGAATCCAAGTCATGAAATTATAATTTTGAGTAATGTTATTATAGTCTTCCATACCGGGTTCCCTTTTTTTCTTCGTAACCACACTTCTCTAGGGTAAAGGTATGTACCTCGGAAGTTCATTATTACAGCATAATGATGATTTATGGAAGATATGGAGACTTTCAGTAAATTTATACCGTTGGTGGCAGCACTGCATGAAAATAGTTCCGGCTTTACAATACTGGGTATACGAGCTTCGAGGACAAGTCGAGGTCAGGACGTCTGACGGCCACCAACATTGAGACCCTGGTTGTAGCTGTGACAGCTATCAGTAGTACCCGACAATTGGCACATGAGGTGGGGTGTTACCAATCCACCATCGTTCGTCACTTGCACCAGCTTGGTTTCTCCTTCAGTAGCCTGAATGGTTCCCCATCACTGACACACCAGCAGGGGGTTCAACATTTCGCTCTCTGTCGCAGATTGCTGCCAAATTCACAGGACGATACTTTTTGGCGTCCTGTTATCAAAGGCTATGAAAAGTGGATATTCCTTCGTTTTCTTACGGCTAGAAACTAATGTCTGAGGTCACACCATGTGGCACAATCATTAGGGTAAAGAGGGCGATTCGAGAAGAAAGTCATGCTGAGCATTTGATGGAATTGTGAGAGGTCCCGTGCGCTGGGAATTCGTGCCAGATTGTCAGTCTGTAAACAGGTAACTCTATGCCGAATAACTGCAGAGAGACCTTGATGCTCTGTTTCAACGCTACTCTGCGCTCATAAATGGCAAGCCGCCTTTGCTACAAGTCGATAGTTTCAGAAGTCACAGCGCCAGAGTGGTCCACCAAAAACTACAAGAATTGGAAGCTTCAGATATCCTACTCCATCCTCCATACTGTCCGGATCTCTTCCCAGAAGTCCCAACGCCAGAATGGTCCACCGAAAACTACAAGAAATGGAAGCTTCAGAGATCCTATTCCATCCTCCATACTGTACGGATCTCTCCCCATCCGAATATCACATGTAACGCACCATAGCCCAATTTTTACGAGGACGGAACTATGCTTCCTTGGTGGATGTGGAATCTATAGTCAGAAAGTTTCTGTCCTCGAAACCTACAGCAGGATTGTGTCTCTGTTCGAACGTTGCAAAAAAAGAAGCTATAGAAAACAAACGAACTTATAGAATGTTGAAAAAACAACAACCCAGCTATTGAACGTTGAAAAAAGGCTATAGAAAACAACCGAAGCTATAGAACGTTGGAAAAAAGATATAAAAAACAACCGAAGCTGTAGGACGTTTAAAAAATGCTATAGAAAACCACAGAAGCTACAGAACGTTTAAAAAATGCTATAGAAAACAATCGAAGTTATAGAACATTGAAAAAAAACCCAGCTATAGAACATTGAAAAAATTATAGAAAACAACCGAGCTACAGAACGTTGAAAAAACTATAGAAACAACCGAAGCTATAGAACATTGAAAAAAGCTATAGAAAAGAACCGAAGCTATAGAACGTTGAAGAAAGAGAAAACAACCGAAGCTATAGAACGTTAAAAAAGCTGTAGAAACCCGTAGAAGCTATAGAACGTTGAAAAAAGCTATAGAAAACAATGGAGCTATAGAACGTTGAAACATGCTACAGAAAACAACCGAAAACATAGAACGTTGAAAAACAGCTATAGAAAACAACCGAGCTGTAGAACGTTGAAAAAAAGGTATAGAAAACAACCGAGCTATAGAACGTTGAAAAAAAGCTATAGAAACGAACCGAGCTGTAGAAAACTATACTTTTCAGAATGAGGTGGCTTTCTTGCATCATTAAATTTTTCAGCTGCGAACGCGACGAACTTTTGACTCACCCTGGTAAAAAATATTATTGCATCTGATATTTTATTGAAGAAAGTTATTTGATGAGCGTGATATTCAAGAAAGTTAGGTGGTGATGGAATGTTTGTTCTGCGGTGCTGAATCTTATCTTGCAGGCTGTTGAAGGGAAAATAATCGTTTGTTTAGTATCATTTGGCACTAAATTTTTCACTTGTGACTGCTTATTAGCTTAGGTTCTCATAGTGATCGTTAAACCCAGAAAACATAACAAACAATAAAAGTTGGCGTAAAATTCACCTGAGCTGCTATTGAAACGTATTCTCTGCATTATTGATATGATCTTATACAGTATCTGAGACAGAAGTGCCCAGACAATGTTTTGAAGGTATTTTAGAACAGCTCTGTAAGAGTTCGTAAAGTACAGGGGTTGGACAAAATGATGTGAACACCTGGGAACATGTGATGTGTCTTTATTAATAAGGTGTCGAACAGCCATTTGCCTTTAACACTGCTTCCTTGAGATAGATTCCATAATGTTCGTTTAAGTATAACTGTCCGAATACTACATATATCAATCTCATAAACTTCACCTACAGTGAAACAGGAGTCATTCAAGGAACTTCAGAAAAGGTTACTTACTATTAGTTTTTATTCTGCCACTAATCCACTGGGACTTCAACAAGGTATAATCAAACGAACGGGAATTAATAATAATAATAATAATATTTGGTTAAGAGAACAACACCAACACTAAGGTAGAACACGCAGCCTTCAAATAACTCAAACTTCAATTTAACAAACGTCTCTTCCACAGTTAGTATGATAACTTCCACCATCTCCTCATACTACTGCGTCTCAAACATTATACATATATTGGTCTGTTCTTATCTGACACATCCACACGTCACACGTTCTGACCTCACTGTGTTGCTAACCATATTCTTGCGAGAGAGAAGACATTAGCTTGAAAAACGCTAAGAAAAATGAACTCAAATGTACATAGAGAAAGAAACTAAAAAGGAAAGTTAAATTAGAGTATACGTTACAATTCATACAGCTCTGTTTAATAAAATACGTTACAATTCATACAGCTCTTGATTAGTCTTCAGTGGAATGCTGTACCATTTGTCGATCAGAACATCATCCAGTTTCTTTAGAGATGAAGGAATCTGCTTCTCACTGCTCTCCTACTCTACGCACAGTGGTTCGATGATATTCAAGTCAGGTGATTGAGTTGGTCTGGACAGATGTTGGATATGGCATCGTTGTTGGGAAACGACACTTGGACCATGGGATGCACCTGATCATCCAGAGTGTCAAAGTACTCGCTAGCAGCAACTCGACCATGCAGGGAATTGATGGGACTAGCCGAATACCACGATATTGCCGCCCAAATCATCACAGACCCCTCCCCCTTCAATGTTTGACAGTTCGAACCAGATATTCCGAATTGTACGCTTCTCTGGGGGGTTCTCCATACATAAACCCAACCTGTTCAGGAACAATGTAAATAAGCACTCATTGCGCCACATCACACGTTTCCAATCATCAGCCGTCCAGGTTTTATGCTCATGACCCCATCTTTTTCGCATTGAAGCGTTAGTTTCTGTGATAAAGGTATAGAAATTGCAGCTTTTCCAATGACATTGGCTTTGTAAAGTTCTTTGTGGACAGGTTTTGTGGAAACAGGGTCTTCTAGGTGGATATTGAGTTCTGTTACCACTTTCGCTGAAGTAGTTCTGTGTTGCTTGGATACAATACTTTTTAGTGTTCGACGGTCGACAGTCCCTCTCATTCAATCTCGGTTTTCTCTCACCATTCTTCTTCGCCGATGAATTCTAGCCATGCTTTGTGTACTTAGTTATAACCGTGGAGACTTTAGCTCTTGAAACACCAAACAGTTTGGTTGTTGTGGTTACAGACGCTCCTACTAAACGGGTTCCCGCGATTTCTCCTCTTTGGAAGTCGGACAATCAACCATTTCACCGACAGCTCGTACGAACCAAGGTTAATAGACAGTAAAGTTTGTTCATCCCGCCTTCCAAACAGACGAATAATCGTGACGTCACTGAGTGAGATCGCCGTCCTAACATGTGAATCGTAGATCGGAACAAGGTTAATAGACAGTAAGGTTTGCTCATCCCACCTTCCTCGCAGACGAATAATCGTGACGTCGCTGAGTGACATCACCGTCCTAACATGTGAATCGGAGATCCGAACAAGGTTAATAGACAGTAAGGTTTGCTCATCTCGCAATTCCTCGCAGACGGATAATCGTGGCGTCACTGAGTGACATCACCGTCCTAATATGTGAATCGTAGATCCGAACAAGGTTAATAGACAGTAAGGTTTGCTCAACCCACCTTCCTCGCAGACGAATAATCGTGACGTCGCTGAGTGACATCCCCGTCCTAACATGTGAATCGGAGATCCGAACAAGGTTAATAGACAGTAAGGTTTGCTCATCTCGCAATTCCTCGCAGACGGATAATCGTGGCGTCACTGAGTGACATCACCGTCCTAACATGTGAATCGTAGATCCGAACAAGGTTAATAGACAGTAAGGTTTGTTCATCCCGCCTTCCTCGCAGACGGATAATCGTGGCGTCACTGAGTGACATCATCGTCCTAACATGTGAATCGTAGATACGAACAAGGTTAATAGACAGTAAGGTTTGCTCACCCCGCCTTCCTCGCAGACGGATAATCGTGACGTCACTGAGTGACATCACCGTCCTAACATGTGAATCGTAGATCCGAACAAGGGTACGCACCGCTTCTGAACACAACTTGTGCTACACTGGTTTTCCAGCTGGAGAATACACACAAAGAAAAGTTCACGACTTCGTTGGGGTTTCCTTTTTTCGGTGTAGCCTACAAAAACGACATTAACCCCATAACTATCACATTATTTTGTCTAAACACTGTATGTTTTAGAGAGAATATTTGAGTTTTACTTTGTTTATTTAGTAGCAGTTATTGTTCGCACCACTTTTAAACACCAGGAACAAAAATGTTTTCAAAAAAGTGCGTGTGCTTCGTTCCTTTCTCACACACACAAATTAGTTTTGGAGTTGTTGCTTTGAATTCGCGGTTAAAAACATTTTCAGTATGCTCTTTATGCATTTTTAGGGAAACCCCTTGGGACGCCATTGTGCAAGTGAGCTTTCACGCTTGATGGAATGGTTCAAGGAAAGGATAAATATAATAATAATAATAAAGATAAAGTGAAATAAATGACAGTTCGCAGACCATTTCTATTAATGAAGAAACTGCTCCATGATATACTGAGGCTATAATTAATCAGAATTCGAAGTCAACCCTACCACTCTACTATGATTGGGTTTTGTTGTTTTTGTCCGCAATGATAAAAGTACCTGGTTACCTCTAATAATATCCAATCGCATGCTTTCACGTCCTCCGAGGGAAACGACTGTCTGGCAAACTGATGCATTGCTCTGCAAGGCATATACCCATCGAGCATTTTCGATGATAGGGAAACAAAATGCTTGCACCAACAACGAATGAAAGAACGGCCTTGTTTCTCCCAGTTAGTCACGACTTCTACCAGAATAAAAGGATGGTCTACCAGCTTCCCCTTCAGACAACTGCAATTAATTTGATTCCCTCTCTCTCTCTCTCTCTCTCTCTCTCTCTGTTTCTCTCTCCGTAGCGTGAGCCTGTACTTTTTCTTCTGCAGGTTATGAGGATTACTTCCTTGACCTAATATACCTCACTGAGGCCATATCAAAATCCCTCCAGGGCGATCACGTGACAATGATCTATTCTTTTCCCATTGTTTTAATTTTCGTCTTGGACCTAGATTGCTCTGCTCTAATCCGACGCCCTGTATCTGCGTGAAACGAACAGCTCCGTTATGTTGTGCAGTACTCATCTGTAGCTTCCCTTTCGGCAGTCTGCTTCTCCTTTGTGGCAAAGATCTGAAAGTTTATTGCGAAGCAGCATAAAACGGGATCGCATCAACAGGCGTCCATTTTCAGGCATTACAGAAATCACCTAAATTTTCATTTCACTGAAAACAAAACTAAAAACACTAAAAGAAAGAAAAAAGAACATCATACATACGTGGGAAACTAATTTACCTGAAGAAAGAATTCTTCACAAATACATGGAAGGCAATACAAATGTAATCGTTGGCATGAACGTGCCTTATTTTCACTGACTCCACGCAGCAACTCCTTCAGCGGGAATCGAACCCGCATCTCCCTATTTCCGTTCGTGCTCTAAAGGAAATCGAGTGATGTGGGTTCGATTCCAGCTCCAAGGCAATGAAATTTTAAAGTTTTTGATGGAGTTGCTACATGGAAACAGTAAAAACATGACACTTTTTCTTCTTCTTCTTCTTTTTTTTTTTTATTATAGGTTTAACGACCACCGTGAGCCGGGAGCAACTCAGTGGCCTTAAGCAGTCGGCCGTCCCTAAATTAGGACCACTGGTTCCATGGGTAGGGAGAAAGCCAGCACAGTAAGACAACAACAACAGCCATGCCTCATCGGGATTCGAACCCGGTCCATCTCGGACGAATGATCACTGGGCCACCAGAGCGGCGGACATATTTGCGCCTACGATTACAAGAACAAGTTAGTAAAATCATGCAATGCATTGATTATGATACGCTTTCGGACATACCAGAAATCATTACTCAAGTTATTACTCACGTTATGAGGATAATGGCTATGGAATATATCTGGATCCTATGTCCTCACTTTTGACCCCATTTCGAATATATTCAACAGAGCCGGTTCAGTATACCTCCGGAACAACATACTAAAGTTTTGTCGCAATGGAAGCATTTTTACGTAAGTTATGACGCATAAGGGCAATGGAATGGATGCCGCTCATATGTCCTGACCTTTGACCCCATTTCGTCCAATTTCAATAGCGTTCGTCTCCAGATGATCCCCTACCACATGCTAAAATTTCATTGAAGTCGAACCATTTTTACGCAAGTTATGACGCATAAGGGCGATCGAATGGATGCCGCTCCTATGTCGTCACCTTTGACCCCATTTCGTCCATTTTCAATAGGCTTTGTCTCCAGGTGGTCCCCTACCACATACTAAAATTTCATCGAAAAATCGAACCATTTTTACGCAAGTTATGACGCATAAGGGCAATTGAATGGATCCCACTCATATGTCGTGACCTTTAACCCCAATTTCGTCCATTTTCAATAGGGTTCGTCCCCAGGTTTGTCTCGTACCATATACTAAAATTTCATCGAAATCGAATCATTTTTACGCGAGTCATCGTGCGGACAGAGAGACGAACAAAACTGGTGCATATACGCTTCTTGAACCTACGGTTGGAAAGCGTAAAAAGGAAGTTCGTGTATTTTTGTCCCGTGTGATGAATAATTCATCAGAAAATGTGTCCCTGAGGAATTTAAACCGACTAAATTACATTATTTAATTTTATTATTCCCTCTGTCTTTTGAGCATCAGTATTTTTCTTGGCGCTGACGCCCTAGGCCCAGATGCATAATTTGCACCACATGGACCATTGGGAAACTGGTTTCCGTAAGCGACTGGAGTTTCGGTAATCCCGCACTCGAGAAAAACATTTCGGTTTATAAATTAAATATATTCTGAGCTTATTAAAGACAAATGTAATTTCATATCATAATAAGCTTAAAACAAATAACTTTAAACTAGATTAGAAAAAGAATAAACAGTACATACCGCAAAGCCAAAATATTAAGACCAGTGTGTCTTTATGCAAATCGAAGCAACTGCAGGTAAACGATGTCGCATGTGAATGTCATGAACCGGTGCAAATCGCACCTGATACTGAGCTCTGTAAATAAGTGTCATCGTTGTTCTTCAGAGGGGAAAGGGCAGAGGACTTAAGCGAGTTAGAAGAATTCCTAATTGTAATGTCCAGGCCACACCGCCAGAACATTGCCGATATGGCAAGGCTTGTGGAGTTCTCACGGTAAGCCGTGGTTAGTAACTTCAAAAGTGGTCGGTGGAGGAAAAAACCACAAAGTGCTGGTAAGATGTGGGTTCACTATGGTTGATGAAGGCTGTCGCGGTCGAGGAAGGCACAATCCAGCGGCACGCGAGCAGTGGAAGGCCGAGGACAAAGACAGAACGTGAGGATGGAGCGACTGTGAGTCACACGAACAGAACCGCATTGGTCTCTCTCAACCATCCGTGGCCATGTTGCTTCGTCTACAGTTACGGAAGTGGCCATGTTGCTTCGTCTACAGTTACGGAAGTGGCCATGTCGCTTCGTCTACAGTTACGGAAGTGGCCATGTTGCGTCGTCTGAAGGTACGGAAGTGGCCATATTGGGTCGTCTACAGATACGGAAGTAGCCATGTTGCGTCGTCTACAGGTACGGAAGTAGCCACGTTGCGTCGTCTGCAGGAACGGAAGTCGCCACGTTGCGTCGTCTGCAGGTACGGAAGTGGCCATGTTACGTCGTCTACAGGTACGGAAGTAGCCATGTTGCGTCGTCTGCAGGTACGGAAGTGGCCATGTTGCGGCGTCTACAGGTGCGGAAGTGGCCATGTTGCGTCGTTTACAAGTACGGAAGTGGCCATTTTGCGTCGTCTACAAGTACGGAAGTGGCCGTGTTGCGTCGTCTACAAGCACGAAAGTGGCCATGTTGCGTCGTCTACAGGTACGGAAGTGGCCATGTTGCGGCGTCTAAAGGTGCGGAAGTAGCCATGTTGCGTCGTTTACAGGTACGGAAGTGGCCATATTGCGTCGTCTACAGGTACCGAAGTGGCTGTGTTGCGTCATCTACAGCACGAAAGTGGCCATGTTGCGTCGTCTACAGGTACGGAAGTGGTCATCGAGACAGTTGCCAGACAACTTGCGGTGCGAGGACTGCATTCACGGAGCACATTCCGCCACCTACCTCTGACCAGCGAGCATTGCAGGCACAGGCAGCAGTGGTGTCAGGTCTGATCAACGTGGGATAGTGTCCAGAGGCGGCGTGTTGTCTTCAGTGAAGAGTCACAGTTTGCACTTGACGCCGATGATCAGTGCATACGTATTTGGAGACGAGCCGGCCAGCGCACAGATTCTGCCTTTGCCGTGGAACGACAAACGGCTCGCACATTGAAAGTGACTGTCTGGAGAGCCATTCCCTACGCTAGCCGGACACCCTTCGGAGTCCTCGATACCACCCTCACGGCTCAATGGTACGTCGTCGACATTTTACGATCTGTTACGTTGGTATTCCAGTAGCAGCATCACCGAAAATTTTGTCAACAGGACATTGACCGACCACACACGACACGGCTTTCCCAATCCTGCCTTCATAATGTCGACACCCTTCCATGGCCAGCCCGATGGCCCGATCTTTCACCGATTAAACATGCGTGGGACATGATGGGACGCCACCTACGCCCACTTCGTAATGGCGGCTAACTGTCCCGCAGTTTTGGGCTCCATCTGACATGCTGTGCCTCAGGACAGTGTTTATGAACTGTATGCGTACATGCCACGCCTGGTAAGCCCTTGTATCCGAGCCAGAGATAGCGATACAACATACTGACTTGTTCCATTCGTGTAGTTGTTTTATCCGAATAAATGCCCAATTGCTCTGGAATTGCAATCATTTTCTTTCCTATACATGTACATTGCACCTACTAATTTTTATCTCGATTGGATGATTTCTTCTGGATGCTTCGTTTTTGTTTTGTTTTTCGGAAAGGAGTGTATAGCTCAAGAATGATACAATACTTTGCAATATTTGTGTCAACTGCTAATCACTACTTTCAAAGTCAGGTTTAGAACTTATTGAACGCCCATCATAAAAATTAAACCGCTAAAACGTCGATTCAATGAAGCTTCGGTTTACGTTGATCTCCACTTACGATGCGCTCTTCAAGATCGAAGTACTGCCGTAATCAGGATAGGGCGGTGTTTCCATTTTAGAGAAAATTTTAATATTTGCTTGTAAGTTTGTTCTTCGTTTTTACACTGCTGGCCACCCAAACTGCAACACCAAGAAGGAAGCATCCGATTGGCTTGAAATTCACAGCCTGCGTCGCCCGCGAGAGAACGTGCAAACAATTAGCATTGCAGGGCATACGCAAATCATGTGAAGAAGAACTATATAAGAAGGGTGCACAGAAGGCTGAGTGTAAGTAGAGTAAGTGTGTTGTGCTGCCGGACCTGTGCGTGGGAAGCTTCCTGATGCCTTGTCGCAGAATACGGCAGTCATTCCAGCATGTTTCGGAGTTCTACAGAGAACGAATAATGGCTCATCGCGACATCGGTTTATCGTACCGAGACATCGGCGCCCGTGTGGGACGACATCCAGCCACAGTGAGGTGAGTATGGATTCGGTGGGTGCAGGAGGGACGGACGGACCGACGTCAACGATTGCCGCAGCCGCGGCACACCACCGAACAAGAGGACCGGCATGTTGTGAGGCGGGCATTGACGGCTTGCACCGCCACATCACGAACGTTGGCGCAGGAATTAGAGTGTGTTGCGCAACAACCTGTGTCAGAACGTACCGTTCCACGTCGTCTGCAGGAGAGGGGACTTGTCGCACGGCGCACATTGCTCCGATTACCATTGACGTTAGAACACCGGCGAGTGCGGCGGCAGTGAGCCGTTGAACGCCGCACCTGGACTACGGAATGGCACGACATTGT
The DNA here is from genome assembly GCA_039090855.1 of Macrothele yani. NCBI lineage: Eukaryota > Metazoa > Arthropoda > Arachnida > Araneae > Macrothelidae > Macrothele > Macrothele yani. The sequence continues at coordinate 101,490,918 of CM076991.1, read as the reverse complement.
CTTCTCTGACGAATTCCGCTTCTGCCTGCAACACCATACTGGTCGGATCCGCGTGTAGTGGCACCGCGGCGAGAGACTGTATGACGCCTGCATTATGCATCACCATACCGGTCCGTCTCCTGGCGTTATGGTTTGTGGCGCAATGGGATATGACACCCGCACCCCTCTGGTACGCATCGCCGATTCACTGAACAGCCACCGTTGCATCTCCGGAGTTTTGAAGCCTGTATTCCTCCCTTACCTGCAGGACCTGCCGGCGGCCACGTTTCAACAGGACAATGCGCGCCCGCACGTGGCATGCATCGTGCAACTATTCTTTACGGCCCACCAGGTGTCACTGCTGCCGTGGCCCGCCAGTTTTCCCGATATGTCGCCCATTGAACACGTCTGGTCGCTGATCGGCAACCGAGTGGTCCGGCAAGCACCACCCGCTGCTACACCTGATGAACTGTGGCAACTTGTGGAAGCAGCCTGGAGCGACATACCCTAAGCTCACATCCAAAGCCTCTTTCGTTCGATGCCGCGGCGTGTAGCGGCCGTTATTGCCAGCCATGGGGGCCACACGAACTATTGATGTCTGCGTGTTCCGCAAGTCGCACGGGCCTGTAAGCTCAATCGTTTCATCTTTGTATCTGTTGTTATGTGTCCAGTAAATCTGGCTTTGCTTTCGAGTTTCTTCAGCCCATCTCCCATGTTGTCTTCTTCTAGATATTTTCCAAGGAGGTTAGAAGAAGGAGGAGGTGACAACAGCTCCGCTCCCTGTGCTTCTGGCGTGATGCCACTTTTTATCAGCTGACTACGTCAATGCGTCCAACCCGAGAATCTATTGTGTATCCCTATGGGAAAATCGCGATTTTGAACGGGTTTTTCGGACCCTTACTCTACCCATACAGTCATGAAAAAAATGTAGGCAATAATATTCAATCACATCATTACAAAAATTCAGAAAATATAGGAAAATATGTGCTGGTATTTCTTTAAAAAATTGAACAAAATAATTATTTTGTGAGTGGAAATGCATGCTGCGTATATATACTGCGCATGTGCAAGTAGCCATGTTTAAAATATAACCAAAACCCTAATGTTGAAAAATACGAAGTCCGAAATATTCCTTGTTTGCATCCTTGGTTTGCAATGTTTGCATGCGCAAATCGAAACTGCTTCAGACACAGGGAGTGACGTCACCTGTCCGAACTCCCGCAGACTCCCACCACCTCAGAGAGACGATCGAAACAGCTGATCTGTTTTGACTTCACTCAAAACGGATCGTTTCACCTCCTCTTCTTCTAACCTCCTTGGTATTTTCCCGTCCCTTGGAACCCAGTCTAGAATTTCGGTTGTCCATCGGTGGTCCGTTCTTCTGGCATCATGTCTTTTAACTCATCAGAAGCTTGTGAAATTTGGCGGTGCTGTGAAATATATTCTGATTTCTTAATGAGATGAAACAACTTACACTCTTCCCCGCCTTTTTCGATCTCCTTAATATTAAATTCCTCCATATAAGGGCATTGATTCCAACACGACACGCAATGGAACGGGATCTTAGCAATTCAAATAAAACTCTCCGAATGCTAAATGCAGAAAAACAAACAAACATACAATATGAAAAGTAACTCTCAATCTTACAATACGACACGCTGGGTGTGGTAGAGTGAATCACCAGAGAAGCAGGTGTCAGGTTTGTCTCTCGCACTGAAAACGAAGGCAAAGGAGGTGTCGTTTTACGATATGATATCGGTGAGTCTGCGCAGTATCGCCGGTCGGTCGGTCGGTGGAAATTTTCGTTGCTTTAAGAAAGAGACGGCAATATTTTTGTATGAAAAATAATTTTTCACTCCGCTGGCACCGCATTGAGCGCAAACGGTACGCATTTTTCCTTGAAATATTTTTTTTTCTTAAAAAAAAAAAAAACGGGTTTAAATCGGGTCAGCAACACTTTGACCCGACACGTTTGACCCGCAAAAAATTGCCGACCCGCTGACCCGCTGCCCTTGACCCGTTTCCGTCTCCCCTGCAGTGGCGTACATTCGAGGCCAGCTGCGAAGCCCAGAGAATGCACAAATAAAACTGAATTAAATAAACACAAATAAAAGTCAATTATCAACGGTATTAAAATATGTCGATGCTTTCGCTGCGAAAAGAAAAAAACGCGTGCTGATTCGCTTCTTTGACTCAGTCTGGCGAGCGAAACCCAGCGGCATAGCGCAAGCATTCCAGAGACTTCGCAGTTCTGATGCGAAAACCTTCCGTACCATCGCCGGCTAGCGTTTCCATGACAACATAAATCAGCTGGTAAAGGGGAATGGGCCATTGCTTTGGAAAACGGTTCGCTCAGAAAAAAGAAGAGTTAGACTATCTCAGTCACTCGCATACTTCCGCCCATAAGAGTGTTTTGCAAGAGTTGTTTCAGTTTTTGTGAAGTGTCAATGAATTAAACTCAGAGGTATTAGATCTTAAATTTGTGGCTTTGTTGGATTCGAACTGTTTTGATAAATTTTGTGAGCGCTTCCCTGAACATCTACTGTCAGAACTTAAAGAACTCTATGCTTCAAATTTTGATACAGTTCGATTAAAAAATGAACTGAAGCTGTTTTATGCCCTTGATGAATACAAAAACAAATCAGTAAGAGACATTACGTGTTACATAAAGTTGAATAAATCGGACATAGTGTTTAGTGAGGTGTACAAATTAGCAGACCTCATATTAAACTTTCCATGAACAACTGCAAAGAAGTGTTTTTTTTTTTTTTTTTTTTTTTTTGCATTAAAAATAATTAAGATATATCTTAGAGCCACACAAGGACATTCACATTTGAACAACTTGGCTGTTTTGTCAATAGAGAAAAACATTATTTTTAAATATGAAAAAATACTAGGGAGAAACATTTTATGAAAACGTAGCACTCAAGTTCACTCAAAAGGAAAAGAAGAATGGAGTTCATGTACAAATAAATGTTCAAATCCTAATCCTCATAATTATTTGGTATCATGTTAGCAATGGCATGGACCTAAAATTTAGAAAAAAGTTACTTTTATTACTTAACAATTAAAAATTAAACTTCGCAATTTAAAAAAAAACAGTACTGGAGGGGGGGAGATAGCCAGGTTTCGGACCCAAGATATATCATCACCGATCTCTGCCAATGACTTTTTAAACACTTTAAATTAGTAAGGGAAAATGTGTGCGATAGTTGAAGTCAAATTTTTTGTTCGAATGTTTACTTAATCTATAAAATCTTAAACGGGTCGTGATTTTTTTTTAACCTTATGGACATAGACAAATTTGTTTAGTCTGTTCTCTGCAGAAAAAAAATTCTTAGAACAACTTCGTTAATGATATTTACTCCATTTACTCAGTACCTAACATTGTACGCGAAGACATTTACATAACATATTTATTGAAACTCATTTTCCTCTTCGGAAATTACGCAATTATAGTTTATAATGAAAGCTTCGTATCTTTCAAAACAAAACTGATATCAGTGCACACATTTTAAACGCCTCGGGAATAAAGAAAATTTTCTCAAACAAAACCTCGTTTGCGAAAAAAAAAAATTATTCCTAAATATCACTTTTAATACTTTCTTTTAAGCCGGCTGCCGATAAATTGCTGTTTCTTTGATAGAAACATATATAAGAGAGCTATTGTTATCGTTCTGTTGTAAGCCCTGCTCGGATTTGGTGTTTAAGCCTAATTGCAGCTTGTTGCTGAAAATGTATAGCAAAGGAGCAGATAAGAAAGTGGCAGTTTCAATTAATTTATTATTTGCTAAAATGTATTGTGCATATTGTCCTAGAATGATCTTAATATTATTTTATTCTCTCAGTTCGCTCGCTACTCATTGTGCTTCGTAATTACTGACTCTTTCGTTCTTACTTATTTCTACGTATCTTTTCTCTCTTGCGCTGTTCTTGTCCGGAGACCGGAAAAAGTGCTCCTTGTCAGACCATCACCTCGCGACCTCTCCTCGTCCTACTCCTTTCCTAGCGTGACCTCTGTGCCATTAAAGCCTCTCTCGACCTCCTAGCTTGAATGGGAGAACGTTTCTCCAACGCTTCATAAGCAGTAAACTAATTTAGCTGTCTCTATGAGCTTTCCGTATCATAATGTACTAAAACCTGCGTAGGCTAATCCTAATACACAATTTCCTAGAGTCCTCCTCCGTGCCACTTTTTAAGTCGTCAGAGCAACAACCGGGAAGCAAATGTTTGTGACGTCACGCTTTGCTTTTCGTGTAGGTGACGTCATTACCTACACGCTCACAGATTAAGGGGAAAATCACTTTGTTTTGTTGTCATAGCAACAAAGAACATAGCTCCTGGTGTGACGTTATCTAATCCAAATCATTCTCACATGACGTCAGAGATGCGTTACGTCACACGGTCAACTCTTTAGAGATACGAAAACTTTACATCAGAAATTTTGGTTCACTACCTGAGCCGGTGTTTAGTCATCTGGATGTGACATAATTTTTACAAATAATGCTGGATATATTGCGAACACAAAGCAGATCGATACACGAATTATCCAACGTGGCGCTTTGTCTTCTTGGGTTTCCTACATTCCTCGTTAATTTCTCTTTCCTCGCGTTTTGATTTTCTCCACTTTTGCTTGCGTTCATTCTGCGAACTCCGCGGCATTGTCGAAAATGTTAACCCGTTCACACGAAAACATTTTCTTTTAATCTTAGTTTAAACCATTGGGATATGTTCTTTATATATTTGAATAGATCTCGTCGAGAGCTTTAAAGCGATGCCACGCACAGTCGTTTTGCACTGACGGTTGTCCTGATAAACCGCGATATTGTCAAAAGTGTTCACCGTTTCACAAGAAAACAATTTTTAGAATGTTCAGTTCGAACTACTACGAAATGTTCTTCATATATTTTAATAGATCTCGTCGAGAGCTTTAAAACGATATCACGCACAGTCATTTTTCGCTCAGGGTTGCCGAAATAGACTGAGTCAAACGCTGCTGCACACCCAGAAATATCGCGTCAATTCACCCGCTCACAGGGAGCGAGGGGAGCGTCGTGCGCACGATGTATTGCGCAGTACTGGAATCAGACTCCATGCTGTTTACGGATATGCTAATACGATTAGTGTGCGGTTGGTATTTTTAACGCTATAATGATTTCAATTGGGACCTATTTTTGTCACAGGCGGTTGGCCGTGAGGCGCACCATACTATCCCTGGAGTTAGACGTAGTCCTGCGTCAAAATATGCAATCAAATCTCCTTTTTACGTTTATACATTGAGGTCCCAGTTCATTAAGTACATCAATTTATTAAGCGCACATGTGACAAGAGCGTCACATACACTATAAATAGCTCCAACACGTAAAAGTCACGTGAGCGTGGTGTGCTTTAAAAACCAGACAGACCGGATCGTCGAGTTTCAGTTGGCGTTCGATCGAGAGTCGGAATGGGTAAAACGATGGATCTGAGCGGCTTTAAACATGGCATGGTAGTTGGCACCAAGCGTGCAGGTTCGGGCATCTCCCAAACGCCCGTACGCCTGGGGTTTTCACGCACAGCCGTAGTCAGGATTTATCGTGAATAATGCGACAGGCCGCACCGGTGGCGCAGTGGTCTAAGCGATGGCATCTGACGATTCGTCGAAGATGGGCCCGATTTCGAATCCCGGTGAGGCATGGATGTTGTGTTTGTCTTATGGCACTGGCTCTTTCTGGAACCAGTGGCCCTAAATTAGAGACGGGCGGGATCTTATAGGCCACTGAGTTGCTCAAGGGGGACGTTAAACCCCCAAACAAACAAAAAAATAGTGCAACCGGCAAAAAGCTCGAGCAATTGGCAATTTTTTTTTATTGGAGGTTTAACGACCACCGTTAGCAACTCAGTGCCCTATACGCAGTCGCGCGTCCCTAATTTAGGGTCACTGGTTCCAGGCAAGAGGAAGAGCCAGCGCCGTAAGACAAACACAACATCCATACCTCACCGGGATTCGAACCCGGACCCATCTCGGACGAATTATCAGAACTTCAAAAGAGCATTTATTTACAAAAAAAGACAACATACAAACACAAATTTTCACCGGGAAAAAAAATTGCACAATAACTCACCGGCAACGACAATAACAACACACAATCAATATCGCAATAAACAGAGTACTCTACAGGAAGAAGCAGACGACATCAGAGCAAGTTGAAGAATAACACACGGCAAGATAAAAAGAAAACAGTTGCACAACAAACAATACATACAGGACAGACCACTAATGAAGCAAGGCGGTAAAGAAAAGTCAGCCGAGTTTGTCAAAACTGTCAAGGGAAAAAACAAACACACACACGGTCCGACAACAAGCTGCAGCCGAAAAAAAACAAAACCTGGTAGTTCGGAGAAATGCGTTGACAAATGGCTGTAAGCCGACGAACAACAAAAATTTACATTTAAAGCGTATCTCGGTCAGTAAGACCGACAGCAACACAGAGAAAAAACAACCACTAGAAACTAACACCCCGTACCATTAACACAACACACAAAGCACAATATTCAAATATCACCAAGAAATTAACACACAATGCACAATATACAAATAGCACCATGAACACAATAAAGAATGCACAATACACAAATAACACCATGAAAACTTTGTGAAAAAGAACACAGGAGTTAAACTTGCAGACAAGCATCACCACCAAATAAATTCGGGTCGAAACAGTGAAATCGCACTGTATGCACAGCACTAACCACAAAAATAAACACCGATTACACAAACAAAATCAAGAAACACGTCGGTAAGGTTCAGAACCAACACACAAAAAACCCTCGGTACCACGCGCCAGCAGTACCCGTTCAGCAAGAAAAAAAAGTTAAAACAAAAAAATAAAAACAACCACAACATTAAACACAAAACCGTGCGACAGTAAACTGTGTGAAACCGACGAGTAATAAATATAAAATAGGTGAACGACACCAAAAGCAAACTAGAAAAAAAAAGCCGACACTTGAGCAACAAAAAACAAAACAAAAACACATCAGACAATGTGCATGCCACAGCAAAAATGCAATCAACATCAACAAAACAACATAAAACACCTTGGTAACAGTAAACAATAAACAGAAAATACCAAAACGCTTAGCCGGCACACAAAAAAGTTTGTCGACCAACGGCTTGAGGCCGACGGAAAATAAAATAAAAGAAAAAGAAAAAGTCAGTAAACGCTACCGACAACAAATTAACGGGAATGTGTGTGCACGGAAAGCAACAAGAAGATAAACTAAAGGAGACACTAACCCACTGACACAGATCTACGGTATGTACAAAAATTATGCACTAAACAAAAAAACACCAATAAAAAATAAATAAATATAAATATAATAAACTCTGGCTATGGGAGGAGAACAATAATGCCTGCAGAAACATGAAACCATGACAAATATGGAGACCAGAGAGAGAAAAAGGCAGCCACATCCTGCCGAACCCGCGCCATGTCATACTCAAGTTGGAGGACCGATCTGATGGATGATCGGTACCTCCTGCACAAAAACACCCGGGCCGGATGATAACGCCGGAGAGAAGCTCGATCCACGCTTGAGTGGTAAAACAAATAAATCGTCAACTTCGCTTGGAGAATGATGAATGCACAAACAGAACTGTGGACATCTACAGGGGGAGAATGGCGTCTGAGGAAATAAAAATGGAACATTGTATGAGGACAAGGGCAAACTTTGGAAAGAAGGGAAAACATAATCGAAAACAAGGGCTGCAACACCAGACAAGAATCATAGGAATGTGACACATCACCAAGTGTAGAACAAAAGAAGCAAAGCGGGGAAGCCAAATGACGAAAACGATGAAGGGTACGCGGAGTGAGCAACCGACGGTGTAGGTGCAGCCAATGAATGTCCCGGGCTTTCGGGGAAGCCAGTGAAGTCGATGGATCACTCCATGTACCTGGAAGATCTGTAGCTGAAACAGAAGGAATTGCTAATGGAGCTGTGAAATTGGTAAGAAAATGCGAATAAAGAAGCTTGGTTGTAACTTGATGGGGTAAAAATGGAGAATCGTTTAAGTAGAGAAGAAAGGGAAGACTGAGCGACGGGGCGGAAGACTGAATGAGGCCAATAGAATTGACAAGTAAAGGATAAAGACGAATAAGACAGGATTGAATAAGACAGAACTGTGCACGATGCTGAGGGGTATCAAGTAACAGAGGGGAAAGGCGATCAAAAGATTTCCAGTGAAGAGAAGAATCAAAAAGTTGAGAAACCTGAACGACGCCACTTGCAAACCAAGTGGAGAAGTTCAGGTACTGAGAATTTGGAGAACGAAGGGCAGAGGAGAAGAAAAGTGGTTCCGCAAGGAGATCGTTAGTCGAAGCTGGGGGAGGCGGACTGGACATAAGGAGTGCCAGAGGGAGAAAACGGTACGGTAAGTAGCGGGAAAGTGATTGGGAATGAGTGGAAAGAGGTCCATGCGGATAAAAGTAGCTAGAGAAAGAAAAGGACTTCGTGGAAAGAGCAAAGTGTCAATTATAGTAATCGAAGAACCGCAAGGAAGGGAAAAAATCCTCAAAAAATGTTGGAGATGGAAAGCGTTCGATTTAAGGGACAAATCCGGAAGGGCAAGACCACCAAAAGAAACCGGAAGGACAAGCGTGGATCGATGAACCCAATGTACGACATCCCAAATAAAATTTGTAAAAAGACATTGAACGTGACGAAGAAAGAGGGGAGGAGGGAAATGAGCAAACCAAGTATGAGAAAGGGCCGGAAGAAGAAAAAGCGGAAAGAAGATGCGACCTGCTAAAAAAAGAAAGAAACGGTTTCAAACGGCGAAAAGGGGCAAGGCGTCGATTCATGTCCTGCACCAAAGGGGACCAAGTGGCGGCAGCAACCGCCACCGGGTTCCCGATGAACACTCCAAGAAGTTTGATGACCGTGGTCGACCACCGGGCACCCCAAGGGCGGTCGCCGCGGGACGACCACGAGCCAGCCCACAAGCCAACAGATTTAGAGGTATTAAGGGCCGCACCTGAAATTGAAGCATACTCAGTATAGGTAGATAAAACAACACCAAAGCCTGTTGGGAACGTAAAAAAAGAGTAAGGTCGTCCGCATAGGCCGACAAAACCACGCGATGGTGCCGTGTGGAGGCCACACCACGCGGAATGCCTGCCAGCAAACGAGGTCGAAGGGAAATAAGAAGTGGTTCAAACGTGAGGGCAAACAGTTGACCCGACAGGGGACAACCCTGCCGGATACCGCTTGCAAAAGGAATAGCAGCCGTCATAAAAGAAGAGGTCCGAACACGAAAGTAAGAATGGGAATATAGATTGGAAAGTGCCTGACAGAAAAGGGAAGGAAAGCCAAAGTGACGAAGAACAGAGAAAAAGATAAGAATGATGGACAGAATCGAATGCTTGTTTCTGATCTAGGTTAAAAATAGCAAGAGGTTCAGAAAGACGGGAAGCAAGAGAGTGTAAATCACGGATGGTAGTGATGTTAGTTGCAATCGAACGGGAAGGGATCGTATAAGTTTGGTCAGGATGAATAATAAATTGTAAAACAGGGTTAAGGCGAAGAGCCAGAATTTTTGCAAAGATCTTGTAGTCGGTGTTAAGAATCGAGATGGGGCGCCAGTTAGATAGAAGACCAAGATTACCAGTTTTAGGAATTAGGCGGAGAAGAGCAAAAGCAAAGTCAGAAGAAACGAAAGTCGAAGAAGAAAAGATCGAGTTGAAACAAGCAACGAGAAGAGGAAGCAGAGCAGGAAGAAAGGTTTTATAAAAAGAAAGTGGAAGACCGTCAGCCCCAGGGGCGGAGCGGTCATTCAGACTAGAAATGGCAAAACGAACCTCCGAGGGAGAGATCGGTGAAACCAAGGAGGAAAAAAAAAAGACGGGACCTGAGGAAGATGTGATAATAATGGAGAATTCTCTGCAGGCGGCAGGACCCGCAATCGAAACCGATCAGTGAAGTACTGAAAAGTTCGATCACAGATCTGCACTGGATCAGAAACAGTTGAGCCATCTGGAAGCGAGAGAAAAGAAATGTTGGAACTCAGAGCACGGTGGGATTCAAGATGTCGAAGGTGTTGAAACGGGTCATCATGAAAATGTAACTTGGAAAACTTTAACCGGGTAAGAGACGAAGAAGCAAAGGAAGATAGAATGCTATGAAGTTGTGATTGAAGAGCTGCAAACGATGGATCTGAATAAGAAAGGAACTGTAGTTTACGGTGAAGAATAGTTAAATCATGAAAGCGGTGAAAACGGGACGAAAAAGAGAACTGACGTGCAAACGATAGGATAGAAAGTTTGGTGGAAAGCCACAGAGCTGCTGGGTCAACCGTGAGAGGAAGTTCAGAAATGGATGAAGAAATAATCGAACGAACTTCGGCCTGAAACGTGGGATCGGAAAGGAGAAAATCATCGAGAGACCAAACCGGGGAGGGGGGACAGAGAAAGAGGACAAAAATATTTCCAGAAGAACAGGACGATGGTCGGAGGAAACAGAAGGATGATGGGTTACTACAACAAGGGAGGAGTGGAGGAATCTAGAAACATAAAACCGGTCGAGACGAGCCGCAGCATGCGCTAAGGCGGCCGGAGGAAACCATGTGAATTCACGGGACAGAGGGTGGATGGTACGAAATGCGTCAATGAGACAAAAATTACTAACTAGTTGAGACAGTTGGGAGGAAAGGTTAAGGCGACTCTCCCCGGAACCATCACGGTCAAGACCCGGTTGGAGAGTGCAGTTGAAGTCACCACCAATAAGAACGATTTCAGAAGGAGGAATTTGGGAAAGAAGGAAATCAAATGCGAAAGAAGAGCATCAGCATCAACCGATGATTGTGGCATATGCAAATTGAAAACATGAAAACGACGGGAAAGATAACTAAAGGAGATACCTTAAAAGGAGCCCAGCAGACTCTGTGACTCAACGATATCTGAAAGAAGTGAATGAAACCGAGTACGGAATGCAATCGCTGTACCGGACCCAATGTGCGTCCGGTAGTTGTGATAAAAAGCGTAGGGCCAGCGTCTCCAGCAGGAATACCCGGTCGCCAAGGAACAGTTCGTCTCCTGGAAGAGGAGGATATCTGTCCTCAGGAAACGAACGTCCTCGAAGACCAAAGCATTCGCGGCTGAAGACGCAAGGCCTCTACAGTTAAAGCAGAGCACATTTAGGGAAGGCATCACTGGGGCGGCTGCATCCAACCTTCCAGTTCTGCCTTCAAAACTTTAAGTAAATACGCCAACCGGCGAGCGTACTGCTCTGTCCCGGATGGCAGATCAACATTTAATAAGAACTCATGCAGGAACGTCAGTTGGGTTAGCATCTCCGGAAGGTGAGAGAGTTTACTTGCTATACAAGGGAGAGTAATCAATTTCGTCCGTCTGGGGCGAGCAATCAAGGCATACAGATCTGTGAATGAGAGGGGAGTTAAGGGCACCTCAATGTCAGCAAACATAGAGGTGATGTCAACCAGAGAGGGGGCAGGAGAGTCGTCATCAGATTCAGCAAATAAAGTTTCTTCAGAATCGGGATCGGTAACGTCCATGGAATCATCGTTCGGCAAACAGGTAAAACGGTTGTAGATGGAAACTGAAGAAGTAACAGGAGCCTGTCCAGGTGAAGGTGACGAGGATGTAGCCGTCTTCCTGGATTTCTGGCGGTCCGAGGAACTCGCACGACGGTTCGCTGAGCCAGGGGAGTTTTGCCTCTTGGTCCGCTGAACCTTGGGGGTGGAGGCCCCTTCAGACGCTGGCAACGGTGGAAATTCCTGCAGGTCAGTGGATGCCGAAGCAACACGGACCACTGGAGGTGATACGACAGAGGTGGAACCAGGATCGGCAGCTGGAACAGATTGAGTGGGGAGGGTGGGGAAGAGTCCGGAGCGGTGGGCAGAGTCCCCGCTGGAACAGCAGCATCAAGTGATTGAGTTGGAACAGTAGCAGCTGTGGAATGTGGGCATGCCGATGCAAGGTGACCTTCACCCTTGCATCGGAAGCACTGAACGCCAGCAAACAGATTGAAAATGTAGGTCCGGGTTTCAGTTATGAGTTCCAGGGTGGTTGGCCGGTTAACTATTGCTTGTGGGGTTGGAAAGATGACTCTGTATTGACGACGACCGCCCTGAACATGTTTCAGGGGGAGTCGCGAGCAGCAGCTGGGAGGTACTTTGTGGTACCAACCACTCGCCCCATGGTGTTAAGGGCATCAATTAATACCGAGTCAGGCACAGCTGTGGGTACTGGAGACAAGGTGACAGTCACTGGTCTTTGAGCTGCTGCAACTGGTTGGAGATGTACGGAACCAATGTCCAAGCCAAAAGCAAGGATTTTGTCCACTGCCTGTTGATGAGTGAAGTGCACGACAACACCCCCTCCCAAGCGGATAATAGACACAATGCTTTCTCCGGGTACAACTTTAGAAATAGCATTTAAATATTGGGGGAGGGGGGTGTCGCGCAGAGCAGGAACAAATACACTTAAAAGTAAGGCAGACGAAAGTTCCTTACCTTGAGGAGAGTCGAGTGGTAATGTTATCCTTAAAGCGGAAGCAACACGTGTAAACTCTGGTCGCGAAGACACAGAAGCACTATGTAAAGTAGAAGTCGCACTCACAGCCGCTGCGAACGAACGAGACACAGGAATAGAAGAGCTGGGTACCTCTGACCCAGCCTCCGGCAAATTTGTAACCAGCGGTACAGTTGGCGACGAAACCACAACACTATTTGACTGAACACCATTCATGGTGGTCACGGAAGATACAGACGACGAAAAAAGCGCAGAGGAAGGAGATATAGACGGGTATATGGCACTCATGCTGGTGGAGGTAGTAGCCAGCCCGGCTACTAACCCTCGCGGCTCGAGCGTTGCAGCTTGCAACACTCAAGAACAGGCAAAAAACGAAAAAATAAGCACGTACAGCTTGTACGCCTCACTACTTGCGAGGAAGGAACTCAGGTAATAACACACGAACTGTCAAAGAACAAACGCAAAAAAAAACCACAAACTTCACACGAAACTTCTAATACTGGCAGGAGCTCGAAAAAATGCGACTGATCAGTCAGAACTTCAAAAGAGCATTTATTTACAAAAAAAGACAACATACAAACACAAATTTTCACCGGGAAATAAAATTGCACAATAACTCACCGGCAACGACAATAACAACACACAATCAATATCGCAATAAACAGAGTACTCTACAGGAAGAAGCAGACGACATCAGAGCAAGTTGAAGAATAACACACGGCAAGATAAAAAGGAAACAGTTGCACAACAAACAATACATACAGGACAGACCACTAATGAAGCAAGGCGGTAAAGAAAAGTCAGCCGAGTTTGTCAAAACTGTCAAGGGAAAAAAACAAACACACACACGGTCCGACAACAAGCTGCAGCCGAAAAAAAACAAAACCTGGTAGTTCGGAGAAATGCGTTGACAAATGGCTGTAAGCCGACGAACAACAAAAATTTACATTAAAAGCGTATCTCGGTCAGTAAGACCGACAGCAACACAGAAGAAAAAAACAACCACTAGAAACTAACACCCCGTACCATTAACACAACACACAAAGCACAATATTCAAATATCACCAAGAAATTAACACACAATGCACAATATACAAATAGCACCAAGAACACAATAAAGAATGCACAATACACAAATAACACCATGAAAAACTTTGTGAAAAAGAACACAGGAGTTAAACTTGCAGACAAGCATCACCACCAAATAAACTCGGGTCGAAACAGTGAATTCGCACTGTATGCACAGCACTAACCACAAAAATAAACACCGATTACACAAACAAAATCAAGAAACACGTCGGTAAGGTTCAGAACCAACACAAAAAAAACCCTCGGTACCACAAGCCAGCAGTACCCGTTCAGCAAGAAAAAAAAAATTAAAACAAAAAAATAAAAACAACCACAACATTAAACACAAAACCGTGCGACAGTAAACTGTGTGAAACCGACGAGTAATAAATATAAAATAGGTGAACGACACCAAAAGCAAACTAGAAAAAAAAGCCGACACTTGAGCAACAAAAAACAAAACAAAAACACATCAGACAATGTGCATGCCACAGCAAAAATGCAATCAACATCAACAAAACAACATAAAACACCTTGGTAACAGTAAACAATAAACAGAAAATACCAAAACGCTTAGCCGGCACACAAAAAAGTTTGTCGACCAACGGCTTGAGGCCGACGGAAAATAAAATAAAAGAAAAGAAAAAGTCAGTAAACGCTACCGACAACAAATTAACGGGAATGTGTGTGCACGGAAAGCAACAAGAAGATAAACTAAAGGAGACTCTAACCCACTGACACAGATCTACGGTATGTACAAAAATTATGCACTAAACAAAAACACCAATAAAAAAAAATAAAAAAAATAAATATAAATATAATAAACTCTGGCTATGGGAGGAGAGCAATAATGCCTGCAGAAACATGAAACCATGACAAATATGGAGACCAGAGAGAGAAAAAGGCAGGCACATCCTGCCGAACCCGCGCCATGTCATACTCAAGTTGGAGGACCGATCTGATGGATGATCGGTACCTCCTGCACAAAAACACCCGGGCCGGATGATAACGCCGGAGAGAAGCTCGATCCACGCTTGAGTGGTAAAACAAATAAATCGTCAACTTCGCTTGGAGAATGATGAATGCACAAACAGAACTGTGGACATCTACAGGGGGAGAATGGCGTCTGAGGAAATAAAAATGGAACATTGTATGAGGACAAGGGCAAACTTTGGAAAGAAGGGAAAACATAATCGAAAACAAGGGCTGCAACACCAGACAAGAATCATAGGAATGTGACACATCACCAAGTGTAGAACAAAAGAAGCAAAGCGGGGAAGCCAAATGACGAAAACGATGAAGGGTACGCGGAGTGAGCAACCGACGGTGTAGGTGCAGCCAATGAATGTCCCGGGCTTTCGGGGAAGCCAGTGAAGTCGATGGATCACTCCATGTACCTGGAAGATCTGTAGCTGAAACAGAAGGAATTGCTAATGGAGCTGTGAAATTGGTAAGAAAATGCGAATAAAGAAGCTTGGTTGTAACTTGATGGGGTAAAAATGGAGAATCGTTTAAGCAGAGAACAAAGGGAAGACTGAGCGACGGGGCGGAAGACTGAATGAGGCCAATAGAATTGACAAGTAAAGGATAAAGACGAATAAGACAGGATTGAATAAGACAGAACTGTGCACGATGCTGAGTGGTATCAAGTAACAGAGGGGAAAGGCGATCAAAAGATTTCCAGTGAAGAGAAGAATCAAAAAGTTGAGAAACCTGAACGACGCCACTTGCAAACCAAGTGGAGAAGTTCAGGTACTGAGAATTTGGAGAACGAAGGGCAGAGGAGAAGAAAAGTGGTTCCGCAAGGAGATCGTTAGTCGAAGCTGGGGGAGGCGGACTGGACATAAGGAGTGCCAGAGGGAGAAAACGGTACGGTAAGTAGCGGGAAAGTGATTGGGAATGAGTGGAAAGAGGTCCATGCGGATAAAAGTTGCTAGAGAAAGAAAAGGACTTCGTGGAAAGAGCAAAGTGTCAATTATAGTAATCGAAGAACCGCAAGGAAGGGAAAAAATCCTCAAAAAATGTTGGAGATGGAAAGCGTTCGATTTAAGGGACAAATCCGGAAGGGCAAGACCACCAAAAGAAACCGGAAGGACAAGCGTGGATCGATGAACCCAATGTACGACATCCCAAATAAAATTTGTAAAAAGACATTGAACGTGACGAAGAAAGAGGGAGGAGGGAAATGAGCAAACCAAGTATGAGAAAGGGCCGGAAGAAGAAAAGCGGAAAGAAGATGCGACCTGCTAAAAAAAGAAAGAAACGGTTTCAAACGGCGAAAATGGGCAAGGCGTCGATTCATGTCCTGCACCAAAGGGGACCAAGTGGCGGCAGCAACCGCCACCGGGTTCCCGATGAACACTCCAAGAAGTTTGATGACCGTGGTCGACCACCGGGCACCCCAAGGGCGGTCGCCGCGGGACGACCACGAGCCAGCCCACAAGCCAACAGATTTAGAGGTATTAAGGGCCGCACCTGAAATTGAAGCATACTCAGTATAGGTAGATAAAACAACAACAAAAGCCTGTTGGGAACGTAAAAAAAGAGTAAGGTCGTCCGCATAGGCCGACAAAACCACGCGATGGTGCCGTGTGGAGGCCACACCACGCGGAATGCCTGCCAGCAAACGAGATCGAAGGGAAATAAGAAGTGGTTCAAACGTGAGGGCAAACAGTTGACCCGACAGGGGACAACCCTGCCGGATACCGCTTGCAAAAGGAATAGCAGCCGTCATAAAAGAAGAGGTCCGAACACGAAAGTAAGAATGGGAATATAGATTGGAAAGTGCCTGACAGAAAAGGGAAGGAAAGCCAAAGTGACGAAGAACAGAGAAAAGATAAGAATGATGGACAGAATCGAATGCTTGTTTCTGATCTAGGTTAAAAATAGCAAGAGGTTCAGAAAGACGGGAAGCAAGAGAGTGTAAATCACGGATGGTAGTGATGTTAGTTGCAATCGAACGGGAAGGGATCGTATAAGTTTGGTCAGGATGAATAATAAATTGTAGAACAGGGTTAAGGCGAAGAGCCAGAATTTTTGCAAAGATCTTGTAGTCGGTGTTAAGAATCGAGATGGGGCGCCAGTTAGATAGAAGACCAAGATTACCAGTTTTAGGAATTAGGCGGAGAAGAGCAAAAGCAAAGTCAGAAGAAACGAAAGTCGAAGAAGAAAAGATCGAGTTGAAACAAGCAACGAGAAGAGGAAGCAGAGCAGGAAGAAAGGTTTTATAAAGAAAGTGGAAGACCGTCAGCCCCAGGGGCGGAGCGGTCATTCAGACTAGAAATGGCAAAACGAACCTCCGAGGGAGAGATCGGTGAAACCAAGGAGGGGGAAAAAAAGACGGGACCTGAGGAAGATGTGATAATAATGGAGAATTCTCTGCAGGCGGCAGGACCCGCAATCGAAACCGATCAGTGAAGTACTGAAAAGTTCGATCACAGATCTGCACTGGATCAGAAACAGTTGAGCCATCTGGAAGCGAGAGAAAAGAAATGTTGGAACTCAGAGCACGGTGGGATTCAAGATGTCGAAGGTGTTGAAACGGGTCATCATGAAAATGTAACTTGGAAAACTTTAACCGGGTAAGAGACGAAGAAGCAAAGGAAGATAGAATGCTATGAAGTTGTGATTGAAGAGCTGCAAACGATGGATCTGAAGGAGAAAGGAACTGTAGTTTACGGTGAAGAATAGTTAAATCATGAAAGCGGTGAAAACGGGACGAAAAAGAGAACTGACGTGCAAACGATAGGATAGAAAGTTTGGTGGAAAGCCACAGAGCTGCTGGGTCAACCGTGAGAGGAAGTTCAGAAATGGATGAAGAAATAATCGAACGAACTTCGGCCTGAAACGTGGGATCGGAAAGGAGAAAATCATCGAGAGACCAAACCGGGGAGGGGGACAGAGAAAGAGGACAAAAATATTTCCAGAAGAACAGGACGATGGTCGGAGGAAACAGAAGGATGATGGGTTACTTCAACAAGGGAGGAGTGGAGGAAACTAGAAACATAAAACCGGTCGAGACGAGCCGCAGCATGCGCTAAGGCGGCCGGAGGAAACCATGTGAATTCACGGGACAGAGGGTGGATGGTACGAAATGCGTCAATGAGACAAAAATTACTAACTAGTTGAGACAGTTGGGAGGAAAGGTTAAGGCGACTCTCCCGGAACCATCACGGTCAAGACCCGGTTGGAGAGTGCAGTTGAAGTCACCACCAATAAGAACGATTTCAGAAGGAGGAATTTGGGAAAGAAGGGAAATCAAATGCGAAAGAAGAGCATCAGCATCAACCGATGATTGTGGCATATGCAAATTGAAAACATGAAAACGACGGGAAAGATAACTAAAGGAGATACCTTGAAAGGAGCCCAGCAGACTCTGTGACTCAACGATATCTGAAAGAAGAGAATGAAACCGAGTACGGAATGCAATCGCTGTACCGGACCCAATGTGCGTCCGGTAGTTGTGATAAAAAGCGTAGGGCCAGCGTCTCCAGCAGGAATACCCGGTCGCCAAGGAACAGTTCGTCTCCTGGAAGAGGAGGATATCTGTCCTCAGGAAACGAACGTCCTCGAAGACCAAAGCATTCGCGGCTGAAGACGCAAGGCCTCTACAGTTAAAGCAGAGCACATTTAGGGAAGGCATCACTGGGGCGGCTGCATCCAACCTTCCAGTTCTGCCTTCAAAACTTTAAGTAAATACGCCAACCGGCGAGCGTACTGCTCTGTCCCGGATGGCAGATCAACATTTAATAAGAACTCATGCAGGAACGTCAGTTGGGTTAGCATCTCCGGAAGGTGAGAGAGTTTACTTGCTATACAAGGGAGAGTAATCAATTTCGCCCGTCTGGGGCGAGCAATCAAGGCATACAGATCTGTGAATGAGAGGGGAGTTAAGGGCACCTCAATGTCAGCAAACATAGAGGTGATGTCAACCAGAGAGGGGGCAGGAGAGTCGTCATCAGATTCAGCAAATAAAGTTTCTTCAGAATCGGGATCGGTAACGTCCATGGAATCATCGTTCGGCAAACAGGTAAAACGGTTGTAGATGGAAACTGAAGAAGTAACAGGAGCCGGTCCAGGTGAAGGTGACGAGGATGTAGCCGTCTTCCTGGATTTCTGGCGGTCCGAGGAACTCGCACGACGGTTCGCTGAGCCAGGGGAGTTTTGCCTCTTGGTCCGCTGAACCTTGGGGGTGGAGGCCCCTTCAGACGCTGGCAACGGTGGAAATTCCTGCAGGTCAGTGGATGCCGAAGCAACACGGACCACTGGAGGTGATACGACAGAGGTGGAACCAGGATCGGCAGCTGGAACAGATTGAGTGGGGAGGGTGGGGGAAGAGTCCGGAGCGGTGGGCAGAGTCCCCGCTGGAACAGCAGCATCAAGTGATTGAGTTGGAACAGTAGCAGCTGTGGAATGTGGGCATGCCGATGCAAGGTGACCTTCACCCTTGCATCGGAAGCACTGAACGCCAGCAAACAGATTGAAAATGTAGGTCCGGGTTTCAGTTATGAGTTCCAGGGTGGTTGGCCGGTTAACTATTGCTTGTGGGGTTGGAAAGATGACTCTGTATTGACGACGACCGCCCTGAACATGTTTCAGGGGGGAGTCGCGAGCAGCAGCTGGGAGGTACTTTGTGGTACCAACCACTCGCCCCATGGTGTTAAGGGCATCAATTAATACCGAGTCAGGCACAGCTGTGGGTACTGGAGACAAGGTGACAGTCACTGGTCTTTGAGCTGCTGCAACTGGTTGGAGATGTACGGAACCAATGTCCAAGCCAAAAGCAAGGATTTTGTCCACTGCCTGTTGATGAGTGAAGTGCACGACAACACCCCCTCCCAAGCGGATAATAGACACAATGCTTTCTCCGGGTACAACTTTAGAAATAGCATTTAAATATTGGGGGAGGGGGTGTCGCGCAGAGCAGGAACAAATACACTTAAAAGTAAGGCAGACGAAAGTTCCTTACCTTGAGGAGAGTCGAGTGGTAATGTTATCCTTAAAGCGGAAGCAACACGTGTAAACTCTGGTCGCGAAGACACAGAAGCACTATGTAAAGTAGAAGTCGCACTCACAGCCGCGGCGAACGAACGAGACACAGGAATAGAAGAGCTGGGTACCTCTGACCCAGCCTCCGGCAAATTTGTAACCAGCGGTACAGTTGGCGACGAAACCACAACACTATTTGACTGAACACCATTCATGGTGGTCACGGAAGATACAGACGACGAAGAAAGCGCAGAGGAAGGAGATATAGACGGGTATATGGCACTCATGCTGGTGGAGGTAGTAGCCAGCCCGGCTACTAACCCTCGCGGCTCGAGCGTTGCAGCTTGCAACACTCAAGAACAGGCAAAAAACGAAAAAATAAGCACGTACAGCTTGTACGCCTCACCACTTGCGAGGAAGGAACACAGGTGATAACACACGAACTTTCAAAGAACAAACGCAAAAAAACACAAACTTCACACAAAACTTCCAATCCTGGCAGGAGCTCGAAAAATGCGACTGATCAGTCAGAAGCCATCGCTTAGACCACTGCTCCAACTGGGCGGCGGGAATTCTGTTGACCAAAACAACTAGTCAGAGGGGTCAACGCAGTCTGGTGAGAATTGTGCAACTGAATAGACGGGCCAAAAGCCGGTAAGTCACTGAAGAATTCAACATGGCGTACGGAAGGTCAGCTTCGAAAGCGCCACGGATGGAATCATTTTTTATTTTTTATTTTTTCAATTCAATTCAATTTATTTGCTGTTACATTGAAACCAGAAATGCGATGTAATATAACAACAGTGTAAGTAATTGTAACAGCAAGGGAGATTTGTGAAAAGTCCACAAAAGTCCTGACAAGGCCCTGATCTCCCTATACAAATATAGGGAAGTCAGAGTTGCACCTGAAAGCATAGCGGATAATATTCAAAGATATTAGTAGAAATCAGCATTAGTAAAATTGTTTCCCATCCCCCTTTTACCCACCCTCCTCCCAACTTTCCCCGCTTCCTTACTACTTTACCCTCCCGTTCCCATTTTCCTAATGTATCCCTTTGACCTTTTAGTCGCTTCTTCGCCTCCTCCCCCCTTTTTTTTTTTTACATTTTCCGTTTCATTTGCCCTTATTCTCTTTTTTTCCTTTTTTATATTCATGGTAGTCTCAGAAAGTAAAGTTTTAATTTTTTTTTTTAATTAGATTGAAATTATTTATTATTGTAAGATCATGAGGTAGAGAATTCCAAAATTGAGGCCCCATATAACTCAGAGACTGTTTAACATACTGAGTCCTGGGAAAAAACTGGTCTCAGTTGAGATCCACCTCTAGTATCATAGTTATGGGTAGGTAATGAAATTTCAATTATCTATATCATTTTTTATTCTCTTGTACATGGTTTTTCGCAAATTATAATTATATAATTGCTTTAATGTTAATATGTTATATTTATTTGGCTCAAAGGATATATATATATATATACTATACTGACAAAAGTCACTGGACACCCCTTCCAAAGCAAATGAATGGATCCGCTGCGTTGTTAAGATGCGCGGTACAGCTGCAAACGGTATAAAACAAGCATGCAGCTGACCGCGATCATATCGCACCGTTATGGTTGAGTGAAAATGTCGCGGCGGGTGAGAACTAGCTTTGAGAATAGAAAGATTGTTGGGTGTTATATTAGTGGGTTGTCCATAACAGAAACCGAGAGACGTTTAACCCTTTAACGACCACAGCCGTAAAATCTTGTGTCACTCTGAATACCATAACGCCCGAAAGTGTCTGTTAGTTCACTTCTTTGCTTCTTAACGACTATGGTGATTGACTTTGATTCCTGCTGATCTTTCATAGATCGTACGGATTTAAAGACCTGGTAAAGGTACGAAATCTGATTCACTCTAGACAGGAGTTTCGGGTGGCTATTGTCGCTTGTATGTACGGGCGTCTTGGGCGTTACGGTCGTTAAAGGGTTAAACATACCCAAGTCAACTGTTTCGGATGTACTGAATAAGTGGAAGACACATGGCGTGATTCTCTCTGATTCCTTTGTCAATGTCCAAGTCTCACATCCATATACACTATTTTGACAAAAGTCACCGGACATCACTTCAGAAACAAATGAACTGATCCGTTGCGTTGTTAAGATGCGCGGTACAGCTACAAACGTATAAAAACAAGCCTGAATCTGACCGCGATCATATCGCACTGTGGGGTTGAATGAAAATGTCGCGGCGGGAGAGAACTGACTTTGGGAAAGGAAAGATTGTTTGGTGTTACATTAGTGGGTTGTACATAAGAAAAACCGAGAGGCGTTTAAGCATACCCAAGTCAACTGTTTTGGATGTACTGAATAAGTGGATGACACATGGTGTACCTCAAGCACCAGAACGTACCGGCAGACCAAAGAAAATCATTGATACAGGACGTCGAAGCATCAGGAGAGTTGTTACAGTTAATCGAAGGAGTACTGCACAAGACCTCAGTGTACAGGCGAGTAACAATGCTAGAATCTCGGTATGTACACGTACCATTCGCAGAGAACTTCATTTCATGGGTTACCGTGATCGTGCTGCTGCTCACAAGCCTTTCATATTCACTCGGAATGCTACTCGTCATTAGCATGGCATAAAGAACATTAACCGTGGACCGTAGATCAATGGAAACGGGTCCTATGGACTCATAAATTCAGATACACGATCCATCAATCTGTTGGTTAAGTGTGCGTATGGCGGCAGCGGGGAAACGGTATTTACCACAATGTACTGTCCCTATGGTCAAGTTTGGAGCTGGCAGTGTACTTGTGTGGGGGGGGGGCGGGGGGTTCGTGGTATGGTCCCGACCCATTGGTTATAGTGTACAAACCTGTTAACCAGCCTGTTAACCAGCCTGTTAACCAGCATGTCTACCTTGATATTCTGGACAATTATGCCCTACCAACTCTGTTGTAATACTATGGAACCGAGCTTTGTTGGTACCAGCAGGATAATGCACTGAGCCACAAAGCAAACACTGTTAAGGTGTGGTTTGACGATAATTCCGTATTGTGTGTGGACTGGCCAGCACAGAGTCCTGATCTTAATCCCATAGAGCACTATAGGATAAATTAGATTTCCGCATAAAAAGTTTGGAACCAAGGTCTACTACTAAGCAACAGTTAGCGGCAGCATTATATACTGAATGGAAGCTCATACCTATTGCTTTGTACCAAAACCTTGTCGAAAGACTGTCTCGAAGGGTCAGTGCATGCATTAAGGCCAAAAGTCGACCGACACCGTACTAATGTATGTCAATAAATGCTGTGTTGTGTCTCTCTTCTAGGTGTCCAGTGACTTTTGTCAATATAGTGTATGTTAGTTCATTAGTGAAAAGTGATTCATATCATAGTCATGTTTTAATTCTAAGAGTCTAATATATTTATTTTGTAATGTCTGAAGTTTCCTAAAATTAGAGTTAGTTGTTTGCCCCCAAGATGGAATGCAAGAATTTAAATGTGATTGTTCCAAAGAATAATATAGAAGCTTTAGTGTTGAAACTGATAAGTTAGTAAAAACAGGACTAACTATCGCAATATGTTATGACACTTTATTCTTTAAAAAGCAAATATGGTTATTCCACTTTAAGTTCGACTGTAATTTTATTCTTAGATATGTGAAATCAATTACGATTTCTATTGTCTTATCGTCTAAAAGAACAGAATTAGGAGGTGCTAGATTTATCTGACGATTTGTAAATATTATTGCCTTGTTTTTCTTTTTCTTTACCACAAGCTCATTTGAGTCAACCAATTAAAGTATCTTAATAATTCAATATTACATCGGTTATTGATTTCAGAGATGTCTGAATTGGTGAAAAGAATAGTAGTATCATCAGCATAAAGAATAATAGTGTGCATTAGATAATACCGAGAATGTGTCATTAATATAAATATTAAATAAGATCGGACCCAAAATAGAGCCGTGTGTTACACCAGAATTCATATATTCTAATGGAGAACAAAACTGATCAACTTGTGTTAGTTGTTGCATGTTAGACAGGTAATTTTTAAAGAGTGTCTAGGAAATACCTCTTATTCCAATATTATGTAGTTTTTTTTAATAAAATTTCATGATTTAAATATGGAAAGCTTTAGTGAGATCCAAAAATAATGCAAGTGTTATTTTTTTTGTTCCATATTTTTCTGTATTATATTTTGCATATGAAGTAAAGCTGTGGAGGTTGATTTATCAGACTCAATCATATCACGTACGGGTTGCAATAAATCAACGACCTGGTCTCCAGTATCATTTGTCCCCCTTCTGATCCACTAGCTGTTTTCGTCCATATGATCGTCCATTGCTGCAAGACTTTTTTTACGTGTCGCGCATTTCATGGCAAGCTGTCACTACGGTTGTGCGTAAAAACACTAGGATGACGACCGTTTGGCAGGTGCTCAAACCGGAACCCCTGGCGCCAACTATCACACCGCACGTTCAAAGTCACTCAGATCACTCGTTTTGCCCATCTCGTCCCTGAATTGAACACTAACTAATGCTTGATGAGATTCTAACGTACTATATGACATGACGCACTACTAAAGGGACGCGTGAGTCAAATCGACCGCGGAGCAGCGATAAGCCTGCCGCCGTAGTTCCACTGGGAGGACAGCCGTTCCGGAGTAGGAGACGTGTGTTCGAACGCCACCACCGGTAAAAAGTTCCATGCTATAAACTGCCCTGCCTCATGTATACCGCAGTTAGCGTTCGCATCAGCTCTTACATGTTGGAGTTAACCATTCACGTGACGAGGGAAATGTACCTGATATTCCTGTATCAATGTGTTACCTAAGGCGAACTTAACATGATTTTGGAAAAACATCATATGTCTGCCTACTCAGCCTACACCATACAGAAGTCATCGCTATTTCCACGTTAATAAGTGAGTCAAGAAAATATTCTCATCGGCCGCCACCGAGAATCGAACCCAGGGTCTTCCATTTACGCGCTGGACATGCTGCCACTGCACCACAGCGGCCTCGAATTCTCTAGACGCACGATTTTCGGTGGCGACCTATGAGAGTGTTTCCGTGACACACTTATTAACGTGGAAAGAGCGATGATTTCTGTTTGGCGTTCCTGATCCACGTCGAGTGCATGAATTAATTGTTCATTCGTCTCCCAGTTATTTGTTCACTTGCTGCTTTCCATCTTTGGCGAATCGCCAGCATTGTGCGGGGCTCCATGAAGCAACCTGCCATGTAGTTTGGCAGTTAATCACTGTGAGTCTGGAGAATTCGAGGCAGCTGTGGTGCAGTGGTAGCACGTCCGGTGCGTAACTGGCAGACCCTGTGTTTGATTCCCGATGGCGGCCGATGAAAATTTTTCCGTGACTCACTTATAAACGTGGAAAGAGCGATGATTTCTGTTTGGTGTTCCTAATCCACGTCGAGTGTATGAATTAATTAACTACTCAGCCTATTCTTTTCTTATTACAAAACGGTGTTGTTTATCTTGTTAGAAGTCCTTTATGAATGATATTGTCTTTAATCTGTTTACAAAGAACAGTTCTCTTTTAATCCTCATCCCCGCTCTGTTTTTACATCTTACTTCCTTTTTACGCACAAATAACTGTTTTATTTTCTATTCATATCTGAAATGTGCTAAACACGTGACATCAGTAGCCAGAGGGCGTGGCTTACTGGTCAAGCGGGACCATGTGTCACTGTAGGCAGTCATCCGATGAAGAACGTGCATTTGAGAAATCCCAGACAATTTGGTGTGTGGAACGTAGCATCACACTGATTTAGTTTTTTCGAAGCACTGAAGAAGAGATTCTCATTTTTACTGTCTCACCGTGAGGAAAGAACATCCCACCATTGCGAGAAACGTAATAGCCAGACCATCCTGGAAGTTCGGTCGCCAATATGATGAAGTAAATTTCTCCATCATTTTTATGTCATTGGTGGGATTCGAACCCACAAATCTTGGCGCCGGAGCTCCGAGTGCTATCGATATCTGCCTTTATCTCATGTGCATCCTGCGGGGCAGGCACGTCACAACTTCTGATTTTGCATTGATTTAATCAAAGTCGTTCCCAAATTAAAAAAAAAAAAAAAAAGAAAGAAAGAGTAAGGAAGGGGAATCGATGCAATAGGGCAGTTTGCTAAAAACATGTAGCTTCGGAAACTGTGTCGAATGGGAAACTGACTTCAGTGGAATGAGAGTGAGATAATTTATGCCTCTCATTTTCAGGAAACAAGCGTTCTGAGATTTGATCTCAGTAATCATCTTATTTCTTCAGGTTGATTGATGGTTGATGTAATTCGATCGAAAAGCGGCTGTACGATGTCGCTTTTGCTGATACACACGCTAAGAAGATGAGTATTTGTAGAACATTAATATTCGCAACATGTTTGTCAAAAGTTCATAAAGCATTAATGATCGTAGCATGTTCCACATTGTGTTTACAATATATTAATGCCCGTAGCATGTTTAAGAATCTTCGTAGCAGGGGTGCCCTGTCCCCCCCGTCCCCCGAATTTGTTTTATTTTTTGTTAAAACGCGACATACTTTGGACAAAGGTTAAAATGCGACATACTGAACATACCGTATGCTTTAATTTAATAAAAAATGCGTCAATTTGTATTAGAAAATAATGCTTTAATTTTTCATTAACTTCATTTTGTCCTGATGGATTTCAAAAACTACTGCCCCCCACCCGATTTTTTTATATACACCCCTGGTCCGTAGCTTGTAACGTATTCGTCAAAGTCGTACCAGTTGTGTACGACTTTGACGAATACTCCACAATGCTTGTAACGTATTCGTCAAAGTCGTACACAACTGGTGTTCGAAACACATTTGTCAGAAGTTCGTAGTTTGATAACTCTCGTAGCATGTTCATCAATGTGTTTGTAGCATATTAAAATTTATGCTCACACCATGTTCGATAATCATCGTAGCATGTTTCTTACAATGAGAAAAAAAGTTTGTTTAAAATAACAAAATAGTTTTTGTGGAATAACTTTTTACGGGTCTTTTAGAGGTTATTTTTAATGAAAGTTGGTTGTCAAATTTTCGAACTAAAGCCTAGTTCGTCATCAGGACTAAGACCCGTAAAAAAGTTATTCCACAATCACTATGAATAGAGGTGCCATAAATGCATTTACAACTAAAATAGTTTTGTTGAGCTGTTTTGTTGCTTTACTTTTGTTGCTTTAGCCAAACTCCATCGGAATTGTTTTGTTGGCAACACAAAATTATTTCGTTGGCTATATTTTGTTAATTCAACTATGTGGAGGTGGCATGGAACATACGCTACAGCGCACGTGATTACTAGCCACTCCATACGGGCACTACCGGACTACCACTGACCAGAAGATTCTCGTTTTGCGTTTTCAATTATGGCTGATTGCGAATTTTTATTTGCGATCGGTTCCTGATCGCAAATAAAAATTTGCACATGAGGTAATGTTAAGAGTTGTAATTTATGTATATATACAGGGTGTTTCAAAATTCGCGCGGCAACCAAAGATTGCATGATGATAGTACCAGGGAACATATAGAACGTTAAGAAAAATATTACGATTTTTTTTTTTTTGTCTAACCAAAAATGTCAATAATTTGTTTCATCAAAAAACTAAAGAAAACATTTAAAAAGAAAGCGTACTTAAAAACATGTTGCACACGTACCGAAATAGTGTCAATATATCGTTATGTCAAATATAAATCGTCCGTCAACATTCCAAAAGGTAATAAAGCGACCTTGAAATGCTGAATTCGCAAATTTACTCCTGAGAACAGGTATAGCCGAGTAGTAAGCACGCTTGTTCCTAAACTGGAGCTCTCAGGTTCGAATCCGCTCGGTGAGAGATTTTTTGCTGGCTCTGAAGGAATTTCCTCGTGACGTAACACCATCCAAATTCATTTAAACACTACTAGAAAAAAAAAAAGATGGCTGGGAAAAAATAGCTGACCCACAGGGTCGAAGAGCACAGCCTAAAATTACTGCACCGGCGAAGTGTTGCCATCGGGAAAAAAGTTTAGGGACAAATTGGCTAAGCTACAAAAATCTAAATTTTCTTGGAGCAAGAAATTACTGTGTCACGATAACAATATGTTTGGTTGCAGCAACAAAATGTTTTATCACGATAACAATACATATTGTTGGATCAAACAAATTCCCAAAAATCGACCTAGGTATTTTGTTAAATGAACAAAACGTTTGTCATGATAACAATAAATTTTGCATAATCAACAATAATTTTCAACAAAATATTTTGATAAATTCAACAAACATTTTTGCTGACTGCATATGGACAATTTTTTTATTCAACAGTTTTTGTGCTGAATTAACAAAACGTTTTTCTCAGTGTAATGTTCGTCCCATATTCGCCAATGTTGTAGACCACTGGTGTTGTGTTTGAAGCATATTTGTCGAAATTTCGTAGAGTACTAATGCTCGTTGGATATCCGTCAACGTACTTGTAGCATATTAATACTCGTAGCATGTTTGATGACATTCGTAGCAATGTTTCTCAACGCTCGTAACAAATTTTTTTAATGTCGTAGACCACTGGAGTTCGAAGTAAGTTTGTCAAAAGTACGTAGTATGTCCGTCCATGTGTTTGTGGAATTTCAATGCTCGCAGCGTGTTTCATAATGATAGTAGCATGTGTCTCAGTAGTCGTAAAATATCCGTCAATGTCGTAGACCACAGGTGTTCGACGTAACGTTTCTATTAAGTCTGTTGTGTGCCCTTCAATGTGTTCATAGAATTTTAATGCTCGCAGCGTGTTTCATAATGCTAGTAGTACGTGTCTCAGTAGTCGTAAAATATCCGTCAATGTCGTAGACCACAGGTGTTCGACGTAACATTTCTATTAAGTCCGTAGTGTGCCCTTCAATGTGTTCATAGAATTTTAATGCTCGCAGCGTGTTTCATAATGCTAGTAGTACGTGTCTCAGTAGTCGTAAAATATCCGTCAATGTCGTAGACCACTGGTGTTCGACGTAACATTTCTATTAAGTCCGTAGTGTGCCCTTCAATGTGTTCATAGAATTTTAATGCTCGCAGCGTGTTTCATAATGCTAGTAGTACGTGTCTCAGTAGTCGTAAAATATCCGTCAATGTCGTAGACCACTGGTGTTCGACGTAACATTTCTATTAAGTCCGTAGTGTGCCCTTCAATGTGTTCATAGAATTTTAATGCTCGCAGCGTGTTTCATAATGCTGTTTCATGTACGTGTCTCAGTAGTCGTAAAATATCTGTCAATGTCGTAGACCACTGGTGTTCGACGTAACATTTCTATTAAGTCCGTAGTGTGCCCTTCAATGTGTTCATAGAATTTTAATGCTCGCAGCGTGTTTCATAATGTTAGTAGTACGTGTCTCAGTAGTCGTAAAACATCCGTCTATGTCGTAGACCACTGGTGTTCGACGCAACGTTTCTATTAAGTCCGTAGTGTGCCCTTCAATGTGTTCACAGGATTTTAATGCTCGTGGCGTGTGTTTTAGTGCGTCAATATGTTTGTAGAATTTTAATGCTCGCATACTTCGTGATGCTCGTATATAGTGTGCTTCACAATGCTCGTAGCGCGCTTCATAATGCTTGTAGCATGCTTCATAATGCTCGTAGCGTGCTTCATAATGCTTGTAGCGTGCTTCATAACGTTCGTAGCATGCTTGTCTCAGCAGGGCCTGATTAGGGGGGGCGTCTACAGGGGCTATGGCATTTGGGCCCACCATGACCAAGGGCCCAGGAGACATGCCTGGACAAATAATAGATAGAGAGAGAAAGAGAGATTTACAAAATAGTTTCTTTTGTTTCGTGTGATTTCCACTTAGTCAGAAACAGAGGCTGGAAGACGAACAAATTTCAAGGCAGTTATTCGCCTAGGGTGAAGGTTCCATGTTACCGCGTACAGCGGGGTCGACGAGAGAGTATCATTTTCTTTACGTAATCGACAAACACCTTCCAATTTGTACTCGGAACCGTTACTAGTCGAAGTTTCCTGTAGCTTCACATTGCATGACAGAAAAGATGCACTAAGAAAAGTATACAATGCTAAAAATCTTTAGAAAATCCGAGACAAAATCTAAGAATCTTACGTTTTTAATTCATGTTCTTATCAGAACAGTGAAAAATACAGTAACTTATTATGAAACCTTTGCAGATAATTTATTAGTTTGAAAAATGCGCTACGTGATAAGCATATTGCTACAGTTTTGTGTTTTAACGGACTTCATAATGATTCCCCGTCATAATTATTTGAGGGCCTGCTCAGATCTGTCTTAGCCTTAGGTTCCCCTGAAATGTCTTAGCCAAGGAGTCCACTAAAGCCTTAATCCGGCTCTGTGTCTCAGTTTTCGTAACATATTCGTCAATGTCGTAAACCACTGGAGTTCGAAGCACTTTTGTCAAAAGTTCGTAGAGCACTGAAATTCGTAGTATGTCCATCAATGTGTTTGTAGAATTTTAATGCTTGTAGCGTGTTTGCTCATGTTCGTAGTATGTTATTCAATGTTCGCAACATGCTCAATGTAGTAGACAATTCATGTTCGAAGTATGTTTGTCAGCGCACTTATGTGGAACTAATCGTTTCAGGATGTTTGTTAATAGAATTGTGGATAACTATTTTTTGCAGCATAAAGGTCAGTTCTCGTAGCATGTTTATGAATATGTTTGTCAACCATATGTACGCATGAAATAAATACGAGATTACCCCATGTAATAAAGATTTAGAAGATGACAATCCGATTTTTGGTGTAAGTGTGACAAGGATGTTAAGTCAGATAATATCTGAAAACTTGAAAATTTCATCGTCCTGGAGCGGGACTCGAACCCGCGTCTCCCATATAGCGCCCGGGTATGCTAACCACTACACCACCCAGAACGACCAAGACTCAAGTTTCCGATTAATTTGAATCTAACCATCACAGGATTCGCCAGTCGGAGCAACCGGCATTCATGTTTAGCGAATCTGGAGGTTAAGAATCCTATCCTGTGATTGCCCGGAGAAGCAGATAAATCATGAAATAAATACAGGATTACACATGTAATACAAGTTTTGAAGATGACAATCCGATTTTTGGTGTAAGTGTGACAAGGATGTTAAGTCAGATAATATCCAAAAACTTGAAAATTTCATCGTCCTGGAGCGGGACTCGAAACCGCGTCTCCCAGATAGCGCCCGGGTATGCTCTCTGGGAGACTAGTGAATTCTGTGATGGTTATATTCAAATTAATCGGAAACTTCAGACTTGGTCGTTCTGGGTGGTGTAGTGGTTAGCATACCCGGGCCCTATCTGGGAGACGCAGATTCGAGTCCAGTCCAGGACGATGAAATTTTCAAAGTTTTCGGATATTATCTGACTTAATATCCTTGTCACACTCAGCCAAAACGATGGTACTGTTCTGATCGCCCATAAGATTGGCAGAGCAAAGAACCTTCAAAATTTGGATAAACAAAAACGTTTCATTAAAAGTTTTGAATCTCCTCTTTTGAACATCATTCCGTTAAAATTTGCTCAATAAGTTTTTCTTGAGCAGTGTTGTTCGGTAAAAATTAGAAGCAAACAGGGATACCACGTAATGCATTATTTAGTTTGGGAGGTCTTTTAATTTTCAGCTGTTTATTTGCTACTATTTCCATTCTTCGCTGACTTTTTAAATAAAAGAGATGTTCTGTATGTGTGAATATCGCGTTAAAGTCTGCGACTTGAAGCATTTTTTTTTGTTAGAATTTGTTTTTCTTGAAAGTATGAGTGTGACTTGACTGAAATTCATCAAAATAAAACCATACAACTGCTTCACTTGCTAATCCCAAATAGTGTTTAAAAACCAAAAACAAACACAATATTAACATCTCAGTAATAAGAACGCTTCAAACTGAGTCTGCACTCGCATTTGGGCAGATATAAAGAAATCCCTTATTTTAGCAGATTGCTGACATTTTTAACCTCTGCCCACCTTTGAGAATTTATCCAAAACTGCGCAATATTTTTAAGTCTGGAAGATTATTTTGCGGTCTGCTGTGCAAATACTTCTGTACCTTTTCAGTTTGTTCTGTGTCGCCCGTTTTGTTTCACCTTCTATGGTGTTCTTTTTGCTCTTGGTTGAGGGTTTAACGACCACCGCCAGTCTCTAATTTAGGGCCATTAGTTCCAGGGAAGTGAGAGAGCCAGTTCCGTAAGACAAACACAACATCCATGCCTTCGGAATTCGAACCCCGACCCACTTTGACGAACGGTCATAAGCCAGCACTTTGACCATTGCGCCACCGGGGAAGCTTTAAATATTTTATGAGACAGAACATTTGCTCTAGTACAGTGAAAATATTTCTGTCAGCGTGTGTCGTTTAATCACTACCGAGAGAAATCAGAAACACCCAAGTGTAGCTTATGTACGAACATACACACATTCAGGCATTTGACACAAAGGTATATAAATGCACGTATACACATGTACGTCTCTATATTAAAATTTGAAATTAGAAAAAAATATTCACCTTTTTTTCATTACTGAAGATTTTACGACAATCGTGAACAACTCAATGGGCTAGAAGCAGTCGCCCGTCCCTAGTTTAGGGTCGCTGACTCCAGGTAACGAAACAACATCCATGAATCACCGGGATTCGAACCCGGACTCATCTAGGACGAATGGTCATAAGCCAGCGCTTAGACCACTGTTACTTGTTTTGATTCGAAATTTTTGTATCATGTATTTTGATGCACATCAATTTATTTTTGATGTTCCCTTAACCCTCTCGGCAATTTTTTCCGGAATATAAAGATGGTTTCTTTTTTCGTTGTTAGCTTGCCTAGGGGAAGCAAATTTACAACAAAGAAAGCACAACAACGAAGAAAGTAATTTTGGAGAGATAACGTGATTTTTAAAAGAAAATTACCTTTTACCTTAAACAAATTATAAGAAAATTACCTTTTACCATAAACAAATTATAAGAAAATTACCTTTTACCTTAAACAAATTATAAGAAAATTACCTTTTACCTTAAACAAATTATAAGAAAATTACCTTTTACCTTAAACAAATTATAAGAAAATTACCTTTTACCTTAAACAAATTATAAGAAAATTACCTTTTACCTTAAACAAATTATAAGAAAATTACCTTTTACCTTAAACGAATTATAAGAAAATTACCTTTTACCTTAAACGAATTATAAGAAAATTACCTTAAACGAATTATAAGAAAATTACATTTTACCTTAAACGAATTATAAGAAAATTACCTTTTACCTTAAACGAATTATAAGAAAATTACCTTTTACCTTAAACGAATTATAAGAAAATTACCTTTTACCTTAAACGAATTATAAGAAAATTACCTTTTACCTTAAACAAATTATAAGAAAATTACCTTTTACCTTAAACAAATTATAAGAAAATTACCTTTTACCTTAAACAAATTATAAGAAAATTACATTTTACCTTAAACAAATTATAAGAAATTTACCTTTTACCTTAAACAAATTATAAGAAAATTACCTTTTACCTTAAACAAATTATAAGAAAATTACCTTTTACCTTAAACAAATTATAAGAAAATTACCTTTTACCTTAAACAAATTATAAGAAAATTACCTTTTACCTTAAACGAATTATGTTGGATATGTGTGCTTCACGAATTTTCATTCACATATCAGACATGTGTTCTGTAACTTGTAAAGACATACAAAATCCACAAACGAAAACAAATCTTGAAGCACCTCTTAACGGATTAAAGGGTAATGTGTTAATCAAGGAGAATATGGAAGTTATAGATGTAGTTACCAGTGCTTTTGATGTAGTTGTAGTTACTAGTGTCTATAGATGTAGTTACTAGTGTTATATCAATAGATGTGTAGTTATGTAGTTACTAGTGTCTATAGATGCAGTTGTAGTTACTAGTGTTATATCAAAAGATGTGTAGTTAATAGTGCATAGTTTCTTTAGTAGCAATGAGCAATGCGTTCGGACTCCCCCTTCCACCGCAAAACATATTTTGAGGACTTTTTATGAAAATCCATTAGCTTTCAATTACTGAAAATTTTAACTTCCATATTATTAACTACGCTTTACGGATATTTTAAAAAACAATTTATTTTGAATCTACGAGTACTTTTCGTAAAATCAAAATTATTGCACTTTATTGCTTGAAAAACAAATGTTTACGTTGTAATTAAAATGATTGCCCTGATTTTATACCGATAGAAATTACTACAAAATACTTTCTTCAAAGTTAATCATATCATGCAAATTTTATTCTTTTAAAAAACTAAGGCCAGCTTTTTCCTCGCGATTACACACACAAAACATCAATTGTTGTGGGGCAGTGTCTAATGACTTTTCCGATTTATACGAAATGTCACAACATACGTAATTAAGCGAATAACTAAGTAACGTAACACAAAAAATGTAAAAGTACTTACATTATTTACTCTGGAATATAAAAAAACACACTTAACATAACACCACAATTTTTCGCACGTAGTAAAAACAAATTCTTTTGACTTTGTCATAAATAAAATGACACAGGTCTCTGAATTTTCGCTCCTGTGAAGAACACCTTTTAGTTTATTATATTTTGAATGATGCGTAGTTATGAGCAGACTACTGTAATAAATAACATCATATCTTCATTGGTATAAAATTTCCATCAATGAACTGATATTTCTTTCACATTCTCTTGTTAACATACAATCCTGGCCAAAAGTCCTGCACCAGTAGACAAAGTCAAATGTTTGATGTTGTTTGAAGTTAACTTATACAGCGTAATGGTAAAGTCAGGGTTACATATTATACATCATTTTAAAGGAAATTTTATTTCGAATTCAAATATTTTTACAGAATGTTATTACCACTAATAGAAGTGAAGTTACGAGCAAAAGTACAGCGTCTACTTATAAAAAGCAACAAATAGCGGAATTTGTGAAATTAGTGTACAATGCATTTACCGTAAAATTACAGTACAGTACATTATTGACACTTGCAGGACACTTGAAATAACTGACCAACAAGCAAAATACGCTTTAATATTTAATTAGATAACCACGGTTTCTTAGTAACAAAGTGCAACTTCTTGGCATGGAACTAATGAGCTTCTCTAGTTGCTCATTGGTGATAAGACGGTGCCATACGACCCTTACAGATTCAATTAAAGTATTTAATTAAAATATTTAATTGTCTGTAAGGTCCGTATCGTACCGTGTTATCACCAACGGGCAACTAGAGAAGCTCATTAGTTCCATGCCAAGAAGGTGCACTTTGTTACTAAGAAACCGTGGTTATCCAATTAAATATTAAAGCGTATTTTGGTTGTTGGTAAGTTATTTCAAGCGTCCTGTAAGTTTCAATAAATGTGCTGTACAGTAATTTTACGTTAAATGCACTGCACACTAATTGGACAAATTCCACTATTGTTGCTTTTTATGACTAGACGCTGTACTTTTGCTTGTAACTTCACTTTTATTACTGGTAATAACATTGTGTAAAAATATTTGAATTCAGCATAAAATTTCCTTTAAAATGATGCATAATATGTATTCCTGACTTTACCATTACGCTGTATAAGTTGACTTCAAACATCAAACATTTGACTTTCGGTCTACGAGTGAAGGACTCTTGTCCACGATTGTACACGCATAAAAACTGCTGCAAGGGCTGGGAAAAGGGGCTTCAAGTTCTCTTGAATAGCTATTTTCCCATCATGCAATTTTTAATGAACTAAAGCAAGGAAGATGATTTTTAAATATTTGACTTATTTATTAAAAAAAAAGAGCAAAAGCTGCTTTTCTTTTAAATACTTCATTCAAAACCGTCTTAATTCTCGGCTGTTTCTTTAACCAGTTTCATACGAAGTTTACGAAAAAAATTTGTAGAATCTATTTGCTGAGGCTAGAGAACCTTTTAACCATGAGGCCCACCGCACTGCGGGGTATTACGGGGGCTACCAGTACGCCCCTGGCAATATGCTAGACACATTGCCGAATAAACGGATTAAGGATAACTGTTTTTTGTACACCAGTAACAGAAAAATCCTCAGAAGCAGACCATATGGAATATTGAATTAAAAAGCATATTGCAACCATGGAAAACCACTGCTTAAAGTCAGAAATTGCAAAAAAACCTTAAAAAAAGCAAAAAAACATTACATTTGAAGGAAAAACCTGCGGAAATACATGGCAATCGTACAAGCATGCAAGCATGTTATTTTTCGGCCCAAAGTAGTAGGATACAATTGTTGCCATGTAGCTGCATCTTCACAGAACTTGAAAATTGCGCCCTTCACCTGTTACCATGGCGCTGCATCTTCACAGAACTTGAAAATTGCGCCCTTCACCTGTTACCATGGCGCTGCATCTTCACAGAACTTGAAAATTGCGCCCTTCACCTGTTACCATGGCGCTGCATCTTCACAGAACTTGAAAATTGCGCCCTTCACCTGTTACCATGGCGCTGTATCTTCACAGAACTTGAAAATTGCGCCCTTCACCTGTTACCATGGCGCTGCATCTTCACAGAACTTGAAAATTGCGCCCTTCACCTGTTACCATGGCGCTGCATCTTCACAGAACTTGAAAATTGCGCCCTTCACCTGTTACCATGGCGCTGCATCTTCACAGAACTTGAAAATTGCGCCCTTCACCTGATGTCATGGAGCTGCATCTTCACAGAACTTGAAAATTGCGCCCTTCACCTGTTAACATGGCGCTGCATCTTCACAGAACTTGAAAATTGCGCCCTTCACCTGTTACCATGGAGCTGCATCTTCACAGAACTTGAAAATTGCGCCCTTCACCTGTTAACATGGCGCTGCATCTTCACAGAACTTGAAAATTGCGCCCTTCACCTGTTAACATGGCGCTGCATCTTCACAGAACTTGAAAATTGCGCCCTTCACCTGTTACCATGGCGCTGCATCTTCACAGAACTTGAAAATTGCGCCCTTCACCTGTTACCATGGCGCTGCATCTTCACAGAACTTGAAAATTGCGCCCTTCACCTGTTACCATGGAGCTGCATCTTCACAGAACTTGAAAATTGCGCCCTTCACCTGTTAACATGGCGCTGCATCTTCACAGAACTTGAAAATTGCGCCCTTCACCTGTTAACATGGCGCTGCATCTTCACAGAACTTGAAAATTGCGCCCTTCACCTGTTACCATGGCGCTGCATCTTCACAGAACTTGAAAATTGCGCCCTTCACCTGTTACCATGGCGCTGTATCTTCACAGAACTTGAAAATTGCGCCCTTCACCTGTTACCATGGCGCTGCATCTTCACAGAACTTGAAAATTGCGCCCTTCACCTGTTACCATGGCGCTGCATCTTCACAGAACTTGAAAATTGCGCCCTTCACCTGCTGCCATGGAGCTGCATCTTCACAGAACTTGAAAATTGCGCCCTTCACCTGTTAACATGGCGCTGCATCTTCACAGAACTTGAAAATTGCGCCCTTCACCTGTTACCATGGAGCTGCATCTTCACAGAACTTGAAAATTGCGCCCTTCACCTGTTAACATGGCGCTGCATCTTCACAGAACTTGAAAATTGCGCCCTTCACCTGTTACCATGGCGCTGCATCTTCACAGAACTTGAAAATTGCGCCCTTCACCTGTTACCATGGAGCTGCATCTTCACAGAACTTGAAAATTGCGCCCTTCACCTGTTAACATGGCGCTGCATCTTCACAGAACTTGAAAATTGCGCCCTTCACCTGTTAACATGGCGCTGTATCTTCACAGAACTTGAAAATTGCGCCCTTCACCTGTTACCATGGCGCTGCATCTTCACAGAACTTGAAAATTGCGCCCTTCACCTGTTACCATGGCGCTGTATCTTCACAGAACTTGAAAATTGCGCCCTTCACCTGTTACCATGGCGCTGCATCTTCACAGAACTTGAAAATTGCGCCCTTCACCTGTTACCATGGCGCTGCATCTTCACAGAACTTGAAAATTGCGCCCTTCACCTGTTACCATGGCGCTGCATCTTCACAGAACTTGAAAATTGCGCCCTTCACCTGCTGCCATGGAGCTGCATCTTCACAGAACTTGAAAATTGCGCCCTTCACCTGTTAACATGGCGCTGCATCTTCACAGAACTTGAAAATTGCGCCCTTCACCTGTTACCATGGAGCTGCATCTTCACAGAACTTGAAAATTGCGCCCTTCACCTGTTAACATGGCGCTGCATCTTCACAGAACTTGAAAATTGCGCCCTTCACCTGTTACCATGGCGCTGCATCTTCACAGAACTTGAAAATTGCGCCCTTCACCTGTTACCATGGAGCTGCATCTTCACAGAACTTGAAAATTGCGCCCTTCACCTGTTAACATGGCGCTGCATCTTCACAGAACTTGAAAATTGCGCCCTTCACCTGTTAACATGGCGCTGCATCTTCACAGAACTTGAAAATTGCGCCCTTCACCTGTTACCATGGCGCTGCATCTTCACAGAACTTGAAAATTGCGCCCTTCACCTGTTAACATGGCGCTGCATCTTCACAGAACTTGAAAATTGGGCCACCCTATTTTCGTTCGAGCATATACACTTACTAAAGGCAATGGCTTTCGAAGCACCTGAAGCTTAGGAATCCGAACAAACTTCAGATTTGAGTCAGTCGTAATATCAAAAGTAGCGGTGGTGCAGAAGAGCTGTAGCGGCGTTAAAGCACTTTTTGTATAGGCTTAGCGGTGCTCAGTCACTTTTCATGGTTAGATGGAAAGAAAAGCAGAGGAAACAATTTTCTTTTTTTAGATTATCATGCATGCAAAAATAAGGCATACTGTGTTTCATATTCAAACATAATCCTACACTAAGAAAAAAAGTTTGTTTGAAACAACAAAATACTTTTGTTGAGCTGTTTTGTCGATTTATTTTGACAAAACAGCTCAACAAAAGTATGCTGTTTTGTCAAAATAAACCTCGACTCTGGGTGTCCGTTGTTTGGCGGGAAAACAGCGGACACCCAGTGTCGAAAGGCACCACCTAAAATTATTGCACAGGCAAAGTGTTGCCATCGGAAAAGTTTAGGGACAAAGTGGCCCAACTACATAACTCTAAATTTTGTTGGAGCAAGAAATTACTGTGCCACGATAACAATATGTTTGGTTGCAGCAACAAAACGTTTTATCATTGTTGGATCAAAGAAATTCCCAAAAACCAACAAAATTATTTTGTTAAATGAACAAAACGTTTTGTCATGATAATAATAAATTTTGTAGAATCAACAATAATTTTCAACAAAATAAATTTGTAAGTTCAACAAACATTTTTGTTGACTGTATATCGACAAATTTTTTTGGTTGATTCAACATTTTTTTTGCTGAATTAACAAAACGTTTTTCTCAGTGTAGCTTAACTGAATGTTAGCACTGCAAGGATAAGACTTGCAGTGCTAACAGTAAGGCGACCCACATACACAAAAGTTTCAATGTAAAAGGAATAAGAACTCCTTTTCAAGACGTCAGCAACCCTCCCCTAAAAAAAACAAAAAAAAACAGATGAAGGGTGTGACGTATATTCTGTATTAACTTTCCTTTTTAGTTTCTTTCCCTATGTAAATCTTGAGTTTATACTGTTATTCTTCACTCTCAACGTGATATCTTTCTCTCAAACGAATACGTTTGGCAACACAATTGAGGTTGAATGCACGTGACGTATGCCTGAGTTTTGATAAGAACAACAGGTAAAAACGACGACTGATCTATTGCTTGAGAGCGTTGTAAGAGAGAGTTGTCAGAGAGAGCGTTGGGTTGTAAACTGATTATTGATAGGAGTGTTGTGATAATGTGTGGTGTGCGGAGCATTCACTACAATATGCTATGTTACGATGTGTGTGCTACATCCTGAATAAAGCATC
Source organism: Macrothele yani (assembly GCA_039090855.1). NCBI lineage: Eukaryota > Metazoa > Arthropoda > Arachnida > Araneae > Macrothelidae > Macrothele > Macrothele yani. The sequence goes on along the minus strand of CM076991.1, from coordinate 101,451,508 downwards.
CTTTCCGTAAGTTGACTTCTGTTATTTACATGCTTCATCTGGCCGTTAAGGTTTCTTTCATTTAGGAACTATTTCTTAGTATGTTGATGTGTTAAAACAACGTAGAAGTAGAAAAGACTTTTACCCTATATTGGCGCCCGAACAGGGACTGATGTGACGTATATTCTAAATTAATTCTCCTTTTTAGTTTCTTTCCCTATGTAAATCTTGAGTTTATTTTGTTATTCTTCACTCTTTACGTGATATCTTTCTCTCAAACGCATACGTTTGGCAACACAATTGAGGTTGAATGCGCGTGACGTATGCCTGAGTTTTGATAAGAACAACAGGTAAAAACGACGACTGATCTATTGCTTGAGAGCGTTGTAAGAGAGAGAGTTGTCAGAGAGAGCGTTGGGTTGTAAACTGATTATTGATAGGAGTGTTGTGATAATGTGTGGTGTGCGGAGCATTCACTACAATATGCTATGTTACGATGTGTGTGCTACATCCTGAATAAAGCATCCTTTCCGTAAGTTGACTTCTGTTATTTACATGCTTCATCTGGCCGTTAAGGTTTATTTCATTTAGGAACTATTTCTTAGTATGTTGATGTGTTAAAACAACGTAGAAGTAGAAAAGACTTTTACCCTATATTGGCGCCCGAACAGGGACTGATGTGACGTATATTCTAAATTAATTCTCCATTTTAGTTTCTTTCCCTATGTAAATCTTGAGTTTATTCTGTTATTCTTCACTCTTTACGTGATATCTTTCTCTCAAACGCATACGTTTGGCAACACAATTGAGGTTGAATGCACGTGACGTTTGCCTGAGTTTTGATAAGAACAAAAGATAAAAACGACGACTGATCTATTGCTTGAGAGCGTTGTAAGAGAGAGCGTTGGGTTGTAAACTGATTATTGAACGTGTGTGGACAATATGCTATGTTACGATGTGTGTGCTACATCCTGAATAAAGCATCTTTACCGTAAGTTGACTTCTGTTATTTACATGTTTCGTCTGACCGTTAAGGTTTCTTTCATTTAGGAACTATTTCTTAGTATGTTGATGTGTTAAAACAACGTAGAAGTAGAAAAGACTTTTACGCTATAAGAGGATGACTTATCTTTAGTTAAGATTCACTACTAGACTAGGAACCAACATCGAAACATTATTAAACAGCGCATATGATTCCTTGTGGATAACACAAAAGGAAGCTCTCGTAGGCGAATGGTCAGATGTGCTGACTTCTAGGTAATTGCTCAATCTAGGCTAGAGTACCAGGTGAGGTAAGGATGGTGCTTCCGGCCCGGTAGCAATGGCCCCAATCACGAATGGGTAAGTGACTATGTCCCTTGATGTGAAGATGCTCGTTGAACCACGAAAGAAACAAAAAATCGGGGGAAAAGATATCCGCTACAGTCACCCAACAAGCTTAAGAAAACCGGCGTATAAGTCAGATGTATTCAGTGTGAATAAATCGTGGGACGCGGGTGGCCTAGTGGTCAGCGTTCGTGACTGCCACGGAGAAGACCTCGGGTTCGATCCCAGGCAGGTGCGAACGCTCGAACCACTAAATATCCGCCGTGCGTCGGATGGGAACGTTAAGCCGTCGGTCCCCTGGTACTGGTCCCCAGGTGATAAATAAGGGCGTCTTCCTCCCCCTTTCTACCTTGCTTCGGTGTGACTTTCCAATCGGGCACTATAGCCCAAATCTCCTAGCTTCCGATTTCTAAGGGTTGTTTAAGACCTGTGGTCAGACACTCCCATCCTAAAATCCTTTGCATATGATCTGTTCTGATCTGAATAAATCGTATTATTCGCACTGAATATTTCAAAACTTTTACAAAGGGGGAGCTGTAACATCCTTTCTTTTATTTAAAATTGCCCAAATATAGCAACTTTGATGAAAATTGATAAAAATAATAAGGAACCAAAGTTTGAATCCCCCGGTGGCGCAGTGGTCAAAACGATGGCTTCTGATCATTCGTCACAGATGGGTTCGGATCCCGGTGAGCATGAATGGTGTGTTTGTCTTACGGCACTGGCTTCTCCCTTCCATGGAACCAGTGACCCTAAATTAGGAACGGGCTACTACTTATAGCCCAACGAGTTGCTCATGGTGGTCGTTAAACACACTATCAAGAAAAAAAAATCAATCGAAGTTTGACAAAAATACTGAATGTTATGAACAAAACAAATTGATTTTGAAAAATTTTAAGACCTTCCTGGGTTTGTTCCTCCTAATCCGCTCACAGCTTAGGATTTTTTTTTTCTTAGAACTACATCTCTGAACGGTAGTATGCTGGAACGTAAGTCGAGAGATATGGGTTAGGTTCCAACACCAGAGCGATGCAGTTAGCAAGTTTTCTCGGAAGATGGCAACATGGACACTGCTGAATAAGATACATCTGACCCCAAAAATTATATGATGATATTTAAGAAATACATCGCAAAAATTTAACTGGGCAGTGAATTCAGTGCCACTGGCATCACGCAGCTGATCAATCGCCAGCCTCGCGTCTGTGTGGTGGGAGACTATTGCTGCCAACCGTTCAGTTCTCCCTTTTCCATGGTTTCTGCAAATGTAAGGTGAATGCGTGGGCTTACAAGTGGGCATATTGAGCCATTTATGCATACCTGCAAACATTGGCAAGAACCTTGTCAGTAGTAACTAGTATTATTGCGCGGCACACACAGACGCTTTCTTAACAAAACGATCCTTTCTTTGCGAAAAGAAATACGCGCCACAACAAAACGTTACAACAAACAAGGAAACTAATGAAACAAACTCAACACATGCGAAACACAAAGTTGATTCCCGTGGCAAGAGCACGATAGGTCACACTGCGAGATTTAAGTTCGAAACTTTCACAAGTAAAAATCAGTCAGATGCGTTCAGAAATCCACAACGCTTGGCAGGAAATCCAAAATTTGTAAAAAATGCATCAATTTTTACAAATTTTCCAAACTCGTTAATCCCGCTTTTGGGAATTTCCGCCTCTCTTATCAAGCTCAAATGCAAAAACTTATATAACATGCAATATTTAAAAACGTAGGAGAGTGGGGAAACTCGCGGGGAGAAATGTTTACTTCGTTCGACTTCCGGTTTTAGAAATTTTCCCCCAGCTGTCAAGCTAAAATAAAATTATTTATATAGCAAAATGCTGTTTAACAATAATACTAGACAGAGGCAACATCGCGAGAAAAAGAAATTACGATCGACTTCCGTTTCAGAAAGTTTCGTACAGATGGAATCTCGTCCTCCGACGACCCCCCCCCCGCCGAATTTCTGTTCAACTGCGCAATCGATCTCGTAAATGACCAAAAATAATAACGAAAATGGAGGAATTCCTCGAATTCGCGGAAGAATCTTTTGCCTGAAGATTACGGGGGGATTTTTACGGCGTCTAACTTCCGTTTTCGCAAATTGTTGCCTATAGTTTCAAGCTGCAATACAAACATTTATGAAATAAAATGATGTTTAGCAACAATACTGGACACAAAGGCAACATGGGGAGAAAAAAAATTACGATTACGGCGATTTTTTTAACGTAGTTTAACAACCGTTTTCGAAAGCTTTGAAACACGAAATATCGTCCTCCAGATGGAAAACGACAACCCCCCCCTTCCCGAAATTCTCTTCAGTGTTGCATCGATCTTGAGAATGATCTAAATGAGGACAAAAGAAAAGCGTAATTCCACGAATCCGCTTAAGACTCTCATGCATATCATAAAATAATAGCAAAATAAAAAAAAAAATTAAACAATGAAAATTCGTAGAATCCGTAGTTTCCACAGTGAGTTCCGTAGTCAGACAACAAAATCCGTAGAAACTACGGACGTTCCGTAGTAGTTGGCAGATATGTTTATGGCATTCGACACTTTATGAAGAAACCAACCTTCTCATCGCATTCACTATGCCCCCATGGATATTGATCACCACGACTGCGCGAAGCTCATGGTCATGCATCGCTTACAACCTTGTATAGACATGGAACCTGAAGAAGAAAATGAAACGGATATAGAAGGTTCATGACGTACAATATACTCACAGCGCTGCAGCAAAATCAATAATTATCCGGAATAACAACCTATGAATTGCCATCGATAAATTTGTGCGACTGCTACCGTCGTATTAACACCATGACCGCGCACAAGGAACACTATTATAAGTAGGATACAAATGCTTGTTTGGTCGCCAAATAATAAATATTCAGAGTGTTGCACCTGAAGTGGTTAAAAACTCCGTACTTCTGTGTCAGGCAAAGCACACAGTCTTCACGGTCTTCTCCATCGTACAAAATGGCCGAAACGACCGATCTGAAAGTGTTTATTACCAACTGCTTCAATATTCTTTAAGTGTTTTTTAATCGGTTTCCCTACACCTGGCTTCATTCAAAGAATAAGCTATCACTGGTGTATAACACTTTCTGGAGCTTAGGAACTAACCTTTCGAATGGGTTCTAGTGCTCGAAAGGACCAACCGAGATTTTAGGCAATTCTTTAAAAGAAAGAGAGAAAGAAAATGAAAAGAATCGAAAGCGAGAAAACAAAAAAAAAAAAAAAAAGAAGAAACAGCAAAATTATGCCATAATTTTCTTACCTGGAAAACGTAGTAAACATTCTAAAATAATAAAGAACATAATTTCAAATCATTCGCTCTAAAATTCTTCTAATCAGCCTTCTTTGCCAGAATATTCAGATGTCTCAGAGCGCAATTTATTTGAACTAAAGCACAAATCTCGAGAGTTTTTCTTTGCATTTCTTATACAATCAGATATTTCAGAATGTAATTTATTTGCACCAAAGAACTAATCTTTCCTGGTTTTTCTTTGCATTTATCATGCACTCAGATATCTCAAAGTGCAATTTTTTTTAATAAAAACACAAATTTTCGCTGGTTTTTCTTTGCATTTCTAACCGGTTCGGGTGTCTCAAAGGGCAATTCATTTGAACCAAAGCACAGATCTTCGCTGGTTGCACTGCATTCTGATGTTTCAGAGTGCAATTTATTTGAACCGAAGCACAAATCTTAATTTGGTTTCCCCTGAGTTCATAACACATTCAGATACCTCAAGGTGCAATTTATTTTAACCACAGAACAAATCGCTGTTGGTTTTCCTTTGCATTTCTGATAAATTCACATATTCAAAGTGCAATTTATTCGAACCATAGAGCAAATTTTCTCCGGTTTTCTTTGCATTTCTAAGCAATTCGGATGTCTCTAAGTCCAATTTATTTGCACTAAAGCACAAATATTCGCTGATTTTCCTCTGCTTTTCTAATATATTCAGATATCTCAAAGTGCAATTTATTTGAACCTGAGAACAAATGTGTGCTGGTTTTTCTTGGCTTTTCCAAACAGCTCGGATATCTCATTGGTTTTTCTTCGCATTTCTAAACAAAAAAAAAGCAATTTGTTTGCACTAAAGCACAAATTTTCGCTGGCTTTTCTTTGCATTTCTAATAAATTCAGATATCTTAAGGTGCAATTTATTTGAACCTGAGAACAAATCTTCCCCGGCTTTCCTTTGCATTTCTAATAAATTCAGATATCTCAAAATGCAATTTACTTGACTCAATGCACAAATCTCAGCTGGTTTTCCTCTGCATTTCCAATACAATCAAATATCTCACGGTGCAATTTATTTGAACCTGCAAACAAATCTTCACTGATTTTCCTCTGCATTTCTAATACATTCAGATACATTAAAGTGCAATTCACTTGAATCTGAGAAGAATAAATCTTGGCTGGTTTTTCTTTGCATTTCTAACCAAATCGGATGTCTCAAAGTGCAATTTATTTGAATTGAGAACAAATGTTTGCTGGTTTTTCTTGATATTTCTAAACAGCTCGGATATCTCAAAGTGCAATTTGTTTGCACAAAAGTACAAATCTTCGCTGGTTTTCCTTTGCATTTCTAATAAATTAAGATATCTCAAGACTTAATTTATTTGCGCCAAGGCACAAATCTTCGCAGGTCTTGCTCTGCATTTCTAATACCGTCAGATATTTCAAGGTGCAATTCATTTAAACCTGAGAACAAATCTTTACTGATTTTTCTTGGCATTTCCAACCAGCTCGGATGTCTCAAAGTGCAATTTATTTGAGCCAAAGCACAAATCTTCGCTGGTTTTCTTCTGCATTTCCAACACATTCAGATATCTTAAAGTGCAATTCATTAGAACGTGAGAACAAATCTTCGCCGGTTTTCCTTTGCATATCTAATAAATTCAGATATCTCAAAGTGCAATTCACTTGAGCATAAGAACAAAATTTCGCTGGTTTTCCTCTGCATCTCTAATACATTCAAAGTGCAATTTATTTGAACTGAGAACAAATGTTCGTTGGTTTTTCTTGATATTTCTAACCAGCTCTGATATCTCAAAGTGTAATTTGTTTGCACCAAAGCACAAATTTTCGCTGGTTTTCCTTTGCATTTCTAATAAATTCAGATAACTCAAAGTGCAATTTATTGAGCCTGAGAACAAATGTTCGCTGGTTTTTCTTGGCATTTCTAACCAGCTCGGATATCTCAAAGTGCAATTTATTTGCAGCTAAGCACAAATCTTCTGCGGTTTCCTTCTGCATTTCTAATACATTCAGATACATTAAAGTGCAATTTAGTTGAATCTGAGAAGAAATTTTCATTGGTTTTGCTTTGCATTTCTAACAAATTCGGGTGTCTCACAGCGCAATTTATTTGAAACTGAGAACAAATCTTCGCTGGTTTTCCTTTGCATTTCTAATACATTCAGATATCTTAAAGTGCAATTTATTTGAACCTGAGAATTTGACTTTACAAGATCACCACGCCTCCTCCGAAATGCAGATAGCGTGGATTTTCAAACGTTATTGGAATTTTATCACAAGTATCCGTTCTGCTACATTTAATGCAAATAATGTATGTTTCCTGTTATATTTAAAGCGCTTACCTATTTATGTGCGTTCATAACTGCGCTTTTTTTTTTTCCATCACCAAGTTATCAGATGTTACCAAAATTTCTATCGAAAGAGTCAACATTCGTGTTTCCGGTGTGCATAAAAATTGAAAAACACCAGATGAATTTATCAAACAATTTTCCCTTTGTTCTCTTTTCTTTGAGATCTTCCTTTCTTTCTGTTTATTGACATACAGCTTTCTGACTATTGCTATATACCGACAAACTGCGGATGTAACGCTGTTTATGTTTCATAACTTATCATACATCTACCACGTTGTTGCATATTATAATTCAAAACCGTCGTAAGTGAAGCTTTTCTCAGAGAAATAAATAATTTCAACATTTTCAGCAGTAACGTCTTCACCATGCATTCGGAGCAAGAAAGAGTCGTATGCAAATAGCGTGCCACGTTCCTGCTAAGGAATAACTGCTACAAGGGCTGAAGTTTGGATAAAATTCAAACTTTTTCATTACGGAAGCATTTTAAAAAATTTCTGAAAATAATGCATTACAGTGGAGAAGCTGAGAGTTCGCTTCACCCATGTTAACGAGATGATTTCCACTTCGTTTCGAATTTTTTCCAAGGTATTTTTTCGCAACTGATTCTGAATATTAAAATGTTCATGTTTAATAATCCGAGCACTTCACTGGCACTGAGACAAATCTAGATGTTTTATCGCTTACCACTCGAAAAGTTGCTACCGTGCCAACGAAACACGGGAAATATGAATCACATTTAAGAGCAGAAAAACCGTTGAATTATTCATACACCATACACTAGTGGTTCGATATTTCTCATTTGCTTCTCGTTATCAAAGGATTTTCCGCTTAATCCAGACAGCTGATCGGTTAGATCTTCTCGAATTAAACCATCTCATACCCTACAGCAAGAGCATAACTATATCTTGATTTTTCATTTTGTTTACGTCATAATCTCCAGCCTTTTTGTCAAATCAACAATGATCTTAATGAACCAGGCGCGTCCCACAGCGTAGGAGGTGCGACGAGATGAATTAAAAATATTTTTCTCAGCGGTGTACATCATAAATTTTCGGGCAACAACATAAATACATCTTAAACAAAAGTAAATTACTTAAGCAGTGAGATTACTTGTTGGATATGTTCGGTATCCACACTGAGTCAAAAAGGCTACAAAACAAGCTAATCTCAGACTTTCTCCAATATATGCATTTCTTCTAGCAATTGTCATTGAGTTATATTTGTCCCGTTAGATAGATATAATCCTTTGCAAGATTCGATTCAAGAAATTTCTCATATAGCCGCAGTTTTTGCTACAGTATGTAATAAATAAATAATAATAAATTCGTCAACATGCATATATTTTCTTTCTCTGCTGTGCACTTACTTATAACCGTATCTAATTGCGGAGGAAAAAATTCTTCTTCGAAAAGGAGTTCGATCCGTACGTCTCTCAATGCCCCTAGCTGTCCAAGTGAAAAACTAGTTTGTAGTTAGGTTACAAGTTTACTTTCCGAGTCGTTAACCTGTGAGATTTTTGGCAACTTTTGACATATGTTCGCTTTAAAGCCCACAAAACAGCTCAGCTAATAAGCATATAGCAAAAATTTGTTGAAATTCTCAAGCCCCTAACTTAGAAATGATCCAATGAAGTGCAAAAAAGATGTGAACGAGCTGACCGATGAGTTTCAGAAACTATTTAAAAAACATGAAAAGGCGTTTACATACGGGCTTCTTCCTACTTTTTTTTTAAATATTACGTTAGCACAAGATATTTTTAAAGGAAAATATCACAATTATACAGCGATTGCAAATTGAGTTTTGTAGTATAAAGGAAATCTTTTTTCTTCTTTAATTACAGAATAAACGGTATTTTTAAGGAAAGCCGAAAATTCTGATTCTGCACAAATTTAAAGACCTCTTTTTTTTTGTTCATCTCATAATCGAACAATCTCATTTAATTTTTTTTAACGCCATCTATGTCGAACAATTTAGGACATAATTCTTTTTCGTGAGCGCCATACTTCAAGAATTTCCTCAGCGCGAAAGGAGGATAAGGTTTCCCAAACTCTCATTTTCGCCGCGCTCAACGCATAGAAGCCAGAAAGAAATATTACCATCGCGTGAATAATCGCCGGCGTTTCAAACTGAAATACTGCAAAACATCATTCATCCATGTTGTGGAATTAAAATCGTACTTCTTCAAGCTACAGCATGGAGTACAGTTTCGGGAAGCGTACGTACTACACAGTTTTATCCAAGAGCGCGAGAGGTGCGAAGAGTATAGCAGCGAGCTCCCGACTGACTGCTTGGTTGACCCACCGCCCAGCCAACGGGAAGGCAGGACCGACCATTTGGCGTCTAACCTACCACCCCCCTCACTTCCTCCCCCGAGTAGCAAAGGGGAAGGCAGCATCTAACCACCATCTCTCTCTCTCTCTATCTCTCATCGTTCTCTCTCTATCCCCCTCTCTTTCTGTTCTGACTCTTCTCTGCATCCCTCCCTCATGCGCTTCCCTCCACGCAGATACACTGAGCATGCGCCGCAGCAGACGGAAAAACTGCCATTGAAACTTGCTTGCTGTTCAGTCGAGCTGGAGAAGCCACACAATGTGCTGTAGTTCGTAGGAGCTGCTAGATTTGAGGATCCTACTGAACTCTGTCAGCATCACCGCCAGCCATCTCCTCTTAGACGGACGGGGCTCCCATCTTCACTGGCACGCGCACTGACCTTGCCTGTAGCCGGATTCCACCCCGCGTGCTTGGGGACGTGTACCGATATAGTACGAAAATTAATCGCATCCTCACTTTTACTCCGCGCTGTGTGATATTCCTGTACTCGTGCGACACCTCGTGTGCTGTGTTGTTGTTTTCATTTGTGCTTGTTTACGTCGCTAGAAGGATTATGTGCTGACAAACCCCTGTTTTGCGACTGTGAAATGTAAGTACTTATTTTTTTTTTCATTTGCTTCTTTGGCGATTTTGACAAACTTCTGAGCTGTGCGCGCTTATAACCTACCATCCTCTCTCACTCTCTCTCTCGTTTTTTTTCTCAAGAGTAGATTTTCCCTGCATCTAATAACCCTCACGTCCCTTTTTTTTAGTGATAGAAGTTAAAATCAATAATTGTAATCGCAGATTTTTATTTTTTTTGCCGTGTTCTCTCTGAACGCTAAATTTTTAGTGACAGCACTCCGCAACCGATAACCTCGGGGAGCACGCACTGACGTTAAAACTCCGCTTCTTTTTTTTTTTAAATTCCTAGAAATTAAATCATCGAAAGCGCGAACTACATGCATATCCTATTACATCAAGTCTATACTTTTCTTTACATTTTATTCCTTCATTATTGGAATATACAAACGATCCGAATTTTAATTGAGAAATTATTTCTATAAGATAGCACCGCGCGCTTTACGGTAATTATATCTAGATTTAAGAAGGGATGCGATAAAACATTTTAAGAACCTGAAAAGTAGAAGTCACTTTAAATTGCTATTATTTTTCACCAGTCTACGTTATTCCTTCTTAGACTAAACTCTAGATTGCGAGCTTTTTGTTAATCGATGAACCTTATATATGCTAGTTGTTCCTTCTTTGATAAACATGCAATCGTTAAATAATTCCAAATTAAAATATAAGAGAAATAAAATGACCACTTGGCTACATTAACGTAAAGCTGAAATAAAAAAAATTGCGTTCGTGTAAGAATTTACAGCTTAATGAGCAATTACGTAGTGCATCTGCAATTTTTTTTCTCATAGACGATTCGTATCTGCGCATTTTTGTTGTGTTAGCTCATGTGTTGCATTACCGTTCCTGGAAAAGAGGGATACAAAAAATCTTTAAATTTATCTTGATATCTTTATCTATGATAAAAACTAAAGCAGATTTTTGAATTAAGAATGCTAGCTCAAAAAACTTTCAGCCGTAACAAACTTCGAATTATACGAAAGCTGTCTGCTATGTGATCACAATCCTCCTGTGTAGTTATAATTCCTTATCGAGCAAAATATTGTTTTGGTATTGTTTGATTACCAGAAAAATATTCCCGTCTTCTTCCCTATTACGTGATTTACGTAGCTTGCTGTAAGATCGCCTTATTTTTCCGTCTGTCAAAGACGCAAAGTCTATCACAGGTGTCTTCATTGACGTTTTAATCGTTTAGCGTCATCTCGGAAAACTCACCAGCAAATATAACAGCGTAAAAAGCAATGACAGATGATGAAGCCGAAGTCTTGAATACGCCAAGGACGTAAGAATTTTTGAAACGGCACTTACGTGCTATGCTAGTTCCGGAACTTTACTGCGTACAATACGTATGCAAGACCCAGAGTAGAACCTCACAAATCAACAATCCTGAATATGGGTAATACGCCTTCTAGGTATTTATATGTGTTGAAAATAAATCCTTTAATTCGTGACTTAGGTAATTTGCTGTTGTTCCAGCTTTGCTCTGTGCCTTTGAAGAGAAATGCTTGGTATGAAAATTTTTTAAGCGTTTGTGATTATAAAGCGTCAGGTTTTTGAGTGCGTAGTTAGTTGTACGTTGAAAAACATTGCCATTGTTCTTCCGTATTTCGAACTAGCCGTGAGCGTTAAAGGTGTAATCTCCCAAAAAGGTTGTTTTATGAAATGAAAAAAGTGCACGAAATATAACAGACGCTTCGACAGACCAAATGCTTTTATTTTATTCGGCACTGTAAAATATTTTCTGAAATTCACAAGCCGGTTCCCGTGATTTCTTTCGTGAATTAACGAAGCATCTTCCTGATACAACCTTTTCTGCGAAATGACGGAAACAAACCTGAATTTCACGGATTTTTCGTGCGCCAGGGAAATTCCGGATTTTCAGAAACGTGTCCGCAATTCCTTTCGTATATTAACGGGAAAATTTTCACTTTTCGCGTATCCATATGATGGAAAATTTTCGGTATTAATTGCGATTCGCGGGAATACTTGAGGTTTGATTAACTGGCAAATTTCAATGGTTTGTCTAAAGATCTGATTTTGAAGTTCTGTAGCGAGATCCGATATTGTGTATAGCATACCGCACGGAATTTCGGTTATTCTCCCCATTCCTTCCCATATCGCGCACCACCTATTCTACGTTGTGTTACTGTAAGAAACCGGGTACTTAAATTATTGAACAGGTAATTGTATGATATCTGTATGTCAGCTTATGGACCCCTTAAGAACAAAGCTATTTATTAGCTATCATGAGTAAATTTTACATTTAGGAGTTTTGTGAAATAATACTATGAAGCAGTACATTTAATCTTTTCTTAAAGATAGTTGAAAGTCATTGTCAGTTTAAAAAGATCTCAAGCTGAAATCATTGTTTTGTTTCAAGAAATCACGTTGAAAAAATTACCTAATTTTTAATAAATCCTCCTGAGAAAAATAAAATCACAACGATCACAAAATCATAAGCTCCAACAGAAAATAAAATAATTCACTCGCATTAATAGCAGAAAACATTTTATCATCGCACGATTAGACTTCTAACCTATGCGGGACTGTGTGTTACGTGTGTTTCTGGCTGAACGGCAGCACGCGCGGCTTCCGTTGTAAGACAAATCAGGTTCGAAACTCACCATGAGCAAAGAGGAAATGATTTGTTGACTTCGTACATCAGGGTAGAATCCCTGGTAAAAGTGCTGGAAAAATTAAATTCCATGAATTTGCGAAATTTCGTGTAAATACGAAAGAAACCGGGACGGACTTTGATGAAATAAACGGAACTACGGGAAATCTGTCAAAATACTGGTCAGAAGAAACGGGAACTTTTCAAAAACAGAAATTTCGTTAAAAGACTGTCTCTTGCCGGCTATTTCGCTGCACTTTTTTTTTTTTTTTTTAGTAATTTTTCCTGATTTCACGCCTCTTATTTTTAACAGAGAGAGAGAGAGAGTGAGGGAGCAACACATAGAATGATTCAAGAGCAGAACATCACGCAGTTATTGCATGTGAAACACAGAGTGCCATCCTGGTGGCACAGTGGTCTAAGCGATAGCTTCTGATCATTCGTCCGAGATGGGTCCGGGTTCGAATCCCGGTGAGGCATAAATGTTGTGTTTGTCTTACGGCGCTGGCTCTCTACCTGGAGCCAGTGGCCCTAAATTAGGGACGGGCGACTGCTTATAGCCTACTGAGTTGCTCACGGTGGTCGTTAAACCTCCAACCAAAGAAAAAAAAAACCTACTGATATCCAACAAACCCGTGAATTCTTTCGACGAATCATACGTAATTCCTATTGAAGTACATCTGTAGCTTTCTAATGCGCGATACAATGTTCTGTAGTATAATATCAATTCTCTTGCGGTACTTTCATTTAGGAAGCAGTTTTGCTTGCACGCCAAGTAATGCTTTCGTCATGTAAAACGGCCAAACAAATTTCGTTTCACATTTTTTGTAGAAACCCTTACCAAATTTGGAATGTTTGGCACAGCAAGAAACATACTGTGTCCTTTACTTCTTTCTAGTAGCACACAGAGGCGTTAACAATTATTAAAGAATCTTGCCTGATAAAATCCTTGTATTCCACGTATTAAACGATCGGCTTGATGGTTGGATTTTGTATTTTATGTGGTAAAAATACCAACGAGAGAGAGAGAGAGAGAGAGAGAGAGAGAATGCGGGAAACTAATTTGTGTCATGTTGATGCCATATGCAAATAAGATCCCTTGCAGAGTTGAAATCATTATGTTCAGGAAAGAGAACACTTCTAACAGGGGAAGTACTTTAAATAATCCTGTGAAAAGGAATTATAATTAATAATTGCAGAGAAAACCTCGCCAAATTTTTAATTTAGTTTCTGCTATAGCATGCCCGTAGACAGAGGCGTAAGTTTGTTTAAAAAAATGATAACAGCCTGACTCGAAAAAATTATTGTTCATTAATCTGTAAATGCGTAAATTTGCTCTCGGAAACATGAATATAAAAACATTTTAAGAATTGCGTAGGGTTTTAAAAAGATCCCCAAACAGTAATTGTTTTCGTTTTCGCAATTTTATAATTTCCAAAATAAAAAAGCTCAATAATGAAAATTGTTGGTTACTAACGGAAACATAAGAGAAAATTTATTTTCGGATACTCCGGGTTTCCAGTGAGATATGCTAAATTAAACCTCTCAAATATCCATTTGACGTTTCTGTCTTTTTAAGTTGCATCAATCAGGAAAACATGATGTGGTTTAAACTATTAAAAAAGGCCTCGAGAGTGTATTGCTTTTAATCGAAGTTTCGTAGCCACGTTCGTTGCGCGTTCAACGTAAAACTTCAGCTATCAAAAATTGATCGCATTTTCTACCTTTCATGTCTCACATAGCACAGTGAACGCATATTCGGTTTTGCATCCATATTCGTGAACGCGTTATGTTGCTCGGATGTGAGGAAACTCTTTAAGAAGACGGGCGTATTTATTATAAAAACAAAGCTCGTGCACCAACTATTAAGTTCAAGATTATATGTAAAGAACGAGATATGTTCAGCATTTAGAAAAGTACTGTTCCCAATTTTGCTCCAGAAAAAGTCTGAATTTTCATCATTGTGTATCTTCACACATCTTTGGCCCAGTCAAATTCGTATTCTTCACCTAAAAACCATTCACGTGAAAATGTTTCTCTGCCGTTGTTCGGCTGCCGTATAGTATTTCTGGCGCTAAAGCAGTTTTCTCAAAGTTTAGAACAGTGAACCATGAAGAAATAATCTTCAATTCACATGAAATGCACAGATATTCGTAATTTCACGACATAGACGCCAGAGTTAGCTTTCATCCGTGAGGTAAGCACTTCAGAGCGCTTGAAAACACCGTCACGGACTGGAATCGAACAAGCATATTCCGATTTCTTCTCAGACGACTAGATTATCACTTACTAAACAGTTTTGTGCAGATAATCCCTGGTTGCATCTCAGGCACCGCTCAAAAAGATATACGGAGCGCAGTCAAATCGCGCTACCGAGAGATGAAAATTCCAAGTCCCTGATGAGTTGACTGTGTCACAAAAGCAATTTGTCGGAGCTGTTTTTGTTTAATAGAATTTGCATCGTTTGATGCATGATTTCAATACGCAAGTAAGAAACACTTTGCCTGCCTTTCAGTACCTTTCACCACTCGCTGTATATTTTTGCAGCAGTATTGGAAATTTCAGTGATCAAGTAATAATACCGCTGTTTTAATAATATTTTATTAAATTTCGATTAAGAAGCGGAAAAATGTATTTAATCTTAGCTTTTCCACTCAAAGCGATTTCCTTTTTAGCCACTTACGAATTTTAAGTGGCTATATTTTTTATTTTGAGTCAGCCATGGCTTTCTTTCTAATCGGAAAACCCGTAATCTTATATACTTTTCAAAAATAAGGTGTTTTTGGTCATAAATGTTTTATAACATCAGTGCCACTTATGTGTTTTGAGTACAAATCTGATCCGCAGGTACCTGCATATCACTTAGTAATCTATGCTTTTGTGTTTTAACCAACGCTTTCTTAAAGCATCATGGCACCCTCTTAAAGTGCAATTAATGGTTAAAACGCAGCGCATACATATCCATCACATTCCAAGTATCGTGACGTCAGTCCTAAAATAAGCCACATGCCTTGTGGCTTTAGAGTAGATGGCATATTGAAATTCCAGTGTAGCATATTTAAGCGGAGTCCAGAACACAGCAAAAATTAGTATCTGTAGGTAGCGGTATAAAATCGCACGGAAGATCCACAGGGGAACTAAAAAATTCGTTCGAATAGCCTGGAAGAAACAAAAATAGTCAAGACTCTGAATCGTGATTTCAAAATTCTGCGCAAATTAGAACAGTTCTGGTGAATTTTTACGAATTTAAACTTCGCGTTAATATTTGTTTAACGATAGCTGATGGATTTCCCGTTGTATTCCACAACAAAATGAAAACGATGTTTCGTTCCTGCTTTTACTTTCTGTTGCATTTTTGAATAAACTACCGTAACTTTTGACGGTATTTCGCCAGCTGCGAATGTTACTTGAAATGCTCAATTTTTTAACACTGTGTGCAAGAAGAAGAAAATTAACGAAGATGCCCAAGTCCCGCTCATAATTCACAATTTTATTTAACTCATCGAAAACTGAAAAAGAACATCAGAATTAAAGCGTAAAAGGGACTCCTTAAGTTTTTTGAAAACTAAGCTAACGTTATAAAGTTACTCTACCTTCCTTTTTTTACAGTATATTTCTTTCTATTGTGTTTTTCTTGCCATCAGGATTAGAAACAGGAGCATATAAAGGGCAGGGACGTATTTAAAGGGGGGGAGCCCGAAAGAGCTTAATTTTTTTGTTGTTGTTGTTAAAAGATGAATTACATTAGAAAAAAATGCTTTAATTTAATAAAAACGCATCAACTTACATTAGAAAATAATGCTTTAATTTTTTCTTCTATTTTTCATAAACTTCCATTTTGTCCTGATGGATCTCAAAAACTTCCATTTTTTATCGCCCCTTCCCCCGTAAGAAAAATTTTATATACGTCTCTGATGAAGAGGCAAGATGGGGGCACTTGCCCGCTCCTGGAAATCTGATTAAAACGATTCTCATCTCGTAGATACTGTAGATATTTTCGCGATAACACGAGTTCTGACGGTTAATTTTTTTTTTTTTTTAAATTTTGAATGCGTGTGTATGCAGCAAAAACAAGACAAAGACGTTGGGAATGAACGTTGGAAAGTAATAATATTGAAATTTTGTGTTGACTGTAGGAATGCAGAATAATAAATACGTTCAGTACGGAAGAGCCTGAAAGGCGAAGGAATGAAAAATATGTTATTACCCTTTGCAGGAGCCGTTCATTGCTGTACAATAAGGATCTCTCAAATTTTTGCCCATAAATTTTTATCTTGAGGGGTGCTTTTTCCCTTTTGATGACCAACGGAAGTGACCTCTGGGGTTTCGTTACGTATGAGACAAAACATGCCTCAAAATCAACAAAGACATTTCTTTATCGTCCTCCAATACGCTGTCTAGCTTCCGGTTAGATAATGAGAAAACACGGCGGAAACTTGCATATGGTGTTCGTGTATATGTTATTTGTAGTTACCATTTCTGTTTGCCTCCCCCCCTTACAGGCGCCATGTTTCGAAATTTTACTTTTGCAAACATTCTATTGGGTTGATAGATAAGTTCATGCCGTTGTTTTCACTGCACTACAGGAATGTACTTCATCAGAAGGGAAAACGGAATCAATCAACTATGTATCCCCCCATTGTTTACGATGGTGTCCCAACGTCTGGATAGGTCTGCTATGTCATTCTTTCAAAATGTGCTGGTTCTGCTGCGAAGATATCATCAGGAGAATTCTGGAGATCAACATCATTGTTGAACGTTCTGCCACGGAGTGCGTTCGACAGAGATCGGAACAGGTGATAGTCTGAAGGGGCAACATCTGGGGAATAGGCCGGATGTGGAAGGATCGCCCATTTCATGACCTCAATGGCCATTTGACCATGTTTGCACTGTGAGGGCGTGCGCTATCATGTTGGAGACGGACACCATGGCGCCGATGTGGCCGTTTCTGCTGAGTTGCTCCCTCCGCATGATAGAGTTGCTCACAATAGAGTGCAGCGTTCATGGTCCGATTTCTCGGCAGCATTTCCCAGTGAATAACGCCTTCCATGTCCCACCAGACACACAACATGATCTCCGCAGGATGAAGGGCATATTTTGGATGTGGTGCGGGCGTCTTGTTCGGGCTTAACCATTCCCTCCGGTGCCTGAAATTCACGTACAGGCACCTCTTTTCATCTCAAGTAACAATACGTGACAGAAAGGATCTGTGTTGCCGAGAACATTCGCAACAACGGGCGATCAAGGAACCACATATGGCAACACGCTTATTCTTGTTGGCTTCGGTGAGACTGTGAGGCACCCAAGACCCCAATTTCTGGACCTTTCCCATACGTTTCAGGTGTCGCACAACTATGTCCTGATCATAGTCCATCTCAGTGGCCAATTCGCGTGTGGTTTGACGCGGATCCAAGTGGATGAGATGGTTCAAACGATCCTCATCAAAGTGAGATGGACGACCTGAGCAATGGCGAGTCGTTGAGGTCAAAATTGCCACCTCGGAACCGCTCAAACCATTTGCGGGCTGCCCTAGTAGCAATGGCATCCTCCCCATACACAGAACAAATTTGTCGAGTAGCCTCGGGGACTGAGGATCCCTGTTAAACTCGTAGAGGAGCAGTTGTCGGAAATGTTCATTCCTCTCTACTTGACACTCCATACTTCCGGACCTGAAAACCAAAAAACCATTAGCCGCAATCACACAACGCAATATGATTTAGATACACGAAATTACTGGCTACATTTTGATATACAACTGGCCATTTGCACCGTCACTACTGAAACACTCGTGAAATAAAACGGCATGAACTTATGCATCAACCCAATATTTCACCGAAGTGAAAATATGTTCATCAAAAACACTGTCACTCCATTTTAAAAAAAATATAGAGATATCTGAAATAAGTAGTGATACCAAAAAAGTAAGGGACATATTTGAAAAAAACATTCGCTTCGTTTCGTAAATGTTTGATTTCGTATCTTTGACATCAATGCTGACACGTGAGCAGTAAACGAATTTTGCTCAAAATTAGTTATGAAATAAAATGGGTTTTTCGAATTAAACGGCTAATGGAAATAAAACTACGTCATTGAGGACGTTACTTAGCGTACCGACTTTTTTCCGTGTGTGACGCAATTTAAAAGAAAAACTATCTCCCGTTTACTCTGTTTTCAACAATATTTTCGCTGGGCAACTTGTACGCATTTTGTTTTTTCTTCTTCACCCTCTCAAAGGCTGATTATCTAATGTTGTTCATAAACCGAGCCCGCGGTCTAGAATTCGTTAACTGCTCAAGTAGCACATTTTTCGATTTCAGTTAGTTTGCTAGAAGGCAAATGTATATTTATCAAACTCTTGCAATATCGATCCGAAAACCTTCACCCTCGGAATGCGAACAAGAACTAAAAATAAAACTTCGTTTTTCAGTCAGATTTCGTCAGCCTAAGCAATTCACTGTGCTCAGCACTGCAAGAAATAGCTGCTGTAGAATACCTTCGTACATCAAAGAAAATAGGAAAAGAAATGTGATTTAAATTTCACCCCCCTGTGTTAGCATGCAAGACGGTTACAAAGTCGTGCATAAATAAAATGTAAACAATGTGTTTTGATGAACGAAAAGGAGGTAACAAACACTGTGTTATTTCTGCGGTAATTTGCGAATTGCGTTTTTCGTGAACATAAAGAAAAAAAAAGAAAGAAAAAAAGGGAACTTCCGCAGTAAAATGTTCTTGGTCTCGTAAAATGCCTATGCCGAAGAACAGAACATTATCGTATGTTTTTAGAACGGTATGAATCCTTAAGAAAAAAAAATATTAAACAGTCTCAGAGTTGCTTTGCTTGAAGAGAAGATGAGTGTTCATTATTTTGAGAGACTAAGTGCTTGTTGTTTAAGTCCAGTTGAGTGCTTAAAGATTAGAATTCGTACTTTTAGCGCAGGTACCTTCCACTATCATTCCAGCAGAATTGAAAGATTTTAAAAAACTTGAACAGGGTAATGAAAGCATAAAACTGTAGCTTTAGTTTATTTCAGGGGATTTTTGCTTTCCTCTTTTTCTTAAACTATTGCACGATCAGATATTTAGCGCTTTAGATAAATATTCGGAAACTGTTCTCCATTGAAATTTTTTCCGTGTAAGTGGTAGAACTAAGGCAATTGCAACTATATGCTCTCACCCACTTAATATGATATTATGGTGCCTAAACAATTTGAGGCTATTGCATTATGAATATGTCCCCTCAGCAGCTTAACATGATAGTATGTTGAATGCATAATTTGAGAGATGAATAAAAATATTGTCGAATTTATTCCACGATTAATATGCATCTCATGAACACCCAGTTTTAAAGAATGGCACTCACGGCCGGCTTTGTGCCAAATGCTACTCTTGGTGGCTCCTGTATCGAAAGGCAGAAGAAAATCAAGAAATCTTATGTATCTAACGAGACCTAAAACGTTCTTTAAAACAATAATAAAAAGTAATAATTATAATAATAATAATGCAACGGAAACTAAAGAATATTAAATGCAATCAAACGGTTAAAACAAAACAACATATGTGAAGCGTATGTTGAAAATTGTGTAAATAGAGCTTTTTCAATACGATTTTTACTATTTTCAAATTAGGATTTTGACGTACTATAACGAAGTAAATTTCTCCGTCATTTTTGGTCTACGCCGGGATATTCGAACCCGAGGCCGTTTATTCCGGAACAAGTCGCTCTACCAACTGAGCTACGCAGACATTTATTGTGATTCCTATCTGCCTTTATGTCGTGTGCGTCCTGCTGGCAGGTACGTCACATCTCCCCCCCGAAAGAGGGCCGGGGGCATGGCCCACGGGTCAGCCGTGACCATGAATCGTTGCAGGCAGCCATCCACTGTAGAACGTGCACTTGAGAACTCCCAGTCAATCTGCTGTGTGGAATGCAACACCACACATTTTTATTTTTCGAAGCGCTGGAGAAGGAATTCTCTGATTTTTCCTGTCTCACGGTGTGGAAATAACATCACATCAATGCGAGATTTTGAACGGCCGGGTCATCCGGAGAGTTCGGGTGCCATTATAACGAAGTAAATTTCTCCGTCATTTTTGGTCTACGCCGGGATTCGAACCCGAGGCCGCTTATTCCGGAACAAGTCGCTCTACCAACTGAGCTACGCAGACGTTTTATTCTGATTCCTATCTGCCTTTATGTCGTGTGCGTCTTGCTGGCAGGTACGTCACAGTACTCTCAGAATATTCTAAATATCCACTAAGAAACTGTGAGAAAATTTCTCCGAAGAAAGATTTTGTGATAGAGGCTATTATTGGGGGGGGGACGCAGATATATATCGAGTATGCCACCGACAGAGATAAGGGTTATGAATTTCACATAACCTGTATTAATCTCTATGGGCATATAAACCATACGCGCTTTCTTTTTCTATATGATGAAGTCCACCTTACCCCTGCTTGAACTATTAACGCGTAGGATGATTCATAACAGCTGTTGATAGGCAAAATTTTTATCCTGGAAAGAATTTGTCATTGTGCTATGCACTTTCTCTGACTTTCACCGCTAATTTTCCATAAAAAAATGATTGTTCTTACATTCTGAAAAGTAATCACTTAGAATTTTTTTTTCTTCTTCAAGTACCTTTTTGTGCGTTTAACTGGCGCAACCACAGATTTCATCTTGTGCGGAATTATTGGTCCCCCAGTTAATTCGGTCGCAGTTGTGTATTTTCCTTCACTATTCAGTTCTGCTCTGTGTCAACGTACCCTTTCAATTTCCTTTCTTTCATATCGTTGTTTAAACAGTCCCTTCATCTCATCTAAAAGGGTTTTTCTGTTCTATTTTTCTTTTTTTGCATTTTTTTCTACTTCTTCGAAGGAAAATTGATCATAAAAGACGAAATACTGCAAACAAGTATGAACAATTTATCTATCCAGTTTTGAAGTGTAAAGCTGCTGGAAAAATGGATCGTATTTACTCTTTGTATAATTGAACAACTTCGCTCTCCTAGTGTCTCCACATTTAAAACTGTGTGTCACGACGTATTGCGAAATCCGTAGACGATTCAAGCACCCCTAAAATGTGTGTCCTGAAGTTTTCTTAGTCTTTCGTAATATGTATATAAAGAAACTCTATCTAAATACTCATTGCATTTTAGCTTGAAACATACCCAGCGGATGTAAAAAAGTTTGAAAGCATTCAATCCGTGCACCAGAAATTGCGAAGTTTGATTTCCATTTCTTAGATTTAGCCGGTTGAAGATAATTACTTAACAAGTTAGTAAAATCATGCAATGCATTGATTATGATACGCTTTCCAAAATACCAGAAATCGCGCGCAGATAAACTCTCCACGCTACCCTCACTATTGATTCGTTCTGTGTACTCTGGAACAACATACTAAAGTTTTGTCGCAGTAGAAGCATTTTTACTCAAGTTATTTCTTAAGTTATGAGGATAACGGCTGTGGAAAAAATCTCGCTCCTGTGCCCTGACCTTTCACCCCATTTCGATACAGAATTGGTTCAGTATACTTCCTGAACAACATACTAAAGTTTTGTCGCAATAGAAGCATTTTTAGTCAAGTTATGAGGATAATGACTGTGGAATAAATCTCGCTCCTATACATTGACCTCTGACCCCATTTCGATGATATTCAACAGAACCGGTTCAGTGCCGCCCCGGTGGCGAAGTAATCTAAACGGTGGCCTCTGATCATTCGTCCAAAAGGGGTCCGGGTTCGAATCCCGGTGAGGCATGGATATTGTGTTTGTCTTATGGCACTGGCTTTGTCCCTGGCTTTGTAAATTAGGGACTGGCGACTGCTTATAACCCATTGAGTTGCTCACGGTAGTCGTTGAACCTACAATCAAAAAAAAAAAAAAGAAAAAGAAACTGGTTCATTATACCTCCAGAACAACATGATAAAGTTTTGTCGCAATCGAAGCATTTTTACGCAAGTTATGACGCATAAGGGCGATGGAATGGATCCCGCTTCTATGACCTGGATCTTTGACCCCATTTCGCCCATTTTCAATAGGGTTCGTCCCCAGGTTGTCCCCTACCACATACTAAAATTTCATCGAAATCGAACCATTTTTACGCGAGTTATCGTGCGGACAGGCAGACGGACAAAGCTGGAGCATATACGCCTCTTCAACCTACGGTTGGAAAGCGTAAAAAACGATAGTACGAGAAGAAAATTCCGATTTCCCAAACGCGTGTTCTTAATTAAAAAAAACAAAACCGGGTGAACAACTGTGTTTGTTATCTTCTTCTGAAGCTCCAATAGGTTCAACAACCATCTATAAAGAAATATCCAACGTTCTTTCACCTCCTAAGATATACGCCAAGAATAGGTGTCTTTTTTTGGGGGCGGGGGGCGGAATTTGGAAATTGCCATATGTAACTCTTTGGGGTATAAGCAGTCAGCCATCTTAATTTAGGACTACTGGTTCCAGGGAAGAGACGAAACCAACGCTAACACAGGTAAAGACACCACCCATGCCTACGGCCGGAGCAAGCTTCATATCTCTGGGATGGCGAGGTTTGAAATAACGCCCCTGCGAGATCAAAAGTTCCCAATTTCTACGCACATTTATACGCAGTTTTTATTTTCTCACACCACTATCGGAGGTATGAGAAAATAAAACTATACCAAAGGTCACGGGGAGTAGAGGTCTGCACGGGTCGGGCCTTTTTTCTAGTTTAGAGAACAAAGCAACGGGTCGAGCCGGGCTTTTCTCCCAGACACTTACGACAGGGCCAAGCCGGGCCAAGTCGACCCATTCTTTTTATCGCAACGCTAAAGAAAGAAAAAAGTAGTGATCCCCGATTTGCTGGTGTGTTTAACTGTTCCTATTCACCCTCTTCATTTGGCTTTACTTACTTCCATGACATATACCAGTGTGTAATCAGAAAGGCAAGGAGAGGCACTCACAGTGTTTCTACCAATCTGTAGGTATTAAGATGGTAAAACCATTTTGGGGCTTGTTGAAAAAAAAAAAAAAAAAAAAAAAAAGATTGGACCCCGAGCGAGTGTGTGTGTGTGTGTGTGTGTGTGTGTTGTGTAGAGTGGGGGACGGAGGATGTATGCAGTGGGGTGAAGGTGTGTGTGTTTGTATGAGAGAGAGGAACAAGATGGATTTTTCTCCTATCCCTAATCTGTATAGGGATTTACTTTTGTAGTGTTGCCGCTTACTAGTTCAGGGAAAGGGAGATTCTGAACGCAATTAGTCTTCCTTTTTCTCTTTTTAAAGGTTATATTTTTGGATAATTGTCAAAGTTTAGTTAATATTTTTAGGCTTACATTAAACTAAATATTTTCAATAATATCTCATTTCATTATTTAATTTTCACATTTTAATAAAATACGATAGGAAGACGAAATAATACCAAATGGTACATCACGGGCCGTGCTGGGCCTTAAATGCACACGGACTTGGGCCCGTCCGGACTCACCAAATTAGGCCCGTGCAGACCTCTAACGGAGAGGGAAGCGTTATGAGCCTTCAAAAATCTTACTTCCGGTTTTTTGGCATAATTGTGCTAAAAATATAAAAATATAGGTAAATTAAACACCCAACAGCGAACGAATGTAAGTACTAAGTAAAATGTAAAAATTGCGAGAACATCGACAGCACATGGCGGCTCAAAAATGCACAATCAAAAACTAACTAACACAGGACAAATGAGTGCAAGATAGGAAAGGAAACAATTGGAAAATGCTTTTGGAGTAGGTCCTGGAAAAAATTCCGTTCAAGGTTAAACTGTTAGATGAGCTTCTGTGACACAGCACAAGTAATTAGCACCATACAGTGTTATACAAAAGGTCATGGAGATTAAGCATATCAGCATACTGTTTTTTATGCCTCCATCCGCTGCTTCGTACAATCGCATTCATGCATGTGAGGAGGTCACACCTCACTGTAGGTTAGTCTGTACTCCGGTTAGCTGTATGCTGCTAACCAAATAAAATATTTAAAAAAAATACTGAGATACATAACTTTCTTTTTCAGTAAATTTATTCGTACCTTGTGCTTTTCATTTTTTTACGCCCCTCAGAGGAAAAATTACGCTCTTAATATGACTATTCTGAGATGGCAACCCCCATCCTACCCTCCGGTTGCTACGGCTCTGCCCATGTCGGATGAATGATCAGAAGCCAGCGCCTCAGACCACTCGCTGACCGGGCGGCAGATGTGCTGAAGCACACCCTAAACTATTTTTCATGAGATCCTTCATAACCTTATAGAGCGGATGCATGTGTTCTTTGATAACTGTAAACACATATAAGAGCCATACACAGTCGCCCATCCCTTCTTTGGGGCCACTGACTCCAGGGAAGGGAGACAGCCCCACTGTCATAAGACAAACACACTACCCTTACCTCCTCGGGGACTCGAACCCAGGCCCACTCGGATGAACGGTCAGAATCCAGCGCTATACCATTGCACCACCAGTAACCGGGTTTAGTGATATTTGATGAATTTCGTTAATATATTTTTCATTATTACGGAATTCATCACTCGAGTGCACAAAAAAATGGAAGGGAGGAAATGAGGCTGTCGCGTGATTTTTGGCGATGGCCACCAAATTCCCTGATCTCAATCCAATCGAGCATTTGTGGTTTGTGTTGGAACAGCGAATCCGATCTGTGGCGGCTTAGCCACGTAACATACAAGTGTTAAAGGATCTGCTGGTAAGGTGTTGTTACCAGGTACCGCAAGACACATTTAGAAATCTTGTAGTGTCTTTATCTCGCCCGGTAAGAGCTGTTTTGGCGGCACGTGGAGCACGAACATCATGTGGTTAAAAAAAAAAAAAGCTTTGACTCTTCCGTGTATATCATTTTTTGTTTTGAGAAAACAAGCGGCGTATCACAATCCCCAGATGTCTCAGATGCGACGAAAATTTATTTTTGAATTTTATGGAAATTTCTACCAAGCGTGCATATTGCCCCAGTGGATTTTGACCGAACCCGGCGAAAATTTTATTCGAAGCAAGATATATACATGTATGTTAATATATGCAAGCGATAGTGACAGAATTCATGTCCTCGAATCTCAGAGAAATGCGATCATCCATAACACCACACATAAATCCGAACATTTGAAGACCAGTTACGGATGTGTTTCCTAGAAACGGCTTATGACATCAAGGGTGATTAAAAAACATCTCAGAAATGTGAGGAAAGCTACTTGGGAATACGTTTTTCAAAAAACCATGTTTGAAATTAAAGATCCCGTTTTCTCTCTCTCTCTCTCTCTCTCTCTCTTCGGGATGACGTGCGTCATCGTAATATAAGCTGGAATTTCTGGAAACTGAAAGGACGTTTTTCTCAAGTATCTCTGAGAAACATTCACAAAAATGAGATTTTGTAAACAAACATTTTTCCTTTTTAGTTTCATAAAATTCTGTTGCTTTACTTCGTTCCCGTTTGTTGATGTACAGTTTGAAAATCTCCCCTATTTTGTCTTCCCGTGTAAAAGGATTTAGAACCAATTTTGTGATACTCCTCGTACGGTCTCCATGTCTATATACAATAAAGCTGTCGAGAAATGAGATTTCAGTTGCTGACATTTGTGCGCCACGTATTTTTTTTTTTTTTTTTTTTTTTTTTTTTTGCTGAACTAGGTATAAAATATGCAATCCAAACAAATTAATTAATGCAGTAAAAAATTTGAAATTTCAGTTCTCTCCGCCACGACAGGAGGGGGGGGGGGCAGAAAGGGCGGTTGCCCTCCCAGAACGGTCGTTCCAGGGGCGTAAATTCATGCTCTGGGGGATGTAAGAAATAGAAATCGTAACTAAAAAAGGAAGTTACACAGTTCAGTATTTTGTTTTGAAAGACTTTGGTTAGTCTCATGCAGTATTATGCAATGCAGTTACCTAGGATACAGAGTAACAAACACTATGAGCTGTGAACATCTCATAAGGAATTTTCCAAAACAGTGAATGGAGGTATAGAATACAATATGCTGATATGTCTAACCTCCATGACCTTTCCGAACGAGGACTAATTAATCATCTGTGCTCTGTCGCAGAAAGTTCTGTGACCGTTTAACCTTGAACGGAATTTTTCCAAGCCCTACGCCTAACGCTTCTTCCTATATTTACGTTCTCTATCCGATACTCATTCGTTCTGCATTTCTGTAGAGTATTGTGTTGTCGGCGTTAGCATGATGTTTACGTTTTACTTGGTATTTAGAACCTGTGGTTCTTGGGTATTTACCTGGTTTTTCATTGTTTAATAAAATTATGTCAAAAACCTGAAATGCGATTTTTGTACGATCATAACACTTTCGTATAACGGCGGTGTGTGAAAAAATAAAAAACACGTATTACTTGAGTGGAATACGAAGGGGGCGTAATTTTGAACCCGAACTGGCGTAATTTCAAGTCTTGTCCTCTCAGATAACAATAGCTTGCTACTGTCCAGGCCACGAGCATGCGTTCTAAGCAAAAGTGCTGTACGTGAGAAATAAATTAAGCATGTACTTTGTAATGTTGGCTAACATTTTCTTTCATATCCAGGTAGAGTAAATGATCAAGGTGGTCCTACTGAACAAATATGTAACGACGCTATGTTTTATGTGTTTTCGAGAGGGAAAAAAGGAGCAATAAACCGTGTAAGGAAAGTGATAATTTATAACTTTGGAGTTTAAAGCTTATTCAGGCGTATACATGAAACCCATTTGACGGTTGGGGATTTCGAACGCGTATGCATAAACTGGCCGGAAAACGCCCTAGAACACTTGCATATAGTTGAAAACCGCGTATACATGAAGCTTATTTGATATAGGTGGCTATTCTTCCAACTGAACTACACCGGCTATGCTTATCGCTGCAACTTTAAGGACTTCAGTCATTTGTCACCACTGTAGTACGCCATGCTACGTAGTGCGTTACTGGCGTTTCTGCCTAGATTTTTAATGGTTTATTTTTATTTTGTCTGGTTCTTTCTTCTTTTTTGTTTGTTTGTTTGTGTGTTTTTACTTGGAATATCTACCAACAGCCTACCATTTCTTTTCAAAAAATGATCTTTGAGAGTACAGATGAAAATGTGAGGAACTTTACCTGTTAGCTGGGGGAAAAAAGGAGCAAAAAACAGCAGAGGAAAGTGATAATTTATACTTTTCGAGTTTTAAGCTTATTCAGGCTTTTACATAAAGTGTATTTGACGGTGGTGGATTTCAAACACGTATACGTAAAGCTTATTTCATGGAGGTGCTTATTCTCCCAACTGAACTACGCCGGCTAGGCTTATCGCTGCAACTTACCGACTTGACTCATTCGTCACCGCAGTAGGACGTCATATTACGTAGTATACGTTACTGGCGTTTCTGCCTAGGTTTTCAATGGTTTATTTTTATTTTCTCTGGTTCTTTATTCATTTTTTTTTTTGCGTGTTTTTACGTGGAATATCTACCAACAGACTAACTACCATTTCTTTTCAAAAATGTTCTCCGAGAGTACCGATGAAAATGTGGGGAACTTTACCTGTTATAGCTGAACCAGTATGAGAAATATCTATGTTACCTCCGCGAAAGCAATTTCATCAAAGCAAATTATGAGAAACACAATGCGAATTTATTGTAAAGAACAATCATATTTCACTCGAAGTAACAATAAATTTTCTCATCTCTAGAACATTTAATTGCAAATAGAATTGACATCGCCGCAATTCCTTTTCATTCAGAGTATAACACCGGGAACAAAACCAAAACGCAAACGACGAGAAACTTAAAATTTTCACTCAAACTTGACTCAGCCCATATAGCCGACGTTTAATTCGACATTCGGAAAATTGTTTTTGACTGTTGTTCTGCAGCAGCTGGGAAATAATTTCAGTCGAAAATAGCCAGTTGAAGACAAACTGCTTGTAGTTGTTCGCGAAAATAACGTAGCAGCTGGATTGGACTTCACTCTTGTATAGATAGGCCATCACCAGTAAAATGAGGTAAGGCAGAATATTGGGAAAATGCGACTGAAAAACTATTAATGCTGCGGTAATGGATTCATAAGCAAACATCATGACAGCGGTCCTTAAAAATCAATAATGATTATTACGCTGAGCCCATCTGTCCTCCTTTACTGGGGGAGATAATGCGCCCGCTTTACGTTCGGTGCATGCATGCATGTATGTGTGTGTCTGTCATCTGCTGTGGACAGAGATGTACCTTCTGCTGCGGAAGCAATGTGTCAGAAATGCGACAAAAACATAATGTAAATTTCTGTATATAGTGCAAACATGTCCGTCACGTTCTTTGTGCTTCCCGCACAAAAAAAAGAAAGAAAAATCAAAGCATGATCTGTGGCGCTGCAACTTAGATGAATTACGGCATTATATATTAGCTATGGATCTCAGTCAGAAATTTCTTTGTGATTCACTGACTGGAAGAAATCAATCTCAGTGGAATTTATTTTAATTGGGCAATGGAAGAGGAACCCCACCCGGGTCTAGGTTTTTACGAGTATGAAGGGCCCCGCGCTGCACAGAAAATTAACATATTTTGGAGAAAAAGCGGGAAAAGACAAAAACTTAGAAAATGTATGTGGCAGGGGGGGGGGGGGCGTAACATAAAAAGTTGATTGAGGAAATAGAAAATAACTTAAATCTGTTGTGCTAAATTAATTGAAAAAATAGCTATGAAAAAAGTGGCTGCGTTCAAATCCGTTTTTCGTACAGTTTTGAGCTTAGTACGATTAGTGAATTGCTTTCCGTTAAAAGCTGAAATAATGTTCGAGAAGAATCTTGAAGATCCCGGTGTATTCGATTATTGTCTGGATTCTTCTAGAAAAACATTCTAGTAGGTTCTAAAGTAATGATACCGTATCTTTTTTCACATCACGGGCTACTTTCAGTTTTCTAAACATTTTCTCGGCTATTACTTGTGCTTTTTATATACAGGGTGCATAGGAAAGTCCCTTTAGCCTGGAATAACTTTCGAACGGAGAGAGGTACAGTTATTATGTAAGTGAGATAACGGTATAGTAAAGTGACTACGCCCAATCGAATGCAACAGATGACAGCGCCCGTAGTGGCGAAATGCGGAAGTTAGCCGTTGCAAATCGAAAACGAAAAGAGATAGAGCAAAATTTCCAATTACAAAGTTGTAGAGCCTCAATTAATTAGTACAAAACGACATTTATTTCACACCGATAACATAAATTGTCGCCTGAATACCCTAAAATGTCCGAAATCGACGCGCGACCTTTTGTGTGAACGTTTGAAGGGAACAGGCATAGATAGGTATGGGCAAATACACACAATTTATTGCATAAATGCGTACTTATGTCAATACAGTTTGATGACGTCAGACAAAAAAAAAAGCCAACTGGCGAACAGTGCTAAAAAGTTAATGTCGAATATGTTCGAAGAGTTCGCCATTGCCCACGATACACATTTGTATTCGTGAAAGTAACTCTGCATGCACATTTTTCAGCATGGAAAGTGTCACACTATTGCAAGCATCTGTAACACGAAGACGTAGATCCAGCAGACTTGTAGGCGCTGTTGCATACACCTGATTTTTTACGTAACCCCAGAAATCCAAGCTCGCCATTCTCACACAGCGTACGTATACCTAAACTTTTGATCAGGGTACATCCTGCTACTGGTTTTTATATCGTAGGTACGGTGCAACGTCACAATCTGCATTTGCATACGGCTACATTTGCGAAATGTGAATATGCAGATTCGAATCGTCGCGCATCGATTTCGGACATTGTAGGGTATTCAGGCGACAATTTATCTTATACGTGTGAAACAAATGTCATTTTGTATTAATTAATTGATGCTCTACAACTTTGTAATTGGAAATTTTGCTCTATCTCTTTTCGTTTTCGATTTGCAATGGCTAACTTCCGCATTTTGCCACTAGGGGCGCTGCTATTGGTTGCATTCGGTCGGGCGTAGTCGCTTTACTATACGGTTATCTCACTTGCATAACTGTACCTCTCTCCGTTCGCAAGTTATTCCAGGCTAAAGGGACTTTCTTATGCGCCCTGTATATATAAGTAGATAATCCATTTTTGGCATCTGATGTCACCTTCCGATCTCCAAGAGTTTTTTTCCCATCTTTATCTATCTAAGCACTACTCTTCCATCAGTCCATTTTGACTAAGTGCTCCCTTTATTACACCAAACCATGTTCTTCTAGCTCGGCTCAGTTTTTTCGTTTGTTTGATTGAAATTCCATGGCAATTTTGGGCAGTATTTCATTGGTGATTCTTTTAACATGAACAAACCAACGTAATTGTCTCTTCAGTATGTCTTCTAAAATTGTTTCTTTCACTTCCATCAATTCTTCAATCCTTTCATTCCTTATTTTCTGTCTTCTAGACACACTACATGCTATTCTTAAAGCATCCATCTCTACAGCTGTTATCTTCTTTCTATCCGCTTCTGTTGATCGCCAGGCCTTAGCCCCATATAGTAAGATGCTCTTAACAATACTATATTATAAATCCCCTATCTTTTTTTTCTGGTTATTTCATTACTCCACCAGATTCCATTCATGAGCTTTTCTTTCCTGTGCAATTTTATTTCTTAATTCCATTGTATCTCTACCTTTTTGTGTAATATAACGAAGTAAATTTCTCCGTCATTTTTTGTCTTCGCCGGGGATCGAACCCGAGTCCACTTATTTCGGAACAAGTCGCTCTACCAACAGAGCTACGCAGACGTTCGTTCTCGCTGCTATCTGCCTTTATGTCGTGTGCGTCCTGCGGGGCAGGCACGCCACAGTAATTTTAACACCGAGGTAATTATAATGATCACATCTTTCAATTACTTAGTTATCTTCTAGCTGTAGGTTTGTTTTAATACTTCCAATGCATAAATATTTTAAATGTTTTTAATACACACAAAAACGAATAAATGATTTATCGAAAAAAAAAAAAAAAATACAAACCGGTGTCAAAGCATATACCACTGAAGAGCCAAAACATTATGACCACCTGCTTAATATGATGTTGGTCTACCACGTGCAACCAAAACAGATCCAACCCGGCGAGGTGTGGACGGTACAGGATTTATAAAGTTGTGTTATGGTATTTGGTACCAACACATTACCAGCAGATCCTTTAACTCTTGTAAGTTGCGTACGTGGTTGAGCCGCCGCAGACAGGATTTGCTGTTCCAATATAAACCACAGATGCTCGATTGGATTAACATCTGGGAAATGTGGAGGCCACGGCAATATCTGGATGCCTACCTCATGTTGCCCGAACCCTTCTCCAACAAGCAGGGCAGTGTGACATGGTGCATTATCCTTCTGAAAGAAGGCACTACTGGAGAAGAATGCTGTTGCCATGAAAGGATGTACCTGGTCGGCAATGATGTTTGGGTAGGTGGTGGACGTAAAGACAGTGGAAAAAGTTGAAAACATTAAACTTTTTCCACTGTCTTGTTTTCGCCTCGTGGTGCGTCCTAGTACATTGTTAACAAGATAGATGACACCGAATTTTCGGGTGTAATAAGCACGTCTTTTGAATCAGTTCTGACGCAAATTAAATTTATCAAAGCTATTCAAAGTCAATGGAACCGGTATGGGAAACAATAGATCTGACCAAAGAAAGAAGTTTTTCAATCGGGTTTTTAATCCCACAGATACTGCTGTAAACGGAATCGTGAGCTTACGCCCTCGGGTTGCAGACTTGTGCGTTAAGAAAAACATGAATTTATATGAGAAACATTTCGCACCGGAAACGCTCTCCAACACAGAAATAATTTTTCAAATCGGATTCTTAGAAACAGAGATATCTACAAAAATAAGATGTGACTGTACGACCCCTGGTGGGAAAACCATGCATTATTTTAGGAAGAAAGTATTCTCAAAAGGTTTTTCCATATGAGCGGTATATTTGCCATCGGGTCTTGTATGCGAAAAATATTTTCCATCGGGTCTTGTATGCGGTACAGGAAGAATTTTTCAAATCGGAGTTTTAGAAGCAGAAATAACGCAGAAAACGCAATTTACCTTTGTGCCCCCTAGCGGAAAGTCTATGATTTACTTGAAAAATTGGAATTTATTGGAAAAACATTTCGCATCGGAAACACTATCCAACAAAGAAGGAATTTTTCAAATCAAACGCCTAGAAGTAGAGATATTGACAAAAATAAGATATACATCTACGCCCCCTGGTGTTGAAACCATGCATTATTTCAAGAAGAAAATGTTCCTAAAAGGTTTGTCGACATGAGTAGTATGGTCAACAAACCACTTTTTTTTCAATCGAGATTTTGGAAGCTCATATTTTGCTGCAAATACATCAGAAGCGGAAATTAAGGCTTACGCCACCTGGTGGCCGAACCATTTTTTACAAAAATTAGAAATTATTTGTAAATAAAAAAAAAATTAGAAATTATTAAAAATTTTGAAATTATATGAAAAACATGTCACACTGGAAACAATATCCAACAAAGAAGGACTTTTTCAAGTCGGACTCCTTGAAGTAGAGATATTGACAAAAATAAGATATACATCTACGCCCTCTGGCTGAAAAACTGTGGAATATTTTAAGAAGAAAATATTCCGAAAATGTTTATATGTGAGTGGCATCAGTCCACGAAAGAATGTTTTCAATCGATGTTTTAGAAGCTCAGATTTTATGGCAAATACATCAGAAGCAAAATTTAACGCTTACGCCCCCTGGTGGCTAAAGTATTCTTTACCAAAAATTTGAAATTATATGCAAAAAATTTTCCATCAGGAGGTGTACCCGCTGAAGAAAAAAAAAATTCAAATCGGAGTTTTAGAAGAAGAGTTATCGGGAAAAATGTAATTTACTTTTACGCCCCCTAGCGGAAAATCTATGCGTAATTGAAAAAAGTAACTATATCTAAAATACTCTTCGCCATAAATGGAATCGAAAGATAAAATAAATTTTTCAATCGGATGTTTAGAAGCAAATATGTGGAATAAAACGTATTTTTGAATACGACATCATCTGCATTTACGCCCCCTAGCGGCGAAATTGTACAACGTAAAAAAAAAAAACGAAATAAAGGATCATCATTCACATATTTCAAGCTTCCCAATGCAAAAAGAATTTTTCAAATCGGACTAATAGTTGCAGCTAGATATCGTGGGTACAGACAGACGAGCGGAAGGATGGACAAACCGGTAACATAGGCACGATGTTTTTTTACAAAAGACGTGCTAAAAATAATTGGCGTGAATTCACGGAAAATTTCTGAAAATAACGTGCAGAAAATTTGCCGGTAAGTGTCCGTTTTCTAACGCAATTTCCGTTTTTAATAAAAGTGACAGTTTTTTTTTTAACTTCCATATTTTCACAGATTTTCCGTAGTCAGTAATTCCGTTTATTTCAGGAAAGTCCGTTTCTAGTTTCTTCGCATTCAGACAGAAATTTCGCAAAATCCAGCATGCTGAATATTTCAGTCCTTACGCGGGAGAATCCTCTTCTGTCGAGTGGTGAGAATTCAGCCCGGGCAGTTTAGATCAGATCAGATCAGATTAGACCATATGTAGAGGATTTTAGGAAGGAAGTGTCTGATCCCAGGTCTTTAACAACCCTTAGAAATAGGAAGCTAGGAGTTTTGGGCTAGAGTGCCCGATGGGAAAGTGACACGGAAGCGAGGTAGAAAAGGGGAGGAAGACGCCCATATTTATTACCAGGGGGCCAGTACCCAACGTTCGACGGCTTAACGTGCCCATCCAACGCACGGCTGATATTTAGTGGTTCGAACGTTCGTACCTGCACGAACCTGAGGTCTTCTCCGTGGCAGTCACGAACGTTGACCACTAGGCCACCCGCGGCCCTCCCGGGCCGTTTAAGTCGAAGCCGCGCGTCTTAACCGCTGATCCAGAAAGACACAACGATCAGGTTTACGTTCAAGGTAAAACTAATTGGGCGATGATGATTTTTTTCATTAATGCGAGTGATTTAGTCATTTGATTTTCTATTTTTTCTGTAGGAGGTATTGTTACTTTTTCATCGTGATATTTCCATGCAACAGAATGATTTGGAGTTTGAGATCTTTTTTTAACTGATGATAGCTTTCAATTATCTTTAAGAGGAGGTGCAATGTACTGTTTTATAATATTATTTCACAAAATTTCTAAATGTAAAATTTACTCTGGACAGCTATGTATAGCTTTTATCATAAGGACTCCACAGGCTAATACATAGACATCGTATACAATCACCTGTACAATAAATGAAGTACCCGGTTTCTTACGGTAACACAATATATAATATAATAGCTGGTGCGCAAAATGGGGAAGAGGAGAAGAAATATCGTGTGCTACAGTAACCAAAATTCATGCGATATAATATTCACAATATCCGCTCTCACTACAGAACTTCAAAATCAAATAATTCGACAAACTCTTGAAATTGAACAGTTAATGAAACCCTCAAGTGTTTCCATGAATCTGTCCTATTACAGGAAATTTCTCGACATATAGATAACGAAAAAGAGAGAACGGAGTTTGTTTGTTTTTTTCCGTTAATGTAAAAAACAAATCGAGGAAAGGTTTATGAAAATTCAGAATTTTCTGTTAAAGCATCTTCAAAACGGTAATTTATCGTCAATATTAGAAAGGAATTGCGGAAAGCTTTCTGAAAATTCAGAATTTTTCTGGCGTACGAAAAATCCGTGAAATTCAGAGTTTTTCCCGTCATTTCACGGAAAAAGTTGTTTCAGAAACATGCTTCGTTAATTCAGGAAAGAAATCACAGAAAGTGGCTCGTGAATTTCAGGAAAATTTTAAGTGTAGTACCAACACTTCTCCCGGTAAACGACGCACACATACCGGACCGTCCACATTGTGCAACAGGAAGCGAGACTCATCGGACTAGACGACCTTCTTCCAATCATTCGAATTCCAGTTTTGATGCTCGGGTGCCCATTGTAGTAGCTTTGGACGGGGAACCGAAGTTAGTATGGGCACTTGATGCGGCATACGGATGTGCGGGCCCATTATCGGCAGAGTTCGGTGTTATAATACATTACTGTCGTCACCAGCATTCAAATTACCGGGGAGTTGCGCCACAGTAACCTTTATGTTGGCTTATGCCGCACTGGATAGCCATCTTTCACCTTTAGCATCGATGATCCGTGGTCAGCTCACACCTTGCCGACGGTTCGTAGTTCTTTCTTCTCGGACCACTTTTTGAAGGTATTAATCACCGATGACCGTGAGTACCCCGTACACCATACCGTTTCAGAAATGTTCTGACCCAGTCGTATGGCCATTAAAGTTCGGCCTTTGTCAAACTCGCTTTAAGTCCACTGCTTTTCACCTTCCGTAGAAACTCACGGCAACAATTTGGCTCCGAAGATCTCAATAGAACAGCGCGCCTGTGGACGGACATGGAACTAAAACGTCGACCGTAACCGCCTGCATTTTTTTCCCCCAAGTGTTTGCAACTCCGATCAGATCAGGTCATATGTAGACGATTTTAGGAAGGGACTGTCTGACCCCAGATCTTAAGCAACCCTTAGAAATAGGAAGCTGGGAGATTTGGGCTAGAGTGCCCGATAGGAAAGTGACACGGAAGTGAGGTAGAAAGGGGGAGGAAAACGCCCTTATTTATTAACGGGGGGCCAGTACCCAGGGCCCAACGGCTTAACGTGCCTATCAGATGCACGGTGGATATTTAGTGGTTCGAGCGACGTACCTACCGGAATCAAACCTGAGGTTCCTCCGTGGCAGTCTCGAACTTTGACCACTAGGCCATCCGCGGCCCCTATCTGACCAAACTAGATCAGATCAGATCATATGTAGATGATTTTAGGAAGGGAGTTTCTGACCCCAAGTCTTAAACAACCCTTAGAAAAAGGGAGCTAGGAGATTTGGGCTAGAGTGCCCGATAGGAAAGTGAAACGGAAGCGAGGTAGAAAGGGGTAAGGAAGACACCTTTATTTATTACTGAGGGGCCAGTACCCGTTAAAACCTCTTAAAAACGGTAATTTACCGGTATGTACGAAAGGAATTGCCGAAAGATTTCTGAAGATTCAGAATTTTCCTGGCGTATGAAAGAAATCCGTGAAATTCAAGGTTTTCTCGTCATTTCACGGGAAAAGGTTGTATCAGAAATATACTTCGTTAATTCGCGAAAGGAATCGTGGAAAATGGCTCATGAATTTCAGAAAACCTTTTACAGTATGGGACACTTCTAAATTCAGTGCGATAGTTTGTAAACAATTCACGTTATTGTTTAAATCTATATAAACTTGTATACATGTGCACTGACATGCCAGTTTACCAGGTACAGGTACGTATAAATCACATAAATGACTCACTCCAATACGTAAGTGAACACGGTGTGCAGTAAAATGTAGAGTGACCACCTCGTCGAGCGTCAGTTAGAGTTCGATTGAGAGTGGGAATGGGTACAATGAGTGATCTGAGCGCCCTTTAAAGTGGCGTGATGTTGTGATGTTTGACGCCCAGAGTGCCGGTACCCTCCGAAAAGTTTCTTCTGAGATTTTCACGCACAACAGTAGCAAGGGTATCTCGTGATTGCTGCAACGCATAAACTTAAGTCCGTATCTTTGATGTCTTTAAATGAAACGATAGAAATTTGCTATGTTTAACAATGGAGAGGATCCTGAGACTTTGGTCAGTTACATGGGGGTTGGATGTCAACGAATTTTAATCCCTCTTCTGAGAACAGATGTTCGTAGCAGTGGTTTATATACGAATAAAACGTTTGGCAAAAGTAATTCTCTGATAGGGTTATTGCATCCTGTTCTTTTTATTTTTCTCCAGATATGCCGTAACGTTCTATTTTCTGTTGCAACTTAAACTGACTGGTTTATCACAACAGGCTTACGCTACAGCCGCCGATTATTTCCCCTTTTATTCCACATTTTTGAAAAGCTTTTGTGAGTTTGATGAACAACAGTCTATGATGCACATTGTCCGGTGCATTTCCATTTACATCCGGGACTCCTTTCGAATTGTCATCTATTTTCCACCGCAGGCGACGACCACAACCTTTACCGATAAAAGTACTCGATTGTTCAGTAGCTCCGTGCTGTTTTGAATAGCCTGGAGTGCATTTGTGGGTGGCTGATAGACAGTCCTGATTGAAAGAAGACTAAAAAAAAAAAAAAAATGCAATAACCAAATCCGATTTATGAAAAAATAATGGAAACGATCATGGACGCACAATCGCAGTAATACCACCTCGATCGAAATATACAAAAAATTTTAAATTCATATTTTACAGACAAGTTTAATTTTTAATTTGTTACTGCATCGTCGAAGAAAAAAATCAATACATGGATCGCATTTCTAACATTTAGGAATGATGTTTTTTTTGGCATGCACTTGATCAGCGATTCTCAAAAGGTGTGCCGCGATGTAAAAAACAAGAAAAAGTATTTTTATTAAAACTGGAAAATAAGAGAAAATATGAAATAACTATTAAATATTTTCATCAACGTTATTTATTCACTCAAGAGGACCTATTAAATGACTGTGTTTAGTATTTAAGTGTCTCTTCAGTCTGCTGGGGACATACTTTCGTTGCTTAGTTTTTCGCCGCGTACAACACACTCAGGAAGTGGACGATTTTCAGATCCAGTGTATGTAAATCCAATAGGTGGATGTCAAGTGAAAATGCGCCGCTATACTTGCAATGATGAGAATTGGGTTACATAAAATCACATGCAAGGAATGTTTCCTGACTCGTGAAAATCAGCACACGGACAAAGAAGACACTGAACTATAGTCAGTAGCTTGCAAATTCAAGAAAAAAATATAGGAAATATTTTAAAATTAAATATCCGCGTGTTGGAGTAGTGTTGCATATCGTTAACAGGTGGCGCTGTACGTACGTGAAGTGCTGGAAACGTGGCATTCCTTGCCTTTTTTCTTGAATATTGAAGGTTTTCATAGGAACAATAATAACTAAGCGGTTATAGACTTTTGTTTAGAATGTCAGTAAATTACTGAAATAGTATAAATATATTGGTGATCCGAAATTTCTTGGTGTAGGCCGCGGGTGGCCGAGTGGGCAACGTTCGTGACTGCCACGGAAAGGACCTCAGGTTCGATCCCAGCCAGGTACGAACGCTCGATCCACTAAAATCCGCCGTGCGTCGGATGGGCACGTTAAGCCGTCGGACCCCGGGTACTGGCCCCACGGTAATAAATAAGGGCGTCTTCCTCCCCTTCCTACTTCGCTTCCGTGTCACTTTCCTATCGGGCACTCTAGCCCGAATCACCTAGCTTCCTATTTCTAAGGGTTGTTTAAGACACTCCCTTCCTAAAATCCTCTACATATGATCATCATTTCTTGGTGTAGAATAGAAATCAAGCTTTCGCACTTCAGCCACATGGCTTTTTCAAGGAAGAAGTTTTCTTCCTTGAAAAAGTTTGCTGTCTACCTTCCTTAAAAGAAAAAGCCACGTGGTTGATGTTCGAAAGCTTGGACATTTAGATTTCTGTTCTACATCAAGAAATTTTGGATCACTAATATTGTTATACTCTTAAAGTACAGTTGGTGTATAGTTCCTTGTTATTTAATTATGTCAGTAATTATTTAAACCACTTGCATTTTGATTTTCTACCCGGAAACTTATGTAAATGAGAAATCAAGTGCTGGTAATCTAAGATGATGACAGAAGTTTTTTCAGAAATCACCATTTGATAAGGGAAAGACTTCATGAAATTCTCTCACAAAACTAAGACCCACACTAGAAGGAGACGCCAGAACTGCGCGATTTTCAGCGTCATCTGCGAGCAGAAGTCTGCATTGGATTTATCTTCACCTTAAATAGCCATCGTGATATTTACGCACACCATCAGACGATGAATTCTGGGTAAGTACCTTGGCAATGTTACTTGGTCCGGCAGAATCTTCTTTTTTCTTTTTCTTTTTTAATAATTTATTGGTCCCAGGTAACACATACAACTTGAATTCATACATTAGTCTTGGTGAACACATACATCTCGAATTCAGACAAATACAGTATTGTGCGTCACAGGGTACGAATATTATGAAATACATCGAAATCATCAAAGCAACAGAGGAAACCTGTGACGGAAGACAAACACAAGCATCCATACCTTACCGGGATTCGAACCCAGACCCCTCCGTTGGGCGAATGATCAGAAGCCATCGCTTAGACTACTGCGCCACCGGGGCGGCACAATGAAAGCTTCTTTTATGTATTTTCACAATAAGCAACTACACTTTGGCTGCTTGACCGTTGAGGTTTAACGAAAAATTTCTTCATATTAAACAAACAAACAAACAAACAAAAAAAGGAAAAAATACGGGCACAAAATGTTGCGACTGAATACAAAACGAACTGCAGAGTAGAGAAACACACCACCAGTAGTCAATGACTCATTTCTCGAAATACCATTCGCCTAATCCCAAGGAGGTTAGAAGAAGAGGAGGTGAAAGGACCCGTTTTGAGTGAAGCCAAAACAGATCAGCTGTTTCTGTCCTCTATCTGAGGTGGTGGGAGTCTGCGCTGCGGGAGTTCGGGAACGTGACGTCACTTCCTGTGGCTTAAGCAGTTTTGCTTAGCGCATTTTTTTTTTTTTTTTTTTTTTTTTTGATTGGAGGTTTAACGACCACCGTGAGCAACTCAATGGGCTATAAGCAGTCGCCCGTCCCTAATTTAGGGTCACTGGCTCCAGGGAAGGGAAAGAGCCAGTGCCGTAAGACAAACACAATATCCATGCCTCACCGGGATTCGAACCCGGACCCCGTTCGGACGAATGATCAGAGGCCATCGCTTAGACCACTGCGCCACCGGGGCGGCGCTTAGCGCATGCAAACCAAGGATGCAAAGAAGGAATATTTCGGACTTCTTATTTCTTAAACATGGTTACTTGCACATGGGCAGTATGTAAGTAACCATGCGCACTATGCACTTCCGCTCAAAAAATCATTATTTTGTTCAATTTTTTAAAGAAATACCAACACATATTATCCTGTATTTTCTGGAATTTTTTTATTATGGGAATGAATATTTCAGCCTCAATTTTTTTCATGTCTATATGGGTAGAGTAAGGGTCCGAAAAAACCCGTTCAAAATCGCGATTTCCCCATAGATATATACAGGAGATTCTCGGATTGAGCGCATTGGCGTAATCAGCTGATAAAAAGAGGCGTCACGCCAGAAGCACAGGGAGAGGGGCTGTTGCTAGCTCCTCTTTCTTCTAACCTCCTTGCCTAATCCACCTTCAAAGGGATAAAGCACCTGCACAGTGCTGCCACCTACTGTAAGGGTGTGCCGTAATTTCCCACAGGGCGAAACCATGTGCCGCTAGCTAAGAAAGTGTGAAAAACACTGCTGTAGATTATGCTTCATGCCCATTATGAAAATCTTTTTCGATATTTATGGATACTTACTTCAAAGATTATTTTGATGCAAATTTCAGCATGCGTTAGAAACTTGACCTGTACGAATAGCGCAGAGACACCGTTAAAAAAAAAGGCAAGACTTATGACGTACACTAATTTAACTTTTCTTTTTGGTTCCTGCTACAGAGGATGTTCATACATTTTTAGAACGTTTTTGATAAGAAATTACAGAAAATAAAAGAAGTTCAAAGAATTGAAACTGGCAACAGCGTGTTAGATGAACACCAAAGATAAGATCAGATGTAGAGGATTTTAGGAAGGGAGTGTCTGACCCCAGGTCTTAAACAACCTTTAGAAATAGGATGCTAGGAGATTTGGGCTAGAGTGCCCTATAGGAAAGTGACGAGGAAGCTAGGCAGAAAGGTGAAAGAAACGCTCTTATTTATAATCGGGGGGGAGGGCAGTACCCGGGATCCGACAGCCTTACGTGCCCATCGGACGCACCGCGGACATTTAGTGGTTCGAGCGTTTGTACCTGCTGGGATCGAACCTGAGATTTCTCCGTGGTAGTCACGAACGTTGACCACTAGGCCATCCGCGGCATGCTGCAGTCAAATATCGTGTATGCTAAGAAAATGGCGCACGTAAACAAGCTGCTGATATAAGGTTATGTTTTTGCTCTTTACGAAGTGAAATATTCGTATTCTGCTGTTAAAAAACGCTGTGAAAATAAAAGAATTGGTATTTCTAAATGTAAAATAAACAATGGTATTAAAAATAGCTGAAAAAATCGCATTGCTTTTAGCAGAAAAAAGGACACCAAAGGAATATCCGAAGAACGTACGTACTTTTATGACTATTTCAAAAGTAAGGTCTCTGGTCTTAAAAGAAAATCCTTCGACCTAAAGAGCAATCGCTGCGCCGTTAAAAATTTCTGTTTCAATTGCAAAAAAAGTAATAAGCAAAAGATTTGAGTCTACAAAAGAAGCATAAAAAAAATGGTCACCACCTTTTGCCTAAGCACATTGCTGAGCGCAGAGCACGTTGTAAAATTGTTTATGAAAATCACTAAGGCTGAGACAGATGGAAATTTATTGTGACTGTTGATGAAGTATGAATCAACCTAAACGACTTCAACGAAAAAAGTTCGATTTACTGTCGCGAAAGAGTAGAAAAAGACTTACAAATTTGGTTCCAAGAATCCAAAGAAAGTTTCAGTAAAGGATTCATGATTACTGCTGGTTTCTCGTATAATGGGGAATTAAAGTTAAGAAAAGTTGAAAAGAATGTTAAAATCAATGCTGCATATTACCAAAATAATGTTTGAACTCCTATACTTAAAGAGGAAATACCATTCCTTTATCCACAGAGCCTTCAGAATGTAGAACTCCATCGGGATAAGGCTGCCAGTCATACATCCAAATCTACCACTCTATTTCTTAAACAAAATGAAAAAAGGAGACCGCTATCAAGTCTATACTTTTTGTTCGTATTCCTTTTAAGTCCCATGATGTGTCGCCAATGGACTATTGTGTCTTCGGACTGCTAGAAAAGGCGCTTTCTAAACGCAGACCTAAAACAATGATTGGATTGCTAAAAATTGGTACTTAGAAATAAGCAAAATGTACTCGTTTCTGAGTACATTCTGGGCTTATAATAGCTTCGAGTACTTGTGTCTCATTTTTGGAAAAGACACGTACTCATTTTTGAGTGCATATAGGGAATCAGTTGTGAGCATATCTGGTATTTCTAATTTGAAATGTATGTACTCAAAAACATCCATAAATATGTGCTCTAACTTGATTTAGCTTCTGATGTGCCCTTTCGGTAAGGGCATAGAAACTGAAGGAAGTTAGAGCGAATCTAGCGTTTCTGAAAGGATAGCTTGTAAGTGAGAGAGAGCACACTAGACGGCGCCAGCGTACGATTTTGCACATAAAAACTAGAGTGGGGCTTAGGGATCCAAACACCTTGATATGTAACAGGGAATTCCTACCCGTCGGCCGTTACGTAACGTGTTCGTTCGATGCTCAGCGATTGTTAGAAATTCGCACCACCATGAAGAGCCCCGTGGCTCAAGCCTATCAGGCTAGGTTTGAACCTGGGGGTCCCACCATCAGCAGTCTGAATCAGTAACCACGAAGCCATCCGCGGCTCGATTTCAAATATCAGATCATATGTAGAGGATTTTAGGAAGGGAGTGTCTGACCCCAGGTCTTAAACAACCTTTAGAAATAGGAAGCTAGGAGATTTGGGCTAGAGTGCCCGATAGGAAAGTGACACGGAAGCAAAGTAGAAAGGGGGGAAGACGCTGTTATTTAATACCGGGGGCCAGTACCCGGGGTCCGACGGCTTAACTTGCCCATCCGACGCACGGCGGGTATTTAGTGGATCGAACGTTCGTACCTGCATGGGATCGAACCTGAGGTCTTCTCCGTGGCAGTCACGAACGTTGCCCACTAGGCCACCCGCGGCCCCTGATTTCAAATATGGAATACGTGTACTCCATACATACTCATTTATTCATAGAAGTGGAAGTATATTAATTGATGGTACATCTGGGATAATAGATATACTCGTTGTCACATGCTGGGCAAATGGACCACTAAATTTTATCACAGATATAGTGATAAAGCGAGAATATAGTATTTATGAGATTGACACAGATGTAGTTAATGTAAAAGCGTACACAAAGATACTTTATGCATAACTAGATTACTTGTGATCAGTGACTTTGTTGTAGTAGTGTGTTATGTGTGTCACTTTACACATTTATTAAACAATTTCTCTTGAAATCTATAATATCTAAAATGAAGTAATACGAGATTATATTTATATTTATTGGCGCAGTTATTTGTAAGTACGTATGGTTACTTCTATTTGAGAATGTCATGGACTGGTTTACGATAAGATTGTTCTTAAAAAAAAACCGAGTAGGTTCAGATTCTCATTTATAAGTAGATTTTTTTTAACAGTGTAGAACTATGGAATGCAGTAGAAGGGGAGAGGAATGAAATGCCACTACCAATTTTAAGAAATACCCTGTTCTGTTGGAAATCTAGATGTAGGTTAATAGTCCTGAGAAAGAGCTATCAGACAGAACATTTAAAAAACAAA
This sequence comes from Macrothele yani, assembly GCA_039090855.1. Lineage (NCBI taxonomy): Eukaryota > Metazoa > Arthropoda > Arachnida > Araneae > Macrothelidae > Macrothele > Macrothele yani. The sequence goes on along the minus strand of CM076991.1, from coordinate 101,407,590 downwards.
TAATTTAATTTTAGACATTAATTATATTGCTGGAAAATCGTTCTAAAAATATATGAACATCCTTTTTATGTATAGACGTCATGCCGCAATTTGGCGTGATTACAATTTTGATCAGACACAATTCTAAGTATTTAGTAATAAGAGAAAGTAGTTACAGCAGAAGCAACCTTATTTTATTGTCTGGAAATATTTTCAATTTCATCTAAACGGAAAGAAAACGCTGTTGCGCGGATTGTTTCTTCATCCGTAAGGTGATAAAATTTCCTTTAAATTGTTAGCTTGAACAGTCATGAATGATTTAAAGCCTCTTATCTCACAGCAGAAGCAAAAGCGCTAGTTTTTGCTGTTTAAAAGTCACTCGAAGTGAAATACTGCTCTCCGGAATGCGTTGCGAGTTTTAACGCAGACAGTGGCGCTCCCTCCCGCTGCTGAAGCACTGATGTATATAGATAGATCGGTCAGTCTCACGTTTGAAACTTTGGGCTAGCATAAAATTACTACTACTGCATCCCTTTAACTCCCTCGGAAGACAAGGTTAGAAGAGACGCGGAGCCTCATTTTGTTTTCTATCATTAATTGTCAGGAATGTTTCTAGCAGACACGATACATTGCTTAATGAGATTGCATTCTGACAACACGTCCACATTAACCAGCGCAATTTTATGCTAACAAAGTTGATACCAATGTGTGACTTTCATTCTCGCAAAACTATCCTAAGCGGTAAGTATAATCGAGGCACCATTTAAAACAATTTCCACATCTCCATTAACATAATTGTTGTCTTCCTGCAAGAGGTAGAATGTAGGACCCCAGGGGCTAAGCCTGTGACAGAATTTGATTAATGTAATTAAACAAATTCACGGTTCCTTACCGCCTGTGCGAGAGAAGTGTGGAGCATCTACATTCCCTCGCTGTTTTATGCTGGAAATTGTCTTCCCTTGTAACGATCTGCTCTTTTGTTTTATCTTTATTTTTTATTTTTTTATCTCAGATTCCCATCATTCTCATTATATTGATTGCAGTTTCGTTTCGTTTACCTGCTTGCTTGGTTTCTTCGATTTCTATATCTTGTTCTTCAAATTCTTTCCATGAAGTAAGTATTCACACAGTTCGCATGAGTATTTTATTTAAAAAAAAAGAAAATAACTATGAATCAAACATCACCGTAGGCTAATTGATACCAGGTTAGGTTACGGCATTGCGACTGTTTATTTTTTGGCCTGTAATATTTTGTTTTTCCATTCTGTTAATCTTTCCAGTCGCGATGTTCTTTCGCGCTTCCGTCTTTAATTTATTTCGGACACAAGGAACTCTCTCTTAGATGAAGATTTCTATCTAAACCTCCGTTTCTCCTTCCTCACCCCTACCCCACCCCACCCCAACTTCTGCACAAAATAACTTGCAGTTGGGGTGTAAGAACATCGTATTTTTCTCTCAAAACTTATCTTTATACACAGAAGGTGCAAAACATAACAACCCTCCCCTGCCTTATCTGACGTTTGGGTCATGTCTCCAGAGAGGCGGTGCACACCCAAAATATAAGAACTCCTGCATTTGGGGTGTAAGGTGCATGCCCCCTCCCCCAATAAAAAAACTTATCCTTATATACAGAAGGAGCAAAACATTGTAACCCTCTGTCGTATCTGACGTTTTGATCTTTCCTGGAGAAGTGGTGCACACCCAAAATTAGAGGACCCCCCTTCATTTGGGGTATAAGGAGCCCGTCCTTTTCTCCCAAAAATTAAGCCCTACATTTGGGATGTAAAGAGCCCATCTTTTTCTCGCAACGCTTTGCCTTATACACAGAAAATGCAAATCATTGTAATATTTTCACTTATCTGACGTTTGAATCTTTTCCCGCGGAGCGGTGCACACCCAAAGTAAGAGGACCACCGGTAGCGACCATAGAATGGTGAGATGTAATATGCACCTCAATGTTAAACTCGAGCGTGGCAAGCTCATAAAACAAACAAAGTGTATTGACCTGACCAACCTTAAAAAACACCATAATACCTTTGGAACTCAGAAAGAGATTCTCTGCTCTAGAAGGTCTAACTTCGGAAGAAGTGGACATCTCTGAAGTTAACAAAAAACTAACCAAGGCTCTTATGGAAACAGCAACGAAAATAGCTGGTACTGAGAACAAGTTCCAAACGAACAAATTATCAGGAAAAACCAAAACTCGGATGCAAAAAAGAAGAGAGATGAGAACAACTAAAGAAGATGAGACTTCCAAAGTGGAATTTGTAGAGCTATACAAGACGGTACGAAAAAGTAAGACTGAAGATGTAAGGAAATTCAACTGTGAATTAGTGAGAAAAGCAATTGAAAACAACCAAAGCCTGAAGAGAGCAAAGGGACCTTTCAGTAAGGGAAGAAAACAGATTATGGCTCTGAGAAAAGAAGATGGTTCTGTAACAAGAAATAAAGGTGAAATTCTGACAAGAGTGAAAGATTTCTACTCAAAACTAAATGAAAGGGATGATACATGGATTCCAGACATTACAAAAGGTACCAGAGTTCTTCCAGTCCTCCCAGCAGAAGTTGCACATGAAATCAAGAACATGAAAAGGGGAAAAACTCCAGGAGAAGATGGAATTACCGTAGACATAATAAAAGAAGCAAGTGGAGAAATTGAAACAGTACTCGCCCAAATTTTCACTCGATGCCTTAATGAAGGAAAGATTCCTGAGGATTGGAACACCGCTACAATGATCCTGCTACATAAGAAAGGTGACATTGAGGATCTCGGAAACTACAGACCTATCAGCCTCCTATCAGTGGTTTATAAAATCTTCACTAAAGTTCTTTCACACCGCTTCAAGTTGACACTGGACATGACTCAACCGAGAGAACAAGCTGGATTCAGGAGTGGCTACAGCACTATAGATCATTCCACGTACTGAGAGTACTAATTGAAAGAGCGAGGGAATATGAACTTCCATTATGCATGGCTTTTATCGATTATGAAAAGGCTTTTGATTCGGTGAAACCATCAGCAGTTACAATGGCTTTGAAATCCTGCGGTATTGAAGATCCATACATTAATATTATTCATAACATCTATGAAAATGCCAGTGCAAAGATTCGGCTATTTGAGAATACAGCACCCATAAAAATTGGAAAGGGAGTGAGACAAGGTGACACTATATCTCCCAAACTCTTTAATGCCACATTGGAAAATGTCTTTCAATCACTGAACTGGGAAAACAGAGGGATAAAGATTAATGGAGATTATCTAACTCACCTTCGTTTTGCTGATGACGTAGTCATTTTTGCAACTACCTCATCAGAGCTGCAGAGTATGATCCAGGAACTTGCTGATATGAGTAAAGAAGTGGGATTAAAAATGAACTTTCAGAAGACAAAAGTGATGTTAAATGCTTATACAAGAAATGAAGATTTGTCTACTGGTGGGGAAAAGCTGGAGTTAAACAAAACCTACATTTATCTTGGACAGCAGATATCAAGTGAGGGTCACATTGATGAAGAAATTAATCGGCGTAAAAAATTTGCCTGGAGAGCTTTTCGAAGAAACAGTATAATTTTCAAGAGCAATATGCCATTATGTCTTAAAAGAAAAGTGTTTGATCAATGCATCCTTTCAGTGCTTACATATGGTGCAGAGACGTAAAGCTTAACTAAAAGAGACATACAAAGGCTGCAGACAACTCAAAGCAGCATGGAGAGTTGCATGCTTGGTGTAACCAGGAGAGATAAGAAGAGGAACTCGTGGATCCGAAAAATGACAAGAGTGGAAGACATCATGATCAGAGTTAAATTCCTGAAATGGCAATGGGCTGGATATATTTCCAGAAGGACAGACCATCGATGGACCGCTGAAATTTTAGACTGGATTCCAAGGGACACGAAAAGACCCAGAAGAAGACCACATGGGAGATGGGTGGATGAAATTCGAAAGTATGCGGGAGTAACATGGAGGAGATTGCCACAAGACAGACCGTTGTGGAAGAAACTTGGTGAGACCTTCGTCCAGCAGTGGATTGATAATGGCTGACAATGATAATGATGATATTTCAAATATATGTACTAAAAAAAATCCATATATTTCAAATACATGTGCTTCATTCAGTTTCTGTGCCCTTCCGGGCAGGGCACAGAAACTGAAGGAAGTTAGAGCGAATCTAGCGATTCTGATAGGAGAGTTTGTAAGTGAGAGAGAGCACGCTAGATGCCGCCGCCGTACAAGCGTACGATTTTGCACATAGAGCTTAGAAACTTTAACCGGGAGATTCCCTCCCGGGGACCGTCACTTAACGTGCTCGTCCGATGCACGGCGGATATTCAGCGATTGTTAGAAATTCACACCACCACGGAGAGTCCCCAGGTTCTAGCCGCCGATGGCTTAATGGTTAGGGAGTCAGATTGTCAGTAGAGGGTCCCCAGGTTCAATCCTGGGCTGATCTTCCGGAGATGGTGTGATTTGCTAATAATCCCTTAATATCCGCCATGCATCGGACGAGTACGTTAAATGACGGCCCCCAGGTTGGACCCCACGGTTACTTTGGGTGTCCATTCCTACTCCCCCCTGACTTTCTCTCACCCTCTATGAACAATATCGTACTTGTACGGTGGCGCCATCTACTGTGCTCTCTCTCTCTCTCTCTCTCACTTACAGACTGTTCTGTCAAAGTCGCTAGACTTGCTCTCACTCCTTCCGTTTCGGTGCCACGCCCAAAACGCGGGCTCGCTGTAGGCGGTTTGGGCCTAAACCTTCTCTGTGGACGGAAGTCCTACATGAAAATGATTGGCTGTGTCTGAGTCCCCAGGTTCAAACCTAGCCTGATAGGCTTCCTTCCACCACTAGTCTGAACCACTAAGCCATCCGGGGCTCGATTCCGAATATAAGAATATGTGTGAACATACTCATTTATTCGTAGTATTAACTGGAAATACACTATCTACCAACAAGTAATTGGACACACCTGCAATCGACGATATCTGTGGTCCTGATACACGTCACGGCCACCGCCGTTAAATATCGTGTGGGAAACAACAACGCAACCAGTTGCATGAAAGATGCCATGCAGTTCATAGCTTTCTGATTTCGAGAAAGGTGTAATCGTCGGGTATCACAGAAATGGCCACATATCCAGCGAGTTGAAGTACCCAAAATCGACAGTGGCCTACGTGATTGGCAAGTAAAAGGAAGATGAGAGGTGACTGTCGGAATGTGCCCCGACCCGGCAGACCCACAAAACTGGGAGTTAGAGACCGACGGGTGCTGGCCAGAGAAATTCGGAAGAACCACACCAAATCGATGGGCCACATCCGTGAGGAGTTTCAACGGGCATCCGGGAGTGTTTTTTCGATGAATACCATCCGTAAGAAAGCCGATCTGCTCGGTTATCATGGACGTGCTGCCGCCCACAAGCCTTTGATCACTAAGTCCAATAGTGCTGCTCGGCTAACGTGGTGCAAAGAACGTCGACAGTGGACCGTTGAACAGTGGAAACAGGTTCTCTGGAGCGACGAATCAAGGTTCACCCTATACCGTTCGGATGGCAGGGTCTGGGTTTGGCGTCTGCCTGGAGAACGCCTCCTTCCGGAATGTATTGTGCCAACTGTGAAGTTCGGCGGTGGTGGAATTATGCTATGGGGGTGTTTCTCCTGGTATGGCACGGGACCCTTGGTCGCAATTCCTGGTAGACTCAACACCGAGACCTACTGCACCATTTTGGATAACCATGCGCTTCCTACGTTGTGGCAGTTTTACGGGGTGGACCCACGTTACTTTCAGGATGACAATGCCACTGTCATGTTGCGAGGTCCACCATGGCTTGGTATGGTGACAATGGGGTTAATCGAATGGACTGGCCTGCGCAGAGCCCGGACCTTAACCCTATCGAGCACCTCTGGGGCGAGTTGGAGCGTCGATTTAAGGGGTGCCCCCACCGTCCGAAATCGGTGAAGGAACTGACCTGTCTTTTCCAGGCCGAGTGGAAGAAAAATACCGCTAGCCTGGTTGAGAGTATGCCCCGGAGGGTCGCAGCTGTAATCGCCGCTCGTGAAGGCTCCGCCAACTATTGAAGGTGAATAGACTTCGTTTTCCTTTGCTATCACAGTTGTCCAATTACTTGCTGGTGGATAGTGTATATTATTCGATGGTACATCTGGGATAATAGATATACTCGTTGTCACATGCTAGGTAAATGGACCGCACAATTTTTTGACAAATATAGTGATGAAGCGACAATATGTTATTTTTGAGATTGACACAAGTTATAGTTAATGTAAAAACAAACACAATGATACTTTATGCATAATTAAATTACTTGTGATCAGTGACTTTGCTGTAGTAATTATTTATGTGTGTCACTTTACACATTTATTAAACAATTTCTCTTGAAATATGTAATATCTAAAATGAAGTAATACGAGATTATATTTATATTTATTGACGCAGTTCTCAAATATAAGTAACCGTACGTAAGTACGTATGGTTACTTATATTTTATATGTAACCATACGTAAGTACGTATGGTTACTTATATTTGAGAATATCATGTACTCGTTTACGATAAGATTGTACTTTAGAAAAACTGAGTAGGTTCTGATTCTCATTTTTATTTAGATTTTTTGTTTAAAGTGTACGAAAAATCCATCGAATTCTGTGTTTTTCCCGTCATTTCACGGAAAAGGTTGTATCAGGAATGTGTTTCGTTAATTCAAGAAAGAAATCACGGAAAATGGCTCGTGCGTTTAAGAAAAGTTTTACAACATGGAAAATCTTCAGTTTTTTTTTTTTTTTTTTAGGAAAATGGAATTTTTCGCACTCTCCGAAATAGTTTAAAATTTCCAATCGAAACCTGCTTTGTCCACAAACACGCCCATTACAACTGAAAGTTATCTTTGTTGTTGTTAAATACTTTCTCCAGATCAGTAATCAGCCAGCGCCGGATAAAATCAATCAAGTGAATTAAAAAAAAATGTGGTTTAAAATGACAGTGATCAGCATTACCAATCATTGTGTGTGAACTAACAGAGAGAAATTTCTCAAAAGGCTCTCAGCCGTAGAAGGTATTCACCTCGTTCACATCAACGGATGAAAACAGTGCCTGAATCTGACGGATTTTCCCCATCTTTATAAAAACAGACGAAGTGCAGCCGGTTCAAAGGCAACTCTCCCCGCAGACGAAAAATTAGTTTTCCAGTTCAAAAGTAGGGATTGTTTTTTCTTTTCGTCTTCACAGCCGAGGGAGATAAATTTTGTTAACAAAAAATATTCTCATGTTCCCCATCAACCGTATGCAGAAAATTAGAACATGGGGCTTGTCATATGAAGAAATTGGATAGACTAATTGCCTGGCGGCAGGCTTTCCTCTCTATATATAAAAAAAGAAAATGATTTTTGAGGGATTAATTGCGTGGCATGGTATTCTTCCCAAGAAAAAACCAAAATGAATTTGGGGGGATTAATTGCGCTGAAATACACAGCGAGTTCCGTGGAGTAATTGCTCAGCAGTGTTTATTCCTGCGATTAGAAACAGTAAGTGGGAAGTTTAGATCGTTTCTGCACGAACTTCGCTTATTTATTTTAATTCACAATTTCACAAATGTGAAATAAATTATGGTCTCTAGAGAGTATAGCACACTTAGCAAATAAATACGCAAGCATACCAAATCGGAAAAACTCAATAAGGCGATCAATAATATGAAAGCTGCTAAAAAGTCAGTTTTACCCTTACGAGAGAAACGATAATAACTTTGTTGCCGGAGCTGGCACAATTTTTTATTTTATTTATTTATTTATTTATTTATTTATTTATTTTGCGCTATTGGAATTGCAAGTTCAAAAGAGATGAATGCATTGCGAAAAGGTTTCCGAACGCGCTTGTTTTTAGTTTCTGGATTCAACCATGCAGCAAAAAAAAAAAAAAAAAAAAACTTCCACAGCGACCCTAAATTAGGGAGTTTCCCGTCCCTGATTTAGGATCGCTGGCTCTTAGGAAGGAAAAAAGTCAACGCCGTAGGACAAAACCACCACCCCTGCCTCATGCGGGACTCAGTCGCGGGTCCCAACTTGGTCGATTTACCGATGAACCACGCCTTCCATATGTAGATGATACTTTTTGTTGTCTGGAATGGCATGAATTCGGAAACACCTAAATTTGTTGAACGTATCAATTCAATTGATCCTCATATACAAAATTGAAGTTGCAAAAGCGATGCTTTCAGTTGTGAGACTAGAAACAATAGTTGCTTGCCATTTCTTGATGACCTTGTGTCACGCCCTGAAGGATCCTTCAACACAACAGTTTATCGCAAGCCATTTGCTGTCTCCTTACGCCCCCCCCCCCCCGTGCAAAGTCAAATCACCCATGGAAACAAAAAAACAGTGCTTTCTTACGCATACATATATCGTGCGATGCTTATATATGCTCAACCGCATATTCCTTTCAGAATCAGCTTGATTTTCTTAAAAGAATTGCAGCACACAGAGAATATAGCCCTTGCGTTAAAGACAAAGCTGTCCAAAAATTTAGGAAACCGAAGCCTGTCTGTACGCTCACGCCAACAGATCATATGTAGAGGATTTTAGGAAGGGAGTGTCTGATCCCAGGTCTTGAACAACCCTTAGAAATAGGAAGCTAGGAGATTTGGGCTAGAGTGCGTGATAGGAAAATGACACGGAAGCGAGGTAAAAAGGGTGAGAAAGACGCCCTTATTTATTACCGGGGGGGTCAGTACCCGCCGCCCGACGGCTTAACGTGCTCATCCGACGCACGGCGGATATTTAGTGGTTCGAGCGTTCGTACCTACTTGGGATCGAACCCGAGGTCTTCTCCGTGGCAGTCACGAACGTTGACCACTAGGCCACCCGCGGCCCATGGTGCATATAGAATTTTTTCCCAAGGGGGGGGGGGATAACAATTTCAGAAATCCGCCAGTACAAAAGAAAAATCAATGATAAATTGAAGTATTTTTTTATAATGTAAGTCGCATTTTAACCATAAACATAAAAAAAAAACTTTCCATGGAGATCAGGGCTACTTTGCCCCCCCTCTTTAAGTACGCTCCTGCCTCTCTGTACGAGGAAATTGGGTTGTCATCCCATTTGCTTATCAGATTTGCTTCAGAATTTCAAAAATTCTCAAAAGTTTTCATTTCAAAGTTATTTCCAAACCTATGTACAAAATGAATTTTTACGGATCAGAAGACTATGTCGAAGACATAAATTCCTGGAAAATTTATGTAATCCCTTGTACTTTCATATATAGAAAAGATCAGCAGGGATTTAAGTTCTCGTGTGAAGGAACACAAGATTTACGTACGAAACAGTGATCTGAAGAAGTCTCCAGTAGCCCAACATTGTTACGAAAATAAGCATAAATTTTTGTTTGAAAAACTTATTGATAAACCTAATTCGACTATGAAACTTAATATAATAGAAACTTTTCACACATGCCACAACTCTTCGCGGCTTGTCAACGACATGACATCTACTCCATTTCTTTCAAGCGCGTGGAAACAGCTCACCAAACTCCGTGAGTCAGAACGCTGATGATGTCACAATGATTTGAATGTTCCATTATTTCTGATGAAGCCGAGCCAAACGATCAGCGAAACTATAGTAGATCTTAAAATAAAATATTTAATTGTGAATAAATGTTGCTGATTTATTCTACTGCCACAGTTCATTTGAATGAAATCACCTTCTAAATATCAATCCAATTAGTCTTCATTTTCGTCGGTTGAAGTACTGCTTCAAGAATTCGTGAACAATATGCAACAGCGCGTATTCTACGTGCAGATAATCACTGATTCTCGTAATACGAAGATGGCATGCGATCCTATTTTTAGCAGTAAATCACCTTTGCGTTCATGCCAATACGCACTCCTTCTTTACACTGGTAGTGGCTGTTTCTTTCGGAGAAGTTGAAGTGCCGTTCAGAAAGAAGTGCAACACAGAAGTGACGCAATTTACATAAGAACAGAACTCAAAAAGGAAGTTTAATTTTGAACTGTTTGTCGATAAGTCATTTAAAAGTTAATGACAAGCAAAAAATCTACTGTTCTGGTCAAGGGCACACCTTCTTGAGTCCTTGGAATCTACGCTGAATTCATACCTCATTAAACCTAAGAAGGGATATAATCTAATGTTGTCCAACTACCAAAAGATATTTTTCAAATATGTTTCATGATAAAAATTTGATGTAATTTGTGGAAAATTAAAAAAAATGTATATATATTTACTTTGCTGCGATCTTACATAGTGCATTACATTCTTGAATTTAAAATCGAAGCATGCATCGATAAAACCTCAAAAACAAAAAAAAAAAAACAAAAAAAAAAAAACTTTTAGCATGAAAATAAAAATGCATTCATCTGCCCTGTCGATTTTTTTAGGCCTTAAGTTTTTTTCGAGTTGTAGTCCAATTTTTAAAATCAACAGATTTGTTTTAGCGTTTTTAACAGGCGACAAGAAAAGGCAGCTACTTTTATTATTTATACCTTGCAATTTACGATTTATGCTATTAATAATAGGTCAGTGGCTGCTGTTTTTGAAGTAATATCAGCATTTTACAGTAAACATCAATAGATCTAACGGCTAAATCCTTGATTTCTGCCACATACTTCAATACAATTCTTTTGAAATACTGAGTTCAAGTGATTAAATTGTGTAATTTTTAAAACTGGAGGATGTAAACACATTTCGTTCGTATATGTTTGTGCGTTTGTGGAAAAGAAAGTCAGCATGCGCACAAGCGTAAAATTGCTAAAGCCCTAGAAACTAAAACAACAACAACAGCAACAAAAAAAAACAAAAAAAAACAAAACATTTTTTCGAATTACTTAAAAAAAACATGTAAATCTGAATTAAACAATGTAGTTTTGTTTGTTATCCTCGCTAATTCCATGCAAACGCAGTAATTTATCGATCGCGTGCCATTTTCTGAATTTTATAGCTGTAAGTTTTGAAGAACTGATAAAAGTGTATTGTTGAGGAACTTAAACGTCGTACAAGTCTTTTTTTTTTTTTATCTGCCCTACGGTGTTCGTACGTAACTCTAAAAGGGGATCGCAACCCCGAATTTGCGTCAACATTGCAGCCTTTACCCAGCCAAAAATTGTTGGTGGTTTGTGTCATCATTAAATGATCGTTATCTTGAGCTGAAAGACACTAAAGTGCCTGCAAAAAGAAAAGCAGTCAATACGTTCTTGTGCCGAAAGTCAGATCTATTGTGGGAAATAGAAAGGAGTAAGCGAGAGAGAGAAAGAGAGAGAGAGAGAGACAGACTAACCTGTGATTTGGGGCAGTAATGCGATTAGTCAGTTGCAAGACACAGAGGCAAGGAAGAATTCTTCCTCATTAGTGTCCACTAAAAGCAGCATATAAGTAATGCTTGTTGAAATATTTCTTCCCAAGTATTTGTTTGCCTGGTTTGACTAACTGTTGTCACCAGGGGCGTATATAGAATTTTATTGGGGGGGGGGGGGGGTACGTCAAAAATAAAAGTTTTTGAAATCCATCGGAACAAAATAAAAGTTAAAGAAAAATGGAAAAGAAGAATTAAAGCATTATTTTCTTATGTAAGTTGTGTATTTTTAGTAAATTAAAGCGGTGTTTGTAATGTAAGTTGCATTTTAACAAAAAAAGAAACACTTGGGGGGGGTTCCCCCGAAACTTATATTTGCTGTGAAATGTAAAAAAAATAATAACGAGCGCTTCAGGAATTTGTCTTAGGGATTTACGGTTATTGTTATGAAGTTAGGAAAAAAATATAGTTCCTGAATTATTGGAACAGTTTCAATATCTTAAAGAAGCTTCTGCAGATTTCTATTGAATCATAACTCCAATTTATTTTTATGTTTATCACCATATTTCGATATGCCTTTCCTGCTGTCTAAAACTTTATTTCAATTCCAGCAGAACTCGCTTTCAGAAAATCAGGTTTGGCCATCGTTTAGGTATCCGTCGTTTTATAGTGGAACCTTAATTCTGTTAACAATATCCTTGATAAAAAAACTCCATTGTAAATAAATATCGCCGCCCCGGTGGCGCAGTGGTCTAAGGCGCTGGCCTCTGATCATTCGTCCGTAAGGGGTCCGGGTTCGAATCCCGGTCAGGCATGGATGTTGTGTTTGTCTTACGGCACTGGCTCTCTGCCTTCCCTGGAACCAGTGACCCTAAATTAGGGACGGGCGACTGCTTATAGCCCATTGAGTTGCTCACGGTGGTCGTTAATCCTCCAATCAAAAAAAAAATATATCAGGGAAGGAGGTAGACAAGCAAAATCTTGACCATTGCTTTCAAAATTTGCTGCTGAGGGCACTTCTGGATGTCTTTTTAAATTTATAAAACCGTACGCTTACGAGTAGATGACGTTTTTCTGTGCGGTGCTTTAAATTCTAAGTAACATCAGGAATGATGTATTTATATTCTGTAGTGATGGACAACTCGCGAACGATTCGTTCACAATGAATGACTCATCATCAGGGCCGGATTAAGGAGGGAGGGGAGTTTGTAGGTGCTATAGTCTTGGGGCCCATTAGGACAAAGGCAAAGGGCCCCGGATGCATGCATGGGGGTGGGGGGGGGATAGAGAGACAGAGAGAGAGAGGGAGAGTTATTTACAAAATAGATTCATAAAATAGTTTTGCCATTTTCTCTTACGGAAGCTAGAAGACGAAAGACATTTCAAGGCAGTTACTCACCAAGGGTAAAGGTTTCATGTCGCTGTGTACAGCGGGGATAGCGAGACAGTTTCACCTTTTTCACTACCATCCACTCTCAAGTCCCAGTACGCATTGGAACCATTATTGGTATAAGTTCCCTGTGGCTTCACATTGCATAACAAGAAAGATGCACTAAATATACAATGCTAAATCATTAGAAAATCCAAGACAAAATCTACGGCTTTTAACACATGCTTTTATGAGAACGATGGAAAATGCGGTGACTTATATTATGAAAGCTCTGCAGATAATTTATTGGTTTGAAGAATGCACTACGTATTAATTATCACAGGCATATTGCTACAGCTTTGTGTTTCAACGGACTTCATAATGATGTCTTTGGTTCTGTGGGGGCCCACTCACATGTCTTACCCTTGGGCCCACACAGATGTTTCAGCCTAAGGACCCACTAAGGCTTTACCCGTGCCCTGCTCTTCATGGTGAATGGTTCGCTATAGCAGCTGTGAATTATTCAATTCGCCATTTCTGCGACACACAGTGAAATTTTTCAGATTTCGGAAACTAATTCCCAATAAGAAAAGTAACCTCGAGAATTAATGAATGTCAACTGTTATGTGACTAAGCAGAGAGCAGTTAAATAGGAAAATTGGAATGAAACGAGTATGCATTCATTTGAGCGGTGTGCTCGAATCGTTCGCTACGAGCGATGATTGGTATTGAACGGTGAATGGCTGTGTTATGCTCTTGCTCATTTGGCAGCTCACCAATATCATCTGCCTGCGCCTCGCAGGCGCTTTTGTTGTGAGTCATTTAATGAGGCCAGGCGTTCTGTATTAACAACCGTCTTTTTTAATCACACCACAATGAATGCGAAGCACAATGAAGACATCTGCTTTCTTCATTGTGCTTCACAGCTTGAAAGAGAAAATTTATGTTTATACATATTTTACTTAGTTTTCTAAAATGCACTGAATGATTATGTCAGATCGAGAGCTATTGTACTTAGGAGTTTACATTAGTGTTCCCGAGTGCTCATGGCGAATGAATAGTGAATGTTGAAGAGCTCACACTCATTTGGGGAATATCCGCTGTTGCCTTGAAAGCGAGTTGGTCTCTCTGCAACGAATAATTTACTCATTGAGTGTACTGACAAACTGGAAATTGAATATCTACTCATTTCACTCTTCATTCATGAATGACTCTGCGTGAAATGATGAATGAACTCCCAATGAAGGAGCGATTTATGCCATCACTATTATTCTGCATCCGACAACACCCACTTATCACTACTTCCTAACGAGGTTCGGTCATATCTTCTGCTTCCACACGACAAGAACGGCGTGAAATAATTATCATTTACACTTTTCTTTATTAACCTTGTCCAGTCTAAACGATAGGTAACTCATTGAATGCTTGAAGAACTGTTAACAATTATAGCAAGGAAAATAAAGTAACAAACGCTTTTGCTAACACAAATAACTCGGCTTCGAAGAAACTGCAGTATGTTGTGTGACGTATATTCTTGATTAACTTTCCTTTTTTTAGTTTCTTTCCCTATGTAAATCTTGAGTTTATTCTAAGTATTCTTCACGCTTAACGAAATATCTTTTCCCTCAAACGAATACGTTTGGCAACACAATTGAGGTTGAATGCACGTGACGTATGCCTGATCTTGATAAGAGCAAGAGATAAAAACGACGAGTGATCTATTGCAAGAGAGGGTTGTAAGAGAGCGTTGTAAGAGAGCAAATTAGTATGATAGACCGATTTGTACCATTATATTAAGGGGTGTGACGTATATTCTAGATTCACTTTCCTTTTTTAGTTTCTTTCCCTATGTAAATCTTGAGTTTATTCTCAGTATTCTTCACGCTTAACGAAATATCTTTCCTCTCAAACGAATACGTTTTGCAACACAATTGAGGTTGAATGCACGTGACGTATGCCTGATCTTGATAAGAGCAAGAGATAAAAACGACGAGTGATCTATTGCAAGAGAGGGTTGTAAGAGAGCATTGTAAGAGAGCAAATTAGTATGATAGACCGATTTGTACCATTATGTTAAGGGGTGTGACGTATATTCTAGATTAACTTTCCTTTTTTAGTTTCTTCCTCTATGTAAATCTTGAGTTTATTCTCAGTATTCTTCACGCTTAACGAAATGTCTTTTCCCTCAAACGAATACGTTTGGCAACACAATTGAGGTTGAATGCACGTGACGTATGCCTGATCTTGATAAGGGCAAGAGATAAAAACGACGACTGATCTATTGCTTGAGAGCGTTGTAAGAGAGCGATTATTACGAGCGTTGGGTTGTAAACTAATTATTGATAGGAGTGTTGTGATAATGTGTGGTGTGTGGAGCGTTTACTGCAGTATGCCATATTACGATGTGTTTTCTATAGCCTGAATAAAGCTTTTCCGTAAGTTGACTTCTGTTGTTTCGTCTGGTCGTTAAGGTTTTCTTTCATTTAGGAACTATTTCATAGTATATTGATGTGTTAAAACAGCGTAGAAGTCGAAAAGACTTTTACGCTACAGTTGACAAAACAGCAACAAATCTCAAGCTCGACAGCTGGATCACGCACATATCACACCCACTGCTCAAGCGATGATTTTTTTACCCTTTCCAACCGTAGGTTGAAGAAGTATGTTGAAAGCGTATCATAATCAGTGCATTGCATGATTAACTTGTTTTTATCTACGCCTTATTGACTTGACTGTCAGCCAAGGATTGCCGAAAGTGTAAGCTTTTGGGTGATTAAGAAAAAATAACGGGAAGTAACAGATTTTAAATTAGAACTCGAACTGAAAAACATAAAACTAAATTTGAGTAAATTTGTTGGCAGCATTTCGCATGTACGTCAACTCTCATTCTATGTTAAGGATTGGCTAAAGAAACATCACGTTGAATTCGCAACTCAATCCATTAAAATCTATTAGCAAATTATTAACTACTAGTTGCAAAAATACATACGAAGTCTGTGCTGGCGCAGAAGTCTATACTACCCGGAATCCTTAAATCAAATCCTTCGTTGGCATGACAAAAAGAACTCGCTCATAGTTTTCAGATTCATCGCGATTAGACGGAATATAGAAATTATCGAAAGATCTGATATGTCGGTCAAACTACTAACACCGTGGAACTCCATCATCTACAAGCACTGACCTCGAGACAAAGACCCTTGATATCTTCGCTATATACGTGAGCATTAGACCCACAAAATGACTCACAAATTCACGTATTTGTAGTGTTTCGTTTATGTGATTTCAAATCTTGTTCTGTTCTCCGGATTTTAATTTTAAACTCCAAATGGGATATTCACTATATTGACAAAACTCACCGGACATCCCTACAAAAGCAAATGAACGGATCCGCTGCGTTGTTAAGATGCGCGATACAGCTGCAAACAGTATAAAAACAAGCCTGCAGCTGACTGCGATCATATCGTACTGTGAGGTTGAGTGAAAATGTCGCGGCGGGAGAGAACTGACTGTCAGAAACAAAAGGTTGTTGGGTGTTATATTAGTGGGTTGTCCATAAGAGAAACCTAGAAGCGTTTAAACATACCCAAGTCAACTGTTTTGGATGTACTGAATAAGTGGAAGACACATGGCGTGCCTGAAGCAGCAAAACCTACCGGAAGACCAAAGAAAATCAGTGATAGAGGACGTCGAAGACTCACGAGAGTCTTTGCAGCTAATCGACGGAGTACTGTACAAGACCTCAGTGTACAGGTGAGTAAAAACGCTAGAACCTCGGTATGTACACGTACCATTCGCAGAGAACTTCATTCCATGGGTTCCGTGGTCGTGCGGCTGCTCATAAGCCTTTCATCTCCACTCCGAATGTTACTCGTCGTTTAGCATGGTGTAAACAACATTTATCGTGGACTGTAGATCTATGGAAACGAGTCCTATGAACTGATGAATCCAGATACACGATCCATTAGTCTGATGGCCGTGTGTGGGTAGGGTGGTAGCCGGGGGAACGCTACTTACCACAGTGTACTGTTCCAACGGTCAACTTTGGAGCTGGCAGTGTACTCGTGTGGGGGTGTTTTTCGTGGTATGGTCCCATCCCATTGGTTATCGTGGACAAACCTGTTAACCTGCACGTCTACCTCGATATTTTTGACAATTATGGCCTACCAACTCTGTGATAATACTATGAAACCGAGCCTTGTTGGTACCAGCAGGATAATGCACCGGCGTGTAATTCCATTACGGCGTGTAATTCCGTATCGTGTGTGGACTGGCCATCACAAAGCCTTGATCTTAATCCCATAGAGCACCTATGGGATGAATTAGAGCGCCACATAAGAAGTTTTGGACCAAGGCCTACTACTAAGCAACAGCTAGGGGCAGCATTATGTACTGAATGGAGGCGTATACCTATCGCTGTTTTCCAAAACCTTGTCGAAAGCATGTCTCCATGGGTGAATGTATGCATTAAGGCCAAAGGTGGACTGACACCGTACTAATGTATGTCAATAAATGCTATGTTGTGTTTCTCTTCTAGGTGTCCAGTGACTTTTGTCAATATAGTGCATGTTCATCTAATGCAACTTGCGTTGAAAAAGCCTCCCGTCGGCGAATAAAAATATATGTTTTATTACACCAGTTACGGATCTCTTTATTGTCTTTTCAGTTGAGAGACTTTTATTGTCTTTTCAGTTGAGAGACTTTTATTGTCTTTTCAGTTGAATATATACGTTACAAGGTTAAAGTTTTTCTCCTCAACGACATGTTTCATTGTCTTACGCACACCTCTCGCTGTTTTCCCGTAAAGCACAATTATTAATGCAATCTGCTAACACCTATGTCACAAAAAAAAAAAAACTCGGAGCGTTTTTGAAACAGCTTCGGTGATCGAATGGTCTGAGGAGTGGGGACTTCAGAGTCCCTGTATCACATAGGCCCAAGCGAGTCCTAACCTTAGCGCATATATCGATGATGCTCCTTTTTTTCTCCACTCTCTCTAGCTGGGCGCAGCCCAACGGTAATTCGATCCCTTGTTGCCACTCATAGGCCCTCTCGTCCTGCTTTGAGCGCTAAAACATTGCCTTTCTGAATGCGAGGATGTAAACCGCATATTAAAATCTGCCAAAATTATTTTTTCAGTACAGTTTTGAAATTGTTTCCTTAATTTCGGAGCCTTTATAATCAAATGAAATTACAATTCCTCTAGGCATGCGCAGAAGGCATGATTAGATCATTATACCGAGCGTTGCAGCTACTTAGGGTGTAAATTCAGAAGAAATGAAAGGAAAAGCCGTTAATCACTTTGTCCAAATGCGCAGTAAGAAAGTGAGAGAGGAAGAAATGCCGTCAATGGAGATTCTGGCTTGTCTCTGCCGCTTAAGCTTTTGTGTGTGTGTGTGTGTGTGTGTGTGTGTGTGTTTGAGCGGTATCTTTTCAGTGTTATGCGAGCCAGTGGGTGGACAGAGATTGCATGCTACAAGAACTACGAATGCTTCTTACCAGTAAGGCGGAGTTACGAAAAAAAAAAAAAAAAAGATTTGCACTGGAAGTGTTACAGCATTCAAGCTCAAGAGACATGATTTTTTCAAAAGGAAATGAAAGATGAGGGAAGTAAACATCCTGGAAAAGACATACAGAGTTCAGAAAGACTAAAGACTCCCATCTTAATATATCTTTCATCGAACATATGATATTTAGAAGAGATTTTTCATACTTCGTTCTTCACAGTCCTAGGAACACAACAAAAAAAAAAAAAAATCAAGCACATGTAAAGATCAAAGTGAAAAAGGGGACTAAAAACCGTATAATAACAACGTATTGCCATTAGGAGAGTTTGTTACATAATAAGCGTGTTCAATATAGTACGCAAAGGAAATTCTTCTGTACCACTCCTTCCAAATGAAAACTTTGTCTCTTGTTTTTTTTTTCTTTGTTTTTTCACCGAGATCAAAACCTGCGGTAGATATTGTATGTTTTGACTTCCAAGAAGCGCGCATGCTGCATGTTAAAGGCTGAAGTAAATTATAGGTAATGAGAAAGCTTAAGAGTAGATGTCCACTTTTTTTCGTGAGGTTTACCGAGTCGTCTTTTGGAAGATTCAACCCCAGTCCACTTTATGTTGCATAATCACGTCACCAATCTTCAACCTAAGGATTTTTAATGCTGTTTGAATGTTCTCCGTACGGAATGACTGCTTATGTGGAACCCTATTATCCATCCGCTCTGGAAATAATTCAACTTTGCTCAATTGAGGCATCCTAACTTCACAATCCTGCTAGTATTGTCTCGTCATAGCCCTACGAACATATTTATAGCCTAGTCTGTGACGGCGTGCTTGTGTTTGCACATATTTAGAACGTTTTTGATTAGAAATTACAGAAAATACAAGAAGTTCAAAGAATTGAAACTGGCAACAGCGTCTTAAATAAGCACGAAAAAAAAACATCTTCTGCAGTTAATCATATGTTAAGAAAATTGCGCACTTGAACAATCTGTAGACAGAAGGTTATGTTTTTGCTCTTTACGAAGAGAAATATTCGTTTTATGTAATTAAAAAAACGCTGAGAAAGGCATAGAATTAGCATTTCTAAATGTAAAATAAGCAATATTATTAATAATAGAGGGGGAAATCGTCAAGCATTACGGGCTGCGGGTGGCCTAGTGGGCAACGTTCGTGACTGCCACGGAAGGGACCTCAGATTCGATCCCAGGCGGGTACGAACGCTCGATCCACTAAATATCCGCCGTGCGTCGGATGGGCACGTTAAGCCGTCGGACACCGGGTACTGGCCTCCCGGTAATAAATATGGGCGTCTTCCTCCCCCTTTCTACTTCGCTTCCGTGTCACTTTCCTATCGGGCGTTCTAGCCCAAATCTCCTAGTTTCCTATTTCTAAGGGTTGTTTAAGACCTGGGGTCATACACTCCCTTCCTAAAATCCTCTACATATGATCTGATCTGATCTGATCGTCAAGCATTGCTTTTAACAGGAAAAAGAACACCAAACGAATATCCAAAGAAGGTACGTACTTTTACGGCTATTTCAAAAGCAAGGTTTCTGCTTTTAAAAGAAAATCCACCGGCACAAAAAACATTGAATCAACAGCAAAAAAAGTAAGAAACAAAGATTTGAATCTAACAACAAAAACATTCTTACCACATTTTGTCTAGACACGTGGCTGAGCGCAGAACACGGTGTAGACTTCTGTATGAAAATCACTTAGCTGGAGACAGATGGAAATTTATTGTGACTATTGATGAAGCACATGGATCTATCTAAACGACTGCAACAAGAAAAAAAAAAAAAAAAAAAAGGATCGATTTACGATCGCAAAACAGCAGAAAAATAGTTACAATCTTGGTCCCAAGAATCCAAAGAAGTTTTAGTAAAGGATTCATGATTATTGCTGGTTTCTCGTATAATGGGATCTTAAAGTTAAGAAAAGTTGAAAGGAATGTAAAAATCAATTTTACAGATTACCAAAATAATGTTTTAACTCCTATATGTAAAGAGAAAATGCTGTTCCTTTTTCCACTGAGCTTTCAAAGGGTAGAACTCCATCAGAATAAGGCTACCAGTCATACATCCAAATCATTTTATATTTTCGGAGTATGATCGTTAAATCTGCCTCCCCTCCTGATGTAGAGTCCTTAGGCAGCTGCTTCGCATTCCCCTGTGATATCCAGGCGATGCATATCTAACATATCGACCAGCCGTAAACACTTTTTGTGAAGATATACTAAAAAGCCTATGTGACGCAGAACCAAACCTATCGAAATGCAAAGGCCTGTGATGTACTTAAATGTGCGCGTTGCTGTTGAGTTACTTTTAATAAAAACACGTGTGGAAAGACAAATTTGTCCGTGACAAGGATCGAACCGGCGGTCCCCTCACTTCGGAGTAAGTTGCTCTCCCAACTAAGATACACGGACAGAATGTATCGCTGCAGATTTGTCGTCGTGACACATGTTTTACTATATTGTTGATCCAGCGTCTGCTGGTGTGTGCACGTGGAAATATATATATGATAACCAAGGGAAGTCGCTCGAATTTCAAAAACTACGTCTTCCCAGTAGTAGAGAAGACACAGGCTCGCTATTCGAGGACGGGGCGTTGTTTCACCCAGCCAACACTCCGTGTATCTGAGTGCCGCAATGTTTTTAGACCGTCTAGAATTGAAAACATATGATAAAAAAATTGCTTAGTCCTTGTCGTAGAAAATAATATTTCCATGCATCTAGGGTTGAGCACACAATTTGCACACAAGAAAAACTGATGATAATATATTAGACAAATTACCATGTAAACAATTTATTGGTGTTGTGTTGGCATATAATAAAAAAAATTCGTAGTAGATTAGGACCTTTTGCTCATAATCTTAAGAATGTAAGTTGTCTTACAAAAATATTAAGCTTGCAGTTACCTATTGATTTTATATATATTTGCACTTCGCTAAAAAAAACGTAGGATCATAGCAATATTAATACCGACTTTTCTGACAGGAACCCTCACTAGCTCATTGGCTACTCGTTTATCAAACCTTATTAATTTTAGCAGTAAACTTCAGCATGCACTGATCGTTAATACACTGATATTTTGAGAGGACACCAAAAAGAGAAAGAATAAAATGGAATTCCTGCCTTAACATTACCTCTTTAGTACGACGTACACTTCAGAGTCTTCTACTTTCATTCTTATAACGGTTTCCCTTTTAAAATGTGTATGGTTTTCTGAGCGTATTGTTATTACTATACGGCATAATAACATTACAAGATCGTCAGGACTACGCAAAAATTGTGCATAATACATTTCTTGCTGTGAACGATAATGTACGGTGTTGTGTGACCTAAAGAAAAAAGAAATAGTTACATGCATATGCTATATAGGTATATATATACACGCAAATTACCAAATGTAATAAGACTAAAAAAAAGATTAAAGCTGATCAGAGTTACAACAAACGAGCGCTAAAGAAAAATGAAAATTAAAACCAGAAGAAGAGAGAGAGAGAGAGAGAGAGAGTAAATAAATTTAAGGCGGAAAAGTATTACGCTTTTCTCATCCTTCTGTGCAGTCTGTAGATCCCCTACAGATAAAAGTGACAGCTGCGCGTTTTCTAATCACGTGGTTAATGACCACACTCATTCCGCGCTGACGAATGCATTCGAAGTTCTGCTGGCTTTTTCGGCAAGGGTTACGTCGTAAAACCGACGTCTGGTAAATAGACGCACTTTTTTTCCAAAAGAAATCGCAAACGCAGGCAACTTCGGAACTTGGATGCTGACTTCCCATTCAACAGGATAAAAACCCGTTATTTGCCTGGCACATGTCAAAAACACTGCTTTCTAGTGTCTTGGAATAATTCTAAACCAAATCTCATACCAAAAACAACGAACAATTGTTAAATAAAAATGCCGAAATTTAAATGTCTGTGCTTCGGTGTTGTCCAAATTCCCTTCAGTTTGGTGACGTTTCTGTTTTTCAGTGTAAAGGAACGCTGAGCTGAACAGAGACTGAATAATGCGGTTGAAATAAGTTAAAATATAAAAGAAATTGAAATAAGGTACGTACAGATAGATGAGTACCCTTACGAATCCTGTCACTGTCATTAATTGTCTGTCAGCTTCTGGATCTAGGAATGATAACGAAATTGCCGTCTAATAAGGGAAGCATTCAGTATTTTGATGGATTTCCCGTTGTCACCGATTCCTTATTTTGGAAGAAATGTCAGTTTCAGTTTTTTTTTTTTAATATATATAGTTAGTTTTCGAGTTTCCAAAAAATTTCGGTTTTCACTTTCGATGCATCCGGGGTCTTCACATCCTTGCCGCTGGCGGGATTCGAACTCGCGAAGGTTTGTACGCGAGTGCAAAACACTGCTGACTGAGCCAGCAGAACGTTTCCCATCTGATCACATTTAAGGTACAGCCACAAAGCCATTGAGTTGCGTGGATGCTGAAAGGGTTTTCGCTATGAATGCGGGCTATGTAGCCATCTTATTTTACGTTGGAGCTTATTATTTTTATGTCAAGTACAGGGAGGCAGTGTGCATGTCGGGGGGATGTTTTCCTGGTATGACCTGTGGTGCCACTGAACGCCAATGGACAGGTAGCCATTGGTCCATGAACGCCAATTGCCACCTGTCCATCGCTGCTGATCACATGCTTCCCTTCATGTTGGACGTTTCCCCTAGTGGTGATGGTGCCTACCAACAGAACTATGCGCCGTGCCACGGCGCTAAGGGGGTGCGTAACTGGTTCCAGGAACACGACAGCGACGTCTCCGTTTCCTTAGGCTGGCGAAATCGTGCGACCTGAATCCCATAGAGCACGTGTGGGACTATTTAGATCGACAGGTTCGACGTGCCGACCCACAACCACGTCATCTCCGGGTCCTCCGTGCTATGCTGCAGTCCGAATGGGCACGTGTGCCTCGGGCAACCATTCAGGGTCTCATTGCGTCCATGCCACGTCGTCTCGACGCTATCATCCGGGCCAACGGTGGTTATTTCTTTTTTTTTTTTTTTTTTTTTGGAGGTTTAACGACCACCGTAAGCAACTCAATGGGCTATAAGCAGTCGCCCGTCCCTAATTTAGGGTCACTGGTTCCAGGGAAGGGAGAGAGCCAGTGCCGTAAGACAAACACAGCATCCATGCCTCACCGGGATTCGAACCCGGACCCCGTTCGGACGAATGATCAGAGGCCATCGCTTACACCACTGCGCCACCGGGGCGGCGTGGTTATTTCCATTATTAGGTAGGTGGTCATATTATTCTGATGCAATTGTGTAAATACATCCTTTTTTTTTACAAAAGACGTGCTGAAAACATTGCTAGAAACTGGGTAAATAAAGACGAAGCCCGATTTAGAAATCTGGGAAGATCTTAGCAATGGAAATATATTAGCAAATAAGAAAGAAAACACTTCGCATGATTTATTCATACCTAAACTTCAAATTCTGTAATGCAGTATGTTTAGTCTTTTTTTTTTTTTTTTTTTTTCTAGTGCTTGAATCCCCTGATCAGAAATCGAACTTGACCGTAGTTCCTTGGGAATTGAAGTACTTACACAATCAGTGCAGCTTCTATTGAAAGACGTGCCAGTGAACCATCGGCCTAATTTATTTCCAACTCTATTTCATGCAAGAATAACTCGCATTGATTTGTTACTCCGAGGAAGAATGCCAATTATTTGGGAAGACCGGGAACGATTTAACTTGCAGGCCACAATGAAGCATCGGTATTCTGTCTGTATCAACTCGATAGGTATCATCCTGATAGACAACGACGCAATTGTTCTCAGATGAAAATTTGATGAACGAATTCACTCTGTCCAGCATCGAGTTTTCGCCTTCTAGAGGGAAAGGTATTTATTACGTGATCGTCTTCAAAATCTGTGATTGGTATTTCAAAAGTTTCATTTAATCAGAAGTGAACGTGAAAAGCATCCAATAATGTATCAAAAGTTGTCAGCCCGCTGTTTAAACTCTCGGCAATTTTAATCACCGGCGATGATTTCTATCTAAAGTTACCATACGTAGAAGGTTTAATATCACTTAAGTGATGCATACTCGCTTCTGGAACAGACGATCGAAAGTACATGTTTATCTCGTCGAATAAGCTTGACAATATTTTAGCGAGCATTGTAATAGTTCCGCGATTTCAAGAGCAAGTTATTAAAATATCAGTACTAAGAGAGAACTTAAATTTGCAAGTAGCGTTGCTTTAAATACCATTTTAGAAATGCGGAATGAATGTGATTTACACGAAAATAATTCCAGAGACTGCAAATTTAGCGCTACCCTCGATTATTTAAAAATGTAAATTACCTCAAGAGGCCGTTTTTGTACTGTGGCAGTTCAGCAAATAAATAAATGGGGGGGGATGTGACATGCCTGCCCCGCAGGACGCACACGACATAAAGGCAGATAGCAGCAAGAATGAACGTCTGCGTAGCTCAGTTGGTAGAGCGACTTGTTCCGGAATAAGTGGACTCGGGTTCGAGCCCCGGCGTGGGCAAACATGACGGAGAAATTTACTTCGTTATAAACTATAAAGTGCGTCATTTGCTAAATCATATAACATCACATTTATATATAAAAAAATTATCCCTCTCTCAAAGAGCCCGAACCGCAGTAAATTTTCTGCAGCCCAAGCCCGATTCAGGCCCGGGCTCTGCTTCGGGCTCGGGCTCAGCCCGTCTCAGCTCTGCAGTACACACATGCGATCATTTGGGCTTGAATTGATTTTGTTTGGAAGACTACGAACTTTGACTGCTTATAACCCATCGAGTTACTGACGGTAGTATTTAAACTCCCAAACAAAAAAAGTAGTCACAATATGAAATTTGATATTGGCGCTATTTTCATACAATTACTGATACTTATTAACAAATATGCATAATAGTGCCAATATTTTGCTAGATCATCCTGTATTACTTGTAGTGCGGTTTTATGTGAATAGTTCTTTGAAATGCAAAGTTCAGCTTGTTAAGTTTTCAATGAGAAAATAAAGATATAAAAAGAGCTCTGAAAGGTATGATCAAAAACACCTTTCAGAACACATAATGTTTTCTTTTGAGTTAGTATTAAAAGTTCAGAATATCATTATTGATGTCGTTAGCATAATAAAGTACAGATTTAATGGTTGCTGCCATTATTAAGTAATCCCTTCAAATGAGACGAGTAACTTAGATAGAGATCGGAATGCCCCTAGCTGTACTTTTACTTTCTATCCTCTTAAAAACCGGTCAGTTATTTGGCCTCCAAGCATCTTCTCAAGGCTTTATTGATATTACTCTTCATTAGATAAAAAAAAAAGGAAGAAAAAAGCTATGTCCAACATGTTTCTATTTCGCGGCCTTCAGTAATTTCTTCTGCAAGTCTGAAACCTGTCTCTCTTCAAAAGTTTCTGACTATCCTTAACAATGATATTGTGTGCCGTTCTTCAAAGTCGCTGTCACGTTGCTGAAGGCTGCCTGAGGCTCCAGAGTTTTAAAAATGTAGCGTTGTTTGTGCAAGGTTTGTTTTCATGTAAATTAGCTGCCTGATTAACAGGAAAGGAAACGAGCCACTTAGTTTTTTGTTTTGCTTTACGCACGTGGCGCTGTAGTGCAGTCAGAACGCTTTGTTTCTCGCTGGTCACTTTCCGCTGTTAAATCATGCATCCGGTTATTTTTTTCTGATTTCGGAAGCACTACGCACAATCATTGTCATTCGGTGCTGAAGCCCTTTTGTGGAACTGTTTCAGTCGAATAATCAGAAACAAACTAGCAATGAGTAATGTTTTAATCATTTCAGCATTAGGCAAGCAAATCAAATCATCTTTCGCAAAACGGAAAAAATTCTTGTAACTTGCAGAAGTTTCTAGAATTCGTTATACACAGTAGTATCAGAATAATATGACAACCTACTTAATAATGGGAATAGCCCCCCTTGGCCCGGATGACAAATGGTATGGACGCAATGAGGCCCTGGAAGGTTGCCCGAAACACACGTGTCCATTCGGACTGCAGCAGAGCACTGAGGTCTCGGAGATGACGCGGTTGTGGATCGGCACGTCGAACCTGTCGATCCAAATAGTCCCACAAGTGCTCTATGGGATTCAGGTCGAGCACTTTCGCCGGCCATGGGAGAACGGAGACCTCACTGCCGTGTTCCTGGAACTAGTCACTCACTCCCTTAGCGACGTGGCACGGCGCATTGTTCTGTTGGTAGACATAATCACCACCAGGGTAAACGCCTAACATGAAGGAATGCATGTGGCCAGCGAGGGTGGACAGTTAGCCATTGGCGTTCAGGGACCCATCCCGTGGTACCAGCGGTCCCAGGCCATAGAAGAACATCCCCCAGGCATGCGCACTGCCACTGCCAGCGGGTATTTGACCGACAAGTGTGTCCAGATGTTGGTTCTCGTGTGTCTGACGCAGTATCCGCCACCGCCCGTAATTTCTATGGAGTAGTAATGTTTAAAAATCAGCGCAGAGTCCCTAAGAGGTGTTTAATACATAACGCAAAGAGAAAGAGTTACTTATAAGACAGCTTAAAGAAACAGAGAGCTCTATCAGAAATATTAGGTGTGCAACTTAATTCTCGGCCCCTAACCGCAAGCTATCATAGAACGTCGGAAAATGCAAATAGCTGTGTGCGATAATGGCTGATTGCAGCGCCATTCAACAGCTTTCCAGGCAACCTTAACCGCTCACAGCTGTAGTGACAGAAGAGACAAAAGTTGACGGTTAAAGCAATGTCGTTCGAGAAGCAACATTTGAGGCACTGCCTCCTGTTCGCGTTTCAGCTGAAAAAAAGTGCCGCGGAAGCCCAGAAAATCATCTGTGTTGCTTTGGGTGAGGCTGCAGTGTCCTACAGTACGTGTAAGAAGTGGTTCCAGCGGTTTAAGCAGGGAAATTTCGATCTCCGTGATGCAGAACGTCCGGGACAGCCACAGAAAGTTGACGATGAGGAACTGGAACAACTGTTGGATGCGGATCCCTGTCGTACACAATCAGAGCTCGCCCAGGAACTCGAAGTAACACGGCAAGCCATTGCAACGGTCCTCCTTGGGAATCCGCCTGCACAAGCTTGTACGGATTCACAAGGAGGACCGTTGGGCGCCCCACCAACTCACAGCTGCGAACAAGTCTAGGCTCTACGATGTTATTGTGTCCTTGCTCTCCAGATTCAAGAAGAAGGATTTCCTCCACAAGATTTTGACCTGTGGTGAGAAGTGGATCATCTACGATAATCCCAAGCGGCGCAAATCGTGGGTTTATCCAGGTCAGCCTACCACCAGTACCACCAAACCGAATATCCATGCCAGGAAGTTGCTGCTGTGCAAATGGTGGGATCAGCACGGTTTCGTACACTATGGGTTGCTTAAACCTGGTGAAACGGTCAGTTCTGAATGTTATTGCCAGCAACTCATTCGTGTGAGTGACGCAATGGAGGCGAAAAGGCCATACACCGGCAAGGGCAGAAGGTCGGTCCTGTTGCTTCAGGATAACGCGCAACCTCACACTGCGAAAACGACTTTAAACACGATCACCGACTTGGGATGAGAGATTTTGTCCCTCCCGGCGTGTTCTCCAGATTTCGCCCCCGTCGGAGTATCACCTCTTTCGCTCCCTGCAACATCACCTGAGTGACACGCACTTCACTTCTTTCGAGGAGGTCCACACAAGTATTGATGACTTTATCAAATCGAAACAGCCCTCTTTTTTCCGCAGCGCCATTAGGCAGCTCCCTGACCGATGGCTCAAATGTATCCAACACGACGGGGATTATTTCCCTAATTAGGTACGTATTCGATTTGCTGTCAGGGTGTCGTGCCTGTGGCCGAGAATTAAGTTGCACACCTAATACATAGCTCGCAAAGAGAGAGGTGCTCTAAAGATGTCTGAGAAAGATAGAGATCTGTTTAAACAGGGGTTCTTAACTTTTTTTCGAGACGACCCAAAAGCAACAATATTAAATTCTCTACCCATAGGTCTATTTTGCAATTAAAAATGCTAATGTAACAATTATATAAATCAGAGTAGTAATTATTTATTATTACACAGAGTGTAACAAAATTTTTGGTTTTTGAAACTACAGTCAAACCAGTGGCGCGACCAGGGGAGGGGGGGAGCTTAGGGTTATCTATATAGTGGGAAGGTTTAAATAAAAATATATTGTGAGACAAATAATATGAATAATTGGAAATTAAAACCTTTTTATAAAACAGATTTCAATTTCTGCAGTAACCACGACACGTCAAAATAAACTTCCATTTGAAATTTCGTCAAAATGCGATGAAAACTTTAGAAGTTAGGCATTTTCTTTTACTACGTAATATTAATGAATGTTCGCTGAAAGCCTCTATAGTCCATTCTTTTTTTCTCTCTCTCTCTCTCTCTCTCTCTCTCTGCCGTCTCCCTTCCGTGTCCTACTTGTTGATCGTTTTTCATAGGATTCTGAGAGCAGGCCAGTGTTGCCAAATTGGGTGTTTTCCCGTTAAATTTAGGGGGAAATTTTGCAATGCTGTGACGTCCCGTCCTAGAAATGCTCACAATCCCAGTGACCGGAAAGAGCAACGCTGGTGGTCCCTATGATGTCATCTCCAGAAATTCCGGGGCCTTTAGACGTGTTAAACACGAAGGTTTAAAAAAAAATAAAGAAATAAAATAAAAAATAGCACTTTAATTTATTTATTTTTTGCTAAGAAGTTACGGCTACCCATCTCGGAAGCCCCGGCGACCCATAGGTTAAGAAGAACCCCTGGTTTAAAGGCCGCAGCGGAAAGCTGAGTAAAGGAAATAAACAGAAAAGCTGCAAATAAACAGAAAAAGCTGTTTAAAAGATAGCAAAGAGACACACAGGAAAAATAAAAGAGCTGTCCATAGAGGCACAGGAGATAGAACTATTTAAACTTTGAGTGATAGTGCAGAGAGAGAGAGAGAGAGAGAGGATGGAGAGGTAAAACCGTTTGAAAATAGTACTGACAGTCAGAAGAGAGACTGTTTCAAAAGGTGGCACAATGAGGCAGAACAGGCGAGAGGGAACTGTCTAAAAGATAGCACAAGAAAAGATCGAGAGCTGTTTAAAGGTAAACATAGAAACAGAGAGAAAGATCGAGCCGAAGGACAAGCACACCAGGCTGAAAATTCAAGCCTCTGGCCACTCGGAAACCACAGTGACAAAAGAATTAGACTAATAATATTTCATTTTGCGCAGAAATGCACATGAGGATGTTGCACGGAAAAAGGTATGAGCATGGCTCTTTAAATTTGGGGACTTTTCCCGAAAGAACTGCTGCGAATAAATATATATTAATCACGACAAAAGCCTCACTATCCATCTATTTCGCCTTTTATTTATTTTACCTGCTTTTATAATTGCCAAAATGTCGTTTGATTTTTTTTGTAAGAAATGGATATCTTTTCCTCCATTTTGTGGTTGAGTTCGTAACTGAATCTTAGACCTTCACTTAGATAATTAATGCAAATTAGAATAAAAAGTCCCAAGGGAAATGCAGTGAGTAGAAGAAGATATCAACATGAAAACACCAGCTAGTGGATAATGTCCTGGCATACGCTCTTGCGTGGGCGCGATTTCTTATACAGCATCAGAACATTTGCGCCGGAAAAACGATCATTAACTCCACAATCTGAAGTAATTATCGCTTATTATACTGCAGAATCACCAAGGCCTGTAAAATTATAGTGTTACTGTTCTGAAGAAGACTAGGTTTTTGTTTGAAGGACGTCATTATTGAAGAGTGCCATCTTCTTTTCGTAAACTAAGATAACCATTGAGCGAAAAATTAAAAAAAAAAT
This sequence comes from Macrothele yani, assembly GCA_039090855.1. NCBI lineage: Eukaryota > Metazoa > Arthropoda > Arachnida > Araneae > Macrothelidae > Macrothele > Macrothele yani. The sequence goes on along the minus strand of CM076991.1, from coordinate 101,377,632 downwards.
TGTGCTTTTGGTAATAAATATCGTTTTTCTAATTGTTTATTCACTTCTTGGAGAATAATTCCTTTACCCAGCTTTCCGCTGCGGCATTAAAAGCTTTCCCGTTAGGCGATGCTCCACGCTAAGGGCAAGACAAATTGTAATTTAAGGTTGTTGTGTTTGAACTGTTTCTACACTACTGTTTCCGGTACAGCTATAAATTATCAAATTTGGAAAAACTTACTACCTTCAATACCGGAGGAGTTGTCTCGTTTCGAATGCAAAATTTGGTGTTTAAGTTTGCGCGTCAAGAGCATTTGTCATTTTCATGTAGGACTTCCGTCCACAGGGAGTAGAGTTTAGGTCCCAGCCACCTACAGCGAGATCGCCTTTTGGGCAGGACACAGAAACGGAAGGAATGAGAGCAAGTCTAGCGACTTTTGACAGAACAGTTTGTAGTGAGATTAGAGTTCAGTAGATGGCGCCACCGTACAAGTACGATATTGCACATAGATGGGTGAGAGAACTTCAGGGAGGACATAGGAAAGGATACCCATTTAACCAGTGGGTCCAGCCTGGGGGCCGTCACTTTACGTGCTCGTCCGATGCACGGCGGATATTCAGCGATTGTTAGTAAATCACACCAAGATCTCCACTTCCAACTTAACTGACTCGTTCTTTGGTGTTTGGCCACGCCCATTCGATTCCCTGTTTCCGAAATTTTAAGCGACTCCTTGTACGCTACTCTATCTATCTATCTAAGAGTTGCCAATACATTGTTTCATCTGAAACATTCAGAGCGTAGTAACAATGTGTATTCGGCCGTGTTTGACTCTGATCTATTTCTGGCCACTTTCTTCCACCCTTTTAAGTTGCTTATGACAATGTACAATAGCACGGCTTTATCCGCTTTTGGTTAGAGTTTTTTAGACAGGAGATCGTTGCCCATGTTTTATCAAACAACAAACTGTTGTTCTACTGACATTGTGTCACTATTTTGACAGACACTAAATAAACTGTACAATTATCATTGCTTACGAATTTATTTTTTCCCTTTACCGACCACTCTAAGGTTTATAAGCAGTTTCCTGTCCCTAATTTGGGGCCTAAACTGGGGGAAACAGTTCCGTGAGATAAGTACGCACCACACACTTTCACTTGTGACTCGAACCCGAACGGTCAAAAGCAAACGCTTAGACATCTGCGCCTGCGGTGAGTCCGTAAGAGGTTGAGAAGTGTCGTGAAAAAACGAAACAAATCGTCGCAGCGTACCCTCATGTACCAGATCATTATGATCACTAATGATTCCACGAGTGGGCGAGTTCCACACCACGTAGCCGTCACCATCTGACACGGAATTGTATGGGCCGTTCTAACTCTAACAATCCTTTCCTTTTCCCGGTCGGACAGATCTTCAGTACGAAACCTGTTCGGTAGGGAAAAGGAAAGGATTTATTAGAGTTAGAACGGGGAATAATTATCGGCGCGAAGACAGTGGGGGATATAACCTCATCAACCGTAGGCACTGCTGGCTGTTCGAAAACCGCCGTCGTGAAGATGTGTCGCTTGTGTTCCGAAGAGAAACACACACATCCATTCAACGTATCGAGAAGGAAACACCACCAATGCTTAACAGTCAAGGTGAGCCCCTGACATCCCCTTTTGTTCGTGACAAGAGACGGCTCGATCTCTCAATTAATAGCATACTACAACCAAGGCGCACAGAGAAACGCTCCACGGTGTACAATGCAGCAAACGCTATTGCTGATGGTACTAAAATTCACCATCCCGTTCATGTGTCCATGTGTTGATCCACTGTCCTGTTCATGTGCCTATGTTGATCCACGATCATCGGCAGCTACCTCTGCTGAGTGCACGAAATACAATGACTGGTCACTTGAAGACCGGAAAAAGTTGTCTGATCCGGTGTGTCCAGGTTCCAACAGCAACATGGAACCGTATTTAACTCAGCGCTGGTGAACAGCTGCTATTGACTGCGCAGTTGAAACAGTGCGGCGATATTACATTATGGAGATTATTTTCATGATTATCCCTGGTTTTCCTCATCCATTTGAACACACCTTCACTGACATATCCTACTTAGGCATTGTTTCGGGCCACCCAGAGTTCTGCATGGTGACTGTGTTTCCGGATAACACTGGACTCTTTCAAAAATGTAACGCCCCGTCTCACAAAAGCACACATGGTACTGGAATTGTTCACGGATAATGTCTAACCATTTCGTGTGCTCCCCTGGCAGCCAAACTTTGAATCTTATCGAAAATTTGTGGGGTGCAGTGAAACACAACATTCGTCGGTCCAGTCCGCTCCGCTCCACCCTCTCCGTCGCTGAACTCCGGGACGTCTTTCTTTCTCCAACTACTAGTAGTACACTAGTAGTACAAAATACCTGAGGAAACCTTCCTCCGTCCAGTGGAGTCGCCGGGTGCATATGGTTATTGCAGAGAAAGCCGGCTTAGCACGCTAATGGGTAGGTGGTTATAACAGAGTGTACGGTTTTCAGTGGCAAAATGTGCCCTTCCTGAAGATAGCTGTGGCATTCTCGGACGAAAGTAACCGAGTTAGTTTGGTATCCGTGGTGACTCCTCTTCTCTTCTCTCAGTCAGATCAGTTCGTGCCACTGTGCACCGTGTTCATAATTTCATGTCTCTTACGGACAAAATGGATTACTTCAGTATTATTAAAGATCTCTTTGTACAAATTTATTATGTGTCCGTCGGAGAAGAATAATCCTCACTTTACTGATTTTCAAAAGCTTGGTTATTACATATATCCTTCCTCTTGTTCTCTTGATTTCAGTTTCAACATAAAGTCTGGAATTGACAAAATGGAATAACACTGCACTGCCGCAATACCAAAAGACGTTTCTTCCCCTTATAGATTCCTAGCAAGTAGTAAATAAGGTATTCTATATTCCTGTTTACAAAGTCCAGTTCTGACACTTCGGATATGGGTTGTATAAATGTTTGCCTTCATCGTTGGAAGGAGTAGATATAATGAGGTTGAAGTAATGAAGTTCTAGAACAGAGGGTCTCTTGCGGATTTCCCCTTGAGCCATATAAAAATTACATGGGTGTCAACGAATCACCTAGGTCCAGTTTCATTCAATATTTAACAAACATACCGCGGTGAATTTGTAGCTGCGCCTACTTCGTTGATTCGGTAGCGTGAGAGGAGTGACTCGACACCGTCTGGTAGTTTACATACAAATTAGTAAATTCTTGTATGAGATGACTCACATTGTTTCTTCGCCACTCCTGGCGGCGTATCGCACGGTGTAATTGGCCACCTTCACGTTTGTTTGTTCTATTCAATCTCCCGGATCACGAATTCTCAACGCATCTTTCTGTCTTGACTTAAATATTCCTCCCATCTATCTTTTCAAGAGAGTCAGATTCCTGGAGGGCGTATACGGATTCCCACAGAAGCACGGTCTGTTACGAAACTTCCATTCATTCTTTTAGGACACAACTATCATTACAAAACAATTAAAATGATTGTCTTGTTTCTCCAAAATGTTTTGGAGAACGTATTTGAGAAAGCAACGTTTTTCGAGGAATTATAGCTTTTAGCGAGTGTGCGTATATTTATATGGAGATTTTGAACTTTACCTGCAAGAAATCTATTTAAACTGACAAATCTGATATTATAAGCATACAATCTATACCGAGTAATTATGCAACTCATCATCACCATAATCGTTGTTATTGTCAACTACTATCAATCCACTGATGGATCAGATCTCCCGAAGTTTCTTTCACAACGGTCTGTCTTGAGCCAGTCTCCGCCATGTGACTCTATCATGTGTTCGAATTTTATCCACGCATCTCACACGCGGTCTTCTTCTGGGTTTTTCCCTGTTCCTTGAAATCCAGCTAAAATTTCGGTTGTCCATTGGTGGTTCGTCCTTCTGGCAAAATGTCCAGCCCATTGCCATTTCAGAAATTTACTCTGATCACGATGTCTTCCACTCTTGTCATTTTCCTTATCCACGAGTTCCTGTTCTTATCTGTCCTGGTTACAGCAAGCATCCATCTCTCCATGCTGCTTTCAGTTTTCTGCGGTTTTTGTATGTATTTTTTACATAGATCCATATCCCTGCTCCGTATATAAAACCTGGAAGGATGCATTGATTAAATACTTTTCTTTAAAGACATAATTGCATATTGCTCTTGAAAATTGTACTGTTTCTTCTAAAAGCTCTTCAGCCAACTTTTTATACGCCGATTAATTTCTTCATCGATGTGACCCTTGCTTGATATCTGTTGTCCAAGGTAAACGTAGGCATTGGTTATCTCCAGGTTTTCCCCATCAATCGATAAATTTTCTTTTCTTGTGAAAACATTGTACATCAGTTTGGTTTTCTGAAAGTTCATTTTTAATTCCACTTCTTTACACTTTCTTGTCAGCAAGTTCCTGGATCATACTCTGCAGCTCTGAAGGGGTAGTTGCAAAAATGACTACTTCGTCAACAAAACGAAGGTAAGTTAAATAATCTCCATTAATCTTTGTCACCTTGTTTCCCCAGTTCAATGGTTGAAAGACATTTTGTAATGTGGCATTAAAGATTTTGGGAAATATGGTTTCATCTTGTCTCACTCCCTTTCCAATTTTTATTAGTTTTGTATCCTCAATAGCCGAACTCATGCGATATATATACTATTAACAGCAAGTCAATACAACAAAAAACATATTAAAGCAACATATCGGGTGTAGTTCAACTAATAGAAAATATCAGAGGTTATTAATGATGTATCTCTTTCCTAGAAACATTATAGACCATGCTGAGATCATATAAAGACGCATGTTGTTTGGAAACTGCGAAGTTACTGAATTAACTGAAGAGTTATGGCTATTAACATATTCCAAGTGTATAGTTAATATGCCAGTTGACAACGCTTCACTCATGATTTATCTTCTTTAGCGTTTTACGGTAAATTTGTGCGAAGCGAACTCCAGTAAAAAAAATCTATTTAAAGCGTACTTATTTGTAATTTAAGGAACGGCAAGGTACTGAGAGAGTTTAACCACATAAATATCTTTCACTAAGAGTAGAGTTTTTCTTTAATAACTTCAGCAACGCCAGTCAGGCTACATCCAACTAAAACAGTGCTCTAAGTTCTGGGAACGAAAATATGTACAGACCCGCTAAAATAATTGTTCTCGGAAAACCCTGAGAAAACCGCGGACGAGAGTAGCCGTCTGACCACGAAATCGAATACCACGATGCGCTTCGCTCTGTCACCTACGCTGCGCCGACTAATTGCGTATTACGTAAGAAAACTCATTATTTTTTAACTGGAACCCCCGTATATAACTGGAATCGGAGATCATTTATTACCACATTTTTTCTTAAGGTACCGCGTGTAATTATTTACTTGCAGGATCTTCCCATACGAACCAATTAAGCTGTTTCGGTAAACCTCGCTGTGTTTGGTGATTTCGCTGCACCACCTCAAATTCTTATGAATCTTTTCAAGCGTGCTTAATAAAATTTTCTATTTCAGGCAGTAATAAATCTAAAAACTCATCCTAAGGGAAATAGGGGTCAGTATCTCCTGTCTGAAATAAAGAGACTTTGTGGAGGGCACACACATAAACTGGAAGCGCTGCCACTTTTTGGCAATGTAGGGCTTTTTAAACATTTCCACTAAAAAATTGTTCTAAATTTTTAAATCGCAAACCGCTAACGAGAATAGAAAAATCGTCGCTATTTTCATGGCGTTCAATTGCCCGCCTTCCGAGGAAAGCAGCTTGATGCTTTTGACGTAGAAGTCCGTCTTTCCCCGCGCTCTTAGAGGGTAACATCGGGTGCACGGATGCAACGAAAACATATCACACTTTGAACGCCTATAACTTCGAAGCTAATAATCGCAGAGTAATAAATAATACATAATTATATAGTTTATAGATTCTCATTTATAACAAAATAAGTTTCAACCCTCCACCCCTTAACCCTTCAATATAGTAGGGTTAGAAATTAATTTCGCGTGATTTTGTTTCTCCGCACGCCGTTTTAAGGTTGATAACTAGTGACTAGAAAATGATAGCGATGACCTCAGCTCCACATTCCGTAGCTGATGGTCAGAGCTAAAGGACGTATGTGATAAACCGAAATAAAGTGGAATATTTATTTTTTAGAAAAAAAAAAAAAAAAAAAAAAAACCAAAGAGGCATGTTGTGTTGCAACCTACAACGTATAGGGCTACGTTAACTGTCGTTCGCTGAATACTTTAAAGACGTAGAACTAGTGAGATAGTGCCATGAAATAGTGACAGTTGACGTAGTTCTACGTTGCAGGTTGCGACACAATAGCTACTGTGTCTCTTTGATTTTTTTAAATCTCACTTCTGGATAAAATCTTTCAAAATAGAGTTTGACTTCTTCTATTCAGATAGATTAATTTAATAGAAAATTTTCCAATTTGGAAGTTTGTTACTGGTTTTTGTTTGTGGCCAATCGAGGTACGTACTTCTCTCTGTCACCCACACTACCTCACACACACTTCAAAGTCTACTCAAGAAACGCTTATAGCGCAGTTAATCCGTTTATTTTCGTGAATTAATATGCGTAAAGATAAATCAAGCTTTCACTCTCCGCTGGGAGGCTTTTGTAAGTCTACCATTGCCTTGAAAAAGCCTTCCAGTGGAAAGTGAAAGCTTGGTGAATCTTTATGCATATTGCATCACGAAAATAAACGGATTTGCTATAAGCGTTTCTTGAGTATTCACGATCTGGTGTATTTAAAATAACTTTCAAAGTCTACCCCCACTGTGACTTCTCCTCTTCCCAATTACTAATGATGGGAGACAATACCAAAAAAAAAAAAAAAAGTTCACCCATTGCTTTTCATAATCAATCAAAATCTCTTTTTACTTCCGTTCTCTTCTTCCTGTGTTTCTGATCCTCTAAATTTTTGGTTCTTGATATTTTCTGCTGAATCTAGAACAAAAGCTTTTATCTGCCCAAATCTACAGCAAATTTTGGTTGTTATGAAAACTTTTATGAAAAGCTGTGGATTTATTACTGTAATTTTACAAAAATGTATGCATTAATTACTTATATACGGGCCATTTAAAAAGGAAAAATCTGCTTTATGGGGGCCCGATCGTCCCAGCCCCCCACCCCTCCCCTCGCCTTGCTAGATGGATCCGCTACTGATTTCAGATACATGATTCGTAAACCATTATTCACTTTCCGTTGGTCTTCTTTGTATGTTCCTTATTTTCTGAGGTAAGTTTGGTACAGCTTTGAACGCACAGTGTGTGTGTGCGTGCGTGCGTGCGCGTTTCCTGTATTTAGTGGCACATTTAAGTAATTTGATCGCAGACTTCTGAATAAATGAAAATTATGCCTACACTTTATTTGCGAATTATGTCTACACTTTATTTGCGAATTATGCCTACACTTTAATTGCGAATTATGCCTACACTGTAAAAAAATAAATGGCGTGAATTCACTGAAAATTCGTGAAAATAACATGCTATAAAGTTGCACGTCTCCAATTTTTCATTCACCAAGTCTACGACTTTTAACGAAATGACTGATTTTAAAAGTTTCCGTTTCTCATAACAGAAACTTTACTATTTTGATTGTACTTCTGTTGTCATTACTTCTGTTTTTTGTTTGTTTGCTTTACAGAAAATTAGTTTTGAATTTTTCCCTTTTTATACAAAAATTTCCGGAGTTTCCCAAAACTGCGATTTTTTTTCTTTTTATTATTATTATTTAAAAATTTCCGGAGTTTCCCAAAACTGGAGCTTTTTTTTCTTTTTATTATTATTTTTTTCCCTGACATACAAAGTGAAATAACCCTTTCCCGTTGTCCCTGGTAGGGACCGAGTTCAGTACGTCTTGGACGCCAGCAAGGAGCGTTACCGAGTGACCTAAAGAGATACACGTCATCACGTTTAAGGTAGAGAAGATGACTCGAATCGTGCTATGAGAAAATGTTTTTTGCTATTAATGCGAGTTAAATCGTCGTTTTATTTTCTATAAAAGCTTATTATTTTTCTGAATAGGTTTATAATAATTTTATTTTTCCATAGGAAGACTTATTATAAATTAAAATTTTCCGTCATGAGTTTTCGAAGCACTAGAATGTTTTGGAATCTGAGACTTTTTGAACTGTCAATGACTTTCAATTTTGATAAAAAAAAGAGGGGGGGGGGTGTACTGCTCCCTATTATTATTTCACAAGACCTCTAAATATAAAATTTTCTTTTGATGGTTATAACACCGTTCGTGCTAGTGGGTCTTCAAACTGATGTGTCGACATCATACAATCACTCGTAGAATGCTTTTAAGTACCCAGTTTCTTACGGTAACACAATATATAATAGTTGGTGCACCAACCGTAGGGTAGGGGAAGGAAAAATAGTTGCCACAATAACGTAAATATCAGGCGATATGCTATTCACAATATGCGCCAAATATACACAGTATTTAATAGTTAGCGACTGAAATTTAATAGTTAATCAAACCTCAAGTGTTCCCGTGAACCGCTCCTATTTTCGGAAACTTTCCGTCTTATAGATACGGAAAAAGTGAGAATGGACTTTTTCCTTTAATATACGACGAGAATTGAATAACGGTTTCTGACAATTCAGAATGTGTTAACATCTAAAAAAACTACAATTTGCCGTTGCTAACCGGAGAAAGATGAACTGGAGTATCTGTCTACTCACGTACGAAAAATAGGTTTCTTTTCCGTCATTTTTTACAGCGTAGCATACATATTTTCACCTTTTTATCGAACGAGACTGTGGAGACATTAACGTAGAAATCACTCTTGAAGTTCGCATTAACGACTTCAGTATTTTTAGCGTAGCTTTAATCTTGAAATATAATTTCTCTCTTTCTCGCAATTTCTTTTTCCCTTCATCATTTCGCCAATTGAAGATATCACCAACATCTTGAGTTACAATCATTCTAAAACTTTCTTCACCAAGTACTAGGTGAAAGTTTTCGCAAATTTCTTTTTTTCTCTCTCAGAACTCCTTGTATTTTGGAGCACTTATGTAAATGGTTTTGTCATGTTCGGTAATTCCGTCTACCCATTCCCCATGTAGTCGTTCTGTGCTTGCTTATAACCTCTTCGTATCAATTAAAAATTTGCTCTCCTAAGCTGGACTGTTTTCAACTACACTTTATTTTAATTTGTATGATACATCCAATATTTCTCGTGTTCAGCGCATGTCATTTGGCTCCTATGCTTTGCCTGTAACTTAATTAATTTTAAATTTAATTCTTATGAAAGCAAGTTGCGGTTCAAGAAATTTTGAAGAATTTATAAGAAAGGGAAATTTGAGAATAAGTATAACAGAATAGAATACTTTGCTAATTTTTAAATTTTAACGCGAAATTTAGAGAGATCAATGTTGCCTACCTTCGTGAAAGAAATTAAAAACATTTGAGCAACCACATTGCATTTGAAAGAAGTAATCTGGCTTTCAAAGACATATTACCTTGGTTTCTGGAAAGTATAACATAACACACGCAAAGAGAGAGTTTTATTTATTTATTTATTTTCATTGGAGGTTTAACAACCGTCGTGAGCAACCGAATGGACTGTAAGCAGTCGCCCGTCCCTAATTTAGGGCTACTGGCTCCTGGGAAGGGAGAGAGCCAGTGCCAGAAGACAAACACAACATCCATGCCTCACCGCGATTCGAACCCGGACCCATCTCGGACGAATGGTCAGCAGTCATCGCTTAGACCACTGCACCACCGGGGTGGCTTTTTTTTTAATTTAGATAAAGGAAAGACCTCATTGCTTATATAATTTTTTTCATAAGTAATACGAGACGTATAACAGAATTAATTCCTAACTGTATCATATAATATCTCGCTGCAAGTGTAAAAGAAATTCTGAAATTCATAAGCCACTTTCTGTTTTTCCTTTCGTAAATCAACGAAGCATATTCTTGACACAACTTTTTCCCGTGAGATGACGTGAAAAAAACCAACCCTGCATTTCATGGATTTTTGCGTGGGGCAGAAAAATTCTGAATTTTCAGATACCTTTCCGCACTTCCTTTTTTACATTAGCTGGCCAATTCTGTTCTCACATTTTTCCGCATCCATACGACAGAAAATTTCCGGAAATAGGAGAGATTCGCGGCAATACTTGTGTTCTGATTAACTGTTTAATTTCAATAGTCTGTAGGCGGACCTGATTTTAAAGTTCTGTTTCGAGGTTGGGTATTGTGGATAGCATATCGCATGAAAATTTCGTTACTGGGGCACAGAATATTCTTTTCCCTGTTTCCAATTTTGTGCACCAACTATTGTACCGTAAGAAACCGGGCACTTAAAGCTGTCTTTGAATGAGTGTAACGGAAATTCTGTCCTATATCTGTAACAAGGTTAATAGACTTGTATCTGTAATACTTGTATCTGTAATGCAAATTATTTTGTACACATTTTCTCGAAAACTATTACTTTGTAGAGTTTGAAATTTTGAGCACAAATAAAAACGACCCATAGCTAATACGTGTCGCAATTATTTTTCCGAAAAAATTGTTAGAACGTTTTTTTAAATAAAATTTATCTGACTCGAAAGTATTCCAATTTGTCGCTAGATGGCGCCAGAAGTTAGCTTGGCAGTGTTTCTGTGTGGAAGAAACGAAATCTCTCATTTCTGTCTGATTTTTTTAAAATATCTATACGAAATAGAAATCAAAGAATGGACACTGAAGTGAGATTGGAATCTTGTCTTCTATAGGTCATCTTAAATTCTACTGTACGTTCATTATTTGAAAAGAAAATGTGTATATTACCAGAAAACACTTGAATTTGAGACAGAAACTACGCCTACCTACTAAGCTCCACCCCTCAAACAAGGTCTTTGGTTAAAACGTAACAGCGCGTATTTTGTCTTTTCATTGTGGAACCAACAAGAGACTACTTCCATTCTGAATATGGTAAGGTCTTCAGTCATTCGCTGACGCCAACTTCTGGGACAATCCATCAAATCGTAAAAACAACGCCCAAGGAGTGATATTTTGCGCTGTCTGTCGCAGAAGATGAAGCCTAACACTCATTCAAAGACAGCCTTAAATTATTGTACAGCTGATTGTATGATGTCTATGTATCAGTCTGTGGAGTCCTTAAGACAAACGCTATTATGGCTATCAAGAGTGAATTTCATGTTTACGAGTTTTGTGAAAAAATTGTATGGTGAAATCAATAGGCGAGTGAATTCTTCATTGAAAGTCATGGCTTCCCAGGGAGATTTTCACAGGAATGATGGGTTCTCAAGAGAGTCCCCCATTGGCTGTGTATGAAAGTGTAATTGTTCCTACTTAGATGAATGGCAGTGAAACCTGGGTACTACAGAAGAAACATAGGAGTCGTTTGTGTGGTGTAGAAATGCGTTGCTTACGTGTGTGTGTGGGGGGGGAGGGGGTTGTGGCAAGACACGTTCTCTGATTGTGTGAGGAATGAAGATGTGTTGCAGTTGTGTGATGTGAAGCAAAATGTTGCTAGCAAGGTGAAGACTAATATGCTTCGGTAGTTTGGCCATGTTGAAAGAATGAGTGATGAGATGCTTACTGAGAAAATCTTTTTACCCCAAGTGGCAGGATGGAAAGACAGAGGAAGGTCAAGGAAGTCATGGGAGGATCAGATTCAGGAGTGACTGCATGAGAAAAAGATTATGAGTATGAAGTACAGGAGATCTTGTGTACGGCGTGTGATGGATGTCAATGAAGCCCGAGTTGTATGTCAAGATCGCTGTAAATGGAGAAGTTTGATACGGCAGCAGTGAGTAAAAATTATCTGGTAGTTTTTATTTCTTTTTGGTGCTAACCTCTGAATCTCAAGAGAACAACAGCTTAATAAAATATGTATGATGTGAAATAATACTATAAAGCAGTACGCTTCACCTTTCCTTAAAGATGATTGAAAGTGTTTGCCAGTTTAATAAGGTCTCAAGTTGCAAAGCATTCTATTGCTTCGAAAAATCGTGATGAAAAAAATACGTAATTTGTAATAAATCCACCTACAGAAAACACAAAATTATTATAAATCTATTCAGTAAAAAAAAATGCTCGAACAGAAAATAAAATGACTAATTCGCCCTCAATAATAACAAAAAACAAAAAAACATCGCGCACTTTGAAGTTCTACCTTATACGTGCCTGCGCATTGTGTTTCCTTCTTGCTCAGTTATAGCACACTGAGTTCACCTACGTGGTAAAGAAAGGGATTTCGTAAAACGGTAAAGAAAGGGATTTCGTAAAACGGCGGAAAAGGTAAAATCTCAGGCTTTTCTGTGTGTAAGTACAGAAATAAATGGAATTACTGACTACGGGGAAGAATCTATCTCACTACAGAAGTTATAAGAAACGATAACTTTTAAGAACGGAAGTTCGTCAAAAGACGGACATCTACCTGCAACTTTGCCGCACGCTTTTTTTTTTTTTTTCGAATTTTATATGAATTCACACCCCTTGTTTTTTACAGCGTATTCTGTGGATCTGCAAATTAAATGTTTTATTTTCCATAACTCGCAAAAATATTTTTTCTCTGCACCTTCCGAAGAATGTACTGAATTTTTCTTTTTCTGTATATTGTATTCTGCTGAAGTTTCGTAGCACAATATTATAGATATATCGTTCCAGATACGACGATGCCTCAAATCTCATTTATATGCCACAGAAAAACTCAAAAGTGCTTTAACTAGGAAACAGCCTGCCCCGATGCTAAAATACTTCTTCATTAGAAACTGTGTGCGGTGTTTGCACTTAAAACGTTATTTATGAGAAGCAAGTTTTTCTTTTTTGCTGATGTTAAGAACGATACTTCTTTGGCACATGACTGTGGTTAGTAATTGAACGATTTCAAACACCGCGTACTTTAGGGAGATTTTTCCAGTTCGTGATTTTGTTTCTCTTCGCGAAAAACTGATAAAGAAAAGAGAGGGTTGTAATGCACTGTGCTTCGATCAATTGTTTTCTGCAAACAGAATTATTATTCAAAGCAAAGTTCGCCATTCACTCGAACACGCGAGGCTGATATTTGCAAGTGAACACAGTGCTTCTGAAGATATCAGAATATTTTAAATGCAGCGATTGAATGCGCTGGGAAAAGTATTAGTTTCACATCTGCTCACTAGGTGTTCAGTGACCTCTACTAATGTATATGAGAATTCAGCCACGTGCCTTCTGACAAAAAGAACTGAATGTTACCACTACAGCTGTAAGTGAAATGGTGTAGAACGATTAATTAATAGCCGCCAGAAGACCAATCAATCAAACCAACGAAACAGTTCATGTTATTTGCTTTTAGAAGAAACATTTTGGAACTATTTTCTTAAATGTCCTTACACAATAAAACCTATCCTGAAATAAACAAGCAGTTTTCCGTGATTCCTTTCGTCAATATTTCCGTGATTCAAGCATATTTCTGATTCAGTCTTTTCGATTGGATGATGGAACTAAACCTGAATTTCAGGAAACAGTTTCTATTATTTGCTTTTAGAAGAAACAATCTGGGACTATTTTCGGAATTGTGCTTACCCTATAAAATTATCCTCAAATACCGGAGCAGTTTTCTGTGATTCCTTTCGTCAATATTTCCGTGATTCAAGCATATTTTTGATTCAGTCTTTTCAATTGGATGATGGAACTAAACCTGAATTTCAGGAAACAGTTTCTATTATTTGCTTTTAGAAGAAACAATCTGGGACTATTTTCGGAAATGTGCTTACCCTATAAAATTATCCTGAAATACCGGAGCAGTTCTCCGTGATTCTTTTCGTCAATATTTACGTGATTCAAGCATATTTCTGATTCATTCTTTTCATTGAGATGACGGAACAAAACCTGGATTTCACGGATTTTCCACGCGTAATTGACAGCGATATTCCTGTTCATCTTTTTACCGTTAGTAACGGAAAATTCTGAATTTTTCAGAAATTTTTTGCTCAATTCCTTTCCTATATTAACGGGAAAATGCCATTTTAAGGAAGAGTTATGGGGAAATTCTAAATTTTCAGAAAACTTTCCGCAATTTCTTTCGTATAATAACGGGAAATTACGTTTTTAAGAGTTTTGAAGGGAAAATTCTAAATTTTTAGAAACCTTTCCGCAATTCTTACTTATAGTGACGGAAAGTTGCTGGTGTTAAGAGCTGTCAAGGAGAAATTTGAAATTTTCAGAAACCTGTCCGCAATTCCTTTCGTGTATTGACGGAAAATTGTCGTTTTTAAGAGGTACTAAGGGGAAATTCAAAATTTTCAAAAACCTTTCCGCAATCCCTTTTGTACAGTAACGGGAAATTGACGTTTTTAAGAGGTGCCAAGGGGAAATCCTAAATTTTCAGAAACATTTTCGCGGTTCCTTTCGTATATCAATGGCAAAATTCTGTTTTCATTTCTTTGTATGTGACGGAAATTTTACGGTAATAGGAGCTGTTCCAAGGAATACTTGAGGTTGATTAAATATTAAATTGCAATAGTCTGTCAGGGGTCCTTATTTTGAAGTTCTGTAGAGAGATATTGTGGGTAGCATGTTGTATGATATTTAGGTTATTGTGCCAATACCCCCTTCCTACTCTCCCAATTTGGATCACCTGCTAGTGTATATTACCGTATAAACCGTGCATTTGAAGTGTCGTTCGGGATGATTCTTTAGCACAAGAGCTATTACAGCTATCAAGACAAAATTTTATATTAAAAATATATATATATTTTGAAATGTACTGCTTTACAGTGAAATAACACTATGAAGCAGTACATTTCAACTTTTCTTAAGCATAATTGAAATTCATTGTCCGTTCAAAAGTATCTGAAGTTCAAAACATTCTATTTCTTCAAAATATCATGATGTAAAACATTTTAATTCGTAATCAGTCCTTCTATACAAAAAATTAAATTATTTCAAACATATTCGGAAAAATAATAAGCTTTTATCGAAAATTAAATCACTACTTAACCCGCATTAATAGCAAAAAATATTTCATCGTCGCGCTATTCTTATTAATTTCTACCTTAAACGTGTTCAAGTAAGTGGTATAGGTCACTCGGTAGCGCTCTGCACTGGCGTCCAAATGATTTCGGGCACGGTCCCAGCCGGGGGCAAAGTGTTAAGGGTTCTTTCACTTTCTACATCAGGAAATAAATAAAGGCTTGCTAAAAGGACTGAAGAAAGCGCAAAATCGTCTTCGTTGTAAACGGTATTAGAAGAATAAAATATTTTTTTATTTCGTTCAGATTTTTGGAAGCAGTGATATGGAATGAAATGCAATTTCAATTCAGCAGCATCTACGGTTGCTCATGGTAAAGGGACTAAAATATATGGATCTGCATCCTTTCAAGATTTTCAATGACAAATAATTTTACAAGTATGACTGATATTTATTTGCAAGAGTATGGTACACGAGCAGACGGACAGCCGCATGGACAAACGTATGTTGTAATAACCTACCTTAAAAAAAAGCGATTTGAAAAAAAAGTTTGAATTGATTGCAAGATTATCTGAGTCCATTCTCAGATTACTGGGTTTTAAAATTCTAAAAAGAGACGTAGTGTTTTTTGAGGAAATTTTCATGTTTGTTTGAACATTCCGCATTACTGAAACAATCTGTGGAAAAAAGAAAGAAGCCGTCAGCAGCAAAGCAGCTGTAAACTTAAAGAAAAAGAAGACTGCCGAATGGTAAGGAATAAATAAAAGAATTGGTCGTTGCGACATTTTTGTGGTGCCGAAGAAATTGCATGATTACATAAGAATAATTAACTTGAATCTGCGGTAAGTCATAGCCTCTGTAACAGTCAGTGATACAGTAAAGTCAAGATTTAAAGAAAAAAAAATTCCAGATTAAAAAACCTTTTCTTTTTTACGTGAATTTGATTTCTGGTCTGTGTGGTTGTGATAAGTGGACCTCAGATTTCAGTTGCGATGTGTTTTGTGAAAATCTAAAATTTGTTATCATTCATTAAGAAATTTATGGAAATGTTTTTTAAAGACCCGTGCCTCTCTACCCCCGTGTAACTGATGTAATTTTTTATCTTCTTTCTCTTTCTAAATTGAATGTCTTTTCTTTCTCTTTCTGAATTTAAATGTGTTTTTTTTTGTTTTGTTTTTTGTACTTCGTGCGCTGGTTCTCTCTCATCCCTCTAAATTCGAGATTGGTGACACTTTATATAGCTTTAGATGCTCAAGAGGGTCGTTAACCCCCCACCCCAAATCATTCTTATTATGATTTGTTTTGATGTGCTCAAAAATATGTAAAGGTGGAACTCTAGATAATGATATTCTGTTGCCAAATTGATTAACGTTCAACTTCACGCCAGCCTTTTTTTTTTTTTTTTTTTTTTTTGTATAAAAACTCATTGCGTGAAGATCTTTGCCAAAACCTAAAGTCCCTCGTGTACAATAAAAAAATAAAAAGAAAGAAAGGAAAAGTATTCGTTCTGTTGATATTTGAATATCTTTAAGCAATCATTATTTGTACGGTATGATTCAGTTGCGATTCTGATAAAAAATACGGGGACTTATGGAACAAATTTTGTATTCACCCCCTCCCCCCCCTTTTTTTTTTTACACCGTTGAAACAAATCAAAGGCAGGAGGATCAGTGTTGACGTTCTTCAAATTAAAGTAATCAAATTGTTTATATTAATCAACATACAGGCAGAATATCACGTTGGAAACACATGGAATAATTAACATAGACATAAATCAAGCTGTTCTTTCCATGTAACATAACCACAGATTTTTGAAAAGTTAATCGCCCTAGAACGAGAATCGAACCCGCATCTCCCGATTTGCGCTCGAGTATGCTACATGGTTATTCAAAGAACAGCTTGATTTATGTCTGAGACAAGGTGACATTATATCTCCTAACCTCTTTAATGCCACATTGGAAAACGTGTTTCAATCGCTGAGCTGGGAAAACAAAGGGATACAGATTAATGGAGATTATCTAACTCACCTTCGTTTCGCTGATGACGTAGTCATTTTTGCAACTACCCCATCAGAGCTGCAGAGTATGATCCAGGAACTTGCTGACAAGAGTAAAGAAGTGGGATTAAAAATGAACTTTCAGAAGACAAAAATGATGTATAATGCTTTTACAAGAAATGAAGATTTATCGATTGATGGGGAAAAGTTGGAGATAACCAATACCTACATTTATCTTGGACAACAGATATCAAGTGAAGGTCACATTGATGAAGAAATTAATCAGCGTATAAAACTTGCCTGGAGAACTTTTGGAAGAAGCAGTATAATTTTCAAGAGCAATATGCCATTATGTCTTAAAGAAAAGTGTTCGATCAATGCATCGTTTCAGTGCTTACATATGGTGCAGATACGTGGACCTTAACTAAAAAAGACATACAAAGACTGCAGACAACTCAAAGAAGCATGAAGATATATATGCATGCTTGGTGTAACCAGGAAAGATAAGAAGAGGAACTCGTGGATAAGGAAAATGACTAGAGTGGAAGACATCATGATCAGAGTTAAATCCCTGAAATGGCAATGTGCTGGACATATTGCCAGAAGGGCAGACCATCGATAGACAGCTGAAATTTTTGACTGGATTCCAAGGGACAGGAAACTACCCAGAAGAAGACCACATGGGAGATGGGTGGATGAAATTCGAAAGTATGCGGGAGTGACATGGAGGAGACTGGCACAAGACAGACCGTTGTGGAAGGGACTTGAGGAGACCTTCATCCAGCAGTGGATTGATAATGCTTGACAATGATGCTGATGATGACATGCAAGCAGAATGCTATCGACACTTCTAATTAAGAAACGATTGTGAAGTCAGTTCCGTTTTTCTACACTTAGACCCTATGCATACGCATATTTGCTGCCAACACACATAACCACACATTGCACAATTATCAGTTGGACGTATTTCAGAAATACCAATAATTGTAGTAATACCGAAACAGGCTACATTAGCAAAATACAAGGACGAAGCTTTTTTTTTTTTTTTTTTTAAGTAAGATTTTTCTAGCCGTGTTAAATCTATTTTGTTGCATAGGATGAAATTTGAAACAGCTCTCTCATCTAATACAAAAATTGATTAGAACGAAACACAAGTAGGAAATATATATACATATTAGCATAATATGTACACCGAAGAGCCAAAACATTATGACCACCTCCCTAATATGATGTTTGTTCTCCACGTGTCGCCGAAAGAGCTCTTACCCGGCGAGGTATTTACGCTACAAGATTTGAAAAAGTGTATTGTGGTATCTGGTACGAACACGTTACCAGAAAATCCTTTAACTCTTGTAAGTTACGTGGTTGACTCCCCCCCCCCCTGTAGATCGGAACGCCGACTATAGGCGGGCAAGGTTAATCTTGCCCCTCTAATAATTTTACTAAGAAGGGGGAGGGGCAGTGCCCACCCAGTATTTTTCGTCCTGTTTAATTAAATAATCGCTTTAGTCTCATAAGATGAGACCAAACCGATTTATTTCCAAAAAATTAATAAATAACAAGATAAGTAAATTTTTTTCCCGTATTCAATATTTTTCATTTGGAAAAGAGACTGGATTGGCAGCAGAAACGTATAGTCTCTGGCGCCTTTATTTATCTAATTATTATCATTATTATTATTATTATTATTATTATTATTTGCGCTTTTTGTTCTTTATTTCAGTAACCCAGCTAATTGCTCATTCTTTTTATAAACGTTTGGAAATAAAATTGCTCTGGATGTTTTTGTAAAATCACAGACTGAATTTTAAAAGTGTAACTGTTCAAGAGGTTGATTTCGTGGTGGCACCGACATGGGGTCTTCTGGCATTATCGTGTAACAGGATGACTGGGCGGCGTCCTTTACCTGTCCATGGGCGTTTTTGCTCGATTGCTTCTTTCAGTTTCACCAACTGATCGCTATATCGTTGTGCAGTGATTGTTTCGCCCCGTTTCAACAGTTCGAAGTACAGCACTCCGTGCATATCCAACCACACACACAACAGCACCTTTTTTTTTTTTTCTCGTAGATATCGTGTTTTGCAGTGGATGTTGATGGCTAGCCTGGGTCTACCCAGGTTCGCTAGCGTACTGGGTTGTCGCAGTAGACCCATTTTTCATCCCCGGTGACAACTTTCCACAAGAAATTCTTCCCTTGAAACCTCTTCAGCAAGGACATGCATATTCCCAATTGTTGACCAATATTATGCTCCGTTAAAGTATGCGGAACCCACTTACCAATCTTCTGGATCTTCATCAAGGCCTGCAGATGCCGTACCACCCGTCGATTGAGCCACTTTCAAACGTTTCGCCAGTTGCGTGGTCGGTTGCGTTGCATCATCTTGCAACAACGATTCCAGCTCCTCGTCTGCGAGTTCCTGCGGTCTACCTGCACGTGGCTTGTCTTCCAAGCTTAGATCACCTTTCTTAAACCTGGAAAATCATTCTCGACACGTCCGCTCACCCATAACCGTTTTGCTTGCCGCCTGACATATTGAACCGTATGCTTCACTCGCACGTTTTCCTAGGTTAAACGTGAATAACAAACAGTGCTGCAAATGCACTTTATCGAGCGCCATGCTTGGCTTCATATACGAACTGACAGCACCGGTCGCCGGCCATTTAGACCCCTACAGCGCCCGCTGGCGGGAGCGGCGGAAATCTTTGCATACCCCTAATATTTTGGCTCTTCTGTGTGTATCTTACATAGACTCTGTAGTGCTATACACTGGTAAAATATTTTGTTTTGATAGGGCCCTCACCGTTTTCCTGTCCCTGGGTCCCAGGGTATCTTACTCACGGCCTGGCAATATGTATGTACGATTTTTTTTATCGTTGATGGGTATGTTCCTGATAATCTGAGAAGAGGCACTTCTTCGTACAAAATATTTCGATCTCAAGCTTTCTGGTTTGCTCGGCAACATCAATTCCGAGACGGTAATCTAAACGCAGAATATACTGTTCTCATTATGTAACTCTGCTTTAGTTCAAAACTTCATTAAATATCTACGTGTTTCATAACGCACATCGTTTTCTTTTTGTTTTGTTTTTCTAAACAGGAGCAGAACATGCTTGCTATTTGCCATACCGACGAATAATAACTTTTTCTTCTTTTCCGAGAAAATTTAATTACGTTGCAATACGGGGAAAACGGGTTATTCCATGCGAAAACGATTTTTTAAATATTTCAGCAGATACCATAAGCTTTTAATATTTACGAGTGATAGCTCAAGGAGAGTTGATTCCGCGCGACTTCACCACGACGCGAAACTTTAAAAATGTCATCATAGTTTTATTAAACTTAATCAGAAGTAAATTTAATTATTCCCATACCCCGAAAAATTTTCGGTGTGCTTTGAACATTAAAACACACAGATAATCCTATGTTCTTAAGGGGAGAAATGCAATTCCTATGTAAAATGGATCTTGTATATTTTTTTGCAGCATTTCCCTCACACGTATGCAAGGACTTTTTACTTTTATTTCTATTTGTTTGTTAAAAATAGCATCCTGTTTTGAATGTGAAAACAAAAAATAAAAAATAAAATAGCGAATAATAAAAAAAATGAGAACATGTATATCTGACTAACAAGGGTTATATTATGTTCGTAAATTATTTCAGATTTTTTTGTCTTCATAATTTGCGTTAATTTGCTAAATTTTATCGTGACAGTAGGTTTTACATTCAGTTTCTGACAAGTTGTTGGCACGCTTAATTCGTCAAATTCTCGTAGAAAAGAGTTAATTGTGTGACGTGGATCAGAAAAAACAACTTTGGATATAATCTCAGCTCAAATGACTGCGTGTCCCATTAAGGCGCTCTAAATGGTTTTTATTAAAATCAAAACATATCAGATTATTGATGGCGTATTTAACGTACCCTTTTACTTTCCTGAGCATTTAATTTCTTCTAAGCTGCCCCGGATTTTAGATTCTAAATAACAACGTAGATTAATGTGGTACAAATTCCAAACTAATAGTTTTATAATATCTCGGAACATACACAAATATCACTTCATTATCCGGTGATATCATAGACAAAAGCATTCTGACATTATATAAAGTGAATTTTCTGAACTAGATGCGCACGCGCGGTGTGTTTGGCGCTATACAGAAAGCGAAGCATTGGCACCCATGACAGTCCTCTTTCCTGCCTACTAACGGCGGTTCGACACCAGGTAGGTTAGGAAGTTCGAATCACTAAGTATGTACCGTGCGTCGGATGCGCACGTTAAGCCGTCGTACCCTGGGTACTGGCCCTCTGCTTTAAAATAAGGACTTCTTTTCCGCCCCCATACCTCTCTCTCTCCCCATTTCACACTTCCCGTTCGAGTTCTATACTTAAACCTAATTACAGCTCGTGAAGAAAGTATTAATAGCATTTGCGATATTGAGTATATTATTTATTACATCTGATTCTCATTACTGGTTTGTCCTGATATTTTCTTGATTGTTGAATTAACTGTTGTTTTTTCACTTTCTACATGTCAATTGCACGTTCTACCTATTTTCTCCTGTATTTCATTTTCTTATCACCCACGCTTTCCAGCTCGGAAGCCATTTCTCTCACGTCTTCTCCAATTCGCTGACCGATTCTCTCTCGTCTTCAAAACAGCTCTGCTTAAAACTCCTGCCGACCCGGTGGCGCAGTGGTCAAAGCGCTGGCTTCTGAGCATTCGTCCGAGATGGGTCCGGGTTCGACTCCAGGGAGGCATGGATGTTGTGTTTGTCTTTACGGCACTGGCTCTCTCTCCCTTCCCTGGAACCAGTGGCCCTAAATTAGGGACGGGCGACTGCTTATGGCCCACGGGCCGCAGGTGGATTAGTGGGCAACGTTCGTAACTGCCACGGAAAGGACCTTAGGTTCGATCCCAGCAGGTACGAACGCTCGATTCACTAAATATCCGCCGTGCGTCTGATGGGCACGTTAAGCCGTCGGACTCCGGGTACTAGCCCCCCGGTAATAAATAAGGGCGTCTTCCTTCCCCTTTCTACCTCGCTTCCGTGTCACTTTCCTATCGGGCACTCTAGCCCAAATCTCCAAGCTTCCTATTTCTAAGGGTTGTTTAAGACCTGGGGTCAGACACTCCCTTCCTAAAATCCTCTACATATGATCATATGCTTATAGCACACTGAGTTGCTCACGGTAATCGTTAAACCTCCATTAAAAAAAAATCCCCGTGTGTCCTACTCAGATCCTGGCATGTTCATCTTTTCTGTCTCACCTCCCAGCCTGTGCTTTCTCAGCTCCAAGAGCAATAAAATCATTCAGCCCTCGGACATCGCCTTCGGATCACAATGTACTAATTGCTGCACTGTTAAAAGTTTTGTGGTAGGTTGCACCAAAAAGTGGTGCTACTCCAGCTGCACCACTTTCTAAGAAAGATACACCATTCTGTGGTGCAAACAAAACCCAGCAACATGGTTCAACTTTGCCCTATGTTATAGTACAAGGCTGCTCTACATTATGGTGCAAGGCTGCACTATGTTGTTGGGTTTTGTTTGCACCACACAATGGTGTATCTTTTCTCGGAAAGTTGTGCATCTGGAGTAGCACCACTTTTTGGTGCAATCTACCACAAAATTTTTAACAGTGTGCGTAGGCCACTAAAACCATATAATAATTAAACACATAGCCAACGTACTAACACCTGCTAATACTTATTGCCATCCAGATAGGTAGCGTCTTATAGACGTCGTTTCGCCACTCTGACTGAAAAGGGGATATCTACTGCTGAATACCAAAGCGAGTACAAGAGTAAGCGCGGGAACTTAACGTTAAAAACGAGAGCCTCGAGATTCAAGAATTCTCCGCTTGCAGCGCCAATTGAAGCAGCGGCCAGGAGGTAAAACAGAATGCGCGCAATGCATTGTGGAATCACATGCCTGCTGAGCCGGAGCTAGGGTCACGTGTGTATTACAATTATTATACTTTATTCATTATTCTTTTAGATTCTTGAAAAATATTTATTCCTGTTGCGGACAAAACTTCTTCAGCAACCTTCGCTTCTCGAAATAAGCTCATAGGATTCCATACTATCAGCTTCACACAAGCTCCACGTGAGTTCGTCAACAATGACAAGTAACTCTTACAAAAGAAATAAATACCAAAGAAATACTTGGCGACCTTTTCGCTTTGGAAATCGAAAACGGCTTAATTTGTACTCATCTGTAATTGAACAATCCTTAAAATGACAGCGTTTTTTCACCATATTGATATACTAATTCACCAGATCGCATTCAAAACGTGCACTTCTAACCAAATATCTGTAATCTGTTCCTACTGATTTAGGACTGTCATGTGACCATGTTGGTTTGCCCTCTCACCGCCAGATGGCGCTGAGGTTTCGGGGTTTCAGTATCTCCATTGGAGTTCCTATACGCTTACTATGTACTCGCTTTGCTGAATACTACCTTCTATTCCTGGAAACGGATTAATTGTAAAATCTCGTAGCAGTTCCCTGCCTGCTTCAGCAAGATGGAGCTCCTTGCCACACTGCTAGATCAGTCAAACTACTGTAGGTTTGAGGAGCAAGACTTCCAAGTGTTGGATTAGTCGGCTTGTGACGTATTACAGAGGTGGCGTACATGTCAATACAGCAGAGTTGCAGCGGTGATCTTCGTCCGTGTAGCTTAATTGGGAAAGCATTCGGCTCCGTAGCAGAAAGATACGTGTTCGAGTTTCGCTGCCTACAGTATTTGCGTTTCACTGTGTTGGCGTCCGGACGTAAAAAATGCATCTTCTGGCCATTGGGTTCTTCGAAAAATGTGTGATGCTCCTTCCACACATCGTGTAGAAATAACGAAAATTCCTTTTTCTACAGAGACTTACTTCCAACATGGTTTGGGGCTGACCCGAAACCTGAGATTTCGTGCCACCGCCTTGCCTTTCTCAAGGGAGGTGTTACAGAGGTGATGTACATGTCAAGACAAAAAGCAGCAGTGATAAGCTCTTGTTGGTGCATCTTAACTTGGAAAGCATTCGGCACCGGTATGTTTGTGTTTCTCTGTAGGCTTCCGGCAGAGATGGCAACTGGTCACGGGTCAACGGGTCGACAATTTCTTGTGGGTCAAATGGGTCGGGTCAAGGTGTTCCTGACTCAATTTCGACCCGGTTTATTTCCGTTAATTTTTTTAAAAGCAAAAAGAAAAAAAAATTTTTTTTTCCAGAGAAAAATGCACACTGTGGAATTTTGTACTCGATACTGGTACCCGCGGACTTAAAAATGTTTTGTCATGCAAATTAAAGGAAGAGTGTCTTTCCTTCTGAGAGGCAATGATGAAAACTACATCCACATTTTGGAAACTTTCAACTCATCACAAGCTTGTGAAAATCGGTGTTGCCGTGAAACATATTCTGTAGCTTTACATGTTATCAAGAAAACAAAAAAAAAAAACGGAAATTATACATACAACCAGGTACGTAATTCAAAAATGTTGATTGTATAGCGCCATCAAAATTTCGTAGGACAGCCTTAATATTACTGCGGAAGGACATTTTAACGCCCACACATGTATTTGAAAACATGTGTAAAACAATTAGGTTACGTCTTGCAAATGAAGGACCATAGTTTCAATACTTTCTGTAAGTGAGTAAATTATACGTTCCCATAATGCGTTTGTTTGGTTTCCGTATAATCTACGTAAGATACTCCCTGCAGAGAGACTTTATGATCTCCCAATATATAGATATATATGTAGATATAGATAGGTATAGATATTATAATTCAAAGCAGATTTTTTCTGGTCGGGGCTGGGTCAGTTACAGATCCGGGTCGGGTCCGAGTTCAAACTTTTTTGACCCGTTACCAACTCTGTCACCCGGATCTGAATCCAATAGAACAACTGTGGGACAAGCTGAAACCCCAAATCTGACGTCTGCCGGTAAGATCTTCCTATTTGTGTCAGTTCTTGCAGCAACTTTGCTGGGGAAATGAAGGGAAATTACTGTACAGACCTGCTGGCATCTCATGGAAAAACATGCCTAGAAAGGTCAGATCAGTTCACCTGTAGAGGATTTTAGGAAGGGAGTATCTGACCCCAGGTCTTAAACAACCCTTAGAAATAGGAAGCTAGGAGATTTGGGCTAGAGTGCCCGATAGGAAAGTGACACGGAAGCGAGGTAGAAAGGGGGAGGAAGACGCCCTTATTTATTACCGGGGGGCCAGTACCCGGGATCCGACGGCTTAACGTGCCCATCCGACGCACGGCGGGTATTTAGTGGTTCGAGCGTTCGTACCTGCTGGGATCGAACCTGAGGTCTTCTTCGTGGCAGTCACGAACGTTGACTACTAGGCCACCCGTAGCCCACCTAGAAAGGTCACTGCAGTCATATCGATAAAAAGTGGACGTTCTATTTACTAATTTCGGCTACTAAATCTCTTTATTCCATTCATCTTGCTACCCGAAGACTTTTTTTCTACATAGTATACATTCAGCAGGGTTCAGATAAATTATAATTGGCTCAAAGATCAGGTACTTTGCATGGCGACAATACACAGTGTAGCAATTATTTTTCCTTCTTCGTCAGTTGATATTTTCCGATTTTCCTTTTAGTCAGAGCAACTTTTTTTTCTTTGAACAAACAATCCATTAAAACTAAAATTGATTAAAGTGAATATAAATATCCTGAATTTGTATTCATCAGAATCGGAGATCAAAACTTACATTTCCTTCTTTCTTTTTCTTTTTTTTTCTTTAAGTAAAATAGTGTACCGAACGTCTTTAATTGTTGAACTTTCTCTAATTTAAATCAGATTCCTCGAACTTCAACGACGAAAACCTCTTTTAAATTCGCTTCAAAGAGGCTGCATAATAAAATGAGCAGCAATAAATAGCGCGTGACGTTCCGGGACATACAGATATTTACAGTGCCAACGACGACCCTTATTTAAATATAAATTTCCAGCAATTAAGCTTAGAGAAACAAGACAAATTTTTTTTTCTTCCTACAAAATTAAATAATTGGGAAAGCAGTACTAAAATTCAAAACCTTTTAGAAGAACATCTTGAGAACAGGCATGCTAATTAATAGAATAAATAAGCTTTCCTCATTACGATGATAAACCTCTTCGCCGTGTCTGTTTTTCTTTTAACTACTTCCGTTTGAACATCCAGGCTCAGTGAAAACGCAAATGCTTCTGGCCATAAATCCCTATTCATGTTGACGGTTAATTCATCCGATAGCCGCTAGTTTCTTGGAGTATTCTTAGTTTTCTCCGATGGCAACGTTGGTTTCTGTCGCAGATGACGAAATGCAGTTCGCAAACACTTGTAGTCGTGTAACCAGAGCAGAATTTATATTTCTTGCCGATTCAAAACTCCTATTTAGCTTGTCCTCAAGGTAAGTTATGTTAATACTTCGCTAATTTGATCGAAAATTCCTCAAACAACCGTTTGGCCTCCAGCACGCTGCATTTTAACAGAGGAAAAGGGATTACGGTGAGCATAATTTACTGAAGAAAATTTTTTGCGTCGTAATTGTTTTTTACCTGAAGGCTCTCGTGGCGTTAAAAAAAAAAAAAAAAGATTGCAAAGCAGATGGTTTTTTTTTTTTTTTTTTTGTCGTCGTTTTTTATTTTATCTCTTGATTGCTGTACTGCATTTCATTATCACATATCTTGGGAAAAATGGAAATTCTGAAAGTATTTTGGATTAGCAGTAATACGTATTATGTATGTAATTGTATACTGAGCTATGTCATTACGAGAAATGGTTGAGGTGCAGACGTGTTATTTAGATTCCGACAGTACTATTAATCGTGTTCACTGTAGTCCATCAGGTGTTGTGACTGAATTTTTGTTCCTTATGTAATTTCGGATAGCACCCAAGAATTTAAAGAATCAGCGAAGAATTTTTTGCACTTTTTTTTCCCAACTGTGCACTTATTATCTTGTCAATTCCAGTCTCTTCAACTTGCCTTTTGGGTCTCCTTGGAATTACTCCTAATGTACCCAAAACCACTGGAACAGCTGTGTAGGTGTTGAATTTCGATATGCAAATTTCCATGTCATGTGATCTTTTCGAGTTCTTTTCCGTCATTGCCACATCAAGTATGGTTACTTTTTTTTCTTTTCAATCTCACCAGTGGCGTATATAGAATATTTTTCGGGGATGGGGGTGGGGGTGGGGTGAAAAATGGAAGTTTTTGAAATCCACCAGAACAAAATTGAAGTAAATGAAAAATAGAAAAAAAAATAAAGCATTTTTTCTAATGTAAAGTTGATGCATTTTTATTAAATTGAGATTCTTTTCTAATGCAATTCACATTTTAACCCAAAACTTTAGGGTAGGGGGTGTAAGCCCCTCTAAACACGCTCCTGACCTTCAGATCAGGTATATTATCATCTAATTTGTCTGTTTAAATCTTAAAGCTTAAAACCTCAGGAAAAGTTTTACTTGAGCATTTTTTGACGATTTTTCCAAAATTATATTTCCACTTATTTCCTGCACGTAATAGATCGTATTTTATACACTGAGTGGCCACTTTATTATGACCACCCTCAGTACTTCGATGGTCCAGCTTTTGCCTTTAATACTGCGTCGATTCTTCGTGGCATGGACTCCACGAGATGTTGATAGATGGTTTGTGGAATCTGAGACCATGCTTGATGAATAGCACTTTCCAGGAGTGTGAGATTGCAGGGTTGTCGATCCAGCTGTCTGATGGCTCGTTCAACTTCATCCCACAAATTCTCAATGGGGTTTGAGATCTGGAGATTGTGGGGGACACCTAAGCAAAGTAAACTCACCGGCATGTTCCTGAAACCAATCCTGTGCAATACGAGCACTATGGCAGGACGAATTATCTTGTTGAAAGTAGCCATTGGGATAAACCAACCACATGACAGGATGCACTTGTTCCGCAACGATGTTTAGATATGATGTGCCAGTCAGACGTTGATCAACACGAATTAAAGGGCCCAAAGCATGCCAGGAAAACATTCCCCAGACCATAACATTGCCTCCACCAGCTTGAAGGGTTGTAGCAATGCATTTGGGGTCCATGCTTTCGTGCTGTTTCCGCCAAATTCTCACTCGGCCATCGGCATGGTGCAACTGAAAACGTGTTTTATCGGACCACATAATTTTTTCCAATTATCGACTGTCCAATTCTTGTGCTCCTGTGCGAACTGGAAACGTTTTCTCTTGTTAACTGCAGACTGGAAAGGTGTTCGAACAGGCCTTCGGCTGTCATATTCTATCCGATGCAGTGTACGGCGAACAGTGCGTGCAGAGATCATTTGAGGGGATCCTTGATTAAGATGGTCTGTAATTTACTGCACTGTTGCCCTTCTGTTGTCTGTTACCAGTCTGGACACTCTCCGTTCCGCCAGAGCAGTCACTAGTCGATGACGACCACACGTTGCACGTAGAGACCCAGTTTTTTGGCTGACAGTCCAGTCTTTAAACACTTTAACAAAAGCTGCTCTGGAACATTTCACGAATGCGGTGGTTTCGGTGATACTCGCTCCATGGTTCCGAGCTCCTACAATCATCCCACGTTGAAAATCCGTCAAATCGCATTTTTTACCCATTTCGTCACCCAAAAATCACTTCTACTACTGTCGCAAGCACTAAGCTTTCTCTTTTTATACTAGCCTCGCCCTCTGGCGGCAACAGCGTGCAGCCATAGCTCATTTGCTTAAAACTGTCCGGTGGACATAATAAAGTGGCCACTCAGTGTATATTAACACTGTTGTGCTACAGAGGTTTTGCCTGAAAGATGTTTCGAAGTGTGAACTACAAAAACTGTCCTTTTTCGCGCCTTCCCTTTTGCCAGAGCCTACATCGTCCGTGCTAATATCTGATGCTTTAAAATGTAATTTTGCCGTCTGCGTGAGTAAAAAGGTAAACTGAAAAGAAGTATGTACCACTTTATAGGGGCGAATTAGCTTAACTTTTTGTTCTGTGAATTTTATGTGTAAGCCTTAATTAGATTTTCAGTTTTAGCTTTCAGAATTAAATCTATCTAGGAAGTATAGTTAGCAAATAGGTTCCTACGGTCTCATAAATCCACACTTTATTTGAATGACTAATTACCTATATAAAAATAAATGGCTGTTGCACATGCGACGAAGACCGTACCCGCTACAGCAGTGTTGCCATTCTACTTATTTTAACTCCTGTCTGCTGCGAGATTTTCGTAATCTACTGATTTTAATCTATTTTTAGGACGACCTACACACTCAGGGTCATGCTGTCTCAGAATGTCCGAATTCTTTCAGTACTCACTATCTACTGAACCAATGGACAAGAATCACCTCAGAATCGGTCTTGAAGAGAAAAATCTGACCAAATCAAAATTATTCAACACCTGTTACCTATTATTTTTTTTAATTCATGCTGGTTGTTATGAAATATCTTTTTATTCCAGATAATTAATTAGTCTGTTATACAAAGATTTTCCCCTATTTTTTTTAAAATGCAGCATATCAGGAAAACGTCTATAGTGCGATATCTGCATTAATCATACATTTTTTACGCTTTCCAACCGTAGGTTGAAGACGCGTATATGCTCCAGCTTTGTCCGTCTGTCTGTCCGCCAGTCCGTCCGCGTGATAACTCGCTTAAAAATGCTTCGATTTCGATAAAATTTTAGTATGTAGTAGGGGACCACCTGCGGGACGAACCCTATTGAGAATGGGCGAAATGGGGTCAAAGGTCAGTACATAAAAGCGGGATCCATTCCATTGCCCTTATGCGTCAGAACTTATGTAAAAATGCTTCGATTGCGACAAAACTTCACCCTGTTGTTCCGGAGATGTACTGAACCGGTTCTGTTTAATATCATCGAAATGGGGTCAAAGGTCAGTGCACAGGAGCGAGATTTATCCCACAGCCATTATCCTCATAACTTCACTAAAAATACTTTTGTTTCGACTAAACTTTAGTATGTTGTTCCGGAGGTATGATGAACCAATTCTGTTTAATATTATCGAAATGGGGTCAAAGGTCAGGGCACAGGAGCGAGATTTATTACGCAGCCGTTACCCTCATGACTTGAGTAATGATTTCTGATATGTTGGAGAGCGTATCATAATCAATGTATTGCATGATTTTACTAACTTCTTTAAGTATAACACTTATTTTATATACTTTGGGAACATCTGGGTATTGTTGAGTAAGAATTGTAAGTATATAACTCCTTGTTTTTAAGAAGACAAGTGGAATAGATCCAGCTATGCCTACATTAAAAGGCAAATTCTATGATTATTTACACCAACATTAGTTTTAATGATCAGCATTATTTTATAAAGTTGATCATCAGCGATATCATATAAAATAGCGTCTCAGTTTGAATTTTCATTCCGCTGTTTAATAGAAATTTGTAGAGTTCTGGTAATATTGGACATATCAGTGGATTCCCTCATATTGAGATTACATCTAGCAATACATTACATTTGTGAGGTGGTGCATTTTTCAAGGGAAAAAATTTGATCTACTTATTTCTACTGATTTTTTTGGGCTCCTGTCTACTGATTTCAGGTAAAAGTCTCTGGCAGTACTGCGCTACAGTATAAGTTGTGATTTTAAGGGAGTGTGCTTATGATGAAACTTTAGTTAATAATGAGCTGTGATTTAGTAGTATACTCCCCACCACTCCTCCAATAGCCCCCCCCAATTTCTTCAGACACCACGATAAGAAATCACTTCAGCTCTGCATTTGATGGTGTGCAGGACACCAACACACAAATATATAAATATATATTTTAATCTTATGGTACTAGTCCTTTTTGTTAACATATTCATAAAGTAGTTGTAACACTTCATAAAGACTTCATAAAGTAGTTGTTAGTAGTGTGGTTAAACCACCAAACAACTGGCCGAACTTCATTATCAACTCTCGCGGTCCGAAAATAAAAAAAATACTTCATGAAGTGTTATCTCACAACAGGGGCTTTGTCTTAGAAACTCGCTCTGTTTCACCATACTGTGTTGTCGTTTTTTTTTTTTTTTAACAACGAGAATATCCGAAAACTTGGAAATTAATCGAAAACTTGTGAATTGGTCGTCTTGGGTGGTGTAGTGGTTAGCATACTCGGCATTCTGAAAACATATCACTCGTTGCGGTCATGCATAAAAGAAGCGATTTATCAGATTTGCAAAAAGGGATGATTATCGGCTTTCGGGGAATGGAATACGTGATTACACCATACAATACAAATTTTGAAGAAGCGAACCCGTTTTTTGGTGTAAATATGACATGAATGGTAAGTCAGATAATATCCTAAAACTTGTGACTTGGTTGTTCTGGGTGGTGTAGTGGTTAGCATACACGGGAAACGCGGGTTTGATTCCTGCTCCAGGACAGGAAAATTTTTCAAGTTTTCGGATATTATCTGACTTACCATCCATGTCATATTTACACCAAAAGAACGTATTTGCATCTTCGAAATTCGTAACGAGCTTCTTGTTCTTAGTAACTACTACACGCATTATTTCACACAGTCGAGTCACATTATTGTGACCACCTACTTTTGAAGTCAACAGCGCGTAGCCAATGAAAGAAGGCACGTGTCGTGAGCTGGCTTGGTGGATATGTAAGGTGTGCTGTAGGCATTCTGAAAACATATCACTCGTTGCTGTCATGGATAAAAGGAGCGATTTATCGACCTTCGGGCCAAGGGTGGCAGTATTTCTGAAACAGCGCAGTTTGTGAATTGTTCGCGTGCTGCTGTAGTTAATCGTGATTGGAGAAATGGCACCATTGCGAATAAGTGATGTGTTAACTGCGGATCACCACGTGTCATTAATGTGAGAAAGTGAACGTCGGCTGCGAAGGTGCGTGGGGGCCAATCGACACGATACAGTGGAGCAACTCGCTGGCAGAATGAACGAAGGGGCTACCGGAAATATGTCTAAAACAACAGTTCAGGGAACCTTGCTGCATATGAGGCCTAGATGCAGACGGATGGTCACTGCACCTATCCTAACGAAGGTGCGCCGGCAGAAAAGGCTTACATTTGCACGGCAGTATCGGAATTGGACCTCCGCTGGTTGGCAAAGGATTGCCTTCTCCGATGAGTCACGTTTTCTGCTTCATCGAACGGATGGACGTTGGCGTAAAAGGCGAGAAACATCGGAGAACAAACACCTTCAACCATTGCTGGAAGAACACAAGCTGGTGGGGGCAGCGTTATGGTCTGGGGGCATGTTTCCGTGGCATATTCTGGGTCCACTCATACCTGTGGAGGGTACTATGGACTGAATTCGTTATGAATCCATCCTTATAGACCACGTACACCCATACATGCTGATTGTCTTCCCTCGGGCGGATGGGATCTTCCGGCACGACAATGCGACGTGTCACACAGCTAGAAAGGTCCGAGAGTATTTGGAAAAGCACGATGAAGACTTCAAAGTACTTTCCTGGCCCACGAATTCCCCAGACTTAAACCCAATTGAGTATCTGTGGGACCACCTCGATCGTGTTCGCTCTGTGGATCCTCTAAACCCAATTGAGCATCTTTGGGACCACCTCGATCATGTTGTTCGCTCTATGGATCCTCCACCACGCACCCTCCAGCAGCTGTGAGATGCACTGCAGGCAGCATGGCTCCACATACCTGTGAACACCTTCCAGCACCTTATTGAGTCACTCCCAGCGCGTCTAGCTGCTGTCCGCGCTGCACATGGCGGTTACTCTTGACATTAGCTGGTGGTCACAATAATGTGACTCGACCATGTATATCCAACGTATCTTACATGATGGGTCTGTGTCGCTTACACGTGTCCCAACTAATTCCGAGTTGGATCTTGCCTGTATTACGGCAGAAATGTTTTTCTCAACTTCCTAGTTACAACAAAATGATATTTCCAGCCCATCGTTTAATAGTTGTTGTCTTACAATATTTTTAAAACTGCCTCATAAACGGAACTTCAAAGTATGTTTTAATGCAACATGTCATATATCCTAACATTTGCAGTGCGATCACTAGCGTCGTCGTTTCTCAATGATTTCTTAAGGGATTCCTGCAGTGTTAGAGTTTTCCATTAGCTGTGCAGTTAGGAATACTTTTCACCCAGGTTGACGGAGTTATTTGCTCCTCAGTCGAGTTGTTCCTTTACTTTGCTTGTACACATCATGCCATTGAATTACTGTTCGCCTTAAAGCTGTACGGATTCAAGAAGTTATTGACGCAAATATTGAGCTGAACGCAAACACATTTTTGCGAGCAGTAAATGTTTACACTTTTCTTCGAAAAAAAGATAACATGTCGATGGTTTATACATTCCGTGGTAATAAATGACCGGCAGGGTAAATATTTCTCCTTCCCTCTACCTTATTTGAGTTTCGTAATACGAATAGGATGAGGCATAGTACTTTTGGGCAAACTGAAAGATTTCGGAAGTTCAAAGGAGTTTTCAAAACTTTTTAAACATACTTGGCGTGGACTCGTGGGAAGTATAATGGTGTGTAATATTTTTAGAAACTAGGAGAGTTATTCTCGTGGTAACAATACCTTCCCAGAAAGTGACAGTAAGAAACATAATAATTTCAGGAAACATGTTAAAAATATCTAGGTCGCTGGGAATTTAAACGAAATAAATTTAACATCTATAGAAGAATGAAAATTGTGCTGTACATGAAACTCATAATTAAGCTAAACAGACTGATGTTTTTTTCGTCTGCCATCTCACTCACATTCTTAAACAGCGCGGGGCATACAATTGCTACCAGTGCCGATTTCGGGATTACTTTTGAAGAGCCGAAGTCCGCCTGAAACCGAAGTACACTATATTGACAAAAGTCACCAGACACCCCTTCAAAAGCAAATGAACGGATCTGTTGCGTTGTTCAGATGCGCGGTACAGCTGCAAACGGTAAGGAAACAAGCCTGCAGCTGACCGCGATCATATCGCACTGTGAGGTTGAGTGAAATGTCGCGGCGGGAGAGAACTGACTTTGAGAAAGGAAAGTTTGTTGGGTGTTATATTAGTGGGTTGTATATAAGAGAAACCGACAGGCGTTTAAACATATCCAGGTCAACTGTTTTGGATGTACTGAATAAGTGGAAGACACATGACGTGCCTGAAGCAGCAAAAAAAATCAGTGATAGAGGACGTCGGACCTCGTCGAAAGCATGTCTCGAAGGGTCAGTGCATTCATTTAGGCCAATGGTGGACCGACACGGTTCTAAAGTATGTCAATAAATGCTATGTTGAGTTTCTCTTCTAGGTGTCCGGTGACTTTTGTCAATATAGTGTATGGTAGCGCGAGCTCAGAATAGAGTCCAAAACCGAGCGGACCCCAAAACTAGGAATTGTTAATAAATAATAATAATAAATCTTTTCTTCGTGACTTTAACTATCTCCTCCCTCAGCAATTAATCGACGTCTTTCTCAACTGGGCTGTGACGGGGTTTGCCAGATCAGGCCCTTTTCTGGGCAGCCAGGCCTTCTCCCTTTCTTAAACAAAGGCCTGGTCATTTTTTTCCTTTTATCTTGGCCTTTTTGTTTTGACGTGGGAGGGAACTGTTTTTCCCCCATTTAAGGCTTCAACGACCACCGTGAGCAACTCGATGGGCTACAAGCAGTCGCACGTCCCTAATTTAGGGCCGTTGGTTCCAAGGAAGGGAGAGAACCAGCGCCGTAAGACAAAGACAAGATCCGTGTCTCACTGGGATTCGAACCCGGATTTATGTCAAATGCTAGCGTTTAGACCACTCAGCCACTGCGGCGGCGAAAGGGAACTAGTGTGACTTTAGTTTAGATAAAGATTTACCTGACATTTGGCATTTTCAAATTTTGAAAATTTTACCTAATTTTTTATTTTTATTTGGGGGCGGGGGGATTTGCATTTTGGCAATTTCAGATATTCGCACACAATAAGCAAATCTATAAAAAAATACATATTGGTGCTTAACTTAATTTTCAAAAAAGGAAATCCAAAAAAAATATTACTTATAGTAAATTAAATATAAAATTTAATTTTTATTCAATTAAATTTTTATTTTTACGGTTAATTACATAATGATAAAAATTTATATATCTGTTGCGATGTTTGCAGCTGTTTCTCTCACCTGAAAAGTTTAGTGAGAAATATGGAGTTTCGTGGTTAATTCAATGTAAATTGTTACTGAGGTCTTTATTAAACGCAAATCCGGCTTTTTTGTGTAACAACAGTAGGGCAATTTTTATTTAAGGCCATTTTTGGATTTTTTGTATCAGAAAAATCTGGCAGCTCTGGGCAGTGGGACGGGAATTTTCTTAGCTGTACGATTTTTCTTAACCGTTCGTTTCCTTCTCAAATGTTTCGGGAGGCTGCCGAAATTGGGCTGCGCTGCTATTACGTATGTTGCTCAATAAATTTGTCCGATTTCCCGAAGGGAAATGGGACAAAATTTGGACAGCGTGGTATCTAATCTACTTTAGTTACTACAATTCTTAAAGAAGCTTTTCTAACCCCACAAAAATTTGGACAAATGCGTGACCTAGGAAATTTTATTCCCCGAGCCCAGAATAAATAGTCATCCCCAGTCCCCACTCTCCACACAGACCCAATTGTCCAAAAATTCTCTTTAGCAGCCAGGAAGTGCAATAACAGTCTCATATGCTCTGGGAAAATACCGAGCTCTTAGAAATTCGGCGATTTTTTTTTTTTTTTTTTTTTTTTACTACTTCAATTTTCGCAGTTGCAGTAAATACTGTTGTTTCAGAGGTAATCAGTGAATTATCTGTTGAAAGTTATAAGTTTAGGTCCTGCTAATAATATATAGCTTGTAAACAAGAGGTTTTGCGGCACTTGAAATTTTTAAAACTCCGCGATGTCAGGATAGGTATCGAAAAAAAAAATATCGAAAATGCGTTAATAACAGGGAAAATGTAACGCAATACGCAGATAGAGAGCCGCAAAGAGGTGGAGATATGTGATAGTTTTTTATTTTTTACTTACTAACATTTTGACAGAAAATGTGACGCTACGAAGGCATTACTGCTTACGCAAGTCCGCTAAGCTGTTCCACGGTACGTAATCGTTGTCATAATCACTTTGCGCATGTATGTTTTCATGATGATTTCTAGACTTTCGAAAGTGTTAATTCTAATAGCATTTTGCAAGAGATTTTTGATTTGTAATTACGAGAGGAGAGTTTGAAACGCTTTCCAATCAGCACAGATTAACTCTTGAATTCAAGACGACAGTGTATTTTAAGCAAAAATTTATACGCTTTCTCTTATTTGTTAGTATCTTGTTGTATTATGTACGAAATTTTAAAAAGTTTCGCTGTTTGCATGGGATAAATATTTCCACGAATAACTTGCGTGGAACAAGACGGTGAAAATCGTTGAATGCACTTCAGAACACTTGCTTCAAGTGCATACAGCGAAAGTATTGAAATCCTTTGCAATTAAGTGCGTGTTAAATGTTAAACCTCTTCTAACGACGATGTATATCAGTGTTGCGCTGGAGTGTTGCATGTATCTGCGATTTCTCGGACAGAATATGTCTTCAATTCCAATATTTAAAATGAGAGTACCTGTTGTATTCGAATATCGACACCAATGTAAAACGATAATAAAGCTATGTTGGAAAACGATGCTTAATTAAGTGTTATTGGTTTGGAATTTGAAACACATTGTTGTTTTATTATGCCTTCTGTGCTGTCAAAATCGGCCCATTGCTTCAAGTATAATGGAATGCATTTACAAAATTCTCACAATTTATGACGGTATGTAAGGAGAAAGAGAGAGATGGGAAACAAAACCAATGATTCTGTGGTCATTTTTTTTTATTTTTTTTTTCTAACTACAAAATTAGAAATTCTTGGGACAGAGGCGCACTTCTATTTTGTGCAATGTGTTTCAACAACTCCAGAATAATTATTTCATTTGTGATAGTTGTTGAATATTTATAAGAACTCGGGCATCCCCAAATTATATCTAGAAAGAGGGTAACTTACTGAGATATGTTTATTATCATCATCATTATTAATATTTATTATTATCATTGTTATTATTATTATGATACTGCACTATTATTATTATTATTATTATTATTATTATTATTATTATTATTAAACGTATAATTTGAATTATTTAATCTTCAATTTAGGATTTTCGTCGTTTATCATTCTATAATCTTAATCGGGATAGGTTAGGTTTAGTTTATGTAATGCATTTCTCATCTGCCTAAGTGCGTTTTAACAGATGATCTCTAAAAAATTGAAATAGAAAATATAATTTATGTCCTAGAATACTTTCCTGTAAATATTTCTTTAAAAATTTACAGAAATACCTTTGTCCTTAAATGAGACTGGTTTTATTTTGTGAATGCCAACTTTGCACTTTTGGACCGAAAAAAGTGTAGTATATATCGTATGGAATAATTATATTATCGAATGTGGTTTTTTTTATGCAACAAATTAATCATTTGAAAGGAGGTGAAGTAAATTGTACAAATTGTGAATCAGGTATTTGCAGCTAAACAGTTTATAGCAAAACAGTCACCGGCAGAAAAGATTCGTAGCCACGTCTTCCTGCTCCGGAGACGGACATTCTCCCGACGGAAATACGCTGTCAAGGATTATCGCTGCAATTTGCGGTTTTGACTCTTGCGTTACCTCAGTGATACGTCACGTTTTACAACATATATGACATGTTTGTTACATCTTAGGGGCAAAAATTTTATAATTCGCTGTTACTGGATTTTGAGCACTCATGCAACAGTAACCTGATATTTCAAAATATCAGATTTTAGCAACATTTGGCATGAAAAAAAAATCTTTTATGAAACTAATAAAATGTTTGCCAATTTTTAAACAGTTATAGAGTCTTAATTTTTGGGCGTACAGCAATATCTCTGCTTCTAAAATTTCGACTGTAAAAATCGTTTTTGCGACAAATAATGGTTCTTAAGACGAATATTTTGCGGGCGTTTTCTATTTCCAGCATGAACAGTCTTCCGTTAGAGGATGCAAATACACGACTGAAAGAGGTTCAACCTGCACGTCAAAGGGCAGGTAAAGATGACCTATGGTAATGAGTATTTGCTAAACGTAAAACCAGGTTATTTGACGACCTATGGTAATGAGTGTTTGCTAAACGTTTAGTTTCATATTTTTTTCTAACGCATTTTCATAATCTAGATGGCGCTACACGTCGTTAAACTGAAATTGTTATTATTATCATACGTATAAATAACCTAATTTTTTGCGGTTTGTTTTAGCCGTGCGTTAAACTGTAGTGCATTCTGTATCGTGTCACGAATTTTCAAACGCTTTAGATAGTAAATACGCGCTCGCGCACACACACACAATTAGATCTTATAACGAAGTAAATTTCTCCGTCATTTTTGGTCTACGCCGGGATTCGAACCCGGGTCCCCTCATTCCGGAATAAGTCACTCTACCCGTTGAGCTACGCGGACATTTTATTCTGATTCCTATCTGCCTTTATGTCGTGTGCGTCCTTCTAGCAGGTACGTCACATCTCCTGGTACGTTACATCATCTCCCCCTTATTTTTTTTTTTTTTCGAAGTGCTGGTTTATGTCGTGTGCTTCCTTCTAGCAGGTACGTCACATCTCCTGGTACGTTACATCATCTCCCCTTATTTTTATTTATTTATTTTTTTTTTTTCGAAGTGCTGGAGAAGGGATTCTCTGATTTTTCCTATCTCGCGGTGAGGAAATAACATCACACCATTACGAGATTTTGAACGGTCGGGTCATCCGGATAGTTCGGGCGCCATTATAACGAAGTAAATTTCTCCGTCATTTTTATCCGCGCCGGGGCGTGAACCAGGGTCCCCTCATTCCGGAATAAGTTGCTCTACCAGTTGAGCTACGCGGACATTTTATTCTGATTCCTATCTGCCTTTATGTCGTGTGCGTCCTTCTAGCAGGTACGTCACATCTCCTGGTACGTTACAATCTGACTATACTGGGGGTAAACCTAACTTAACTATGGAGTGCAGACCGGTAGATCCTTTTTCCCGAAAGATAGCATGTTTTTTTTAGTGTTTCTCCGCACTAATGGGGTACAATGTGTGTTGGGGATCATCCCACAAAATATGACAAAAAACGAGGCCACCGCAACGGGAGGCTGAACGAAAGGAAACCTTTGCCTGGTCCTTTTGTCAGCGATTTTCCTCTCAGAAGGAAAGGAGCCGATCTTAGTACCCCTCAAATACTTAACTGTGCATTTACTACTCAACCAACAGCAAATATTCTCCAGGTAAGGCCTCTCTAATACACAGGGCAGAATAAAGTAAATGACAAAAACCTTAACGTGAATATCTGTATTTTTTAGAAATACTACCGAAACTGAAATCTTCACTTTTTAAATGTACGTACGTACAACGTTTAGTCCAATTATGTACTTTTTAGTCACATTTCAAGCTCGAATGCCAGCTTTTAGACTAGAACTTTATTATGCAGCGGACGTACACACTCCATACCTTCCACTCCATAGTCAGGTTAGCCCTGCGCGAGTTTAGTAACGCCACTGGTAAACCAACAAGATAACACGACAACGTCCTGCTCTTTCACAGCCCCGGGGCTTATCATAGCTTTAGACTCCACTGTCCGTGTTCAAATCCTCTGCTTAGTAGTACAAACAGCTGAAGAATTAATCACTGAGACAAGCCGCCAACGGTAACCGATAACTCTGGTACAGTTGGCAAATTTTGAGCTAAGCTATTGAAAAATCGGGAGGCGTCAAAACCTGACCATGGACGATGTCCAATCGCATGCCAAAAATCACGGTGATAGGATGTGTCATGTTGTAGCTATGCCCGAACAACTAACTGTCCCGAGTCTCGTATAGAGAGCGGATTTTTTTCAATTATTATTAAAATTGGTCAGTTTTTAATGATCATTATTTTTATACGACACGACCAATCACCATGATACCAACCCCATATCACTCACCATGTCCTTCCCTTTCTCTGTGGCAATTGTCACCTCGATCGGCTAAAGATCTTTGAAGGAGATAGGTAACAAACGACCCCTTCTCAAAACCCAGAAAACCCATGCAAGTTTTGGGACGATTATTCCTCAATGACACGAAATTCCGGGAATCGAAAGGCGTCAAAACCTGACCCCGGACGATATCCAGTCGCATGCAAAAAATCACTGTGGTCGGATGTGTGATCTCGTACCTATGCCCGAACAACTAATTGTCTCGAGTCTCGTAAAGAGAGCTCCGCTCAATGACTCCCTCAGTGAATTCCTATCCACCCTTCTCATTCGCTCTTGGATGTGCTAACATAAAACAAACGCTTCAACTAAGGATTTGGAAGAGTGGAGAAGAACTGAATGTTCAGAGCTCTGCGGATATTGTTTTAAGAACATTTCTGCGAAGAACTAAACAACGCTCTTCCTAGGGAAAAATACGCAAGGCTATGCGACGAAAAGCACGACACTCATTATTACTTTGCAGAGACCAGATTTCTATTTTAAAGTTAATGAAAAGAAAAAAAAAAAAAAAGGAAAACTGGCACATTTTGAACTTGGTTGGAAAGAAAGGTTTCAGGGTGGGTTCCCTTGGCGTCATCCCTGCTGTGATGATGTGGAGGTCGTAACGTTTAAATTCAGCTGCAGTGTAACTAGTACTTCTACCACAGCTAAGATAATTTCTTTTAAATTTTTGCTTTTGCAGTAATTAATACGAAACTTGGAATGATTAAAAAACAATGGAAGTGGAAAATGTCTTATAACGTGCGCATTACGTGGTCTGCATTATTTCCTTCTTCTGTTATGATGTTTTTCTTTTAATTAAATTAGTGAAACAACGGTTTCCTTTACTTTATATGAAAAGAAGAGATAAAAAAGAATACGCAAAAGGGAAATGGTTCGTGGAAATCGTTGTTAGAAAAGCAAGGAGCGTAATCTTTGTTCTTGTAACGTGAAACCAACCTGACAACATTTTGGAAATGTGTTTTCACGAAAAACGTAAACTCAAATTAAAGAAAGAAAAAAAAATTAAAAGCATTTTGCACTCATTTTTGCAGGAGTAATCTCCCCTGTGACTGTGCGCAGGTGATATTGACTAACCTTTTGAAAACGTTTAACGACGAGCGATCCGACTGATGAGGGATGTGTCGAGCGCAGTTTCGTAATCCGGATGGCGTTGGAGCATGATACATATTCGATAAATTACGGAGTACTTTGTGATTGTTATTTGGCATTTCTTTTCTACCTTTTTTTTTTTTTTTTTTTTTTTATCTGCATCCGCTGATTGTTTATTTCCAAGCCTACCAACAACAATGCAGCCAGGAAGGAGAGGCCTCCACTCTCGTTCGTATGTTAATTTACCTCCCGAAATCTCTAATGCGATTGAAGGAGCATGGATAAGTTAATGAAATCAGAATTGCTTTCCCGCTGAAATTCTCTTTCTCCGTAATTTTCTTTTTCCATCTCTGTTCTTTATTCGTCCCTGGAAAACGCCATTATTATCTTTTCTGTGCGCAACATTTTTGCTCTCATTCTTGACCTCGGAAGAACGTTGAATATTTTCTGTTACTTCAAGCGGATATTATTACTGCCACGGAAGAATGTTTCAGAAAAAGAAAATTGTTTTCTTTTTCACAATCTAAAATACCCTAGTTAAAGGGCAGTATATCACCATTTTTTTCAACAATGGGAAATCTTTGAATGTACAAGGTGTCTCACTTGCTAGAAGTTCCGAAATTTTCTTTATAACTTGAAGAGTAATCAGTGTACGAGAGTAAGTTCAGTAAATAAGTCACAAAAAGTTATTTAAAAAATGCTAAGTGAGAACTTGAAAAACATTTATTACCTTTAGATTTGCCCTCATTTCTCAAGATAATTTTTCCTCCAGTCATAGGCGACGACTATATATGGGGCAAGATGAATCTTGCCACCTCAATCATTTTACTAGGGTATATATATATATATACACTTTCAATGCAAAAGTACGGCAACGGCAACAGAAATTAAACTTCAGTAGGTAAATTCGGTCATGGCAACAGAAACCAGCATGGAAATACTCTCTTTGAGTTTGCAGAGGCAGAAGGGTTTTTCATCTTGAACTCCTTTTTCAAGAAAAAGCCACACAGGAAATGGACATGGAGACATCCAAATGGGACGACAAGTGAAATTCATTTTATTATGTGTAACAAAAAATTCGTCATAGAAAACTGCAGTGTACTAAACAAGTTCAACACAGGTAGTGATCATAGATTGGTGAGATGTAAGACGCATCTCAACACTAAACTTGAACGTGGCAAGCTCATAAGACAAACAAAATGTATTCACATAACCAACCTTAAAAAACACCACAATACCTTCAAGTTGGAACTGAAGAACAGATTCTCTGCTTTAGAAGGCCTAACATCGGAAGAAGTTGTTATTTCTGAAGTTAACAGAAAAGTAACCAAAGCTCTTATGGAAACAGCAACAAAATTAGCTGGGTCTAAGAACAAGTTGCATGTGAACAAATTATCAGGAAAAAACAAAATGTTGATGTAAAAAAGAAGAGAGATGAGGACAACTAAAGAAGATGTGACTTCCAAAGTGGAATATATAGAGCTATGCAAGACAGTACGAAAAAGTATCACTGAAGACGTAAGGAAATTCTACTGTGAACTAGTGAGGAAAGCAATTAAAAACAACCAAAGCCTAAAGATAGCAAAGGGACATCTCAGTAAGGGAAGAAAACATATTGTGGCATTGAGAAAAGAAGATGGTTCTGTAACAAGAAATGTAGGCGAAATTTTGACAAGAGTGAAAGATTTCTAATCCAAATTATATGAAAGGGATGATACATGTACTCCAGACATCATGAAAGGTACCAGAGTTCTCCTAGTCCTCCCAGCAGAAATTGCACATGCAATCAAGAGCATGAAGCGGGGGAAAGCTCCAGGAGAAGATGGAATTACTGTAGACATCATACAAGAAGCAAGTGGAGAAATCGAAACAGTACTCGCCCAAATTTTCACTCGATGCCTTAATGAAGGGAAGATTCGTGAGGATTGGAACAACGCTACAATGATCCTGCTACATAAAAAAGGTGACATTGAGGATCTCAGGAACTACAGACCTATCAGCCTCCTATCAGTGGTTTATAAAATTTTCACTAAAGTTCTTTCCCACCGCTTGAAGGTAACACTGGACATGGCTCAACCGAGAGAATAAGCTGGATTCAGGAGTGGCTACAGCACAATAGATCATATCCACGTACTGAGAGAACTGATTGAAGGAACCAGAGAATATGAACTTCCATTGTGCATGGCTTTTATCGATTATGAAAAAGTCTTTGATTCGGTGAAACCATCAGCAATTACAATGGTTCTGAAATCCTGCGGTATTGAAGATGCATACATTAATATTATTAATAACATCTATGAAAATGCAAGTGCAAAGATTCGGCTGTTTGAAAATACAACACACATAAAAATTGGAAAGTGGGTGAGACAAGGTGACACCATTTCTCCGGAGCTCTTTAATGCCATATTGGAGGGTGTCTTTCAGTCGCTGAGCTGGGAAAACAAGAGGATAAAGATTAATGGAGATTATCTAATCCACCTTCGTTTTGCTGATGACGTAGTCATTTTTTCAACTACCCCATCAGAGCTGCAGAGTATGATCCAAAAACTTGCTGACAAGAATAAAGAAGTGGGATTAAAAATGAACTTTCAGAAGACAAAAGTGATGTTCAATGCTTTTACAAAAAATGAAGATTTATCGATTGATGGAGAAAAGCTGGAGATAACAGACACGTACGTTTATCTTGGACAGCAGATATCAAGCGAGGGTCACATTGATGAAGAAATTAATCGGCGTACAAAGCTTGCCTGGAGAGCTTTTGGAAGAAACAGCATAATTTTCAAGAGCAATATGCCATTATGTCTTAAAAGAAAAGTGTTTGATCAATGCATCCTTCCAGTGCTTACGTATGGTGCAGAGACGTGG
Source organism: Macrothele yani (assembly GCA_039090855.1). Taxonomy (NCBI): domain Eukaryota; kingdom Metazoa; phylum Arthropoda; class Arachnida; order Araneae; family Macrothelidae; genus Macrothele; species Macrothele yani. Next base: position 101,333,813 of record CM076991.1, on the reverse strand, counting down.
ACCTTAACTAAAAGAGACATACAAAGGCTGCAGACAACTCAAAGCAGCATGGAGAGGTGCATGCTTGGTTTAACCAGGAAAGATAAGAAGAAGAACTCGTGGATCAGAAAAATAACAAGAATGTAAAACATCATGATCAGAGTTAAATCCCTGAAATGGCAATGGGCTGGACATACTGCCCGAAGGACAGACCATCGATGGACAGCCGAAATTTTAGATTGGATTCCAAGGGACAGGAAAAGACCCAGAATAAGACCACATGGGAGATGGGTGGATGAAATTCGAAAGTATGTGGAAGTAACCTGGAGGAGACTGGCACAAGACAGATCGTTGTGGAAGAAACTTGGGGAGACCTTCGTCCAGCAGTGGATTGATAATGGTTGACAGTGATGATGATGATGATGATGATATAGTTATATATATATATACACGCACATGTTACTTTACTTCACAGTAATCGGCGCGCGGCAAATTCAGGTTTTGCTTTCTGAAAATTTCTTGAATTTTTCCTTTCCTCTTTTTTTTCAAATATTTTCGATCCGCGGATACGAAGGGCAGACTGTATTTCAGTTATTCGCCGGTACTCAGTTCTGTAGTCCGGCCCATCATCGGCTTTTGCTTTGATCAAGAATGTCATCAACTTTTGTCATTTTCCTAATCTAAGAGCTCTTATCTTTCCTGATTGCACCAAGCATACAATTCTGCACGCTTCTTTCAGTTGTCTGCTGCCTCTGTATGTCATTTTTAGTTAAAGTCCACATATCTGCTCCATACGTAAGAACTGGAAGGATGTATTGATTAAACATTTTTCTTTTAAGCCGTAATGGTATGTTGTTCTTTAAAATTGTGCAGTTGCTTCCAAATGCTCTCCAACCAGGTTTTATACGCCGATTAATTTCTTCATCGTCTCTCGCTTTATATTTGTTGTTTAAGGTTAATGCACGTATCTGTTGCTTCTACATTTCTCCCATCAATCGTTAATTTTCATTTCTTGTAAAAACATTGTACATCAATTTGGTTTTCTGGAAAAACAAATTGATATTCATTTTAATACCACTTTTTTACTTTATTTTTATTCAGGGTTTAATGACCATCGTGAGCAACTCAATGGGCTATAAGCAGTCGCCCGTTCCTAATTTAGGGTCACTGGTTCCAGGGAAGGGAGAGGGCCAGTTCCATAAGACAAACACAACATCCATCCCTCACCGGGATTCGAACCCGGACCCCTTACGGACGAATAATCAGAAGCCATCGCTTAGACCCCTGCGCCACCGGGACGGCATTCTTTTCTCTTTCTTGTCAGCAAGTTCCTTTATCATACTCTGCGGCGTTAGTTAAAAAAATTACTGTCATCAGCAAAACGAAGGTGAAGAAAATATTCTCCATTAATGTTTATCCCCTTATCTTCCCAGTTTAATGTTTGAAAGACATTCTGCAATGCGGCATTGAAGAGTTGGGGAGACATGTTGTAATCTTATGTCACTCCCTTTCCAGTTCTTATTCGTGCTGCATCGTCAAAGAACGTTTGCACTTGCACTTCCATTGATTATAACGTAACCCTTTTACGTTATGCGAGATTTGTTGTTATGCTAAGTTCCCAATGTCCGACTCAGAAAATTTTGAATTAAATGTAAATATGATGCATTAGTTGCACCGGATAGCTCACTTTAAATTAAGGCTTCTAGGGCCAACAAACGAAACAAATGCAAAAAGCCAAATAACTTACGTAAACTTTATTTTATTGGTCATTAGACTTCTAGCAACTTTAGACGAAATCACATAACGTTTTTCTGTTTACGAAATCAGAAACATGTCACGACGAGGTGCACACACACACACACACACACACAACTTCACTACTTAGTTATGCAGGCGGTAATAAAAATATAACTTCATGTACGTTATTAGCTCTCGTACAATCAATATGCTCAGCACAGATCTAACATCTCCACATACAAACAACTGTGTTGCAAAATACGTGTATATATCTTTTCTCGTTCTTATCAACATGCATAAGTCGCTTACGTACTTACCTCAGGGGTGTTGCCAAACCTCCGTTCATGTGAGAGAGAAGATATCACGTTAAGTTTGAAAAGTTCAAAGAGAACAAACTCAAATTTACATAGGAAAAGGAAATAAAAATGAAAGTGAAAATAGAATATACGTCACAAGATGCTGTAAATAATGCTAATGTATGAATCTTCAGCACCACAGGATTTAAAAAAAACATTATAATATGCGTCCAAATGAAATCGAATCCCAATTGCTCAATGAAATTGTCATATCTGAGAATAACTGACACGTGGTTGTGTCATTGTGCCAGACAACGAGATTGAAGAACGGCGTGATAATGAGTGCTGTTAAGATGACGCTGACATCGGTGTCAAAGTTGCAAACGGCCTTTTTACGGGATGAAAGGTTCCGCCTGTCATCATTAAAGTCGCTCAAAACAGACAAATTTCACCATTATTGGCAAATGCTGCAGTTTCGCATCGGACGTTTCTCCGTAAGAAGTTCGTGGGAGCCCCTTTACGATGTGCTTGATTTCCCTCTTCTTCACTTTCTCTTTTCTTGTTTTCGAAAGAAGGTTCCTCGAATCAACGAGACAGAAAACTGAATTTCGAATCCTCCAAGCGTGGTAGCTGAAGGGTATCTACCTCTCGAGGCTCCTCTGCAGACATTCATTTCCGCTCAAGAACCCCGTGTCGAAATAGGGTTTCATGTTATCAGACCCTGGGAACGACCACACCTTTCCTTCAGAGAGAGCAAAAGGCAGAATCTTTGTTGTCCCCTTAAGCTCTGTCTGTCCGGCCTTTCATAAAACTGACGAAATCCTGATGATTCTGTTGATCCATTCACGCACAGTGAAGTGATTTATTCAAATTTTTAAAATAATTTTTATTTGATAGTTGAGCCCAAAAATAATGCCTATTTTTATTGCTTCTGTGTTGAGCACCTGAATTTCAAGAAAAAAAAATCGAGAGAGTATTCTGGTACTCGAAAATGAATGAACGATGATTTTTGTGCTAAATTGCAAACTAAAAACTATATATAACTGTCTGAGCATGATAACAAGTCACTAGATACTAAATAAAAGATGTTATTTATTTACATTTTAAAAACTACACACACGTCATTTTAAAAACGACCATATCGAGATATTTCGGAGTTACTATACCTTCATCCTCAATCCTAGCGCGCAGAAATGGAAGTGCCTCAAGTATAAATACATTCACAAGCAATAGAATCATGCCCCCAGTCGAGGAGAGGTCGTTGCCAACTGAAAGAAGCATTGTTAAAGAAGACACATCGTAACTTCATAGTTATGAGTTATTCATGAAGTACGTCCGAATCATCAGGAAAGTAACTTCATAGTTATGAGTTATTCATGAGGTACGTCCGAACCATCAGGAAAGTAACTTCATAGTTATGAGTTATTCATGAGGTACGTCCGAATCATCAGGAAAGTAACTTCATAGTTATGAGTTGTTCATGAGGTACGTCCGAATCATCAGGGAAAGTAACTTCATAGTTATGAGTTGTTCATGAGGTACGTCCGAATCATCAGGAAAGAAACTTCATAGCTATGAGTTATTCATGAGGTACGTCAGAATCATCAGAAAAGTAACTTCATAGTTATGAGTTATTCATGAGGTACGTCCGAATCATCAGAAAAGTAACTTCATAGTTATGAGTTATTCATGAGGTACGTCCGAATCATCAGGAAAGTAACTTCATAGTTATGAGTTATTCATGAGGTACGTCCGAATCATCAGGAAAGTAACTTCATAGTTATGAGTTGTTCATGAGGTACGTCCGAATCATCAGGAAAGAAACTTCATAGCTATGAGTTATTCATGAGGTACGTCCGAATCATCAGGAAAGAAACTTCATAGCTATGAGTTATTCATGAGGTACGTCCGAATCATCAGGAAAGTAACTTCATAGTTATGAGTTGTCCATAAGGTACGTCCGAATCATCAGGAAAGCAGCTCTTCAGAAGAAAACTCCAGGGTGAAGGCACAGATAACGGTAACTAGTTGTTGCAACACAGGAGGACAAGAAGCGTTGAATGTACAAGCTTTCTGTAAATAACAGATAATTTATCAGAAGCAGCAGCAAGAATGGAAGTATTGATTCCATTCAGGATAAAATTCACCCTCAGCAACAGTCCTGAACGAATATCATATTTATGTTCTGAGAGTCTGACTTTCTATGTCCTCAAAGTATTGCCGATATAGATCTTCTCAATACCCGTTGAGTGAGCAGTCAGGGGAACGAAGTATGCACCATGCCTGCTAAGAGTATCAACAGGATCTCGATCACAGCGGATAAGGGAAACCACATTAGAAGTACGGATACCAAAATCTGAGTCAAAACGTCTATACAGAAGTTTTTCAAAACCAATACTACTTGAGGGAGAAAATTAATGGCGCCAACAAAACGACGATTCGTTTGGGCACTTTGCAGAGTGGTAGATGTAAATTTAAATGTAAATAAATAACATCTTTTATTTAGTATCTAGTGAGTTGTTATTGTGCTCAAACAGTTATATATAGTTACTAGTTTTTAGTTATTCTCGTACTCTTTGTAGATATTTTCTGCCATTCATCTTTCGCATGCCCAGATCGTTGTGGTTGTGAAATAAAACGAGTGATTCGAGAGCATACATTTATTTACGTTCAAAACATTTCATTTATTCGTATCGCTCACAACTACACGGAGCCACAGTTAGGTACATAACTAAGTGGAGTTAAATCATAACAACAAACAATAAGGTTTACTAAATCCTGACATTGAGCGGTACTTAGGTAGGTGGATTAATGAATGATATTGTCGTAGCACCAATGAAAGAAAATATGTGAGTCATAAAAGTAAGTATTTACCAAACTACGGTGGCAACAATAGTAAGAATTTCGACTTTTTAGTATTTCAATATTATTTTTATTATTATACAGTGGTTTCCATAAATTATGCAACAAAGGATCGAATGTTTCTCAGAGCGATCTGAATCTCGTGAAAATCAGAGGCAAAGTGTTTGTACTGCGAGAAAATTACTTTTGAGATCACGTGATGTCTGTTACTTTTGGTCACGTGATGTCTTCATTAAAGGTAAATACCCACCAATCATATATATATATATATGTGTGTGTGTAAAGGAGCCGAAAAAAATAACTTCTATCCAGTAATGAAATAGGCATTACATTTTTAAGTAATTTTTTTTTTTGTGAAACGTAAGTTTCTTTTAAAATTGCTATTGCTCCCAATAATTGCTGGGACATCTCGAAAACGCATGTAATCATTGCCGTCTGAAGTAGAAGTACGTTATATGTTGCAATGGCATAATTTCCTGAGATAATGCATTCGCGGAACGCACAAGAGGTATCAGTGTTTCTTATACGTCGTTACGGCATTTCGTAATATCCCGTTTTATATTAGTGTCGTATTTTCCTACATCGTTTAAAAGAGGGTTATTACAAAGCGTTTCTAGTTTGTTTTTTTTTATTCCTCTTTTCTCGGATGGCAATGATGATTAATTCAACATATAAGTCATTGAGGAAATTGGTAGTCATTGCCTTATTGCTCCCGGAAGTTATTTTGGTCATGTAACTTACAGGTCTTTCCTTGCTCTTCAAGATTTCTTTTTCATCTGTCATGACTGTTCCAGAAATATTAAAATTGCACAGGGCTCCAATTCTGATCACTTAACAACAACAACAACAACAAAAAATAATACTTTCAAACTTTCATTTAGTATCATTTCACTGTTTGATATTCAAATGAAAATAAATATATTGTATTATGGTAGAAAATACTTCAAGGTAAAACTAAAAAAAACAATACACTGCTACATACATGGACTTCAAATTAAAATAAATATATTGTATTATGGTAGAAGATACTTCAAGGTAAAACTAAAAGAAACAATACAATGCTACATACATGGACTTCAAATTAAAATAAATATATTGTATTATGGTATAAGATACTTGAAGGTAATGCTGAGGAATTCATATAAATGCTAATTGCTATTGACAACTGTGCTACATGGTAATGAAAATGACCGGTACATATATATTAAAAAAGTATATGTGTACTTTTAATATATTTATGTGTTACACATGTTCAATTGGAGGGTAATGATTTTTCTTTATGGGAGTGTCTGAAGAAACTTGGGTATGTAATGTTCTTAGTTAACTGTGTGTGAAAAAAAGTCAATCTCACTAGAACATTATATTACGTTAATCAGAATACTGCTTCGATTTAAACGCTCCATAGCTTTTATGTGGTGCCACGGATACGCTGATGACACAGTCCTGTTGGCAGAGAGCAAAAGGGAGTTGCAGAGTATGTTGTCCCGGATGTACGAAGTTTGTATGAAATTCAAACTGAATATGAATAAGGGGAAACCCAAAGTTATGGTTTTTGAGAGAGGAACTGGCAGCACTGAATGTAATATAAGTCTAAATGGCACCGTGATTGGCCAGGTGAATGATTATGTGTATTTAAGATGCATGTTTGACAGAGAGAACAGATTAGATGGCGAAATTAGTAGGCGAGTGAATTCTTAATTGAAAGCCATAGCTGCTTTAGGAGGTTTTCACAGGAATTATGGGTTCTCTAGAGAGTCCCACATGGCTGTGCATTTAAGTGTAATTGTTTCTACTCTGATGCATTGCAGTGAAACCTGGGTACTACAGAAGAGACATAGGAGTCGTTTGTGTGCCGTAGGAATGCGTTACTTACGGGGTGTTTGTGGAATGACACGTTCAGATCATGTGAGGAATGATGTGTTGCAGTTGTGTAATGTGAAGCAAAATATTGTTAGCAAGATGGAGACTAATATGCTACGGTGGTTTGGCCATGTAGAAAGAATGAGTGATGATATGCTTACTAAGAAAATGCTTTCAGCCCAAGTGACAGGAAAGAAAGGCAGAGGAAGGCCAAGGAAGTCATGAGAGAATCAGATTCAGGAGTGTCTGCACGAGAAAAAGATTATGAGTATGAAGTAGAGAAGGTCTTGTGTACGTTGTGTGATGGATGTCACTGAAGCTCGTGTTGTGCATCAAGATCACTGTAAATGGGGAAGTTTGATACGTCAACAGTAAGTAAATAATCAGTTAAAAATGTATCTGGTGGTTTGTATTATCTGTTAAATGTTTATTTGTCTGATGGTCTTTCTTTGAGGAGCTAACCTCTGAATAACAGAGAACAGCTTAATAATATGTATGTATGTACGGATAGCTAAATATCCAACACAGACATTTCCTGATTATATACAGATTGGCTTGAACGGCTAGTAAATAACAAGTCTACTTACTGAAACTTAAACTTCTTCATTTCATCTCAAACTGCTCACTTTAACGATTACCACACCATATTACTGGCATCTCGAATGCCCGCTCCCCAACCAGAATCAGTTGCTGAAGAATTCCCTTTACCAACTATAAAGTGTCTCATTTGCTAAATCATGTGAAATCACATTTTATATAAAAAAAATTATCTTGCTCTTCCTCTCTCTAAGAGCCGCAGCCCGAACCGCAGTAAATATTCTACAGCCCGTCTGAGCTCTGTCGAACTTGTGAAAAACAAAAGTAATTCCTATGAATGAAAAGTAGCACCTGCTACGATTAGGAAGATTGCTTTGGCTTTAGTTTTGTCACGAGTTAGTTAGTGGCTTCGATTCCCTTTAGGGCGAGATCTGCAACTTTATGTGAAATAAATGTGGAAATGACCTCTTTCCATATGTTGGAACATGATGTTTTTTATTTTTTAACAACTCCAATGAATAAATCCATGATTTTATTCTTATAAATTATTTTTATCGCTTGTATTGTTTTTTCTGAGTAATAAAAGTAATTTCTGTAATAAATTATATGAAATAGCTCCGTATGAAAGAGAATGAATTCGAGTTTCTTTTGGCGAAAAGTGAGGGCTTTTTCATGAGAAGCTTGCAGTAATTAACTACATAACGCATTCGTTTAACAAGACTAATTCTTTGGCGTTAAGCAGCAACTCAGCGCTAGTTGTTTGACTTCTGACGAAATGGTCAGTCCTTAAAGTTTAATCCCGAGCAGTGAGAAAAAGCTCGTGTTACTTTACAAGAAGTTTCTCGTCGTATTCATTCTTTTGGCATTATAATATATCTCAGGAGGCAAAAAATGCTATTAAAATTTCCTTTTCTTTTTTATGGAAATACGAATGTAAATAATAATTGTTCAGCGTTACGTGCGTGAGTCCGAATAACTCTTTTGCGAAGCGGCAAAGAAAGGTGGTGGAACTCCGTTGCTCAAAAGCTTAATCATTTTTGTGCTAACCCAGCTTGACGAACTAACGCGAATAATGATTTTAATCCTGTTGCAACAAAAGAAATATGTATAACCACTCCTCCGACGAAAATTTCACGTGATAACGAGCTTCGTGAACAAATGCTGCATACCAAATGCTCAGTTGACATTTTTTGTTTTCCGCTTCAGCGTTTTCGGTTCATTTTGACTATATCTGCTAATTGGTTTTATCCATGGTTCGCGCAGATAATGGCACTAGGCTTAAGCAAGCAGCCATTATGCGTGGATAGAAGTTGGCGATGGGTGTGGCCAGCAACAAAGTGACTTTTCATTATTCAATTACCAGGAAATGGATCTCTACTCCTGGACTTGCAGTGCCATCTGGCGAAATAAATTGAACCTACCGTTGGTTCGAAGACTTTTTGTTTGTTTGCTTCTTTTCTTCTCATTTTGTGGACCTATTCCAGGAGTTTTCTCCGCATTCGTCAGCGGGAGGGGTTAATATCTGACCAGTGGGGGAGTTTCACTTCGTTGAAGCCTCAGACGGTTTACGTTGTAATTCAGTACTACTTTTCAACTAAGTATTTATATATATATATATTTTATTTGCTCAAAAATGGGTTTGCACATGCTCATTATTTAAATATGAATTTAATTAACTATTTAAGGAGAATAATTCGTTATTGAGACACATGTTAACTGCTATCAGCGGCGGTGGAAGGTGGGGATGCGCAGGAACCTCTTTGCTAAGAGTTCTGAATTTTTTTAAAAGTAATATTACCAAGTGTGCTTATATATTTCTGAAGTGCTTTATTGCACTAAAAAAAAAAAAAAGAATCTTTTTTGAGCTGAAGAAACATTCTTATCTAAACCTGGGGTGAATGGGGGTGCTTCTTCCATATAAATAAAATAAAAGTAATAATCTGGGGCTGACGAAAGGATGCACACCTGACGTAGATACTTTTCCGTCTTATTTAACGCCAACCGCTAATACCTATGTTTTAATCAAGAAAATTCCAGTGTCATAGGAAGCATTTCTCATTCGTAATTTACTCTCGGAAGGAAGAAAAAGGAATGCACCCAGACATTTTTCAGTGTTCTGGCAGGGTAAGAAGACACCGGAGAAGTAAATCCCTCAGAATACGCAACGGCTGGAGGTAGAATTTAGATGTCTTCATCATTTACTGCCGTAAATGATGGCGCGCTTCAGTGCGAATGGAAAGTTCAGCCGTTTGTTTACTCAGATGCGTGTTCTCGTTTAAAATTGTGCTCTCTGGTACCAAACCAATTATGCACTCCAACCTGGAGACGTTTCAAAAGACTAAGCGTTTGATCGAGCCAGTGTCTGGCGAAACTTTCTTTCAAAAGAAATGGTGTTGCATAGAAATGTTAGACGCCGTCGAAGTCGCCAAACTTTTTTTTTTTTTTTTTTTTCGCTCGCGTTCACTTTATAAAGTATCCCACACCGCACGATACCCAAAGTCTCACATCGCTGCCTCGTAATTATAGATTCATTCACTTTTTAAGTCCGTAGTTTCTTTTTTCTCCCGAAATTTTGACTAAGAAATGCGGAATCCCTTGACACTATTTATTTATTTGCACTTTCTCTCCCCCCTTCAGGAAATCATTTTCTGATAAACCCTCGCATCCAAAGCCGCCCAGTTTCATTCCATCTTTCTCTAAAAAAAAAAATAATAATCGTTAACGCATCAGGTGATTCCATTTGCTGTCAGCAGTGACCCTTGAAGCAAAAATTCGATTGCGCGAAATTATGGAGTTCGTCGTATGAAATTCATTTCTGCGGGCAGAAGAATGTGCATTTCGAAAAATCGCAACCTTTCGCAATATCATAATGAAATATCTCGGACAAATGGAAAAATTGAAATACTACCCCGCCTCCATCGGAAATGTTTGCAGTTACGTTAAAATACCTAAGAATTGCCAGCCGTTTACGGTTCCAAATCTCTTCTTTGTCACGGGCAACTTTTTCTGGAGATTAACCGCCTTTTCCGTAGCTGGATTACTTTAAGCTACTGAAGGTCAAATACTAGAATGTGGAATTTAATATAACACTGCGCTATTTACTATAACGGAAATGAAGCTACTATCGATTTTGTATGTCCCCAAACACAGTTTTTCTTCGTAACTTGTTGAAGACAATAGATTTTAAGATCGCATGATCTCCTCTCAGCAGTTTTCTCTTGATTTTTCATACGCTTTTAAAAGTTCCAGTACGTGAAAAAAAAAAAGCATTTTCTCAGGGGTTAGCTACAGTGCTCTAACGCATCGCATAAATTTTGTGATACGGATGATGGCTTTAGTAAATTGCTCGGCAATAGTAGCAACGGTTGTTGTAGAACTATATACGGAGGCTTCAAGAGTAAAATATTGCGGGATGATTTTTTATGATTTTAAATTAAGTTTGGATGAAGATGACTTGGTATAACGTGTACAAACGACTTTGGTTATGATAGCACTTCGGTAACATAATGGCTCAGTCAAAACTGGTTATTAGGCGATTAAGAAGTGAAATCCAAGCAGAAATGAACTGACTCCATAAAACAAAGAAGTAGCCAAAACCTATATGAAAATAACGATCTACAAATTTCCATTCTAGTAAAACACCTTCTACGTATCTGGACAGCAAATTAAAGTTCTAATGTTCTGATGATATCATATGTGAGGTACAAGACTGGAAAAAAAAAAACAAAAAAAAAACGAACGCATTTGTCTTAAATCCCACCGTTCGTTTTCTGTATCAATGAAAACTTATAAATTCACAGAAATATAAAGTGCAAAAAGTGTGGTATGTTTCATTCATCATCATCATCATTGTGAACTATTATCAGTCCACTGCTGTACGAAGGTCTCCCCAAGTTTCCTCCACAACGGTCTGTCTTGTGCCAGTCTCCTTCATGTCGCTCCCGCATACTTTCGAATTTCATGCACCCATCTCCCATGTGGTCTTCTTCTGGGTCTTTTCTTGTCCCTTGGAATCCAATCTAAAATGTCGGCGGTCCATCGATGGTCTGTCCTTCTGGCAGTATGTCCAGCCCATTGCCATTTCAGGGATTTAACTCTGATCATGATGTCTTCCACTCTTGTCATTTTTCGGATCCACGAGTTCGCCCGCTGCCGATTTTTCGGATCTCGATTCGCCCGCTGCCGATTTTTCGGATCTCGATTCGCCCGCTGCCGATTTTTCGGATCTCGATTCGCCCGCTGCCGATCATTCAATTCGGGATTTCTCCAGGGCTGCCTCTGACCATAACGCGCATGCGTGAATGGGGATTCCTTGTAAAAAAGAAATAAAACTTGTCAACTAAGATTCATTTCCTTTTTTATTTGAAAGAAAGAAAATGAGAAAACGTGGTTTTGTGTTAAAAGAAATGTGCGCAGGAAATACATCTATGATGTAAATACCACCATCACCTGCAATAGCAAAATTATCACTGGTTTGCGTGTGTTCTTTTAAAAAAAAAGTGTTCGTGTCAAGTGCTATTTCCTGTTATTGAAGAAGAAAATATCCCTAATGATCATAATAAATTAGCACAAACCTTTCTTCCAGTCATGCAGTCCTTCTAGATATAAAGCTTCGTGAACGTAACCCGGGCGTAGGCTTCAATATCGAATCGCATGGCACCTTGCCCGTGGGCAGGCAGCCTGCTTATTAAAGCTCATCTTCGTGAGGCTGAATTATATTTTCTTTCGACGACAGCTGATGGGATTCAGTAGATTATGGGTTAAATAGCTTAACATTTGTGTGCATTTTCTCAAAACAGGATAAGAAGTGAAAGCAATTCATGGAAATCTGATTCTTTCTTTGATACAAAAAGATCGCCGTACATGACTTTTGGATACAGTCTTCTAGTTGATACTTGCAAAATCCTTAATATTGTGAAGTCCGGTAGAATATTTAACCAAGGATTTTATTTCTTAGTTTCGTAGAATATAAGTTAACCAAGTCCGGTAGAATATAGGGTAACCAAGGAATTTATTGCTTTGTTTCAAATGATAATTTCACGTGAAATTTATTTTTAAACGGATCCACAGAAAAAGAATGAAATTTTATTTCGCTTTTGGATTTGTAATTAAGGACTCGAGAATCTTCCTCTTGTTTGATTTTTTTTTTTTTTTAATATAAAGAAAGTACAGCAGTCCACGCTTATCCGCGGGGTATCCGTTCCAAGACCCTCAGTGAATGCTTGAAACCGCGGATAGTACCGAACACTATATGTGGTATGTTTTTTTTCCTGTACATGTATGCCTATGATAAAGTTTAAATTATAAATTTAGCACAATAAGAGATTAACAGTAATAATCAATAATAAAATAGAGCAAGTAGGGGCCGTCCATAAAGTACGTCCGAAACTACAGGGGGGGGGGAGGCGGGTTCCTGACAACCGGACCAAATGTGACATGGGGAATGTTGGAGGTTGAACAATTCGGACGTCCAGCGGCAAAAATATAGTAGATGGTATTTCTTCGTTTTGTTTTCTCTTTCTTTTACTGGTTAAAAAAGGTATCAAATACTCCAGATTTCTGACGATATTTAGCTAAATCAGAATATTAAGTTCTCGTATTTGTACTACCAAATCTATCGTGTTTTGTAGATGGTATGATCGGGAGTGTTGCCACCTTGAATGCGTGCGTTCATTTGTAGATCTTCATTTTAAAATGATAAAGTTCGGGTAGCAATTGGGAATAAATTAATGCCTGAATAATAAATATTTTCTGGAGCAAACGTGTAAATATGTGGAAGATTCCTTGAAATAATTACATGCTTTCTTTCTGTTTCTCAGCGGACTTCTATAAACAGTCGTCAAAAATAAAGGGGGTTGCGGGAATTAGGACGTACTTTTAAGGGAGGGGGTGTCAACAGTCCGACAAAATGTGACATAGGGGAGGGGAGGCTAAAAAGAGTAAAAAAGCACGGACGTACTTTATGGACGGCCCCTTGTAACAATTGAAGTTCTGTTGCAATGTAGTTGAACTTAAGGAAGGAGAGAGAAGTTGAATCACTTGTTCCTGCCCAATGGTCAAGTTTAGTAAATGACAAGGTTATGATCATCCTGCACTTTCGGTAATTTCTTTGTGACGTCACTGTCGAAATCTCCATCGTAAGACTACCTAATCTCTCAAATTGAGAGCTCTCTCCAATTAGATTCGATACTTTGAGCATGAGCTCCACTGTTAAGATCTATAATCTTTTTTTGTGTAATTGACTGTTAAATGAGAGAAACGGCATAATTTATAAAATCCAAAGAATTACTATCAAAAAATGAGGCGTCAGTCTTAGCAACTTAGACTTCCAGAACAAAAATTTGAAATAGCTTCACTTAAGAAATACGCTGGCTCCGGATAAAAAAATAAAATAAAAATATAAATAAACTAAAACCGTAGTACTGTTATTTGATATTTTCCTTCACAAAATGCATTTACAAATAAAAATAGTCATTAAGGCGTCTATTATAACAAAATTCTAAAAAAGATACGTGTAAAATTTATCGTGAATTACTTTCTTTCACGTTGGGGGAGATTAGGTTGCATGTACACAAACCGGAACGACACACGGGAAACTGAGAACAACTTGAAAACGTCCTAATTCGGTAATACAGCCAGAAATTCTTCATTATATGACAATAATATGTCCTTCTATACGTTTTTCCTTCTAAATTTATATAAAAACAGCAAAAATTCCCCTTGTAACTAAATTAACTTTTAGAAGTATAACCGTTTTCCCGCCCTTTACGTAAAAAAAAATATGCGGGAGGTATTTTTGAAATCTCCGCTACTAAACATTCACATGACTGTGAATTTTTTCTGTATTTAATGTAAATGTGCTTTTGCATAAGCTTTTGCTCTGTGTTCGAGTTATAAAAATCGTTGACATCTTCTTCCATAGCTACAGTTGCGGTCTACGATTCGCATGTTAAGACAGTGATGTCACGATTATCCGTCTGCGAGGAAGGTGGGATGAGCAAACCTTACTGTCTATTAACCTTGCCCAATGGTATGGTTCTTCCCCACCATGCCTTGGGTCTTTGAGCTCAGAATAAAGGACTAGAAGGGAGCACTTATTACCGGTGATGGGTTTACGGTCGATACTGCTGAGATGAAAGAGACGGAAAGGAACTGTTTTTACGTAGCGTTCGTTAAACCCGCCCGATATGTGAGCATTTCTATTTGGGGAGGACAGAAAATTGTGTTACCATTTGGTTCAAAAACATCTTAAAACAGACTTAACACATAAATAGAAACGCTGAAAGCAACTCTTTCGCCTTCTCAACTCTCCTGGATTTGCAGCCGTTAATCTTCGGTTGTCTTTTATTGTTATTAGTTCACTATTTTTCTTTCCACTGCGCCAAGCAGGGAAATCAATTAAATACAAGAACGTATTATTCGTTACGTTTCTGTCAGATCGCACTGGTGAAAATCGACTCTTATGTCTCGTAATGAATACAGTGTATCTCCGGCTGCGAATTTTCCCCGTGGTCATCGCCTCTGCAAGGTACCTGCTAACTTGCAACAGTTTCTCCGGAGCTCTAGCTCCGGTGAGAAAGAGTGCAGCTGGTTTTTGCGGACGGGCTAACATCCATTCACTTTTAATTATTGGTTCGCTGTGAAAATTCTTGTGTGATATCCATCATCCCGTGTGCCATAGATGTTTATTTGATAGTCAAATATCCATCTTAACCCCATCCTCATAATAAGTACTTGAGATCTCGGAGGGTGGCTGAAGAAAAACCGAAAGAAAAATTGATTCATGTTCAGAGCAATAGGTGATAGCATCATTAATTATAGCTATGCTCTATATTTGCACATGGTCAAAATTAATGATCGAGCATAGCGTGTGTGTGTGTGTGTGTGTGTGTGTGTGTGTGTGTGTCGAATAATTTAATTACCGCAGAAAAATAACTTTTGTTTCGAAGGAAGTCTCCTGACTTGAGGTAACAGAGAAGAACCTAGTTTTTTTTTTTTTTTTTTTTTGAGGAACTGCGTCGTACTAGGAGCCGCAGAAATGCACTTTTCACAAGCTATCCATAATTTGAAATTAAACTTTTTACAAAATCTGGCAATAGCAACGAAGGTGGGTGGAAACTATAAAAAGCAGGTGGTTGGGAAATCGTATATACAGGTAACCCTCGATTTGCGCTGGTCCAATTTACTCCGATTTTGGAAACAAAAGATAAAAAAGTGAAAAAAAAAGTTTATTTTTATTGTGACGTATACTCGTCACAAGACAGACCGTTGTGGAGGAAACTTGGGGAGACCTTCGTCCAGCAGTGGATTGATAATGGTTGACAATGATGATGATGATACTCTAAACTTTCATTTTTAGTTGTTTCCTCTATGTAAATTTGAGTTCATTCTCTTCTAGCGTTTTCAACCTTAACGTTATATCTTCTCTCTCGCGGAATAAGGTTGGCAACTGTTCTGAGGTCAAAGAGTGTGACCTATGTACATTGACAGATAAGACTGTTTTTTAGCGTTTGTAGTTAATCAACTTTTCTGCTTACTATGTGAGAACACAATTTTGTTAGCGCCCCCTCACTCCGGAGTAAGTTGCTCCTCCCAACTAAGCTACACGAACGGAATGTATCGCTACAGATTTGTCGTCTTGGCACGTGCTGTACCTCTGTAGTACGTCACAACTAACTTTAGTGAATTAATATTGAAGTATTACTACTATTGTGATTATTTCCTTAAGTATTTTGGAATAAAGTGTCCATATACGATACTGAGGGAATAAATGAGTTAGTAGTAAGACTTTCTGAAATTTCATTTGAGTGACTTTTGTTTCACTTCGACAGAAACTAATAAGTAAGTAGTGTTCTCGAGGATACATATATGTTTCAAATAGTTAAGAACGCTACAACGTAAAAATGCAAGTAGTAGGAAATCGTATATGCGGTAGCCCTCGATTTGCTCCTGGCCAAATTTACTCCGATTTTGAAACCAGAAGATCAAAAAGTGGAAAAAAATAAAATAAAAAAATAAACGTTTATTTTTATTTATAACGTTTTGCAGTTTATATTAAATTAAAAGTTTAACATCGTTGCCTTTGAATTAAAATTCGAAATACAGTCATCTCTGCAATTAGGTATGTTTCGTTTAACGCGAATTCGTCGTAATAAGATGGATGATTGGATGAAAGCTGCTGATAACTTGCATATGCGAGTTTCATTCCCGACACTTTAACCTTCTAAAAGAAAAATTTAATCTCTGCGGAGGTTTCAGGGTTGTTTTTATTACGCGATTTTCTGTAGGTTGGCGTCTTACATGAATATATGTTTCAAATAGTTAAACACGTGCTTTAGATGACTGTCAATCACGGGGACCATCGAAATACGCACCGACTCATATGTAGACAAAACCATTCCATTACAATCACGTGAGTATTACTCACTCGTGGCGGTGATTCATTTCCCTTCAATCTGGAAAAATACTACGGAAAGTTTGTTTTGGTTCCCTATTGCCTCGCTCTTTAAGAGGGTTTTCCCATTTGGGTCTGTAATGGAAATGAGTGGGAAAAGGATGAGACATTATATATATAGATAGATAGAGAATATGCGCTGAGTTTACTCTTTGTTCACGCACCGAATAGCTGAAAATCGTGAGTTAACGTGTTTGTGTTGTTGCTTTACTTACATTATTTCAGAGGTCTAAATGTAATGTAATTGGTATATTACTCGTCAATGGGTGCCTGGAACGCATGTCATTGATTTCCAGTGATTTATAAAATAGTTTCAATTTACATCGAATTTACAAGAGTTAAAACATCTACCGGGAACGTGTTGGTACTAGGTACCACAATACACCTTTAGAAATCTTGTATATCTATCTATCTATCTATCTATCTATCTATCTATCTATCTATCTATTTCTCTCTCAGGGGAACTTGGCAATTTGTTATTGCTGAACGTTATTTCTTATTTCTGATTCATTATGACACTCTTACAACTTGAGTTTTCTATAATCATCTTCTTTCTGTTTAATAGTAACAGATGAAGAGCATGGGTCGGGCCAGGAAGGTTATGGATGCAAGCTAAATTGTTAACTAAAGCTTGGTCATACAACTCTGCGGAGGTCATGACATATTTATATATTTTTGGTGGGCTTATTACTTGCATCTATGACTTTGCAGAAACCCATTTCCAAATAGGTCTTTGTGGAAGTGAGAAAATGCAGACTTTTTGCTGGTTCTTCATAAAGCCAAGGCTCGGTATTCTCGACACTTTCTACATTCAGTTGTTTTATTTTTTTCTCTTTTTACTCACACCGGTCAATACATAACCTTTTCTATGTTGTACTTGGTATGAGTCAAAAATATTTTTTTGCTTCAGTCTCTTCTTAATAGAATGTGAATTCTGAATTTTCATAACTGCTGCGTTGCGCGTTTTGATCTTCAGGTTATTTTGCAACTTTCGTTTTAAATTCTAAAGTTTATCTTATGTTTTCGGCTTTGCTCTTTAGTAACTATCTATCTATCTATATATATATATATATATATATTTTTTTTGTAGGTTATATGTATATACATTGTATAACCTACAAAGCAGAAAAAATAAACAAAAATACTTAAAGAAAAATTAATTAAAAAATTAAAAGAATAAACATATATATACATACACTATATTGACAACAGTCACCGGACACCTAGAAGAGAAACACAACATAGCATTTACTGACATACATTAGTACAGTGTCGGTCCACCTTTGGCCTTAAAGCATGCACTGACCCTTCGAGACATGCTTTAGACAAGGTTTTGGAACACAGCTATAGATATGCGCTTCCATTCAGTACACAATGTTGTTGCTTAGTAGCAGGCCTTGGTTCCAAACTTTTTATGCAGAGTTCTTATTTATTCCATTGGTGCTCTATGGGATTAAGATCAGGGCTCTGTGCAGGCCAGTCCACACACGATGCGGAATTATCGTCAAACCACGCCGTAACAGTCCTTGCTTTATGGCTCGGTGCATTATCCTGCTGGTACCAACAAGGCTCGGTTCCATAGTATTGCCACATAGTTGGTAGGGCATAATTGTCCAGAATATCGAGGTAGACGTGCAGGTTAACAGGTTTGTCCACGATACCCAATGGGCTGGGACCATATCATGAAAAACACCCTCACACGAGTACACTACCAGCTCCAAACTTCACCGTAGGAACAGTACACTGTGGTAAAAGCGTTCCCTCGGCTACCACCATACCCGCACACGGCCATCAGACTGATGGATCGTGTATCTGGATTCATCAGTCCATAGGATCCGTTTCCATTGATCTACAGTCCTCGATAAATGTTCTTTACACCATTCTAAAAGACGAGTAGTATTCCGAGTGGAGATGAAAGGCTTATGAGCAGCCGCACTACATCGGTAACCCATGGAATGAAGTTCTCTGCGAACGGTGCGTGACATACCGAGGTTCCAGCATTTTTACTCACCTGTACACTGAGGTCTTGTGCAGTACTCCGTCGATTGGCTGTAACGACTCTCCTGAGGCTTCGACGCCCTCTATCACTGATTTTCTTTAGTCAGCCGGTACGTTTTTCTGCTTCAGGCACGCCATGTGTCTTCCACTTATTTAGTGCATTCAAAACAGTTGAGTTGGGTATGTTTCAACGCCTCTCGGTTTCTTTTATGGACAACCCACTAATATAATACCCAGCAATCTTTCCTTTCTCAAAGTCAGTTCTCTCCCGCTGCGTCATTTTCACTCAACCTCACAGTGCGATATGATCGCGGTCAGCCGCAAGCTTGTTTATATACCGTTTGCAGTTGTACCGCGCATCTTAACAACGCAGCGGATCCGTTCATTTGCTTTTGAAGGGGTGTCCGGTGACTTTTGTCAATAGTGTGTGTGTGTGTGTGTGTGTGTGTGTGTGTGTGTGTGTGTGTGTGTGTGTGTGTGTGTGTGTGTGTGATTGGACAACCCGTTTATTTGAGGCAATTCTTGAAGACTTGGAAGTACATCCCGAATTAACTCTTTGGGATAAAGTTCGCATAACTGGGGCAGTGCCCGACAGGAAAGTCACACGGAAACGTGTTAGAAACGGGGAGGAACGCGCCCTTAAGTTTGATGTGAAGGGGGGAGTACTAGGAGTGTGACGGCTTAACGTGACCATTTTACGCACAGCCGATATTTAGTGGTTCGAATGTCCGCACCTGCCTGGGATCTTTCTCTGCCGCAGAACGTTGGCCACTAGGCTATAGTGGTCAACAGTGTGGTAAATGTTTTATTAACCTCCAATATTACAAAAATAAAAAACGAACATGCAGTGTAGTAAATGTTTAACAAACTAATAATGCTATAAAAACAAAACAAAAAAATATGCACATTAACCTTTTGTATCATTATTGGTAAATATTAACCGATAATGATACCAAAATAAGATCGAATATGCATTGTTTATGTTTAATTAACTAATAATGATGCAAAAAATAGAAGATAATACAGAGTCTGGTAAAAGAATATGCAATGTGGTTAACGTTTAATTAAGCAATTATAATGAAAAAATAATAATATCAGTGTGCACACAAATAAAAGATTTAACTAACCGATAGAAAAATCAAAATCGAAGATAATGAATAACTGTTTAATTAACCGCTAATGATACCAAAAAAGAAAAATTGTCTTCACCTTGGTAAATATTCTGGAATTTCTTGATGTGCAAGATCCGAAATGATGATTCTGTTCATTGGTATCTTTGGAGTTTACAAATTCCCTGCACGTCAGAGTTCACTGATTAAGACACTTTTTACCAAAAGTGTCTTAATCAGTGCTGGTTGACGTGTGAGAAATCCAGAACTTTTAATCAATAGCTTCGGTCTTTATTAGCAGTAATTTAAACATTCAAGCAAAAAAGGATCAAATAATAATCACATTATTGACGCTACTTGATCATCTTTTACTTTACTTTGCTTCCTACAAAAGCTTTTACACAGGGCAATTCCACCTTCTTCTTTTTCTTCCTAGTTTTCCGCCTGAAACGACTTACCTTGCTCAAATAATGCAAGCCGTAAAGCGTCGTCTCTGCCATGCTCAATTTATTTTGCTAATAGCTGTGTTTTGCGGAGCACATTCTGAGTAACCTGTTAAGTCTTTCTATGAAGTTATGCTAATCAAGTCCTGTGAGGTACTGTTAATTTTTAGGACATCCTATTTTCCCTATCCTTTTTTCTTTACTTATTACTTGAGCGACTCTATTAATCTTGTTATGCAATTTGCACGTTCGCTTTCTGAAACATCTATTCATGCGTTATCACTTTTTGCCTTTATTTCTTTGCATTAAGCCCATCTTTGTGCTAGCGGCTAAATTTCCCTTTGAAACCAAACTCTATAAAAGGAGACTGCTAACTATGTAACTTTTTATAAGCACTCAACATTTTTTTTTTTTTACCAATTCTTGTTTAATTCTAGAACATATCAAAAATGCTAAAAATAATTACTGAAGATATTCATGTATAGCGCGGCTATCAGTTCAAAAGCAGTCGAACGTATGCTGCTCCCAAGACAAATAAATAAATAAATAAATAAATAAAAAGTGGAGACAGTACCCTCGTACTCTTTGTAGAGATAATTTATGCTGTGCGTCTTTCACATGCCAAGAGATTTGTGGGTGTAAAATAAAACTGGGGATTCGAGAGTATACATTTATTTACCTGCAAAGCATGGCATTTTTTTCGCGACACTCACGACCACACCAAGACACAGTCCGCCGCATATTGTTTAATAGCAACAAACAATAAGGTTTACTAATTACTGATATTGAGCTGTAATTAGTTAGGTGCATTAATGAATGCTATTGTCGTAAAACCAATGAAGGAAGATATGTCAGTCATAAAATTAAATATTTACTCAACTATGCAATAGGAAATACTCTACTGTTTCGTTTTTCAAAAACAATATTTATTATTTTTATAATTATATATTATTATTTTTTAAACGTCCCTAAAAGCGATGAAATGGGATGTAGCTACGGCAGACTTGCAGAATATAGACGTACACACGTACGCTGTACGCAGATAGTTTCTAAATTATTAGCAGATTTTTCGGATAGTTTTTGCTTGTAGATTAAAACATAAAAATGTTATTTACAGCAATTAAAACACTTACTCAGGGCTTTACTCAGATGTATTTAATTCTACACTGCTGGCCACCCAAAATGCAACACCAAGAAGGTAGCATCCGATTGGCCTGAAATCCGCAGCATGCCTGTTCCTCGAGAGGACATGCAAACGATTAGCATTGCAGGGCATATGCAAATCATGTGCGCCCGGCACGCTACCGAGAAGCACTATAAGAAGGGTGCACAGAAGGCGGGGTGCAAGTAGTGCAAGTGTGTTGTGCTGCCGGACCTGTGCGTGGGAAGCTTCCTGATGCTTCGTCGCAGAATACGGCAGTCATTCCTGCACGTTTCGGAGTTCGACAGAGGACGAATAATGGCTCATCGCGACAGCGGTTTATCGTACCGAGACATCGGCGCCCGTGTGGGACGACATCCAACCACAGTGAGGCGAGTATGGATTCGGTGGGTGCAGGAGAGACGGACAGGCCGACGTGAGCGATTGCCGCAGCCGCGGTACACCACCGAACGAGAGGACCCGCATGTTGTGCGGCGGCATTGACGGCTCGCACCGCCACGTCACGAACGTTAGCGCAGTAATTAGGACATGTTGCGCAACAACCTGTGTCACCACGTACCGTTCGACGTCGTCTGCAGGAGCGGGGACTTGTCGCACGGCGCCCATTGCTCCGATTACCATTGACGTTACACCACCGGCGAGTGCGGCGGCAGTGGGTAGTTGAATGCCGCACCTGGACTACGGAATGGCACGATATTGTCTTCTCCGACGAATCCCGCTTCTGCCTGCAACACCACGATGGTCGGATCCACGTGTGGCGGCACCGCGGCGAGACTCTGTATGACGCCTGCATTATGCATCGCCATACCGGTCCGTCGCCTGGCGTTATGGTTTGGGGCACAATTGGATATGACACCCGCACTCCTCTGGTACGCATCGCCGGTACACTCAACAGTCACCGCTACATCTCCGACGTTTTGGAGCCTGTAGTCCTCCCTTACCCGCCGGACCTGCCAGCGGCCACGTTTCAACAGGACAATGCGCGCCCGCACGTGGCACGCATCGTGCAACAATTCTTCACGGCCCACCAGGTGTCACTGCTGCCGTGGCCCGCCTGTTCTCCCGATATGTCGCCCATCGCACACGTCTGGTCGCTGATCGGCAACCGAGTGGCCCGGCAAGCACCACCCTCGGCTACGCCTGATGAACTGTGGCAACGTGTGTAAGCAGCCTGGACCGACATACCCCAAGCCCACATCCAAAGCCTCTTTCGTTCGATGCGGCGGCGTGTAGCGGCCGATATTGCTAGCCATGGGGACCACACGAACTATTGATGCCTGCGTGTTCCGCAAGTTGCACGGGCCTGTAAGCTCAATCGTTTCATCTTTGTATCTGTTGTTATGTGTCTGGTAAATCTGGCTTTGCTATCTCGTGTCCTTCTTGGTATTGCATTTTGGGTGGCCAGCAGTGTATCTTAACGTGAGAACGTTCAACAATTTTTACAGACGTTTCTGGCCTCTTGATTTTATCAAGGCCTGTTCTCAATATATAGGAACTGTAACAAAAGTTTCGTTTACATAGAAAGACTAAATTTTATTGCCGGGTTTATCTTGCAGTTGCCCGTTGTTAAATTAAAATATTTTCCTTATGTATTTTATAAGTCTACTATTTTTGAATTAAGTTGTTGAAAATGCTATTTATAATTTTTGAAGGTTCATTAACGGAACTGCTTTTCTAGTTATAAAAACTTTTCTCTTGTTTTTGTGAGGGTCATAGTCCAATATTTTAAAGTTTTGGCATTAAGGTCCATTTCACACACATTTCTGCGCATTCAGTCGTAATGTACTTTTGTCCTCTCTGGAATCTGTAATATTATAATAATTATTTATTGTTATATTAATTTTCTTTAAATTATCTTATTCTATTGTTATCGTGATTCGCGGATTTTCAGCAAGTTTTCTGTTTCAATGGTTGTGTACGCTGATACATTTTATTTTTATACAACTCTGAGCTACGGAAATCCTCCTGCGAATGCGCAAACTAAAATTCGTCATCAAAATAAAAAAAAAAAATCTCAATTTCAAGTGTGTTATTGTGGGGGATTAGTAACTTTTGGTCTGTGATATGTACAGGTTTACACCCCATTGGGTTATACATCAGTTTGAAACTCTCCTCAATAGCAGGTAACCACCTCTTAGGGGTTCTAGGCGAATCTAAATTTTGCTGCGACGCATACTTTACCGCCGTCGGGAAAGATGTATCGCTTCAAAGTGCATTTTTGTAATGGTTTTCATCACATTTAGCATCAGGTCCTCGTGATCTACGCAGATTGCAATGAGATATTGTTACGTTTATGTAGAACGTGATGGAATAATATTTGTCGATAGTTTAGTAAAATGTATTGTTGAGTAGCAATGAAATTAATTGCTGTTGCTTCTCTTCATGGCATGATCATATTTCAACAGTGGTTTGGACAATGGCGCACCGTTGCTCATTTCCGTTACATCGAAATTTTTTACTTGGGGTTTACTCTACTACAGTCGGGAAAGTTCAAAATATTGCTTTTTTTTTTTTTTTGGTGGAGGTTTTTTTTTTTAATGATTTATTGGAGCTGGTGGTACAAACATGACAAATAGGCTACAGATATTTCACAGCAACAATAGAAATCATACATGGTTAACAGCATGCTAAATGATCAATATACACAGATATAGGCAGTGTTGATCATGTAACACCGTGTGAACGAGTATACATTAAACATGGATTGTACTGTATGCTAAATGACCAATGTACACAGAGAGCCAGTGTTGTACAAGTAACATATTGAGAGCCAGTGCCGAAATACAAACACAAACATCCATGCCTCACCGGGATTCGAACCCGGACCCAACTATAGCGGATGGTCATTAACCAACGCCTTAGACCACTGTACTACCGGTGAGGCAAAGGTTGCTTTTATGAAGATGTGGGCTGAAGAAAAGCTGTCTAATTAAAGGTGACCGGGTCACTTCTCCCCCCCCCTTCGCCTTGCCCTTGATCAGCAACAAGACCATTAATTCCTATTTTCCTGATATGGCGCATGAGGCGGTCATCTCGTGTTGTCTATATCCTCCGTGGAAAGTAGACCTGAACGATGTACACTAGTAACGCTGTTCTCTTCCGCTTTAAAACAATTTCGTTCATTCACATTGCAAGTTTGGAGCATTGTTGTGTGAATTTCTCTTGCCGTCAGTGTAACCACGTCGGAAAAAAAAAAAAAAAGCTCATAGGTCGTCGCTCTTTTTTAGAGCAACTAGAAAATGGTTGCACCATTTTAAAAGCAACGGGATAAACCACGCTCTGTAACCCATCAACAACGAAACGCGAATCTCAGGTCAACCAAATATTATTTTCAATTTCGTCACCGTGAACTGCGTACCATGTTCCGTGACGTTACCTCAATGATAAGCTCTTCTTAGGCATTAAAAGAAGCATATAGTAGCAAATCTTAATATGATATTATATATATATATATATGTATGATAAAGATTAATGGATATTATCTAACTCGCCTTCGTTTTGCTCATGACGTAGTCATTTTTGCAACTACCCCATCAGAGCTGCAGAGTATGATCTAGGAACTTGCTGGCAAAAGTAAAGAAGTGGGATTAAAAATGAACTTTCAGAAGACAAAAGTTACAAGAAATGAAGATTTATCGATTGATGGAGAAAAGCTGGAGATAACAGATGCGTACGTTTATCTTGGACAGCAGATATCAAGTGAGGGTCACATTGATGAAGAAATTAATCGACGCATAAAACTTGCCTGGAGAGCTTTTGGAAGAAGTAGCATAATTTTCAAAAGCAATATGCCATTAATTATGTCTTAAAAGAAAAGTGTTTGATCAATGCATCCCTCCAGTGCTTACGTGTGGTGCAGAGACGTGCATCTTAATTAAAACAGACATACAAAGGCTGCAGACAACTCAAAGTAGCATGGTGAGGTGCATGCTTGGTGTAACCAGGAGAGATAAGAAGAGGAACTCGTGAATCAAAAAAATGACAAGAGTGGAAGACATCCTGATCAGAGTAAATTCGCTGAAATGGCAATGGGCTGGACATACTACCAGAAGAACAGACCAACGATGAACAGTCGAAATTTTAGATTGGATTCCAAGGGACAGGGAAAGACCCAGAAGAAGACCACAAGGGAAATGGGTGGATGAAATTCGAAAGTATGCGGGAGTAACATAGAGGAGACTGGCACAAGACAGACATCATCCTCATTGTCAATCATTATCAGTCCACTGTTGGACGAAGGTCTCCCCAAGGTTCTTCCACAACGGTCAGTCTTGTGTCAGTCTCCTCCATGTTACTCCCTCATGCTTTCGAACTTCATTCACCCAATTCCCTTGTGGTCTTCTTCTGGGTCTTTTCCTGTCCCTTGGAATCCATTCTAAAATTTCGGTTGTCCATCTGTGGACTATCCTGCTGGCAATATGTTCTACCCGTTGCTATTTCAAGGATTTTACTCTGATAACGATGTCTTACACTCTTGTCATTTTCCTTATCCACGAGTTCCTCTTCTTATCTCTCCTGGTTACACCAAGCATGCACCTCTCCATGCTCTTTGAGTTGTCTGCAGCCTTTGTATGTCTCTTTTAGTTAAGGTCCACCACGTCTCTGCACCATATGTAAGCACTGGAATGATGTATTAATCAAACACTTTTCTTTTAAGACATAATGGCATCTTGCTCTTGAAAATTATACTGTTTCTTCCAAAAGCTCTCCAGGTAAGTTTTATACGCCGATTAATTTCTTCGTCAATATCACCCTCACTTGATATCTGCTGTCCAAGATAAATGTAGGTATCGGTTATCTCCAGCTTTTCGCCATCAATCGATAAATCTTCATTCCTTGTAAAAGCATTGTACATCACTTTTGTCTTTTGAAAGTTCATTTTTAATCCCACTTCTTTACTCTTGTCAGCAATGGGCGAAAGCTTGGAAACGCTTATTTATATATTCCTACGCGAACAAATTGGATTACTAGTACAGGTTTACTCATTTCTACATAATTGATATATAGTTCCTCGTTATTAATAGGTTTGTCACAGTTTTCGTGCTTGTTCATGCCTGGGCACCATTTCGCGATATGAAATTCTGGCTCGAGCTGATATACTTCAGGCTCGGGTAAGCTTGGGCAGGGCCGGATTAAGGCCTTAGTGGGCTTCTAGGCTAAGTAAGGTATTTGAGTGGGTTACCAAGGTTACCACTTCTAAGTAGGCCCTCAGAGAACTTATGGCGGAGAATCATTATGAAGTTCGTTAAAACACGAAACTGTAGCAATATGTTTTTGATAATAATTAATACCTAGTGTATTCTTTAAATTAATATAATAGCTGCAAAGTTTTCATAAAAATAACTGTATTTTCCACTGATCTCACAAGATTCTGTCTTTCAACTTTTAATAATTTAGTATTGTATACTTTTCTTGGTGCAACTTTTTTTTTTTATGCAATGTGAAGTCACAACGGATTTGGCCCTTTAACTGCTCCAAGTGCAAGCAGGCAGGTGTGGGTAGATGTAGTAAACAGCTGAAACTGTCCGCCGATCCAGCTGCATAGCGACATGAATCGTTTACCCCTGGTGGGTCATTGCCTTTAAATCTGTTCTTCGAGCTTCTGTTTGTGATTTAGTGGAAATCATACAAGAGAAAACTATTTTACTTCTCGCTGTATAAAACATACAGGGTGCATAGGAAAGTCCATTAAGCCTGGAATAACTTGCGAACGGAGAGAGGTACAGTTATGCAAGTGAGATAACGGTATTGTAAAGCGACTACGCCCAATCGAATGCAACAGATAGAAGCGCCGCTAGTGGCGAAATGCGGAAGTTAGCCATTGCAAATCGAAAACGAAACGAGATAGAGCAAAATTTCCAAATAAAAAGTTGTAGAGCATCAATTAATTAGTACAAAACGACATTTGTTTTACACGCATAAGAAAAATTGTAGCCTGAATACCCTAAAATGTCCGAAATCGATGCGCGACCTTTTGTGTGAACGTTTGAAGGTAACAGGCATAGGTATGAGCAAATACACACAATTTATTGCATAAATGCGTACTTATGTCAATGCAGTTTGATGACGTCAGACAAAACAAAAACAAAAAAGGCAAACTGGCGCACAGTGATAAAAAGTTAATGTCGAGTATGTTCGAAGAGAGAGAGTTCGCCATTGCCCACGATACACATTTGTATTCGTGAAAGTAACTCTGCATGCACATTCCTCAGCACGGAAGGTGTCACACTATTGCAAGCATCTGTAACACGACGACGTAGATCCAGCAGACTTGTAGGCGCTGTTGCATACACCTGATTTTTTACGTAACCCCAGAAATCAAGCTCGCCATTCTCACACAGCGTACGTAGACCTAAACTTCTGATCAGGATACATCCTGCTACTGGTTTTTATATCGTAGGTACGGTACAACGTCACAATTTCCATTTGCATAGGGCTACATTTGCGAAATGTGAATATGCAGAT
The DNA here is from genome assembly GCA_039090855.1 of Macrothele yani. Classification (NCBI taxonomy): domain Eukaryota; kingdom Metazoa; phylum Arthropoda; class Arachnida; order Araneae; family Macrothelidae; genus Macrothele; species Macrothele yani. The sequence continues at coordinate 101,305,911 of CM076991.1, read as the reverse complement.
TCGAATTGTCGCGTATCGATTTCGGACATTGTAGGGTATTCAGGCGACAATTTATCTTATCCGTGTAAAACACATGTCGTTTTGTACTAATTAATTGATGCTCTAGAACTTTGTATTCGGAAATTTTGCTCTATCTCTTTTCGTTTTACAATGGCTAACTTCCGCATTTCGCCACTAGGGGCGCTGCTATCGGTTGCATTCGTTTGGGAGTAGTCGCTTTACTATACCGTTATCTAACTTGCATAACTGTACCTCTCTCCGTTCGCAAGTTATTCCAGGCTAAAGGACTTTCCTATGCACCCTCTTTATAAGGTGTGTATTATTTGCGGTGTGGAGAGATGCCTTCTGGGCCCTTAGTAATGTTGGTCCCTATGCTGTTGCTCCGTTCGACCCCCCCCCCTTAATCCGGCACTGAGCTTAGGTTCTTAAAACTGAGCCCGAACTCAACGTTTTACCCTACCCACGCAGCCAGAGGGGCTCATTTTGTGGAAGTGAAACTTCATTCAAAAATCCATTACAATCAATTAGGATTGCGATGGTTATTTTCGGAAAACTTGCGAGTAATTTATGACTATGACAAAGATGAAACGCAGGGGCAAAAAACGTTATGATTATTAAAAAAAAATCATCCGCAGAAATTCCAATGAGGTGCTCTTTACAGAAATGTGTTACGTATTATGTGCTCTGGGCAATGAATATTTGAGAATAAACCCTTCATTTGAAATTTAGCTATTATAAATTCATAATATTATGGCAACCATAAGAATAAGGAGCATGATTTGTCATCTTTTGAAATATGAACACTCAGGCATAGGAGATTTAGTGTTTTTATTATAGGCTCTGACGTACGTCAAATGCGATTCCGCCATGTTTTCCAGTGCATGGAGCTGTCTGCATTTCGACAGTTCTCGCGTCAGGCCGCTCATGGCATGATGCTCCCTTGCTGACTGTGTCAGAGGGATTACGCTGAGCAGGGAATGACATGGGAGTGTGACACACAACCACTGGGATTTAAATTAATCCGAATGTGATGGATTTTCAAAACGCCAATGACAGGAAGATTCCGCTGCGTTCCGCGCTGATGTTAGTACTATCTATCAATCTGTTTCTATCTGGGTAACTTGCAATTGCGTATTGGCATAGTAAAAGTAATAAGCCGGGCCTGCAACTCCACATACTGTTTTGATACACTAGAATAAAAATGCGCTTTATCTGACCACAGCATCTTCACTTGGCTCGGTAATGTTAGGTTGGAAATGTCCTGGAAATTTATGTATTATAGGCTTTGTTTCTGTCTTTCCTTTCCTTTATCCATTATTAGATAACACCGTTTGTTTTTCTTTTGTTGTTTTCATATTATGTGTATGTGGGAACTTTTCCACGACTTCTCTGTACACTGTTTTCAGATCTGATTCTCTCAGTAACAGATCAGATCATATGTAGAGGATTTTAGGAAGGGAGTGTCTGACCCCAGGTCTTAAACAACCGTTAGAAATAGGAAGCTAGGAGATTGTGGGCTAGAGTGCTCGATAGGAAAGTGACACTGATGCGAGGTACAAAGGAGGAGGAAGATATCCAAGTATTTATTACCGGGGAGCCAGTGGTCTCGTGCTTTTTGCGGACGTGCCACTTGCGGACAGAGCAATTTGTAATGATATGTTTTGAAAATGAAAGAATTAGGAGAACCAGTAACAAAACGGAAAAAAAAAAAAAGTATGTAAAATTGATGAAAGGCTTCAAAATATTATTTGAGCATTTGAAATAAACAAGGAAAGTTGGTGAAAGAATTGAGAATATTATTTCAGCATTTGAAAAATACAAGGACTTAAAAAAGTGCTTAAAAGCCTGAAATTTTGTAACAAATTTTTAATTTCTTTTTGAATTTTGTAACATAATTTGAAATTTTCAACATCAAAATGACATAAGGATTAATGTCCTGCAATTTTAAAACCGCCAGTGTGAATTGTCCGCATCTGGGACGACGAGCTCTTCCAATCTATTCAATTTCGGTTTGCCCGCAACTGGCACCTCCGCAAAAAGCACGCGACCAAGCCAGTACCGGGTCTCGACAGCTTAATGTGGGTTCCCTATCACCTCGTCCGTGTTCATTTCGTCCACGCTCACTTCGTCCAGTTCATTTCGTCCAATGTTCACTTTGTCAACTGTTCACTTAGTCCAATGTTCACTTCGTCCAATGTTCATTTCGTCCTCAGAATGAATGGAATACCGTCGAATTTTTTTGTTTTCATGGAGCTTTTGTTATCGGCAGAAGAAAAGGTCAGTGGATATTGCTTGCAAGCGATTATTTTTTCCTGTCTGAGTATCTCGATTAAAATATGACGATTTTAAATGTTATTTAAAGTAAAACAAGGAACTTAACTTTAAAGTGCTTTTTAACTCTTTTGTGTGGTACGATGTCAATCACTACAGCAAGACTCACGCTATGTTCGGAAAAGGACTATAAGGTGGGATTTTTCAATAACGCTGCACTTTTACTTAGGCACTAAATATTTACATAACATGCCAAGTTATTAATATTTCTCTTTTACTTACTTAGGCACTAAATACTAATTACTATGCCTCATGTGTAGGCCTATAGACAGTTTTATTCTGCCGATATCATATTCAAAACATTTACGTATCCACTCAAGGTAATAATTGTGATTTTACTGAGGCACGAAATATTAATTCAAAATCCCTAGGCTTAGGCCGTTTCAACAGTTTTTATTCTACGGATCTCATGTTCACAACGTTTACCTATCAACTCAAGGTAATAATGTTGCGCTTTTACTTAGGCACTAAATATTATTTCATATGCGCGGCCTTTTTCACAGTTTTTATTCTAATCACGTAATATTCATAATATTTACTTATCAAATCAAGGTAATAATACTGCGCATTTGCTCAGGCACTAAACATTATTTCATGGGCACAAGGCCTAGGAATTTTTGCAATATTTATTCTACGGATGTCGTATTCATAATGTTTACGTATCAAGTCAATGTAATAATATCACGATTTTGCTCAAGCACTAAATATTATTTGGCCTAGGCCAAGGCCTTTTTCACTGTTTTTATTCTGATACGTCATATTTCTAACATTTTCACATCAAATTAAGGTAATAATATTGAGCTTTTGCTGAGGCACTAAATATTATTTCATAGGCACTAGGCGTAGCCTTTTTCCCGCTGTTTTATTCTACTGTACGTCATATTCGTAACACTTTCATTCATTCTGAGGACGAAGTGAACGTGGACAAAGTGAACGGCAGACGAAATGAACAGTGGACGAAGTGAACATTGGACTAAGTGAACAGCGGACGAAGTGAACGTTGGTCGAAATGAACTGGACGAAGTAAGCGTGGACGAAATGAACACGGACAAAGTGGTCCGTCACCCTTAATGTGCCCACCCGACGCACGGCGGATATTTAGTGGTTCGAGCGTTCGTACCTGTCTGGGATCGAACCAGAGTTTTTCTCCGTGTCAGTCACGAACGATGACCACTAGGCCACCCGCGATTTTTCTCTCAGTAACTTCTCTTCTTATTTCATTTATACGGTAAACTGAGCAGGATCTCAGTGTGCTTCACCCCCTTCCAGGAGCACTATTTTGGGCCCTTTGTTCATATAATTGATCAAACTGAATGCCAAATGGAGGAACCCAAAATTTACCAAAATATAAATTTAAAACAAGTATATTCTAAATTAACTTTCTTTTTTAGTTTCTTTCCCTATGTAAATCTTGAGTTCTTCTTACTTATACTTCACACTTAACGTGATTTCTTTTCTCTCAAACGAATACTGTTGGCAACATAATTGAGGTTGAATGAACGTGACGTATGCCTGTTATTAGATAAGAATGAGAGATAAAAGCTACGAGAAAAGAGTTGCTCGTGTGGCGTGTTTAACGTGGAGTGTTGATACTGATTGTCGTATAAAATGCGAAGTGCTATGATATGTTACGACGTGCAGGAAAAATAAAGCATCATTTCCGTAAGTTTGACTTCCGTTTCTAAATGTTTCGTCTGGCCGTTAAGGTTTAATTTAGGAACTATTTCATCGTATGGTGATTTTTAAAATAACGTAGCAGTACGAAAAGACGTTTACGTTATACAAGTTAGTAAAATCATGCAATGCATTGATTATGATACGCTTTCCAACATACCAGAAGTCATTATTCAAGTTACTACTCAAGTTATGAGGATAATGGCTGTGGAATAAATTTCGCTCCTGTGCCCTGACCTTTGACCCCATTTCGATGATATTAAACAGAACCAGGGCACTACACCCCCGGAACAACATGATAAAGTTTTATCGCAATCGAAGCGTTTTTACGTAAGTTATGACGCATAAGGGCAATGGAATGGATCCCTCTCCTATGTCCTGACCTTTGACCCCATTTCGTCCATTTTTAATAGGGTTTGTCCCCAGGTGGTTCCCTACTACATACTAAAATTTCATCGAAATAGAACCATTTTCACGCGAGTTATCGTGCGGACGGGCAGACAGACAGACGGACAAAGCTGGAGCATATACGCTTCTTCAACCTACGGTTGGAAAGCGTAAAAAAGGATCAGCATGCATTTACACCTACTGTAGTTTAAAGTTTGTACTCTTTCAAACAGCCATTTTTTTTTATTTTTTTTTTTAATTTCCCAAGCGTTGGTGCTTATTGCTATGTCGTGCCTTTGAGGCGTGACACTACGGGTGGGTTGGGGTGGACCTCAGCCCCCCAACTTTTGGAGACCCTCCCCCATACGTAACATATAGCTGATGCAACCGTCGAATAGTTTAAGGTACGTGGATAAACGTACCTGAATTTTTCGAATTCCATAAATTTTGTTATATAAAATTAATTTTTAGTTAACTTTAGTGTTTGTATTTCTAAGAGAGTAGTAGAAACACACCGTTTTTATAATTATAGTTTAAAAGATGAGAGAGATTCCTTGTCAGGTTACAAACTAAAATTCATAAACAGCCTTATAGCAGCAAAAAAAGTCGTATGTCAGCTAAAATTGCGAAGAAATAGTAACTTGCCCAATAAGTAGGAACTATACACCAAATTTAATTTTAGACTGGATTCTAAGGGACAGGAAAAGACCTAGAAGAAGACCACATGTGAGTTGGGTGGATGAAATTCGAAAGTATGCGGGAGTAACATGGAGGAATCTGGCACAAGACAGACCGTTGTGGAAGAAACTTGGAGAGACCTTCGTCCAGCAGTGGATTGATAATGGTTGACAATGATGATGATGATACACCAAATTATACTCAAAATAGTATAATTATACTAAAAATCCGAAATTTCTTGGCGTAAAATACAAATAAAACTTTCCAAGCTTTCGCACATCAACCAGATGGCTTTTTCAAGGAAGGTGGACAGCAGTTAGCTGTCTACCTTTCTTGAAAAAGCCATCTGGTTGATGTGGAAAGTTTTATTTGTATTCTACGCCAAGAAATTTCGGAATTTTAGTATAGTTATACTATTTTAGTAGTAACTTGCCATAGAGATTCGGATCCACGTTTCCCATACTACATACGTTGAATAAATTCTACGTGTAATATACATCTGAATATATTTTTTTTGAGTAGGGATAACTTTATTAGCGTCGGGTAAAATCCGCATGAATGGAATTTTTTTCCAAAAATTTCTGCCTAGCATTTCAAAATGTGTGCCCCCTTCCTCCCCCACATTTAGAGAAGTGGTGTATTTAAAGTCGTTATTTTTGTTATTTTACATTTTTGTATATTCGCTTTTAATGTTGTTGTGTTATTTTAGTTACAAAGTACCAGAAATACATATATGCAGAACGTGGCAAAAGTATGTTGCATGTACATATTTGTATTCTGAAAGAGACTGGCCTCAGCTGCCCTGATTTCATTTGCCTTCGAAATCATATCGTCACAGTGTCTGTTTTTCTCCATTTTTGCTGCTAAAAGTAGCATAGAGAGAACCCCCCCCCCAGAATTCGTTCAAAATAATTTAATTAACTGGATAAAGTAAATCAGTCAAATGCTTCGTTTAAACTATTAACTGGTGGTTTGAGTGTTATAAGAGAAAAGCCTTGTTCAGAAACACAGCCGAAGACATGCCACACATGAAACAGCTAGCGAACCAATTGTTGGTGTCCATTGGACTTGTTCGGCATTTTCTGCTGGCGCACTCCAAGAATCTTTTTGAGTGCTTTGATTCTCTCTGATAGGCCGTTATCCATCCCAGTGAAAGGATACTTCAGTTTGAAACAGCAGTCGCTACGTCGAATCAATGGAATAGTTTGAATCACAAGCAACTCCTTCGAATTCAAGGAACCAAAGGCTCGTTTCGATCATACACAGAACTCTGAACAACCACTACAAAATGACGTCATTTTTTGTTTTAACCTTTGCTTTTATTATTTTTCTTTGCAAATATATTCCTGCTCTTCGAAAATCAAGTAGGTGACTGAAAGTTTTTCAATCAAAAAACATTATTGTAAAATTTTGTTATGAAGGTAAAAAGTTGGGAAACATTTTGTTTTTCTGATTTGCAAAAAATTCTGTGGTCTTATTTTTTTTTTTTTTTTTTTTCACATTAGATTTGTCTTATTTTTCCCCGTGTGTTTCTGCTGTGTTGTTTACCTTTTATAAAACCTATTAACAACCGTTTCTTGTTTGTTTGTTTTTTCCAGACGAAAAACAGCTTTTCCATCCAGAAACAGAGTTGGAAATACGGGTGAGTTTTTCCGATGGTACTTTTATTTTAACTTATTGATTGCTTTATTTATTCCCTTCTTAGGAGAAAAATCGATTTCTCTTTCAAAAGGATGATTTACTGTGATGAAGTTGCAAAACTACGGTAAAATACCATAATATGTAATGATTCTTACATTTCACTCTCATATTTAAGGTAAGTAAATAACACGATACCCGATCAAATAGCACTACGGAAATCTTACATGCAAATTGTCATGTACAGTTAGTGGTCACTATCAGAAACATTCATATTAGCTGTGTTGTAATTGATAATACGACTATGAAGAAAAAAATTTCCCAGTAAATCATTCTGGAATTTCCAAAACCGTATGAATTAAATGACAAAAATATGGAATAACAAACGTATTGAATCAACAGCTCTACATAATAGCACGAAGAGTATCTCAGGGACAATCCAGTGATTATTTAGTATTTTAAACAGACATCTTCCACATTCAGCAGCCAATAATCGCCTAAACACGTGATCGAGATTCTGCGGCTCATCTATGTATTCTGTAACTACTGATGCCCCACAGGAAAGAAATAAAATAAAAACTAAAAATCATGTTACACACCGTAATTTGTTTCATCTTTCAATGCAACGAAAAAAATTCACTATTGGTCGATATATGGGTGGTGTTCGCGATTCTCTCCGCTGTTAGAACCAGGGGATTTTCTCTCTGTAAATTTTGAGACACTATTTTGCATAAATACGATTCTCGTTTAGAAAGTGAGCGTGAATAGTCTAATTAACCTCCCTTTAGAGTTTCTGTGTTCTTATATAAAGGAGTCTTAGTTTCTGTGTTCTTATATAAAGGAGTCTAATTAGCCTTCCTTTGGAGTTTCTGTGTTCTTTTAAAAACGATTCTTGTTTAGGAAGTGAGTATGCGTGAGTCTAATTTAACATTTCTTTGGAGTTTCTGTGTTCTTATATAAATTTGATTTCTTCTCGGTAAACATTTTCCCACGGAACGATATATTACTTTCCCGAATAACTTTTTTAATTTGGCATCACTAACAGTGAGTCAGAGCACAATAAAAGGTGAACATGGAAGATATACGACAAGCATGAATGGTATGTTATACGGAGAGGCTTGTTAGCAACGCACGTTACGAGTACGCAGTTGTAACGCAGATTTGTTCAACAAATGTTGCGCTATGTTCTAACGACTTACGTGTGTGGAGAATATATTGTGGTTGTTGTATAAACTGAAACCAGCAAGTTCACATTCTAGCAAAAGTTATCTTCATGTTCGGAAGTGCAGGTAAGAAGCTAAAGAGGAGTCAGCTAACGTAAATTGGTTCGCTGATTCTTTACCCCCTGGCCCAGTGGTGCATACACATGGAGGGTCCGCCCCCCCCTCCTTCCAAGACTGCCCTTATTCTTCATTCGTTAGATGAAGGAAACAAATGATGTTTTTTTTTAAATACTTTATTCGGACTACGATTAAATTAAAAATTAAAATATCTTTCTGCTCATTGTTTTATAAATTTTATATTTCCGTAATGATCGTCATTTTTCTGTATAACTTACAATGATTATTAAATTTGACTTACTTATTCTTTTTAATCTGCTGTGCACATCAGCTTTGATTTGTTCCAACGTTTGCGAAAACACAATTTTTGCCAGCTCCCTCTCACTCCGGAGTAAGTTGCTCTCCCAACTAAGCTACGTGGACGGAATGTATGGTATAACCAGGAGAGATAAGAAGAGGAACTTGGGGATAAGGAAAATAAGAGAAGTGGAAGACATCATAGTCAGAGTAAACTTCCTGAAATGTCAGTGGGCTGGACATATTGCCAGAAGGACGGATCACCGATGGATGACCGAAATTTTAGACCGGACTGCAAGGGACGGGAGCAAACACAGAAGAAGGCCACATAGAAAATGGGTGGATGAAATTCGTAATCATGCAGGAGTGACATGGAGGAGAGACAGACAGTTGTGTTAGAAACTTGGGGAGACCTACATGCAGCTGTGGATTGATAAGGATTGACAATGATGACGGTGATATACAGTGTAGAAAGGAACGAGCGCATTAACACCCGAGGGGATGATTCCATGGGTCAATTCAAGCATAAAATGTTCTATGACGTTTATGGATTAGGGCTTAGTTTTCCAGATATCAGCGCTCAAAGGTGCGTGACGTCACGTCCGGAATCGCCTGTTTTTGAGGCTTCAAGCGCAACCCGAGTGTCACGCAGGGAAGCGCGTGGCGGATGCCTGATAATGCAATCGCAGTGCAACAACAGTCATCCAGTCTGTTTCCAGAGTCGTGTTACGTCCGCAATTGTGAGACGAACTGAACTCGTTGCCCTGTTGCAAGGTATACAGCCTCGGAGAGCACTGCGATATGTAAATCAATCGTGATGACTGCCAAGGTACTGAGCTTGCAGAATGAGGTATCCGCCACGCGCTTCCCCACATGACACTCGGGTTGTGCTTGAAGCCTCAAAAACAGGCGATTCCGGACGTGACGTCACGCACCTTTCGGGGCTTGTATCTGGAAAAATAAGCCCTAAATCCAAAAATGTCATAGAACATTTCAAGCTTGAATTGACCCAAGGAATCACCCCCTGGGGTGTTTATGCGGTCGTTTCTTTCCATCCTGTATATACAGTATATATGTATATATTTTATAAATTATGAAAAAGCCTTTGATTCGGTGAAACCATCAGCAGTTGCAATGGCTCTGAAATCCTGCGGTATTGAAGATGCATACATTAATATTATTAATAACATCTATATGAAAATGCAAGAGCAAAGATTCGGCTGTTTGAAAATACAACACACATAAAAATTGGAAAAGGAGTGAGACAAGGGGACACCATATCTCCGAAGCTCTTTAATGCCACATTGGAAAATGTCTTTCAATCACTGAACTGGGAAAACAAAGGGATAAAGATTAATGGAGATTATCTAACCCACCTTCGTTTTGCTGATGACATAGTCATTTTTACAACTACCCCATCAGAGCTACAGAGTATGATCCAGGAATTTGCTGACAAGAGTAAAGAAGTGGGATTAAAAATGAACTTTCAGAAGACAAAAGTGATGTACAATGCTTTTACAAGAAATGAAGATTTATCGATTGATGGAGAAAAGCTGGAGATAACAGACACGTACGTTTATCTTGGACAGCAGATATCAAGTGAGGGTCACATTGGTGAAGAAATTAATCGGCATACAAAACTTGCCTGGAGAGCTTTTGGAAGAAACAGCATAATTTTCAAGAGCAATATGCCAGTATGTCTTAAAAGAAAAGTGTTTGATCAATGCATCCTTCCAGTGCTTACGTATGGTGCAGAGACGTGGACCTTAGCTAAAAGAGACATACAAAGGCTGCAGACAACTCAAAGAAGCATGGAGAGGTGCATGCTTGGTGTAACCAGGAGAGATAAGAAGAGGAACACGTGGATCCGAAAAATGACAAGAGTGGAAGACATCATGATCAGAGTTAAATCCCTGAAATGGCAATGGGCTGGACATACTGCCAGAAGAACAGACCATCGATGGACAGCCGAAATTTTAGATTGGATTCCAAGGGACAGGAAAAGACCCAGAAGAAGACCACATGGAAGATGGGTGGATGAAATTCGAAAGTATGCGGGAGTGACATGGAGGAGACTGGCACAAGACAGACCGTTGTGGAGGAAACTTGGAGAGACCTTCGTCCAGCAGTGGATTGATAATGGTTGACAATGATGATGATGTATATATACATCTATTTCAGACATTACGACAGGTACGAGTGCCAAAGTTCCCCTCAATCCTCCCTGTAGAAGTTACATATGCAATTAAGAACACCAAACAGGGAAGAGCTCCAGGAGAAGATGGAGTTACCGTGGACATTATACAAGAAGCAAGTGGAGAAATTGAAACTACACTCGCCCAAGTTTTCATCAGATGTCTTAATGAAGGGAAGATTCCTGAGGATTGGAACAATGCTACAATTATCTTGCTCTATAAAAAATGTTACGTTGAGGATATCAGGAACTACAGGCCCATCAGCCTCCTTTCAGTGGTTTATAAAATTTTCACTAAGGTTCTTTCACATCGCTTGAAGGTAACATTAGACATGGCCCAACCAAGAGAACAAGCTGGATTCAGGAGTGGCTACAGCACTATAGATCATATCCATGTACTGAGAGGACTAATTGAAAGAACAAGAGAATATGAACTCCCATTTTGCATGGCTTTTATTGACTATGAAAAGGCCTTCGATTCCGTGAAACCATCAGCAGTAGCAATGGCTTTGAAGTCCTGCGGTATTGAAGATACATACATTAGCATTATTAATAACATCTATGAAAACGCAAGTGCAAAGGTTCGGATATTTGAGGATACAGCACAAATAAGAATTGGAAAGGGAGTGAGACAAGGTGACGCCATATCTCCCAAGCTCTTTAACGCCACATTGCAAAATGTCTTTCAATCATTGAACTGAGAAAACAAAGGAATAAGGATTAATGGAGATTACTTAACTCACCTTTATTTTGCTGATGACGTAGTCATCTTTGCAACTACCCCTTCAGAGCTGCAGAGTAGAATCCAAGAACTTGCTGACAAGAGTAAAGAAGTGAGATTAAAATTGAACTTTCAGAAGACAAAACTGATGTACAATGTATTTACAAGAAACGAAGATTTATCGATTGATGGAGAAATGCTTGAGACAACCGATTCCTACATTTATCTTGGGAAGCAGATATCGAGTGAGGGTCACATTGATGAAGAAATTAATCGGCGTATAAATCTTGAATGGGGAGCTTTTGGAAGAAACAGTACAATTTTTAAGAGCAGTATGCCATGATGTCTCAAAAGAAAAATGTTTAATCAATGCATCCTGCCAGTGCTTACGTGTGGAGCAGAGACATGGACCTTAACTAAAAAAGGACATACAAAGACTGACTCAAAGAAGCATGGAGAGATGCGTGCTTGATGTAACCAGGAAAGATGAGAAGAGGAACTTGTGAGTAAGGAAAATGACAGGAGTGGACGACATCATGACCAGAGTGAAATCACTGAAATGGCAATGGACTGGACATGTTGCCAAAAAAATGGACCACCGATGGACAACCGAAATTTTAGACTGGATTCTAAGGAACAGGGAAAGATCCAGAAGAAGACCACAAAGGAGATGGGTGAATGAAATTCGAAAGCACGCGGGAGTAACATGGAGGATACTGGCACAAGACAGACCGTTGTGGAAGAAATTTGGGGAGACCTTCATCCAACAGTTGATTGATACTGGTTGATATTGATGATTATGATGATACGTATATACAGTATATACAAGGCCTTTGATTCCGTCAAACCATCAGCAGCGATGATGTCTTTGAAATCCTGCTGTGTTGAAGATGCGTACATTATTAACAACATCAATAAAAGTGCAACAATATATATTATTAATAACATCAATAAAAATGCTACAAAGGTTCGGTTATTTGAAGACACAGCATCAATAAAAATTGGAAACGGGGTGAGACAAGGTGACACCATATCTCCTAAACTCTTCAATGCCAAATTGCAAAACGTCTTTCAATCATTGAACTGGAAAAACCAGGGGATTAAAGATTAATGGAAATTATTTAACTCACCTCTGTTTTGCTGATGACGTAGTCATTTTTGCAACTACCCCTTCAGACTATAATTCAGGAACTTGCTGACGTCGGGAAAGATAAGAAGAGACACTCGTGTTTTAGGAAAATGGCAAAAGTGGAAGACATCATGATCAAAATAAAATCTCTGAAGGGCTGGACATAATATATTGCTAGAAGGACAGAAAAATACCCAGAAAACTTTGTGGGAGATGGGTGGATGAAATTGGAAAGCATGCCGACGTGACATAGAGGTGACTGGATCAAAGCATACACTTGGGCAAACTTGGACCCCTTCCCCCGGCCTTCGAAATAAAATCGGTCGACTTCATACACTGCTGGCCACCCAAAATGCAACACAAGAAGGACACAAGATAGCAAAGCCAGATTTACTGGACTCATAACAACATATACAAAGATGAAACGATTGAGCTTACAGGCCCGTGCGACTTGCGGAACTGGGCCCCCATGGCTGGCAATAACAGCCGCTACACGCCGCGGCATCGAACGAAAGAGGCTTTGGATGTGGGCTTGGGGTATGTCGGTCCAGGCTGCTTCCACACGTTGCCACAGTTCATCAGGCGTAGCCGCGGGTGGTGCTTGCCGGGCAACTCGGTTGCCAATCAGCGACCAGACGTGTTCGATAGGCGACATGTGTCGGGAGAACAGGCGGGCCACGGCAGCAGTGACACCTGGTGGGCCGTGAAGAATTGTTGCACGATGCGTGCCACGTGAGTTTACGCATTGTCCTGTTGAAACGTGGCCGCTGGCAGGTCCTGCAGGTAAAGGAGGACTACAGACTCCAAAACGTCGGAGATGTAACTGTGGCTGTTGAGTGTACCGACGATGCGTACCAGAGGGGTGCGGGTGTCATATCACACTGCGTCCCGAACCATAACGCCAGGCGACGGACCAATATGACGATGCATAATGCAGGCGTCGTACAGTCTCTCACCGCGGTGCCGCCACACCCGGATCCGAGCATCGTGGTGTTGCAGGCAGAAGCGGAATTCGTCAGAGAAGACAATGTCGTGTCATTCCGTAGTACAGGTACGGCATTCAATGGCCGACTGCCGCCGCACTCACAAGTGGTGTAACGTCAATGATAATCGGAGCAATGTGCGCCGTGTGACAAGTCCCCGCTGCTGCAGACGACGTCGAACGGTACGTGCTGACACGGGTTATTGCGGAACACATCCTAATTCCTGCGCTAACGTTCGTGATGTGGTGGTGCGAGCCGTCAATACCCGCCGCACAATATGCCGGTCCTCTCGTTCGGTGGTGTACCGCGGCTGCGGCAATCGCTCACGTCGGCCCGTCCGTGCCTCCTGCACCCACCGAATCCATACTCGCCTCACTGTGGCTGGATGTCGTCCCACACGGGCGCCGATGTCTCGGTACGATAAACCGCTGTCGCGATAAGCCACTATTCGTCCTCTGTCGAACTCCGAAACGTGCAGGAATGACTGCCGTATTCTGCGACGAGGCATCAGGAAGCTTCGCACGCACAGGTCCGGCAGCACAACACACCTCCACTACTTAAACCCCGCCTTCTGTGCACCCTTCTTATAGTGCTTCTCGGTGGCGTGCCGGGCGCACATGATTTGCATATGCCCTGCAATGCTAATCGTTTGCATGTCCTCTCGCGGGCGACGCATGCTGCTAATTTCAGGCCAATCGGATGCTTCCTTCTTGGTGTTGCATTTTGGGTGGCCAGCAGTGTAGATTCCTTTCTGTAATATATTTTCTCTTAATCTTTAAGTTTTGGTGCATGCAGTGATTTCTTTCCACCTATCAAGAAATACTCTCAAAAAAAGATTCTTTAATCGTTCGTGGGCGAGAAAAACAACTGCTGCTAATTTGAATAACAAAAAAAAAAAAAAAACTGAAACGAAAGTTGTACAGAAATAAAACGCTGACATGAAATGCTGCTCTTAATGACCGTCTAGGAATGCCATGTGGAACGGAAAGTTAAATGTCTGCGTAATGTATCAAATAACAAAATCCTCCAGATCTTCGATAAGTCCATTAGTTTTATGCGTATAATGAATTCCCATTGTCACTGGTCACATGCAAAATACTAAAATTCTGCCTTAGGATATCATCAGCATCTGTATTGGTTGATTTACAGAGATATAAGCTCGATTAAATATCCTACTGGATTTTATCGTAACGCAGGATCAAAGCTGTAATGATATGTCATGAAATGCATATGATTACCCAAGAAATGTCTCGAGATATAAATTCTTCTATTCTTTCTCCAGCACTTGCCTTTCAACACCGGTTTACAACCAGTAGTTAATGTCTAGTTACTATTAATGGATTTCATTCGATATAAGAATGTAGATTTGGCAAAGCTGGCACGTCACATCGCGGCTGGTGGTCTTGTTCCAAAGAGGCGAGGTTACTTTTTTTTTCTTTCGTCCTCCCCTCCAATATTCACGGCCTGACACGAATGGTACCTCCTATTCCATTTTTTTCCGCCAGCTTGTAAAGAAAGGAAGACAACTACTCTTTGTGTGTGTGTGTGTGTGTGTGATTGAAAAAGTGACTGCAAACAACTGGGTCATCAGGGTTTGTACCAAATCAAAGAAGCGTTACATGTAAATAGAGTTAAGTGTTTTAAACAACGCCTCTCCCCCCCCCCCCTCTGAGCTCACAACAAACATGTTTTGTTTCCAAGTATAAATTGCAGTTGAGCTCAGTTCTCACTCGGTATCTCCTGAAATAGCTTTAAGATCGGAAAACTGCATTAAAGAAAAGTTGTAGCATTTTTCTTTTCGAAAAGAGCACGGGTTAATTAATGTTGATGAAATGTCGTAGGAGAAAAAAAAATTCAAAGAAAATGCTGGACTAATTTTTTTGAGAGGTGTTAGAACTGGTTGTTTTATAATTTAAAGTACCTACAAGAAACACTTACAAGTTGATCGATTTCATGTGATTCAATATACTCGTATTCTGCCTTAATGCAGTGTCACCAGCGTGTTTACTACTTCGTAAACCACGTTTGAAAGGCTTGTTTTAGAACCACGTTCAACACCTCTGTAGCATTCTCTGTGTGTTCATATGCTCGAATCATACTCTTCCCTTAAAGTTTTTCAACTTGGGAAAGGAAAAGAAGTCTCAGGTGTGCATAATCAGTTAAATCAAGCTGGTTTGGCACATGAGAGATTTGAAGTTTGATCAAGAATCTACGGATCGATACCGCTGAGTGAGCAGGTGCATTATCATGATGCAGTATCCACGATTGAGGATTCTATTGCTGTGACCATTTGCGCCGAATATTTCCCCTTAGTCTTTCCAAAACCTGTTCAGTCCGAGCATACTGAAAATGCACCACAGATTTAAGTTCAAATAAAACATGACGATACCAAAGCAAAACAATCAAGGCACAATCGGTACATGTTTTTTGCTTTAAATTTCTGCTCGCCTTCTTTTCAGAAGTACTATGTTTCATTTCAGGAGAAGGACGCTAACCTTTTAAGGTGCGTTCAGGTTTGCCTTCATGATAATTTTGATTCGATACTGGAAGTAACCTTTTAACTGATGTCATTCTGCTTGCTCTCAGGTAATCTCAAAAAACCAAGGTACTTATACACGGTCGAGTCACATTATTGTGACCACTAGCCCCTAATTCGTTAAGAATCCATTCACAGTGGTCTGCAAGCATGGATTCTTAACGAATTCGGTCCATGGTGTCTTCCACAGGTAGTGGACCCAGAGAATGCCACGAAAACATTCCCCAGACCATAACGCTGCCCCCATCAGCTTGTGTCCTTCCAGCAATGGTTGAAGACTGTTTGTTCTCCTATGTTTCTCGCCTTATACGCCAACGTCCATCCATTCGATGAAGCAGAAAACGTGACTCATCGGAGAAGGCAATCCTTTGCCAATCAGCTGAAGTCCAATTACGATACTGCCGTGCAAATGTAAGCCTTTTCTGCCGATGCACCTTCGTCAGCATAGGTGCAGTGACCACCCGTCTGCATCGGAGCCCCATACGCAGCAGGGTTCGCAGAACTGTCGTTTTACACAACACTTCTGGTAGCCCTCTGGTTCATTCGGCCAGTGAGTTGCTCTACTGTAGCGTGTCGATCGGCCCTCACGCACCTTCTCAGCCGACGTTCACCTCTCACATCAGTTGCACGTGGTACTGCGCAGTTTCCATGGCGCCGTTTCTACAATCACAATACACTTTAACCACAGCAGTTCGCGAACAGTTCACAAACTGCGCTGTTTCTGAAATACTGCCACCCTTGGACCGAAAGCCGATAATCATCCTTTTTTGCAAATATGATAAATCGCTCCTTTTATCCATGATAGCAGCGACTGATATGTTTTCACAAGTATGAGTCATTTTCTTGTAGGACTTCCGTCCACAGTGAGTAGATTTTAGGTCCCAGCCACCTACAATGAGTAGATTTTAGGTCGCAGCCACCTACAGCGAGTTCGCCTTTTGGGCAGGACACAGAAACGGAAGGAATGAGAGCAAGTCTAACGACTTTGACAGAGCAGTTTGTAGTGAGATTAAAGTACAGTAGATGGCGCCACCGTACAAGTACGATGTTGCACTAAGAGGGGTGAGATAATTTCAGGAGGGGCATAGGAAAGGATACCCATTTAACCAGTGGGTCCAGCCTGGGGGCCGTCACTTAACGTGCTCGTCCGATGCACGGCGAATATTCAGTGATTGTTAGCAAATCACAGCACCTCCGCAAGATCAGCCCAGGATCGAACCTGAGGACCTTGCATTGGTAGTCTGAACTGCTAACGACTCAGCCATTCGCGGCTTTATGTTTTCACAATGCATACAGCGCACCTTATATACCCTCCAAGCCAGCTCACGACACGTGCCTTCTTTCATTGGCTACGCGCTGTTGACGTCAAAAGTAGGAGGTGGTCACAATAATGTGACTCGACTGTGTGTAGATTTGATATTATTATTCAGCTGCACACGTTTGCTTATGTAGCCCAGCCAAATCTAGCTCTGTGTTCTATGTGCCAAATGAGAACCCTGAATTCCAAGGCTAAGCTTGAAATATCATCGCGTCTTTGAATGTGCTAGTGAGAATAATAAAAGAATGAGTAGGATTTGGAGCGGTTACATTTAAATTTTGTTGACAGGAAGTATCAGTAGTTTTAATATTAATTCACTGTTTCTTTTTCCAAGTAATTCGTTTGTTTATGAGCGCTTTTACGAAACTGATCAGACCTTTCGTATTTCTAGGAAATTGTGTCATATTATCTCCCTTTTCTGAGTCATTCTGCCCTGCAGATTTTCTTTTCCTTCGTCTTTTCTGCACATTTTTCCTTCTTCGTATCTATCTCTTCGTTTCGCCATCACTTTTCTCTCAGCATCCGAGCCAACAAACAACATTTTCGTGACATGTTTGTGAATTGTGACGCTACAGACTGACGAGCTAGAAGGTTGGACTACAGAAAAGCACAACTCCAGTTGTTTTATGGTGAGTCCATCCAGCAATTCCATACTGCGATATTTATAAATTTTTGCTGCACAAACGCAATGAGCCGTGAAAAATTTTTATTGCTCAAATGGAATGAGCCGAGGAAAATTTTCAGTGCTCAAATGGAATGAATCGTGGTAAATTTTTATTATTCAATTGGAATGAATCGGCAAAAATTTTTATTGCACAAATGTAATGAGCCGTGGAAAATTTTTATTTCTCAAATGGAATGAGCCGTGGAAAATTTTTATTGCTCAAATGGAATAAGCCAAGGAATAATTTTATTAGTCAAATGGAATGAGCCAAGGAAATTTTTTATTGCTCATATGGATTGAGCGGAGGGAAATTTTTATTGCTCAAATGGAATGAGCCGCGGTAAAAATTTATTGCTCAAATGGAATGAATCGTGGAACATTTTTATTGTTCAAATGATATGTGCCAGGAAAAATTTGTATTGCTCAAATGGAATGAGCCAAGGAAAACTTTAATTGCTGAAATGGAATGATCGGAGGGACATTTTTATTGCTGAAATGGAATGAGCCGTGGGAAATTTTATTGCTTAAATGAAATGAATCGTGGAAAAATTTTATTGCTGAAATGGAATGAGCCGAGGAAAATTTTTATTGCTCAAATGGAATGATCGGAGGAAATTTGTATTACTCAAATGAAATGAGCCGGCGAAAAATTTCCCCCTTTAAGTACGCAGAACGAAAAGCTACGCACATTTCAATTTTGTAATGTAATCTAATACAGACATAAAATTTAGCTTCACTGCAAACGGAGACTCACAATTAATCGTCAAAAACTTAGTGAGGTTTGAATTTTTCTGTCTGGTGACCTAAAAAAGAATTATTTTCAAGAATTAATTCAATAATCGAAAGAGTATCAAGGAAAAACAAAGTCAAATTCATTTCCCTTTAGTACTTTTTCTACTTTGGGTAAATATTTGCTAGATGTTTTATATAACTTATATAGGTAAGTGAATGTCCTTTCTGTTTATCTAAATCAAATTTTAACGTCGTGACCCGTAGACACAACACCTAACCCCTCTCTAACCCATCCCTAACTGACTTCCTTTAAACCAGCTACCTTACCTTGCACTCCTTTCCTCCAAAGCCGTCGTCAGCCACGGCCTGCTGCCTCACTACCTCGAGAAAAGTTTAAAAGCGCTAGTATAACTTTTTTTCATTTTCCGGGTTTAACTACCATCGTGAGCAACTCCTGGAATAACAATAAGCAGTCTTCCGTCCCAAATTTAGGCCCGCAGGTTTCAGGAAAAGGAGAGAGCCTGTTCCTCATGGCAAACACAACATCCATGCCACTCCGTGACTCGAACCCAGAACCATCTCGGACAAATATTTAAAAACCAGCGCTTAGCTCACTGTGCCAATCGGGGGCAGCATGGTATTGTAGACTCCACTTTTCATGTTCGAATATCCTACTTAGTAGCACAAAGAAACAGCAGAGGAATTAGTAATAACATGTCTCAGTGAATTCCTAACCACTGTGTCCACTGGCCCCTGTTCATACTAACATAAAAAAAAGGCTTAAACTAAGGATTTGGAAGAGTGGAGAACAACTGGATTTTCATGGATCTATGGATACTATTTTGATAACCTTTCTGTGGAGACGTAAACAAAGCACTTCCTATGGGATATACAGTACGTAGGTTTTCACGACGAAAAACACGGCACTTATTATTATTGGGCAAGTCCAGATTATATTTTAAAGTTAAAAAAAATTGAAAAATGGCACATCGTGAATTGGGTGTGCCGCAGGGTGGGCTTGGTGACGTCCCTGTTTGCTAACCCCGTGTTAATTCGTTCCAGCGCTTAAGGGGTTGAAGAGTAATCCTAATTAATTTAATGGGCTGTGGGTGGCCTAGTGGTCAACGTTCGTGACTGCCATGGAGAATAACCTCAGGTTCGATCCACTAAATACCCGCCGTGCGTCGGACGGCCACGTTAAGCCCTCGGAACCCGGATACTGGCCCTCCGGTAATAAATAAGGGCGTCTTCCTCCCCCTTTCTACCTCGCTTCCGTGCCACTTTCGCATCGGGCACTCTAACCCAAATCTCCTTTCTAAGGGTTGTTTAAGACCTTGGGTCAGACACTCTCTTCCTAGAATCCTCTACATATGATCTGATCTAATTAATTTAAGGAAAAACTAGGAACTAAAGTGAATAAAAAATATTTATATATATATATATATATTTTTTCCCCGTTTTGGATTTTTTTTATGTGGAAAAGTCTCGCCAGCCAAAGAGTTTCGGTGGCGACCTCTGCTGTAAATAATCAAAGATGTGTTCACATTAGGCAGAAAATAAAACGCGACATTTTCTTACCCTCTTTCTAATGTTAATTTCTTCTGTACGTTATCCTATTTGTGGCAGTTTGTAACCAATGCCTGACCTCAAAGGTGGCGTAGCAGCGACATAGTTTAATGCGTAGTGCATAATTATTTTTATAAATTTAGTCTACTGAGGTAAGTGTGCCTTGGAAGCCATTCGTTATGGCAAATGAAGTTGCGGGAACCCAGTCTTGCTCCGAACAGGTCTTCATTTAGCTATCCAAATGTTGAATCTGTTTGCAAGAAAGTTGGCAGAACGACTGTACCTCCGTGGATCATTAGCGGACGGATTTATGGAAACGCCGAGTAAGAAGTAATTAGCCCGGAGCCCATATCATTGTGTGTCACATACACTCGCGAATACTGCACATTTGGCATAATCATTGCACGCAGCCCTGGGCGAAGCGATACCTTTCTCCTTCTGCATCCCGCGGGGGTTAAAATCTTTCCTCACCCCGTAGAGCCAGCAGCAACCACGACCACTTCTCTCTCTCTCTCTTTCTGCATCTCATGTCCTATTATGCCTAACTAATGCCCCGCAGACATTCGTCGTTTCAAATCGCTTACCAAGGACATTTGTTTAATTGTGATAGGGAGGGAAATTGTTCCATTGGTGTGCTGATACAGCCATCTATTGAGCGAAACCTCCATTAAACAAGTTATAATTGCGGCTCAAGGGCTGCTAAGAAAAGTGCCGCTACAGCAGCAGCCGCACGCGATTGATTTGGAGAATAAAGGAGGGAAAAAATCAATTGAGGACCAAAGGAAAGGATGTTAATTTTGAAGTCTTTTAAACCAAGAACTCATCCCGAGGCACGTTCTACACCCCCGCGCACGTGTTTCTGGCAATGAGAATATCTGTGATAGCAACAGAAGTGCTTTTTTCCTTCTGATGACACAGCAGAGTGATTCTTTGAAATTTCCCTCTGTTGTCGTCAAATTTTTAATCACCATTTTTGAATTGGATCTGTGAACATTGGCATTTTTATTTTACACGCGCTCTCACGCACAAGAATCCTAATCCACTTCAGTCGTATTTCCCCGTTATCGCCTCATAAGCTACGACAATTAAGTCCAGCTCTTGAAGAGTTTTATTTTACAAATAAAGGAAAGATATCGCCATGAAGTACCTTAGGCGACATTTTTTGCGATTGTTTGTTTCCGCGAGCCTGCACATTGATTTTGCGTGAAGGAAAATTTTTATGGGGGAAATGTAGAAGCAACCGATACCTACATTTACCATGAACAACAGATATCAAGCGAGAGATGAAGAAATTAATCGCCGTATAAAACTTCGATGGAGAGCTTCTAGAAGAAACAGTACAATTTTTAAGAGCAGTATGTCATTATGTCTTAAAAGGTAAGTGTTTAATAAATGCATCTTGCCAGTGCTTGCGTATAGAGCAGAGACGTTGACCTCAAGTTATGGGGATAATGGCTGTAGAATAAATGTCGCTTCTATGACCTGACCTTTGACCCTATTTCGATGACATTCAACAGAACCGGTAAAGTGTGCTTCCGGAACAACATGATAAAGTTTTGTCTCAATCGAAGCATTTTTATATAAGTTATAACGCATAAGGGCGATGGAATGGATACCGCTCCTATGTCATGACCTGTGACCCCATTTCGCCCATTTTCAATAAGGTTCGTCCCCAGGTAGTTCCCTACCACATACTAACATTTTATCGAAATCGAACAATTTTTTAAAGTCATGACACATAAGGGCAATGGAATGCACTCCACTCCTATGTCCTGACCCTTTACCCCACTTCGCCCATTTTCAATAGGATGCGTCCCCAGGTGGTCCCCTGCCACATACTAAAATTTCATTGAAATCGAACTGTATTTACGTAAGTTATGACGCATAAGGGCAATGGAATGCATCCCGCTCCTATGTCCTGACCTTTGACCCCATTTCGCCCATTTTCAATAGGGTTCGTCCCCCAGTTGGTCCCTGACCACATACTAAAATTTCATCGAAATCGAAATATTTTTACGCGAGTTATCGTGTGGACGGACAGACGGACAAAGCTCGAGCATATATACGCTCCTTCAACCTACGGTTGGAAAGCGTAAAAAAGATATACAAAGACTGCATACAACTGAAAGAAGCATGGAGTGATGCATGCTTGGTGTAACCAGGAAAGATAAGAAGAGGAACTTGTGGATAAGGAAAATGACAGGAGTAGACATCATGACCAGAGTGAAATTACTCAAATGACAATGGGCTGGACATGTTGCCAGAAGAACAGACCACCGATGGACAACTGAAATTTTAGACTGGATTCCAAGGGACAGAAAAAGACCGAGAAGAAGACCCCATGAGACAGGGGCGGCGAAAAGTGAAGTTCATTGACCGGGCCGAAAATTTTGAATCGTGGTGCACGCCCCTCCCTTCTCGTTTCCCGGAACAAATAGAAGAAAAACAATGCCTAAGGAGCTTTGTTGGGGAGTAGGACCACCTGACCACTTACCTTAGAGGAACTTTCTAAGGCACATCACAACAATCGCACATATGCCAAATAATAATTAAAAAAAAAATCTTGGCTGAAATTACGGAAATTATTGACAGGGCCCGGGCCCTGATGGCCAGGGCGGTTCCGCCGCCACTGGACCACCTGACCACTGCTAATTGTGGAAGAAACTTGGGGAGACCTTCATCCTGCAGTGGGTTGATTATGGTTGACAATGATGATGATGATGATATATATATATATATTCAGGGCTGGAAAAGATGCCCTTGGCATGTAAAGTATTGGCGTGGGCAGGTAATTAAAAATTCTAGTTGCTCGGTCTGGGAAACTAAATTTAAAACTAATAAAATTTAGAATAGAGTTTCCTACTACAAGAAAAAAGACAGTTAACACATGTCGTATTTTATTTCACTGCTAATCACCGGAAGCTATATTATTGTAACTGCTAATCACCGGAAGCTATATTATTGTAACTGCTAATCACCGGAAGCTATATTATTGTAACTGCTAATCACCGGAAGCTATATTATTGTAACTGCTAATCACCGGAAGCTATATTATTGTAACTGCTAATCACCGGAAGCTATATTATTGTAACTGCTAATCACCGGAAGCTATATTATTGTAACTGCTAATCACCGGAAGATATATTATTGTAACTGCTAATCACCGGAAGCTGTATTATTGTAACTGCTAATCACCGTAAGCTGTATTAGTGTAATTCCTAATCATCGGAAGCTATATTATTGTAACTGCTAATCACCAGAAGCTATATTATTGTAACTCTTAATCACCGGAAACTATATTATTGTAACTGTTAACCACCGGAAGCTGTATTAGTGTAACTCCTAATCACCGGAAGCTATATTATTGTAACTCCTAATCACCGGAAGCTGTATTATTGTAACTCCTAATCACCGGAAGCTATATTATTGTAACTGCAAATCAACGAAAGCTATATTATTGTAACGAAGTGCCAAAGACAGAAGAATATTACTTCTTTAATTATATTATGCTCTAGGTTCAGAATTTGGAACCATATGTAGTTTTGCTTTAAATGTTGTTTATAGTCGGCAACCAGATGCATGTCTGTAAGGAACTAGCCTCCGGTGTTTAGTGACAGAGAGAGAAAACTTCAACGAAGGGAACATGGCAGAATCACTAGATTTCTCAAATAACAATTTCATCATCAAACCAATTTCAGCGTCATCATCACCTTAAAACTTGAGATGCACGCATTTGTGCATTCAACATTTTGAATACAGACCTTAAAACGGAAATGCAAAATATGTGAAAAAGCTCATCATATTTTTTAACTTAAAAAAAAAAAATGAGGGTTCTGATTTATTATCTTAAATGATACAATTTCCTGCGCATCCAGCTTTTAATACTTGGGCAGGTGAAAAAATTCTGCACATACCCAGTGGGGCATGTGACTTTTCAGATATTTTTCAAGCCCCTGTATTGTTTTCACGATTGTGAAAATCCTGACGTGATAGAAAAAAGTAAATGTTATTTTTGAAATCAGCTTGGCAAAATTATTCTACATGACTTAAATTTGTCTGAACCACAGTCAAAAAATTTAATTTTGTAGGTCTGTGGTATATTTGGTCAGGGTCTGAATCAATCAGCACTCGCTATAACATTATCACCTTTAAGCTGAGCCTGTATTCAAAGGGTTTAAAAAAAACAATTTGTGTAGATGCGTATACGATTTTTCTCTTCCTTCAGGGAGAGAGGGATACAATTTCTCTTTTCACAGATAACGGACGCAGTTTTGTTGCGTTTTTAAACATTTCGAAATCCCTTTCTCTCCTGTTGTATTCCACGCTTTCCCTTTAAAATGTCGAATGTTGTGGATAAATTCCTCGTTGTCATCAATATTTGTGTCATACCGAGATGGCAAACATCTCACCTACTGGTGAAAAGCAGAAAAGAATGTGTAAATGAAAATGTGAAGGAGGAATAAAATCAGCACAAGGGCAAGTCAGGCATCTGCAGCATTCTTTAAATTATATGCAATATTCACACCTGAAAAAGATCCATCCCCTACTTTGATTGGGCCTGATTGTGTTTCATGCATATGAAGAGATGTCTTGACTCTTTCACTCGGAGCACCTTCTAAATTCAATTTAAAGGAAATCTATATTCAAAGCGCTTTGCCGCTTCCGCCGTGCTCCCGTCCGAGACTTTTATTTCTAAAGGCATAAAATGACGCACTTTATTTAAGAGAGAGAGAGAGAGAGAGAGAAAAGAACCACAAAAATAAAGGCAGAAAATATAGTTACTACAGATAAAGCATATGATGTGTGTCAATGGGAAATAAATGAAAACTCTTTCCTAGGTCAGAAAAAGAACGTAGAAATTAATATGTTTATCGTAATGCGGGAAAGAAATCTCCGGCATTGAGAAGAATGCACCGTAAAAATAATAAGTGGTGTAAATTCACGGAAAATGTCTGAAAATAACGTGTAGCAAAGTCGCCGGTAATGTCCGCCTTTTAGCGAAATTCCTGTTTTTAAAACTATAGTCTCCTCCAGACAGATTTCTGAATAGGGCCATACCATAAATTTATTAATAGAAACTAAAGTAATTGATACATTGGGTTGGTGCGAATGAAAAATGTCCTGTAAAGGACCAGCACCCGTGGACGGCGAGAACGGAAAAGTAGTACAACTGACCTAGGCAAAATAATCCCCCTCGGCATCGACTCATAGTTGTCAACTGTCCGGCAAGCTCATGATCCCCAAACGAAAAAAGTCTTGTGGCTCGTACCCGAAGAAGTCATCAACTACACTTTGAACCTCGTTGTCTGTCGTGAACTGTTTTCAGGACAGGAAGTGATCCAGGCGACAAAACAGAAGATAGTCTGTCGTAGACAAGTTCGGGAAATAGGCAGGATTAGGCAGTGCTTCATAGCCCTGCCTAATCCGACATGAGGGCGAGCGTTGTCCTGGAACAGAAGAACACCATGTTTCTTGACCAAAGCCAGTTGTTTCTGCAGCAATTCCCGGTGCATCTGGTGTAATTCAGCACAATAACGTTCTGCAGTGTTGGTTTGGCCTCTTGCCAAGAAACTCCGATGAATTATCCCGGCTGTGGACCACCAGACAAGGAGCAACACATTCTTGGTGTGTAGTGGTGGCTTAGGATGCCGTCCAGCAGACTGTGCCTAGCTTGACCATTGTGCAGATAGTTTCCGATTATCATAAAGGACCCACTTCTCGTCGCAGGTGACGAGGCGATGCAGTAGAGTTTCCTGTATATTCCTGGCAAGCAGCGATGTGCAGACTTCCAAACGCCTAGTCTTGTTAGCAGTTGTCACCTCATGCGGCATCCACATGCCCAGCTTTTCGTCCTTACCCAGCGCAGCCAGACGCCGAACAACTGTCGTGTGGTGGACACCTACCTCTGTTGCTATCTCACGACACGTTTTTCGGAGATCCACTTCAACCACACGAAACAGAAGATTGTTAGAAACAGCATCTAGTCAGTGACGACGTGCTTTGTTTTGCAGGTCCGTATAATTTTTAAATTGTATTAAGAACAAAGTCATTGATGGTTTTGTTATCGAAATACATTCTGTGCTTCATAAAGAGAAGCTGTAAGGAAGTATCATAGTTAAGTTGATCAAGTGTGAGAAGAATTGTAGTATATATAATTATCTTGGAGGAAATAGTAAAATTTATAAGATCAATTGACCATTGGATCTTGAAAGAAAAGTGTTTATTCTATGAATCTTTTCAGTTCTTATTTATGGATAAGAGATACGGATGTTAACTAAAAAAGGCATATAGAGGCTGTGGACAACTCATAGCAGCTAGAGAGTGCATGCTTAATGTAACCAGGAAAAATAGGAAGCGTAACTCGTGGATCAGGGAAATGACAAGTGTGGATGACATCATCATTAAAGTAAAGATACAGTGGTAATCAGCTCGACATACTGCTAGAACTGACCGCCGTTGGACAACTGAAACACCAGATTGGATTCTGAGACACAGGAAAAAACGCAGAATATATACTGAACGGACGGAAATCATAAGGTTCCTACCTCGTAACGGGAAGGCTATCCTTTCATCTGGATAAGGGCAGTCACATGGCGAGGCATTAAGTCCACTAGGTCACGAAGGCGTTCTACGAGTATCTCCACCCATAACTTGCTGCACCGCTGTCCATAATTCTGTCGCATTCCTGGGTGGAAGATAAGGAAGTCACACGTCCAGGTATTGAGTCCTCTATATCACGAAAGTGTTTTATAGGTACCTCGACCCATGCTTGCTGCAGCGCTGTCCATAATTCCGTCGCATTCCGGGGTGGAGGACAAGGGCATGCCAGGCATTGGGTCCACTAGGTCACGAAAGCATTCCACAGATATCTCCACCCATGCTTGATGCACCGCTGTTCATAATTCCGTGGCATTCTTGGGTGGCGGATCCAAAGCTCGGACGGACATTTCCACAGCATCCCAAAGATTTTCTGCAAAGCTCGTATCCGGTGAACGAAGAGACCATTCCAGGGTGGGAACTTCTTCTGAATGCTGTTCTAACCATGTTCTAATCACCGCGGCTCCATGGAGAGGTGCATCGTTCTGCTGGAAGAGCATGATATGGTCGTAAACGGATTCATATGGTCTGAGAGGACTGACACTTAGCTCTGACCGTTCAGAGGTGCATCTACACGTAACAGAGGTCGCAACGTGTGCCAGTTGAACACGCCCCACACCATAATCGAACCTCCACTAGCCTGAACAGTTCCATGTTGATAAGCCGGGTCCATCGCTTTGTTCGGTTTCCGCGAAATCCGCACCTTCACGTCTGCACTAAATAACTGGAAACGGGGCTCATAGGACCAAGCGACCCATCTCCAATCATCCTAGGTCCAGTGGCTTTGTTCTTTCGCCCAGTTGAGGCATACAGTCCGGTGATGTCGCGTTAACAACGGAATGGTGGGTCGACTGCTCCCATAACCTATTGCGGCTAACGATCGCCTGATGGTGTTGGTGGAGATGTTTCTGTCACCTCCCTCGTTGAAGTCGGGGGTGATTTGTGCCACTGTCGCTGTCCGGGTGGTTTCAATTATTCGAGAGGAAAGTCGATGGCTACGTTCTTCCACCACTTTTCTCCGTCCACAATGCTGTCCACGATGCGATGTTATTCCCGGAAAGGCGCATTCCCGATGCATCCTTGATACCATCGGACAGGAATACTGCATTTCCTGTACCACCTCTGCAAATGAGTGACCCATGCCTCAGGCACTCAAACCCCGAGTGCCCAACGCATGGGTCACTCTGTTAACACCCCAATTGTTTCAAAACTCTGTTAACTCACTAATTTTATCCGTACTGACATTGAATTACCGTCTACGGGAATTGTTATATGGAAATATTTAAACTTTATTTAAATTGCAACTTCGGTTATTTTGTGTGCCAACGACAGCTACAGAGATTCACTCACCAGTCAAAAAGCCGCTTAGCACCGATTCATTTCGGAGAAAGGTCATTCTTTTGTCTACCGTGGAACCTCCCACGAACAAAAGGACACGAATCTCCCTCACAAAGAGCCCACCGGGGACAATCCGACTAGGCAATTAACAGTACAACTTCTTACATCAAGAGAACTTTTCCTAGTGGACAGATCGTGTAAGGAAATGAGATAGAGGAGTCTTCATGGAGATCTCGAGGAGAAATGTAGGGAGAATTTTGGTCGAAGACAAGGCACGGGAAACGCTTTTGCACCGCATGAAGTAGAAGGAGATTTTAGCGGAATTACTTAGAGGAAGTCGCCCGATATATCTGTCAATCCGCTGGATGTATTTACTATTCAATCAAACCAACTATTATTCCAATATTTCCCCTTTTTCCCCGATCTGACGAATAAAGATAGGTGCAAAAGAAAACATCTGTCATAACATTCAATTTGTTTAACTACTTGTTTATTTGCTTCCTTGCTCCAATGACAGGAACCTGCAACCGATTCTTCTGATAAGTTGGCGTCCCCCACAATACATGAAATATTAAACCAAGCCAACAGAATGTAGTGATGTACTATTACCTACATACATATCTGCCAAGGGTGGGTAGCGAAAGGGGTGACAGCGTTGTGTAACCCGCGAACCAGGTTTTCCATTATTTCTGTCCTCTCGGTGTATATAATATTTCTTCTTCTTCCTTTTCCGCTGATGGCGGGTTGAGTATCTCGAAGACGAATTTTCGCCATTTCTTTCTGTCTGCTGTGCTTTTGCGTAATTCTATTGTAGAGTTTAAGTGGGTGCTTTCTTTAATGTTGTCAATCTATTTCGTTCTTGGTCTTCCTCTAGTGGGCTGTCCTTCAATTCTACCATTTAATGATATATTTGATAATCTTTCTGGGTTCATTCTTGAGACATATCCAAACCAGCTTAGTTGGTTCTTTTTTAGTGTTGTTAGTATTGTTTCCTTAAAGTTAAGTTCTTCTCTGACTGTTCAGCTTGTTCTATTGATTCTCTTTAGGCATTTTTGTTTCAAAGGCATTGAGTTTAAGATCCAGCATTCTGAGCCATACAATACTGTGAGAATTATCATTGTTTTATATAACTTTACTTTGAGTTCTTTGCTTAATCTTTTATTGCTCCATATTTTTTCTAGTCTGCCCATTGTTATCCATCTATTATGGAGTCTGTGTTTTATGGTCTCAAAATAGTCAAGATCTTCAGTGATCATTGAGCCTAGGTAATTTCATTTCTTTACTTGTTCTATGTTATTGTTTCCTATTTTCTTTTAGGTTGTTTGCCCCTTTTCTCCCTATTACCATTAGTTTTTTTACTAAAATTGATATTCATATCATATTTGTTGCTTGTTTGATTCGATTTGGTTTGGATATTTTTTAATTTTTCTTGGCTGTCTGTAGTTATAACTATGTCATCAGCATACTTTTAAATGTGCTATATTTTTTCTATTTACAGTTATGCCTTCACACATCTGCAGTCCTTCGTCTACTACTTCTTTTATATAACACCATTAATCATTCGAGCTTGTACATGCATAACTAAATTCCTGTGATTGATTATTCATGATAGCACATTACATCCAAAGACAACATAAACCAGTAGCGCTGCTACGGTGGCACAGTGGTCTAAGCGCTGGCTAATGACCATTCGTCCGATATGGGTCCGGGTTCTAATCCCGCTGAGGCATGGATATTGTGTTCGTCTTACGGTACTAGCTCTCTAACTTCCCTGGAACCAGTGGCTCTAAAATAGGAACGAGCGACTGCTTATAGCACATTGAGTTGCTCACGGTGGTCGTTAAAATTCCAACAAGAACAAACAAACAAACAAACAGAAAAAAACAGTCGTTGGTGAGGATCTCATGAGAAGCATCAACTAGATACTGTCGAAGAATGGCTGAGGTTGTAAAGTAAATGGAATCATACGGTGTCGTAAAATAGCGATATCTATGCTCATTAATTATAAATTTATAGAGCATTTTAATACCGGTACTGGAATGTATAATGCATTTAGAAGGATAGACTATTTTGGGATATTACAGTTAAATCTAACGTGAATTGCCATTCAGTTTGAATACTTATTCATATCATATCATATGCAGAAGATATTAGGAAGGGAATGTCTGACCCCAGGTCTTAAACAAACCTTAGAAAATAGGAAGCTAGGAGATTTGGGCTAGAGTGCCCGATAGCAAAGTGACACGGAAGCGAGTTGGAAAGGTGGAGGAAGACGCTCTTATTCATTATCGGAGGGGCCAACACCCGTGATCCTACGGCTTAACGTGCCCATCCGACACATGGCGGATATTTAGTGGTTCGAGCGTTCGTACCTGCCCGGGATCGAAGTTGAGGTTCCTCCGTAGCAGTCTCGAACCTTGACCACTAGGCCATCCGCGGCTTGATTACTTATTAGTAACTTGCATCAAATTTTTGGATACGCTTGATCAAAAAATAGTGGAAACTGCGTATTTTTTGGCATACAAATTTTTTTTGAAGATTATTTTTACTTTTTCGGGGATATATTGTAATTATTGCCTTTAATATAAGGCTGCCAACTAATACGTTATTATTACCGCTTAAAATGAAATTGTTTTCGTGATTACTTTATACGTTCAGGGAAACCCAGCTCGTTGACCGAGACTGCGGTTCCCAGATTCAAGCCGTCTGAGTTAGTGTTTTCTGCAGTCAAGAAATGATTCTGCCCTTCCTGTAATTAATTATCGCCATCAATTGCAGAAGCATTGCTTAATGGTCTCCGTTTCTGCAACGCAAATACGTTATCGAAGCCTTTTTTTTTTTTCTTTTCTTTTTTTAAGAAAGCCATAAACTCATAACATTTTTATAAATCCCTCAGAATGAATCCCTATAAATCAAAAACAAACAATGCTTGGTAAAAACTGTCATAAAAATAATAAAACAAAGCAGCGAAAAGCAGAAAAGCGTAGCTTTTGTTAACAGAAATCCTGGGACACGGGTTTTCTTTCTCCTTCAGCGAATTCTCCAAATAAACGAAGCGTTGTGCTGCATCCATTTTCTTTTGTTGCCTGGCATTCTTTTTACGTCTTTCTTTCTTTCTTTCTTTCTTTTTCCCTTTCTCCCCTTGCGCAGTCTCGATTTGGATGACTGACTTTGACGAATGCTAGCTTGATCTTTGGAGACAGTAACGCGCCGTGATGTTGCCTCGTATGAATCTCTTTCTTCTCCTCGTTTTTGTTGCCCCCTTTCCCTACAGTTTTCTTCTATCACAAGGGTTAATATGGTGGCGTGACTCTTACCCCTGAGACTGAGAGTTGGTGCTATGTACCTACTGGCAGTTAAAAAGCTTTCCCATTTCCCCTTCTCCACGACGGGCAAAGTACCCGACGTTCAGATCACACCCTATTCTCTTTTCTAATTCAATCAGACAGATCTATTCCTGTTAAAACCTTCTTTCCCATCTACCCATCTTTATGCCGACGAACTTGTTGTAATTCCTGAACTTGGTTCATCCCTAGCCAGCGAGGCTAGCGGTGAACGTTCCCCTATACCAGGGCCCCGTAATGGCCCATATATCCCCCGAAGTCAGATTCCGCAGATCTAATTGTCTTGGGTCCCTTGTTGGCCCTTACGTCATTACTCTTACGCTGGATCCTCGCTAGCTTCGTCTAAATTGTTCATTGTTTCCTCCCTCTATCACTCTCTTTGGCTTTACTGTCTGTTTCTATCTCTTTAAAAGGTTTAGCTCAACTCCTCTCCCTCCTTCTCTTTCTCTGTTTCTCACACACACACACACACACACACACAGTCTCATTCTGTCTTTCCTTTCTGTACGTGTGTGTGAGTGTATACTCTTCCCTTCCTCAATCCCCCTCTCCGTCTGATAACTTATTTGCTGAACGAAACTTTAAATTACTGCTGACTCAATTGTTGTCAGAGGAGCGCTTGGTTAAAAGAGAATCATCTTTATTATTGGTTCTCTATTCGGCGCAATTAAATCAGGTCTTTTTCTTCCTCTTCATTGTAGTTAGTAGAATTCTATCGCACGTGTTTTCAAATTACCATTGTCTCAAGATAAATTTTCCTGACTATGTTTCCAAAAAAAAAAAAAGAAAAAAAAGTCATTGAAGAATATGTATTTGTGTTATGCTATCATCAGTGACCATGCGAAAGTAAACGGCAGAGTAAAAAGTTTTGTTTAAAAACGGAGTTGTTTGTCGGTTTATGAACATAACGTATGCAATGTGAAGATAAATTATTGTTCTTCGCTTGGTTATGTTTTATGTCGCAGCAAAGGAAGTGTTTTCTAAATGTCGCAGCAAAGGAAGTGTTTTCTAAATGTCGCAAAAAAAAAAAAAAAAAAAAAAAAAGAATATGAAATCTTACTTCTTTAGTAACTGATGTGGAAATGTGAAAAACAAATCGTTGAAATCTACATATTTTGAAAAGGGCAGAACTGTACGTATGGGATACAATTCTTATTCTTTGCTTGCTGTCAGACTTTTTTTTTTCTGTTCTTTTATGCTATGCATCTTTCCCGACAGTAGTAAAGTAAATCTCAAGTAAAAATTTTGATGTAACGAAAATAGGTAACGGAAGTAGTGTGACGTATATTCTCAGTTAACTTTTATTTTTAGTTCCTTTTCCTATGTAAATTTGAGTTTGTTCTCCGTTATACTTCCAACCTTAACGTGACATCTCCTCTCTCACCAGAATACTGTTGGCAACACATTTGAGGTCAGAGAGAGTGACGTATGACTGTGATAAGAGCGATTGATAAAAAGGACGATACGACAGTTGCGCGTGTATGTGTGTAGAAGTTCGATTGTTACGTTAAATGTGAAATTAACAATTTTAGTGCCATGTTGTTGAGCTCTATTGAATTAGTGCTGGAATAAAGAAAGAATTACCGTAAGTTGACTTCTGTTCATGTTTCGTCTGGCCGTAAAAGCTTAATTACGAACTATTGCATCGAATTCTTATTTCATTTCAACATTCCTTAGTCATGATTTAGCCATAACGTAAAACCAATCTTGCTCACGAAAAAGACATGACGTTATACTGTAGTAGTCAGAACCATTGGTGGAATCTGATTATTGAATGTTGTCCGCCACAATAGTTAATTTCATTGTTACCCAGAAATATACGTGTATTTTACGAAAGTATCTCCAACCATAGGGGTAGCGTGGGAATGGGGGGGGGGGGGGGGGACTGGGGGCACGTGCCTCCTCAACTTAAAAATTGGAAAAAATTATAACTACTCGTTTGCCTTTTAAATGTTATAAAGTGTGACATACAGCGCGATAGCGAGCATTGCTTCGACTGCATTTCAGCAGACATTCCATTCAAAATCGCATAAAATAGCATCATCTGATGATGGTTTTCGTCATCAGATGACTGTAGCAGGTGCTTTGAAAGCCATGTTGTTCTTTTTTTCATCCTCATTAGGGTGAAACAACCAAGCCTGGTACACCTCGTAGTTTTGGATACACACGGTCGAGTCTTTTTGGATTGGAGGTCTAACGACCACCGTGAGCAACTCAATGGGCTATAAGCAGTCGCCCGTCCCTAATTTAGGGTCACTGGTTCCAGGTAAGGGAGAGAGCCAGTGCCGTAAGACAAACACAACATCCATGCCTGACCGGGATTCGAACCCGGACCCCTTACGGACGAATGATCAGAGGCCAGCGCCTTAGACCACTGCGCCACCGGGGCGGCCACGGTCGAGTCACATTATTGTGATCACCAGATAATATCCAGAGTAACCGCCGTGGCAGCGCGGTCAGCAGCTAGACGGGCTGAGAATGACTCAATAAGGTCCTGGAAGGTGTTCACAGGTATCTAGATCCATGCTGACTGCAGTGCATCTGACAGCTGCTGGAGAGTGCGTGGTGGAGGATCCAATACGATTGAGGTGGTTCCCATAGATGCTTATTGGATTTAAGTATGGGGAATTCGGGGGGACAGGGAAGTACTTTGAAGTCTTCATTGTGCTCTTTCAACCACTCTCGGACATTTCTAACTGTGTGATACGTCGCAGTGTCGTGCTGGAAGATCTCATCCTCCCTAGGGAAGGCAAGCAGCATGTATGGGTGCACTTGGTCTGCAAGGATGGATTCATAACGAATTGGGTCCATAGCGCCTTCCATGGGTATGAGTGGACCCAGGCAATGCCACGAAAACATTCCCCAGACCATAACGCTGCCCCCCCCCCCCACCAGCTTGTGTTCTTCCAGCAATGGTTGAAGAGTGTTTGTTCTCCGATGTTTCTCGCCATATGCGCCAACGTCCATCCGTTCGATGAAGCAGAAAACGTGACTCATCGGAGAAGGCAATCCTTTGCGAATCACCGGAGGTCCAATGCCGATACTTCCGTGCAAATGTGAGCCTTTTCTGCCGATGCACCTTCGTTAGCATAGGTGCAGTGACCATCCGTCTGCATCGGAGGCCCATACGCAGCAGGATTCGCCGAACTGTCATTTTAGACACACTTCCGGTAGCGCCCTGGTTCATTCGGCTAGTGAGTTGCTCCATTTTAGCGTGTTGATCGGCCCTCACGCACCTTCAAAGCCGACGTTCACCTCTCACATCAATGGCACGTGATGCTCGGCAGTTTCCACGTCGCTTATTCGCAATGGTGCCATTTCTCCAATCACAATTCACTTCAACCACAGCAGCACGCGAACAGTCCACAAACTGCGGTGTTTCAGAAATACTGCCACCCTTGGCCCCAAAGGCGATAATCATCCCTTTTTTGTAAATCTGATAAATCGCTTCTTTTATCCATGACAGCAACGAGTGATATGTTTTCAGATTGCCTACAGCGCACCTTATATACCCTCCAAGCCAGCTCACGGCACGTGCCTTCTTTCATTGGCTACGCGCTATTGACTTCAAAAGTAGGAGGTGGTCACAATAATGTGACTCGACTGTGTATATGTAAAAGCATAAGTTATGGCAATTGAAAAGGAGCATTTTAGGAGAAACTATTTCCGAGTATGCCCCCTTCCCCCAAGCATCAGTTTACACTTATTTGT
Organism: Macrothele yani; assembly: GCA_039090855.1. Taxonomy (NCBI): domain Eukaryota; kingdom Metazoa; phylum Arthropoda; class Arachnida; order Araneae; family Macrothelidae; genus Macrothele; species Macrothele yani. The sequence continues at coordinate 101,270,793 of CM076991.1, read as the reverse complement.
ACCCCTTAAAAATTGTTGGTCACCCTACGCCTATGTCGCCAACATTATTTCATGACGTTTTACCTAGACCTAACTATGTTTCTTTGCAATCTACGTAAATTACGAGAGCTTCATGCTAAATCAATAGTTGCATGTCCCAACATGTTGTATGTATCCCATAAGATTCAAGCCAATACCAGCAGTCTTTCATGGTTTAGCAGTTTTCACAAGCAGTAGAATCTATAAAAAAGTTTCAGGCGTTTAATGGTGGAATAGGTATTCTGAATCTTTTCGTATCTTACTCATGGCACGTAACCGTCGTCGAATTACGATCGATTGATTGACGCCTAACTGTGTTCTTAGTTCTGCGGTTGACTAGGTGGCATCTTTTTCCAGATCTGCGCTCTGCATCTTTTTCGCTCGTCCGTTACGCTGCTTGTCCTCCACTCTGCAATCCAACGCTACTGAATTTCGCAAACTACTCACAACCCGTGCTAGCACCTGCAGCATTCTTGCCGTATGCCGAAGAAATCCTCTCTCGTAACTTTTGCAGCTGTTTTCTCGACGATAACCGTGAACAACAGACAGTCCCGAATATGCCCCTTGTCAGCCGCGTTGTCCTAGCGCAACTTACCGCACATGTGGGCTGTAAAGGGTGGTTGTTACCCAGAGCCTTGAAATCACCCTTATTAAACATGGCGGTTCTACGGCTATTGTAAATATATATTGGCGCCTGTCGTGCACGTAATCTTAGATGTCCCAGATCCTTCTCGGGGAATCCCCATGTGGCTTCGCACTTTTCCTCAGCAGCGCAGAGAGAGGGCGAATGGAGAGCGATCGTATTACTACCCGGAGCCTAAAGGCCGAATAGCTTCAATTTGTAGGACATCCAGTGTTTTAAAACCGAAACTTGACATGTATTTAGGCAAAGCTAAATAAATATTGAAAGAAAAATATGAATCCTTGGGTTACTTATTTGTTTGTTTTTGTGCGTGTTGGAATTTTTTTCATAAAATAAAACTATAACCGGCAGCTGCGGTACGCCACTTTGTCACCTCCCCCACCCCCCGGCAAGTGTGGGGGGCGATAGTTACGCCACTGGCTTAGACCTCATAATAAAATGTTAAATCTTATCTCATTTAAACACATTTCTCATTTACACGTTCCTTTTAACAGGTTTTTTTGTATTGTTTTTTTCTGGCAGGTCTTGTATTTTTCTTGCTTAAAAAGTGTCCCCCCCCCCCCAAAGTTTGTAGTCCCGTCTTATTTACATAGCAATCGAGGAACATCTGTATAATGTGGGAAAAGAAATGAAGCCCTGGTCGAATTGCCGGTTGGTTAAATCACCTTCCATCAGTGATTTAACCAACAAACTTTTCTGCAACAATGACAAATTTCTTTTGCAATGATGTATGCAATGGTCATCTTAATTCGACCCCTCCTGTGCCCGAGTGATATGAAACCAGGGTTCGAATCCCAAATGAGACATGGGTGGTGCTTTGTCCTTCAACGCAATTTTCTGTGTTCATTATAATCAAGTTCTTCTTGACTTATATATGCACATAGAAGTCGTTAAACCCCTGTAAAAAAACGAGAGAAAGAGCTTCCTCTGGTGATGTGTGTGAAAGCTCGAAAAACAGTGCTGCATTTTTAATTAAACGGAAGTTATTTGCGCAGGGATTTGACAAACTTGTCTTGTCACACACTGAAGTTATATTATGCAGCGTCTAACGTTCAGGATAACAAAATTATATGAAGTAATTCAAAAAAATATATATAAGCTTTCTTCTTCTTTTTTTTTTTTTTTTTTTATTTTCTGTACAGTTTTGTGCCATGAAAAGTTAGAAAGACTCAAAATTGTATTATCTTTCGGGTGACTGATCATAATAATGTCTTCATTCTTGTAAACATAATATTTAACAAATAAACTATGGAACAAAAAGTTCTGTTGGGAAATGATAGTTTGTTGTGTTGCTCATGCAATGTTTCCAAACGAGCTAAAACTTTTTATCATGCTCAAAAGAAAAAAGAAAAAAACTTTTTTTCCTCCTTTTCTCTGCCAAACACGATTGCCGTTGCACTGGAGATTTTATCCATCGAGAGCGTGGGTGTCTAGATAACTTTACTGAATAAAAAAATAAAAGGGGAACTCAATCTTTCCTCATTGCTTGATTAAAGTCGTTTACTATGCGTTACCTCTGACCTAAGGCATTGACTTCTGGCGCTGGAGGCAAACCAAAGGTATGCGAGGACTAGAAGGAAGAAAAAAAAAAAGTCACCGATGGGGTTAAAAAAAAATAGCAGAAGAAGAAGCAAAGAAAAAAATATGAAGAACAAGAAAGAAAGGAAAAGTAGCTGGGTAGATAAAAACCTAATCGTGATTCCTTGCTTCACTTCCCAGCAAAATACGAAGATTGGCAATGGTGGATTCGGTCACGATCGGACGTTTCTGAGCCCTACTGTGAACCATTGGAGCTTAATGACCACTTAGGGGGAGAGCGAAGGACATTGTGGCATCCTGCTTTAAGGGGCATCCATGCTTCGCGGGGATTCGGGAGCAACGAATGTCGGGATTAGCTCCTCATATACGTATGAACACATAATGACTTAACAAAGTTACATCATCTTTCCCTCCCCGTACCCTTCTGTTCTTCAGGATCTTCAAGTGCTACGCAGCAGCATTGCGTTTTCATCCCAAATGGATAAGACAGCTTTGTACTTTTCTCGCTAGTACAGAGTGTAACTTTAACGTTTAATAGAGATATGAACGCGCTGCGGCAGAATTATTTTCTTTTTCTTTCAGTATAATCAGTATAAGTTATAGAAAAATCTGGGGACGGGCTCGAAGATGCAACGTACCGCCCCGGTGGTGTAGTGGTCTAAAGACTGGCTTCTCACCATTCGTCCGCGATGGATCCGGGTTCGAATCCCGGTGAGGCATGGATGTTGTGTTTGTCTTACAGCACTGGCTCTCTCTCCCTTCCCTGGAACCAGTGGCCGCCAATTAGGGACGGGTGACTGCTTATAGCCCATCGGTTTGCTCATGGCGGTCACTGCATTCCATAGAAAAAGAAAAGAGTCAACGATTTGTTAATGGATTAATGAAAAGGACTAGGAAGAATGGACGCTAACTGAGAACATAGTCAAATTTTCCTTTTACGCTATGAAGGAAAAAGTACTTGAACAACTTGCTACAGGCAGTTGCGATAAAAGCTTTTGATTCAACACGTAGTGCATGGAAGGAGCATTACTCGCCTTCAGATGGCCATGTGGTACAAGGCACTAACTTTCAAATCATTCGTACGAGATGCGTCTGGGTTCAACTCCCGGCTGAGGCATGGATGGTGTGTTTGCCTTGCGCGGCGCTGGCTCCTTCTGTTACATGGATGTATTTAAATATTACTTAATATTACGAAACACTAAATTTATTTACGCAACTTAGAAAAGCAGACAGCATTCTGTCTCAAGAGAAGCACTTAATAGCGATTTTCCGTATCGGGGAAAGAACTGCTCTCACAGGTCACCCCATGCATCATTAGAGATAAAAAGATTCTTCCACACGCCGCTTAGCCCCCATAGAGGAAGTGGACAGGCTTTCGTCCTGCATACAGCTTGGAGAAGCTGTCACAAAGAGCTATCACCAACTCCCTACACAAGAACACATTTGTCTGCTAACTAACGATCACTTTCAACTTCAATGGGCAGACAGACATCCACGTGAGGAAAACTTCATACTTTCTTTAACAGGTGCTAGAACTGAAAACTATCCCATGCGAAGCTAGCAAATTTATGAACTCCTTACTTCGAGGATCATAAAACGGACTCTTCCAGCGAAAGGCAGAGGGAAAAGAAGAACGTAGTTGAAGTTAGTAACAAGTCCGAGAAGAACGCATTTTCCCTGAGTTGTGAGTAATAGGGAGAAAGAGCGCAAAGCGTCACGCAGGAATTAAACATAGTTTCCCGCAAATCAGAAAATTAAGTTTTTTGTGCGATTTAAAACGTTCTTCTTCTTCCCTGCTCTTATGAGATAGAAAATCTGCGGTCTCCATCCCATCTCCAGCCTACCACGTCAGAAAAATACACATTGTGCTAACCGAACACTTCCATGGAACCAATGGACTCAAGTTTGGGAAAAAGAAATGTATTTAAAGGATTTTAGGTAGGGAGTGTCTGACCACAGGCCTTAAACAACCCTTAGAAGTAGAAGATTTGGACTGAAGTGCCAGACAGGAAAGTCAAACGGAAGCAAGGTAGAAAGTCAATAGAATAGATGATCTTACGGGGAGTTCTATACAGCCGGACTGCCATTAGCGTGTTCTCCGAGACACTGCGAATATTTAGAAATTTTGTAGTCGGGCTCAGATCGAACTTCCAACCATATGCTTGGAAGCCGGCTACACTAACCATAGGACCCTTCCGCTACCAAGTTAGGGAAAGATAGGGACGGGCGATTGCTCATAACCCATTGAGTTTCTCATAGTGGTAATTAAAAATCCCGAGGAAAAAGATATGGCACTAATGCCGGCAGCATGTTTTCCTCTAAATTAAGTATCATGAAAAAATTCCGGTAAGTCTGGACTTAAGTATTCGTCCACTGCCCAGCAAAAACGCAAGTACTGGGAAACTGCTGGCCACCAGCTGGCAGTGATGGGTCACTGCTGGCTGAAATCTGCCGCTCACGGTCCGGTAGTGGTCCGTTGGTGGCAGCGCTATCAGTTGGCGAGCCATTGATGGCCCTGCAGCATCGCCGTGAATTGTGGGCCTCCAAGCAAGTGCCACTAGTGGCCCGTTGCTGGCAACCAATGCAACCCCCCAACAGCTGGTGGAAGCATCGGGACTGCGCATGCGCAGAAGCAACACTTGATGTGTCTCTCATGGTACCAGTTAGTTGAAGACGACGCTATCGCCATCGTGTTATTTTAGTGGATGTTAAGAAAAAATCCATATGTGGAGAGGCGAATTAATTTCCTAATGAAATTTTACGTCGACGAAGATATCAGATTAAGCCGTGAAATACTAGATTACGGACATGAAATACACCCACTCCATTCCCATGAATAACAATTCATGGAATGGAGTGGATGAATAACGAGAAAAAATTTGAAACCGCTTGAAACACATATCCTGGAAAACCATTAAAATAGCGTTTGTTGGGAAAAAAAAAGAATTATACGCGTACAAAATTTATTAATTATTTGAAAGAAAATAAAAAGCAACGCTATGTGGTGTACTCATCCATGGGTTGAATACACAAGACTGGGAGGAATTCGCTTCTAAAAATAACGAGAAGTAAAATAAAATATCTTTTACTCTTTAAAACAAATGTAGCTTCGGACAACGAAAAGGGAAGACACAACGTTAAAAATGTAACAGAATGTGACATGACCCGGGTAAATATATATTTATTCAACAATCTCTTTTCAAGACGGCAAGGACAGTACAAAACTTTGGAAAGCGACTCTAAGTATGTACACGCCTTGAAAATGAATGAAGTTCCCTTAAGGTAAAAAAAAACCATCGTTACGTTGAAAAAATAAATTTATCAATTATATGAAACTGACTTTTATGAAAAATACCTCGCAATATTGTAAAATGAAAGAGGGAAGCATTCTATTGCAAATTGCATACCAAACAGATAGCTTCCAGCACCTATCTGATCGTAGTGAACTAGTCTGGTCGGTAGCGAGCGCGGCTTCCACGCAAACGGCTTAGGATCGAATCTAGTCAGATGCAAACGGGCGTTTTTCCGGTTTGTTGAGAAAATTTCCCCAGCGCAGTGCGTTAATTCACAAGCTTCGTAAGGGCAGAAAAAAAAATTGTAGCTTTAGGAAACTGCGGTTATCCTTGCTTTTTTATTATTATTATGGCTACTACTGGGAAATTGGCGGACAAGATTCGGCAAGCCACCAGTTACGTCACGTGGTTGCTGGCTGCCACTAACGGCCCACTGGCGGACCACATTAGGCTAGCCATCATTTCTGGCACGTGCTTGCAGGGCCACTGAAGGGCCGCTTGTGGCAGCTACTGCCTGTGATGGACCACTGATGGCCCTGTTGTGGCATATGACAACTGATGGGGTGCCAACTGTTGGCCAGCTGTTGGCCTGAACTGCTGGCCCTTCTGTTGGCCGCCCGGAAATTTTATTGACGGTTCGGCAGCGGCAACATAGTGCTGGGCCAGTACTGGCTGCCAGCAATGGCCCATTGCTGGCCCAGCAAGACTGTTTTTGCTGGGTGTCGCTACCGAGTAACAGCCAAAACTGATTTGGAGGAAAATGGTTGTTGTCCAGATACGATGCTTTCCAAAAAGTTTTCTATAGGGCTGAAATCCGAAATAGATATGCTACATTCGAAGTGTGTTTTATTTTGCATAGATTCGAAATCGATGTGATACCTTCCAAAGGTGGTTCTGTTGGGCTGAGATCCGAAATCAATATACCTTCCAAAGGTGGTTCTGTTAGGCTCAGATCAGAAATCAATATGATACCTTCCAAAGGTAGTTCTGTTGGGCTCAAAACCGATGCCTTCCAAAGGTGGTTCTGTTGGGCTCAGATCCGAAATCAATGTGATACCTTCCAAAAGTGATTCTGTTAGGCTCAGATCCGAAATCGATATGATACCTTCCAAAGGTGGTTCTCTTGGGCTCAGATCCGAAATCAATATGATGCCTCCCAAAGGTGGTTCTGTTAGGCTCAGATCCGAAATCGATATGATACCTTCCAAAGGTGGTTCTGTTGGGCTCAGATCCGAAATAGATATGATACCTTCCAAAGGTGGTTCTGTTGGGCTCAGATCCAAAATCAATATGATACCTTCCAAAGGTAGTTCTGTTCGGCTCAGATCCGAAATCGATACGATACCTTCCAAAGGTGGTTCTGTTGGGCTCAGATCCGAAATCAATATGATACCTTCCAAAGGTGGTTCTGTTGATGTCAGATCCGAAATCAATATGATGCCTTCCAAAGGTGGTTCTGTTGGGCTTAGATCCGAAATCGATATGATACCTTTCAAAGGTGGTTCTGTTAAGCTCAGATCCGAAATCAATATGATGCCTTCCAAAGGTGGTTCTGTTGGGCTTAGATCCGAAATCGATATGATACCTTTCAAAGGTGGTTCTGTTAAGCTCAGATCCGAAATCGATATGATACCTTCCAAAAGTGGTTGTGTTAGGCTCAGATCCGAAATCGATATGATGTCTTCCAAAGGTGGTTCTGTTGGGCTCAGATCCAAAATCAATATACCTTCCAAAGGTAGTTCTGTTCGGCTCAGATCCGAAATCGATATGACACCTTCTAAAGGTGGTTCTGTTAGGCTCCAGATCCGAAATCGATACGATACCTTCCAAAGGTGGTTCTGTTGGGCTCAGATCCGAAATCAATATGATACCTTCCAAAGGTGGTTCTGTTGATGTCAGATCCGAAATCAATATGATGTCCTTCCAAAGGTGGTTCTGTTAGGCTCAGATCCGAAATCGATATGATACCTTTCAAAGGTGGTTCTGTTAAGCTCAGATCCGAAATCGATATGATACCTTCCAAAAGTGGTTGTGTTAGGCTCAGATCCGAAATCGATATGATGTCTTCCAAAGGTGTTCTGTTGACTGAGATCGGAAATCGATACGATGCGTTCCAAAGGTGTTACATTGGGCTGAGATCGGAAACCGTTATGATTTCTTCCAAAAGTGTTCTGTTAGGCTCACATCCGTAATCAATACGATGCGTTCCTAAGGTGTTCTATTGGTCTGAAACCCAAATTTGAGTTGGCCAGTGTAACACTTCATCGCTGTTTTTCACAAGTCTGGTACAAATCGTGCAGTGTGGCTTGGAGAATATTCGTACTGGAACAAATGACGCTCAATACCTAAGTACTGTCTCAATTATAGGAAGCGCGGTATTCAGAATATCGAGGTAGAGTTTGAACTTCATGGTTTCAGGTACAGCAACCGATTGACTAAGTCGTATCCAAATAAAATAGCCGCAAATCATTACAGGGCCATTTCTGAACTTGACAGTTAGTAAGATGGTTTTAAACCACCAAACATTTTATTGCCGTTTTATGCTTACGATGGTTGTTAAATCATCGTAAGTATATTCTTTTAGAAGGTTAAATATGTACGATTGTTGTTAAACCACTAAACGTTTTTATTAACATTCTACGGAGAGCTGCATTTTTGAAATGCAGTACAGTTTTCTATGCAACAAAGAGCTCTAACTTAAATTAGATTACTTGCCTGTTAGGTAATTTCATACTGCGCTTTTGAATATTTTTATTGGTGATTCGCGGAATTAGTTTCCTATACTTCAGGAATATTATTTCGTAACAGCTGAAAAATGTGAAAGCTTTCTTTTTTATTCTAAGGCCAGTATTATTCAAACAAAGAACAGACGGGTAAAACCAAACAATAGACTGGTACTATCTGTCTTTCTTAAGACGAATATAAATACTCTTATATGGCTTTTTGTTTTGATTTTCTTTTTTTTTTCTTTTTTTACTGGGAGCCTAACTGGTGCTCCGTTATTTATATTGTCTTACAATGCAGATGTTTTATTCAAACTGAATGATGGTACGCAAGCGGAGGGTGGAGATCGACATTAATCAAATAAAAAAAAGGAATTCCCGCGTCAACTTGTAATTTTTGATCCAAAAAAACGACTGCGATGCAATATATATTAAATTTCCAATAGATAAGAATCATGGAGTCTTTCTGCTTCCTCGCTGGAAATGCGATTTCATTAGCATAAATCTCCATTCATAACTTCTTCGAAAGGACAAAAATGTCATGACCGTTGATTTAATGAGCCAGCTGCTTCCGAAAACGAGTAATCTTTCAGACAGAATCCGTTCCCAACTGTTTGCGTGCTTGCAGATGTGCCCATCTTCCAGAACCTTCGCCTGAAAACTGCTTCGGCGCTCAGGAATCACAGCAATAAATGAAACCGTAAAAGTTTCATCCGTGTAACGTTATAAATAACATGAAATCGTTAATGCATTCGGAGAGCGAAAACTGGTCTCTCAATTAGTTGCCACGGCGCACGTGTGACTGTGGCCTCAGTTTCAGAAATCCCGATGTTTAGAGGAATTCCTCTAAGATCTGCTTCGTGCCTACCCCTGCGCGTATACTTATTTTACTTTCAGTGTGATATTCACACCATGTAGGTCCGTGTTTCTCTCGAAGAAAGCAAAAATGTTCTGTTCGAGGCAAATTTAAATCCGATGGTTATGTGGCTGGAATTGTTAGGTGCGACCATGCAAGAATTTTGACAAAGCTCAACGAAACTGGGAGTCATTGTTGTTTCTTCTCAATGTAAAGGCATACAGAGGAATGTCTGGCTTTCATATCCTGGCTGAAAGACAACGATTAAAAAGCAAAAGAAAAAGACCGATGACTCTGAATTTGTGAGCGTGATTGTCTTTTGACTCAAAAGAAAGTGTGGTGATGTGATATGTAATAATAACGAAACATTTATCTGAATAAGAATTTCCATAACTAAGGTTTAATGCTAAATATCAAAATGTTCGGCATGCAATTGGAAGTAAAGAGAATTTTCTTTCCAGTCTGTCTTTTAGAAGAATAGATATGGGCTGTAATAGAAATATGTGAAGGTATGGTCTCAAATGGAAAATATGCGAAAGTATGGTACCGAAAGCAAATAACTAGATGTGTTCTGAAACAGAAATATACGAAGATATATTCTACAATGGAAATACACCAAAGTATGGTCACAAATAAAAACAGACGAAGATATGGCATCAACTAGAAACAGACGAAGATATGGTCTCAAATACAAATATAAAATATTATGATCTCATACAGAAAGGTATGGTTTCAAATATAAGTATGTTAATATATGATCTGAAGTAGAAATACGACGTTATGGTCTCCTATAATAATAAAAAAAAAACGTGAGTATTTGGTTGAAATATACGAAGATATGTTCTCAAATAGTAATATACAGAGATATGACCTCAAACATAAATATTCGACAGAATGATCTTAAATAGAAATATACGAGGATCTGTCCTACAATGAAAATAAGCCAAGCTATGGACTCAAATAGAAATATGCGAAGTTATGGTCTTCAACAGAAATACACCAAAATATATTCTCAAACGGAAACACACGACGATATGAAGTAAACTACAAATTTGCGAAGATAAGGTCTCAAACATAAATGTATGCAACTATGGTTTCAATAGAAATATGTTCGATAAGAAGTCAAACTGTGCGAAGATATGGTCCACAATGGAAATAAACCAAGGTGTGGACTCAATTAGAAATATGTGAAGGTATGGTCTCTGATAGAAATACATCAAAGTATATTCCTAAACAGAAACACACGAACCTAACTTACAAATTCGTAAAGATATAATCTCAAACAGAGATGTATGAAAATATAGTTTCAGGTAGAAATACACGAAGATGTAGTATCAAACAGAAATATGAGTTCCCTTACCATTACGGGAAATTTGGTTTCATTATGAGAAAATATGTGGAAAATATTCGTCGAAAAAAGTTGTTCAACTTTAAAACGAATTTCTTTAATCGTACTTCTAGAAACTGAGACATGATTTCGAAAAAATGCTTTTACGCCATCCAGAGGGAAAAGTGCATTAATAAAATTTACGCGTTTGTCACAAGCAACAGGTATGCGATGCAGGAATAATTAATTTTTTGGATCGGCATTTTAGAAGTGAAGGTATATTTTCAAAAACAGAAACATCATGTACGTCCTCGTGCGTCAGAATTGTGCCGTACGGAAAAGTGGAAAACGCTCATAAACAATTCTCACAGGGCACGCAATCCGACACAAGGGGAATTTTGCAAATCAGGTTTTTAAAAGCATTTTTTACATACCCGGTAACAGGAAGATTTTGCAATTTTTAAAGCAGAAAAATATGCAAGATGTTTGTCATGATGAAAGGCATCAATAGAAAACAAAAATGTTTTTCAATCGCAGAGGTCTGAAGTAGTGGTTCGAAGTAATGAAAACAATAAATGGCCAGTAAATAGCCCCCCTAAAAATTCAAAACAATGAATGGCAAATAGCCATGCGCATTTACGCCCGTTAGCGGCAACATTGCGCACCGATAAATGAACTTAACTGAAAAAGAATTTTGTTCCGGATATATATAGTTACACTAAAAGTATAAATTTGAACTGTCTTCCTGGGTGATTTGGCATCACAAGGAGTTCAGAATTGCGCGAAAAATTTTGCACATATTTTCACCTACCGCAAACAAAAAAAGTACTGTATTCGTAGTTCGTGTAATCCGCAGACCGTAAAATTCACGAAAAGAACAAAAAAAAAAAAAAAAAAAAATCTCTCTACAATCCTCGGCAACCAACCTGTCTGCGGCCGAGATCTTCAAGCCGTAAAATTCACGAAAACCAAAAATCTCCATTTAATCCGTGCTCACAATGTTGATCTAGAACCTTAATTTCGTACAGGAAAAGTCGCGATTTACGCGATGGTGATGCTCTAGATCCATACGTGCAATATCCGTACAAGTGGCGTAAGCCACTTGTACGGATATTACGGATATAATATCCGTACAGGTGGCGCAGTGGTCTAAGCGATGGCCTCTGATCATTCGTCTGAAAGGGGTCTGGGTTCGAATCCCGGTGAGGCATGCATGTTGTGTTTGTCTTACGGCACTGGCTCTTTCCCTTCCCTGGAACCAGTGACCCTAAATTAGGGACGGGCGACTGCTTATAGCCCATTGAGTTGCTCACGGTGGTCGTTAAACCTCCAATCAAAAAAAAAAAAAAAAAAAACAAGTGGCGTAAAATCTTCTAATGCAGTCCAAGTTCAGTTCATGTTTTAGCAGGATTCTGTCCGTTTTCTGACGAAATAATTTAGGAGTAGAGGTAATGTAGCATATCCGGTATTGCCAAATATGCAACGTTAATTCATACACTGACGGGAAAAAAATCCCAACACCAAGAAGGGGTTGTGTTAGATAAACGACAGTTGGTAGGCGGTGAGAGTACATCTGTAAGATGACGTCTATGCAACTTTCGCGCTCGGCGCATACGTGTGGCGCTAGTAGCATCCCTCGGAACATGCAAAGTAGGTTTGCTGTAAATACGCGCTGTAACGTTCGTGAGCGTTAGTTATCGTTGAGATTCGACGTAGGGTGTTGATGTTAGTCAAGAATGCCTTTAAGAAGACGAAGAAGCCATTATCAACAGCTCACGGAGTTTGAACGAGATCGTGTAATAGGGCTACGAGAAAATGCATTTTCTTTCCGCAATATTGCAGAACGACTTGGCAGGAATGTAGCCACTGTGCATGATTGTTGGCAGCGGTGGTCAAGGGAAGGTACTGCATCAAGAAGACCGGGTTCCGGCCGGCCACGTGGCACTACTGAGAGGGAAGACCGCCGTGTACGACGTATGACCGTGGCGCATCGTACCGCGTCTGCGGCAGCAATTCGAGCTGCAGTTGCCACCACAGTGACAAAACAAACTGTTACAAATCGGTTACTTGAAGGACAGCTCCGAGCCAGACGCCCTGTAGCGTGCATTCCACTTACTTCAAACCACTGCCGTTTGCGATGTCAGTGGTGTCAAGCTAGAACTCATTGGAGGACGGAGTGGAGATCTGTTGTGTTTTCTGATGAAAGCCGGTTCTGCCTGGGTGCCAGTGATGGCCGTGTGTTGGTTAGAAGGAGGCCAGGTTAGCGCCTGCAACCAACCTGTCTGCGGCCGAGACACATTGGACCTACGCCTGGAGTTATGGTCTGGGGAGCAATTTCCTATGACAGCAGGAGCACTTTCGTGGTTATCCCACGCACCCTGACGGCGCAGTTGTACGTCGGTCTGGTGATTCAACCTGTTGTGCTGTCATTCATGAACAGCATGCCAGGGGGTGTTTTCCAACAGCATAACGCTCGCCCGCATACCGCTGTTGTAACCCAACATGTTCTACAGAGTGTCGACATGTTGCCGTGGCCTGCTAGATCACCAGATCTTTCACCAATCGAGCACGTATGGGATATCATTGGACGACAACCCCAGCGTCACCCCCAACCAGCGTTAACCGTCCCTGTATTGACCGACCAAGTGCAACAGGCATGGAACTCCATCCCACAAACTGACATCCAGCACCTGTACGACACAATGCATGAAGGTTTGCGTGCTTGCATTCAACATTCTGGCGGTTACACCGGTTATTAATGTACCAGCATTTCCCATTTAAAATGGCTCTTCTCGCACTTACAATAAGCTGTGATCTTGAAACCTTAATCGATTAAATATGTTACCTATACAAATGTATTGCCGCCATTTCATTCCTCTACAACTATTTTTTCGTGGTGTTGGGATTTTTTCTTTCCGTCAGTGTATAAGCATATTAATGTACAAGGGTTTATCAAAGTAAGAGAAATACAGTCTGTAGAATTTTTTTATTAATAAGCTATAGGTCCACCTCTGGCTTTCAGAACAAAAAGAACTCAACTTGTAATAGACTTGTACAAGTCATGTACACACAGTAATAGAATTTGGGATCATTCTTCCTGCTGTGAAATATGTCCCAACTGTGTCAGTGATGTTGGAGAAGGAAAGTGTGATCTGACTTTTTGCTCCAGATATTCCCGCAAGTGTTCAATAATATTGAGATCTGGAGATTGAGGTGGCCAGGGTAGCTGCTGTACCTGATCCTCATACTTTTCAAACCACAACTTCACACGTTTCGTGCAATTCAGGGTTGAATCATCTGCATGAAACCAGAAACGGTCATGAGGGAACAATACCTGGAACACTGGGTGTAAGGGGTCCCCAAGGACGGAAATGTACGTTGCAGATGTCACACCACCTTGCAAAATAATCGACAACTCTGGGGAGTACCATGATATCGCAAGGGATCCTCCTCCATGCTTCAGAGGAGGAATCAATCTGTCGGGGTGGTATGTTTCTGCGAGTTTTCGTCAGAGATATATACTCTTCCAGTGGCGGAAAGCAATGTGAAGCGTGAATCATCAGACCAGTTGACACGTTGCCAATCTTTAGCATCCCAGTTGTTATGTGCTTTGAGCCACCTTACACGATTTGTTGCTTTAATGTTGGTAATCAGAGGTTTGTGGATTGCACCACGGTCATAAATACCGGTATGATGGAGCCCCAGATGAACCGTTATAACTGGAACGGGACCATTCAGAGTTGTGTTCAACTGTGCCGCTATTTGCAGTGCCGTGGTCTTGTACTCCTGTTGTACAATCCGTGCCGACGTTCACCTATCCTCATATGACACCTTCGTATGGCGTCCACAATTTCCACGTTTGGAGACAACGCCATGTACTTTCTGTTATGTGTCCATAATCTTTGATACAGTTCTTCGTATTGCACCTGCTATTTGTGCTGTTCTGGTAACTATAACTCCTGCAAGACGCGCGTCAATGATCATGCCTTTCTTTTTTTACGAGGTCGCTGAGATCTTTCGACAATTTCTCGACCACAGCTGTTTCACCTTCGACTCTGGCACTGCTACGTGATAGAGTCGAAGGTGAAACAGCTGTTGTGGTACTGCACACCTTTTATACATGTCACATCGCAAGTGACGTCATCCCTGTGATTCACATACGGTGCGCTTCATATATTCCAGTCGCAGTCGGTTTTCCATTATTTTGGTAAACCCCTGAAGATCTGTATTTGAAGACCCTTACCCCAAAAGATGCAACGACATTGGCAGCTGGTTATAACGGTGTCGTGCGCGAAGCGACCGTGCACCAAACGACCCTCTGGAAATCGTGCGCGAAGCGACCCTTTTATATTCCATCGTGGACGAAGTGACCCTGCTAATCGAATCATTTTACTTATATACATAAAAATCGTAGTCAAATTATTTACATCTAATTAATTAAGTACTTACATCTTCTGAATTTTGTAGCTTTTGTTTTTAGTCCAACTTGGTAACATAGCTTAATGCTTTCAGGCATTTTTTAAGGGTTTTAGAATTTCCAAATTCGACGTGTGATGCACAAACAACACTTAAAAGAATTAGTAGAATGTGGTCCAAAAAGGAAGCAAATGTGTAATCATGTAGACGAACGCATTCGCAATATCATGGCGGAATTTGGAAATTCTAAAGACTTTAAAAAATACCTGAAAGCATTATGCTATGTTACCAAGTTGGACTAAGGACAAAGCTACAAGATTCAGAAGATGTAAGTACTTAATTAATTAGATGTAAATAATTTTACAACGATTTTTATATATGTATATATAAGTAAAATGATTCGATTAGCAGGGTCGCTTCGTCCACGATGGAATATAACAGGGTCGCTTCCCGCACGTAATCGTTATAACAGCACTTAATTTTATTTTGTGATTACAATACTTTTGATTACTACATGTTTTCATCACAGTGTCATGAATGAAATTAAACAGCTTGTTTTTATATTTTTTCCTTTCTTTAATTATACTTAGCTGCTAATTTGGAAGCATTATTTTAATTTTTAACTACCATAAAACGGAAAATAGGTTTACTTCTTGGCAAGATTTTCTGTTATATATTTCCTTCCTGCATCATCACCAACTGAAGATAATCGTGGTTATTTACTTTGCGCTATTTCCACTTTTTTTAAGCATCATTTATAGTAACCAGTTTAATGTTCAAACCATCGGAACTACTCAGTGATATAATTAATATCTACTTTTCTTGCTTGTTACTTTTCCCTTCTTCTTATTAATCTAAAGTATCTTTGATGCAGAGCTCTGTTTTAATTACGACTACTTGTGAAAACATGAATAAACCTTCCTCTCACAGCTTCTTTTTTTTTTTTTCTCTTCTACTTATCCTTTTTTTTTTTTTTTTCCCTAACTGCATGCTGCAAGCCCCATTCGTTTCATACGCCCTCGACAAACCATCACTCCCAGCACCCTATTTACTCTAATATCATCGCAGCCGAGACATCGTCGAAAATTGTGATCTTAATTAATTCCCTCACTTCGTTTAGAGACCAGAAAGTCTGCAGGAGTGTTGACCTCTTGCCTGTAGCTATCTTCATTGGGAAAAAAGGAAATAAAAATAGTGGGGGGGGGGGGGGGGGATTGGAGAGAGAAAAGAAAAGAGAGCAAAATGCATCATAGCTCTTTTCATGCACCTTTTCGAAAACAGTGGGAAAGCAAATAGAAAATAGAAACTGCGATACTGTGGGCTCATGAATCATCCAGGATATGCATCCAAAGATGATGAAGTCTCACCATCGTGATGCATTGCATTGCCAAATTTCAATTCGGCGTTTTCAAAAGACTCCAAAAAATAGGTCGGCATTTCTAGTGTGTTGGATTACAGGATTTGTTTTGTTAGTCCTGTTCTTTTCGATTCATGAGTAAAACTGAAAATGCGCACATGTTCTTTTGCAACTTGTTATATTTTCAACTTGTTCTTCGAAAAGTTGCAAATATACCTTTTCGAAATACTTTCATCTGTTTTTGTATTAAACATTTGTTCCCTGATAGTGAATTAATGAGATTTCAGCTCCTTTGCGTATTTCAACTAGAAGAGCCATGATAATTTATTTTTACGTCCTGGAGAATCAAGTCTGTTAAATATCTGTCGTGCACTCTGTCCGGGTATGTCTGTCATAACTCTAAAATGCCAGCATCTCTTTTTTTTTTTTAAATTAAAAGAACAGCTGTTACGAGGGTTTAGGAGGTCTTACAAGATTTTAGAATTAATTCTTTATCAAGTAAAAAACATTTAGCAGTAAGTCTTTTTCAGTCACCACCGGAATGTTCGAAGAAGATATCTACGGCGGCAATGGTAGTTAGCTAGAGCCAGGGACGTCGCCAAGGGGCTGCGAGGGAGGGTTTGAGCCCACCCTGTAATTTTTCTTGCCTACCCAGCCTACCCAACTCAAAAGTGTACTATTTTTCAATATATTTAACTTTAAAATATAATCTGCGCTTTGCCAAGTAATAAGTCTTGTGTTTTATTTCATGTAGCCCTACGTATTTTCCCCTAGAAGTACGTATTTTACGTCTCCAAAAAAGGTTATCAAAATAGCACCGCATGGCCATGAAAATTCAATTGTTCTCCCTCTCTTCAAATTCCTTAGTTTAAGCCTCTTTTTCATGCTTATACGTCCAGCGGGCTAATGAGAGATTGGATTGGAATTCACTAAGGGGGTCACTACTAAATGTTCTGTTTGTTTTCTTTACACAATAGGGGATTCCAACACGAAAAGTGGTGTCCAAAGCAACACTAGCTTCCTTAAGACTGTCCCGGGACAGTGAAAATGCAGAAAGTGGCTGACGACTGCGTTGTATGAGAGGAGTGCAAGGCAAAGTCGCTGGCTGGAAGGAAGGAAGTTAAGGAGGGGTGAGGTATTGTGTCTGCGGGGCACAACGTTAAAATTTTATTTAGATTAAAAAAAAACAAAAAAACCGACATTTTCTTTTAAATAAATTGTTCAAGTACAGTACTATTTTTGTAAGCAAAAATGTAAAATTTTGAAAATAAACTTAAGGCAATGCATCCAGAGCAAGCAAAAAGTTGAAGGCAACATTCCACCAACACTTGTATCTTACACCCGTAGCGTAACTGGTCAGGTCCATGTATGTATGTTTATCCAGGTGGAGGGGGTCGGAATTGTACGAATTCTTTTGTAGCCGGTAGTGAAAAGCACTGAAACCGCCCAGGTGGCGCAGTGGTCTAAGTGCTGGCTTATGACCATTCATCAGACGAGAGACTGGGTTCTAATCCAGTGAGGCATTAATGCTGTGTTTGTTTGCCTTACGGCACGGTCTCTCTCCCTTCCCTAGAACCAGTGGTCCTAAGTTAGGGACGGGCGACTGCTTATAGCCCATTGAGTTTCTCATGGTGGTCGTTTAGCTTTCAATTAAAAGAAAAAAAAAACAATAAAAATTTGTTCTCTCAGTGTTTCGTAAAAAAAAAAAGAAAAGAAGAAAGTTACTATCAAGCTTGCCCCACCAAAAATAATGCTCACCCACTCGTCGCCCATCCTGATTTCGAAGTCTAGCTCACCCACCCGTCGCATCCTGATTTCGAAGTCTCCTAATGCTCACCCACCCGTCGCATCCTGATTTCGAAGTCTCCTAATGCTCACCCACCCGTCGCATCCTGATTTCGAAGTCTCCTAATGCTCACCCACCCGTCGCCCATCCTGATTTCGAAGTCTAGCTCACCCACCCGTCGCATCCTGATTTCAAAGTCTCCTAATGCTCACCCACCCGTCGCCCATCCTGATTTCGAAGTCTAGCTCACCCACCCTTCGCATCCTGATTTCGAAGTCTCCTAATGCTCACCCACCCGTCGCCCATCCTGATTTCGAAGTCTAGCTCACCCACCCGTCGCATCCTAATTTCGAAGTCTCCTAATGCTCACCCACCCGTCGCCCATCCTGATTTCGAAGTCTAGCTCACCCACCCGTCGCATCCTGATTTCGAAGTCTCCTAATGCTCACCCGCCCGTCGCCCATCCTGATTTCGAAGTCTCCCTGTCTAGAGCTGTAAAAAAAGTGTTCCTAGACGACAATCGTTCTTTGTATTGAAGAGTCTGAAATCGATAGGATGGGCGATAAGTTGTAAGATCCGGCATTGGCTAGGCCTTAAATGTTCAAACTTATAAAATTGCAAGTTTGAAAATCGGGTGACATGATCCGGGCGGTAAACGCTGCGAAACAATTATTTCCCAGTTTGATTTCTTTGGTTTCCTGCAGTGATGGGTTCCCTTTCTATGTATTTTCAAAAAAAAAAAAAAAAGAAAAGCGACACATATCGCCTTTAGCTTCCATTCTAGTTTTCCAGTTTTACTATCTTCGAAGCTCTTCTAGCATTCGTGTAGTTAAAAGCTGCTGAAATTAACTGTTTTTGTGATCAGCTAAGCATAAAAATTCCCTGTACGTTTAGCAAATTAAGACTTGCTTTTAAAAAGTAGCTTGCTGATGTCTGGGTGTTCTGGAAATCTATGTGAGCAAATCTTTTGCGTATCGTTATATAGCAATAGCTAAACTTTAATTAAATAGTAACTTTTATTTTTTGTGCGAACGGCAGCTAGAGAAATTCACCTTCAGTTAAAAAAAGAGCTTTTTTTTTAACTGATCATTTTGGGTAAAGTCGTTCTCTCGTTGACAGTGGAACCTCCCAAGAACAAATGAACACCTCCTCCTTTTTATCCCCTGCTTGTTGGGAGGTCAGAGAGAGAGAGAGAGAGAGAGAGAGAGAGACTGGTAAATAAATGAAAAGTCTGAGAGAGCTCAAAAATAAATGAAAAGTCTTGTTGGAGATTTCGGGGGAGAACGATGAAGGATTTCACGCGGGCATGTATGTAGCCACGTAGGGATAAGAACAGATTTGGCGGGAAAAACGTAAGAAAGCCGACCATAATATCCATTTCCCGCTGGAAGTATACATCATTTATTTTGACTAGCCAATATTTCCACTTTCCCCCCAATATGAAGAATAAAGATATGTGCGGACGAAATAATCTGTCATTACATTTAGTTTGTTTAACTACTTATATATTTGCTTCCCTGCTTCAATGACAGGAACCTGCAAACGACAACGATTCTTCTAAGTAGGCGTCCACTTCAACACTTAAAATCAACCAAGCCAACAGTATGTTATCTATACAAATGGATTCTTGGCGTAATTTACTGCACTTTTCCGGTGGCTGGGCCTGTTATGTTAAAAAAAAAAAAAAAAAAAAATAGCCTGTTTTTTGTTTGCGTGTACAGGAGAGCCATTTGTAATTTTATGCGCTGCATGAATTTGCCAGCAATTTTTTTTTCGCCTGTCTTAATGATTTTTTTTTTTTTTTTTTTTTTTTTTGCTGACTCTGAGACAGGCATCATGAGGACGAGGAATCTATCGTGCCCGAGGGAGGAAATAAAGCCACACCGTACTGAATTCGATAATTTTTTCTTCGGTTTTCAAGCAGTTGCCCCGCTGTCACCAAACAGGGTACCCTTCTAAAACCATCTGTAAACAACACACCCGTCAAATACTTCACCGCGGGTCAGCTTCGAATCCCTGCGACGGACCGCAGGAGGCCAATATCAACTTCCACTCTTGCAACCCCCTAAAAAAACGTCACTGTCACCACCCTCCGAGTTACCCGCCTTCGCCTCTTGTTCCAAACAAGAGCTGTTTTTGTTAGGTGCCCTTCTGACGGCAAACTGTGGTCTAGTTTGTAGATTATCTCCCGCAGCTTCTTGTGTTGCTCGTTTTCTTCGAAGCACTCATTCTTTCTCTGCAAATTTTTGCAGTTTTTTTCTCCAACTTGACCAGAGGACAAGTTACTCTTTTTTCTTTCACCTTTAGATGCAAAACTATCTTTTTTACATTATTTAACATCTCGTTAGAAATCTGACTAGTGTATCTTGTGCTCCATGAAAAAAAGCATTAGTTCTCTAATCCCCTTCATCTGGATATTTTGTCTTTTGTTAAAGGTGATCGATAGCTTCTATCTCAGTTGCAGAGAAACTTTTCCTCAAAAACGTGGTAGATATTTTATTATTCTTGGTATCGATATGTTTTTGAAGGTGGTATCAATTATATATACATTGCTCAAAACAATTAGGGGATATCGTAGTTTTGTATAAAAACTGTGTGACGGAAAACTTCTGAGGTTGGAATAGGAACTACAGACATAGTTACGCTATATGAGAAGAAAAATATGGCCGAAACAATTAGTAATTTAAATTTAATAATTTTTGAGGAGACGAACGTAAAAACGCATATTTATGAACATCATAAAAATTAAAATAAAGAAAGGTAAATTTTTTGCCAGAAAATTGGATTTAATAGGGGTATGGTTTCCCCTGACAGAAATCAATGTTGCACACCTGTAGGCATGGAGTCAACCACATGACTTGCGTCTTTAATGGGCAGTAGTCCGCGTGAGAAAATCTTTCTTCAGAAGGTGCAAAAGTGGCACCATGCTCCACGTAGAGTCAACTAATTAAATTAACCACTTTTGTCGAAGATCATAAAGTAGACGCAGCCCTTCGAAAGAGGGGCGGAAAAGAATAGGCAGACAAAGTTAAAAATTGGTTGGAGAGAGAGAGAGAGAGTTTACCTGTAGTAAGAGTAAAAAGGGAAAATCGTCACGAAATGTCACGCGGATGCAAAAGAGTCCTGAATACTTCGCTGGAAGTAGTAATAAATATAAATATTTCTCTTTTATCAGAAAAATAAGGGTTTTACGTGCGATTTAAATTGTTTGTTTTATTTCTACTCCCGTGAGATAGAGAACCTGCAATCTTCATTCAATCCCCTTGGGCCCGTGCTATCTTAAAAAAACTTAAGGATCTTACACAAGTCCTAAACAGTCATGCCAGCAAAATTGGCGCTCGCTCCCAACAGCATCCTATTAAAGCTATATAGCATAATTGTAATGCATATGATTTGTATTTATAGTTGGAAACAGGAATGCGATGTGCTTATCAACGCTTTTGATCTGCTTAGGAATTAGTATAGCATGCGCTAGTTCAAATATCAGTTTTGTTAATCCAATACTACCAAATTAAAGATTAAGACTTCTACTTTATACAGCATACGTGTTTTTCAAAAAAAAAAAAAAAAAAAAAAAATGTGGGGAATTAACGATAAATAGTGAAAATATTGTCCAGATTCAACAGAACGTACATGCTTTGTTGTAAGACACTAAGAAATCAAATGTACCGAAGCGGTTCACGTAGCCCTACGCTACCTAGTACATCCTCCGTCCACTGACACGAAAGCGACAAACACGTGCTGACACATTAACACAATATATTGGAACTCATTAGTTTATATAGCTATTCTATAACAATGAGGCACCCATTACACTCGGGATGGTCCGACGTTGTTAATTAATGTGTTTACAAGAGCTTTTAATTCCTTGCTTCCTTCGCTTCTTGGCACCAGAAGTTTTGAACATATCCGTTCTCATTTCACAATTCTGCAGAAAATGGCGCAAACAAAAATACCTTCTGATCAAATGGTGAACATTTAAGTATAAATGGATATTTACATTAAGAAGAGGAATTCATGCATAAGGAAAATGAGAAGAGCGGAAGACATGATCATAATAAAATCCCTGAAATGGCAAGGGGCAGGACATGTTGCCAGAACAACGGACCACCGATGGACAATTGAAATTCTAGACTGGATTCCAAAGAACGGGAAAGACCCAGAGGAAGACTACATGGGAGATGGGTAGATGAAATTCGGTACCAAGCAGGAGTGACATGGAGCAGACTGTCGCAAACATACCTTTGTGGAAGAAACTTAGGGAGACCTTCATCCAGCAGTGGGTTAATAATGGTTGACAATGATGATTTACATATATTAACACGAACGCAAAATCTTACGCAAAGTTTATGTTTATAAAAAGTTTGTTAGTAAAGTACAGGCCAACAAAGTTTTTGTGTTAATTTTACATGGTATTGTTAAAACCCAAATCTTTTACTTTACGGGAAGAAAAATTAGTAGTTTTATGCTTTATCGCATTATTCATTGCTTTTATTTTGCCTTGAATGTGGTCTGTGAGATAATCTCTCGTGGAATCAATCGTCCGGCTCCCACGCAGAATAAAAATTGCTGATATTCATTCTGTTTTTGCTTAAACTTTTGGATGGATTTCCTCCTCCCGTTGTCCCCGCCCCCACCACCACCTCTATCTTTTTATCTGCATCTTGTTATGGAACGTATGTAATTCACAAAACACGCCACAAGTAACGTGCGTGATCCAGA
The DNA here is from genome assembly GCA_039090855.1 of Macrothele yani. Classification (NCBI taxonomy): domain Eukaryota; kingdom Metazoa; phylum Arthropoda; class Arachnida; order Araneae; family Macrothelidae; genus Macrothele; species Macrothele yani. Next base: position 101,248,113 of record CM076991.1, on the reverse strand, counting down.
AGTTTGTAAAGAATCTGAAATTCAATGAGGCTGTCTTTTCTTGCGTTTGGATATTGTAAATGAAAATTTCTTTGGAAATTTTCACTTAGCGGAAGAGGCAAAACAATTTCCCGGGGGCAGTAAATTAATCTGAATCTCGTTCCACACATGATAAACAGAAAAAAGTTTGTTCCATTAAATCGAAAATCTTAGTCGATTGCTAAAGCTGAGTCATGAACTCCGAACTTGGTTGGTTAGAAGATGATCAACGATTCTGGTATATATCATCATCATCATCATCATTGTCAACCATTATCAATCCACTGCTGGACGAAGGTCTCCCCAAGTTTCCTCCACAACGGTCTGTCTTGTGCCAGTCTCCTCCATGTCACTCCCGCATACTTTCGAATTTCATCCACCCATCTTCCATGTGGTCTTCTTCTGGGTCTTTTCCTATCCCTTGGAATCCAATCTAAAATTTCGGCTGTCCATCGATGGTCTGTTCTTCTGGCAGTATGTCCAGCCCATTGCCATTTCAGGGATATCATCATCATCATCATCATTGTCAACCATTATCAATCCACTGCTGGACGAAGGTCTCCCCAAGTTTCCTCCACAACGGTCTGTCTTGTGCCAGTCTCCTCCATGTCACCCCTGCATACTTTCGAATTTCATCCACCCATCTCCTATGTGGTCTTCTTCTGGGTCTTTTCCTGTCCCTTGGAATCCAATCTAAAATTTCTAAAATTTCGGCTGTCCATCGATGATCTGTCCTTCTGGCAGTATGTCCAGCCCATTGCCATTTCAGGGATTTAACTCTGATCATGATGTCTTCCACTCTTGTCATTTTTCGGATCCACGAGTTCCTCTTCTTATCTCTCCTGGTTACACCAAGCATGCACCTCTCCATGCTTCTTTGAGTTGTCTGCAGCCTTTGTATGTCTCTTTTAGTTAAGGTCCACGTCTCTGCACCATACGTAAGCACTGGAAGGATGCATTGATCAAACACTTTTCTTTTAAGACATAATGGCATATTGCTCTTGAAAATTATGCTGTTTCTTCCAAAAGCTCTCCAGGCAAGTTTTATACGCCGATTAATTTCTTCATCAATGTGACCCTCACTTGACATCTGCTGTCCAAGATAAACGTACGTGTCTGTTATCTCCAGCTTTTCTCCATCAATCGATAAATCTTCATTTCTTGTAAAAGCATTGAACATCACTTTTGTCTTCTGAAAGTTCATTTTTAATCCCACTTCTTTACTCTTGTCAGCAAGTTCCTGGATCATACTCTGCAGCTCTGATGGGGTAGTTGCAAAAATGACTACGTCATCAGCAAAACGAAGGTGGGTTAGATAATCTCCATTAATCTTTATCCCCTTGTTTTCCCAGCTCAGCGACTGAAAAACACCCTCCAATGTGGCATTAAAGAGCTTCGGAGATATGGTGTCACCTTGTCTCACTCCCTTTCCAATTTTTACGTGTGTTGTATTTTCAAACAGCCTAATCTTGTGCATTTGCATTTTCATAGATGTTATTAATAATATTAATGTATGCATCTCAGTATATTATTACTTGCATGTGATAAGCTGGTATGATTCATACGTAAGATTATTGAAAAGTCAGTATACAACAAAGAGTAATGCTGTGCTTCACAGTAGTTCCTTTTCTTAAAGTCTGTTAAGCAAGCACTTATCCAGGATTTCTGTTTGGGGGGAGGGGAGGTCCAGAAATTGCTGTGTTTGTGTGTGTGGGTGTTTGTGTTTCTATATACACACACATATTGCATGATCAAATGGAAACTGGTTGTTTATAATAGAGAGGAGCTCGGGCCCGGTCTCAGACGGGCTCAGAATTCATTAACTACCGAAAAACCCGGCCTCGGGCTCAGAATTACACGTGTTGAATTTCATTGTGGATTTGTTACCATGGTGGAAGGATTTTCAATTTCCTAAGCTAGCTGCCATTGCAAGACAAATTTTGCTTAGCAAGACTTATTGTCCAAAGCTATGGCCCAAGCAAGGATTAGTTTAAGGAGGTCTGGTATCGAAAAACTGGGAAAAAATCACATTCCCATTTTTTGTATTTTATTAAAAATCAAGAATCTTATCTTTCAAATGATGTATTAATTTCCAAAATTGTGCAGTTAGAAGTATTGTTATTTATTTATTTTAAATTTCCTCACTCCCGCGATTTTTGGGGTGACGTTGGTTTTTAGTCCAGCAGGTCGAGTTTTAGAGAAAAGAAGATCAAGTTGAAGCGCTGAGTAAATAAATAAGAACATCGCCCCCCCCCCCCCTCCCGCCCCAGAAACACATAGCAACCGAAAAATTGTCCTCTGCCTCTCTCTTTTTTCATGATGACCTTGATCTGGAAACTGCACACACATATGATAATATTGTGATTATTATACTATTAAGCGCAAAGCTTTGTTAATGTTACAAAATGCAGAATAATCTGGTCTGGAATGCTTTTACGTTATTTTTTTTTTTTTTTTTAATTTTGGAAATTTTCCTACATGCTTTTTTTTATATTCTACTACATCACTCTAAACTACCTTTACCAATTAGCATATATGTAAATTATATTGCAAAGATTAGTTTTCTAGAGTCAAAATTTCAAACACTTGCAACTGTCTGTACGGCGTTGTACGTTTTATAATGCAATTTATTCAAAATAAAAGTAAATTTTGAAATCAAAAAGAAATAACGAATGGAATTTTTTTGTTTCTAAATGATTTTCTTTTCTTCAGCTTTTACCAAAATTACTGATTCCCCTGATACGGTCGAAGAGCACGTTGATTATTTACTTATTTTCAAATCCACGTTTTAGATCATTTGGCTTTATGCGTAGTATTTCTAAAAACATATTAATCTTGTGAAGTGGATTAACTGAACTAAACTTTTTAAACTAATGATTTTTAAACTAATCCTTGCTTGGGTCATATCTTTGGCCAGTGTATAATGCATAAATGCAAGCCTTGATAAGCAAAATTTTCCAAGAATTCGGGCCCGGGTTCCAAAATGGAGCCCGAACTCATCTCTAGTTTATAACGAGGTGTCCCTACCCTTGGAGCAGCGACTTATGTGTGACGTCAGAACCACCGTGGGGGTTCGGAGACACTCTCAACTCAAATCGCGCGCTCGAACTCCTAGATCACTCACTCGCGGCCAGCCAAAATTTGCAAAATAAAAAATCTCTAGAAATCTAAGCTCATACTTGTATGCGGGATTTTTTCTTGCCATTAGGGTTCGATATTTAAGGCTGATTGCACTTCGTTGTGGATGTTACAAAGGAACTGTGTCTCCCAAAAAGAAGTATAAAAAACACATTTGCAGTATTCAATTTGTTGATGTTTTCGTAAACTTTTTATGTTGGTTAGTACTGTGATTTACTTCTATTTTCAGCTTCAGCTGTGCATATTGTAACTTGCTTAGTCTGTATTCCTCATCCTATTCACTTTTCTCTACATCATTTGCATACCTGCCGCATTTTACGTTTTATCCGTAAAATATAGGGAAATCGTACTTGATTCACTGTTATTTTACAAAGAGACGCATTTTTTTTTTCATTTAGGCTAGGTTCATATATTTATTACCTAGAAACTTTTCCAACAAAGAATAATTAGCCCAAAGGCACCTGAATGTTCTGATTCCCCTGATCACAATTTCATCCGTTTCTGCTTCCCCAACCCTCTCTAATCTCAGCCTATCGGGAGAAACTCGGAAATAAACTTCGTAGGATTAGAATTGGTGCTAACAGCCAAAAAACAAGAGCAAAAATTGCGTTTTTTAAAGGTATTTTTAGCATGCTGACACAAACATTTTAGTTTAAAACCACTGATAACTTAAAATCACTGCAATATTAATGGCTTTAGCTATAATTTCGCAGCTACAAAATAATTTTTCCGTATATTAACCTAATGATAGCATTCTAATAACTTAATTTTGTATCGATTGCATTTTAATCGTTATGAGCATGAAATATTGCCAAACATCCTACTTGTATAACATATGATGTCGATATGTCATTCGCACAATGAATCGGTTTCTAATCGATATAGTCGATGCATTTCATCAATACGTTCGATACCCTAGTCTCCATCATATCGATTTAACGTTCATGGAACTCTTTTTTTACGGATTTCAATTGTTGAAAGCTGGCAGGTTGCATTTTGTTCTCTCTCGCTCCCTCTGAAAACTGAAAAGGTCTAAGTGTCCCTTTCTCCTCTTGGATTCCTTGTGTTCGGACCCCTCGCTAATTCGGACACCTCGCGTTCATTCGACGCCTCCAAGAGCAATAAAGTCATTATGCCGTCTGGGTGGGCTAAATCTATTAAAAATGAGCTGATCGCTGCGCAGGGCAGTAAAACAATATACTTAGGTTGTCCCAAAACAACTGCAAATGTTTTTTTATAAAAACAAATGTGCAATACTACGTTCGACCTTGGCACGAGTCTCGAAATAACGGTAATCGTTGTAGTTAACCATAGCAACTGGCCACACCTGTTTATCACGCATATGTCGTTGGTAGTGCGCAGTTTAATATGCTTTGTTTCGTGAATCCCTAACAAGTGTTTTCGCACTGTGATTTTTCGGAAAAATGGATGTGTAAGAGGATCAATGATGCGCCGTTAAATTTTGTTTTCGACTTAAGCAGTGTATCGGAGAGACTTTCTGTCAAATGCAAGAGGCGTATAAAGATGAATGTCTAAAAAAATCATAACTTACAGATGGCATAAAGAATTATGGATGGTCGTGAGTCGGTTTCTTTAATTGCTCACGGAAGAAGACCTTCATCGAGGGTTACAGAGGTAAACATCAATACAAAAGGTGCTATAAAACGGAAAGGCAGACACCTATCACTTAGAGATATCGAAGATATGGTTCACATTTCAAAATCATCAATTCACAGAATTTTAACCGAGCATTTTGGCATGAAACGAGTTTCTTCAACTTGGGTTCCCCATTTCTTCTCATGTGAGTTCCAATGCAAGGCCGCACTTAGTCGGTTCTTGTTTGTAGAAAATGAATATTAAGTTGATGCCCTAACCTGCAAATTGTCCAGACATGTCACCATGTAACGTCTGGTTGTTCCCCATTAAAAAAAAAAAAACGACACTACGGGAACTATAATTGGAGACAGATCAATAGCTTATTACAGATGCGCAGGCGTGCTTCAACAGCATTTCAGAAGAATTCTAGAAGACATTCAAAAAGTGGGAGGAACGTTGGGACACCTGTATTCGATGTAATGTACAGTGTTTCAAAAAAGATGACCACTTCCTTGATAATTAAGGTATGCATACTTTTTTTATAGAAGTATTCTCAGTCGTTTTGGGAAAGCCTTTGCAATAAAAATAAACAGTGCTAAAAGTGCTAAAAAGACAGTGCATAGACAGTGCTAAAAGCGCTAAAAAGTATTTTAAAAAAGATGACCACTTTCTTGATAATTTAGGTACGCATACTTTTTTTTATAGAAGCGTTCTCAGTCGTTTTGGGACAGCCTTTGTAATAAAAATAGACAGTGCGAAAAGTACTAAAAAGACAGTGCATAGACAGTGCTAAAAGCGATAAAAAGTATTTCAAAAAATATGACCACTTTCTTGATAATTTAGGTACGCATACTTTTTTTATAGAAGCGTTCTCAGTCTTTTGAGACAGGCTTTGTAATAAAAATATACAGTGCTAAAAGTGCTAAAAAGACAATGCTAAAAGTGCTAAAAAGACAGTGGATAGACTAAAAGGGATAAAAAGACAGTGTATAGACAGTGCTAAAAGTACTAAAAAGACAGTGGATAGACAGTGCTAAAAGGGATAAAAAGTATTTAAAAAAATATGACCACTTTCTTGATAATTTAGGTACGCATACTTTTTTTATAGAAGCGTTCTCAGTCTTTTGAGACAGGCTTTGTAATAAAAATATACAGTGCTAAAAGTGCTAAAAAGACAATGCTAAAAGTGCTAAAAAGACAATGCTAAAAGTGCTAAAAAGACAATGCTAAAAGTACTAAAAAGACAGTGGATAGACAGTGCTAAAAGGGATAAAAAGTATTTAAAAAAATATGACCACTTTCTTGATAATTTAGGTACGCATACTTTTTTTATAGAAGCGTTCTCAGTCTTTTGAGACAGGCTTTGTAATAAAAATATACAGTGCTAAAAGTGCTAAAAAGACAATGCTAAAAGTGCTAAAAAGACAATGCTAAAAGTGCTAAAAAGACAATGCTAAAAGTACTAAAAAGACAGTGGATAGACAGTGCTAAAAGGGATAAAAAGTATTTAAAAAAATATGACCACTTTCTTGATAATTTAGGTACGCATACTTTTTATAGAAGCGTTCTCAGTCTTTTGAGACAGGCTTTGTAATAAAAATATACAGTGCTAAAAGTGCTAAAAAGACAATGCTAAAAGTGCTAAAAAGACAATGCTAAAAGTGCTAAAAAGACAATGCTAAAAGTGCTAAAAAGACAATGCTAAAAGTACTAAAAAGACAGTGGATAGACAGTGCTAAAAGGGATAAAAAGTATTTCAAAAAAATATGACCACTTTCTTGATAATTTAGGTACGCATACTTTTTTTATAGAAGCGTTCTCAGTCTTTTGAGACAGGCTTTGTAATAAAAATATACAGTGCTAAAAGTGCTAAAAAGACAATGCTAAAAGTACTAAAAAGACAGTGGATAGACAGTGCTAAAAGGGATAAAAAGTATTTCAAAAAATATGACCACTTTCTTGATAATTTAGGTACGCATACTTTTTTTATAGAAGCGTTCTCAGTCTTTTGAGACAGGCTTTGTAATAAAAATATACAGTGCTAAAAGTGCTAAAAAGACAATGCTAAAAGTGCTAAAAAGACAATGCTAAAAGTGCTAAAAAGACAATGCTAAAAGTACTAAAAAGACAGTGGATAGACAGTGCTAAAAGGGATAAAAAGTATTTCAAAAAATATGACCACTTTCTTGATAATTTAGGTACGCATACTTTTTTTATAGAAGCGTTCTCAGTCTTTTGAGACAGGCTTTGTAATAAAAATATACAGTGCTAAAAGTGCTAAAAAGACAATGCTAAAAGTGCTAAAAAGACAATGCTAAAAGTGCTAAAAAGACAATGCTAAAAGTACTAAAAAGACAGTGGATAGACAGTGCTAAAAGGGATAAAAAGTATTTAAAAAAATATGACCACTTTCTTGATAATTTAGGTACGCATACTTTTTTTATAGAAGCGTTCTCAGTCTTTTGAGACAGGCTTTGTAATAAAAATATACAGTGCTAAAAGTGCTAAAAAGACAATGCTAAAAGTGCTAAAAAGACAATGCTAAAAGTGCTAAAAAGACAATGCTAAAAGTACTAAAAAGACAGTGGATAGACAGTGCTAAAAGGGATAAAAAGTATTTCAAAAAATATGACCACTTTCTTGATAATTTAGGTACGCATACTTTTTTATAGAAGCGTTCTCAGTCTTTTGAGACAGGCTTTGTAATAAAAATATACAGTGCTAAAAGTGCTAAAAAGACAATGCTAAAAGTGCTAAAAAGACAATGCTAAAAGTACTAAAAAGACAGTGGATAGACAGTGCTAAAAGGGATAAAAAGTATTTCAAAAAATATGACCACTTTCTTGATAATTTAGGTACGCATACTTTTTTTATAGAAGCGTTCTCAGTCTTTTGAGACAGGCTTTGTAATAAAAATATACAGTGCTAAAAGTGCTAAAAAGACAATGCTAAAAGTGCTAAAAAGACAATGCTAAAAGTACTAAAAAGACAGTGGATAGACAGTGCTAAAAGGGATAAAAAGTATTTTAAAAATATGACCACTTTCTTGATAATTTAGGTACGCATACTTTTTTTATAGAAGCGTTCTCAGTCGTTTTGAGACAGGCTTTGTAATAAAAATATACAGTGCTAAAAGTGCTAAAAGACAATGCTAAAAGTGCTAAAAAGACAATGCTAAAAGTGCTAAAAAGACAATGCTAAAAGTGCTAAAAAGACAATGCTAAAAGTACTAAAAAGACAGTGGATAGACAGTGCTAAAAGGGATAAAAAGTATTTCAAAAAATATGACCACTTTCTTGATAATTTAGGTACGCATACTTTTTTTATAGAAGCGTTCTCAGTCTTTTGAGACAGGCTTTGTAATAAAAATATACAGTGCTAAAAGTGCTAAAAAGACAATGCTAAAAGTGCTAAAAAGACAATGCTAAAAGTGCTAAAAAGACAATGCTAAAAGTACTAAAAAGACAGTGGATAGACAGTGCTAAAAGGGATAAAAAGTATTTCAAAAAATATGACCACTTTCTTGATAATTTAGGTACGCATACTTTTTTTATAGAAGCGTTCTCAGTCTTTTGAGACAGGCTTTGTAATAAAAATATACAGTGCTAAAAGTGCTAAAAAGACAATGCTAAAAGTGCTAAAAAGACAATGCTAAAAGTACTAAAAAGACAGTGGATAGACAGTGCTAAAAGGGATAAAAAGTATTTCAAAAAATATGACCACTTTCTTGATAATTTAGGTACGCATACTTTTTTATAGAAGCGTTCTCAGTCTTTTGAGACAGGCTTTGTAATAAAAATATACAGTGCTAAAAGTGCTAAAAAGACAATGCTAAAAGTGCTAAAAAGACAATGCTAAAAGTACTAAAAAGACAATGCTAAAAGTACTAAAAAGACAGTGGATAGACAGTGCTAAAAGGGATAAAAAGTATTTCAAAAAATATGACCACTTTCTTGATAATTTAGGTACGCATACTTTTTTTATAGAAGCGTTCTCAGTCTTTTGAGACAGGCTTTGTAATAAAAATATACAGTGCTAAAAGTGCTAAAAAGACAATGCTAAAAGTGCTAAAAAGACAATGCTAAAAGTGCTAAAAAGACAATGCTAAAAGTACTAAAAAGACAGTGGATAGACAGTGCTAAAAGGGATAAAAAGTATTTCAAAAAATATGACCACTTTCTTGATAATTTAGGTACGCATACTTTTTTTATAGAAGCGTTCTCAGTCTTTTGAGACAGGCTTTGTAATAAAAATATACAGTGCTAAAAGTGCTAAAAAGACAATGCTAAAAGTGCTAAAAAGACAATGCTAAAAGTGCTAAAAAGACAATGCTAAAAGTACTAAAAAGACAGTGGATAGACAGTGCTAAAAGGGATAAAAAGTATTTCAAAAAATATGACCACTTTCTTGATAATTTAGGTACGCATACTTTTTTTATAGAAGCGTTCTCAGTCTTTTGAGACAGGCTTTGTAATAAAAATATACAGTGCTAAAAGTGCTAAAAAGACAATGCTAAAAGTGCTAAAAAGACAATGCTAAAAGTGCTAAAAAGACAATGCTAAAAGTACTAAAAAGACAGTGGATAGACAGTGCTAAAAGGGATAAAAAGTATTTCAAAAAATATGACCACTTTCTTGATAATTTAGGTACGCATACTTTTTATAGAAGCGTTCTCAGTCTTTTGAGACAGGCTTTGTAATAAAAATATACAGTGCTAAAAGTGCTAAAAAGACAATGCTAAAAGTGCTAAAAAGACAATGCTAAAAGTACTAAAAAGACAGTGGATAGACAGTGCTAAAAGGGATAAAAAGTATTTCAAAAAATATGACCACTTTCTTGATAATTTAGGTACGCATACTTTTTTTATAGAAGCGTTCTCAGTCTTTTGAGACAGGCTTTGTAATAAAAATATACAGTGCTAAAAGTGCTAAAAAGACAATGCTAAAAGTGCTAAAAAGACAATGCTAAAAGTGCTAAAAAGACAATGCTAAAAGTACTAAAAAGACAGTGGATAGACAGTGCTAAAAGCGGATAAAAAGTATTTCAAAAAATATGACCACTTTCTTGATAATTTAGGTACGCATACTTTTTTATAGAAGCGTTCTCAGTCTTTTGAGACAGGCTTTGTAATAAAAATATACAGTGCTAAAAGTGCTAAAAAGACAATGCTAAAAGTGCTAAAAAGACAATGCTAAAAGTGCTAAAAAGACAATGCTAAAAGTACTAAAAAGACAGTGGATAGACAGTGCTAAAAGGGATAAAAAGTATTTCAAAAAATATGACCACTTTCTTGATAATTTAGGTACGCATACTTTTTTATAGAAGCGTTCTCAGTCTTTTGAGACAGGCTTTGTAATAAAAATATACAGTGCTAAAAGTGCTAAAAAGACAATGCTAAAAGTGCTAAAAAGACAATGCTAAAAGTACTAAAAAGACAGTGGATAGACAGTGCTAAAAGGGATAAAAAGTATTTCAAAAAATATGACCACTTTCTTGATAATTTAGGTACGCATACTTTTTTTATAGAAGCGTTCTCAGTCTTTTGAGACAGGCTTTGTAATAAAAATATACAGTGCTAAAAGTGCTAAAAAGACAATGCTAAAAGTACTAAAAAGACAGTGCATAGACAGTGCTAAAAGGAATAAAAAGTATTTCAAAAAATATGACCACTTTCTTGATAATTTAGGTACGCATACTTTTTTTATAGAAGCGTTCTCAGTCTTTTGAGACAGGCTTTGTAATAAAAATATACAGTGCTAAAAGTGCTAAAAAGACAATGCTAAAAGTGCTAAAAAGACAATGCTAAAAGTACTAAAAAGACAGTGGATAGACAGTGCTAAAAGGAATAAAAAGTATTTCAAAAAATATGACCACTTTCTTGATAATTTAGGTACGCATACTTTTTTTATAGAAGCGTTCTCAGTCTTTTGAGACAGGCTTTGTAATAAAAATATACAGTGCTAAAAGTGCTAAAAAGACAATGCTAAAAGTGCTAAAAAGACAATGCTAAAAGTGCTAAAAAGACAATGCTAAAAGTACTAAAAAGACAGTGGATAGACAGTGCTAAAAGGGATAAAAAGTATTTCAAAAAATATGACCACTTTCTTGATAATTTAGGTACGCATACTTTTTATAGAAGCGTTCTCAGTCTTTTGAGACAGGCTTTGTAATAAAAATATACAGTGCTAAAAGTGCTAAAAAGACAATGCTAAAAGTGCTAAAAAGACAATGCTAAAAGTACTAAAAAGACAGTGGATAGACAGTGCTAAAAGGGATAAAAAGTATTTCAAAAAATATGACCACTTTCTTGATAATTTAGGTACGCATACTTTTTTTATAGAAGCGTTCTCAGTCTTTTGAGACAGGCTTTGTAATAAAAATATACAGTGCTAAAAGTGCTAAAAAGACAATGCTAAAAGTGCTAAAAAGACAATGCTAAAAGTGCTAAAAAGACAATGCTAAAAGTACTAAAAAGACAGTGCATAGACAGTGCTAAAAGGAATAAAAAGTATTTCAAAAAATATGACCACTTTCTTGATAATTTAGGTACGCATACTTTTTTTATAGAAGCGTTCTCAGTCTTTTGAGACAGGCTTTGTAATAAAAATATACAGTGCTAAAAGTGCTAAAAAGACAATGCTAAAAGTGCTAAAAAGACAATGCTAAAAGTACTAAAAAGACAGTGGATAGACAGTGCTAAAAGGAATAAAAAGTATTTCAAAAAATATGACCACTTTCTTGATAATTTAGGTACGCATACTTTTTTATAGAAGCGTTCTCAGTCGTTTTGGGACAGCCTTTGTAATAAAAATATACAGTGCTAAAAGTGCTAAAAAGACAATGCTAAAAGTACTAAAAAGACAGTGCATAGACAGTGCTAAAAGCGATAAAAAGTATTTCAAAAAATATGACCACTTTCTTGATAATTTAGGTACGCATACTTTTTTATAGAAGCGTTCTCAGTCTTTTGAGACAGGCTTTGTAATAAAAATATACAGTGCTAAAAGTGCTAAAAAGACAATGCTAAAAGTGCTAAAAAGACAATGCTAAAAGTACTAAAAAGACAGTGCATAGACAGTGCTAAAAGGAATAAAAAGTATTTCAAAAAATATGACCACTTTCTTGATAATTTAGGTACGCATACTTTTTTATAGAAGCGTTCTCAGTCTTTTGAGACAGGCTTTGTAATAAAAATATACAGTGCTAAAAGTGCTAAAAAGACAATGCTAAAAGTACTAAAAAGACAGTGGATAGACAGTGCTAAAAGGGATAAAAAGTATTTCAAAAAATATGACCACTTTCTTGATAATTTAGGTACGCATACTTTTTTTATAGAAGCGTTCTCAGTCTTTTGAGACAGGCTTTGTAATAAAAATATACAGTGCTAAAAGTGCTAAAAAGACAGTGCATAGACAGTGCTAAAAGGGCTAAAAAGTATTTAAAAAAAGATGACCACTTTCTTGATAATTTAGGTACGCATACTTTTTTATAGAAGCATTCTCAGTCGTTTTGGGACAGCTTTTGTAACAAAAACGCATAGACAGTGCTAAAAGTGCTAAAAAGTATTTCAAAAAAGATTACCACTACCTTGATAATTATGGTACGCATACTTTTTTTTATGGAAGCATTCTCAGTCGTTTTCAAAAAAGATGACCACTTCCTTAATAACTAAGGTATGCATACATTCTTTTATAAAAAGAAGCATTCTCAGTTGTTTTGGGGCCGCTTTTGCAATAAAAGCGCATAGACAAAGTACTGAGTTCTTACAACATGTAATTGATGCCGTCTTGACAGATAAAGACGCCGTTTCTCATGCTGTCTGAAAAAGAAATCAACTGTCGAAATTTCAGGCTATTCCTGGAAGCTTAAAAATTCTTAAAATCTCCGTATTTTATGATTTCGTAACTGAACTTTCGTAATTTCTATTCAGCGAGCTGTTTTCTTGAAAGTGCCATTTTCGAGAGCGAATTTCCTTATACGAAGGCGTAGAAAGTTTCTTCACTGCTTCCTGCTATTAAATATGCATGTCTGACACATATCTCAATGAGAAGCATGAGTTAACTGATCAGCAGTAACATACCTTACTGCGAGCAAGGTGATGTATTCCACAATCTGCCCTCAATAACTTTCCCACGTAACTATCCGAAATTTGAATTACAATGACGGAATGTCATGTAATTCAAATACTGAGTGCAGGCCATGTGACGACAACAATTATGTGAACCTATAGCTTAAGGTTCTGTAAGCTTTCCTTGGAATGTTAATATTAAGAAGATATCACATGGAAGAGTTTCTTTTTCAGTGCAGCTTGATGATGAAGAAATTATTCTCAGAGGGATTTCGAGGAAAGTTTGATGATTATTTTATGCAATAGAGTGATTAGGCAGACATCAAAAATCAAAATCAGGAAACAATGCGATGCCAGTGCATACCGCTGACAGTTATCTTCTTTTTTTTTCGGGGGGGGTGTATTGGTATGTGTGTGCGTGCTTTTTTTTTTTTTTTTTAATGTTATTCCTAAGAACTTCGCCTTATATTGTCATGTTGTTCAGTGATTAACGATCGTGTTTTCCATGTCATCTTTATTCATGGCATGAAAGTTCTGGAAGAAATTCTCAGCTGACCTATTTTTCATCCACTTGTCCTTAACAAACCTGTGGCCAGCAAACAATCAGCAGAAGCGTCGTTTCGTACGCGCGTAATAATTAGGTTAAACAATAGGCGATGAGACGAGACACCTCGGAGGTTGGGCGTCCCGGTTCTGAAGCAATCCCGCGAAATTAATACGGCGCTCGAATCACGACTTTTTGTGATTGAGGTTATACTCTCTCAAATGAAAATGAAGAAAATAATTACTCACAGGCGCTTTTAAAGCCATCACGCGGGGTTGCTGCCTTCGAAATTCGTGGTTAGCAGTGTGTAATTTAAGGAAACGCCATTTTATTTAAACGAGAGTTTTTTACTTTTTATTCCAGGAAGCATGCCATTAACATTGCTCAACAAGAAGGTTACACAGTTGCCAAGCCCCGCAGCTAAAAAAATCTGAGTGATTAATACTTTTTTTGTTTTATGCATAAATTTGACAGACTTGTTAGACGCATATGCGATTGAAATAAGGAAACAATGCGATGCCCATGAATACGAGATTTCAGGGGAGAGGGCCTCCAATATACGATTGAAAAAAAATTGTGCAATGAAAATGTTTTTCGTTCTCGTATGTAATCATGCGCTAGTTCTGATATTTTGCTGTAGTTTCCAATTCTGCGCTAGTACCGATATTTTGCTGTAGTTTCTATAGCTTTTCAATTAGGTTATTTATTTATTGCGTTTTGCGATTATACGTTAAATTTTGAATTTCAGAATATCAAATATGCATAGTTGATTTTTTTATATGTTAACCGGGTATTTTACAATTTTGAAAGAACCCCCCCCCCTTTTTTTATAGCCATGAAATGTAACACCTTCACAGTTTTCTCTTTATTCTGAATTCAAGAAATTTGAAACAAGCAAAGGTTAGTGAACATATTACTCCGCACTAATGCTAAATCAACTAGTGGCTAAACTGCTGCATAGCTTTGTTATGCGGCTAAATATGACAACAACAAAAATTTCTGAAGAGAGAAACAAAACTTAAAAAAAAGAAAAATGTACTAGAATACCAATTGTCAATAGTGAGTAATAAAGGCAATTAAAGACGATTTAGATCAATAATAAATAAATTTACATTCCAGGCAATCGAAGAAATAAAAACATAAAGCCTGAGCTTTCCTCTAAATAACAAAAAAGTAAAATAAAATGTCTCCACTTCCAACACAAAAAAGTAATAAAAGAAACAAAAAAAAAAATTCGTTAAGAGTTTCGAAGTAAAGATAATGCTTAAAAACCTTAATCTTGAAAGTAAGGAAGAAAGAGAGAAAAGAGCGATGCTTATACGTAAAGGGTGTGTAATAGTGATATTGAATGCATATATAAAACAAAATCGTATTCCGATTTAATACCAGTATTTGAAAGGTAAGGATTTTTTTTTCACGTTTTCAAAATATGAAAACGTACAGAATTTCTTAACCTAGTTTCTATAATGAGGTTAAAAAAACGTTAATACGAAGGTCAAAGTAGACATAGGATTAAAGGTAGTCAGCCAAATACTCATGTATGTACATATGCAGAGGCTACGAATAACTGAAATTAACATGTTATAATGAAGTAAATTTCTCCGTCATTTTTGGTCTACGCCGGGATTCGAACCCGAGGCCGCTTATTCCGGAACAAGTCGCTCTACCAACTGAGCTACGCAGACGTTTATTCTGATTCCTATCTGCCTTTATGTCGTGTGCGTCCTGCTGGCAGGTACGTCACAATGTCAACGCATTTTAATGCTATTGTTGGCGTATTTTCACTGATTCCATGTGATCACTTCCTTCAGAAAACTTGAAAATTTTCATCGTCCTTGAGCGGGAATCGAACCCTCTCCCCCGGCCTTCGAAATAAAATCGGTCGACGTCATACACTGCTGGCCACCCAAAATGCAACACAAGAAGGACACAAGATAGCAAATCCAGATTTACTGGACTCATAACAACATATACAAAGATGAAACGATTGAGCTTACAGGCCCGTGCGACTTGCGGAACTGGGCCCCTATGGCTGGCAATAACAGCCGCTACACGCCGCGGCATCGAACGAAAGAGGCTTTGGATGTGGGCTTGAGGTATGTCGGTCCAGGCTGCTTCCACACGGTGCCACAGTTCATCAGGCGTAGCCGTGGGTGGTGCTTGCCGGGCCGCTCGGCTGCCGATCAGCGACCATACGTGTTCGATGGGCGACATATCGGGGGAACAGGCGAGCCACGGCAGCAGTGACACCTGGTGGGCCGTGAAGAATTGTTGCACGATGCGTGCCACGTGCGGGCGCGCATTGTCCTGTTGAAACGTGGCCGCTGGCAGGTCCTGCAGGTAAGGGAGGACTACAGTCTCCAATACGTCGGAGATGTAGCGGTGGATGTTGAGTGAACCGGCGATGCGTACCAGAGGGGTGCGGATGTCATATCCAATTGTGCCCCAAACCATAACGCCAGGCGATTGACCGGTATGGCGATGCATAATGCAGGCGTCATACAGTCTCTTGCCGCGGTGCCACCACACGCGCATCCGCTCATCGTGGTGTTGCAGGCAGAAGCGGGATTCGTCGGAGAAGACAATGTCGTGCCATTCCGTAGTCCAGGTGCGGCGTTCAACGGCCCACTGCCGCCGCACTCGCCGGTGGTGTAACGTCAATGGTAATCAGAGCAATGGGCGCAGTGCGACAAGTCTCCGCTCCTGCAGACGACGTCGAACGGTACGTACGTGCTGACACACGTTGTAGCGCAACACACCCTAATTTCTGCGCTAACGTTCGTGATGTGGCGGGAAAATGCCAATATTCTCAGAAAGTTAAAACTTTAATGTGGAAGAATAACGCAATAAATACCGGTTTTACGTATTAAAGACTGATACCGGAAAATATATATTGATATTACCTTCATATTAATATAATTGTTGATCACTTTAAAGAAAAAGATTTGTATCGCGTATTACATTTCTATTCCGGAAAAAAAAAAAAATACATATGCACTTTTCCTGAAATTAGCTGCCATATTTTCCTTTGGTGACCTGTTATTTTATTAATTTGCTATAATATCGTTTTCTGGCTGAGAAGGAGAGCATACTTCGTTACCTCATGGCCAAAATGTTCATTGAGTGGAGTAATTTTCGTAAACACTTTGAAATTGATACAAACATCGTAATCGAAAGTATCCTTCGGTTTTCAATCAATCTGATGCAACCATCACACCTTGAAGAAAGCAATTACACTTTCTTTGATTCTGATGGCACAAGAAAAGAAAATGGTCCTTTAACTACAGGACGTACGGAGATCGCAGCATTTTCTGCTTCTGAGCGAGTTCGCGCAACATCAAATAAAGTTAAGAGATTCGTTAATGATGGGAAAGCGATTTGCGTTTCTTCTTTCTTTCTTCCTTTTCTTTTCTTTTTTTTTTTTTTTTTTTTTTTCCTCCTGATTGTAGAGTTTTATTCTTGAATCGTTAATGGGAATGCTTTGCGCGGAAAAATCGCTGAATAAATATGTGAGGCGAGAAATTCTTTTCCAATTTTTGAGCAAAAATTAAAGCGACTAAAAAAGAAATTTGTTTCAGATGAATATGTTTTCTGTAAAGTATTTGAATTCCTAGTCTCAGCTTGCAAGTCACAGGGTATTAACAAGAATTCCCCTTTGTTAGAAGCAGACAGGCTGAAAAATCTCGTGACACGGACTCGCCACGAGAGAAACTTGTCGTTTAATTAGCAGGGATATAGGAACAAAAAAAAAAAAAAAAAAAGCGTAACGGAAAAGTATTGAATATCTTGTACTTCCTTCCCCCTTTTTTTTCCTTCCATCTTTCTTCCACTGTTGTTACGTGATCCCCAATCTTTTACCGAGTGCGGCCAATTCCCTTAAAGGCAGTGAAGTATTTCTTAAGAGCGATTGGGTGAGGTGTTTCTTCAGCCTGATTAAACATTCCACGGGTTTTAATTAAGAATTTTCTCGACGCGAAAGAAAGGTTTTGTCGAGGACCCAGACTCAGGAATTTTAACTGCTACGGTAGTCGTGTGAGAGTGGAGGTTCCGAGAAGCCAGGCTGTTGGTGAGAAAGAATGGAGTCGTATGCGAGAGTCACCTCTCTCTCTCTCTCTCTCTCTCGAAGACGCCCCAAGTGTCAAAGAACTCTTCTTTACTGAAACTCGTAAAAACCTCTTGACGCTCATTCAGAGATACAGCTGCTTAGCGTAGAACTATATTATAATAAGTTAATTTAGGCAATTCAGCGTAATGAATACTGATATGCTCAGAATTTGCTGTATATTTAATGTAATAATGCTGGGGTTCGATATTTAAGCCTAATTGCAGCTCGGTACAGTTTATACATAGCGAAGGATTAGATGAGAAAAGTTGCACTTTCAATTAATTCATTGCTTGCTTAAACTTATAGTACAGGTTGTCCTGGAATTGTTTTGTTCTTTACAGTAAAACACCGATTATCCGGTCTCTCAATCATCCGGATTAACCGTGGTCTCTGTCTCTACATACATATATTTCTTTCTTTTTAATTCTCTATGCAAGTGGATTTGTAAAATAACAGAAGTCTTTACCGCGCATTTTAAATAAGATTGCATCATCCTTCCAGCAGAACTTATTTGTCATCACTGTTGCAGTTTCACGTTCTGTCGCCAATTTAATCAAGTCTCTTTTTTCTGTTAAAAATTACGGAAGCTTGTTCGTGCGTTTCTCTTGTGTGAACAAATATATCTAGTATTTCAACCCCTAAAATGTTAGGAAAAAGAGTTGTTTATAAACAATCGAAAATGAATTGGAGATTATTTTAATAATCTTTTTCATGGCTTTTAAGCCATAAAAAAAGATGAGTTTTTTATTTCTTGCAGCCGAATTTGGTGTTGGCCAGCCAACTAACTGCTGCAGGAACATTACTTAAATTCGTGGAAAGCCAAGATGATGATGATTGCTTTGAAGTTTTACAAATTCGTGAGCGCATAAGAAAAATAATACAAAAAATAATGCTGAAGGAAGCAAACAAAAAAACCCCACAGATTTTCTATCTAAATACGTTTTAAAATATTCAGTTTTGTATTTTTATACTAGCATTTTTATCTTGTGTTTTTATAAGTTTTTTTTATGTATTTCATCCAATAAAACGTAATATAGATTGATCTTGGTGTTCAATCATCCGAACACGAACATCCCCCAATTACCACGGAAAATTGGCGTTTTATTGTATCTCTTAATAAAGCTTTTGCCCCTCTCATTAGTTATTCCGTTTTTTGATTCCTCGGTCTATCAGCTCCAATTTTACGTACAACTTTTCATTCTTTGGATGACTCTATCCCTCTATCTTCATTCCTCTCTCAAACACTTCTCCCCTGTCGTACTGTTTTACTGGCGTAACCACCGTGTCTGACTATCTCTCCGCCCTTCCCTGTCTTGTCCCCAAGCTTCCCTGTCGTACTCTTTTACTGGTGTGACCACCGTGTCTGACCGTCTCTCCGCCCTTCCCTGTCTTGTCTCCAAGCTTCCCTGTCGTACTCTTTTACTGGTGTGACCACCGTGTCTGACCGTCTCTCCGCCCTTCCCTGTCTCGTCCCCAAGCTTCCCTGTCGTACTCTTTTACTGGTGTGACCACCGTGTCTGACCGTCTCTCCGCCCTTCCCTGTCTCGTCCCCAAGCTTCCCTGTCGTACTCTTTTACTGGTGTGACCACCGTGTCTGACCGTCTCTCCGCCCTTCCCTGTCTCGTCCCCAAGCTTCCCTGTCGTACTCTTTTACTGGTGTGACCACCGTGTCTGACCGTCTCTCCACCCTTCCCTGTCTTGTTCCCAAGCTTTCCTGTCGTATTCTTTTACTGGTGTGACCACCGTGTCTGACCGTCTCTCCGCCCTTCCCTGTCTCGTCTCCAAGCTTCCCTGTCGTATTCTTTTACTGGTGTGACCACCGTGTCTGACCGTTTCTCCGCCCTTTCGTGTCTTGTCCCCAAGCTTCCCTGTCGTACTCTTTTACTGGTGTGACCACCGTGTCTGACCGTCTCTCCGCCCTTCCCTGTCTCGTCCCCAAACTTCCCTATCTCGTCCCCAAACTTCCCTGTCTCGTCCCCAAACTTCCCTGTCTCGTCCCCAAACTTCCCTGTCTCGTCCCCAAACTTCCCTGTCTCGTCCCCAAGCTTCCCTGTCGTATTCTTTTACTGGTGTGACCACCGTGTCTGACTTATCTCCGCCCTTTCCTGTCTTGTCCCCAAGCTTCCCTGTCGTATTCTTTTATTGTTGGGACCACCGTGTCTGACCGTCTCTCCGCCCTTCCCTGTCTGTCCCCAAGCTTCCCTGTCGTACTCTTTTACTGGTGTGACCACCGTGTCTGATCGTCTGTCCGCCCTTCCCTGTCTTGTCCCCAAGCATGAAGGAACGAGCATTTCTGACTTCCAAGGGCAATAAACTCATTTCGTCATCATACAGCACCAATCGCTTAGGACAATAAAACAATAAAAGCACTTAGTCCACGAACTAACGCCTACTAATTCTTATTGCCGTCCTGAAAGATAAAGTCTTATAGACGACGAGATCTATTGATGAATATACCCTGCGCTGCTCCTGGAAACGGATTGATTGTAAAATCTAAAACCCTCGTCACATTAACAAGAGGTTCGAAATAAGAAAATCAGGCAGTTCGTCCGTCTGTCTGCAAACACGATATCACGCATCGGATTCTTGTAGGGGATTTTATGAGCCCGCGAGCATCCAGGATTTTAAGGAATTGCACGTTTCTCGTTTAGGGCCACTAATAAGTGACACAGGAACGCCGTGCGGGTTGTCTCCCTCTTGGCTCCAGATGGTCTGCGAGACGCTCTCGTGTCTGTATGGCGTAACATCCCTACAGAAATGTTAAGAGGCGTCATTGAATCAATGCCATCCCTTATACACTATCTTCCGTAGTAATCTACCAACAAGTAATTGGACAGCCCTGCAATCGAATCAAGGTCCACCCTCTACCGTTCGGATGGCAGGGTCTGGGTTTGGTGTCTGCCTGGAGAACGCCTCCTGCCGGAATGTATTCTGCCAACTGTGAAGTTCGGCGGCGGTGGAATTATGCTATGGGGGTGTTTCTCCTGGTATGGCACGGGACCCTTGGTTGCAATTCATGGTAGACTCAACGCCGAGACCTACTGCACCATTTTGGATGACCCTGCGCTTCCTACGTTGTGGCAGTTTTACGGGGTGGACCCATGTTACTTTCAGGATGACAATGCCACCTGTCATGTTGCGAGGTCCACCATGGCTTGGTATGGTGACAATGGGGTTAATCGAATGGACTGGCCTGCGAAGAGCCTGGACCTTAACCATATCGGGCACCTCTGGGACGAGTTGGAGCGTCGACTTAAGGGGTGCCCTCACCGTCCGAAATCGGTATAGGAACTGACCTGTCTTCTCCAAGCCGAGTGGAAGAAAATACCGCTAGCCGTCGTACAACGCCTGGTTGAGGGTACGCCCCGGAGGGTCGCAGCTGTTCTCGCCGCTCGTGGAGGCTCCACCAACTCTTGAAGGTGAATAAACTTCGTTTTCCTTTCCTATCACAGGTGTCCAATTACTTGTTAGTAGATAGTGTATCTGCGGTATTGGCGTTACGATGAGGTGATACCTTACACTAACATGTGGTCATAATTATTCGATTGGATTGTGCATGTATTAATTACCACATGAAAGCGGAGTGAAATGATTGGGCGAACAAATATTATTAGAACGTAAATTTTTTTGAATTACTTGAACTCTTCTTATGAAACATTACATGCACAAACTAAGTAAATAAATAAATGCATAAAAGGTTTTTGTAAATTTATACCGACCTGAAATTTTCGTGGAGCCGGCTGGTGTGCTTCTCTTCCTGGATTTACCGAATTTACTGAGCTTTTCGTACTCGCATCGTAGAATTTACAAGAGGGAGAGGTAAACTTACTAGGAATAGCTACTTTTTTCTTATAAAACACCACATGCAGAAATTAACTAAATAAATAAATACATAAATGTCTTTTTGTAAATTTATACCGACCTGAAATTTTCGTGGAGCCGGCGCGTGAGCTTCTCTTCCTGGATTTACCCAATTTACAGAGCTTTTCGTACTCGCATCATTGAATTTACAGGAGGGAGAGGTAAACTTACCAGGAAGAACAACTTTTGCCTTATAAAACACCACATTCACAAACTAACTAAATAATTAAATACATAAAAGCTTTTTCTTTCGACGTGAAATTTTCGTGGAGTCGGCATGTGAGCTTCTGTTCCTGGATTTACTCAATTTACAGAGCTTTTCGTACTCGCATCATTGAATTTACAGGAGGGAGCGGTAAACTTACCAGGAAGAACAATTTTGCCTTATAAAACACCACCACATTCACAAACTAACTAAATAATTAAATACATAAAAGCTTTTTTTTTCGACGTGAAATTTTCGTGGAGTCGGCATGTGAGCTTCTCTTCCTGGATTTACCCAATTTACAGAGCTTTTCGTACTCGCATCATTGCATTTACAGGAGGGAGAGGTAAACTTACCAGGAAGAACAACTTTTGCCTTATAAAACACCACATTCACAAACTAACTAAATAATTAAACACATAAAAGCTTTTTCTTCCTGAAATTTTCGTGGAGTCGGCATGTGAGCTTCTCTTCCTGGATTTACCCAATTTACAGAGCTTTTCGTACTCGCATCATTGAATTTACAGGAGGGAGAGGTAAACTTACCAGGAAGAACAACTTTTGCCTTATAAAACACCACATTCACAAACTAACTAAATAATTAAACACATAAAAGCTTTTTCTTTCGACGTGAAATTTTCGTGGAGTCGGCATGTGAGCTTCTCTTCCTGGATTTACCCAATTTACAGAGCTTCTCGTACTCGCATCATGAAATTTACAGGAGGGAGAGGTAAACTTACCAGGAAGAACAACTTTTGCCTTATAAAACACCACATTCACAAACTAACTAAATAATTAAACACATAAAAGCTTTTTCTTTCGACGTGAAATTTTCGTGGAGTCGGCATGTGAGCTTCTCTTCCTGGATTTACCCAATTTACAGAGCTTCTCGTACTCGCATCATGAAATTTACAGGAGGGAGAGGTAAACTTACTAGGAGCCGCCCCGTTGGCGCAGTGGTCTAAGTGATGGCCGCTGATCATTCGTCCGAACGGGGTCCGGGTCCGAATTCCGTGAGGCATGATGTTGTGTTTGTCTTACGGCACTAGCTCTCTCCCTTCCCTGGAACCAGTGGCCCTAAATTAGGGACGGGCGACTGCTTATAGCCCATTGAGTTGCTCACGGTGGTCGTTAAACCTCCAATCAAAAAAAAAAAAAAACTCACTAGGATGAACAAGTAAAGAAAAAAAAATCAAAAATTCTTCGAGAGGAAGAGATTAAATTGCTGCCGTATTAGATGAAGCATTAATGTAGAATAAAAAATAGAAGATTCTGTGTAGAGCATGTACGTCTTTTTTTAACTATTCTGAAGAAAAAAAAAGAAGCAGGAGCTGGGCTTAAAATGTTTTATCGCAACACACACACATATCCACGCAATGTAATGGCTTTTCTGTGAGAGAACTGCGCACATACTAAGCACAGCAAGACATTCAGCTTTCAAAGCATCGAACACCTCCTGTCACCACCGTCTTCGAGTATAATATTCCTTTGTCAACACGCGAAGATGCCCAGAGACCACGGTAGGTCTTTCTATTATTTGGGACCACCCAAAGGTTGCGCATGCGAAGGCTGTTCGTACAATATTCTCTGCTTTACTGGCGTACATGATGCATTGTACGGGAGAAACTTAAGAGAAGAAATAGGATTTCTGCTGGGGCACATAAGGAGGTTGGTGTCTGATGTCCAAGATCAATGCCTCTCTTCGCATATGGCCTCACGGTCTTGCCTCTGTCCGACCTCGCACAGAGTCGAATCGATTGTTACTTGTCCCCAGCCTGTCAAAACATTCACTCATCCTTCTCTTCCACTTCCTCACCCAGGGAAACAATCCGAGATTTTTTTGCAGAAATAAGCGACGTTTGTCCAGAGAAACTGGAATAAAGAGAGTGGGTGATAAAAGGGGAAACGCTTTGGGGTCACGTGATTTCAAAAGCACGCGTTTGCTTTCGTCAACTGGCTTTTTTTTTTTTTCCCTTCCTCGACCGTAACACGATACTTTCAACAAACGAAATTCAGCGCGACAGATAGCCGCACCTCAGCAGAAGGTATTTATTTGAGTTTAACTGGTATACAAAGATAGAGTCGAAAATATTATCAACGCGGTATACTTGATTTATTAACAAAATGAAAAACACAAAGAAATTAATGATCAAATAGGTGTCTGAATGCAAATGAAAAAAAAATTAATAAAAGAACTTAATTTTAATTCGAAAGAGAAATGTATATATATGTAACATCACCCATCAATCTATTGGTGGATAAAGGTCTCTCCAAGTCTTTTCCACAACTCTCTGTCTTGAGGCGTTCTCCCTCATATCACTCCGGCATGCCTTCGAGCTTTATCCACCCATCTCCCACGTGGTCGTTTTTTCTTTTTCTCTGTTTCTTTTTTTTTTTTTTTGTCCTGTTTCGCGTAATCTAGTCCAGTATTTCCGTCATCAACGTTGGTTAGTCTGTTATTCTAGCAAATTGGTTTTTACCTTGATCTTGATGTTATCAAATGTTGTCGTTCTCCCGATCCACGCGTTCCTCTTCTTATCTTCCCTGGTTACACCAAGCATGCATCTCTCCATGCTTCAAAACTAACTGTTTCCTCCAAATGCTCTGCGCATTTTATATTCCTATTAATTTCTTATTCGGTGTGACCCTCTTTTGGTATCTCTTGTCCAAGGTAAATGTTGACATCGGTTACTTCTAGATTTGCCCTACTAACTCCCTAATTCTTCAGTACTTATAAAAGCATTGTACAACAAGTTTCTTTTCTGTAAGTTCGTTTTAGTTCCACTTCTTTATTCTTCTTAGAAAGATCCTGGAACATCGTCTGCAGTTCTGAGGGGGTACTTGCAATCCGACTATGTTATAAACAAAATGAAGGTAGGGTAAATGACCTCTGATAGTCATCATTCTCTCTTCTTCCCAGTTCAATGATTGAAAGGCATTCTGCAGTGTTGCCTTGTAGAGTTTCGGATATATGGTATCTCTTGTCCCACTCCCATTTCCAACTTTTTCTAATGTGAAGTTTCCTTGAACAGTCGAACCGTTGTACTTGCATTTTCATGTATGTTATTAATGATTATAATATATATATCTTCAATACCGCAGGATTTTACAAATGTTATAACTGCTGATGGAACGGAATCAAAAGCCTTTTCGTAATCAATAAAAGCCATATACGAGTATACACTATATTGACAAAAGTCACCGGACAACCCTTCAAAAGCAAATGAATGGATCCGCTGCTTTGTTAACATGCGCAGTACAGCTGCAAACGGTATAAAAACAAGCTTGCAGCTGACCGCGATCATATCGCACTGTGAGGTTGAGTAAAAATGTCGTGGCGGGAGAGAACTTTGAGAAAGGAAAGATTGTTGGGTATATAACACAGAAACCGAGAGGCGTTTAAACATACCCAAGTCAACTGTTTTGGATGTACTGAATAAGTGAAAGACACATGGCGTGCCTGAAGCAGCAAAACGTACCGCCAGACCAAAGAAAATCAGTGATAGAAGACGTCAAAGCCTAAAGAGAGTCGTTACAGCTAATTGACGGAATACTGTACAAAACCTCCGTGTACAGGTGAGTAAAAATGCTGGAACTTCGTTATGCACACGTATCATTCCCAGAGACCTTCATTCCATGCGTTACCATGGTCGTGCGGCTGCTCATAAGCCTTTCATCTCCACTCGGAATGCTACTCGTCGTTTAGCATGGTGTAAAGAACATTTATCATGGACCGCAGATCAATGGAAACGGGTCCTATGGGCTGATGAATCCAGATAAACGATCCATCAGTGGGATGGCTGCAGCCGGAGGAACGCTATTTACCACAGTGTACTGTACCTACGGTCAAGTTTGGAGCTGGCAGTGTACTCGTGTGGGGGTGTTTTTCGTGGTATGGTCCCGGCCCATTGGTTATCATGGACAAACATGTTAACCAGTACGTCTAGCTCGATATTCTGGACAATTGCTCCCTACCAACTCTGTGGTAATACTATGGAACCAAGCCTTGTTGGTACCAGCAGGATAATGCACTGAGCCATAAAGCAAGGACTGTTGCGGCGTGGTTTGACGATAATTTCGTATCGTATGTGGACTGGCCAGCAGAGAGCCCTGATCTTGATCCCAAAGAGCACCTATGGGATGAAGTAGAGCGCTGCATTAGAAGTTTGGCCCAAGGCCTATACCACTAAGCAACAGTTAGCTGCAGCATTGTATACTGAATGGATGCGCATTCCTATCGCTGTGTTCCAAAACCTTGTCGAAAGCATGTCTCGAAGGGTCAGTGCATGCGTTAAGGCCAAAGGTGGACCGACACCGTACTAATGTATGTCAATAAATGTTATGTTGTGTTTCTCTTCTAGGTGTCCGGTGACTTTTGTCAAAATAGTGTATGTGTGTATGAGTGTGCTTAGCAGCAGTGTAGCCGAGGTTAAGGTTTGAAGCTTGAAACATATTTTTTACATCATAGTTTTGTAATACTTTGCAGGTGCGGGTTTCGACAAAAGTTTTCCTTCGCCCCTCCCTTTCCCCCTTCAAGCAAAAGTTCAGCCATTTCATGGTGTTCATTATAAGGTGGTACTCGCTTTAAATAATGTAAGTGAATTAGATTTTTGATACTAGGAATATTTATAGCCTATAGCCATTGCCAATGGTGAGATTCGAATCGACTTCTTCCTACTCCGGAGTCGCCGTCCTCCCATCTGAACTACGCCGGCAGGCTTATCGCTGCAATATTGTCGATTTGACTCGTGCATCACCTCAGTAGTACGTCATCAACGTCGTGTCACTTAGTATTTTGCATTATCCATTCCTTGAGAAAGGTGGGGGGAGCACGAAATCGCAGGTTTCGGGTTAGTCGACAACCATGCTCGAAGAGCATCTCATTATAGAAGAATTAATTTTATTAAATACGTGCGTTGTGGGAAAGACACATGACACACATTTTTCAAACCCAACTGAAAGGAGATTCATTTCCGTTCTCGCGCCAGTACAACATATAATCTTTTGCCGATGATGGGATTTCAAGCCCCAGTCTTCCGGCTTCGGAGCGGCTGTTCTTCCAAGTGAACTACGCCGGCAGGTTTCTAGCTGCTTCATTGTCGATTTGGCTTAAGCGTCACCTCAGTAGCACGTAGTATGTTATAGATGCAGAAGTCTTTTTTTACCGATTGTTAAGTCTGCTGCTATCGCTGTGCAGAAACGACACTAAACCCCTTTGAATGGAAAGGCTACGTACTGAAGTGAAAGAACCTGAG
Source organism: Macrothele yani (assembly GCA_039090855.1). Lineage (NCBI taxonomy): Eukaryota > Metazoa > Arthropoda > Arachnida > Araneae > Macrothelidae > Macrothele > Macrothele yani. The sequence continues at coordinate 101,221,323 of CM076991.1, read as the reverse complement.
AAACGTTAGGAGATTAACGGCTGACAAGTCGAGCTGGACCTATTTAAGCTGCAATGGAGATTAAAGAAAAACAATTTAAGCCGTTTTGCTTCTAACAGCTGGACCGCGGATGGCCTAGCGGTCAACGTTCGTGACTGCCACGGAGAAAGACCAGGTTCGATCCGAGGCAGGTATGAACGCTTGAACCACTAAACATCCGCGTGCGTCGGATGGGCACATCAAGCTGTCGGACCCCGGGTTCTGCCTTCCCCCCGTAATAAATAAGGGCGACTTCCTCCCCATTTCTACCTCGCTTCCTTGTCACTTTCCTATCGGGCACTGTAGCCCAAATCTCCTAGCTTCGTATTTCTAAGGGTTGTGCGATTACGCCATTTATGATAAGTTGAGATTTGTGTAGTAGAACATTTTTGGACATGTGTGTTATGTATGCTACATGTGAAAAGCGAATTTTGTTAAGCGCAATTAAATTTTTAAGTGTTGGTCACATGGGACCAATACGGCCTATTTCAGTATACGCCTTGTAGGTCTCATGTGTCCAACATAGCAGTGAAAGTGTTACTGGGATCAGACACACCCTTCCTAAAATCCTCTTTATATGATGTGCTTATGTTTCTAACAGCTTCTTGAAAACCTGTACACATTCCATCCACCAGGTCCACCTGAATTTTATTACAAGACACCGGTTTCTATGTATTATATATTTAATACAAAATAAATAAATAATAAATTAATTAAATTGGAAGTAAAATGAAATAAATAAAACGATTGGTTTTACTACGAAATTAATTTTACGTCAGCGTGTTTTCATACATCGCGCTGTGTCTTTTATTATTATTATTATTATTATTATTATTATTATTATTATTATGAAATTGTGAAAAAAGTTTGAAGCTTCTTCCTAAAATCCTCCACCCTGTGTGTAAATGTAGTTTTGTTATGGTCCTTTCGCTGAATTAAGTAATTTCTGTATTGCTGTAATGTCATAAACGACATATTTTAAATTTTTATATTTTATGTAGTTGTCATGCAGATTACCTGCTTTGAAATTAAGTTTTTTATTTGTTTTTTTTAAATGGACGATGGGGAAACCTAATCTTTTCATTCAGTTGATGTCATGACAACCTCCGAATGAATGCATTGCAGTTCGTTGTCAAGCTTCCATTGAGTACTTGAACTAATAAGTTTATTCCATCATTATTTCATGTTCAATGCATAAAGACTTAGCAGTTTTTTGTTTTTTTTTCAACGACATCGAACAGGTGAAAACGTTTTGAATAGAAGTATGTTTTTGCTTTACAACCTTTCTTTGATGCTTTTAAACGAACATTGAGTTTTTAATGCTGGCTGACAGTTCTCAGGTATAATGATAGAGATGTAGTAGTCCACCTAAAATGAAGGTTTTTAATGTTTGCTGAAATATATTTGTTTTTTCATTGTATGGCCGAATGGGAGGGAGAAGCACAGATGGCACGCCCTCCAACTTCAGAAAATTTAAATGCTAGGACAAGCCTACGATGGGGCAGCAAATATGAGTGGAAGGTTTAATGGAGTCGCAAAGATTAACAACCAAAAAAGCTTTATATACTCGCACTGTTATGCTCACTATTTAGCTTTGACTGCGATTCCTCATTGTGTTGAATTAAAACCACAGCAAAATGCTATCAACGCAAAGAACTCATTGTATAACATTACTTATGTATCCTCAAAAAGATTTGTAATATTTAAAAGAATCTCTCTTTTCTAAAAAAAGGTAACTCTCGCCGCCGCTGTTTTAGAAATTTGGCGACACTCGCGCTTTTCTAGCTCGCAGCGCAAAAAAAGTATTGAACTCAAAAATATGAAATTTACATCCTTTGTACAGAATTGTTTGGGGAACACGCTGAAATAAACCGTTTTTCGATTCTGGCGATACTTCAAGAACTATTGTATTTCAAAATTAAGGTAAGCAAAGAAATGCCATCTGTTCGCCTTCCGGACACACAAATAGCAACAGAACCACGAAACTTTATACGCATGGCCATGGCCGAATTTTTGCACATCGTCGCTCTTTTTTTAAATTTCAATTTAGTTTACAAGAAATTAAATTTTTAAATTTCACCAAATTCTCTATTTCCCCATGGGATCCATTCTAAAAAACGGATATATGGCAAACTATAAATCATAACGCATTGCAATTTTTGCAGCATGAACTCACAACTAATATCCCTCTTTTACGAAATTTTTCTTTAAGGAACAGTCATTTTCTGATTTTTAAGCATTCTTTAAAGACGCAAACGAAAGGGACGAGCGTCTTACTCTATCTTCAGCGCTAGCAACACAGTAAAGTTCTATCCCCGTGACCTGCTGCCTTGGTGACGCAGATATTTTTAACTCTCTCTTCTCATTGGGTGAAAGGACAGGCTACAATCAAACTGGTAATGACGCAATGCTTAATGACGTAGCGACGCTTTTAAAGTTCGGCGTTTTCCGCAGGCATACGTGAATGCCTATGTAAATATAGGCTTTCGCATAGTATATAAAAGGCAAAGAGGGAAAATGCGAATGTGTTCGGCCCCGGATGGCTTAGTGGTTAGTGATTCAGACTATCGATGCGAGGTCTCCAGGTTCAAGCCTGAGCTGATCTTTCGGAGATGGTGTGATTTACTAGCAATCGCTGAATATCCGCCGTGCATCGGACGAGCACGTTGAGTGACGGCCCCCAGGCTGGACCCACTGGTTAAATGGGTATCCTTTCCTATGTCCGCCCTGAAACTCTCTCACCCCTCTATGTGCAATATCGTACTTGTACGGTGGCGCCATCTACTGTACTCCAATCTCACTACAAACTGTTCTGTCAAAGTCGCTAGACTTGCTCTCATTCCTTCCGTTTCTGTGTCCTGCCCAAAAGGCGATCTCGCTGTAGGTGGCTGGGACCTAAACTCTACTCATTGTGGACGGAAGTCCTATAAGAAAATGACAAATTCTGTGATACTGTGCGAATGTGTTCGTCCGCGAATTATTCGACCTATTCTAAATGACTTAGAGATCTGAAAATTGGCATGCTAATAAGCCTTAAGGCCGTGTACCTAGAAAAGTACGGAAACAAAACAAAAAAACAAAATCAGAAACAAAAGTCAAAATGCCGGCTTTGGAACATTGTCTTCTTGAATTTTTCGCAAACTGTTTGACCGCTTCTAAATGACCTAGAGATCTGAAAATTAGCGTGCTAATAGGTATTTATAGTCCGGATACCTAGAAAAGTCCGAAAACCGAAAAAAAAAAAAAATGGCGGCTTTGGATCATTTTCTGCTTGAACTTTTCGCGAATTATTCGACCTCTTCTAAATGACTTAGATATCTGAAAATTGGCATGCTGATAAGCCTTAAAGGCCGTGTACCTAGAAAAGTACGGAAACAAAACAAAAACAAAAATCAGAAGCAAAATTCAAAATGGCGGCTTTGGAACATTGTCTTCTTGAATTTTTCGCAAACTGTTTGACCGCTTCTAAATGACCTAGAGATCTGAAAATTGGCATGCTAATAGGTCTTACAGTCCGGATACCTAGAAAAGTCCGAAAACCGAAAAAAAAATAATAATAATGGCTTTGGAACATTTTCTGTTTGAACTTTTCGCGAATTGTTAGACCACTTCTAAATAACCTAGAGGTCTAAAAATTGTCATGCTGGTAGGTCTTAAAGTCCGAATACCTGCAAATGCACGAAAAAGTAAATAAATAACGCTTTGAAACATTGTCAGCGCAAAATTTGATGATGTACTGATATTGGCTGTACTTGTTAGAGCACACACAAGTTCGCAACTAGATTCTAGCTATAAGTGGCAAATTGAACAGTGAAACGAAAAAGTAATAAACAGTCAACTCGTTGTCACGTCGCATTTGAACTTGCTCGGCGAGAACATGGGGAATCGGACTCGGCGTCCAAACCCCGAAGTTTTTTTTTTTCTGGTATCTTATTTCTTGAGGTACTTTTAATACCGTTATTGAAGCACATAAAAATACCAATGTATATGAGTTCTCGTTACGTGTGCTCTACCAGCCTGCTAAACCATGAGCCACCTCTTCAGGGTTTAACTTAGGTCAACTTTATTTACTTGAAGTTCGAACTCTAAAACATCCAACTTCCTTGGAGAGAATAAATGAAAAATTGAGCTCCCTTTTGCGCCAATAGGGGAGCCTTTGAACAAGGAATGTAAAACGCATCCCATTTAAATATATAAATAAAAAGAGTCATGGGAGGGAAGAAAGGCGAGATTTTTCTAAATATTTAAGCATTTTTTAATGAAATTTCAACATCGTGTTTTTGAATAAAATATGCATTCGTACGCGTGTGTGTGGGCCGAGTGTCTCTGGAGGGAGAGGCTTCATCTGGCGAGCGAGATCCCCGCGGTGAAACCACCCGTCCTTTATTAACTTATGCCTCAACAGCCGAAATGAGCCGAATAAGTCGAATACATAAAACGCAGTTCTGACACGAAGTTGTTACAATGCCATCTGTCACGAAACGATTGAATTGCTAATGCAGAGGAACAGTGAATAAAGTGATTCAAACTTCAGATTATTAACTCCCTGAAATTAATGCAATTTTGAACTTCCATGGGTGGCGATCTACTGTCGCGCGGTTACACTGTAGTCTAAACGGTGATCTCTCTCTCTCTCTCTCTCTCTCTCGCCCTCCCATGGTGGTCGCAAAGAATGGCATACCCAGACTTCCCCATCCCATGCTGTGGCATTTACACTGACGGTGTGTGAGGATGGAAGACTAATGCACAAATGATGTCGTCCAGGCTATTCTTCTAGGGGTCAAATAAAAACAAGCTTTTGTTTGCTGATGGAACGGGTCGTTGACGCACATCCCAACACACCATTCAACGCGGAACCTCCTTATTTTAGGCAAACATTCGGGAGGTCTTCGCATCTTTAGTGCCGTCTCGAAATGCTCTTCCGAAATCCACTTAAAAGGACCAACTTTTTTTTTTTTTTTTTTTCCTGAAAGGGCGTCTTCCGTCAGTTCTTCAAGGTCAATACAAACGCGGGTGGGGCGTCCGTCGCCCCATAATCACTTGCATGTTAGATTTGTCTCCACCTGCGGTTGCGCCTTGAAATAATTGAAGGGACAAAGATCTGGACCACCCTAATGAGCAGCAGTAACGTGGAACATCTGCAAGTGATGCTGCAAAACGTAACACGGAACAAGGCTGTAGCTTAAAACTAGTTCCTTGACATTAAGCCGTGTACTCACAGACGACATTCCGGAAATGATTATGTCGCTTTTTTGTGGAACTTGTGATCCAGATTCCAATTTTAACAGATCCACCTGTCTGTGTGCGTGAGCACAATAAGGTGTATTATTAAAATAATAATAGATCTTATTTTATATTTCAATTTTAAGAAACGGAAAAAGGTTTTTATTGGAAGTTTTTTTTTTTTTTTTTTTTTTGAGGGAGATATTTGAAGATGAGACAGAGCAGGAGGAGGGCGTGGTCAGTTTGAGGGAGCAGGAAGACTATTTGTAGTGTTTTGAATATTTTGGGAGTTCGTGCCATGTGCAAATGTAATGAGGAGCTATAGAGACCATGCCCTTCTTGAGAATTTCATCATCGTCAACCATGGGTTCAAATCTCGGATTACGTGCGGAAAGCGACCGTGCGCCAAGCAACCCTGTGGAAAATCGTGCGCGAAGCGACCCTGATATATTCCATCGTGGACGAAGCGACCCTGTTAATCAAATCAATTTACTTATGTATATATATATACAATTCATAGTCAAATTATTTACAGCTAATTAATTAAGTACCTACACCTTCTGAATTTTGTAGCTTTTGTCCTTAGTCAAACTTGGTAACATAGTTTAATGCTTTCAAGTATTTTTAAGGTCTCTAGAATTTCCAAATTCGACGTGTGATGCCCAAACAACAATTAAAAGAATTAGAAGAACTTGGTCCAAAACGTAAGAAAATGTACACTGAAGAGCAATTGAATTAGAGATACTTGTCGAAAGTTTACATATCATAGCTAACACTTCCTGTGTTGTAATGATAATTTGCCTATATATGTATCACAAACTTGGAGATCACTGATCCCTCATGGACAAAACTCACTTCTGAATGTTATGAATATATGTCTCTTTATGCAAATCACCCTATGCAATTGCACTGATCACATGTTACGTATTTACTCTATTTAATGCCGGTTTCCGTTCCACTCTTTGTCAGACATCTGATGATGACACCAAAGTGGTGGTCGAAATAACTTATATGGTCATTTTATTTCATTTATTTTAATTGTTAATAAATGTTTCTAAATTATTCATCTCTGACCGCTTGTCTACATATATCGTGCAACGATGGCTCTCTCCTCTTCTAATCCTAGAGTCTATTTCAGTTCCTTGTTGCGTGGATTTTTTAGACCTTTGCTTGTAAGGAAATCTAAAAGTTCCAGGGATTTAACTATATTTATTCCGAATGAAAAGAATCAATTACCAATAAAGTGACGTTACCAATAAGCTTCGTTCGGTGACGTATATGGGAAAAATCACTTTCGAGCTTTGTCCTGATTTCTTTTATGTTTTTTTATATTATTTAATATTCACTCTCTGTATTGTTTATACCCTGATCTATTCATGTTTTCCAGAGTCAATTCTTTACTCTTCAATCCATCTCGGTCTCGTTGGAATCTTTCCCCATTTTTGCGGAGGATGGATAAATATCCTTTAAAACGTACTTTTTACCATCATCAACTTTCAAATGAATCTGTCACTTCTGGTGGCTAATAAGCCCTCTCCAACGAACAGAGAAAGTAACGCTCCCTCCCCCATCTTCCGAAGCTCCTTCCTCAAAAAGCTAGAGGGGTATGTTATTGAGGAGAGCTTTAAAATGAAATATAACACGATGGAGTGCAACCTGTAGATATGCTAGACCGAAAGTTAGTAATTCACATCCGATTCAGCTTTCCTTTCGGTCCCCATACAGCACAAAACGTTTCAGATATGTATCAATAATGTTACAATCTCTCATTTTCGTTACACTTTCAGGGAAATTACGTTTCAGCAACATTTATTTTGGAACATAACTCTTTGTACATCACGGTTACGTTAAAAATAGCATTCACCGATACTACTGTTTTATAGTTTCCATTATACATAATTGCTAACTTGATGTTACATTCCGTCGATATTTAAGATTTTTGGTTTGACAACGGCGTGGATGCGCATGCGCATTTATGCCATTTCACCGAAGCACTCTCGTAGTCGTATTTCCACGTGCTACTGGGATATTCTTTAGTGATACTGTCGTACTCGAGTTAGCTAGTTAGTTGATTTAATATTTCATCCTTTTATTTATTTATTATTATTTATTTTTTTTGTGATTCAAGATTATCTGAAAGTAAGTAATTGCTTCGATTATTATAATTTTTAAATTCTAAAAAGCATTTTATAAAATCTTTTTTTTTTTTTTTTTTTTACTTTAAGCTGAGAAATTTCATATTGATAGGTATTTAGAGAAATGACGAATTTGATTTTCATTCTTTTTTTCATTGAAATATATACTATTCCACATGTATAATAAAAATTCGACACCCTCATTTGGGACCGATTTTTATTTCTTTTATTATCAATGTACGCCGCCACTGTTTCCCAATAAACAGCGGACTGCGTTGAACCTGTGAAGACGTAAACAACTCGTAATACGACTTTTGTTGCTTTTGAGAGTAATATTTTTTATTGTGATTTTACAAAGTTTATTAAAACTATAATGTTCAACGTAGTAAATACGTAACAGTAATATGTTGATGTCACAAATATCTTTCAAATACATAACAGTAATGTAACCAAGTTACAAATATCTTTCAAATACGTAACAGTAACTGGTATGTTGAAGTTACAAAGACCTTTCACTGTAAGGTATCGGTTATGTTTGAAAGTTATGTAACGTTTGAGGACATTTTGACGTAACCGTAAGGTTTCTGAAACATTACTGTTACATTGCGCAACTTATCTGAAAAGTCTCAATGTTTCAGTGCTACGCACTTCTTGTAACATATACGAAATATTCTGTGCTGTGTGGGGTCTTGAGGTCAGATTTTAGCTTGAGCATGCGCAGATGGACTTTCGTAGCCACATAACATTTCTTCGGTGTCATGATCGCTTCTTACGTTCGTCTAAATCTGAATAACGTATAATAATAATAAACAAATAAATGGCGTTTTTGAAAAACTAAGCAGTCGAAATAATAGTTCCTATTGCCGCCGCCATAGCTAATTTAGTAAATATTAGTTTTTATCACTCGCATATCTTCTTTCATTAGTTTTGCGACAATAACGTTAATTAATCCGCCTATCTAAGTACCGCTCAATATCAGGAATTAGTAAACCTTGTTGTTAGTTGTGATTTAATTCTGCTTTGTATAGCACCGGACTGCGGCTGCGTGTGGCCGGGAGTGAAGCTAATGTGGTGTTTGTAGATAAATGTATACGATTGAATCACGCGTTTTATTTCACGCCCATAAAGATCTTGGCTTGCGAACGATGCGTAGCATAAATTATTTACAAAGAATACCAGGATTACTCTCTCGAATTCTTTAAAAATGCTGGTTTTGAACGGGTGAATCAGTGAGAATCTTAGAATCGAAGATGAGAATAATTTTTAATGCTCTTTTTTTAATTGTGTTTTAAGTTTTATTATAAATTATTTCCTTTTCTTTTTCCTAATTTATAATATAAACACCCAGATCTATCTGTCTGTGTCTGTCTCTGTGGAACGCTTGACGTCACAGCAACGTCTGCATTGTTGTTCCATCACTTATCGACTATTTGATCATCTCGCGATGTCAAAATGATTGCCTGCTATGTAATAGCACGCGATCACTTTTAGATGTCAAGGTGATCGCGTGTTAATTTAAACATTGGATTACTAATGACTCAAGTACCGTTTTTCCAATCTACACAATTCGATTTGAATTCCTAAATATAACGGCAAGTTGCGTTTGTATATTAATTTAATTTAGCACAATTCGAATATCAATTTGTGCGCTTTAATTATTTTTTTACTTTAACTAACTTTCCGAGTTTATTGCTAATTATATCGATCTATCTAAACGCTCTAACCTACAATAAAAACTGAAATCTTGAAATATCAAAGTGAGCAAGATTGCATCTAAAGGCAGATGTCGCCCGAATTAGCACATTGTCGAGAATTTAGATAGTTCCGATTTGTAACACCAGATGTCGCATTATTTTGTAGAAAAAGCTACGGTATGAAGTTTCAAACAAACCGTCGAATAGGAAAGTCTAAAACAATCCGTGAAGGGAAAAACAAGTGTGCCGTAGAAAAAGTAATTTAACGCGAAAAATCAAAATAAAAGTTATTAAGTTAAGTTTACACGAAAACAACTTTCCGAGTTTAGTGCTGATTATATTTCACATTTCGCAAAATATCGATCTATCTAAACGTTCTAATCTACAATTGCTAAACAACAAATATTTTACATAGGATGTTATTTATCGCGAGGTCTTTTGGAAAACGGAAATAGCATATATGTATTTATAGTTCTAACATGAATGAGTTCTTACTGTATAAATTTTTACTGTTCCCTTACAGAAATCTGGCGTCTATTTGATTTGTACCATCATATTAACCTGTAGTGATTTTTATTTGTGTAGAGCAATATGCCATTATGTCTTAAAAGAAAAGTGTTTGATCAATGCATCTATCCAGTGCTTACGTATGGTGCAGAGACGTGGACCTTAACTAAAAGAGACATACAAAGGCTGCAGACAACTCAAAGAGGCATAGAGAGGTGAATGATTGGTGTAACCAGGAAACATAAGAAGAGAACTCGTGGATCCGAAAAATGACAAGAGTGGAAGACATCATGATCAGAGTTAAATCCCTGAAATGGCAATGGGCTGGGCATACTGCCAGAAGGACAGACCATAGATGGACAGCCGAAATTTTAGATTGGATTCCAAGAGACAGGAAAAGACGCAAAAGAAGACCACATGGGAGATGGATGGATGAAATTCGAAAGTATGCAGGAGTGACATGGAGGAGACTGGCACAAGACAGACCGTTGTGGAGGAAACTTGGGGAGACCTTCGTCCATCAGTGGATTGATAATTGTGTACAATGATGATGATGATGTGCATATCATGCTGAAGTGTGCTTGCGTTAAATGGAACCACGTCATCCAACCAGTGACTTTAGGTAACGAACCACCTCCTTATAAACAGGAGTTTGGCCTAATATGTTGCCCGAGGATGGACCCAGTTTGGGTGGAGCCGCGGATGGCTTAGTGGTTAGCGATTCAGACTATCGATGCAAGGTCCTCAGGTTCGAACCTGAGCTGATCTTTCAGAGATGGCGTGATTTACTAACAATCGCTGAATATCCGCCGTGCATCGGACGAGCACGTTAAGTGATGGCCCCCAGGCTGGACCCACTGGTTAAATGGGTATCCTTTCTTTCCTATGCCCCCCTGAAATTCTCTCACCCTTCCGTGTGCAACATCGTACTTGTACGGTGGCGCCATCTACTGTACTCTAATCTCACTACAAACTGTTCTGTCAAAGTCGCTAGACTTGCTCTCATTTCTTCCGTTTCTGTGTCCTGCCCAAAAGGCGATCTCGCTGTAGGTGGCTGGAACCTAAACTCTACTCACTGTGGACGGAAGTCCTACAAGAAAATGACAAATACTGTGATGCCCAGTTTGGGTCCGAAAATACTAGCATGTTTCCTGTGATGGTTTTAGATGTAAATAAAGTTCATTTTTTAATTACATATGAGACCTGCTTTTCTAAATCGTGTAACGACAGCATTGTGAAGGTGGTTATTATAAAAATTTCACTCCGTCACAGGACGGGCAACAACATCCCCTATATATTAATATTTATTTAAAGCTTAAAAACAACCGTCTAGTTGAAAACTAAGAGTTTAACTGATACTGTCCAATGCTATCAGAGGTTGACTGTGGAAATTTGTGATTTAACCCCTTTTCGTGTGTTTTTCTGTGTCCGACCTCGACAATCAGAGATTAGTGCTTTGACGAGCATTATTCCTATCTACACGCCGCCCGCCCTCCCGCCCCTGGGGCGGCTGTCTATTCCCTCGCTGTCTTGATGACGATGACTCGGGGTGGGAATGCAGGAGGAGCAAGAGAGGGAGCGAGGAAACGAATGGTTACTTCGAAGCGGACGTGTATCAGCTATCAAGTGCCTTCCTCCGTTAGATTCAAGGTACATATGAGGCAAAGGAATAAGTCGGGATACTCAACCAGGGACACTTGTTCTATCTTAATGGAAGCCCAAAGAGCATGCATTAGCGGCGAAGTGCAAGAGGAAAGAGAGTTTCGGGAGGGAGACTGAATAAGAAGAGTGGCAGCGAACTCTAAGTTACGCACTGGCTGTCTCTGCTCATATTCGGCCATTACGTCTTGGTGGTAGAGGGGGCTTGTCGGCTGTTAAGGCGCTGATTCTCTACGGCTCTCTCTCTCTCACGCTCAGAATAACGCCAGAGATAAGGTATCGAGACTGTTATTCAGGTCTTGTCTACTGTAGCGTGCCCTCCCTGTCCCTCGCGTATTCTTCTCGATTTTCCTCCCCGGCCATTTTCTCCAAGTGTTCCTTTAGTAGCGAAGCTATCTTCCTTAGCTCGCTTGCTTTTACTTGTCACTCATTTTCCCGGCTAAGAACTGCCATCTTGAAACATTTTTTTGAATTCTCCAACTGAGCTTGAGGAAGGGAGTGGGGGGTTGTCATTGTTCATTGAGACACGTGGAGAATTCCGGGGGAAAAAATCTTGACTGCACTGCGTTTCCACCGCTCATAATACAACGGGGCGTCGTTTACATCCACTTAACACGTTGGCATGGAGTACGAATTGGAAAATCATGTTTTGAATTGCAAGTAGTAAAAGTTCCGCTCTTTGGTACTGAAAATCGGAGTGATACTCTCTTAGAGAAAAGAAGGAAGATAAAATTATCGATTTGGTGTGTGTTTGCCTGAGGACAGGTGAGCCAAATCAATGGGTGCTTAATCAGTACACAAGAAAAGAATTTCGGATTCTCTTAAAGACGTGTGTCATCTTACTATATTCTGTTGCTCACGTTTAAGTTATATACAGCCCATGGTGGTGCATAAAATATGGGAACTACTATATATAATTCAATTTTAATGTTCAACAAATATACTACTTACATACAATGCTCCTTCGCTGCTATCCACCAAACACTCCGAGTTCCGTTGTAAGAATTGCATGCATACATACATATCACTAAGCTGTTCTCTGAGATTCAGAGGTTAGCTCCAAAAAGAAATACAAACTTCCAGATATTTTTACTTATTGTTGTCGCATCAAACTTCTCCATTTACAGCGATCTTGACATACAACTCGTGCTTCTCATACGCCCTTTAGAAAGTCCAGGTCGATTCCGTGGTGGACCGTCCTTCTCAAGTGTGGTAGGTCCACCATATCCCACTCTTGAGTCATTCTTAATATTTCTTTTTGTCTTTTTAATCAGGTGAGTACATCAGTGTGGGGGATTAGCCCGCACAGCTGAGGGTTCCAGTTGGTCATTCAACCTAAGGATTCTGGAACAAAACCCAGTGAGTTGGAGTCTTTTCGCCAATGTCACACAGAACTAGCTTGCACCTCTCAAAGATTCACAGAGGCCCTAATTGCATGCGCTTAGTAGTAATCCAAGGAAAATTGGTTTTTAGGCCTATCACTTCCAGTCTTGTGACGAGGCCAGTTGTAACTTGTAAGCACTGTGAAGCAAAGTTCCTAACTATGAATTGTGGTTTTCTTCTGTTGTAACAAATTTAATTCTTGAGGATTAGGACCTGTATCATCAAGTCAGCAGCGGTACCAGTTTATAATTTCGGTTCAGTGGGGACGTGGGGTTAAAATTATCAACCGATCCTAAACGAGTATCATTGATGCGAAATATAGACTGAACAAGAAAGTATAATACATAAGTTGATTATAAAGTCTCTATGTACACCATATACATTCACCACGCGCTACTATCCATTATATACCGATATCTCGTGGTGTATGTGGTCTAGCAGTAATCCAATGTAAGTTCGTTTAATGGGCCTATCACTTGCAGTCTTGTGCCGAAGCCAACTGTAGTAACATCAAGAATACTTGTGTTTTGTCAATTGACGACTCCCCCCCCCTCTGCTCCTCCGGAACTGAGTCTGTAAACTAGTACTGCTGCTGATTTAATGATACAAGTTCTGTCCCTCGTACACTTCCAGCTCCAAACTTGACCGTAGAAACAGTACACTGTGGTAAATAGCGTTCCCCCGGCTGCCGCCATACCCACACACGGCCATCAGACTGATGGATCGTGCACCTGGATTCATCAGTCCATAGGACCCGTTTCCATTGATCTACGGTCCACGATAAATGTTTTTTACACCATGATAAACGACGAGTAGCATTCCGAGTGGAGATGAAGGGCTTTTGAGCAGCAGCACAACCACGGTAACCCATGGAATGAAGTTCTCTGCGAATGGTACATGTACATACCGAGGTTCCAGCATTTTTACTCACTTGTACACTGAGGTCTTGTGCAGTACTCCGTCGATTAGCTGTAACGACTCTCCTGAGGCTTCGGCGTCCTCTATGACTGTTTTTCTTAATGCACAATTTCCACGCTAGGGGGCGCAAATATTTAATCTGCTTTCAGGACATCTCAGCTTCTAAAGGTCCGATTTAGAAAATTCTTTTAACACCGGATTCCATTTGTCATGTGAAACACTTTGCTCGTACTTGTGGAATTCGTTTTCAGTTGTGTCGCTAGGTGGTGTTTTGAGTACTTCTGTTTGCCGCTGTGTCTCCGTTACTAAGAACCCTATGGAAATTTTTCTTTTTTTACTGCATGTCATTTTTTGCAATAAAGATGGGAAACATCATCCTCTTTAATTAATGCACAGCTTTTCTGCTGGGGGTCATAAATATCAAAGTCTTTCCCTTCAATATCTGCTTCCAGGAGATGTATTTGCATGTTTTTTTCTTTTCCATAGCTTTTGCAGTGAAGAATACTTTTCGCGTATTTTCAATTTTTTCACTATGCAAAATTCCTCCGCTACGGGCTTAGAATTGCATCGTATTTTCATCTATATTTCTTGATCTGTTTGATTTGAAAATCCCTTTGTCTCGGAGATGTTCTTTCTTCTGCTAAGAAACATTTTGTGCGTCATTTGTTAATCTTCGTAACATACTTTTCAATCGCTGTGGGAGTAAGTAGCTGTTTCTTTTTGTGGATGTTTTATCGATTGTACAAATTCGGTTGATTTTTATTTTTATTTTCTCCAGTCACGTTGGTTAAGAATAACTTTGAAGAATTTTATTCGCGTCGGAAAGGATGCAAATGACGTGCGCATTACAACAAAAGCTCGGTGTCATCTATCTTGTTTAGAGTCAAGTTTATTTAACAGTTAACTCTATCGCTAAGTGTGCAGGTCAGTTTATCATTTTTTGAATCTCTCTCTCTCTCTCTCTCTCTCACTCTCTCTCTCACTCTCTCTCTCACTCTCTCTCTCTCTCTCTCTCCTCTCTCTCTCTCTCACTCTCTCTCACTTCTCTCACTCTCTATCTCTCTCTCCCTCTCTCTCACTCTCTATCTCTCTCTCACTCTCTCTCTCTCTCTCTCTCTCTCACTCTCTCTCTCTCTCTCTCTCTCACTCTCTCTCTCTCTCTCTCTCTCTCTCTCTCTCTCTCTCTCTCTCTCTCTCTCTGTCTCACCAGTAGATGAATATAGAACACTCACCTTTAAGAAGTCGTCTATGTTGTCAGAAATTCCTTGCATGTTGATCCACTTGATTCATTATCATGATTCGGACGATTAAAGTGAACGGTAGTAATATACAAAGTGTTCGTGCAACTTGATTACCTTGTAGTCGGTTGTTTGTGCTCGCATTGAGGAATGTCATCTGTGATCCCTGGTCATTTTAGCTTCCTCTCTCGAAGTTCCAGCGCTTTTGTTGTAGTATTGTTGTTACCTGAAGATGATTGCTAGTTCTCTGTGTTTCCATCCACGAGTCTTCCCCTTGCATTCCAATTGCTGTGTTCCGAGGTACAGTAGCATATAATTTCAGTGGTATCTCACACACCTCATCATCATTTTGAGGTTTGTGGTAACCCAACGGCTCCCAGTTTAACAGTGACTTGGAGCTTCCTCGACCCTTTTGACCCCTGCCGATTCTGACCCTTGTGCTATGCAGCAATCTGCCAACCACAACGAACTTTTAAGGCTGTAAGCTGTCATCTAAATGCCAGAAAATTTGACCCCCGCGGGTTCCTGATTTCACCCTCCTCGTCTTCCTCCGATCAGTACTACGTTTTGCAGCCATTTATGGAATGCTTATTATGGCGTTTAGTCATTGTCTGAGACAAGGGTGAAGGGCAGGTCTCAGCAGCGACCCGCAGCAGCTGGAACGAGCAGAGGGGTGGATAACGTCACGTCTGTGGTTCCAGCTGAACACGGTACTCCCCTTGTTCCTGACGGAGCCGTACACTGTAATAAACATTCGGGAAGGTTGTCATTGGCCACAGTGTACTTGTGAGATCGCAGTACGTATATTATATTTCAGCAATCACCATATTTCTTTGAAAAATGAATTTCAGTTTCTCATGCAATGCAAAGGGACTTTTTTAAAAAAAATATTATTCACTTTATTAAATAAGATGGTTCATGGGTTCTCCATTCTTAATAAATATGTTGCTTTACTTTTTACCTCAGCCATCCTTTTTATTTTTGTAGATTCATGTATGACGATTTGTTGGGCAGCGTTTTTCGTATGGGTTATCGTAAACAGTTTTTATCTTTATACTAAATGCCAGACAACGAGTGCATTTTCATTACAGAAAGAAATAGAAAAGAAAAAAGTAGAGGTCGTGGAAAAGTTCATAGGTCAGCCTTTTATCCAAGGGCACCCTTACGTCAGCGAGAGTGCGTCTGCGAATATTAAATATAAGTGAAGTGTGTTTAGAATACCAAAAAAGACGCGTCAGTGGAAGTATCTTTCAGGCATTTCAATACTGAATCCGAAATCTATTTATATTCCACGGGACTGTTGAGCTTTTTATTTATCTATTTTTCTGTCGATAATGCTTTTAACCCTTTCATTTCTGAGATTCCTTTTCGCTTTCATTAGACATGAATTCCGTTTACGAGATGCGTTCTGTAACATAGTGCATTCGTTCGAGCTAACCCCGAGTTAATTCGTGCCAATCAGTAACGATACGATAATTTGTTGTACGCTATTTCTCAACCCGCTACATTGAATTCAAGTTTGATTAGTCATCTGCACACCGTTTAAAGGTAACACTGAACATGGCTCAACCGAGAGAACAAGCTGGATTCAGGAATGGCTACAGCACAATAGATCATATCCACGTACTGAGAGAACTAATTGAAAGAGCGAGGGAATATGAACTTCCATTGTGCATGGCTTTTATCGATTATGAAAAAGCCTTTGATTCGGTGAAACCATCAGCAGTTGCAATGGCTCTGAAATCCTGCGGTATTGAAGATGCATACATTAATATTATTAATAACATCTATGAAAATGCAAGTGCAAAGATTCGGCTGTTTGAGAATACAGCACACATAAAAATTGGAAAGGGAGTGAGACAAGGTGACACCTTATCTCCGAAGCTCTTTAATGCTACATTGGAGGGTGTCTTTCAGTCGCTGAGCTGGGAAAACAAGGGGATGAAGATTAATGGAGATTATCTAACTCACCTTCGTTTTGCTGATGACGTAGTCATTTTTGCAACTACCCCATCAGAGCTGCAGAGTATGATCCAGGAACTTGCTGACAAGAGTAAAGAAGTGGGATTAAAAATGAACTTTCAGAAGACAAAAGTGATGTTCAATGCTTTTACAAGAAATGAAGATTTATCGATTGATGGAGAAAAGCTGGAGATAACAGACACGTACGTTTACCTTGGACAACAGATATCAAGTGAGGGTCACATTGATGAAGAAATTAATCGGCGTACAAAACTTGCCTGCAGAGCTTTTGGAAGAAATAGCATAATTTTCAAGAGCAATATGCCATTATGTCTTAAAAGAAAAGTGTGTGATCAATGCATCCTTCCAGTGCTTACGTATGGTGCAGAGACGTGGACCTTAACTAAAAGAGACATACACAGGCTGCAGACAACTCAAAGAGGCATAAATAGGTGTATTCTTGGTGGAACCAGGAGAGATAAGAAGAGGAACTCGTGGATCCGAAAAATGACAAGAGTGAAAGACATCATGATCAGAGTTAAATCTCTGAAATGGCAATGGGCTGGACATACTGCCAGAAGGACAGACCATCGATGGACAGCCGAAATTTTAGATTGGATTCTAAGAGACAGGAAAAGACCCAGAAGAAGACCACATGGGAGATGGGTGGATAAAATTCGAAAGTATGCAGGAGTGACATGGAGGAGACTGGCACAAGACAGACCGTTGTGGAGGAAACTTGCGGAGACCTTCGTCCAGCAGTGGATTGATAATGGTTGACAATGATGATGGCATAAGGATAGCACATTGTTACAAAACGAGATATTTTACTTCATCTGTACATAGTTACAAACAAGATATTGTTGACGGACCCCTTCCCATCACCTCAATTCGAAGTGAGCGGCATACGCTTGCACCCCACCCCTAAACTCTCCGTTATCCTGAATTGTGAAGGTTTCTCGCAATGACATAACCCTGGAACATGGAATTTTCACTTTACGACTTCCCCATAGGTGACCAACGCCAGGTTAGAGTATAGGAAAAGTAATTTCTACCGCAGACGTAAGAATGCATTTCCCCCGACGAGAAAACAGGAAATCGAGGCATTTTTCACCCGCGTGCACTCCAGAATACTTATCCCGAACAAGAGAGTGAAGTTGATTTTCGGGACACAAGGGAAGAGAGGGGCCTGCGAGGGTCACATACTGGCACGAAATTTGTGAAAAAAATTTCAAGTTTTCCTCCTTTCTTAACTCCCCGCTTGAAATTGGGGAAGTTACTCATTTACCTGAAAGAATGAAGTTTTGATATTGCGAAATTTGATGATTCGCATTCTATGGTCCTTAGACCCAACAGGTTATCAATTATCACGCCAACAGAACAGGTAAACACAAGCAAACAGATTGTGGGCAGGGGTGGAAGAAAGTGAAGTTCGTTGACCGGGCCCGAAATTTCGAATCGTGGTACACCCCCGTCCCTTCCCGCTTCCCGGAACAAACAGAAGAAAAACAATACCTAAGGAGCTTTGTTGGGGATTAGGACCACCCAACCACTTACCTAGAGGAACTTTCTAAGACACATCACAACAATCGCACATATGCCAAAAAAAAAAAAAAAAAAAAATCTTGGCTGAAATTATTGACCGGGCCCGGGCGGTTCCGCCGCCACCGATTGAGGGTGCATGCACGTGATAAGAAAACACTTAACTAACACTAAAGTACAAAAGAAAATGTTTTTTAAAAAAGCTGCAAATTGAAGTTAAACAAGAGAAAAATTACACTGAACTTACCCGCAAAATATCATTCTGCTTACTCTTCTGCACAACTGTAAGCTCTGGATAAAGGTACCTAATAACAGGGCCGGATTAATTGGGGGAAGGGGGGTTAGGGGCTGTCTTGGGGCCCCCCCCGACCAAGGGCCTAGGAAGCATGCCTGGGCAAATAATAGGCAGGTTGGTAGGGAGAGAGAGAGAGAGAGAGGTTATAAAACAGTTTAACTTTTGTTCCATATGATTTCCACTTGATCAGAATCAAAGGCTGGAGGAGGAACAGATTTCAAGGCAGTGACTCTTCAACTGTAAAGGTTTCATGTCGCTGTGTACAACAGGGTTGGCAAGACAGAGATAATTCCGGCTTCTCACTACCATCCACTCACGCTTCCTGATTTACACGTAGCAACGTTAATTGTCAAGTCCCCTATGGCTTCGCATCGCATAGCAAAAAAAAGATGCACTTAGAAAAGTATACGATGCTAAATCATTAGAAAATCCATGACAGGAATCTTAAGCTTAAAACCCATACTCTTACGAGAACAATGAAAAATACAGACTTATTAAAACTCTGCAGATAATTTATTCGTTTGATGAATCCACTACGTATTAATTATTATCACAAGCATATTACTACAGTTTCGTGTTTTAATGGACTTCGTAATGATTCCCCGTCATAAGTTTTTTGGGGGCCCACTCATGTCTTAGCTTTGAGCTTTGGGCCCCACTCAAATATCTTAGCCTTGGGGCCCATTCATGCCTTAGCTTTGGGGCCCACTCAAATATCTTAGCCCAAGGGGCCGCTAAAGCCTTAATCCGGTCCTGCCTAATGAGCATGAAATTTACTGTTTCTGAATGTACAGTCAATATCTCGCCTCGCAAAAACAAAATCATGTAATGAAGTTATTGCTTTTTGAAGAGTCAGCTCATTTTATCCACTAAAGATTACCGGTATCCCAGAAGTGGCTGAAAATTTTAGAGAAGCCTTTGATTTATTTTAAATCTAGCTTTTAAAAATTGTTTTACTGTGTGGTTAAAAACCCAACATTCCTAGATCGAAGTATATATATTTTCATAATTAGCTTGCAGAGTATGATCCAGGAACTTGCTGACAAGAGTAAAAAAGGGGGATTAAAAATGAACTTTCAGAAGATAAAGGTGATGTACAATGCTTTTACAAGAAATGAAGATTATCGATTGATGGGGAAAAGTTGGAGTTAACCAATACCTACATTTATTTTGGACCGCAGATATCAAGTAAGGCTCACATTGATGAAGAAATTAATCGGCGAATAAAACTTGCCTGGAGAGCGTTTGGAATAAACAGTATAATTTTCAAGAGCAATATGCCATTATGTCTTAAAAGAAAAGTGTTTGATCAATGCATCCTTCCAGTGCTAACATATGGTGCAGAGATGCGGACCTTAACTAAAAGAGACATACAAAGACTGCAGACAACTCAAAGCAGCATGGAGAGATGCATGCTTGGTGTAACCGGGTGAGATAAGAAGAGGAACTCGCGGATCAGAAAACTGACAAGAGTGGAAGACATCATGACCAGAGTAAAATCCCTGAAATGGCAATGGGCTGGACATATTGCCAGAAGGACAGACCATTGATGGACAGTTGAAATTTCAGACTGGATTCCAAGGGACAGGAAAATACCCAGAAGAAGACCACATGGGAGATGAGCAGAAGAAATTCGAAAGTATTTGGGAGTAACATGGAAGAGACTGGCACAAGACCTTCGTTCAGCGGTGGATTGATAAATAATGGTTGACAATGAATTATCTTGGTAAATCCCCCTTTCACATCAAACAAAGAAAACTGTGAGGTTCTCTATGACCTGACTCACCTTTAACGTAAAGCGATTTTGTGCACACCACTCTTTCAATATGTGACAGGTGTTTCGCCTCATTTTGTGTTTCTTTCTTAGCCGTGTCACTCTGGTTTGCATGTACGTGTGATGGATGTTTCTCGCACATTTCCGGTTCTACCCTATGATCCCTTCTACGAATTTTCCAGTCTTTGCTCTATGAATGACTTCCTTGCAGTGGACGTTGTCGTCGTTCTCCCATTTCCGTAGCAGCCGTGTTCTGTCCATTTTGTTGTTGCCGTTTCGCAGTTTATTGGCTATGTTAAATTATCAACCGTCCTTTATTGGGTAAAAGGCTTTTATCCTGTCAGCCTGGTTCGCTTCTTTGTTTGAATAGTTGTATTTATGCACAGACATATTAGGCACGCGCCTAGAGCTAGAGAGTAATACCAAGCTAAAAGCTTATTTATCTCATTACATATCATCGTCATAAACCATTAGCAGTCCACTGCTGGATGAAGGCCTCTTCAAGTTTCTTCCACAACGATATATTTTGCGACAGTCTCCTCCATATCACTCCCGTGTGTTTTCTGTTTTCAAATTCCATCCACCCTTCCTTCTCCCATGTGGTCTTCTTCCGGGTCTTTCCCTGTATATATATAATGATATATACTCCCCTCCAAAATGACTCCACAACTTAAATCTTGGCCCTCAGTCTCCGGCAGCTGGAATGTACCTGGCCAAGGCAGCGGTCAGTGCGACATGAAGGCAGAGGGTGCTAAGAATCCCAGGAGGACCGGACTAGGCTGCCATCTGATGCTGACCTTGGCTACATATAACGGACGCTCCCTATCTTCTGATTCAAGGCTTCTTGAATTGGAAGAAGAACTACAAAGGAACAAGTGGGACATCGTCATACTAAGTGAGGTAAGGAGAAAAGGAGAAGATCTCATTGAACTGAAAAGTGGACATCTCTTCTACTATCGTGGGACTGATACTGGCAGAACTAGTGGTGTTGGATTTATAATAAACAAGAAACTGAAGGATAAAGTTGTAGAAGTTGAAAGTTCCTCTGACAGAGTTGCACGCCCCGTTATCCAACTCTCGAGAAGATACCAGGCTCAGATAATTCAAACTTATGCACCCACCACAAGTCATCCTGAAGAAGAAATTGAAGAATTTTACGAGGAAATTCGTCATCTAAATAATAAAGGTAAGCAGCATTTGAAGATAATTATGGGAGATTTCAATGCAAAAATAGGGCAACGGCAACAGAATGAAACTTCAGTAGGTAAATTCGGTCACGGCAACAGAAACCAGCGTGGAAATAATCTCGTTGAGTTTGCAGAGGCAGAAGGGTTTTTCATCTTGAACTCCTTTTTCAAGAAAAAGCCACACAGGAAATGGACATGGAGACATCCAAATGGGACGACAAGTGAAATTGATTTTATTATGTGTAACAAAATATTCGTCATAGAAGACTGCAGTGTGTTAAACAAGTTCAACACAGGTAGTGACCATAGATTGGTGAGATGTAAGATGCATCTCAACACTAAAATTGAACGTGGCAAGCTCATAAGACAAACAAAATGTATTGACATAACCAACCTTAAAAAACACCATAATACTTTCAAGTTGGAACTGAAGAACAGATTCTCCGCTTTAGAAGGCCTAACATCAGAAGAAGTGGATATTTCTGAAGTTAACAGAAAAGTAACCAAAGCTCTTATGGAAACAGCAACAAAATTAGCTGGGTCTAAGAACAAGTTGCATGTGAACAAATTATCAGGAAAAACCAAAATGTTGATGCAAAAAAGAAGAGAGATGAGGACAACTAAAGAAGATGTGACTTCCAAAGTGGAATATATAGAGCTATGCAAGACAGTACGAAAAAGTATCACTGAAGATGTAAGACGTAAGGAAATTCAACTGTGAACTAGTGAGGAAAGCAATTGAAAACAACCAAAGCCTAAAGATAGCAAAGGGACATCTCAGTAAGGGAAGAAAACAGATTATGGCACTGAGAAAAGAAGATGGTTCTGTAACAAGAAATAGAGGCGAAATTTTGACAAGAGTGAAAGATTTCTACTCCAAATTATGTGAAAGGGATGATACATGTACTCCAGACATCATGAAAGGTACCAGAGTTCTTCGAGTCCTCCCAGCAGAAGCTGCACATGCAATCAAGAGCATGAAGCGGGGGAAAGCTCCAGGAGAAGATGGAATTACTGTAGACATCATACAAGAAGCAAGTGGAGAAATCGAAACAATACTCGCCTAAATTTTCACTCGATGCCTTAATGAATCGAAGATACCTGAGGATTGGAACAACGCTACAATGATCCTGCTACATAAAAAAGGTGACATTGAGGATCTCAGGAACTACAGACCTATCAGCCTCCTTTCAGTGGTTTATAAAATCTTCACTAAAGTTCTTTCCCACCGCTTGAAGGTTACACTGGACATGGCTCAACCGAGAGAACAAGCTGGATTCAGGAGTGGCTACAGCACAATAGATCATATCCACGTACTGAGAGAACTAATTGAAAGAGCGAGGGAATATGAACTTCCATTGTGCATGGCTTTTATCGATTATGAAAAAGCCTTTGATTCGGTGAAACCATCAGCAGTTACCACGGCTCTGAAATCCTGCGGTATTGAAGATTAATATTATTATAACATCTATGAAAATGCAAGTGCAAAGATTCGGCTGTTTGAGAATACAGCACACATAAAAGTTGGAAAGGGAGTGAGACAAGGTGACACCATATTTCCGAAGCTCTTTAATGCTACATTGGAGGGTGTCTTTCAGTCGCTGAGCTGGGCAAACAAGGGGATAAAGATTAATGGAGATTATCTAACTCACCTTCGTTTTGCTAATGACATAGGCATTTTTGCAACTACCCCCCATCAGAGCTGCAGAGTTATTATTAATAAATTTATTATTAGCAATTCCCCCTATATTGAGCTATGACATATAAATCGAATTGCTATGATCCAGGAACTTGCTGACAAGAGTAAAGAAGTGGGATTAAAAATGAACTTTCTGAAGACAAAAGTGATGTTCAATGCTTTTTCAAGAAATGAAGATTTATCGATTGATGGAGAAAAGCTGGAGATAACAGACATGTACATTTATCTTGGACAGCAGATATCAAGTGAGGGTCACATTGATGAAGAAATTAGTCGGCGTACAAAACTTGCCTGGAGAGCTTTTGGAAGAAACAGCATAATTTTCAAGAGCATTATGCCATTATGTCTTAAAAGAAAAGTGTGTGATCAATGCATCCTTCCAGTGCTCACGTATGGTGCAGAGACGTGGACCTTAACTAAAAGAGACATACAAAGGCTGCAGGCAACTCAAAGCAGCATGGAGAGGTGCATGCTTGGTGTAACCAGGAGAGAAAAGAAGAGGAACTCGTGGATCCGAAAAATGACAAGAGTGGAAGACATCATGATCAGAGTTAAATCCCTGAAATGGCAATGGGCTGGACATACTGCCAGAAGGACAGACCATCGATGGACAGCCGAAATTTTAGATTGGATTCCAAGGGACAGGAAAAGACCCAGAAGAAGACCACATGGGAGATGGGTGGATGAAATTCGAAAGTATGCAGGAGTGACATGGAGGAGACTGGCACAAGACAGACCGTTGTGGAGGAAACTTGGGGAGACCTTCGTCCAGCAGTGGATTGATATTGGTTGACGATGTTGATGATGATGATGATGATACTGAAGTGCCAAAAGTCATGGGATAGCAGCATGCAAATTTTTAATTGGAGCTGTCGTCGTATAAAGGCTTCGACACACGCCACGATTTTTATCAATCGCGAGATGTAATTTCGTGAGTCAGCTTGAACAACCGCCAGTAGGATTACGGCCAGCCGACGTGAATTATCGGAGTTTGAACGAGGCATGGTAGTGGGAGCCAGACGGATGGGACATTCAATTTCCGAAGTTGTGCGAACATTCAGCATTCCGCCATCCACGGTGTAACGTGTGTACCGAGAATACGTCATAAAAGGCATTACCACCCACCGTGGACAGCGCAGTGGCCGACCACGGGTGCTGAACAACCGTGACCAGCGGTCATTCAGGATTGCCCATGCTAACAGACAAGCGACACTGGCTCAAATAACAACCACATTCAATGCAGGAGGTACCAGAGACATATCCATCAGGTCAGTGCAGCGTAATTTAGCGTCCATGGGGTATGGGAGCAGAAGACCCATCAGAGTGCCTTTGTTAACACCACGACATCGGACACAGTGTCTCACCTTGGCTAGTGCACACAGTAATTTGTTTCTGGAAGACTAGCAATATTTGACATGGTCCGATGACTTGCGCTACCAGTTGTTACGAGCTTATGGTAGGGTTCGAGGGTGGCGCTGACACTATGAGGTCGTGGACCCTTGCTCTATCAACAAGGCACTGTACAAGCTGGTGGTGGTTCCATACATGTGTGGGGTGTCTTTACGTGGCACGGTTTGGGTCCTCTGGTCCTCGTAAACACGTCATTAAACGGTAATTGTTTTATTGCTCTGCTGGATGACCATTTACAGGTCTTCATGGACTTCATGTACCCCAACAACGATAGGATTTTCCAGGCGAACAATGCACCATGTCGTAGGGCCCGAGTTGTCCAAAATTGGTTTGAGGAGCATTCTGGACAATGCTCCATGTCATAGGGCCCAAGTTGTCTAAAATTGGTTCGAGGAGCATTCTGGACAATGCTCCATGTCTTAGCGCCCAAGTTGTCTAAAATTGGTTCGAGGAGCATTCTCGACAATGCTCCATGTCTTAGCGCCCAAGTTGTCTAAAATTGGTTCGAGGAGCATTCCGGACAATGCTCCATGTCTTAATGCCCAAGTTGTCTAAAATTGGTTCGAGGAGCATTCTCGACAATGCTCCTTGTCTTAGCGCCCAAGTTGTCTAAAATTGGCTCGAGGAGCATTCTGGACAATGCTCCATGTCGTCGGGCCCGAGTTGTCTAAAATTGGTTCGAGGAGCATTCTGGACAATGCTCCATGTCTTATGGCCCAAGTTGTCTAAAATTGGCTCGAGGAGCATTCTGGACAATGCTCCATGTCGTCGGGCCCGAGTTGTCTACAATTGGTTCGAGGAGCATTCTGGACAATGCTCCATGTCTTATGGCCCAAGTTGTCTAAAATTGGATCTAGGAGCATTCTGGACAATGCTCCATGTCGTCGGGCCCGAGTTGTCTAAAATTGGTTCGAGGAGCATTCTGGACAATGCTCCATGTCTTAGGGCCCAAGTTGTCTAAAATTGGTTCGAGGAGCATTCTCGGGAATGCTCCATGTCTTAGGAGCTCAAGTTGTGTAAAATTATTTCGAGAAGCATTCTGGACAATGCTCCGTGTCATCGGACCCAAGCTGTCCAAAACTGGTTCGAGGAGCATTCTGGACAATGATCCATGTCATCGGACCCAAGTTGTCTAAATTTGGTTCGAGGATAGTTCTGACGGATGGTGGGGTCACCACGTTCGCCCGATATGAATCCAACAGAACATTTACAGGACGTGGTGGAAAAGTGCATTCGCACCCAAGACCCTGCATCTGTGTGTGTGTGTGTGTTACACCTTGAAGTATGGAGGTGTTCAGATTTTTTTTTTTTTATGGGGGGCATGTGAGGAAATATGGGAAATATGAGGATTGTTGAGTAGGTGTGTAAATGTCTCCACCCACCGTTATGTGGGACTGCTGAAGAAAGTCATGTGCATTGGCCTTCTTGATTTGTGTGAAATGCACCTGTGCATATCTGGTGACGGCCATCCAAACGGCTTCCTCCTCCTTTCCCATCATTGCCTTTGACTCAGGGAACAACCAGGATAAGGTTGTGTTTTAAGTGGAGATGAAACGAATCCTAAATTTTCTCGAATCCGAATCCTAAAAGGTTCTCGAATCTATCGAATCCTTCACATTAGAATAATTATAAGAAACAAAAAGGGAAAGAAAAGACTTCTACTTAAAAAGTTTTTAATTGAAGCAAAATTTGAAGTCTGTGTTTAATGAAAAACAAAGTCAAGAATACAGTTTTCAAAAAATATACCCATACTTATTAAGAAGATACCAATGAAATTTATAATTTACATTTACTATATGAAGTTACATTTACTATATGACATTTACTCTTGAGTCTTGAGGTTCATTTCCATTTTCTAAACACAATTTAACAAAAAAAAATATATATTTGAGTAACAATTCACTTTTATGACATTTTTCTGTAATAACAAAAGTTCCAAAGCCTTTTAAAATCAAAGCAAGTGTAGAGGTAGGGAGGATTATTCCAAGATGTAGATAAACACTAAACATGGAACACTAAATTGAGTAAATTCTTTCCAGAAAATTAAGAAAAATAAAAAACATGCTTGTTTTGAGAGTTAATAAAATCACTAAACACTGAACTCTTTCAGGGCAATGTAAAAAAATCAGAAACCTTTAATGGAGATTTCATGCTGGCAAAAATTCAAACAAATATCGCTCTACAACAAGCACCAAACGCCACGTTTTTTAGGTTAAGATTCGAATAACGAGAAAAGCGCGAAGATTCGACTTTTCGAATCTCGAATCTTTTTCAAGATTCGCGGGATTCGAGGATTCGAATGTCTCATCCCTAGTTTTAAGCCCCCTCCAAAGCCTAGAGTGGGTTTTGTTTGTTTCTTTAGTATTCACACTAGCAATGCTATTTCACTTCCTTCCCTGTCTCTGTCTCAATTTGATTCAGTGTTCTTCTACACTGAGTGCTCCAAAGACAAAATGGTAAACGTTTTGCGTTATGACGCTTTCTGTCTGTAATCTGACTCTAGAGCAGAGAGAAAACACAATTATAAAAAAATGTCTATGGTCCATATATCCCTTTGAGACAAAAAAATGGGATAAACTTGTTCTTGTGAAGCCAATTGACGAGTACACCCAGCAAAAACACAAGTACTGGGAAACTGCTGGCCGCCAGCTGGCAATGATGGGTCACTGCTGGCTGAAATCTGCTGCTCACGGCACGGTAGTGGTCCGTTGGTGGCAGCGCGATCAGTTGGCAAGCCATTGATGGCCCTGCAGCTTCGCTTTGAATTGTGGGCCTCCAAGAAAGTACCACTAGTGGCCCGTTGCTGGCAACCAATCCAACCCCCCAACAGCAGGTGGAAGCAACGGGACTGCGCATGCGCAGAAGCAACACTTGATGTGTCTCTCATGGTACCAGTTAGTTGAAGACGACGCTTTCGCCATCGTGTTATTTTAGTGGATGTTAAGAAAAAAATCCATATGTGGAGAGGACAATTAATTTCCTAATGAAATTTTACATCGACGAAGATATCAGATTAAGCCGTGATATACTAGATTACAGCCATGAAATAATACACCCACTCCATTCCCATGAATAACAATTTGTGGAATGGAGTGGATGAATAACAAGAAAAAATTTGAAACCGCTTGAAACAAATATCGTGGAAAACCATTAAAACAACGTTTGTTGAGAAAAAAAAAAAAGATTTATACGCGTACAAAATTTATTAATTATTTGAAAGAAAAAAAAAGCGACGCTATGTGGTGTACTCATCCATGGGTTGAATACACAAGACTGGGAGGAATTCGCTTCTAAAAATAACGAGAAGTAAAATAAAATATATTTTACTCTTTAAAACAAATGTAGCTTCCGACAACGGAAAGGAAAGACGCAACGTTAAATATGTAACAGAATGTGACATGAACCCGGGTAAATATATATTAATTCAACAATTTCTTTTCAAGACGGCAAGGACAGTACAAAACTTTGGAAAGCGACTGTAAGTATGTACACGCCTTGAAAATGAGTGAAGTTCCCTTAAGGTAAAAAAAAACTATCGTTACGTTGAAAAAATAAATTTATGAATTATATGAAACTGACTTTTATGAAAAATACCTCGCAATATTGTAAAATGAAAGAGGGAAGCATTCGGTTACACATTATGTATGAAACAAACAGTTCAAGCACGCGCTCGTGCGTTTCAAATTAGTCCGGTCGGTAGAGAGCTCAGCTACCACGCGACTGGCCCAGGTTCAAATCTACTCAGATGCAAGTGGGAGATTTTCCGGTCTGTTGAGAAAATTGCACCAGCGCAGTGCGTTATTTCACAGGCTTCGTAAGGGTAGAAAAAAAGAATTGTAGCTTTGGGAACTGCGGTTATCCTTGCTTTTTATTATTATGGCTACTACTGGGAAATTGGCGGACAAGATTCGGCAAGCCACCAGTTACGTCACGTGGTTGCTGGCTGCCACTAACGGCACACTAGCGGACCACATTAGGCCAGCCATCATTTCTGGCACGTGCTTGCAGGGCCACTGAAGGGCCACTTGTGGCTGCTACTGCCTGTGATGGACTACTGATGGCCCTGTAGTGGCATATGACAACTGATGGGATGCCAACTGTTGACCTGAACTACTGGCCCTTCTGTTGGCCGCCCGGACATTTTATTGACGGTTCGGCAGCGGCAACATAGTGCTGGGCCAGCAAGACTGTTTTTGCTGGGTTGGAGGTGGTATAACCAGCTAGGATATGAATCCCTACCCCTAGCTGTTCTAACCCACTAGAGTCAAAAGGTAGCCACAGACATTCACGTTTGAGTGTCACGCCAGCAAACGGGGGAGTTTTGTGCCTGAGGCTGCGTGTAGCTTGGAGTGAAGCAGGGGTGAAGCTCTTCAACGTATGCCTGAAATCCTCTTTACTCCGCGCTACATGCCGCCCGAGGCACAAAACTCCCCCATTTGATGGCGTGACATTCAAAGTACGATAAAGTATTTCTAGGTTTTTCTGTCACTTGCCGTTCGGCACTAAAATTCGTCCAGCTAAGTGGATGTGTGTGGTAAAGCTTGTCCATGACTAGCATTTCTCCTTTTCTGGAAGTAACAACTGAGCATTCAACAAAACATGCCGCCCAAATGAAAATAAAAAAAAATAAAACGCATTCGTCCGTTGTCATTCAGATAGGAGATACCTCAAACAGAAGAGGCACATTTCTTCAGTGTTTTGCTTTTACTATTCTAGTTACGTTTAAGATAAAGTTTTTTTCCTTATTCTTATCTAATTATTCGTTTATTAGTTCATCTTTTTTACCCTAAATGACTTTGTTAATTCCTGTACTTTAATTCATTCAATAATAATACTTATTTTGATGGTACCAATAAATTTCTAGTGATACTAATTGTGTGTTGCAAACATTACTTTTTCCCGGAGATATCAGTAATGTATCGATATTGTATGCCAATTATTGGCGTACTGTTCATATGGCTTTCTTCCATCGTATCATAACCTCCAATAGGAAAAAAATTCTAGCTACGCGCCTGCGTCGGCTCAGCGTACTGTTGCAAGATGTGTAATCTGTTCTGATTTATTTTGTGCCTTGAAACGTTACGTGTGCTGAATCCTAATACCTCGACAGGCGGCGCTCTGCAATTCTTGACAGATAGCATCCAGTTATACCATCCACACCAGCGAAACTTCTAACGTTTCTTATCGTCTTTTTTGTATTGTTTTTTAAAACATGTTGCGCATTCCATCGTGATAACTGCGTTTCAGTAACACGAAGAAAACGCATTCTCCCATGAACTCTGCCATTGCCTTTCTACAGTTTTAAGAAACGGCGAAAGAGAAAAGCCGAACGCGTGTTGTCTCAGTTCAGGGCCGTCTTGAAATCATGCAAATGCCGCATAATGTTTTCACTGAAATCAACGCCTTTGCCTTGAAAAAAGTAAAATAAATGTCCCTTAAGTTCTCAACCGAGAGTGTAAATTTATGCGCATGTGACCTGTTTATCCAGGAATTAACCCTTTTTCGCAAAGGTCAGACTGTACATCTGTCTGTCTGGCGAAACCTTCATACCTTTAGCTGCCTTCACAGCTGCCCATCACATTCGAGTTATCTTTGTGGACCGACGTGAGATATGTGTAAGAAGAAAACATGGGATGGAAGAGAACAAAAAAATAATAATAATAAAAAAAACTCCGTTAAGTCAAAAGGTCGTGGCAAAGAAAAAAAAAAAAGACAAAACCAAAACGTAGCGGAGGAAAATTGCATTTGCCGCGGAACAATGAGAACTAGCAGTGTTCCTCTTTGTTTCTTTGCTGTACGTGGCCCCGTTTATTCTATCATTACCTCCGTTCTCACTCTTTTCTGTGCTCTGTGCGAATGGCTTGGAGGTAAACGCCAACTGATAAGGTTAAGATGACCTTATGGCCTTGGTGCCCTCTGGCGTCTTGTACAATAGAAGTTGCGTGGTGCCATAGCGGGGAGGGAGATTTGCGCAAGGGAGAAGGAAGGAAGCCAGCCTCACGTCGCTAACTTCCCCCACTTACCTTTGTGGTCGGTGGAAATTTAATTTGCTTGCCGTCCAATTTGTTTCACAAACAGTTTCTTTCTTTTTCGGGGGAGGGGGTCAAAAATGTAGGAACTAAGAGATGCAAGTTCGGTTTTTCCTCAAGAAATGGGAAAAGGGTGGAGGGAAGAGAATAAAGGTGAAATTGGGGAAACCGACATAACATTGTCTTCCGCGATAAGTTGGTAGTGCTGTTAGTTTGGGCTCCAACACAAACTATTTTCAGGTCAGACGGCTCTTTATTTGCATTCTGATGACGGCGATGTGTGTGTGTGATTCATTTTCTCTTGTAGGCTACATTGCCTCTTTTGTTCAGGTGTTCCTCCGAAGTAGGCCATGTTTAAAGAAACTGAGAGTCAACTAACACTTCCCACTCAGAGTTTATGTATAATATGAAGAAAAAGTATTAACGCTGGAGAAATTGGAAACATTAATAACCAGCACTCCGTGGGTTTACGACAAGAAAGGATTTGCATTGTGCTAAAGAAGAAAAAGATATTCGAAGTGATTATGGTAAATGTGTTCTGAATAACAATAATAATTACCATTATCGTTATCGTTATTTTCTTTTGTGTGTGTTCAATCAAAGGAATTACGGAAGAATAAACTGAGCACGGAAAACGGTTTGAATACTAAGCCAAATTCAGCGACGTTTCTTCCTTTTCGTGCGACTGAAATATAAACGTGCCACGAATTAAAATTTGCATACCCCGATTTGCGACGGTAATTCGTGTCTGGACGATGTGTAATAGTGATTGAAAGATTATTACACCCCGTTCAGAGCTTAAATATTATAAATAAGCTTAACATTCAATCGCAAAGTCGCTTGCGCCATTTTCACCAGCGTCTGTGAGACAAATGTCTCTATACAGGTTGGTGCTGAGCAGCAGAAGATTAGCAGTCTTAGTAAAAAACTTCGAATATCTCAATATAGTGGTACACTATACGTGTAAAATATCTAACTACATAGATAGTCAGATATTTTACAAATATAGAGTACCGCTATATAGTGTACCATATAGTGGTGCACTAAGTTTGTAAAATATCTGACTTGGGGTTCGAACCCGTAACCTATTCTCGCTAATCAGGAGAGATAGAGACCCCACTCCTCTAATGAGTCGACATGAAGTGTACAAGATTCCGTTCCGGACTACCCTCGGAGAAACGACGGATTTCTGTTACGTGGGTTCCCTGCGTAATTTGGGTGTGCGCATTGCTGAACACAAATACTCATTGAGAAGTTTGAACCCCTTTCTACACTAGTAAAGACAGTTCTGTTAACAAGTTCTTTTTAGTATCTTTGTTCTAAGTCGCTAACTTGTAATTGTTAATAACTCCGTAGTGGTTGATGATGATAGTAATTAACACGTAATAACAAAATGATAATAATTGTATGCAAATAATTCTTACGATTCGTAAACATGTCTAAGAAACTTTTATTCTTTTCTTCATTTAATTGCCTGCAAAGGTTGTCCGTTAGCTGTGCTATATTTCCTAACTTTCCCGCTTAAAACTCCAATTCCTTTTTTCTTAAGTCCTGCTTTCCTTCATCTCTCGCGCTGTCGTGAAATCCCCCAACCCGCCGGTCCACCTAAGGCCTACCCTGGGGCAATTACCTCTTCCAACTTTTCGTGACCGTCGCTCTCCTAGCCCAGAGACAACTGTCTTCTCGCCTACCCTCTCTTGTCTCCAAAAACTGCCCTTAAGCATATCCTAAAATTCTCCGTGAGAAACAACCACACCGCTCTCGGTAAATCTCAAGCCTCAAAGTCAAATGTGAGGGGCTAGTGCATTGGTCAGCAGCCTTGAAATTGAAATCTGTAAAGCATCAAAAGAGGCGCGATAGAGTTAATCTCCATTCAACAAAAAAATTTGCATATTCTAAGCTCAGACACAATGTTGTCTTAGTAAATAACCGTGCATCCGGTGTTTAATGGGGAACTGACTCTGAGAAATTTCTCTCACGCTTTGGGGAAACAAAGGAATGGGAGCACGAGATGGAAAAAGGTTGCATTTTGAGATTTTATATGAAATCCTAAAACCCCGTATAAAATCTCTGTAACAGTTCGTTCATTCTCTTACATTCCAGATTGGGACAATGCTTCTATGTATTTTGGGCTCGGAGGGGTTTAGAACAGCTTTGCACATGATAGAAATATTTTTTTTTTGGTTGGAGGTTTAACGACCACCGTGAGCAACTCAATGGGCTATAAGCAGTCGCCCGTCCCTAATTTAGGGTCACTGGTTCCAGGGAAGGGAGAGAGCCAGTGCCGTAAGACAAACACAACATCCATGCCTCACCGGGATTCGATTCCGGACCCCGTTCGGACGAATGATCAGAGGCCATCGCTTAGACCACTGCGCCACCGGGGCGGCCATGATAGAAAGCTTATTCATCATTAAATATGGGGTGAACTGTTGCAACGAAGATCTCCCATCAATTGTCGCTTCACCCTGGCGAAGTCTGATTTCACATCACGACCTAGCAGACGTTGGAGGCTCTTCAAATCTTTTCGGAACTGGCAACGATCCGGAACTTATTTGCATAAATGTATGAGAGTGTTTGTTATATAAAATCTGTAGTACCTGCTCGAGTCTTGTCCACGATTGATGATGTGGTCAAAGTGACCGCGAAAGATCTCACGCCTATATTTTTAACCTTTTTTTATTGTAAATAAAGTATTTTAATGTATTTTTTCAGGACAGTTCTGCAATTGGGTTGAATTACTTTTTGTTAACGTGCAAAAACAGCCTATGTAGTAAGAACACCTTTAAGGTGCTCTTTACTACTGTGTGTACGGCAGATATATTAATTGTTAATTACTGGTACACACTAATGAGTAATTTCTCATGTACTCGACTGATGTTGTTGGTGTATGTTTATAGTTTTGTAATAAAGAATGAAAGACTAGGGAAGGGGTGAATTAGATCTTCAAAAGATTAAGTTCGCTAATCCAGAGGTGGGGAACATTTTCATGTTGGGAGGACGCATTAAGTTGTAATCTAACAAGGCCGCATTCAAGAAATTTCAGTTAGATATACACTATATTGACAAAAGTCGCCGGACATCCCTTGAAAAGCAAATGAACGGATCCGCTGCGTCCTTAAAATGGCGGTACAGCTGCAAACGGCATAATGACAAGCCTGCAACTGACCGCGATCCTATCGCACTGTGAGGTTGAGTGAAAATGTTGCGACGGGAGAGAACTGACTTTGAAAAAGGAAAGATTGTTGTGTGTTATATTAGTGGGTTGTCCATAAGAGAAACCGAGAGGCGTTTAAACATACCCAGGCCAACTGTTTTGGATGTATACTGAATAAGTGGTTTGCACTTCTTATGCTCCCTATCCCCCAGATTTAGCACCTATGATTGGTATCCATTCCCGCAATATAAAATAATATCTGAAGGAACCTCATTTTGAGACAAATGAGGTTTTTAAGGGCGCTGTGAATGCATTGTTTGCAGACCAAATACGGATTCCGTGTATGAAATATTCTTCACTAATTACGTATTAGAAGATCATGATTTTAGCAATCTGATGTTCTTGAATCGCCAACTTTACTGTTCAATATCATCACATAAAAAAACTTGAATGATAGAGGTCTGAAGCAATGTTACGAGGATTTAATATAGGAGTTTTAAATAGTGATATTAAACCCATCCTCATAACACATTTTCCACCTCGCCATTTATTTTTCTTGGTTTCATAGTGCATGGGAGCATCGTTTTCATTTTCCTTATTTGGATAAAGCAATCTTTGGGTAGGGGCCTCGTTGTCCCTTATGCAGACACTTTTCTTAGGGATTTAACAATTAGACGAGCTTTCAGCAGGATTCACCTTTGTTTTGTACTAACATCTTTGGTGATCGAGAGCTATTTTTAGATTCTCGGGACTTTTGAACGCGCTTCCGAAAAGGAGGACGCATTTCGAAGCCCTTCCGAGCACTTGATTAGTGGACGCCGCCTTTCTCAGGCCTCGGAGACATGAGGTGAGAGAAGGACTGCTTGCAGAGGGTGGGAAAGGTTTTGACTTTCGCCCGAGGGCGGAGCGGGTTTTAGAGGAGGCGAAGGCATTTTTTCGATCGGAAGGAGAGTGAACGAGGAGAAGCGAGAGAGAAAGGTATGGGACTTGGGAAGAGCGCGAAGTAGGTGTCCCGAGCTCCGAAAACAGGAGTTCAGCGTAAGTCGAGATACGCATTTGAAATAACCGAGGACCGAGTAGTCTAATCACCGGGAAGTGAAATGTTTTAGGAAAGCACGCGTAAGAAACATAGAAAGAAATAACAAGGTTATATAGTCGCGAAAGTAGGATTCTTAGTCAACGGAGTAAGACCCTAGGATAGCCTCAGTCAGTTATATTAGAGAAAATAAATGTTATTAGAAATTATTTATGTCCTCTATTCAATATTTTCAAGTTTGTTTTTTCCCGAGTTAGCAACCAAAAAATTTATTTATTATTCTATATATTTTTGCAACAAGTATAATATGTTATCTCTGCAGTAACATACAGGGTGTGTCTAAAGTCTTTCCCTGATTACGATAAATCGTATAAAATGAGCCACGCTCGTTAGACACTTACGATTTCCAATATAGCTTACCTGAAATCCAGAGGTTTTTTTCGGGTCATCAGTATATCTCAATGTGAGCTCCTTTTGTTACACGGAGGACATGAAGCCGGTACTCTATCTCTTTTCATATCTGCTGCAATATATCATCTCTGATGGTCGCATACGCTTCAGTTATTCTTCCCTTCAAAGTGTTAATATCTGCAACTGGTGTTGCATAAATTTGATCTTTAATGTAGCCCCATAAAAAGATGTCAAGGGGCGTAATGTCTGGAGATCTTGGTGGCCAGGGTATATGGGACCATCTCTGCCTACCCATCTGTTAGGGAATTTGCTATCTAAGAATTGACGGACAGGGTATACCTGTCCTTCAATTCTTAGATGTCAAATGCTGTTCACGTCAGGTGGAGCTCTATCATACTCACGCCTAAACTTCCGCTGCACTGAAATTTCAGATTTGGTTTCATGAAACCAGAAAACACAATTAGACTTCTTCTGCATAGACGCCATTTCGCCAAAATGACGCTTTCAACCTCAAACTACGCTGCAGACGTGCAGCGCCACCAATTGTTCCAAAAGTACAACGAACAAAGAACTTGATAATATGACCCAATCAATGCTACAAACCGCGTATGTCTAACTTGCTCGATTCGTTTTATGCGATCTATCGTAATCAGGGGAAGACTTTAGACACACCCTGTATTACAATTATTATTTTAGTATAAGATAAAGACATATCACCAAAACTTATTACAGCGGCTAGATCCGCGTTGTACTGAGTGTGTACAGTTATAGGCTAATTATGTTAATTAATATGTAGTTTTTTTCATGGATCATCCTATATTAGGCCACAAACTTATTGATACCCCCTCGTACTATTCCGGAAACGAATTGAGACAAGGTCAGCTGTTTCGTAGTTACGTATTTTCTTTTTCACACCAACACTTTTTTTTTTTTTCGTTTTTGCTTTCTCAAGAACTGGACTGGGGGGGGGGGGGTGAACATCACCATCATACATTTGATGTTATCAATTCCCAAACAAAAATCTAGTGAAGAACATGAATAAATTTCGTGTGCATTTCTTTAGAGTCGTTAGAGGGAAAGAATTTGTTTATTTATTTTATTTTATGGTACAATGACGGGGTTTGTCCCGCAGTTTTTTTGTTTTTTTTTATGTTTTTTGCCATTTCCCCAAACCATGTACAAAAACATGCTGGCATTCTTCAAACACATGTGTTTTAGTAATATATGCCCTTCAGAATCGCCTTTACTGTGATCCGAAAAGTAGGTCTTTCTTTCTTGTGCAAATGTTCGCGAAGGAAACTCATTTACGGGGAAAAATAAATAAATGAAAAAAAAAAAAACGAACTTATCTCCAGCCTCTTTTTTTTTTATTTTTTTCCGTGTGAGTGGTATTGCAACACATAGCTTTGTTGCCATACGCGAAGACCATCATTATGGTAATGACGGTTTACTCTGACGACTTCAAGAAAGATGATCCCAAAAGTCATATCACTTACGTTTTAGAAGTCCGTAGCACTAAGTGCAATAACCGAATCAACGTCTTCTGGAAGTACTGTGGATAAATTTATATCGACCTTGCTTTTTCTTGAACGAAGT
The DNA here is from genome assembly GCA_039090855.1 of Macrothele yani. NCBI lineage: Eukaryota > Metazoa > Arthropoda > Arachnida > Araneae > Macrothelidae > Macrothele > Macrothele yani. The sequence continues at coordinate 101,184,450 of CM076991.1, read as the reverse complement.
GAACCGAGTGTAAAAAATAATATTAATAATAACAATAAACAAGAAAAGAAATCGCTCTTACTCTGCATCAAGGTGTTTTGTACGTTAGTGGTGTAGCCGTTTTAACTTAGGTAACTGATTTGTCACGTGTTTCTGCAAGAATGCTTTTTACCGACAGAAGTGCATTTTCGTAAGTATCCATGAAGAGCTAGGATGGGGCTGGCTTGCAATCTAATTAAAATTTGAAGTGACTTTTTCACCGGTTTCTAGTAAACTTAAAATTCGAATTTTTTCCTCAAAATGCTCAAGAGAGGCTGGTTTCTGACATTCAGAAATGAAGGAGGGGTTCTACTAACTAAAGAAGAATCGCGCACTTTGTCGACAACAATGATGCTCGCGATTTTTGTGTTAACTTGTTTGGTATTTACCTTTGTTACCTTGTTTTTTGCTTGGTTGGTAATAATAATAATAAGTCTACGTAGTTGATGATAAAAATAATAGACTCTTTCACCTAGGGGTTCGTACTTGTAGAGTTCTGCACGCAAACACCAATGCGATGGAAACAATAGAACACCAAAATACAGGATGACCCCCTCGCTACCGAACCCGGCATTTCTTTAATAATATTAACACCAATGAAGATATTGCAACGAAATTTGAAGTGGACTTACCTCATTTCGTGCGAAATATGATGATATCACAACATGTGCTGTAAGTGTGCACCATTTGCGTCTAGATAGCATTGAACCCGGCGCTGTCGTCCAAACAGCCGGAGAGTGCTCCTTAGTGGCAGACACATTCCTTACTGAGGAGCAGTCAGCCGGACGCGCCTCTCTGCTGCTTTGTTATGCCATTTCTCTGAGCGTGCCTAGACAATACGGTTGTTGATAGCGAGTGCTCGTGCTCGTGGCTGTTCGCGTACGTGTCAAAATGTATCGGTATACACTGGAGAAGCGAATGTTTATTGTTCGCACTTATTGGAAAACAGAATCGATCAAGTCTTGTCAAAAGCAATTCCTGGAGAGGTTTGCAGTCAGACCTCCGCCGAGCAAGTCCACCATTTGGGCACTGTCGAAGAAATTGGAGACCAAGGGTACTTTATTAGACAACCATGCAGGAGGTCGTCCACAAATGTTCGAGAAAACGATCCAGAATGTAAAGGGCCGACTACTTGCGTCTCCCAGGAAGTCATTTCGCCGACTATCACCGGAAACAGGGTTGCCCAAAAGCACTTGGCAACATGCTGTGAAAAAAGCGAAGCTTCATGCGTACCGTATCTCCGTGGTCCACGAACTGAAAGATTCTGACCACGTGAAACGAGTGACAAGTTGTTAATGGTTTCAGACATTTGTTCAGGAAAATCCGGGCATTCTGGACTACACGTGGTTCTCGGACGAGGCGTGGTTTCACCTGTCGGGATACGTCAATTCTCAAAATTACCGTATTTGGTCCAGTGAAAATCCCAACGCAATACATGAAGAACCATTTCATTCACAGAAAATTGGTGTTTGATGTGAGTTGATACTGCGCCGCATGATTGGTCAAATCTTCTTCGATACAACTATCACAACAGCTGCATATATGGAAATCTTCAACACCTTTGTAAATCAATTGGACGACGAAGAACTCTCCATTGGATATTACCAGCATGATGGAGCGACAGCACACACCAGTATGGCCGAAATTCAGTCCTTTTTCGGCGACCGCGTCATTTCGAAGGGTCTATGGCCACCACGCTCGCCCGATCTGACGCCTCCTGATTACTTTTTTATGGAGATATCTAAAAGTGAGAGTTTAACAAAAGAAACCGCGAACCATAGATGCCTTGAAAGCAAACATCACCGAAGAAATTCAGGCAGTGACGGCGGACGTACTGGCACGGACTTTCCACAATATGGTGCGCCTGGTTCAATGCCGACTGGACGCACATGGTGGCCACTTCCAGCACATGTGGTGATATCATCAAATTTCGAACGAAATGAGGTAAATTCACTTTAAATTTCGTTGCAATATCTTCTTCGGTGTTAATATTATTAAAGAAATGCCGGGTTCGGTAGCGAGTGGGACGGCGTATATTATGAGGAGGACGCTACACTATTTCATGAAATTCTTCTGTACCATGGGCGCCGACAGGAGGGGATCACAGAGGTCACTTGACCCTCCCTGCAGAATTATTTTTCCCTTTATTTTATTTTATTTTATTTTATTTATTACTTTTTTTTTTTTTTTTGCACTCACACAACTGGACCACCCGGAAAGATGGACTTTGGGGCATTTAATTTAATATCCCAATTTTATTGGAAATTTGGAATTGGAAAACGATAACGTGAAAACTGAAAACCTAGCAAACCGTAAGATAGTACGCCCAAACAAGTTCCTGTCAGGGTGGTGTGTGCTGAACTTAAAAGGCTTGGCGTGGACCTGCTCGACACTGTTCATTATTTTGAAAACAGTTACCAATGTACATGATTCACAATACATGACTATTACTAACATACACTTTCTTCAAGAGCAGCATCAATTAATAACAATAATAATAATAGTAGTAGTAGTGTTCTAGTGTAGTAAGTAAATAGTAGTAATAGTATTAATCTTTCATTTTCACGAATTACTGTTTTCTACATATTAGCCAAACCTTCATTAATTACACTTGACCCCCTTGAAAAATTTCCTGCAGGCGCCCATGTTCTTTACCTTTTAAAAACAATTAATTGCTCTTATTCACTTCTGCAAAGGTTGTCTTTTAGCCCTAGATATTCTGCTTGTTGCGAGCAATATAAAATATTTCCACTCCCTATGGATACTTGTTACCGATAACTTGCTACGCCTTTTCTTCCCGCAGCTGGAAAAACACCTCTTTCCCCCGCTGTTAAGAACGTGGTGTCTGAGAAACACCACCCCCACCTGGCTTCTTACATGACTGACCTCTTTTACCTCTCAAATTTGAGAATTTTTCAGAATTTTTTGAATTTTTGAGAATTTTTCCGCGTCTCACTTAAAAACGTGGAAAGAGCGATGACTTCTGTTTGATGTTCCTGGTCCACGTCGAGTGTCTGTATTAATTATTCATTCGCCTTCTAATTATTTGTTCCGTTGCTGCTTGCCATCTTTGGTGAATCCCCAGCATTGTGCGGGGCTCCAAGAAGCAATTTGCCATGTGGTTTGGCAGTTAGTCGTATGTGAGTCTGGAGGAATTCGAGGCCGATGTGGTGCAGTGGAAGCATATCCGGCGCGTAACTGGAGAACCTGGGTTCGATTCCCGGTGGCGGTAAATGAGATTTTTTCCGTGACTCACTTATAAACGTGCAAAGAACGATGACTTCTGTTTAATATACATTTCACTTAAGTAGACTAGTATAAAGCAACTCATATGGCTATAAGCTAATTTTGGGCCACTGATTCCAGGGAAGGGAGAGAGCCAGCGCAGTAGGACAAACACACCACCCCTACAGATACCAGCATTCCTAGTCGTTAATTAATAATTGGGCTATTTGAGAAACTGCTAGTTTTTAAGACTGTAGAAATAGATATAACTCTTCTCTTTTACAGTTTCTTAGTTCGAGTTAGTGATCGTGTGCATTCTTCTCAGTCAGAAAAGAACGACTAACACAAAACCAGTAGAAATCTCGGCGGCAGGAAACTGCCTACGAATTCCAGACTTTTCGATATTTTTAGAACATTCGACACGAATGTCATGTTATATCCCCCATCCCATTTGTTAGGCAACTGCAGCACTAGTAACAAGAAGAGGTCAAATCGGATTGCAATCAATTTGAAATCGTCATTTATCTACAAGTCGTTTTCTTCAGTTTAATTACCGGAACTCACTCACTGTGTGTTTTCTACGCTAGCATATCTCATCCACCGTGTTCGTGCATGTCACTCGCAGCATGCAAGCCGTCTTCAACCACTAATTCTTCCTCTATCTGTCCGCTCCTTTGGCATCAGCCACTAGTCTCCCCTATCCGTGACATCCAGGGAGTTTCGGTAATGTTCCGATTGCTCCCCCTTCCCTTACTCCGACCCCCAAACTTTGTTGCCATCCCCGTTCATCGTCCGCAGCCAGCAAGCACCCCTCCACCCCGTCCGTTCCCTTTAATTAGCTTTCAGAGGCTGTCGTGGCCTGGAGTGAGTGATCGGGCAGCGAAATTAAGAACACATCTCTCCGCAGACAATTAACCTACTTCTGAAAGGGGTGGTTGATCGCAGTTCATTATTCACTTTCCTCGCGAGCACCTCTACCACCGCGCCACCTATTTACCATCGACTGTTCCAATGAACCGTGATGGTGTAATGTAGATTAACCAGTGCTCTAAAGGCAAAAGCGAAAAGGTTTACTCAGGCAGCTTGATTTTTCCGGGTAATCTCTTTTCAGCTCAGCGAGCGAAAACCTCTCGCAGGTTAGACCAGGATTAGGTGGTTGTACATGCTTGTGGCTAATCCGGACTGCGGTTTTTTTTTTAAGTACTTGGCTGCACGCCTAAAGACAGTGTGATCTGAACTGGAAACTTTTTGTAGGTCTCAAGCGTCGAGGCCAGACTGCGGAGGCGGCGATCGGTTCTTTTTCATGAATGGCGAATGATTTTTCCAAGAAAAGTTTTCGGGAATGGATGCCCTGGCTCGTCTAAAAGGGATACGTTGGAATATATATGCTATATATCTTCAAAATAGTCATGGAAATGAACATCATGTGTGATGATCTCGAACACTGACTGGATCTTTGTTCACCCATAACTCTCAAAACCTTGATATTTTGAGAATTCTGGGTGATCAACTCTTTCATTATTCGATACGTTTATTCAAAACGCTTGACAACAGCCATTTGCGAGAGGAATAAAGGAATAATTAAAACTCTACAAAAGAAAAACGAAGAAAAAATAGAATGCTTTGAATTGTTCTTCAGTATTCGTGAAGTATTGTATGTGTTGAAGAGAACTCAAAGCGATTAGATGATTCATGTTTCTTTCTTTCATTCGGTAATAATCAGATTTTCTTGAAGCGTGGAAAGTTTTCCAGAAAGATCAATTCACACGTGTCGAGCGAATTATTCTCTGTTGCGCTTTTTGCGCTTTTTCGCAGAGTTTACACTTAAATATGGAGACTATCCCACTTGCATGCAGCAAAACCAAAACTTCACGGTCGTTCTTTTCCCTCCTCTTTCCTCGTTCCTGTGTCACTGCCTTCCTTTTCTCTCTCTTTCTTCTACTTTCCTTTCTCTGTCTTTCTCCTCCTGTCCTTTCTTTCTCTCTCTCCCTCTTTCTCTCTTCCGATTTCTCTCTCTTTCTCCTGCTTTCCTCTCTTTCTCCCTCTCCCTCTCTCTCTCTCTGTCTCTCTCTCTTACTCCGTCCTCTTTTGTTTTCCTTCTGCCCTGTTATCTTTCCCTTTCTGTTTTCTGTGCAGTTCTCTCAGCTCTCTCTCTCTCTCTCTCTCTCTCTCTCTCTCTCTCTCTTTGTTTTTCTCTCTGCATCTCATTTTCTCTTTCTGTCTTGTACCTGCAAAATTGAGACGAAAATTACCATAGAAAACTATTTGCTTGTTTTAGTGTTCTTGCTGTAACTCCCAACTGTATGCATTTCTGGTTAGTGTTTGCTCTCGTTAATGTGGAGCGTGACGCCATCTGCTCTCTGTACAGCGCGTTTCGTGTTGCATTAGTCGTCTATAAAAATACAGCTGGAACACAGGATTCTCCCGAAAATGCAGTGAACTCGTAGATCTTATTCTTAGTGTCAGGTTAGGCTGTATATACCCAACTAACTCTCAGGTAGTAACCAATTTTTTTTCGTGGTTATAGAAACATTTGTACAGACGATATATCGTTTGAAAGTTGAGATCAGTTTTTAATGTGCTGTACTGATTTGAGGTATCAGTATTTAACATTTTGTTAATAGTTTTAAAGAACAAAATCACTAAATTTTTAGTTCTTTGGGTCCAAAAGTTTGCACTTGGTTTCCCCAATTCTGGGACTGAGACGATAATATCAGTGATAAGAAAGGTTTTTGAGATTAGCAGATTAACCGTTTATCTGTGATTTTCAAGCCATAGTTATTTCAGCTTTTAGCATTTTTTTTTCTTTTTTCCGATTTTTATGATCATCAATATTCGACTTTCAGCCATTTGTTCTGTGATTTTAGAACCAGGGTCTAATCTTTTAGCCACTTATTTATTTTCGATTCTGTGGAACAAATTTATAATTATTCCTTCTTCCATCTAACTGCAAGCTCTAAACTGAATTTGCAGTGGTATCTTATGAAGTGCTATGCATTTATTTTTATCATCAGTAATTGCCTTTGCGAATGGTATGTCACCCATCGAAAATCATTATAGGTGAACAACTCGGGACAATATTTGGACATTATGCCGCTTAAAAATCGTTTTCTTGAAAACAAACACGACGTCATTCGACCCCTCCCACTCATTGAACGATGTTTATCTTCTGACGTAGATAGGAATTATTCTGTCTCCCAACAATGCGGCGCGCCAGAAATTATTACCCGCGTGATGATTTCACATTTGTTAATTCAGACTTGTGTGCCCGAACATTAAAAGAAAAGCTGCTGGGAGTCTAAAGGTGATTTAATAGAGCAGAACATGACATAGAAGTCGTGTTGTATGTTGGTGAGGTTACCCTTAACGACACGTTACCAAGGCGCGCGCGCACGCACGCTCCCGGCGAAATAAAAAGATTTAATTTCGAGTTTTTAATTGTGTGCAATAGTAATAAAACCGCACGAAAGTCGCAGATCTTCACGCTTTTCATCTTAAGTGCCAAATGGCTAGAGCCTTTCTTAGATCTGAGCGAGGTTTTAAAGAAAATAAATCAGACGACCCTGCCGCTCGCGTGCTGCAGGGTGTGAAGCTAATATTCATTCGTTTCGACAAAAGTCACACCTGCCTGCGACCTTTAACTGGGGCATTTTCACGTGCACGAAATGCTCTTTTATCAGCGGAGGGAAAGTTTTGTGATCTGTCATTTATATTCTCCTATCACGGTTTATTCGTTTTTGTGTGCGTTTCATTTCCATAGCTGAGAGAAAGGGGGATTTCTAGCATTTCCTCTTGGAACCTTCATTCTAGCACACAATATTTCATCCGTTTATTGTTGGCAGCTGGCATTCGACGTGCACGTGCGTGTAGTTATGGTTCGTGGAGCTTATCGTACTTTCCGCGTTGCTAGGGTAAAAGAAAGTATGGATGGAGTTTGGGGTTGAATATGAAAATGAACACATTATTCTTGCCGGCTAGTTAATCGGGTGGTTGGGACGCCCGTGGATAATAACGGAGGGTAGGTATGTGTGTCGGGGGGGATAGAACTGCTCCCGTAATAATGTTAAGGCAGATAAAACGCAGTGACAAAAGAGCAGTATGTGTGTTTGCCACTTTGGGTGTGTCATTGGCTGTATAATCCCTTTTGGAACTCTTGCTTGCGACTTCAGTCAACAGAAAATTTTGTTGTTTCATACGTGTATTACGCTTCAGCTCATTTAATTACGTTGGGAACCTGCGAAAGTAAAACAGAAGTTGCATGAATAGCAGACAGGTGATATACTCATGTTCCTCAGGCAACAGAAAGCAAAAATGATTGTTGTAACAATTCGCGATACAACTGGATGTGGACAGCATGTCTGTAGGGACGAAGAACCCTCTTTCCCAGCCTCAAAAGACTGTCAAGGATTTGCAAACTTCGCTAGGTTTTCTCGCTTGCAGGCGTTGCCACACCTATTCAAAAAAGATGAAACACTGCTTTGGGAAAACGCAGTTATCACCAACGTTTGTCAAGATTTACATTTACTGTGAATAAATATTAGTTTTGTTGTTTCGGGGTGAACGACCACGATCAGCAACTCTAAGGGTTATTAAGCAGTCTTTCGACTCTAATTTAGAGCCACTCGTTTTACACATAGGGGTGAGAGTAGAGGTCTGCACGGGACTTAATTTGGAAAGCCCGGCCCGGCCCGTTTCAATTTTTTAAATGAAAGCCCGGTCGGTAAAATTTCAACAATTACTAAAACACGAATTTGACAGCTGGTGCTGTCGGTCATTCGACTCCTGAAGAATTTTCGTTTTCTTAATTGCTGCGCGTATTCTATTACAATAAACGTTAAACCGGAATATTTCTGTGACTCTGTATACGTCAAGTGACGTCTGAGGAAGGGGGCTTGTATACTCAAAATTATCGCATGTAAACGACAATTTCCATGCTTTCAAATTTTCTGGGTTTTCAAATTATCATTGCCTACCGCCGGTTCCGGAATATCCTTGGCGATAAAGAGGGCAGGGGTTAATTCGAAAAGTACGAAATATCCAGAATTATGAGTTCGATCGTTCTACAACATTGCCTACAAGCAGATATTCTCCGGAAGCGATTTTTTCGCGAAAAATTTTCGCTTTCTTAAACTCCATAATAAATATGGAAGAGTATTAATCAGCAAAACTGAACTTAGCATATGCTAGGGAAAACGACGACAGACAGCCCAACTAACCAGTGTCACAGATGTTTTGAAAATGGCTGGGCTAGGATACCTAAGGGTTCATTTGCCATCTGCTGACTCCCTGAGAGTACAAATGGGAAAAATACGCCACAGATTTATACACAGAAGTAGGTTTCTCTCAATCCATTTCTCCCGTGCCATTTAAGACAACTTAAAATCTTTTCACACATCTAGAGAACAAAGTGCCGCCGACCAGAGCAATAAAAAAGATCGTCTACGAGCGGGTGGCTCGGTTTATAAATGCTGCAGTTAATAGCCTGCCCTGAAGCATGAGAGGAGGGTAGAAGTTAGAGAGAGAGAGAGAGAAGGGACCACATTCACATTGAAAAACTAAGGGAGCTGACCCACTCCAATTTTTTGTAGGAGGGAGGATGTCTTAAAACTTCTATTTTTTCCAACAGCAGAAATTATTCAATCTTATCCTGCTGCTGTTTGTTGTGAGGTTTCCAAACGAGAAAAGCACCGTACAGCGATTGTTTTGCTCATAAAAAAAAAAAAAAAAACCTGCTCGGTCCGTGTCTGTTTTACATTAAATATTGAAGGCCCGGGCCTGTGCGAACCTCTAGGTGAGATTAAGGCAAGCGCACCACTATTCCTCATCCGAGGCCCAGGCGACTAGCCGGAAAACCACGCCTCTGGATATTCGGTCAACGGGGTGACAAAAAAGCACAGCTGGTTCCTCCAAAGAGCTAAAACTTTTAGAGTGATATATCAAGATACACTGTCACACCAGTAGCTATGGAATATGTAACCTTTCTTTTTCCGACAGTGGAATTCGTTTCCAGATCTTCCTACTCAGGAGCGGCTGTTCTTCCAATGGAGCTACGCTTGCAGTCTTTTGCTGATTCTTTGTTCATTCGACCCGTACGTCAAAAGTATTGCTTTACAGTTTTAGAGTTTCAAACTTTTCATAGCTCTCATTTAAGTGATTATAACTAAGTAGCTCGTTAATGTTCGCAGAAAACTTCGTATTACATACTGTATATTCCCTTACTATTCCACTCAGGGGTAGTTCAAAAAAGAATCAATGTAATCCGCTAACACAATGTAATCTCGCTGATATCAACACAGATCCTAATCGTACAACAATACGTATTCGTCCATTACATACATATCAGGCAGGCTTTATTTAATCCCGTTCACAATATCAACGTTACGCAATCTGCTCCCTGTCTGTACATAGCTCCACAAATATCTGCTATCTATACATAGCTCCACAAATATTCATCTATACATAGCTCCACAAATATCTGCTATCTATACATTCATCTTTACATAGCTACACAAATATTCATCTATACATAGCTACACAAATATTCATCTATACATAGCTCCACAAATATATGCTATCTATACAATCAATATCGTCATTTTATGTTGCTCTGACTTACTGTCAGCGTTTCCAAAATGTACGAGCTGTTCGGGGAAGTAATGTGCCATTCAGTAAGAAAATGTTTCAACAAGAAGTAGCGAAATTTATTTGAGGAGACAGAAACTCAAAGTGAAGCTTTTTTAGGTTTGATTTTTTTACTGGGGGTTTAACTACCACCGTGAGCAACTCAGCGGGCTGTAAGCAGTCTCCTGTCCCTAATTTAGGGCCGCTGGTTCCAGGGAAGGGAGAGAACCAGTGCCGTAAGACAAACACAACATCCATGTCTCACCGAGATTCAAACCCGGAACCATCTCGGACGAATGGCCAGAAGCCGTCGCTTAAACCACTGCGCTTCCGGGGCTAAAGGATTCGTTCACACCCAGTATCAACTGAATTATAATAGTCGAAATTAAAAACAACAACAACTTATTAATTTATGTGAAGACACAGTTGTCCATGATTTTTCTCTCTTTCGGAAGGGCTTTAACGAGCTTTATTAGCATTTAAAGCTATAAAGAGGCGCTCTCTCCTAATTTAGGGTTATTGGTTCCAGGGAAGGAAGAAAACCGCTGCCATAAGACAAAATTAGCGCTTATTTCTCACCCGGACTCGAACCTCGGGAACGCATTAACGATTAATTAGAAGCCCGCTCTTTTGATCACTTGTACACCGGAGCGATGCATTTGAGCTTGTAAAGAAGATTTTGTGAAAGTGTTACGATGATTTAGGGGATTTTACAAGACTTTAGAATTAATTCATTTTCAAGTAAGTAATATTTAGTGGTGTAGCGGACCTACTGATTGCTAGTCCGCCGGGGTGGTTCACGCCGTCGCAACGCCACCGCATTCAATTAGTGTTTCATTATCAAAAATTCTTAATCAACCAAGTTTTGTTAGCAACCATCATTCTCAGCATATAAATACACGCACAGGCAAATCAAAAACTTTATTACAGAAGCATCGCCCTGATCGCAACACATCGCCATGTATAAAGCAACAGCTCTTTAATTACATGTCGCCATTATTTGTGCAGAACCCTCTCTGCTCCAAACCGTGTTTTTTTCGAATCCGCCGTCTAACACGGTAATCTCCTCGACCCCAATCTGGTTCTTCTCACCTCGGGAGCGTCCGTATGCCCCTCAGGTGTACGGGGCCGTTCGACTCTGCGCTGACGTCAATTACAGCTTAACGAATTTTCCAAGTACAGCTGGCATTAATACATGCATATCATCAGCAGCAATCATTATCAATCCACATCTGGGTGAAAGTCTCCCCAAGTTTCTTCCACAACGGTCAATCTTGCGTCAGTCTCCTCCATGTTACTCCCTGATGCTTTCTAATTTCATCCACCCATCACCTATGCGGTCTTCTTTTAGGTCTTTTCCTGTCCCTTGGAACCCAGTCTAGAAATTTCGGTTGGCCATCGATGGTCCGTTCTCCTGGCAACATGTCCAGTCCATTGCCATTTCAGGGATTTTACTCTGATCATGATGTCTTCCACCCTTGTCATTTTTCTTATCCATGAGTTCCTCTTGTTGTCTTTCGTGGTTACACCAAGGTCTCTCCATGCTTCTTTCAGTTGTCCGCAGTCTTTGTATCTATGTCTCATTAATATATACCGGAAATTATTATATACAGAAAAAGGGATCACAATGAGTCCTTTCAAGCGGTAAGTCTTTTTCCAGTCAGCATGAAAATGTTCGAAGAGCCTATCTACTGCGGGAAGGATTAGGAGTTATAAAAAGGTATTCCCAGGCAATCGTGCTTTGTATTGAAGAACGTATTCGGTAAACGTTAAGGGCTTTTCATGGTTAGATTGGACTACGCAGCTTTTATTACTTTGTGATCCGAAAAGCGCATCGAGACCGCTAAATTTGTCTATAGCTCAGGCGACGTCGGTAAAACGCTCTCTCCTTTGAAACAGAGATCGGGTGAGGCTCGGACGTCACAGAGGTCTCGCTAGGAAAGGATTAGGACGAGAATAGGTCGCGAGATGATGTTCTGACATGGGAGACATTTTCGGGTAGAGGTCTACACGGGCCGGGTCGGGCCATTTTTTAGTTTACAGAACAAAGCAACGGGCCGGGCTTTTCCCCAGATATGACCGGGCCGGGTCAGGTCGACCCATTCTTTTAATCGCAATGGTAAAGAAAGAAAGCCGCCCCGGTGGCGCAGTGGTCTAAGCGATGGCCTCTGATCATTCGTCTGTAAGGGGTCCGGGTTCGAATCCCGGTGAGGCATGGATGTTGTGTTTGTCTTACGGCACTGACTCTCTCTCTTCCCTGGAACCAGTGACCCTAAATTAGGGACGGGTGACTGCTTATAGCCCATTGAGTTGCTCACGGTGGTCGTTAAACCTCCAATCAAAAAAAAAAAAAAAAAAAAGAAAGAAAAAAAGTCGTGTTCCCCGATTTCCTGGTGTGTTTAACTGTTTCGCTGGCTTTACTTACTTCCATGACATAGCCCAGGGCGTAATCCAAAAAATGTTAACTAGTTCGCTTCTATCTTTGTTCTTGTTGTTAACATGTTCATATTAACTTCATAAATAATGCGTGGATGAGTTGCTAAGTCTTGTATGGCTGAAAATGATAGTAATTAACACGTAATAACCAAATAATAATAATTGTATGCAAATAATTCTTGCGATTCGTAAATATGTCTAAGAAACTTTTATTCTTTTCTTCATTTAACTGCCTGCAAAGGTTGCCCGTTAGCTGTTCTATATTTTCTAACTCTCCTGCTTAAAACTCCAATTCCTTTTTTCTTAAGGCCTGCTTTCCTTCATCTCTCGCGCTGTCGTGAAATCCCCTCACCTCCCGGACCATCTAAGACCTCCCAGCCTACCCTGGGGCAATTACCTCGTTGTACTTTTGGTGACAGCTCGCTTCCTAAACCTAGAGACCACTCCCTCTCGCCTCCTTCCCTTGTCACCAAAAATGCCCTAAAGCAGATCCTAAAGTTTCCGGTGAGAAACAACCACACCGCTCTCGGTAAATCTCAAGCCTCAAAGTAAAATGTGAGGGGCTAGTGCATTTGTCGGTAGCCTTGAAATTGAAATCTGTAAAGCATCAAAAGAGGCGCGATAGAGTTAATCTCCATTCAACATACAAAGTGCGAATACTAAGCATAGACAAAATGTCGTCTTAGTAAATAACTGTGCATCCGGTGTTTAAAGGGGAACTGACTCTGAGAAATTTCTCTCGCGCTTTGGGGAAACAAAGGAATGGGAGCACGAGATGGAGAAAGGTTGCATTTTGAGATTTTATATGAAATCCTAAAACCCCGTGTAAAGTCTCTGTAACAAAAGCAAGGAGAGGCACTCACAGTGTTTTTACCAATCTGTACGTATTAAGATGGTAAAACCACTTCAGGGTTTGTGGACGACAAAAAGGTTCAACCCAGAGCAAGTGTGAGTGTTGTGTAGAGTGGGGAACGGGGAGTGTTTGCAGTGAAGTGCGGTGTCTATGTATGTGTTTGTATGAGAGAGTGGGACGACATCGATTTTTTTTCTCCAATCCCTAATCTGCATAGCGATTGACTTTTGTAGTGCTTACTAGTTCAGACTAAGGGAGATTCTGAACGCGCTCCCTTTTCTCTGTTTCTAAAGGTTATATTTTTCAATAATTGTCAAAGTTTAGTTAATAGTTTTAGGCTTACATTCAACTAAATATTTTCAATAATATATCATTTCATTATTTAATTTTCACATTTTAATAAAATACAATAGAAAGAAAAAATAATACCAAATGGCCCATCACGGGTCGATCCGGGCCTAAATAAGAGCTGCAAGTGACGCGCCCGGGTTGGGCAGAGTGTCTGATATTTGAAACGGGCTGGGATTTAAACGCACGAGCTTGGGCCGGGCTCACCAAAATAGGCCCGTGCAGACCTGTATTTTTGGGTCTCGTAACAAGCATAGTGCAAGAGAATGAAGAGTTACGTAGAACTGTAGTAATACGAAAGAGCAAATAATTAGGAAGCAGAATAAATAGCAAGAGGACTGAGAACTTTAAGTAATAAGTTAGTAAGATAATTCTAGGACAACCTGCACTATAAATTGAAGCAAATAATAAATTAATTGAAACTGCAACTTTCTCAATTACTACTTTGCTATATATTTTACTGCAACGAGCTGCTATTAGACGTAAACATCGAATCCGAACAGGGGCTATATGCGACCAAAAGCCCTCTAATAGAAGAAATCGAAAAGAAAATAAGCTATGCCTAGTTAGTTACCTGTAAGTTTGTAAAAATCATGTTCTTGGTTGTCCTAATATAAGAGAGAGACCACATGTTTCTGCGTGGAAGAAGCTTTCGAAAAGTTGAACATCAGAAACTGTGACAACAACTAAGACATTGTGATCAAAACCTCAGCTGTGTAAACGTCGGAAATAAACTTGAAAGATTTTCATCTTGGTTTTACATTTATATTGGTTATTCTGAGCGCGTTTTTATCGACGTGAAAACTTGGATCAACTAACAAAGAAGGAAGAGTAGCAGAAGCCGACGTTTTATGATGCCGGATGCTTTTTCGGCGTTCTGCTTCTGTTATCAACAAAATATTTTTCTGCCTTGCCTTTAATTTTTTTCTCCCCGTTTTTCTCTGTTTAGATGCATCAGCTGTTGTGCTTATGGGATTTTAAACGATCAGCAATACGATCGATGACAGATATATTTCAAGATCACATAGCACGTGAGGAGAATGTCCACGTGCAGTGCATGAAAACCATGCTCTGATGTCATGGGCAAATCTCCAGTCCACGGGAGTCCTCGATACATATATATGAGAAGACGCTGCCATTTCCTACCGAGATACGTGATGCGATTTTATTCCTTCCTGACGCCACTTTTGCTAGGATTTTCTTCTTAAATAGACATGTTTCTGTCGCACTGAATATCGAAAGCAGTAGTTACTTCTCGCATCTACTCCAACCTCGAAGAAAAACATGCATGATGAGTGAACTGGATAACAAACAACGCTCATATAACCTAATGCCAGTTTCGTTATGATCTCACGCATGCGTACGAGAGCAGTGCTGACGCATTTATTTGTTGCACCCTACATAACGAAAACAAGTTCTTGTTTCAATTAAACTGGTAAGAAAAATGGTGGAGGGCAAAACTAAAGGGGGATAACCGCAGGTCACACACACAAAATGCAGTCTCTTTTTCAACAGCACGTCTTAGGACTATTTGCATACACGGTGTGATAAAAAGTATCCAGACTAGTTGCATAAGTTCCCAGTTTGTTTTACCTTGGAATCTACTACTCGTGCTACTGTGAGTCACGGTGTACAATTTTGCCGCTAGAGGGCGTAAACGCAGATGATGTCGAATTCAAAAATACGTTTTATTTCACATATTTTATTTGCTTCTAAACATCCGATTGAAAAAATTATTTTATCTTTCGATTCCATTTATCTCGAAGTGTATTTTAGATATAGTTACTTTTTCAAATTACGCATAGATTTTCCGCTAGGGGGCGTAAAAGTAAATTACATTTTCTCTGATAACTCTTCTTCTAAAACTCCGATGTGAATTTTTTTCTTCAGCGGATACACCTCCTAATGGAAAATCTTTTGCATATAATTTGAAATTTTTGGTAAAGAATACTTTAGCCACCAGGAGGCGTAAGCGTTAATTTTTGCTTCTGATGTATTCGCCATAAAATCTGAGCTTCTAAAATATTGTTTGAAAAAATTCTTTCGTGGACTGATGCCACTCACATCGATAAACCTTTTCGGAATATTTTCTTCTTAAAATATTCCACAGTTTCTCCGTCAGGGGCGTAGATGTATATCTTATTTTTGTCAATATCTCTACTTCTATGAGTCCGATTTGAAAAATTCCTTCTTTGTTGGATAGTGTTTCCAGTGTGACAATCCATGTTTTAATATAATTTCAAAATTTTCAAGTAATTCATAGACTTTCCGCTAGGGGGCGTAAAGGTAAATTGTTTCCCCCTTATATCTGTGCTCCTAAAACTCCGATTTGAAAAATTATCTCTTGTGTTGGAGAGCATTTCCGGTGCGAAATGTTTCTCATATAAATTCATGTTTTTCTTAACGCACAAGTCTGCAACCAGAGGGCGAAAGCTCACGATTCCGTTTACAGCAATATCTGAGGGATTAAAAACCCGATTGAAAAACTTTTTCTTCCGTCAGGTACTATTGTTTTCCATACCGGTTCCATTGACTTTGAATAGCTTTGATAAATTTAATTTGCGTCAGAACGGATTCAAAAGACGTGCTTATTACACCCGATAATTCGGTGTCATCTTTCTTGTTGTTGTTTTTTGTACACATCTGTGATTGGGGAAATTTTCATACATTAAGAATTGGTTTTAACATACATATTTGGATGCTATTATTTTGCCCACTCTTTAGATATAATTTCAACAAGCTGACACTGGGAGGAGATTAAATCAGAAATGAATATCCGGTTTTCGACCATGCATTTTTACATTTTCTTGCTACCAGTGATTCGTCCATGAGTCATGGGATACACACTTCAATACGGAGGGGATATTTTTATGGCTTCCTCATCATATTTGGGGATGTTTTCTCTTGGGTATTTTTATTCATTCACACATAGTGAAATTCTGTATGTGTCACTAATACTGGGTCCCCAAAACACTATTCAACCCGCCGGGCCCCGAGCCTTCTTAAATTTGCTCTGCCCCAAATTTTCCTAGACCCCCTAAATGGCACGACACAGCCGCAGCAGTGTCAAGACGATGCTGACTGTTTTCTTCTTTTTCTCTCTTTTCTACAATCATGAGGGAATTGTGTATCATGAATACGTCAACAAGAAGTACTACTGTCAAGTTTTGCTGCGTTTGAGGGACGTAGTTCATGGCAAAAGGCAGGCACTACATTTGAATGGCGAGTGGCAACATCCTCCACGACAAAGCGCCTGCCCCCATGCATCGCAACTAGCACAGCGGTTTCTTGCTAAGCACCGCATTGCACAGGTCAGACAGCCACCTTATTCGCCAGAGCTCGCTCCCTTCGAATTTTTTCCCTTTCCAAAAATCAAATACTACTTGAAAGAAAAAAAGATTTCAAGATATTGACGAGATACAACAGAATGCGACGAAGTAGCTGTTCGCTATTTCAGAAGACTACTTCAAACAATGCTTCGAGCAGTGAAAACAGCGCTGGGCTAAGTGTGTGGCTTCTTAAGGGAACTAGGCTACTTCGAAGGTGATTAAGTTTCAAATATGTAAGTCTTGAAACAGCGCTGGGCTAAGTCTGTGGCCCCGGAAGGGAACTAGGCTACTTCGAAGGCGATTAAGTTTCAAATACGTAAGTCTTGAAACAGCGCTGGGCTAAGTGTGTGGCTTCGGAAGGGGACTACTTCGAAGGCGATTAAGTTTCAAATATGTAAGTCTTAAAACAGCGCTGGGCTAAGTTTGTGGCTCCGGAAGGGAACTAGGCTACTTCGAAGGCGATTAAGTTTCAAATATGCAAGTCTTCAAACAGCGCTGGGCTAAGTCTGTGGCTCCGGAAGGGGACTACTTCGAAGGCGATTAAGTTTCAAATATTAAGTCTGAAACTGGGCTGGGCTAAGTGTGTGGCTCCGGAAGGGGACTACTTAGAAGGCGATTAAGTTTCAAATATGCAAGTCTTGAAACAGCGCTCGGCTAGGTGTGTGGCTTTTCACGGGAACTAGGCTACACTGTTAAAAATTTCACAATTAGATTACGGGCAACGGCCGGCAACTGGGGGCCCGGCCGTTGCCCATAAAACTATGGCTTGGCCCGTTTTTGTGAAAGCCCATGAAATTACGGTCTGAACCCTAAATACTAAGCCCATAATCTGAAGAGCAACGCCCATAAAAAAATAAGTTTGACCGTACTGAGCAACCCCATAATTTGAAGGGCATTGCCCATAAAAAAATAAGTTTGACCGTACTGAGCAACGCCATAATTTAAAGGGCATTGCCCATAAAAAAATAAGTTTGACCGTACTGAGCAACGCCATAATTTAAAGGGCATTGCCCATAAAAAAATAAGTTTGACCGTATTGAGCTATGCCATAATTTGAAGGGCTATACCCGAAAAAATAAGTTTGACCGTATTAACTTAAGCTGTAATTTGAAAGGCAATCCCTGTAAATATGAAGTTTGACCATATTCAGTTAAGCCTCACGGCAAGTAGTCACCGACTTTTACATAAATGCATTTTTTGTGGAAGAGTGTGCAAGTAAATGCATGTTTTTTGTGGAACAGTGTGTGAGTGTGAAATTGTTACTTACATTATAACTGAATCAATTCAGTTCTAAATGTGAGTAATGATATTTTCATATCTTAAAATCAGGTTTATTACAATATGATAAATAATGACATCAGTTACACACAGATTTGTTTAACATTAGGCTTTACGAACTCTGTACACACAGTTGGTTGAACAATACTTACGTTTCTTTTAGACATGTTTTAATTGGAGAATTATTTCTAAAGCACAGTTGGTTGAACAATACTTAGTTTCTTTTAGACATTTTAATTTGCACATACGTACTTATGTAGTATTTGTATGAATGAATACAAAGGGCAGTTATGTAGTAAAGATATGTACAGGCATATTTTTGTATTTATATGTTATATCAATGACAAACAGAACTACAAACTGGCATCCGAGTACATTGCGTCTATAAGGGTATTCAATCCACAATGGTGTCAAAGTTGGTTTTTCATGTAGGTTTTGGCTAGTATTACATTTGACATAGGGTTGAATCATGCTTTTTTTGTTTTCACATTCACTGCCTTGTGTGCTGGTTTATTTTACATTCTACTGAGCACTGTGTTGTCAGTGTTCCCAGAACTTTTACTGTCTTGTTTCCTATCTCTAATTTTTGGATATTTACCTACTTTTCACATGTTTAGTAAAATTATGTCAAAAACTGGAAGTACTGCTTTTGAAAGATCACATTGCTTCCCCATAATTAAGGTATCAGAAAGAAAAGAAAAAAATACTTGAATGGAAATGAGAGCTTTTGAACTTGATAGGGCATAATTTCAAATCTCAGACCCCCACCCAAAGAAGAAACACTTGTTTAGACCCTGATTCTAACTGAGTCATTGTAGAACATTAATGCATATCAATATTTCTAAAATATTAAATTTTCCTGTTTGGAATGTTTTAGAAATGACTTCAGTGATTAAACCTGTTCTTTCATTGTTGTGTTGCCACAAGGAAACCATTTGAGGGCACAAATTTTTTTTTTGGAAAGCTATTAAATAGTTGTATTTATAATATCTTGGCAATACCTGAAGATACTGAAACAATTTTTATTGATGTACAAATCAGGTGTTTAGTGACAAAGGAAAAGAACACGGCAGAATCTTTAAATTTCTCAAAAAACAATTTCATCGTATCATTTTGTACCAATTTCAGCACTATCATCTTAAAACATGAAATACATGCTTTGCATATTGAACATCTTGAATAGACCTTTAAAATAGGAATTACAAAATGTGTAAAAAAAATTTCGTATTTTTTAACTTGAAAAAAAAAGTGGCTTCTGATTTATCTTAAAATATAAATTTTCCTTGGCATCCAGGTTTTACTACCTGGGTAGGTAAATAATTTATGTATATACCCAGCTGCGCATGTAACATTTCAGATATTTTCCAAGCTCTGCTTAAAGTGACACAGGTGAAAGATTTCACTCGCAGAAATTTAGAATGAAATCAATTTTTTTTACATTTAACTTTAATTACTACATTTGCAAAGCAAAGAAACTGTTCATGATATATTTTCACTGTCATTTTCTTGGCCAGCATTTACCAGATTCAGTAAAAAAGAATAACAGTTGAAACTCGTTATAATGAAATTCAAGGGGGACAAAAAAAAATTTGTAGCAACGTTTTGTTCTTAAAACATTACAAATTTTTCATTAAAAAAGTTAGTATGTACTACAGAAATTTTCATTACGCATAAGATTGCAATGCTGTAAAAGTGAAATAGTGCCCACAGAGACAAGCAAAGGTAATTTTTTTGTAATGGGAAGTTTTTGCTAAAGTAGTAATAATGAAATATATAAGCTTTAATTAATATGTATGTATGAAATTATGTACTGTATATATTTTTACTTATACATATCAGGGTTTGAAAAATACCATGCCTGGGTTGTGTGAATCATTGACCTGGGCAGGCAAATAAATAATCTAGTTGCCCTAGGTGCCAGACTGGGCAATTAAATCTAAAAATGAAGTTCAGAATATAATTTTCTACTACAAGAAAAAAAGACAGTCATCGCATGTCATGTTGCTTTTCACTGCTAATCACTGGAAGTTGTATTATTGTTACGCAGTGCCAAGGACAGAAGAATATCACTTCTTTAATTATATTATGCTTTAGGTCCATAAATTGGAAGCATATGTAATTTTGCTCCAAATGTTTAAAGTCAGCGACTGAATGCATGCCTCTGATGGAACTAGCCTCCTGTGTTTATTGACAAAGGGTTAAAACTTCATATTTTAATGTATTTCACATTTTTTTCAGATATTTCATATTTTAAACGTGTTTTAAAGATTTTTATTGTAATATGGACCTGTGAGTCTGACACTGTGAAGAGAAGCTGCGATAGGAATAATGCATCGCTCCAGTGAAGATGTGAAGCTTTGATCCGTTAAAAGGAAGGTTTGTTGCTGTGTGGAAATGACGGGTACAAGAGAAAGAGGACTTACGTTATTGGCAGAAGAGCAATAAATGTTGTAGTGATACGCTACAGAAAATAGGTCCATAGCAGCTACCCTTTATTTTGTTGTATCCTGTACGTTGTTGGCAGGAAAAACCGGATAAAACCTCTTCGATTTGCAAAAGATACATATGAGTAAGATAGAAACTCGCGTGCGAACAAGCTATTAACAGAAGAACCAAAAGTGCAGAGACACAGCAAATGTGTTCAAACCAAAACCGAAATTTATAGTTCCCCAGTTTTCTGTACAACATAGAAAAGCATATTAGTACTTTCAGTAAATGTGTACTTCAGCGTCCTAAACTATTTCGTTGGAAAAATTTAACTGTGGGTGAAAAGTTCGATGCACACAATTTTTTAAGCATGCAAAATAATAGGGAAAGGTGAAAAATTATATTATTTTTAGATAAAAAGGAAATAATTTTTCCGAAGTATTAACCTGCGAGTACGATGGTTTGTAGCAGGTGGTGCGGGAGGCTGAAGCGATGCTAACGGCCACCACGTGAAGGTGCTGTGCGACGGAGCGGAGTACGAGTTGGTAGCAAATGCGTGGAAGAATACGACAGCAGTAGGTATATTTTTCGGAAGAGTGTCGTGTAATCGTGCGCAGAAGTAGTTCAAACCTGTTTTATTCATTTTTGAGAAAGATATGTGCAGAATGTCGTTATTAGTGGTTTCACAGTGTCTCCGAATGGAAAGAAATTAAGGAATGTAAAATAATTTATGTACGACAGAAGTTTTGAGGAAGACGTTTTGGTTCCAGTTGACAACACCCAAAGTTTTAGTTTTGGTTTGGAAGATGTGCACAGGTAGGTGATTTCTTCAAGCACTTCATTTGCAGTTCTGCTGTTATTCAGTACATCGTAGCTCACATTTTTTTCCTCGTGACATGGATATTTTTCAAAATAAGCAATTTTCTTCAATTCATATATCGCACTATGGCAGGGAGACAGCTTCTTGTATTGTGGCGAATAATGAAATTTTAAGCCCTGACGAAATCCGAAATGACTGACGATTTTGTACTTCCGCTTTCTCAAAATTACCCTTCAAAAAACAAAACTTACAATGCTGCGCAAATTCAACCTCTTTCTTTCTGCGTATGCCTACAAGACTTTTCGATGACTACGTACTGCTAAACCGCTTCCTTCTTAATTCTTCCGCCCGTTACATGCCCTTCTCAACGAAGCTTCCATTCACCGGACTTCACCTTGATGCCGTTGCCGCTCTCTCGTCCTATGCCTACCGCACGTACTCTTCCAAACCATCGCACTCTCAGGTAAATACTTCGGAAAACTTTCCTTTTATCTAAAAATACTATATTCTTGCACCTTTTCCCATTATTTTGCATGCTTAAAATATTGTATGTCACACTTTTCCCACACAGTTACATTTTTCCGACGAAATAATTTAGACGCTAAAGTACACATTTACCAAACTTTCTATTTCGGATCAGGGAATCATATGCGAAAGAATGAAAATTTTCCCACGTCTGCTTTAAAAACAATTACAAAAACATGAACAAACTATATTGTGTAGCATATGAGTATAAAATGGTTCGCTCTCTTGGCAAGAAGGTACTTGCTTGGACTTGTAGTCATCCGCACGTGAATTGCACGGCGAAGCGAATCTTCCTTTCAACAAAGCAAATCTTCACATCGTTACCGTAGTGATGTGTTAGGCCTACCACAGCGTCGCACTCACAAGTCAATATTACAAGTTTCCGACAAAATAATTTAGGACGCTAATCTGCCAATGATGAAGATTGGAGTGCCATTTCAGGTGGATTCAGTAGTTTTAAAGAGTTTGTAGAAATCAATGAAAATGCATTATCGGGGAATTGAGGGATATTCAAGAAATAGCCAATGAAATTCAGGATGATGATGAAGAGACATAACGAAGAATTAACAAAAGATCCCCAGACTGTCACGAAAGCAGTGTAGAAGCTTTGGAAACACTGTCACTACATACAACTCACCGATACATCTAATTGCCACACATTCCTGTTTAAACAAACTTGTAAAAGCTGTTTTCAATGAGAGGCAACAGCAGAAACAGTCTTCAGTTTTACATAACTTTAAAAAGCCATAAATATAAACAAGGTATGTAATTAAAATTTTGAGATCAAGTAATTTACATTTTTGAGTAATCTAAGCTTTTAAGGTGTTAAATTTAACTAAGTAAATTCAATCATTGATATTTTTCTTATTTTGCATGTTATTCTCATGTTAATTACATTTTAAACTTAATTTTTGGCTGGAATTACACTAATTTTTACTTATGCTGCGCTCTTATTTATGCGTGCTTTGGTTTGCGCTGACATATATGTGAAATATTACTGTATACATGTGATAATGAGGTGATTATAGATATAATTAAAAAAATATATATATTTTGGCTCTTCTGGTTTCCAATTAAATTTATGTAATTTATGTGTTGAGTGGTAAAAAGCTGTTTTTTCAATTAGAGGCATATGGGGTTTGTATATATGCAGATTTCCATTGTTTGCTTCTTCCTGCTGAAAACTAAGCTAGGGGTGCCTATGAGTTAACTGAATATACCATAGTCACAAAATGATTGATAATTATATACTAAGGAATGTGAGTGAAATGGTATTCCTAAAAGCAATCAAAACCATGTAGCAGTCAGGGAGAATCACAAATGTGTTTCCTGAACGAAAATGTGACATTTCATCACATGAAACTTTTTTCCACCTCTAAATTGAGGCCATTGGTTCTAGGGAAGGAGAAAGCCAAAGCTGTTATGTTATGTAAAAAACAAATTTCTTTTTTAAAGGTTTTAACGGCTAATGTGAGGAACTAAATGGGATATAAGCAGTCCCCGTCCCTAATTTAAAAGTCACTGGTTCCAGGGAAGAGAGAACGCCAGTGCTGTAAGACAAACACAACATCCATGCCATACCGGGATTCAAACCCGGACCCACTTGGACAAACAATCATAAGATGGTGCTTAGACCACTGCACCACCAGGGTGGCAAAACTAATGCCTCATATGGGACTCAAACCATATGTTAAATTGTGACTGCTTGCCAAAAACCTTGATGTACAACCAACTCTGATACCAGTACGGCTTGAACATCCTCTAGACCAATAGTTCTCAAAGTGGGTTACACTAAAATAATAGGGGGGGGGCATATGCGGATTTGTCACATAGTGAACCAATTTTCAAAACAAAATTAATCTGAATTTATGGCTAGTGATGGTAGGATGTGTGGTGAAGTTTAGCATATTTAGCTGAAATTTCTGAAAAATGAACTAGTGGAACTTCTCATTACAGGGCGAAAACAATCTGTTCTATGTTGAAAAAACAAAACACAAGCAATGACCAAAAAACTTTATGAGAAAACCAAATTACAGGGAACAGCTCTGACCAATTTTCATAACTGAATTCATTATCATTAGAAAATGAGCAAACAATTGGAAACTTGATGTTAAACAGCTAATAATCGTCCATCTCTGCACTCTCCAAACATTTACAAGGCAGTATTTTCCATTCCCACTGAATGAACTAGTTACTCATTCACATACAATGCAGAAATGTGTAATCTTCTATTGCCAAATAAAAAACTTATGAGACATCTTTTAACTCTGGTTGGTTTGAAAAGCATTTGTTCTTTGAAATCACTGACTAGTTTTTGGATTCCAATGGAAAAAAGAATTTCCAACATTGTCGAGCACTGCCTTAATTAAGTATTTGTTGCCTTTTACAACTACATATTTATGTGAAACTAGTGTTTTATCCTTAACCACCAAGAAAACTAAATATTGAAATAAGCTGGATGTTGAAGATAACTTGTTTGTACATAAGCAAGAAAACTCAAAATATTGATGAACTTTGCAAGAGTAAATGAGCTCATACATCTTACTGATACTAAACAAATGACTTGACCAGTTTTATTTGATTTTTTTTTTTAGCCATTTGTGCAATTTCTGTGACATCAGTTTATGTAATTTTAGCAAATATAAGTGTGTATTTGTATTTTTTATATATTTTATACCCACATAAACACACTGGAATAAATTTTTCATTAAAGAATATGCCTGTACATATCTGTACTCCATAGCTAATCTTTGTATTTATTGGTGCAAATATAATACTTCACAAGTTCTTAAGTACATGAGCAAATGAAAAGGAGTCTTAAAAAACAACAACCAAAGTATTGTTCAGCCAGTTTGTGCTTTAGAAATAATTCTGTCTAACTTCAGGAGTTGAACACTATGCCGTAAAAAAAAAAAAAAAAAAGCACAAAACGGTAAGACAATATTTATGCGTGTTATATTGCAAAATGGCATTCATTTCAGACTACAAACATACGAAAACAATGCTGCCCTACGTAATTCCCAAATCAGCATGTACAGATCGAATTTATTCGACATCCTAGACAACGCTAGGTATATACCTGACGATAAAGACTTGCACAGATAGTAAAACATATATGGATGTGAGATTTATGCCCCTACCCCAGTCAAATGAAATCTTAGCTACTACATAGATTTTCCTGTGTGACAATGCTTCAGCCACCCTCGTTTGGTGGTGAAACTTTTAAAATTATATATATATATGTACACAGTTCGTGAGCTTACTATCAAACAAAAATGTGTGTAATTGATTTCGTTACTTTTACATATCATAATAAACTTAATTTTAAAAAGTGTCTACTCACATGTTTTGTTTCTTCAACATGCTGGGTTGCTGGCGTCTTTCCAGTACATGTTCGTGACTTCGTGTTCGTCATCGTCAGTTAGGGATGGGCGATATTTATCAATATCTCGAAATATCGATATTTTTGTCCGATATTTCGATATATAGTATTGATATCCAAGTTACGATATATCAGAAAATCACTATATCGGTGCGATATTCAATATATCAGCTTATGGCTGATGTGATTTAACTTTGTGGAATGAAATCTGTGTTCTTTCCTCTGGCATGTCACGAAAATTATGTTGCTTGAGGACTATCAAACTGCGATCTCATTATCGAGATTCACATGATATTATGTCACCTTCCGATTTCTAGAACTTTACAAGGAAAAATATCTGCTGTGTTGAAAATTTTAACTGTTAGTTGACAGTATAGGCACCCAGAAAACAAATTTAAGGAACGGTTGATAGCAGATTGTTCTTTTGCCTATGAGCATTATGTTTGAAGTAAACTGGCACTTTAACCAAAATTAAATACATACCAATGACACACAATTTGAAGTTAAGCATTTTTTTTTTTTTTGTTAGTGATAAATTATGTAGATCTTAACAGCTGGGTAAGGAAATGCAAAACAGCTTTTCGAGAGTTTTCTTGATGTCTTACAAGTTATGTAGTATAAAGTTTGTTGTAATTCAGGCTATGTATATATCAGACGTAATTTTTTTTGTCATCCTTTGATAATTATCTTGTAAATACATAGTGAAACTTCCTGAAGTAATTATATAATCTGGTAAAAATATGAGCATAACAACTTTCGTCTTGATCTGCTGATTTTTCCACACTTACAGCAGGTAATTTCCTCTGATTGTCCATTCGTTTTTTTGTTATCTAGGAGAGACAGGCTTTCATACATTAATTAGTAAATATATACTTGATGAATTTGGATTATGATATTTTTTTATGTTTTCATACATTAATTAGTATGGCTTTCATTAATTAATTAGTAAATATATATACTTGATTAATTTGGATTACGATATTTTTTGTTTTTATTTTTATAATCATATTTTAATGGAGGACTAATAATCATTAGCATTTTTTAAAATATCTTTCTGGAAAAAATAATTGCTTTCTATGAAAAGGCCATCACAAATTATTCGTACTCTAATTACTGTTTTTAACAAAAATGTCACTTGTAAACATATTATAAGCACTTTAATTTTTTTGCTTATGCCATGGGAACTATTTTTGCTTACACCATAGAAGTAATTATATCTGTATACTCCATTAACATTGTGTTCTGTCTTAAACGATAAAAAAATAGCAAACATTGTTCACACCTTCTGAAAAATACAAATGTATACAAAATGCTCTAAAAATTACAATAACAAAGTTTTTTTAAAGATTTTTTTCCATAACATTTCCTTGCAAGCTGATATAATGTTGTTAACTTTGACATTTGCATCCCAATAAAAATAGTTATTCTTTCTATAATTCAGTTATTCCCAAGTTAATTGATGGTTAAGATTCCAGTCTGCTGGGATTAATAAGTACTTTTGTTTTTTTGTCATTTATGCCATACTGAAGCTTCAACTTACCTTTCCTCGAAATGTTGGAAATACATATTTCTCATAATCTCACATTGATGAAAAACTCATGAAAACATTCCTTTGCAACTGGGATTTTTGGAAACTTCTTGGCAGAAACCATATCCCTGCTCGTCGAGCAATGCCCACACATGAAACAAGAAAATCACCTTTTGGGTTTTGGAAAGTATATTCAGCATTTCTGCAAATTACAAGCTCACTTCTGTTGCATGATTTTTTTATTTATTTTTGCATCAAAACTTTCTTCTATATATTTTTTTATTTTAGGATCTGAAAAACAATATTTTATGTGTTTTTCATATCACTAAAAATACAGCTTGAGAGCTGCAATCTTGCATAAAGATAGTTTTAAGCTATAAAATGTAATAATAAAGGACAAATAAAATTGCTCCCTTTTAGCAGGAGAAAGCAGCTCTTGAAAAAAAAAAAAATTCAGCTGATGTTTCTAAGAAATTATCTGAGACAACTGGTAGGATATTTATTCCCCACATTCACTGCCAAGCTTGTGTATTATAATTAGTTATTACTTATTACCAAAACAATTTTTTAAGGTAAAGAATATTTTTATGTCTTAAGAGACACATATGGTTGAGTCGTCATTAGACTATGTAAATGCTATCTGTGGAGAGTAGTTACTCAATTATGTTTGCTCATGCTGATGAAACAATCCTGTTGGCAGAGAGCAAAAGTGAGTTGCAGCGTATGTTGTCCCACATGTATGAAGTTTGTATGAATTTCAAACTTAGTATATGAAAGGAAAAACCCAAAGTTATGTTTTTGACAGATGAATTGTTAGTATTAAATCAAACAGATCAGTCTAAATGGCAAAGAGATTGACCAGGTAAATCAATTTACATATTTAGGAAGCATGTTTGACAGAGAAAACAAATTAGGTGGTGAAATTAGTAGGCTAGTAAATTAATCTTTGAAAGTCACAGCTGCTTCAGGAGGATTTTGAATAAATGATGAATGATAGGTTCTCAAAAAGGTTCCTAATAGTTGTGTGTGAAAAAGTACAGTAATTGTTCCTACTCTGATGTGCAGCAGTGAAGGTGGAGTACTGCAGACGAAACATAGGAGTGATTTGCGAGCTGTAGAGATGTGTTACTTATGGGGGTGGGGGCAAGATATGTTTTGATCATGTGAGGAATGAAGAGGTTTTGTAGATGAGTAGTGTGAAGCAAAATATTGTTTGTAAGGTGGGGACAAATATTCTTGGGTGGTTTGGAGAATGAGTGGTGAGATGATTACTAGGATAATTTATTCTGCACAAGTGACAGAAAGAAAATGTAGAAGATCAAGGGAGGACCAGATTCAGGAATTCCTGCATGAGAAAAAGAGAATAAATGTGAAGTACAAATGGTCTTGTGTGTGATGGATGTCAGTGAAGCTCAAGTTGTGAGCTGAGATCACTGTAAATGCAGATGTTTGATACATCAAGAGTAAATAAAATGTATTTCCATCAGTTTTAAACTTTAATCCAGCAGATAAGCTCTCATCAAGAAACTAACCTATGATCTTAGAGAACAGCTTAGTGATATATATGCATGTAAAGAGAAAATCCCTCATCTACAGCAAGTTAAATATAACTAAAGGTGAGGAATCAGTACTAATTTTTGTGTTGTTTTGGTGTTAATAAGTGAAACATTAAATGCTATATCCCATTTGAGTTCAAAACTGTAATTTTTTTTTTTTAAATCTGCTGACTTCCTTAATTTTAAGGATAGACTCCACCAATGAGCATTTAAAATGTAAAAAAAAAAAAAATGATATGATATCGAAGATAGCTCCTCAGGTGTTTTAGACTTGATAAAGAATACTTCAGATATTTATTGTGTACAAGTTTTTAATGGAGATGAGAAATCCAAAGAAATGGACTGAGAACTGGAAAAAAATGCTTGAAGTGAAGTGGTGTGTGTGTTGATCTCCATGAGCATCTAAAGTTGTTCCCGAATGTGTAGAAGCTTGATTCACCATAAGCAGACACATGTCCCTAATTTAGGGCGAGTGGTTCCAGGAAAGACAAGACAGGAACAACTTCTTTATGTATTTTACCACTTGGTAGGCACATTTTCCATGATTATTTAGATACTGAATAGTTTCCATGACATTTAATGAACATTTCATGACTGAATAGATTTTATTCATGACATTTAATAAATAGATTTCTTGACTGAATAGATTTCATGACATTTAATTGCTAAAACCTGGAAAGAGCGACATCTTTGTTTATTCACTGACGCCACATATTTGGAGGATTTTCACATTTAATGAACAGTGCTTCTTATTTTGAAAATTTGACTGTTTTCTAGCAGTTTCTGAGGAAGAAGTAATCTTTTTGTATGAGAATTTTCCTGATATTGATGCTGAATCAGTTGTAGCAGGTATAAAATCACATACAATTTTTGCAAACTTGATCAAATGTAAAACTGATGGGCGCAATGCAAGGTATTCATATAATCCGAGCATTGTTTCAGCTAATATATTAATATAGTCTTTAATGGTATAGTCTAAGAACTCCCTTCCTACAGCTAGTGTCAAACATTTGGCACAATGTATTGCCTTTTAATCAAACCAAGAACCCATATTTATGAGTACAAATGCAATTTTTACATTGCACATTTATTAGATTTTAGCAGGAAAAGAATTTTTGAAAAAAGTAACCTTGTATACTGTAAAGAAACACTAGAGAAATCAAATGAGGAAGAGCACTGCACGTTAAAACTTTTCTGGACAACAGAATTTTGTTAATGCCATTCCGTTTAAGAATAACAGTTTTCACAAAAAAAAAAAAAATATGTTCACAGTTTTTATCAAGAGAGAAAGAGACATAATGACAAAATGGATAACACTGGGCAAATTAGGCCGAAACCTGTTAACAAGGTTTGTTGTATTTTCAGTTGTTTTTTTTTGTTATTTTTTTACAAAAAAAAATAAATTATATATGTATCTACAGTGTATATGCACACTAACTTTGAAATAATATATTTTCATGTATGTGTGCAAACTTCTTCAAAATTGCATTAAAAAGCTCTAGCCATTTACTTCTCAACAATATTATGACTTTGCAGAACATTCTGCATTAGAAATTGCAATAATATGCTGTGATTACAGGCTAAGGGGGTAATGTTTCAGACAGAAGTAACCCAGTGATTTTGTTTTAGGCATTTTACTCCACTTTTGTACTTAAATAAACATTTCGAATAATGGAAAAAACCTTAACATGTGTAGAATAATCAAATCAATGAGACTTATTTACCCAATTGCCTGTGGTTTACTGGTCTTCTATGTAGCAAAATATTTCTGCC
Source organism: Macrothele yani (assembly GCA_039090855.1). NCBI lineage: Eukaryota > Metazoa > Arthropoda > Arachnida > Araneae > Macrothelidae > Macrothele > Macrothele yani. Next base: position 101,154,331 of record CM076991.1, on the reverse strand, counting down.
ACAAATTCCATTTCAAGTGTGTTTTTTTATTCATATATATTCTTTAAAAAGATGTTGAGTGTGCTTAACAGGAAAGTTGACATCTAATTTGTTTACTTTTAAATGATAACCAAAACCTTCAAATATTGTTGGTGACAGTTGATACTATCCACAACCACAGCCCCCCCATTAGTGGAAGGGGAGTGCAGATGTTATATAAACACAAAAGTGCACAACACTTTTATGATTGCTTTTTTGACTAATTTTGTCTCGCTGTATCAACAATCTTGCATAGGTAGCAATGTTAAGTACAGAGAATCACGATAACATGTTTTGTTAAAAAAAACAGTTTCTGCATTTATGTTCTGTAAATTTATGTGACAACTTCCTGCCCTTTGGCCACTTTCATCCCATCTGTGCTCTGCCCCTTCATTAAGAAATACAACAAGGGGCATATATAGATTTTTTCTGAGGGCGTGCCAATGAAATGAAAAAAATTAAATCCACCAGGACAAAATAAAACAATGAGAATAGAAAAAAAAATAAAAAAAAAAAATTGTAATGTAAATTAATGAATTTTTTTATTAAATTAAGCATTTTTGTTTCCAATGTAAGGCACATTTTAACAATAAATAAAACACATTTAAACACTTTCGGGGGGGGGAAGTGGGCATAAATATATGCCACCTTTCATTACATAAATGTATAAAATATATAATATAAATACGCCCTTACATTACCTTGGCTACGATGTAAACAACCCTGATGTTGGCTTTCCAGCTCAGCATACAAGATATATTTTTAGCGAATTTTTATGAATTATAAAAACGTAAAATGTTAATTCCGCTGTCGAAAATATTTATTTACGTAACAAAACAACGTAAAAGGGCAAAAATAAAAGCACTAACCCATGGCGTCGGTCTTGTAAAAAAACGTTAAATATCAATTCCGCTATCGGAAATAATTATTTACACAACAAAACGACTGAAATGGCAAAATAAACGCACTACGTTTATTTCCAAGTACAGCGACTGTCTTGTAAAAGGTACGAAGTTAGTAATATACAGTACTTTTCTGAGATATCACTATTTTAATGGTATTAACAAAACTTGATTGCAGCTATATTTTCAAGCTGCAGGATAATTTAGTAATGGCTGAGATTTGTGCGAACAAGCCAACAGCCAATTAGTCCCAAGTTCCCAATAGCCAATACTTAGCACAACATTGGATCGGATTCAGTGATAACCCTGATGCAGTACGCAGTGAATAAACCGAAATATCAGTCTTATTGAGATCAGAAGTATTGAAAAATATCGAAAAATCAATCTGATATATTGATCTTTAAATACAGATATTTTCGATTCAATATATCGGTCTCAGAAATATTAAAAGATATCATCATACTTTTGAAAATATCGCCCATCCCTTCGTCTTGGTAAAAAAACGAGCAATCCCCGTAAAATCACGTGACGACTCGCTGACCAATAGCAGAAAGCGACGCATGCCGCAATCCTTTTCTGTCATTATCGTTCATTGGCTAACCCGTGCCTCTTAGCAACGCCCATAAAATTACGGATAGGAACCGTTTTCCTACATATCCATGCCCGTTAAAATACGGGCATCGCCTTGAAACTGCAGAAACGAGCCTTGATCGTAAAAATACACGGGCAACAAGACTTTTTTTACGGGAATTTTTAACAGTGTACTTCGAAGGCGATTAAGTTTCAAATATGTAAATCTTCAAACAGCGCTGGGCTGAGTCTGTGGCTCCGGAAGGGGACTACTTCGAAGGCGATTAAGTTTCAAATATTAAATCTTGAGACAGGGCTGAGCTAAGTGTGTGGCTTTGAAAGGGAACTATTTCGAAGGCGATTAAGTTTCAAATACGTAAGTTATGAAACAGCGTTAGGCTAAGTGTGTGGCTTCGGAAGGGGACTACTTCGAAGGCGATTAAGTTTCAAATATGTAAGTCTTGAAACAGGACTGGTCTAAGTGTGTGGCTTCGGAAGGGGACTACTTCGAAGCGATTGAGTTTCAAATATGTAAACTTCTTATGCGGCGCGCTATTCATCCCATAAGTGTTCTATGAGATTAAGATCAGGGCTCTATGTTGGTCAGTTCAGAAACGATACGAAATTATCGTCAAACCACGCCGTAACAGTCCTTTCTTTACGGCTCGGTGCATTATCTTTCTGGTACCAACAAGGCTCGGTTCCATAGTATTGCCATAGAGTTTGTAGGGCATAATTGTCCAGAATACCGAGGTAGACGTGCTGGTTAACTGGTTTGTCCACGATAACCAATTGGCCGGGACCATACTACGAAAAACACCCACACGAGTGCACCGCCAGCTCCAAACTTGACAATAAGAACAGTACACTGTGGTAAATAGCGTTCCCCGGGCTGCCGTCATACCCACACACTGCCATCAGACTGATGGATCGTGTATCTGGATTCATCAGTCCATAGAACCCGTTTCCATTGATATACGGTGAACGATAAATGTTCTTTACACCATTCTACATGACGACTAGCATTCCGAGTGGAGATGAAAGGCTTATATGGGCAGCCGCGCGACCACGGTTACCCATGGAATGAAGTTTTCTACGAATAGTACGTGTACATACCGCGGTTTTTATCAGTTTTACTCACCTGTACATTGAGGGCTTGTGCAGTACTCTGCCGATTAGCTGTAACGACTCTCTTGAGGCTTCGACGTCCTCTATCACTGATTTTCTTTGGTCTGCCTGTACGTTTTGCTGCTTCAGGCATGCCATGTGTCTTCCACTTATTCAGTACATCCAAAACAGTTGACTTGGGTATGTTTAAACGCTTCTCGGTTTCTCTTATGGACAACCCACTAATATAACACCCAACAACCTTTCGTTTCTGAAAGTCAGCTCTCTCCCGCCGCGACATTTTCACTCAACCTTACAGTACGATATGATCGCCGTCAGCTGCAGGCTTGTTTATATACTGTTTGCAGTTGTACCGCGCATCTTAACAACTCAACGCATCCGTTCATTTGCTTTTGAAATTGTGTCCGGTGACTTTTGTCAATATAGAGTATATATAAATATAGCACATTTATATTTCATCTGCAAGTTTGAGATGAAAAGCACAGCAATTTTCGTGCCTTATCCGTTACTCATTTTGAAATTAAATGGACTCCATATAAATCAGATTTCTTTTTGCATTGCGGTTCTGCCACCCCCCCCTTAAGTGTGGGGCCCTAAACCCGGGCCACCAGTCCCTGAGCAGACGATTGAGTAAGTGGTTTCGGGAAGTGACGGGGGGTATAGGTAATGACCTACCAGCTCTCTCAAATCACGGGTATCTTGTATCGCTGACATGAAAAGTGAATGTTATTTTCGCTGGATCATTTCTTATGAAAGCACAGGCGGAGATCTTTACTTTGTTTCGGTGTTGTCTTTAAGTCTGGTCTTTCCACCCGTCCACCTGGTTTCATCATGTCTGCCGCCTACTCCTATCTGCTTTTCGCAGCATTCATTACAGCTAAACACATCACACATTGACTTTATCTGCTACAAGCCGTCCTTAATCCTCAAACATTAAAACGAACTCGCCGCCTTCTCGTCGCCAAAATCCGACAGTACCAATGTACCTGATCCCATCAGATCCCTTCTGTCGACGCTTACCGCTGACTTCCACTAATCCTTTAGCATTCTCTACCTATCGCCTTATAAAAAAGTTACGATATAGTCTTCTTATTATTAATTACCGCCTGTCCTAGAAGCCGCCCTGTAGTTTTTCGTCAGTATTTACTTCTGTGTCTTCACTTGTCTTAATCTTTTGTTCGCTTTTGAACCCGTTGTCGAACTAACTCGAATCTTTATCGCCGTCAACATATTTCTCTAGGGCATTCTCACGGAAAATGCTATTCGTAATCCTCACACACACACACACACACACACACACACACACACACACACACACACACACACACACGTGTTACGGAGATTTTATACTAGGTTTTGGGATATGATATTAAATCTCATTTCGCAACTTTTATTTCGTTTCGTGCTCCTTTTCCTTTGTTTCCATGAAGCATGAGAGAATTTTTGCTGTGTCACTCCTCCATTAAACATCGGAAGCACGGTTCATTTAGAGACGCCAGTTTGTCTCATTTTAGAGTCTACACCTTTACATGTTGCAATCAATTTTGTATTGTCGTGCTCATTTGATCCTCTACATTCTTAATTTCAAAGCAGCCGACTGCAAGCGTAAGCCCTCTTAACTTTTACCTTGATGCTTTGTATTAGCCGATACCGGCGTTTTTCTCCCAGGTACTTGGGAGCCGACGGGCCTTTGTGGTTGAACGGCGTTAATTTTGTGGAAACAAAGGGGTAGGGGCAAAAGACAGTGTTTTCTAGGATAGGAAAGCGAGCGGTCGCAGGAACACGAGGGTCTGGAATAAGGATGGGCTTAAAAGTGACATTTCAGTAACGTTTCAAAAACGTAACGGTGACAAAGTCACTGTTTGTGACAAGAACGAACACCTGTACTTGTATGCTCAAATTAGTCACGTGGCGAAATCACAATCCACAAGAACGTTTTGTTTATCGTTACTCGGCACTTCGCTTCGCAGTTCTCGTTCTCAGTTCTCAAGAGGTTTCGTGTTGGTGCTATTTCCGAAATTTCCACTGACAGACTAATTAGGCGCTTGTATTCTTAGTTACTTTTCATAGGCATTTTAGTTAGTTTTCATAGGTATTTTAGTTATTTTTCATAGGTAAGTAACGGAGGAACATTAAATATGAAATCTTTTAACTCGGAAGAGCAGATAGAAATTTTTCATATACAAGTTTTGCTCGTATATAAAAAATTTTGAAGTGGAAGATACACTGGCGGAAAGTGAAAAAAGAACACCAAGAAGGAGACGTCTGATACCAACGAAAGTTATACAGCATAATAACGGAATACAGAGGATAACGCGATCAAAACATTATGGCAAAATACAGCTGTATTTGCTGGGAAACTAAAAAATAACATTTCCATGTAACATAGTTAGTACGAGGTTGAACTGCCATGAACTGCGTCACACTGTGCAATTCTGGCATGGAGTCTGTCGTACAGATGTTGGATGTAAGTTTGGGGTATTGAGTTCCAAGCATCCTCAACCGGGACGCGTACATCGGGGATGGTCGTGGCTGGCCGTGGAGACCAGATAAGTCGTTGTCCCACAAAATTCCACACGTGCTCAATGGGGGACAAATCCGGTGAACGTGCAGGCCATGGAAGTTGTCTCACACCCTGAAGTGCATGTTGCTTTGCACGTGCCGTGTGTGGGCGTGCGTTATCTTGCTGGAAAACACCACGATGGACCGACCTTACAAATGGCACAACAACGGGCTGAATGATGTTGTTGATGTAGGAAGTGCTGTTTAACGTACCCGGTACAAACACTAGTTGTGTACGGGAGTGATAGCTGATCGCTCCCTACACCAGGAGACCAAGTGTAGGCCCTGTGTGTCGCTGGCGGATGCAAGAAGGGTGGAAACGCTCCCCTGTGCGTCTGCGAACACGCATACGGCCATCGGAGGCTCCCAAGCAGAATCTGCTTTCATCGCTAAACACGACAGATCGCCATTGCGTTCTCCAGTGCAGACGTTGGCGACACCACTGCAGCCGTTCCTGACGGTGGGCTGGAGTCAGAGGCACACGTGCACGTAGTCTTGCATCCAGTAGACAGTTGCGGATTGTTCGCACAGTCACCTCTGGTGCAACGGCAGCTCGGATTTGCGTCGCAGTGGATGTTCTGCTTGACAACGCCGCTCTTCTTATGCGTTGATCGGTCCGCTCATCAGTCCGTCTCTGACTCCCGGTTCCACGTCTTCTCGTGTGGGAATGTTCCTCGGACCTTCTACGCCACCATCGTACCACCACCGATACTTCCCGTCCAATTCGCTCCGCGATACGACGATATGACCACCCGGCCTCGCGGAGTCCGACTAGACGACCTCGCTCAAAGTCCGATAACTGCTGAAATCGTACACGTCTTCCATGTCCAGGCATTGCAGCTTCTTCAGGGTCTTCGCACGTGTCCGTACGCCGACGACTGATTACATTCACTTCGCCGTACTCCTTAAATACCACCGACGATAATTTGCATATTGTGCCGTGCTGTGGCGTAAGCGCTCACCGGTTGGTCCCGAAATTAACATCACACCTACGTAAACTCGACCCCATTAACACATGTAAATTTCATGATCGTCCGCCAATTCCTTCTTGGTGTTCTTTTTTCACTTTCCGGCAGTGTAAATGAATTATTATTTATAATTCATTTATTCGGTCTGGTAGTCTGTAGACAGACCTAACCACAAAAAAGATTTTATTCGGGTATATTTTTAGCCAATAATTGCATTTTTCTGAAATTTTGTGCTCAAGCCCTTAAAAAAAAAAAAAAATCTTGGTGCTTTAGAACTTCATTGAACGGTGGTTTGGGTACAAAATAGCCTATATATAAATGTCACTTAAAATAAGAAAAACCCTAACCCCGTCAGATAAATAGCTTTAAAAGTGAGTTACGGAGTGATAAGCTGAGAAATATCTACATTTAATATCAGTGATTTTGGAGCGCTTAATAAAAGTAGCTTGATTTAAAAGTGAGATTACCGAGTTAAAAAGCTTGGAAATATCTATATTTAATATCCAGTGATTTTGGAGCGGTTAACGAAAGTAACGTGATTTGGGAACGCTTGATTTGAAACGTACCTGTCGTTCCCTGAAAGTAGCGTGAATTTTAGAACAATTCAGGAAGTAAAGTGTTCTCGTGATTTTGGAACGGTGATTTTTGCCGCTGATCACAAACCGTGACAGTGACATTTTAGTATCTTTACAAAGTAACCGTGGCGTGATTTTGTACCCGCTTCTAGTCAGGAAAGGGCTGAGGTGTTAGGGAGAGGTCTTAAGCTGACCGGGGCAATGCAGGAATTCTCCGCAGAAAAGCAAACGTGACGGGAGAGCATTTTAGGGAAGGATTACAGAGCTAACGACAACCTTTCTGCGATTAAGCAAAGCAAAAGGATAAATGTTTCTAAGAGATATAAAAGGATCGCAAGAAATCATGATCATATGTAGAGGATTTTAGGAAGGGAATGTCTGACCCCAGGTCTTAAACGACCCTTAGAAATAGGAAGTTAGGAGATTTGGGCTAGAGTGCCCGATAGGAAAGTGACACGAAGTGAAGTAGAAAGGAGGGAGAAAGACGCCCTTATTTATTACCGGGGAGCCAGTACCCGGGGTCCGACGGCTTAACGTGCCCATCCGACGCACTGCGGATATTTGTGGATCGAACCTGAGGCCCTTTCCGTGGCAATCACGGACGTTGCCCACTCGGCCACCCGCGGCCTAAGGATCGCAAGAATTATTTGCTTAGAAGTATTATCATTTTTATTACTATCTTCAACCACGCAATATTCTGCAAGTTAACACGAACTACTTAACACGTGTGTGAAGTGAACATTTTCAATTGTGTTAGTAGAATATTGATGATGCAGCCCAGAGTGGAATTATTTTTTCTCTTTTTAATTTTTTCGGGGATGCCATACGGAAAGCGAGACAGAGTCCACTGTTTGGAAAGCGAGACAGAGTCCACTGTTTGGAAAGCGAGACAGAGTCCACTGTTTGGAAAGCGAGACAGAGTCCACTGTTTGGAAAGAGAGACACAAAGGAAGTGATTGCCTTTGAACCTCGCCTTTATGAGTCCAATTGCTGCCGCCGCCCCAGATACTGCTTTCAAACCTACCGCTTGAAAATTCCCTGCTTCGAGAAACGAACTGATGCATAAATACTGCATCCCCGTAACAGATTAAACAAACTGAATATTGAACTACAAATCCAATAAAAAGTAGAATGGAGAGCAAGTTGTTTTCTTTGCTTTATACTTTTGCTTCTTATTCTGTTGGTAAATCATATTCTTATGGGTGGTATTATACAGGAATAATGCTAAAATAAGACAAGAGCTATATGTAAGTAAACGTATAAAGGAGCTAAAAATAGAGGGAGAGTAGATTAGTGTTGTTGACTGTCACTGTGATTGGTAGGTAGAAGGAGCAATTCGAAGAATTGCTGGGGAGGGCATTAGATTAGAGAGGGAAGGAGTGGTAGGAGGAGAAGAACAAAACGAGAAAAAAAAACAAGTTGGTTTTGTTTGGACGTTTCTTCAATGTCCAATGCTCTGAGGGTCCAAGGTTTACGAGTGCATCCCTGCAGGCAGTGCATGCCAGAAAACCTCCTCCACCGACGACGAAGACTGGCTAAGGTTTTTCCTTCTCGGAGAAACGGCAGCACCGTCATCATCCCGCTGCCAAATCAATACAGCTTCCACACGAACGTTAAGGAGATCGAGGAAAGTGAGTACGATGAGGGGGCTCCTAAAACCTGAGGGGGGAATTGGGTGGGGGGAAGAGGCAGGTGGATCAGAGAGGGTGGGTGGCAGTTGTATGTGACCCGCGGAAACTTGTTATGGAATTCCTTTCTCTTGCTCCGTTGGAGTTCCACTGTTTATTTATAACCTTTCCGTCGACCTCTGGGCCTAGCTGCATCATTCTCCGCACGTCTTGCGGTACGGAGTAGGAAGAAAAATGATAGGTATGGGGGTGGGTAGGCGGGGTATCAGTGAGTGTAGTCCTAAGTTTTAAATACTGTGATGAAGCATAATTGAAATTTCGGTGAATATGCTGTTTCTCAATTACGTGATCGCAAGTTCCTTATACATATGGAAGTGAGAATGAATCTGTAACCTTCATTTTACCTATTTTGTCATTGTTGCTCTACGAAATGAGCATATATATATATATATATATATATATACTATTGGAGGTTTAACGACCACCGTGAGCAACTCAATGGGCTATAAGCAGTCGCCCGCCCCTAATTTAGGGTCACTGGTTCCAGGGAAGGGAGAGAGCCAGTGCCTTAAGACAAACACAGCATCCATGCCTCACGGGATTCGAACCCGGACCTCCTTTCGAGTGAATGATCAGGGGCCATCGCTTAGACCACTGCGCCGCCGGGGGGGCTGAGCACATCTGCAATTACAGGAGTATTGGTTTTTGAGTGCATTTCTTGGTTCTAAATTTAAAAAGTTTCATAAAATTCCATACCGTTCAGCTGCTGTATTTGTTTTGCTACACGTAGGCAGGGATTAATAAATGTCGCCGTTAAACAGAGGCGCAAATGAGAAACAGGTGATGGTGAAAATATGCATTTTCTTAGGGACTAATTTAAAAATGTGTTCATGAATTTTGATGTGAACCCAGCAAAAACAGTCTTGCTGTTGCCGTTACATGAACCGTCAATAAAATATCCCTGCTGCCAGCAGTTCAGACCAGCAGCTGGCCAACAGTTGGCACCCCATCAGTTGTCATATGCAAGAAAAGGGTCATCAGCTATCCATCACAGGCTGTGGCTGCCACAAGCGGTCCTTAAGAGGCCCTGCAAGTACGTGCCATAAATGATGGCTAGCCTAATGTGGTCCGTCAGTGTCCCGGCAGTGGCAGCCGGCAATTACGTGACGTAACTGATGACTTGCTGAATGTTGTCCGTCAATTTCCCAGTAGTTGTAAAAAAATAATCACAGTTAACCAAAGGCACACACATAACTGCTTTTTCCCCCAACGAAACTCCTACATTATGTCCCTGCGCTGAGGAAATTTCCTCTACAGGTCCGTCAAATCACCCAATTGATCTAACTGGCATCGAACCAAAGACTGCTGGTGTGCGAAGCGGGTGCTCTTAAGCACTAGACCAGTTTGCCACGTGTGACCGTCCGCTTGGAGGTGAGCCTCATTCTACATAATATGAAACTAAGGGTTCTCTTTTTAATTTCGCAATATTGCGAATTAGTTTTCATAAATGTACGATTCATATATTTCATAAATTTATTTTTTCAACGTAACGATATTTTTTATTTACTTTAAGGGAACTTCACTTGATTTCAACGAGTGTATCAAATTTAAGACGTTTTCCAACGTTTTGTGCTGTCCTTCTGGTCTTGAAAGGCCATTGTTTAATTAATATATTTACACATTCCTGTCACATTCTGTAACATTTTTTATCGTTGTATCTTTTTTTTTTTCACGGCCCGAAGTTACATTTGTTAATAGGAATGATATTTTACTTCTGGTTATTTTTAGCAGCGAATTCCTCCAATATTGTGTATTCAACGCATGAATGAGTGCATTACATTAACATAGCGTTGCTTTTTTTGTATATCAAATAGTAGATAATTTTTTAACAAAAATATCTATTTTGCACTCGTATAATTCTTATTTTTTTCCCAACACAACGATTTTTCAATGTTTTTCGGAGACTTCTGTTTGGAGCGATTTAGTGTATGAAGATTATAAAGAAATTATTTCTAGTCATTCATGGGAATGGAGTGGGTGTGCTTCATTGCTGTTTGTATTCTCGATTCTTCGTGTGTTAGTGCAAAAATTTTGCTACGAAATGAGTTTCTATAAATACATGAGATTAATTGACTATTTCTTACAGTTAATTAGTTATTTATATTATTTTCCTCCGAAGGTAATCTTCGTCGACGCGGCATTTCATTAGGAAATTAATCCGTCTCTCTACATATGGCTTTTTTTAACATCCACTAATGCAACACGATGGCGAGGGCGTTGTCTTCAACTAACTGGTACCACGAAAGACTGTGCACTTGTTGCTTCAGCTCATACGCAGCCCCGCTGCTTCCACCTCCTGTTAGGGTTGCTGCGGTTGCCAGCTACGGGCCACTAGTAGCACTTGCGTGGATACCCGTAGTTCACGGCGCTGTTGCATGGCCATCAATAGCTGACAACTGATGGCGCTGCTACCAACGGATCGCTACCGTACCGTGAGTGGCAGATTTCAGCCAGCAATAGCCCATCACTGCCAGCTGGTGGCCAGCAGTTTCCCAACACTTGTGTTTTTGCTGGGAAAGTAATGGAAGTATCACAGTTTTTAATGGCATGGAAAGTTTAACTTTGTAGCCGGAAGGTATGTTTGTGTTTGAAGAGAGAGGCAATAATTTTCTACAACGAAAACTGAACATACAATTGCAGAAATGCTTGTGGATTTTAATCAGTAGTTACTGGTTTAAAAGCGCATATGTGTGCCTACAGATACAGAATCTCTCTCTCTGTACCGATGGACAATCGAAATTATAGAATAAATTCCAAGCCAGAAGAAGACCACATGCGAGATGGGTGGACGAAATTCAAAAGCATGTGGAAGTGTGATAATGGTTGTTGATGGCATGCTAGTGGGCACCAGTTAAAATTTAAATATTTCCATACTGTTATATGGAAATATTTAAACTTTAATTAAATTGTAACTTCGGTTAATTTTGGGTGCCAACGACAGCTAGAGAGATTCGCTCTCAGTTAAGAAAGGCGCGTAGCACAGATTCATTTCGGAGAAAGGCCATACTTCGTCAACCGTGGGACATGCCCTTTCCCCCGTCGTTGGACACCACTTTCCCGCAAAGCTCCGTCAGGGACAATGGGAGCAAGCAATTAACAGTACAACTTCTTACGCCAAGAGCATTTTCTAGAGGACAGATCGTGTAGGGGAATGGGACCGATAGCAGTCATAAACGGGGGTCTCGTTGGAGATTTTGAGTGAAGAAGAGAGAAGGAATTTGCTCAGACAAGGCAGGGAGAAACGCTTTTGCACGGGATGAAGTAGAAAGAAATTGTGGCGGGAATTACATAAAAAAAGTCCCCCGAGAATCCTATCACCCGGTATTTACTATTCAATCAGACCACGTGCGAAATAAAACATCTGTCTTTACATTCAATTTGATTACTCACTTATTTATTTGCTTCCCTGCTCCAATGACAGGAACCTGCAAACAACGATTCTTCTGATAAGTTGGTGTCCCAACACTACGTGAAATTAAACCAAGCCAACAATACGTTGTTCCACATGCACCAAAAGTCCAAGTACCTGCCAGGTAAACATGCCCCTCACCATACAACCGCCTCCACCAGCTTGCACGGTAGAAACCATGCAGGATGAATCTGATAAGTTGGCGTAGAGACCATGCAGGATGAATCTGATAAGTGGTGTAAACAAACATGGTAGAGACTATCTGATAAGTTGGTGTAGAAACCATGATAAGTTGGCTTAGAGACCATGCAGGATGAATCTGATAAGGGATGTAAACAAACATGGTAGAGACTATCTGATAAGTTGGCGTAGAGACCATGATAATTTGGCTTAGAGACCATGATAAGTTGGCTTAGAGACCATGGTAGAGGCCGTGCAGGATGAATCTGATAAGTTGTGTAAACAAACATGGTAGAGACTATCTGATAAGTTGGCGTAGAGACCATGATAAGTTGGCGTAGAGACCATGGTAAAGACCATGATAAGTTTGTGTAGAGACCATGGTAGAGACCATGCAGGATGAATTTGATAAGTGGTGTAAACAAACATGGTAGAGACTATTTGATAAGTTGGTGTAGAGACCATGGTAGAGACTATTTGATAAGTTGGTGTAGAGACCATGATAAGTTTCCGTAGAGACCATGATAAGTTGGCGTAGAGACCATGGTAAGTAGGCGGAGAGACCATGATAAGTAGGCGTAGAGACCATGGTAAGTAGGCGCAGAGGCCATGCAGAATGAATCTAGTATATCATGTCGTTTGCGCCAAATACATACATGGCCGTCCACTGAGTGGAGAAAAAATGCGAATTGTCAGACCAGCACACTTTTTCCCAGTCATTCGACGTCCAACTTCCATGATCTTTGCACCAGACGAGTCTTCTGCGTCGATGAAATGTGGTTAGGAGAGGATGTCGTCGGGGTCGTCTGCTGTTATAGGGCAAGCCTGCAACGCATGGTCATGACAGATACCGTTCCGGGTTGGCCTCTGTTGTACTGTGCAATCAACTGCTGAACAGTGCTGCTGCGTCTGCTGGCCTGAACGACTCGTTGGACTGGCGCTCACCTCTCATATTAACATTCCGCTGTTCTGTGCAGTCCCCCTCCCCTCCCCCGGGTCGTTGTTCCGCCATTTTCACTTCAGTCCTGATGCACTACTTGGGCTCGCGAGCAACCCACACTTCAGCGGTTTGGGAAACATAATTCAGTGATCTATAACCAATATTTTATACGGGGTTTTAGGATTTCATATAAAATCTCAAAAAGCAACTTCTATTCCATCTCGTGCTCCACTTTCCTTTGTCTCCACAAAGCGTGAGAGAAATTTCTCAGAGTCCGTTCCCCATTAGACACCGGATGCACGATTATTTACTAAGACGACATTGCGTAGTATTTTCCCTTGTATGTTGAATGGAGATTAACTCTATCGCGCCTCTTTTGATGCTTTTCAGGTTTCAATTTCAATGGTGCCGACTAATGCACTAGCCCTCACGTTTTACTTTGAGGCTTAGGATTTACCGAGGGCGTTGTGGTTCCTTCTCTCGGGGAATTGTAGGATATGCTTAAGGGCATTTTTTTGGAGAGAAAGGAATTAGGCGAGAGGGAGTGGTCTCTAGGTTTAGAAAGCGAGCGATCACGAAAAGTACAACGAGGTAATTGCCCCAGGCGAGGCCGGGAAGGTCTTAGGTGGACCGGGAGGTCAGGGGATTTCACGACAGCGCGAGAGATGATCGAAAGCGGAAGAGTTAGGAAATATAGCACAGCTAACGGACAACCTTTGCAGGAAATTAAATGAAGAAAAGAATAAAAATTTCTTAGACATATTTACGAATCGCAAGAATTATTTTGCATACAATTTTTATCATTTGGTTATTACGTGTTAATTACTATCTTCAACCATACAAGATTTAGCAACTCAACCACGCAATATTTATGAAGTGAACAACAAGAAGAATTAAAAGATAGCAACGAACTTGTTAACAGATCACCCGGTATATGGGAGTGCATATTTTGCTCTCTGAGAGTTGCTTAAAGTGTAGCGCGAGAGGAGTCTCTACGTTTCGTTGCAAATCGCAGTGGAGAAGCATAAAAATGTTTCATTTAATCCCAAACGGAATTTTACCTGCTTCCCTAAGCTCATTCTCTCTCGCTGTTTCTTTCCTTTTTTTTTCTTTTCTAGGAATATTTTTGTGCGGCACCTTTATTTATCTGCAAAGGGATTTTGATCACTCTTAAGCGAAACGTGTTGTCTGCATATAAATTTTTCCTGTGATGCTGTCGACAATTTAACAAGCAGATTTCCGTTCTTAAATTGATTATTCCTAGTATTATGACGTTCGATTTTCTCTCTATAGAATGTTTCACAAATTGTGTTAAATATCTGTACGACTCCTTTTTCTTTTCGTAATGATATATATTTGCATCGGTCGAGGGGAAAAAACTTGCCGCACTGCAATAATCGTAATTAATAGCTTTGCTTCCTACTCTCCTGCTTCTTGATGGCCGTAGGGGGTGTTTAGGAATAATGCTTGAGACGGGGGAGGTGCGCCCCCCAATGCTCTTTCGTTTCCCTTTGATAACTTCCCCTCTTAAGCAGTCGCCGCTGGGCGGTGATCATCATTCAGCTACAGAAACAACAACAGAGAGTGTATCTTTGCCCGTTTAAACCTTTTGCTTTAGCGGTGGTTCAGAAAGAGGGGCGGAGAGTCCAGTGGCTATTACTATATAGTCTACTGACCAATTTCACCCCTGAGAGTTCGGACATGACTAGTTCTATTTCGACATTTCCTCCCGCCCCTTGTGCTGCTCCCCTCATCCTCCCGACTTTCCTCCTAAGCCCTGCTGGATACCATTGGATCCCCGCAGAGTCCATAAACTACTGAGATTGACTTACCCCAGGACGCCTGCCACATGCCCTAGACGTGACCTCAGAGTCCCACTAATGCCTAATTAACGTTCTGGCTTTTGCCTGATCCTCGTACCCTCATTTCTCTTCTTTCAGGGACCCCGTCAACTCCTCCTCCTCCTCAGACACTCGGACTGACCGATGCTGGGGGCGAATCCATGCTAGTATTGTCTTTTCTGTCTTTTCCCCCTTGTTTTCTCCGACGCTGCTAAATCCTCTTCTTCCCACCAATAGCTTTAAAGCAGCTGTTTCAACCGTAAGCTATACGTTACACTCGGTTTCTTTGCTCATTTCCAGTTTCCGCTGAATTTTGGAAAGGTGTGCGCTGCTGTTCCTTTCCGACCTTGTTCCCAAAACCGTGGATTTCCGTGTGGGATACGTACCGATTTCTCACGGCGATCGTCGGACCGAAGGTAAGGGTCAATAATACAGTTAGTGAAATTAAATAGAGCAAATGTGCCGCTCCCATATTTTTCGCCCATAAATGACGTCATTTTTTCGGCTTTGAAGGGGATTTCCTTCCTTCCCTGAACGCATTCTGTTGCGGACTTGTAAAATGTACGCCTCTTTACAGAAAGAGAACATTTGTAAAGAAATTGCTTTGAAATTATAGTTTAGGCACCTGCACAGTCTTCTCCCCCCCCTCATTTTAGTTATTTGTATTTTCCTTTTTAACCGATAAAGCTTGTTTTGTTGATCGCATAAGATCCGGGAAACTGCCGAGATTGGAATAATTAACTCTTAGAAAACGTATGCAGTGACATTCATTGCCCGTAGTATTTTCATGCACGTTCGAAATGTTGCACTGATAAGGATTACCTGGTGCATGTTACAGAAAATCAGGAAAAATATTTATAGCAAATTATCATCATCATCGTCAATATTATTATTATTATTATAAAATTGCACCACTTTCCGGGAGTATTTTTCTCTTCCTTCCGGAACTGGTACGATGTACCAAGTATAAGGAAGTGGTATTGTATTTTTAGTTGTTCAGGAACTTTCTTACTATCCCACAAGTGTAATAGCTGCCTTCTGTAGCTCCATGAAGGTGTTGGGTTGCAGATCTAGTGCCCGTATAGAGCTCTGAATGGTCTTAGGTAAATAATGATAATAATAATAATAGTTGTCCTCAGGTAGTCAATAATAAACTTAGGTAGGGTATAATAATAGTTGTTCTGAGGTCGTCAATAATAAACTGAGGTAGGATATAATAATATTTGTCCTGAGGTAGTTAACAATATACTTAGGTAGGGTATAATAATAGTTGTCCTGAGGTAGTTAACAATAAACTTAGGTAGGGTATAATAATAGTTGTCCTGAGGTAGTCAATAATAAACTGAGGTAGGGTATAATAATAGTTGTCTTGAGGTAGTCCAATGAGGAAGCCGTGGTCTAAGCTTTGGCTTCTGACTGGTTTCGAATTCATATGTGGCATGGATCTCTCCCTTCCTTGGAGCCAGCGGCCCTAATGTAGGGACGGACGACTGCTTATAGATCGTTGAGTTCTTCCCGGTGGTCAATGACCCCCCTACTCCCCCCCCCCAAATGAAAATCACCGTGTGAGCAACTCTCATGAATCTGAGCAGACGCTCATCTCAAGTTGTTCTCAAATTTGGTGCCATTGGCTTCAGGGAAGGGCACAGCCAGTGCCGCCGAGCACACCAATCACGCATCAACTGGGACTCGAACTCAGGATCATCTGTGCCGAATGGTCAGCGACGTTGGTTTCGGACCGCTTAACCACCGAGACGACTTCAGGGGCGTACTGACAGCCCCGCAACACCCGTATGGGGGGGGGGGGTCATGCCTAAGTGAGTCTCTAGCCTCAGCAAAAAGATTTTACAAAAACTTTTGTTGAAACTTTATATGAATCTGCTTAAAAAAATAGAAGGGATTTTTGAAAGCAGCTTTGAATGAACTATTAATAATATTTTTTTTTCTCTCGTGGTTTTAGCTTATACAAACTGTATGGACGGACAACTTGAGGCCCCTTTTTTACAGTCATAAGTACAGCTCCTATACATGTTTATAAACAAGAGAATGTGAAAGAAATGTAATTCTGAAATTTTTATTCTAATGACGATACGGCGTATTATAGTTGTTTGCACATAACTACGCATCCATCAGAATATAATGAACTAAAATATTCTTCGCGAGTACGAAGAAACAGACATGTCAGCTTTTTTTAAGTGTCAAGAAAAAATGTCCAACTGTGTGCAGATCATAGAAAACATTGTGGCATTAGAAGCGAACTTGTTAACAATGTTTATTTTGTTTTGTTTTTATGTTCAAGAGTAAATAATTTGAGTAGCTTTAGTTTTTTTTGCGTCACAATTCTTAATCGTTACTTATTTATTTGCTTATTTACGTTCTGTATTTTCGTGTAAGTCGGAAAAGGTCATTAGACACTGTCATATGACAGTTACAGGTTTTGTGTGTGATTGAGGCTAACCTTTAAAGAATAAAATTTGCATGACATCATAAATGTTTGCGTAACTGTTTTGTAGTCTTTTTTATCGGTATAAAATTTGATCCGTCATTTTAATTATCACGTGAGCACTTGTGTTACACGCAATAAAGCACAGTAGTTTTGGTTTTTTAAAAAATACCTGCAATTTAAAAAAAAATTGAATTATTAAAACGACCGTAACACATAGTTAATAACAGGAAATAAAAAATCTGTGATCGAAATCTGATAGATTTTTGCAAAGGGAACAAGGGCCTGTAAGATATTTTTGCAGGTGGGGGGGGGGAGGTGAGTTCTTCCGGTACGCCACTGGACGACTTAGTCATTCTTGAATCAAGTGCAGACAGATAAGGCTTCCAATCCTTGTTGTTACATTCTTAAGATTGAAGATTTTTTAACAAAACGAATGCCAATTACTATTCGCTTTTTTTTTTTCATTTGATTGGTCACTAGTGGAGGCCAAAAATTACATTCGAGGTCGTATTTGAAGCTTTCCTCTCAGTGCTGAGTGTAACGACATTGCACTTGAATTAAGTTACATTTTTGAGTACGAACTGATTGGCTTTGTATAAACAACGATGAGTATCTTAAAAAAATGCATAACAATGGTTATGTTTTCAATAAAGACATCGCTTGGTTATATTTCAAATGAAGAAGGCACTGAAGCTTCCCGTGCTAATGTGATTATGACACAAGGATGGTGATTTGTCAGTGAATATTCGAGGAAACGATGTGTGGAAACGTGAAATGATCTCTACTCGTTGTAGAATTAGTTATTTCTGAAAGTGCCAAAGGATGTCTTGTTGAAGAACATTAGCAGGGACATACTGGATTTTTTTATTTTTCGTTTGTTGGATGGGGAGGCATTTGGGAAACACCCCCCGCCGAGCAAACTCAACTGCTATTTAATGTCCTCAGTAGAGGAAGTAATTTGGATTTTTGTTAAGGGCATTGTACTTTCGCAAGCATGGCGGATTTCTTTAACGTGTGTTTTCAAATTAAATCTGATAGTTGCTCGGACGGCTTTTTGCCCCAAAACCGATCCATTGATGAGTAGCGACGCCAAACCTAGATAAGGGTACCAAAGATTTTTTTCCTCGGTGTAAAAGCAATTTTTGTTAATGCAACCAAGACGATGTTCTAAAAAAAATACGCAATTTTTATTAATTTTTTTCTCATATTCATACCATAAACAGCATAGGACTTTTAGTTAGTTATCTATTATGATACAATTCAAAATCAATGCCTTACTTACCATAATGTTTTGTACGCATATTGCTTATGAACCGCGGATGGGCAAGTGGTTAGCGCTTACAACATTGAGTTGGGAAAACTCCAGGAAAGTGTTAATCTTCCTCTATGGTTCTGTTATGGAGAATCTAGAAATCTTTTATTTCCAAGAACATAATATAATATTCAGCATAAGGCCCTTGCCGCTGTAGATAGTCTCTTCAAAAATTTTCATGCTGACTAAAAAAGACTTACTGCTAAATCTTCCTTATTTAATACTAAAATCTAAAAATCTCCCTAGCAGTATTTCCCCTTACGAAAATAAAAAATAAATAACGGATGAAATCCGTGACATTTTCGAAACCTCACTCCTGCTAACTATAAAATTCCAAGAATAACCCCAGCACAACCCGTGATACAAACGGATTCAGATTAATTTTCAATGCATGATTCAAACTTATCTACATGAGAAGGCTTTCACGGAAATATATTTTCGAATGTTATCTGTATTCATTTCGTTGTAATTCTACACTGTTTTCAGACTTAGTTCATTAATGGCAATTGATTAAAAAATTATTCGTACTTTTAATGGGATAGAGCATGTGAACAAATGAAGTTTGTCAAATCGTTTTCCGTAGGAACATTAGTGTAATCGCATTTGATGGGTTCCGAAATAATTCCGTCATTATACATTTTCTCGTTACACTTAAAACAAAATGATATTATACGCACTTTAAAACAAATTCTCACCCGCTACGTATAATTATCGATACCTATAAACTACACACGAAAAATAACGGTTATTTTCAAGTTATATATTTCTCTACACATTTATCGCATTCAAATTTTTTTTTACTGAGGGTTTAACGACCACTGTGAGCAACTCAGACGGCTATTTGAATTACCCAGTAATCCGCTGTCCATTGGCCAGTAAAATTCCGCCGGACCACTGAACTATTGATTTTACTGGCCTGGGTGTCTAGTAAGTTTTTTTTATTTGCTACAAGTTAAAAAAATAATTTCTATTTATTTTACCTTTTTGTATGGTTTTCTTTTTAGGCTGCAAACTAATGGTAGGTTTAAAAACAAATCTTAGAGATAATTCCGTTGAACTGATATGTTATTTTCTACACATATTGTAAATGTCTAAGATTGTTTTACTATTATTTTTTTTACGGACCAGCGGGCATTTTGGTGAACCAGTGGTTTGCTAATTCGAGTCGTCCGCTGGGCCAGTAGAAGATTTATTTCTAATTCTAACACTGCCATAAGCAGTCGCCCGTCTCTAATGTAGCGCTGTTGGTTCCAGGGAAGGGAAAGAGCCAGTGCCTTAAGACAAACGCAACATCCGTGCCTCAACGGGATTCGAGCCCGGACCCATCTAGGATGAGTGACAGAGATTTTATACGGGGTTTTAGGATTTCATATAAAATCTCAAAATGTAACTTTTTATTCCATCTCGTGCTCCACTTTCCTTTGTCTGCACAAAGCGTAAGAGAAATTTCTCACAGTTCCCCATTAGACACCGGATGCACGGTTATTTGCTAAGACGACAATTTGTCTATACGTAGGATTTGCCCTTTGTATGTTGAATGGAGATTAATTCGCTTTTCGGGTCTCAATTTCAATGCTGCCGACTAATGCACATACCCTCACATTTTGACTTTGAGGCTTAAGATTTACCGAAAAGCGGTGTGGTTCCTTCTAACGGGGAATTTTAAGATATGCTTAAGGGCATTTCTTGGAGACAAGGGAAGGAGGCGAAGGACAGTGGTCTCTAGATTTAGGTAGCGAGCGGTCACGAAAGTACGACGAAGTAATTGCCCCAGGCGAGGCCGGGAAGGTCTTAGGTGGACACGGGAGGTCAGGGATTTCACGACAGCGCGAGAGATGATCGAAAGCGAGAGAGTGAGAAAATAAACCACAGCTAACGGACAACCTTTGCAGGCAATTAAATGACGAAAAGAATAAAAGTTTCTTAGACATATTTACAAATCGCAAGAATTATTTGCATACAATTTTACTATCACCTTCAACTATATAAGCCCCCCCCGGAAACATTTAGGTTACCCAACCAAATTTTAATAAATTCAAGCTATGATGAAAAAGGAAGTTTCGTTTCTTTTTATGCTACAAATGTTTCTCCAATTATATTTTTTTTAATATTTATTCAAATGTTACTAGTTATAGTTTATTTTATTAAAAAGTGTATTACGCCGCATGATATTTTTCAAAATATAATAAGTACACTAATCATACCTAATTGTCTGGGAATCGTGATTCAGGATCAAGAGTGCGTTGAATGCATTTTAATAGATAAAAATAAAAAAATTACAAGCTTCTGTACCCTCTCCCTCCCCTCCTTTAGCTGAAAAAAAGTTTGTTATTCCTGAAATGTTTGAAGAAGTATTTACTATATCAGGGATGTATATAGAATTTTTCTTCGGGGAGGGGGGACGAAAAAAAGGAAGTTTTTAAAATCCACCATCTGGAACAAAATTAAAGTTAATAAAAAATTGAAGAAAAATTTAACCTTTTTTTCTAATGTAAGTTGATACATTTTTATAAAATTATAAAATTAAGGCATTTTTTTTCTAATGAAGTCGCATTTTAATAAAAAAAATGAAACATTTTTTGGGGGAAGGCCCCTCTAAATGCGCCCCTGTGCTAGATATATAGTAATTACTTTTATATATATAAATATAGTAGTTAAAATTATATATATATAGCAAATGGAAAACTTGCCCTCCCCCCCCCCCCCCCCCCCATGACCAAAAAGTCCTGAAAGAAGCACTGCAAGTAACGCCTTCTCCCTACCAGGTAGGATACCGTGTGCACCACCAAAGTGATACCTCGTATCTTTAAATGAATATAACGTCGTATCTATTTATTGTCAAGTCAAGTTTCCGCGTTTAAATTGTTAAAGCGTTCTATTATTCAGAGTGCAGTTTCTGTCTAACTTCCTTGAAAAAGCCATCTGGTTGATGTGCGAAATCTTGGAAACGCTTATTTATATATTCGTACGCCAATAAATCTGATCACTAGTATTGTTTTACCATTTTCTACATAATTGGTGTACTGTTCTTCGTTATGAATTTGAAAGATTCCTTTGTTTGAACATGTAATTGACAATTTCGTGCAGCCTCGGTGGCGCAGTGGTCTAAGCGATGGCCTCTGATCATTCGTCCGAGATGGGTCCGGGTTCGAATCCCGGTGAAGGGTGGATGTTGTGTTTGTCTTACAGCCCTCGTTCTATCCCTTCCCTGGAACCAGTGGTACTAAATTAGGGACGGGTGACTGCTTATAGCTCACTGAGTTGCTGACGGTAGTCGTTAAACCTCCAATAATACTAATAAGATAAAAAAAATCCGTGGAATGCCATAAGTCAGAAACCACGGTGGTCGATTAGTGTTGTTTGGTTTGTGGACCTCAGAGGGCCCTACTTATGCAACACCGAGGACTGAGGTTTGACTTGCTTGTAACGGCGAGTCTCTACCCCGGGACCAACGGATTAACGAGACTTAAGAACCTCGGCTAATCATTAGTGATTCAGCAGGACTTGAACTCAGCACTTTTAAGGTCCCAGTCGAGAAGGCAGGCCTCTTCCAGTGGGGACTTTCATGAAGTAGAAAGTCGGGCAATTAGAACCTCCGCAATCAGCATGAATATTTAGTCCTAAATTAATAGCAATCGCAACAGCCCTCCAAAAGCGTACACCACTGCCCTAACCTTTACGGTTCCCACATAGCTATTTCTCAAAGGCACGGGGCACATAAGGCTTCTATGTTTAAGAATGCGTGCTCGTAAGTCAGGAACAAAAAAAAAAAAAAAAAAAACATTTCTGCAGTTCACACTATTAAAATTAGTGCCGGCATGTAAAATCCGGGTAAAAAAAGTGCCGGTATGCCATACATACCGGCGTGTACCGGCCATTTCGGGCACTGAAAGGAAGTGAGTGACAACAAGGAAAGGAGATTACAAAAGCGAAATACAAAGGGACCCATCTCCTCCGAGAACCGAACCCAATGCGAGAAGCTGAGAGATTTAAACCTCTCGGATGGAGCAAACGATTTCCTCGAATCGCTGTAGAAACCAGACGTAAATTAACGTGCATTCGATTTCCGCGCTAACACAAATCTCATAATTGCTTTCCAATAATTGTTGGATGAGGTGGAATTTCAATCTTCTGACGTCGTCATGGGGAGGAAATTTAAGTTTGCAGATAATCATGGGGGTGTTCTCACACTGGTCTGCACCAGTGATACAGGAGTTGTCTTCCACGCATAGCTTCTGTCAGTAAACAACTCGATAAATATCGAGTCTTCCTCATCACTCAAAAGTAACGTAATGATTGTTTAAGAATTGGCGAGTCTTAAGTGCTTTCCGGTCGTGATTAGAAACTTCAAATTAGCCTCAACATTTTCATTTCAGAACGTTAGGAATTTGCGATGGGTTGATGAAATGCCTACTAATATTTTTTTTTCTCTTACTTTTTCATGGGTAGGATTTTGGAGGTGCTAGCTCTAATAAATGGTTGACCATGTTGTATGTGTGCCTGTGTGTGTTGGTTCGGGTCTGTGGAATAAATTAGGCTTATTTCAGTTTGCCTTCTTATTGGTATGTAAGGAAACAAAAAATATGAATTCATCATGGTTTTCGAATCTTTAAACCCCGATTTTTTCTTCTATTGCTGTCCGCAGTTCTGATTTTTAGTGTTGGAAATGCTGAAATTTTAATTATTTGAATAATATCTGACTAACATTTAGTCAGCATCTCACTTTCTTACTTTTCCTATCGATTCCAGTGTTACAGAAAGGAAATCAAAGTTCCTCAAAAATAATCAAAATAAATGATTAAATAAAAAAAAAAAGTAAAATTCGGGGAAAGCAAGAGGACGCGTAATCATATGTAGTACATAGTAATGTTAGGGTCAGTAATTTTCCGGGAAATGTCACGGATTCCCAAAAAATGAGTTCTATTCTTTTCCTACGGGGTACCATTTGAAAAATCTTAATCATTCCTGCTGTAAAATATACGTGAACATTTCCAATTTGAGCAATTTTATTCCATGTGGTGCGATATGAAGACGGTTAATTTTCTTGAACTCGCCTCAAGAATGATGAAGTTCAACTCAAATGAGTTTGTTATTTATTAGTGTACTTAATTCCTGTTTTTCAGTTTTTCTTTTGAAATATACGTTGCTTTAGATATTTCAAAAGTTTTCCGTTGTTTTGTCATAATGAAGAAATGCATGTAAAAATTCAAATTAACGAAATGCAAACTTATTTATGATAGAATTTCTGTACTGAGTGATGCATCAAAAGAAGAGCGAGTAATTTGGTTCGTGCTTATTAATGTGTCATACTTGGAGACATTTGCATTTTGAACCGTGAAATCACATCATCCTCGGAAAAAGAATGACACAATGCAAACTAAGAAATGATAATAATATGTTACGATATATTTTGTCGGTTCTTTTACTAATAATATCCTGTGCTAAAACATGTTGTTTGGTATGCAAGAAAGCTCTGAGAGACTGCTGTTTATTATCTGGTACGAGCCTCTGAAAAGTCCGTTCGCGAGTTACCATTTAATCATGTATGCAGGGCTCGACTAAGACAACCGGGAAGCGGGGTGGGGGGATGACTTCGAAACAGAATCTTTACATATACGTATGTATAAAGATTTGGAAGAAATATATATAAAAAAAAAAAAAAGATTTTTAAGCATTCGGAAGAAGCAGTAGAATTTTCAAGAGCAGTTTGCCATTATGTCTTAAGTCTTAAAAAAAAAATTGTTTAAGAAATGCATCCTTCCTGCTCCTACGTATAGAGCAGAATCTTGGATTTTAACAAGAGTGGAAGACATCATGACGAAAATAAAGTCCCTAAAATTGTAGAACTGACTAGCGATGGACTAAATAAAATATTAAACTGCATAACAAGGAACAGAAAAAGACCCAAAAGACCACGTGGAAGATGGGTGCCTGAAATTCGAAATCATGCTTGAGTCACATGACGACTAGCTCAAGACAGGCCACTCCGTGGCGCAGTGGTCGAAGCGATTGCATCATTTGTCCGGAAAGGGGTCCGTGTTCGAATCCCGGTGAAGCATGGATGTTATGTTTGCCTTACGGCACTGGCTCTGTTCCTTCCCTGGAATCAGTGACCCAAAATTAGGGACGGGCGACAGCTTATATAGCCCATTGAGTTGCTCACGGTGGTCGTTAAACCTCCAATAAAAAAAAAACAACAAAAAAACTAGCTGTGAAGAAAACTTTAAGAGACCTTCATCCAGCAGTGGTTTGATAATAGTTGACATTTATCAAGGCAGTTGCCATTTCATATACACTGAAGAGCAATCGAATTAGAGACAGCTGGCGTTATGCAAATGTGGCGCTGTGGGCGGCCCTGTAAACGGAAACGACATGACGTATGCAGCGATCCGACAATATAAGGAGTGTTACGACGGGAATCAGTAACAGTCGGATACAGTATTGGTAAGACGAAGGATCTAAGCGCATTTGATCGTGGGCAAATTGTCGGGGCCCGACGAATGGGTCACTCCATCTCGGGAGTCGTGCAGGCACTGGGATTTTCACGAGCCACTGTGTCACGGGTGCACCATGAGTACATCGAATCCGGTGAAACCATCCTTTGCAAGGGCCAATTGCCGTGGACAACAGCGTGTGGATGAGTGGGGTCATCGTCGGCTAGCTCGCATTGTAACAGCGGATAGACGGGCCACGGTGCAAGAAATCACTCGGCAATTTAACGCTGGTGCGCAAAAACGCGTAAGCAGCCACACCATCCAGAACCATCTCCTCGCTATGGGGTGCAGAGGCCATCGCCCCACGAGAGTACCGCTGCTGACCGCACATCACAGGATGCAAAGATTAGCATGGGCGCGGGAACATCGCCACTGGACCCAAGACATGTGGGAAAATGTTGCTTGGACTGGCGAGTCGAGATTCACGTTGGTACATGCGGATAGCAGGATACGAGTACGGCGCAAACCGCATGAAGCGATGGATCCTTCTTGCCAGCAGGGTACTCTTCAAGCTGGTGGGGGTGGAATTCTCGTCTGGGGACTGTTTACGTGGAGTGAAATGTGACCTCTGGTGCGTGTGACATCGTCCCTCACAGGTCAACGTTACCGGGATATCCTGGACGACCATTTGCTCCCGTTTGTGCGTCTTCAACATGCCACTGGGGACCTCATCCTGCAAGAAGACAATGCACCGTGCCATCGCTCCCGAATTGTATCCGAATGGTTGGATGAACACTCCACCGACGTGACCTCGCTTCCTTGGCCAGCTAGGTCACCTGACCTCAATTCCATCGAGCATATCTGGGATGCCATCGAGAAAGATGTTAGAGGCTCTTACCCCCTCCATCAAATCTTCGTGAACTGTGGGAGCTTGTTCAGGGGTCGTGGATCCGTATGGCTTCCCAACGCTTCCGGTGTCTTGTCGAGTCCATGCCGAGACGAATCGCCGCCGTCATCAGGACGAAAGATGGTGCTACACGTTACTAGACAGGTATCTCTAATTCAATTGCTCTTTGGTGTACATATATTTATGAATAGCTGAAAATTCGTAGAATTTAATTCATAATGTAAGAGTTTGTAGTTATAATTTTTAATAATGTTAGAACTTGTACTAAATTTTAATGCAAAATGAATTGTGATATCGGAGTGTGGGAACAATTTCAGAGACGAGTAGAAGAGGTTTTTTTGTGAAAATTCGAACTGCTCCATTAATGAAAACATTGGAGATTGAGTGACAATGGGTGAAACAAAACCCTACATAAAATATTTATTGATTTCACAATACCAATAATAATAATAATAATGATAATAAGACAATAATTACAATGATAACTATAATATGAAGAATAGGAAGAAGTTCAACAAAGGTTAGGTCGTTTCTAGGGAAAAAAATTAAAAAGGGACCCCCTTTTAAACAGGGCTAAAAGCTGCTTGTATGTGAAAAATAGTTGTTGGAATAAGGCAATTATATCTTCATTAAGTATTCTGATAGTATGCGAATTAAACGATACTGAACGATTAAAAATAATGTAGGTTGTGTTTTGGCTTATTGGTTGTTAAACGATTCCCAGCTTATCTTAATTTTCATCGTTTAAAAATACTTTTTTTCACCATTGTTTTCTTTCCCTTTTTTTAGCACATAAGTCGCCCTACCTTCTTTGTGTGATGCGGTTTTTATAGTATCATTTTTATGGCTTTTCTCATAAAAACTTGAGGGAAATAAGCTTCTGTAGGCATTTTTATTCGCTAGCATGAAATGGCTGTTGTTATTTTCTGGATGTGGATGGGGGAAAAGAAATCCCTTTTCAGGTAAAGTAATCTTTTTATCTCCTTCTCATACCCAATTTCTACCATCTCTTAGCTTGATGCTCCTCACGAACCGCTCATTTTCCAACATTCCAAGATAAGAAAAAGATTGAAGGAGGCATCGTCATTCACGGCTACGTCCGTACTTGGAGTCATACTGATGAAAGCGAGAGATGACTGCGATGTGGGTATCCAGATCTTACCCCAGATCTGGTTTTTTGGGCATGAAATTGTTTCCTTACCGCTTGTATCACACGAACGAATGATTTTTATGCCTCGTTTTGTATATTTATGTTCTTCCTCCAAGTTTTCTCTTTAAGCTTAAGGCTATGTGAGAGCTTTTTAACGGGTCGTCAGATGAATAGCTCTTGTACAAGACGAGGGAGAAGAAATCTATCCGTATTTCCCGTAGTTATCTTATCTATATAGATCATGCTTTCCATAAAAGCTATCATCTGACGTTTTATGTCGTACTAGATAGCTATCGCTTAGAAACTGACAACTGCGACGTGATGGAGAAACACGGTAGTTTATCTAGGTATTCGTTTGTAATTTTCTTTTGTACATATTTTCAATGAAATCTGTGGTTTCCTGAAGGGGAGACTTGTGTTTTCTAATTACAACTTAGGTAATAAAGGAAATAAAATACAGAATTACATATTGTAGACGTACGCGTCTACATTGTGCGCGGATACTTTCCAAATTATCAGAGGATTTTGCAGATAATTTTTGCTTCTAAATTAAAAAAAAAATTCTTTAAAGAAATTAGAACACTTTCGTAGAGCTTTACTTAGATTAAAATCATCATAATAATCATTTTCAACCATTATCAATCCACTGCTGGATGAAGGTCTCCCCAAGTTTGTTCCACAATTGTCTGTTTTGAGCCTGTCTTCTCCATGTCACTCCGGCATGCTTTTGAATTTCATCCATCCATCCTCCATGGGGTCTTCTTCCAGGTCTTTTTCTGTCCCTTGGAATCCAATCTAAAATTTCGGCTGTCCATCGATGGTCTGTCCTTCTGGCAGTATGTCCAGCCCATTGCCATATTAGTAATTTCACTCCTGTCATGATGTCGTCCACTCTTGTCATCTTCCTTATCTACAAGTTCCTCTTCTTACCTTTCCTGGTTGCATCAAGCATACATCTCTCCATGCTACTTTGAGTTGTCTGCAGTCTTTGATATCTTTTTTAAAGTCCATGTGTCTGCTCCATACGTAAGCACTGGCAGGATGCATTGATTAAGCACTTTTCTTTTAAAACATAATGGCATACTGCTCTTAAAAATTCTACTGTTTCTTCCAAAAGTTCTCCACCCAAGTTTTATACGGCGACTAATTTCTTCATCAATGTGACCCTCACTTGATATTTGCTGCCCAAGATAAATGTAGGTATCGGTTATTTCAAGCTTTTCTCCATCAATCAATAAATGTTCTTTTCTTCACACTCTGTAGCCCCGAAAGGGTAGTTGAAAAATAACTACGTCATCAGCAAAACGAAAGTGAGTTAAATAATCTCCATTAATCTTTATCCCTTTGTTTTCCCAGTTCAATTTGAAAGACATTTTGCAATGTGGCATCAAAGAGTTTGGGAGATATGGTGTCACCTTGTCTCACTCCCTTTCCAATTTTTATTAGTGCTGTATCCTCAAATATCCGAACCGTTGCTCTTGCATTTTCATAGATGTTATTAATAATGTTAATGCACGCATCTACAATACCGCAGGATTTCAAAGGCATTAGATTAATATGTTTAATTCTATTTTAACTTGAACTTTCAATTATTTTTCACATCTTCTAAGTCCTTCTGTTTTTACAGACATTTCTGGCCTCTAGATTTTTATTAAAGCCTGTTCTCAATGTATAGGAACTGTATCAAAAGCTTTGTGTACACAGAAATAATTTAAATTTTATTGCCAACTTCCTCTTGCAGTTGTGAGTTACTAAATTAAAGCTTTCCTTATGTATTTTGTAAGTTTAAAAAATAGCATTTTGAACAACTAATTAAAAATAGTTAACTATTTTTAATTAAGTTGTTTCGAAGTTTTTTTATTAAGTTTTTAATTAAGTTATTCGAACCCGGACCCTTCACAGACGAATAGTCGCCAGCCAGCGCTTAGACCAGTGCGCAACCGGTTCGGCGATCTAACTTAGCACTACGGCGAGACACGTTTGTTTCGACTGGTGCAGTGAAATGAAAGTGTGACATTTCAGATTAATGCATCAGTTGTTTGAATTTCATTGTCCGGGGTGGTGTAGTAGTTTGCATACTCGAGTGCAATTCGGTAGATGCGGGTTCGGTTACAGGACGATTAAATTTTCAAATTTATGTCGTTATGTTACATGGAAAGAACAGCTTGATTTATGTCTATATTAAGCGGAATCTACTGTATATTGCTTGTATCTTATGATGATAGTTTGTCTTGAGTCCTCAATTATTTATCGTTTCTATTTTTCCTCCACAGGTAAGGGTAGAAATGCCAAATACGGCGAGAACGTGATCAGAGCCATGATGATGGATTGGCCAGTTTTCCTAACGGGAAATAGCAAATTACGGCCGCTGCCATCGGGAAATCCCCGGTGGAAGAGGCCCAAGTGTCGTGCCACCAGTCACAGAAGCCATCAGTGCATCAGGAATGGTTACAACTTCAACGGCTTTGCCGACCATGTCGTCCAGAGGACGACTCATGCCTTTTTGTGCGTCTTGTGGTCTTTATTGTGCCTTTCATCTTCGGTCGTACTGTGCCACGGAAGCTCGTCGGACCTCGAAAACTCTGTAATAATAGCTTCGTACAGCACGTACAACGATTCCATTAACTTTACTCACATCGTCGTGGATCACTTTTCGGGACGAGTGTACCTTGGTGCCACGAATTGGTTGTACCAGTTTAACTCCAGCCTCGACTTGGAGAACGCAGTCAGAACTGGCCCCGTGGATGACAACATTCAGTGTTTTCCTGGTCATTGCGCTGAACAGAACTTATCCCCTTTGAACAATGTCAACAAATTGCTAGTCATAGATCCGTTGAGCAGGATGCTGATCGTCTGCGGAAGTGTATATCAAGGTGCCTGTCGGAGGCATTCTTTAGAGGACATTTCCAACTATGGCGACATTGTACCCGTACCAGTCACTGCTAACGACGAAAATTCGTCAACCTTCGCCTTTGTTGGTCCCTCCCGATACATGGATTATCCTTCAAGGGTGCTATACGTTGCATCCACAAATACAAGGCTAGGACCTTACCGAGAATTTGTCCCGGCCATCTGCTCCAGAAGCCTGGACGAGCAAAAACTCTTCTCGGTAGTCGAGAAATCTTTCTCCGATATTTCCAGAG
Organism: Macrothele yani; assembly: GCA_039090855.1. Lineage (NCBI taxonomy): Eukaryota > Metazoa > Arthropoda > Arachnida > Araneae > Macrothelidae > Macrothele > Macrothele yani. Next base: position 101,124,158 of record CM076991.1, on the reverse strand, counting down.
TGGACATCAGTTCCCAGCTGAGGGACTATTATCTGGTCAGTTATGTCTACGGATTCCATTCAGGGGATTTTGTGTACTTCGCAACTCTTCAGAGAAGATCTCACCTAAGACAATTAGAAGAGTGGGGCTATATCTCCAGGCTTGGCCGCGTGTGTATATCAGATGCCAGTTACAACTCTTACGTCGAGATCACCCTACAGTGTCTGGGTCCCGACGGAAAGGACTATAATCTCCTGCAGGACGCGCACGTAGTCAAAGCTGGCAGCGACTTAGCCGCTGATCTCCACATCGATCCCAATGCGGACGTTCTCATCGGAGTGTTCGCAGCGAGCAGAGACCATACAGTCCGGTCCTCTGCTAATTCAGCAGTCTGTGTCTTCGCACTCGCCGACGTGGAGCAGAGATTCTCAGAGAACATCCACATGTGCTACAACGGAAGTTCTCCTTCTCGAGACATGAATTACATTGCCGGTAGCATTGAGCAGTGTCCTGCGGAAGGGGTACGTGAAGTCATTCTTTCTGCGTTGATTTCTTCACAGAGAAACGGTTCAAAGGTATTTTTTGTTTTGTCACTTTTTGTTTATTTTCACATGTTCGTGTGCAGTTGGCTAACAGGAGGCGTCATAAGCAGGCGGTTCACATGTGTCCTAGAACATGACGGTTTAATATCAAAACAGAAAGATAAATTAAATTTCCTTATTGCGCTATATTATCCGGAATTGGTAAAAAAAAAGGTATTTCTAAGGGTTTTTTTATACTTCGTGGCGTATTTCCAATATAGTTTTCCTTAGAACATAACGGTTTAACATCAAAACAGAAAGATCAGTTAAATTTCCTTATTGCGCTATATTATTCGGGAGTGGAAAGAAATATATTTCTAAGCCCAGGCGCACCCACAAGGAATGGCTTTGGGGCTTAAGCCACCCCCAAAGCCCCAACGACATTAAGAACGACATACGTCAACTCTTTTATCTATCTAATGCATATATGTACTATATACGTATATACGTGTACACACACACACACACATAGCCCCTCCACCCAACAGGAATTCTTGGTGTGCGCCACTGTTCCTAAGTGTCTTTTTTGTTCGTGGGTTATTTTCCAATATCGATAAAAATAAAAACAAATATGATAGGTTCCGTTGAACCAGCGGTTTATTTCAAAATAAAGAACAACACAACTCCCCTTTCAAGTTTTTTTTTTTTTTAAACCGGAAGACGAAATTATTAATATTTCAAAGGACAAAAACAAAATCGAGGAAAAAAGGTGATATGATTAAAAATAAAAAATTAAGAGAAACACCGAATTTTCGAGTGTAATGAGCGCGTCTTTTGAATCCTTTCGCATGCAAAAAGAATTTTTCAAATCAGATTTTAGAGTAGCATTGAAAACCGACGAAAAGGAAAACATGTTGACGTCACCCAGCATTAAACTCTACATTAATTGTGCATAAGAATTGACTACAAACTGTCGAATGCACGAAAAAAAAAACACCCTTAAGTCTGACAGTAAAAGATGTTATTTTATTTACAGATTAAAATACATTGTTGAAAACCTAATAGGGCGAGATCTTTCGCAACTACTATAGTTCCATCCTCAGGCCGCGATTGCCGGATGATCAGATCAGATCATATGTAGAGGATTTTAGGAAGGGAGTGTCTTACCCCAGGTGTTAAACAACCCTTAGAAATAGGAAGCTAGAAGATTTGGGTTAAAGTGTCCGATAGGAAAGTCACACGGAAGCGAGGCAGAAGACGCCCTTATTTACTACCGGAGAGCCAGTACCCGGGATCCGACGGCTTAACGTGCCCATCCTTCGCACGGCGGGTGTTTAGTGGTTCGAGCGTTCGTACCTGCCCAGGATCGAACCTGAGGTCATCTCCATGGCAGTCGCGAACGCTGACCACTAGGCCACCCGCGGCCCCAGAGTGCCCGATGTCCCAGACAAGACGATATATATATAGTCGGAAATACAGTTCATTGAACCCCGGATAACATCAGTGTTGCCACATAAAATAAAAGAAACCCTGAAAAGTGAGGAATATTAACAGTCTAATCTTCGGCTAAGTCATTCGTGCTGGTGCAAAGCCTCTTGAAAAGTGTAAGCCAGGGGCGGGGTACGAACACAGACAGGTCTTCGTTACAGCAATCTGATGAAGCTTTAATGATTCATAAACTTTCCACAAACAGCAGGAATGTCGATTTGAAGTTGTAGTCAAGATAACTGTCTGGTTCCAATCAGGCTCATGATAACTAGAAGCAACAGTGCGTGTCAGAGCAGTAGAAGTCAGTCCAACACGTAAGGCATACTTATGTTCTGACAGGCGGATTTGAAGCGTACGTGCCGCCCCGGTGGCGCAGTGGTCTAAGCGATGGCCTCTGATCATTCGTCCGAAAGGGGTCCGGGTTCGAATCCCGGTGAGGCATGGATGTTGTGTTTGTCTTACGGCACTGGCTCTCTCCCTTCCCTGGAACCAGTGACCCTAAATTAGGGACGGGCGACTGCTTATAGCCCATTGAGTTGCTCACGGTGGTCGTTAAACCTCCAATCAAAAAAAAAAAAAAGAAGCGTACGTAATGTGGAGCTTGTGTTTCCATGGGAATATTTTATGAAAAGATTCCCATGGAAACATAGTTGAATGCATTGTTCTTCCAAGAAAATATTTTCAGTCTTGTCGGTACTCTATACAACGCGTCGATTTTTTAGCTCAGCGTTCTCTAACTTTCAGTCAACTCCATACACCATCCAGTACGATGAAATAATTTGTTTTCGGTTTCACACCTTTTCGGGTATTTTAGAATCAATTTAACGATCCTTAATTTTATTCTCTTAATCGATAAATAACCCGGATATATGCGTACCGTAGTTGCTTTCTGTTAGCCTAGGCACAAAATCACATATTTGATTTACAACTTTTTATTTCGGTTGAAATAACACACATTACCTGGTTTTATTCCTTTCTTGTATATTTTGTCAAACATATTTTTAATTTCCATATGGCAAAATCTTTTTGTTCTGTGCCTTCACTTTTAAATTAGTGTATGGATTTTTTTAATGTAAGCTGATGCTGTATGAAATTTGCAAAAAAAAAAAAAAAAAAAATACGCTAGTGAAATTCATAGTTTTTATTAACATGTTACTTATTGTATAATGTATTTTATTTTCATGTCTCAGTGAACTATCTCCAACAAATATCTTCTTTTCAAATGAAAGTGATTTTTAATTGTTCGATATTTTTATATGTTTATGACAGTAGTATATTATTTATGATTGGATACGGAAACTATGCACTGTAATTATGTACAGGTGTACACATCATTACGCAGAGTTATGTATTAACGTAGTCATTGGTTTCCCATTTTTCTCACCGTGCGGACATCGATACATCGTGCTTCTTCTGTAGACGTTTGCGAAATTTTTTTGCTGTTTTCTCCTCTCCCTCACACACGAAGATTACACTACTCGCGTTGCACGTTAGTGCGACCGAGATAAGTCAAATCGGATTATAGAAATACACTATGTTGTTACGGAGATTTTAGAGTTCATTTGTTTCCCGGAATAGTAGGGAATATTCAGCAATTGGTTCTCCTTTGTCATTCAGCATGGGAAAATTCCCACGGCGTCTTTAAGATGTTATCTGACAGGACGACGGCAATAGGAATTAATAGGTGTTGTAAAACTGCTTTTCCCAAGCAATCGGGCATAATACGTTGGCTAAGTGTTTATTATTTATTTTACTGCCTTCAGCATCGATTAGTATTTTATGATCCGAGGAGACTGTCAGACTGCGTAATGAATTCATTTCTCTTCACGGCGACAGAGGAACACGAGAAGGAACAGCAGAGTTAGTGCCACGAGTGGAATTCCCACCGTTGGAGAAGGGGCAAATCGTCGCACTAGTGGAACTAAGGAAAGCAGTCGTCGTCTGCGCCGGCTTCTTAAGTTACGCGAAAAAGTAGCTCTCCACAGATTTATCTCAGCGCAAATGTATGAATTTTATGTGGCTGTTAGTCTAATATATGAATGTAAGAAAGCGTGTGTAAACACTTTCTAATATCTCCAGTGGCTTCCAGTTCAGTACGATACCTGTCTATTCTTCCTTCCAACTTGGCAGTGGCTTTTTACCTCTTCTTATTTCCTAAATTCAAGGAAGTTCTTCGGTGCACAAAGTCGCTGTTTGTGCCCCCCTTTTAAAACGCGTGATCAGCTCTAAGATATTGGCGTGACTTTTATTCGAAACAGTGGCAAACTTTCCGTGCCATCCTTCAACGACGTTATTTGTTCGATGTCGTTTCACATACTAACATCCACTGACGAATTTTCTCGCCACTGGGGTCACAAAATAACCGTAAAATTCTTGAAGTTTCGAATTTTCTGGTGTTTCCTCTTGGATGTATAATCACCTATCGACCACCACCATGGAGATAGGCAAAAAACGCCAAGGAGCCACACATTCGAACGTGACGTCGAGTTTCATCATGTTTATACTCATCGATGAGTCCTACTTCTTGAATCCTCCTCCAGAGACACTGATTGAAATGGAAGTTGCAGCCAAGTATGTTGACATCAGGAGATACTTCTTTCTCAGTTCCGCTAGTGGAACGATTTCCCCGCTGTTCCACCGGTGGGAATTTCATGAGGGTCCCGAACAAGGGGTCACCAGGGGAGAACAATCAGTGACGTTGGGGAAGGTAATCAGAAGTATTCGGTGGGAGCGAGGCACAAGGAGTGGCTTCTCTTGTGAGAAGGCGAAAAGGGAAGGAAAAAGGTGATCACAAAACGAAATCGTAAAGATATTGGTAGGGCGCACAGATGAAAGTAGAAAATAGAAATATATTCACTAAGAAAATTCCGGGACAACCAGCATAATAAGCTTTAGCTGATAGTGAAATCATTGAAACTGCAACTTTTTCCATCTGTTCTTTCGCTATATATATTGAGCTGCAATGAGGCTTAAGTACCGAACCCCATCAGGAAGCTAAGTCACTCTTACGACAGCACCCTAACAATGTACACAAAAGTATTCGGACACATTCACATATGCAAATAGAGCATGATCGAGGTCTGTTTTGTGCTGCATAAAAAGGGGAAGCATTGACACACCTATCAGACCTCATTGGAAGCGACTATGCCACGTGGAGCTGAACTGACGGACTTTCAAAGGGGGCATGGTGGTTGGATGTTACTTGAGTAAGTAATCAATGCGCAGCATTCCTGCTCTTCTGCCAATGCTACTTTGCAGTGTGGCAAGCGGAAGAAAGTACGAAAGACTTGCATCCTGAAGACTTCAGGTGCCACGTTCGACTATCCACGCAATCCTCTATAAACGAATTAAACTGTATGTCAGAATGCAAACCGCGGAGGCATACCAAGAAGTTGGCAAATCAAAAGTAATGAAATTGTGGTTGAGATGAAATCGGCCAAGATAACACGATTTTGCTGGCTGCGTGTGATGTTCTCCGGCGGAGCACCTTCTCATCCCAACCTTAAAAGATAAAGTTAATAGACAAGGTCATCGGTCTTTCCACGTTTTTCTTTAATTAACACACAGCAACCGAAAAATTGTAATTCGACACCGCTGGGATCGAACCCCAAATCTCTCGGTAACTAGCCGAGTGCGTTCTCCTTACGTTCCGGCGCTATGCCAACATTCCACGGCGCTATGTGTGTTTATCTGTCAGCATCTGACTTCACAGATCCGTAGGGATGGGCTGGCTCAGCAACTGAGACCTCTCCATCTGGTGTTTTGAGTCTCCACAAATTGATAGAAACTGCGAAAAAAGTCGCGATTCCATGCGGTTTAATGCATAACAGCATAATCAGACCTTTCTTATCCACCTAATAATAGATAGTGCCCGGGGTTGCTTTGTTTGATTTCCAAGAGTAATTCCTGTTGACACAGCTTCTGGAGATGTTTCCAGACATCGTGTTCCAACATATGATGGGGCTTTCCCAAGATTCCACTTATGTTTATGGATAAGGAGTTACCTAAAAGCTGGGTTGACCAAAGAATGCTGATTTCTTGGCCATTATATGTTCTTCATTTCATTATTATTATTTCTTGTGGGACTAAGCGAAAAACATTGCGGTACGCCAGTGAAGGATTTTTAGAAATTTCCTGTTAGTACTCTTTAGCTATTCAAGGTGTTCGTGCAACTATATTTCAGTTTGTAAGTAAACTCCCACTGTTTATCTGTTTCAGGAGAAAACAAAGGAAGTAAAGCAGATATGTGAATTAGTTTAGTAGTTATTAAATTTCCATTAGTTAGTGACATTTTTTTCAGACATCCTGCACTATACACATAAATTTTCATCACCCCTTGGATCACAGGTAGCACTGACAAAGGGTTAGAGAACAATGGAGATATTGTAGTCCTTTTGTTGAGGAACTCAAGCAGGAAAACAGTTTTCTATTGTTGAATGCAATTTTAGCATACGGATAATTTGCTGTGCTGAGTTGTCAAGCAAACAAGAAATTTCCTTGAAAAAAAAGCATCGTGAGGCGATATTGAATATGAGCGACGCTAGATCGAAATCTGTTGTAAATTCTGGCGCTACACACGACGCTGAAATTTCCTTGAAAAAGCTATCGCGAAGTGGATTTAAGAATGTAGAGTACCTACAACCCGGTATGACACAGAGAGAGAGACGTTAAGAGTGATATTTTTGTAAATCGTTGAGCCATACGTTTACGAAATTTCTTGAGAAAGGCATCATGAGGCTTTTCTGAAGTCCTGGTACCTACCATACCTTATGACCCAGAAAGCGACGTGAGAGCGAACTTATGTTAATCGTTGAGTTCGCGTTCAATAAATTTCACCCAAAAAGCTTCGTGATGCTGTTCGAGGAACAGGGGTACTTACCGTGTAATGCAGAGAGCGGCGTAAGCGCAAAGTTCTACAAATCGTGGCGTAATACGTTCAAGAAATTACCTTGGAAAAAGGTATCATGAGGCGGTTTCAGAAATCGGTTTACCTACCACATCTTACAACTCCATAGAGCGTAGTAAACGCGAAATTGTGTCAGTCACTGTATTACACCATCAAGAAATTTGCTTGAAAAAGAAATTCCATCGTGAGACCGTTTCAAAAAAATCTGGGTATTTTGTTACAGGGCTTGGTGCTGAGTTCTATTACAGCGCCCTGTGTGGAGGGTTCGTTTGATGCTTCCTTTGCAGTAAGTTCTGTATCGGGGGTTTAACCCGTAATTCTCCCGACTGGAGCAGATAAATACAATACAAAGTATATAAAAGAGAATCGACTGAAGCTAAATTTTGCAGCGAGGAAGACTTTTATTCAGATTTTACGGGGAATGTCTTTAAGCCGTGTCCTGATCTCCGTTCTTTCTATATATTAACCCCTCTTAATCTCTTTCTCTCTCCCATATCATCAGCCCGCTTGCTTACCCGTTATCCTCCTCACGCCCTCACGCGAGATCTTTTCACCTCCGCTAAAAACCTCCTTCTTTCTCCACTTTCTGCTACCGAGTCCCTTGTGCCCTCCCTTGCTCCGATAACCGACCCCACGACCAATACTCTCCTCTGCCAAAGAAGCCCAACGGATTCCTAGAAGGCCCGGCCACGCCTTCACTCTCAAAACTCTATGTTCTTAGTTGCTTCGCTGCCCCTTCTTCCGCTTCGTCGTGCTGCTTGGGACGGCGGAAAAGCAATAATATCCAGTTTCATTCTTCTCACATCGACGAAACTATAAATACCCCTCCTCTGCTGCGACGCGTGAGAAAAGAAGTGCATTGACGTTTGCTTTCCAGCTTGTCAAAATGAAGGAAAATGATTACAATTCACTATCACTAAAAATGGCTACTGAACTTCACTTCTGATAACTATGGAAGATCCGGTAATAATTTACCACACCAGATGATACAGAAGACGACATAAGAGCGAAATTTTGTATATTGTGTTACCTTGGATCATTATTTTGCGTCGTTAAATTTTGTATGATAATTTCTAAAAGTTACTGAACCCGGAGTTTGAACTCTGCGATTCATTTGATTACCTGGAAATATAAAAAAAAAAATAGGGAGGAACGGAAAGCGCCCTGTCTCTTTCTCCAATTCTAAACTAACAAGTAAGAGTTCATACTTTTCTCGAGTGATAATGTGTAGCAAAATCTTATTTTGGACGCATATCTTGATCAAGTAAGTATAACTGTAGCTTGAATTAACTGCCTTTCCAGGTGAATGTTAATCTACAAAGAGTCTGCGTCACAAAACGAAATCTGCACGTGCCTCCGTTCCCCATCTCCAACGTTGCGTTTTATTGCTCTTCGCTCAAAATATATGGAGATAAACAGAAGCTACACATAACTTGGTGTCAACTGGAGTGGCATGGCAACACCATTCCGGAGATTTATTAGATATCTGGAAACTAAACTGAATTCGCAACGAAATCGAAATAGCTTGCCGGGAATGCTTTTATCACGATAAGTTTAATGCCTCTGAAGATATCGATATTGGCAGGAATTTTAAGAGAAAATATTATCCCCTTGTCCTGTGTCAGTAACACCAAATATTTTCTCCCATAAAAATAACTGGATGGAAGCGAAATCTAAAACGCGTTAGAATTGTCTTGGCGACGTTTCAGAACAGCGCGCAAAGAACCCTTTTTCTGATTTCAATCGCTGCCGAGCCTTGTGAAAGTCCCTTCCCTAATGTTTCTGGAGCGTTATTCCTTTATGTCAAGAATATAAAATGATTTCGCTTTTACGGCCCCTTATCGGGGGGAGTACTGGCTGTTGTTGGTGGTCGTTCGAAAGAACGGTGGAGAATGGCTGCGAGTTAGGCGCTTTGCATTTCGGGGATGGGGGGCGCGCTTAGGGGAGGTCAGCATCTCTTATTCAGTTTCATACTTTTAAGTATTTTTTTTTCTAGTATGCAAATCTCCGCAGATGCGCTAAAAATTTCATTCATTTTAACGTGCACTGAAATATCAAAAAGTAAAACCGGTGTATCGAGAAAGCATATACCTCACGGTTATGAAATAATATAATTTATAAAGCACAGTCCTTTAACCGGCTGGGACAAATTATCTCGAGATTGGCAAAATACGCAGAACGAATATATGCGCTGTTTAAGAAGTAGGCAGATAGCGGCTGGAACGAGTGAACCTGCGCATCATAAAGCGTTGCTTTCCCCCTTAACTTTGTTATTCAAAATTGTTGTTTAGGGGAATGATTGACGCTATTCCTTTCTGACTTATTACCTGCTAAAAGAACTATACAATATCAAGGAACCTAAGAAAAGAGTGAGGTGTTTGAGTCACTTATTTCTACGCAGTGGCATGATATCCGTGTAAGGGGGACTAGCCCTTCCCCATCATGCCTAGGGTCTTTCCCTTTACCTTTGTTATTGAAAGCGGTCATTTAGGAACCTTTTCGTCCGAGATGGGTCGGGTTAGGAATCTCGGTGCGGCATAGGTTTAATTTTTGTCATATGGCGCTGGTTCTGTCCTGTCCCTGGAACTCGCGGCCCTAAATTGATCACGATCATATGTAGAGGATTTTAGGAAAGGAGTGTCTGACCCCAAGTCTTAAACAGCCCTTAGAAATAGGAAGCTAGGAGATTTGGGCTAGAGTGCCCGATAGGAAAGTGATACGGAAGCTAAGTAGAAAGGGGAGGAAGACGCTCTTATTTATTACCTGGGGGACAGTACCCGGGGTCCGACGGCTTAACGTGCCCATCCGACGCACGGCGGATATTTTGTGGATCGAGCGTTCGTACCTGCTGGGATCGAACCTGACGTCCTTTCCGCGGCAGTCACGAACGTTGCCCACTAGGCCACCCGCGGCCCTGAGACCCTAAATTAAGGACGGGCGACAGCTTATAGCCCATCGACTTTCTGGCTGAGGTCGTTAATTCTCCTCCCTCCCCCCCCCCCCCCCCTTCCGAAAAAACAAAACAACAAACTAATACATTACACAAAACGCCATGCTTTGACCACTACCCGGAGGCATTCTCAGGATTGAAAACGTTAGAGTGCAATGACTACATGAACATTCAACAGCTCATTCGACAAAATTCCAACTCACGTCAATAATGCACGCATTAAACGGAACGTGATATCGCTGTAGCCACGGTGCTGCCTCTCAGGCAAGTTTTGGCATGTTCGTGACGTCATACCGGCTGGGAGATTCCCTCCAAGATGGGCGCAAATCAAGGGGAAGATTGTAATTGCAAGGAGGCGGTGCGTTAGCATCTCGATAGTCACTATGCCTTTCAAATTTACGCGCAGTGGAGGTGGAAGCTTTTTGTTTTGAGTTATGTATTAGTGTACACCATTAAAAAAAAAACGGATTTCAGACTACCAGTAATGTTTATGTTCGTATTATATTATATTTCATTCTCTTGAAAATGCCATTTCGCTGCCATTAAAAATAGAGCTGCTTTTAAGAAAAAGGAGTTCGCTGATGATGGGTTAGACCACGCTGAAAGAACTGTTTCGAAGTTCATGCGCGTGTATAATTCTTAGCGAATATTTTCTTTTCGCTTCCTTTGCTTTTCTCTTTTCTTTCTTTTTTTTTTTTTTTTTTTTTTTTTTCTACCTTCCATTCAAGAACCGACAAAAGTTTTCAGACAGTGAGTGGTACGGGCAACTTTTCTGGAAGTAGCACTACTAGTTAATCGCAGCATAAAATTCAAGGCAAACTCTGTGCTGGCAAAGTTAGACAAAGACGTCTGTCCTTAAAGCAACATTAAACAATCTTATACATCCAGCCCACAACAATGCAGTGGACAACAAGATTCTTTTTACAGTAGATTTCTGAAATATTTTGTCGCTTCACGTTGTAAAGAATTAGCTGGAACTTTGCGCTCGTTTCGCTCAGAAATGGAGTCCCAACGTTATGAGTATTTCAAAAGTGAACGAACTTTTGACTCTTCGTAATATTTAACTGACGTCACGGTGGCATAATATTAATTACTATTAAGGTACTAGGTGGAAGACCGTCAATAATGACGGAGATTAGAATCACGCTGTTGTAAATGTTAAAATGGTATGGTAGTTCGTGGCCAGAAGCACACAAGCAGTATTTTTCTTTCTTCCTTTTTTTTTTTTTTTTTTTTTTAGAGATATAAACAAAAGAATACCAGGTTATATTATGCGAAAAAAAAATTAGTTCTGAGAATTTCGTGGTTTAAGGGAAAAGAAAGCTCCTAAATCATATTTCTTCAGCATACGCATGAAATAATAATAACAAACTGTTACCTACTGCATTGAAACTCCGAATTTTTAGACAATCTAGTAAAATAATCATTTTGGGTTCGCAAGGGGAATCTTAAAATTAAATTTCATACGATAGGATTCTAAATGAAAAATTCTGTATGTCGTTTATGAACGACAAAAATTCCTGACGTAAGATTTTCCTGTTTCTAAAGAGTTGCTGAAACGATTTTAATCGTGTGACGTAATGCATCTCTGACGTTATGTCAGAATGATTTGGTTGAGTGACGTCACACCAGCAGCTATGAAAAATCGTTTCTTGTTGCTACGACAACAAAGCAAAGTGGTACAAACGTGCTCTGTGTTGATTGGCTGTATTTTATTGTTGTAAGAATCTTACCGTGATATGGAATGTCACAAAAATACACGAAACAATGTTTCGTCAAAGTGCAACAGATATGTTCAGAATCTAACCAGGTATTCGCTGAGGTATTCGCTATTATTACTACTACAGATCGCAGAATATACCCAGATATTCTATTATTTATATTTGTGAAGGAATGAAAAAGAAAAAAATACTCTTTGTGCTTCTGCGCATGAACTGCCTGAACATTTTAACATTTGCAACGGCACAATTCTAAGTTTAAAACACGTGGAATAATTAATACAGAAATAAATCAAGCTGTTCTTCCATGTAACTTAACCGCAGAAATTTGAAAGTTTTATTGTCCTGGAACGAGAATCGAGCCCGCATCTCCCGATTTGCGTTCGAGTATGCTAACCATTATTACACTACCCAGACGTCAGACTTTTATCTGGCACGTCAGACTTTTGTCTCAGGTAAGCCTCATGACGTCTCAGATAAGCGTCAGTTGGTTAGATTTCGTTGTTCTGGGTGGTGTGATGGTTAGCATACTCGAGCGCAAATCGGGAGTTGCGGGTTCGATTCCCGTAATTTACGAATTTCTGCGGTTGCGTTACGTGGAATAGCAGCACCTTGTTTTATGGTCGTATGCACAATTGACTTCGAATCAGGAGATTGCAGGTTCGAGTCCTGTCGCGGACGCCAAATATGTCACAGTGCTGTGTTAACTCTTTCTTTAATTACCGAAATATGTTTTAATCAGAAGATTGCAAGGTTCCTTGAGCACTGTAAACATCAATATAGTAGTAATAGATCATTCGACAGAAGCGATTTCACGTCTGATAAAATCCTTTGTTGTCGTGATTTTGCTTAATTTATGATAACTCCGGGTCACCGTGAGGTGTCCTAGCTCCCCGCTACATTCATGCTTGTCGCTCGTACGCGGAGACAACCTCCCCTCCTCGAAATTACTTCTTCCTCAAAATTCCCCAACCTCTCTGTCCTTCTCTGAGTCACATCTGCCCAAAGACATGTTATCATCCTCCCTTCAGAAGTTTCGTTCTCTTCATTATTTTTTCGTACTACTTCCAAAACACGCTCCTCAAGCCTCCGTCCGAACACCCTCTTCCTTTACGTCTCAATGTCCACTCCTAATGCCATCACCCCGAAGGACGGAAGTCCTTCCTAATGAGTCGCTTTAAAACTCTAAAAAAAAAAAAGCCTTCTTCTGTTGTAGATATCTACACACGAAATCCTGTGTGTTGTCCATCTCCAGGAAGTCCGCCGATAAACTAATCGTTTCCGGTGACTTACTGGCTTCCTCCAAATCGAACTCAAAAAATATATTCTTAAGAAGTTTCCCACGATTACTTTTCAAACACTCTAAAATTGCAAGGATTCTTAATTATTTACATATTCATTAAAATTCAACAATTAAAAGATATTTACATGACACTACATTTCATAAAATAAATATTCCCGTTCCATTACGTTATTATTAGAAGATTATTTACAATTATCACTATTACACTAAGTTCACAAACAAAAATAAAATACCTGGTTGTTAAAAAATTACTCTACGCTACTTATTGTTCCTTGTCTTAGTTGATACGCTTTCACCTAGTAATTATAATAATAAATCGGACAATCTAAATTTCGGAACAATTTTTGCTCTGATATTAATTTTTCGATTCATATTACCTCACAGTTTACCTGAAACAGTACTTCGTCCTTAAAATTATCGACATTACTATATGTAATGTGTTCAAATATTAATGATCAGTTTAAGTGTCAACCACACAGACGAGAGCAAGGAAAAAACAAAGAAAAGCTAAAGAAATGTGTAACTGTAAATAAAGTGAGACGTGTAAGCTCTCTGCCTTAACGAGGACCTCAAGGGAGAATCTATCCTATACGTGCAATGTTTATTCGTTTTATACACATTCTCTGAAAGACTAAAGTGCGACATGTAAGCTCTGTCTTAAGGGGGGACCTCTAAGGAAAATCTATCCTATACCTCCAATGCTAATTCGTTCTATGCACATTTTCTAAAAGAGTGTCGCGTTCTGGTGTTCAAAATTTCATGCGCAAATAAATGTAGTCCTTTGCATTAATATATTACCCCAGCTGCAATTTATAAATACATGCCAGAATTGTTTTAAAACCCTTTAACCGGCTGGAACGATTTAAATTGGGTTTAGCGAAATGGGCTGAAATCAGCTGAAATGGATGTATTCGCTGTCTGACAAGTGGCTGAACGCGGCTGTAACGAGTGAACCTGCGCATCAGAAATTGTTACTGCCTCCTTAACTATGTTATTGAAATGGTAATTTAGGGAGATGAATGGCGCTAATCCTTTCTGACTGATTAGCTGTAAAAAAAGGCTGTAACAATGACGACGAACCCAAGAAAAGACATATATGTTTCTACCCAGTGGCATGATGTTTGTGTCAGGTGAATAGCACTTTCCCATCATGCTTTTCTTACTCCGAAATTTGAAAATTTTACAGTAATAAATATATAAATATTAAATAAAACTCTTAAGGGACTAGAAGAGATTGGTTATCACCAAATACAGGTTTATGGTCGGTACTGGTGAAATGAGTGGACGAAAAAAATTGTTTTGCAGTAGCTTTCGTAAAATCGGGCTGCTATGTGAAAATTTCTGTTTCGGGGGCGGACTTTTGGGCCCCCCTTTTGGTTTAGATATATCGGTCGCTAAAATTCAATTTATCTCAATCGGGCAGTATTCCGATTTCGCACCGACTGAGATAAATGGAATGTTAGTAATAATCCCAACATTTTTTTTTTTTTTTTCGAAATCGCAGCTGAGGTATATATATATTAGCTAAGAACTTTATTTATTTCCACTCAAGTTTTGGAAGAACAGAACGCAATAGTCTTCCAGGAAATGTGCATAGAACGAATTAGCATTGCAAGTGTAGGATAGATTTTTTTTTGGTCCCCCTTAACTCTTTTCACATAGCAGGAGTACTGTATTTCAAACACGAGCTGGGTTTGTTTTTTTTAAACCCATCGTCTAAAAAAAATTTCCGAAAGAAAAATTTGAGACAGCACTGAAATCACAAAACGGAAAAGATATCTGTGACTTTTCTAAAATAACACGTTGCTCGTTCCCCATCAATTTCTTGCCTAGTTTTTATATATTGCCTTTTTTTTTTATTACTATGCAGTCTGACAGGATGTGTATTTTAATACCGCAATGAAAAAAAAAAAAAAAAGAAAACGATATTTTACCGCTTCTTTATAAAAGCCAACTCGAAACACCATACATCTTCTAGTACCTTGTTAAAATAAGATTGACAGACTGCCAGCTACGGAACGGGCTTCACAAATGAAGGCCCTTCGGTAGACCGAAGAGGAAGACCTCTTGGAAACCGTGACGCCTGGTGAAATACAGTGTCCAATTAAGATATCCTGGGCAGGATCATCATCATGCGTTTCCAGGACTGTAGTAGCTTCCGAAAACCACGGCCGAGTTGTGATGAAGTGCCCAAGGACATCCAATTACCGCAGCCTTTTAGATGGAGCAAGCAAAGTTTATTACCCCTTGGGGGGACTAGCTCTAAAACACAAGGAACAGCCAACGCAGCCCAGGCCAGTCAAATAAATAAAGTCGCCACTTCAGAATGAGAAGATATACGTACCTATCATGAGGACCCACATGTTGCTAACTACACTTCAACTGCCTACCAGAGAGAGACATTAAAAACGGAAGTACAGTGAATGCCACTGTGTCATTCACTATCTTGACTTTTTCATCTGGGAGCAAGAAATGACATCCCAGTCCTGTTTTGGAATGGTGTCCAATTAGTAACAAGTGAGAATATGAAAAATGTGTCTGTGCTTGAAGGCATGAAGAGATGGAGAATATTTCTCTTCGCACAGTTTTTGCTGGCTTGTTTGTTCTGCAATGTTAAAAATAAGGGGAATCTGAATTCTCGCAAAAAAAAAAAAAAAAAAAATTCCGCTTTTAAAAGTTTCCGTTCTTTCTAACTTCACTATTTTGGCAGAACTTCCATAATCAGTAATTCCGTTTATTTCAGAAAAGTACTTTACGGGGTTTTCCGTATTTATACAGAAATTTTGCAAGACTGCGAGTTTTTCAGCCTATGCACCACAGATTCCTTTCCCTTTTTCCATGGTGGGATTCAATCTGAGGTCCATTGGACTGGCTCAAAAAAAAAAAAAAAAAAAAGCTGGGCGCGTCTTACCGCTGAGACAGAAAAACCTATAAACTGCAGTCACGTTCTAAGCAGAACTCTAATTGGGTGATGATGAAATGTTTTTTGTCTTTAATGCGGTTGAAGTAGTCGTTTTATTTTCTGATGGAGTTTGTGATTTCTTTCAATAGGTTTGTAATAATTATGTTTTATCTGTAGGAGGACTTATCACAAATCAAGTATATTTTTCATCGTAATTTTTCGGAGCAACCGAATGCTTTAGAACTTAAGATATTTTTAAACTGACAGTGTTTTTCAGTTACCTTTAAGAAAGGGTGAAATGCAGGGCCGGATCAAGGTCCTGGTGCCCCTGGACAAAGACATTTGAGTGAATCCCAAGGCTATGTTATTTGAGTGGGCCCCAAAGCTTAGACATTTGAGTGCGCCCCAAGACTAAGACACCTGAGCGGGCTATCCGAGAATTATGACGGGAAATCATTGTGAAATGCGTTCAACAGGAAACTGTAGCAATATGCTTGTAATTAATACGTAGTGAATTCTTCAAATTAATAAATTATATTATCTGCAGATTTATCAAAATAAGCCACTGTACTTTCTGTTGCTCTCACAAGAACATGAGTTAAAAACTTAAGATTCCTAGATTTTGTCTTGAATTTTTTTAATGGTTTACCACTGTATATACTTTTCTTAGTGCATGTGTTTTGTTATGCAGTGTGAAGCCACACGAGACTTCGACCATTAGCGGTTGCAAGTGCAAATTGGGAGGTGTGGAGTTGGAAACGGGTGAAAAATTTCGGACCCGAACTTCCCATAACTGGACCCGACCCGAACAGGACCCGTAACTTACCCGGACAAATCTGCTATGAACTATAAATTCGAAACTCAATTTATATATCATCATCATCATCATTGTCAACCATTATCAATCTACTGCTGGACGAAGGTCTCCCCAAGTTTCCTCCACAACGGTCTGTCTTGTGCCAGTCTCCTCCATGTCACCCATCTCTGTCTCTCTATATATATTCATCCCAATAACTGTTTGATATTTAATAACTGAAATCCTTTTTATTATAAAATTTGGTTACTTGCTAAATTTTAATGCCATTTTTAGTGCCACTATTTTGCGTAATCCAGAAGTAATGGCTGACTATGACCGTAACCATGGAGTATATTACAAATGGGAATCGTTATTTACCATTACACAAATATATATTTTTAAATGTATTTAGATTGTTCACTCATTTGACGCTTTGATGGAGGTGCGCATACTTTCATATCGTCCGTTAGATTTTTGGTTCCATAATCTTTTATTACACCGTCGACATATTTCTTTGTAATTATGCACTTTCCACATTTTGAACAACAAGCAAGACCAAACAACACAGAATTATGCACCGGTTCCTTAATGATACGAAACAATTTCCAGCATTCATTCTTCCCCTTGATGGTTATCAACAAGCACGTATTTGTTGGCCTCGACGCCTTTCTCAACCTCCTTAATATTAAATCCATCCATATTAACAAATAAGGAGTTAATTTCGACATGACATGTCATGGGAACGGAATGTTAGCACATCAATCGAAAACCCCTTAGTGCTCATTGTAAAAGGTGCGATGTGAAAAGTAACTCTTAGTCATACAGTGAACTTAGCACGGAGAGAGTGAATCAGCTGAGAAGCAGGCGAATTTCGACATGACATGTCGAAATTACAGGCAAACCGTGGTCGTGCACCCTGGATAATCGCACTGTAAAAGAACGCAAAGGAAATATTTTTTTACAGTATAATGTCGGTGTGTCTGACGTCGGTCGGTGAAAATCTTCGTTGCTTTAAGAAAGAGACGACAATATTTTTGCATGGCAAATCAGTATTACTGCGTGGGCACCAGTATCGACTACAGAATTCCACAACGCGCATTTTTCTTTGGAATATATTTTTCTCTTTTCAAAAATAAAACGGGAATAAAACCGGGTCAAAATCGGATCTGGAACACCTTGACCCGACCAGGAAACTGTAAACCCGTTGACCCGTGATCATTTCTGGAACGGAGTAATATAGCGATACACTTTTCACTGTTAGAATATACCTCGTGACCTAGGATAATCATAATAAAAACGAAATTCTGTTATTAAGATAACGTAAAGGGACATAGTTTGTATCTAATTTAAATAAAATTTAGACGCATGGTTACATACAGATTTTACATGCAATAAGTACAAAGTTAGTCATTTAAATGTATTGTTTGATAAGTGAAACAAAAGTTTTTAATTGTCCTCCGCATTTAAATTTAGTCGTATCAATCAATGCATACGTACATATCACTAAGCTGTTCTCTGAGATTCAGAGGTTAGCTCCACAAAAAAATACAAACTACCAGATAAATTTTTAACTGATTATTTATTTACTGTTGCCGTATCATACTTCTCCATTTACAGCGATCTTGACACCCAACACAGGCTTCACGGACATCCATCTCACGACGTACACAAGATCTTCTGTACTGCATACTCATCATCTTTTTCTCATGCAGATACTCCTGAATCTGATCCTCCCATGATTTCCTTGGCATTCCTCTGCCTTTCCTTCTTGCCAATTGGGCTAAAAAAAAAAAAAAAATTCTTAGTAAGCATCTCGTCACTCATTCTTTCAACATGGCCAGACCACCGAAGCATATTAGTCTCCACCTTGCTAACAACATTTTGCTTCACATTACACAACTGCAACACATCTTCATTCCTCACACGATCAGAAGGTGCCTTGCCACAAACCACCCGTAAGTAACGCATTTCTCCAGCACACAAACGACTCCTATGTTTCTTCTGTAGTACCCAGATTTCACTGCCATACCACAGTGTACTGTTCCTACGGTCAAGTTTGGAGCTGGCAGTGTACTCGTGTGGGGGTGTTTTTCGTGGTTTGGTGCCGGCCCATTGGTTATCGTAGACTAACATTTCAAACAGCACTTCTACTTCAATATTCTGGACAATTATGCCTTACCAACTCTGTGGCAATACTATGGAACTGAGCCTTGTTGGTACCAGCACGATAATGCACGGAGCCATAAAGCAAGGACTGTTACGACGTAGTTTGACGATAATTCCATATCGTGTGTGGACTAGCCAGCACAGAGCCCTGATCTTAATCCCATAGAGCACCTATGGGATGAATCAGAGCGCCGCATAAGAAGTTTGGAAACAAGGCCTACTACTGAGCAACAGTTAGCGGCAGCATTATGTACTGAATGGAAGCGCATACCTATCGGTGTGTTCCAAAACCACGTCAAAAGCATGTCTCGAAGGGTCAGTACATGCATTAAGGCCAAAGGTGGACCGACACCGTATTAATGTATGTCAATAAATGCTATTATATGTTGTGTTTCTCTTCTAGATGTCCTGTGACTTTTGTCAATATAGTGTATATATCCTAAGTTTTTTTTTATGTAAATATTGAGTTCCACTGCCCTTGCGTTTTCGTTATAAATAGGAATCTTTTTCGTTTTTTTTTTTTTTTTTTTTGTTTTTTTTTGTTATTTGCATTATGTTGTTTATACGTTTTAGTTACTTAACAGTATTTACTTACAGTTTTTAATAAAATACTGCCCTGGGGTAGTATTCCTAAAGATATAATTCCAACCCATTAGAAATCTTTCCGCCGCCTACTACTGGGTCGCGACCCATAAGTTGAGGACCACTGTTTCACGGGATCTGGACCGCTCCCGAAGTGTTTTTCACCCATAGTTAGTTAGATATTGCTTTTATACAACCAATGCAGTGTACAGTGTATATACCTATGTACACTGTTTACACCTGTAGTTTGTGGGATTAATGAATATAGCTGTAATTTTATAAATTAATTTATGCCACACGTTCAGCTTCTTCTTCTTTTTTTTTTTTTTTTTTTTTTCGCAAACCATTGTATTTTCTACTTATTATCTGTTCCTTTCTAAGCTACCTCTAACTCGGCTTGAGCGTGAACACCCACGTGTCTACAGAGACAGCAAATGAAATTTGGTGACTTTTCACTATCTGATTCGAAGCAGTAAAGTGAAACGTTACACTTCCTAATGCATGAGAATTGTGCTCTGAAGGGTAACCGAAAACCGTCTCTTCTGAACTCCATTGATAATTCTGGGACAACCACAATTTTGTTTTGTAGAAACCTGGAATCCCATTAAGAATAGCATTCAGGCTGACCATCACAGAAATGCAAGATTTGAATATCTTGTTTGCTTAGTGTACTAAAATGTTAAGTAATAAGATTTAAAGAAAGCATTTGAAAATTCACAAATTTGCGCGAAATTTATATTTTCGAAAATAAACACGCACACATGTTCGTAGTAAGAAAAAGAAAGAAAGACGAAGAACATGTTGAATTCCCTGAAATGAAATTCTGGCAATGCCACTGCAGCGCGGTTTCTGATTATTTTCAGAAATGACCCTAAAAGAATTTTCCCTCGCATTTCATCGACAGAATGGAGAAAGTGTAATTCTGCACACGAAGTTTTCGGTTTTCTTTGCGGTAAACGATTCCCCCTATCAAAATTCCTGTTTATTTTAAACGGCTTCCCGAATTCTCTGAGCATGTGCTGTCCGTAGTTGCTTTTTTAAATCTGTGATAACACTAGACAGTATTTATACGACTCACAGCTCATCGAAAAAGAATCAGTGGGTGTTTTATTTTTATCTTCCATTTTATGGATCCGTATATTTACCAAGAGCAAAAGGCTACGTATTCTGCCTCACACTCTTCTTTTATCGACAACTTGGGAATGTATTATTGTGAATTTAAGTCCTTCTCAGCCAATTCTGGAATTAAAGTGAAAAGAAAAATTACCCAGTCTCCGAGCAGCATTCAGAAGGTAACAGCTGCTCCGGGCGTACAAAAGGGTGCTAAACTCCAGTAACGCCTGAGACCAACTGCAGACACACATGAAATTCTCATTTACTGTGGCGGCAAAAGACGATCGAAAGACTTTGGTGCAGTTTCTGTGCTCTTCCCCATATCCCATGCTTCCCCCTCTCCATTGGTAATCGATTCATGATCCGGGAAATTTTACAGATATGGTTAACGGAAAGGCTTCGAAAATACCTTGAAGGGAAGTACTTAACTTCAGCGCACAACTCGTATCGATCTACACCTTTGTTGGCTCCTCGCGCCATCTGCCGAGCAGAAATGTTAATATTGGAGACTTGGCATATTTTGGGGAAGTTATGCTTGCTTGAGGAAATTATATTCAAAGGACGTCGTTCACATCAAAACCATAGGCACCCACTACGGGGAATGCAGAAGCATGAGCACCAGTTAAAATTATTTGAAGGGAGCTCAGCACCCCTTAAAATTATTTGAGGGGAGCTCAGCTTTCTTTGTTTTTATAAGATTTTTTTTTTCGGGGAAAAATGGAAGTTTTAAAAATCCACCAGAACAAAATAAAAGTTAATGAAAAATTAAAAAAAATTAAGTAATTATTTCTAATGTAAATTTATGCATTTTGATTGAATTAACGATTTTTTTTTAATAATATAAGTTGCATTTTAACCAAAAACACGTAAAAAATTAAAACACTTTCGAGCCCCTCCTCTAATACGTCCCTGTTTATAATGCACTTTATCCGCACTTAAAACAGTGGTACCTGGGTTATACGTTTTTCTAGGGGATGACCTTAAGGAACGTATTAAAGAAATTTCAAAATGTTAAATACTATTTCAAACTTTATGCTTTGAAGGAGTACAAGATATTCCTGAGCCATGATTTATTTAAAGTTGAATTGGCGGCGGAAGAAAAAAAAAAGCGTTACAAATTATAATTTTGTCGCATCTCAAAGATCCTAAAGCCTGTGGAAATTAAACTTCCCTCTCGACAGCTCTATCTCTCTATAAACATCCTGATTCTAGGTTAAATGAAATCCTCACAACTTAGAATCTGAGACCAGTACACGGATATGCAGCTCGTGAATTAACAGATTTTTTTTTCTGCGGATCTTGGGTGCATCCATTTGAAACCGGAATTTCAGTATCGATGATATGTCTAGGATTCTATTTCTACCACCCACGAAATAATGGAGCCACGTCCCAGAGATTTACCAATTTTTTAAATAGTGCATATTATGCGGGTGAATCACGAAATGTGAAACCAATTTTTCATTCAAACCGAAAGTTGGTTGGTTGATTTTTGTGGCGCAAGTCCATGTTTGACCAAAGAGTGCCTGACACAAGACCATCAAAGAAAGAGTTTTAAAAACGTGGTATAATGGTTAAAAGCAGTCTGATTCGATGAACAGCTGTCCCTGCGGTGATGGTATAGTACAAAGGCGAAATGACCCGATGTGCAGACACAAGGTCAGCTCGGACCGTGGGGCGCTACTCCCCAAATGACTGTAGAACCAGTTATCCCCGTGCGGGGCAAACCGAAAGTAAGCAACATACCCTCCTCTGATGGGATCAAGGTTAAATTTTGGCTGAACCAAGGAGAAACACATCAACGATGTCACAACTCTCTCTAAGTTGTAACATACTGGATACAATATAAAAGAATCAAAGAACCGGGTATTTTTGATAACGTGAAACTCAAATTTTAACGTACAATCGCAAAAAAAAAAAAAAAAAAAAAAGAAGAAGCGCATAAATGAACTGCGTCTAACCGAATTAAAAAACCGATGCGACATTTCGTGTAGCATCATGTACCCGTACCGACATTTCGTGTAGCATCATGTACCCGAACCGACATTTCGGAATAGTCCTCCTGGGGTCATGCACCTCGTTATTTCTGTACTTTGATTAGTTCTCTTACATGTCCTTGACATCCGCTGTTCGCCGCCCCGATGGCGTAGTGGTCTAAGCGATGGCTTTTGATCATTCTCTAACAGTGCTGTTCTAACTCTTTCTTGAATTACTGAAATAAGTTGGAATCAGAAGATTGCAAGTTCCTTGAGCACTGTAAACATCAATAGAGTAGTAATAGTTCATTCAACAGAAGCGATTTGACGTTTGATAAAATCCTTGATTTTCGTGATTTTGCTTAATTATTACTCCGAGTCCCCTGTGATTAGACCAACTCTCATGTTCTATAACTCCTCGCTCTGCATTCATGCTTACCAGTCGGTCGCGGAGAACCCCCCCCCCCTCCAAATCTCTCCTGGCTCCGAAATTCTCCCCACTTCGCTCTGCTACCGTCAGTCGCATTCTCCCCTAACACACGTCATCATTCCACCTTCAGAAGTCGCGTTCTCCCCATGTGTCTGTACTCTACTTTTCAAAACGCACCTCCAGCCTCTGTCTGAAAAACACACTTTTCCCCTGCGTCCTAATGTCCACTGCCTAATCATCACCCTGAGAAAACGCCCTACTCGAAAACGGAAGTCCTTCCTAACGAGTGGCTTTAAAACTCTAAAAAAAAAAAAAAAAAAAGCCTTCTTCTGTTGTCGCTATCTTCACACGAAATCCTGTGTGTTGTCCACTCAGGAAGTTGGCCGATAAACTAATCGCTTCCGGTGACTTACTGGCTCTCCCAAATCGAACTCTAAAATCATATTCTTAAGAAGTTTCCCACGATTAATTTTAAAACATCCTAAAACTGCAGGGATTCTTAATTAATTACATATTCATTAAAATTCAACATTTAAAAGATATTTACATTACATTACATTACATAACATAAACATTCCCGTTCTATTACGCTATTATTAGAAGATTATTTACATTACCACTATTACAATTCCTCCGAGATGGATCTGAGTTCGAATCCCGGTGAGGCATGTATCTTGTGTTTGTCTTCCGCAACTGGTTCTCTCCCTTCCCTGGAACCAGTGGCCCTAAATTAGGGACGGGCGACAGCTTATAGCCCAGTGAGTTGCTCACGGTGGTCGTTAAACCTTCAATCAATCAATCATCCAGTTCAATTTCAGTTTTCCTCAAGATATCATTTCAGCAATTGTTCGCCAGTGTGCTTGGCTTTTGTTGAGTACGTGTGCGCGCATAAATTCATTCGGAGTTTCAAAAGTACTTATCTGACGTCTGTTTTAGCCGTTTAATCAACTAGAGCGTATTAACTCGGGGTTATCAAAATGGCATGAAATCAGCTCGAGCGAATAAATTCGTCGTCTAAAAAGATAACCGAACGCTGTTGAAAAGAGCGAACCTTCGCATCAGAAAGCATTGCTTTCCCGTTAGCTTGGTTATTCAAGGTGGTAATTTTGGATGATGATTGACACTAATCCTTTCTGACTAATTACCTACTAAATGGACTACAACATAGGCGATGAACTCAAGAAAGGAGAGAGACCGATTGTAGGGGGTCTCTTGTTTCTGCCCAGTGGCATGATGTTCGTGTCAAGGGGAATAGCCCGTCACCCTCATGCCTTAGGTCATGGAACAGAGAATGAAGGACTGGAAACGAGCTCTTATCATCGGTAACAGGTTTATGGTCGGTACTGCTGAGACGAGAGGAAGAAAGGAATTGTTTTGCCGAAACTTTCGTAAAACCCGGCCTCTATCTGAACATTTTTGTTTAAGAATCTCATAAAATTTTGGGCACCATATGTTTCAGGTAAATGGGCCTCAGTTCGTTGAAGAGAAGCTATCGCCAAAATGTCACAGGTTGCCGCGCTGTATTGTAGAACGTTCTGTTGGAACCAGGAGCACATAGCTGTCACATTTCCAGAACACGCGGTCGTGATTCTGAGCGAATGCGAGGAGGTGTAAGTGTAAGTAAGGTGCTAGCATCTCAAACTGGGTTTGCGATCTGCTGAATGCTTGTATCCCTGGAATGCAGTCTAACATTTTGGTTGTCCGTCGATGGTCTGTCCTTCTGGCAATATGTCCAGCTTATCGCCATTTCATGGATTTCATCTTGTGGAAGAGGAATACCTCACCACATCTCTATGTTTAGATATATTTATGATTTTGATTGAACTTTTTGACTGTTTGTTGCAACTTATTTTAGTGTTTCATGAGGGTTCTTATTGGGCACGAATATAGTCTTGAAAATTTTTTATGAGTCCTGGAAAAGTCCTTGATTTTTTTGGTGGGAAAAAAGAGTGGGAACTATGTATATGGATGGAAGCTGCAAACATTTAAGATCCCCCCTCCCCCGCCCTTCTCCCCAGATGTGATCATTTTACTAAGAAAATTATTCGTATTTTAGTCACCTAGGAAATTATAAGAACCTAAGTATTTTGGTGAGGCGTCATATCGATTTTTGCAAGGGCAGCTTTGTCTTTCCCCTCGTAAGCGTTTTTAAAAAACGTTCTCAGTTGGGGTGAATCGTATTCGACAACGGCACACGTGATTTTATTATTAATATTTATGCATCTTTACATTAACATTATCGTTTGTTAACACTAACGAGACATCATTTATTCCAGGAGGGCGGCAACATCTTCAACTTCTGTGGCGAATCCCTGAAGATAAATGGTTCTCTGCCGATAACATCTTTTCCTGTAGTTATCTATGGGAACGTAACGCTGTCATCCGTAGTGGCAACAACTACTGGGCAGCACACGGTAGCATTCATCGGCACCGACTCTGGAGCAGTTAAAAAGGTAAGAACTGAATCCATATTTAATTCTTAAAACTTACTCATGAACCTTTTGTACACTATTGAAACACTTATGACATGTTGCGTCCAAAAGTGATGCAGCTAGCGGGCGCATAACCACTTTTTGGTTCCACATGCACACGTTGGTGCAGTGGTCTAATCGCTGGCTAATGACCATTCGTCCGAGACTGGTCTGGTTTCGAATCCCGGTGAGACATGGATGTTGTGTTTGCTTTATGGCACTGGCTCTCTCCCTTCCCTGGAACCAGCGGCCCCTAAATTGCGGACGGGCGACTGCTTTTAGCCCATTGAGCTACTCACGGTGGTCGTTGAACCCCCAATAATAAAAAAAAAATCATTCACCAGATTATGGTATCGAAGCTTATTGGTGTAACTTTGCTCCATATTTTTGTTTGTTTCATGCACCACACAAGGCTAAAATTTACCCTCAAAAGTGGTGCAGCATCGCTTTTTGGTACAACGTACCATAGAATTTTTGACAGTGTGCCTTGGAAAGTGTCAATGGTTGCACCGTTATGTTTTGTACATTGCTTCTCTTGCACTCTTCCGTGATTATGTGTCTCTCCCTCAATGCATTTTATCTCCCACAGTAGCCTGTTCGATTTGTAGTAGGCCACTCGTATTTCACAAATATAAATATAATCCAAGCGTTGTCTACGCTCCGATCTTTTTTAGCTTCTTATTGGCTCAGTTATTTCTACCTGCTGCCATGTACAGAAATTCCGATATGATAATAGATTTGCAGAGTGGGATGTTGAATGTACGATTACGGGAGGAATAGCTGATTTTGACGGATAATTCTGTGAAAAATTTAGGAACATCCAGAGAATACAAAGGAGCGTAGTGATGGAATGAAAAAGGACAGAAAGAGAAAAAAATAACTAAGAAAGCAGGACTTCATGGGATGAGGAGGACTGAGAAGTGACTTCTGCGAATGCGTAGTGTCTGAATGGAATCTCTGAGGAGGACTGAGAAGTGGCTGCTGAGAATGCGCGCGTAGTGTCTGAATGGAATCTGTGGAAATTTAGACACATGAGAGGGATGAAAGAGAAAGTTCTGAAAAGAAAGAATGGCAAGTAAAGATTTTATTTTCACATTATATATACAGGAGTTGGGAAAAATACTGTGAAGACCTGGGATGTAGGCGATACTGTGAAGACCTGGGATGTAGTAATGAGGTGTTGGACCACCTTCTGCCTTAAATACAGCTTCCAAGCTTTTTAGAATAGATCCATACAGCTTTTGAATAGTCTCCAGTGGAATGTTTTACCATTCGTCGATCAGAATATCAACCAATTGCTTCTTGGAATAGCTTCAAACAGCTTTTGAATAGTCTCCAGTGGAATGTTTTACCATTCGTCGATCAGAATATCAACCAATTGCTTCTGGCAATAGCTTCAAACCGCTTTTGAATAGTCTCCAGTGGAATGTTGTGCCATTCGTAGATCAGAACATCTGCTAATTGCTTCAGAGATAATAGAAGAAGGAATGCGCTTTTGACCCTACTCTCCAAAACTGCCTACGATTATATGCAACTCAAGTGATTCAGCTGGGAAGGGTAGATGTTGAAGTTCATCTTGGTGCTCCTCAAACCAAGACTGAACTACTCTAGCTGTGTATATGGGCTCATTATGATCTTAAAAAATGGTATCTTTGTTGGGAAATATTTGGAACATGGGATGCACCTAACCACCTAGAATGTCCAAGAACTCGCTGGCAGTAACTGGACCATGTAGATCAATAATGGGGTCAGCCGAATAACAAGATATGCCCGCCCAAATCGTCACAGATCAATCCCCCATGTTTGACAGTTGGAACCAGACATTCCGAACTGTAGTCTTCCTTTGGGGAGGTTCTCCATACACAAACCCGACATACTCTTGGGAATAATATAAATGAGAATTGATCAGACTATATCACAAATTTCCAGTCATCAGCTGTGTAGATTTTATGCTCATGACACCATCTTTTCCGCATTGAAGCATTGGTTTCTGTGATTAAAAGTGTATCAATTGCAGCTCTTCCGTGAAGTGCTCTGTGGACTGTTTTTGTGGAAACAAGGTCTTCCAGGCGGATATTGAGTTCTGCTGCCACTTTCTTTTGCAGTAGTTTCGTGTTGTTTGGGCCCAATCCTTGTTAGTGTTCGACGGTTCCTCTCATTCGATCCGTTTTCTCCCACTACTGTTCTGCGCCGATAAAGTCATGTGTACGCAGTCGTGGCCGTCAAGACTGTTGCTCTTGAAACACCAAGCAATTTGGCTGTTATGATTAGAGACGCTCTTGCTACACTGGCTTCCACGATTTGTCCTCTTTGAAAGTCTGACAAGTCACCCATTTCACCGACCGCTCACACGAACTGCTTCTGAACACAAGTTGTACTACACTGGCATACAACATAGAGAATATTAACAAAGAAATGATAAACACAAGATAATTTCAACGTTTGTGTTTTTCAGTGTAGCCTATATGAATAACATTAACCCCTATATTTATGATGTTCACATTATATTGTCAAACACGTGTATATGCAGATATTAAATGAGAATGATGTAGCATTAACAATGCACCAGGAAATCAAAACAGGATGAAAACAACATTTAACATAGGCTGCTCAAAACTCATTAGGCAGACGACCAAATAAAGGTACAAGCTTGGAAGGGAGAATAATTAAAGCATGCAAAATAAAAAGGCTATGCCTGCATACTATACATCCATTTAACGTATAGGCCGCTTCCCCCTCCTGGTTACCCCAGTATAGGATGTAACTCACTTATCATGGGGGTTGTCGTCATTCAGTGAGCACTTAATATATATGTACACAGTGTTTTCTGCTTTCTAACTTTTTTTGGTTAAATGGCATTATAGTGTCTCTTTCTAAGTGATAGAAAAATACAATACAATGTCATTTAACCGAAATACACTATAATGTCATTTAACCGAGAAAGGCACTATAATGCCGTTTAACCTAAAGAGCCACTATAATGTCATTTAACCGAAAGAGACACTATAATTACATTTAGTACGACCGAAATACTCTATAATGTCATTTAACCGAAAATGATACTATAATGTCGTTTAACCTAAAGAGGCTCTATAATGTCATTTAACCGAAAGAGGCGCCATAATATCATTTAACCGAAAAAGGTCGTATTAAATGCCTATAATGGCATTTAATACGACCGAAGTGCTCTATAATGTCGTTTAACCTAAAGAGACACTAATGCCATTTAACCGAAAGAGACATTATATTGTAGCTTAACCGAAAGAGGCACTATAATATCATTTAACCGAAAGAGACACTATAATGTAATTTAATCGAAAAAGGCACTATAATGCTTTGTTTACCATTTAAGAATTTAGAAAAAATTCTGAAGGACCTTGGTTTGTTTAAGCGGCAGAAAAATAACCCGCTGTTATAATAAATGGGTATGATATTTGAAAATAAATAGCGAGAAAAAGACTGCTAACGTTGTTAAACTTTTGGAGTCGTTTATAATTCAATTTTACGATGTTTGATATTCGTGCAGGGTGTACATTTTAGTAAACACCACAAAACACGATTCCATCGCCATTCTTTGAATGTTGAGAGTTGCCGAGACTGTTCAGACTGACCTACGGATGAAGGGGGGGGGGAAGCTTTGGATGATGGTTTTCTTTCAACGGTCTGCAACATTTACAAGATTTTTTTATTTTTTTTTTTGAAGAAAAAATGTTAGAGAAGTTCGCTGTCAATTAAAATCTTTCGTATGATAATTTTTTATTGCTTACATTCGCATGTTATCGACTCTTTGAGTGATAATCACGGATCCTTAACCAGTGTAAAATGATTTAAAATCAATCTCCTGCTATTGATGATGAGCAATGCATGAAAGTCACGGCTTCGTCAATTCACAGATTAAAATTCTCGATAAGAGCATCGAGGGAGTAAATAAACAAGTATTAAAATAAACTGAAAGTCATTTATTTTCCGCTCCGATTTCTGCTCAGTGGAAAAAGGCATTATCTGGCTTAGTACATCGCTCTCAAAATCAGTTCGTGCACTTTGACTGATTGATAAAAAGTGCGTGAGAGAGAATGAGATGCTGAAATTCTGTTTTCCTTACGTGTTTTGTAATAAGAAAAGAAAAGGTAGTTAAAGGGAAACCTCTCGAGATGAGCTCAAATCTAACAATTACAAATCTTTGGCTACCATTGACCCTTACAACGTTTCTCTGGAACCGAAAATTTGTTTGTTGTTGACAGATTAATGTTAAATCGTCGAAATAATTTTTTGGTTCAGAAGGTGATATGTACTGGAAGTTTAGAGGGGAAGTCGTTTTCGTCCCAGTTGATAAGAATTTCGGCTTCATGTTAATAACACGTGCGGTTGCAATCTGTTTTTTCCAAGACTTTGCTGGTTCAATAACAATGGTCTTTCCTGTATTTTGCTTAATATGTTAATTTGAATGCTTCTGTTATGAGACCAGGAGGCCCTAAAAGTAGGTATTGTCTGTCTCTCCCAAACTTGAAGTTCACGAGGCTCCAAAAATAATGTGTAATCAGAGACAACTATTTCCTGTGACAGGGCGAACATCTGACTCATCCCAAATTAAGTTGTTAAGTGAGACGAGTTCTCATACTACAATTAATGAACTTCTGGGAAGGAATTTGGCGTCTTAACAAGGTTTGTTTGATTCCTTTAGCTTCAAATATAGAAATTTCCGCAACGAAGTGTCTAACAGGTTGTTTTTTTTTTTCATGTAATATTTCTCGTAATTCATTCCTAAAATGAAGACTTTGAAATGCATACTTCTATGCATGGGCTCCCATATATGAGGGCAAGAGAGGGCATTTACCTTCCCTTGTTTATCGGGAAACGTCCTTTTTTTTTGCCTTCCAACCGTAGGTTGAAGAAGCGTAAATGCTCCAGCATTGTCCGTCTGTCTGCCTGTCCGCACGATAACTCTCGAAAAAATGGTTCGATTACGATGAAATTTTAGTATGTGGTAGGGGACAACCTGGGAACGAAACGTATTGAAAATAGGCAAAATGCGGTCAAAGTTCAGGACATAGGAGCGGGATCCATTCCATCGCCCTTATGCGTCATAAC
Organism: Macrothele yani; assembly: GCA_039090855.1. Classification (NCBI taxonomy): domain Eukaryota; kingdom Metazoa; phylum Arthropoda; class Arachnida; order Araneae; family Macrothelidae; genus Macrothele; species Macrothele yani. The sequence continues at coordinate 101,093,772 of CM076991.1, read as the reverse complement.
TTACGTGAAAATGCTTCGATTGCGACAAAACTTTATCCCGCTGTTCCGGAGGTATACTGAACCGGTTCTGTTTAATATCATCGAAATGGGGTAGGTCAGGGCACAGGAGCGAAATTTATTCCATAGCCACTATCTTCATAACTTTGCTAAAAATGTTTCTATTACGACAAAACTTTAGTATGTTGTTCCAGAGGTATCCTGAACCAATTCTGCTTAATATCATCGTAATGGGGTCAAAGGTCAGGACACAGGAGCGAGATTTATTCCACAGCCATTATCCTCATAATTTGAGTAATGATTTCTGGTATGTTGGAAAGCGTATCATAATCAATACGTTGCATGATTTTGCTAACTTCTTGTTCTTGGGAGGTACTACAGAAATTTTCGCGATAGCACTAATTCTGATTGCTAATTTTTCTGTAGAACTTCTGTATGCGTGAGTGTGTATGCAGTGAAAGTAGGAAAACTGTTGGGAATTTTCATTATAAACAGCGGAAATTTGCAGTAGAAAGTAGTAACGAAATTTACCATTGCATGTTGGAGAAACAGCGTCTATGAAAAGAAATTGGTAAAAACGAAGTTTTCGATTCCATGTCGGAGAATAGCGTACATACGTATAGTATTGCCGTGAGCAACAACAAGTGCCCGTAACTGACCGTCCCTCATTTGTGTTCGGTGTTTAGAACGCTGTGATGTCTCCTTACTTTTAGGACAAAAGTTGGTCCCGTTTCGGAGGTGTTCGGAAAAGGAACTGGGTTGCTTCAGAGTGGAGTAGAAGTCTGTAAAAGATATCATTCACTCATAAAGAAGTTATTTCTTAATTGCTTACCTGAAATTCGAACACTCTGCTTGCTTAACTTGCTAATTAATGTCAATAGATAGATAGATAGAATAACGATACATAGATAGATGGAAAGTGTGGAGTGTAGGAAGAATGAGAGAAACAGGAATTTCCATAGATAGATAGAAAATGAAAGAATTTAGATAGACAGATGGAAGATGAGAGAGTGTAAATACATAAACAAAATGAGTAAGTAGCATTGTGTAGACAGAAAGTGAGATTTCTGTTAGATGGACATTGAGAGAGCGTTGACAGAATGAGAAAGTAGCATAGGTAGATAGAAAATGGGAGATTATACAGGTAGATAGATAGAATAAAAGCATGGGTTGAATTCGTTGCGGTAAGAACGGTCAAACACCAGAAACTGATGAAAGCTGGAAACATAATCTGGCGAGACCTGTATTTAGCTCGAGACCAGACGATTTGGTGTTCGGGGTTATTACAGTGGTTGTACCAAAACAACTCAAAAAGTTTTTAAAAAAAGTTATGCGTACCTAAATTGTCAGGGAAGTGGTCATCTTTTCCGGAATACTGTCCGTTCCATCGGATGCACGTGTTGCAACGTTCCTGCCACTTTTTGAATGTCTTTTGAAATTCTTCTTCCGAAATGCTGTTGAAGCACTCCTGAGCAGACGTAATAAGTTATTGATCAGACTCAAATTGGCGTCCCAGGAATGTCTGTTTTTTTAAGTGAGGAAGAACTAGAAGTCACGTGGTAAGAAATAGCGACTATATGAACGCTGGGGCATCAGCTTAATATTCATTTTCTCCAAATAAGAAACGACAGAGCTGGCCATGTCCGGCCTCGCATTGGGCCACACATGAAAAGAAATGGGGAACCCAAGTTGAACAAATTCAGTTCATGTCCAAATGCTCGGTTAAAAGTCTGTGAATTGATGATTTTGAAATGTGAACCATATGTTCTATATCTCTAATTGATAGGCGTCTGCCTTCCCATACAATGGCACCTGTTGTATTGATGTTTGCCTCTGTAGCACTCGTTGAAGGTCTTCCTCCATGCGCGAACTGACTCACGGCCATCCATAAATTCTTCATGACATCTGTAAATTGTTGATTTTCCTGGACATTCATCTTTATAAGTCTCTTGTATAAGACTGAATGTCTCTCCGACAGACTTCTGAAGTAGACAGCACAATTTAAGGGCGCATCTTAGTTTCGCGTTCACATCCATTTTTTCGAAAAATCGCAGCGCGAAAACACTTGTTAGGGGTTCACGAAACAACTCTCATTAAACTGAGCACTACTGACGACGCATGCGTGATAAACAGGTGTGGCCGGTTGCTATGGTTACTACAAGGACTGTCGTTTTTTTTGGGGGGGGGGGACTCGTGTCAAGTCGAACTCAGTTTTGCACATTTTTTTATAAAAATATCCAGTTTTTATGCAAGCTCTGTATTATTGCTAATTATTGGTATTTGTTTACGTCTACAACATTCACAACTGTTATGCCGGTTCTTTTAACAAACCCACATGAAGCACTTCAGATGCTCTTCAGTGAATAGCCCTTAGTGAAAGGTAGAAAGAAACGTGCCGATTACCAGTGGTTTTAACCCTGTGAAAATCCTCCAATTACGTGGCGTCAGTGAATAAACAAAGACATCGCTCTTCCACGTTTGAGCAACAAATAGCAACCTAAAAATTGTTATTCGGCCACCGCTGGAGAATCGAATCCCAGATCTCTCGATATCTAGCCGAGCGCGTTAGCCTTACACTACGGGGGCCAACAAAAACTCTATTAAAAAAACCTCTCTATTTTATACATCAAATAATAAATTTAATGTATAAATTGGATTTCAAAATCACTTGAAGAGCATTGAATTTCATTAAATGCGCAAGCGATTCACAGATAAAAATCAAAAACGGCTTTAAACCGTAATCACAACAACACGTCGTGTTTTCAGAAACTCATAAATCGCTATGGCAATATTTTCTGACGAGCAAAATCCACGCCGGCATTTTCTCAACGTGATGTATCACAGAACGAGGTTTTCTTTGTTTACTGTTCTTCCTTTGTGACAAGTCTCAGCAATCGCCTCGTTGCGCATACACGATATTTCAGACGTGAAGGCTTTTCTCTAATCCTTTCAAAGTTGGACACAGATTATAATACAAGAGGACAGATTATTAAAATAAGGGTATATATGGGAAACGACGTTATACGCGTTCTAGGCCCACAGTGTGGTCGCGAGTCATTATCTTTCAGAATATTTTTGTTGCGATCTGATGTCCATATCTTTCGCGCCCCCAGATTACACGACTTACATGATTAAAAGTGCTGTAGTTTCATCTCCCCCCTCCCTCAAGACGCCCAAAACGCATCCTCCCCACCGCAATTAAGCAATAACGAGGTAAGGCTTGTTCTCAGCAAATTTTGCCTTTTATGCGGTTCGATCGTTCTGCTCTGGCTTTTGGTCTCTCTCTCTCTCTCTCCCTCTCCTCGCCACCCTCTCTCTTAGTCCTCTCCTTCCTGTACTAAACCACGCATAATTGCAACAATATATAATTTGCATAAGCAAACGAGCCGGCTGTATAACGAAATAATTATACGACTCATGGAACGGCGAACTATGCACACTCCATTAATCCCCGTCTCACGTGAGAGCCTGGCACGTGTAATTATCCGTTGCCTCATTTATCAGCTCTCTGGGAAAGATCAGCTCCATCCCCGTACCAGCTGACCTCTCGGCGTACGAAGACCCTTTTCGCACCGCCCCAAGACCTGATGCAAGATGCCGGTGCTCCTTAACATAGAGAATATACATCCCAGCCATGTGATCCGTCGATAGTCCATTCACTCATCTCGTAACGTATGCTTGGAATTGCTCCGCATACATCATAGGGATTTCTCGACACACTCCTCTCCCGAAAATGTAAACACTGCTTCAGTTTGAAAAGACCTGTTGCTACTTTAGCGTCATTTGTTGGAAGTTCAGTAATCTTTCATTTCAAGACTTGAAAAGCCACACCGTGCCACCCCCGGTGGCGCCGTGGTCTAAGCGATGGCTTTTGATAGTTCGTCCGAAAGGGGTCCGGATTCGAATCCCGGTGAGGCATGGATGTTGTGTTTTGTCTTGCGGCACTGGCTGTCTCCCTTCCCTGAAACCAGTGGCCCTAAATTAGGGACGGGCGACTGCTTATAGCCCATTGCGATGCTTACGGTCGTCGTTAAACCTCCAACCAAAAAAAAAAAAAAAAAAAAGTCACTCCAGGAACATTTCCGGATACAACGTTATGAATTGACTGCTTTTTGAAAAATGTCTTGCTTGCTGGTGTTTTCAGCTACGTAGATATTGTCCCTTTTATGGTAATTTTTGCGCCAGAACCTGCGAAAGATAACTTACCGGACAATGGCCGTTATAAACGAAATAATAACCACAGTTTGTTTGCTCAAATTAAAGAAAGAGAGAGAGAGAGAGAGAGAGAGAGAGAAATAGCTTCCAAAGGATTGACTGAATTTATTTATCAACCGAGGGACGTAGAATTTCTTCTGACGCTGATCATTTGACAGTTTTATTATAGAACCGCTGTAAATTAAAGATTTAGACGTTGATGGGGCAAATTTAGAAGTAACCGATGTGTGCATCTACCTTTGACAACAAACAGGTGTCAAGCTGGGCCACGTCGCAGAAAAAATTAATAGGCGCATAACACCTGACTGGAGTGTGAACAGTGGATTAATAAACAGGAACTGTACACCAACTAGACTCAAAATAGTATAACTATACTGGTAATTCGAATTTATTGGCGTAGAATAGAAATCAAAGTTTCTAATTCGCACATCGCCTTTTTTAAGTAAGGCAGACAACAAGCTGAGTAATAGAATACTTCAACAATTGGAACGCGGTGACTTGACTAGACAATAAAATGAACAGATGTGAATGTAATTATTCATTCACAGAAAACGAGGCGCTATGTTGTTTGGGCACGTGTTACCGTGGGAGAAACCGAAGCATTATTTGATGAACAGGTTGCAAACTCGTGGTAATTCTAGAGAGACGCTATCATTGCAAGCCTTGCTATTGGTAAGGATTTTTAAGATTTCGGTAATGGCAGTAGATTTAGGCGTGGAGTAGGAAGCTAGTTTCTTTACGTCATCCCACATAGGATCGGAGGGCTTGAACTTCACTTTTCTGGGCAAGTTGCTTTTCCGTCCCTTGTGTTTCTTTTATGTTCGTTGAGTCTAATTCCAAACGAACGCTTGGTTATTCCAACGTGATATCTCTTGGAGCCGTCTGGATATTTTTAGTGGGATGGCACCTACCTCGTTCAGAACAGGAGACTTGTCAATATTTTTCTTAACAGGAATGTATATAGATTTTTTTTTTCGAGGTAGGGAAGGCCAGCCGAAAATGGAAGTTTCTGAAATCCATCAGGGCAAAATAAAAGTTAATATAAAATAGAAGAAAAAATTAAAGCGTTATTTTCTATTGTAAGTTGGTGCTTTTTATTAAATGAAAGCATTTTTTCCAATGTAAGTCGCATTTTAACTTCGAGAGGAGGGGCTTGGTCCTACCTCTAAATACGCCCCTCTAAATAAAACTAAAATTGCATAAGCGGAAATGGGTACCCATCAATAGTTGTGTATTATGCCCACTAACATTTCTGTGAATAATTTTTTTTTTTTTTTTTGGAAGTCGTCTTCAGTCTGCACATCGGGCCTAAAGTTAGAAATGTTTGCTAAAATTTAAGATTTTTCAACATTTTTTTCCTACAAGTTAAATTTGATAAACAGTTTTTGGGTAGTGATAAAATGCTGGAGAAAGACCTTGAAAACAATATAAATGTTTCCCTACTGTTAGTTTTTACATCTTCATTTTGCGTATTTGGGTCAAAATATCAGATTTTTTGCATATTTTCGTAATTTGTGGAGGGATTGTGTACGTTTCAAATGTATAATACTTCCGTAACTTAAAGCGTCGAAATAGGATTGAATTATTATTAAAACTTTAAAACAAACTGTTTATTAAATTTAACTCGTAGGAGACTGAAGACGACTGAAGACGACTTCCAAAAAAAAAATAAAAAAAAAAAATCACAGAAATGTTAGTGGGCCTGATACACAACTATTGATGGGTACCCGTTTCCGCTTATGCAATTTTAGTTTTTTTCGCTCCACCCTAGTATACAGGGTTATTCAGAAAGAATCGTCCGATTTCAAAAATTTATATTTCGAAAAATTAACAACACAGAATGATAAGTAATACATCAATATACATGAAAAATGGCTAAGTTTTAGATTATGCACAATAGATGGCGCTAGTGTGTCGTTTATGAAGCTCTTTTGGCGAAGAAGTGAAAATGGTGTCTAGTCAGCTGAAAGCTTTTTGTGTGCTCTCGCCTGTTTGCACGATACCAGTCGATAATCACCGTTCAGAGTGAATTTCGTAGAAAGTACCAAATTAATCCACCGACGGCTCAGAGTATTCGCAGGTGGTATCATCAGTTCGAGGACACTGGATGTCTTTGTAAAGGAAAAAGTCCAGGGCAACCAGGCGTATCTGCAGAGAACGTTGAAAGAGTGAGAGAGACTTTTCTAAGCAGCCCGACTGGTGGAGATCTTATGCCGACACCGAAGTTCATCCTTGTGAGCTCGTTGTTGAGTTGATAGGAAACATTTAGTATGTAGGGAGTAGAACCCAGGTGTTCTACGCCGATAAATTCGGATTACTAGTATAGTTCTACTATTTTGAGTAAACAGTGGAATTTTCAAGAGCATTTTACCATTACGTCGTGAAAGAAAAGTGTTTAATAAGTGTGCCCTTCCAGTTCTTACTTATGGATCAGAGACATAGACCGTATCTTAAAAAGACATATAGGAACTGCGTGTGACCTGCTTACTAAAGTGGAAACCAGTAGGTGGAACAGGGAGCTTCCGGCATAAGAAGCATTTTGCTGGACGGTGCTGTACAGACTCCCTGACAGCTGTTAGAGAGGTAGCACGGAGTTTATGTAGAGCTAAAAAGGTAAAAACCTGTTGATACATTCAGGACACAAATTCTATAAAGATCGAGAAATAGGGACAGGATGGAAGTGACGTTGTACAATAAGCAAATGCTTAACAAAATTGTATGTGGACACTAGTGCTTCGGATATTTTACAATCTGATTTGTGTCACAACCGTTATCAAAATCTCTCTCTCTCTCTCTCTCTCGATTTGTGTCACAACCGTGACCAAAATCTCTCTCTCTCTCTCTCTCGATTTGTGTCAAAACCGTGACCAAAATCTCTCTCTCTCTCTCTCTCGATTTGTGTCACAACCGTGACCAAAATCTCTCTCTCTCTCGATTTGTGTCACAACCGTGACCAAAATCTCTCTCTCTCTCTCGATTTGTGTCACAACCGTGACCAAAATCTCTCTCTCTCTCGATTTGTGTCAAAACCGTGACCAAAATCTCTCTCTCTCTCTCTCTCGATTTGTGTCACAACCGTGACCAAAATCTCTCTCTCTCTCGATTTGTGTCACAACCGTGACCAAAATCTCTCTCTCTCTCTCGATTTGTGTCACAACCGTGACCAAAATCTCTCTCTCTCTCTCGATTTGTGTCACAACCGTGACCAAAATCTCTCTCTCTCTCGATTTGTGTCAAAACCGTGACCAAAATCTCTCTCTCTCTCTCTCTCTCTCTCTCGATTTGTGTCACAACCGTGACCAAAATCTCTCTCTCTCTCTCTCTCTCTCTCGATTTGTGTCACAACCGTGACCAAAATGTCTCTCTCTCTCTCTCTCTCTCTCGATTTGTGTCAAAACCGTGACCAAAATCTCTCTCTCTCTCTCTCGATTTGTGTCACAACCGTGACCAAAATTGCTGTCCCGTCAAATCATATCAAATAAGTGTTAAGTTAAATGCAACAGGCGATAGTTTGGAACGGCCATTAAAACTGATTAAAAAAGAGACAAAAATAAAAATAAATAAATAAAAATAAAAACGATAGAAAAAACAACAACTTAGGGTGTGAATAATCAAACTCCACGTAGCATCCTTTGGGTAACGTTAATAGATTGTCGTCTTTGCCAGGTAGAAATCCAAGTTGTGTGTAAAATTTATGTCATAAACATTATACTGTATAAGGTATATACATACCCACACGTACTTACAGTTCTGTAAGCACAATTTTCCAGCAGTGGAAAAGACTTTGCGGTAGTCTCTGAGTTCAGTGATCTGTCACCAGGGAGCAGCTCCTGAGGTGGGATGGAGAGGAGTTGGATATCTCTTGATTGCAGCTGTCCAACACCCGAAAAAAAAAAAAAAAAAAAGTGTTCATTGTGATTTTTACGCGTGATTTTTCTGTGCGAACTTTGCAATTGAATATTTTGCAGCTTGTGACGTACTACAGGGGTGAATCACGTGTCGAGCCAACAAATCTACAGCCATACGTTCCGTTGGTTTAGCGGAGTCGGTTAGAGCATCTCACTAGGGAGCGACGAGACGCGATTTCGATCTTCGTCACCGACAAATTCCTGTTTCCACATTGGCGGCCGAACGTAAAAATGGACCTACTGGTCGTTGGGTTCTTCGAGAAATGTGTGATATTTGTTCCTCACATCGTCCGGAATGAATTAATGAAAAAAATGTCTTCTACGCTTCAAAGCAGAAAAAGAAAGAAATTAAGAAGGAGATGATGTGACGAAGAACAGAGGTGAAGCACCGTTGAAGACGACAAATATGACGACAAATATGCAGCTATACATTCCGTCGATGTAGTTCGGTCGGTAAGAACAACTCACTCCGGAGCGAGGAGGCACAGTTTCGACAAATTCCTGTTTCCACAAGCTCAGCCACACAGAGCCTTTTGTTTTCATCTCGGGGATCGTAAACAAAACAGCATTTTATTCAGGACAGTTTCCTCTCCATTAACGAATCGTGGGAAGAATCATCGCGCATAGGGGGGCATCCAAGCGGGGTCCCCGCGTCCGTACCCCCACTCCCACCCCCGTGAGACCAAGCATTTTGTAATACGATTCCGACACGAGAGATTCCTAACCCTCTAACTGTTCTACAATTTTCTTAATTGGTGAATTTCAATTTTAATAATTGCTGAAATCACGTGTTATAGAATTTGTTCTAAATTACATTCCCTGAAGCTACAATATAGCAATAGATAAAATAGTTGCATGTGTGGTTAACTCCTTTTCTGAAATATGTATTTTTATTAAAAGTAAAAACAATAATGAAAACACCATTTGCAGCTGGATAACTCATGAATCATCATCATCATCATCATTGTCAACCATTATCAATCCACTGCTGGACGAAGGTCTCCCCAAGTTTCCTCCACAACGGTCTGTCTTGTGCCAGTCTCCTCCATGTCACCCCTGCATACTTTCGAATTTCATCCACCCATCTCCCATGTGGTCTTCTTCTGGGTCTTTTCCTGTCCCGTCGCGTAAAAACAAATGCATGAGCATTTTTACTTGCAGAGCTAGACTCCCCCCCCCATTCCGAATTTCTAGGTGCGCTCCTGATCGCACTCAGCATTTTTTGCTCATGTTTTTGGAAATGCCTAATAAACTTGTCACGAGGTTGGCACAATTTTTGCCCTGATGACATTACATAGGGGTTGCTCCCTTTCTTAATATGTTTTTGCAACTTTGTATTACTTTCCAAAGCGCATTTCGCTCGATGAAAGAAAAATTGTAGAGCCCGAGCGAAATTTCTAATTTTTTTTTTTTTTATAGAAACGAAGCGAATGTAGATAAAAATACTTTCAATGTGTAGCAAACTTCGCGCATCAGATTTTTTGGCGTTGTCAAGCTTAATCAAGTGCTCTGTCAACTCGGCAAGAAAAAAAAAAACTTTGTATGCCCAGAGTAAGACATCCCAGCCGTTCTTTTCCTCATGCAAAGTGCTCTTGTTATCAGAGCTGAAAGGATTGGATACCGTGTGGTGCGCGGAAATCCAAAACGACCCTCGTTTCCACCGCTTAGTAAGTCAAAAGATTTTTATGGAGTTCCTCCCTAGTCGATATGCTTGATCCCACGCACCTTTAGCACTCTAGCCGGAGGCGTTTTCCCACTTTTACGACGACGCCTCGCAGAAAGAAAAGACAGAATATCGGTTAAGAAGATCGGTCAACCTGAAGGCATTGGGTCCCAGAAAGCGTAGTAAGATGTCGCTTTGAACAAATAGGCCTGGGAAACACGAAAATGGAGCGTCTTAACGAGGCTGGTTTACGAGCTCAGATCCTCCGCAGTAAAAGCAACATTGATAACCTTCGTACAACGTGAACTTTTCTCCCTTTCTTTGCTGATTTGTTCTACCTATATTCTTGTCATCGGACTCCCCGTCGAAGATGCGAGCGACCTTCCTCGCTTTCATATTCTGTCGGGGTTGAGTTATAAATGAACAAAAAACTTCTTTCCAATGACGCTCGCAGTAAATGACGGCAGAGGAAACATCCCATCTTCATCCCTCTAAAAAAGGATAATAGGAAAGGGAGAATTCGTGACGGGAAAATTATTCACACCAGTTTTCTCTCCCGCTATTTTATTCAGAGACGCTGGTGAGGTTACAAATCTTTGATCGTCACCGTGAAGGCTGGAACTTTTCTGTCATCTCTTGTAATGACCTTAAGAGGAAAGATTTCCTAGTGGTCTTAATTTAGACCCCCTCCCCCTCTCCTCACGTTTCTTTGAAGGTAGACACTCGAAGATTCAGAGTAATCGTTACATCGTATGAGAGGAGAAACGGGAAAACCTCGTTTATATGCAAAACATCAGAATCGAGATGCGTTGTCGGGAAGAATTTTTATTTTCCGAGCACGCGCGGGAAACGAAAGACATTCTAGTGTAAAGTAGGGAGATAAAAGAACTTTTATTATCTGCCTTACCAAGCCTATTTCATCGCCAAATTCCTTTGTTGACACTTTGGTATTCCGGCCTGGGCTTAAGAGTTGGTTAAACTTATCTTTTCTATGCATTCCCTCCTATTTTTGCTTGCTTGAGGATGAAGAGAGCCCTTCGCTTCGCGTTTTTGCGTTGTTGAACAAAGATGTCTTCACGTGTCAAGATTAGTCATACCATTTAAGACCAGAGAGCGTGTAAAAAATTCAGGACTATTTCTCTATTATTATGTTAGATTTACACTGTGCAGATTCCGCGTCTCTCTCTCTCCCTCCCCCTCTTTTGTAATTTAAATTGCAAAGATCTACTGTCATCTTGGCGTAACTCTACGCCACTGTGCTGCAGATTTTTATTTAAAACAAAATCAGTCCAAATATTTTGAAGCGAGCTTTCATGGAGAAGCTGTAACTAACATTTCAAGAAATCACATTTCGCGCGTTACAAAAAAACGACGTACATCAAGCAGCTTCTTCCAGAATGTAAGTGTTCGTGAAAAACCTGTTAACTATAGATTTGTTAAGATCTCATGGGGTTATGGAAAGGCGCAACTCAGCGTACAAGCATTTTTTTTTATCCTTTATGATAAAGTAAAACAACATCAGAGTAAAATAGAAAAGCAACATAATAATATCATTTAGATAGTTTTTAAATATACAGGGTTGGATAAAGTAATGTGAACACCATGGTTACAAGTGTTAATTTTATTCATGTAGGCTACACTGAAACAAACAAGCATGATGATTATCTTTTGTGTATCTTTTCTTTGTATATGTTCTGCAGGTTGTATGTCAGTGTAGTAGAGGTCTGCACGGGCCCGGTCCGAGTCGGGCCTTTGCTCATGTCTAACTTGGGAAACCGAGCTGGGCCATGGCCTTCAATATTTAATGCTCAAAGTTTTTTTTGGGGGGGGGGGCCGAGCAGGGTTGTTTTTTATGAGCAAAACAATCGCTGTACGGCGCCTTTCTCGTTTGGAAATCCCACAACATACAGCAGCAGGATAAGATTGAATAATTTCCGCTGTTGGAAAAAATAGAAGTTTTACGACATCCTCCCCTCCTACAAAACAATTGGAGTGGGTCAGCTCCCTTAGTTTTTCAATGTGAATGTGGTCCCTCCTCTCTCTCTCTCTCTCTCTCTCTCTCTCTCTCTCTCCAACTTCCACCCACCTCTCATGCTTCAGGGCAGGCTATTAACTGCAGCATTTATAAACCGAACCACCCGCTCGCAGACGATCTTTTTTATTGCTCTGGTCGGCGGCACTTTGTTCTCAAGATGTGTGAAAAGCTGCACTGTGTTCTCAAGATGTGTCAAAAACGGCAAATCGTGGGGGCGTGTTCAGCAGGAGCGTCTGTAATCATAACAGCCAAATTGGTTGATGTTTCAAAATCAACATTGACCATCGTTATGACTGCGTACACAAAGCATGACAAGACTTCATCGGCGAAGAGGAATGGGACGAAACCTCGAGTGAATGAGAGGGACCGTCAGAGTGAATGAGAGGAACCGTCAGAGTGGATGAGAGGGACCGTCAGAGTGAGTGAGAGGGACCGTCAGAGTGAATGAGAGGGACCGTCAGAGTGAATGAGAGGGACCGTCGAACGCTAACAAAGACTGTGTCCAAACAACACAGAACTACTTCAGCAAAAGTGACAACAGAATTCAATATTCACTTGGGAGATCCTATTTCCACAAAAACTATCCGCAGAATACTTCACAAAACCAACATCCATGGAAGAACTGCAATTGCTAAACCTTTAATCACAGAAAACAACGTGTGACGTATATTCTAAAATAATTTTTAGTTCCTTTTCCTATGTAAAATTTGAGTTTGTTCTCCTTTACACTTTCCAAACTTAACGTGATATCTTCTCTCTCACAAGAATGAGGTTGGCAACACAATTGAGGTCAGAGAGAGTGATGTATGAATGTGATAAGATCATTAGATGAAAAGGACGATACAGCAGTTGCTAAGTGTATGTGTGTGTGTGTGTGTGGAGATGTTCGGTCGCTGTTAAAAGATACGTGAATTGCAATACTAGCAGTGCTATATTGTGGATGTCATCATTCGTGCTGGACCAATAAAAGGTTATCGTAAGTCTGACTTCTGTATATGTTTCGCTTGGCCGTAAAAGCTTAATTAGGAACTATTGCATCGTATTCTCATTTAGAACATTTTCTTAGTCATGGTTTTAGACATAGCGTAACACTAAACTTGCTTACGAAAAAACTTACTTTATAAACGCTACAATGCGGAAAAGTTGGTGTCATGAGCATAAAAACTGGACAGCTGATGTTTAGAAACGCGTGTACGGTTCGACGAGTCCTCATTCACATTATTCCTAACAATAAGTCGGGTTTATGTATGGAGAACCCCAAAGATAGTGTATAATTTGGGATTGCTCGTTTCAACTGCCAAGCATGGGGATCGATCTGTGATGATTTGGGCTGCCATATTCGGCTGGACCCATCATTACCCTACTCCTACATGGTCGAGTTACTGCCAGCGAGTGTTTGGACGTTCTATGGGATCAGGTGCATCCTATGGGGCAAATGTTGTTTCCGACAATGATGCCATTCTTCTAGATGTTAATGCGTCCACACATACAGCAAGAGCAGTTCAATCTCGGTTTGAGGATCACCAAGATAAACTTCAACATCTGCCTTGGCCAGCTCAATCACCTGACTGGAATATCATCGAACCAATGTGGGCAGTTTTGGAGAGAAGAGTAAGAAGCAGAGAGTATCCTGCCAGATTAATGCAGTGTATGTATCTAGTCGAAAAGGGGGCAGTCTCCAAATAGGCATTAAGAAGAATGGGGATTATTTTAACTTATTCTGTTCAAAATATTGCTGTTGCCAAACCTATGACCCCAAGGTTACATAAAAAATTCAAGGATTCGTCTCTGCTATACCTCCTCTTCTTCCTGTTCGTGCTCTATTTGCTCTCTCCTCCTCTCTCTTCTCTCCTTCCTTCTCTGCCTATGTACTTTATCTTCCTTCTCTCCACAACCTCCTTCGTTCCGCCATCCTTCTCTTCCTATCTCGCTGCTCTGTGCTGAGAGGTAATTCTGTTGCTATTTCGCTCTGAACTCTTGAGGACTACTTTTCGTACCGAAGGTAGCTGTACCGCATCTTCCTCAACAGTACACTCTTAAGTTGACTTCGAGTATAGTACTGCTGATCGCGGGCTTTTGTTCTGCGAACGTAATACTGAGTTCGCTTACGAACCAAGTGTACAGAAAGCGTGACATATCATACATTGTTTCGTGCAGTGAATTTTTAATATACTGTGACTTCCGTACGTTATAAGTTGTGACATCCGGTTGAAACTGCTTTCTTTTATTAAATTCGATAAGCTCACACATGATATGCGTACATTTGTCGAAATAAATTACATTCTGGCCCAATTTGCAGTCAGTCGCACTCTTTTTGAAGATGCTTTCATCGAGATGCCATCCGAATAGCTATAGGGAGCTATTTTGTTTCCCAGTACAATGCCGGTCTGTTTTGCGAATTAAATAACGTTTCTATTTTATTTACGTTCAGACGTGTTTTTTAGAAGATGCAATAATCGAGATATCCCATCCGACTGAGGTGATACAGACTTAGTTCGTTTCCCACTACGGTGCGTTTGTTTTGCAAATTAAATGAGGTTCCAGCAGTACTCGCGTTAAGACGCACTCTTTTGAAGATGAATTAATCAAGATGCCGTCCAATTACAGCTAAACTGAGCTAGCTTGGTTCTCAGTAAATTTGTGTTGTGCGTTCTTTTAACGAATCAAATGACGTACATACGTACGAAATAAAAGTACATAAATACTATTGAGGTACAGTCTTTTGAAGATGAACCGTGCTAGTTCACTTCTTCTTACGATATGCGTTTGTTTTGCTGGTAAAATGATGGTCCTGCATTAGTCCCACTCAGATGCACTCTTTCGATGACACATTCATCGAGACGTCATCGAATTGCTGCGATGCTGAACTACGGTATGTCCTCCAAGCCACTCTAATAGTGTATTGTTGTTAAAAGCGGGAACCTTATCACGACCTATCCGTGGACCACAATAATAGCATTTACCCGCGTTACACTGCACTCCTGCTGTTTCCTTTCTATCACGCATTTACTCTCGCACTGTGCTCCTACCTAGAGGTCTGCACGGGCTTTATTTGGTAAGTCCGGCCTGGCTCAAGTCCATGCGTTTAAGGTTCATTGCAGATGTTATCTAGGCCCAGCCCGTGCGTTTAAGTTCATTGTTCATTGCAGATGTTATCTAGGCCCAGTCCGTGCGTTTAAGGTTCATTGCAGATGTTATCTAGGCCCAGCCCGTGCGTTTAAGGTTCATTGCAGATGTTATCTAGGCCCAGCCCGTGCGTTTAAGGTTCATTGCAGATGTTATCTAGGCCCAGTCCGTGCGTTTAAGGTTCATTGCAGATGTTATCTAGGCCCAGCCAGTGCGTTTATGGTTCATTGCAGATGTTATCTAGGCCCAGCCCGTGCGTTTAAGGTTCATTGCAGATGTTATCTAGGCCCAGCCCGTGCGTTTAAGGTTCATTGCAGATGTTATCTAGGCCCAGCCCGTGCGTTTAAGGTTCATTGTAGATGTTATTTACGCCCAGCCCGTGCGTTTAAGGTTCATTGCAGATGTTATCTAGGTCCAGACCGTGCATTTAAGGTTCATTGCAGATGTTATCTAGGCTCAGCCCGTGCATTTAAGGATCACTGCAGATGTTATCTAGACTCTGTCCGTGCGTTTAAGGTTCATTGCAGATGTTATCTAGGCCCAGACCGTGCATTTAAGGTTCATTGCAGATGTTATCTAGGCTCAGCACGTGCATTTAAGGTTCATTGCAGATGTTATCTAGACTCAGCCCGTGCGTTTAGGGTTCATTGCACATGTTATCTAGACCCGGCCCGTGATGTGCCATTTTGTATTATTTTGTCTTTCTAATGTATTTTATTAAATTGTGAAAATTAAATAATGAAGTGAGATATTTTTGAAAATATTTAGTTGAATGTAAGTCTAAAAATATTTACTAAACTTTGGCAATTATGGAATAATATAACCTTTAAAAAGAGAGAAAAGGGAAGACTAATTGCGTTCAGAATATCCATTTCTCTGAACTAGTAAAAGGAAACACTACGAAAAAGTCAATCCCTATACAGATTAGGGATAGGAGAAACAATCGATGTCGTCCCACTCTCTCTCTCTCTCTCTCTCTCTCTCTCTCTCTCTCTCTCTCTCTCTCTCACACACACACACAGACACACACACACACACACCAGCCCACTGCAAACATACCTCCGCCTCCCCACTCCACACAGCAGACCGATATCACTCGCTCAGGGTCGAATCTTTTTGTTATGTGGTTTTACCGTCTCGATACCTAGAGGTGGTAAAAGCACAGTGAGTGCCTCTTCTTGCTTTTGCGATTACATCCTGGGCTATGTCATGGCGTAATCACAAAGGCAAGAAGAGACACCATGTAAGTAAATCCAGCAAAACAGTTAAACGGACCAGGAAATTGGGAAACACGACTTATTTTTTTCTTTCTTTACGATTGCAATAAAAACAGTGGGTCGACTTGGCCCGGTTCAGCCGTAAGTGTCTGGGGAAAAGCCCGTCCCGGCCTGATGCTTTGTTCTCTAGACTTTAAAAAAAAAGACTGACCTGGCCCGTGCAGATCTCAGCTCCCATCCACCCACACATCGTACAAACAGTGGGGGGATCGTGAATGGGGGTGTGGTGTGGTCCAAATTTCTTCCCCTACTACCTGTTTAAGTAACATTTCCCTTGAGTTCCTCCGATTGTCAGTTTTGTTAAGTGGTTATTCCAGATTAACTTTGTAAAGTAGCGATCACAGTGCTATGTAACTGATAACTGCTCATTATAATGAGCAGTGCGCTAAAATATTTCATGAAATGGTTTTACCAGTTAAAAACAATTTTTTCGTCTGATCATATCCAGCAAGGTTGTCCGTAGGCTTCTGGTGGAAGCCCTCTCCCAACATCCTTTTCCAGAAACAATATATTTCTGTTCCCTATAGTATCCGCTCTCCATGACGTTCTCGTCTCTCCCTCGTTTGCCTGGGTGTTGTGAATGTTGGGAGAGGTCTTCCACCACTTCTCCCCCTCTCCAAGTTATTCCCAGCTGAACAGAAGCAACAGAATGTGTGAGGCTCTTGACTGAGTAATTTTTCATATCAGACTTATTCTAAAAAGAGCTCTGAGTTTTGGAAAATTTGTTTTAGCAGCAATTTTATCCGATAAATTGCTAAGCAAACGGAAATGTATTCTGAGCAGTAATTCCACTAGGGACTATGTTTCGAAGCGGAAGTAGCTGTTCTTTACTTTAAATAGTGGTACATTCTTAGGTTAAATAGGTGTGAAAACAAAAATTTGCCGATGACGCAGATCGAATTCGCGTCTCCTCGCTCCTGAGTGAGTTGTTCTAGCCAACTAAACTACACCGACTGAATGTATTGCTGCAGATCTGTCGTCTTGTCACGTGCTTCATCTCTTGAGTACGTCGCAGATGTGCGTTTATTTTACGAAATAAATGGCATTGACATTCTTTTGAAGATGCATTTGAACATCAATGAATGAAATACGGGATTACACCATTGTACAAACAAATTTGGAAGATGTGAATCCGTTTATTGGTGTAAATATGGCATGGATGTTAAGTCAGATAATATCCGAAATCTTTAAAATTTCGTCTTCCTGGAGCGGAAATCGTACCCGCGACTCCCGGATAGCGCCCGAGTATGCTAACCACACCACCCAGAACGACCAAGTTTCAAGTTTTTGATTAATTTGAATGTAACCATCGCAGGATTCGCTAATCGAAGCAACCGGCATTCATATATAGCGAATCTGGAGGCTTAAACGGAAACTTGAAACTTAGTTGTTCTGAGTGGTGTAGTGGTTAGCATACTCGGACGCTATTCGGGAGACGCGGGTTCGATTCCCGCTCCAGAACGATGAAATTTTCAAGTTTTCGGATATTATCTGACTTAAGATCCATGTCTATTTGCACCAATAAACGGATTCACATCTTCCAAATTAGTATTGATGCATTGAACTACTGTAGTTCTATTCCTACTATGATGATTTAAAATTAACTGATATATATGCACTATTCAAGCTCAGATGCACCCCTTTTTTTTAAAGATGATTTTCATCGAGATACTATCACCGACGTTCATCAAGATACTGAAGTTTCGTCGATATACCACACAACTCTCAGTACTGCCGTTTCAAATAATTAGTGTTTCATGGCACTCTTCGTCCGCCGCGTTCGACCCTTTCAGCCAGCCACTACCACTAAAAGTTACTGGCTCCATTGAGAGCTATCACGATACCCATTGTATTCTCTCGATCAAAGTATTCCTCGTTCCGGGGGAAACAAACCATGTAAAAATATCCCTTGTGCAACAGCTGCGAACCGCGTGACTGGTTCGGAGCGGGAGGATTCGGTTTCTCTTCAATAAGGCATTTTCGGGGAGTTCGAGGAAGCTTGGTAACCTGATATCCAGTCATCTTTACAATCCATTTATCAGCGTTTTCCCTGGGTAGCATTATTTTTCGTCTCTTTCCCTTTCTCTGTCGTCGTCAAACTTTGTCTTGGTTCCTTCTGCTTGCTAGGAAATTACCGAAGCCTGCCAGCCTGTCACAGCATCACGGCTCTGTATCGGTTTCCTGATAAGATCCCCCCCTCCTCATAGCATTTATGTAGAGGTTTTTTGGGCGTTGGTGTGGGCGTGTTTTTTGTCTCATTTTTTATGAGTTGTATTCCCTTCTTTTCCCCGTCTTTGCTTCCTTCAGCCGAACGATATCAGCTTCCTATCGTAGAAGAGACAGGAACTGGGATTTATTTTCTATTCGGTTATCACTTCAGGATAGGAAATCTTGTCTCTCATAAAAGGGAAATGAAAGTGAAAAACAATGTCGTCCATACTATTTTTTTCTTTTTTTTCACATTGGAGTAGCGAATTTTGTAAATTAATGTTTTTTAATCAATACAAATTTACTATCTGTTAAAAAAATGTAATGCCAGTTTTTTTGACAAATCAAATAGTTGGCTTCACGATAAAACATTCTGCATATTATGTAGTAGTGCTGTTTTATCTCTTTCCTTATATTACCGAAATAGGTTTGAATCAGAAGATTGATAGGTTCCTTGAGCACTGTACACATCCATAGAGTACTAATAGATCATTTAACAGAAGAGAGTTGACGTTTGATAAAATATTTTATTGTCGTGATTTTGCTTAATTTAATTATTACTCCTGGTCACCTGTGATTAGGCCATCTCTCGTGCTCTATAACTCCTCACTTTTCATTCATGGTTACCGCTCGTATGCGGAGACAACCTCCGCTCTCAAAATTTTACTCCTTCCATTAAACGTCTCGCCACTTCGCTCTACTCACGTCAGACGCATTCTCCCCTAACACACATAATCATTCCTACCCTCGAAGTCTCGTTCTCATATTGTCTTTCGCACTACTTCCAAAAAACCAGCCTGGAGCCTCTGTCCAAACACCTTCTTCTCATTCCGTCTCCATCTCCATTCCTAATCACCTCCGCAAAGGAAAACCCTTCCCGAGAACGGAAGTCCTTCCTAATGAGTCGCTTTAAAATTCTAAAAAAAAGCCTTCTTCTATAATAGCTATCCATACACGAAATCCTGTGTTTTGTCTACTCCAGGAAGCTCGCCGATAACTAATCGTTTCCGGTGACTTGCTGGCTCTCCCAAATCGAACTCAAAAAATATATTCTTAAGACGTTTCCCACGATTACTTTTAAAATATTCTAAAACTGCAAGGATTCTTAATTATTTACATATTCATTAAAATTCAACAATTAAAAGATATTTACATTACATTACATTTCATGAAATAAACATTCCCGTTACATTACGCTATTATTAAAAGTTATTTACAATTACAATTATGCAATAAAGAAGTTCAGGTAAAGAAAATGATCTCGTTACCGTGTTAGGATTTTGTACGAACAAATGATGCAATAAAACATCTTCTTGTGCGTTCTATAACGAAGTAAATTTCTCCGTCATTTCTGTCCACGCCAGGATTCGAACCCGGATCCCCTCATTCCGGAATAAGTCACTCTACCAATTGAGTTACGCGGACGTTTGTTCTGACTACTATCTGCCTTTATGTCGTGTGCGTCCTGCTGGCAGGTACGTCACATCCTCCCCCTGAAAGAGGGCCGGGGGCATGGCTCACGGGTCAGCCGTGACCATGAATCGTTGCAGGCAGCCATCCACTGTAGAACGTGCACTTGAGAACTCCCAGTCAATCTGGTGTATGGAATGCAACGTCACACACATTTATTTTTCGAAGCGCTGGAGATGGGATTCTCTGATTTTTCCTATCTCGCGGTGTGGAAAGAAAATCACACCATTGCGAGATTTTGAACGGTCGGGTCATCCGGATAGTTCGGGCGCCATTATAACGAAGTAAATTTCTCCGTCATTTCTGTCCACGCCAGGATTCGAACCCGGATCCCCTCATTCCGGAAAAAGTCACTCTACCAATTGAGCTACGCAGATGTTTGTTCTGACTACTATCTGCCTTTATGTCGTGTGCGTCCTGCTGGCAGGTACGTCACAGTTCACACTCATAAAATCCCGAAGCGATGCTTAAATAATGCTCAGCCACCCCGGTGGCGCAGTGGTGTAAGGCGTTGGCCTCTGATCATTCGTCCGTAAGGGGTCCGGGTTCGAATCCCGGTCAGGCATGGATGTTGTGTTTGTCTTACGGCACTGGCTCTCTCCCTTCCCTGGAACCAGTGACCCTAAATTAGGGACGGGCGACTGCTTATAGCCCATTGAGTTGCTCACGGTGGTCGTTAAACCTCCAATCAAAAAAAAAAAAAAAAAAAAAAAAAATGCTCATAGGGTTATAAACGATTCATCAAACAGAGATCTTCGCTCTTTCCACGTTTATAAGTGAGTCACGGAAAAATTCTCACTGGCCGCCACCGGGAGTCGAACCCAGGGTCTTCCAGTTACGCGCCGGATATGCTTCCGCTACACCACAGCGGAACCGAATTCCTCCAGACTCACACATACTAACTGCCAAGCCAATTTGGCAGGTTGCTTCTTGGAGCCCCGCACAATGCTGGGGATTCACCAAAGATGGTAAGCAGCAACTGTAGAAATAATTAGAAGGCGAATGAATAATTAATACAGACATTTGACGTGGACCAGGAACATCAAACAAAGATCTTCGCTCTTTCCACGTTTATAAGTGAGTCACGGAAAAATTCTCATTGGCCGCCACCAGGAGTCGAACCCAGGGTCTTCTAGTTACGCGCCGGATATGCTTCAGCTGCACCAATTTGGTAGGTTGGCAGAAACCTGCCAAATTGGCTTGGCAGTTAGCATGTGTGAGTCTGGAGGAATTCGAGGCCGCTGTGGTGTAGCGGAAGCATATCCGGCGCGTAACTGGAAGATCTTGGGTTCGACTCCCGGTGGCGGCCAATGATAATTTTTCCGTGACTCTCTTATAAATGTGGAAAGAGCGAAGATCTTTGTTCGATGTTCTTGTCCACGTCAAATATCTGTATTAATTATAAATGATTCCTTTAATTCCGTGATATCTGCCCTTCTAAACGTCCATCATGAAAAATCGCTTTTGTATAAGTTTGCAATAGATTATGAGTATCATTTTTATGAATTTCTTTTTTACTATTCCATCACTGAGTTTTGCCACCGGAGGGAGAACCACAAATATTCACGGAGCGGTCAATTTATGAGCAGTGCATAAAAGGTAATGTGTTAGACGACAAGTGGCTTTCACAACGGAAGTGGCATCAGACCTGTCTGTAATCCGGATGTAGCCCGGAATTCCGGATTTTTGTCACATTCCAAACCCATAAATCCGGATTTTTAAGTTTTAGAAGAACGTGACATGCTTCGGACATTTCATTTCTAAAAATGCTACGAAGTGATATCTAAAATTTCAAGTTCCATTTTCTTTGGGAATTACAGTGTTTGATTAAAAACACCCCGTTTCTGTGGGGATGGTGAATGTAGACGATTTGTGACACTTTGAGTGTTTCTTTTGTTATCAAACAAGCTCTCAAGATACTGCTGAAAGGAAGGCTTTTTTCCATTATTTTGAAAGTTGCATCTGCATCAAATACTTTGATTTATTAGATTCGGTTAATCCAATGAGCTACTTTTAAAAATTGAATGGAATCCACTGTAGGCTTGAAGTAAAACTGATCCACATAGACTACTTAATTAACATGTAATATGAAGTGCGAAATTTGGTTTCAAAAATGCAATGCCTGAAGGGTTTTGCACAGTGAAAAAAAAATTGGGTACAAGAAAAAATGCGAAGTTTAACTGCACAAGCACTAGGGCCTGTTTGTTGTGTAGCTAGTTTATATGTGCGTAATATATATAAATATTCGTAATATGCATTATATCTACAGTATATTGGCACTGAGCTGAGAGTTTCAGGGTTTCTTGTGTCACCTCACAATCACCCCTGTGGCATTTATTCCACTAAGTTTGTTTTAACGTTCCGGTACCAATAGTGTCTTCCATGTTCAAAAGATTGTGTGACAGTGGATCCAGACGTGTGACGTCACATTCGCTTTAGCCCATGGAACTAAATATGGGGATTGAAATGGCCAGTGAAGCAAAAAAAGGTCTCCACCGTGTTTCAGAAACAACTCCGAGACAATGCGGACATTGTGGCATGACACATTATTGTGCCGGAAGTATCTATCATTACGGGGGACTGAAGTGGTTAGTGAGGCAGGTGAAGGTCTCCATCATGTTCCTGAAACCACTTCTAGATAATGTGGACGTTGTGTTATGGTGTAGTGTTGTAGAAGTACCCACCACTACAAGAAACGGAAGTGGCTAGTGATGCAGAAAAACATCCCCATCGGGTTCTTGAAATCACTTCGAGACAATGTAGACATTATCGAATGATGCATCGTCCTTCTAAAAGTTTCCATCACTACAAGAAACTGAGGAGGGCAGTGACGCAGAAAAACATCCCCATCAGGTTCTCGAAATCACTTCGAGACAACGTGGATATTATCGAATGGTGCATTGTTCTCCTAGAAATATCCATCCCTACCCGGGACTGAGGTGACCAGTGAAGCAGGTGAAGGTCTCCATCATGCTCCTGAAACCACTTCGAGATAATGTGGATATTGTGGTATGGTTAGTGTTCTAGAAGTATCAATCGCTACAAGAAACTAAGGTGGCCAGTGATGCAGAAACAGGTCCCCCATGATGTTCCTGAAGCCACTCGGAGACAGCGTAGACATTATGGAATAGTGCACTGCTCTTGTAGAAGTATCCATCCCTACACGGGACTGAGGTGACCAGTGAAGCAGGTGAAGGTCTCCATCATGCTCCTGAAACCACTTCGAAATAATGTGGACATTGTGGTATGGTTAGTGTTCTAGAAGTATCCATCACTACAAGAAGCTGAGGTGGCCAGTGGTGCAGAAAAAGGTCCCCCATGATGTTCCTGAAGCCACTCCGGTACAGCGTAGACATTATGGACTGGTGCATTGTTCTTGTAAAAGTATTCATCCCTACGCGGAACTGAGGTGGCCAGTGAAGCAGGTGAAGATTTCCATCATGCTCCTGAATCCACTTCTAGAAAATGTAAACTTTGTGGTATGGTCTAGTATTCTAGAAGTATCGATCACTACAAGAAACTGAGGTGACTAATGATGCAGTAAAAGTTCATCATGTTCCTGCACCCACTACGAGACAACGTGGAGATTATGGAATGGTGCATTGTACTTTTAAAGGTTTCCATAACTACGCGGGACTGAGGTGCACAGTGATGCAGTAAAAGGTCTCCACCATGTTCCTGAAACTACCCAGAGACAATGTGTCCACATTGTGTATTGTCCTGTTCAAAGTATCCGTTACTGCGCGGTTCCGAGGTCGCCGGTGAGAGAAGGAAATTCCTCCATGATGTTCCCAAACCACTTAGACGCCATGTGGGCATTGTGGTATGCTGCATTGTCATGTTGAAAATAACATCACCAAAGGAGTAGAGACTGTGTATCGATGAACTTGATCTGCAACGATATTTAAATACGCATGGGCATTCAGGCATGGACGCACTGGAATGAAGGGCCCTAAAGTCTTCCACAACAGCATGGTTTACACCATTGCACCGTCTTTCCCAGCCTAGATGTGATGATGGTGCAAGATAAATCCATGCTCTTATGCTTTTGTTTTAAAATTATTTATCTTCGTATCGATTTAGTGCCGTTGAAAACGCAATTTTTTTGACCCCATGGCCCATTCCTAATCACTTGTGGAGGAAATTATTAGAAAAGGGTCATACGGTTTTCTGTTAAAGCAACATATGACCAGCACGCAGGCCATTGCTGTTTATAGCGAACAAGACAGTCTCCAGTGCCCTGGAGACTGTCCTGTGATGATTAGAGTCCAATGGAGACTTTTTTTTTTTTGTCTTGTTCGCTGTAGACAGAAATGGAATATTTACAAATAAACTGCTGTTGAAACTAAACCGGTGCAATGCACTGGCTTCAGGTCTAGCATAGCTCCTGATTCAAAACCTGTTTTATTTGTCTCATTTTTGCCCCTTTGTTGGGCCGTATGATTACTCTTCTTTAAAATAATTTTGTAGTGATGAAAAGTTTCCTAATTATAAATACAGAGTAAAACATGAAATGCATACATACTTCTAGTAAGTTCAATTTAAATGTATATACAGTAGAACCCACATAAAACGAGCCCGTATTTAGCGGGTCTCGGAATTAAGGAGGAAAACAGAATCTTTGGTTTGGTACAATGTTAATTCAAAACTGATTTGATCGTTTCTGACGAACAAAATTTAATGAAATTTTCTATTTAACGAGGGGAGAAAAAAAGTTAAGGTGGTCACTTTTAACAAGCTGTTTCGAATATCTA
This sequence comes from Macrothele yani, assembly GCA_039090855.1. Classification (NCBI taxonomy): domain Eukaryota; kingdom Metazoa; phylum Arthropoda; class Arachnida; order Araneae; family Macrothelidae; genus Macrothele; species Macrothele yani. Next base: position 101,069,119 of record CM076991.1, on the reverse strand, counting down.
TTTACAAATGCAAATCTTACCTTTTTGAGGAGTCACTCCGACAAATGAGAGGCGATGAGGATGAAATTTCTAATCCATTTATATGCACAAGTACACATATACACGAAGAAGCACACGTTAGTACAAGTAAATCACAAACTTTTTATTCAATTCTCTGCGCTCATCATCTCCTTCGGTGGTCCGCTACGATGTTTGTTTTCCACGCTGCAATCCCCACTTCTGAACTTCACAAGCCACTCACGTACACGTTTGTGCACGCACAGATTTCTCACTGTATACGGAACAAACCTATCCCTGTGCATAGAGATAAAAGATGGAAACATATCTGTTACTCGAGATAAAAGATAGCAACATAGCTGTTGCTCGAGATAAAAGATAGCAACATAGCTGTTACTCGAGATAAAAGATAGCAACATAGCTGTTATTCGAGATAAAAGATAGCAACAGACAGTGACAAAATGCGCCTTGTCGGTCGCCATGACCTAGCTTAACTAATCGCACATGTGGGCTGTCCGCGAACATGTGTCGTTCAAAGCAGTGTTGCCACTTTACCCCTACAACTCGAAATTCTTACAGAAAATCAACCATTTCGCTCTTCAGCCCCAGGAACTTATACATATACTAACAGGTCTTTAAGTTCTTCGTTGTGTCATCTTCTTAACTCATCTGCTGCAGTGTCGAATACGAGAACGTAAATTTTCCTCAAGATTCTTCTTTCTAATACCTTGAGCCAGATATCACGAATGATAACTTTTTCTGCTTCTATCGATATAATATTTTTTTCTCCGGAGCGCAGATGTTTTCTTATTGCTCCATATCTTCCTATCGATTTAAAAAAAGTTTTTTCGATCGTAATCCATTCTCTACCATAAACATTTTTTGTTAGCTAACATAAGCAGTTACTTATAAGCTTTCACTTGTCACTGAGTATCTCTTCATCATTACTTTTATATCGTCAGACTTACTTTTGGTTCAAAAGAGGAATATTCGAATATTTGTTGGAAAACCTCCTGCTTTTTTTTTAAGGAGATATTTTAGGATTTGAGATATCACCTTCACCAGTTCCTTCGTTTATTTTTTATTTCTTTCACTAGTGCCCGTTTTAACAACATCTATCGTTACGCGTTCACATAGCGTAACGAAGGATGTTGTAAGAACATCATTTTTGACATGTTGCAAGACATGTGGCATTTTGGCGCCCAAGAAGAAGGTTAGAAACAGGTCTCTCTGAGATGTCACTGGTTTATCCCATCTGATGTCGTACGATGGGGTCCATGCTGGGTTCCGTATGGCCTCTGTCACTCAAATGGGGGGGTCACACTTTCTTCTCAGATATTTGGCTTTTCCTGCTGTTGTCCCGTTAACGTTGGTGACACGTTCCTTCTGCCACGACTTCTTAAATACGTCACCATTTGCAACGCGCCACGGCCTACGTCTCGACCCTCATAAAAACATCGTGCAATCACGTGTGAAATACAAAATACCGAAGTTGCCGTCCTGTGTTGTTTAAAGCTCCCTCCCCCGTCTTCGTTGGCAGAAATCCTATCAAAACGTATACAGAAATAAAAGAAAGAGCGTGTGTCTAAAGATTCGTTTCAAAAAATTGCTTTCTGATGATAGTTTCGTCACTGCTTTAGTTGAAAGAAACTACGTTTTACGCGAAATAGGGCTCATTTTTGGGTCACAGGCCTCATCAAGGAAGTCTGCTGAATTCCAAACAAATTAATAAATAATTTCGCCATGAAGGTAACATCAACATCAACTACTCAATGACTTTTTAACATTTAGGTGTGATGAAATGATGAATAGAATGTCTAGGCGTTTTTGCGCCCCCCCCTCTTTTGTCTTCCTGTCTTACACACACGCGCGCGCGCGCGGATATGTATATATATATATATAATTTACACCAAACTTTAGCAACGAACCAGAATTTTTTTTTTTTTAATTTCTTTAAAAAAATATTTTCTGAAAACTCATACGCGCAAAAGCAGCAGAGAAGAATTCTCAGAAACAATACTTACAACAAGAAGAAGCAATTTCACCAGGAGTCAAAAATAGGAGAAAAAATCACCAATGCAAACGAGCAGGGAAAAGCAAGCAGGAATGCAGAAAGTTTTGAAAATGCTGAGCTTTGGCTTTTTCAAGGACAAGCAAACTTAATTCTACACATGTCTTGCAATACCATTCCCCCCGCATGGGCTCTGTGCTGAGTTTTCCTGGGTTTGTGGACGCTGAGTCGTTGTAGGTTGGGCCATGTATGTCATAGATGTATTGCTAAATTTATTCTTAATTTTTACGTTTCCGAGCCTTTGTAGGCCTTTTTTTTATTTATGTGGATTTCGCATTTCTGACATAGCAGAAACACACATTCAACTAAGTCTTTGTAGCGATGAGTTAATGCGAGGTTTGCTGGTCCTTGAAAAAGCCCAAGCTTAGCATTTTTAAAACTTCCTGCATTCCTGCTTGTTTTTACTTGCTCGTTTGCATTGGTGTTTTTTGTCCTATTTTTGGCTCCTGTTGAAATTGCTTCTTCTTCTTGTAAAACTATGTGTGTGTGTGTGTGTGTGTGTGTGTGTGTGTGTGTGTGTGTGTGTGTGTTACAAATTTAATAACGTATACTTTATAACGCCTTCTTCTTCTTGGTTTCTATACTTTAATAACGTCTTCTTCTTCTTGGTTACTATACTTTAATAACGTCTTCTTCTTGGTTACTATACTTTAATAAGGTCTTCTTCTTGGTTACTATGTATTTTAATAAGGTCTTCTTCTTCTTCGTTACTATACTTTAATAAGGTCTTCTTCTTCTTGGTTACTATACTTTAATAAGGTCGTCTTCTTCTTGGTTACTATACTTTAATAAGGTCTTCTTCTTCTTGGTTACTATACTTTAATAAGGTCTTCTTGGTTACTATACTTTAATAAGGTCTTCTTCTTGGTTACTATACTTTAATAAGGTATTCTTCTTCTTGGTTACTATACTTTAATAAGGTATTCTTCTTCTTGGTTACTATACTTTAATAACGTCTTCTTCTTCTTGGTTACTATACTTTAATAACGTTTTCTTCTTCTTGGTTATTCAGTCCAAGGACTGGTTGTTCAGTAGATGTACTCTGTCTCTCCATTCCTCTCTATTCTCCGCCGTTCTCTTCAAGTCATAGTATGTCCTAGTATTAGTGTCTTGGAGTAGCTGTGCCACAAAACAATTCCTTGGATTTACCTTCTTCTCTTCTTGGTTACTCAGTCCAAGGACTGGTTGTTCAGTAGATGTACTCTGTTTCTCCATTCCTCTCTATTCTCCGCCGTCCTCTTCAAGTCATAGTATGTCCTAGTATTAGTGTTTTGGAGTAACTGTGCCACAAAACTATTCCTTGGCCGTCCTCTTCCTCTCTTGCCTTGAATCTGTCACTCCATTCCTCTCTGTTCTCTGTCTCTCCATTCCTCTCTATTCTCCGCCGTTCTCTTCAAGTCATAGTATATCCTAGTATTAGTGTCTTGGAGTAACTGTGCCACAAAACTATTCCTTGGCCGACCTCCTCCTCTCTTGCCTTGAATTTTCCCTTCCAAAACTTCTCTTCAAGTCATAGTTTGTCCTAGTATTAGTGTCGTGGAGTAACTGTGCCACAAAACTATTCCTTGGCCGTCCTCTTCCTCTCTTGCCTTGAATCTGTCACTCCATTCCTCTCTGTTCTCTGTCACTCCATTTCTCTCTATTCTCCGCCGTTCTCTTCAAGTCATAGTATGTCCTAGTATCAGTGTCTTGGAGTAACTGTGCCACAAAACTATTCCTTGGCTGTCCTCTTCCTCTCTTGCCTTGAATTTTCCCTTCCAAAACTTTCAGAATCGGGCCTCCATGGCGCAATGTGTGTCTTATCCATAACATTCTTCTTCTCTTTACATGTTGACCAGATTCCTGAGTTCTCCCACTCTCTCCAGGACCTCCTCATTAGTCTTTCTACAGAACCAACTTATTGTCTCCATTCTTCTATACCTCCACATCTCAAATGTCTCCAGCCGTTTCGCTTCTCTCTTGGTCAATGTCCATGTCTTAGGACCGTAGAGAGCTACTGGCCAAACATATGCCCTCAACATTCTCTTCCTCAGTTTTGGATTTATATTTTTGGCTGTCAGCAGTTTTTGATTCTCTCTAGAAGCAGTTTTTGCCATACCCAGTCTCATTCTAATTTCCTTTTCATATCTCGCATTTTCAGTAATAATTTGATCCAAATAGCGAAATGATTTAACTTGTCCTTTAGTTTTAAAAGAAAGCCTGTTTTGGATCCTTCCCTATTACCATCAGTTTTGTCTTTTGTTTTTATTTATCTTCATTCCGTATATATATATATATACATGCATGCTTGGTGTAACCAGGGAAGATAAGAAGAGGAACTCGTGGATAAGGAGAATGACAAAAGTGGAAGATATCACGATCACAGAAAAATTCCTGAAATGGCATGGGCTGGACATGTTGCAGAAGAACGTACCACCGATGGACAGCCGGAATTCTAGACTCGATTCCGAAAGACAGGAAAAGACCCAGGAGACCACATGAGAGATTGATGGATGAAATTTGAAAGCATGCCTGAGTAACACGGAGAAGAGTGCCTCAAGGTAGACAGTCGTGGATATATATATATATATTGCTAAGAGAATGAACCATCAATATACAGCCGAAATTTTAAACTGGATTTCAAGGGACAGGAAAAGACCCAGAAGAAGACCACGTGGGAGATGGGCGGATGAAATTCGAAAGCATGCGGGAGTGGCATGAAGGAGACCGGCCCAAGACAGGCCGTTGTGGAAGAAACTTGGGGAAACCTTCATCGAACAGTGGATTGTTAATGGTTGACAATGATGACGACATATGGTATATACACACACGCACAAATATATACATTGCTGGACAAAACTAACGTCACGTCCCACTGCCATCTTTATGGGGAGACACGATCAAACTGTACCTGTTTGTACAGCGTATTCGTAATGTAGGTATTTGTTTCATCGTCCGAGTAAATATAGTTAAAATCCAGAAACTTTTAAATTTCTTACAAGCGTAGTCCTAATGAACGTACTCGACAGGACACTGAAAGAAACTCAGTGAACAGCCCTGTAACACTGCGATTAGCTCAAATTTCTTCTTTATGGGCTGTACTGCTTGTCTGGCGCGCATTCGTAGATATCAGATCAGATCATATGTAGAGGATTTGGGGAAGGAGTGTCTGACCCCAGGTCTTAAACAAGCTTTCGAAACAGGAAGCTAGGAGATTTGGGCTTCGTAGATAGGGTGCCGCTGTCGTCACTATAATAATCTGACCTTGATCGGCCAGCTCTTATGTTGCTGGTTTGCCCTGTACCTGACCTCTCCGCTTTTCATATGCATAAAAGAACACCTAGTAGTGATACATCTTTTTTGTTTTGTTTTTGTTGTTGTTTTGTCTTCTTCCTGTTTTTTGCTTTGTATTTTATGCTATGCATCTTTCCCGAGAGTAGCAAAGTAAATCCTTAGTAAAACGTTTCGATTTAACGAAAACGGGTAACGGAAATAGTCAAAAATATTGTTAAAATCTGATTTTTGAATATTGGCTCATGAAGTGAGGCAACAATAGTTAATTTCATTGTTACTGTACATGTTACTAAACTATCGCCGCCCATTATGTCATGACGTTTTGCATAAACGTAGCGATATCTCATTGCAATCTGCATAAATTACGAGAACCGCATGCTAAATGTGATAAAAGCCGTTATAAAAATTCATTTTTATGCTATGAAAGCGGTGCATCGTATCGAAATTTGGCTTCTTCTCGACACCCCAAGAGGAGGGTTTTGCATATTTACAATTGATATCTTAGTGCATGTTTTGCATATTTACAGTGAATAACTATTACTCTATTATTTTCTTTCATCTGAATGTCGTTCCTATTTCCTCACTGTTTCGTTTCCTCATCATGTTTTTCATTCTCTTTTGCGCTTCCTCAGCGGAGACGCGTCCACCACTCTCGCTGCCTCCATAACATCTTCTCTCCACCTCTGTCCGATTGCGTCTTCGTAACCTCCCGTCATCTCCCTCTGTGTGGACCCCTAGCTATTTGTTGCTTCAAGGAAAGGTTTTGTCGCCAAAAAAAAAAAAGCAATAAACTCATTACATAGTCTGACTGCCTCCTCTATATACTGATTGCTGCAGAATGCAATAAAGTAGCATAAGAATAACATTCTTAGCCAACGCCTGGGAAATGATGTTTTAGAACTCTACAAATGACCGCTGCCGATTAGCATCTTTCTGATAGTTTCTTCATGCAGACTGACAAAGAAAGACCTACTGTTGAATATTTTATACTATTCCTTGGAAACGAATGATTTCTAAAATCTGTGTAACGGATCACTGGGGACGAGACATGGATCCACAGTTACTAACCAGAGAGTAAACTTCCGAATTTGGAGTAGAAACATCCGGGATCACCAGTAAAAAAAGAAAAAATAGTCGAAACTCATAGAACATGTCGAAAATGGTTACTATTTCTTTAGGACTCACAAGAGCCAATAGTGAGCATTATCAGAAGAGGAGGCTCAGCAGAACAGTGAACAGTGCTCATTATGTTAAGATGCTGCGTAGGTAGCGAGCTGAAGCCTGCAATTTAAATGCCGAGGACTATTATCGCAAGGCATTTTACTTTTGCACGACAATGCCCGACTGCATACCACTACTGCTGCCCCTAAATGATGTCTCTGTAGGCTCTCAAATTCTTGTAATACATTTTATGAATCATACATTAGGATTAATTATTGTCTCACCCGCGTCCAAAATGGGCCTGGGTTCGAGTCGTGGATGAGGCATGGGTCTGCTTTTGTTTGATGTTTCTGGGTCTATTCCTTCTCTGGAACCAGTGATCCTAAATTTAGGACAGGTGACTGCTTATAGCCCTAAAAGGTAGCACAACCCCGAAACGAAAAAAAAAAAAAAAAAAAAAAAAAAAGGAACGGGGCTAAAAGGCCTCACGAAGGCCGAAGAAGTTCAGGAACCAGCGATCAGCACATAAAGTTATGGTGACTGGGTGTCATTCTCCTTGGTTTTGTGGAACGTTGCCGTACCGTGTCCATCGAGCGGTACATCGAGACACTCGCAAAGCTTAGAGAAGCCATAAGGAGGAAAAGGCCGAACAAGAGCCTGAAGAGGATCCACATCCACCACGACAATGCGAGACCACATACATTTTTGACAACATATCAGGCGATCAGCAAATTAGGATGATCGGTGGTTCTCCATCCACCGTACAGCCCAGATCTGACGCCCTCCGACTTCCATCTGTTCCTTCCCATGATGGACAGTCTCCGGGGACAACGATTGAATGACACAGACGAGGTGAAAGTGGCTGTGAAGAAGTGGGTACAACAGTACACACCCGAATTCTTTTAAAGTGGATTCCAGAGTTGGGTTCAACAATGGCGCAAACGCATCGCTTGTGATGGAGACTATGCTGAGTGATGGAGACCTTTGTGCAGAGAAAGATGTGATGGAGTACCTTTGTGCAGAGAAAGAGTTACTTAACCAACATGTGCAATTTGGACGGCCTCTGTCAGTTTACAAGTTAGTAAAATCATGCTATGCATTGATTATGATATGCTATCCAACGTACCAGAAATGGCGCGCAGACTAACCCTCCTCCCTACCCTGACTATGGATTAGTTCGGTATATCTCCGGAACAGAACAACATACTAAAGTTTTGTCGCAATAGAAGCATTTTTTACTTAAGTTATTAGGGCGATGGCTGTGGAATAAATCTCGCTCCTGTGCCTTGAACTTTGACCCCATTTCGATTATAGTCAGCAGAACCGGTTCAGTATTCCTCCGGAACAACATGAAAAAGTTTTGTCACAATCGAATCATTTTTACGTAGATTATGACGCAAAAGGGCGATGGACTGGATCCAGCTCCTATGTTCTGACCTTCGACCACATTTCGCCCATTTTCAATAGGGTTTGTCCCCAGATTGTCCCCTACCACGTACTAAAATTTCATCGAAATCGAACTATTTTTACGCGAGTTATCGTGCGGACAGACAGACTGACAAAGCTGGAGCATATACGCTTCTACAACCTACGGTTGGAAAGCGTAAATAAAACAAGTTAGTAAAATCATGCAGTGCATTGATTATCACACGCGCTTTCCAACATTCCAGATATCATTACTCAAGTTATTACTCAAGTTATGAGGATAATGGCTGTAGAATAAATCTCGCTCCTATGACCTGACCTTTGACCCCATTTCGATGATATTCAACAGAACCGGTAAAGTATACTTCCGGAACAACATGATAAAATTTTGTCTCAATCGAAACATTTTTACGTAAGTTATGACGCATAAGGGCAGTGGAATGGATCCCGCTCCTATGTCCCGATCTTTGACCCCATTTCGTTTATTTTTTCAATAGGGTTCGTCCTCAGGTGGTCCCCTACCACATCCTAAAATTTCATCGAAATCGAACCATTTTTTACACGAGTTATCGTACGGACAGACAGACGGACAAAGCTGGAGCATATACGCTTTCCAATATACGTAAAAAAGTTACGCACAGTTTTGCATTACTTTCGGTACAGCCTTCGTGCATCCCCCTCTCGAGAAAGGGCTGGGACGGAATTTCAAGTTTCTCGGTCAACAGGCAAACCATGCTTGAAGGATGCCACTGGAAAGGAAGGAATTCTCATTAATCCCAGATGATGTGTGAAACGAACATCACACAATTTTCGAAGAACCCAACGGCCGGGAGATTCAGTTTACGTTCTGGCGCCAATACAGCGTACAAGCCATTTGCCGGTGGCGAAAATCGAACTTACATCGTTTTGCTCCGGAGCCGAATGCTTTCCCAATGAAGCTACACCGACGGAGTTTATCGCTGCAACTTTTCTTTCTTGACATATGCGTCACCTCTGAGGTAGGCACGTCACAGCGTTCCGTATTACTAAATGCTTGAAGAAAAGGTGCTTGAAAATATTTCTAGAAATTGATCGCGGAGAATGAGCCGCGCAAATATCGGATACCAAGGGTTTGTTCTTTATAATGATATATCAGTCGTGTGTCAATGGTTTGATTTGTCTTTCGCGTTCGATATAACGTAGAGCAAACACTGATATAAAGTTCCTTGCATTGTGTTAGGAATCGTCTTGTAGAAATAACGAACGCGACCAGTTTCCTGGCAACTCCCTCGCAGGTGCTAACATTTCACTTGGTCTTGACGGGCCCACACTAATGAACTGTCTTTTCCTTTGACAGGAGAGGAGGATCCTCTCCTTCTCTTCTCTAGGTTGCACGTCTGTCTCGAGAATCCCCGTGAATGCTGCTGCTGTCGTCCAGATAGTTATTACTAGCATCGGAGAGAGAGAGAGAGAGAGAGAGAGAGAGAGAGAGAGAGAGAGAAGGAGAGGATACGAAAGCACGCGCCTCTCATCTTCTGAGCGATTTCCGTTGGCATTCTGACGGACGTCTGGGCCCCTGTCACCGATCTCCTGATTGGTCACTTAGGCGGCGATGGATAGCCTGGTGTAGTGTTCTTGGCAGATGCCGTTCCTTATACCCATGCCATTTCATTAGCATGCAGCAGTCTCCGGTGGGGAATACTATTGCCTTGGATCCTTCAGCCACCTTTCGTTTATTGAATGAAAATACCCTCCATAACAGAGCGATAGAAAGGTGCAGGGACTGGCACGATGAAATGTTTATCGGATCCTGCATGAATTGTGTTGATATCGAATAACTAATTGCAAAACTATTAATGGAAAGACGAGTTGATTCTCCAGCTTGTACCGTTTCTGCAAATAATTGGTAGCCAGAGAAGACAGATAAATTACGATAATTTCTCTAGGTTTAGTAGCTGTCTCAAATTCAATTGTACAACTGGGAGAATTAAATGAATAGGTTCGGTCGAAGGTACCCAGAGAGAAAAAAAAAATTTTCTTTTTTTTTCTTTAAGAGGAAGTTGAAAATTTAGAGTTATACGTGCTGCTATTTTAATTTTGGTGCAACTACCATGAAACGGTAATGTCCTAATACAGAAACTCTCAAATCCACCAGGAGATGCAGCAAAATGTTACAGCGAAGATTGCTGTCAGACACTGCAGCTATTATTGCTGGCAACCGTCGACTCTTGGACCTCTTACTGGACCGTCTGCAAAACGTGTTTTTAGCATTGACCTAGGAAACACAGCTAGGACTGGATCCACTTTTCTCTTTTAAACATAGCTCAAATAGGTATAATCCACTAATACCAAAGGCAGCGTGTACCATGAAATGCATGCATACTGATTATGAAAACCTTCAGTTGAAAAGTAGTTTTATTTTCTCTAGTTATCTCACTGTTTTACCTGCTGTCAGGGTAATATCATTTAATAACTATTTTGGTATTAGCCCAGGGTCTACTCTTACAAGGTGTTGCAGATAGCACCTGTCCTAAGCTTTAAAACAAGTGGTATTACGTTTGTGTATCTTCATTAGTTTTGGAGATAGCTCTTTAGATTTATTTTCTCCGGTTGCCTCACTGTTTTACCTGCTGTCAGGGTAATGACATTTAATAACTTTATTGGTAATTAGCCCAAGGTCCACTCCGACAAAGTATTCCAGATAAAACTTGTCTTAAGCTTTAAAACAAGTGGCATTAGATTTCTGTATCTCCGTTAGTTCTGGAGATAGTCCCTTAGATTTATTTTCTCCAGTTGCCTCACTGTTTTACCTGCTGTCAGGGTAATAGCATATAATAACTTTTTTGATGTTACCCAGGGTTGATTCCAACAATGTATTTCAGCTAGCACTTGTTCTAAGCTTTAAAACAAGTGGTATTAGATTTCTGTATCACCCTTACTTCGGGAGATAGCCATTGGTGTCTGCTCATTTGCATGCACAGACCCCTTGCTTTTCCTATTTGGTCTCTCACTCGTTTTCCTGCTGCGCAACTCCTTGGAACAAGTTAGGTTAATGTAACAAGCTCAGTTTGCGACGGGCCCTCTTATAGATCTGAGAGTCGGCGGCCGTCCGCGAAGAGAGCTGCCGCGTCAGCACGTGATCTTTGCCGCGACACTTCGCTGCATCTCCCGGTGGATTTTCAAAGTTGTCTGTATTAGGACATCAAATTCAAATTCAGGTCTACAACTAGAAGAATTAAATAAATAGGTTCAGGTGGGTGGGATTCCCGTGATAAGAAGACCTAACAGTGCTGTAAATTATTGTCTATAGTACTGAAAAGTATTGGCTACATAAGAAGAAACAGAAATAACGATAATTTCTGTAGGTTTAGTGGCTGTTTCGCATTCAGTTGTACAACCAGAAGAATTCAATAAAGAGGTTCGGGTTAGGGTCCCATGACAGGAAAGTGTTTTTGTAAAGAAAAGGTTGAAAAATTAGTTATACGTGCCTCCCCTTTAATTTTGGTGCATCTACTATGAAAGCAGCGTACTGCAGAAAAGCAGACGGAAATTAGAAATGGGCGAAACTTTGTAGACTAACAGAACAGTACTTCAAATTATTCGCCACATGAGAAGAGAGAGAAACCATGGTAACGATAATTTCTGTAGGTTTAGTAGCTGTCTCAAATTCAGGTCTACAACTAGAAGAATTAAATAAATAGGTTCTTGTGGGTGGAGTTCCCCTGATAAGAACGTGTTTTCGTAAAGAGAAGGGTGAAAATTTAGAGTTATATGTGCCTTCCTTTAAATTTTAGCTCAGCTCCCTCGGAAGCAGATTACTGCAGAAAAGTAGTCGAAAATCAAGAACGGGCGACAGCTTGTAGCCACTTTTAGATCACTGGTACCAAGGAAATGAGACAAGCAGCACTGCGAACTAGCCCATATTCTTCATTGTAGACTGGTAAATGTCAAAATTTAATACAAATAAAATGACAAAATCACCTAATGAGAGCATGTGCAGACGGTGACATAAAAAAACTACATGTCTGCAGGAAATCTCGCCCATTCCTTCACACACACATACACATTGATCATTTCACTCGTTGGCGAGAAACCACGCCTATAATAAAATATGGCATCGGATTTGAAAAGCTGTGTTCAGGCGAAATGAAGCATTGTTTTAACTTGATGGCTTGCTTTTCACGCTCCCCTATTGCCGTTTTAAGTTTCGCTATTAGCGTGAAACACAGGGTTACTAAAAAGAAAAAGAAAGAAAAAAAAAAAAAAAAACCTGTAGTGCATTTTTTATAGCGGTCCATTAGCGGCCTTTCTCCTTTGATTTGCTCGGAGCAACTTAGCCGTCATGTTATGACCCAGCTGTGCACGTCTCCCTTACTTTACGTGTTATGCACCTCATTAGCGAAGCGCGCCGTGTCTGTGAAAATTTTTCGTGGTGTTGGACTCGGTATGTACGCGAACCTTTGTATATAAATTACGCAAGTGTGAAGTGGGGTGTTGTGAGCATTTTAATGCGTCTGAACGAGGTGTAGGGAGGCCGGTCACGTTTCGACATGACTTTTATGTTTCAAAACGATAATAAGCGCTCTCAGTGAACATAAAATTTTCGACCCAAAAGATCTCTTTTCTCCCTTTCCACAGTGGGACGTGCAGTGATGTGGTCGGCACTGTGGTTTATAGTTTTCACTGAAAGCTTAATACATCGCCGTCTCGTAAGTTCTCGATGCATTTATGACAAACATCATTGACGACTTTGTGGCATCGAATAACAATAAGCTGAATTTGCATAGCACCGCCTTTCGGTCACACAAATAACCCACTGATTATAGCTTACCTCTAGTTTTCAGTGAGGTTTAAAACACAATTTGCGGACGTAAGCGTGTTAATGGTATGGCTACTAATTCATAATTTGCCTGTGACAGATGGTTTCTGTGTTTAACTTGTCTTCATGATCGTTTTGCTTTTCACTGTATGAAAGTTCCTGTTCCTAATTGAGGAAATTGCGGTATAGTTCGAAGTTTTCAGGACTAAAACAGTAGACCGGGACTTTGTCGTCGTATGGACATGTGATGTACTACATAGGTAAAGCACGTGTCAAGAAGACAAATCTGCAGCGATATATTCTGTCCATGTAGCTTAGTTGGGAGAGCAACTTACTCCGGAGCGAGGGGGCACGGCTGTAACTTGCGTTTTCACATTGGCGCCCGAACGTAAAAATGGATGTGCTGGCTGTTGGGTTCTTCGAAACAAAAATATGTAATATTTGTTCCATATATCGTCTAGAATGAATGAAAATTCGTTCTACGCTTCGTAAAAAAAGTAAGAGGAAGATGGTGTGACGTATACTCCAATTTAACTTTCCTTTTTTTGTTTCTTTCTCTATGTAAATTTGAGTTCCTTCTCAGCGTTTTCAAAACTTAACGTGATATCTTCTCTCTCGCAAGAGTACGGTTGGCAACACCTTGAGGTCAGAACGTATGACGTGTGGATGTGTCAGATGCAGGTGCGTACTGATAGCACCCACAACCCCCACATTGGGGGGTAACCACTAAGAGGGCTTCTAGCTTCAGGAAACACATTTTGCAGAATATTTTGCGAAAACTTAATTTGAATAAAGAAATAACAAGCAATTTTTTACGAAGCTTTGAAAGAAATATTAAAATGAAAAGTAATTTTTTTGCTGTTGAAATTTATTAAAACTGGATGACTGGAATGAAGTTATTTCAGAAGACCTGAGGCCCCTTTTCTATAGTCATAACAATAATTTCTATACATGTGTATTAGCGAGAGAATGTCAAAGGGAAATCAGTTCAATCCGTGGAAGGTTTTCACCAATAAAGATATGGTGTTATGTATTACAGTTGTTTCTACGTGACTACGCATGCTTCAGAATATAATGAACTGAAAGGTGTAATTCTTTTTTTTTTCTTTTTTTTTTTTCGTGACAGAGTCAAGAGCAAAAGTTTTGCTATCATTATTTTTATAACAGAGTCAAGAGAAAAAAATTCACTATATGTTAAATCTTGTAGCATTATGCAAAGTGTGTTTATATTCAAGAGTAAATAATTTAAGTAGTTTCATTTTTTTCGTGCTACAATTGTTAATTGATACTTATTTGTTTGCTTACTTATGCTCTGTATTTTCGTATAAATCGAAAAAGATCATTAGACATTGTCACATGAAGATTATGTGTTTTGTATGTGTGATCGTGATGCATTTCAAAGAGGCTGGCCTTAGTTCTCTAAAAGAATAAAATTTGCATGATAAATTCAACCTTGGTGTAATTGTTTTGAAGTGCTTTCTGTTGGTATAAAATTAGGACAACTATTTCAATTTCAACGTGCAGATTTAATTTTGGCTTAGCAAAAAATACCTGTAGGTTCCAAAGAATATGAATTATTAAAACGTCTATAAACCTTGGAATTAAACATTTAAATAATTGAGTACTAATATATTTTCGCAAAAGGGCATGGAAGAAATTTTTGCCGAGGGGGGGGGGAGGATTTTCCGGTACGCCACTGGTTAAATGAGAACAGAACAATATACAGTATAATGTGTGAGCAGCAGCAAAGGTGTGCAGATTGTGGAATTTATAATGCCAACTGTGGAAGAGATGTTTTTTAATTGAAGTTTTAGTATTACCACCCCTACTCGATGTGAGGGCGAACCATCTGCTGCGTCCTATTCGCTGCAGTGGGATTAATTATTAAGAAGGCCGTTAATTTTCGTAACTCTTTACTCTCTATTATCTTCCGCCTATGGGTGTCTACCGTGAAGTTGGGTTCCCTAATGGAGGGTCTCCAAGTTCAGGGTTGACGGGTGCATTGCGTTGTGTTTCATATGGGAGAACATGGGAAACCCATATTCCTCCATATGCCGCTTGAAATTTAATAAACTCATGTCAGATTTGGACCTTTTATTTTCCTGTGACTGGGTTTGCTAAATGTTAAAAGTTATTTTCTTCTTAAAATCTTGGAGTTGTTACTCTACCAAAACTTTACGATTGTTCTACTTAATTATTCAGGTTAAAATAAACAAAGATTCACTTATTTTGAATTTTCAAAGATTTGAGAAACTCGGGTAAATTTCATTATAAAATACAGAATTTATTTTCATTTGTGTTTCCTTAAAATCTATTACACTGATCGGTGGAGATTTCTATTAATTTAAACCAAAATATATTTTAAGTTCATTATGCTTTTTGATATTCGCAATCATATTTTAAAGTTCACCTTCCGCAAAATATAAGACACATTATGTTATTCAGCACTTGCAAGAGATTAAAATTATCTTTTCTACCGAGGATGTATAGGAGACAAAATCATGATCATGCTAACGAGATATTGGGAATTATGAAATTTTTCTCACCAAATTCTTTTCTTTTCATCTATTTCGTTGTCGTCCGGTATTACTTATAGGTATAAAGTCTATGGTTGGGACCTCATCCGGTCCTGCTGAATGCACACTGCCCGCATAAGATCACTCGATGCTTCACCCAAAATTTGCGTAAAAACCTCTCAGGGAAAAACATCATACTTCCCTTCACCTGGAAATCAACTTGCTCAATTTTTAGCGTCTTCTCAGGAGAAAAGCTCCTAACTAAATTCTTTCTGCGATATTCTGCCCAGGATTCATCTAGAGTCCATCTTTCCTCTCTGCGTTCACCCAGAAATAGCAGTCATCATTCCATCCCGTGTTCTCTCCAAATCATCTCCGCCTAAAAAAAACTTTTTCTGTCGTCTATGTTTAAGGGGTTCGGGGGTGTTCCTGTCCTACCCAAATGGTTCTCCCCTTATTGGTTGGGCCGCTTTTCCTCGCTTCGGCATTGGTTTACATCCCTGTATGGGAATCCCTCCGATTCGTTGGCAAAGGCTTGAGAACATCGAGTTTTCTTGAAGATGAATATTCCTTTATCTTGTCAACTGCTCCGCGGGATGTCCGCGCTGCCTTAGAATTTTCACGTACGCTTCCTGTATGACTCTTTCTGTTGGTGTCAACCAGTTACGCCCACTACGAGAAATATGCCCTGTTCGTTGCCCGCTAGCGTGCGTAAAACGTGACTTCGTTAATAGCGAAAGGTCCAGTAAATTGGCCCCCACCTGTGATTGCGAGCATTTCATTCTCGTAGCGTTGCTTGCTAAAACCTCCGAGTTTTCTCTTTACTAACCTAGGGGTGTGTTTCGTGCGTATTCTTACTGGAATTTCCGGAGAGCTCGGGGAACACAAAATAAAATAAAAAAAACAATTCAAAAGAATGATGAAAAAAAAAATAAGGAATTTCCTCCTCAAGAAAGAAATCTGCTCAGCCAGGTCTTAGAAAAATTATGAAATATGTATTATAATTATCCTCTTAGAATGCCTGTCCACATTATGCTTCTCGGATTTTCTTTCCCAATTCCCGCGCTCTCTAAATGGTCTACTTGGTAACTACTCTTCCTCGTTTAACTATTTCCTCGTACTATGCGATACCGTAGGAATTATTTGGTGAATATATTGCTTTCCCACACTTACTAATTTGTAGGCCCCCTTTCCGAAATTCATACCTACGAAATCATGGTCCTCCAATGTTACACGATATTCCGGAGGACATACGGGTAACATTATCTCCCTCTCCCATAGGGTTGAAGAGTTTTGTCCCCCAAAGTTAGGTGCTGTGGATTCCTTCCTCTCTTGCAAGGCTGCTCGTTTTCGCTCATTTCAACATGCGATGAATTACAATTATTTGCGAAAACTTATGCACACATATGACACATAATGTAATTATAAGCACATACAATAAACATAAAACTACGAGTAAGATTATTATAATAATGTTCAATAAATATTAAATTCCTCCACCGAATCTAATTCTAAGTTTGACATTGACAGATAACATATGCACTGTATATATATATATATATATATGAATTCTTTCCGATAGTGACAGATTTCTTCAGCCGCCGTCTTCTCGGCGACACACAATATTTGCTCGGGTACGCGCCTCCGTTGGGCGATATGGTTTCGGTTTTGGGCGTTCCCATCTCTTAAGCACTCAGCTAGTTTCTCAGAGTTCCTTTGGAGATCAGCCTCCCAGACGGGAGTGATGTAGGCTAACACCATCTCCACGTTCAGTTCATATGGGTGCCGTGCCATTGCGCCGAGGAATAGTTCCTGGTAACATTTATCTTGATCGTTCGTCTTTCCGTCTGTAGTTTTACCGATCGAGTGTGCACCGTGAGTTTTTCGAAGTGAACGTCCACAATCCCGGCTGCGCACGATGAGAAAGCTTCGATCTCTACCGTAGCCAAGGGCTCGCATGCAAAACAGCCTGTTACCTTGATTTTGGCCTCCGTGAATTTTGGGCAGACAGTTCTGGTTTCGATCGAGTACTTGTACTTCTGGAATTGAAGATTTACCACTATAGGGGCTGAGTGTAACAGTTCCGAAACAAGTTGGCCATTTCCGTCAACCTTCAGTTGATGCCATGCTGATGCCATTGGTAAGGCGCTCTTTTTTTGTTCTATCATACTCAGTAAATACGACTGTTGTCGGTGGCATTTCATAGAGTCCTCATAATAGCTACAAGAAAACATGCTTTCGTCGAAGATAAAATTTTTCGACATCGATTCGTTGCTCTGCGTATCGCCGATATGTCCTTTCATCGGTCGTGAAGGTAAGCTTGCCCTTTCAATATAACTCTCTTGAGGGTTTCCCACTCGAGAGATCAGATGGGTGTTCACGATTTGTGTAGGCTGGTCCAGTGATCCGACTACTTGCACTGTGATGCCCGTAGAGGTCGTGGCTTGGTTCTTAACCGTCAGAGTCTCTACGGTGTCGTTGTTGTGCTGTTGAATTAGTAGCTGATAACTACACTGCATCGATACTATTCTGCGTACGTCGTATGCTCGCAGGAAATCTGCTTCCAGCCATATTCGAAAGAAATGGCAATGTTGCGAGTCAATGATCCAGCATGACGTGGACCCACTGTCGGACGGCTGACAGCCTGTGATGCCGGGCCAGTCTAGCGATTGTTTTGTCAGTGCGTCAAATTGTTTTGATCGCACACATCCTTTTCCCCAATTGCAAGTCTCGTGATTTGCACAAACCAATTGGCTGAGATAACGCATTGTAGTCACGTGCGTAAAATAGTCTCTCGTCGTGTGCCAGATACAGTTTGCCTGCTGGTAGGTTACTTTCAAGGAAAAAAGTGTATGGTCATTTTCCTGGTCCGTAAACCATATGCATTGTTCATGCCCCAAATTCATTAGGGTTACCTGCGCATTAGTAGTTAGACGGCAGTTGTGCTCTACCTCTGAGTCCGTGCACTCCTTCACCTTTGATGCAACAATCG
Organism: Macrothele yani; assembly: GCA_039090855.1. Classification (NCBI taxonomy): domain Eukaryota; kingdom Metazoa; phylum Arthropoda; class Arachnida; order Araneae; family Macrothelidae; genus Macrothele; species Macrothele yani. The sequence continues at coordinate 101,050,886 of CM076991.1, read as the reverse complement.
AATGTGCGTTACATTCCGCGGAAGTTCCGTTTACCAACAGAAATAAGCTCAAAAGTACCAGTCCGTGTAAAGGCGGTTGCGCCGCTGGACGGGCAACTTGCCTCTCCAAATATTCGTGCACCTGATTTACTCCGTTACGTAAAACATTTCCTGTTAGGGCTCCTGTCTTTACTGCCACAAACGTTGTTCCTCTGAGGAATCTATATGACTTCCAAAGAATTATTCCGACTCCACACAACAGCTTCCAGATGCTAATTACTACTTTCCTGGCATATAGAAAGGTTACCGCTGAAATTAAAACTAGCACAATATACACTACATAAGTGACTGCGTGGGGTAAACACTTTAGCTGTCGTAGCATCTCACGACACAGTATGCACTGTAGGGGTCTACACGTTGTTCTACCTACGATTTGCAAAGCACCCCTTAGGGTTTTTCCATCCGTGGTAACGAAAATCAAAGTTAGTTCCGCAGAAAGCTCTAGTAGTTCCGGTGGCAATGATGTCTGATACGGAGCGTTCCTTAAAGTGATAACCCGCTCCATACCTCGAACTCGAATCACCAGGGTTCCTGGAAGTGAGCTGGTGATGATTGGGTCGTTGTATGATACTTTGATATTTTCCCTTTGAAATACTGCCTCTTCGTCAGACAGCAAATGTCTCTGGTGACGGCGCCGAGGTAAAATATTAGTGCGCGGTTTTCCAACGCACTCTGTGAAAGAGATCAGCGCTGGGTTCGAAATCCGTAGTCCTTCCGCTTCATGTATCAGTGTAGATACTGCTGGCGTCAGGCGGCAGTTGCACGTAGTGACGGATTTATTCACACAGCTCGCCAGTGCACAATATTCGCTCGTTCCACTGCACGGTGCATCGGCTGTGCAGGCACAGTGTAAACCGTCTCTTGTGCACTCCATTAATGAAAGGGCTCCTTGTGGGTTCGGTTCCTGCTGAACGAAGAAATTTCTCGGTTCGATAAGCTCATGGTTGTGCGTAATGAATGTCCTCCAGGCTTTCACGCACTCGTCGCATGAATGTGCATGACAAGCACTCCGCGGCATTCCTAGTTTCAAAAGTTCGGCACGAGATGCTACAGTGCACTGATATTTATCTCCCTTGAAATGACAAAGTTCGTGATTAGCAGCTACTCCGCTAACTGTCCAGATTACCACGGCGAACGCAATCACGTTCATCTTGTCCATTTTATTGACGAATGTCACTCTCTTCAAATACCCTAAAAGTGGTAATGGTTCTGTCAACACTTGTCGGCCATAATTATCTCAAAACAAACATACACATGAAATCACTCCTTATCACCTCGGTATTTCTCTTGCACATGCATTATATACACTTTACATTAAGAACTAGTAATATTTCCTTCGAAAAGCTCGTTTCACTCTGACCTACGAGAAGCGAGGGGTTTTTATGTGCATATTTATTTATATATATTTTTTTTTCGAAATTCCGAAGCGCATTCCATCCCAGGCTTCCCTTTTCTCTAATTGTATTTTTTTTTTTTTTCCTACTTGTAGGTTTTCTCCAACAACAACAACAACAACAAAAATAAAAAATCTCATCACTCGTGTTTCTTAAGCTTACTAAATTATAATTAAATAACGGTTATTTACTTCCCATGTATCTATTCTGCAGCTATTATTTCCATTCGCTGGTGCGTCTACTACTTCTAAAAGAAAAATTATTAATTTCCCTTTTCGTGTTTGTCGTATTGTCTACCAGATATTACCCGCGTATAGTCGCTTATTTCCCTTTTACGTTGTCTAACTTAATCGTTAGTTCTTTGCTGAACTATTTCTTGTCATTTTATCTGTCGTGCTTTACTCTCTTTTTTTTTTCTTTTTTTTTCTCGCGTATTACAATTGTATTCTCATTCCTGGCTATTTCTGATTTTACGACCAGATGCTTTTCTTGTGTATTCGCAGGTGTGCGGCGACCATTTAAGGAACGCCGATGATTTCGGAAAATAGGGATTTCCTCGAAAATGCTTGCGAGGGTCCCCTTTGGGCGATGTCACCCCTGCAAATTCGTCGATCCAAAAATTTTGGGTCGTTCCTGTGTTGACCGTCTCTCACGGCTCGAAATCTGAAACACCTGCGCTGATGCCTGTGGGTGTAAGTGAGCGCACAATAGCGTAGCCTCTTGCATGTTTTGCTTACATCGGAGGCTTCTTGTTTAGCCTATGTAGAAGCATCCACTTAGTATTCTGTTACCTGGGGCTAAAACCACCCCTCTAATTTCTGCAGGTCAGTGCTCAGTTCGCTGACGGATTTCATTGAAACAACACGCTTCTTTTGGTCTGGTGAACTTGTCATTCAAATTTCCTCTTCTGCTTTATCTCTTTTTTTTTTTTTTTTTTTTTTTTTTTGGTATCGTTGCACCATGTCTGCACGTATTAATCCTCATCTCACCTCGTCGCATTTTTCGCATGCTCGACGCCAGTTGTGGTTTGGGAGAATCTGCAACTGCTCCTCGTGTGCTGCGGTGGTAGAGGATGGGGAGCTGGGCCTGGTGAATTTGTCATTCACATTTCCTCTTCTGCTTTACTCAACCTCTAACCTCACGATGTACCTAGTGCATTTCTACCTCGATTTCATTTCTATACTTTTCCTTCCGTTATACTTGCCTTCCTTATCAATTAAAACTGAATTTTCCTACTATCCACAAAAACAAAACAAAAAAAATATAGTACCTTTGGATATTTCTCTTCAAGGTAAGTGCTTTTTACTGTCATTTCGATAGGTTATGGTTAGGCTATGTTAGGTGACGTTTAGGCTACGCGTCGATCATGTTTGTTGCTACTTTCTTATACCATGTTTTGTTTCAGGTTCGCGTATTTTAATTGCTTTGAATACCTGCCATGGATAGTAATTTTGAACCACTGCATTATCCGATACGCTGTTAATCTCATTGCATTCCGTCGGTGTTTCCGCACGGCTATTTCTCCGCAGAAGGTGCTTACGTTTTTTTTTTTTTTTCTAGTGATATATTACTCCGGCCTATGCTTCTGCTACAGAAAGTTTTGAGAGAAAAAAAAAATATTTTTTTTTCGTCGTGCTGTGCTCCCGTTTATAGTTTCCATCCTTTGAAATGCTCGGCCTTTGCTGTACAAATTATTTTACTGAGCGTTCCCGTTCTTTTACCGATAAATTTTCCTTCTTTGCATTCTTGCTTCAAGATGGCGGCCCAAGATGGCGTCTTCCCATTCTTCCTTTTGCTCCTTGCCAGCCAGTTTGAGTACGGGGTTTCTCAAACTGGAAACACGGTCCGTCCGTTCCTCTACTCTTGCAAGCCCCGTGCATGAGCGACGTCATTCTGCCTACGATTACCTTCGCTTATCCTCCTACTGCCTATCATTAATAAAATTTGAGCGGAAAATTATTATTTTTTCTCTTTTTTTTTCTTCTCTTCCAACAAATTTTTTTTTTTTTTTTTTTTTTTTGTAAAAGGAATGATTGCTACCGTTCAGTCTTTCCTCTGAAATAAAAACATTGCTTCCTCCGCAGGTTTTTTTTTTTTTTTTTTGCTGGGTGCTTAATTCCTGACCCATTTTTCTCCTTTTTACTTACGTAATGTATTTTCCTTACTTAATATTAATTTTCCCCTTATCGTAGCAAAACAAAATTTTTTTCTAGTTTTCCGTGGTTCGTGAACTCAAAACTGGAAAGATTGCGATGCACGTACTAGGCTGCGGTCCTGCTATGAATATTATTAATTACTTCCTGCATATTCTTCCATGTTTATACACACCATTTTCTAGCTAGACTCTTTTTACGAATTATTTTCGATTACTGATCAGATCGCAAAAATTGTTTTTTTTTTTTTTTTTTTTCACCTACCAAATTTATTTTCTGCTAAACGTTTACCGTGAAAATTCAGGGATTTCCCACTTATTCCGCATCGCTGTTTTTTTTTCTTTTTTTTTTTTTCACAACACACACAATTTTTTTTTTCTTCGCTCAGCGTTCTTCCTACTTCCTCGGCTTAAACCAATGATTCCTGAGGTTTCGCCACGATTTTCCTCCACTGTGGATAAAGATTATTGACGGGTGCTCCTTCTGGTGTTCCTGCGCTTAGGTTTTCTTGAATGCGCTGCGACAAATAGCGGTCGGCTAAATCGAACCAAGAGGTTCCCTCTGGATTACTGGGTTGACTGAGACTTTTCAACATTCTATTTACAAAGCTAGTATCTTCCGGCTGCTCAAGTCTTTCGGTCGAGTCGCTGACCACAATTTCCTTTGGGTATGTGCGATTCGGGCCTATTTCCAAAGTGTTGGGCCCTTGTGAATTTGCTGTGGGGTGTATTGCTGCTGTTTGCTGAATTCTGTCCTGCGAACGTAGTAGATATGGATCTCTGATAACCTTTTGGCGCGTTGCTTCTTGTGTTTGTCGGCTGCTATTTTCCTGATAAGAATCCTGTGACGGTATGGTCTCCTCCGTTGGTTCCGCGATTGCCTGTGTGCGCCTCGGCTCTTCAACATGTTGCGAGGGCGGCGGTACTTTCCTGCTTGTCTCCCTTCGCGCTGAACTCGACGTAGCGGGCGGCGAATTTATCGGTACTCCGATGTTTCGCGGTTGACTTACGGGCGGCATTGCTCTACTGCTTGTCGGTTGCGGCATGACTACTCTGGGAAAATCGACCCAATCCAGATAGTCGTAGTCCTGTGTGCTCTCCGATCCGTCGTCAGAGAAATCCTGCGATTGTCTGGGTACTTGTACCTCTATATTGTCCTGTACCGGTGACTCTGCTATAAGCTGGGGTAGGCGTTCAGTCCGCTTGAAGACTCGATTTTTATGCACGGTCTGATATTTGTTCGGATTTTCGACTGACCTCAACTGAACATTTACTGGGGTGGGGAACGAAACTATCTCCCAATCTCCGCAGTTAGTTCGAGCTAGCTTACGCGATAAATGTGGCTGTGAAAAAGGGGTGTGCAAAAATACTCTGTCACCTAAATGTAGATTCTTTTCCGCAGCGTGCCTGTCTGCATACTTCTCTTGTTTCGCCGCAGCTTCTTGCAAATTTCCGTATACAATTGGTTGAATTTTCGCTAATCTGGTCTTCTTATTGAAGTGAATGGGGCGATTTGTGAGGTTAGCTATCAATACGGGTATGATGCCTGATTTGTCCAGCGTGTTTACTGAACGACCCAAGCGTACTTTTCCCTGGGCGTATCTTTCTAACGGCTGTACTAGCACTTGGTTAACCTGACATCCCGAAAATTTCCCACATCGGATCCGAATAACCTTTTCCGAATACGGTGGGATGAGCTCCTTATGGACGGTCCTTCCTATCTTGGTTACGTCGGGTTTAATAGGGTTGGTCCTTTCCGCTGAAGGTACGGACAAGACCTGGGTTCGAATTTTCGACTGACGTGCTTTTCCTTTAAAATTTCTTTTCCGGTTATTCCTTAGTCTACCGTACTCTGCTCTAGCTAAATTTGCTCTGCTTTCCCGTTTCAAAATTCCTTTTCCTGCGTCGAATATGTATCCGTGCTCCTTCAATAGATCCCAGCCTAAGATTAGAGAATAATCTTGATGCAACTTCCGCTGAGTAACGTGATAGGGATGTAAAATGGTTTCTCCTCCGATTTCTACCGGTATCTCATAGCACTGAGATGTAGGTAAAGTGTTTCCAGTAATGCCTTTCACTAAAACTGCTGATCCTAAGTCACGTATACGAATCTTTCCCTTTAACTGCTCTAATAGTGAAGCACAAAAAATTGAGATACAAGCTCCGCTGTCGATGAGTGCAAACGCGTGAGTATCTCCTATCCTAACTTTCACCAACGGGAGTGCTCCATCACCTCGGACGTAACAATTTGTTAAAGTAACTCCACGGACCTTATTATAATTCCGGCCAAGGGCGGTCCCCTTATCTTGACCCGAAATTAGTTTAAAGGACGCGAATTTTGCCTGGAATACCTATTGCAATCTCTTCCTGGTGCATCCTCTTCAAAACGAACGCGGTTTTCTCTTCTGTTCCCCAAATTCCTTGGATTCTGTGGGACGTGAGCGTCCTGTCGGTAAGTGGCGCTGTAGTTCCTGTAGGAGCGATACTGATTACCGCGGCTGTCGCCAGGGGAGAAGTTATTCTGCTGTCGCGGGTACGAAGGGTTGGGTGCCCTGTCCCATGAACCTCTTTGAGCTTGCTGCGATGGTTGCGTACGAGCTGCTCCTTCCCGATTACTTAGATAACAAAATCGCTTGATGTGGCCAAAATTTCCGCAGTTATAGCAGATGGCCGAAGTAATGCCTACGTCGGGTAAATTTCCCCTAGATTGATAATTAGCGCTCTGGAAATTTCTCATGCGATTTACGTGCGTCCGGTGCGAATTCTCTGCTTGCCTTAGCCTTTCCCTCAAATTATCTGCCTCACTTTTCAGAGCGTTCACCTGCATCTCATGAGTTGCTAGCTGCTTCGCCATCATAGAACACAAATCGGCTATCTGGTCCGTTGAATTGGTCTGTTGCCCTATTGAAGTCCCTGGGATCGAACTCGATTCCTGCTGGGCATCGTAAGCGTTAACGTCCCGGTCTAATAAGAGATTGTGAGACTCTTCGGCCAGCGCTCTCTGAACTGCTGCCTGAAAATTTTCCGGGGTGAAGGATAAAACCGTGCGCCTCAATTTAGGGTTTAATCCATTCAAAAACTGCGACATTTTAGTGCTGTCTACCAGTCCTCGTACTTGCTCATTTTCTAAATCCATCGTCTCCATGTAGGAATAAGCTAAGCCGTTAAGACGAGCTACATACTCGGCCACCCGTTCTCCTGGTTTTTGTCGGCAAGTCGTAAATTTCTGCATTCTCACGGTAACCGGTTGCAATGCGTCGAATCTTTGTACTATCGCCTGCTTAAATCGTTCGTACTCGGTCTCCTCCTAATATCGACGGCCTCCGAAAGAAAGTGACTGGCGGCTCCTTTGAATTTTGCTTTAGCTGATAAAATTTTAACGGCGTCGTTCCATCCTGACAGTTCGGCGGTGCTCTCCAACGTTTCGAAAAATTGACGTGCGGTCAGATTTTCATCCGATCCGCTGAATGTGGGGATATACGCCAACATTCCCGCCATTATTGGTACGTTCTGCGGGGCTACTACACAATTTTCTGACACGGCTTCCCCTTCTAGAGTGCCCTGAAGGTCGTTCTCCTGGTTCTGTTGATCAACTATGCAATTTTCCGAAACAAAATTCTGTTCACCGTTGCTCTGTTCTCCGTTCTGTTGGTTAGCCATATATTTATTCTTTAACCTTACTAAATTAAATTCCCACGGCTCCTACTATATGCTTCGTAATCTCGTAAAGTCACATAAAATTAGAAAAATTCCGGTGAAGCTACCACGTAAAAATAAAAATTCACTCTAACGTAACTCGCTGCTTCGTCTGCTAACCCACTTGACTTATGATCAGAAAACAATTGCTACGAATTAAATGATTAACGTTCCTAGCTTACTCATAAATTGCATTCGGCTTTCAACTTAACTCTACCTAACTCGCGACACACTAAACAAAATTCCCTCAAAATATGCACATATACAACCAGCACTTCACACTAAGATATGTAATAAATTTGAACGTCTTAAATATATATATAAATACACTAGAAACATTTGAGATCAAATTATGCACTTGTAACAAAATTAATACGATAACCACTTTTCCAAGAAATTAGAACCACACCTCAAATACTTATGCTGACTTCCTAAATTCATTAAATTTTAGTATACTAGCAATAACCTCTGTCTACTTCCCTTGGTGGATGCAATCCCACATTTAAAGCACAATAAATCACACTTCCATAAACACTATTTTCATTTCAAAAATTTGTTCCAGCATTATCCAATTATTACTCCTACCAATTCTTCTTGCACTAGTCCTTTTTATTACTCTTTCCCAAATATTAATCCACTTAACTACTCTCTGTCTACACTCCCAAGTACCTCTACACATTTAAATGCACAATAAAACACACACTTAGATATTACATTCCCTTTTAGTCTTCCAAAACAAATCAAGATTACTGCTTAACCTTCTATTAGCTCCTATATCTTGCAGAAAAAAAAAATTAATTCCTCTTATCAATAATTAACCTGCCTATTCCTTCTTAAATTATCAGTTTCTTATCAATGCATCAACACACATAATAAAATCACACTTCAATAATAATGCACTTTTGATTTTAAAATATATATCACCACAACTTCTCATCACTACTCTTCTATCAGTGCCTCACCGTTAAATTATACATTCCCCAAGTTATCAATGAACCTATTATTCCTCCTAGTTACCGATTTAAAATCACAACACTCAAATGCACAAATAAACAACACATCAAAAATAATTTCACTTTGATTTGCAAGGAATTTTCCCTTGATTTTCAACGATAAATCAAAATTATTCATGAATTACACTTGTATAAATTTATTTTCTCCGTACTATTAATTTTCATGTATTTTCTGTAAGATTTCATCTATTCATTTGCTAAATTAGCAGTATCACTCTTATTTGTTTTTCTGCCTATTTCCTTAGAAATTTAAATTTATTTCAGCATAATCTGATTTCCTGCAACTTATTTACTTGCATTTCACCTTCACTATTTTTTTTTGAAGTTAAAATCTTGCTACAATTTCCTTAATTTTTCTATAAAACCTGCATCTTGTTACTCAGAATTGAAGGGGAGATAATAGAAACACATCGCATTATTCTGCTAATTCTGTATACTTGATTAATTATCCTGACCACCGAAAACAAATATTCTTTTTTTTTTTTTTAAACCACAGGATCAAAGAAATCCTGGTCCTAGCACAAATTTTATATTAATTAACCAAAGAACTGAAAAATCCTGGTCACACGGCACCAGTTTTATATTACCACCCCCTACTCGATGTGAGGGCGAACCATCTGCTGCGTCCTATTCGCTGCAGTGGGATTAATTATTAAGAAGGCCGTTAATTTTCGTAACTCTTTACTCTCTATTATCTTCCGCCTATGGGTGTCTACCGTGAAGTTGGGTTCCCTAATGGAGGGTCTCCAAGTTCAGGGTTGACGGGTGCATTGCGTTGTGTTTCATATGGGAGAACATGGGAAACCCATATTCCTCCATATGCCGCTTGAAATTTAATAAACTCATGTCAGATTTGGACCTTTTATTTTCCTGTGACTGGGTTTGCTAAATGTTAAAAGTTATTTTCTTCTTAAAATCTTGGAGTTGTTACTCTACCAAAACTTTACGATTGTTCTACTTAATTATTCAGGTTAAAATAAACAAAGATTCACTTATTTTGAATTTTCAAAGATTTGAGAAACTCGGGTAAATTTCATTATAAAATACAGAATTTATTTTCATTTGTGTTTCCTTAAAATCTATTACACTGATCGGTGGAGATTTCTATTAATTTAAACCAAAATATATTTTAAGTTCATTATGCTTTTTGATATTCGCAATCATATTTTAAAGTTCACCTTCCGCAAAATATAAGACACATTATGTTATTCAGCACTTGCAAGAGATTAAAATTATCTTTTCTACCGAGGATGTATAGGAGACAAAATCATGATCATGCTAACGAGATATTGGGAATTATGAAATTTTTCTCACCAAATTCTTTTCTTTTCATCTATTTCGTTGTCGTCCGGTATTACTTATAGGTATAAAGTCTATGGTTGGGACCTCATCCGGTCCTGCTGAATGCACACTGCCCGCATAAGATCACTCGATGCTTCACCCAAAATTTGCGTAAAAACCTCTCAGGGAAAAACATCATACTTCCCTTCACCTGGAAATCAACTTGCTCAATTTTTAGCGTCTTCTCAGGAGAAAAGCTCCTAACTAAATTCTTTCTGCGATATTCTGCCCAGGATTCATCTAGAGTCCATCTTTCCTCTCTGCGTTCACCCAGAAATAGCAGTCATCATTCCATCCCGTGTTCTCTCCAAATCATCTCCGCCTAAAAAAACTTTTTCTGTCGTCTATGTTTAAGGGGTTCGGGGTGTTCCTGTCCTACCCAAATGGTTCTCCCCTTATTGGTTGGGCCGCTTTTCCTCGCTTCGGCATTGGTTTACATCCCTGTATGGGAATCCCTCCGATTCGTTGGCAAAGGCTTGAGAACATCGAGTTTTCTTGAAGATGAATATTCCTTTATCTTGTCAACTGCTCCGCGGGATGTCCGCGCTGCCTTAGAATTTTCACGTACGCTTCCTGTATGACTCTTTCTGTTGGTGTCAACCAGTTACGCCCACTACGAGAAATATGCCCTGTTCGTTGCCCGCTAGCGTGCGTAAAACGTGACTTCGTTAATAGCGAAAGGTCCAGTAAATTGGCCCCCACCTGTGATTGCGAGCATTTCATTCTCGTAGCGTTGCTTGCTAAAACCTCCGAGTTTTCTCTTTACTAACCTAGGGGTGTGTTTCGTGCGTATTCTTACTGGAATTTCCGGAGAGCTCGGGGAACACAAAATAAAATAAAAAAAACAATTCAAAAGAATGATGAAAAAAAAAATAAGGAATTTCCTCCTCAAGAAAGAAATCTGCTCAGCCAGGTCTTAGAAAAATTATGAAATATGTATTATAATTATCCTCTTAGAATGCCTGTCCACATTATGCTTCTCGGATTTTCTTTCCCAATTCCCGCGCTCTCTAAATGGTCTACTTGGTAACTACTCTTCCTCGTTTAACTATTTCCTCGTACTATGCGATACCGTAGGAATTATTTGGTGAATATATTGCTTTCCCACACTTACTAATTTGTAGGCCCCCTTTCCGAAATTCATACCTACGAAATCATGGTCCTCCAATGTTACACGATATTCCGGAGGACATACGGGTAACATTAGTTATTTGAAGGCTGCGTGTTCTACTTTAATGTTGGTGTTGTTTTATTAACCAAGTGTTACGTTCGTTGGATTAAGATACTGACGTTGAAAAAATAATTGTATTTACGTCTTGTGGAAGCTCCAAAGGATGTTTGGCTGAATAAAGCCTAATCGTAAGTAAACATTTTCTGTAGTTCCTTGGGTGACTCCTATTTTTCACTGTAGCTGAAATGTTTAAGAACTGATTTATGTAGTTTTCAGCCAGCTATACTTACACGAACATTACAGACATGTCTTCGTAAATTTCGGTTTCTTAACAGTTACTTACATTATTATTGGTGTTTAACGATACCCATCAGCACATCTGAGACTTTAACACTTTAACGACCATGATCCCAAAATCTTGTATCACTCTAAATACCATAACGTTCGAAACTGTCTCTTGTTTCACTTCTTTGTTTAATAACAACAATAGTGACTGACGGTAACTCCTACTGATACCTTATAAATTGAGCAAATATGAAGACACTCATTCTAGACAGGCGTTTCGGGCGGCTATGTCCGTTTGTAGGTACGCGCGTCTTGGGCGTTATGGTCGTTAAAGGGTTAAAGATGATGATCATATGTAGAGGATTTTAGGAAGGGAGTGTCTAACCCCAGGTCTTAAACAACCATAAGAAATAGGAAGCTAGGAGATTTGGGCTAGAGTGCCCGATAGGAAAGTGACACGGAAGCGAAGTAGAAAGGGGGAGGAAGACGCCCTTATTTATTACCGGGGGGCCAGTACCCGGGGTCCGACGGCTTAACGTGCCCATCCGACGTACGGCGGATATTTAGTGGATGGAGCGTTCGTACCCGCCTAGGATCGAACGTGAGGTCCTTTCCGTGGCAGTCACGAACGTTGCCCACTAGGCCACCCGCGGCCCTAAAGGGTTAAAGAATCGCCCATCCCTAATTTAGGTCCACTGGTTTCCGCGCAACCACTGTGGCCTATGAGGGATTGACTCTTTTTTTTGGGGGGGGGGGGTTCACGACTATCGTTGGCAACACTATGGGCTATAAACAATCTCTCGTCCCAAATTTGTGGCACTTGTTCCAGGGAAGGGAGAGCGTCAGTGCCGAAAGACAAGCACAAAACTCACGCCTCACCCGGGACTTCAACCCGGACCCCATCTTGGAGGAACGGTCAGAAACCAGCACCCGGACCACTGCGATACCGGGAGCGTCGAGGTATTGGCTCTGTTCCATTTTTCAAACCAGTGGCTCTAGATTAAAGATTAATGTAGATGATTTTAGAAAGGGAGTATCTGTCCCCAGGTCTCAAACAGTCCTTAAAAGTAGGAAGCTAGAAGATTGGATCCAGTGTGCCCGGATCTACCGGGATCTAGAGTGCCCGGATCTACCGACGGCTTAACACGCCTAACCGTGGATATTTAGTGGTTCGAGCTTTCGTTCCTACTTGAGATCGATCCTGAGACGTTTTCGCAGCCCTAAGTTAGGGATGGGAGACTGCTTTTAACCCTCAGTTTTGCTTATGGTGATCGTCAACCCGAAACAAAAATAACTTGCTACACGAAGGGTCAGAACCCCCGCTGCTGAAGAAACGCACGACTCATCCCTCATCGGAGACTCAAACCCGGAAGAGGTCCGGGTGGCGGAGTGGTCTGAGTCGCTGGCTTCGTACCGTTCGTCAGAGACGGGCTCGGGTTCCAGACATGGGTGATGCTGTTGTCTGATGTCGCTACACTGGAACTATAATCCCTAAAATAGGGACGGGCGATTGCCTCTAGGGTTGCTCATGGTGGTGTCTAAAACGCGAAGCAGGAAAGGTGCGTGTGGGAGAGAGTGGGCGTTGCATTCATTCACGAGGAACTGCAATAACGCAGGTGTGGTTTTTTGGCTTTTCCGGAGCAAATCGCCAATAGAAAGAAAGCAAAACAACAAAAAATCCTTCTGCGCAGAAGACAGGACCGAATTTTAGGATTTCAGTGCTCAGGCAAGGTGCTGGTTGAATTCTTCGGCTTGCTGTTTGCAAAAACGATTTTAAATCCGTGTGAAATTTAAGCGGCGAGGTACAAATTTTTTTTAACGAGCGGGCTCACACTTAGGTCGCGGCCAGGAGCTTCAGCCCCCAAGCTCTTCTTTATTGAGTCCTTGATTAGGGAATGAGTTTCCTAATACAATAGGGCATTATTGTTTTATCATATTTCTATATCGGTAATAAAAACCAGAAAATGAAGAAGAGCTATAAACCTTCTGCTAGGTGACATTACTGGTACGCTGATAATGCAGATCACTTAGTGGGTCTCTTATAGAGTTTCTATGAAGTTATAATTAAACGTTCACACGATTAATTTACGTACAAAACCTATTAAAGCAATGAAATGTATCTGATACTATTATTCAGTCGAGCCTCGCATAACGTAAAGTACTACTAGAAAGTTACCATTCATATCAGTAGAAAGTTTCTGATCTGAGAAAATACATACTCGTATATAAGCACATAAGGAACCACACAGCATTTTGATAAGCACATAAGGAGCCACACATCATTTTGATCAGCACATAAGGAGCCACACATCATTTTGATAAGCACATAAGGAGCCACACACCATTTTGATAAGAAGATGTGGCTGCTTATATAACCACATAAGTTACCACTCCTACCACTTGAAAGTTTCTGCTCTGAGAAAATACATACTTGTATATAAGCACTTAAGGAACTACACATCATTTTTTTGTAATTGGGGATTTAACCACCATCGTGAGCAACTCAATCCCTAATTTGGGGCCACTGGTTCCAGAGAAGGGAGAGAGCCAGTGCCGTAAGACCAACACAAAATCCATGCCTCACCGGGATTCGAGCCCGCACTCAGCTCGGCACAGCATTTTGCCTTCCATATCTTTTTTTCACACAAGAGGATGGCAGCAGCGACAGAATTCTATTTATTTGTTTAGGGTGAAGTGCCGTGGGAACCGCTAATAGGTTCTTCCATTGTGGTGTTCTCCCCCTCTCTCCCGTTATGTTCATGAGAAGAGTTGTATAATCTCATCTCGGTACTGAAAAATAAAAAAGAAAAGACCTCTACAAGATTTTAACTCATTATGAAAATTGTTATTTCGTTTTATTATATTTATATTTGTACTTTTCCTTTCAGTTGCTGATAAGCAGTAGCACGGAAGCGGAAGAATTCGAGGAAACCGTTGTAGATGAGGGTAATAATATTCTCCCGGATATGCAGCTAGATCCCTCGGAAAGGTATCTGTACGTAGCTTCCCCGTACAAGGTATGTATTCGATGTTTATATTTCCAATACAGCTCCAACATATATATTATATATATATTCAACTTTTAGTAAACACGTTTGTGAATGAATTTTAGCAAAACAGGATTATCTTGATACTAAAAAAAAATCGAGTTTGAGAAAAGACAATTCTCGTTATTTATTATACGGAACGGATTAGATTAATTGGGCATCCTGGTCTGGTGTAAAGACGACTGAACGGTGAGTGCATCATTCCATTGCAATATAAGGACAGCAAAAATCGAGTCATTAGATACCATTTCTATGAGATATGTATTGCCAATGACGAACAGAGCGGGGATGTTAATTTTTTAAATGAGTCAAAATTACCGGAGATTACTTCAAAAAGTACGAGAGGATTGCCGGTAGTAAGTTTTTCATTAAATAGATATAGGGCTAAAAACAGGGGAAAAGAAACCGCCAAACATTCTTCTATGCGAAGACCAATTTCAAAATTATGCTCTCCAGATGCAAGTCATTTTTGCTATCTCAGATTCAGAGCCTAAAATCCTGCTTGGAAATAGTATTGTCGTAATTACCTCTATAACCTTTTAAATGGCCGATGTACCTGAACCAATTGGTGCCCAAATTTTTCTGTGCTCCCCAAACATAACTGCTCACATAGCGACCGAGTTTTACGGAAGCTACGGCGAAACGATTCCTTTCCCCCACACATCCTTACAGTAAAAACCACGAACCTCTCTCTTGTGATAAGAGCTCGCTTGTAGTCTCTCTTTCTCTGTTCCATAATCCAAGGCATGGCGACGAAGGGCAGGTCCCCCTGTCGCGGACATTATGCCGCTGGTTAAAAACAAGTGGCTCAAACAACACTCTCCTTTCTTAGGTTCGTCTCCATTGTCATATCCCTTTCAGCAGGTAATCAATCAGAAAGTAGTGTCAATCATATCCCTAAATGACCACTGTAAATAAAGTGAAAGGGAAACCAACACTTTCTAATGTGAAGGTTCACCCATTCCAGCCGCGTCGGCCACTTCATAAACAGGGAATATATTTGTTCAGTCAGCCCATTTTGGTGATGCCGAGTTCATTCGTTCTTAACCCAAGGCATGG
This sequence comes from Macrothele yani, assembly GCA_039090855.1. Lineage (NCBI taxonomy): Eukaryota > Metazoa > Arthropoda > Arachnida > Araneae > Macrothelidae > Macrothele > Macrothele yani. The sequence continues at coordinate 101,035,689 of CM076991.1, read as the reverse complement.
TTCTTCTTTTAAATTGAATGTTTGCTGACGAGGAGCTGTGAAACAGATATTTGTCCCTTCACTCCGGAGTAAATTGCTCTCCCAACTAAGCTACACGGACGGAACGTAGCCTATTCCTGCAGATTTGTCGTCTTGACACGGGCTTTACCTCTGTAGTACGTCACATCATCTCCCTCTTACTTTTTTCATTTGAAGCAAAGTAGGAATTTTTCATTGATTCCAGACGATGTGTGGAATGAACACACATTTTTCGAAGAACCCAACTTTCAGTAGATCCATTTTTACGTTCGGACGCCAATGTGAAAACCTAAATTCGGCCGTGACGGGGATCGAAACCGCTCACCCTCACTCCGGAGTAAGTTGCTCTCCCAACTAAGCTACAAGGACGAAATGTATCGCTGCATATTTGTCGTCTTGACACGTTCTTTACCTCCGTAGTAAGTCACAGAGCCCACATACCTCCGTGACCCAAAACCTGGTGGGAAAGGGTTGGTCTCCCCTCCCCTCTGAAACTGACATCATGTCACTGGCTAGAAACAAGTGACTCAAAAAACCCTCTCCTTTCGTAGGTTCGTCGCCACTGTTATAAGCCTTTTAGCAGGAAATCAGTAAAAAAAAAAAAAAAAAAAAAAAAAGAACAATATCAGTTGTCCCTCTAAATGAGCACTTCGAACAAAGCTAATGGATTTCTGATGGGCAGGTTCAGTCGTCCAAGCCGCGTTCGGTACGCTTCTTAGACAGCGAATATATTCGTTGGAGCTGATTTCAGCCCATTTGCTAAACGAGAGTAAATTCGTTCCAGGAAGCTATAGGGTCGGAAGAAGCGATGATGCTATCAAACACTAACCTTTATAACGAAGTAAATTTCTTCGTCATTTTTGTCCACGCCGGGGCTCGAACCCGGGTCCCCGGGTTCCGGAATAAGTCGCTCTACCAATTGAGCTACGCGGACGTTCGTTATCGCTGCTATCTGCCTTTATGTCGTGTGCGTCCTGCTGTGCAACGACGCTCTTTTCATTATTGAAATAGGAATTGTGATTTCAAGCTGTAAATCAGCAACCAGGAACCGAATTAATAAGTCTTTGTAAATTTCATTTTTTGCTACTTTTTGATATATCTATCCCTGACACAGTTAGTGGTCGTCTAAGTATTGCATTAAACATTAAGTATTATTGCAACACACGAACAGAAACGAAATTACGAACTATGTAATTGCACCGGCCTGGAGCGGGATTTGAACCCATATTTCTCGGTTTCCATGTTCCAAGGCGAGGAATTCTTAAGTTTTCTGTGAAAATGGGTATACTTATTATAGATTATTTTTCTTCATAATGCAGAAAAATTTATCAGTAATAGTTGTTTGATTATCCCGCATATACGAAGGATTTAGCTTTTTACTAATTTTCATGATGTATTTGCAAAGATGTGGATTCAACATAATGTGAAGCAACGATATGATACAGGGAATTTGTCTCTCCATGCATCCTAACATCCCTTCAATACACCTAGGGCCGGACTGAGGCCAGAATGGGCACCTAGGCTGGTCTGACTGGTCACCCCAAAAGACTGATGAAGAATCATTATGAAATCCATTAAAACACGAACACGAAACTCTAACAGTACTCTAACATACTTAATTCTTTGCGTGTTCTTCAAACTAATAAATTATCTTCAGTTGTTTTCGCAACAATAAGTCTCTGCAATTTCCTCTGTTATGACGGGAACATGAGTTAAAAGCTAAATACTCAAATTTTGAAGATGACAATCCGATTTTTGGCGTAAATGTGACAAGGATGGTAAGTCAGATAATATCCGAAAACTTGAAAATTTTCATCGTCCTGGAGCGGGACTCGAACCCGCGTCTCCCAGAAAACGCCCGGGTATGCTAACCACTACAATACCCAGAACGACCAAGTTTCAAGTTTCCGATCAATTTGAATATAACCATCACATGAATATAACCATCGATGAAAATTTTGAAGTTTTCGGATATTATCTGACTTACCATCCTTGTCACATTTACGCCAAAAATCGGATTGTCATCTTCAAAATTTGTATTATATGGCGTAATCCCGTATTTCTTTCATGATGTATTTCTTTCATGAGCTAAATACTCTTTGATTTTTTTATTGATTTAGTACTGTTTACTTTTCTTGGTGCATCTCTTTTGACGCAAATGACAAAACCGTTTTGCTGCAAACATTTTGGTTCATTTACATAATGACTAAAGTCTAAAAGGATAAGAAAAAACATTAAAATGTTTCAGTTACCGGAGAAATATATTTGATGCGCTAGTATGTAAACTATATTAGCATAAGTAATGCAGTGTAGTCATACAAATACGCGCAAAAGTGGAATGTGTGAATGGTCATAAAGGAATATACATATTTTGGGAAAATTACTAATGTTTATCATATGCTTTTTTTTTTTTTTTTTGCTTATGTTTATCATCTCCGTTTTTACTTCCGTGATGTTATGTCTTAAGTTTATCGTGCGTTTTATCTATTATCTTTGAGCACATTATCAATTTTTTTATTATCTTTTATCTTTGTGCACCCTTCCAATATGACCAGAAAACAAAGCACAGGCATGTTAGAACAATCTCAGCGACTCTATCATTAGTGTTTGCAAATTCGTCCTCACCTTTTTTTTTTTTTTTTATTTTGTTGGTTTATGGATGTGTAGACTTGATAATAAAATCCTGCACTGTTACAAGATGCATTTTCGAATTCCACTTACCACAAATAATAATTATGCCGCTGTGATTTGCGTTTCATGCACTAAATTCCCTCACAATATCCAGCGGAATTTCCTTCTAGAAAATTTTAACGAATGCTGTGAGATTCTTGCTAAGACGTGAAATAAAGGAATTCATTCTATTTGTTTAATGCAAATGTATGATTATATGCCGGTCATATCTCGTTTCAATGAACTTCAGGGGATTTCCTTGTAATGAAATTTCGTCGTCTCAGATGCGTACTTATCAGCATGATCTCATAAACACGTTCGTTTTAACGGTATTCGTAACAACGAGATTTCGACTTGCAGGTGCAGTTAGTTTCCATTTCTATCAAAATAAGCCTCTCGCGTCGACGGCCATTGTGCGAATCCCGAATGAGACGTAGGTACGTATTACAATCGTTCTTCAGTTTCGGTTCACTCCATTCTCTGGAACCTTTAACCCTGAATTACTGATGCGCGACTTGTATGAGACTGTAGTAGTCACGGGGGGTAGTTACGCTGGTGGGATTAATTCCCCGGATAGATTTAGTTCTGACTGCGGATATTTTTGTGCTGCATAAAATGGGAGTATCTATATCCAGCACAGGGCATCCTGACTGGAAAGTACAGGGTGCGCCAGCGTAGATAGCGTATTAAATAAAATCGTACCGTAAGCGAACAGATGTTTTTTATGTATTTATTACTCTCTATGTCAAATAGTAGTTGCAAAAATGCCATTGATCAGTCAATGTTTGAATATGACCCCTGTCAAATGGCGGAACCGCTGCACCACACATTCTTCTAAGCGCCGTTGGAAGAAGTCCATTACTCGTCGTAGCATATCGCCAGGGATATTGGTGACGGCAGCTCTGATATGGCCCTTAATTCCAATATGATGTGGGTTTGGAAGACTTCTTGCTTGAGGTACTCCCTAAGAAAAATCAGCATATGTTAGATCGGGGGACCGGAGCGGCCAAGGGATGTCACCATATTAAGAAATTAATCTCTCTGGAAAGGTCTGTCGTAAAAAATCCATGCATATGCGGGTCGTGTGCGCGGTCGCCCCATCGTGTTGGAACCATAAATGATTCATATCCACGTTCAGCATCCGCAATTGAGGCAGCAAGATGTCTCGCAGCATCCGTACATAGCGTTCAATGGTGATAGTTACAACGACTCCCTCATCGTCCTCGAAAAAATACGGCCTGATAATTCCAAAGGAAGCAACTCCGCACCAGACAGTACACGGGCGCTGTGCAAGGGCTTGATGTGCAGTTGACCCGGGTTTACATCACACCAAAAACGCACATTTTGTTTATTCACCGAACCACATAACTCGAAGTGTGCTTCATCTGACATAATCAAGGTGTGAAACATCTGTGGATTTTCACGAAGTGGTTCACACATGATTGTGCAAAACTGTTCGCGTGCAACCAAATCTTGAGGTTTAATTTTTCTCACAATTTGGAGCTTATAAGGGTGAAAATGGAGATCCTCATGCAATATTCTCCTGAATGAACGATCGGAATTACGCAAAGCTGTGGAGTGTCGCCGAGCTGATCTTTTAGGGCTAAAGCAAGAATGCAACACGAACATTTTCAATCATTTCCGGTGTCCGCAGAGTCCTTTGGCTACCACCTGGTTTACGATTACAAGCCGATGCTGTTAATTAAAGGGACCTAACCCACCCTGTAATGGTGCGACCATGGCACATTCCCATGACGTCCCACTTTAAAATTTCGCCGGAATAGATGTTGTGTGGCAACTACAGAATCGTTATTCTTGAAATTCGTTTCAACAGCGAAAGCATGATGCTCAGCCGTCCAGTTCGTCATGTCGAACAAATAAAAAAAAAGCAAAATGGCAGCTCATTGACATAAGAACACCACGTCATCTGGCGCGCATTGATACGTGACGTCATTGTACGACACGTGGCTAATTACCCTAAGAACGCTGCCGCACTCTGTATTAACAGAAAACTGCCAAAAATTGTGTTTATAATTAGAAAATGCAGACCTTTTTTACACTGCGGAACCAACGACTTGGTTTGGCTTAAAATTTTCACCGGGACCAACGCCTAAGTCCAATTTTTTGTGTGGGGAAAAATATACCGCTATGTCTCGGTCTTCAGAGTCCGTTTAGTGGGAACAGGATAAACCACGAGAAGGCGAGGTTGACATTTGTCAAGGAGAGGCTATGATATGTTACGCATCCCTGACCTTGCATCCCATATATATATATACAACGGCCGTTCCATAAAAACTGAGGCAAAATGAAGAAATGGCAATGGCAAAATAAAGAAATCACACAAAATGAAGAAATATAGGTACAGCAAAATATATGTTATTATTTCTCAAAGTATCTTCCTTCGGATGATATGCAATGGCCCCATCGTTCAGTCCACTTTTCAAAGCATGTGGCGAAGGCATTTTCTGGAAGCTGCTTTAGCCACCCCAGCTTGAATAACATCAGCATCTGTGTTGAATGCTGCGCCGCGGAACTTGTCCTTCATTGTTGTAAATAACCAGAAATCACACGGGGCGAGGTCAGGACTGTAGGCAGGCTGTGGCATGGTTTCAATACTGCATTTAGTAAGAAACTGTTGAACACAAGCAGCCACATGTGGGCGGGCGTTATCATGGTGTGGGGTCCACTTGCCCACCAGTTCCGATCGCTTAATCGATATGTGTCGTCGCAGACACTTCAAGACTGAAATGTAATACTCAGCATTCACAGTAATTTGTGTAGGAACGGCATGCTGGTAGACTACACCTTTATGATCTAAGAAAATTATCACCATCACCTTCCCAGCTGATTTAATTTGGCGGACTTTTTTCGGAAGAGGCGAGTCAGTGTGTTTCCAGACGCTTGTTGCGCGCTTCGTGAGGGGATCGAAATAATGGACCCATCTTTCATCGGCAGTTATTACTGTGTTTAGAAAGTATGGATGCTTTGCAATCATTTGTTTCCACTCATGACACACCTGAACTCTGGCTAGCAATTGTTCTCTCGTCAGGTGATGAGGTACCCATCTGGAACACACACGATGCAGCAGTAATGTGTCGCGCAGAAGACAGAATGCCGACGTTTTTAAAATATTAGTTGACTCCGCTATGTCTTCACACGTCATTCGTCGGTCTTCTCGCAGGATTGCCCAAACAGTGTTAACAATACTCTCCGTAACAAAACTCTCAGGTCGACCAGGCCTAGGAGCGAGTTCTGCCGACATTCGCCTTTTTTTGAAATCATGGTGCCATCTAAAAATCGTCGACTCACCCAAACATTTATATTTGTAAGTTTCTTTTCTTAATTAAATCAACTGTTTCTGGAGCCGTTTTACCCAAACGATAGCAAAATTTTATCGCACAGCGCATTTCACTTCTTAACTCTGAATGACTCACCTGCATAGCTGTATGACGAAATGCAGACATAGCTTAAACAATTGCGCAATAACAAAACCAGAATCGTCTGCCACGGCTAATAGCTGTTGCCATAGATACATCCATAATTCAGTTTGTCGTCTGCGTGGTTATTTTCCCCCTTCGCACTGTTGCCAAATCAAAAAAAAAAAATACTCTCCAGTTTTAATGGAACGTCCTTTGTATATAAATTTTTTAATTTCATTTCTCTGGATCGAAAATTATAATGTTTTACCAAGAAAAAATACGAATGTTTTAATTCATGTGCTTACTTGTATGAAAAGAATGAATGTATCTTATCTAGGAATTGAGAAAGAAATATTCTTCACAAATACATGGAAGAAATACAGAATTATTGTTTTCCTCTAGGTCATCAAGATGCAAGTAGAACGGTGCAGTCGGTACGAAACATGTGATCAGTGCTTGCGAGCACGAAATCCCTACTGTGGATGGTGTTCCCTAGAAAAGCGGTAAGTGTAAAAACCGGCTTTTTTTTCTTCTTCTGTTGAATGAAAAAGCAATTAGCAATTTTCAGTCATTTTACGCAAAAGGTTTAGTTGCACTAATGTCCAAAATTAAACTCCGGAAGGCCTTCACAAGGATGAAAGGAAAGCACGTAACAGCGGGTAGTGATACAATAATAACGGTAACAAACATTTCATAACAGACAAATATGTACGCTCAAAGAGTTGAAGAAATATTCTTCTCATAATACGTGATAAGTACGTCATGATAATTAACACAGCAATCGGACATCGCCGAGTTGACTGTAATTACTGTTTCACACGTGAATTAAATCACATCAGAAAATTTGAAAATTTCATCGCCGTCGTGGGTGGCGCAACGGATAGCGCGTTCGAACGGAAATCGGGAGATGCGGGGTCACATCCGCAAATGTCATCAATGTGAGATGTAAGAAAGTAGCCTAAGAATGTCTTAATAAGGAATGTGAGCATCTCTTACGAAAGACAACTCTCACAACGACGATCAAATAAAACTTGAACTTCGTGCCGGGAAGATCTTTGCGGAATACTGGAAACTGCAACTTCATTACCCTTGCACTCTCATTTGCGTATCAGAACATTCCGATGACGTATGTTCGCTAATTTTCGTAAAAAAATCCATTGCGTTGGAGGTCTGAAAAAATGGCAAAAAACGAAATGACGTCACAAAACTTTGAACATTCAGACATTTCTTTGCTTGAATTTACCCATCGAATAGCTTCCTTTGGTTCTTGTTGCTAATCAAGTATACTGTACAGTAATGTATTGTAATTGGATCTTCAGCTGGAATAGATTTGATATTGCTTTTATAGTTTGTCCACATTACTTCCTTCGACGTTAGACACAAAAGAACTGGCTGTATTTAAATCGTCCTCAATCCTCCTTGATGGACGATAGTTGTATCTTACAGAAATTAATAGATTTATCTAAATATTTCTCAAACTACGTCCCAGAAATAATACAGTAAATCATAATTCTTTAAACGCAGCCGATGACTAAAGTGCAAACACCTCCAACATGTATATAACACAAGCTGCATAGCTTCACAACTCAAGTTGAATATATTAAAATAATAAAATACTTATGTAAATGATAACGTGGTATCGAAGTGTATGTCTAGAACGTCTGACATAATTAATCATCAGGTCCTGTCGTAGTCTATGTCTATAACTTCTCCTAATAAAGGCAATCATCAGCTACTATCGTATTCTATGTTTAAACTTCTCCTAACAGAAACAATCATCAGGTACAATCGCATTCTTTATTTAGAACTTCTCTTGATTGAAATAATCATCAGGTGCTATCGTAATCTCTGCCTAGAATTTCTCCTAACAGTAACTATCATCAGATGCTACGTATCTCACTCTGTGTTTAGAATTCTTCTAATTGAAATATTTAACAGGTGCTATCGTATTCTATGTCTAGAAATTCTCCTAACGGAAACAATCATCAGGTGGTGTCGGATTCCATGTTCAGAACTTCTCCTAACAGAAACAATCATCAGGTACTATCGCATTCTTTAATTAGAACTTCTCTTGATTGAAGTAATCATCAGGTGCTATCGTAATATATGTCTAGAACTTCTAACAGAAACGATCATCAGGTGTTATCGTATTCTATGTGTAGAACTTGTCCTGACTGAAATAATCATCTGGTGCTATCGTAATCTATGCCTAGAATTTCTTCTAACAATAACTACCATCAGATGCTGCGTATCTTACTCTATGTTTAGAATTCTCCTAATTGAAATATTTAACAGGTGCTATCGTATTCTGTCTAGAAATTCTCCTAACGGAAAGAATCATCAGGTGCTATTGCAGTCTATATAGTCATTTAATGCAGCTGAATTATGTTATTACTTTTTGTCAATTTGTAACGAAGTGTATATTATGGGCTATAACGATATAGCTAAATTAAGTTTTCTAGCACTGTTACGTAAACATGTGCCCAAAATTTCCTCTAAAAGTGGTATGATTTGGATACGTAAATGATCATTCTTTTTAATAAAACCCAACTCAACTGACTTCAGACGAATGTTAGTTCTGGTAATAATGAAATTACGGATCCACCTTTTCAGCCTTCTAGAAGTTTTGTTCAAAATTTAGTCGCTGAATAAGACTTCAAATATTGCATTTCGCCAGAGAATTAATCATTATCTGCAGTCGAATGAATTTTTGTTGCGATGCAAATGTATTTTATTTAACGCGTCAGGTCAACGGTAAAATTTTAAGATAAGAGTTAAATTGAAGTAGCTGTTCATCTATCCTTCATTAATTTTAACTGCGAACTTGAAAATACTTTTACATGGTAATTACGAGGTTGTTATCAAGCGTACCTGCATCGTTTCATCTGGTAATGGAATTTGGAAAGGGAAGTAGATTTCAAGTCTAAGTGATAACGTACCACCTGGAAACTACAGGGAGGTAATCAATACGTGATTTTTGAGTATGAATCACGCGAGTCAGCGGTTTGTCAGATCGAACGCAACGTTGAACGGCGATTCTGAGAGCGTCGAAGTGCCATCCACATCCTCTTGAACAATCAATCTATCTCGCAAAATTTATTTACACCCTTCCTCATCAGTCTTTAATCAAATTGTTAATTGTTGTTCCTCGCACTCTTACTCTTGGAACCTTCCATTGAGTCCATTCGGCCGTAAAGTCTTGGTTCGATCCCGTTGAAAAATAGGAGCAAATCCCCGAGCGCTCACCAAAAGGGAACGTCTCGAACAACCAAATTTCCGTAGAGGAAGCAAATTAACATCAATAAGTGCAAATTAGCTGACGCTTTATTTCCTCGTTCGAGGAAATTCGTTAATTAGGACATTAAGCGGAAGCCTGGTCTTGCAATGACTCACTAATGACTTGGATAGGAAGTTTTAAAGGTTCCAAAGGCGACCCGGCCCCCGCTGCCTCGCCTTCCCACCAAATCATCATCACATTTCCCTGAACGTTATACTGCCGCTTTTCTGTGCTTTTCTGCCTACCTTTTTCCACCCCCGTTACCTCTTTATCCTCTGTCTGTCGTTGTGATAAAATCTTTACCCCTTCTAACACCCCCCATCCCTTTCCGCATCCTTTTCCCTACCTGCCATTATACGCTCTCATTTTCTGCTTATCATCCATTCTCCCCTCTGGAAGTCTTCATTAGCTACTTGGAGTAGGTGATGGATTCCATCCGCCGCGAACATATTCTTCCATCTTCCTTCCAATATCGAATTCTTGCGACATGCAGTTTAGGAAATCAGCACGATGCTTCGTGCGTGCCTGTCACGTGATAAACCACACCCTATTATTATCTTTTCAGCAAAGCGAACGCTCATCTACAGACAGTGTTCAAAAGTTTGCAATTTTTCAAACTTTCAATTTGCGAGTTCAAATGCAAAGAAATTATGATATCCGTACTGCAATCATGTACACGTAGAAAGTGCACCAAACACAGTTCTCTATTAGAAAAAAGAAAGAAGGAATCAATAACTTACTGATGCAAATTGCTCTGTATTATTTATTTGATGAATATAACATTTAAGTATGATGTGCAGTGTCGAAAATTACTAAGTGATGGTTGCGAACGGAAACGTATCAATTTTTGAAAGCTAATTAATAGTACTTTGCTATATGTTTGTACATTCTCTTCCTGTTATCTAGGACTATATTCGTTTATACTAAATACTCACGTTAATTTGTTAGACGAATGTTAGATTAATTGATCTATGATGCTTATTAGACGAACTATAATCAGTAGCCGTCAAAAAACACTAACTGATAATTCACAGCAGAATATACCGATTATTTAGACTTAGTACATGCCTGCTTGAGCAGGCATGACTGCTGGATGAAGGTCTTCCAAGTTTCTTCGGCAATCTACTGCTGGATGAAGGTCTTCCCAAGTTTCTTCCACAACGGACTGTCTTGGGCCAATCTCCTCCATCCAACCATCTCCCACGTGGTCTTCTTCTGGGTCTTTTCCTGTCCCTTGGAATCCAGTCTAAAATTTCGGTTATCCATCGGTGATCCGTCCTTCTGGCAATATGTCTAGCCCATTGCCATTTCAGGGATTTTAACCTGATTGTTATGTCTTCCACTCTTGTTATTTTTCTTATATTCACAAGTTTCTTTTTTTTTATCTTTCTTGGTTACACTAAGCATGCATCTCTCCAGGCTTCTTTCAGGTTTCTTCTTTTTGAAGTGGCTTGAGTGCTTGACCTACTTTCGCGCTCCTAACACGTGTTAAGACAACCATTCTTTCATAGCTGCGCAAAATGTTTATCTTTATTTTAAGTAGCAGATTACTGTTTTAACGGACTTAATTACTCAGCTTATACGAATAAAAATTTCACATTTTCATATACTACCATTTATTTAATCTTTCACGCTGCCAATGCTGAACGTATATTGTGCTCATTAGCATAAAAAAGTATAATGATTTCAGTTGTCTGCAGTCTTTTTTTTTTTTTTTTTGAGTTAAGGTCCACGTCTCTGTGATGCGTATGTAAGCATTGGAAGGATGCATTGATTAAGCACTTTACTTTTAAGAGATAATGGGTGACATATTGCTCTTAAAAATTGTACTGTTTCTTCCAAAACTCTCCAACCAATTAATTTCTTCATCAATGTGACCCTCGCTTGCTATCTGCTGACCAAGGTAATGCAGGTATCTGTTATCTCCAGCTTTTGACCAGCAATTGATAAATCTTCCTTCCTTGTAAAAGCATTGTACATCAGTTTTGTCTTCTGAAAGTTCATTTTTAATCCCCATTTCTTTACCCTTCTCAGCAAGTTCCTGGATCATACTGGGCAGCTCTGAAGGGTTCTTTTAAATATGTTTTTTGTATTCAAAAATAAAACAGACATAAAACCGGGTCGAATTCGGGTCAGGATCACCTTGACCCGACCCGTTTGACCCGCAAGAAATTGTCGTCCCGGTGACCCGTTTCCATCTCTGGTGTGTTCGACTGATTGCCCTGGCTCCGACCGATCTCTGGAATCAACTGGCCACAAATTAGATACGGGCGACTGCTTATAGTCGTATGAGTTGCTCATGGTGGTCGTTAAACCCCGGAACGAAAAAAGAGAGAGAGAGAGAGAGACAGTATTTTATTCTACACTACCGATATTACCTTAAAACAGACACTCTACTTGCGACATTAATGAAAAGCAAATCGGAAAGTGTCAGTTGGGTTGAAAACTCCATTTCCTGTCGTCCATCTCTTTCGGCAATAATGACCATCCAACATTAACAGCTAGTCACAGAATCTGAAATAGGACAAGATATTGTTTTTCTGAGTGTATCTTGGTGTTAAGGAAAAAAATTAAGCAGGGCAACTAATGTATTCCTTTGTGAAAGGAAAAGAGTGTGCTTGAAATACTCCTCCTTCCGTTTTTTCAGCCTTTTTGCATCAACGAGACTGCATCGTATCCTGCTGCTTTAAGCAGTATAAAGAAAACATTTGTTCAGCTTTTGTTGATTATCATTTTGTTTCGGCTATGCGCCTTGTTCTGTGTAAGGTAATAAGAGCGATCTTTGTGACGCCTTTATTTACTTTTATTTATTAAGACTGGATCACAAGAAAAAAAAAATGATGCCAATTAAAAGGAACAGCAGAATGAAGTATAAAGGCACTCCTTTCATGAAGCCAGATTTATTGTGCGTCGACAGTGAAGATGGTAATTTTCATCTAACTTAAAAATTATATTGAAATTGAATAGCTTTTCCATGATCATCATCGAAAGCAAAGGATAATGATAGAAAAATAGCACTTAAAAAGTTTCATGCTGAGTTAGAAAAATGTTATCGATTTCTTCCTTTAACCGCGAAGTAGTAGCGTATTTTTTTTTTTCCTTCCACAGAATATTTTACGTTTTATGCAGTATAATAATGAAAAAAACAGTTTGAAATACGACCATGCCTTAAGGGAAATTAGTTGGATTCGGTTTAGAAACAAGATTTAATATTGAATCTACTGGCTCTGAAAAATTGAAACAACTTTTCACTGAGAAATGCATTTTTTAAACTGTACTTTTAAATTAATACCTTCCATTTTCTGTAAACCTTTCCTTTATATGAACTGCAAACATTTTGAACGATACGCTTTTCCAGGAGACAGCTTTATTTCATACAACGAACTATTAGGTTAAACTCAAGCTCATTCTTGAAACCGCCTTCTGTTCTCTAAGCCGTCACTGCTGCTGATATTCTGATTTTCAATATTTATTTGCAATAATAAATGAATAGTAAATATTGTTATTAATTTTCGATATCTTCATAAACGTTTTTCCACTGTTTCATGATTGTTTCATGATTAATATCAATACTCTATGTTGGAATCGTAATGTATGTAATTAGATTTCGATTTCAGACTAGTTTCTGTTTCTTTATTTTTTCCCATGCCCGACTTTCATTGAAAGCAGCCGACCATGCGGGATTAATAAAGAACTGGTTAGGTTTTATGAATTTTTTCCTATTTCACATTTATACACAACTTTTACACTCTTTTATAACATTTATCATTTAGTAATTTAAATCACTTATTTATTTAGATAAAACTATCATAAGTATTTAAAAATAAAAGGTTGAAAAAAGAAGGTAGAACACAAAGTGAAATCTTTCTCATCCACTACAAAATCCAAGGATCCAATAAAAATTTACATAAAATTTGTTATAACTATTTTCGATTATTCAACCATACAGATCTTTCACAGCTATTGTGTGTGTGGTGGGAGAGGGGGGGTATGACCAGGAAGAATCACCCGGAACAGGTTTTGTCTTTGTTCGTGCAAAAAGCTGGAGCACTTCATTTCAGTATTTTTTTTTTTTTTATTGGAGTTTTAACGACCAACATGAGCAATTCAATGGGCTATATAAGCAGGTAAGGTTTGAATTTGATTAGATTTGTTTATGTAAAAATAATGGCCTGTAAGTTATTTAATAATACCTTTCAGCTGGCCAAAAAAGAAACTCTTGGTGCCATTAAACTACAGACAGCTGGCCAACTGGTGCCTTTCCCCTTTAACATTTCAGTTGTTTTGTGCACAGTATGTTTCACGCTATGGTATAGTTGAATGAGTGAAATTTCATACAGAAGCCATGACCTGTAAAGAATTAATGCCACCTGATATTAATCACAAGAAATAATCATGGGGCCATTAAACACCTTACAAACCAATTCGTCCTCACTAATAATAAGATTTCATTCACTTTTGTTCATAATATGTCCTGCACAGTAATTTATTTTTAAATAATGATTTTTTAAGAATTGAGTGGCAGCCATTAAATCTTCTAGAGACACTCATGAGACCAATAAATTTTAAACATAGTCATTTTTTTTATTCTGTGTTCTGAAGAGTTTAAGGAAAAGGTTTGTTTTTAGAAAAGTCATGGCATTTAATTTAAGGAGTTAATAGCACCCATTACTGCATTTTTACATTGGTACAATATCATCATTTGTGTGATAAAGTTTTATTTACTATAATGAAAAAAATTCAGAAAAAGTTGCCCGTCCCAAATTTAGGGCCACTGGTTCTCGGAAAGAGACAGATATAGCCAGTGCCATAAGACAAATACAACATTGATGCTTCACCGGGATTCGAACCCGGACCCATCTTGAAGGAATGGTCAGAAGACAGTTCATAGACCACTGCGCCGCCGGGGCGACAATATCGCCTTTTAACTGAATTTGTATTAATTAATGGTGAAGTGATTTGAGATTAATGATGGGCTTTGTTTATATTTTTATATTTTCCTTTGTTCTTATAGGTGCACTGTTAAGGCTGCTTGTCAGAATGCGACCGGCTTGCTCACCGACTATAGCTCTCCTCGATGGTTGTCTCTGAATACACAACAGTGCATTGATTTCCAAGCTATTCGGCCAGAACATCTGCCTCACACTAGCAACTCAGAGGTGAGTAACCAGAGACGATAATGTGTGGCTCTAACGTCATTTCCTTTACTTTTTCTTTAACGGTGTTTAGTTATTTACCAGATGTAACACGGATCGTTTCAGAAAGCAAATAAAATCAGTTGCGGAATGGTCTTACAGTCAGTGCGCTATCGGGTGAGTGGGATTGTAATGTCTAGGAATAACAACTGATTTGCTTGTGGAGAATTGGTCTCCTGTGATGTGTAGTTGATCATTTATTTGACTTTTGAATATTTTAAGTTGCAAAGTTCGGAAAAAATAAATTTGGTAAGCAATGGTGGAAACACTGTGGTACTGTAAATTAGAGATGAGTTCGGGCTCAATGTTAGGAGCCCAGGTCCAAAGACCTAGAGCCCGGGCCCGGCCCGCTTCCTTTGATTACATGTGTTTGCTGAGCCCGGGCCCGGATTCTTGGAAAATTTTGCTTGTCAAGGCTTGCATTTACGCATTATACACTGGCCAAAGATATGGCACAAGCAAGGATTAGTTTAAAAATCATTAGTTTAAAAAGTTTAGTTCAGTTAATCTACTTCACAATATTAATATGTATTTAGAAATACTACGCATAAAGCCAAATGTTCTAAAATGTGGATTTGAAAATAAATAAATAATCAACGTGCCCTTCGACCGTATCAGTAATTTTGGTAAAAGCTGAAGAAAAGAAAATCAGTTAGAAACAAAAAATTCCATTCGTTATTTCTTTTTGATTTTCTAAATTTACTTTCATTTTAAATAAATTGCGTTTTAAAACGTACAACATCGTACAGACAGTTGCAAGTGTTTGAAATTTTGACTCTAGAAAACTAACATTTGCAATATAATTTACATATATGCTAATTGGTAAAGGTAGTTTAGAGTGATGTAGTAGAATATAAAAAAAGCATGTAGAGAAAATTCCAAAATTAAAAAAAAAGTGAACGTAAAAGCATTCCAGACCAGATTATTCTGCATTTTCTAACATTAACAAAGCTTTGCGCTTAATAGTATAATAATCACAATATTATCATATGTGCGGGCAGTTTTCAGATCAAGGTCATCCTGAAAAAGAGAGAGAGATAATTGCATCTAATTCCTCAGCGCTTCAACTTGATCTTCTTTTCTCTAAAACTCGACCTTCTGCACTAAAAACCAACGTCACCCCCCAAAATCGCGGGAGTAAGGACATTTTAAAAAATAAATAACAATACTTCTAACTGCACAATTTTGGAAATTAATACATCATTTTAAAGATAAGATTCTTGATTTTTAATAAAATACAAAAAATGGGAATGTGATTTTCCCCCAGTTTTTCGATACCAGACCTCCTTAAACTAATCCTTGGACAGCTTTGACAATGCATAATGAAAGTCTTGCTAAGCAAAATTTGTCTTGCAATGGCAGCTAGCTTAGGAAATTGAAAATCCTTTCACCATGGTAACAAATCTACAATGAAATTCAACACGTGTAATTCAACAGGGCTCGTAATTACACGTGTTGAATTAATTACCGTAATGAAATTCAAGACGTGTAGTTCCGAGCCCGGGCCCGAGGTTTTTCGGTAGTTAATGAATTCTGAGCCCGTCCAAGCACGGGCCGGGCCCTAGCTCATCTCTACTGTAAATCCCTGTTGTAGAAAATATGACAATTACCTTGAATAGAAGGCACACGGTGAAATTTTGAAAGAGAGACTTAGAGAATAACAGACGAGCTTAATTAAATCTCTCTTAATAATGAAGAACTATGAGAAAAAAATAAGTTCTCAGAATCGATAGGATGCAAGTGTCGCTACGTAACGACACTTTCAGGTCGACCAGGCCTATGGGCGAGTTCTCGCCCTTTTCTGAAATCATGGTGCGATCTAAAAATCGTCGACTCACCCAAACATTTATCTTTGTAAGCTTTTTCATTAAATAAACTGTTTCTGGAGCCAAGCGATAACAAAAATTTATCGCACAGCGCATTTCACTTCTTAACTTTGAATCACTCACCTCCGTAGCTGTATGGCGAAATGCAGACGTATCTGTGCAATAACAAAACTAGAATCGCCTGCCACTGCTAATAAACTGTTGCCATAGATAATTTTTTAATTCAGTTAGTCGTCTGCGTGGTTATTTCCCCTTCGCAGTGTTGCAAACACAAAAAAAGTACTGTCAGTTTTTATGGAACGTCGTTTGTATTTCTTAGTATTTTAACTTCATTGACATGATCTTGGCTTCTCCTAATATATGCTCATTTATTCTTTTCTAGGTGGAACTTGTGATCAACCAACTTCCCCAGTTGCCTTATGGAGCTGATTATATGTGCGTTTTCGGCAGAAGCAGGCCTGTTAAAGCAAAAGTTACTGATAGTGGTCTCGCATGTATGGCTCCTGTTATCTCCGAAAGACCCGCCATCATTCCAGGAAAAGGTATGATATAAAAAAACCCAATGGATTTTCATTTCTAGTAAACACTATGTACCGAGAATAATTTGAAAAAAAAAAAAATCTTACTGCCGCAAATATGAATTTGTCTTTGCAGAACAAAAAAAGTGCCCTTAACCCCTTGAAAACGTATTATCGACAGAGTGCTCTTCCAGTTTTTAAAGTCTGGTATCATGCATTTTCACCTTAATTTTGTAGTTTTGTCATAATAGACCTTTTTGTTTTTCATTATGTTTCATAAAAAACGTGCTTGTTATAAAAAAACACACTTTTATGTATCATATTGTTGTTTCTTTGCAAGCATTAATTAAGAAGAACGTTATTGTTCGATACAAATTTGGAAAATGTGAATCCGTTTATTGGTGTAAATATGACATGGATGTTAAGTTAGATATTATCCGAAAACTTGGAAGTTTCGTTGTCCTGGAGCGGGAATCGAACCTGATTCTCCCTGATAGCAGCTGAGTATGCTAATCACTACACCATCTAGAACGACCAAGTTTCAAGTTTCCGATTGATTTGAATATAACCATCACAGGATTCGCTAGTCGAAGGAACCGGCATTCATATACAGCGAATCTAAATGTTTAGAATCTAGCGAATCTAAATGTTCAGAATCTAGCGAATCTAAATGTTCAGAATCTAGCGAATCTAAATGTTTAGAATCTAGCGAATCCTGTGAGGGTTATATTCTAATTAATCGGAAATTTGAAACTTTGTCGTTATGTGTGGTGTAGTGTTTAGCATACTCGGGCGCTATCCACGAGACGCGGATTCGATTCCCACCCCAGGCGACGAAATTTTCAAGTTTTCAGATAATATCTGATTTAACATCCATGTCATATTTATACCAATAAACGGATTCACATCTTCCAAATTTGTGTTGTTCAATGGTGTAATCCCGAATTTCATTCATTCAACGTTATTGTTTTTTACATAAATGTTCCTTTTGAAGTTTCACAGATTTTTACTCAAACTTAATATTGTACATTGGAGATACAAAGTCGAGTGAAGAAAGTATGACTATATTTAAATATTTGATTGGGTAATCCTCTCGATATGTGTTCCATAATTCTGCTTTAATTGAATTTGCACATAATATGAAAACTTTCATTAAGTATCGTAATTATGGAATTGAACGCATTTTGTCTCGGTGTTTTACATATAAAGAAACTCAGAAGGTTTTCAAGGTGCCTCAGCGTTTTCTATGGCAGTAATATTTTAAAATTTATTTTTAATAAGCATTTTTTTCCTAATGCAGTAAGTAAACGTAGTTGCCTTCTACTCTCTATTTAGGAAACCCGTTACTGTATATTAATATGAAATGTGGTACAGGCTTTTCTTAAATATGCAATTTTTTATAAATACTATTTGTTTTGGGGAGGTATAGTATATATACTGCAGTTATGTAAAAAGTTTTTGCAAAAGTGTTTCCATTATGTTCCAACGAAAAAAGCGAGAGTAATATGTGTAACTATTTTCTAAAAGCAGTTATATTAATAAATATCAAATTCATAAATTTGCTGCTTTTGAAACATAGGAAAAGTGAATTGGTACGATGTTATGCTATGTAATCATCGTCGCATTAATCGATTGGTGCCAAATTGTTTAGATCATTTTTCATCTCTTTTGGTTAGGAAAATAATCAGATACAAGGTAGCTGTACTTCTTAAACACGCAAAAAAATATATTTCATGGACTACTCAATTATTTCCTATCTTTTGCACCACTTCTGCCAAAATCATTAACTTTCTTAGGAGGTAAAAGAAAACTACTTTTTAAAAGCAGTTATATTAATAAAGATAAAATTCATGCTGCTTTTGAAACGTAGGAAAATTGTATTGGTAAAATGCTAAAAAATCGTCGCAACAATGGATTGGAGCTAAATTGTTTAGATCTCATGAATGGAATACGGGATTACACTGCACAATACAAATTTTGAAGATGAGAATTCGATTTTTGGTTTAAATATGACAAGGATGGTAAGTCAGATAATATCTGAAAACTTGGAAATTTTGTCGTCCTGGAGCGGGATTTCGAACCCGCGTCTGCCGGGATCGAATTCTTATCCTCCAGATTTGCTAAGCATGAATGCCGGTTGCTTCGATTAGTGAATCCTGTGATGGTTTTATTCAAATTAAGTGGAAACTTGTGACCTGGTCGTTCTGGGTGGTGGTGTAGTTAGCATACCCGGGCGTTATCTGGGAGACGCGGGTTCGATTCGAGAACGACGAAATTTTCAAGTTTTCGGATATTATCTTACTTGCCATCCTTGTCACAATTACAGGAACAAACGGATTCTCATCTTCAAAATTTGTTTAGATCTCTTTTAATTAGGAAAAGATTGAAATATAGGAAAAGCAGCAGTACTTCTGAAACATGCAGAAAGGCATCTTTCATGAATTATTCAGTTATTTTCCATCTTTTGTACTCTTTCTGTGAAAAAATCATTAACATTTTTAGGAGAAAAAAAGAAAAGAGAACAGTACTTTGTTTTTCGATCAGGTATTCCGCATGAGTACTTAACAGCAGTTTAGTTTGTTTTTTGTTTGTTTTTTCGCAGTGGTTTCGCTTTTAGCGAACATTTCAGCAGTTATTTCCTGAGTGTTGTCTATGCATTTAAAAATAAAAAAGATAAGAACAGCTGCATATTATATCCTTTATTGCTCGCGTCTTCACCATGAAGTGAATTCCGCCAAGGCGATAGCCCTGTTTCGTTTCCTTTTCAATAGCAGTAGAATTTTGTCATTTCCCAAAGTGTACCATAAAACTGCCAGGAAATATCATTAATTATGACTTCTCGTTCTGCTTCTAACGTGAATAATATAGCAGATAACCGTAAAGGACTTTAAAAAATTCTATAATTTTCCCAGTAAAAGTTTTCAAAGTGGATTTTATGTGCAGTTTTTTTTTTATTTCGCTTTTTTTTTTAGCTCTCAGCTAACCCAGCACAAGTTGTAGAATGACCAAAAAATCAGCTAGGGGCACGAAACTAATTATTACCTGAGATTCTAAATCGATAGACTTTCGAATCATTTTTTATTTACTTTTTTTGTGTGTGTGTGTGTGTGTGTGTGTGTGTGTGTGTGTTTTATTTTTACTGCATTCCGAATATATCGAGCAAGCTGGCGCAGAAAATCCACTTACAAATCCATTATGGTGTACGTGACGCTCGTTGAAATCATGTAAAGAAGATGAAATTTTCGTTGTCCCTAGCGAGACACGTACCTCTTAAGGTATCGGATATGTCTGCCTGGGTCGTTACTTTGCCTTCAAAATTTCTTCCACTCTAAACTAAATTACGATCGAGTCCGGCGAAATGTTATTTGGTAATTTCGTTTATGTCTTGTTTTTTTTTTTTTTTTTTTTTACCCTTCGCAGTACTAGGAGTACGTTTTTTTAAAGAATGTATGTTCATACGACTTTTTTTTTTTTTTAAATAGTATGTCCATTCTGTGAAAAATATGACCGGGAAGCAAAATTTAAAGGGGCTGTTCCAAAAGAGACAAAGAAGCTAGTTTACTTTTACAGTGTCAGATATACGGCAGTTGTTTGTGTAACAATGCGAAATCGCACTGGGGCACATAAGGCTGGAGCGGAATTCATGAATTGTTGGAGTCGCGAGATTTCATATGTACGCTTGGTGATGTGACCCATGGGTGCACTAGGGGTGTGGTGCCGCGGTCATAAACCGGCAGTGATTGCGTGAAAAAGTGTCTTATTCTTCCCTCATGTACTATCATGTCTTTTCGCAGATCATGTGCTCGTCGACTTAGCAGTTAGGTCAAGCGAAACCAACAAGGACTTCCTCAATAGACTGTTTGCCTTCTACGACTGCACCATCCACAAGACGTAAGTGAGAACCTTTTTATATGCTTTAGCATTTATTTTCATCTCGTACTTGTTCCCCCGTCACAATCCGCTCTTTTCCCGGAGTACGCGTGTTCCCGGAGCATTCCCCCTTCTTCCATTTGGTTAACATTTTCATCGACCGCTTTTACATTTGCTACTCTCTCTCTCTCTCTCTCTCTCCCTCTATTTCGATGTGTACGCATATCGCCGTCGTGTCACGTGGATGGCCGTTATGAGGGAAATATTTTTTCTCGAGAGAATATATAACTCACTATTGCGGTAAAATATTGCTATCACCAAGTTAAACGCAGTTTTTTTCCTGGAAATTTTTTTAGTAAGATGGAATTAAATTCTTGTTTCAGAAGGTTATTTTTTTTTATCTTTCGCGTCTAACGACCCTTATGAGCATCTAAGGTGACAACGTGTCTTCTGCCTCTAATTAAGAAAACTTGGCGGGTTTTTTTATTTATTTATTTATTTATTTATTTATTTATTTATTTATTTATTCATTTACTTTTTTTTTTTTTTTTGCTGTTGTTTTGGGTTTTAACAGCCACCATGAACAACTCTTATGACTAGAAATCACACATTTGTGTCCACTGGTTCCAGAGGGGGGGCTTATGGGATGATCGCACCACCCATGCCTCATCTGGTTCTCGGACGACTCCCATACTGCGCGGAGGATTGGTTGGTTGGTTGGTTGGTATATTTTTATGGCGCAAGGGCCATGTTTGGCCAAAGAGCGCCAGACACAAGCCAATTAAACAGTATTAAAACGTGCGATAAAACTTAAAATATGGCTGATCAAGTAAAACTGAAAAATGAGAATGATGGAAGGGCTAAAAAGACAATGAAACAAACAGTATAAAAAACATGGTACAATGATTAAAATCTAACTGATTCAGTAAAACTGAAAAATGAGTGATGATAGGGCTAAAATCTAGATACGTTTAAAATAGTCA
This sequence comes from Macrothele yani, assembly GCA_039090855.1. Classification (NCBI taxonomy): domain Eukaryota; kingdom Metazoa; phylum Arthropoda; class Arachnida; order Araneae; family Macrothelidae; genus Macrothele; species Macrothele yani. The sequence goes on along the minus strand of CM076991.1, from coordinate 101,013,913 downwards.
ATTTCTTTAAAAAATGAAAAGACAGCAACAGTATCGCAGTGGTTATTGAGGAGCCGCTGCAGTGTAGCGGCGTCCTCGGTCAACAAATGAGAATGAAAGAAATGAAAACGCACATCACGAAAACGAACACAACTACACAAAAGATGATTGACAGTCAGTCGGCAACCGCACGTCTCACACATCGGCGCAGTGTCGCCACACAGCAAAAAGCGGTGAGTGAAACGACAATGCCCAATGCGGAGACGCGCAAGCACCACTTCCTCCCTACGGTTCCGACGAAATGAGAATTTCCAGATTCCAAGAACAGGTTTAACACGATGCAGCTTAATTTCCACCTCTTGGTCCCACAGACCCTGCCACGTTCGCTTGATATGTTCGTGAACAAGAGAGCGGAAATCCCGGTGAAACAGTGGCAAGGGTGTGACGACCAAAGAGGAAGTAGATCTAGCAGCCGCATCAGCACACTCGTTACCCGAGATTCCAACATGCCCAGGAATCCAGCAGAACTGAACATGAAGACCGGCCCCGAGCAAACGACGAAGTAACTGTTTCACATCCAAGAGAACAGGATAGTCACGGCAATCTGCAGATGATAAAGACTGCAGGACACTTAAGGAATCCGTATAGACCATAGCACGATGATGAGAACCCGGCGCGGAGGATTCCCACGTCAACTGCCCATCACCCCTGTCTCTAATGTTTTGTGTATTGAGTGTATACAGAGTGTTTCAAAAGTCACTATCTATTTTGGAAAAAAAATGGGAATTAAGAAAAATGGGTTTAAGACATGAAAAATACATTTATTTCAAAGTCAGTGTCTCAAAGAATTAGTGCTATTTATTTATCTGTTTTCATTGGCGACCATCAGTGTCTGTACACAACTTAAAATGATAAATTGTTTCTTGAAACACACTTTTCCGTATTTGAGGTGTTCTTTTCTGAACTACATCAATAATACGATTTCAATGTTCGGCTACATTACGAATTCTCTTACCAGTGTACACCTTAGACTTAATGAAACCCCAGGCAAAAAAATAATCTAATGGTGTTAGATTGGGTGAAGGTGCCGTCCACGGTCGTGTTCCTCTGCGTCCAATCAAGCGACCGGGGAAGCATCTGTCAGGAAAAACAAGTACAATTACTGCATAATGACACGGTGCTCCATCCTGTTGAAAAACTACTGTGTCAAGAATGCCATCTGTAAAACGTTGAGGTTCGAGAAATTGTTCAAGCATGTCAAGATACACAGTTCCCGTAACCGTAGCTTCTGCAAAGAAGAAAGGTCCATCCATACTGTTGGCTTGTTTTAATTTTGTGTATTGTAGTGGACGCCAACGTATCAGAAGAATCGTTGTTGAACGCAGGTTCCTGTCATTGGAGCAGGGAAGAAAATAAATAAGTAGTTAAACAAATTGAATGTAATGACAGATTATTTCGTCCGCTCATATCTTTATTCTTCAGATTGGGGAAGAAAAAGGGAATATTGGTGAATCAAAATAAATAGTATATACTTCCAGCGGGAGATGGAAGTATATACCATTTATTTTGAATGGACGGCTTTCTGTACGTTTTTCCCGCCAAATCTGTTCTTATCCCTACGTGGCACATGCCCGCGTGAAATCTTTCCTCCTTCCCACCGAAGATCTCCAACAAGACCTTCCGTTTATGACTGCTACGTTCAAATCCCCCTATAAGCCCAGCGCACATTGCTACTCTGCGTGGATAATCTTCTTCTTGCAAGTTGTGAAACACCTCAATGTGCTTTTTTGTTCAAATCACACCGTAGAATTGTGTGGATTGATGAGCGTGGAATTTCTAACATGGTAAATGCTCTACGAGTCGCTAATTGGAGATCCTCTTCAAACGCTTCTCGATCCAGTTCGATTCTTTCCCCAGATTTTCTTTGGCGTCCATTTCTGCTATCCGGTTCTCTGAAATTTCGTTAATAATTCACGAACAGCCTTGTCTGTTGGACCTTCCTTATGAAACTTCCTCTCAAAATTGTCTCTAAGTTTCTCGCATTTCATGCCTTTTATCTTGCATTTTACCACAAGCGCCCATTCTTATACGTTCATCGTAAGTGATATGGGTCTGAAATGGAAAATTTATAACTTACACAAAATTCTAAATACCACTTTTTAAAAACACACACACAAATGTAGTCCGGAAGTACATATCTTTATGCCAGTATAGCATTAAAAAAAAACAACAACATCTGATGCCACCGAAGTAGATAGTGACTTTTGAGACACCCTGTATTTTAATACAGCCAATTGTTTCGTAAGAGCAATGTGGATGGTCCAGATGCGAATGATACGAATTTGCTTTATGGCGAATATATCCGGTCTCTTGGTATGTATGCTAACTCTCTTGTAATTATTTATTGTTTTCTAAGCTGTTTAAATATTTTTATGATTTTATCACTTTTATGTGTAGCACATATCTTTAAGGAAATCGTGGACATCCAATATGATATTCAGAGAATATCATATCGAATGTCCAGCGGTTTCCGATGTGATACGATATTCTCTGAATATCGTGCCTGATATGAATATCGTATCATAATATTTTGTAATTTTCAGCATGAATATTATGGGTTTTTTTTTTTTTTTTTATTAGTACTTGCATCATTAGTACTTATTTTGTTATTTCATTTTTTTTTTATATATTGCTCTCAAGTGGCTGTGCTCTTTTAATATAGGTGCTCGTCATGTGTAACCAGTGCTTGGGCTTGTAGTTGGTGCCCTCACGAAAACAAGTGCACTCATAACGTATCGGTATGTTCCAGTTCTGGAAGGGTTATATCAGGTGAAAATGTAAGTAATATTTAAAGCATACGTGAAATATGTATATGCTCTTTAATTTTTATTACGTTTTCGAACATCTAAAATGAGATTTGAGAAAAAAAAAAAAATCCCGTGTGTTCGCACGTAAGAAAAGACGCGAACTAAACGTGTTTTGCAAGAATTCCTGGATTCTGGTAAAAGAAAATAATAAAACCCCTGGTTGCTTGGATGATTTACGTTGCACGACGTGTTGTAAAGGAAGCCGTGAATTTTAGCAAACAGGTGGCAGTGTGCAAGAAAAGAGGCGCGTTGACACTTGACAATTGACTTTCATCTTTTAATAATTTTATTGATATTTCATATTTAGCAGTCGACGATACATACAGAATCTTGTTTATTTCGTACGGCACCTGTGTGTCGTTTTTCTTGTCAGTCTCTGTTTTTTAGAGAGAGAGAGAGAGAGAGATTTCCTATCTGAGGTTGAGAGACCCGAACCCACAGCGCTCTGCGCCTTTTGTCAGGTGAAAAAGATTAATATTAGATATTTGGGAACAGATTTCCCTGATAGAATAGTACGAAAGAAAAGTATGGAAATATTAGAGGAGAGGGAGTAGACGGTTACCCGTTAAGAAGTGAAGTTGTAAGCTGCCCTACATACTTACCTGTAACAACAAGCCAATTCAAGTGGTATTTCTCTCCGCAGAAAAATGCCCGGTACACCTGTGCCACAGAAGAGTACAGGGGAAAGGAAGGAAAGGACACGGGAAAGGGGAACCTGAAAAAAAAACATCACACACAGAACATCATTCCCAGAGAAAAATCGTCTTGAACACCGGGTAAGACAAAACTGGCCATTTGCTCAGTGTTTCTCGCCAGCCAATGAGAAAAAAGATTTTTTCCCATTGGTTTACAGGATTGTTTCACAGGTTTACTTTTGTTGATTCTTGACAGGCATGTCAGAGTAAATATAGCTGAGGTGGTGTGATCACATGTTTGAAAACTCTGTTTTTTAGTACGCCGTCACCGATTTTTATAGCTGTCAGCTGAATCCCACTGAAGGGCACTCTGTGCGGGTGGGAAACAAGAGGAAGTACCGACGGACATAGTCTCGAAGTTTCGGTGGAATAATCGCTTCAGGTGTTGTCTTTTGGAGAAAGGAAATACTGTTGATCTTCGGATCATTTCTCGTTTTCTTTTTTTTTTTTTCAAGTTCTTTGCGGGAAAAGTTATTATTAGAAGAATAGGAGTGGGTGCATACAGATGAAGTTGGGATGTTTCGGAGTTGGACGTACTCGAGATGAACAGAGAAGATGCTTCAAGGTCGGTACAGGAGAGATAATCTGAGGTATGTGTAGGGTTCGGCGCGAGTTTAGAGAAGTGCAGAATTGAAACCAATGATTAGGGAGAGAAACTGCAAACACTGGCCAAGAAGCTCGCTCATGTGACCGAAATTTACTCTGAACTCTCTAAATATGATGCTGAGTATGAATGCAGTTGTAGTAGTTGTGGGTACTACAGAGATGACGCACACGGCAAGACGGCAAAGTTGTAGAGACTAGATTCGCTGACGTAGCTTAAGGTTGTTTCACCTAAAATCTCTGCCTTATGTTTCCAATGGTAAAACTTCTTTACATATTTTGTTCGCAATTAATGCATTCCCAAGGATGAAAATTTGCACATCGATAAAACTGACTTTAAGTTATAGCATGGGATACTTAACACTTGCTAAAACATAGCCATAATTAAGCAATCCAACATTTGTTTGTCTAGTGACGTCATCAATGTACAGGTCGCGCCATCTATTAACAGGTCTGAACACCACTCAAAGGAAAATGATTGATTTTTAATGTAATTTATGGTTATGTTTTAGCAAGTATCCCGTGCTGTAACTTAAAGTTAGTTTTATCAATGTGCAAATTTTCATCCGAAGCATTCTGCTTCGGAGCAGAGGTTTCGAATTTGGCCACCGACAGAGGAAGAATTTGGGTTTAACACTGGCGCCCGAACGTAAAAATGGATCTACTGTCCGTTCGGTTCTTTGAAAAATACATGCGTTTTTCCATACATCGTCTGGAATGAGTGAGATTTCCTTCTTCCACGGAGAGTTACTTCGAGCATGGTTTGCAGCGGACCAGAAATCTGCGATTTCTTGCTCCCGCCTTTTCCAAAGGAGGATATATGTGACGTACTACAGAGGTGACGAACATGTCAAGAGGGCAATTAGCAGCGATAAGCCCTTGTCGGCGTAGCTTAATTGAGAAAGCATTCTGCTCCGGAGCAGGCAAACTTGGGTTTCACATAGTTTTTTTTTTTTTTACTTTTGTGGAACCTTCCTATAATTGTGGCGCGTTACAGAATGCAAATGACTAACAGAAACTCCACTTAACTAATTGAAACTGAAGACTGACACACATGACCTTCTTAAGGGGTGGGCCAACGGGGCCGGTGCCCTGGGCCCCCACCTGAACTGAGGCCTCCAACGCCCTAAGTGTCTTATGGATTTACAAAAAAAAAAAAAACTCTTTCACCACTGATCAGCAGTTTTTTATTATTTTTTTGTTTTAATGAAAAGAAGAAACACCAATGCAGAAAGTTGGAAATTGTTCCGCCTTGTATTTCAAACCTTGCTCGTAGCTTTGATTTCCCGAGCGAGGAGACAGGAGTAAAGTTAGGTGTTAGGATGGATCTCCTGTGACAAAATAAGCAAAGAAAGCCGACCTTCCTTCCAGTCCCGAGTGTGTGTGTGTGTGTGGGGGGGGGGGGGGGGGGGGGGTAGTGATTTGATAAAACAATTAAATGAAAATTCTGAACGGAAGTAAAAATGTGTAATTCGGAAACATGTATGAGGCATCCACCCGAAAAATAAAGTGGCGTGGTCAGCATGTATTCGAAGAACATTTCTCATGAAAGTTCTTCGAATCGTGAGCGCATGGATTTTATTTTTGATTGACGGGGCAAGTGTTTCGTTTTTTCTTATTTTTGGCATACATCTCTAGAATTCCAAATGTAATTTAACTAGTACACTTCCACAAGCACATATCCAAGTGTTTATGTTCTCACTGGAGAATTATCGATTTTTAAAACACAAACTATTTCCCGACCTCAGATGATTCATTTTCAAAAAAGGCCAAATGTCATTCAGTGAGCTAGATGTAAAATCACGTTAAAATTAACTCATGTTCATGTGAGCAAGGCATTTTTTTTTCTCTCTCCTTCCAAGCATACATCGCATTTTACCTAATCACTTTTTCCATTTAAACAGTCGTTTGTGCTGCTTATCTATACCAAGAAGTGCACGTATATTTATCATAGGGGTTTGCCCACTAGGGCTACTTACATATGTTCAATCTTCGGCTTTTAAATAAATAGCAATGACCGGGGCAGCATATCAGTATTTTTGTCCGGTGAGTCACATTGTGTGAAAACGGCGCTGGTTGGTTTATTTCTTTCTTCTGTTTTAATTTAATTCTCGTTGAATGATTTGTAAAACGGGGAAGAAACATCCTCTTACAACACCCATTTTCTTGTAATTTACTAAGCAACTAAATGTGAGTGCATTTGGTAGACTTCATGGAGTTCTATAATTTTCACCATGTACCAGTTTTCATTCAAGTGGTATTAAAAAGTTACTGGATATTGAATATTTTTATATCAGTTGGGGAATAAATTTGGGGAGACCTTCATCTAGCAGTGGATTGATCATTGTCAACCATAATCAATCCACTATAATTGCTCCCGAAAATCTGACGGCCCAGGGCCCACAAAAGTGTTAAGACCGCGCTGGTGACACATAGTGCTATGATAAAAGAGTAGGTAACCATTATTTGTTAGTATTCAGATTTCATTTAATGAATGAGCAAATTTAAAACCGAGCGGAGTTTTTCTTCGATGTATTGAAAACTGTCCTGTACTTGAATATTTTTTTGTACTCTTTGAATACTTTTCTTTAATACAAATGTTGGTGTCTTCAAAACTCATGTCAATTTTGATTTTAACGATAGCTGTTTATATTACATTTGTTTGTTTCTTGTGCGTTGTTTCCTTCCTACTTTAAACCTGTGGTTTTTTTTTAAACTTTTTCAAAAATGATTCTTTAGTCAAAATACGATTTCTTTTTCTAGTTTAATGTGCTGACAAATATTTCGAAAATTTAATTTTTTCTTCTTTTATAGAATCCCCAAAATTCCCTCATAAAAGGTCGACAGCATTGTCCCAGTTTCAAATTGGAAGAAGAGATCCTGTTGCCTAGTGGTGTTCCTAAGGAAATAAGTATTGAAGTCAGAAATATGCCCAGCGCCGTGGTAAGAATTTCTTTTCATTAATTTTAAGCGGATTACTTTAGTTGGTGCATATAAAAATTTTTTGCTAGCGTGAATATTTTAGGTTTGCAAATTATGTATCTCTTCTGCACGCATTACTGTTGAAAATAAATTAATAAACGCATTTGTGCAGCAGCAATGAATTATTAGAAATGATTCGTGGTAGTATATTTTAGCTGTATTCAGTGCCCACCTTGCTTTAATCCGTTACTCTAACCAGGCTTTTATTTTAATATTCTAACAATATGCGATTCCTAACATTTCAAATATATAATGTGGAAACAATTTTACATAAATATTTAGGTACTATTCTCTTGTGTAAAATGAGGAAAAGGATGTGTATGGCATCAAATACACACAGGGCTGCAATTAAGTAATGAGGATGATTCTTTTAAAAATGCCTTTGCAACACGGGTCGGGAAAGCATAGTTTTTTGATCAGTCATTTATCAGCTATGCGGTGGCAACGGCGCTTGCATGAGCATTGCGCAGATGATTATTTACGTTGTACATGACGTCATTCGGTGGAAGAACATTTTCACCGCTCTGTCATGGAGGAGAGAGCAAATATCCGGCTTTGTTTGAAAATAGGTAAAACTGCATCTGAGACAGTTGAATTATTGCGTGATGTGTGTGGGGCTAATTTCTTATCTCGTGACAAATATTCCGATGGTATGCGCGTTTCAAGGATAGGCACGAAGATTTGGAAAATGACGAAAGTCCCGGACGATTTCAGTGTGCACGTATGAACTCGTTAAAAAGTTCGCGAAAGGATGAAAAGTGATCGTTGTGTGACTTTGAGGATGCTGGAAAGGGAGCTCGGTGTTAATAAAGAGACGATTCTTCAAATTTTAGCCCAAGATTTGGGGGAGAAAGTTTGTGATCGTTTTGTCCCGCATGCTTTGTCAGACGACCAGAAACATGCGCGCGGGGAGAACGCAAAACACATCCTGGAGATTGCAGAAACAATTCAAAATTTTCTCCAAAGCATTGTGGTAGGTGACGAGGCATGGTGCTTTCATTATGATCCTGAAACGAATAGTCAGAGTATTCAATAGAAATCGCCAGTCACCCAAAGGAAAGAAGACCAGGTTACAGAATTCCAAAATGAAGACAATGCTTGCGTGTTTTTACGGCAGCAAGGGAATTCTGCAACAGTAGTTTATTCCTGAAGGTACAACTGTCACTGGCAATGCTTACACATCCATTTTGGAAAGATTGCGGAAGATGATTGTACGTGTCAGGCCCGAGTACAGAAACGGGCAATGTTTTCTTCTTCACTGTAAATCACCCTCTCACAGAGCAATCAGTGTACATCAATTGCTGGCACGAAAACAAGTATGCGTACTCAACCATCCCCACTATTCTCCAGATTCGTCACCGTGTGACTACTTTGTATTCCCTAAATTGTAGCTTCCTTTGAAAAGAAAATTTTTTCAAGACATTGAAAACGTGAAAAGAACTGTGACATCTGCTTTTGACTCCATACCAAAAGATGACCTCTGCAACTCATAACCAACAAGTTTGTCCGCACCGGGCATCGATACTGGGTCTCCTCACTCCGGAGTAAGTTGCTCTCCCAACTGAGCTACGCGGACAGAATGTTTCGTTGCAGATTTGTCGTCTTGACACCTGTTTCCACCTCTGTAGTACGTCACAAAGTCTTTTCTTTCGCTGGCTAATCATTCCACTTCTTATATTAACGCAGGAAGAAAGTACTGCGAATAAAATACACTCACGTAAGTTTCCCGGTTTTCCAGTTTTTATTTTTAAATTCTGGCTCGCTACTGAAATGCCGCGCTGTGTGTAACCAAATCCTCGAGATTTTGATAGGTGGTATTACAGATAAAAAGTTTTTTCATGTTACCACAAGAAGATGGTCGAAACATTGTCTTAATTTGCAGCGGCATGTCAGACGTTGTCACGCAAACCAATGAATTTAATTTTTTGGCCTTATCGATGTTTACTGTTTCTCTAAATGCCTTCCAGTGAAAGAGTTACAATTTGCTGCAATCTGCTATGCTTACGTAAATTTGAATGGCAATGCCGTAAAGAACCATTTTCACATCAACATAAGCAACGATCTAAAAGTTTTATTAATGTTAGCTTGATAACGTTGCAAGGAATCCTTTTTTCCTTCTAGATGGTGTTAAAAATGTAATTTTGTCATTAACTTGCAGTATCGTCTGCTGTGGTACACCCGTCCCTTTGCACAAGAGCTACAGAGACTCATGAACTAAATAAAACTCCCCAAGAGAAGATTCTTTATGGAGACATGCATACATGAGATTCATCCGCTTTTTTCGTCATCATTTAGGTTATGCTCGAGATCGATGCAAAACTGAAAAGAAATTTTGGAGGATTACCTGGGAGTGGTTTTTTTTTTTTTTTTTGGTCTTGAAATGGTATTTCGTTTTTCAAAACTTTCGAAAACGGAAGTTAAAGGAATGAACATTTTCCGTGTAATCTTGATTTCTTTTTTCTCGCGAGATTTCTTCTGCGCAGTATTATTGTTAAATATAATTTTATTCCATAAATATTTGCATTTCAACTTGAAAATGGAAGAAAAATTCCGAAAACGGAAATTGGAGCGAAAATTTCTCTGTGATCTTCAGGCGCGAGATTCTTCAGTGGATTCGAAGAATTCCGCCTTTTCCATCGTCATTTCGATGGTTCTCGAGATCGATGCAGAACTGAACAGAAATTTGGGAGAGATTGGTGGAGGTAGTGATGATGGTGGGATGGTTTTCCGTCGGTGGGCGGAATTCCGACTTTCAAAGCTTTCGGAAACGGAAGTTAAACGGAGTAAAGATTTCTCCCGTAATCCTTATCCTTTTTTCATGGCGATGTTTCTTCTACCCGGTAGTGTTGTTAAATATAGTTTTATTCCATAAATACTTGTTTTGCAGCTTCGAAATGGAGGAAAACTTTCCTAAAATGGAAGTTGGACAGAGCGTAGATTTCGCTGGTAATCGTAATTTTTTTTCTCTGCGATGTTACATTTATCTCGTGTTGCTGTTAAATGGAAAAAAAGAAAAAGAAAATTATATATTTTGAATACAGAGATGTGCTCCAGCTTAATATTTACATAATAAATTTCAGTGCACAATTTGATATTGCTCTTGCCGTGTTATTTTCACGCTGTTTCACAGTACGTTCTTATTTTTCACCCGTGCGGTTAAAAAGGTTCAGCTTTTTTCCCTTAGGCAGTCTCATGTATAAGCATGAAGGTAGAAAAGGCTTTCATTATTTGAAAGCTACCAAACTTTCTGGACAAATACCAAAATTTTAGCTATTAATTTTCATTCAAGATCAGGAAAATTATCGAAACAGTGCTTGCTTTTGGAATCGCTTAGTTGTGATCTTTACAGGTGTTGCAGTAAAGTGTTTTTGATATTGCAGTGAAATCAAAATTCCGGTCGACACTGTGTAGATTTAGAAATACACGCCCATTAAAAGAAAAATCTCGGGTCTTATTGATCTTTCTTGTTCCGAGGGGAGAAACCGCCCTTGAGTTAACGACCACGAATTTTGGCTATTTAGTTTCACTGCATTATTGAAAGAAAGGTGCTTCACGAAAAAATACCGAAACCGATCGAAAGGGTATTTTCCCTTTAACATCGCGTTACATTTACTCTTTTCATGTATTAAAATAAAGCACTTTCCATACTGCAGTGAAATCAAAATTCCGGTCGACACTGTAAATTCTGAAAAACCATGTGATATATATATATATATATAGTCCCTCCAAGTAAAACAAACCACGGATCTCGTCGTTGTTCCGAGGGGAGAGACAGTCTTGGAATCAATAAAGGCGAGTTTTGACTGTTAAGTTTCCCTGCATTATTCAAGGGTGTTTCACTGCAATAGTGATCGAAAAGGTATTTTCCTCTTGGAATCTCTGTATTGTAATCTTTTCAGGTATTGCAGTGAAGCCAGAATGCCGGTCTACACTGAGCAGATTCAGAAAAAGTTGTAGGATGTATAATAGTCTGTCCATATAAAACAAAGCCCCGCTTTAATGAGATGCTTCTCTGGGAAGAGACAGTCCTAGTGTTAGCGACCCCAACACTTCTACGCCCACTCAGTTCCTTCTAGTAGCAGAAGAAGCATACTTTAAGGGTGAGAGGTCAGATATAAGAAATTAGATTAGAGGGTAGTTTAGAGTCATTATGAAAAGCAACTGATGACGATTTTTCAGGCATTCTTTTTTCACTGTATGTCCCGTTTCAGTAGAAAATTTTAGTGTGAAATTGGACAGAAGTGAGTCTCAAGCAGTTAAAAAGAATGTTGTGACAGCGGACAGTCAGCTGTGAGTATAAAAGTTGCTCGTAAGATAGGTCCTTTCATCAATCAGTAGTCTCCTTCAGGGGAATTCGGGAGAGCATGAAAAAGTGGCGTTCACATCGTCCTATTGCACACCTCTAAATGAGAAAAATCGAGAAAACCGTTGGTTCTATTTTAAGTGGGACGATTTTATATGACAATATCATAGAAGAAAGGTTTCTAGCTTGTTTCGACAGACGGCAATAATGCTGTGTGTCGAAACAAGCTAGAAACCTGTGGAAAGCTGAAAGAAATAAAATTCCGGTTGAGAATTGTATCTCGTACATTCAGTGACTTGTTACATAAAATACCGAATGAATCTCTTTTGCAAAAAAAAAAAAAAAACAAAAAAAAAACATACTTTGTATTTGCTTTTTTAGGAAAATTTTCAGTGCGTCATTGAAATTGAAGGAGCAAAAGAACGAGTTTTGGCAAGTGCAAGAAACAACAAAATCATATGCTCCGAAACTGCAGTAAGTAAAATTCTTATTTGTTGAATTTTTTTATCATTTATTAATTTTTAATAAGTGATTGAAAGTATTGCTGTCATAGGCGCATGTAGGTATATGCATTATATTGTAGACGTGCTGGTTAACAAGTTTGTCGTGGATAAACCTGTTAACCAGTACCTCTACCTCGATATTCTTAACAATTTTGCCCTACCAACTCTGTGGCAATACTATGGAACCGAGCCTTGTTGGTACCACCACAGCATAATGCACCAAGCCATAAAACAAGCAGTGTTACGGCGTGGTTTGACCGTAATTCCGTATCGTGTGTGGACTGGCCAGCTCAGAGCACTGATCTTAATCCCATAGATCACTTATGGGATGAATTAGAGCGCCGCATAAGAAGTTTGGAACCAAGGCCTACTACTAAGCAAGTATTTGTCATTTTCTTGTAGGACTTCCATCCACAGTGAGTGGAGTTTAGGTCCCAGCCACCTACAGCGAGATCGCCTTTTGGGCAGGACATAGAAACGGAAGGAATGAGAACAAGTCTAGCGACTTTGACAGAACAGTTTGTAGTGAGATTGGAGTACAGTAGATGGCACCACCGTACAAGTACGATATTGCACATAGTTGGGTGAGAGAATTTCACGGGGGGGGGTGGCATAGGAAAGGATACCCATTTAACCAGTGGGTCCAGTCACTTAACGTGCTCATCCTATATTCAGCGATTGTTAGTAAATCACACCATCTCTGAAAGATCAGTCCAGGTTCGAACTTGGGGACCTTGCATCGATAGTCTGACTCGCTGACCACTAAGCCATCCGCGGCTCTACTACTAAGCAACAGTTAGCGGCAGCATTATGTACTGAATGGAAGCGCATACCTATCGCTGTGTTCCAAAACCTTGTCGACAGCATGTCTCGAAGGGTCAGTGCCTGCATTTAGCCCAAAGGTGGACCGACACCTTATTTATTGTATGTCAGGAAATGCTATATTGTGTTTCTCTTCTAGGTGTCCGATGACTTTTGTCAATATAGTGTATATATAGATCGCCCTATAATTGGTGTTGTTAATAATATTTAGTAAAAACATAGGCGTTGATTTTACAGAATTGCTTCTAAACGATTTTGATTTTCATTTCAGTACACGTACCATGCTGAAGTTGGGAAGATAACTGCCACTCTGACGGTGCTCTGGAATGATGACACGTACATTGACAAAACAAATGGTAACTTTTTTTTTAATTCCATTTTCTGTTACTAGTTTTTAGATAAAAGTTGTTAAAACCCGCTTTTTTTTTTTTTTTCATTTTTTATGTTTTCTCCTCGTGAGGTTTTCGTGCGATTACCAAGGTAGCAGAGTCTTGCAATTTAAAGTAGGGCCAAAACTGAGCCTCCGTCTTCTCTTCCTAAAAGACAGTTGCTGAGTGTTGCGCCTACGTTAGATTGCAAGGCTATGTTACCTGGCTAATTTTCTATTGTCCAATCAATCCAGTCTTCTATTGGCAAATCCGTACAGTGCTGGCGCCACGAGAGCCGTTTACGTCGATAGACTGTTGTTACAAAAGGGTGTCGTATAGGGCTTCTCAGGGCCGTAGCCAGTGGAGGGGCAGGCCGGGCTGAGCCCGACCTGTGTTACCTTTTGCCCGTCCTAGAGACTCACATAACAGTATAGTGCCCGACCTCTTTTACATCTTTTGTCCGACCTCTTTTACATCTTTTGTCCGACCTCTTTTACATCTTTTGCCCGACCACTTTATATTCTTCGCTCGATCTCAATCATCAGCCGCCCCTCTCAGCTTGCTTGTTTGAATGGCTACGGGCCTGTGGCGGCTTCTGCTCCTGTAGCCCGTCCGTGCCAGCCTACAATGCATAGTCACGAGGGATATTGTTCCTGGCCAATACTGTAATTGGGCTGTCAACTACGAAAGTACACTGCATCGATTGCCCTATATTAGGTGATGCACCTAGTACCTCTGGTATTCACCTTTCTGCGCCTTCTACAGTTGTGTCGCCGGTTGATTGTTTCGCCATTTCGGCACCACTCCTGATAGGCTTGAACTACGGAGGCCCTCTAACAACCTACAAGTGTCACGGTTTCCGAAATGGAAGAACCAACTCTTCGTGCACCCACAATTTGAGCTTTCGTAAACTCTAATAAATCAGAGAGAAGTTACGGACGTGAGGGTTTACCATTCACGTCCGTAATTTCGCTCTCGAATGAACTGCTAACATCTTATACAGAACGCTTCCCTCTTCGTCGTTATGCCAATATCGATTTTAACTCATTTTGCGTAGCTATGTTATTTCAGAGAAAACGCCCAACATATAGATACAATGAATCGCCATGCTTTTTTATTGTGTCAGTCTGTGGATTAGAGTGTCGGAATGATGGGCCGTTGCGATGGGTACTAGTCTCTCGTTCGAGATTACAAAAGGAGAGTAGGGTCTACAAATGACCCTATGCCCCAAGTCGAACAACCTACACCTATCTAATTATAGTAAGCTTTAATTAATTTATAATAACGTACTTGATCCGGCCGCACTTTTCTGACATCAGTAGAAATAATTTTGATGTCATTTCAGAGTAAACGCCCATCATACAGGTACCAGGAAACGTCGTATTTTCTTATTTTTTTAAAAGGAATAATGTTTCAGACAAAAATTAAAATTCAAATGTCATTAACATTTGTTATTCGTAGTACTATCCGTTCGTTCCGAGAGAATCACACAAAAAGATACGAGAAAGTGGGCCATTTCTGGAGTGATCCACCGGGAATCATTCCGGTGGGCCAATCCGCTATTGAATCCCACTCTTACGTCATTCAGTAACGAAAAGTTAAATCTGAATCCTAAGTATAGTTTCGTGTAGGAAACGTCATGATATATTTTATTGTTAAGAACATTCCTGTATGCATAAAGCTTGATGCGTTATGTATCAATACGTGCGTCTGACATGTATCTTATATTTCCAGTTACCTTGTATAAATGCAATTTACTGGGGAGCCACGGAGGTCGAGCTGACTGTTCTCTATGTCTGACAAGAGACAGAAAGTATCAATGTGCTTGGTGCAGTGGCTCTTGCAAATACGGAGATGCGTGCCTTGATCCCGTTGCAACAACGTGTCCACCTCCTCGCATCGACTGGGTGAGTAACTGAAATGGCATTCGATAATTCTCGATGTACTTCGATGATGTATTTCTGTTGATGTAATTCGTTAAATCTGTGCTTTTTTATATAGCTCTTGGAAGAAAAAAGAAACATTTTGTTGGAAATGAAAAAGTGTATTTTGTTATTTTTAGTCATTTATATAGATCGCGCACCCCTTTTCGACAGCAATATCCTTTCTCCGAAGGCTCTTTAAGGAAAAAGGAAGTTTTATTTAGTTCCTGCTTTTTCCTTACTTGTGCTATGCTTTTCTGAAGACAGTGAGCTGAAAAATATGTAACTATGTAAGACAATGGGCTGGAAAATATATAACTATAAAAGACAGTGAGCTGGGAAATATATAACTATAAGAAAGTATGATGGAAAATATAACTACAAGACAGTGAGCTGGAGAATATATAACTGAAAATTTTTTAACTATATAAGGAACTGGGCTGGAAACTATATAACTATAAAACACAGTGAGCTGGAAAATATATAACTATATGAGAAAGTGAGATGGAAAATATAACTATATAAGGCAGTGGAGCTGGAGAATATATAACTGAAAATTTTTTAACTGTATAAGGAACTGAGCTGGAAACTATATAACTATAAAGCACAGTGAGCTGGAAAATATATAACTATATGAGAAAGTGAGATGGAAAATATAACTATATAAGGCAGTGGAGCTGGAGAATATATAACTGAAAATTTTTTAACTGTATAAGGAACTGAGCTGGAAACTATATAACTATAAAGCACAGTGAGCTGGAAAATATATAACTATGTAAGACAATGGGCTGGAAAATATATAACTATAAAAGACAGTGAGATGGAAAATATATAACTATAAAAGACAATGGGCTGGAAAAGTTAGTTTAAATTTTGTTAGGTGTTAAATTTAGTCTTTTGACTCTGCTCTTTGGTATATACCCAAGAGCAGAGTCAAAGACAAAATTTTACCTAAGAATTTAATCTTGATAAAGCCAAGGCTCGGTATTCTCGACACTTTTTACATTCAGGTTACTATACTTTATCTCCGTTTTACTCATACCTGTTGGTTTTTGAGTATTTCTTAGTTGTTTTAGTACCAGATAAAGATTTTTTTGCATCTGTCTCTTATTAATAGCATATGTATATATAAGACAGTGAGCTGGAGAATATATAATTGAAATTTTTTTAACTATATAAGGAACTGAGCTGGAAACTATATAACTATAAAACACAGTGAGCTGGAAAATTATAACTATATAAGAAAGAGAAATGGAAAATATATAACTGTATAAGACAGTGAGCTGGAGAATATATAACTATAAAAGACAGTGAGATGGAAAGCATATAACTGTATAAGACAGTTGAGAAATATGTAACTATATAAAACACTGAGGTGGAAACTATATAACTATATAAGACACTGAGGTGGAAACTATACAACTATAAAACACGGTGAACTGGAAAATATATAACTATATAAGAAAGTGATGGAAAATATAACTATATAAGACAGTGAGCTGGAGAATATATAACTGTAAAAGACAGTGAGCTGGAAAATATATAACTATATAAGAAAGTGAGATGGAAAACATATAACTTTATAAGACAGTGAGCAAAAAATATGTAACTACATAAAACACTGAGCTGGAAAATTATATAACTATAAAACACAGTGTGGTGGAAAATATATAATTACTAGCGTCGCAGCGGTGGCAATAGTAGCGTCTCTCGGAGCGGAACTGCTTTATGCACTGATAGTCAAAGGCTAACATAATATAGTTTTACCGTTTTGAGTATAGTTGGTGCACAGTTCCTCATAATAAGGTGTAACGCCTTTAAACTGTTCCAACAGTTGAGACTTAAACTCAGAAGGAGCGGTCCCGCCTCGACTTTTTAACCGCTTTTAGGACCACAGACCTGATCCCGAAGTTCCTCAGTTTTAAGACATCAGTTAAAGGATCATGGTTTGAGAAGAAAAAGGACAGATTTCTTCGCCAGACCCTGTCAAAGTCCCAAGAATAAAGGACGTCATGTCATTAAAAACCAAGTGCTATACCCTATATATGAATAAATTATAGGATTATAGCACTTAGTTTTCATGACATGACCCTCTTGCATAAACTTTTCAACCCGACTACTGTTAATAACACACAGTCCGTGTAGAAATGTTTGTTGAAGGAATCCAGTCTTCCATTCTTTCCAGACGCAGCAAGGAATTGCATTACTTGAAGTCTTCCCAGACTCCTGAAATTAAAGGTTTCTCCTTTGCCATCGTCAATATTTCTAATCTGACGCTCTGTCTAGAAGAAACAAAAGTTTTGAAATTTGAGCGAAACTTCTGCTTCCGAATGAAACCGAATCCAAATTGAGCGCGGCAGATTGCTGTCTACTTTCCGTGAAAAGCTATCTGGTTGATCTGCGAAAGCTTGAATATTGAACTCGGATTTATATTTTACGTCAGCAAATTCGGATTACTAATATAGTTTTACTATTTTAATTACGGTTGGTGTACAGTTCCTCGTTATTAATTAATGAAAGTTCGTTACTCTTTGGCCAGTGTGTGTATTACATTTTAGTGAAAAAATCAAAGAATTTATAAAATGTTTTGCATTCGTTTCCTCAAGCTAACTAATTGAAAGTATAGTAGATTAATTCAGCAAATTGCTTTCCAATGCACTGTCTCTTTCGTGAGATCAGGATATGACAATGCCATGAATTTAGCAATCCATTTTCTTTCGGTTCCTGTTTTAACACCTGCGGATCTTTACCATATACGCATTACAGGAAAACTAAAATATAGAAATTTCTTTCTTAGTTTTCGGTCATTTCTGTGGTCAACAATGAAATTGAAGTGAATTGTAATTCAATGAAATTAAATGGAAGCTGAAAGCCATATTATCACAAGTCTTGGAATTACGACACTCTCACCTGTCGTATGACCTACTAAATTCGTATAAATTAGCATCCCAGTCACGACTTTTCATTTCCTGGTACATAAAGTGATGTTTGCTTTTCTTACGGAGTGCAGATACTTTTTTCCCCACCAAAATATATGCGTAGCTTCAAAAAAAAAAAAAATGAAAATACAAAAAATGGTAAATGATATGCGCTACCTTTTCTGTAATACTTGGAAAGTTTATGCATGGTTTTAACATCTATCTTTTGGACAAAAATAGCAAACGAAATTAAGTCTTAACGATATTTTCACCGTCGGTAGACTGAAAATGCAATTTCGCCAGCTTCGTCTTGAACTCGAAGGACTGCTGATTTCCACCCCTCCCAACGTTGCTGTTGTTCTTCAGAAACTGGCATCGTCATCTAAAATGCAAGTCCGAAACTATTTGCAACTGATAGTTTCTGCTTATCACTCAGTTCAAAGAACATCTTATCACTTATGTTCTTAAAAAAATAATAAAGTTTGTGTGTGGATGTGTGTGGGGGGGGGGGGGTGCAGGGCCTTGGTTAAGGCCTTAGCGAGCCGAAACTTCTGAAAAACTTGAAATTTGCATCTTTTTAGAATCGAGTCCCATTTTGGCGACTTCGGTTGCCGGGTGGATAGTGACGCGAGTTTATAGTTAAACGTGCAGGTTGAGGTCTAAGGGTTTAACTTCTTGTAGCAGAGACTCATCTATTCTGAAAGGGGGATCGAAGTACCAATCGGCAGTTCTCAGCAATGAACATAGCACAAATGCTTGAGGAAACAATCTAGAAGTTACCCCGAAGCACAAAATGAAAGTTTCTTCATATCAGTGCGTATTCTATCGGGTAAAGCCCCGCATTTTATGGTGCGTTCTACAATGAGGTTAGATAGATAGAATTTTGCAATGCAAATTTTAAGCTGCGCATAAGGAATGTTAAATATTTCCTCAAACATAGCGTTTGTATTTTTCCTTTCTATTTTCTTCCTTTTTTTAAAGAAGGATTCCTTTACTACAAATATTATAGTTAGTACGCATCTCGTCTTTAGATTTTCGATGTCGCATTCCAAAACCGAATGAGCAATGTTATAATGCAATTATTCATCGTGCACTGCTTGTGCGGCAGTCACTAACTACGGCCGAATTCCATGTAAGACGGAACAGCATCTATTAGTTTTCATGTACACAATAGGTTTTTGGTCATGTGTTATAATAAACTACAAGAGCTTGGGCAAATTTCTACCTAATCATCAAAGTTCTTAGAGCAAATCTGATCTCGAATATCAAAATGGAAAGAGGTGCAAGACAAAATACTGAGACTCAGAACACCGACAGGACAAAGTACCGTTCCCAAAAATATCGAAAGACCAAAATACCTACGGCAAAAAAGACCGACGCACCAAAAGAACTAAATATCGACAGGACAGAATGATTATGAATATGTATGACCTTATGTGACGTACCTGCCAGCAGGGCGCACACGACGTAAAAGCAGATAGCAGTCAGAACGAACGTCCGCGTAGCTCAATTCGTAGAGTGACTTATTCCGGAATGAGGGGACCAGGGTTCGAACCCCGGCGTGGACTAAAAATGACGGAGAAATTTACTTCGTTATAATGGCGCCCGAACTTTCCGGATGACCCGGCCGTTCATAATCTTGCAATGGTGTGATGTTCTTTCCACACCGCGACATAGGAAAAAATAAGAGAATCCCTTCTCTAGCGCTTCGAAAAATAAATGTGTGTGACGTTGCATTCCACATACCAGATTGACTGGGAGTTCTCAAGTGCATGTTCTACAGCGAATGGCTACCTGCAACGATTCATGGTCACGGCTGACCCGTGGGCCATGCCCCCAGCCCTCTTTCGGGGGGGGGGGGGAGATGTGACGTACCTACCAGCAGGACGCACACGACATAGAAGCATATAGCAGTCAGAACGAACGCCCGCGTAGCTCAATTGGTAGAGTGACTTATTCCGGAGTGAGGGGACCCGGCGTGGATAAAAATGACGGAGAAATTTACTTCGTTATACTTATTAACATAACGTTTTTGCGCCTAAGTAAAAGTGGAACATTATTAACTTGACTTGTGTGAACTTTATGAACATGAACGTAGCTCTTTATGAATGGATATTAATAATATATAAATAATAGGGCCTAATAATAATGTATAAATGTCGTGCACTAAGTAAAAGTGGAAAATTATGCTCGTAGCTTCTTATGTAAACCTTATGAATATCAGGACTGCCGATTAAAAATTGTTAAAAAGTCCAAGGCGTGGGCACATACATTAAAATTATATACAATTATCGTATAAGACACAAACACTATATTACCGATTGCTATGTAAGAGGCGCGTGCACAGCCTATGATTTTCGACTGCAGCGCCGACACCGACACTACTTAGCGATTGCCATGTATGAGGCGCATGCGCAACCTATGATTTCGCACAGCAGCTCCGACACGAACACTATTTTAGCGATTGTCGTCATGTAAGAGGCACGTAAGCAACCAATTATTCCCGATTGCAATGCCGACTATCATCAAAGCAGAAAGGTAAAAGGCTTACAAGTAAAAACTTGGAATTTATAAAATTAAAATGCGGATGGGATGCCTTGTTGTTTTTTCTTGTCGACATCATGGACTGTTTGCACTGTCGATGTTTTGGTTGTCGGCCTTTTGGGTGTCGGTGTTTCATCCTGTCGGTATTTTGACCCAGGCCCAATGGAAAGAGTATTCTCCGCAATGAAACGTATGAACACTTATTTCTGAAAAAGGAATGGACTCTGGGATTTGTATTGATGATTTTCGGATTATGTTTGCGGGCTTTGAACCCCAAAACTTTAACCCATAGTCACCTTGAATATTTGTGTGTTTTCTCAGCAAGGAACAATAACGTCCTTGCTCTTCCTTGGAACCAGTTGCTCCAAATGAGCGCCCCCACAGCCTTATGCTCAGGGGTGTTTGCAAAATACCTTTTCTTGTTTGTTTCCGAGCGCTATATCTACTAGAAAAATCATTCTTATGTCTTCTGCCGTTTCTTGCAACTCCAATATACAGTCGCTGTGGAAATCCCATAAATTAATTCGTACATTGAAAGAAAAATAGGAGTTAAGTGCTGCCCCATGCAAACAATTTTCAATTAATATTTGCATGACGAAGCAAGTTTGGTTGAGATAATTTTCTCGGAACAGTGAAGCCCATTGTGTAGTCATACACATTAAAAATTCATATGCTTTTGATTAGCTGTGGGAAGATGATGAAAACACATCTACTATTACCGTCCAATAAATTTTGCTGTATGAATGTGTTTCGTAGCAACAGCAGGAGGCGATATTAATGGGTAATTTCTTTCTTTCGCTTTTCTTTCATTTTTTTTCTCCCCGTTTCGACAGAAATAGTTCTTCGCTTAACGATTGTTTTTCTTCCTCCCATTATCGTTGTTTGGTAGGACAAGCGCCGTAGTCTATAGTTTAGCCTTTTCTCGACCGGTTTCTCCTACTTCAAAGACGTATATTTCTCCCCTCGCTGTGATGCCCACTGGAGACTGAAACAAGAAACCGTTTCTTCACGATGACTTCATTACGCCTCCTGCCGCTTCCACTATCACCTCATTCCACGGAAGAGAAAGTAGCTGCTACATTAGTCAAGAGGGAATAAAGTTCTCCCCAGAAACACAATCAAGAGGGCGTGGGGGTGGCGGGAACTTACCTAATTAAATGTCTCCCGTGATGGGAGCTCCTGGGACTCTCCTCCGCGGGAGTCGGAGAGGAGCAGTTTTATTCCTCACCCCCACTTCTGTTGTTCTTTCTAACCGACCTGGCTATTTTCCCCGTGTAACATTTTTCGTTCGGCAACAGGTCAGTCAATCGAATTGGTCTTTGTAGTCACAGTACTCGACCTTGATTCGGGGTAGAATCACTCTGCCTCCTTCGCAAGAAGAAGAAGAAGAAAAAAAAAGCACTTAAGCTTTTCGGGGGAGGTGAAGAAACAGAAGAAAGAAGAAAGGACATTAACGTTCATTAAGTCCGTCGCTTTGGTATCCATTAAAAAAAAATAAGAAAAAAGAACACCAACAGCCAAATGCTGGGGGTTAGGAAGGGGATGAGAGCTCGGAGAATCCTTAATGGCGTTCCTGATAAAGCCAGCTTCTTGCTGTCTCATTTGCAGGTAACTATTTATCTGCTGTGTCCTAGATGCAGCTACCCTGTAAAACGCTCCCTTGAAACACCTTTTCATTAACTTTCTGACTTCGGGAGAGCTAATATCGCTATTTTAAAGATAAGTTCGTTTGTTAGGTAAATGACATCCATCCCGCCCCCGTTTTCTTTTGCGACCACCAGTTTTTCCTGATAAAGTTTATTAGTTATTTAGTAATTTGGCACAATTTAACAGATGCGTTTGCAATAAGATTACCGAACTAATTTATACAAATACTTTTTTTTTCCCCTTTTATATTATGCTATTGGAAGAAGTGTAGCACAGCATTCACACTATGACTAAAGAACTGATAAAAAAAGTCTCAGAGTTCGTCGTCGAAAGGTTTTTATTCGTCGCTCCGCATCAGGAACTTAAAGACACAGCAGTCATCTGTACTTACGACGATGAAACATCAAATGAACGAATGACACGGTGATATGTAAACTTGAACATTTTAGTAGAAAACACTTAACGTGAGCGAATTAAGCAATGGTTACTCAAGAACAGGAACTTGAACTCAAGACAACTCTAATGTATCTCATTCAAGATTCTCAATAACAATACGAATGATGGCAACAAATCACTCTAACAGCAAACAGCTCAGACCAACTGTCCTGTATTTACCTAAGTCTCCGTGACTTGATTGCCTTGCAGTGAAGTAAAATTAAAGTAGAAAATAAAATTTACATAAGAGAAAGTAAAAATGTACATAAGAGAAAGTAAAATTTACATAAGAAAAAGTAAAAATGTACATAAGAGAAAGTAAAATTTACATAAGAGAGAGTAAAAATGTACATAAGAGAAAGTAAAATTTACATAAAAGAAAGTAAAAATGTACATAAGAGAAAGTAAAATTTATATAAGAGAAAGTAAAAATGTACATGAGAGAAAGTAAAATTTACATAAGAGAAAGTAAAATTTTGAGCTCTTACGAGGGTTTTAAAGACTTCAGAATTAATTCATTGCTAATGGAAATATCCAACAATAGGTCTTTTTGTCTTCAGAATAGAAAGTCGTCTTTAAGATGTTATCTGTCAGGACGGCAATGATCATTAGTAGGTGTTAGTATGTTGGCTAATTGTTTGATTGTTATATGGTTTTATTGTCCTACGCAGTAATGATATTCATTGAGATCCGAAAGCACATCGAGACAACTAAATGAATTTATTGCTATTCGAGGCGTCAGAGAAACGCGGGAAAGGATAGCGGAGGTCCTTTCCCGCGTTTCTCGGTCGATAGGGTCCGCCGAAACAGATCATGCCAAGGAAGTAGAAGTCTTTTGGAGGGAGACGGAATTTTTTTTTTTTTTTTTTTGTCGGAGAACAAATTAGAGAAGCCGGGAAGGGAGATAACCTCCGAACTGGGAAGCGTGAAAGATAAGAAAATCAAATATCGAAGAAATTAGGTAGAACGTGCAGTTAAAAGTGGAAAATAAAGCAATAATTATTAATTCAACAGTAAAAATAATTCAAGAACAAACCGATAAAGAAAATTATATAGTAATAAAGGACAGACTTAATACCGCAACTGCCTCTAACACTTTCTTCGTGATATAGCTTCTTCATAAACTAGCCTGCAGCCCGTCTTAGGACAGCTGTTTTTAAGCTGTAAATAAATATTCATATGTGTAGGGGACGTTGCCCGACCTAGGACAGGGTGAAATCTTTAATTGGAGCGGATTAAAAACATATGAAATATGCGTCGGATTTCTTTAAGGAAATATAGTAAAAACTCATTCATGTAAGAGCTGAAAATGTTTTTAAATGCGATTTTGCTCACTTTGACATCTCAAAATTTCAGTTTTTATTGTAGTTCATAGCTTTTTAAATAGATCTGGGTATTTATATTTATAATAACGCTTTTACCTTTTTCTGAAATTACTCTGCAATGCGAAGAAAATGAAATAAAACAAGGCATACACCTACGTAACAGAACAAACGTCGCAGGCAGTTGTTCGAGCACGTGCGTGTTGCCACAGATGAAGTCATTTGTCTTACTAACTTTATTTTAACTTCCGGTATTTCTCTTTGATTTTACGTATCGTGCGATAGCGGTTAGCTTAGTGTCGATTTCGGCCACCGGATAAAAGCAGATGACGCTGACAGTACTGAATGACGTCAGAGCGTTAGGAACCGACGTAGCGTATTATATAGATTTAATTTCACAAGGAGCTGCAATTAGGCTTAAGTATCGAATCCGAACGGGGCTTATAACAGGACGATAGCAAAGC
Organism: Macrothele yani; assembly: GCA_039090855.1. Taxonomy (NCBI): domain Eukaryota; kingdom Metazoa; phylum Arthropoda; class Arachnida; order Araneae; family Macrothelidae; genus Macrothele; species Macrothele yani. The sequence continues at coordinate 100,989,539 of CM076991.1, read as the reverse complement.
CCTTTTACAGAGCACCAGTGTAGTTGGCATTTTGTGTCAGTGTTTCGCTGTGTAACTGTTTGCAAACCTTAAAAACGGGAATACTTGAAAACACTAGCCAAATCAGGAATTTCTTTCGGGAGTTCAACTCAGTTTGTTTTGTATGAAACTGCAACCACAAATTGCAGCATTTTCTAAAGTTCGAAAAGAAACCAGAATACATTTCTACTATTTTCAAGAAGGATCTTTATTTGAGGGTATGAAAAGGTTACGAGCTTTTTGGTTGTTTGTTATGCGAACAGGCGGCGACGAAAACGGGAGTTTATGGCGCAGAAAGAACTGAAACATTATTTTGCGCAGTTACATTTCCTACGCGAAATACTCGACGGAATATCGCGGAGGTAAAAAGGCGTTGTTCTTTTATTTTCATCACATGTGAGAGCTCACGTGAAGACGAATGTCTGTTCGTCTATCACTCTGTCAAGGCATTTGCGGATGCTATGCAGAACATGCGCGGGATACCGCCGAATTTCGTAGTGACTGTCAAAGTGATGGATCTTGCAGAAGCCCAGACGACTCTACGGTAGTTCGGTTTTGAGCATAATCCGTGCCAGAACAGTAAGGAATAGAAGGAATGGAGGGAAACAACGGGGTAGGACGCAATTAATGCATTAATCTCCTCAGGTTTAATTGTTTTTGAATCGGTAACTTCTGCCGTATTATCTGCTCTGGCGCTAAGATAATCATTTCAACTCGGAAGATACTTCCATTAGCTTAATGGCTTCCTCCAGAAGGAGAAAGTTCGCGCTGGGGATAAGCAAGAAGGATGAGTTTTCTACAAAGAGCTTCGAGTGGCGAGGTAGAGAAACGCAGGGAGGCCGTGCCATGTCATTATTTTGTGTCGCCGTGGAAGGATTAAATGCTAGTTCTGTCTGTAAGAAAGAAGTATATTTCTGCTAAAATTGCGGGAGTGTACATTTTTGTCTGCGAAGCAGCGGCGTTATCTCTAGCCTCGTCTGCATTAGAAACAAATGACTCAATCAGTTCGTTTTGGCTTTCGTAAATTTATTTTGATGTGAATTATATATCATGCTGCTACAAAGTGAAATACCATGTTCGCTCTTTTTGGACTTTAAAAGACAGATGAATATTAGCAAACGTTTGAAACAGAAATGTCATCGTAGTCTCACGTGGGATGCCACATATATCTTGAGCAGCGAAGTGGTGAATTTGTTTGAAGCGGAACTTCACACCGCATTACCGTCGAAAACACTAAGGAAATTGTAATGTAATGAAAATCCAGTGGGAAAAGAAATGGTTGCAGAGGAGTACAATCTGGTTTGTTACAAATTACTCTACTTTATATTGCATTTCAAGAGGCTGTTAAGATTACTTTCGAAGATTGGTCATACAATTCTAAGATTCAGGATGCAAGGTCAGTTGAAAGTTTCTGATATTCTCTTACAAAACGGAAGGGTTCTCCGAAAAGAGAATGTTATTATGAATTAGTTTTGATATTTCATAACTAGCCCTTACCTCATGGCACTGGAGGAAAAGTTATGACTAAAATTGTTCTTGTTGAGCGAAGGCCGAGCGGAGCTCTCTTTACGAGACTCGAGACAATTATTTGTTCGGGCATAGGTACGAAATGACACATCCGATCACCGTGATTTTTGGTATGCGATTGGACATCGTCCGCTTTTGACGCCTTTCGATTCCCGAAATTCCGTGTCATTGAGGAATGATCGTCCAAAAAAATTGCATTTTTAGGGGGTTTGCCGGGTTTTGAGAAGGGGTCGTTTGTTACCTATCTCCTCCAAAGATCTTCAGCCGATCACGGTGAAACTTGCCACGGAGAAAGGGAAGGGTATGGTGAGTGACATGGGGTTGGCATCATGGTGATTGGTCGTGTCGTATAAAAATAATGACCATTGAAAACTGGCCAATTTTAATAACAATTGAAAAAATCGGCTCTCTATATTAGTTACTCGGGCATAGCTACGGCACGACACATCAGATCACCGTGATTTTTGGCATGCGATTGGACATCGTCCATGGTCAGGTTTTGACGCCTTCAGATTCCCGAAATTCCGTGCTATTGAGGAATTTCAATTAAAACTAGATGGCCTTTTACTTGAACCGTTTCACGAAAGTCTGCTCACTGACATTAATTTAAAAAAATCGGTTGAATTTAAAAAAGAAGAATTGGAAAGACCCCGTCTGTTAGCTCAACTCTTGCTTAATGTATGATAGTAAAAGGAAGTTTGTGTATGTGTTTGTCTTTCGCGATACAAAATGAGAAACATGGTTCCCGATCTGAGTGTGTGTCTTTCCGCTTTGTTTACATGCAACCTGATCACAAACAACGTGAAGGCGTGACAGAAAGTAGTTCATGATAAATTTTAGGCATTTGTTTTGTACTTTTGTTCTGGAAGACATAAATTTTGCGCATTCTTTTTTTTTTTAAATTTGTTATAATAGACGCCTTAATGAGCTTAGATTTTGCGATAGCTTCGCTCAAAATTTGCCAACTGTACCCGAGTTATCGGTTACCGTTGGCGGCTTGTCCTAGTTATCTATATATCAGATGTAGCTGAAAGAGGTTTCAATTCAGTTTTCTACATGTGTTGGTTTGGAAGAACTCACAATGCGCAATTTTTTTTACGTATTGCATATTATTGTTTAAGAGATTTCCTTTTTCAAATAGTGGGATTAAAATACCGTCTAGGCACGTTAAAAATATTTTTGTATAAATGCACAAGCGTTTTCGCTTGTGCATTTATACGAAAATCATCAGGAGATTTCATCATCAGGTGTGATACTTAAAAGGTAAAGAGGCACTTCACATAATAACTCCATGGTGGCTAGGTGACCGAGACACACACTTGACGTAGATACGTAATGAGGTCTTGAGTTCAGATATGCTACATCATAGATGACATAGATCAGCTGTTACCACAGAACAAGTTACAAAAGTAAGTAACTGAATGCTAAGTTAAGTTAAAGATGCACTAATAGGTGACTTGGAGGGGAATGCTGAAGGTGGTTGATAAAAGTTATTTCTGCTTTGATAAGAAACTTTCAAGGGTGAGGTAGTGCAACGAGTTGCTCGTCGTTACAACAGGTATTCAGGTGCTCATATATAACAATTGCTTCACCATATCTCAGGTGCCATTCACTAAGATAACCTATTATTAGGGTTATCTGATCCCAAAGCGGCATGAATTAGTCACTCAAGCAGGTTCTGGCTAAAGCTGTTGAAGTGCTTCCGTTTTTAATAGTTCTTTGGTGTTCAGTAATTCTGCAACGTACCGAAGAACTATTAAAAACGGAAGCACTTCAACAGCTTTAGCCAGAACCTGCTTGAGTGACCAATTCATGCCGCTTTGGGATCAGATAACCCTAATAACAGGTTATCCTAGTGAATGGTACCTGAGATATAGTAAAGTAATATTTATATATAAGCACCTGAATACCTGTTGTAACGACGAACAACCTGCTGCACTACCTCACCCTAGGTTTCTTACCAAGGCAGAAACTAACTTTTATCAACCACCTTCGGCATTCCCCTTCAAGTCACCTATTAGTGCATCTTTAACTTAACTTATTCGTAACTGCATTCAGTTACTCACTTTTTGTAACTTGTTCTGTGGCAACAGCTGATCTATGTCATCTACGATGTAGCATATCTGAACTCAAGACCTCATTAAGTATCTACGTCAAGCGTGTGTCTCGCTGGTTACCCAGCCACCCTGGAGTTATTATGGGAAGTGCCTCTTGACCTTTTAAGTATCACACCTGATGATGAAATCTCCTGTTCGAAAGCGCTTGTGTATTTATACGAATACATTTTTAACGTGCCTAGGCGGTATTTTAATCCAACTATTTGGACCTCACCGGTGCGTATTTTAACTTACCGAGCACATTGCCTGGTAACATTTTAATCTCTGAGACTTCCTTGCCTTTGAGTTCTGGTAAAGCAAACTTTGATTTGTTGCGGATTTTCGAATGTTGACAATGCTACGTACAGTTGGCTGTGAGAAAAGCGCTCAGCTCGAGTCTGATTTATCTTTCTCTTGCCAAGCGTCTTCTACTTTCACTTCGATCTTCATCCACTGTGCCACTGGAAAAATGTAAGCTGCTGTAAGTTTTAGAAGGATACCAGATATTCGCAAAATGTACATAATTTGCTGTTGTCTTCGGAAGACGACACATTTTTCCTTTCCAGATATATTTTTGACCTTTATTTGGGCAAAACTACTGCTCCTTTTTTTTTTTTTACTTTCCCTAAGTTTAAGCCTTGCCGTAATGGCTTCATTAACAAACAAAAAAGATGATAACAAATTTTTGGTTGTGATGAACTCGTCTTTTGAATCCTTTCCGACGCGAATAAAATTTATCAAAGTTATTCAAAGTCAACGGAATCACAACCGGATTTCTACAATTCATGAAACACCCATAAATAGAAAGAGCTACTTACCTTCACCAGCGGCTAAATAGTATGTTACGAAGACTAACAAATGGCGCAGAAAAATATCAAGAACAAAGAGATTTTCAAATCGAACAGTTAAAAAAAGAAATATAGAAGGAAACATGGTATAACTCAACGCCTTCTATAGGACGAATTTTGCATAATGGAAAAGTTGCAAATAGGCGAAAAATATGCTTCATGGTAAAAGCTATGCTAAAGAAAAATAACTTTTCTAATAAGTCTTCCGGATGCAGAGATAGTAAGAAAAAGGGTCTGACTTTAACGCCTTCTAGCGAGAAATTTATCCATTATTTAAAGAGGATAATGCTCCACATCTTTATTGGGTAAAATGTTAATTGTTATTGCCTGGATACAAAAAGTTACAGTGGTTCGTAGACTTGTGTTGAAAAGTTGTTTAAATTCGTAGACTTGTGTTGAAAAGTTGTTTAAACTCGTAGACTTGTGTTGAAAAGTTGTTTAAATTCGTAGACTTGTGTTGAAAGTTGTTTACATCCACAGACTTGTGTTGAAAAGTTGTTTAAAGTCACAATGATTCGTAGACTTGTGTTGAAAGTTGTTTACATTCACAGACTTGTGTTGAAAAGTTGTTTAAAGTTATAATGATTCGTAGACTTGTGTTGAAAAGTTGTTTAAAGTTACAATGATTCATAGACTTGTGTTGAAAAGTTATTTAAAGTTACAATGATTCGCATACTTGTGTTGAAAAGTTGTTTAAACAGTAAATGGTGATGCTGATTTACCGTCCTTCTTTTTTTTTTAAAGGAATGGGGTAACTTGACAATTTTTCTTAAAAGTGGGCCACTCAAAATCAGCTTCCTGTGCCGTTTATGGACCGCCAGTCCGTCTCTGGTCGATTAGAACAACTGGCTCCAGAGCGAGAAGGCGCGTTTTCGAAAATGTCACCGATAGATTTGTGTTTTCACAAGTAATAAAAGCCTTTAATCCTCAGACAGAACCTTCGGACCATAATATACTAATTGTTGCGTAGCCCAGTAAAACCATACACGAATTAAATACTTAGCCAACGTAAATTTACTAACTATTGCTTATTCTCATTGCTGTCCTGACAGATGGTATCAGGAAAGAATGCTCACGGAAAGAATGCCCACGGGAAAAACGCCCACGGAAAAAATGCCCACGGAAAAATTGCCCACTTCTCGAAAATAGGAAAAAATGCCCACAGAAAAAGTGAGGCCTTTCTTAATTTCAATTAAGCAATAGAGAAAAGTAATCGGAATGCTTCCTCCGCCCAACTATATAACGTTATCAAACAATATAAGGCCATCGTAGTTTGTTTTCAAAATGGCGGAAGGCGTCCTTTGTTCAAATGAACATTTGAACAAAGGACGCCTTCCGCCATTTTTTATAAACATTTTTTATAAAAAATTACGTTAAATATCACAATTCAGAAAATGCGAAATTACAGCAACTTTATATAACTCAGATTACCAACCACTGTAGACGTGGCCACGAAGCGTTCAAAAACGCAATTTATATACGGCCCCTTAAACTTTTTTGTGGCCAGTTCTCCTACACCCATTTTCGTTATGTAGGTAAAGTGGCCAAGAAACCGAAATATTTATATGACCCCTAACGCTTTTGTGGCCAGTTGTCTGTGGCTAGTTGTCCGAACTCCGTTTATAACAGACATAAAAGCTTATCAGTCGACAGTTGATGTATTTTTCTCGTGGGCATTTTTTTCCCATTTTCGAAAAGTTGGCATTTTTTCTGTGTGCGTTTTTTCTGTGGGCGTTTTTTCCGTGGGCATTCTTTCCGTGGACGTTTTTTCCGTATGCATTCTTTCATACATTCTGACAGATAACATGTTATAGACGCCGTTGCCCATGCTTCTTGAAAAAGAAGATCTACTGATGAATATTTGATTGAAAAATTTAAAGCTGGAAAAGAATTAATTTGATTGAAAAATTTAAAGCTCTCGTAACAAATGGTTAAATGAACGAACAAACAAGATTACTAATAAAAAAAGACGTCTGTTTTGACCCTTTCAACTGTAATGTTGATAAATATTTCAGCTTACTCAATAGTAACTTTGTATGTGTGGTTTTAAAATAGATGAAGAACAGCCGCTTTACGTTTCGACCGTCAGAAGAAAAACAGCTTTTCAAACTGTCGTCGTCACTATGAAAAAGTTTTATCGATTATATTCTTGAACTATTTCCACCTAACTCCTGCCGTAGTTTAGCGTGTGGTTTTGTGTGTTTGAGAAATCTGATGTACGCCCCCCCTCTCACCCGCCCCTCCCCATACCACCCACCTACGCCTTCTGTCTGAGCTTCGCAGATTCTTCAGCGAATGGAGCAGAAAATAGCAATTGCGGTTGCCGAGCTGTTTCTCCGGATAATTACAAGTTTTGCACGTGCTATCTGTGACATTTAATTTACCGCTCTTGTAAACCGCGCTGCTTCACACGCTGTCCCCTTCACCCCGTATTGACATAGCACGCACGAAGCTCCCAAGAAACCCAGCTTGTATTATATTATGGCTGCAGAGAAAGAGAGAGAGAGAGGCTTTTCGCTCCTCGATTTCGCTGTAAGAGGCCACCGCTGCCGGAAAAGCATACATACATACATACATACGTACACCCATTCCCTTTCCCCCTCCTTCCTTGCAGAGATCCTGACGACCGCACGTTTTCTCACGAAAGGGGTGGTTACCTTTCAGCCATCATGCAGATGTCACAATAACTGACAGCTCGGAAATGAATTTCATTATTTGCGCTTCTGTTTTGTTCACTCTCGGTATTATGATCAATGTAATTTCGCGTGCTTCATGACCTATATTACACAGCCAGAGACGATTTAATGAGAGACAACAAATCGTAATGGTACGAATATCTTCGTAATTTCCTAATTATTGTATGTTTTTGCCTGGAAACGTGTTTCATCCAGAGCGCTTTGGGTGTGCATATATTATATATGTATTTGCATATATCATTTCCCTGGAGAACCATAAGCCATGAGTTTCTAGATTGCAGCTTAACGAAATTTGATGTTATCAGGGCGCGTAAGGATTATTTTTCTCATGTTCTATGGAATTACAAACGCCGCAACCTTTGAAGAATATAATTTCATGAGATTCAGATGTGTTATTTAATTAGGCTAAGCGACTGCTTATAGCCCATTGAGTTGCTCACGGTGGTCGTTAAACCTCCAATCAAAAAAAGAGAAAAAAAAAGAAATTAAGCTAAGGTCTTGATTCTCAATTTCGCAAAAATCTGAGGAGTGTTACAATGCTAACAGATTGTCGATTACAGTCGTTTTCTTTTGAAACTGAGCATCAAGAATGAAGCGCTGAGTGATAAACAAGCTGGATTAAGGGAGAAAAAGAATTAACGTTTGTGTTAAGAAATCGAAAGCAAATTTTTTAGAGTTGTCTTTCAATGAATTCCTTATACGAATAGCGCACTTTGCTTTTTTGCCGGAAGTGTATGCATGATATTCATATACTGTATACGAGGGTTGGATATAAAATAGTGGCAATACTGTATCAACGTTGCTGGTGTACACGTGAGGCCGTTGCTGTTCCAAGCACTTGTAGCGTGAGGACTTTGCTGTTTCAAGCATTTGTAGCGTGAGGATTTTGCTGTTCCAAGCGCTTGTAGCGTGAGACTTTGCTGTTCCAAGTACTTGTGGCGTGAGGACTTTGCTGTTCCAAGCACTTGTAGCGTGAGGACTTTGCTGTTCCAAGCACTTGTAGCGTGAGGACTTTGCTGTTCCAAGCACTTGTAACGTGAGAACTTTGCTGTTCCAAGCACTTGTAGCGTGAGGACTTTGCTGTTCCAAGCGCTTGTAACGTGAGGACTTTGCTGTTCCAAGCACTTGCCGCTTGAGGACTTTGCTGTTCCAAGCACTTGTAGCGTGAGGACTTTGCTGTTCCAAGCACTTGTAACGTGAGGACTTTGCTGTTTCAAGCACTTGTAGCGTGAGGACTTTGCTGTTCCAAGCACTTGTAGCGCGAGGACTTTGCTGTTCCAAGCACTTGTAACGTGAGGACTTTGCTGTTCCAAGCACTTGTAGCGTGAGGACTTTGATGTTCCAAGCACTTGTAGCGTGAGGACTTTGCTGTTCCACGCACGAAGTTTCACAAGTGCCTGGTCGCTGCGGAATGTTGTCAAGGTCTTCGGGAAGCCACCTAAAGCCATCTAAAGAACACAAGGCCATGACATTCGAGAGATGATTTCCCTCCGTTTGTGACGTCACTTTCGTGTTACACTACTTGATGCGTCGGTGTCGTGTTTGACGTCATACACGACAGCGCTGGAAACTATGGGAAGCGTTGATTACTGCGTGACCTCACAAAAAGAGGGAATTCATCTCTTTAATGTCATGGTCTTGTGTTTTTTAGACGGCCTTGCGCCAACTCTGTTTGCCGACACTGTAAAGAGGCTCTGTCTCCTAATAGACCCAGTTATCCTCTCTTATCATCCAGAGATTCTTCTTCAGGACCCCAAAACTCATTCTGCTGCAGTTTTCCAGTCGTCCAACAGACACCCATCCTTTTCTTCTTTATCTACTAAGCCTCTTTCTTCAAGGACTACATGTGCGTTGTAGCAAAGTTCCCAGGCAATTTCCTCTCCTGATGATGAACCAAATATTTCAAACAGGCCTTCACTTGATTCTCACCCTTTCGGGCCATCAATTTCTACTGGGAAGTCAATTGACTGCCGCTTTTACAAGAACATCACAGAAAGCCTCCCTTCTGTTGTTACTGATAAGGAGTTCCTCAATTCTCTTAAAGCTCTGGGTGTCCGTCTTACTCGGGTTTTTAGAATGCGCAACACGGGTCATACCAATTTCTGAATTCCTGGGTCATACAGTTGTTGTTCCGAAATTCGTAAAAGCTGTTTGGGAGCGCACATTCTCTACATCTCCCAGACCAAACCCTGGAGATAAGCTCTCCATTCTCAGAGCTTCTAGGAGAAATCCTCCGAAAAGACGACGAAGATATCCGTCTTCATCATTTGAAGATGATGAAATTGCCGCTGCTTTCGCCAAGCTGAAAAAATTACTTTCTCGTAGTAAACGCAGACGCAAGTCTAGTTACTGTAATACCCTTTCTTTTCTGCTACAAATTTTCTGCTGCAAACTAAGTTACCCATTTGCTGCCTTTAGTTTAATTGTAGCACTAATTCAGAGGCCAGCTCATTGGTGGGGGTGGGGGGTGAGGAGGAGGGGGTCATAATCAGTTGGCATTTGTTTTGTGTTTCAATCTCGTGCAAAATCGGTTAGGTTAAAATTGTTAGGTAGATTTCTAGTACTTTTGTTTGCACCTTTTTTAAGTTTTCAGCACTTTCATTATTTGGGACTTCTGAGCTCACCCCGTACATTTTTTCATTTTCTTGCTGCAAAGAGCGGTTTCGCTAGCATCAGTTTAAAACCGTTGTATATATATTTTTATATAACATGGAGATTTTGCTAGGTTTGTTTTGGGGGCAGGGAGGAAGGCTGCCAGTATAAATTAATAGCGACGAACAGCACATCAATTATGTGCACTGCTGGCCACCCAAAATGCAACACCAAGAAGGACAAGAGATAGTAACGCCAGATTTGCTGGACACATAACAACAGATACAAAGATAAAACGATTGAGCTTATAGGCCCGTGCGACTTGCGGAACAGGCAGACATCAATAGTTCATGTGGCCCCCATGGCTGGCAATAACGGCCGCTACACGCCGCGGCATCGAACGAAAAAGGCTTTGGATGTGGGCTTGGGGTATGTCGGTCCTGGCTGCTTCCACACGTTGCCACAGTTCATCAGGCGTAGCCGCGGGTGGTGCTTGCCGGGCCACTCGGTTGCCGATCAGCGACCAGACGTGTTCGCTGGGCGACATATCGGGAGAACAGGCTGGCCATGGCAGCAGTGACACCTGGTGGGCCGTGAAGAATTGTTGCACGATGCGTGCCACGTGCGGGCACGCATTGTCCTGTTGAAACGTGGCCGTTGACAGGTCCTGCAGGTAAGGGAGGAATACAGGCTCCAAAACGTCGGAGATGTAGCGGTGGCTGCGGAGTGTACCGACGATGCGTACCAGCGGGATGCGGGTGTCATATCCAATTGCGCCCCAAACCATAACGCCAGGCGATGGGCCGGTATGGCGATGCATAATGCAGGGGTCATGCAGTCTCTCGCCGCGGTGCCGCCACACGTGGATCTGCCCATCGTGGTGTTGCAGGCAGAAGCGGAATTCGTCGGAGAAGACAATGTCGTGCCATTCCGTAGTCCAGGTGCGGCGTTCAACGGCCCACTGCCGCCGCACTCGCCGGTAGTGTAACATAATCGGAGCAGTGGGCGCCGTGCCTCAAGTCCCCCCTCCTCCAGACGACGTCGAAAGGTACGTGCTGACACAGGTTGTTGCGCAACACATCCTAATTCCAGCGCTAACGTTCGTGATGCGGCAGTGGGAGCCGTCAAGGCCCGCCTCACAACATGCCGGTCCTCTCGTTCTGTGGAGTGCCGCGGCTGCGGAAATCGTTCATGTCGGTCCGTCCTTCCCTCCTGCACCCACCAAATCCATACTCGCCTCACTGTAACTGAATGTTGTCCCACACGGGCGTCGATGTCTCGGTACGATTAAACCGCTGTCGCGGTACCCCACTATTCGTCCTCTGTCGAACTCCGAAACGTGCTGTAATGACTGCCGTATTCTGCGACGAGGCATCAGGAAGCTTCCCACACACAGGTCCGGCAGCACAACACACTTCCACTACTTACACCCCGCCTTCTGTGCACCCTTCTTATAGTGCTTATCGGTGGCGTGCCGGGCGCACATGATTTGCATATATCCTGCAATGCTAATCGTTTCCATGTCCTCTCATGGGCGACGCATGTTGCGAATTTCAGGCCTATGGGATGCTTCCTTCTTGGTGTTACATTGGGTGGCCAGCAGTGTTGAAAATACAGATCATGTCTAGTTTCTGTCTAAATTCCTTGAAAAAGCCATGTGGTTGATGTGCGAAAGCTTGGAAACGCTCATTTTCTGTTTTCCTACGCCAATAAATCGGCTAATCGGATCACTAGTATAGGGACCAGTATAGTTATTGTTTTTCTATTTTAATTAAAGTCCAATTTAATTTAATGTGGTAACCAAGCATTATCATACCAAACGGGGGCACAACGGGTGACAGTGTTCCCTCCGAGGTCACACTAGAGTGGAAGATGTAGCACGTTCATGTCGAACTGGCATCCAAGACCATCCCGTAGAGTATTTAGGCTAATATTTCAACTGTCTAGCGGTGGTCAGTTGTTTAAAAAATGTGTCTATCCCATTGCCACTGCATTGCCTTCTTTACTTTGATCATGATGTCATCGATTCTAAGCCTTTCCCTTGATCCATTTGTTCCTCTTTCTATATTTCTTGATTACACCAAGCATGCATCACTCCAGTCTCCCATGAGTCGTTCGCAGCCTCTTTATGTCATTTTTAGTTAAGGTTCATGTCTCTGATCCATAAGTAAGAACGTTTTCGTTGGTTTGTTTGTTTGGGGTTTAACGACTACTGTGAGCAACTCGATTGGCTCCAAGCAGTCACCTGACCCGAATTTGGGGTCAATAGTTCCAGGGAAGGGAAACAGCCAGTGCCATAAGACAAAAACAACGTATTCATTTTGTTTGTCTTGAAAATCCGGACCGATCTTGACGAATGGTCATAAGGCTGCACTAAGACCACTACGCCACTGGGACGGCTAAGTAAGAACCGGAAGGATATATTGATGAAAAACTTTATAAGATATAACGGTAAATTTCTCCTGAAAAATGTTATATTCCTCTAAATGCACTACGGCCGAGTTTGACGAATGTCTTCTTCGATGTGTCATTTACTTCATGTTTATTTTCCAAGGCACATGTAGCCATCAGGTACTTCTGACGCTTATGTATGTCTTGTACTACAGATCATATACGCACTGAAATGCCAGTTTATTAGGTACACCTACCCTCGTCGCATAAATGGCGCACTCCGACATGAGAAAGGGAAGTTTTACTTACTTTCTCATAAGCGTTCAACTTTTTGACAACCCATCACATCCTTCTTCCCATCTATGAATTTTCTCAGCTATCCTTTGATTTTCTTACCAGCTGTATGAGATAAATAAATTCTTTCGTTTGCATCACATCATACAGTGTTTTTCACATATACAAACCTACCTTGGGATGATTGTCTCTGTTTCACTGGTGACATTTCGTTTCGCATTACACATCTTCGTTTCTCAAATTCTCATCGCGTGTCGTGTAGCAAATTTACAATAAACAATGCATCTATTCAACACACAAATATAGCTTTATTTTCACAGTACCCAAGTTTCACCACCATGCATCACATAAGAAAAGGTTGTACTTTCAATCGCAGCTATAGTGGATCTTTTTGACAACTCGTCACTCCCACAAAAGCCTCCTGAAACAGCTATGGTTTCAGAAATAAAAATTAAATAAAACATGAAGACAACGTATCTCTAAATTGGATTTGAATCTCAAATGTTCTTGAATGTGCTCCATTGAGATCCGAGTAAGCCGAGGAGTGGGCTTCTGGCCAATCGTCCGGGCTGGGTCTCCGGGTGAGCGACTTCGACTCTCCCTTCTCGCCTTAATCAACGGTCTCAAATTAGGGTTGGACGACTATTTACAATCGTAGATGGTCACGTCACGGTTGTATTTAAACTTAGAACAAAAAAACAATTCTTGAAGAGTACTTCAAATAACTACGCCCAGGCTGCCGAGTCGTCGGGGTGGGCATTTGCCAGAGATAGGCCCGTCTGGGGCCCTGAGTGAGGGGTGGGAGGTGCGCTTGTCTCATGTTACTGCTCTTCCTTTCTCACTGTAACTAACATCCCTAAATCAGAGATGAAAGTCTGTTTATAACCCTAGATGTTCAGAGTCGTCGTTGAACGTAGAAACAATCACAGAAAATGAAAATGTTTTTGGAGCAGAACGGAAATGACCTATCCTCGGTTACCGTGCTAGCTGAAACACTGACCTCTAATCATTCAGCCGAGGTAGGTCTGGGTTCGAGTTCAGAATGAGGCATGGGTTAAGGTCCCAAATTAGGGGCGGGCGAGGACCAATAGCCCTAAGAGTAGCTCATGGTGGTCGTTATACCCCCCCCCCTCCCAACCCTTGAAGAGAATAATAAAGAACTCAAATAAGAATATTTCGACCTTCAAATCTTCCTGGCAGCCTATTAAGTAGCTTCTCTCAGAAATTCAACCCACACACAAAAAAAAAAAAAAAAAAAAAACAAGGGTAAATGAAGAAGATAATAATAAATAAAAGCTTTCTAATTTTTAAATCGCCATGCTGTAAGACTGTATCGCCCTTTGCAGCCATTTTTTTTTTCACACTTTGTTTCTTCCGCCCGCCTTTATGTGCACATCCATAAATATCACATCTGGTGTTTTATGAAGTGATTTTTTCTTCTTCTTGGGAATCGCTTTCCGCCTTTTGCATCGTACGAGTGTCTCCAGAGGGACGATGATCAACAAATGTCTGCTCATTGATATGGAGCTAACCACATGGTGCTCACCATGTTCAGAGCCATGTTATTTCCCACATCCCCCTAACATTAGATTACCTCCCACAATGCATCAGAGAGCAGAAGGGGGTGGGAGACGTTTCTGCGCTAGTGATCTCGAATTCTCCTCTGGTATGCGTTTAAGTACAGCTTTCTTGCTGTCTTCAGCACAATATGACGAGACTGGGAGGTTAAGTGCAGACACCTGGAACGGAAATTGAGGGCGGTGGATGTGCAACTGGAACATGCGAATTCACCAAGAAATGAGAGGAAAATAAAACTCATAGGCAAGCAAATGCCAGTGATGATAAAAAGAAAAGGAAAGAAATAAAAGCAAGTCTTGCTCAGAATGTTTTTTTTTTTTTTCCTGCTTTAACTTCTTTTGTGCTTTGTTTTAACGTCTCGCTCTTGTTGATGCTTCTAGCTGTAATGCAAATGTGTGCTTGAAAAATTATTGTTCTGCTTTCCTTTTTTTAAACATAACACCCTGGTCATATTTGCGTAAATTAGTTGTACTTCAAAGTATCTTCAGTTGTACAATATTTTTTAATTGTAACTAAACGAATCCAGAATATATGCTCTCTCTCTCTGTCTCTTTGTCCCTCTTAGTTTTCTGTCATCGCCTACACGTTTCTGCCTACTCCCCACACTAAATTTTTTTTCTGAAATTCAAGATCCACTTTCCGTGATCTTTTTTGTGAACTAACGAAACATATTTCCGATACAACGTTTTCCATGAAATGACGGGAAAAACTCTTGAATTTCACGGATTTTTCGTATGCGAGAAAAATTCCGAATTTTCAGAAAACTTTCCGCAATTTCTTTCTTATATAGACGGTAAATTACTGTTTCCAAGAGATGTTAACAGAAAATTCTGAGCCGCCCCGGTGGCGCAGTGGTCTAAGCGATGGCCTCTGATCATTCGTCCAAAAGGGGTCCGGGTTCGATTCCCGGTGAGGCATGGATGTTGTGTTTGTCTTACGGCACTGGTTCTCTCTCTTATCTGGAACTAGTGACTCTAAATTAGGGACGGGCGACTGCTTATAGCCCATTGAGTTGCTCATGGTGGTCGTTAAACCTCAAAAAAAAAAAAGAAAATTCTGAATTTTCAAAAACCTTTCCACAATTTCTTTCTTATATAGACGGTAAATTACTGTTTCCAAGAGGTGTTAACAGAAAATTCTGAATTTTCAGAAACCTTTCCGCAATTTCTTTTTTATATAGACGGTAAATTAATGTTTCCAAGAGGTGTTAACAGAAAATTCTGAATTTTCAGAAACCTTTCCGCAATTTCTTTTTTATATAGACGGTAAATTACTGTTTTCAAGAGGTGTTAACAGAAAAGTCTGAATTTTCAGAAACCTTTCCACAATTTCTTTTTTATATAGACGGTAAATTAATAATTCCAAGAGGTGTTAACAGAAAATTCTGAATTTTCAGACACCTTTCCGCAATTTCTTTTTTATATAGACGGTAAATTACTGTTTCCAAGAGGTGTTAACAGAAAATTCTGAATTTTCAGAAACCTTTCCGCAATTTCTTTTTTATATAGACGGTAAATTAATGTTTCCAAGAGGTGTTAACAGAAAATTCTGAATTTTCAGAAACCTTTGCGCAATTTCTTTTTTATATCGACGGTAAATTAATGTTTCCAAGAGGTGTTAACAGAAAATTCTGAATTTTCAGAAACCTTTCCACAATTTCTTTTTTATATAGACGGTAAATTACTGTTTCCAAGAGGTGTTAACCAAAAATTCTGAATTTTCAGAAACCTTTCCGCAATTTCTTTCTTATATAGACGGTAAATTACTGTTTCCAAGAGGTGTTAACGGAAAATTCAAAACTTTCAGAAACCTTTCCGCAATTTTTTTCTTTTATAGACGGTAAATTACTGTTTCCAAGAGGTGTTAACAGAAAATTCTGAATTTTCAGAAACTTTCGGTAACACAACCTCGCAATTTTACATAGGCCGAACACTGAGCTCTTTTAGGAATAGAAGACGGTGGCTCAGTGTTGGGCCTATGTACAATTTCAAGGCTGTGCTTTCTGAGATTAGCCTACTGGCGACAAATCAATCGTCTTGATAACTTCTTTTAGTGATGTTTTTAAAATGTATGAAAATCGCAAGGATTTTGTTTTGCAATTTAGAACTTACCTGGGTTTCATATTGTCTTTCAGATTCATCCTCTAAGTGGTCCCATTGAGGGAGGAACTTTGGTTACGATCGAAGGAAGTAATTTAGGCACCAGCGAAGAGGAAATTCGCGACAATATAACTATTGGAGGGATTCCATGCATTGTGGAGGAGTACAACGTTTCCGTCAGGTAATCAGATCATATTGTTTATTTATGCTACTTTCTATGGTGCACGTAGAGTAAAAACTGAGCAGTTTCATCGAGTAACACATGCATTCTTTGTAATATTGTGCAAAATGCCTTTTACTATGGTATTTAAGGCAGATTTTTCAAAATGTCAGGAAGTTTTGGAAATACATATCTTTGATATAAGATGTTACTCAATCAAGAATCACACACTTTCGGTTGCTGAACGACTTGCATCATACACCCATTTCAGTTGTTGGCACGAAAACGTCGCAGACTTTCATGGAGCCCTTTGATGTTCGAGTTCTTTTAACTTGAGATATCTTTGATATAAGATGTTACTCAATCAAAAATCACACACTTTCGGTTGCTGAACGATTTACATCATACACCCATTTCAGTTGTTGGCACGAACACTTTCATGGAGCCCTTCGATGTTCGAGTTCTTTTAACTTGAAATTTCTCTTGAGTGCAGTTCTATAACAAACAAAAATAAATATGGGAAATCCTGTTCGGTGTAGCAAATTCGGAGGTCCAGCAGTATGATTTATTTATTTATTTATTTTTTTTTTTTTTCCAGAACCATGTGGGTAGGGAAGTGACGTTGGTTGTTTAGAGGTTCAATTCTATTTTGTAGAAATCTGAGAAACTTTTCATAAGTTCTTGTAATGTATAATACTTCAGTGTGATTAACCCGTCGTTAGTCGCTATACGTTGAACAACGTTAGTGGTCGCGCGTGAGGGTTCTTCCTCACACTGCCTGTTGAGAACTATAACGAAGTAAATTTCTCCGTCATTTTCGGTCTACGCCGGGATTCGAACCCGAGGCCGCTTATTCCGGAACAAGTCGCTCTACCAACTGAGCTACGCAGACGATTATTCTGATTCCTATCTGCCTTTATGTCGTGTGCGTCCTGCTGGCAGGTACGTCACATCTCCCCCCCCGAAAGAGGGCCGGGGGCATGGCCCACGGGTCAGCCGTGACCATGAATCGTTGCAGGCAGCCATCCACTGTAGAACGTGCACTTGAGAACTCCCAGTCAATCTGCTGTGTGGAATGCAACATCACACATTTTTATTTTTCGAAGCGCTGGAGAAGGAATTCTCTGATTTTTCCTGTCTCGCGGTGTGGAAATAACATCACACCAATGCGAGATTTTGAACGGCCGGGTCATCCGGATAGTTCGGGCGCCATTATAACGAAGTAAATTTCTCCGTCATTTTCGGTCTACGCCGGGATTCGAACCCGAGGCCGCTTATTCCGGAACAAGTCGCTCTACCAACTGAGCTACGCAGACGATTATTCTGATTCCTATCTGCCTTTATGTCGTGTGCGTCCTGCTGGCAGGTACGTCACAGAACTTAAGAACTCTTCCTTTGCAAGAAATATAGTTAATACATATGGTTACAAATCAAACCAGGCGAAAAGTATCATCGCGTTTTTCATAAAAATACAGAACACAGACGCCAGTGGCCGCTTAATGAGAAAAGCTCTCACATGTTGCAAACGCTAGCGGTTGCTTAATGAGAGAAATATTCACACGAAGCACACGAGAGCAAACACCAGTCTGTTTCAAGGTCAAAGACGCGCCAATCCGTATTGGAACTGATAACAGGTTGTTGAGAAGATTATAAAACCAAAAGTGAGCTAGAGCAGGTAAGGTGCACCCCTTTGAATTCCAAATAAATGGCGTTCTTTGTATGTGAAGCGTGAGAGAAGTGCTCACAGCACGACCAAGGACAGGTTAATACGGAACAGATTTTTAGGTGATAAAAGAACAGAAAGATATTTTTATATGCTAATAATTTCAAAACTATTTTCTAAAAATAAAAAAGTATTTTCTTCACCGATAATGTAACTAGTTATTTTCTGTGATAAAATGATATTGTTATTCGCAGCTATGCATTTGATGGAAACATTTCTTTAGGGTTGCAGTAGACGTTTGGTTTTCACTTGTTTTCTTTGTGGGCAATGCCACATTTACCCTAGTTTTTTTTTTTTTTTTTTTTTCGATATGATGCTGTGATACTAGTATTAAAAGAAATCCGTCTTGTTGCACGATGATATTTATTCAGCTAAAAAATGAAATCTATATACAGTTTAAAAACACATGAGCACTTTCGGTGTCACATTGACACCTTCATCAGATGTAATTTCACCATGTGGCTACATGCTGGTCTTAAGTACGTGGAGTAGATGCATCATGGGAAAGGTAATGTCAATGTCACATGATATACCAGATAACAAGACAATCAAAAAAAGGCATAGTTAGCCAATGATCACTTAACAGAAGCAATTGCTATTGTGCTGTCCTTCCCAACAAGATTGCTCCAAGGTTCAGGTAAAACATAAGGATAATAGTCATTATAGCAACGTGTATTATAAGCCGAAATATAGAGGCTTTCTGCAAATAACAAGGAATAAACAGAGTTAGGTGTGTTTATGATTTTAGCGTTGTCCCAGTCTGGGATGGAATTTCCAGCACTTATGGTTCCTGCAAAAGAGGTGCTTTGGTGATTCAGTTTTAGAATGAATCACCAAAGCACATCATTCATGCTGTGATACTTTTATTAATTTTCTTGGGCTTCGGATTCGAAGGATTCTCACAAATTCGTAAAGAAAAGATTGAACACTAGTTAAAACTCAACATAGAAATTTATTACAGCTTCTAGAAATAATTAACTCAGTGAACTTTACAACCGGGCGTAATATAAAAGAATAGTATCCAGTGGCGTAACTAGCACAACGTGCGTCCCCCCTCCCCCGCAAGATTTACTTCAGCAACTCTAAGCACAGTAATCTTCCCTGGATTTCGAACACGACGGAGAATGCATTTTTCGAGGTGTGTGTGTGTGTGTGTGTGTGTGTGTGCGTGTGCGTGTGTGTGTGTGTGTGTGTGTGTGTGTGTGTGTGGTTGGGGGGGAAGTCAATGGGACTGTCTGCAAAAGTGATGGTGGTACCTACAGCCCCGTAGTTTTAATATTTTAAGTAATAGATTTGACAATATATGTAAACTAAAATAAATCGCTTGAAGAAATCACCCTCTTATACATGACAGATCTGCGGCTTCTGTGAATAAATGTTGACGCCTGTCGTGCACGTAATCCTAGGTAACTGACTGTTTTCCCGCATCCTCCACGGGGAATCCCACTGTTGCCTCGCGCTTTTTCCTCATGTTATACGGGAATATTCAACCTTTTTTTAAATTGTAACTTTTGTTATTTTGTGCGCGAACGACATCCTCAATTAAAAAGGCGCTTAGCACAGATTCATTTCGAGGAAAGCCTTCTTTCACGGACCGGGACTTCTCCACGAACAGAAGGACACCCCCTTTCTCCCTGTCGTCAGACTCTCTCTCAGAGCCCGCTAGGGACAATGGGAGCAAGCAGTTAACGTTACAACTTCTTATGTCAAGAGCATTTTCTGGAGGACAAATCGTGTAGGTGAATGGGGCCGATAGGAGTCATAAACGGATGGTCTCGTTGGAGATTTTGAGTGAAGAAGAGGGAAGGATTTTGCTTAGACAAGACAGGGAGAAACGCTTCTGCACGGGATGAAGTAGAAAGAAATTCTAGCGGGAATAACATAAAGGAAGTCGCCCGAGAATCTCTGACCCGCTGGAAGTATTTACTATATCAGATTAACTAATATTTCCCATTTTCCCACAATCTGGTGAATAAAGATACGTGCGAAAGTAATCATCTGTCATAACATTCAATTTGTTTGACTCATTTATTTGCTTCCCTGCTGCAATGACAGGAAGCTGCAAACGACGATTCTTCTAATAAGTTGGCGTCCCCCACAATGCATGAAACTAAACCAAGGCAACAAATCCCACTGTTGCCTCGCGCTTTTCTTCAGCAGCGGAGAGAGAGAGGGCGATTGGAGAGCGATCGTATTACAACCCGAAGTCAAAAAGCCGAATATTTTAAATCTGTAGGGCATTCATTATTTTAAAAGTTAAACTGGGCATTTATTAAAGTAAAACTAAATTGTATATCTTAAAGCAAAATATGAATCTTTCGGTTAATTATTGTGCGTGTTCGAATTTTTTCATAAAACTATAACTGGGAGCTGCAGTACGCCCCTTCGTTAGCTGCGCCCTCCCCCTGCAGTTGCGGGGGTGGTAGTTACGCCACTGATAGTATCGTAGAAAGAAGAACATGCTGACATCAGCAATTCAACAGAACCGCATGAACAATAACGACAAAAGCGCAAGCGGCGTGTATATACTATCCGTGTTGGACTTCGAGACATATGCGCATGTCTAAGCTTTCGTGGATACGGGGAAACTTATGGTTTCGCTTCTTCAAGAAGGAAGAGAAGACGCCATTCGCTGACGCCGCCGATGAAAAGAATCTCTGTGGTAGAGAAAAAAGAGCGTTCGTTGCAATACTGTTCTGTTTTTCTTTGCGATGAATTTTTACTTTCGTGTTTACATTTAAAAAATAAAAAAATGAATAAAACATGCAAAATTATGTAGCAATTACGGAATTTTGGAAAATATATGTATTTGCATACAAACTTTTCGAAAATATATGTTTTCACGTGAAAATGTATATACAGTATGTACCTAAAAATCCGTTCCCTAATGATTAACATCCATGTTTCTAAATTATTGCGAAAAGATTATAATTTTCCTCTAGATATCAGAATTCCCTATTTATATCTGTTCTTTTTTTTTTTTTTTTACCTTTCTTTCACTTTCTTTTCCTTCTCTCTCTCTCTAGAGTGGTATGCCGTACGGGTTCGAGTCAGGGTACATTATCGGCCGAAGTACTTGTCGGCAACAAAGCAGGCCTAACTCAAGCAAGGGAAAGGTTTTTTTATAAGGTAAGTTCCCATTTATGCATTTTATTACTGTGTGATAAAATATAATTTCGTTATGCGGAAATGAAACTGTATTATTTGCGGAATGAAAATAGCAGTGAATTTTGTATCGATATTTTACAAAACGTTTTACGCGGTGCTGATTCACGCAGAAACCAGCACATGACATGTGAATATGTGTGTGTGTGTCTGTGTGTGTAAAAGTTTGAAAATTAAGTAACTCCAATGAAAAATATTTTTTTTATTTTTGTCTTGCTGTTACGAAACGTTTTTAAAATGTGTTAAGAGATTTTCCTTGCGAATTTTATGAAATAATGTGCAGTACAATATATACACTTTCCTGCAAAGTTTTCATTAGTAATGATATGAAAAACTGTAGCACCAAAGTGCCTCTTACCTCGAGTCGTAGAACTAGCCTTCATAATAACTGGCTTATTATAAGTCTTAAATACGCGCATAAATTCGTGTCGCCAGCAAAATTTCATCTCACCAAACAAATGTAACGTGTAGAAAATTTAAATACTTTTATTCTGTGAGGCGGATGAAATGAGATAATAATATGGATATCTAGTTTTCGTGCAGCACAAGTAATCGTATTGCAGCATTGTATATTTGTGTAGGTCAAAACTTTGTAACTACTGAAATATTATAGTTTACTTTATTTGACCTCCAACAAAAGATTAAGTCCTGGTTTTTGGATGATATGGCTTTACCTTAATACTTTGAAAACACTGATTCACTATATGGCAGTCTTACATTTTCATCTACATGTAGTGTCATTCATTTATCTTTATTATAAAAATGATATGATATATCTGACCGAAACGAATAAAAAAAAAAAAAAATTCTGCTCCACCAAAAAGCTTGCGCTGTTTTCGCCGAAATTCTCCATCTCAGCAAAATTTCAATCACTAACACAAACTGCTTGATTTCACACCACTGAATTGTGGAATATTCCTTTAGGTCTGCGCTATAATGTAGAGCATAACACCTTTAAGTAAAGTATTGTTACAGGGCTTGGTGCTGAGTTATATTACAGCGCCCTGTGTGAAGGGTTCGTTTGATGCTTTGTTTGCAGTAAGTTCTGTATCGGAAGTTTAACTTGTATTTCTAACAACTGGAGCAGATAAATATTATAAAATACAAAGTATAAATAAAATCGACTAAAGTTAAACTTTGCTCTTGCAGTGAGGAAGATGTTTATTCAAATGTCCTGGGAAATGTCTCCAAGCGTTGTCCATCATTTTCATTCTTTCATTATCTTATTAAACACGTCGAATCTCCTTCTCTCTCTAATCATCAGCCCCATTGCTTACTACTTATTTCCGTCATGCCTACCAGCGAGCCGTTCGCACCTCGCTAATCCTACTCCTTAAGCCCACCGAACTTCCTGCCACCGAGTGCTACGTCCTGTCCTCTTGCTGAGAAAACCCCAAAAAGTGTCCCATGCAGAAGAATGAAAATCCACGCTCTCCATTTAAGCGCGGACACTCCTTAAAAATACCTTCTTTCTGAAGACGCAAAGTTCCTTAACTGGCTTCGCTGCCCCCTCTTCTTACTCTCTCGCCTGGGACGGCTGAAGAGCAATAATATCCTGTTCCCCTTTTCTCGCATCCGCGAAACCATAAATCTAACACCTCCCCTCTGTTGCGATACGTGAGAAAGAGCGTAACTTCAACAGGTCGCCCTGTTCATCAAAATGGCGGGAAACTGGAGGAAAATTATTACACTTCACTATCTTTAAAATGGCTACTGGACTTCTGATAAATATGGATGCCCATGTTACAATATTTTATGATGTTCATTTGAACTCGTATTTTCACCTCAGTTGTTTTCTACAGGAGAAAAGTTGGCCGTTCTCACCCTGAGGTGTTCACTGCCAATCCGATGTCATCAACTAAATTTTTTCTTTTTCCCCAGTATTTATCGCGCAACTCGGGACAGACGCATCTAATGTCTACCGCTGAGATCCCTAATTCCCACCAAACTGTTACTTTCACTAAAGAAAGCATATCTGCACTCCAATTCAAATTAAGAGGGTAATGTTGTGGAAGATACGGAATAGTTAGCTACCTCCGCTACGAAAAGAGTCTTAGCGTTTCGAGCGAAAAGCAACTGAATTATTTCTAATAACCATCAGATTTGCTTGCTTGTAGGCAAAATTGCTATTTAAGGCAGATTTTTCAAAATATCAGGAAGTTTTGGAAATACATATATTTGATATGAGATGCTACTCAATCAAGAATTTCTTACATTTTCGGTTGCTGACTGTTCAGCTGGGAAATGTAACTTCGAGGGGGTGGGGACAGAGTAGAAGGGATGAAAGATTTCTCCCAAGATTTGCAACACAAACACAATAAATTAACCATGGGGAAATGTGAGGGTGTACCTAAGAGGCCGTAGCGAAAATATTTCTTGGAAGTTCGGACGTATACATTAATTTGGTATATATACATAGATGTCTTATTAAAATCCTTCACTGTTTTTCGTATACTTTGTTTTATCAGTGGTTATGTTGGCATGTGTTAAGATTTCTATATACTGTAACTGTACTGATTATATGCCATCTACTTTTTAAATACAGTTGTTTACAATCATGTATCCTTTCACTTCCCTGTACTATCATAGTAATTCTGATTTTCTGTGCACTGTGTTCTTAGCCTGACACACACTTCTTGGGGATAGGGGCTCGTCAGGCTTTTTCATCAAAGCCTTTTCCCCTGGCTCCATGTCATCCACTTGCAGTGATTTATGTAGACATAGATTACTTTTTTACATTTCATATCATCTACTTTATAAATTTTGGTTTAATTGTGCAAGTTCATTAATTGTAGTTAATCGTATGTTTATTGTAATTGGGTTATGACATATTAAGGATACATCACTGACATTGTATTTTGTTTTGGTTAGTTACTTAGCACAGTTTTATTGTAATGATGTATTGTTTGTGTTAAATTTTGTCATGTATGGTATTACTGTGGTGTATGGCAGAATATTCAATAAATCAAATCAAATGGGGTATCAGAGCTGGAATACACAGCAGGAATGGAACGTGGCGTGGTTTGATACCATTCTTGCGTGTCGCCGGAGGTGCTCTGACCCGGCTACCCAACTTTTCACAATACTACACTTTTAGAGTGACTTGCAGTATAAGTAAAACTATTTCAACACGGGTTCGAACAAGAACAAACGAAAGAAAAGGAGATAGATAGAGAAGCACAATCATGATGATGCTACGTGCAAGAACACTGTTGAAAAATAACGGGCGAAGTAATAAAACCTTAACTTTAAATTTTACTGATTCAAACTATTGTGCACATACGTAAATTTCCCCGCTTAAGTGCCGCTTAATTTAGTCTCACAGTATTTTGTATTAAAAGGGAAAAGTGTTTTATGCATGAAGGTAAAACAATATTCTTAAACTTACTTAACTGTATCTACTGGAGATTTTCCCCTTGAATTTTCTTTTAGGTTTACACTGTTTTCCGACTTGTCCGGTCGAAAGTATCCTTTGATCGCTTTGAGTTCTGTATTGTAGCTTCCTTCATTCTGTTTTTATTTTGCCATAAGTTTCATTTAAACTTTCCTTTCTTCCGTTTCCTTTCGTGATCACTGCGACAGGTCCTGTTATTTAAATAAAGTTAGCGGGTGAAAACGCCATTAAACGACCTCAAGTGTGGCTACTGCAAATAGGCGCGCGCCACTGGAAGAAGTGGTAATTTTCTTTTCATTTAATCCGATTCAACTAGCTTATTTATGTACTCTGTTTTCGACAGATTGGTAACGCGCCTTCTGTGGCAAGTGTTTTTCTGTTTTATGCCTTTTCCCCTTAAAGGGTTTTCCTTTTACTTCCAGCGCCCCCTATATTCCTTCCCCCGTTTTTCTTTCCCTTTCTTTCGTTCTTTCTCTCGCTCTCTCCCTGTTTTTTTATCTTCGTATTTCAGGTGTGATAAATCTGCAAGCCATAGTTGTCCTTTGCGACAGATAATTATTCAAATAAAAACGTGAAGGCGGAAAAAGTCTTGGGGGAAAAGCCTAGAAAAGGGGTTCTAGGGCGGGTGAGGTCTTCTAGTCCAATGTCAGGCATAGATTGCTCCTGCCTGTCAGCCTGCTTTACTGGCGACGTATTTTCACACAGCCAATATTTCCCTTAAGTATTTGTGAATCTGTTCCATTAAATCCGCTTTTGCTGGTGCTCAGAAAGAAATTTCTTTCGTTAAAAAACTACAGCCATTCGATCAAACTTTCAAATTCACATTAGCCTTGCATCTTGGTCATTTTTTTTTTATTTTATTTAAATCATTTTTTTACTGCCCTTTCCCTTTCTTAAGAGCTCACACTCATTTGCTTATAAAAATGCTCTTGCGAGTGAAATTCTATTTATTTTGTTTCCCTCATTTTTTTTTTCCAGTGGTGGCGGTGTTTATTTTTTTCTTATCTCTGTTCTTTCTCTTTTTTCTTAATTTAGCACAGCCAGGGGATTTTTTTCCTACGTATTCGAACTTTTAATGAGGCATTTTTTGTACTAACTCCTGACAGTCCGGCATTTTTCATTTTTTATTTTCATTTATTTAAGCATTCCCTTTGCTCTTTTCATGTTTTTACATAAAATATTAATTACTTGTCTTTCATAAATTTTGACTACTTATTATTCAGTTATCCTTATCGAGCTGTGCATTTTGAATTACAGACACAGCACAATCTTGATATTTTGACTTGTTTTCCGGGATATAATCCGAATTGCTCGTGTTCTGTGCTTACACAAAAATGCAATCTTGAATATGATGATGTTTTCTCCGTCCTGATGTCATAACTTGTTTCGGCGAAAATATAAACTGGAGTTTTATAAATACTGTTAAACATCACATTTCAAAACCTAATATGTATAGACAGTGTGCGAAAAATAATCGTGGGTTTTTTTTTTGGAAAATTCTGCCCCAAAGCAAGTAAAAGGTTGTCTCTCTCACACTCTGAAGCTTTTCACATTGAATATATTCAATCAAGCATTCATACATTTCGCAGGCGTCCACGAGGAGACACGACATACTGTCATTATATTACCGCAAACCCAGGGCCGATTTAAGCAACGGGCCCAGTGGATCCGAGCCCAGGGCGCCAGATTTAAGGGGGGCGCCAAGCTCGAACAGTTTTTTTTTTCATGTATGTTTTAGTACCACCACCCAAGAAAATTTTTACTTAAATATTTTTACAAAATTAATTAATTTTTAAAACCTATATTATTTGTAGTCGTCACACCGTATGCGTGGACGGAGAGCATTAACTGAGCAAGAGTAAGCACGTTTTTTAAAATTACGGATTCTTTAATCAGTAATTTAGCAAACAGGAGGAAATCATATGAAGTTGTTTTGGAAATGTTTCTACTTTTCAGGGATTTGAAAGAGACCAGTGCTCGTGATATAGAAGCTAGATCAAATAAAATTGTTCATAGGTACCAAGGACACATAGAAAACTTTCTGAGCAACGAATTTCTACATTTCCAGTCATATATGAATGCCGACATTACGGGATATGTACACTTTCATCATTGATAACAATCTTCCGGGTACATTTCCAAACTTAGAAATAGCTTTGAGAGTGTTTTTAACCTTACCAGTCACGAATTGTTCTGCTGAAAGATCATTTTCAGCAGTCTCAAGAATAAAAAAAAAAAAAAATGAAAAGAGGACGTTATTGGGAGAAAAAAAGTTTAACTCACTCGTGATAATGAGTGTAAAAAAAGACATAACTCTCCTCTTCAGTAACTGACGATTTTGCACATGCAGAGGCCCGTAAAAAACCGATGATCGTGCCATAATTATGGTGCAGTCAGACATTGGGTGGAAAAGTGGGAAATTTCGTAAGTGCTAATCAAATTTTCATTTGCATCATAAGTGTTCATCAAGATTCTTTTAATATTTGCTTCTTTTCCCACATTATGACGCTTTTTCTGGTGCATTATATTGTTTTAAAAATGTTGTTATCGTAATATATTTATTTCTCACAAAATCCTGAAGGTCAATAATTTCAAACGTACACTGGTACACTATCAAATAGACCTACTGTATTTTTAATTAATGATAAATATCATTGCAAAATCGCTTAACATCGAGACAAACAGACACGTCATGAGTCCACACATTGCAAAATCGCTTAACATCCAGACAAACAGACACGTCATGAGCCCACACATTTCAAAATCGCTTAACAAACAGACACGTCATGAGCCCACACATTTCAAAATCGCTTAACAAACAGACACGTCATGAGCCCACGCATTGCAAAATCGCTTATCATCCAAACAGACACGTCATGAGCCCACGCATTGCAAAATCGCTTATCATCCAAACAGACACGTCATGAGCCCACACATTTCAAAATCGCTTAACAAACAGACACGTCATAAGCCCACGCATAGCAAAATCGCTTAACATCCAGACAAACAGACACGTCATAAGCCCACACATTGCAAAATCGCTTAACATCCAGACCAACAGACTCGTCATGAGCCCACACATTGTAAAATCGCTTATCATCCAGACAAACAGACACGTCATAAGCCCACACATTGCAAAATCGCTTAACATCCAGACAAACAGACACGTCATGAGCCCACACATTGTAAAATCGCTTAATATCCAGACAAACAGACACGTCATGAGCCCACGCATTGCAAAATCGCTTATCATCCAAACAGACACGTCATGAGCCCACACATTTCAAAATCGCTTAACAAACAGACACGTCATGAGCCCACG
Source organism: Macrothele yani (assembly GCA_039090855.1). NCBI lineage: Eukaryota > Metazoa > Arthropoda > Arachnida > Araneae > Macrothelidae > Macrothele > Macrothele yani. Next base: position 100,961,636 of record CM076991.1, on the reverse strand, counting down.
CATAGCAAAATCGCTTAACATCCAGACAAACAGGCACGTCATAAGCCCACACATTGCAAAATCGCTTAACATCCAGACCAACAGACTCGTCATGAGCCCACACATTGTAAAATCGCTTAACATCCAGACCAACAGACTCGTCATGAGCCCACACATTGTAAAATCGCTTATCATCCAGACAAACAGACACGTCATAAGCCCACACATTGCAAAATCGCTTAACATCCAGACAAACAGACACGTCATGAGCCCACACATTGCAAAATCGCTTAACATCCAGACAAACAGACACATTATGAGCCCGCACATTGCAAAATCGCTTAACATCCAGACAAACAGACACGTCATGAGCCCACACATTTCAAAATCGCGTAACAAACAGACACGTCATGAGTCCACACATCGCAAAATCGCTTAACATCCAGACAAACAGACACGCCATGAGCCCACACATTGCAAAATCGCTTAACATCCAGACAAAAAGACACGTCATCAGCTCGCACCGTGTAGCAAAGGAACAAATTTGGTTAGGGTCGGGGATGCCAAATTGTCTTGCGCCCATGTCGTCAGAGACTTCTTACTTCGTCCCTGCGCAAACCCCATTACAGTGTAGTCGTTTAATATGTGTAATGGTGTGTCAATGACTCTCATGCACTGCTATATGAAGGTCTCCCAGATTCTATTCCACAACCCTCTATCTTCGGCAATGCCATTCCACGACACGCTCGCATGCTTCCGAATTTCATGCCCCCATATCTCCTTCGGATCCTTTCCTGTCCCTTGGTGTGTCAGTCTAGTACAGGGGTGGGGAAACTTAAACATTACGACAACAATAAATTGCAGTGAAAACTGCTCAGCAAAGAGGATGTATTATCCTCGAAAATTCGCCAATGTAGAACAATATTCTGCTACTTAAAACCCCTAAAATTTAAGAAATGCTGGTTGTTATTTCATTAGAGGTAGCCATAATTTTTACAACTTAATTGATTAAGTCATCTGTGTTAGCAAATTTAAGTGCCATGCATGTATAAAATAGGAAATACAGGTGTTGTCCAAAATAATAGAAACACTTTGAAACAATAGTTGTTACGCGGCATTATCATCTTGAAAGGTGCAATCCGCTGACGGAAACAATGTCTGCGCCATTGAACGTACATGGTCGGCCAAAAGACTGAAATAGTCACCGATAGTGATCCGTCCGTGCAAGGTGATAAATGGGACCTGCAGCAAACCACGAGATCATGGCCCAAACCATTACGGAACCGGCCCCATGCTTCACTGTAGGAAGGAGACAGTGTGGGTTGTAGGCTTCTGCAAGGGTTCTCCACACCTAAACACGTCCTGTGGTGGAGAATAGTGAGAAACTTGATTCATCGGAAAACAAGACATGTTTCCATTGATCCGCAGTCCCCGTTTTATGTTCCTGGCACCACTGTAGTCTCCGTTTCATATTCACCTGTGACACCAGGAGTTTTGCAATCGCAACTCTGCCGTAAATATTGTGCTTATGTAATTCCCTTCGCATGGTATGGGTCGACACTGGGTTTTGGAGATGTGCATTAAGCTCAGCAGTCACTTTTGTCGCCGTGGTGTACCTCCTTGCTGTCACAATCCTCTTTAATGTCCTCCTGTCTCTCGCAGAGAGAGTTTGGTTTTCCTTCCACAGGTGTGTCTCGCAGATGATGATGTGCCGTGAACATTATATGCTGTCATGACCTTCAACACGGTACCTTTCGATACCCCCAATACTTGTGCCACTGTGGCTACCGACGCACCAACCAGACGGGCTCCTCCCCTTTGGAACTCCGACAGGTCACTCGTTGTGTCTTCACCTGGAATGAAATTATGCAAACACCGCTTTACAATGCAATCACACAGACCCTTGAGACTATAAGCCTATAAGCAACGGGTTTTTTTACAAAAAAAATTGTGGCTACATGCTAGTTTTACTCAAAAAGCAGCACATACCGAAGTCACTGTTTTCAGCGAGGTGTTTCCATTATTTTGGACAACTCCTGTATGTGAGGTATTTTATATAGTTTTATGCTGACATAACCTTTTTATCGCATTTTAAAGACTCGCGACTTCGCCTTCTAGTTTATAAAATGCTTCGAAGTGAAGTAAAGCCTCAAATTTTATTTCGCGATGCAATGATATACGACCGAAGCAATAAACATCTATGAATCTATATCTTCCGCCTTTTTAAAAGAAGAACTGAAAAGTGAATTTGCAACTGTTAGGTATTTACTGTTTAAAAAAAATGTGAGGAATCTGAATATGCAGCATTTAAATAATGGTTTGCGATTTGTAAGCATTCATCTTTCATTTCGAGTGCAGCAGCTATTAAAAAAGCGAAAGGAGTAAACTTCGAATTACCGAACGAAATCTTATCATTGAACGAAGCTCTCGCCTAATGTTATTTGGATGAAAAGGAGAGCACGTATTAAAGGTTGCGCATTTCATGGAAATCATAAACAACTTAAAAAAAAATAAAAACATTTAAAAAGTGTGATTCGTTTTTCTTTGGATTCTCGCCCCTTTTTTGGTGCGTGTAAACAATAAAGTAAAAAAAACAAAAAAAATAGAACAACATATTCCGGTAATGCGTTTTGAAACAGCTGATCAATATTTTGCCACATTCGTGTTAAATTTGAAATGTTCGTGCCTGGGATCGAAAAAGAGAGTAAATGCATTGATTGGGTACTGCTTATTCAATGTTCTTGCAGACATGACTTTTGAAAACTTTGGTTGTGTTGTGTTTTCGCCCCTTTTTTCGCTCTCTTGTTTTAAACTATTATTTTTCTCGATGCAAAAGAAGAAAAAAAAATACAAGATAATTTTCCATTTCTCGAGGAAAATGATTCAAATATGGTTCGCGAAAGGAACGGGAAAATAAATTTAAAAGGTATTGAAAGTTGAGAAGGAATAGTGGGCATTATGGTTAGCCAAAAATCGTTCGTAATGCATTTTTTATGTTTGTTTATTACGGTGTTTCCAGTAATCGTTTTCTTAGGGGAATTGCCTATGCGGGCGCAACATTACTTCATGTTCCGCTCATTTGCATGTGTGTTGCGCATTTAGTTGTTTTTTTTTTCATTTGTGAAATTTCACGTACTTTTCTCTCAGACAGTGCTTTAGCATTTTTTACTCTGTATGCAGTTGTTAAATACTTAAATCTCAACAAGTCGTCCCAATGGCCAAGTGGTACGGACACGGCCGTAGTTAGTGATTAATTCTAGGAAGGAGGGCTACTAATAAATAAGGGGAGGCTTGTGAAATTTTAGTTACTTCCTCACACACACACACACACTACGTCAAAAAAAAAAAAAAAAAAAAATAGTTGCACCCAGAAGGAAGTAACCGACAGGAATGGAACTAGGTGGGTAGGTTTGACATCGTGTAACATGCAAATGATTCAAGCATCACGCTCGGCCGCGCATGTGACGCAAGCAAAGAGGGGTCGTAGCGCTGTGCCTGACCGGCTATATGAGGTCGTCCCGTTGCGCGTGCTTGCCATTTCGACTCTTGCTGTTGTGTTGGTTGCATCATTCGCAACTTATAACGAAGTCAATTTCTCCGTCATTTTTGGTCTACGCCTGGATTCGAACCCGGGTCCACTCATTCCGGAATAAGTTGCTCTACCAATTGAGCTACGCGGACATGTATTCTAATTGCTATCTGCCTTTATGTCGTGTGCGTCCTTCTGGCAGGTACGTCACATCTCCTGGTACGTTACATCATCTCCCCCTTATTTTTCTTTTTTCGAAGTGCTGCTCATATTTTTCCTATCTCGCGGTGTGGAAATAACATCACACCAATGCGAGATTTTGAACGGTCGGGTCATCCGGATAGTTCGGGCGCCATTATAACGAAGTCAATTTCTCCGTCATTTTTGGTCTACGCCTGGATTCGAACCCGGGTCCACTCATTCCGGAATAAGTTGCTCTACCAATTGAGCTACGCGGACATGTATTCTAATTGCTATCTGCCTTTATGTCGTGTGCGTCCTTCTGGCAGGTACGTCACATCTCCTGGTACGTTACAAACTGAAGTATGGCCTCGGGGAAAAGTTTGGAAGCAATTCGAGCAGTTGGAGGAGTTCAAGAGGTGCTGCCTCATCGGGCTCTGGGAAACGGGATGGTCATATCGCCGTGTTGCGAGCCATACCGGTCGTGCGGATATCACCATAGCACGCTGCTGGCGAAAGTGGATAGAACAAGGCACGCAGCAGCGACAGGAAGGGTCTGGGAGATCTAGACGAACCACGGAGAGAGGGAGAGAGAGAGAGAGAGAGAGAGAGAGAGAGAGAGAGAGAGAGAGGACCGACGGGTTGTTGGACATGCGCGGAGTGACCCAACATCCACGCTTGCGGTTATTGAGTAAGCAGTGGTGCCCTCCATGCGTCGTCCGATTAGTGCCAGCACCATTGGCAGACGGCTGCACGACGTAGGACTACACGCACACAGACCGCTGCGACGACTGCCCTTAACACCATTGCATCGTCGCCAAACACTGCAATGGTGTCGTGCCAGGCTGTCATGGAGCCACTCAGAATGGTAGCGGGTGATCTTCAGTAACGAGTCCCGCTTTTGTCTTGGAGGAGACGGCCAATGAATCCGTGTGTGGCGGCACCATTGTCAGCGCCGGGATGAAAGATTTGTTGTCGAGCGTCACACGTCCAGAAGGCATGGTGTGGGGTGCAATTGCCTACGATGCCAGATCACCTTTGGTGTTCATTACAGGCACTTTGACAGCCCTGCGTTACGTTAATGAAGACCTGCAACCTGTAGCCCTATCTTTTCTGAACGCTCACTCTGGTGTGATTTTCCAACAGGACAACGCTCATCCGCATACTGCTGCTGTCTCGAGAGCTTATCTTCAAGTCACTGACACTCTGCCATGACTAGCCGCATCGCCAGACCTATCGCCGATTGAAAATGTGTGGGATGCTATTGGACGCGCTATACACACTCCACCCCTACCGAACAATCTGCAGGAACTGCGTGAGAAGATTCGAGCTGCATGGGATGGCTTATCGCAGGATACCATTAGGAACCCGTACAACTCCACGCCGTGACGTCTGGCATGTTGTGTGATCAAACATGGCGGCGATTGAACTCCACGCCGTGACGTCTGGCATGTTGTGTGATCAAACATGGCGGCGATTGAACTCCACGCCGTGACGTCTGGCATGTTGTGTGATCAAACATGGCGGCGATTGAACTCCACGCCGTGACGTCTGGCATGTTGTGTGATCAAACATGGCGGCACGACGCCATACTGAGAGACACTACTTATTGGCGTCTAGCTCAATAAACATTGCTCATATCAGTTTCACTGTTTAATCATTTATTGTTCCTGGTAACCTTTACCTTCCTCCCGAATGACATTGTAATCCGACACGTCCTTCTGGGGGCAACTATTTTTGTTGGGTTTATTGTTAGACGTTTTTTAAGACTTTTCATCATAAATCCTCTATCATATTTTGCATTTCACTAATGTTAGTTGTAATGATGACTATGGCATCAGCAAATCTTATATGGTGATATAATAGCTGATGACTATGTCATCCTCTAATGTGTCATTATATATCTAATAGCTATGCTTTGAGCAACTGCATGTACTATCATTAGGACTGTGATCATGGTGGAGATAATAATAATTAGTTTGCATGGCGTTTCTCAGCCTTAACATCCTTTCCGGGGATAAACTCTTTTAGATATAAATGACTAAGAGTGCGTCTTAAATACAATATATTCCTGTTAGCTGCTTTATACTCCTGCTAGCGGTATTATATTCCTGCTAGCTGTATTATATTCCTGCTAGCTGTATCATATTCCTGCTAGCTGTATCATATTCCTGCTAGATGTATTATATTCCTGTTAGCTGCATGTCAGTTAGAACTTGAGTGGCCCGGCGCTCTGGAATTAAATACGCAGAGGACTTTGTTCTCTCATAAAATGTAAAATCCAAAAGAAAGTCATGTGTTGTTTAAGTTATCCTCCGTGAAACGTTTCATTAATATTTATTTTAATTTACAAACGCAGGTGGTCCAGTTGGACAGTGTGCATCCCAATAAAGGTCCACAGTCTGGAGGAACGAGGTTGTACTTGAGCGGAATAAATTTGAATGTCGGAAGCCATCTTAGCGTAAGCCTTGATGACATGCCTTGCACAGTAGACAGGTAAGTCACGGTGGAAACAAATATAAGAGTTTCTTTTTCTGATTCATATTCATCACAGCTCTCTCTGATTATTATGGATCAATCCATTAGCTACCAAATTTAATTTGAAAATTAGTCTCAGACGAAAATAGTTTTTGTTATTATTTTTTTTTTATTTCTGACTGTCAAATGTACAAACTCCGTTCCAGAGATGGTCACGGGTCAACGGGTCGACAATTTCTTGAGGGTCAAACGGGTCGGGTCAAGGTGTTCCAGATTCGATTTTGACCCGGTTTTATTCCCGTTTTATTTTTGAAAAGAGAAAAATATATTCCAAAGGAAAATGCGCGTTGTGGAATTCTATAGTCGATACTGGTGCCCACGGAGTGAATAATGATTTACCATGCAAAAATATTGTCGTCTCTTTCTTAAAGCAACGAAGATTTCCACCGACCGACGTCAGACACACCGACACCATATCGTAAAAAAGATACTTCCTTTGCGTTCTTTTACAGTGCGATTGTCCAGGGCAAGATACAGACAAACACTATTCGCCTGCTTCTCAGGTGTTTCACTCTCTCCGTGCGAAGTTCACTGTATGACTAACAGTTACTTTTTACATCGCATCTTTTGCATCGAGAATTCAGAGGTTTTCGATTGATGGGCTAACATCCCGTTCCCATGACATGTCATGTTGAAATTAATATGGATGGATTTAATATTAAGGAGGTTGAGAAAGGCGTCGATTCCAACAAATACGTGCTTGTTGAAAACCAGAAGGGGAAGATTGAATGCTGGAAATTGTTTCGTCTCATTATGTAACCGGTGAATAATTCTGTGTTGTTTTGGTTTTGCTTGTTGTTCAAAATGTGCAAAGTGTATAATTACAAAGAAAGATGTCGACGGTGTAAAAGATTATGGAACCAAAAATCTAACGGACGATATGAAAGTATGCGCACCTCCATCAAAGCGTCAAATGAGTGAACAATCTAAATACATTTAAAAATATATATTTGTGTAATGGTAAATAACGATTCCCATTTGTAATATACTCCATGGTTACGGTCATAGTCAGCCATTACTTCTGAATTACGCAAAATAGTGGCACTAAAAATGGCACTAAAATTTAGCAAATAACCAAATTTTATTATTAAAAAAGGATTTCAGTCATTAGTGCCCGTTTCCAACTCTGCTCCGTTCAAATCCTACTGATTGCCCGTTAGTTATGAAACAAATTAATAGACAATCAGGAGGAATGATGGAAACCTTTGATATAACTGTTCATGTTCAATAACTGTTATATCTTAAAATTATCAATATGTCTGAAAGTTCCTTTGAAAAAGTGAGGAATTTTTATTTACCAATTTCAGTCAGCTGCTACATATATGGCGGAACCGCGGTTACAGGTTTTTCAATTATACGTTTTGCACGGAATTATACGCTACTCTGGATATTTTACCGTGGTTTTTATAGCTTTTTCAATTCAGTTATACGTACAAAGTAATTCACGTATACGCTTCTTGCGATTATATATTAAATTTTGAATTTTGGATTACCAAAAGCACACAGTTCTTGGATTCTTTTATGCGTAACCCAGTATGTTAAAACTTCGAGAGAATCGGGAAGCTTGTTTTTTCGGCCATGAAGTAGATGATGCAACTAAAATTATTCTAACATGCATGAGATTATTCCGCGGATTCGCAGAATTCGGTTTTTTTTAACATCATTTGGGTTATTGTCGATATTGATGCAGAACTGAAGAGAAATTTTAGAGGATTAGTTGCGGGGGTGTGTGTGTCGTTTTTTGGTTTGGGTATGGAATTCATTTTTCAAAACTTTCGAAAACGGACGTTAAAGTAGTGAAATGTTTTCCCATAACCGTGATCTCTTTTTCTCGCGATGTTTCTTCTGCGCAGTGTTATTGTTACTTATAATTTTATTCCATAAAAATTTGCATTTCAGCTTGAAAGTGGAAGAAAAATTCTGAAAACGGAAGTTGGCGTGAAAATTTCCCAGTGTTCTTTCAGGCATAAGATTCTTCAGTGGATTCGAAGAATTCCAAAACCTTTTCCATCGTCATTTCGATGGTTTTTTAGATCGATGCCGAACTGAACAGAAATTTTGGAGGGATTGTGGGTGGTTGATGGTGGAGGAGTCGTTTTCCGTCGGTGGGCGGCATTCCGACTTTCAAAACTTTCGGAAACGAAAGTTAGACGGAGTGAAGGTTTCTCCCGTAATGCTAATCCTTTTTTCATGGCGATATATCTTTTCCCCAGTAGTGTTGTTAAATATAATTTTATTCCATAAATACTCGTTTTGCAGCTTCAGAATGGAGGAAAACTTTCCTAAAATAGAATTCGGATAGAACATAGATTTCACCGGTAGTCGTATTTTGTCGACTCACGTTCAAGGCAGAACTAATGGGCGATGATGATTTTTTTTCTAATTATGAGTGCTTTAGTCATTTTTTTCTATTGGAGCTTATTTCTTAATGTATATATTTTTTTGTAATAATTTTAATTTTCTGTAGGAGCTCTTATTATAAACTACGTAGTTCTTTCATCGTGGTTTTTAGAAGCAATAGAATGATTTAGAGTTTGAGATATTGTTTTTAACTGCCGATCATTTTCAGTTTTCTTTAAGAGAAAGTGCAATGTACTGTTTTATAATATTATTTCACAAAACTTCAAAATAAAAAAATTACTCTTGATAGCTCTATAGCTTTTATCTTAAGGACTCCGCAGACTGATACATAGGCATCGTATAATCACCTGTACAATAAATTAAGTACCAGGTTTCTTACAGTAACACAATATACACATTCGAGTCACATTTTTGTGAGCACCTCCTACCTTTGACGTCAACAGCGCGTAGCCAATGAAAGATAGCACGTGTCGTGATCTGGCTTGGAGGGTATATAAGGCGTATTGTAAGCAAACTGAAAACATATCACTCGTTGCTCTCATAGAAAAAGAAGGAGCGATTTATCAGATTTGCAAAAAGGGTTGATTATCGGCTTTCGGGCCAAGTGTGGCAGTATTTCTGAAACACCGCAGTTCGCGAACTGTTCGCGTGCTGCTGTAGTTAAAGTGTATCGTGATTGTAGAAATGGCACCATTGCGAATAAGCGACGTGCAAACTGCGGAGCACCACGTGCCATTGAGTTGAGAGGTAAACGTCGGCTTCGAAGGTGCGTGAGGGGCCGATCGACACGCTACAGTGGAGCAACTTACTGGCTGAATGATTCAGATAGCTATCGGAAGTGTGTCTAAAACGACAGTTCAGCGAACCCTGCTGTATATGGGGCTCCGATGCGGACTCACGGTCACTGCACCTATGCTAACGAAGGTACATCGGCAGAAAAGGTGTACACGGCAATATCAGAATTGAACCTCCGCTGATTGGCAAAGAATTGTTTTCTCCGATGAGTCACGTTCTTTTTGCTTCATCGAGGGATGGGCGTTGGCGTGTAAGGCGAGAAACATCGGAGAACAAACACTCTTCAACCATTGATGGCAGAACACAAGCTGGTGGGGGAAGCGTTATGGTCTGGGGAGTGTTTTCGTGGCATTTTCAGTGCCCACTCATATCTGTGGAAGGCAGTATGGATTCATAACCGAATTGGTTATGAATCCATCCTTGCAGACCACGTACACCCATATATGCTGGTTGTCTTTCCTGGGGCGGATGGGATCTTCCAGAACGACAATGCGACGTGTCACACAGCTAGAAATGTCCGAGAGTGGTTGGAAGAGCACGATGAAGACTTCAAAGTACTTCCCTGGCCCCCTAATTTCCCCAGAGTTAAACCAATTGAGCATCTGTGGGACCACCTCGATCGTGTTGTTCGCTCTATAGATCCTCCACACACACACGTACCCTTCAGCAGCTGTCAGTTGCACTGCAGTTAGCATGACTCCACATACCTGTGAACACCTTCTAGCACCCTATTGAGTCACTCCCAGCCCGTCTAGCTGTTGTCCGCGCTGCACTCGGCGGTTACTCTGGATATTAGCTGGTGGTCACAATAATGTGACTCAACCGTGTATAATAGCTGCTGTACAAAATGGGAAAGACCGGAAGAAATATCCTGTGTCACAGTACCCCAAAATTCATGCGATATACTATCCACAATATCCGATCTAGTTACAGAACTTGAAAATCAAATACTCCGACAGACTGTTGAAATTTAAGAGTTAATCAAACCCTCAAGTATTCCCGTGAATCTACCGGAAATGTTTCGTCATATATGGATATGGAAAGAGTGAGGGCGGAGTTTTTCCGTTAATATAAAAAAGGAATTGCGGAAAGGTTTCTGAAAATTCAGAATTATCCGTGAACACATCTTGAAAAAGTTAATTTTCCGTCAATAGAAGAAAGGAATTGCGGAAAGGTTACTGGAAAATTCAGAAATTTTCAGGAAACACATCTTGAAAACGGCAATTTTCCCTCAATAGAAGAAAGGAATTGCGGAATGGTTTCGGAAAATTCAGAATTTTTCGTTAACACATCTTCAAAACGCTAATTTTCCGTCAATAGAAGAAAGGAATTGCGGAAAGGTTACTGAAAATTCAGAAATTTCAGGAAACACATCTTGAAAACGGCAATTTTCCCTCAATAGAAGAAAGGAATTGCGGAATGGTTTCTGAAAATTCAGAATTTTTCGTTAACACATCTTCAAAACGCTAATTTTCCGTCAATAGAAGAAAGGAATTGCGGAAAGGTTACTGAAAATTCAGAATTTTTCTGGCGTACGAAAGATCCGTGAAATTCAGGTTTTTTCCGGTCATTTGACGTGAAAAGTTGTATCAGAAATATTTTTAATTCTCGAAAGAAATCACGGAAAGTGGCTGGTGAATTCTAGAAAATTGTTTACAGTGTAGCAAATAAATTATTCATGTGTGTATACATGTCATTCATTATAAATTAGCGTAATTTAAAATTACGTGGGTATTGATTTTCTTTTTTTTTATCATTTTTGGAGGCATTGGAAAATTTACATTATTTAACATTTTGAAATTTCTTTTATACGTTTTTTTTTTTTTACATTTATACGTTTCTTAAGGCCATCGTCTAGAAAATCGTATAACCGAAGTTCCACTGTTTTTATTCTTAAAGAAAATTGTAATTCCTTTTCAATCTCAATCACGTGTGTTACATTTGTAGTTGGAAATGTAAAGCAGCTTAAAAAAATGTCACCGTGTTGTCTTTTTTTTTTTTCCGCAGGACCCTGGCGAGCAACAGCCAAATCAGCTGTCGCACCACACGCTGTCCTTACTCAACGTACAATGTTTCTCAATTGCGACTGAATGTGGATAATGCTGTTCTTACTCTTCCACATCCGTTTATATATAGGGAAGACCCTACAGTTAAAAAGATAACGCCACTGAAGAGTTTCATCAGGTAAGATGCTCTGGATTACAATTAGAGTATGAATTATATGCAATTAAATATTTTGTAATGTTGTTGTATGGAAAGTATGAAGCGAACGCCAACTTATCAGAAAAATCGTTGTTTGCAGTTTCCTGTCATTGGAGCAGGGAAGCAAGTAAATAAATAGTTAAACAAATTGATATAATGACAGATGATTACACTCGCACCCCAGAGTCGCAGAATATAGATGTACACGCGTACGCCGTAACGCGGATAGTTTCCAAATTATTAGCAGATTTTGCAGATAGTTTTGGCTTGTAGATTAAAAAAATAAAAGTGTTATTTACAGCAAATAAAACGCTTTACTCAGATTAATATATTTAATTGTCTTAACGTGAGAATGTTTAACTATTTTTCACATCTTCCGATAGTGAGTTCTTTTGTTTTTACAGACGTTTCTGGCCTCTACATTTTATCAAGGCCTGTTCTCAATATATACGAACTGTAATAAAAGTTCCTTTTACACAGAAATAATTTTGATTTTATTGCCAGGTTTCTCTTGCAGTTGCCAGTTATAAAATTGAAATCTTTTCCTTTTGTATTTTATAAGTCTACTATTTTTGAATTAAGTTGTTGAAAATGCTATTTATAATTTTTGAAGATTCATTAACGGAACTGCTTTTCTAGATATAAAAACTTTCTTTAATTAGTATCTTGTTTTTATGAGGCTCATAGTTCAATATTTTAAACTTTTGGCCTTAAGGTCCATTTTACACACATTTCTACGCATTCAGTCGTAATGTACTTTTGTCCTCTCTGGAATCTGTAATGTTCTAATAATTATTTATTGTTATATTAATTTTTCTTTAAATTATCTTATTCTATTGTTATCGTGATTTGCGGGTTTGCAGCAAGTTTTCTGTTTTAATGGTTGTGTACGCAGATACATTTTATTTCTATACAACTCTGTCGCACTCTAGGATTTTTATTTTTCTGAATGGAAGGAAAGGGAAAATATTAGTTAAGATAAACAGCATATCCTTCCAGCGTGCGATGGATATCTTTGGGTGGCTTTCTCTGTGTGCAAAGGCCGTACCATAAAAATTGAGAGTAATTTTTTTAGTTGGCAACAGCGCGATGGGGAAAAGTAACCACGCAAACGAATAACTGAATTAAAGAAGTATCTATGGCAACAGTTATTAGCCCTGGAAGACGATTCTGTTTTTGTCATTGCGCAGTTGTTTAAGGTACGTCTGCATTTCGCAATACAGTTATGGAGGTGAGTGATTCAGAGTTAAGAAGTGAAATGCGTTGTGCGATAAAATTTTGCTATCGTTTGGGTTAATCGGCTCCAGAAACAGTTGATTTCATGAACAAATCTTACAAACATAAATGTTTGGGTGAGTCAACGATTTTTAGATGGCACCGTGATTTCAAAAAAAGGGCGAGAACTCGCTCCTAGGCCTGGTCGACCTGAAAGTGTTGTTACGAAGCGCATTTTTAACACTGTTTGGGAAATCCTACAAGAAGATCGACGAATGATGACGCGTGAAGACATAGCGGCGTCAACTAATATTTTAGAAACGGCACTCCGCATTCTACCGGATAAATTACCGCTGCATCGTGTGTGTTCCAGATTGGTACCTCATCACCTGACGAGAGAATAATTGTTAGCCACAGTTCAGGTGTGTTATGAGTGGAAACAAATGATTGCAAAGGATCCAAACTTTTTAAACACAGTAGTAACGTTATACGGAAATATTTAAACTATAATTAAATAGTAACTTGGTTATTTTGTGTGCGAATGGTAGCTAGAGAAATTCACTCTCAGTTAAAAAGGAGCTCAGCACAGATTCCTTTTCTCTCTTATTTCCCCTTTCTTCCCAATCTGAAGAACAAAGATAAGTGCAGACGAAATCATCTGTCAATACTTTCAATTTGTTTAATTACTTATTTATTTGCTTCCCTGCTCCAATGCCAGGAGCCTGCAAACAACAGCGATTCTTCTGATAAGTTGGCGTTCACTTTAACACTTAAAATCAAGAGGCCAACAATAACTGCCAATAAAATATGAGCAAAAAAAAAAAAAAAAAACATGCAACGAGTGTCTGAAAACACACAGGCTCGCCTCCCGAAAAAAGTCCGCCAAACCAATTCATCTGGGATGGTGATGATGATAATTTTCTGTTATCATAAAGGTGTATTCTACCGTTTCTCCACAAATTACTGTCAATGATGAGTATTATATTTCAGTCATCAAGCATCTGCGACGACACATATCGATTAAGCGACCGAAACTGGTGGCCAAGTGGACCCTACACCATGATAACGCCCATTGAAATCATGCCACAACCTGCCTACAGTCCTGACCTCACTCCGTGCGATTTCTGGTTGTTTCCGACAATGAAAGAGAAGTTCCGTGGCGCAACATTCAACACAGATGCTGACGTTATTCAAGCTGTACAGGGGTCGCGAAAGCAGCTTCCATAAAATGCCTTTGCTTCATTCTTTAAAAAGTGGACTGAACGATGCAATCGTTGCATATCATCCGAGAGAACTTAATTTGAAAAAGAATTACATATATTTTTCTGTACCTATATTTCTTCATCTTGTGTGATTATACTCTCAGTTTTTATGGAACTGTGTTTGTAAAAACTACAAAAGAGCATTTAAAGAAAATGAGTTTTTTTAAAGTGGACAGTATTGTGTACCGATCGGAACATCTTCTGGCAGCATTTGTGCGGTATGTGATCGTATGGGTGATTTGGCAGTTTTCTACAGAAAGGAGTTGCAGTTCTTTTTTTGTCCCTGCTCTCTGTGTTTTAAAGGTACTTTTCTTTTTGCGGTGTTTAAGAAGATCATCTGTCACTTTTTTATAACAAGTCTTCTGCGGTCTATTCTTTCTTTCCATTTGGAAACTTCCTTTAAGTTGGTTCCATTGTTTTTCAGCAGATCTGATATATACCGAATTGTAGGTACTGTTGAAATAAATACATGCTTCAAAATATCAGAAGATAAACTAAGTTTGTACTTCAAAGCATTGAAACCTGAAAGGAATTTGTATACCTTTGCACTAAAACTTAAAGTAATTTAAACTTCAAAGCATTATAACCTAAAATAAATGTGTACTTGAGAGAGTTAAAACATAGAAAAAAAAATTCCTTCTTTAAAAAAAAACATTGGAACCTAAATCAAACATAATTTTCAAAGCATTAAAATCTAAAATAAATTTTTACTTCAGAGAGTTAAGACATAGAACAAAAGATTCGTTCTTTAAATAAAACACTGAAACCTAAATCGAACATAAACTTCAAAGAATTAAAACCTAAAATAAATTTGTACTTCAGATAGTTAAAACATAAAAAAAAATTCGTTCTTTAAATAAAACACTGGAATCTAAATCAAACATAAACTTCAAAGCAGCAAAAGCGAAAATATGTTCTACCGATTATTAAGAAAGCATCATGGCATTTTTATTCTTATTTCCATGTTTCCTAACCCTTATTCTTTTCAGGATGAGAAGAAAATTTCAAACCCATTTGAAATATTTTATGTATCGGTATGATTTGAAACAGGACAAATTCCGCAAACTGGGCTGTGTAATGTTATTCTGTATTTTATCGTAAAGTAAATCTGGAATTTTGGTCCAACCTTTCCCATACACTAAAAGATCCTATGGCCATTAACCGAAATGAACTTTTGCATATCATGGTCTTTGATGTAATGCATATATATGATGAAATATATATATAAGGATATTCAAATGCCCCTACTTAGAGGGGTCGGAAAGTGTTTTTCGTGCACGTGTTTCGTTTTATGTTGTAGTTTTAAACAGGAAGTTTGTATAATAATTGTCGAGAATTCAATATTTTTTTTCGCTTCAGCGACAATGGAGTATTTTGTAGCTTGAAAAAAAAAAGCATCATCTTCTGTAGCGGGGAGGAGATTTCGCCCTATTCATAGCTTTTGAACCCCAGCCATTCCCCACTTATCTATTCTTCGTCTTTCAATTTAGAAAGTCCCACTGGTTCTCACGTGATGTTTAGGAATGCGAGTACCTTTCCATTTTGATGCTTTGTATTTTTCCCGAATCTCCATCGAATTTCACTAAAGTAAATTCATGCTGATATGATTCTCCTCCTACTTTCATTTCGTAGAGCATATATTATCGTCGTCTTCTGCCACGGACGGGATTCATCATTCGTCTGGAATTCGGAATTTATGATTTCATTTACTGTAACCGCCACCAGCTTTCCACGTGTTCAAACTTGCGTTACTGCTCCCGCAGCGGAAGTGTCTTTTCTACTTGTCCAGAGTAAATTGCACCGAGATACTTTCACGCCGATTGCCAAACATTCCCAAATGTAATGCATTTAATTTTTTTCTCTTCATTCCTCCGTTTTTATCCAACCGTTGCGGTGCCTTCTCTTCGCCTTTGCCTTCACTCGGGTCTTCACATTCTTTTCATGAACCCTACTTCATCACTCTATCATTCCGCCTCTCGCTTTCCCCATGTTCGCTGTATCTGTTGTTCGTCGAAGTCGGTTTGTTCGGTAACGTCAGCGATGTACGAATGTAAAAACAGTCACCCGAAAAGTCTTTTTTATTCTTCGAACTGATGCTGTTCCGTTAATCAGGGAGCTTCAGAATATTCCTCTCCTTTCTCTTCTCCGGGTATCTCTTTTCCTTCCCAAATCCCATCTTTGCATTCTTATGTACGAAGAAATCGATGGATGCACCTCAACATTATGCGCAGTTAGATTTAGGCACATTCCCGCATAGCTATTAAAGAAGTTCTATCGCTATGGTGTCTTACGGCTCCAATGCTAACAAGACAGCGATATTTGTGCTGGTCGTTAACGATTCTACCAAGCCGGATGCGTACGCCTAGTAGCACTAGTTTTTTAATCTTTTGTAAGAGTTGTAGAATGTTCAGATACATAACAAACTGTGGAGTGGCATTTAAAATACACTGCAGTGAAAAATTAAAGGATAATCGGTAAAAAAAAAAAAAGTCAAAACTCACGTTTGACTTGACGCAAGTTTTGACTTTTTTACTTACAAAAAAACCCTACCAAAATAACTTTTCTTTTTAATACTTCTTTCGTCAGTAATTCTTGGCCTTTTTTTTTTAACCAGTTTCATATGAAGTTTCAGCAAAAAAATAAAAAAATAAATAAAAATAAAACCCTTTTTGTGACCAGAGGCCCTTTTAGACGTGAGGCTCCCCGCAATGCAGGGTTTGAGGGGCTATCAATACGTCCCTGATGGTAATTCAAGGTCTCCTGTGATATTCTATAAACAAGTGTTATTTCTTAGCCAAACATTTATAATTCCGGGGTCCCACTCAACCTGGAAAACAGGAGAAACCTGGAATTCTCAGGGAATTTGAAAATGGTTCCAAAAATCAGGGAAAATTAAGGAAAAATTACCCTTTTTTGTAAAAGTCAGGGAAAACTCAGGGAAAATTACCTTTTTTTTTTTTTTTTTTGTAAAAATCAAATGGATACTTTATTTTGCCAAAAAAACTTATTTTTTCAAGATTTCAAACTTTTGCTTGCAATTACTGCCTGCCTAGAATTTTCTAGATCTTACTCTCAGTTACATTAAGTATTTCCTTTATTCTCTAAAAAAAGATACAAAATTGAATTTTTAAAATTGCCAGTTCTTAAGCTTTTGTTCAATTTCTGCAGGCAGTTGTTATAACACGGAACAATTAGGCACAATGGCTCCTGCTTGAAGAAACACTTCACAAGAGAACCAACCAAATGATGGATCAAAGTCCTTTGTCTGTTGGTTCTCTTGAAACATGTTTCTTTGAACAGAGCCATTCCATCATTAAGCTTAGCTGCATTGTGTTATAGAAAAACTGAAACTATTCAACTGGCAGATTTTTTCTTACATATGACCTGTTTTCTATGGGAATGTATTTACAAATTCTGTGTGGGTAGTATTCACAAAAGTTCACGGAACTTTGGTACAGAAAATAATGTGCACAGTTAGTTGTTATTAATGAAAAGCAGGTAATTTTATAAAGACAAATTACGTAAAGAATTTACAAGTGTGTGCTTTGGTGAGAAAAATGAATGAAATGGAATGAAATATAACAATTCTTTGCAACATGCCACTCTGGAAAACTTTAAAAACCACCTGGAGAACCTGGAAAAGTCAGGGAATTTTTTTATTACTTTTGAGTGGGAACCCTGAATTCAGTTTAACCCCTCCCCTACCAAGTGGTGCATCCATCAGGACCACATTATGTCGCGCTGTGACCCAATGCTAACACTGAATTGCAGTTCCCTTCAGGAAACATTTCCTATTTCTGTAAATCATTTTGCTGTATATTACTTTTAGTGAAACATAAAGTCGTCTCTGTTGAGACTCAATAATGTTATCAGAAAGAAGTCATAGTATCGCTATTATTATCGCTATAAAATCATCTTTATTATTGTAACTAAATCATCTTTATTATTGTAACTGCACATTCTGTTTTACCTAACTATGTATTAATTGTATTTTTATTTGATTTACCTAACTAGATTATACAAATCAATAGCTCGTTGCGAAAAATAGGTTTAACTACCATACTGAAAAGATGAAGACAGTAAATTGTAGCATTTAAATGCATTTTCTTAGTTTAGAAAAACGTTTTCATTATTATGGTGTGAACAAAGCTTTCAGCTTATAATACAAAATATTCATATTTCCCGATAAGTGGCAGAAATGCTGGCGATTTCAGAACACTTAAAAAATATATATATATATATATTTTTTTTCACAAAATTTCTTTTTTCGGGTATCAGTGGAGGCCCCCAACGGTGTTGCCGCTCGGGGTTCAGCCCTCAAAGTCTCCCCTTTAACGACCACGATCCTAAAATGGTTTCTCGCTCAGAATACCATAACGCCCGGAAATGTCATCCTTTCAGAATTTATTTCCCCCTTCCTTCTGTAAATTATAACAAAAACAGTTAGAATGCACAACTTTCTCCGCGCCGTGCATCGAACCCGAGTTCCCTCACTCCTGAGTAAGTCGCTTCCCAACTGAGCTACGCAGACACGTGCGTTCACTGCTATCTGTCTTTATTTCATGTGCGTCCTGCGGTGCAGGAACGTCACACGCCGCATATGACGTTTTTTTTTTTTACTTGGCGAAACACGTGATGTTCAACGCTCGGTTCAAGCGGACAGTATTTAGGATTATCGCTATTTCCATTTCTGTCTTTGTTTGGCGGTGACGAAACACCCGAGTTCTAATTTGCGCAGTAGACGTTAGCCCATACTGTGTTGTATCACATTGCCAACAGCTTGTTCTCGCGCAATCTGTTCGCAATTATCATGAATGTGACAGAAGACGGTTTTTACCGACTTGGAAAACTACTCGAGGAATTTAAAACCAACTCTATGCCAGGTCAGGATTCACTTTATGTCCAAAGGACTTACTCAGAGTTGAAGACGTTCCCGACCACGAAATTCATCTTATATCAGCTGCTATCGCTCAGTCCACAGGAAGTGGTCAAGGATTCGTGAGATGTACGTGCAAGACCAGGTGCCAAAATTTGAAGAAGAAAGTCGTATACTTTGTATTTCTTCCTTGATTTTCATATGCGTCTTTTTAATAAAGGGCTTTTCATGATTCTGATTGCATACTTTACCTAAATAGTTTTTGTCGTTTTATACTGGGTAATTCATAAAGAAGTATACAGTTTCCAGATGCTGTAAAATAGCAACAGTGGAAGACAAGGACCACAACTGCGAACCGTTAGGTAGATGTACTCATAAAGTTCGTGTCCCGCTACTGAGGGAAGTGACGTAGGCGATAGAGCGCGTGTCACGTGACTAGTCAGTCAAAAATGGCAGCGTCTGCAGTGGAGAGGGCGTTTTGTTGCTCTTGAATTGAGAAAAACGGAATCTGTAACTGTTGTGCAACGTCATTTTGGATCACGATTTGGAAAAGAACCTCCCATCAGAACATCTATATGCGATTGCCATAAAAAGTTTGAAACTGCGGGCTGTTTGTGCAAACTTAAAAAGTCCTGGACGACCGCGTGTATTGGAAGAAGTCGTCGATAGTGTTTGCACCGCCATTCAACGAAGCCCGGTAAAATTAACGCGGAGGGTGAGTCGTAAAGTGCAGATGTCACAGTCCGGATAATTTTGAAAAAAGAAGCTGAAAACGGTTCCATACAAAGTGCACATGTTGCAAATCTGCACTTGATTCAGATATCTTACCTCGCGTTTGGGCGGAAATGGATTACCGGCTCGATGTGTGTCGTGTGACTAAGGGTGCACACATAGAACATTTGTGACTGTCTCTAAAAAAAACTGAAACATTCCCCTACAATTCTGTTACAGGTAACATAAAATATCTTACATTGTTCTTGTTTTATAGTGCGTTGAAACTGTATACTGCTTTATGGATTACCCTGTATAATGCCTATTACTTATATAAAATGCTTAAGAAAGGTATATACAATACTACAATAACATAAATATTTCATGCTTTTCCTAAAAAAGTCACGCATTCAATAGATTTCCTAGGCATTCTGTACAATGCCTGTTTTTAACACATTGCCGGTAACATTATGTACTTACAAGGTGACCCGTTTTTGACAGTCTCATGCGATTTATGACGAAGTTTTTATAACTGATGATTGGGATCGATGTATGAGGAACTTCTTGTATGTCGATTGTTACCCTTTTCCAGATTACTTTCAAATCCTGGGCAATTTGTTTGACTTAAGTGATTGCAATTGTCCCTCTTTAGCGGGCAATTTCTGTTTTACTGATTGTTTCTTTTTCTTTGTAGCGGTGGCCGAGCGGTAACAGTGATGGGCATAAATTTTTCACCAGTACAACAGCCTCGGATGGTGGTCTTTCACAATGGCAGCATTGTCAATGAAACGGTAAGATATTTTTCCTGCAGTTTTTACTTCTTTGTTTAACTGAGAAAAAGTTTTTATTTGTTCAGCAATTTTTCATTCTCACTGGCTTTGGTTTCAGTCGTTGAAATAAGTGGTTCTAATATCAGCGATTTACTGTTCGCTAATGACCTACTGCTAATGTTTAACATCGTGACTAATATACATTATCAAGCATCGTCTGGTAATTACGACGCGTTAAAAATCTGAGATGAAGATCAACATTGGTGAGTCTAAACGAAAGGAGTGGAACTCGAAAATTCATTTCAGTGACGACCACCACTTATAAAACCACTGGATATAAGACCGCGTATAAAACTCACTGGATATAAGACTCAGCCGCTTATGAGACTCATTTGATATTAGACTCAGCCGTTCATGAGACTCACTGCATATGACTCAGCCGCTTATGACACTCACTGGATATAAGCTTCAGTCGCGTGAAACACTCACTGGATATAAGACTCAACCGCTTATGAGACTCACTGGATATAAGACTCAACCGCATAAGACTCATTTGATATTAGACTCCACTCATGAGACTCACTGGATATGACTCAGCCGCTTGTGACACTCACTGGGTGTAAGATTCGGCCGCTCATGACAGTGACTGGATATAAGATTTAGTCGCGTATAAAATTCACTGGATATAAGACTCAACCGCTTATGAGACTCACTGGATATAAGACTCAACCGCATATAAGACTCATTTGATATTAGACAGCCGCTCATGAGATTCACTGGATATGGCTCAGCCGCTTATGACACTTACTGGATATAAGCTTCAGTCGCGTATAAAACTCGCTGGGTATAAGACTCAACCGCTTATGATAGTCACAGGATATAAAACTCAGCCGCTTATGACAATCACTGAATGTAAGACTCAACCGCATATAAGACGCCTGATATTAGACTCAGCCGTTTATGAAACTCACTGGATATAAGACAGACGCTTATGAGACTCACTGGATATAAGACTGAGTGGCTTGTGAGACTCACTGGATACAAGACTTAGCCACTTTTGACATTCACTGGGAATAAGACTCAACCTCACATGAGATTCACTTGATGCGGCCGCGGATGGCCTAGTAGTCAACGTTCGTGACTGCCACGGAGGAATCTTAGGTTCAATCCCAGGCAGGTACGAGCGCTCGAACAACTAAATATCTGCCGTGCGTCGGATGGGCACGTTAAGCCGTCGGACCCCGGGTACTGCCCCCCCCCCCTGTGATGAATAAAGACGTCTTCCTCCCACTTTCTACCTAGCTTCCGTGTCACTTTCCTATGGGGCACTCTAGCCCAAATCTCCTAGCTTCCTATTTCTAAGGGTTGTTTAAGACCTGGGGTCAGACACTGCCTTCCTAAATCTTCTACATATGATCTGATCATATCTGAGATTCACTTGATATACGAGTCAACCGCCTTTGAGACTCGCTGGATATAAGACTCAACCGCTTTTCAGACTCACTGGATATCTCAGCCCCTTATAAGACTCAAAATTGTGAGCACCAATAAAAAACATAAGGTTTTACATTTAAAAATCGAAACTTCCGTCGGGTATAAGATGTAGGTTATTGCCAAGATTTGGCTTTTCTACTTACGTGCATTAGACGAGGTGCGAATGTTTTGACGAAGAAAACTATTTTCAGCGCATCAGAATCGAGTTCTTCCCCAAAACACTAGTGTTTTTATAACCACTTTGGGATAAAACTTTATCAGATTTAGAAATATTTTCTGCTGACTGCTACCTGCGTATTATGCCTTAGCTCACTTTGTTTCATTCTTTTCTTATCTTGACAACAATTGAAAATTGGAGGGGGAAAAATTCGAACTTCTTCCGGATTTGTACGACGCAATTAAGTTTCGTTTAACACCCATATATAAAAACTGTACGCAATACGATAAATAAATGTGTTCGTTGCAGTACAGCTGCAAAATATTTTCTTCTATAACAAAACTGGAGTGGGCGCCATGATCTTGCACAAGAAGTAAGAAAAATTACATTTTTTCATTTACTTGTTTTCCCTTTCTTCTGCGAATTCAACTTGACCACTACTGATAGTATTTAATGGGTTGTATTTACACGCCACGCCATCCAACTAAGAAGAAGCAACTCGGAACGTGAGAAATATCATCGTCATTCTTTTCGTCAATAACACGTCTTGTTCGTTTTGCTTTTCTTTATTTTTCTTGTGCATCTGACAGAAGACAACAACTGACAACTAACGGTCTCCAGCAATTTTCTCATTCTACAACATAGAAGGCAAGAAAAAAAAATCGGAAAAGTTAGATTATTTATGTGCATTCTTGACAAACGTGTTCTTTTGTTACTCGGACGATCCTCGTCGGTCAAATAAAAGGAACATTTTTGCCATAATTGGTAAAAACTGCTGCACAAGAGTTTAGCCCTCGGTGACGCATCACTCAAATTCACGAATCAACTACTCGGACAGGACACGCACCGAAATAAATCCGCACGATAGTTCTCCACTTTGTGGTATTGTACACTCAGTAGGCAAAACATTAGAGATATGAGTTATGGGCACTTGACATGGCCATCCCTCTCTCAGAGTGGTACAGACCCAAACCGAATGCAAGCGATACATAGGTGGACCGCAGGGCTTCCCAAGAGTGTACCGCCATTGACGAACATAGGTAAACGTGGTGATCTGAGTTACTTTGATCATTGACGACGCAAGACAGATGGGCCATCTTATCGCCAAGTGGTAAGAACCATAGGGTTCTCGAGGTCAACCGTATCAAGGGTGTACCACGAGTATACCATCGACGGACATACCAGCGCCTAGAGAGCAAGCGGTGGCCTACCATACTCCATTGATGACTGGACTCGATGTAGACTGTGCAGGATCGTACAGAACGACCGATTGGCAATGGCCGCGCAAATCACGTCCAGGTAATCGGAGACCAAGCAGCGTCAGAGAACGGTACCGCGCGCTGTGAGATCAAGCCCACCCCTCACTCCGGAGCAAGTTGCTCTCCCAACCAAGCTGCACGGTTGGAATGTACCGCTGCAGATTTGTCGTCTGGACATAGATCCTGGACCGACGTCTCAGGTGGAGTTGTGGACAATGCTGCAACAGGCATGACTGGGAACATCAGATCCATGGATCCTGAACCGACGTCACGGGTGGAGTTGTGGACAATGCTGCAACAGGCATGGCTGGGAACATCAGATCCATGGATCCTGGACCGACGTCTTGGGCGGAGTTGTGGACAATGCTGCAATAGGCATGGCTGGGAACATCAGATCCATGGATCCTGGACCGACGTCTCGGGCGGAGTTGTGGACAATGTATCCTGCAGCAGGCATGGCTGGCATTACCTCCGTAAACCCTGCGACATCTGGTGGAGTCGATGTTTCTGCGTATTCAGGTTGTTATTCGCGCTAGAGGAAGACCAGCACTCTGTTAGGTAGGCACGTCAAATTTTTTGTCCATTAAGTATATTCGAAATAAACACCTAGAGTGAAATAAACAAGTTAATAATGGGCAAAGGGAAGTTTCCACATTAAGTGATAAATCATCATAACTCAAATTGTAAAACTTCTTTACCTTTCGTGTGTAAATCACTGTAAGACATGTAGTTTAATGGTAGAAATTTTGTTTAGGAGCAGATATGCCCTTACATAAATCTTCATAACTTAGTGGCATGCGAAAAGTCTTCACGTTATGTCGAGCGTTTTCATTTTCGGATTACAACAAACGACGAATTTTATTCTTGCCTATGGTTTACTCGATGCTAATTTAACATCGATACGTTTATTTCAA
This sequence comes from Macrothele yani, assembly GCA_039090855.1. NCBI lineage: Eukaryota > Metazoa > Arthropoda > Arachnida > Araneae > Macrothelidae > Macrothele > Macrothele yani. The sequence continues at coordinate 100,937,394 of CM076991.1, read as the reverse complement.
TATCGTGCCGTTTGTCCAAATTACAAAATCCAGTCTTCTCAAAGTACAAAATCACATACGTATCCCGAATGATAATATCAATCAACACGCACACATGGTGACATCACAAAAATACTCACCCATTCTTCAACGCGGCACATCAGCAAGGAAGGAACGAGTTTTTTTGTTTTCTTTTCTTTACCTGGGTGGGCCAGACTTGAAATTGCGCCTCTGTAGTTTCGAAATTTCCTTTTCTCCACTCAAATAGTATACAGTTTCTTCTACTTTCTTATACGTGGGCTGCGATCAACGTTCGTGAATGCCACTGAAAAATCTCAGGATAGACCCAGAGCAAGTACGAATGCTCGAAGCACTAAATGTGCGTCGAATGGGCACGTTAAGCCGTCGGAACCTCGGTACTGGCTCCCAGGTTATAAATAATGTCGTCTATCACCCCCTTCGACCCCGCATGAAAGGAAACATCGAATTTCGTACCGCATACTGTTGTATTACCTTCTTCGTGATATGCTTATTCACAACGAATTACAAGAAAGGTTCGGTAAACGAAGCAAATAATTATCGACCAATTGCAAATTTGACTATTTTTGCTAAATTGCTAGAAAAATTAATTTACGTTACATGACTTTCATTTTTACAAAAATACAACATGTTTAACAAAAATCAATTTGGCTTTTTGCCAAATAAATCAACAGAGGTTGCAATTTCATTTACACATAATTTAATCCAACAAAAAATTATAAAAATCAATCAACAATTGCAATTTTCTTAGATTTATCTAAAGCTTTTGATACGCTAAACCATGATATTCTACTAACCAAATTATTTTCTATTGGAATTAGGGTTTCTACATATAATCTATTCAAAAGTTATTTATCAGCTAGGGAGCAATATACTGTGATTGATATGACACAATCCACAATAGGAAATATAATTTCTGGAGTGCCACAAGGTTCGGTCCTTGGTCCTATATTATTTAATTTGTATATTAATATTTTAATTCGAAAAGCCTTTCAGCACGATAAGATATATTTAATAGTACAGTCTGTACTAAAAAATAGACATTTATAAGGCACAACAACTTACAAGATCTTTCAAAGCACCATGTGCTCCATCGTCAGGTATTTACCTGACGATGGAGCACATGGTGCTTTGAAAGATCTTGTAAGTTGTTGTGCCTTATAAATGTCTATTTTTTAGTACAGACTGTACTATTAAATATATCTTATCGTGCTGAAAAACTTTTCGAATTAAAATATTGTTTAGCGCACGAAGAATCCTTATTAAAGTCAACGCCTTGTATATTAATGATCTCTTTACAGTGGCAAAAGATAATGTTTTAATTTTATTTGCTGATGATGCAACAATCTTATTCTAGGGTAATAATACTTTAGATCTTACATCCAGAATAAATGCACAACTTGTGTTGGTGGCAAATTGGTTAAATAGCAATGAATTGATTATTAATGTGAACAAGACCAAGGCTATCTTTTCGAAACTACAAATACTACAATCTATGAGTGACGTGGTGGTCTTGAATAGAGCTAAAATTGATTTTGTGAATAGTCATTCTTACTTGGAAGTATTGATTCGAAATGATTTGAAATGGAATATGCATATTGACAACCTGACTAATATAATATCTTGAAACATTGGTGTAGTTAGTAAGATTATGATAAATTTGTCCCTTAAAATAATAACACTGTTATACTACACACTAATACAAACACATATAAATTACTGTATACTGTGTGACGTACCTGCCAGCAGGACGCACACGACATAAAGGTAGATAGGAATCAGAACAAACGTCCGCATAGCTCAATTGGTAGAGTGACTTATTCCGGAATGAGGGGGATCCGGGTTCAAATCCTGGCGTGGACAGAAATGACGGAGAAATTTACTTCGTTATAACTGACATGGGGGCAAACAACACAATATAACTTAAACAAAATACAGGTATTACAGAATAGATATATAAGATTAATAGACCTCAAAACTCTTAATAATTCTATACCTAATCTTACCTTTCGGTCAGAAGTAAATCCCAATAAATATAATATACTTACAATAAAACAATTATTTGACTATAATCTTGGTAAAATAATGTTCAGAAGAATTAAAAATGATTTATACCATGACTTAATATCATTAAATATTCGTACTCATACTTATGAAACCAGGAATCGATCAACACTCATACCTAATTTCCCTCGGACAGAAACAATTAAAATGAATATTAATTATTCGGGTCCAAAACTTTGGAACTCCTTGCCTTATGACATAAAATCTATTAACAATTTTGGCCTATTTAAAAAAAATTCAAGCATCACCTTATTAACAAGTCTCTCAATGAGTGCTGAGTTGACCTGATCTGGTCGCTGGATTGATTTCACGGCTTATGAATAGACCTTGCATCTATATACACTTATGTATTTATTTAATCTTTCAGTTATATTCAATGTGACTTTGACTTGTCTTTTGTATTGTTATTTGTTGTTCGTGTCCTTTTTTTTTTTTTTTTTTTTTTTTTAGTACTAGTTGTGGGAGAGCTATGTTAGGCCTTACGACTTTTTCCCTCCTCCTCCTGGTTTCTACATTTTTTGTAATTGATTATATTGTTTGTATTTTGAATTGGAATATGTGGCAACTGAAAAATGAATAAATGAAAAAAGACAAAAATTAGGCTTAAATATCGAAGCAGTACGGGAATAAGAAGCCCAATTTTCTTATTCCTTATCTCAAACAACTGAGAAATCGTATTGCTGCGAGCAGGGACACTGTTTTTGAACCTGACTTATTATAAGAGAAGAAGATCAGCTGTTAAAACAGACAGATCTTCTTCTCATAAATAATAATACCGTGAAATAAACCCAAACTAGGCTCTCTCCCTATAGTCACTGGGTGACATGCGAAATTTGTTTCGAGAAACGCTTGTAATGGCTCTTTTCCATCAATTAGCTTTTTGGGACAGATGATGTTGGCGAGAAGAATATATAAATTTTATCTGATATACAAGTTGTTAAAAACAAATGACATGGAACTTTGGTAAATACAGGCTGCGGGGGAAATACATATCTCTCAATTAGATCAGCTTTTCAAGACAGTTTGTTAAACATTTCTTAGCATTTTAGTTTGAAGTTTTTTCCCCTTTGACCATGCATTTCTCTCGCTGTTCGAAATAAGAAACCAAATTTTCAAGCCCAAAGATTTTCCAGGGTTTTACTTTTTTTGAGCAGCTACTTTGAAACGCGGTTATTAAGGTGGTGGCACTTTGCTGTGGGGAACATCAGATTACTGCTGCCTTTTAAATAGAGGATGAGGATAGAGATAAATCCCGAGCTAATGGCCCATGAAAGGATGGCAACGATGGAGAAAAAGGAGACGAAAGGCTGAAAAGAAGAGCACTGAAATCAATTAAGCGCGGTTCCAATTCTAATAAAACTTTTTTTTCTTTATGTCAGTTATCTGTTTTATTTTAAGAAATGCGTGTAGTTTGGGAGCAGATTAACGGATGGTTCACTTTAACCCTGCCATTTTCAGCCATTCAAGAACAGTTTGTCTCATCTTTTCCCTCTTTTCTTTTCCTTCGATACTTTAAGTATCTTTCCTTTTACATTTTCATTTGATTTTTCTGCAGCTGTTTTCGGGAAGATTTATAGTAAGAATAATGGACTGCTAGATTTCTTAAATGGCGATTATGTAGATTGATTTCTTTATCAAGATTTCTGCTAAAAATAAGTTACTGCATTTTTTCATTCAGATTGTAGGTATGGAGAAATAACCGTGCTAGACTCTTAAGCAGCTGTTCATTGTTTTTGATTTAGTTATATAAGTCCAGATAATGTCGTTTTATTATAGAAAGAGAGAAAAAGGACACATCCCTTTATAATTCTTCTACCTAAAAAAAAGAAGCCAAGATTAGGTAATACAGCAGTTCAACGATCGATAACACTCTGCGCTCTGAATGTGCATACTTTGGTACACTTTTCAAAGCTCTAAGTGCGAAGTAAGACCTTTCGACATAACTTTATGTCAAAATATCAACATTTGTGAAATAAAATAATATTTAACAACAATATACAGTTGAGGAAATATCACGAAGAAAATAAATTACCGCATAGTCCAACTTCCGCTGCTGGAATCTTTTGCCTCTACGTTCAACCAAAAGCACAGAAATTCATAAAATAAAATAGTTTTTAACAATATATAACCCCGTAAAGAAATTACGATTACGGGAAAGGTTTCCGATGCCTTTAAATTCAGCTCTCCAAAATGTTTGCCTACATTTTCAAGCTGAAACAAACATTTATTTTTTATTGGAGGGTTAATGACCACCGTGAGCAACTCAATGGGCTATAAACAGTAGCCCGTTGCTAATATAGGGCCACTGGTTCCAGGGAAGAGAGAGAGAGAGAGAGAGAGAGAGCCAGTGCCGTAAGACAAACACCATCCATGCCGCACGGGATTCGAACCCGGACCCCTTTCGGACGAATGATCAGAAGCCATCGTTTAGACCACTGGAGTGGCGAAACAAACATTTCTGCAACAAAATGATATTTAACAATAATACTGGCCAAAGGAAGTGACGGCAGCTGCCACGGTGCTGCAAATTTTTTTTTTAATTGCGGTTCGCATCGTTTATTGTAAAGGAAAGTACATGCATATGATTTGCTACCAGGACAAAATCTGAGTTTCATTCAGGCCTTAGCCAAAGAAATATCTTGTTCGCTGATACGGCCACAACAGTGCATCTCTGCAGCCACCTACGCCCCCCCCCACCCTTTGATATTGTTTTCGTGCAGTTGTTCTCGAACTATAGTACTGTTTACAGTCTAGCGAAAAAGTATTGACGAAACTTGTATGAAATTGCACTTTTTAAATGTTATGTGTGATTTGCAGCAAGTTGGGAGTTGACTTTTATTATAGAACTTAGACCATTATGATATTCTAAAGGCATAGAAATGCAATCATACACGTAAGGAGGAGAGCTTTCTGCAAAAAAAGTTGTACTATAGATTTATATTTATGAGGGAACAATTTTTCTGAAGATCTTTATGCGGGCAAATAAATTAAACGTAATTATTATTTTTTATTTATTGTTAAGTGTAATAATGTCTATAGTTGGGTTTTTTTCTACTCAATCTACTAGCTCTGCATCCTGCGATTTCCATTGTAACCATTGCTATGTATATTTCGTGACGCAGAGTTAATAAAAATAAATGATAGTGGAATATTGTGTCTTAAAAGGTGCATAGTATTCAGTTTATGTGTGGAAGCAAAATGCTTTTACATAAATTTCACAAAAATTATGCCCAAAATGCTTGTCTAGAGTCTCGCAAAACATTCCAGCAGCTCTATTAACCTTTTATGTGTTGAATTGCAAATAAAAACAATGCTTATCGGTACATCAATTCGGCGCTTACGTAGTGCGATCAAAAAGTTCCGAGACTAGGTACGTAGCGCGCCAACAGATGGCAGTACGCGGATGCGCGAGCAGCGGTCGAGGGCAGTGACCTTCACGAGTCATTGTGCCGAGTGGCGTTGTTCTGTGAACATCGGGAGCTGTGCTCCACGATATTTGGTGACCACGTGCAGAACACAGCTGCGGTTTCGGTATGGGCTGCAAACTAGAGCAGCGAGCGAACATCCAATTCTGCGGCAAATCGGGAATGAAGACGCATTAAATGTTGCGGCAGGCTTATGGCAATGAAGCAATGAGTCGTGCGAGGTGTTGTGAGTGCCACTCGCGCTTCAAGGTCGGAAGAACGGCACTGGAAGACGACGAGAGGTCAGGGCGACCGTCGACGAGCAAAACCTCCGAAAATGTGGACAAAATTAGGGATGAGGATCGTCGGAGAACCATTCAAGACATTGCTACCATCATCAATCTGTCATACGTCAGGTTTTGAACATGCACCGCATTGCTGCAAAGTTTGTGCTGAAGATTCTGAACCACGAAAGTAAGGCGCTCCGTGTCGAACTCTGTCCAACATCTTCGTCAGCAAGTGGTGAATGAACCAACGCTCCTGTCGGGGGGTCACCACTGGGGACGAGATTTGGGTCTACGGTTACGACCCGGAGAGCAAACAACAGTCGTCGCGGTGGAAGAGCCCGGCATCTCCACGACCGAAGAAGGCCCGATAGTTCCGGAGCGCAAACAAAAACATGCTCATCGTGCTCTTCGATTTTCGTTGGGTTGCGCACCGTGAATTTGTTCCCCAGGGCCAGACCGTCACCGTTGTTTTTTACTGCGATGTTCTGCGGCGTCTTAGGGAGGACATTCGCCGCAAATGACCTGAAATTTGCAGCAGGGACGAGTTCCTGCTCCATCAAGACAATGCAGCAGCTCGAAGAGAGTTAGCAACACGTCAGTTTTGCAACAGCATGACTACTCTTCCTCACCCGCCTTACTCGCCGGATTTAGTTCCCTGCTACTTCTTTCTCTTCCCGAAGCTGAAGCTCAAGGGTCGCCGTTTCGAAACCATGGACGAGATCCAGCGCGAATCGCAGACGGTGCTTGACGCGATTCGCGAACAGGACTTCCAGTGAGCGTTCCAACAGTGGCAAAAACGCTGGCAGCGGTGTATCCCCGCCCAAGGAGACTAGAGGGAGATCATAGCCAGACTTAAGTAACGTAAGTACTTTGTTGTATATCGGCCTAGTTTCGGAACTTTTTGATCGGACCATGATCAGATTTTGTGCGATTATTTGTAATCTTTTTGCGTACTAGTACTTTTACCAGATCAGAATAAATGTTGTTTTTTGTTTTTCCTGGATGTGGTGTTTAATTGTGTAGAATTAATCACGCTGTGTTTTCGACAGGTGTGCGATGTCAAGTCTGACGACTGTATGATTTGTCCATCTCCTTCGATTGTGGGTTCGATGTCTCGTTTTCAAGTACACCACAATGACTATATGGCCGAGGAAAGCCCTGACAGCTTGAAATTTAGAATTGGTTTCATAATGGACGACGTGGAGAGTGTTCGAGAACTTCAGAACAATTTTCCAAGCCTTTATTCTGATCTCACCTATGTAACGGACCCGAAGTTTTTCTCATTTGAAGACAATGATATCAAACTCTACAAAGGAGAATCACTTGTTATAGAAGTAAGTTCATAATTTGACTTTATTCAGCTGCTATGGCGCTGTATTAAGGATCGTTTCCAACGTTACTGTATAGTATTAAAAAAACCATAATAGAATAAGCTGACCATAATTTGTCTTAAGGCAGTCGATTAAAAGTAAACAATCTGGGCTGGTCATCATTGCAAGTTTGCTAAGGAATTTACTTACTGCGTCACACTGCTTATTTTGAGTGCTGTGTTCTTGACCAATGTATTCTTTCAGCAGTACATGTGTCTATAAGGAAAACTGTCTTTTTAACGAAAAAAGAGAAAAATAGTTTTAAAACGTTCATTAAAAGTTTGGAGTAAAACACTATATTAATTTGGTGTAAAACACTATATTAATTTGGTGTAAAACACTTTATTAATTTTATTATATTTATAACATCCATTGATTTTATTGGTGTAAAAGCACTATATTAATTTGGTGTAAAACACTTTATTAATTTTATTATATTTATAACATCCATTGATTTTATTGGTGTAAAACACCATATTAATTTTATTTTATTTATAACATCCGATGATTTCATTGGTGTAAAACACTATATTAATTTGATGTAAAGCACTATATTATATTTATAACATCCGTTGATTTTATTGGTGTAAAACACTATATTAATTTTATTTTATTTATAACATCCCTTGATTTTATTGGTGTAAAACACTATATTAATTTTATTATATTTATAACACCCCTTGATTTTATTTGTGCAAAAACACTATATTAATTTTATTATATTTATAACATCCGTTGATTTCATTGGTGTAAAACACTATATTAATTTTATTATATTTATAACATCCGTTGATTTTATTGGTGTAAAAACACTGTATTAATTTAGTGTATTCGTGTTCCTTGATTAGTGCTTGCTAACGAGTTTCAGAAAATTCGGATTCATTGTTGTGGAAGTAACTAAAAATTTTGGTTGTTACCCAGATAATGTCAAACTACAGAATATCATCCTTAAATTCAGGCTTGTAGCGGATAATTTATTTTAACTTACTGAGAGTAAATGCTTTGAATTTATAAATAGGAGTTTATGTTAGAAACAAATTCAGTCAGTCCACAAAAAGGAGCCGCCCGAGTGACGGAGTGCTCTGAGGCCCTGGCTTCTGAACAGTTGTCCAAGATGGGCCTTGGTTCGAGTCCCAGATGAGGAGAGTTATTGTGATTGCTTAATGGTGCCGTGCCGTCCCTTCCCTGGAAAGAGTGGTCCCAAATTAAAAACGGGTGACTGCTATAACACCTTTATGCCGGTGGTAAGCTTCGTTCTCCGGAGCGACTGTTCTCCCAACTGAACTACGTTGGCAGGCTTATCGTTGCTCAATAGTCCATTTGATTTAGTAGTCCGTCAGGTCACGTAATAGGAATCTTTCTCGCCTTGAAAAAGGCGGGGACACTAAATCGCAGGTTTCGGGTCATCTGACAGCAATGCTCGAATGGCCATCTCGTTGTAGAAGAATTAATTTTATTAATTGCGTGCTTTGTGTGGGAGATTCATCACACGAAATTTTCGAGCTAACTGCGAGAAGATTCATTTTCGGTCAATATAACGTAACCTTTCACCAGAAGTGGATTTCGAACTCACGTCTTGCGGCTGTTCTACCTGATGAACTACACCGACAGGCTTATCGCTGCATCATTGTCTATCTGATTTATGCGTCACCACAGTAGTACGTTACTCTGCTCATAGGCCTATGAAGTGCTCATTAAACCCCGAAACAACAGAAAACACTTGTTACTAAGTATTGCTGTCAGCTAACGCTAATGTTGCATTCTTATTTTTCTCATCCTTAGGGAGTAAACTTGATACTTGCCAGCACAGAGCCAGAAGTGAATGTCACAATTGGGACTCGACCTTGTAATCTGACTGGAATAGCATCTACTCAACTTGTGTGTTTACCGCCTGAAGTACAACCTCAAGGAACAGACGAAATCGGCAGGAGAACGGATAACGAACTCCCAATGGTTGTTGTAAGTCATTTATATGTTGTTTTTTTTATTTATATCAAGAAGTTCCGAAAAGGTTTAAAAAAAAACAATAACACATTTTCAGAATAAAATTAAAATCCGTTTTTCTAAACTATCTACCACCAAATATTAAATCAAGCCATTTGTTTTTATCATTCTGTTGAGACCTGATTTGGTTATTGCTTTAAAATAATAAAGTATTTTGGTACGTGATTAATTTCGAACATTCGATCTGAACGTATGAATAAATTGTAATGGTTTGTTCGAACGTCCTTGCGCGTGTGTTTGTATGTCGTTGTATTATGATCTAACAGTTTGCTTTTATCTTAGATGGAACGTAAATACTGTTTTAGGATGAGAAACTTTATGTAATGCATGACTAAATAATTTTATGATCAAAAGTTCGTCTAACGAGAAAAATGTGTACATGGACGTGGTATACATGTAAGATGTGTTTTACATCATTTCAGTTATTTTCTTTTACTGCTTTATACATAGTTTGCCGTTCCAACACAGACTGATTAAGAAACCTTTCGCACAGCATAATTATTTTTCTTTTTGAAAATATATATATATATAAAAAAAGAAAACTAATGCGTGCTGTAAATAAATAGCTACAATTGAAAGAAAAATACAAATAAAGAGCGTCATAAAGACAAGCATAACCGATTTCTTTGCCTTCATAATTATTGTATTTTATACGCACATACACAGAGGATAGTGATAGGTTTCATTACTCGTAAAGGGGAAAAAAAACAACATTTTTTTGAGGGTGAGGAACCGTTTCTTATTTTGTGGCCGAATGAACTCTCTGTAAGTAAAGAACTGGACTTGATGAATTTGAAAACTCTGAAGTTACTACATCATTACGTTCGATTTCGTTTCGTCAGAAAAAATATCGAATAATAGTAGTTCGAAGTGCTGCCATTTTTTGGTACTAATTCCCTTGAATCGTCCGCCGTACCACTCAGTTGCCATTTATTGAGATGTTTGAGATGTTTTCTAGATGAAAAAACTACGTGATAACTTTGATTATGAAGAAGTGAAACTCTTGGTACTAATACCCCTGAATCGTCCGCCGTGCCACTCAGTTGCCATTTATTGAGATGTTTGAGATGTTTTCTAGATGAAAAAACTACGTGATAACTTTGATTATGAAGAAGTGAAACTCTTGGTACTAATACCCTTGATTCGTCCGCCGTGCCAAATTTTTTGGTACTAATACCCTTGAATCGTCCGTCGTGCCACTCAGTTGCCATTTATTGAGATGTTTGAGATGTTTTCTAGATGACAAAACTACGTGATAACTTTGATTATGAAGAAGTGAAACGCTTGGTACCAATACCCTTGAATGGTCCGCCGTGCCAAATTTTTTGGTACTAATACCCTTGAATCGTCCGCCGTGCCACTCAGTTGCCATTTATTGAGATGTTTTCTAGATGACAAAACTACGTGATAACTTTGATTATGAAGAAGTGAAACTCTTGGTACTAATACCCTTGAATGGTCTGCCGTGCCAAATTTTTTGGTACTAATACCCTTGAATCGTCCGCCGTGCCACTCAGTTGCCATTTATTGAGATGTTTGAGATGTTTTCTAGATGACAAAACTACGTGATAACTTTGATTATGAAGAAGTGAAACTCTTGGTACTAATACCCCTGAATCGTCCGCCGTGCCACTCAGTTGCCATTTATTGAGATGTTTGAGATGTTTTCTAGATGAAAAAACTACGTGATAACTTTGATTATGAAGAAGTGAAACTCTTGGTACTAATACCCTTGATTCGTCCGCCGTGCCAAATTTTTTGGTACTAATACCCTTGAATCGTCCGTCGTGCCACTCAGTTGCCATTTATTGAGATGTTTGAGATGTTTTCTAGATGAAAAAACTACGTGATAACTTTGATTATGAAGAAGTGAAACTCTTGGTACTAATACCCCTGAATCGTCCGCCGTGCCACTCAGTTGCCATTTATTGAGATGTTTGAGATGTTTTCTAGATGAAAAAACTACGTGATAACTTTGATTATGAAGAAGTGAAACTCTTGGTACTAATACCCTTGATTCGTCCGCCGTGCCAAATTTTTTGGTACTAATACCCTTGAATCGTCCGTCGTGCCACTCAGTTGCCATTTATTGAGATGTTTGAGATGTTTTCTAGATGACAAAACTACGTGATAACTTTGATTATGAAGAAGTGAAACGCTTGGTACCAATACCCTTGAATGGTCCGCCGTGCCAAATTTTTGGTACTAATACCCTTGAATCGTCCGCCGTGCCACTCAGTTGCCATTTATTGAGATGTTTTCTAGATGACAAAACTACGTGATAACTTTGATTATGAAGAAGTGAAACTCTTGGTACTAATACCCTTGAATGGTCCGCCGTGCCAAATTTTTTGGTACTAATACCCTTGAATCGTCCGCCGTGCCACTCAGTTGCCATTTATTGAGATGTTTGAGATGTTTTCTAGATGACAAAACTACGTGATAACTTTGATTATGAAGAAGTGAAACTCTTGGTACTAATACCCTTGAATGGTCCGCCGTGCCAAATTTTTTGGTACTAATACCCTTGAATGGTCCGCCGTGCCAAATTTTTTGGTACTAATACCCTTGAATGGTCCGCCGTGCCAAATTTTTTGGTACTAATACCCTTGAATCGTCCGCCGTGCCACTCAGTTGCTATTTATTGAGATGTTTGAGATGTTTTCTAGATGACAAAACTACGTGATAACTTTGATTATGAAGAAGTGAAACTCTTGGTACTAATACCCTTGAATCGTCCGCCGTGCCAAATTTTTTGGTACTAATACCCTCGAATCATCCGCCGTGCCACTCACTTGCCATTTATTGAGATGTTTGAGATGTTTTCTAGATGACAAAACTACGGGATAACTTTGATTATGAAGATGTGAAACTCTTAACCCTTTAAGCGGCCGAAGTACGTTAAACAAATGGTTCCCAAAGAGAAATGTTCACAAAACGGCCGGGTTTTATAAAAGTTATAGCAAGCAATTCCTTTGTCCCTCTCACCCCGGTACTACCGACCATATACCTGACACTGGTGATAAGCAATCGCTTCTAGTCCTTTATTCTATGCTCCATGACCCAAATGTATGACGGAAAAGAGCTGCTGCTACTCGCATGAACTCACAGGGCAGAAACAAGTGACTCAAAATTTTTCCCTCTCCTGTCTTATGCTCTTCGTCATTGTTGTGACTCTGTTAGCAGATAAACTGTCAGGAAGGATTAGTACTAATTGTCCCCCTAAACGACCAAAGCTAAGGGGAAATCAACCTTTTCTGCTGTTCAAGTTCGCTCGCGTTCGGCCTACTCTGAGACAGCGAATATATATATCCGTCCAAGCTGAATGGGTAATACAAAATGAGTTTAACCTTTTATTTCTGACCTGAGTTAATCAGTATTATCAGGTCTGTGCTTAAGTTTGCAGCGTTTAATGGTCAAATAGATGCCCTACTTACACAAGCAGGTCGCATTTAATGGATATCAAAGTATATCTGCACCTTCTTCGGCCGTCTGCTACGCTGCCTCTGCTCCACGCTGCAATCACCACTTTTGAACTTCACAAACCTCTCTCGAAACGGGCTTGAAACTACAGCTTTCTCGCTGAATGCCGAATAAATCCACTTTTCTGTTTATACAGCGATTTTCAGGATGAACATGAACAATGACCAATATGTACCTCGTCTGTCTCCATGTCGTTTAGCTCAACAGCAACTGTGGGCTGCCTGCCAACGTGTGTCTTTAGGCGCAGTGTTGCCGTCTTAACCTCGCAGCACGAAATTTTGATAAAAATTTAACCATTTCGCTTTTACAACTCGCTACGTGGAGCGCCGGGGACTTATGCATATGCCTTCACCCAATGAACTTATCATTACATCCATCTCGATTACAATATGCAATGCAGAAGTATCGCTTCTAGTCACGTGGGATGATGAAACTTGCAATGTATATAGATAGAGGTATCTACGCATTGGAAACCAGTCACGGAAACTACCGCACTCTAATGGCCCCCTCGATCGCCGGATCGGAACCCCATTGAGAATTTATTGGAAAGTTCTGTTTAAGCCCATTGGCCACTATGAATGCTGTACTGCAGGCAAGCCTCGCTTAATGGGTGACAATACCACCTCCATGTTTTCAGCACCTCATTGAGGCTTTCGCAACATGTCTCTGTTGTGAGGGCAAAAGGCGAAGCAATAAGTAGGTGTACATAATAAATTATTCATTAAGTTTAATATAATTAAACATTTGTTTTGAGTTTAATGAAGAAGGACGCCCAACACGTTGCTTTCTGTTCCAATTTCTAGTCCTGTTCACAATGCTGCTCTTTTCTTTCGTATAACACTACACCCAATTTTGTCTGTTAATATCAATAAAATACTTCTTCCAGAGGGTAATACTTTTTTACTTTTTCTTCCACAGGTCCGTGTGGGTAGCAACTTGCGTTTCGAAGTAGGCTACCTTCGATATGAAGTTGCCAAAAGGTATGAGCTACCACCGGAGGCCATTGGTGGAATTGCTGCAGGTGGCGCTATCTTAATGATTCTAAGTCTGGCAATTTTGGCCGTTCTTCGTCACAAGAATTCTCAGGCTGAGAGGGAATACAAAAGAATTCAGCTTCAGATGGATACTCTGGAAAACAGTGTTAGATCGGAATGCAAGCAAGGTACTAAGCATCATCATCAAATGTGAATGTATTTTGTTTCATAAGTAAATATGTATTGATAGCAAATGTATGCCTAGCTCTTTTGGCGTCTAAGGAGCATAATGAAATTCTAAAGAACGGAAATGTTAAAAATCAATTTATTTTAATTTTTTTTAATGCAGCAACAGAAAAGACTAACATTGTTACTTAAAAAGAACAGTATTTGCGAAATCAAATGCTGAAATTGTAACGGCGTTTGGCATAGCTAATGTATGCCTAGCTCTTTTAGCGTCTAAGGAGCATAATGAAATTCTAAAGAACGGAAATGTTAAAAATCAATTTATTTTAATTTTTTTAATGCAGCAACAGAAAAGACTATGTTACTTAAAAAGAACAGTATTTGCGAAACCAAATGCTGAAATTGTAACGGCGTTTGGCATAGCAAATGTATGCCTAGCTCTTTTGGCGTCTAAGGAGCATAATGAAATTCTAAAGAACGGAAATGTTAAAAATCAAGTTTTTTAAATTTTTTTAATGCAGCAACAGAAAAGACTAACATTGTTACTTAAAAAGAACAGTATTTGCGAAATCAAATGCTGAAATTGTAACGGCGTTTCGCATAGCAATTGCAAATTTAATAGTTACATTTACGTAAAAAGCTATCCGTAATTATAAAGTTTTTGTGCAATAGTTTTGTGCAGTTTTACCCTCTGATAACTCTAAACTAGGAATAAATCGCTCTTCATAGCTTTTGACGCTCGTCGGACCGTTAACCCAAACCAACAACAAAGATATATACATGTCATTAAAGTGGGTAATTAAAGTATTAGAAGAAATTCCTAGCTATTTTGTAGAAAACTGATGAGTCAAATTGAGAAGTAACTGATGCCTACACCTATCTTGAACAACATATATCAAGCAAGGAACACATTGAAGAGGAAATTAATAGAAGTATAAAACTTGGTTGCAGAGCCTTTGGAATAAACTACAATTCTCAAGAACCATTTACCTTTATATATTAAAAGAAAAGTGTTTAATCAGTGCATCCTTCCACTTATTATTTATGAATCAGGAACTTTAAATTTAACTAAGGAAGATATTCAAAGATAAGATGGTAAACAATGCAAAAGAAACATGGAGAAGTGCATGTTTGGTATAACCAGGAAGGATAAGAAAATATTAGCCTACAGCAATGAGAAGAGTTGATGACATCAAAAAAAAAATTATATATATATATATATATTTGATTGATCGAGAAAAGCTGAGATAACTGATACTACCTTGGACAACAGATATCAAGCGAGGGTCACATTGATGAAAAAATTTATCGGCGTATAACGTATAAAACTTGACTGGAGAACTTTTCTTGAAAACAGTATAATTTTCAAGAGCAATCTGCCATTATGTCTTAAAAGAAAAGTGTTTAATCAGTACATCCTTCCAGTGCTTAGGTATGGAACAGAGACATAGATAGACCTACACTAAAAAGAGACATAGAAAGACTGCAGACACCTGAAAGAAGCATGGAGAGATGCTTGCTTGGTGTGACCAGGAAAGATAAAAAGAGGAACTCGTGGATAAGGAAAATGACAAGAGTGGAAGACATAATGATCACAGTAAAATCCCTGAAATGGCAATATGTTGGACATGTTGCCAGAAGAACGGACCATTGATGGACAACCGAAATTTTAAACTGGATCCCAAGGAACAGGAAAAAAACCATGTGGAAGATAGGCGGATGAAATTGGAAAGCATGCTAGAGTGACATGGAGGAGACTGGCTCAAGACAGACCTTTGTGGAAGAAACATGGGAAGACCTTCAACCAGTAGTGGATTGATAATGGTTGAATATGATAACACATATATTGTTCTACACCAAATTCATCATTCCATTCGCAAAATAAAGAGCGTGTGAAAACACGAATTTGCCGTAAACAGATCTTGAATCCACATTCTTCTGCTCCGGAGCCAAATGCTTTCCCAATTAAGCTACACCAACGAAATTTATCGTTGCAATTTTTGCTTCTCGACACGTGCTTCATCTCTGTAGTAAGTCACAAGCGTTTATGACCCATTTCAGATTCTCGACGCTCAGTAAGATTAGCATTACCAATTTTGTACGGGTTGAAGTTGCTTCCGTGCCAACAGCATGTAATAGCTTCTAGCACACAAGACAGTTTTGTAACTGTTATTTTGTTTTTGACATTTGAGCTCGTACATGCCTGCTATTTAAGCACGCAAGTGAATAATTTGCTGCAATTTTTATTACTAAATTGAATTTCTTCCGCTGAATCTTCGAATATTTAATTGCCGTTTCTGTTACAGCCTTCGCCGAACTTCAGACCGATATGACTGATTTAACTAACGACCTCGAGACGTCTGGCATACCAACACTCGACCACAGGACTTACGTCATGAAAGTATTCTTTCCCGGAGTTATCGATCATCCTGTTTTGCAAAACATCAAAGTAAGGAACGTTTTTGGTGACGCTGTTATAATACAATTGTTTTGTAGGTTGTTTTGCATGAATCTTTTGCAGTTGTGTCTGATGTTTTTCGTAATATTAATTTTAATATTGTAGCGCTACGTGCTATTATGCCAGATTCCGAACACGATCTCCAATCTTTTTCTTTGTAAATTGCCCATATCGTGAACTCATGTAGTATATTATCTTTCAAATAAGTATACTACTCTCCTCCGGTAGTCTAGTGGCCAGAGGCGCAGGCTTCTGGCAAATGGCTCAAACTCGACCTGAGCCCGAGTACCAGATGTGGCGTGGCGTGGCGTGTCCAGAACTAGTTCCTCAAATCAGGGACGGGCGACTTCTATAGTCTTGATGCTCACAGTAGTCGTTAAACACTGAAAGAACAAGTTAGTAAAAATCATGCAATGCATTGATTATGACACGCTTTCCAACATACCAGAAATCATTACTTAAGTTATTACTCAAGTTATGAGAATAATGGCTATAGAATAAATCTCGCTCCTATGACCTGACCTTTGACCCCATTTCGATGATATTAAAGAGAACCGGTAAAATATACTTCCGGAACAACGTGATAAAGTTTTGTCTCAATCGATGCATTTTTACGTAAGTTATAACGCATAAGGGCGATGGAATGGATCCCGATCCTATGTCCTCACCTTTGACCCCATTTCTTCCATTTTCAACAGTATTCGTTCCCAGGTGGTCCCCTACCACATACTAAAAGTTCATCGAAATCGAACCAATTTTACGCAAGTTATGACGCATAAGGGCAATGGAATGCATCCCGCTTCTATGTCCTGCCATTTGACCCCTCTCCACCCATTTTCAATAGGGTTCGTCCCCAGGTGGTTCCCTACCCCATACTAAAATTTCATTGAAATCGAACCATCTGTAAGCAGGTTATGACGCATAAGGGCAACGGAATGGATCCCGCTGCTATGCCGTGACCTTTGAACCCATTTCGTCCATTTTCAATAGGGTTCGTCCCCAGGTGGTCCCCTACCACACACTAAAATTTCATCGAAATCGAACCATTTTTACGCGAGTTATCGTGCGGACAGACGGACAAAGCTGGAGCATATACGTTTCTTCAACCTACGGTTGGAAAGCGTAAAAAAAAGCGGAATTTAGCGTTGAATTGAGGGTCGGAATCAGCAGAACGATCTGGTGTGAGCCAAACGTGGGCTGTGCGGACAATGATTAGCGAAAGGTGGAATGAACTGACAAGAAGAGGGGTTGAGGTATCACAGAATTTATGTGGATATGAGCAAATCTATTGTATATGGTTTTTACTGTTCAGACCTCCAGAACCGTTGGGGAAATATATTAATAAAGGAACAAAGTGGTGTGCATATGTATATCATGCACTTATAGCTTCTTAATGACAAGCATTTCTGCGTAAAAGTAGGTTTTCTTATTTGATTTACGAATAATTATACAACGGATGACGGCCAATCACCCTAACATCCGGTAAACGGCTTACAAGATAAAAAGAATTGTTTTATTTTTTTGCTGTTGATTTAATCGAATCCGCACTCTTCCACTCCGGAGTCGAATGCTCTACCGATTAAGCTACACCGAAGGCGTTTATCGCTGCAACTTTGTTGTCTTGATATGTGCTTCACCTTTGTAGTATGTCATGGATGTTCACATGAGAATGAATTTTAACCTATGAACGAATGGTGTAGCACACGGTTCCGTGGACTAAGCGGAATTCTTATAAACCTTGTTACTAATTAAGCATGGTAATCGTTCTTGATGTCCAACGAAATGCATAATTACGAGCTTCTGAGGTTGTTTGATACGAGACATCTACCAATGTCTGTTCAGGCCTCAGAATGTCCTCTAAACCAAAGATTTTGCATGGTCCACCGAATCGACGTTTGCACAATCCATAGACGTCACCGATTAAAATAGTGCATTATATGCAAATTTAAATTTTTGGGAAAAATCTTTTCCAGTAAACATAATCCTGTTGTTGAATTCCTGATTCAATTTTTTTATACAGTGTAACTTGGTTAATTCGAAGCTGAAGGGACCACAAAAATAATTCAAATAATTGACGAATTCGAATTAGGCAAGTTTGAATATGGGCACATTCGAGTACTGTAAAAAACAACATATTTATTCATAACATACAAAGAAAAGTACAGTACGGTAAATTTACATATTTTTTGTAAAAAAAAAAACAAACCGTGAAATTGTGGCTTGCTTCTTAGAATTTATCGAGTGAATGAAACAGAGAGTCACTTACATTCTGCTGTATCTCAATAAACTTCCTTAACTGTTGGAGGTAAACCAAGGCTTCTACTGAATTTGGAAGGCGCTTTTCAGGAAATTCTGGCAGTTCCAGTTCTTCATCTGAAGATACACAGCAGGTCTTCTTATTCATAACATCAGCCAAGATCTCATCATCTGTGAGCTCACCACAAACAGCTAAATTGTCATCAATGCTCACAAAAGCCTCATACGGTACATCACGGCCTACGTCTTCCCAGTACTCCACAGTGGGTATGATCTTCTCACCACCATTACCTTGATGTAATTGAGACTCATCATCGGGGTGCTGGAAGCATTAATTTCCGAAGCAGTTGGCTGTAGTTTCAGGTTTAACTTGTTGCTTCATCCATAATAGTACGTACCCATTTTAAAAGGTAATTATTGAAAATACGAAAATGGGGTTTTCTTCGAGTTAAACAAAAAAAAAAAGTTCGAATTAAAGGGTTTTTTTTAACATTATTTATGTAGAAAATTCAAGGGGCCAAATAAAAAATTCGAATTAACCAAGAATTTGAATTAAAACGTTCGAATTAGACAAGTTGCACTGTATGATCAATAACCATACCATAATGATGAAAAGCTGTTGAATGCTCTGCCCACTTTCCATTTACTGCACAATATGTGATGCATACATTAATATTATTAATAACATCTATGAAAATGCAAGTGCAAAGATTCGGCTGTTTGAAAATACAACACACATAAAAATTGGAAAGGGAGTGAGACAAGGTGACACCATGTCTCCGAAGCTCTTTAATGCCACATTGGAGGGTGTTTTTCAGTCGCTGAGCTGGGAAAACAAAGGGATAAAGATTAATGGAGATTATCTAACCCACCTTCGTTTTGCTGATGATGTAGTCATTTTTGCAACTATCCCATCAGAGCTGCAGAGTATGATCCAGGAACCTGCTGACAAGAGTAAAGAAGTGGGATTAAAAATGAACTTTCAGAAGACAAAAGTGATGTTCAATGCTTTTACAAGAAATGAAGATTTATCGATTGATGGAGAAAAGCTGGAGATAACAGACACGTACGTTTATCTTGGACAGCAGATATCAAGTGAGGGTCACATTGATGAAGAAATTAATCGGCGTACAAAACTTGCCTGGAGAGCTTTTGGAAGAAACAGCATAATTTTCAAGAGCAATATGCCATTATGTCTTAAAAGAAAAGTGTTTGATCAATGCATCCTTCCAGTGCTTACGTATGGTGCAAAGACGTGGACCTTAACTAAAAGAGATATACAAAGACTGCAGACAACTCAAAGCAGCATGGAGAGGTGCATGCTTCGTGTAACCAGGAGAGATAAGAAGAGGAACTCGTGGATCCGAAAAATGACAAGAGTGGAAGACATCATGATCAGAGTTAAATTCCTGAAATGGCAATGGGCTGGACATACTGCCAGAAGGACAGATCATCGATGGACAGCCGAAATTTTAGATTGGATTCCAAGGGACAGGAAAAGACCCAGAAGAAGACCACATGGGAGATGGGTGGATGAAATTCGAAAGTATGCAGGGGTGACATGGAGGAGACTGGCACAAGACAGACCGTTGTGGAGGAAACTTGGGGAGACCTTTGTCCAGCAGGGGATTAATAATGGTTGACAATGATGATGATGATGATGATGATGTGATGTTATTTATGTTCACGCTGGTGTATACGATATAATGACTTTTTCTTTTCTAGATGAGGACAAACGGCATGTACAACAGCTGTGAGATCGCGATGAGTCAATTCGAGGCACTGTTAAACAACAAGGCTTTCTTACTGGCATTTATTAGGACGATGGAAGTGCAGAAATCATTTAGCTTCAGAGACAGGTAATTGCGCAATTTTTGTTAATCTTAGTTTCTTCATTCGTAATAATTCTTAAACTCAACCTCAGGTACTTTTCGTTGTTCGGTAAACTTATTTAGAGCTATATTAAAATAACAAAAAAGTTTTTTTTTTTTATCTAAGTGTGTCAATTTATTGAGTCATACGCTTTTTCCAAACACATTTTGAATTAACCTTATAAGTGATTACCCGCATTTTTCATCGCAGACAAATTTAAAAAGAATGTCAGTTTCGTAAGCAAAACGAGAGTGAACGATTGATGATTACATTCCAAATGTTTTAATATCTTGCGTGTATGCCGGCTGAGAAATTTAGTAGATTGTACGTAAAAACCAATTTTTGCACACGCCCGGTATTTGTAATCACTGTAGTAAAAAAAAAAAAAAGTAGAAAATT
The DNA here is from genome assembly GCA_039090855.1 of Macrothele yani. NCBI lineage: Eukaryota > Metazoa > Arthropoda > Arachnida > Araneae > Macrothelidae > Macrothele > Macrothele yani. The sequence goes on along the minus strand of CM076991.1, from coordinate 100,916,619 downwards.
CCTTTGATGTTGACTGCGTTGCTATGTAATTTCTGCTGCTGCTGCATTCTGAGCATTCTTATCGTGCATTCCTTGAATTTTTTAAAGCGCAATTAACATTTCAACGAGAAAAATCTTGCAAATTAAGAAACCAGGTTGTAGTTTCTTGTCCTGACTGTCAACAATAGATGAGGAAATTGTTTTTAAACTCCGCAGCGGGAAAATTCAGCAAAATTCCTTTATGGCGCTGACATTCGCAAAACATTTTTTTTGCTGAGTTTTGTTTTTAATTTTTTCTTTACGTCATATGTTTCACTGAAATTGTTGTCTGGTAATTTATTCCTTTAATGTTTCTGCAAAACAGCTTATCCATCATACATGTAGTTTTGGAGTTTCATTTTGCTTGTTGTTCAGTATTCTGAAAGAAAAAGTGTTTATTAATTTGTGTGTTTTAATTCCCTGCTCTCCTCCCCCTCATAGCTCTATAAATGGATATACATTTTTAAAACTATCCGTTTTCTCTAAAGTTGGTGTAATCATGTGTTTTAATGTGTGGAAATCTGAAAACATTTACGTAGTTGGATTAATGGCATTGTACGGGGATCCCTCGCTTCAGTGAGATTACCGTAAAGGTTCTGTTTCTCTCTCTTTTTCACAAAAGATTTTGATATAATAGCAGTTTAATTTTGGCTAGTAGTGAAAACTACGGAATGTGCTCTCTGCTGAGTACGAGTTCAATTTGTAAGATGAAGAAACGTCCCGTTCTTTTGCTTATGAACCTCTGAAAGAAATAACGCGACATCGCATCTGTGATTGTTGGTTCATTGTTTGCTTACTTGCGCTACAAAAGTGCTAAAAATGCTTACTCTATCCCAACTAAGAGTATACTTTTTTTAATGAAACGTTATCTTTTAGTGCCGTACCAAAGAGAATGGGGTACAAGGGTGTATTTGTACTCCCAAAATTTCATGTCTCGATGTTTGATTGCATATGCATCACCCACTTTCTCAAATTTCAGAGAACTATAAAACAATAGAATAATCTCATTCCAAATTTCATCCATATCACAAACAATATAATTACCTTTGTCTGAAAGTTCGTCTTACTTTGGTGGCACAGCGGAAAGAGCTCTTGGCTGTGTTAACCCTTTAACGCCCAAAACGCCCGTACGTACAGACGGCCGTAGCCACCCGAAACGCCTGTCTAGAGTGAGTCAGATTTTCTACCCTTACTTGTTCTTCAAATTTTCTCGACCTATGAGGGATCAGCATGAGTCACGCTCAGTCATTATTGTTATTAAACAAAGAAGTGAAACAACAGACAGTTTCAGGCGTTATGGTACTTAGAGTGGTACAAGATTTTTCGGTCATGGTCGTTAACGGGTTGATTGTTCAATCCCTGCCTTAGCTGATATACTTTTTTTAGTATTGTTATGAAACATATTTTTACATTTGAACATCACAAACAAAAGGAATACGTTATTAAAAAAATAATCTACATATCTTATTTTTCCCCACCACTAGACAAGCTTTCACCTAGTATGTGATATAGTCGAAGACAAGTGAAATGTTCGTAAGTTTAACATCGAATTCTCTTTATCTAACGAGGGAATTCTCCTTATCTAATTTACGAATTTTCCTTATTTGTACGAATTCTCCTTATCTAACGAGGGCTTTGTCGTCGTTTTGTTTGTGATCAGTGTTTCTTTCAGACATACATCCAGAGGGACGAAGCCCTCCCGGAAACAACCATTCGCCCTTTCGGAGACATTTTAGGTTACCGAGCCAAATTTTAATAAATTCAGGCTACGATGAAAAAGGAAGTTCTGTTTCTTTTTATGCTACAAATATTTCTCCAATTATATATTTTTAAATATTTGTTCAAATGGTACTAGTTGTAGTTTATTTTATTAAAAAGTGTATTACGACGCATGGTATTCTTTAAAATATAATAAGTAGTGGACTAATCATACCTAATTGTCTGGGAATCGTGATTCAGGAACAAGAGTGCGTTGAATGCATTTTAATACATAAAAATTTCAAGCCTAAGAACCCCCCCCCATTCCTTTAGCTGGAAAAAGTTTGTTATTCCTGAAATGTTTGAAGAAGTAATTACTATATGAGGGATGTGTATAGAATTTTTCTTCGGGTGGGGGGACGAAAAAAGGAAGTTTTTGAAATCCGCCATCTGGAACAAAATTAAAGTTAATGAAAAATTAAAGAAAAATGAAAGCATTTTTTTCTAAGGTAAGTTGCATTTTAACCAAAAAAAAATGAAACATTTTCCGGGGGCAAGGCGCCCCTGTGCCAGATATATAGTAATTACTTCTATTTATATATAAATATAGCAGTTAAAATTATATATATAGCAGATAGAAAACTTGCCCCCTCTAAGGTTCCATTTGCTCCCCCCCGGCCAAAAAGTCCTGAAAGAAACACAGTGTTTGTGATCTTGCCCGTTGTTGGCAGCATTTTATTGTGCTTGTGCACCAACAGTGCGGGAAACAAATGGAATTTTATTAGGGCTAGGTATTTTTTGGTTGACACCTTATTCGAAAGTTACTTCATACGTGAAAATCGGTCTCCGGGTTTATGACATGGCTATGCCTGAGAGAGGTGTCCTTTTGTGAGTTGAAGGCGCTGCAGAAAAATTATTTATTTGGATATAGGGACTTGCTAGTGAGTGTTTGAGGGAAAAAGAGAGGACGTCGCTTTTCGTAGCCGAGAGAAAGGGGCACGAAGAACGGACGTAGGGACTCCGCACTCTACTGGAAGAAAAGTCCGTTGAATCTGATTATACCTCAATCCTGGTATCTGAATGAAGTAGAATAGAACATCTATAACGTAACCCCTTTTACGTTATGTAAGATTTCCGGCTGAATAGATGTTAAACTAAGGGTAAATGCAATGCAACTACTTGTGTCGGATAGCTCACGTTAGAGTAAGGCAAAGGCCAGACGAAACACATATAGAAGTGCAACTTACGTCAACGTTTTATTGGTCCAGCAACATTAGACGAAATCCAAAACACCCCACTTCACCTATCTTAGTCAAGAAGTCCAACTTACGTCAACGTTTTATTTGTCCAACAACATTAGACGAAATCCAAAACACCCCACTTCACCTATCTTAGTCAAGAAGTCCAACTTACGTCAACGTTTTATTTGTCCAGCAACATTAGACGAAATCCAAAACACCCCACTTCACATATCTTAGTCAAGAAGTCCAACTTACGTCAACGTTATATTTGTCCAGCAACATTAGACGAAATCCAAAGCACCCCACTTCACCTGTCTTAGTCAAGAAGTCCAACTTACGTCAACGTTTTATTGGTCCAGCAACGTTAAACGAAATCCAAAACACCCCACTTCACATATCTTAGTCAAGAAGTCCAACTTACGTCAACGTTTTATTTGTCCAGCAACATTAGACGAAATCCAAAACACCCCACTTCACATATCTTAGTCAAGAAGTCCAACTTACGTCAACGTTTTATTTGTCCAGCAACATTAGACGAAATCCAAAACACCCCACTTCACATATCTTAGTCAAGAAGTCCAACTTACGTCAACGTTTTATTGGTCCAGCAACGTTAGACGAAATCCAAAACACCCCACTTCACATATCTTAGTCAAGAAGTCCAACTTACGTCAACGTTTTATTGGTCCAGCAACGTTAGACGAAATCCAAAACACACCACTTCATATATCTTAGTCAAGAAGTTTACAGTCAAAATTCATTAACGATCTAACATCCCCACACACCAAAGCAACTGCTGCATCGTCTTTTTATCTAACGTTCTTATCACATACATACGCCACTCTTGTTCCTACCTTAGAGTGTTGCCAACATTATTCTCGTTTGAGTAAAAAGACATAACGTTAAGGTTTTCTTTCTTTCTTTCTTTCTTTTTTCTTGATTGGAGGTTTAACGACCACCGTGAGCAACTCAATGGGCTATAAGTAGTCGCCCGTCCCTAATTTAGGGCAACTGGTTCCAGGGAAGGGAGAGAACCAGTGCCGTAAGACAAACACAACATCCATTCCTCACCGGGATTCGAACCCGGGCCTATCTCGGACGAATGATCAGAAGCCATCGCTTAGACCACTGCGCCAACGTTAAGGTTTGAAAATGTCTGACAGAATGAGTTCAAATTTACATAGAAAAAGAAACTCAAAAGGAAAGTTAAAGTAGAATATACGTTGCACATCTAAATTATCAAAGCCGTATAATATTTGTATCGTAGTTGGTAACAGTAAAAATGCTAAACATCAAATTTTAATCGATTAAAAAGATGCACACCACCTCCAAATAATTTCTGGGTATGCCTCTGGTGTCTGCACACCCTAACCGTACACGGACTTCCGAGCCACGGTGGCAACAGGAAGCGACCGGTGACTCTGTCGCACTAAAATGCTCACACTAATCGAGGAAGTATGTGTAATGCTAAAAACTAATCCTTGATCCTCATATTCCATGTAGTTACTGTATGTGTGAAGTCACGATTTTGATACTTTATGTGTCAATGCACAGCAGTGGTCCTCTGAAAGGATAGAAACGCCATCATTGTAAACTATCGCTTTAAAAAAAGCGCCATTTTTCTTCTTAGTTTCGAAGAGAAATTGTGAAAAGATATTCTGATTTCTCTCTCTTTAAATTGTAAAAAGATATTCTGCTAACCTTCTACATGCTTGGAGGCAGTACGAAGGTACTGTAATCGTCGTAATGGTTAATAATGTTTAATGATAACTCTTAGTGTAATAGGCTAATAGATAATAATAGTTTTATAGATTTTTAATGTCCTGTAAATAATTAGAAACTTGTAATGATAATGCTTAATTTTAATGTATAAATAATTTAAAAACTAGGAATTAATATTCTTGATCTCGGTCGCTTTTAGACTACATGATCACGTGAAAAGGTGTTATTATAGTATTTTTGAAACATTGGAAGTTTCTTAAAGGTTAAATGTTTTCTTTGCAGGGTTAATGTTGCGTCTCTACTGATGGTCATCTTAATGGAGAAAATGGAATATGCCACAGAGTAAGTCAATCTCCCAGCTTACTTTCTTAATTCGTGAAGGAGAATTTAAATGTTGACTCATGTTCTTCCATTCTGCTTTCGACGTATGTATCCGCACATGCGCACACTTCTGTCTGTAATAATTTGTGGCTGAAAAAGGAGAAGATTGAATCTCTTATAATTTGTTTGTACTTCTCAAGTGATTCGTTCGTATCAGAAACGTAAACGATTTCCTCCTAAAATATCGGAATCGAATATATATCTTTCCGCGGAAATGTGTGAGATCGACCTGCATGCCTTAAAGATGCATTCTGTTCGAACTACTTGTTAGGGGCAATTATATGTTCTTCAATATTTGGTGTTTCTAATTACAAAGAATGCTTTATACCACTTCTGATTTACATTTTTTCAGGCGCAAGAATATTTTTAAAATTTTGAATTGAATATACTTCTGCCTGGACTTTCAAAGAAAGGAAATGAAAGAGGAAAGAAATTTTAAAATACGTTTTTTGTACTCGTGTCTCAGTTGATGGATGTCGCAATTTTTGCTGTTGCCGGATGTTACTTGCTGTTGGCTTGCCTGCTAGTTCCATCGCAAACAGCGTGCGTGATCCAAAGGCAAGAAATCATCACGTTGTCAAGATGCACACGTGATGATACTAACGTCGTATCATGCATGGAGCCTTGACCAAAAAAAAGAAAGAAAAGAAAAATCTAAACCAAACGTTTAATTTCGTGGCGAATGACGTTTTTTGATGTCGCATCGCTACACTGCATGATCCAAAGTCAAAAGTCAAACGTTCATCACGTTATGAAGATGGACACGTGATCATACTTACGTTGTTCATCGTACATGGAGCCTATGCCAACGAGTTACGTGAGGAATGTTATTTTCTGATGTCACATCGCCGGCTTGTCGATCAGTTCCATTACATTCAACCAGTGTTTTCCGAAGCATGATGAAATGTAATTGAGCAATGAGCATGTAAGGGTTTTTCCTTCTTCTTTTTGATGGATTTTCATATGATTTCTATTGCCAAATATCACATCGCTGGCTTGTTAATTAGTTCCATTACTTAGAAGACTGTAGTTAGTCCCGTTATTGGGAAGGTTGTGTAATTAGTCCCGTATTTGGAAGCCTGTCAAGATGAAAATCTTGACAGAGGTGATGATATTTCCCTCGTACATGTAGCCTGATTTGGGCGATATCTTGAGGAATGGTATTGTGGATTGTCACTTCGCTGCTTATCGATTAGTTCCATTGCGAACAACATGCCTAATCCAAACTCAACCACCTGTCGTGTAATCAAGAAGTGGAAATGCAATGGTACTGCCATCGTCCAGCCTGCTTTAGAACACGAGAGCTCACCACACATGATGTATGCCGTGGAGAATGTCTTCTGCCAGAGTGCAATGTTCTGACGATGAAGTTAGCAAGATGATGATATCACGATGTGGAGCTGTTTCTTGTACGTAGTATGATCCTGGAACTTTCATGGTTATACTGAAAACCATTAACTCCTAAAGGTATTTTAACATTTTAATCAACTCCGCGCCACTTAATCATGTGGCAGTTTTTTGGCATGAACCGATGTTTGTTTCTGGAGGATATTGTTGTCTTGCTGCGGGCTGAGGGAGAGTGGTGTCCAACAACGGGGAGGAAAGGGGATGCCATTTTGTTTGTGGGAGGTCCCAGTCCGTGAAAGTATGACTTTTCAAGATCTGTTGATCCACCTAGTATGTACCGGACTGTGGCTCGGTTCTAAAAGGGTCAGTATACAAAAAATGCAGATGATGTTGAAAAATTGCACTTTATTACTTACAGAACTTTCATCTAAGTCGTGCAATGCTGATTTATGGTTCCCATCAAAAGATAAGAAATCCATAAATATGATCGCATTTAATAAATTCTGTATTCATTTTTAAAATATCCTTGCCATTGCCGAAGCAAAATTTGACATGAGAAAAAACAATCCTTTTTAAAGATTGTTTTTGTTCGGACGTCATTAAAAAAGGTAATTGCCAATATTTTCGCCAAAACCTTTTTATCCATCGCCAAAAATGATTTTTTTTTTTTTTTTGCAAATTACGAAGAATGTGATTGGCAGCGCGACCCATGGAGATACGTATATATATATATATATATATATATTTAAAGTACGACCATTTCTCGTAGAACATCAACATACTTAATGCTGTTTCATGTTAATGAGATTGAGTGTCGCTGTAATGTTTGGACATTACTCAAATATTTGTATTTACATAAAGTTTTCGTGAGAGATAGCCAGGATCACTCATGGGTGGGCTTAGGATTGCGGCGGGCAAATGTGGTTTGGGGATTTAAAATGCGCATTAATTTAAAGAGAAACTCCCATTTAATGAGAATAATGAAGATTCTCTGCGACGGCATGTAAAACTGTTTTTCACGATGACTGTATCAAAATTTTCGAATAGTTTCTGTTGGCCGTCGTTTCGAAAAATTGTTTGGGAACACAAGAAATTATGCTGAAGCGAGGCAACGGATACGTGTGCGACTAGATGCCCGATTTCCCCTTTTTCTTCCAACGCTCGCCGCGATTCGGGATTCATATTGTCTTTGTCAGAGAGCCCTTGCTGTAAACAAGTCTACATGCGCTCGTTAAAAACTCTTATTTCTTCTGTTCTTTGCTTTGATATTTCCCCATTAGTGTGTCCCCAATCTTAACTCCTTAAGCAGCTTGAACGAATTAACTCTGAGTATGCAAAATGAACTGAAATCAGCTTGAACGAATATATTCGCTGATTAGAAAGTGTAGCGAACGCGGCTGGAACGAGTGAACCTGCGCGTCAGAACGCGTTACTTTCCCTTTAGCTTTGCTATTCAAAGTAGTCATTTAGGAGGATGATTGACACTAATCCTTTCTGACTGATTATCTACTGAAAGGGCTGTAATATTGACAAGACGTTTACAGTAGTATGTCCCAGCATACGTTTATTCACATATAAATAAGATACCTAATGGCTGACTGAGTTATTATTTCTTTGAAATAAAAATCATCTATAAGAAACATTTTCACAATTAGTACTAAAAACAGAAAGAAAATATTTCCCATAACGCACCTGACTCGCATAAATTGCATGTTGAGTATTTTTTTATCTTTGTTTCTTATATGTTTTTGAGTTTTGTTTTAAATGTTTTCACGAATTTTGAATTTTTGCTTTCATTTTCAGCGTTCTACGGGCCTTGTTGCTGCAGCTGATTGAAAAATCTGTAAACACTAAGCACCCACAGTTAATGCTTCGAAGGTGAGTAAATTTATAAATAGCATGTGGTTATATTTGTTTTCATGCGTATCTGAGGTATTTTAGCCCAATAGCAATAGACTTGCATGTTACCTTGCTCTTCGGAAATATTGGGTTAGTGCGAATGAAATATCCGGCACGAAAGAGCAGTGGAGACTAATGCGCCCCCCACCACCACCACCACCACAGCGGAATGAAACCACCCACAGTTGTTGCGGGTATTACGTCACAGAGTTACTATAAGTAGCTAGCACGTGTGTGAACAACAAGGCTCAGGCGTGGTTTGTTTGAACGTAACTGGGCTTGCAAAGGAAACTAAAGTTGTACGGTGAACGAAAGTTATCCTAGACCAGTGGTGGCCAACCTTTTACATACCATGCGCAATTTTTTCACGTATGAGTTCAGATGCGCCATACAACTCAAGTTTGGGGTTGAAAAATAGTGATAGGGATAGGACATTCTTCGCTTAGGGAGGAAAAGGAATAGCTCAATCACGCAATTAAATAAATTAATTAATTTACACCAGTTCAAAAGACACGTTTATGGGAGCACTAATCTGCATTAGACAGAAGTTATGGCGCCTACTTCAAAAGAATAAGTAGGCGCAAGGATGCAATGCGCCACTTATAATTATCTAATGCGCCACGGTTTGGCCACCCCTGTCCTAGACTATGTAATTAGTTTAAAATTCTTTGGGCGTCACTTGAAGTTTTCTTCAGAACGGAGAGGTGAAGGATCCAAAGCAGAGGTGTAGACAAATGGTTACGAGAAGAGGTAGAGCGGGGACGAGGTTTTGAAGATTTCTTCAGAGCAGAAGGGTGAGGGATCCAAAGCAGGTGTAGACAAATGGTTACGAGAAGGGGTAGAGAGAGGACGAGGTTTTGAAGTTTTCTTCAGAGCAGAGAGGTGGGGTATCCAAAACAGAGGTGTAGACAAATGGTTACGAAAAAGGGGTATCCAAAACAGAGGTGTAGACAAATGGTTACGAGAAGGGGTATCCAAAACAGAGGTGTAGACAAATGGTTACAAGAAGGGGTAGAGGGGGCGAGGTTTTCAAATTTTCTTTAGAGCAAAGAGGTGAGGGATCCAAAGCAGAGGTGTAGACAAATGGTTACGAGAGGGGACGAGGTTTTGAAATTTTCTTTAGAACAGAGAGGCGAAGGATCCAAAGCAGAGGTGTAGACAAATGGTTACGAGAAAGGGTAGAGCGGGGACGAGGTTTTGAAGCTTTCTTCAGAGTAGAGAGGTGAGGGATCCAAAGCAGAGGTGTAGACAAATGGTTACGAGAAGGGGTAGAGGGGGCGAGGTTTCCAATTTTCAAATTTTCTTTAGAGCAAAGAGGTGAGGGATCCAAAGCAGAGGTGTAGACAAATGGTTACGCGAGGGGACGAGGTTTTGAAATTTTCTTTAGAGCAGAGAGGTGAGGGATCCAAAGCAGAGGTGTAGACAAATGGTTACGAGAAAGGGTAGAGGGGGGCGAGGTTTTCAAATTTTCTTTAGAGCAAAGAGGTGAGGGATCCAAAGCAGAGGTGTAGACAAATGGTTACGAGAAGGGGTAGAGCGGGGACGAGGTTTTGAAGCTTTCTTCAGAGTAGAGAGGTGTGGGATCCAAAGCAGAGGTGTAGACAAATGGTTACGAGAGGGGACGAGGTTTTGAAATTTTCTTTAGAACAGAGAGGCGAAGGATCCAATGCAGAGGTGTAGACAAATGGTTACGAGAAGGGGTAGAGCGGGGACGAGGTTTTGAAGCTTTCTTCAGAGTAGAGAGGTGAGGGATCCAAAGCAGATGTGTAGACAAATGGTTACGAGAGGGGACGAGGTTTTGAAATTTTCTTTAGAACAGAGAGGCGAAGGATCCAAAGCAGAGGTGTAGACAAATGGTTACGAGAAGGGGTAGAGCGGGGACGAGGTTTTGATGTTTTCTTCAGAGCAGAGAGGTGAGGGATCCTAAGCAGAGGTGTAGACAAATGGTTACGAAAAGGGGTGCAGCGGGGACGAGGTTTTTGGTACTCGAGAATACGAGACACGCGGGAAATAAATACGAAAGAGCAGTAAGTAGGGGAAAAAATGAGATAAACGAAAGTGTTACTAAAAGTCAATTCCAGGAGGAAGCAAATACAATAATAAGCCTTAGCTGAAAATAAGCATAAAAGAAAAGCCACCAAGTGTGGCTATCGCCTTTTCCTATCATAAATGAATTGTAATACAAATCGAATCCAAAGGGAAAAGTATGATTCCTCTAACATGTGATCGAATCAACGTGCTTAAACCTTGAATAGCTTATAATGAATACCACCATTAAATTGCGGTTAAACATGTCCAGCATAAAAAAATCTTGGTACAGCTACATAAACTGTTTTTGAAAATGATATTTTACCAGCAAATGATAAATGCGCGCTTTGGTATTTATAATCGGTACAGCTTTTTTATATGCAGAGTCGTTATCGGTGATACTTGCCGCTGCCTTTCTTATCGCGAAGCTTCGATATTATTGTTCTTTGGATGTGTCTGCAGGAAACACGTTGACACGTTTGCAATTCATTTCACTTAGTGTTATTTCTGTCACTGAATCTAAACTTGAGTAGCTTCTATGAATCCCTTTTGCAACAATGGATAACTGTTTAAAATACAGAGTTTTATGCCAATTTCGAATTACCAGTATCTTTTAAATCTGCGAAGATTTCTTATAATTCGGAACTGTTTTACTTTTCCATTTTATTGCCAGAGCACAGCAATTTTGAAAGAAATTCGAATGAATGCTTAATGATTCCCAGCGTTATTGAAAAACATCTGCGCCTTTGGTGGAATCGACCATAAACTGCAGTGCAATTGAATTTATGTTGATGCATCATATAATTTCGGTGTAAATTTATACATCCTTTCCATTAGGCAAATTAGGTGCCTTGCAATCCAATCCAGCAAAGTGGTTTGTATTTTGTCCCTATTGCTGTGATTCTTCTGTATATGCTATTTCTTTTTAATGATAAGAATATTGAAATGGTGTCCTCTTAGATAATAAGGTATTGCTGTAAATGACTTTTCTTGTTTAAAAATTCTCTATTTTTTTATTGGTGTTTTTCAAATAAATTATTCAGAATGGTAATAATGCCGCATATCGAAGAACTACATATTCTTAAAATTGTATCAAACAGTATCTCAGTCTGCCGTTTTATATTGTGTATGTGTAATTTAATACCCTTTCAATTTACCCGTTTTTTTGGGGTTTTTTTTTTTTTTTTTAAGTGGAGGGAATTTTATGTTTTGATGTAGATTGCTATGTTACAGATTTCATATAATGTATTTTACTGTCCTTTTTCTTTCAGGACTGAATCTGTGGTGGAGAAGATGCTAACCAATTGGATGGCCCTAAGCATGTATGATTACCTTAAGGTGAGTACAGAGAGAATTCATTTCATCTGAATTTAATTTTGGATTTATATTTGTTCTTATGTATTTAAAATATGAATGTGAGTTATTTTTATGAAAATATTAGCTTATAATTTTGTGGCTTCAATCAAGGGCAGTTTTTCTAAAAGGGAGATTTTCATATCAGCTTAAAAAAGCATGAAAAAAACTAATGGAATTTTTAAACTAATGTGTGTGTGTGTGTGTGTGTTTTAACGATCCCCATGTGGCCCGTCTTTAATTTTTAAGCAACAGCCAATGGGAATGAACCAGCGACGTGTTAGAAATTACCATAAGAGCAGCTCTTACCCTTTTTACTGTTTCCTACCAGCATCTAGGGATATAAGGAGCTATCGCTAATTTTGAGCCAGACCAAAATAAGGCCGTCCAGAAAATACAAGGCCATGGCATTACTGAGACGAATTCCTTCTTTTAGTGACGTCATCCGGAAACCAAGGTTTCCGATTGGTTTTCAACGCTGTCGTGATGACGTCAAGCACGACCCCGACGTATCAGGCTCTGTAACATGAGTGTGACGTCACAACGGATGCGTCTCTCTAATATCACGGCCTTGTACTTTCTAGATGGCCTTGACCAGGACCGGAGATGGAACCTGGTCAACGGGTCGACAATATCTTGCGGGTCAAACGGGTCGGGTCAAGGTGTCCCTGACCCGATTTCAACCCGGTTTTATTTCCGTTTTGTTTTTGAAAAGGAAAAAAAGAAATTTCTTTTTTCAAAAAAAAAATGCGTACTGTGGAATTTTGTGCTCAATATTGGTGCTTGTGCACAGCAAAATGATTAGTCTTGCAATATAAAGAAAGAGTGTCCCTTTCTTCTGAGGGGCAATTATGAAAACAACATGCACATTTTAGAAACTTTCAACTCATCATAAGCTTGTGAAAATTGGTGGCCGCCCCGGTGGCGCAGTGGTCTAAGGCGTTGGCCTCTGATCATTCGTCCGTAAGGGGTCCGGGTTCGAATCCCGGTCAGGCATGGATGTTGTGTTTGTGTTACGGCACTGGCTCTCTCCCTTCCCTGGAACCAGTGACCCTAAATTAGGGACGGGCGACTGCTTATAGCCCATTTGAGTTGCTCACGGTGGTCGTTAAACCTCCAATCAAAAAAAAAAAAATTGGTGTTGCTGTGAAACATATTCTGAAGCTTGATGTGTTATCAAGAAGACAGCAAAAACTGAAATTAAGCATACAACAAATTACTTAATTAAAATTTTTGACTGTAGCACTATCAAAATTAGGTTGAACTGCCTTAACATTACTGCGGCTGGACTTTTGGACTCTCGTTTTGAAAACACGTGTAAAACAGTTGTGTCTTACAAATGAAGGACGACAGTTTGAACACCCCCTGTGAGTAAATTATACGTTCCTATGACGCATGTGCTTGATTTCCTTATAACCTAAGATACCCAATGCGGAGAGGCTTTTGGAACATTCTGTATGTATATATGTATAGTTCAAAGCAGATTTTTCAAGGTTGGGTCCTGGTCAGTTACGGATCCGGGTTGGGTAAGGGTCCAAACGTCTTGACTCGTTTCCAACGCTGCGCAGGACCAGCATATTACCAATGACTCAAAAGATTATTTAGTGACCTGCGCTTCTGTATGCCCGGCGACCGGAGCAACCTTTCAGGCTAGGATCGCCTGAAAGGTTTTGTCTCCACAACGGCATTCCGAGAAAGGGTGTGGAAATCCGGTTTTGGGGATTCACACGAGTTTTTTTTTTTTTTTTTTTTTCGAATGGTGGTTTAACGAACACCGTGAGCAACTCGATGGGCTATTAAGCAGTCGTCCGCCTTCAGTCGGATGTTTTGAAATGAAGAGAGCGAAAGCAGCAAGCGTGCGCGACAAAACTAATCCTCTTGCAACATACAAAGGTGCGTACTCTAAAATGAGACAAACTGGCGTCTCTAAATAAACCGTGTCTCCGATGTTTTAATGCGGGATGAGAGCAAAATTTCTCTCGCGCTTCATGGAAACAAAGGAAAGGGAGCACAAGGTGAAACAAAAGTTGCGAAATGAAAATCTAGAATTAAATCCCCGTAACAACAGGAAAGGAAATTCATAGATCAGAAAAATGACGGGAGTTGATGATCTCGTGATGAAAGTAAAATCGCTGAAATAGCAATGAACTGGACATATTGCTAGAACTGCCCACCGTTGAACAACTGAAATACTAGACTTGATTCCAAGGGATAGGTAAAGACCCAGAAGACCATATGAGAGATGGGTGGATGATATTCGGATGCATCTCGAAGGGACATTGAGGGATTGACTCAGTTGTGGAAGAAATTTGGGAGACCTTTATCCAGCAGTGGATAGATAGTGGTTTCTAATGATGATGAGGAAGTAAATAACAACAAAGAACATCAAGTCTTCAGTTTACTTAAATATTCACAACTCGAATGCGTGCAGTTAGATGTTTCGAATGTTCATTTATTATGTAGTAGTAATAATATAAGTTATGTGTTTAAAATGTTTAGGTTCATGAAGAAAGTTACGATGCCTATTTCTTTGTTTTGCAGAATCACGCCGGGAGTTCGTTGTTCCTGCTCTTCAGTGCCATTAGGCATCAAGTTGAGAAAGGTCCCGTGGACGCCATTACTCATGATGCAAGATACTCCCTTTCTGAGGAAAGGTTACTGAGGGAACAAATTGATTATTCTGTCGTGGTACGTGACTTGAAATGCTTTCCACTTTACTGGTCCGTCATGTCTTGTGCTACATCTTTTTATGATGTGTACTGCTTTCTTCACCTAAATACAGAGCATGAATTTTACATACAGATCTTTTGTTGCGTCTTGCAGTCTGATTCAGTAACCTCTGTAGCGCAGTTTACTTGGCAGATTCTCTCTTCTTTCTCCGATCATTTGCGTTGTTTTCCTTTTCAGGTGGTTTGAGCTTTCCGTAGTTTTCTCTAAGCTGTTTAAATATTTAGAACATAACTGCATGCATGTGAATGACATCACAGACGCTGACTAAGGGGAGAGGGGCAAGGTGAATCGTGTCCCCTCAATATTTTTACTGGAGGGGCAGTGCCCATCTAATGTTTTTTGTCCTGTTTAGTTAAATAAGTTTTTATGCCTTTATGTCATTTTTAAAACGCGTGAGTTGAAATATTTCTATAGAGAAAAAATGTTTTCCCTTGCTATTCAGACTATGGTGTGCGTTCTCATTGCAAAAAATCCTCTCTTTCCTTTATAGAAATGTATTATTTTTTATGAGATGCACCAAGTTCCACCTCGTGATGCCAAAGCGATTTATTCTCAAAAGATTAATAAATAACAAAATAAGTAAAAATCCTCGCTCCCCCATATTCAGCATTCCTCACTTGATAAGAAACCCAATTCCAGCCCCGTATTGTGTTTGACATGTTCTTGTGATATACGGTAAATGTTTAAAACAATTATCAAAAATAAAATAAGTATGCAGAAACATATAATCTCTGGCGCCTTTATTTATCTATTTATTTTTTGCACTTCTTGTTCTTTGTTTGAGTAACTGCTCTAATTTCTCATATTTTTTATAAGCATTTGAAAATAAAATCTCTCTGGATATGTTTATAAAAAAGCACAGGCTGAATTTTATTTTTTAATATTAATAATCAGTAAAGGAATACTTCTGTATCCTTGTTCATTTACTGATAAGCATTTACAATTGCGTTTTTCGTCGAGCTTCGAAGTTTATCTTTTTGCCCCTTTTTTCTTATTTTCCTCCTGAAAATGGAAGTGACGTGCCCCTCCCACGTCAGATCTCCGCACGCCTGCCCCCAATAATGTGCTACAGTCGGCGTTCCAGATCCAGAATGATATACACTGAAGAGCAATTGAATTAAAGATACCTGTCTAGTAACGTGTAGCACCACCTTTCTTCCTGATGACGGCGGCGATTCGTCTCGGCATGGACTCGACAAGACACCGGAAGCGTTAGGAAGCCATACGGATCCACGACCCCTGAACAAGCTCCCACAGTTCACGAAGATTTGATGGAGGGGTCAGAGCCTCGAACATCTCTCTCGATGGCATCCCAGATGTGCTCGATGGGATTGAGGTCAGGTGACCTAGCTGGCCAAGGAAGCGAGGTCACGTCGGTGGAGTGTTCATCCAACCATTCGGATTCAATTCGGGAGCGATGGCACGGTGCATTGTCTTGTTGCAGGATGAGGTCCCCAGTGGGATGTTCAAGACGCACAAACGGGAGCAAATGGTCGTCCAGGATATCCCGGTAACATTGACCTGTGAGGGACGATGTCACACGTACCAGGGGTCCCATTGCAGTCCACGTAAACAGTTCCCAAACGAAAATGCCACCTCCACCAGCTTGAAGAGTACCCTGCTGGCAAGATGGATCCATCGCTTCATGTGGTTTGCGCCGTATTCGTATCCTGCCATCCGCATGTACGAACGTGAATCTCGACTCATCAGTCCAGGCGACATTTTTCCACATATCTAGGATCCAGTTGCGATGTTGCCGCACTCATGCTAATCTTTGCACCCTGTGATGAGCGATCAGCAGCGGTACCCTCGTGGGACGATATGGCTTCTGTACCCCATAGCGAGGAGATGGTTCTGAATGGTGTGGCTGCTTACACGTTTTTGTGCACCAGCGTTAAATTGCCGAGTGATTTCTTTCACTGTGGCCCGTCTATCCGCTGTTACAATGCGAGCTAGCCGACGATAACCCCGCTCATCCACACGCTGTTGTCCACGGCAGTTGGCCCTTGCAGGGATGGTTTTAGTGGATTCGACGTACTCACGGTGCAGCCGTGACACAGTGGTTCGTGAAAATCCCAGTGCCTGCACGACTTCCGAGATGGAGTGATCCATTCGTCGGGCCCCGACAATTTGCCCTCGATCAAATGCGCTTAGATCATTCGTGTTACTCATACTGCGTCCGACTCTTACTGATTCCCGTCGCATCACTCCTTATATTGTCGGATCGCTGCATACGTCATGTCGTTTCCGTTTACAGGGCCGCGCACAGCGCCATATTTGCATAACGCCAGCTGTCTCTAATTCAATTGCTCTTCAGTGTATGGAACCGCAAATTTCAATATTGTGTTTTTTAACCCTTTTACCTGCTAGAACGAATTTTCGGGGTTAACATAATGGATTGTAATCAGCGCTAACGAATATTATTAGCTGTCTAATAAGTGGGTAGAACACGGCTGGAAGGAGTGAATCTGCGTATCAGAAAGTGTTGCTTTGTTATCAATGGTGGTTATTTATGGAAATAATTGACAGTAATCCTTTTTGACCGAGCCTGCTGTAAGGGCTATCACAACAGCGACGAACCTAAGAGCGGAAATGGACGATATTTTAGTCACTTGTCTCTCTCTAGTGTCATGATGTCCGTGTCAGAGGGACTAGACACTGACACCATGACTCTAATTAGGAACAAGCCGTTTTCTTTCATTCCGTAGGTCATAAAGCAGACAAGAAGAGAGCGCTTATCGCCAGTAGTTGGTTTATAGTCGGCACTACTGAGATGAGAAGGGGAAAAGAATTGTTTTGTGTCGTAGCTTCATCAAGCCCCACCGCTATATGTACATTTCTGTTTGGGCACCATTTATTTCAGGAACATCGGCCGATCAAAGAACAGTTGCAAATTGAAACCGAGGAACACATGTCGCATACCTACCAACCAGACGCAGCCAAATTTACATTTCTACCCGTTCTACGGTTACTTTACGGACGACATATTTTGCAGATTTCAGTTTGCCCCCCCCCTCCCCCGCCCGCCCGTAAGTGGCCTGAAGGACAACCTGGCCTGTGCCGCCCCTGTGGCGCAGTGGTCTAAGCGATGGCCTCTGATCATGCGTCCGAAAAGGGTCTGGGTTCGAATCCCGGTGAGGTATGGATGTTGTGTTTGTCTAACGGCACTGGCTCTCTCCCTTCTCTGGAACCAGTGGCCCTAAATTAAGGACGGGCGACTGCTTATAGCCCATTGAGTTGCTCACGGCGGTCGTTAAACCTCCAATCAAAAATTAAAAAAAAACCTCTCGGAAAAAACCCTCGCCTGTTGTATATTCTGATACATCTTACCAATCGCTTACGTCTACGTTCCCAACTCTCTATGAGTGCAGCTTGCGGAAAAGACTTGATAAAAAAAACCGCCGTAAGCTTAGGATTGGCGAGAGAGACAGAAATGAAAAATAACAGCCTGACAGAGACTTCAAACTGCGTTTTTAAAAGATATTCTAACATGTTAGCACAAAACTCTACGGTCAAAGCCTTAATTCATTAGTTTAATACGATCAAAGCTTTAATTAATTAGTTAAATGCTGTCAAAGTCTTAATTAATTAGTTAAATACGGTCAAATCCTTAATTAGTTAAAGTATAAAAAGTCACCATAAACGTACCTCGTAATTTCCCAGTTGCAAATGAAATTTTATCTTTGTACGTGTCATAAAAAATGAGATTGTTATGTATCCATTCAATTTTTAAATTGCTGCTAACTAATAGTGTCACATATCTTAATTTATAGCATGTGGAATCGATTAAAATCCAGCTTTTAATCGACACGTTCGATAGATTTTATCAATGCGTTTGATACATCAGTCGATTGAAAATATCGATTCAAGGTTCACTGAAAATGTTTTACGGATTTCAATTCCTGAAATTTCGGGAGTCTTCGATGCGGATATTTTAGGGACATTTATACGGGTCTTGTTCTATATCGATGCCTCATGTTATGCTACCATTTGGTTTTTAATTTTTCCTCTCATCCAGTGAACAGTGGTCTGCGTTGCAAGCAGCGGCATCCACCCCATCCCGCCCGCAAAAAAATTATTCGAGGCCCTTTTGCGAAAATCTGTGAGCTTTCAATCACTGATTTTTTTAAATTCCATATTATTAACTTGGTTTTATAGGC
Organism: Macrothele yani; assembly: GCA_039090855.1. Lineage (NCBI taxonomy): Eukaryota > Metazoa > Arthropoda > Arachnida > Araneae > Macrothelidae > Macrothele > Macrothele yani. Next base: position 100,898,042 of record CM076991.1, on the reverse strand, counting down.
GTTATTATAAACAAAATTCTTTGAAACCTACAGGTATTTTTTCGTAAAACCGAAATTACTGCACTTTATTGGGTGTAACACAATTGTGCACGTTGTAATTAAAATCAGTGTCATATTATTATAACAATAGAAAGTACCACAAAACAGTTACGCCGAAATTAGTTATATTATTCATATTTTATTCTTCTAGAAAACTAAAATGCCTCACGGTCACACACAAAACACATTAACTGCAGTGTCTTAGGGCCGTTTCCGATTAATACGAAAATACAGAACAGAAGTAAGCAAATAAATAAGAATCGTAACGCAAAAAACATAAACTACCTGAATTATTTTCTCTTGAATATAAAGAACACGCTTAACGTAAGATAAATAGTAAGGGATGAGCACAAAAATACACCAAGTTAATGAGCTAAGGAGGAGAACCGTAAGTTTTTTTATTGGTGTAGGAAAACAAGTTGGAAAGTATACTTTCAAAATGTTAACGATCAATGTTGATTCTCTCCGCATTTGTTAGATATTAATCAGCCTCGACAAAGCCACACGTTTGTGCGCGAAAGCTCGGCCATACCAACTTATTTTTCTACACCAATAAAGAACCTACGGATCTGTTCCTTACCTCAGGCTTAACGTAATCCACAATGTTTTGCCCACAGTAAAAAAATTTTCTCTTGAATCTGTTATAAAAAAAATGTCACAGGTCACTCTTTCTTCATCACCGCGAAGAACAACTTTTAGTTCATTAAATTCTAAAACATGCCTAGTTATGTGCAAACAACTGTAATACATAACACCTCATCCTCATTGGTATAAAAGATTCAAACTGATATTTCTTTCATATCCTCTTGTTAATATACATGTATAATAACTATTGCTATGACTTTGAAAATGGGCCTCAAGTCCCCTGGAACAGCTATTTACCCGTCGTCCATTTTTGTACACAAGAACCGCCAAAAAAACCGCTTTTCTTTTTAAGACTTGATTCAAAGCTACTGTCAAAAATTCCTGGCTGTTTCTCCGCTTCTTTGTCATATGAAGTTTCCGCAAAAGATTTTGTAAAATCTCAGGCTGAAGGCTCTCTTAGCCGTGAGGCCTCCCCTGTCAATGCTGGGAATGGGGAATGAGGAATGGGGAAAGGGGGGGGGATCTATCAGTACGCCCCTAGTTGCAAGATGCCCAGGCAATTAGCAGAAGGGCTGGAAGTTCTGAGCCTTTTTGGAAAACGGATGTTATAACTCACCGAACTTTTATTTTTCGGGATTTATGAAAAGTACTTTGATATTTTATTAAAGGTAAAAATACACCCGCCGGCCGAAAAATTCGTCACATCGGCTGAATCTTGAAATTGCGGCTTTTATGTACCCTTTAAAATTGCATATAAGTGTGCATTGTCATAACAAAAGCACTGAGAGGGAAAAATATGTTAAATTTTTCTCTAAATTAAAATAAAATGCTAATGAATCAACTACAGTAATTTTAATTGTAAAAATAAAATAAAATAATAATTTAAAAAGTCTGACTGCATTAAAGGTCTAAAATTCACTTTGAATTATCATTATCAATATCAAAAAAAATAAATAAAAATATAATGACACCTCATCTTACAAGTCCACTTAGTGCGCTTTCACAACTGAAAAGCCTTTAACTGATATATTCAAAATCAAATTCTTTTTCAAGTTCAGCACTTGCAAGTAGCCAAACTGGAAAGCCTATTCCTAAACATAGTTCTTGACTTTTTATGAACTCTAAAAGACCTTTCACTTGCATTAGAGGACACCATGCTAGGGAAAATTCATAACGAAATGTCTATGTTAGGAAAGAGTGAATTTAATTGCTTCACACGAAGTACTTTTAGGAATTCGCACGGTCCTCAGAGCCTGGCTGCCTAGGTTGGCCTAGTTGTAAATCCGCCCCGTCCATGAGTGCAGACGCTGCTCTTCTCGAAAAAAAAAAAAAATTATATCTTGCGCGCAAGATTAAGAGGGCTAAATCAGCATTCCTTTTTCATTTTTTTCTTTTCTCTCTCTTTCTCTCTCTTTCTCTCTCTCTCTCTTATTATTATTATTATTATTTTTTTACCGAGAATGCACTTGAGCTAACTAGATACATATCACTTTGAGCAAAATAAATATTTCCTCGTTTTGATGCCCGCTCGTCTATGTTCATACCACCTAACAAAAATGGACAAAGACAGGGTTTATGAACAGAACACGTTATATGACGGTTCATCGAAAACGCATTTTTGTACGTGACGAGCCTCGTAATAAAAGACACCAATCCGTCGATTAAGAAGCCTTTTTTTTTTTTCTTTTTTTTTCTCTCTGTTGGCTCTATGGACTTCCCTGCTGTAGTTATTCGTTGTTTGTTATTAGGACACGGAGATGATTCCTGGAGAATGCGAGATCATGTTCAATATATGGTTTTGTCAGGAACACTGCGTAACCGAAAGAACATCTTCAATGACAGACAACTCCTGCGCGGTGAGAAATGGGAAAATGGCGACGTGACACTGTCACATTACGCAGATAATCGGTTTTCCTTGAGTTGCCGCTGTTGCGTTAGTAGAAGGGAATATCCCGTCTAATTGCGCAAAAACAGAGTGATTTTGGACCATCCCTACAATTAAGCCATATTTCCCCTCTTTCTTTTTTTGTAATCACTCACTCTCAGTTTCTCACTGTCTCTTACCTCATTCACGGAATATAATTAGCCAGTTTCCCAAAGGACTCCAACTAGGGAGAGTTGATTCTCGGTATGGTTTCACCCATATTAACAAAAAAAAAGAGGGGGGGGGGGGGTATTTAACTCTGCTAATGGAGTGCGATTATTCTGCAGTTTCACTTATTATTAAACTTGAGTTAAAAAAGCGGTCTTTTTTTTTTTTTTTCCGTTTCATCTGCGACAAACTGACGATCAAATTAGGATTCGTATACCATTTGTCCCTAAGTGTAGTCTCTGCTCAATGAAGATGAATAATTCTCTTCTACGAAAAGTTGTTCGTTTTTTTATCTGATTATTCTACCTCGTTGAATAACGTGCACTTTTAAACATGGATTTTAAATAGCGCGCTAATATTTCAGGTGAATTATTTGCGCCTCATAATTAACAAAAGAGACTATTACGGATTAACTTCTTCTGTCGCTCTATGCATCGCTTGTTTACCTCTTTAGCAATCCTCTTGGCAAAAAGGAGGTCGTGTTTATAGTAACACTAAGCCAGTCTATCTGTCAGAGTATGTAGGCCTACATATAGCCGCATCTATGAGTCGGATTCAAATGATCCTTACCATTGGAATGTGATTCACACATTTTCGAAATTTCGTCTGAGTAGTTTCATAGTTCATCATCATCGTCATTGTCAACCATTATCAATCCACTGCTGGACGAAGGTCTCCCCAAGTTTCCTCCACAACGGTCTGTCTTGTGCCAGTCTCCTCCATGTCACTCCCGCATACTTTCGAATTTCATCCACCCATCTCCCATGAGGTCTTCTTCTAGGTCTTTTCCTGTCCCTTGGAATCCAATCTAAAATTTCGGCTATCCATCGATGGTCTGTCCTTCTGACAGTATGTCCAGCCCACTGCCATTTCAGGGATTTAACTCTGATCATGTGTAGTTCCTCTTCCAATTCAAGAAGCCTTAAATCAGAAGATAGGGAGCTTCCATTATACGTAGCCAAGGTCAGCATCAGATGGCAGCCTAGTCCGGTTCTCCTGGGATTCTTAGCACCCTCTGCCTTCATGTCGCACTGGCCGCTGCCTTGGCCAGGTACATTCCAGCTGCCGGAGACTGAGGGCCAAGATTTAATTGTGGAGTCATTTTGGAGGTGTTTGGCTATAACTCACCACGCTGGCCAAGCGGGTTGGTGAGTGTGGGATAGCATTTCCTCTAATCCCGATGGTATAGTTATACCGCTATTGGCGGTCGTCAGAGCCCCTTTAGTGGGAAAAGGATGCACCACGAGAAGGCGGGGTTGACATTTGTCAAGGAGAGGCTCTGATGTTACGCATCACCTGACCTTACGTCCCGTTTCATAGTTAGGAGGCATTAAATTGTTCTTATGTTTGGTGACAATGTCTGTACTTCTAGTCAAAGTGAAAAATTTCTCTCGGCGTTGGGTAGCTAGAACTATGTTTGGAAACTTCCTATTCATTTTTTGTTTCTCGTGATGAAAACATTTACCACTAGATGGAGCAAGTGTATATTACTGCGAAGTGACGCAACAGAAGTTTATTTGCATTCCTAACTATATCTATGCTTCTAAAAGTCTTATTACAATTTTGTTCCGTTACACTGCCCTACCCACGACCAATATTTGCCTGAAGGTATCGTCACCTTCTCGCAGTTTGAATTTCATTGAAATTTTCACACGAATCAGAGCTACTGGCAATTTCACTTGTATGAAGCCATCTACACGCAACTATAGTACATATAAGTGTGTATTGTCATAACAAAAGCACTAAGACGGGAAAATATATGAACTTTTTCTCTAAATTTAAATAAAATGCTAATGAATCAACTACAGTAATTTTAATTGTAAAAAAAATTAAATAATAATTTAAAAAGTCTGACTGCATTAAAGGTCTAAAATTCACTTTGAACTATTATTATCAATGTCAAAAAAAAAAAAAAAAATTATAATGGCACCTCATCTTACAAGTCCACTTAGTGCGCTTTCACAACTGTAAAGCCTTTAACTGATATATTCAAAATCAAGTTCTTTTTCAAGTTCAGCACTTGCAAGTAGCCAAACTGGAGAGCCTATTCCTAAACATAGTTCTTGACTTTTTATGAACTCTAAAAGACCTTTCACTTGCATTAGAGGACACCATGCTAGGGAAAATTCATAACGAAATGTCTATGTTAGGAAAGAGTGAATTTAATTGCTTCACACGAAGTACTTTTAGGAATTCGCACGGTCCGCAGAGCCTGGCGGCCTAGGTTGGCCTAGTTGTAAATCCGCCCCGTCCATGAGTGCAGACGCAGCTCTTCTCGAAAAAAAAAAAAAAAAAATATCTTGCGCGCAAGATTAAGAGGGCTAAATCAGCATTCTTTTATCATTTTCTCTCTCTCTCTCTCTCTCTTCTATTAGTATTTTTTGTTATACCGAGAATGCACTTGAGCTAACCAGATACATATCACTTTGAGCAAAATAAATATTTCCTCGTTTTGATGCCGCTCGTCTATGTTCATACCACCTACCAAAAATGGACAAAGACAGGGTTTATGAACAGCACAATACGTTATATGACGGCTCATCGAAAACGCATTTTTGTACGTGACGAGCCTCGTAATAAAAGACACCAATCCGTCGATTAAGAAGCCTTTTTTTTTTTTTCTTTATATGTTGGCTCTATTGACTTCCCTGCTGTAGTTATTCGTTGTGGAGCAGCGAATAACTACAGCAGGGAAGTCAATAGAGCTAACGGAGAAAGAAATTCAAACTGGAGCAGCCAGCACTCTAACCTTGAGAAGCCAGCCGTCGGATTCATCGTCAGTAGGAAAATAAGGAGTCATTTGAGACCACTAAGTATCGACTTGAGTGAAGCCATCTACTCACAACTAATATTCTACACTCCAACCTGGAGCAGCCAGCTCTGGGGTTCATCTTCAGTAGGAAAGGAGTCATTGGAAACCACTAAATATCGATTTGAATGAAGCCATTCACGCACACCTGGATGTCTGGACTCCAAACTGGAGCAGCCAGTCCGGGTTCATCGGCAGTAGGAAAGACCAAATTGCCTTGTCAAGATTAAGAAGCGGTCGTTGGAGATCAATGAATATTGAGCTGGGTTCCAGGATCTTTCTATCTTGCCTCCATTGCAGTAAAGCTTCTACCTCAGCTAATCACATTGTTTCCTGCATCAGCATAACCAGAGAAAGTATCTTTCATGAACCAGATTTGGTCCTCAATCGACTCAAGATGCATGGTCTTGTGGATTTTGATCTGCACTGGTATCCAAATTGAAGCCCGGAATGCATTCGCAGGGTTGAAAAGGAAAACACGTAACAGCAGGTTGAGATGAAATCATAAGGGTAATAAACATTTTATAACAAATATGTACACATTTTGCATTTATATATGGCGACATCCACAAATGCCACCAAGATGAGATGTAAGAATGTAGCCTATAAATGTCTTAATAAGGAATGTGATCACTTTGTACTGGCAAACAATTCTCACGACGAACGCACATACTCATCACCAGGTTAGTGATGAACTCTGGAGCCAAACAATTCTATTCTTTGATGAAGGGCGGTGCTGGGGAAGGGTTCTGGGAGCAGGCTGACAAGCTGCTACGTGTTATTGCAGTGCATTCCCAGGCATGCTTTATAGGGATCAGGTCCGGAGACCTGGCTGGCCAGTCCAAAAACCGAATATCCTTGCTCTTCGGGAAATAATCGACAAGTTGAGCCTCGTGTGAGGAAGAGTTATAATCCATTTTGCGTTGGTGATAGCCAGCAGCTCCCAGAAAAATAGTCTGACATAGGGATCTGGGATCTCGTCCCTATAGTGCACAGTATTCACATTGCCTCCTGCGAACACACGTGGAGTGCTGTGAGTTCTTTGAACATAATACCACCCCACACGAGCAGACCACTACATGTGAAAGAGTTGCATTTGAATGATCACTATGGGTTCCCTGTTCATTCTAGATGATATGCAGATGAGAGAATTCGTTTGCAGACTGAATCCCGACTCCTCTGTAACATCAAGACGGACTCACTCTGCTCACTAGTCTTGGGGTCCAGGAATGGTCATGCCTACACCATTTCAAACGAGCTCTACAGTTAGTGAGACACAAACCATGGATCTCCTGTCACAAATGCCAATTGCATTAAGCCTTGGACATGAGGTTTGATATATTACCGTAGTACCAGTGGCAGCGGAGAGCTCTGAAGACAAATGTTGGGTAGTACAGGACCTATGACTCCGTGCGGTTAAAGCTACATAACGGCCCTCACGAGGTGTCGTACGCCTTGGACAACCTTGACCAAGCCTTCATGGCATCACACTGGTGTTATTGAACTGCTGCCATAACCATGACCACTCTAAGGTGGATATTCATGACCCTTGTGACCTGGGCCTGAGACTGGATCGAGGCATCTTGCATTCATTGTCGTGCTACTGTCTCATCATATCCCTGTGAAAGTATTTATATAATAAGAAGGTATAACGAAGTAAATTTCTCCGTCATTTTTGTCCACGCCGGGGCTCGAGCCCGGGTCCCCTCGTTCCGGAATAAGTCGCTCTACCTATTGAGCTACGCGGACGTTCGTTATCGCTGCTATCTGCCTTTATGTCGTGTGCGTCCTGCTTTGCAGGCACGTCACACAGCCACAAAGGGTTTGTGAAGGACGTGTTGCTGGCGTAGGACCAAATTTTCTATATAATAGAGAAGTGCCCGTGTATTAATGGTGGGGTAGTACGTATTTCGTGGGCATGTCCTGGTGTTAAGTCGTGGAGAAGATGGCATGCGTTTTTCTGAAGTTCATTTTAAATTTCAGTAAAATAATTAACTGTTTTGTCAGTAATTTGCCTGCATGGATTATTGTTCATATTGAAAGTAATAAGTTAATCTGCACCACCGAATCGACAAAATATTGATTAAATTTCACTTCTTCCCATAGACGATTCACGTTGTTCATGAAGATCAAGATGAGAAAATAATATGTCGAGTAAACGACTGCGATGCCACATCTCAAGTAAAGGCGAAACTTTTGGATGCTGTGTATAAAAACACACCTTTCTCGCTTCGTCCATCGGTCAAAGACGTTGATTTAGGTGAGTCAGCATGAAAAAAAAAATTGTGTTTTGAATGGTAAAATAATAATTTGATGTACTTTTCTTTGCAAAATCAATCTTTATTGTGCATTTCTACATAAGCCCTCCTCCATCCGTTTTTAACACAAGTTGAGCTTCCCATATACGAAAATCCCAGAACAGAATCGAGGAGCACAAAAAATGCATAGCTCCTAACAAAACGGTTAAAAAACAAAAAAAACTGTCGCCATCCAGATGGCTGAGAGGTCTGAGGCGCTGACTTCTGACCGTTCGACTGAGATCTCTTCCCATTGTCCGAGTCCCTGGTGAGGAATGGGGGTGGTTATCTGCTGATAGCACTGACTCTCCCCCTTTACTGGAACCAGTGGCCTCAAATTAGGAACAGTGACCCTTTGAGTTGCTCAAGGTGGGCAATAAACTCCGAAATGCCGCCCCGGTGGCGCAGTGGTCTAAGCGATGGCCTCTGATCATTCGTCCGAACGGGGTGCGGGTTCGAATCCCGGTGAGGCATGGATGTTGTGTTTGTCTTACGGCACTGGCTCTCTCCCTTCCCTGGAACCAGTGACCCTAAATTAGGGACGGGCGACTGCTTATAGCCCACTGAGTTGCTCACGGTGGTCGTTAAACCTCCAATAAAAAAAACAAAAAAAACTCCGAAACAGAAAAGTTAACTGTCGTTAAATTCCGAAACAAAAATGTTAATTGTCGTTAAACTCCGAAACAAAAAGGTTAATTATCGTTAAACTCCAAAACAAAAAGGTTAATTGTCGTTAAACTCCGAAACAAAAAGGTTAATTATCGTTAAACTCCGAAACAAAAAGGTTAATTGTCGTTAAACTCCGAAACAAACAGGTTAATTGTCGTTAAACTCCGAAACAAAAAGGTTAATTGTTCAACTCCGAAACAAAAAGGTTTTGCACGTGTGAAACGCCTATGTTTCCATGCTATAAAATTACTTGCAGTGGGACATTTCCAACATTAACAGCAATATCATTCCTACCTTATGGGCGCTCCCCCTCCCAAACTCATGCACGGGCGCAACTGCTCCTCTGTATCCCTATCGTTACAATTTTCAGGGAGGGGAGAGTGCAAGAATCGTAAGATAAGCACATTATCCATGCCTTTCTTCTTTGGGAAAGACTTGGATGATTAGCCATAATCCTTCGACTATGGGCACTGGTCACCGCAGCGGCACGTCATGTTTTCCAAGCTCTTGAAATTTGAAGTTCAGCTGCAGTTACATTGATATATTCAATAAATTTTTCATACTTGCCAAATTTTACGGGTTTCCCTCAAAATTTACGGAAATTGTACTTGTTTTTGCGGTTATTTCACGGAGCGACATATTTTACCGATTTTTTTTCCAATAGATTAGTGCCATATATATGTAATTCTGCACACTGTGCAGGAGCTGCCCGTAGGTTGATGCAATCACTCCACGGTGGGCTTCTCGTTTTCGCCAAGGTCGGGAAAGCATCGAAGAACACTTAAAAAGTGACCTACCATCAGATGCAACGGGCGACGACACTTCTGTCGTTATCGTCAACAGCATTTTGGAAGAAGATCGACGGAAAATATGTGAAGAGATTGCATATGAAGCAAATATGTCTACCGCTTTGGTTTTCAGTATCCTAACTGAAAACTTACAGAAGAGAAAAGTGGCTGCTAAAATGGGTTCCGCATAATCTGAGTGAAGAGAAGCAAGCAGTTCGCAAAAGGATCGGAGAAGAATTGCTTCAGCGGTACGAGACAGAAGGCGAGCAGTTTTTGGACAGAATTGTTGCTATAGACGACACCTGGATGCGAGATTTTGAACCAGAACTGAAATCTCAGTCCGCTCAGAGGAAAAATCCAGAATCACCTCGCCAGAAAAAATTCCGCCGCCAACAATCGAAGGTTAAGCTGATGATGATTATGGACTATGACAAGGTTGGAGCGATAGTAACAGACAGAGTACCCGAGGGGACCACTGCAACTGCAGAAGGTTTCTGCAAAATGTCTTGCGTCCCAAGATTCGGCAAAGAAGGCCTGACATGTTTGAAGCTGACGTCATCATTTTGCACGACAACGTGAGGCCGCATGTTGCCCCTACAGTAAGAGACATTCTGGAAAAGTATGAATGGCAATTTCTTCCCCACGCGCCATACAGTCCTGACATGAGCCCACCAGACTATGACTTGTTCCCAAAACTGAAGAAGCCTAACGCGGGAAAGGATTCAGTACGATTCAGGATGTTTCTAATGAGGTGACCCGAGTAATCCGACGCCTCAACAATGGAGGTGTCCTCACTGGAATACACGACTTGCCCAAAGTTGGGCCGCTGTCATAAAGAAACATGGAGATTACTTCGAAGGCCTGTAAAGGTATGTCGAGGTGACCCGAGTAATCCGACGCCTCAACAATGGAGGTGTCCTGACTAGAATACAAGACTTGCCCAAACGTTGGGCCGCTGTCATAAAGAAACATGGAGATTACTTCGAAGGCCTGTAAAGGTATGTCGAGGTGACACGAGTAATTCGACGCCTCAACAATGGAGGTGTCCTGACTGGAATACAAGACTTGCCCAAACGTTGGGCCGCTGTCATAAAGAAAACATGGAGATTACTTCGAAGGCCTGTAAAGGTATGTCGAGGTGACCCGAGTAATCCGACGCCTCAACAATGGAGGTGTCCTGACTAGAATACAAGACTTGCCCAAACGTTTGGGCCGCTGTCATAAAGAAACAATGAGATTATTTCGAAGGTCTGTAAAGGTAGTTGGGCCGCTGTCATAAAGAAACAATGAGATTATTTCGAAGGTCTGTAAAGGTATGTTGTGAAATAAATTGGTTTTTAAGAGATAACCCACAATGTGCAAAACTATTGTCACAACCCTCGTATATAAAAGAAGGATTTGCTTTTTTTAAGGTATTTTAGCATTCTGACACAAACATTTAAGTTCAGAACCACTTGTAACTTTAAATTAAAAAGTCACTGCAATACTGTATATCGCTTATAGCTATAATTTCGTAGTTACAGATGAATTTTCTTACGTATATGAAAGCTTATGATTGTATACTAATGAATTAAGAATCTTTCGACTGCATTTTAATCGTTATAAGCGAGAAATAATGTCAAACATCTTACTTATTGCTTGTATAGTATATGAAATCGATATATCATCCGCATGATAAATCAGTTAATCGATATGCTCGATACAGTTTTATCAGTATGTTCGATACGTTAGTCACTGTGATTATCGATTAAACGTTCACTGAACTTTTTTACGGATTTCAATTCTTAAAAGGTGGCAGTTCTGAAGTTTTACTGTAAAATTAGGGTGGGGGAGCAATTACAAACAATAGCTGGAAGGGTAGCTAGAGGAAAAGGCTTCAGTTTTCGACGTTCGGTTTTTAAGAGCGTTTTTTTTTTTTTTTAATTAGTAATTTTTCATTGCCTTAAATAAAATTCTTATATAACCTTGCATAATATGGAATTTGTTTCGGTTCATAAAATTATGTTCTGTCTTCTTTCAGAATGGCGTCACGGGAGAGGAGGTCATCTCACCCTGAATGATGAAGATCTTACCACGAAGATTACGAACGGATGGCGACGAATCAACACCCTGAGGCATTACGGAGTGAAGGATTCCGCAATCATGAGTCTAGTCACGAAACAAAATGATAGCTTTAGTTCCAATTGTAAGTTTTAATGTACCATTTTGGTCTTCAGATTGCTGTGTTAAATTCGCTTCGCTTCTTTAATCGTGACTGATTGATCGTCATGTATGATTGGATGTATTTCAAAATGCAATTTTCCCACGGAGTGGATTATAAATTAGTACGTATCGGTATCTTAAGTGTGCATAAAGAATTGTTTTTATGGACGTCGGCTCGTTATTTCGGCTCAGGGCTTCGAACTCAAGATATAGTTTTATGGAGTATTAGGAAGAACCGTTACTGCAAATGTACAGGGAAAACGTTTTAGCAGTCTGACGACACCACGCGAGAGCACCAGCTCAAAGAAAGAACTGTACAATATTTTTTTCTGAGATATCTATTTAAAAAAATCAGAAATATCATTCTGTATGTAAGCTCTAAGCTTAACATACATGTTGTATTCTGGTAATACTCTTCCTCTAATTTTCTATGTGGTTCTAGGTAATGTTAAAGCTCTTAGCACGTCTTGATTGCAATGTTGTTAATCCCTTCGAAACAAAAGTTCTGATCATGATTAAAAAGTACGCCTCTTGCGGCTTCTTGGAACTCTTCTCCTTTTCTGAAACGTCTTTCAGGAATGAGGGAATGCTCCACAATGGCAGACGGCATACAATGGTGTGAATCTGCATCAGTTGGGCACCCAGGATTTCGTTTTGGGGATGGCCTAAAATATTGAAGATACAAATAAAAATACGCCAGAGAAAACATCTTCCGAAATATTGGGAAGCGATAAAAATCTCTCCTCCGTATTAAAGTGCATTTCCAAGTATTCATAAAATATACAAGTATATTTAAAAACCAATAATAAAATATTTAAAAAATAAGCAGCCAAGAACGAATGACTAAGTGATACCTCATGGGGATGGTCCTTGCCCCTAGGCCACCCCTCATTGAGTGCACCACTGATCTGCATACAATGGTGTGCCTAGAAATTTTTTTGGGGGCTGACAATTTTTTTATACAACTAATGTGTTATGTTTGAAAGCTTTTTCAAAATGTGTGCAACATCCCAGCAAAAATATTCAAATAAATAATGCTGGCATTTATTATTAATATTCTTATTACCTATATTCTTGTCACCACATAATAGTTGCTATTTATCTGTGCAGGAAACAAGAATACTTCACTACTTACTGTTAGATAGTTAAAGGTACAAGTAATTCTAGAACGAAATAGAAATTTATCTTCTAGCGAAACATTCTTCATTTGTACACTGGGGTGCAAAAATTAAGAACGAAAGGAGAAATTAGCATAACAGTAGAACGAGCAGGCAGACCAGACCGAAAGACCACTCAGGAGATAGACTAGGGTACGGTACGATAGGGCATGCGCATATATGCAGCATGACGTAAGGGGGTGGGGGGGGGTGTCGGAAGGGTATGAAGCACACGGGCGGTATACGCTCAGCAATTCGGTAAAAGCTATTGCACGGTGTACATTGGTTTGAACTATGTTGAGTTGCTGCCACCGTGTGATATGGCCAACAGGCAATCCAGTAGACGACATCTGGATGACTTTACCCGAGGTCGCGTCATTAGGAAGTTGGAAGAAGGTCGAAGTGGGACTAGTGTGGCCGAGGAGTTCGAGATCGCTCACAGCATTGTTTCACGAGCTTGGAGAGCATTTCAAACGACAGGAACAGCTGTCCGAGAGTTTAGCAGTGGTCGTCCACGAGCAACCACAGCGGCGGACGACCGGTATATTGTCCTTCAGGCGAGAAGAGACAGACGGCAGACATTGGGAGAAATCGCAAGACACATGTAACAGACAACTGGACGTCCGTTATCGCGTTTTACCGTGGCCAGGAGGATGCACAAAGGCGGTCTATTTGCACGACGACCAGTACGGTGTGAGCCTTTAACGCTTGCACATCGGAGACGGTGGTTTCTGTGGTGCCAAGAACACAAGAACTGGACACATCAGCAATGAGGTCGAGTTCTCTTTACGGATGACAGACGATTTAGTCTGACTAGCAATTCTGGACGTATACACATCTGGAGAGATCAGGGAACACGCAATTTCATCTCCAACATCATCGAAAGGGACCGGTTTGGAGGTGGCGGAGTTCTCGTTTGGGGTGGTATCATGCTTGGCAGCCGTACTGACCGCCACATCTTCCAAGGAGGTTCAGTCACTGGTGTCCGCTATTGTACCGAGGTTCTTCTGCCTCACGTACGTCTGTTTAGAGGTGCTGTGGGCCCTGAGTTCCTCTTCATGGACGACAACGCTACACCTCATCGTACAGTGGCTGTCGCAGAGCTGTTGGAGAGTGAAGATATTCAACCCATGGATTGGCCCGCAAGGTCCCCGGACCTAACTCCAATCGCACACGTGTAGGATCTTCTCGGGAGACGCTTGGCAGCACGTCACCAGCCGCCAGCAGCGATTCCGCAGCTGCGATTGGCGCTACAAGAGGAATGGGCCGCGATGCCTCAACAGCTCCTTGACAACCTCGTCCTCAGCATGGGCAGACGTTGTAAATCCTGCAACGCAGTCAGGGGTGATCATATCCCCTACTAAAGACTGGATTTTTCTTGGCACCGTTTGTCACATGGACATTTCTGTCTTCTGTCCAGTTGTGCTCGAAGCTACCTTTTCAATAAAATGCCTTTGTATTCTTTGGATTCCTTGTTTGGACGGTTTTGCTCACTTGTCCCATATTCTTACATCTTGGGGATCTTATGGTATGATTTGAGTCGATGTGGAGCATTTCTGCACGACGTTACATTCGAAAAACCGTCTCGTCCTTAATTTTTACACGCTAGTGTATGTGAAACAATGTTTTTATTATGGGTAACACCTCAGTGTAGTACAGTTTTAAAACACTTAATGCATCTTTTGGCTAGTGCTGTTTTTCTTTGCGGGCAATCCAACGGTACCACAGCTTCAGTTCTGCGATTAGTTCTTCTTGCGAGCCAGTCAATTCACCTGTATAAAATTCATTTAAAGTTTTAAAACCATCAGTATCTTGAGAAAATGTTGGCACATCGGGTATTGTTGGAAAATGCAACTGGAATCCTGATAAGACCGATTTGTGAGCAAGATATTGAAATCCGGTAATAGTTTTCTGTGTTTATGCTACAGCGTTGGTTTTGTTTTGATGTGATTCTTGGTATTTTAATTAAAACTCCTTGCTTTTCACCGTGTTTTAGAGTAATCTGAAATAAGTAATAGAACTCAAATTTGGCATTGCCTCGTCACCACGGAAACTTTCAGTATACCCATGTGGCTTTTCATTGCAATGGGGCATCCTAGTCCTTAGCTCTTTGCCGCTTCCTCATCTGCATGGAGAAAAAAACGTTCAAATGTTGCCATGAGACATAAATACAATTTCAAATACTAACAAGACTTAGCCTTTTAAAATCACGTTTTTGAAACGTCGAAAGGTTGCATTTTTTTTGAAGGGGAGGGAGTTAACACCCCTCCCCTTAGGCACGCCACTGTCTGCATACACTGCAGAAAATAAGTGGGGTGAATTCGCGGTAAATTCCTGAAAGCAACGTGCAGCAAATTTGCAAGTACGTCTCGCACTTTTAACATTAATTTTCAGTTTCGAAAAGTTTCCATTTTTATAATAACGGAAATTTCTGTATTTTGATATATTTTCCGTTGTCTCTAATTCCAGAAATTTCAGTTTGAGGTTTTTCCGTTGTGTTGGCTTGATCTATTTCAAATATTGTAGTAGACGCCAACTTATCAGAAGAATCGTTTGCATTTTCCTGTCGTTGGAGCAGGGAAGCAAATAAACAAGTAGTCAAAAATTGAGCATTATTCCAGAGGTTTCCTTTTGCACATATCTTTATTCATCAGATGGGGGAGTGGAAATATTGGAATAATAGTTGGTCAGTTCGGACAGTAAATACTTCCAGCGGGAGTTGGATGTTAAGGATGGCCTTCTCTACGCTTTTCCCGCCAAATCTGTTCCTATCTTATGTGGCTACCAGCCCGCGTGAAAATCTCTTTCCACTTCGTCGTCTTCCTGCTCTGCCTTCGAGCAAAAGCCGTTCCTACTTTTTCCTCGAGATTGCCATGAAGACGTCTCCTCTCTGTCCCATTCCCTTACACGTTCTGTCTTTGACATAAGAAGAAATTCTTAATTGCTTGGTCCTTTGTACCCGTGGGCTAGAGATTTTGCCGACAGCTGAGGAAAGAATGGGGCTATCCTTTTGTCCGTGGGTGGGGTCCGGCGAGGGAATGGCCTTTCTCCGAAATGGATCTGCGCTTGGCGCCTTTCTGACTGGGGAGGAAATTTCTCACTGCTGTCGTTGGCCCACAAAATGACAAAAGTTGCGATTTAAATATAGTTTGAATGTTTCCATATAACAGTTGTCACCCAGAAATTTCCCGATTCTGAATATATCAGTCCCTATGCAAAAGAAAATTCTGTCCCCCCCCCTTTTTTTTTAAGGTCTTAAATGCACAATCGCATTGCAGGACTTTTAGCTGACATACGAAACGTAGGGATCCTTTTCCTTGCGCAATGTGGGGATTGACCTCACGATAATTTGCATGTTACTGACTGATCTAAATAGACACTTACCACTAGATCACGTTTTAGGTAAAAAAGAGGAATGGAGTCTCGCGATGATGAAATGTCTTTCGCTATAAATGCGGGTTAAATATTCATTTTATTTACTATAAGGGAGAGAGAGAGAGAGAGCTCATAATTTTTTGAATAGATTTATAATAATTTTAATCTTTCTGTAGGACTAATCGCAAATCGCATTTTTTTTTTCAAGATTCTTTAAATCGCCAGAATGCTTTGAAACTCATGATTTTTTTTAAACTAGCAGTGACTTTCAGTCATGTTCAAGAAAACGTGAAATGTACTACTTCATGGAATTATTTCACAAAACCAAAAAGTATGAAATTTACTCTTGATAGCTGTAATACTTTTTGTGTTGAAATGTCTAATACATAGACTTTATACAATCGCCCAACGACATTTTGTAACACAATACATAATAGGAGGTGCACCAACTCAGGAGGAGAATATCCATTGCCACAATAACCTTTGTACGAGGCCAATATATTGCCTAGGTCACACTTAGGTTCTGACCGCTATATCTCCACCGACCTTGTTATGGTGCTTATGCTTAGTTGTTAACAACCGTGTTCATCGATGACAAGAAGTTTCAAATCATAATTCTCTGATATAAAATATACATATAGGTAATATAACACACTTTTATTTTAAGTTCATCCTTCCTATACCGCGCATTTCAGTTTTACAAACCGGGAAGTCAAGCCATTTTAGCCACTTGTCCCCTTCTGCTTCGGGACCCCGGGGCAGCTGGTGGCCTAGTGGTCAACGTTCGTTACTGCCACGGAGAAAACCCTAGGTTCGATCCCAGCTGGTACGAACGCTCGAACCACTAAATATCCGCGGTGCGTCGGATGGGCACGTTAAGCCGTCGGACTCCGGGTACTGGCTGCCCCTGTAATAAACAAGGGCGTCTTCCTCCCCCTTTCTACCTCGCTTCCGTGTCCCTTTCGTATTGGGCACTCTAGCCCAAATCTCCTAGCTTCCTATTTCTAAGGGTTGTTTAAGCTGTAATAAATAAGGGCATCTTCCTCTCCTTTTTTACCTCGCTTCCGTGTCACTTTCCTATCTTGCACTCTAGCCCAAATCTCCTACTTCCTATTTCTAAGGGTTGTTTAAGACCTAGGGTCAGACACCCTCTTCCTAAAATCCTCTTCATCTGATCTGATCTGCTTAAGGACCCGCTTTTCTCGTTCCCGTACATCCACTCTCCCCGACTGGCATTACGGTTTCTTCTGTCCTTGAGAGAGTTGGCGTGCTCTCAGGCAGACTGGCCTGGTCGAGCACAGGATTTCCCGAACGCCGACATCAGTTTAAATCTTTCATGATATGACGTTTTGCAATAAAAAAAAAAAAAACAAAAAAAAAACATTGTTACAAAAAAATCCTTACAACTATAATATCACGTGAAAGGAAAAGGAAATATTCTACGGCACGGCAATTTTTTCATTAGTATGATAACACTAAACAAGTGAAAAAAATAGATGACATTGCCATCTTTGTCTCAAAATACACTGCCGGAGAATTGCTAAGGACGGATGACCATAGCAACGATAGCAACCATAAAATGGAAGGCAGGAAAATGTGGAAATTAGCATAAGTGCGGGATACATTAAGACGTGTTGTGCGTATGCAAATTTTGGATTGCCGAACTTGTTCGTGACGTCATAGCGCTGATAAGAGATATAAAGGATTTGACGCGTATTGACCGTTGTTGTTCAAACGCAAAGTTGAAAGGGAAAGAATCAGTTGACGAACTTGCAATTTTCAGTATGTCTTCCCGACATCACCTAGATGATTTTACGCATGGCCGTATTATTGGCAAGATTGAAGAAGGGCGAAAAATAACAGATGTTGCCAGGGAGTTCGACGTCAGCCACAGTGTTGTTTCAAGGCTTTGGAAATCATTTCAAACAAATGGAGAGTGTAGCAAACGTCACGGGGGAGGTCGTGTTCGCAGTACGACACCTGCAGAAGATCGGTACATAGTGCTATCAACAAAAAGACACCTGCGCAGCACAGTTAGTGAGGTAGCAAATCAGTTTATGGCTGCTACTGGCAAGCGGATCTCCCGAAAAACTGTCGCCAGACGTTTGCATGAAGGAGGACTATACGCCCGCCGTCCTGTTGTGTGCATCCCATTGTCCAGACGTCACCGTACCGCCCGTTTGCAATGATGCCATCAACATCGCAATTGGACTGATAACGACTGGTCTGCTGCCCTCTTCTCAGATAAGAGTAGATACAGTCTATCGTCTGATTGTCGACGATAACTGATCTGGCGTGATAGTGATACTGCATATTGTCCAGCAAACATACAGGAAAAGGACCGATATCCGGCATGTAGTGTCATGGTATGGGCTGGCTTCATGATCAATGGCCGTACGTCCCTCTATGTGCTTCCAACTGGGACTTATGACTGGCCAACGATACATTAATGATGTTCTGCTACCTCATGTTCGCATGTTCCGTGGTGCTGTCGGTGATAGATTCATTTTCATGGACGACAACGCAACATGTCATGGAACAGTCGCTGTCTAGTAGTGTCTTGAGAGCGAGGATATTCAACGCATCGTATGGCCAGCACGTTCTCCAGATCTGAATCCCATTGAAAATGTGTGGGATGCTTTGGGGAGGAGTCTTGCTGGTCGCCAATGCCCTCCAATAAACAAGGACACCCTCATCCGTGCACTGACAGAGGAATGGGATAAATTACCCCAACAGCTGCTTGATAATGTTGTGCAAAGCATGACACGACGTGTGGAATCTTGCATCGCCCTCCATGGGGGCCATATCCCGTATTGACATCTTACGCCGGAACACCTGCGGACGGTAATTGCATTTTTTTCACGTTTACGTATTCTGCACAAGTCCTTTGAACACGTTCCAAAGCCTTCTGGATTTCAAAGCACAATAAATTGTCTTTCTTGTAATGTCCTGGCATTCTGACATTATTTTATTTCACTTGGCATCCAACCACACTTACTTTTTTATGCGCTATATAGCCGTTTATGATCCGTCCTTAGCAATTGTCCAGCAGAGTAGTTTGAACCACCGGAAGTGCTTGCGGACGTTTTCATAAACTTCTCAGATGTATAGGCAAAGGAGTTCACAGTGGTAATGTAAATTTATGATGCAGTAATTTTTACCAAGTGATTTTATTTGCATGCTAAAAGAAGTTTTTTTTTTTTTTTTTTTCAGGTACAGGTAATATGTCAATGAATTCTGTGTCTCCTATCATGAACCCGTACGATGTAGAGCAAGGCGTTCGTATATGGCATTTAGTCAAACCAGTAGATGATAATGGCCAGATGAAAGATTACACGCATAAAGCCATACCTGAAATATTCCTCACCAGACTTCTGTCCACAAAGGTAAATATATGACAAACATTCAATACACCGGGAACGTCTTTTGCTAGTGTTATGTAATATTTTGAGATCAATTAACCATTTGCAATGGTATTTTTCTGGAATACAAGGTACGGTTTTAATCGCTGGAGTAGTTGGGCATTAAATATGTACAAGGTGTGTCAATAAAGTTCCCTTAACGTTGTTGCCGTAAAAGGAAGGGTTGTGAAAGATGCGGTAAGTTGCACGACGCAGTTAAATACATGAGCGAACAAGTCCGTAAGCGTCAAGGAGATGTGGTGAAGGCTGTGGTACACAGAGCGGTAACAGCAGCTGATGCAGG
Source organism: Macrothele yani (assembly GCA_039090855.1). NCBI lineage: Eukaryota > Metazoa > Arthropoda > Arachnida > Araneae > Macrothelidae > Macrothele > Macrothele yani. The sequence continues at coordinate 100,878,324 of CM076991.1, read as the reverse complement.
TACACGTTGTTACTGGGTAAAAATGGAGCAAGGAACCAATATGAAATTCCTCTACCCAAACGAGCCCTTGTTGCGTTAAATTCCCAACCGTACTCACCGGACTTCGCACCGACTGAAAACGTTTTGTTTCTTCGACTGAAATTCTTCCTGAATAGGAGGGATTTGCTGATATTCTGGACATTCAAGCGAATGCAATGATCCAGCTACTGGCCCTACCAAAGGAGGACTTTTCCCATAACTTCCAACAGTTATGCAGACTAATGTATTGTATCTGTGGGAGATTATTTTCGAGGCCAATATTTTTCTTAAATATTACCATTTGTTTATTTACACATTGTATTCACAGAACCTTATTGACACACCCTGTATGTTCTGTTTCCTGTTAGGCGTGATTCAAGCAGCTCCCCTGGCGCAGTGGTCTAAGCGATGGCTTCTGACCATTGGTCCGTGATGGGTCCGGTTTCGAATCCCGGTGAGGCATGGCTGTTGTATTTCGTCTTACGGCACTGGCTTCATCTCTTCCTTGGAAACAGTGGCCCTAAATTAGGGACAGGTGACTGCTTATAGCCCATGGAGTTGCTCACGGTGATCGTTAGACCTTCAATCAAAAAAAAAAAAAAATGATTCGAAAGCGCACGCGTCAAACGCAGTTATTTTTATAATTTACTAAGACTAGTACTTCTTCTAGCCGGGAAAACTAAAACATGAAATTTCAGAGAAATCTCATTCTCCCCTTTCTTTTCAAGTAAAAAAGGTGTTTAAGGTATAACATCATCTGTCTTGCCGTTTATAGAAGCAGTATTTCCACATCTGAAAATCACATTCATAAAACGTCCTTTTCTTTTTCCATCGGATGCATGAACCATAACGATGATGATTCATGCATTTAGAATTTCCCTGATGCGCATTGAACCCGCTATATATACATTATATTGACAAAAGTCACCGGACACCCGTTCAAAAGCAAATTAACGGATCTGCTGCGTTGTTAAGATGCACGGTACAGCTGCAAACGGTATAAAAGCAAGCCTGCACCTGACCGCGGTCATATTGCACTGTGAGGTTGAGTGAAAATGTCGCGGCGGGAGAGAACTGACTTTGAGAAAGGATATATTGTTGTGTGTTATATTAGTGGGTTGTCCATAAGTGAAACCGAGAGGCGTTTAAACATTCTCAAGTCAACTGTTTTGGATGTACTAGACAAGTGGAAGACACATGGCGTGTCTGAAGCAACAAAACGTACGGCAGACCAAAGAAAATCAGTGATAGAAGACGTCGAAGCCTCAGGAGAGTCGTTACAGCTATTCGACGGAGTACTGCACAAGAATTTAGAGTACAAGTGAGTAAAAATGCTGGAACCTCGTTATGTACACGTACCATTCGCATAGAACTTCATTCCATGGGTTACCGTCGTCGTGCGGCTGCTCATGAGCCTTTCATCTCCACTAGGAATGTTACTCGTCGTTTAGCATGAATGGGTAAAGAACATTTATCGTGGACCGTATATCAATGGAAACGGGTTCTATGGACGGATGAATCCAGATACACGATCCATCAGTCTGATGGCCGTGTGTGGGTATGGCGGCAGCCGGTGGAACGCTATTTATCACAGTGTAGTGTTCCTTCGGTCATGTTTGGAGCTGGCAGTGTACTCGTGTGGGGGTGTTTTTCGTTATACGGTCCCGGCCAATTGGTTATCATAGACAAACCTGTTAACTAGCCCGTCTACCTCAGTATTCTGGACAATTATGCCCTACCAACTCGGCGGCAATACCATGGAACCGAGCCTTGTTGGTACCAGCAGATAATGCACCGAGCCATAAAGCAAGGACTGTTACGGCGTGGTTTGACGATAATTCCGTATCGTGTGTGGACTGGCCAGCACAGAGCTCTGATCTTAATCATATAGAGCCCCTATGGGATGAATTAGAGTGCCACATAAGAAGTCTGGAGCCAAAGCCTACTACTAAGCAACAGTTAGCGGCAGCATTATGTGCTGAATGGAAGCGCATACCTATCGCTGTGTTCCAAAACCTTGTCGAAAGCATGTCTCGAAGGGCCAGTGCATGCATTAAGGCCAAAGGTGGACCGACACCGTACTAATGTATGTCAATGAATGCTATGTTCTGTTTCTCTTCTAGGTGTCCGGTGTCTGTTGTCAATATTGTGTAGGTACAGTGAGTGAACTTAGTTTTACGTTTTGTATCAGCTGTTCCAAAAACTGGACTGTGAAAAGCTCTCCATGCATACTCTTGCATTGCAGGACGCACAGTTTAACCCCTAAGTAAAATAAATGCATTTTTTTGCCAGGTGATGCAATGGGCAATTTGTCTTAGGTCTACGCATATGTTTCTAACGATTTATGGTTGAATAGATTTCGTCCTTCACAAGCAGTCGCATTTCATCTGACATAAGCAGATAGTCCAACGGTATTACCAGTGGACTGAGCGGCATCTTCATCCAGAAGAGCTTGTGAATCTGCTCTCTTCATCTCCTTCGGCCGTCCGCTACGCTGCTTGTCCTCCGCTCTACAAACATTCACGCGCCGTTAGTAAATAATCAGTTGTTTCTACATAACAAACTTCCTTATATTAAAATGCGTGTAAAATTCTAATTAATAAACTGTTTTCTTGTGCGCATGTGCATTGCATTATACGGGGTGATTCATAAAGAAGTATACAGTTTCCAGATGCTGTAAAACAGTAACAGTTGAAGACACGGACCACAACTGCGAACCATTAGGTAGATGTACTTATAAAGTTTGTGTCCCGCTACTGAGGAAAGCGACATAGGCGATAGAGCGCGTGTCACGTGACTAGTCAGTCAAAATGGCAGCTTCTGCAGTGGAGAATGCGTCTTGTGTTCTTGAATTGAGCAAAACGGAATCTGTAACTATTGTGCAACTGCATTTCCGATCACGATTCGGAAAAGAAGCTCCAACCAGAAAATCTATCTACGATTGGCACAAAAAATTTGAAACTACGGGCTATTTGTGCAAACTTAAAAGTCCTGGACGACCGCGTGTATCGGAAGAAGTCGTCGATAGTGTTTACAACATGCCACTGACCCAATGGCCACCCAGAAGTGCTGACTTAACACTTTGTGACTTTTTCCTGTGCGGGTACGTAAAGGACAAGGAATTCGCCTCTAGAGGAGCTGAAACAGCGTATCACAGCCACTATCACTGCACTTGATTCAGATAACTTACCTCGCGTTTGGGAGGAATTGGATTACCGGCTCAATGTGCGTCGTGTGACTAAGGGTACACACACAGAACGTCTGTGACTGTCTCTAAAAGAACTTGAAACATTTCCCTACAATTCTGTTACAGGTAACATAAAATATCTTACATTGTTCTTGTTTTATAGTGCTTTGAAACTGTATACTTCTTTATGAATCACCCTGTATATCTTTTATGTTTCTTTTTTTTTTTTGTAATTTTGTTTCTGTAAATGTTTATTGGTGTTAACAGAAAGAGCTTACTTTTCTTAGAGAAATGATCACAGATAGAGCATAACGAAACAGAAACAGTCTTTCTTTAAAAGTGATTGATAGTTTTGGTGTAGAAATGTGTCCACCTTTTTTGTCATTTACTTATCTCTTATAATTTTCAGGGTACCGTCCAGAAGTTTGTTGATGACTTCCTAACCACCATTCTTACTGCCAATGAGGCCTTACCACCCGCTATCAAGTGGCTGTTTGACCTTCTCGATGAGGCTGCCGCTACTTATGGAATCTATGACCCTGAAGTACCGCATGCTTGGAAAAGCAATAGGTAAATGACAGTCACCACTATGTTCTTTTTAGGTTTATTTCATATGAAAAGACAAAGTGGCATTGTCAGCTTGGATCACCAGTACAAAAAATATTTTTATGCAAAAAATGTAGATATTTACAGCATTTTTTTACTGATTTTTCTATACGTGTGATTTTGCCCCCCCCCAATGAAACTAAGGTGTAGGCAATCCTTGGAAGCGAAAATGTGATATTTTTGCGGGGGGGGGGTAGGGTAGGTTAGCGTCCGTATCACGAGCGAGTTTTGAAGATATGCGCAGTTGCCCGTCCCTAATTTGGGGTCAGTAGTTTCGGGGTGATGAAGGTGACAGAGCCGTTAAGCAAAAGCACTACGCTTCATTCGGGGCTCGAGCATAGCTCAGCTTGGACTAGTCAGAAACCAACATCTCTGACGGCTCGGTCACCAGGGCGGCCCTGAATTCTTAAAATCAAGAGTGCATGAATGTCATTAGCCTTATAACCCGAGCATAATATATTTTGCACACATTATTTTCGGTGCTTAAGGCGGACGTCTATTGATTTTGCTCCCTGTACTTCCAATTACCTTTTTTACGCACATTATTTTCGGTGCTTAAGGCGGACGTTTATTGATTTTGCTCTCTGTACTTCCAATGATATTTATTACAGACATTATTTTCGGTGCTTAAGGCGGAAGTCTATTGATTTTGCTCCCTGTACTTTCAATTATATTTTTTACAGACATTATTCTCGGTGTTAAGGCGGACATCTATTGATTTTGCTTCCTGTACTTCGTATGATATTTTTACACACATTATTTTCGGTGCTTAAGGCGGACGCTTATTGATTTTGATCCTTGTACTTCCAATGGGAAAAAAATGAAACCTATTTTCTCAACGAAGAAAGACTACTCGTACATCAAAATTGGCCCCGTGATAGGAAAACATCGTAACTTAGATTGTACGATAGGTGCTTTTCGTAAAAAGCTTGGCTGAGCTATATTATAATAAAACTCAATAACTTTACTTCGATGCAGTGGTAAGGGAGAGTGGCGCCACCTGTAAGCAAGTTTCATCACTATATCGAAGTAAAGTTATTGATTTTTGATATAGTTCAGGAAAGATTTTTGCAAGGAACACTGATTGTGCAATCTAAGTTAGGGTGTTTTTTTTTTTATCAGTGGGCCAATTTTGATGTATGAGAAATCTTTGTTCGCTGAGGAACTAGGGTCGAAATTTTCAATGGGACTTTCGAACCGCGGCAGGTGTTTTTGGCATCAGCAGAACATGAACTTTGCTCCATTCGTAGAAACGAAGAAGTCTTGCGCACCGGCCCTCCACTCCTGCCCAGAGATTACCTGAGGATTCACCTTCTTTCTTTTTTGCTTTGATGTCTGAAGATCCCTAACGAACATTCAAGTCTATAAGAAGTTTCCCATTCCTAACTTAGAACCACTGGTTCCAAGGAAGGGAAAGATCCAGCAGTGGAAGGCCAAATGTAACTTCTATGTCTTACCTCGGGATTCGAACCCAAACCCAACAGTACAGTACGGTTCCTTTTAAACGACATAAGGCGCGCTCGCGGTCTAGCAGACATATCTCTATCTGAGAACATTATACGTGTCCGAATGTTTATAAATTTGTCACTTATTTAAATTTTGTGAAGTTAGTAACTTAAAGGAACATTTATGTGGGCTTAGCTTCGCTGTTACTTTTCAGAAAACAATTTTTTTTTTTTTTCGCTCTCAGCGGCTTCTGTTAGAACGAAAACGTTGCGTGGTCTGAGCGTTAGTATGCCGGATAAATGAACTCGGGCTCAGTTTTCAAAGATGACTCCGAACTCTGATTTCAAGGGAGGAGGAGGAGGAGGAGGGCCTCCCGAATCTCTGGAGACGTCGGGAACTAGCAATGCGGGACTCTTCATTACCCACGCAGCAGTGATTGATTATCGTTATTGGATGAAAACGATCGTTTTCCATTCGTTAAACCGAAGGCGACATCAATTTATCAAATCTTTTGGGTGACCGGTGGCTCGGTGCTGCCACCGATCTATCTCACCCCCCCACACACACTTGAAGTACCGAATTCCGCTCCCTCCACCTTTCTTTTGTAACCTTCAAAGAATAATTTTTCATACTATCCATCTGTATTTAATTCTTTTTTGAAACCAGCAAACTGATGGCACTTTGTAACAATATTTTTAATGCGTACACTGCCTGACCAAATGATTGTACACTTCTCACAGAATATAAACTCCCGTTTAAATGAAACTCTTATTTCGTAAAAACGATATTCACAGTGCTGTAAAATCGTCGTCGAGTGTCCTTGGGCCTTTCGATGCTGAGTATATGCTTGTAGGCGTGTCCTGTTTCAGTGGCTAGATTTATTATATGATGTACCAAATCATATGTCTGACGCTTCCCCTTTATTTTGTCTCCACTTTGCGTATAAAGACCGTAAGTCAAACCAGTTTCTTCTCCAGTTGCACATACTACGGTTTAAAATATTCCAGTTGTTTGAAATGGCTCGAATTAGCGGAAGTATCAATACAGCTAAATTATTATTTCGCTGTTTTAGAGAAATTGATGGAACGCAACAGCGGAATTCCACTATAGTTTTAATGGAACTCACCCTTGTACGAAGTTGGGTTAAGTGCTTTTAATGAAGACCAGTGTTTACTGTTTGAACCTAGTCATCAGCTTCAGTGCTGTCAGTTTTAAATGCAACTTAATACTGTTTTATTTTTGTTTAAGGGATTAGCTTTTTATTCAGCAGTGTTTTTCTCTTTTTCTACGAGAATACCGTTACGTTCGTTGTTAAGAAATGTACGCGCTGTTTTGTCTGTTCGGAATATCAAATGGTCGCTTAGCTTTATTTTTAAAGTCGGTGCTTTTTAACTTCAGACAGCAAGAAGTAGCAAAGAACATCAGGTTTTATATCACGATAAACAGAAATTCTGTGAGAGGTCGCAGCAACAACAACAACAAAAAATGCAAATTAAAGCTGCATTTTTTAATGTTTCGAAAACATAAGTCTTCAAAAGTAGCATTCTGATTTGTATAGTACATACCATGAAGGCATGGCGGTTTTTGCTCCAGAATGGCGTTTTTAACGATATGTCTTTTTTACATATATCTTATATTAAAACGCAAAAAGCTTTCTGCTTTTGATTAATGTCAAAACAAATGCTTTTAACTTTCGCAATGTTTTATCCGAAGATGTACATTTTGAATACAATTTTTATTTCAGTAAAAAGACAAATAGCGTTGAAAAAAAACCCCTCCAGTTTAAAAAATTTCGCGACACTGTTATTTCCTTTAAATGCTGCTTTCTAATACTTTTTCATTCTTACACACTGAAACAGAGCTGTGTATTTCTGTTCACTGAGAAAGAGAAAATAACTTTTCTCATTAATATTTATTTCGTTGGTTACTTCTGTGAACTACTGAGCGGTATAAAAATGCCAGTATTTCAAACGATTTTTTTGTTACAAGTCCTGTTTGTTTCCTTTCATTAATTTATAGAGCCTTTGATCTTCATATAATCAGATTTCCTCTTTACATTGTCTATTAAAATTAGCCATGACAGTTAATAAATCGACATTTTTTGTCTACTTTTATTTGGTATTTAAGTGTAAATATATCAAAAGTAAATTTTTTAATTTAGTGAATAGCAAATATTTAAACTTTTTTTGCTAGATACAAGGCTTCTTAATTATTGGCATTCTGTTTGCCAAAGAGTACATGTTTAAGATTTTGTTTCAGAGTAGTAACTGTGTTTTAAACGGATAGTTCACTAAAATAAAATTCTGAAAGTTAATGCACATTGAGTAGATTTACCACAGGCATTACTGAAGCACAAATATACATAGGTAATACTGTAATATAAAACATTCTGGTTAGGACGATGCCTATTCACCTAGCGCAGTTTATTATTATTATTTTTTTTTTTTGGCTTTCGTTCAAAGGCAATTAAAAGAAGAATGTAAAAAGTAATAGATCACAAGAAAAAAATTTCTCTGTCTAGCAAACAACAACATCTTTTTTTTTTTATGAGCCAATTACAGAAGGGTATAGTAAAATTTTAGGAATGGATTATGACTGAATTTGCGGCAAGTAGATGGCGTTTGTATTCATGGTAATGCACGTATGCGTATGCAAAATAAGATATATAATTTGCAATATCCTTGATATTGATGAAAGATAAATCTTCTTTTATGTATTTTCTGAAAATTCAGCTACTTGATAACAGTAAATCATAGAATGTCGATGCCAGAAAGTAATATAGTAGCCTAATATGTACTGCCAAAGGTTTATTCTTCTTTAATTTCTGTGATATTATGTAACAAACTGGTAGCGTTTGGCTTAGAACTGTTCTCGGATTGAAGTAGTCGTCGCTACGAGAACGCATTGAAAGTCTTGAGTCGCCTGGAAATGTATTGTTCTGTATGGCGTAACGGTAGCATGGTTGGACGGAAATAAGGAAAATATAGGTTCGATTCCCACTTTAGGACTGTGGCTTCATGGTGATAGTTAAATATGCCATTTTATGCCAAAACTTATGTACATCTGTAAATCTCAGCTGTGCTTGAGAAAAGGAAACATAATTTTATTGAGTATATATGTGTGCACACATTTAAATTAACCAAGATCATCTTTGATCCATGATAGTTTGAATAATACTGGACATCTGTTGGTGCGCGTCCTTGCGTTTGCTTTGCCATCTCACACCAGCACGCGTCTTTTCGTTTACGAATTTGTTACCATAGAAACTGAGCGCTAGCTGCAAGAAATGCTGGGAAGACTCCTGGATGTTTTTATGGCGTCAGCAGGAGAAGCGTTCTGACAGAAACATTTGTGTGTGTGTGTGTGGATGGTTATTTCTAAAAGAAATAGCGCGAAGATGTAATCTTATGTTTTCGAGTGTTTTGTGTTGTGTCAAAGTGTGTGAAAGCCAGCATATCCTGACCCCTGTGCTGTAAGGATGTAAATCACGGTGAGTTTAAGACAGTTTAAAGAATGCAAAACGAATAATTAGCGAAAATGATGACAGACAGTATTGATTAAGAACCTCTTTGTCCTATGATTAAAGTATTCTTGTTTTCGTTGCCAGTGAAGTATGATTTAGTGTTTTTGTCATCGTGTGAATATTTGGGAATTAATAACTAGAGAAATTAAATTCAAACGTAAAAGTATAATTCTGAAGTCTGTAGGTTATAAGTACATGTGTACAGTGGCAAAGCACGTATCGTTTTGAATGTACGGTAGTTTTAAGGTTCTGCGTACTGTATATTTCTCATTAGTGGAAGAGTCGAAGTACTTCAACATGACAATATGGTTATATATGGTTATATTAACATGGTTATGATGGTTATATTCGAATTAATCGGAAACTTGAAACTTGGTCGTTCTGGGTGGTGTAGTGGTTAGCATACTCGGGCGCTATCCGGGAGAAGCGGGTTCGATTCGCGCTCCAGGACGACGAAATTTTTAAGTTACCGAATGTTACAAATTTTGAAGATGACAATCTGATTTTTTTTTTTTGTGTGAATGCGGCAAGGATGGTAGGTAAGTCAGATAATATCCGAAAACTTAAAATTTAATCATCCCGGTGCGGGATTCGAACCCGCGTCTCCCAGATAGCGCCCGTGTATACTAACCACTATGTTCGAGTCCCGCTTCAGGACGATGAAATTTTCAAGTTTTCGGATATTATCTGACTTACCACCCTTGTCCCATTTACACCAAAAATCGGATTGTCGTCTTCAAAATTTGTATTATTTTGTTTAATCCCGTATTTCTTTCATCATTTATCGGATATTATCTGACTTAACATCCATGTCATATTTACACTAATAAACGGATTCGCATTTTCCAAATTTGTAATATCAATATATTTGAGTGTGCGTTTTTTATTTAGAAGTCGGAAAGGGTCTCTCTCTCTCTCTCTATATATATATATATATATAGCATTTCGATGAGCATAGTTTTTATTCGTTTAAAAAGTTGCGAGTTTTCATGAGTTCATTTGAAGAACTTAGTGCCTAGTAATAATGATTTAAAATGTCCTTTTCTTCCGCAGTCTACCTCTGCGTTTCTGGGTGAACTTTATCAAGAACCCGGATTTCATCCTGGACATAAATAAAACTCAAGTAGTGGATTCCTGTTTGTCAGTCATTGCACAAACGCTGATGGATGCCTGTTCTACGTCAGAACATCGCCTTGGAAAAGTAAGTGCCCTTTCGACGGACTATAATCTAATGTACTATCAAGCAGTTTATGAGCTGCGGAAACGATGATAATTGTAAACATACTGGAATGACTCGAAACGAAATGTTACTAGTTGTGTGTGTGTGTGTGTGTGTGTGTGTGTGTGTCGCTTGGTGTAAAATTCACATTACAGTGCTCCTGAAATTAAAATCTCAAAATTCGTTTCAGACTTCGCCGTTAATCTAAAGAATTGAAATAATTTTCTATAACTCCATCTTGCTTAAAGTAACGCAAAGAGTGTCCAAAAAATAATAGTGGGTTTCAAAAACCAGTGAGTGGAAAGTAGTATAAATATTCAAAAAAGAAATTTTTTAATAGAACGCCTACCTCCAGTACCTTTGACCAAATATATGAATTTCCGTATGTGCATCGGTTTGTGTTTTTGCATATGTAAAACCACCACAAGGAAAAGTGAAGTGTCAAACTAACGTTTCTTGTTGATCATATAATGTGATCATCCTTACTAATCCATCTGTCGGAAAATGTTCTAAAAAATACCATAGCATCTTTCGAGAAATGTGGTGGCGTGCCATTTGGCTAGACCAATATGGTGTTTGCGATGTCGTTTTATAATTACACACTGTTAAACATTTTGTAATAGATTGCACCAAAAAATGGTGCTACACCAGCTGCACCACTTTTGGAGCTAATGTAAATTACTGTGTGGCGTATGAAACATACGAAAACATGATGCAGTTATGTAGCATGTTATGAAATCCAACTATATTGGCGCAGTTTTACCCATTTTTTTTTACGCTTTCCAATCGTGGTTGAAGATGCGTATATGCTCCAGCTTTGTAAGTCTGTCTGTCTATCCAGCCGTCCGCACGATGACTCGCGTAAAAATGGTTCGATTTCGATGAAATTTTAGTATGTGGTAGGGGACCACCTGGGGACCAACCCTATTGAAAATGGGGTGAAATGGGGTCAAAGGTCAGAACATAGGAGCAGGATCCATTCCACCCCCTTATACGTTATAACTTACGTAAAAATGCATCGATTGAGACATAACTTTATCCTGTTTTTCCGGAAGTATACTTAACCGGTTATGTTGAATATCATCGTAACGGGGTCAAAGGTCAGGGCATAGGAGCTACAGCCATTATCCTCAGCTTGAGTAATGATTTCTGGTATGTTGGAAAGCGTATCGTAATTAATGCATTGCATGATTTTACTAACTTGTAGTATGTTCCATGCACAACACAAGTGTGGCCTCAAAAGTGGTGCAGTTGCTGTAGCTCCACTTTTTGGTGCAACGTACTACACATTTTTTAACAATGCAACAAAAGAGAAACATTGCTTGCTTGTTCACTTGAACTTGTACGTTAAGGGGTTTATTACGAAAATTAAAATAGTCCGAAGACACTATTATGCACCCCCTGGAGACGGCAACGGATGTGTTCTTCAGCCACACTCGGATTTCTGTACTCAGTAGTCGGCAATTGTGACGATTTACGTGTCCATTAAACTGCAGCGTGGCTTCGTCATTAAGTAGGACTAAGTTGCGTTTCTTTTACATTGACGCGATTTGAAATAAAATTGGCTAATTCCACGAGTTTTGTCTCGTCATCGTGCTCTTATTTCCTGAGGATGTTAGTTTTAGTGCAAAAAGGATCACGGGTGTTCGTCTATCATTGACGACAAGCTTCTGAAATCGACTTAAGAAACAGATCCTCGGTTGAAAAACAGGTTAACTTTTCAGGAGCTTAGAGTAGACCACGGACAGTTAATGCAGATGTGGATGCTGTTCGAAAAAGTGAGACCCTGCTGACGTCACAAGTGAACGTAATCGTCTTCTGTGCTACAATAGAGATTTACGCACCCGTGCTTGATATGACTTTTGCTAAGAGGAAGCTATTTTTATAGGCCTGTTATTTGTGTTGTAAACTACTGTTTCAGGACGACGCGCAGACTATGGCAAAGTGGAGTTCGATGCGTGGAATCGCCTCAACTGACTCTGGGCAATGAACTAGTAACGACAACTCGTTGTGCGCTATGTTTGCGTATATGGAATGGAAACTGCCCATTTTGGGGCCGATTGATAATACGTTAAAAAACTCAGTCTTTTACGCCACAGATGGCCATCTTCCGTGAGAATATTTCAATTCGGTACACATTCCAGAAACAATGTTCCTACATACATAACTTGGAGCAGATTTTAAAATGCATCTTGAACTTAGTTGTGTGCGTACCGTACTGGTGGCGCAGTGGTCTAAGCGCTGGCTTCTGATCATTCGTCCGGGTTCGAATCCCGGTGAGGCATGGATGTTGCGTTTGTCTTATTGCACTGGATGTCTCCCTTCCCTGGAACCAGGTGCACTAAAATATAGACGGGCAACTGATTATAACCCATCAAGTTGCACAGGGTGGTCTTTAAACCGCCAGTTGATCAAAAAATAAATAAGTTGTGTGATCGTGTGTTTGGCGTTGGGAATGCAAACACAGTGCCACCTTTTAATGCATGATATGCACAATGTAACTTAAAATCTTCATAATGTCCTGCTTCTGTTTTTTCGTGATGTTCATGTGTCAGCACAGTCAGTACGTTGTATTATGTGCTATGCTGTTTTAATATACGTAAGTTAGATTCAGATGCGATATGATTATCACTTTCTGTTTGAGTAATTTCATAACGAATGCGGAAGTATTTTATGTAGCGCTAAAAATGATTCTATGCTCTTATTACAGGACTCACCTTCAAACAAATTACTCTTTGCAAAGGACATTCCAACCTACAGGAAGATGGTGAACAGATTCTACCATGATGTGGCAACTCTCCCTCCTGTAACAGATCAAGAAATGTCTGTTGCGATGCAAGCACTTTCACTTGTAAGTATTTATTATTGCTCAGATATAAGTAAAATTTCATGTTTGCACTTAATTATTATTATCATTATTATTGTTTTCATTATTATCTCTATTGTGGTTGACATAGTATCAGAAACGCATGAAGCATCCCTTTTCTGAAATGCCCGGACTCGGAAGTTCCTCGGAATTTGTCCTTTTTTTTTGAGTATTTGTATACGGTATACCTATATAGTGAGAAAGCTTAGGGATGGTTTCACTCTGGGGACACCTTTCATGTCCAGGTTTTTTAAAAACTAAGAATTTATACAAAACCAATGATACATAAGGTATGTACAGAAAATTCATCGGGACGGCTGTAGAAAGTCAGAAGGGACCATATCTAAACACTTAAAATTTATTTATATTCCGTAAGATTAAAAACTAAATTTAAACTGAAAGTATTTTACTAAACCGGAAGAGTCAACGAACGAAACAAACCGATCGACTCTGAACCGATTCGCGATAGTCATTCCCTGCAGAAATCGTTGACCGGAAGAGTCGTCAAACGACACGATCGGATCTGACCCAGAATTTACTCGCGAGAGTCATTCCCTGCAGAAATCGTTTACTGGAAGTTTCGACGAATGGATCGGACTCTCAGTCGATTCTCGAGAGTCATTTCATGAGGAAATCGTTCACCGGAAGTGTCAGCGAATGATACGCAAAAAAGGTTCGACTCAAAATCACTTCGCAGGACGCCCTGCATAAATCTTTAACCGGAAGTGTCAACGAATGGCACAAACGGATCTGACTCGGAATCGATTATTGAGAATCATTTTCTGCAAAAATCGTTCACCGGAATAGGCTGCGAACGTCATATGGACACCCGACTGAGAATCGATTCTTGAGAGTCATTTCCTGCAGAAATCATTAACCGGAAGTGTCAAAAAATCTCTCAAACAGGTAGCATTTTGAATCGTTTTGTCGAGAGCCATTTTCAGTGGAAATCGTTCACCGAAAGAGTCAGTGAACGAAACAAGCAGATCCGAGTCGGATTCTATTCGCGAGAGTCATTTCCTGCGAAAATCGTTCACCGGAAGTGTCAAAAAACGACACAAAGGAATCCGACTCAGAATCAATGCGCGATAATTATGACGTGTGGAAACCGTTCACTGGTGAAATCAATGAATTCAAAAACGGATCATCCTTTTGGGAGGAGGGGGTGAATTTAATGACCACCGTAAGCAACTCAATGGGCTCTATACACTGAGTGGCCACTTTATTATGACCACCCCCTCAGTAATTCGTTGACCCGCCTTTTGCCTTTAATACTGAGTCGATTTTTCGCGGCATGGACTCCACGAGATGTTGATAGGCGGTTTATAGGATCTCAGACCATGCTTGATGAATAGCACTTTCCAGGAGTGCGAGATTGCAGGGTTGTGGATCCAGTTGTCTGGTGGCTCGTTCAACTTCATCCCACAAATTCTCAATGAGGTTGAGAACTGCAGATTGTAGGGGCCACCTAACCAAAGTAAACTCACCGGCATGTTCCTGAAGCCAATCCTGTACAATACGAGCACTATGGCAGGACGCATTATCTTGTTGAAAGTAGCCATCGCCATTGGGATAAGCCATCCACATGACAGGATGCACTTGGTCCGCAACGATGTTTAGATATGATGTGCCAGTCAGACATTGAACAACACGAATTAAAGGGCCCAAAGCATGCCAGGAAAACATTCCCCAAACCATAACTTTGCCTCCACCAGCTTGAAGGGTTGTAGCAATGCATTTGGGGTCCATGCTTTCGTGCTGTTTCCGTCCCAATTCTCACTCGGCCATTGGCATGGTGCAACTGAAAACGTGATTCATCGGACCACATAATTTGTTTCCAATTATCGACAGTCCAGTCGTTGTGCTCCAGTACGAACTGGAGACGTTTTCTCTTGTTAACTGCAGCCAGCAAAGGTGTTCGAACAGGCTTTCGGCTGCCATATCCCATCCGATGCAGTGTACGGCGAACAGTGCGTGCAGAGATCATTTGAGGGGATCCTTTATTAAGATGGTCTGTAATTTGCTGCACTGTTCCCCGTCTGTTGTCTGTTACTACTCTGGACACTCTCCGTTCCGCCCGAGCAGTCACTAGTCGATGACGACCACACGTTGCACGTAGAGACCCAGTTTTTTGGCTGACAGTCCAGTCTTTAAACACTTTAACAACAGCTGCTCTGGAGCATTTTACGAATGCAGCGGTTTCGGTATTACCCGCTCCATGGCTCCGAGCTCCTGCAATCATCCCACGTTGAAAGTCCGTCAAATCGCATTTTTTCCCCATCTCGTCACCCAAAAAATCACTTCTACTACTGTCGCAAGCACTAAGCTTTCCATTTTTATGCTAGCCTCGCCCTCTGGTGGCAACAGCGTGCAGCCATAGCTCATTTGCTTAAAACTGTCAGGTGGTCATAATAAAGTGGCCACTCAGTGTATAAGCAGTCACCGTTCCTAATTTTGGACCAATGGTTCCAGGGAAAGAAGAGAGTTTGTGCCGTAAGACTAATACATCATACACGCGCTTAACTTTTTTTAAGTACTTGCACATTCCAGACGGATATGTAAAAGTCAGCTCTTCGTAACACGCGGGCCACCAAGGCGGCAGAAATGTTGGTCTGAAGAAAAAGAAATAAACTAATTTAGAATTCATTGCCGAGATCTAGAGACTGATAGGTCACCTAAGAGTTTTTACCACAGGGAGTTTAGCGAAAGTGTCAAGATTCATTAATTTTTAATTAGAAGTGGTGTTATTAAAACCGACCGAGGACAAGAGTTCTGCATTTCATCCCAAATAAATCTAATTAGTACGAAATATTAGTATCTTTTGGCATCAAATAAAACACAGTACGTTACCAAATGACATTCTTACCCGTTTCAAGTGACTGTCCACCAGATTAAAAAGCTATACGGATACTGTTGGTAAAAGACAAAACTTAAGAGTCAAATCTAATCTTACTCGTTTCTAAAACACTGTAATGAAAGACATAAAAATGCGAAGTTGTCAAAATTGTCTGGACTAGTCATGCATAAATGTTTTTGTAAAATTCTATCATATTGCATGAATAAAATGAAGACTTAGACATTTTGATCACTTAATGTTTTACTGAAGTTACAGAGTTCAAAGGTATTATCACTTCAAAGCAATATATCTTTGAAAAGTTAACATTGATGTATAGTGCTTTGTTCATTACATTTTCTCACAGCAATGTGTCTTTCATGACTTAACAATATCACACTTTTGTGATGTCATTCTTCAGTAAAATACAACCATTTCCCTAACAAAATTATTTAATATCATCATTTAAAGGATGTCCTTCTGATCGTACTTCTTTAGTGATATGAAATTTTAAGCCTTTTCAATTAGCTGAAAATTAAGAAATATGAATCAGACCTCTAAAGATTTAATTTCTGTTTTTTTTTTCATATTTTTTGCAGTCTCACATTGGTGAACTCGACTGTCTCAATGCCTTGAGGGAGTTATATGTCTACGCTGCCAAGTATAGTGAGCAGGTAAGAAGATATTAGTTATCCATGTTATTGAAATTTCTTTTTCTGTCGTACCTCTGTCTTTCAACAAAGTGTTACAAAAGTGCAGTTTAGTTCGCAATCCGTGCTGTTTTGTTAAGTAATGTTTGTATTATGTTTGTAATGTTTGAATTCTTTATCGTCCGATACGTTTTCGAATATTTCATGGATTTTGGTTGCTTTACTTTACGCCTGTACACAGTTCCGAAAATAATAATTTTGTTACTGTTTTAATGGTAGGTATTTGTTTTCTCAGTGAGATTCTGTAAATCGTAGTAATTTTTAAACGTATTAACATTGAAATCCTTATTAACATTAGGGCTCGTTTCTACAGACGTTTCCTCTGCATGTTTACTAACGTATCTTTTGTAAAAAAAAAAAGAGTTCGCGCTTATGTTAACACTTTGTCCGTCCGTCTGTCTGTGGTGTATATTTGCAGCTATTAGATCGATCTGAAAAATTCTTTCTCCATTGGAAAGCTTGAAATATCAGAACAATGATCCGTCCTTTTCGATTTTTTACGGTGCATAACTTCGCCGCTAGATGGTGTAAATGCAGATGCTATTGAATTCGAAATACATTTCATGCCGTATCATTCTTCTAAATATCCGACTGAAAAAGTTCTTTCTTCTATTCGGTACCATTTATAATGAAAACTTTTGCGTACAGTTTATTTTTCAAATAATGCATAGTTTTCACGCCAGGGACATAAAGCTTAATTGCGATTTTCCCGATATCTCTCCTTCTGAAAGTCCAATTTGAAATATTTTTGCATGGGATAAAACGTCTGGTGTAAATGTTCTGCTTGTAATTTCTGATTTTTGATAAAGAACGGTTTGGCCCTTAGGCTGTGTGTTATATATTTGTTTTTTATGTATTTGCAGCAATATCTGTCATTCTAAAAAACACGATTAATTATTTCGCGGTCAGATACCGCTCACTACGTCAAGCCTTATGAGAATGCCTTCTGCATAAATAATGCGTAGTTTTTCCGTTAGGGGTCGTAGAGGTGTATCTTATTTTTCTTGGTATCTCTACTTCTAACATTCCAATTTGAAAAATTCTTCCTTAATCGGAGAGCTTTCCTGGTGAGAATTTTTTTTTGCATATAATTTCAATTTTTTTTTACCGCACAAGTGCGCCACTAGAGGGCGCATCACATGTTTATGTTCCCATTTGAACCATGTTAGCAGCAATAGGTGCGCGTCTAAAAACCCGATTCAAAAAATCTTTTTTTTCCCCGTCAGATAAATGCTAAAACATTTTATGTGCATTTAGTGCCAAAAAAAGTATATAATTTCACCGTTAAGGGGCGCAAATATGTAATCTGTTTTTGGCAATATTTCTGCTGGTGAAAGTCCGTTTTTTAAAATTCTTTAAATGTCGTATACCATTTACTTTCACGAACACTCTGGCTGTTCTCATGTAGTTTTTGTAGTTCCCAGTTTTAGCTCTAGATGGCGGTAGTGTGTATTTCTCTTTTATGCTGTGTCCTCACTTCTAAAAATCCTATTGAAATTTTTCGTTTGTATGCCATATTTGCTACAATAATGATGAATATTATCCTTTATAAAAATGCACCGTTTTCCCGCTAGGGAGACAGAAATATCCAAAACTGTTTCTCGCTATCTCCGCTTCCAGGTGACGCATTTGAAAAATTATTTTTTCTTAAAGCAGATTTTGCTATGAAGAATACTTTTCGCAGATTTCCTACTTTTCCATTATTCAAATTCTTCCGCTAGGAGAGCGTAAAGTTATATCGTGCTTTCCTCTATAACTGTTCTTCTAACTGTTCAATTTGGAAATCCCTTTATCTCTAATATGTTCTTTCAGCTAAGAGGAACTTTTTGTGCACAGTGTGTTAATTTTTGTGACATGCTTTTCAGCCTCTAGTGAGAAAAAGCAGTTGTTTCTATTTCTATCTGTTTCTATTTCTAGATATTTTCTCAATTGAAGAAATGGTGAAATTAGTAGGCGAGTGAATTCTTCATTGAAAGTCATAGCTGCTGTAGGAGGTTTTTAGCTGCTGAGGTTTTCACATGAATGATGGGTTCTCAAGAGAGAGTCCCGAATGGCTGGCTGTGTGTGAAAGTGTAATTGTTCCTACTGTGATGTATGGCAGTGAAACCTGGGTACTACATTAGAGGCACAGAAGTCGTTTGTGTGCTGGAGAAACGCGTTACTTACGAAGTATTTGTGGCAAGACACGTTCTGATCATGTGAGGAATGAATAGGTGTTGCAGCTGTGCAATGTGAAGCAAAATCAGTGAATGAAATACGGGATTACACCATTGTACAATACAAATTTGGAACATGTGAATCCCTTTATTGGTGTAAATATGACATGGATGTTAACTCAGGTAATATCCGAAGACTTGAAAATTTCGTCATCCTGGAGCGGGAATCGAAACCGCGTCTCCCGAGACCGAGTGTATTCAAATTAATCGAAAACTTGAAACTTGGTCGTTCTGGGTGGTGTAGTGGGTAGCATACTTGGGCGCTATCTGGGAGTCGCGGGTTCAATTATCGCTCCAGGGCGGCGAAATTTTCAAGTTTTCGGATATTATCTGACTTAACATCCATGTCATATTTACACCAATAAACGGATTCACACCTTCTAAATTTGTAGTGAAGCAAAATGTTGTTAGCAAGGTGGTAACTAATATTCTTGGGTGGTTTGGCCATGTTGAAAAAATGAGTGATGAGATGCTTACTAAGAATTTTTTTTTAGCCCAGATGGTAGGAAAGAAAGGCAGAGGAAGGCCAAGGAAGTCAAGGGAGGACCAGATTCAGGAGTGTCTGTATGAGAAAAAGATTATGAGTATGAAGTATAAAAGGTCTTGTGTACATCGCGTGATGGATGATGTCAGTGAAACCCGAATTCTGTGTCAAGATCGCTGTAAATGGCGAAGTTTGATACGGCAACAGTAAGTAAATAATCGGTTAAGAATTTATCTGGGGGTTTGTATTTCTTTGTGGAGCTAACCTCTGAATCTCAGAGAACAGCTTAGTGACATGTAGGTATGTATGTACTTATCCTCCGAAGTTTCAATGCGAGGACTGTGTTTGCACATTTTTTTGGGGATTTCTTTTTATATTTGGCTTAATAGTCGAAAGATAGGTTCACTTCGATTCGCAGTCGAACTGTGGGTTTAGTTTTGTTCTGCTCAATTCTGAAACACAGCTTCACACAAGCAGTTATCTGCACGGGGGAGAATTTAAAAAAAAAAAAAAAAAAGAATGAAAATTATTACTTAAATGATTATGAAACATATGTTCTGAGTATTGTTTTTCGTAGTCCTTTCAACAACATTTGGCAAACAAATTTACTGTATATCTAACTTTTAAAGATTTGACAAAATCATTTCGTGTAGTCTTTCCTTTCATGTGATACTGTCCTGTTCTAGGTACAGGAAATGATCCTTTCGTATGGTATTTTCCTGTCTCATGTACTTGGAAGAAACCTTTTATACGACTCTGTCATTCTTCAGGTACTAAGAAGAATCGTTTAGTGTGATCTTTTCTTGTTTCATTACCAAGTACAAACGTTTCATATGGCCATTTTGTCACGGCCAAATCCCATTGCGTGTCACTTTTGCTGTCCTATATACTAGGAATAATAATTTGTTGTAACCCTATCTTGTATACTAGAATGAATCCTTTCTTGGGTGCTAGGATGTATCTTTCATGTAACCGTTTACTGTCCACAAGGTTTGATTCTTTTGTGTGATCCTTCCCTGTCTCATATAATAGGGAAAATCACTTCCTACCACATATTTAATATTCAAAAGGACGTTTTACATATACCAGGTTCCTAGAACGTTTTCTCTCCTAGGCACCGGAAAGGATTCTTTTTGTGTCTTATGAGCTAGGAGGAATCATTTTGCATTAGTCTTCCCTTATTCCAGTTACTAAGAAGCAATCTGTGGTATGACCTGTTCTTGTCCGAGTTCTAAGAACAATCCTTTTACGTGACCCACTGTTCTGGCTCCTACAAAAAATCCCTTGATGTGCCCTTTTCTGTCCCAATTACTCCTTTACGAGTCATTTTTGTGACCCGTTGCCTTTTGTGACTATTTACGAGCTCTATGTGACATGTGACCCATTGCTTTTTGTGACCCTTTGTGGGCTTCTTTGTGATCCGCTGCCTTTTGTGACTTCATGAGACCTTTTTCGTAACCCGTTGCCCTCTGTGGCTCTTTACGAGTGTTTTTTTTTTTAACCCGTTGCCTTTTTTGACTCTTTACGAGTGTTTTTTTTTTTTAACCCGTTGCCTTTTTTGACTCTTTACGAGTCCTATTTTGTGACCCATTTCCTTTTTCCACTCTTTACGAATCCTCTTTTGTGATCCATTGCCTTTTGTAACTCTTTACGAGGCTTTTTTGTTTTGTGGCCCGTCGCCTTTTGTTTCTCGTTACGAATACTTTTTTCGTGACCTGTTGCCTTTTCTAACTTTTTACGAGTCCTTTTTTTGTGATTCGTTGCATTTTGTGACTCTTTACGAGTCCCTTTTTAGTCCAGGTCACAAAAAAAAAGTCCTCTAAGAGACCTGTTTTGTGACCTGTTGCCTTTTATGACTTTTCACGATCCCTTTTTTTCTGACCCGTTACCTTTTGTGAGTCTTCACGAGCCTTTTTTCTGACCCGTTGAATAAATCTTTCTTATGCCCCTGTTCTGTCGTGGGTAACTAGGAATAAATCTTCCGTGTTCGAGTAATAAAACGAATTCTTTTATATAAATGTTTTCTGCCCGGTGTATTAGGAATAACCACTACTGATTTTTGCATTTTAATCATCCATTTATATGCCACCGGCGCAGACCTATTTCTGAATTGAAAGGGAAGTTTTGTTTACGCTATTAAAATATATGTGCAATTAGAATTCAAAATATCATAAATTTATTATAAAATTGAGTAAACAGAAATGCAGTAAAAAAACTAAAGTGTGGGCGCTTAGTACGTTATGTGATTTAAAAGATAAGCGTATGTGCATGTATTGTTTCTCTTTGTATGGTTTCTGAATTTCTTTGTCTTACGACTTTGACTGCAGAAGTTTCTTCACATTACGCCAGTGTTTCGAAATGTATTAATGTTATCATTAAATGTACCAATATTGTTGTTAAATCCACTAATATTATTATTTTTCCACAGATTTTGGAGTCCCTTGAACTGGATCCTTATTGTCAGAAAATGCATCTAGCACACAAACTAGAGACAGTTGCTTGTACGCTGGAGGGTGAAGAAACATCCGTTTGTTAGTGCTGCTGGTCGGCGATCGAACAAATGGATTCACACTATGCAATCATCCTCCACCCATCCTAGGGTTGTTCAGGGTACGTCATCTTCTGCGAGATCGCTCCACCTTTCTTCTGTGGTGGGCGGTACCAATGTCTCACGAAATCAAGATTTTGCGACATTCCAATCAGGAGCGGTGGAAGAACTTTGGAAAGGGTGGTTCGAAGGCTTCATCGGATCACAACCCCCTACAGTCCGAGCCAAGCAGTGTTAATATTAGAAGATAATTTTCTTTCTTACTTACGTTGCTGAAGTTTTCGTACATGTACTCTGCTGCAAGAAAGAGAGAGAGAGAGAGAGAAAGTGTGAGACTTTTATGCTTCAAGATGATCTCTGTGCCGAGTGCTCCTACATCTGCTTCTGCTACGTGAAGACAAAGGACTTCACACAACTGGGTATATAATCCCAGTGCCTACTAACTCTGTTCACTGATAGAAGACTGTCCACGTGATCGCCTCTTGTAACGTTTCGTCTTTGTACAATGAGGAAACAAAATTATGTTATTTAATGAACTAATCACTTTTTAATGAAGAAATGGCAGAAATATATATTCATATATTTTTTGGATTGCAGCAGAACTAAGATTGATGAACGTAAGAAATAGGAAACCTTAAAAACAGAGCTTCAAAAATCAAGTCAATTTGAGTAATTTTTATTTGAGCGGTGTTATGAATCCTGTTTTTTTGGATTATGGATACTTATCCTATTTTATTATAGGTTGCTAGTCAGCTGTACTATAATTCTGAGGTGTATGTGATGGAATCGTGTCTTCAGTATCCATCGCAATAAAAAAAAACGTGCGTTTTCAGCTCAGGTGAATTGCTGTAACAGGAAATCGTGACGTTTGTCATTTCTCACTTTGAGTTCCGCCAACTGAAAGCTGTTTTCATGAACTTCAACAGATAAATTACGGAAAGTGTACAGATTTATTTTTTGTTTCCGTTAATTTTGGGCTGAAATTGTATAAATGTCTGTGTTTGGTAAACATTTCGCCACAGTGTACAGTAAATCTGAGTTGTTGCTTCTGCGTTGAAGTTTGATAAGCCCTCTAAATTTACTTTAAACGGCAAAAAAAAAAAAAAAAAAAAAAAATTACATGAACAACAGTGAAATGCTTTTTTTTTTTTTTTAATGTAAAACTTGGTTTCCTAGGTAAACACACCCGGAAATAAAAAATGGCGAATATTTAAGATGCTTCAACGCAGAAGTTAGATTGTGTTTTAACATATAAGCATTTGGAATGATAGCACTTGTTCATTTATCACTCTCTGTAAATAGTATGTGTACAAAAAAATAATGTGTGAATTGAACTGTTTTCTTCCAATGTAAAATACGGACAAGAAAGATTAGAAATTTGAAGTGAAAAAAAAAGTCATTCTGTATGTTTAAATTTAAAGCCTACTGCAAATCAATTTTCTGTAATATTTTTCATAAGGAGTTTTAAAAATCAGATACCTTTTCCGAAAGCGGCAATGTTTGCGCAATGCACTATAATTTAGATTTTTTCTTTCATGCAGTAAACATCTGCTAAATTTTTAATATGAATCATTACACTTACGTTGTTGAAATAAGATATCTTGAATCCGTTCATTAACTGTAATAAAATTTCAGTGATTGATTGATTTGTGAGAACATGATATTACTTACTACTGAACAAATTGCACTGTGTTATACATATTTTTTTTACTTATTTTAATTTTCGGTAAAATGTTGTAAAATCGATTTTAAATGTGTTGTCCTAAATATAGACGGTGCACGTATGTGCGTAACCGTCCTGAAGTTTTACCCATTGGTAACTTTCCTTTATGTACATGTATGATAATATTTGTTAATAGCACATATAATGTTTAAAAGGTGAGAAAGCCAATTTACATAACGATTGCTTCACTCATGTATAAAAATTTTAGTTAATCCTTATTTGAATGTGGTTCGTTTTACCTCTCTGTGGAACATCCGAAATGTTTTAGTGTGCATGAATCTAAGGTCAGTAGTGTATTTATTGTATTTCCCAGTCACGTGCATTACAGCCGCGAGTGATTTTTTTTTTATTTATTTGGTCTTCAGATTCATGCGCATTTTGACATTCGCATTTCACCGCAATTTTAAATTGCGCATTTCGGTTTCTTTATATTGCAAGCATTCGTAAGCGTTTTCGCCATGATGACGATTTTTGCTCTTCACCTTTTTCACGAGCGAGTACATTTTTGAAGCTCTGTGTGGCTATCGATGTGCATAAATGTAGAGTTGAAACTTGTTTTAGTTAATTGCTTTCGGCTTTTGTTGTGAACTTACTGAAACCTATGCCATCACATTATAGTAGTTTGCAGTGTCTTTCAATGAAACATAACCGAGCTTCATGGGACTTTTCTTTCATCCAACGTCCTTTAACAAGAGATTGAGCCAAGCAGCAGATGCCACTGAGTTTTGTTTTTCAAGTTAATGTGGATTGAATTATGTATAAATATATGTCATGTGATTTGCTTATACAGGCTAACACTCAGTGATCGCTTTCCAATACATACTTTAATTAAATAATTGACATTCATTAAAATTTGGGGGTCAGGAAAAGTTCATTTACAGTTCAGAGTTGGAAACGGGTCAAAAATTTTAGACCCGGACCCAGACGTCACATAATTGGACCCGACCTTATCTGTAACTGACCCGGACCCAACCTTATCTGTAACTGACCCGGAACCAACGCGGAAAAATCTGCTTTGAACTATAATATCTACACATATAGGGTTTTCAAAAAGTCTCTCCGCAGTGAGTATCTTAGGTTATATGGAAATCAAGCAAATGTATTACAGGGGAACCTATAATTTACTCACTTATAGGAAGTATTGAAACTATCGTCTTTCATTTGCAAGACATAAACTAACTGTTTTACACATGCTTTCAAACATGTCTGCGAGAGTTAAAGAGTTCCTCCACAGATTTAATGTTAAGGCTCTACGAGATCCGCCATCTTGTATTGTGCCCTCTCTTGTTAACCAACGGGGAAGCGTATTTCACAAATTGCTCGAACCGTTTTGCACATTTTGAAACACCGTTTGTGGCTAACGCAAGATATATGATAAATAAAGAGTTCCCTGGTTTCAGATTTTCATTTTGGACTCTTTAAGTAGTTTTTATTAATTAATAAAACTATGGAAGACGCCTTGGTGCGACTTTCGCTGTAGATAAAAAATGAAGGGAAAGGTCAATAAAAATTCTGAAACCAGGGAACTCTTTATTTATCATATATCTTGCGTTAGCCACAAACGTCGTTCCAAAATGTGCAAAATTGTCAGAGCAATTTGTGAAATACGCTTGCCCGTTGCTTAACAAGAGAAGGCAGCAATACAAGATGGCGGGTCTCGTAGAGCCTTAAGGCTGTTCCACCTAATTTTGATGGAGCTACAGTCAAATTTTTTAAATTAAGCAACTTGTTGAATGTTGTAACTTCAGCTTTTGGTATTTTCTTGACAATGTATCAAATTTCAGAGTATGTTTCACAGCAACACCAATTATCACAAGTTTATGATGAGTTGAAAGTTTCCAAAATGTGGATGCTGTTTTCATCATTGCCCCTCAGAAAAAAGGGACGCTTTTCTTTCTGAGCCCACTCTTCCTTCATATTGCATAACAAATCCTTTTTCAGTCCCCGGGGACCAGTATCAAGCACAAAATTCACAGTACGCATTTTCCTTTAAAAAAAATTTTTTTTTTTTTTTTTTTTTTTTTGGCTTTACAAAAATGAAACAGAAATAAAGCCTGGCCGAAATGGGGTCAGAAACACCGTTACCCGCTAAAAATTTTCTACCCGTGACCCGTTTCCATCTCTGTTAAAGTTCCCATAGTAAATATTCGTGGGTTCCTATTTCTAACCCCCAAAAATGAACTACTTGGAAGAAAATTCATCTCTGCGTTTTATTAAAAATGGGCCACCTGTCTATAACGTATCTTAAAACTAAGAGAGATGACGCACTTTTTGTACTTCGGTGGCCGAGTAATCAGATGCGTAGGTTTTGGACAGGTCCTCTGAGATTGGTCCGGGTTCGGGCCACGGATACGGCATGGGTAGTGTGTTTTATTTTGAACCATTAACCGGCTGGAACGAATTAACTCGAGGTTTGCGAAATATTCTGAAATCAGCTCCAACGATTACATTCGCTGTTCTAAATGTGGGGCCGAATACATTCCAGTGAACCTGCTTATCAGAAGGCGTTGCTTTTCTCTCAGCTTTATTATACAAAGTTGTGATTTACGGGGATGATTAACACCACTCCCTTTTGACTGATTATCTGCTAATAGCGAATAAAAATGGCGGTAAAGCTAAGAAATGAGAGAAAAGATGTGTTAGTCTTTTCTACCCAGTAGCATGATGTTCATGTCAGGGGAGTTTGCCCTTCCCCATCATGCCTTGGGTCATGGAGCAGCGAACAAAGGACTAGAAGTGAGCGCTTATCACAAATGACAGGGTTATGGTCGGTACTGTTAAGATCAGAGGAGGAAAGAAATTTTGTTCCCGTAACTTTCGTAAAATCCGACTGCTTTATGAAGATTTCCGTTTGGGGAACTCTGGAAATTTGGGGTGCTATCTAGTTCAAGTGTATCGGCCGCGTAACAATGTTCCCTCTAAGTTGCGCTTGGCCGCGCAGCGACTTAACTTCCTCTGCGCAGTAAGCATTTTAGAATAAAAATTTTCTCCTTGGTATTTTGATATGCAAAGAAATTGTGTATTATACGTAAACATGCTTTTCCTAATTTCCAGTGTTTTTATTCCAGAAGTAAGTTTGAGCTACCCCCTTTTTATAAAATAAAAATTTTAATTAATGAAATGTTTTTAATATTTTGTTTTTCAATTCAACATCAATTGAGAAAGAACGGGGATAAAAATGGAGGGATTATAAAAAATAAGGGTTCCAATCCAAGTTCCAACTTCTACTGCATTAGTAAGAGAAGCTGAGAAAATAAAATTTTTTGCCCAAGTGGTTTTGATGCCTGACCAGCTCATTGGGTTAGGGAACATTACCCATGGCCGATTAGAGGGGATATTGCGTGTTAGGGTTAATATCTCTTATTTTCTTGGAATTAGTGGCCCCAAAGTAGGGACGATCGAATACTCACGGCGGTCGCTAGAAAAAGTTTTTTTAACCAGAAGAACTCACAATCATCACATGGTAAAATATCTGAGGAATATCAAAGTGCTTAACAATCCATAAACTATTATTTGTCAGCCAATATGTACTTACCATGTAAATAAGGAAACAATATTAGTTCTACGTTTTCCACGTTGGTGTACTTCCTAACATAATTTTTTTGTAAATATTAATTCTCCTTGTTTGTTCTTGGGACATTTATTAAGTTGCTAACATTTTTTTCTTGAGAAACTAAACTTTAAAAATTCACGTGAAACCCTGATTTACCGTTGACGGTATTCGAACCAACATGCTTCTGCTCCGGAGCCGAATGATTTCCCAATTAAGCTTTCACTGCTACTTGACATTATAACGAAGTGAATTTCTCCGTCATTTTTATCCGCGCCAGGATTCGAACCCGGGTCCACTCATTCCGGAATAAGTTGCTCTACCAATTGAGCTACGCGGACATTGTATCCTGATTCCTATCTGCCTTTATGTCGTGTGCGTCCTTCTGGCAGGTACGTCACATCTCCTGGTACGTTACATCATCTCCCCCCCCCCTTTTTTTTTTTTTTTTCGAAGTGCTGCTCTTATTTTTCCTATCTCGCGGTGTGGAAATAACATCACACCATTGCGAGAGGTTGGGTCATCCGGATAGTTCGGGCGCCATTATAACGAAGTGAATTTCTCCGTCATTTTTATCCGCGCCAGGATTCGAACCCGGGTCCACTCATTCCGGAATAAGTTGCTCTACCAATTGAGCTACGCGGACATTTTGTTCTGGTTCCTATCTGCCTTTATGTCGTGTGCGTCCTTCTGGCAGGTACGTCACATCTCCTGGTACGTTACAACATGTGAGTCACCTCTGTAATATGCCACATTTTCTTGCGAAACTAAACTTTAAAAATTCACGTGAAACCCTGATTTACCGTTGACGGTATTCGAACCAACATGCTTCTGCTCCGGAGCCGAATGCTTTCCCAATTAAGCTACACCGACCAGTGCTTATCACTGCTTCTAACCGTCTCGACATGTGTGTCACCTCTGTAGTACGTTACAATTAGGTTGTGCGGCAATTGCATGATGGTTGTGCGGCAATTGCAGTGCCAATTGAAACGCATGCGTTTTTGTTCAATCGGAATTACTTTCTTCCATACACAAAAACTTGTGGCAATTGCAGGATTGAATTTTCTCATGCACTTGTTGCTGCTACAGCCGCGTTCCTTTTTTAAAATATTTATGGCAATCACTGAGGGCTGTCTGTTTTAATTTATCAATACACGCATACATAGTATACAAAATTCCAACACACACAAACACTGCCTGTGATACGATATTGTCACTGCATTGATCAGTCTCTTGAATGTTGACTCTGTGTTCAGCTTCTCCCTTGTGCCAGTGCTTTGGATGTATTTGTTAGGCTGTGATATTCAATAGACAGACACGATAAAGAGAAAAAAAAAAAAAAAGAAGGAACTATGTACTTTATATTCCAATAGTAACATCAAGAGTTTACGGAGAAAATGTTTATGCAAACTTTGAGAAAAAATTAAGAAAAAGTACCAGCCTGGAGAACATTTGTACAGAATGGCATAAATACAAGATAAAACGTTGCCAATATGAATATGATTTATCTTTATGAAACTGGCTTATACTTGTGTAAAACAGGGCTCCCACTAATGAACATCAAGTAGGTGTGAAGTATTTTTTATACCAGAGACAGACTTGTAGTGCTGTATGATCTTAATAAAGGATATTGAGATATAATACTTGTACTGTTTTTCCTCTTGTTTGGTTATAACTTCGCATTTCTTAATGAAAGTTCTCAATGTGTGGAAAAAGAAAAAATGGTTCCTACTGGATCTGTCATCACACACTTGAACGTGTTTCACTTAAAAAGTTATCTTATGTATTAAAAAAAAAAAAAAAAGGATCATACCAGATCAGTCGTCACACGTATATTACACTCGAATTTTCCCCACTTTGTTGCGCTGTAAAATGGTTATCTGAAATTCACGAGCCATTTTACGTGATTTCTTTCTTACATTAATGAATCATATTTCTGATACAACCGTTTTGGTGAGATGAAGGGGAAAAAAAAACCAGAATTTCACGGATTTTTCGCACATTAGGAAAATTCTGAATTTGCAGAAACGTTTCCGAAATTCCTTTCTTATATTCACGATAAATTGCCGTTTTTGAAATGTGTTAACGGAAAATTCCGAGTTTTCAGAAACCTTTCTGAAATTCCTTTCTTATACTGACGATAAATTGCCGTGTTTGAAATGTGCTAACGGAAAATTCGGAATTTTCAGAATCTTTTACGCTCGTATTTTCCCCACTGTGCACTGTAAAAAAAAATTCTGAAATTCATGTGCCATTTTCCGTGATTTCTTTCCTACATTAACGAATTATATTTCTGATACAACCGTTTAGGGGGACTGAATTTCACGGATTTTTCGTACATCAGGGAATTAAATTCTGAATTTTCAGAAACCTTTCCGAAATTTTTCTTATAATGACGATAAATTACCGTTTTTGAAATGTGTTAACGGAAAATTAGGAATTTTCAGAATGTTTTTCTCCACTGTGCACTGTAAAACATTTTCTGAAATTCACGTGCCATTTTACGTGATTTCTTTCCTACATTAACGAATTGTATTTCTGATACAACCGTTTGGGGGGGGGGGCCTGAATTTCACGGATTTTTCGTACATCAGGAAATTAAATTCTGAATTTTCAGAAACCTTTCCGAAATTTTTCTTATAATGACGATAAATTACCGTTTTTGAAATATGTTTGGATAATTCTGAATTTTCAGAATCTTTTCCGCAATTCTTTTCGTATATTAACAGAAAATTCTGAATTTTCAGAATCTTTTCCGCAAATCCTTTCTTATATTAACGGAAAATTCTATTCTCACATTTTCCGTATTCATATGACAGGAAATTTCCGGTAATAGGATTCCTCGGAATACTTGAGGTTTGATTAACTGTTAAATTGAATGTATATTATCTATGTATCAGTCTGTATCAGATCCCTTAAGACAAAAATTATTATAGCTATCAAGACTAAATTTTTTATTTAGTTTTGTGAAATACTACTACGTATAAAGAACTACATTTGGCATTTTCTTAAATATGATGGAAAGTCGTTGTCAATTTTACAAAGATCTCGAGTTTCGAAGCATTCTTTTGAAGAAGCTCGATGAAAAAAATACGAAATTTGTAATAAGTTCTCCTACAGAAAAAATAAAATTATTACAAACGTATTCAGAAAAATAAAAACCTTCCAACATTAAATAAAATGACTAATTCACCCATTTCAATAACAAAGCAAATTTCATCATCGTGCAATTAGAGTTCTATCAAATACGTGACTGCGCTTTATGTGTCATTCTGGGTCATCGGTAGCACACGCAGTTGAAGACGAAAGTGAGGATCGAAAGGAGGTTCGATCCTCACTAGGAGCAAAAGAAAAGGGCTGAAAAAGTCATCATAATAGATTTTGCCGAATTCCAGTAAAAATATGGAAAAACACGAAACGGATATTTCTGAAATAAATGGAATTACTGATTATGGGAATTCTGTCAAAATATTGAAGTTAGAAGAAACGCAAACGTTTCAAACGGAAATTTTGTTAAAAGACGGACACTTTACCGGCAACTTTGCTGCTCTTTATTTTCAGAAATTTTCCGTGAATTCACCTCCTTATTTTTCACAGTGTAGTGTAGTAAAATATTTTTGCAGCGTTAAAAAATGAGAACTACGCCAAGCTTATATTGATGAAAAACTTGTGTTTGGTTTTAAGAATATATATATACCTGAAAAGTCAGTTTCCCTATAACACCAACATTGATTAATTATCGTAACTGATTAGCTTTAGCTTAATCTCGGATGGCTTAACTTAATGGCTGGAAAGGTCCCTTAATTCAAAACAGAAATGCCCTCCATACATCAAGAGATCTACACTAAAGTGACAGAGAAACTGGTACAGAGGAACTTGTGCAAAATACATAGTAACGTCACCTATCCGCGTACTCGGTTGCGTCCGCCAGTGCGTATATAAAGCGATAAACATCCTTGCCAGCTGTCGGAGCTATTTTCGGCACGAGAATGACAAGTAATAACATTTAAGCGATTTCCAACGGGGTGTCATAGTTGGCGCTCGGGAGATGAGCCATGCGTAGAAACGAAGTTCGGATTTTCACGGACGACCATTGCAAGGATGTACCGTGACTACAAAAATTCCGGCAAAACCTCCAACCTACGACATCAGTGTGGCCGTAAAAAGACATTGGGTAAACGTGACCATCGTCGGCTGTCAAGAATCGTTTCACGCGATAGGCGTGCAACACTATCGCAGTTATCATCGGAATTCAATGCTGGAGCCTCTACGAGCATCAGCGTCCGGACTGTGCAACGTACACTGCACGATATGGGCTTTGGGAGCCGACGCCCAACTCGAGTCCTCTTGATGGGTGCATGACACAGAGCTATGCGCCTCGCTTTGGCACGGCAACACCGCCACTGGACACTTGATGACTGAAAACAAGTAGCCTGGTCTGACGAGTCGCGTTTCCAAATGTATCGAGCAGATGGAAGGTTTCGTGTGTGGTGCAAACCCCATGAAGCCATGGATCCCGCCTGTCAACAGGGAACTGTACCGGCTGGTGGGGGGTCCGTAATGGTGTAAGGTGTGTTTAGATGGACTTCACTGAGACACCTAGTACTTCTACAAACGTCTGTGACCGGCCAACGCTATGTGCGCATACTTTCTGACGAGGTACACCCGTTCATGTCCTGCATTCATGCTGATGGGTTGGGCCTGTCCCAACAGGACAATGCACCTCCACACAAGTGTCGGGACGCCACATTATGGTTAGTAGAGCATTCATTTGAGTTTGGGGTGTTGCCATTCCCACCCAATTTCCCAGATCTGAACGTGATAGAACACATTTGGGATGCCATGCAACGCGTTATCGAACACAGGAATCCGAGACCTCCGAATATACCCGAATTGTGGAACGCTCTGCAGGAAGTATGGTGTGCATTGCCTACAGCATATTTCCAGAAGCTAGTGGAGTCCATGCCCGTCGTATTTCTGCAGTCCTGCGCTCCTGTGCGGGACCTACCAAGTATTAGACTGGTGTACCAGTTTTTCTGGCACTTCGGTGTATTTAACTGTTTCATCTTTTATTCATGTCAGTAAAACGTTAGTCACGTGAACGGTTACTTCAAAAGAAGAATAGGCTACAGCTCATAACACACGATAATATCCACGTGACACTGGCAACAAATGTTACTTCAACAATAACGAAGCACAGCTGTTTTTTCTTTTCTTTTTTATTGTGGGTTTAACGACCACCGTGAGCAACTAAATGGGCTATAAAAAAAGTATGCGGGAGTGACATGAAGGAGACTGGCACAAGAAAGACCGTTGTGGAGAAAACTTGGGGAGACCTTCGTCCAGCAGTGGATTGATAATGATTGACAATGATGATGATGATGAAGTAGTCACCCCTCCCTAATTTAAGGTCACTGGTTCCAGGGAAGGGAGACAGCCAGTGCCGTAAGACAAACACAACATCCATGCTTCACCGGGATTTGAACCCGGACCCCTTCACGGACGAATGGTGAGAAGCCATCGCTTAGACCACTGCGCCACAAGGGCGGCACACAACTTTCAATACATGTTTGATCAACATCAAATTCCCACGTTCACATAACAATTCTCTTTCCAATTTAATTACAACAAAAGCGCAGGCTGCAGATCATTCGTCCGGGTTCGAATCCCGGGGGTCATAGATGTTGTGTCTTTCGTCGCCGGCTCTCTCTCTTCCCTGGAACCAGTGGCGCTGAATTTGGGAAAGGCGACTGCTTATAGCCCATTGAAATTCTCACGGTGGTCGTTAAACACCCATAAAGAAAAGACAAAAAAAAACAAAAAAACTAACGAGAGCAGAGCTGAGATGCCGAGCCAACCAACCAGCCAGCCCCGACACATCGTAAACAACCTTCTGACCTCGGTTTTAGGCATACGTCACTCACCTTCCGACCTCAGTTCAGGTTGCCACAAAACATTCAGCCGGGAGAGAAAATGGGGCGTCAAGTTCAGAAACATTATAAGGAGAACGAACCAAAACAGAACTTTTAACTAGGACTAACAGGATATTATTCCTCACTCACAGAAGCTTGATTGCGACACTCGTTCAGTTGTTATCGGATGGACATTGAAGGAAAGCGGCACAGCGGAAGCTTTGGATAAAATTAGTTTGTCTGTGGTCTGTCGCATGATAAATGTACCTCATATTATATGTTACCTTATGTTATACTCTCAGCCACGAATCATACGATCTGCAATAGGTGTTTTACATATAATTAACCCGGTTCAGTTCCGAAGAATACACTGAGTGGCCAGTTCATTATGACCACATGACAGTTTTATGCAAATGAGCTTTGGCTGCACGCTGTTGCCGCCAGAGGGCGAGGCTAGTATAAAAAGGGAAAGCTTAGTGCTTGCGACAGTAGTAGAAGTGATTTTTGGGTGACGAGATGGGTAAAAAATGCGATTCGATGGACTTTCAACGTGGGATGATTGCAGGAGCTCGGAGCCATGGAGCGAATATCACCGAAACCGCCGCATTCGTAAAATGTTCCAGAGCAGCTGTTGTTAAAGTGTTTAAAGACTTAACTGTCAGCCAAAAAACTGGGTCTCTACGTGCAACGTGTGGTCGTCATCGACTAGTGACTGCTCGGGTGGAACGGAGAGTGTCCATACTGGTAACAGACAACATAAGGGCAAGAGTGCAGCAAATTACAGACCATCTTAATCAAGGATCCCCTCAAATGAACTCTGCACGCACTGTTCGCCGTACACTGCATCGGATGGGATATGGCAGCCGAATGCCTGTTCGAACACCTTTGCTGTCTGCAGTTAACAAAAGAAAACGTCTCCAGTTCGCACAGGAGCACAAGGATTGGACAGTCGATAATTGGAAACAAATTATGTGATCCGATGAATCACGTTTTCAGTTGCACCATGCCGATGGCCGAGTGAGAATTTGGCGGAAACAGCACGAAAGCATGGACTTCAAATGCATTGCTACAACCCTTCAAACTGGTGGAGGCAACGTTATGGATTGGGGAATGTTTTCCTGGCGTGCTTTCGGCCCTTTAATTCGTGTTGATCAACGTCTGACTGGCACATCATATCTAAACATCGTTGCGGACCGAGTGCAACCAGTCATGGGGATGGTTTATCCCAATGGCGATGGCTAATTTCAACAAGATAATGCGTCCTGCCATAGTGGTCGTATTCTACAGGATTGGTTTCAGGAACAGGCCGGTGAGTTTCTTTGCTTAGGTGGCCCCCAATCTCCAGATCTCAACCCCATTGAGAATTTGTGGGATGAAGTCGAACGAGCCATCAGACAGCTGGATCCACAATTCTGCAATCTCACACTCCTGAAAAGTGCTATTCATCAAGCATGGTCTCAGATTTCACAAACCACCTATCAACATCTCGTGGAGTCCATGCCACAAGGAATCGACGCAGTATTAAAGGCAAAAGGTGGCCCAACGAAGCATTGAGGGGGTGGTCATAATAAAGTGGCCACTCAGTGTATAAGTGAATGCATCGTGGGCGAGGTAGGCACGAACCATTTCTTCTCTCTCAAATTCATTTGCTGGTTACGAGATCCAGGTGAGACATGGGTGGTGTATTTATCTGGTGGAAATTCTTCTGTCCCTTTTCAGGAAACAGCAGTCCTAAATTAAAGGCCGTCACGTGGTTGTAGCTTTTCATTTTCAGGGTGATCGTTTAAATTCGAAACATGAAAACACATTTTTCGAAACAATCACATGAACTTGAACTAACGATAGCTAGCCGGTACACCTAACGAAAGGCAGCCTTATACAGTTGTAACCACCATTCTTATCTGTGTTCAATACATGCGTGATTCTACTTTTGACCTCAATTCAGGTTGCCCCCAAACACATTCAGCGGGAGAGAAATGTAGCGTTTAGCTAGAAATTGCTTAAAGATCTTCCCGTGGCGCAGTGGTCTAAGCGTTGGCTTCTGATAATTCGGCAGTGATGGGTCCGGGTTCGAATCCCGATGAGGCATGGATGTGTTGTTTGTCTTACGGAACTGGCTCTTTCCCATCCCTGGATCCAGTGTCTCTAAATTAGGGACGGGCGACTGCTTATAGCCCATCGAGTGGCTCAGGGTGGTCGTTAAATGTCCAAATAAAACAAAAAAGGAACTGCTTAAGGAGAATGAACTATAATTTACATAGATAATAAAAAGGGAAGTTAAATTAGAGTATATGTCACAAATCGTACAGTTCTGTACACCTATTTTTTGAAGAACAGAAAACGTACATCATCAATAATGACGATAGTCATATGCTTGGAATACAATGAGAGTTAATGACGGAATTCGTACACCTGGAAAAAATCTGAGACGGAATTTAGAGCTTGATACCAGGATGGAAGCTACCATATGTTCTATAATCCTTTCTTCTTTCTCCTGTTTGATAATACCTACAGTTCGTCTTTCGTTTATCCGAATCATGTCCTCTTAAGCATTTTAGATATAAGCAAACATTGATATGTTATATACACTGGCGGAAGTGAAAAAAGAGCACAAAGAAGGAGACATCTGATACCAACGAAATTTATACAGCATAATAACGGAATACAGAGGATAACGTGATCAAAAATTATGGCAAAATACAGCTGTATGTGCTGGTAAACTGAAAAATAACATTTCCATGTAACATGGTTAGTACGAGGCTGAAACGCCATGAACTGCGTCACACTGTGCAATTCTGGCATGGAGTCTGTCGTACAGATGTTGGATGTAAGTTTGGGGTATTGAGTTCCAAGCATCCTCAACCTGGACGCGTAAATCGGGGATAGTCGTGGCTGGCCGTGAAGACCGGATAAGTCGTTGTCCCATAAAATCCCACACGTGCTCAACGGGTGACAAATCCTCTGAAAGTGCAGGCCATGGAAGTTGTCTCACACCCTGAAGTGCATGTTGCGTTGCACGTACCGTGTGTGGGCGTGCGTTATCTTGCTGGAAAACACCACGATGGACCGACCTTACAAATGGCACTACAACGGGCTACATGATGTTGTTGATGTAGGAGGTGCTGTTTAACGTACCCGGTAGAAACACTAGTTGTGTACGTGCGTGATAGTTGATCGCTCCCCACACCAGGAAACCAGGTGTAGGCCCTGTGTGTCGCTGGCGGATGCAAGAAGGGTGGAGACGCTTCCCTGTGTGTCTGCGAACACGCATACGGCCATCGGAGGCTGCCAAGCAGAATCTGCTTTCATCGCTGAACACGACAGATCGCCATTTCGTTCTCCAGTGCAGACGTTGGCAACACCACTGCAGCCGTTCCTGGCGGTGGGCTGGAGTCAGAGGTACGCATGCCAGAGGCACACGTGAACGTAGTCCTGCATCCAGTAGACGGTTGCGGCTTGTTTGCACAGTCACCTTAGGTGCAACGGCAGCTCGGATTTGCGTCGCAGTGGATGTTCTGCTCGACAATGCCGCTCTTCTTATGCGTCGATCGGTCCGCTCATCAGTCCGTCTGTGACTCCCGGTTCCACGTCTTCTCGTGTGGGAATGTTCCTCGGACCATCTACGCCACCATCGTACCACCACCGATACTTCCCGTCCAATTCGCTCTGCAATACGACGATACGACCACCCGGCCTCGTGGAGTCCGACCAGACGACCTCGCTCAATGTCCGATAACTGCTGAAATCGTACACGTCTTCCATGTCCAGGCATTGCAGCTTCTTCAGGGTCTTCGCACGTGTCCGTACGCCGACGAATGATTACATTCATTTCGCCGCACTCCTTAAATACCACCGACGATGATTTGCATATTATGCCGTGCTGTGGCGTAAACGCTCACCGGTTTGTCCCGAAATTAACATCACACCCACGTAAACTCGACCCCATTAGCATATGTAAATTTCATGATCGTCCGCCAATTCCTTCTTGGTGTTCTTTTTTCACTTTCTACCAGTGTGTATATAAAACTTCTTAAACGTGTACTACGAAGTTGCGTTACTCATCCGGGAACTGCGCGCTGCAGCAAGAACCACTGGTAGAGTACATAAGTCAAATTCTCTACACCTTCAACCAAAAACTTCCCATATAAATCCCTGAATCCCACTAAATTAACACACCTAAACTAAAACTAAAACTCACACACTAAAAAAAAAGTTTTAGTTTTAATTTAGGTGTGCTAATTTAGTGGTATTCAGGGATTTATATGGGAAGTTTTTGGTTGAAGGTGTAGAGAATTTGACTTACACACACACACACACACACACACACACACACACATATATATATATATATATATATATTAATTTTATTGTCCAGAAAGTCATAATCTACTGACCTCAGTTACTTCATGAACTAGTTCAATGAAGTTTAGTTTGCATGTGCGATTATGGCGTTCATATTTTTCTTCTAGTTTCTGACGAACTCAGCTACGTTCTTTGAATTTTCAGTTTAAGAAAATTTATCCTTTGGTTAGGTAACATCATTACTTTTGCTTGAAGCGGATACAGTAATGTTATGTGGAGCAGACTGATGCGTGATTGAAGTAAAAGTATCAAACGAGGATTCACTAACGGCACGCGCGTGTTTGAGTGTTTAACATTATGCTTTCCCTCGAACGAAGTATTTATCTTTTGTTAATCCTTTACGTCACATTTTTTGTCTCCTGCTCTACTCTTTCAGAGTACATGAAGGAAACGACAGACCTTGGTGAATTACTTTACAATCCAAGCATGTATGCAAAGATTTTTGCATCCTCGTCTTGTAACTGCCAACAATATCCCTCGTTTTTAATATCATTCAGTACTCGAGATATGTGTTATCGTAGGTTTCCTTCAGTCCAGCGAATGAGCATCAGGTATTGAAGAGGATTTCTGTTCTCGTTCTGAAAGCGAGCTGCCTTTGAATTGAGCTCAGGAGAATTAATAACTAGCATCCAGTTTTGCGTTGAAATCCTAATTCTTCCATCAGCCTATTGATGTCAAGTCACGCACACACGGATCACTTTTCTGTCGAAATGCGTATATCGCAATACATTCCACTCTATGAAGCCTGCCAGAATCCCAAAAATCCTGTTCGTTGCTTTGACCCATTCTGATCACGTATGAGGTCCTTGAGAAATGTCTCATGATGATCAACAAATGAGTCCCGGAGAAATTCGGAGATGATTACTACTGTTAGGTACTCTATGCAATGGGCAAAATACATTGCTGCGTATTTAGTGGAAAGAGCTCAGTAATTACTATGATGTAATTGAAAGGGTTGTCGCAAGGAATCAATACGGCACTGTACTGAGAAAGCTCGACAGAAGTTTAATGCGAAACAGTAGCGGACTTTAAAGTAATCGATAATTACTTTTATCGACATTATTTGTTCTTATTAAAAAAAAATATTGTTACAAAGACTTCTGCATTATTATGTAACTAGAGCTGTCGCATTCTAGCATTGAACTCATTTTTTTAATACAGAAAGAATATGGAAGCATTCATTTGAAGGGCCAGAAATGAGGTAGGCTGCGGAGCAAATGCAGAGGGTGCTCACATATTTTTAGAATTTTTTGATAGTAAATTACAGAAAATAAAAGAAGTTCAAAGAATTGAAACTGGTAACAGCGTGTTAGATGAACACGAAAGATCAGATCAGATCATATGTAGAAGATTTTAGGAAGGGGGTGTCTGACCCCCGGTCTTAAACAACCCTTAGAAATAAGAAGCTAGGAAATTTGGGCTAGGGTGCCAGATAGGAAAGTGACACGGAAGCGGGGTAGAAAGGGTGAGGAAGACGCCTTAATTTATTACCGGGGCGCCAGTACCCGGGGTCTGACGGCTTAACGTGCCCATCCGCCGCACGGCGGATATTTAGTGGTTCGAGCGTTCGCACCTGCTGGGATCGAATCTGCGGTCTTCCCCGTGGCATGAACACGAAGGAAACATCTGCTGCATTGAAATATCGTCTGCTAAGAAAATGGCGCACGTAAATCAGTTGTGTATAGAAGGTTATGTTTTTGATAAGAAATTGCAGAAAATAAGAGCATTGAAAGTGGCAACAGCGTGTTAGATGAACACGAAGGAAACATCTGCTGCAGTTAAATATCGTCTGCTAAGAAAATGGCGCATGTAAACAAGCTGTGGATAGGTTATGTTTTTGATAAGAATTTACATACAGAAAATAAGAGAATTGAAAGTGGCAACAGCGTGTTAGATGAACACGAAAGAAACATCTGCTGCAGTTAAATATCGTCTGCTAAGAATATGGCGCACGTAAACAAGCTGTGGATAAAAAGTTATGCTTTTGATAAGAAATTACAGAAAATAAGAGAATTGAAAATGGCAACAGCGTGTTAGATGAACACGAAAGAAACATCTGCTGCAGTTAAATATCGTCTGCTAAGAAAATGGCGCACGTAAAAAAGCTGTGGATAGGTTATGTTTTTGATAAGAAATTACAGAAAATAAGAGAATTGAAAGTGGCAACAGCGTGTTAGATGAACACGAAAGAAACATCTGCTGCAGTTAAATATCGTTTGCTAAGAAAATGACGCACGTGAACAAGCTGTGGATAGAAGGTTATGTTTTTGATAAGAAATTACAGAAAATAAGAGAATTGAAAGTGGCAACAGCGTGTTAGATGAACACGAGAGAAACATCAGCTGCAGTTAAATATCGTCTGCTAAGAAAATGGCGCATGTAAACAAGCTGTGGATAGGTTATGTTTTTGATAAGAAATTACATACAGAAAATAAGAGAATTGAAAGTGGCAACAGCGTGTTAGATGAACACGAAAGAAACATCTGCTGCAGTTAAATATCGTCTGCTAAGAATATGGCGCACGTAAACAAGCTGTGGATAAAAAGTTATGCTTTTGATAAGAAATTACAGAAAATAAGAGAATTGAAAATGGCAACAGCGTGTTAGATGAACACGAAAGAAACATCTGCTGCAGTTAAATATCGTCTGCTAAGAAAATGGCGCACGTAAACGAGCTGTGGATAGAAGGTTATGTTTTTGCTCTTTACGAAGAGGAATATTCGTATTCTGTAATCAAAAAAAGCACTGTGAAAATCATAGAATTAGCATTTCTAAATGTAAAATAATAAAATATTAATAATAGAGGGAAAAATCGTCAAGAATTGCTTTTAACAGGAATATTTAACCAAACGAATATCCAAAGAAGGTGCTTACGAAAATTTTCGGCTATTTAAAAAGTAATGTCTCTGGTCTTAGAAGAAAATTCACCGACACAAAGAGCAATCGCTAAGTCGTTAAAAATATTTGTTTCAACTGTAAACATGGTAATAAATAAATATTTGAATCTGAAAAAAGCAAAAAAAAAAAAAAAAAAAACCGTTATACAATGCAATACAACACAATACAATTTTATTCAGATGAACCAAAAACAAAATTTATAAATATATACAGCAATATACGAGCGTCAATGGGAAAAGACCCTAAGGGGCATGACAAAGCCCACGGCGCCTGGAAAAGGAGAAATAAAAATACATAATTATATTTACATATGCATAATAAACTGATTTACAAATGAACCATATCGAATCAAAATCACACTAAACACTTTGTGACCTACTCTGAAGTAAATGTTCCAGTATTTGTTTTTTTAAATAACGAAAATGAATTAATTTGTTTCAATTCTTCAGGTAGACAGTTCCATACTCTTGGACCACCGCCAGAGTCCACATTACCTATAATCCGAGTCAACCTAAGAGTATACCACTATGAAGGGTACGAAACAGCTGCCTCCGCTAAGAAAAATAGTCCCTAGCGTTTAGAGCGAAAAGCAGTAGAATTATTGCTTTGAATCTATTTCTGTTTGTTCAACAGTTTATCAGACAAAATTGCTACTTAAAAAATATTCCATAAGTTAAAACGATTTTAGAAATAAATTTGTTGCGAGAAGTTGCTGA
Source organism: Macrothele yani (assembly GCA_039090855.1). Lineage (NCBI taxonomy): Eukaryota > Metazoa > Arthropoda > Arachnida > Araneae > Macrothelidae > Macrothele > Macrothele yani. Next base: position 100,837,507 of record CM076991.1, on the reverse strand, counting down.
ATCAAGAGCTTCACACTTTCGGGTATTTCTGTCCACTTGGGATACAACTCGCACAGGGAGAAGTGGTGGAAGACCTCTCCCAACATTAACAACACAGAGACAATAAATTGACGATCGAGGAAACACGAAGGGTGCGTTAAACAGGCAGTAGGGGAAGCAGTTCGGCCTTCACTAGACCCCCCCTCACAATCCCCACTGCTTGTGAGATCTGTGGGTAGGGAGGGGGGTCAGAGAGGAAACAGTAGAAGAGCACATTAACGCGGATGGATACCGTTCATGCGTTTAACAACGAGATGTGATAAGACCTCCCGCCTTTATCAGTAGTACACTTTTAGGGTGAATTGGAGTATAGTGCTAGATTAGTTCTAGCAAAATTTATGTTCACAGCCTTTGTCTAGGCATGTGGATGAGCGCAGAATACGGTGTAGACTTCTTTATGAAAATCACTTAGATAGATGGAAATTTATTGTGACTATTGATGAAGCATGGATCAACCTAAACGACTGTAACAAAAACAAGTCAATTTACTGTCGCAAAAGAGCAGAAAAAGACTTACAAATTTGGTTCCAAGAATCCAAAGGAAGTTTCAGTAAAAGATTCATCATTATTGCTGGTTTCTAGTACAGTAGGAAATTAAATTAAAAGTGAAAACAATGCTAAAATCAATTCTACATAATACCAAAATAATGTTTTAACTCCTATATTTAAATAGAAAATAAAATTCCTTTGTCTACAGAGCCTTCAAAGAACAGAACTCCATCAGGATAAGGTTATCAGTGATACATCCAAATCTATCACTCTATTTCCTGAAAAAATGAAAAAAGAGACGGGTGTCAACCTTTTGCTCATATTCCTTCAAAGTCCCCTGATGTGTCATTAATGGACTATTGTGCCTTCGGACTGCTAAAAAAGACTGCTACCAAGTCTATACCTTTTGCTCATATTCCTTCAAAGTCCCCTGATGTGTCACCAATGGACTATTGTGCCTTCGGACTGCTAAAAAAGACTGCTATCAAGTCTATACCTTTTGCTCATATTCCTTCAAAGTCCCCTGATGTGTCACCAATGGACTATTGTGCCTTCGGACTGCTAAAAAAGACTGCTATCAAGTTATCCGCAACGATCCATTATTATACCATTATCCGCAACGATCGTGACAAAATTGACAAAGGGAAAAAATGGGGTGTGTATGTTATTCCTATGCTCGACACTATCTCTGGTGAACTAAACAATCATTATGTGGGTTCTACCAAAAGAAATTTGGATTTGAGATTAAATGAACACAGATATGATCTAAAAATGAATCACCAAAGCACCTCTTTTGCAAGAACCATAAGTGCTGGAAATTCCATCCCAGACTGGGACAACGCTAAGATCATAAACACACCTAATTCTGTTTATTCCTTGTTATTTATAGAAAGCCTCTATATTTCGGCTTATAATACACGTTGCTGTAATGACTATTATCCTAGTGTTTTACCTGAACCCTGGAGCAATCTGATTAGGGAGAACAGCACAATAACTATTGTTTCCATTGAGTAATTTTCGTTTGCTAAGTATGCTTTTTTGACTGTCTTGTTATCTGGTATACCATGTGACACTGACATTACCTTTCCCATGATGCATCTACTCCACGTACTTAAGACCAGCATGTAACCACATGGTGAAATCACATCTGATGAAGGTGTCAATGTGACACCGAAAGTGCTCATGTGTTTTTAAACTGTATATAGATTTCGTTTTTTAGCTGAATAAATATCATCGTGCAACAAGACGGATTTTTTCTTTTAATACTAGTGCCTTCGGACTGCTAAAAAGACTGGTATCAAGTCTTTACCTATTGCTCATATTCCTTGAAAGTCCCCTGATGTGTCACCAATGGACTATTGTGCGTTCGGACTGCTAAAAAGACTGGCATCAAGTCTATACCTTTTGCTCATATTCCTTCAAAGTCCCCTGATGTGACACCAATGGACTATTGTGCCTTCGGACTGCTAAAAAGACTGGTATCAAGTCTTTACCTATTGCTCATATTCCTTCAAAATCCCCTGATGTGTCACCAATGGACTATTGTGCCTTCGGACTGCTAAAAAAACTGGTATCAAATCTTTACCTATTGCTCATATTCCTTCAAAGTCCCCTGATGTGTCACCAATGGACTATTGTGCCTTCGGGCTGCTGAAAAGACTGGTATCAAGTCTATACCTTTTGCTCATATTCCTTCAAAGTCCCCTGATGTGTCACCAATGGACCATTGTGCCTTCGGACCGCTACAAAGACGGGTATCAGTTCTATACCTTTTGCTCATATTCTTTCAAAGTCCCTTGATGTGTCACCAATGGACTATTGTGCCTTCGGACTGCTAAAAGGACTGCTATCAAGTCTATACCTTTTGCTCATATTCCTTCAAAGTCCCCCTGATGTGTCACTAATGGACTATTGTGCCTTCGGACTGCTAAAAAGACTGGTATCAAGTCTTTACCTATTGCTGATATTCCTTCAAAGTCCCATGATGTGTCACCAATGGACTATTGTGCCTTCAGACTGCCAAAAAGACTGGTATCAAGTCTATACCTTTTGCTCATATTTCTTCAAAGTCCCCCTGACGTGTCACCAATGGACTACTGTGCCTTCGGACTGCTAAAAAGACTGGTATCAAGTCTTTACCTATTGCTCATATTCCTTCAAAGTCCCCTGATGTTTCAGCAATGGACTATTGGACAATGGACAATGGACTATTGGACTGCTAAAAAGACTGGTATCAAGTCTATACCTTTTGCTCATATTCCTTCAAAGTCCCCTGATGTGTTACCAATGGACTATTGTGCCTTCGGACTGCTAAAATGAAAGCTTTCTAAACGCTGACCTAAAACAATGATTTGACTATGGGAAGAAGTAAAAGAGGAGTTGAGTTAATTATCACTACCAATTTTAGGAAATGCTCTGTTATCTTGGAAATCTTGATGTAGTTTCATAGCCCAGTCAAAGGACTATCAGGGAGAACATTTAAAAAAGAAAAAATTTTTTTAAAACATTTATTAAATTGCTTGAAAATCGTTGTGAAAATGTGTGAGTATCATCTGTGCTAGGCAACACACACTTACAGATTTCGGATCACAGGCGCCAACTACGGGCATGCTTGATTGCTTAAGCATGCCCCCGCAGAAACCAGATTATGCTCAGCATGCCCTGATTTCTGCAGGGGCGAAAAAAATTATCTTCTGGTGAAAATTTGTGTACTTTAATTAGACCTTGTGGACTACGAAGCTTCTTTCAGTCAACATCAACCAGAAATTTAAATTACTAAGACACACTTCTGGAACAGGACACGCCCGACCCTGGTGCATCGCTACATCGAGAAAACCCGAACCAGTCGTACTAATCTTTCTATGCCGCAGCTACGCCACCTGGTGCCAATTACCTATGTACCAAATGTTTCCTATTAGCTCAAGAACGCGCTCAAGAAGATGAACCTCGATGTTGGCATCAGATCTCCGACATCTTTATATACCATGCTTAAGGGAAACACTGAGAAGTCTCCACCTTCCAATGAAGCAGGTGTTTATGCCATTCCTCTACTATATCCGGACGGATCCTTGCGATACTACATTGGAAATACTGAACGTTCATTTAGAATTAGAGTCAACGAACAGAAAAGGGACATAAAGAACGGCAAAGTAACAATAGCCATATCCAGAGAAGTCAAGTTCAAGTCCGCTGTTCCTGTGTGCAGTGTTTCTTTCAGGACTTTTTGGCCGGGGGGCAAATGGAACTTTAGAGGGGCAAGTTTTCCATTTGCTATATATTTATATATAATTTTAACTACTATATTTATATATATAGAAGTAATTGCTATACATCTAGCACAGGGGCGCATTTAGAGGGGCCTCCACCCCCGGAAAATGCTTCTTTTTTTTGTTTTTGGTAAAAATGCGACTTACATTAGAAAAAAATACCTTAATTTAATAAAAATGTATCAACTTGCATTAGAAAAAAAAAAATGCTTTAAATTTTCTTCAATTTTTCATTAACTTTAATTTTGTTCCAGATGGTAGATTTCAAAAACTTTCTCTCTTCTTTCTTCACCCCCATCCCCCCCACCGAAGATAAATTCAATATACATACCTGATATAGTAAATACTTCTTCAAACATTTCAGGAATAACAAACTGTTTTCATTCAGCTAAAGAAGGGAAGGGAAAGGTTCCGCAGGTTTGAAATTTTCAGCTGTTAAAATGCATTCAACGCACTCTTGTTCCTTAATCACGATTCCCAGACAATTAGGTATGATTAGTCTACTTATTATATTTTTAAAAATACCATGCGTCGTAATACACTTTTTAATAAAATAAACCATTACCATTTGAACAAATATTAAAAACAAATAAAATGGAAGAAATATTTGCATCATAAAAAGAAACGAAACTTCCTTTTTCATCATAGCCTGAATTTATTAAAATTTGGCTCGGTAACCTAAAATGTCTTGGGGGGGGGGGGAATGGTCGTTTCCCGAAGGGCTTCGCCCCCTGGATATATGCCGGAAAGAAACACTGCCTGTGTGGGATGACGTAAAGAAATTAGCTTCCAACTCCACTCCAAAACCTACTGCCATTCGCGAAACTTTGGAGATCATAACCAACAGCGTGTCGTGCAATGATAGCGTCTCACTGGAGTTGCCACGAGTTTGGAACCAGTTCTTCAAATAGTGATTGCCTCTTGGTTTTCCTTCATTGATTCCGTGTGCTAAGCGTGCATAACGCCTCGTGTCTTTGAATACCTAATTACGTTCGTATCTCTTCGTTATTGTCAAGTCAAGTCACCACGTTCAAATTGTTGAACCGTTCTGTTATTCAGTTTACAGTTTGGTGTATACCTTCCTTGAAAAAGCCATCTGGTTCATGTGCGAACGCTTCGAAACTTTGATTTCTATTCTACTCCAAAAAATTTCGGATCACTAGTACACTGTTAAAAATTTCCGTAAAAAAAGTCTTGTTGCCCGTGTATTTTTACGACCAAGGCTCGTTTCTGCAGTTTAAAGGCTATACCCGTATTTTAACGGGCATGGATATGTAGGAAAACGGTTCCTAACCGTAATTTTACGGGCGTTGCTAAGAGGCACGGGTTAGCCAATGAACGATAATGACAGAAAAGGAATGCGGCATGCGCCACTTTCTGCTATTGGTCAGCGAGTCGTCACGTGATTTTACGGGGATTGCTCTTTTTTTTAACCAAGACGAAGGGATGGGCAATATTTTCAAAAGTATGATATCTTTTAATATTTCTGAGACCGATATATTGAATCGAAAATATCTGTATTTAAAGATCAATATATCAGATTGATTTTTCGATATTTTTCAATACTTCTGATCTCAATAAGACTGATATTTCGGTTTATTCACTGCATACTGCATCAGGGTTATCACTGAATCCGATCCAATGTTGTGCTAAGTATTGGGAACTTGGGACTAATTGGCTGTTGACTTGTTCGCACAAATCTCAGCCAGTACTAAATTATCCTGCAGCTTGAAAATATAGCTGCAATCAAGTTTTGTTAATACCATTAAAATGGTGATATCTCAGAAAAGTACTGTATATTACTAACTTCGTACCATTTACAAGACAGTCGCTGTACTTGGAAATAAACGTAGTGCGTTTATTTTGCCATTTCAGTTGTTTTGTTGTGTAAATAATTATTTCCGATAGCGGAATTGATATTTAACGTTTTTTTACAAGACCGACGCCATGGGTTAGTGCTTTTATTTTGCCCTTTTACGTTGTTTTGTTACGTAAATAAATATTTTCGACAGCGGAATTAACATTTTACGTTTTTATAATTCATAAAAATTCGCTAAAAATATATCTTGTATGCTGAGCTGGAAAGCCAACATCAGGGTTGTTTACATCGTAGCCAAGGTAATGTAAGGGCGTATTTATATTATATATTTTATACATTTATGTAATGTAAGGTGGCATATATTTATGCCCCCACCCCCGAAAGTGTTTAAATGTGTTTTATTTATTGTTAAAATGTGCCTTACACTGGAAACAAAAATGCTTAATTTAATAAAAAAATTCATTAATTTACGTTACAAATTTTTTTTTTCTATTCTCATTGTTTTATTTTGTCCTGGTGGATTTAATTTTTTTCATTTCATTGGCACGCCATCAGAAAAAATCTATATATGCCCCTTGTTGCATTTCTTAATGAAGGGGCAGAGCACAGATGGGATGAAAGTGGCCAAAGGGCAGGAAGTTGTCACATAAATTTACAGAACATAAATGCGGAAACTGTTTTTTTCAACAAAACATGTTATCATGATTCTCTGTACTTAACATTGCTACCTATGCAAGATTGTTGATACAGCGAGACAAAATTAGTCAAAAAAGCAATCATAAAAGTGTTGTGCACTTTTGTGTTTATATAACATCAGCACTCCCCTTCCACTAATGGGGGGGGGGCTGTGGATAGTATCAACTGTCACCAACCATATTTGAAGGTTTTGGTTATCATTTGAAAGTAAACAAATTAGATGTCAACTTTCCTGTTAAGCACACTCAACATCTTTTTAAAGAATATATATGAATAAAAAAACACACTTGAAATGGAATTTGTGGCAGAAATATTTTGCTACATAGAAGACCAGTAAACCACAAGCAATTGGGTAAATAAGTCTCATTGATTTGATTATTCTACACATGTTAAGGTTTTTCCATTATTCGAAATGTTTATTTAAGTACAAAAGCGGAGTAAAATGCCTAAAACAAAATCACTGGGTTACTTCTATCTGAAACATTACCCCCTTAGCCTGTAATCACAGCATATTATTGCAATTTCTAATGCAGAATGTTCTGCAAAGTCATAATATTGTTGAGAGGTAAATGGCTAGAGCTTTTTTAATGCAATTTTGAAGAAGTTTGCACACATACATGAAAATATATTATTTCAAAGTTAGTGTGCATATACACTGTAGATACATATATAATTTTTTTTTTGTAAAAAAATAACAAAACAAAAAAAAAACTGAAAATACAGCAAACCTTGTTAACAGGTTTCGGCCTAATTTGCCCAGTGTTATCCATTTTGTCATTATGTCTATTTCTCTCTTGATAAAAACTGTGAACATATTTTTTTTTTTTTTGTGAAAACTGTTATTCTTAAACGGAATGGCATTAACAAAATTCTGTTGTCCAGAAATGTTTTAATGTGCAGTGCTCTTCCTCATTTGATTTCTCTAGTGTTTCTTTACAGTATACAAGGTTACTTTTTTCAGAATTCTTTTCTTGCTAAAATCTAATAAATGTGCAATGTAAAAATTGCATTTGTACTCATAAATATGGGTTCTTGGTTTGATTAAAAGGCAATACATTGTGCCAAATGTTTGACACTAGCTGTAGGAAGGGAGTTCTTAGACTACCATTAAAGAATATATTAGCTGAAACAATGCTCAGATTATATGAATACCTTGCATTGTGCCCATCGGTTTTACATTTGATCAAGTTTGCAAAAATTGTATGTGATTTTATACCTGCTATAACTGATTCAGCATCAATATCAGGAAAATTCTCATACAAAAAGATTACTTCTTCCTCAGAAACTGCTAGAAAACAGTCAAATTTTCAAAATAAGAAGCACTGTTCATTAAATGTGAAAATCCTCCAAATATGTGGCGTCAGTGAATATACAAAGATGTCGCTCTTTCCAGGTTTTAGCAATTAAATGTCATGAAATCTATTCAGTCAAGAAATCTATTTATTAAATGTCATGAATAAAATCTATTCAGTCATGAAATGTTCATTAAATGTCATGGAAACTATTCAGTATCTAAATAATCATGGAAAAAGTGCCTACCAAGTGGTAAAATACATAAAGAAGTTGTTCCTGCCTTGTCTTTCCTGGAACCACTCGCTCTAAATTAGGGACATGTGTCTGCTTATGGTGAATCAAGCTTCTACACATTCGGGAACAACTTTAGATGCTCATGGAGATCAACACACACACACACACACACACACACACACACTACTTCACTTCAAGCATTTTTTTCATTTTTCCAGTTCTCTGTCCATTTCTTTGGATTTCTCATGTCCATTAAAAACTTGTACACAATAAATATCTGAAGTATTCTTTATCAAGTCTAAAACACCTGAGGAGCTATCTTCGATATCATATCATTTTTTTTTACATTTTAAATGCTCATTGGTGGAGTCTATCCTTAAAATTAAGGAAGTCAGCAGATTTAAAAAAAATTTACAGTTTTGAACTCAAATGGGATATAGCATTTAATGTTTCACTTATTAACACTAAAACAACACAAAAATAAGTACTGATTCCTCACCTCTAGTTATATTCAATTTGCTGTAGATGAGGGATTTTCTCTTTACATGCATATATATCACTAAGCTGTTATCTAAGATCATAGGTTAGTTTCTTGATGAGAGCTTATCTGCTGGATTAAAGTTTAAAACTGATGGACATACATTTTATTTACTCTTGATGTATCAAACATCTGCATTTACAGTGATCTCAGCTCACAACTTGAGCTTCACTGACATCCGTCACACACAAGACCATTTGTACTTCACATTTATTCTCTTTTTCTCATGCAGGAATTCCTGAATCTGGTATTCCCTTGATCTTCTACATTTTCTTCCTGTCACTTGTGCAGAATAAATTCTCCTAGTAATCATCTCACCACTCATTCTCCAAACCACGCAAGAATATTTGTCCCCACCTTACAAACAATATTTTGCTTCACACTACTCATCTACAAAAATTCTTCATTCCTCACATGATCAAAACATATCTTGCCCCCACCCCCATAAGTAACACATCTCTACAGCTCGCAAATCACTCCTATGTTTCATCTGCAGTACTCCACCTTCACTGCTGCACATCAGAGTAGGAACAATTACTGTACTTTTTCACACACAACTATTAGGGACCTTTTTGAGAACCTATCATTCATCATTTATTCAAAATCCTCCTGAAGCAGCTGTGACTTTCAAAGATGAATTTACTAGCCTACTAATTTCACCACCTAATTTGTTTTCTCTGTCAAACATGCTTCCTAAATATGTAAATTGATTTACCTGGTCAATCTCTTTGCCATTTAGACTGATCTGTTTGATTTAATACTAACAATTCATCTGTCAAAAACATAACTTTGGGTTTTTCCTTTCATATACTAAGTTTGAAATTCATACAAACTTCATACATGTGGGACAACATACGCTGCAACTCACTTTTGCTCTCTGCCAACAGGATTGTTTCATCAGCATGAGCAAACATAATTGAGTAACTACTCTCCACAGATAGCATTTACATAGTCTAATGACGACTCAACCATATGTGTCTCTTAAGACATAAAAATATTCTTTACCTTAAAAAATTGTTTTGGTAATAAGTAATAACTAATTATAATACACAAGCTTGGCAGTGAATGTGGGGAATAAATATCCTACCAGTTTTCTCAGATAATTTCTTAGAAACATCAGCTGAAATTTTTTTCAAGAGCTGCTTTCTCCTGCTAAAAGGGAGCAATTTTATTTGTCCTTTATTATTACATTTTATAGCTTAAAACTATCTTTATGCAAGATTGCAGCTCTCAAGCTGCATTTTTAGTGATATGAAAAACACATAAAATATTGTTTTTCAGATCCTAAAATAAAAAAATATATATAGAAGAAAGTTTTGATGCAAAAATAAATAAAAAAATCATGCAACAGAAGTGAGCTTGTAATCTGCAGAAATGCTGAATATACTTTCCAAAACCAAAAAGGTGATTTTCTTGTTTCATGTGTGGGCATTGCTCGACGAGCAGGGATATGGTTTCTGCCAAGAAGTTTCCAAAAATCCCAGTTGCAAAGGAATGTTTTCATGAGTTTTTCATCAATGTGAGATTATGAGAAATATGTATTTCCAACATTTCGAGAAAAGGTAAGTTGAAGCTTCAGTATGGCATAAATGACAAAAAAAAAAAAAAAGTACTTATTAATCCCAGCAGGCTGGAATCTTAACCATCAATTAACATGGGAATAACTGAATTATAGAAAGAATAACTATTTTCATTGGGATGCAAATGTCAAAGTTAACAATATTATATCAGCTTGCAAGGAAATGTTATGGAAAAAAATCTTTAAAAAAACTTTGTTATTGTAATTTTTAGAGCATTTTGTATACATTTATATTTTTCAGAAAGTGTGAACAATGTTTGCTATTTTTTTTATCGTTTAAGACAGAACACAATGTTAATGGAGTAAACAGATATAATTACTTCTATGGTGTAAGCAAAAATAGTTCCCATGGCATAAGCAAAAAAATTAAAGTGCTTATAATATGTTTACAAGTGACATTTTTGTTAAAAACAGTAATTAGAGTACGAATAATTTGTGATGGCCTTTTCATAGAAAGCAATTATTTTTCCAGAAAGATATTTAAAAAAATGCTAATGATTATTAGTCCCCCATTAAAATATGATTATAAAAATAAAAACATAAAAAATATCGTAATCCAAATTAATCAAGTATATATATTTACTAATTAATTAATGAAAGCCATACTAATTAATGTATGAAAAACATAAAAAAATATCATAATCCAAATTCAAGTATATATTTACTAATTAATGTATGAAAGCCTGTCTCTCCTAGATAACAAAAAAAACGAATGGGCAATCAGAGGAAATAACATGCTGTAAGTATGGAAAAATCAGCAGATCAAGACGAAAGTTGTTATGCTCATATTTTTACCAGATTATATAATTACTTCAGGAAGTTTCACTATGTATTTACAAGATAATTATCAAAGGATGATAAAAAAATTTACGTCTGATATATACATAGCCTGAATTACAACAAACTTTATACTACATAACTTGTAAGACATCAAGAAAACTCTCGAAAAGCTGTTTTGCATTTCCTTACCCAGCTGTTAAGATCTACATAATTTATCACTAACAAAAAAAAAAAAAAAAAATGCTTAACTTCAAATTGTGTGTCATTGGTATGTATTTAATTTTGGTTAAAGTGCCAGTTTACTTCAAACATAATACTCATAGGCAAAAGAACAATCTGCTATCAACCGTTCGTTAAATTTGTTTTCTGGATGCCTACTGTTAACTAATAGTTAAAATTTTCAACCATCGAGGTTTTCAACACAGCAGATATTTTTCCGTGTAAAGTTCTAGAAATCGGAAGGTGACATAATATCATGTGAATCTCGATAATGAGATCGCAGTTTGATAGTCCTCAAGCAACATAATTTTCGTGACATGCCACAGGAAAGAACACAGATTTCATTCCACAAGTTAAATCACATCAGCCATAGGCTGATATATTGAATATCGCACCGATATAGTGATTTTATGATATATCGTAACTTGGATATCAATACTATATATCGAAATATCGGACAAAAATATCGATACTTCGAGATATTGATAAATATCGCCCATCCCTAACTGACGAACACGAAGTCACGAACATGTACAGGAAAGACGCCAGCATGATAAAGAAAGAAAACATGTGAGTAGACACTTTTTAAAATTAAGTTTATTATGATATGTAAAAGTAACGAAATCAATTACACACATTTTTGTTTGATATTAAGCTCACGAACTGTGTACATATATATATATATATATAATTTTAAAAGTTTCACCACCAAACGAGGGTGGCTGAAGCATTGTCACACAGGAAAATCTATGTAGCAGCTAAGATTTCATTTGACTGGGGTAGGGGCATAACTCTCACATCCATATATGTTTTACTATCAATATGAAACAGTGCTTTACTTTCTGTGCAAGTCTTTATCGCCAGGTATATACCTAGTGTTGACTAGGATGCCGAATAAATTCGATCTGTACATGCTGATTTGGGAATTACGTAGGGCAGCATTCTTTTCGTATGTTTGTAGTGTGAAATGAATTCCATTTTGCAATATAACACGCATAAATATTGTCTTACCGTTTTGTGCTTTTTTTTTTTTTACGGCATAGTGTTCAACTCCTGAATTTAAACAGAATTATTTCTAAAGCACAAACTGGCTGAACAATACTTTGTTTTTTTTTAAGACTCCTTTTCATTTGCTCATGTACTTAAGAACTTGTGAAGTATATTTGCACCAATGAATACAAAGATTAGCTATGGAGCACAGATATGTACAGGCATATTCTTTAATGAAAAATTTATTCCAGTGTGTTTATGTGGGTATAAAATATATAAAAAATACAAATACACACGTATATTTGCTAAAATTACATACACTGATGTCACAGAAATTGCACAAATGGCTAAAAAAAAATCAAATAAAACTGGTCAAGTCATTTGTTTAGTATCAGTAAGATGTATGAGCTCATTTACTCTTGCAAAGTTCATCAATATTTTGAGTTTTCTTGCTTATGTACAAACAAGTTATCTTCAACATCCAGCTTATTTCAATATTTAGTTTTTATGGTGGTTAAGGATAAAACACTAGTTTCACATAAATATGTAGTTGTAAAAGGCAACAAATACTTAAGGCAGTGCTCGACAATGTTGGAAATTCTTTTTCCATTGGAATCCAAAAAGTAGTCAGTGATTTCAAAGAACAAATGCTTTTCAAACCAACCAGAGTTAAAAGATGTCTCATAAGTTTTTTTATTTGGCAATAGAAGATTACACATTTCTGCATTGTATGTGAATGAGTAACTAGTTCATTCAGTGGGAATGGGAAATACTGCCTTGTAAATGTTTGGAGAGTGCAGAGATATACCTAGTGTTGACTAGGATGTCGAATAAATTCGATCTGTACATGCTGATTTGGGAATTACGTAGGGCAGCATTCTTTTCGTATGTTTGTAGTCTGAAATGAATTCCATTTTGCAATATAACACGCATAAATATTGTCTTACCGTTTTGTGCTTTTTTTTTTTTTTTACGGCATAGTGTTCAACTCCTGAATTTAGACAGAATTATTTCTAAAGCACAAACTGGCTGAACAATACTTTGGTTTTTTTTAAGACTCCTTTTCATTTGCTCATGTACTTAAGAACTTGTGAAGTATTATATTTGCACCAATGAATACAAAGATTAGCTATGGAGTACAGATATGTACAGGCATATTCTTTAATGAAAAATTTATTCCAGTGTGTTTATGTGGGTATAAAATATATAAAAAATACAAATACACACGTATATTTGCTAAAATTAGATACACTGATGTCACAGAAATTGCACAAATGGCTAAAAAAATCAAATAAAACTGGTCAAGTCATTTGTTTAGTATCAGTAAGATGTATGAGCTCATTTACTCTTGCAAAGTTCATCAATATTTTGAGTTTTCTTGCTTATGTACAAACAAGTTATCTTCAACATCCAGCTTATTTCAATATTTAGTTTTTATGGTGGTTAAGGATAAAACACTAGTTTCACATAAATATGTAGTTGTAAAAGGCAACAAATACTTAAGGCAGTGCTCGACAATGTTGGAAATTCTTTTTCCATTGGAATCCAAAAAGTAGTCAGTGATTTCAAAGAACAAATGCTTTTCAAACCAACCAGAGTTAAAAGATGTCTCATAAGTTTTTTATTTGGCAATAGAAGATTACACATTTCTGCATTGTATGTGAATGAGTAACTAGTTCATTCAGTGGGAATGGGAAATACTGCCTTGTAAATGTTTGGAGAGTGCAGAGATATACCTAGTGTTGACTAGGATGTCGAATAAATTCGATCTGTACATGCTGATTTGGGAATTACGTAGGGCAGCATTCTTTTCGTATGTTTGTAGTCTGAAATGAATTCCATTTTGCAATATAACACGCATAAATATTGTCTTACCGTTTTGTGCTTTTTTTTTTTTTTTTTTTTTACGGCATAGTGTTCAACTCCTGAATTTAGACAGAATTATTTCTAAAGCACAAACTGGCTGAACAATACTTTGGTTTTTTTAAGACTCCTTTTCATTTGCTCATGTACTTAAGAACTTGTGAAGTATTATATTTGCACCAATGAATACAAAGATTAGCTATGGCGTACAGATATGTACAGGCATATTCTTTAATGAAAAATTTATTCCAGTGTGTTTATGTGGGTATAAAATATATAAAAAATACAAATACACACGTATATTTGCTAAAATTAGATACACTGATGTCACAGAAATTGCACAAATGGCTAAAAAAAATCAAATAAAACTGGTCAAGTCATTTGTTTAGTATCAGTAAGATGTATGAGCTCATTTACTCTTGCAAAGCTCATCAATATTTTGAGTTTTCTTGCTTATGTACAAACAAGTTATCTTCAACATCCAGCTTATTTCAATATTTAGTTTTTATGGTGGTTAAGGATAAAACACTAGTTTCACATAAATATGTAGTTGTAAAAGGCAACAAATACTTAAGGCAGTGCTCGACAATGTTGGAAATTCTTTTTCCATTGGAATCCAAAAAGTAGTCAGTGATTTCAAAGAACAAATGCTTTTCAAACCAACCAGAGTTAAAAGATGTCTCATAAGTTTTTTTATTTGGCAATAGAAGATTACACATTTCTGCATTGTATGTGAATGAGTAACTAGTTCATTCAGTGGGAATGGGAAATACTGCTTTGTAAATGTTTGGAGAGTGCAGAGATGGACAATTATTAGCTGTTTAACATCAAGTTTCCAATTGTTTGCTCATTTTCTGATGATAATGAATTCAGTTATGAAAATTGGTCAGAGCTGTTCCCTGTAATTTGGTTTTCTCATAGTTTTTTGGTCATTGCTTGTGTTTTGTTTTTTCAACATAGAACAGATTGTTTTCACCCTGTAATGAGAAGTTCCACTAGTTCATTTTTCAGAAATTTCAGCTAAATATGCTAAACTTCACCACACATCCTACCAGCACTAACCATAAATTCAGATTAATTTTGTTTTGAAAATTGGTTCACTATGTGACTCGGTATGGTTGCTAACAAATCCGCATATGCCCCCCTATTATTTTAGTGTAACCCACTTTGAGAACCATTGGTCTAGAGGATGTTCAAGCCGTACTGGTATCAGAGTTGGTTGTACATCAAAGTTTTTGGCTAGCAGTCACAATTTAACATATGGTTTGAGTCCCATATGAGGTATTAGTTTTGCCAATTTGGTGGTGCAGTGGTCTAAGCACCATCTTATGATTGTTTGTCCAAGTGGGTCCGGGTTTGAATCCCGGTATGGCATGGATGTTGTGTTTGTCTTACAGCACCGGCGTAATCTCTTCCCTGGAACCAGTGACTCTTATATTAGGGACGGGGACTGCTTATATCCCATTTAGTTCCTCACATTAGCCGTTAAAACCTTTAAAAAAGAAACCTGTTTTTTACATAACATAACAGCTTTGGCTTTCTCCTTCCCTAGAACCAATGGCCTCAATTTAGAGGTGGAAAAAAAGTTTCATGTGATGAAATGTCACATTTTCGTTCAGGAAACACATTTGTGATTAACCCTGACTGCTACATGGTTTTGATTGCTTTTAGGAATACCATTTCACTCACATTCCTTAGTATATAATTATCAATCATTTTGTGACTATGGTATATTCAGTTAACTCATAGGCACCCCTAGCTTAGTTTTCAGCAGGAAGAAGCAAACAATGGAAATCTGCATATATACAAACCCCATATGCCTCTCATTGAAAACAGCTTTTTACCACTCAACACATAAATTACATAAATTTAATTGGAAACCAGAAGAGCCAAAAAATATATTTTTTTTAATTATATCTATAATCACCTCATTATCACATGTATACAGTAATATTTCACATATATGTCAGCGCAAACCAAAGCACGCATAAATAAGAGCGCAGCATAAGTAAAAGTTAGTGTAATTCCAGCCAAAATTAAGTTTAAAATGTAATTAACATGAGAATAACATGCAAAATAAGAAAAATATCAATGATTGAATTTACTTAATTAAATTTAAAACTTAAAAGCTTAGATTACTCAAAAATGTAAATTACTTGATCTCAAAATTTTAATTACATACCTTGTTTATATTTATGGCTTTTTAAAGTTATGTAAAATTGAAGACTGTTTCTGCTGTTGCCTCTCATTGAAAACAGCTTTTTCAAGTTTGTTTAAACAGGAATGTGTGGCAATTAGATGTATCGGTGAGTTGTATGTAGTGACAGTATTTCCAAAGCTTCTACACTGCTTTCGTGACAGTCTGGTGATCTTTTGTTAATTCTTCGTTATGTCTCTTCATCATCATCCTGAATTTCATTGGCTATTTCTTGAATATCCCTCAATTCCCCGATAATGCATTTTCATTGATTTCAACAAACTTATTAAAACTACTGAATCTACCTGAAATGGCACTCCAATCTTCGTCATTGGCAGATTATTCGGTAAATGTATAGATTAGCGTCCTAAATTATTTTGTCGGAAACTTGTAATATTGACTTGTGAGTGCGACGCTGTGGTAGGCCTAACACATCACTACGGCAACGATGTGAAGATTTGCTTTGTTGAAAGGAAGATTTGCTTCGCTGTGCAATTCACGTGCGGATGACTACAAGTCCAAGCAAGTACCTTCTTGCCAAGAGAGCGAACCATTTTATACTCATATGCTACACAATATAGTTTGTTCATGTTTTGTAATTGTTTTTAAAGCAGACGTGAAATTTTTCATTCTTTCGCATATGATTCCCTGATCCGAAATAGAAAGTTTGGTAAATGTGTACTTTAGCGTCTAAATTATTTCGTCGGAAAAATGTAACTGTGTGGGAAAAGTGTGAAATACAATATTTTAAGCATGCAAAATAATGGGAAAGGTGCAAAAATATAGTATTTTTAGATAAAAGGAAATAAGTTTTCCGAAGTATTTACCTGAGAGTGCGATGGTTTGGAAGAGTACGTGCGGTAGGCATAGGACGAGAGAGCGGCAACGACATCAAGGTGGAGTCCGGTGAATGGAAGCTTCGTTGAGAAGGGCAAGTAACGGGCGGAAGAATTAAGAAGGAAGCGGTTCAGCAGTACGTAGTCATCGAAAAGTCTTGTAGGCATACGCAGAAAGAAAGAGGTTGAATTTGCGCAGCATTGTAAGTTTTTGTTTTTTGAAGGGTAATTTTGAGAAAGTGGAAGTACAAAATCGTCAGTCGTTTCGGATTTCGTCTGGGATTAAAATTTCATTATCCGCCACAATACAAGAAGCTGTCTCCCTGCCATAGTGCGATATATGAATTGAAGAAAATTGCTTATTTTGAAAAATATCCATGTCACGAGGGAAAAAATGTGAGCTACGATGTACTGAATAACAGCAGAACTGCAAATGAAGTGCTTGAAGAAATCACCTACCTGTGCACATCTTCCAAACCAAAACTAAAACTTTGGGTTCAACCGGAACCAAAACGTCTTCATCAAAACTTCTGTCGTACATAAATTATTTTACATTCCTTAATTTCTTTCCATTCGGAGACACTGTGAAACCACTAATAACGACATTCTGCACATATCTTTCTCAAAAATGAATAAAACAGGTTTGAACTACTTCTGCGCATGATTACACGGCACTCTTCCGAAAAATATACCCTACTGCTGTCGTATTCTTCCACGCATTTGCTACCAACTCGTACTCCGCTCCGTCGCACAGCACCTTCACGTGGTGGCCGTTAGCATCGCTTCAGCCTCCCGCACCACCTGCTACAAACCATCGTACTCGCAGGTTAATACTTCGGAAAAATTATTTCCTTTTTATCTAAAAATAATATAATTTTTCACCTTTCCCTATTATTTTGCATGCTTAAAAAATTGTGTGCATCGAACTTTTCACCCACAGTTAAATTTTTCCAACGAAATAGTTTAGGACGCTGAAGTACACATTTACCGAAAGTGCTAATATGCTTTTCTATGTTGTACAGAAAACTGGGGAACTATAAATTTTGGTTTTGGTTTGAACAGATTTGCTGTGTCTCTGCACTTTTGGTTCTTCTGTTAATAGCTTGTTCGCACGCGCGTTTCTATCTTACTCTTATGTATCTTTAGAAAATCGAAGAGGTTTTATCCGGTTTTTCCTGCCAACAACGTACAGGATACAACAAAATAAAGGGTGGCTGCTGTGGACCTATTTTCTGTAGCGTATCACTACAACATTTAGTGCTCTTTTGCCAATAACGTAAGTCCTCTTTCTCTTGTACCCGTCATATCCACACAGCAACAAACCTTCCTTTTAACGGACCAAAGCTTCACATCTTCACTGGAGCGATGCATTATTCCTATCGCAGCTTCTCTTCACAGTGTCAGACTCACAGGTCCATATTACAATAAAATTCTTTAAAACACGTTTAAAATATGAAATATCTGAAAAAATATGAAATACATTAAAATATGAAGTTTTAACCCTTTGTCAATAAACACAGGAGGCTAGTTCCATCAGAGGCATGCATTCAGTTGCTGACTTTAAACATTTGGAGCAAAATTACATATGTTTCCAATTTATGGACCTAAAGCATAATATAATTAAAGAAGTGATATTCTTTTGTCCTTGGCACTGCGTAACAATAATACAACTTCCAGTGATTAGCAGTGAAAAGCAACATGACATGCGATGACTGTCTTTTTTCTTGTAGTAGAAAATTATATTCTGAACTTCATTTTTAGATTTAATTGCTCAGTCTGGCACCTAGGGCAACTAGATTATTTATTTACCTGCCCAGGTCAATGATTCACACGACCCAGGCATGGTATTTTTCAAACCCTGATATGTATAAGTAAAATATATACAGTACATAATTTCGTACCATACATATTAATTAAAGCTTATATATTTCATTATTACTACTTTAGCAAAAACTTCCCATTACAAAAAAATTACCTTTGCTTGTCTCTGTGGGCACTATTTCACTTTTACAGCATTGCAATCTTATGCGTAATGAAAATTTCTGTAGTATATACTAACTTTTTAATGAAAAATTTGTAATGTTTTAAGAACAATACGTTGCTACAAATTTTTTTTGTCCCCCTTGAATTTCATTATAACGAGTTTCGACTGTTATTCTTTTTTTACTGAATCTGGTAAATGCTGGCCAAGAAAATGACAGTGAAAATATATCATGAACAGTTTCTGTGCTTTGCAAATGTAGTAATTAAAGTTAAATGTAAAAAAAAATTGATTTCATTCTAAATTTCTGCGAGTGAAATCTTTCACCTATGTCACTTTAAGCAGGGCTTGGAAAATATCTGAAATGTTACATGCGCAGCTGGGTATATACATAAATTATTTACCTACCCAGGTAGTAAAACCTGGATGCCCAGGAAAATTTATATTTTAAGATAAATCAGAAGCCACTTTTTTTTTCAAGTTAAAAAATATGAATTTTTTTTTACACGTTTTGTAATTCCTATTTTAAAGGTCTATTCAAAATGTTCAATATGCAAAGCATGTATTTCATGTTTTAAGATGATAGTGCTGAAATTGGTACAAAATGATACGATGAAATTGTTTTTTGAGAAATTTAAAGATTCTGCCGTGTTCTTTTCCTTTGCCACTAAACACCTGATTTGTACATCAATGAAAATTGTTTCAGTATCTTCAGGTATTGCCAAGATATTATAAATACAACTATTTAATAGCTTTCCAAAAAAAAAAAAAAAAAAAAATGTGTGCTCTCAAATGGTTTCCTTGTGGCAACACAACAATGAAAGAACAGGTTTAATCACTGAAGTCATTTCTAAAACATTCCAAACAGGAAAATTTAATATTTTAGAAATATTGATATGCATTAATGTTCTACAATGACTCAGTTAGAATCAGGGTCTAAACAAGTGTTTCTTCTTTGGGTGGGGTTCTGAGATTTGAAATTATGCCCTATCAAGTTCAAAAGCTCTCATTTCCATTCAAGTATTTTTTTCTTTTCTTTCTGATAATTTAATTATGGGGAAGCAATGTGATCTTTCAAAAGCAGTACTTCCAGTTTTTGACATAATTTTACTAAACATGTGAAAAGTAGGTAAATATCCAAAAATTAGAGATAGGAAACAAGACAGTAAAAGTTCTGGGAACACTGACAACACAGTGCTAAGTAGAATGTAAAATGAACCAGCACACAAGCCAGTGAATGTGAAAACAAAAAAAGCATGATTCAACCGTATGTCAAATGTAATACTAGCCAAAACCTACATGAAAAACCAACTTTGACACCATTGTGGATTGAATACCCTTATAGACGCAATGTACTCGGATGCCAGTTTGTAGTTCTGTTTGTCATTGATATAACATATCATCATTGTCAACCATTATCAATCCACTGCGGGACGAAGGTCTCCCCAAGTTTCCTCCACAACGGTCTGTCTTGTGCCAGTCTCCTCCATGTCACTCCCGCATATTTACGAATTTCATCCACCCATCTCCCATGTGGTCTTTTTCTGGGTCTTTTCCTGTCCCTTGGAATCCAATCTAAAATTTCGGCTGTCCATCTATGGTCTGTCCTTCTGGCAGTATGTCCAGCCCATTGCCATTTCAGGGATTTAACTCTGATCATGATGTCTTCCACTCTCGTCATTTTTCGGATCCACGAGTTCCTCTTCTTATCTCTCCTGGTTACACCAAGCATGCACCTCTCCATGCTTCTTTGAGTTGTCTGCAGCCTTTGTATGTCTCTTTTAGTTAAGGTCCACGTCTCTGCACCATACGTAAGCACTGGAAGGATGCATTGATCAAACACTTTTCTTTTAAGACATAACGGCATATTGCTCTTGAAAATTATGCTGTTTCTTCCAAAAGCTCTCCAGGCAAGTTTTGTACGCCGATTAATTTCTTCATCAATGTGACCCTCACTTGATATCTGCTGTCCAAGATAAACGTACGTATCTGTTATCTCGAGGTTTTCTCCATCAATCGATAAATCTTCATTTCTTGTAAAAGCATTGAACATCACTTTTGTCTTCTGAAAGTTCATTTTTAATCCCACTTCTTTACTCTTGTCAGCAAGTTCCTGGATCATACTCTGCAGCTCTGATGGGGTAGTTGCAAAAATGACTACGTCATTAGCAAAACGAAGGTGGGTTAGATAATCTCCATTAATCTTTATCCCTTTGTTTTCCCAGTTCAGTGATTGAAAGACATTTTCCAATGTGGCATTAAAGAGCTTCGGAGATATGGTGTCACCTTGTCTCACTCCCTTTCCAATTTTTATGTGTGTTGTATTTTCAAACAGCCGAATCTTTGCACTTGCATTTTCATAGATGTTATTAATAATATTAATGTATGCATCTTCAATACCGCAGGATTTCAGAGCCGTGGTAACTGCTGATGGTTTCACCGAATCAAGGCTTTTTCATAATCGATAAAAGCCATGCACAATGGAAGTTCATATTCCCTCGCTCTTTCAATTAGTTCTCTCAGTACGTGGATATGATCTATTGTGCTGTAGCCACTCCTGAATCCAGCTTGTTCTCTCGGTTGAGCCATGTCCAGTGTTACCTTCAAGCGGTGTGAAAGAACTTTAGTGAAGATTTTATAAACCACTGATAGGAGGCTGATAGGTCTGTAGTTCCTGAGATCCTCAATGTCACCTTTTTTATGTAGCAGGATCATTGTAGCATTGTTCCAATCCTCAGGAATCTTCCCTTCATTAAGGCATCGAGTGAAAATTTGGGCGAGTACTGTTTCAATTTCTCCACTTGCTTCTTGTATGATGTCTATAGTAATTCCATTTTCTCCTGGAGCTTTCCCCCGCTTCATGTTCTTGATTGCATGAGCAACTTCTGCTGGGAGGACTGGAAGAACTCTGGTACCTTTCATGATGTCTGGAGTACATGTATCATCCCTTTCATATAGTTTGGAGTAGAAATCTTTCACTCTTGTCAAAATTTCGCCTCTATTTCTTGTTATAGAACCATCTTCTTTTCTCAGAGCCATAATCTGTTTTCTTCCCTTACTGAGATGTCCCTTCGCTTTCTTTAGGCTTTGGTTGTTTTCAATTGCTTTCCTTACTAGTTCACAGTTGAATTTTCTTACGTCTTCAGTGATACTTTTTCTTACTGTCTTGCATAGCTCTATATATTCCACTTTGGAAGTCACATCTTCTTTAGTTGTCCTCATCTCTCTTCTTTTTTGCATCAACATTTTGGTTTTTCCTGATAATTTGTTTACACGCAACTTGTTCTTAGACCCAGCTAATTTTGTTGCTGTTTCCATAAGAGCTTTGGTTACTTTTCTGTTAACTTCAGAAATATCCACTTCTTCCGATGTTAGGCCTTCTAAAGCAGAGAATCTGTTCTTCAGTTCCAACTTGAAAGTATTATGGTGTTTTTTAAGGTTGGTTATGTCAATACATTTTGTTTGTCTTATGAGCTTGCCACGTTCCAGTTTAGTGTTGAGGTGCATCTTACATCTCACCAATCTATGGTCACTACCTGTGTTGAACTTGTTTAGCACACTGCAGTCTTCGATGACGAATTTTTTGTTACACATAATAAAATCAATTTCACTTGTCGTCCCAATTGAATGTCTCCATGTCCATTTCTTGTGTGGCTTTTTCTTGAAAAAGGAATTCAAGATGAAAAATCCTTCTGCCTCTGCAAACTCAACGAGAGTATTTCCACGCTGGTTTCTGTTGCCGTGACCGAATTTACCTACTGAAGTTTCATTCTGTTGCCGGTGCCCTATTTTTGCATTGAAATCTCCCATAATTATCTTCAAGTGCTGCTTACCTTTATTATTTAGATGACGAATTTCCTCATAAAATTCTTCAATTTCTTCTTCAGGATGACTTGTGGTGGGTGCATAAGTTTGAATAATCTGAGCCTGGTATCTTCTCGATAGTTGGATAACGAGTCGTGCAGCTCTGTCAGAGGAACTTTCAACTTCTACCACTTTATCCTTCAGTTTCTTGTTTATTATAAATCCAACACCACTAGTTCTGCCAGTATCTGTCCCACGATAATAGAAGAGATGTCCACTTTTCAGTTCAATGAGATCTTCTCCTTTTCTCCTTACCTCACTCAGCCCGACGATGTCCCACTTGATCCTTTGTAGTTCCTCTTCCAATTCAAGAAGCCTTGAATCAGAAGATAGGGAGCGTCCGTTGTAGGTAGCCAAGGTCAGCATCAAATGGCAGCCTAGTCCGGTCCTCCGGGGATTCTTAGCACCCTCTGCCTTCATGTCGCACTGGCCGCTGCCTTGGCCAGGTACATTCCAGCTGCCGGAGACTGAGGGCCAAGATTTAAGTTGTAGAGTCATTTTGGAGGTGTTTGGCCATAACTCACCACGCTGGCCAAGCGGGTTGGTGAGCGTGGGATAGCATTTCCTCTGATCCCGATGGTATAGTTATACCGCTATTTGCGGTCGTCAGAGCCCCTTTAGTGGGAACAGGATGCACCACGAGAAGGCGGGGTTGACATTTGTCAAGGAGAGGCTGTGATGTTACGCATCACCTGACCTTACATCCCGATATAACATATAAATACAAGAATATGCCTGTACATATCTTTACTACATAACTGCCCTTTGTATTCATTCATACAAACACTACATAATTCTAAAACATTCCAAACAGGAAAATTTGCAAAATTAAAATGTCTAAAAGAAACTAAGTATTGTTCAACCAACTGTGCTTTAGAAGTAATTCTCCAATTAAAACATGTCTAAAAGAAACATAAGTATTGTTCAACCAACTGTGTGTACAGAGTTCGTAAAGCCTAATGTTAAACAAATCTGTGTGTAACTGATGTCATTATTTATCATATTGTAATAAACCTGATTTTAAGATATGAAAATATCATTACTCACATTTAGAACTGAATTGATTCAGTTATAATGTAAGTATCCAACAATTTCACACTCACACACTCTTCCACAAAAAACATGCATTTACTTGCACACTCTTCCACAAAAAACATGCATTTACTTGCACACTCTTCCACAAAAAATGCATTTATGTAAAAGTCGGTGACTACTTGCCGTGAGGCTTAACTGAATATGGCCAAACTTCATATTTACAGGGATTGCCTTTCAAATTACAGCCTAAGTTAATACGGTCAAACTTATTTTTTCGGGTATAGCCCTACAAATTATGGTGTAGCTCAATACGGTCAAACATTTTTTTATGGGCAATGCCCTTCAAATTATGGCGTAGTTCAATACGGTCAAACTTATTTTTTATGGGCAATGCCCTTCAAATTATGGCGTAGCTCAATACGGTCAAACTTATTTTTTTATGGGCAATGCCCTTCAAATTATGGCATAGCTCAGTACGGTCAAACTAATTTTTTTATGGGCGTTGCTCTTCAGATTATGGGCTTAGTATTTAGGGTTCAGACCGTAATTTCATGGGCTTTTACAAAAACGGGCCAAGCCATAGTTTTATGGGCAACGGCCGGGCCCCCAGTTGCCGGCCGTTGCCCGTAATCTAACTGTGAAATTTTTAACAGTGTATAGTTATACTATTTAAGTGTTTGCGGAGCATATTATTTTAGTCTATAAAGAAATTCTGTAACACATATTAAATAATTTAATGGAACAAGCATTTAATTCAATAGAACAAGCATTTTTCAGAGCTATTGAGAAATTATACAGTTATTAAGAAAGATATGAAGGAAAACGAGGTCGTCTCGGTGGCTGCGTGGTACGAGGCGCTAGCTACCAATCGTTCGCCAAAGATAGGTCTGGGTCTGAATCCCATGTAAGGCGTGGATGGCACGCTGGTCTTACTGCGCTGGTTCTCTCCCTTCCCTGGGACCCGTGGCCACAAATTAGGGACAGGAGACGGCTCATACACCCCAATGAATTGCTCACGAGGTCATTAAATCCCCCAAACATAAAAAAAAAAAGAACATCTTTCGCCCGTAATATGTTCAAATTTACTCACAAGTATGAGGACTGAATGAAAAATGGACACCATTTCAAGAATGTTAAAAAATTTACTGCTGGATAACGATTAAAGATACCACATTTTTTATTTATTTTATTAATTTTAAAGAAAATCAGTGTACAAACACCATCTTTTTTTTTTTTTTTGTTCGAGCCTGCCCTGAGATTTACGAAACTGTACACCTATGTCTGGTAGTCCAGATTATACGTATTTTCACATTTTAGCCATTTTTGACATTATTGCACATAAATGTATTAAATACGCAAATCATCGGTAAAAATGCATATTTTGATGCAAAATTTGTTTTATTTCATTTCATCTTGTATCGTATGCTTACTTACTTCCCCCCCCAAAAAAAAAAAAAAGCTTTATTATTCCGAAATTTGAAAAAGAAAGCATTAGCTCAAACTGAAATTAATTCGAAGATCAGCGGTTGATTAGAAGATCGAGTCTACAGAAACCAAGTGAATTAAAAAATAATGAACTTCCTCTTTTCGCACGTATCATCAAAAAACATCGCATCAGAAATATCTACTACCAGTAGGTGCTTTGTTTTTTGACCTTCCTAACTGAAATTTCCGTCCAGTTAACACAAAAGCTAAGCTGAAATTCACGCGAAACTACGCACAACCACATCATGCGACATTTCGTTGTGTGAACTAATTTTCAAACCTAATGATCTTGTAGTACTAAAAGTTAGCTATGTGAAATCAACATAGCAGATCAATGGGTACGTGAATTACGATTGATCTGTGAATAACTGAGTGTTTTGGAAAACGCAGTTTTGGTATTGCGAATTAACTGCCAAAGTACCAAAACTTAAATCAAGCAAGATAGTTTTAATCCAAGTATGGATTTCCGAATACCATAAGGATTTAACTAATGATGCAAAAATTGCATATCGTACAATTTGTGAAAAAAATATCGCTTGCGAGAAAAGTATCAAACTGTAAGCACAGAGTTTCGCCAAGCTTTCGCACTCCACTGGGAAGCTTTTACAAGGCAATGCTAAACTTAAAAATGCAGAGGGTCGTCACACGTAGGGAACAAAGATGATTTTTCAAAATAACGTGTGACTCACGAGCATATTACACTAATTTTTATCATGTAATTATACGGCGCGTCGCAATGTGTTTCCTTCTTTTAATAACTCATGCCAAACCATTGGAGTTCAGTAGAAACCATATCATTGCGCGCTAGTTTTCTGGATAGGATTTCGACTGTTTCCCTGATGGCAGTCTCTTTAAAAACAGTCTCTTTAAAGCCCCTTACACGAACTTTAATGAGACTGCCATCAGGAACACAGCCGAAATCCCATCAGCAAAAAGCGTGCAATGATATGGTTTGTACTGAACTACCAATGGTTTGGCACGAGTTATTAAAAGATGGAAACACATTGCGACGGCTTGTATAATTACATGACAAAAATTAGTGTAATATGCTCATGATGTCACACACGTTATTTTCAAAAATCATCTTTGTTCCTTACGTGTTTCAACCCCTGAATTTTTATATCTAGCTCCTATGGAAATACACAAATGGCGTCCGTAGGCCATCTTGCTCCTCTGGAAATACACAAATGACGACCGTACGCCATGTAGCTTCTGTGGAAATACACAAATGACGACCTACGTCATCTTGCTCCTGTAAAAATACTCAAATGACGACCTACGTCATCTAGCTACTCTGGAAATAGACAAATGACGTCCTACATCATCTAGCTACTCTGGAAATACACAAATGACAACCGTATGTCATCTTGTTCCTGTGAAAATACACAAATGATCACCGTACGTCATCTTGCTCCTGTGCAAATACACAAATGACGACCGTACGTCATCTAGCTCCTGTAAAAATACTCAAATGAAGACCTACGTCATCTAGCTACTCTGGAAATACACAAATGACAACCGTACGTCATCTTTCTGGCAGGAATGCGCCCTTGATAACCGTTGTTCTGAGAGGGTGCGGTAATTGAAGCTTGAGTTGGACTGTGAGAGGAAGAGCGGCTTCCCACTATCGACCGTTTACCGTGGGAACGCTCGGTAGATTGAAAGCATGGCAATCGCAAGGTGAGGTAGTTAGATGGCTGAATGTTTCGCGGCAAGTGGTTTCCGATCCCTGGAGACAGTTCTAGGAAACCGGAACAATAACCAGAAGGCCAGGACAAGGACAACCAAGAGCCACAACAAGTCAAGACGACCGTCATTTGTCTCTAACAGCTCGCCGTCATAGGCAGTCGGCAGCCATGCAATTCTGGGGGAGCAGGCGAATTCATCAAAAACGAATTCATCGAAAACAAATTTATCGAACGAACAATTTACAGAAAGACGACCTTTTCAAAAAACGTGAAACGAATTAATCGGAAACGAATTCTTCGAATGTGAATTGATCGAAAACAAATTTATCGAACGAGCAGTTTACCGAAAAACAGATGAAACGAATTCATCGAAATAGCCACAAGACAGCTGGGAATGGGCAAGTGCCGACACCCATTTTAATGGCCGTATAAATATTTCAATTTCTTGGTTTCAGACGTGCGCAAAGGCCTAGGGATTGATATTTAATGCTTTAGTAAAATGACAATAATACTAGTCTTTGTGTCTAAACTTTATGAATCTGAGCATGACGCAATATATTCATAACGTTTACATGATAAATCAAGCTATAATGCTGAACTTTTACTTAAGCATCAAATAATAATAAACAGGCCTAGGCCTTTTAATGGTTTTTCTTCCATCGTGTTCATATTCATAAGGTTTAGACACAAGGTCAAGTTAGTATTATTACAAATTTACTTAGGCATTAAATATTAATACCTTGTCCTCGACCTAGGCCTTTTTAACAGTTTTTATTCCATCGAGTTCATGTTAATAAGGTTTAGGCACCAAATCAAGTTAGTATTATTGCGCTTTTACTTAGGCATTAAAATGAATACCTTGACCTAGTCCTAGGCCTTTTAAACAGTTTTTATTCGAATGTACTCATATTCATAAGGTTTAAACTCAAGGTCTAATTAATGTTATTGCGTTTTATTTAGGAATTAAATATTAATACCTTCGCTTAGGCCTTTTTAATAGTTTTTATTCCATTGTGTTTGTAGAATGACGCCTCAAAAAAAACAAAAACAAAAAAAAACCAGTTAATCACTTAGATCAACACTTACACTTAAGAGGACTGTAGAAATTAATTATAATCACACTGATTGTGGACGAACACTCTAGTCTCCATGAGGATGAACACTCTGATCACCATGAGATACACACAACACACTCACATGTCTTAATATCTCAACACACACGCATAAGCACAGCACTGACACACAAGTACAAAATGAACGCTCGCAGCGCCCTCTTGAGGGTCGTTTCAAAATCCACCGTAGGGCTTTAACAGTGTTCATATTCATAAGATTTAGACACAAGGTCAATTTAGTATTACTGTTCTTTTACTTAGGAATTAAATATTGATACAAAGGCTTAGGCTTTTTAAAGCAGTCTTGTTCCATCGTGCTACGCCTAGGCCTTTTTAACAGTCTGTCTACGCCTAGGCCTTTTTAACAGTCTTTATTCCATCGTGCTCATATTCATAAGGAACAGACTAGAGTCTGAACTTTATGAATATGAGCACGATGGAATAAAAACTGTTAAAAAGGCCTAAGCTTAGGCCTAGGGATATTAATTTATTTTTAGTGCAAAAGAAAAAGCGCAATGTTACTAACCTGTCTGGGTGCCCAAACCTTATAAATATGATCACGGAGGAATAAAAACTGTTGAAAAGGCCACTATATAGGCCACATCTTTAGAGTCGGCTTACGAGGAAAGTAGACACCGTGACATCAAAAGTCTGATTCTTGTCAGACACCATAACGGTTTTGTGGTGATCCTTCATGAAAGTGTAATCTAAGAAATAAAAATGCAATTTTTAGGCGTTCTTCAAACGCTTTTGTGGTCACTTAGCCATATTCCAATTTATAGTCAAAGTTTTCGGCAAAAGTTTACCCTACGATATTGTATCTTTCGGTGATTTCGTTTTCGACGAATTCACCTGAAGAATTTCGAAGAATTTGCTTTTCGATGAATTCTCCGTTCGTGAATCTGTTTTCGATGAATTCACGTGGAGCACAATTCTGGTAGGAGCTCTCCTCTGCTACGAGAACCGCGATATCGAGGCAAACAGTTTTTTTTTTTTTTTTTTTTTTTTTTTTGGAGGTTTAACGACCACCGTGAGCAACTCAATGGGCTATAAGCAGTCGCTCGTCCCTAATTTAGGATCACTGGTTCCAGGAAAGGGAGAGAGCCAGTGCCGTAAGACAAACATAACATCCATGCCTCACCGGGATTCGAACCCGGACCCGTTTCGGACGAATGATCAGAGGCCATCGCTTAGACTACTGTGCCACCGGGGCGGCGGCAAACAGTTTACCGAAGATAGTCAAACAGATGTTGCGGGCAAATGGATGCAAAATTAATCATGCAAGTAGAGATACCTCAGAAAACTTGAAAATTACATTGTCCTAGAACGGGAATCGAACCCGCGTCTTCCGATTTGCGTTCGAATATGATACAGTTATACCACCCAGAACAAGTTTGTCCCAAAACACATCATGAGTTGCTTAGAGTTTCCTTGTTCTGGGTGGTGTAATGGTAACGTTCTCGAACGTAAATCTGGGGAAGAAGGTTCGATTCCCGTTCTAAGATGATGTAATTTTAAAGTTTTCTGAGGCATGCCTACTTGCAAGTTTACAGAAGACTCCACGAGAGATGTCTGTATACAAGAAGGTCAGTGGTCTGTAACCCACTAGCCACATAACTCAGAAGAACCCGTCTTCTGTGTGATGTGGCTAGGACTCCTGGCAAATAGGACTGTTTAAAGCTCCACTGGACTCCTAATCAATAGGACTGCTTAAAGTTCCACCGAACTCCTGATCAATAGGGCTGTTTAAAGCTCCACCGGACTCCTGATCAATAGGACTGTTAAAGCTCCACCGTGCTCCTGATCAATAGGACTGTTTTCTCTTCAGTGACGAGTCGCGGCACTGCCTAAACACTGGTTCTGAATGTGTGAACATTTGGAGAGCATCATTTTCTCTAGTAGTGTATGATTTTCCAATCAAGAAATTAATAAATTTTCCCCTAGCGAAAAATTTATGCATTACTTGAAAAAGAGACGGTACCTAATACACATTGGAGTGCAAAAATTAAGGACAAGACGGTTTTTCGAATGTAACGTCGTGCAGAAGTGCTCCACATCGACTCAAATCATACCATAAGATCCCCAAGATGTAAGAATATGGGACAAGTGAGCAAAACCGTCGAAACAAGGAATCCAAAGGATACAAAGGCACTTTATTGAAAAGGTAGCTTCGAGCACAACTGGACAGAAGACAGAAACGTCCATGTGGCAGGCGGCTGCCAAGAAAAATCCAGTATTTAGTAGAGGATATGGTCATCCTTGACTGCGTTGCAAGATGTACAGCGTCTGTCCATGCTGAGGACAAGGTTGTCAAGGAGCTGACGAGGCATTGCGGCCCATTCCTCTTGTAGCGCCAATCGCAGCTGCAGAATCGTTGCTGGCGGCTGGTGACGTGCTGCCAAGCGTCTCCCGAGAAGGTCCCACACGTGTTCGATTGGATTTAGGTCCGGGGATCTTGCGAGCCAATCCATGCGTTGAATATCTTCACTCTCCAACAGCTCTGCGACAGCCACTGTACGATGAGGTGCAGCGTTGTCGTCCATGAAGAGGAACTCAGGACCCACAGCACCTCTAAACAGACGCACGTGAGGCAGAAGAACCTCGGTACAATAGCGGACACCAGTGACTGAACCTCCTTGAAAGATGTGGAGGTCAGTACGGCTACCAAGCATGATACCGCTCAAGCGAGAACTCCGCCACCTCCAAACCGGTCCCTTTCGATGATGTTGGAGGTGTGATTGCGTGTTCCCTGCTCTCTCCAGATGTGTATACGTTCAGAATCGCTCGTCTGACTAAATCGGTTCTCATCCATAAAGAGAACTCGACCCCATTGCTGATGTGTCCAGTTCTTGTGTTCCTGGCACCACAGAAACCGCCGTCTCCGATAAGCAGGCGTTAATCGCACACACCGTACTGGTCGTCGTGCAAATAGACCACCTTTGTGCAGCCTCCTGGCTACGGAAAACGCGATAACGGACGTCCAGTTGTATGTTTCATGTGTCTTGCGATTTCTCCCGCTGTCTGCCGTCTGTCTCTTCTCGCCTGTAGGACAATATACCGGTCGTCCGCCGCCGTGGTTGCTCATGGACGACCACTGCTAAACTCTTGGACAGCTGTTCCTGTCGTTTGAAATGCTCTCCAAGCTCGTGAAACGATGCTGCGAGCGATCCCGAACTCCTCGGCCACACTAGTCACACTTTGACCTTCCTTCAACTTCCCAATGACGCGACCTCGGGTAAAGTCATCCAGATGTCGTCTACTGGATTGCTTGTTGGCCATATCACACGGTGGCAGCAACTCGACGTCGTTCAAACCGATGTACACCGTGCAATAGCTTTCATAGAATTGCTGAGCGTACACCGCCCGTGTGCTTTATACCCTTTCGACCCTTCCCCCTACGTCATGCTGCACATATGCGCATGCCCTACCGTACCGGACCCTAGTCTATCTTCTGAGTGGTCTTTCGGTCCGTTCTGCCTGCTCGTTCCGCTGTTATGCTAATTTCTCCTCTTCGTCCTTAATTTTTGCGCACCAGTGTACAATGTAGTCTTCGATATAAATGGCATCGAAAGGAAAAATAATTTTTTCAATCGGTTACTTCGAAGCAAATAAATGGAATAAAATGTATGTTGAATTCGATATCATCTACATTTACGCCCTGCAGCGTCACAGTTGTGCACTGTAAGAAAACTGGAATGCAAGGATCATCATTCTTACATTTCAAACTTCCCAACGAAAAAATAATTTTCCAGATCGTACTAATAGTTTCAGAGATATACTGTCCACATGCGGACGGACAAAGCGATGAATTAAGCACGATCTTTTTTACAAAAGACTTGTTAAAAACGCTTCTTTTTCAAAACTTAGAAACAAGAAGTTCAAACATCTACAATATCAGTCCTTTGCGAATGCAACCATATTTCAAATTTTATCTACTTAAAACGCAAATCTTCTAAAAATGTTTTAAGAGCTTGCTCTCTATGATTATATAAAAGATGCACGTATAGGTCTTGCTTTTATGAAATTTAAGAAATACTATTTACACTAAAATAGCTACAGAATTTGCTGATTTCTTCACTGTAGAGAAAAAGTTTTGTTCAAAATAGCTTGTACCTTGAACCACAGACTGCCCTTCAACAGAAAATCTGAAAAGCTTCTTAATGAACAATATCTTTCTTCGATTACTTCGAATTCTTCTATCGCATCTCAGGAAAATATTATATTATTGTCAGCATCTCCAGTATCGATCTCAGTGATACTGAAAAATAAGTCTTGACATATAAAACGAATTTCTCAGTCTTCAAAGGAATTTCTTTATTTGTATCATCGCACCAGTTGAATGATCCATCATCATAAGCGACCTAAATTTAGGTGTAAAAGAAAATATTAGACATTTCATCAATAGCGGAATTATATCCAGCACCAAAAAACTGCTCTAGTCAAACTTGAACGAAGATGAACAAAAGTTCTTGGAGAATTAAAATGAAATCAAGAACTTTTAGTCACTGTATGTGACAAAGGTGGAATAATTGCTTTGGACAAAAAGCAATACGAAACTTCAGTTAATAGACTTCTCTCCGAAGAACGTTATGAACAATTAAAAAGTTATCCTAATACAAATAATCAAGTCCTACAAATTAGGAATAGAAAACGGGATTACATCATACAATACAAATTTTGAAGATGTGGATCCGTGTTTTGGTGTAAATATGACAAGTATGGTAAGTCAGATAATATTCGAAAACGTGAAAATTTACGGATTCACATCTTCAAAATTTGTAAGTCTTACAAAGTTCTTGACTATCAAATAAAACTTGTACCATTTTATGTTCAACTTGCCCGCCCATACACTCTTCCAGAAGTATACCATTTCTATATACCTATTGCTAATCTAAAAAGCCCGCCCATACACTCTTCCAGAAGTATGCCATTTCTATATACCTATTGCTAATCTAACTTGCCCGCCCATACACTCTTCCAGAAGTATGCCATTTCTATATACCTATTGCATTATCTAAAAAGGACACTGTCAGCACACCATTTCACCAAACACGAAATAGTTCCTGATTCTAGTCAATATCTCAGTCGCTCAAAATTGCTACGTTTTCCAAGACAAATTTTACAGAAAAGTATGTGGTCTAGTGATAGGATGTCTTCTATCTCCAATCCTTTGTGAAATTTATGTGACACATCCTGAAGAAAAGATTTCTGGGTTTCTTGAGCTATTTCCAATGATCATCTCATTGTACCCAAACACGCAATTTTCTTCTGAACTGGAGCACGATGTTTCCTTTTCTAGATGCACTAGTTACGCAGTGTGAAGACTCATTCAGCACTACAGTTTACCTGAAGCCATTTGCTATTAGTTTACCACCTCGCACAAGATCAAACCATTCCATCCAACACAAAAACCGGGGCTTCTTATTACGCATGTCAACCGACGCTTTAACGTCTGTTCCGCAGAAGAAGTTCTTCAAAAAGAACGTAATTACATAAAACCTTGATGCTGTCAACAGAGTTCAAACTCTCAGTGGTGGACTCAGCTATCAAGACATATAAAGCTTAAACATAACAGCACCTTGATCCCAGATCTCTCCAAAATTCACCGAAAGGTATTAGTTTCTCCTTTTAACCCTAGAATTTCCTTTAAAATATCCAAAATCCGATGGTCGACAAATTTCAAAGTCATTTTCACTTCTGTAACTGAAAATATTTGTTCTACGATACAGGATACAATTCCTGGCAGAAATTCTTGAGATATCTGTCACGCGCAATGTCGGTTCAGCCAATCGCATATACACTATATTGACAAAAGCCACGGGACACATTTCAAAAGCAAATGTACGGATCCGCTGCGTTGTTAAGATGCGCGGTACAGCTGCAAACGGTATAAAAACAAGCCTGCAGCTAACCACGATCATATCGCACTGTGAGGTTGTGTGAAAATGTCGCGGCGGGAGAGAACTGATTTTGAGAAAGGAAAGACTGTTAGGTGTTACATTAATGGGTTGTCCATAAGAGAAACCGATAGTGTAACGTACCAGGAGATGTGACGTACCTGCCAGCAGGACGCACATGACTTAAAGGCAGATAGGAATCAGAATCAATGTCCGCGTAGCTTAATTGGTAGAGCAACTTATTCCGGAATGAGTGGACCCGGGTTCGAACCCCGGCGCGGATAAAAATGACGGAGAAATTTACTTCGTTATAATGGCGCCCGAACTATCCGGATGACCCGACCGTTCAAAATCTCGCATTGGTGTGATGTTATTTCCACACCGCGAGATAGGAAAAATATGAGCAGCACTTCGAAAGAAAGAAAAATAAGGGGGAGATGATGTAACGTACCAGGAGATGTGACGTACCTGCCAGAAGGACGCACACGACATAAAGGCAGATAGGAATCAGAACAAATGTCCGCGTAGCTTAATTGGTAGAGCAACTTATTCCGGAATGAGTGGACCCGGGTTCGAACCCCGGCGCGGATAAAAATGACGGAGAAATTGACTTC
Organism: Macrothele yani; assembly: GCA_039090855.1. Taxonomy (NCBI): domain Eukaryota; kingdom Metazoa; phylum Arthropoda; class Arachnida; order Araneae; family Macrothelidae; genus Macrothele; species Macrothele yani. Next base: position 100,802,993 of record CM076991.1, on the reverse strand, counting down.
GTTATAATAGGCGTTTACACATACCCAAGTCAACTGTTTTGGATGTACTGAATAAGCGGAAGACACATGGCTTGTCTGTAGTAGCAAAACGTACCGGCAGACCAAAGAAAATCAGTGATAGAGGACGTCGAAGCTTCAGAAGAGTCGTTACAGTTAATCGACGGAGTACTGCACAAGATATCAGTGTACAGGTGAGTAACAATGTTGGAACCTCTGTATGTACACGTACCATTCGCAGAAAACGTCATTCCATGGCTACCGTGGTCGTGCGGCTGCTCATAAGCCTTTCATTTCCACTCTGAATGCTGCTCGTCGTTTGGGATGGTGTAAAGAACATTTATCGTGGACCGTAGATCAACGGAAACCGGCCCTGTGGACAAATGAATCCAGATACACGATTCATCAGTCTGATGGCCGTGTGTGGGTACGGCTGCAGCCGTGGGAACACTATTTACCACAGTGTACTGTTCCTACGGTCAAGTTTGGAGCTGGCAGTGTACTCGTGTGGGGGTGTTTTTTTTCGTGGTATGGTAACTGCTCATTGGTCATCGTGGACAAACCTGTTAACCAGCACGTCTACCTCGATATTCTGGATAATTATGCCCTACCAACCCTGTGGCAATACTATGGAACCGGGCCTTGTTGGTACCAGCAGAATAATGCACGGAGCCATAAACCAGGGACTGTTACAGCGAGGTTTGAACATTATTCCGTATCGTGTGTGGACTGGGCAGCACAGAACCCTGATCTTAATCCCACAGAACACCTATGGGATGAATTAGAGCACCGCATAAGATGTTTGGAACCAAAGCCTACTACTAAGCAACAGTTAGCGGCAGCATTATATACTGAATGGAAGCGCATACCTATCGCCGTGTTCCAAAACCTTGTCGAAAGAATGTCTCGAAGGGTCAGTGCATGCATTCAGGCCAAAGGTGGACCGACACCGTATACTGATGTATGTCAATAAATGCTATGTTGTATTTCTCTTCTAGGTGTCCGGTGACTTTTATCAATATAGTGTACACTGAAACTGTAAGTTATTAGGGATACTCATCTAATAATGTGTTGCGTACCCTTGGCCTACAAAATAGCCTCGAGTCGATGTGGTATGGATTTAACGAAGTGCTGATATTATTCTACAGGCATGTTTAGTCAAGTGGATGCGATGACGTCCTTCAGTTGCGAAATGTTCGATGGAGGGGATCTCTGTCACAAAAGGCTCTATCAATCACATTCCACTGATGTTCTATTGGGTTAAGCTACGGCGACATTGGCGTCCATTCTCCAGTTTTTCCTCGTATCTTCACGCAGTTGTTCCAAGACACGTGATTTATGCAATTTTGGAAGAGGATTGGGCGCCAGGCGGACAGGTGCATGCACTTCACAAACGGTAAACTTTTCGACTGTGCAAGAACAACTGTATCAAGCGTGTACAGTGAGTGGTGCACAATAATAAAACAAGAAGTTGACTTCCTGTGAGGGAAAATCTGTGCTCGATGTTCAAAGGCAACGGCGGCTGAAGAGGTTGTACAATGCAACAGACGGGCTCAACTGCATCAAGTAATGGCGCAGTACAAGTCCTGGGACCACTGCGTGCCGATCCGAATCTTATGGCATGGCGCATTATTTTGCTGGAAGCAGTCCTCTCCATCAGAAAACATCGTGCACATGTATGAGTGTGTCTGGTCCACAATGATGTTAAGATTCCTTTCGGTATCCAAGTGCTGTTTCAGGGCGATTAAGGAACCCAATATCCTTCGCGAAACAGGCCTTTACAACGCCTCCGCTAACTTATACAATCAACTTTAGGCAGCTGGTATCCATCAATTCATGCTGTTGACGTCATATTTCTACCTATCCATTGGTGTGTATTGACTAAACACGTGACTTATCAGGCTAGGCAGGAAAGGACTCTTTTCCAAGTCCTTAAGGGTTCATTTGTGGTGCTCCCGTTCCCACCGCAGACGATTTTGTCGGCAGTCGTCAAACCCCCAAACAGAAAAACGACATTGCATGTCCTCGTGTATGCATTTTTCGGGGTTTAACGACCACCGAGAGCAATACTGTGGTCAATAAACTGTCTCACGTTCCTAATTTAAGGCTACTGATTCGAGGGAGGAGAGAGGGAGCCAGTGTCGTAAGGAAAACGCGCCACCCTTGCCTGATCGTGGCTCGAACCCGGACCCACATCAGACGAACAGTCAAAAGCCAGCACTTAGACCACCGCGCCATTGGGGTCATGTGTCTAATTTCAATATTGCTGTGCCTGGAGGATGAGTAATCGTTGTATCTGGACGCCTAGTGAACTTTTTTTCATTGGGTGATGAGCCGTTGCACCAGAAATTTGATTGACCTTTGCAACCGGATGTTTACAGACAGTTACGCCTGGAAAGCTGTCTTTCAGCGGCAGCGCCTGATACGGTCGAGCCGTACCAGGCGCTGGCTTTTGATCATTCGTCCTGGGTGGGCAGGGTTCGAATCCTGGATGAGGAAGGGATAGTGTGTTTATCCTTCTGCGCTGGCTCACTCTCTTCTATGGAATAAGTTACCCCCAATTAGGTACAGGCGACCTCTTATAGTCCATTTAGTTCCGCACGCTGGTTGTTAACTCCCCAAACAAATATAAAATAAAAGATGCTGATTGATATATATGCGACTTTTTTGGGTAGAGGTAGATTTATTTTTGTGCCTGAAATGTGTTCGATCAGTATGTTTGGAAGTGGTTTTATCATTGTGATAAGAAATCGATTAATAGTCGTTCACTGAATCTGATTAATCATCATCAAGTTCAATGATCGTTGTGCACTAAAGCTGGCTGATTAATGTACTTGGAAGAAGATTTATCATTATGCCAAAAAGTTGGATAGTCAATGCACTTGGAAGTTGATTTATCGCTGTGCCAAGAAGTTGTTTGCTTAGTGTACTCTGAAGTTGATTCATCACTGTGACAAGAAGTTGGATGATTAATGCACTTGGAAGTTGATTTATCATTGTGTCAAGAAGTTGAATGATTAATGTACTTGGAAGTTGATTTACCATTGTGCCAAGAAGTTGTACTTAGAAGTTGATTTACCATTGTGCCAAGAAGTTGTACTTGGAAATTGATTCATCATTGTACCAAGAAGATGGATGATTAATCCACTTGGGAGTTGACTTATACCATAGGCATGTTTCATTTCCTTATGTGATCTTGCAGGCCCATTTCATTTTGTCACGTGAACCGCCAGTCCCATTTCGTTTTGTCATTCCAGAAAGATTAAAGTTGGTATCCGGGTCAAAACAATGCAAAGCGCCAATACTTCAAACAGTCCCAGATATAAAGAAACTGTTTCTTACATTGATCAAGATAACCAGTGAATTTAATAAAATAACATTACCGTATACAATTTAACTTTTCAACTGGAGATTTAGATTAATTTTGTGATTTAGATTACTTCAAGTAATTTAGATTACTTTTGCTATGCTGATTTCAAAAATAATAATTTATTTTCTCTGTCACGTAAGGATTTTTCACAATCGTGAAAACAAAATCATAAATATGCTGTGTATATACACTGAGTGTCCACTTTATTATGACCACCTGACAGTTTTAAGCAAAGGAGCTATGGCTGCACGCTGTTGCCGCCAGAGGGCAAGGCTAGTATAAAAAGGGAAAGCTTAGTGCTTGCGACAGTAGTAGAAGTGATTTTTGGGTGACGAGATGGGTAAAAAATGCGATTTGATGGACTTTCAACGTGGGACGATTGTAGGAGCTCGGAGCCATGGAGCGAGTAACACCGAAACCGCCGTATTCCCGAAATGTTCTAGAGCAGCTGTTGTTAAAGAGTTTAAAGACTGGACTGTCAGCCAAAAAACTGGGTCTCTACGTGCAACGTGTGGTCGTCATCGACTAGTGACTGCTCGGGCGGAATGGAGAGTGTACAGACTGGTAACAGACAACAGAAGGGCAACAGTACAATAAATTACAGACCATCTTAATCAAGGTTCCCCTCAAATGATCTCTGCACGCACTGTTCGTCGTACACTGCATCGGATGAGATATGGCAGCCGAATGCCTGTTCGAACACCTTTGCTCTCTGCAGTTAACAAGAGAAAACGTCTCCAGTTCGCACAGGAGCACAAGGACTGGACAGTCGATAATTGGAAACAAATTATGTGGTCCGATGAATCACGTTTTCAGTTGCACCCTGCCGATGGCCGAGTGAGAATTGGGACGGAAACAGCACGAAAGCATGGACCCCAAATGCATTGTTACAACCCTTCAAGCTTATGGAGGCAAAGCTATGGTTTGGGGAATGCTTTCCTGGCATGCTTTCGGCCCTTTAATTCGTGTTGATCAACGCCTGACTGGCACATCATATCTAAACATCGTGCGGACCAAGTGCATCCTGTCATGTGGATGATTTATCCCAATGGCGATGGCTACTTTCAACAAGATAATGCGTCCTGCCATAGTGCTCGTATTGTATAGGATTGGTTTCAGGAACCTGCCGGTGAGTTTACTTTGCTTAGGTGGTCCCCACAATCTCCAGATCTCAACCCCATTGAGAATTTGTGGGCTGAAGTTGAACGAGCCATCAGACAGCTGGATCCACAATTCTGCAATCTCACACTCATGGAAAGTGCTATTCATCAAGCATGGTCTTAGATTCCACAGACCACCTATCAACATCTAGCGAAGTCCATGCCACGAAGAATCGACGCAGTATTAAAGGCAAAAGGTGGCCCAACAAAGTACTGAGGGGGTGGTCATAATAAAGTGGCCACTGAGTGTATATATATATATATATATATATATATATATATATATATATATATATATATATATATATATATATATACACTATCTACCAACAAGTAATTGGACAACCCTGCAATCGACGATATCTGCGTTCCTAGTACACGTCACGGCCGCCGCCGTTAAATATCGTGTGGGAAACAACAACGCAACCAGTCGCATGCAAGATGCCACGCAGTTCGGAGCTCTCTGATTTCGAGAAAGGTGTAATCGTCGGGTATCACAGAAATGGCTGATCCATACGTGACATATCCAGCGAGTTGAAGTACCCAAAATCGACAGTGGCCTACGTGATTGACAAGTGGAAGATGAGAGGTGACTGTCGGAATGTGCCCCGACCCGGCAGACCCACAAAACTGGGAGTTAGAGACCGACGGGTGCTGGCCAGAGAAATTCGGAAGAACCGCACCAAATCGATGGGCCACATGCGCGAGGAGTTTCAACAGGCTTCCGGTAGTGTTCTTTCGATGAATGCCATCCGTAAGGAAGCCCATCTGCTCGGTTATCACGGACGTGTTGCCGCCCACAAGCCTTTGATCACCAAGTCCAATAGAGCTGCTCGGCTAACGTGGTGCAAAGAACTTCGACAGTGGACCGTTGAACAGTGGAAACAGGTTCTCTGGAGCGATGAATCAAAGTTCACCCTCTACCGTTCGGATGGCAGGGTCTGGGTTTGGTGTCTGCCTGGAGAACGCCTCCTGCCGGAATGTATGTTGCCAACTGTGAAGTTCGGCGGCGGTGGAATAATGCTATGGGGGTGTTTCTCCTCGTATGGCACGGGAGCCTTGGTCGCAATTCTTGGTAGACTCAACGCCGAAACCTACTGCACCATTTTGGATGACTATTCGCTTCCTACGTTGTGGCAGTTTTACGGGGTGGACCCATGTTGCTTTCAGGATGACAATGCCACCTGTCATGTTGCGAGGTCGACCATGGCTTGGTATGGTGACAATGGGGTTAATCGAATGGACTGGCCTGCGCAGAGCCAGGACCTTAATCCTATAGAGCACCTCTGGGACGAGTTGGAGCGTCGACTTAAGGGGTGCCCCCACCGTCCGAAATCGGTGAAGGAACTGACCTGTCTTCTCCAAACCGAGTGGACGAAAATACCGCTAGCCGTCGTAGAACGCCTGGTTGAGAGTATGTATGCCCCGGAGGGTCGCAGGTGTAATCGCCGCCTCTGGAGGCTCCACCAACTATTGAAGGTGAATAAACTTCGTTTTCTTTTGCTATCACAGGTGTCCAATTACTTGTTGGTAGATAGTGTATATATATATATATATATATATATATATATATATATATATATATATTATAGTCTAAATTAAAAGAAAAGTGTTTGATCAATGCATCCTTCCAGTGCTTACGTATGGTGCAGAGACGTGGACCTTAACTAAAAGAGACATACAAAGGCTGCAGACAACTCAAAGCAGCATGGAGAGGTGCATGCTTGGTGTAACCAGGAGAGATAAGAAGAGGAACTCGTGGATCCGAAAAATGACAAGAGTGGAAGACATCATGATCAGAGTTAAATCCCTGAAATGGCAATGGGCTGGACATACTGCCAGAAGGACAGATCATCGATGGACAGCCGAAATTTTAGATTGGATTCCAAGGGACAGGAAAAGACCCAGAAGAAGACCACATAGGAGATGGGTGGATGAAATTCGAAAGTATGCAGGGGTGACATGGAGGAGACTGGCACAAGACAGACCGTTGTGGAGGAAACTTGGGGAGACCTTCGTCCAGCAGTGGATTGATAATGGTTGACAATGATGATGATGATGAAATAAAATCACTTGTGTGAAGATAAAAAATAGTTAATGAAAAAAATTATAAAAAACAAAATGAATCAAAATGAATTTGTTCTTACAAAATCATTTTCCTTTTACGTCAAACGAACGTTTACGGCTTTTATTATACGGTGAAATTTCAGAAGCAGAAACTCTCTTTAAACCTCAGCAGCAATCCGCCATCATATTTACATTCCATCGTCCTTGATATCGTTTTTCCATACATTTTATATCTCGGTGAAATCTCTCACCTTGCTCTTCACTCACAGCATCAAGATGTTCGGGAAAATAGTCAAGGTGAGAATGCAGAAAATGAATTTTGAAGCTCATGTTGCAACCCAGGTTCTTAAATTTTTCTAGCATAGCTGCTCTGTAGTTAGGATCCTTGTAATTGTCTAGAAAATTTTAAATGACATTTGTGAAACTAACACACGCTTCTTTTTCTGTTGTAGTCATTTTTCTCTCAAAAGTTTCATCTTTAGTTAACAGCCTTATATCTGGACCAAGAAACACTCCTTCTTTGAATTTTTGTTTCTGGTAAATGTTATCAAATATTGAAAATATTCACAATTTTTTGTCCAAAGCCTTGACAGATTGTTTCATCAATTCCAATTTAATATGCAATGGTGGTAAAATAACTTTTTCTGGATCCACTAGGTTCGGATAGAGAACGTTCTTTGATCTTGGAATCAAGTTTTCTCTTTCAGACCATTTTGTTTTATGATCCAGTGTTGGCTATAAGCTCTACTGTGCCATTCCCAGATGAAACATGATATTTTTGTGTAGCCACTTTGCTGCCCTAATATCATGCTCAGAATTTTGAAATCTACACAAATTTTCCAGTTGTATTCCTGATATCTTATTTTATTAAGGAGAACGTCACGATTTTCATAAGATTCCTTCAGATGTACTGAATGAGCAACTGGTATTGAGGGGGAAATGTTGCCATTATGCAAAATAACTCCTTACTAGAATCAATGAACAATCTCCACTGTGATGAGTCATGAACAGTGGAAGACAAATGCATTATAAGTCCAGGAATGTCTCTGCAAAACACAAGCGATTCTTCTTGGGCGAAATATTCAACAAATTCCTTTTCTCGGTTTCTGTATCATGAAAATGTTGGGCCTGGAGCAAGTACATTTTTGTTTTTGAGTCTTGATCCTAAAAGTTGTGCACTTTCCTTCGACAGATTTAAATCCCGTACCAAGTCATTTAATTCACTGTGTGTAAACTTCTGTGGTTCACTACTAGTTTCAGGATTGCTGTACAAGTCCTCAGTTTTGCTGCAATTTAACTCAACTTCTGAAGCTGATGAAAAATCTAATGATGTAGGAGGTGACGGAACAGGTAAATGAGGACCATGAGGTACAGGTCCGATAGCACATGGAGTCATTGGGTACAAAATATTATTTATGTTTTTGAAATTGTAACCCTTTACTGATGCGGTTAAGCAAAAATAACATTTCTCATGACTCACTGGCTCCCTCTATACCATTGGAATGGCAAATGGAAGAGAGGTTTTCTTACCTAGAGTCCATTTTCTAAGTTGCTCAACACAAGTGTGATAAACTTGATGTGGTGCCCATTTCTTGTCCTGGTCTCCAAGCTTTATACCGAAATAAGCCTGATACTCCTTTTTGACAACATCTGTTATTTTGCGCTGCCTTTTTTTCACCACAAAACTACCACATATATAACAAAATGAATCAGGACTATTAACACAGCCTCTTGACGCCCTGACGCAGTAATAATGAACAATACAACAGTTAAAATGAGCAAAATACACTTCAGTCTTATCGCTTGAAATACAGTGTTTAAAGTGACAAAAACGCACAATGTTTCATTCATTGATATAGGGGCGCCATCTATTGTATCACTTTCCAATTAAAATTTATCCATCTATTGTATAATTTTCGAACTGCCGCGATCTACTTTAGCTAGTAAATTTAAATTTTTAGAATAAAAAAAATAACAGATTACTTCATAATATTTTTCATTTTTGTCATATCTAAACAAAAATAACATGGGAAATGCTGAAAAATATGTGGGTGATAGAGAAAAACGGATGTGATATCCGTGATCAGTGTACCTGAATTACTATAAAACACTTGAAATTTTGCATACCCAAGAATCATGGTTGGGTTGTGTAACAAAATTCAAAAAAGCATTTTGGATAAATATTTTGTGATAACATGCTGCCCGCTTAATAATATTCTACTTTGATTATACTATGAATCTCTTTTATAAACGTCTTTTTTCTTTATAATTCATTACTTCACCTCATTTAAGAAATCATCTTTCTAATAATCTTGAACGGGATTTTTTTATGTGAAAAAAAAACAAAAACACATCCTTTTTCTCTGGAAATCTGCTCTGAGGGAATTGTTGAAGTAATATGACTCATTTACTTACTTGCTGAAAATAATGATAGAAAAATGCGAACGCGTACCAGCCAGCGTGTTCTTATTCCTTTTTTTTTTTTTTTTTTTTTTTTTTTTGTCATCCCTGTAAGAAAGAAACAAGAGTTTTTAATTAAATCATCAACGGATTTTAGTGGTGATTATTCATGTGGAGAGCACATGCATTATTTCTTCCTTCTAAGATACAGTGTATATACTAACTACCCGCATATCATGAATATATGGAGTGAAAAAACGTTAAGAAACATTTATGTAGAATTAGCTATTTTTTTCTGAATAAATGAAAAAAAAAAAAAGCGTTTAAGTGAGAAATTCTGCCGATCTGTGTCTTTGTAAAATGCGATGGCCTGAAATGATTTGTACAAGGGAAATTTAACTGAAACATTTATACTGTAAAGACAGCATTGAAACTCGCGACAATTTCATCTTCACGAAAACTTACCTATTTGATTTGAACACTTGTATTGAAACTTCTTCGCAAACGTTGTGCAAGATTGCATCTCTTGCGATCCCCTGTGAGGTCTAGGTACGTAGAAAAAGGAAAAGAAAAACAAAGAAAATCCTCAACGGGCGAAAATGAAGCTCAAACATAAATACGCAATTAAATCTTTTACACAAAACCGTTTCAGTTGTTTTTTTGGCGGGATCGCATTTTTGCACTTCGTATGTATGTAGCCTTATTTGCAATCGTTTTTTAAATGAAAAATGTCGCAATCATTACAGATTGATATGTATTATTATTTTTATTTTTAATGAATGAAAGCTAATCCTGTTACAGCTTCGGCATTACTGTAATTCACAAACATGTTTAAATGAAATCTTTTTTTTTTCAGTTTTTCGTAATCTTCAGATTTCAAATCGATGGTTCCGAGTTTTTGTAACCCTGTTTAATGGCAGTTTTTCAGAACAATATAATCTCAAAAGACACGCTGCGCCTTGTGGCAATTTATCTCTTCAAATGATAGAGCGGCAATTAATTCCTAAAATGCATCGGTTTCTGGATTTTCGTTGCTATCTATTTCTAGATGGAAATCTTCAGGAATCAGAAAGGCAATGAATAATCGCGAATTGGTTATCGAACTCAAAATCCCGTAAGATACTTTTCGCATAAATTTAAAACCGTTAAGTCCAAAATGAATAAAATGTAAGAATAAGGTAATAAAACAGAATTTAAGATGAGTAATAAGTTATTCTTTCAAAATAAGCTTCCCTAGCTTATTGGCAATTCTTATGATCAAACGCAACTGGAAGATAGTTTCTCAAAATCTTTCAAATAAAGAACCACACTTTGAATTTCTGATCCTCATTGTTCGCAACTATATCTCGAATGTCGTTGGATGTTTCCTAAATACATTGCTCAAGAAAATAATCATAATTAAATATGCACGGTCAAAATCTTATCGCAAAAGCGATCTTTTGTATTGTCACTACTCAGAATTTTATTGATGCCACCCGCGCTCAAAGATTTAATTGAAAAACATTCTATTTTCGTCGTCACTCATTAAGTGAGCTGGAGCTGCTTTTCCTCCTCGAGTTTCATAATATCCGCAACTGTGAACCAAAACCATACTACGCATATATCAACTCCTTTCCATACATCGCACAAATATTATTTTTGTTTAGCAGACTTGAAGCGGTTTTATCATAAACTTTTGTCGTCTGTAAATACCCATTTCAATCGAGGCGGAAACCATTTATTCGCTGGGATATTTTCCGCGAAACTTTCGCGGTGGATATGCCGTTGCTTAGCAACCGGGCTTGTCTTATCAAAACGAATTGTGCCCGAGGATTACTGCTAATCAACTGCCTATGCTGCAATCCCAAAAATCCGGCTTCCCACTTTTATGCCCATTTCTTCAATGCATCGCAAAATACCCAACAAAAGTATAAATTATGTTTGGTTATTCAAACGAGCGTCATAAAGCAAATTCGAGGAAAATGTGGTCATGACAGAACAAATAGTGTGAACAAAATTCGAAATCACAGTATATTTCATTCCTTTGTTTTATCTGTGTCAATCACCAAAATGTATTATTATTACTCTGTGAGTTTAGCACCTTTAATGCATCAACAAGATGATGCTCATTTAAACCCGATTTTCGTGTACAATGAGTGTAGTGTTATTTTGCAAGGCATATACAGGGGTTGCCCAAAAAATGAGTGTAGTGTTATTCTTCAAGGCATATACAGGGGTTGCCCAAAATAATGGAAACAACTCGCTGAAAATAGTGACGTTGGTATGTGCCGCTTTTTGAGTAAAACGAACATGTAACTAAAACATTTTTTGTGCAAAAGTGTTGCTTATAGTCTCAAGGGTCTGTGTGATTGCTTTGTAAATCGGTGTTTGCATAATTTCGTTCCTGGTGAAGGCACAATGAGTGACCTGTCGGAGTTCCAAAGAGGGCAGATTGTAGGAGCCCGTCTGGCTGGTGCGTCGGTAACCACAGTGGCACAGGTATTGGGCGTATCGAGAGGTACCGTGTCGAAGGTCATGCCAGCATGCAATGTTCACGGCACATCATCATCTGCGAGGCACAACTGTGGAAGGAAAACCAAACTCACTGCAAGAGACAGGAGGACATTAAAGAGTATCGTGATCGCAAGGACGTAGACCACGGCGACGAAAGTGACTGCCGAGCTTAATGCACATCTCCAAAACCCAGTGTCGACCCATATCGTGCGAAGGGAATTGCATAAGCACAATATTTACGGCAGAGCTGCGATTGCAAAACACCTGGTGTCACAGGTGAATATGAAACGGAGACTACAGTGGTTCCAGGAACATAAAACGTGGACTGCGGATCACTGGAAACATGTCTTGTTTTCCGATGAATCAAGTTTCTCACTATTCCCCACCACAGGACGGGTTTGCGTGCGGAGAACCCCTGCAGAAACCTACAAGCCAGACTGTCTCCTTCCTACAGTGAAGCATGGGGACGGTTTCGTAATGATTTGGGCCATGATCTCATGGTTTGCAGCAGGTCCCATTAACACCTTACACGAAAGGATCACTAGCTGTTACTATGTCACTCTTTGGGCTGACCATGGGCATTCAATGACGCAGACATTGTTTCCGTCATAGGATTGCACCTTTCAAGATGATATTGCCCCGATTCATAGAAGTCGAACTGTTAAATCATGGCTTGAGGAACATGAGGATGAAGTTGCACACCTTCCCTGGCCTGCACAATCACCGGACTTAAGCATCATTGAGCCTATGTAGTCTCTGTTGGAAAACAGAGTGCGATCCCGTTATCTTCCTCCGGCGTATCTCAAGCAATTGGAGCAGTTTCTGCAGGAAGAATGGTAAAACATACCACTTACCACCATCCAGGACTTGTATGCTCCCATTCCAAGAAGGATTCAAGCAGTTTTAAACGCCAAGGGTGCTCCCACAACATATTAGGTGCGTAACACCTATTGTTTCAAGGTGTTTCCATTATTTTGAACAAGCCCTGTATATTGTTTTGTTTTAAGCTGTGCAGTCAGTAGCTTTTAAAAATAATCAGATGTTATGTTGCACAAGAGAACAACTGGTCATTTGGAAAACTCAAAAACTGTCCTGTAGATGTTAAAACAATTCCACCAAAAGAAGTTTTTCCTAAATACAAGTATTCGGATTACGAACATACAGGGGTTGGACAGCATAATGTGAACACCTAGAAAAAGAAGGTTTTACGTACCTAGTAGGGGGTTGGACCATTTTTATCATCCAAAACCACCTGTATATTCCTTGGAATGGACGCATGCAATCCCTGGATGGTGGTTAGTGGGATGTTACAACATTTTTCATGCAGAAACTGCTCCAGTTCCTTGAGAGATGCAGGAGGAGAATAACGGGATCTTACTCTGTTTTCCAACACAGACGTAGGATGTTTAAGTCTTGTGATTGGGAAGGCCAAGGAATTTGTGAAAGTTCGTCCTCATGTTCCTCAAATCATGATTGGCCATTCCGAGCTCTGTGGATTAAGGCGTTATCATCTTGATAGATGGCATCCCCTGCAGGAAACAATGCCTGAGCCAATGGATGGACTTGGTCGGCCAAAATGGTTTCATACGCCCTGCCAGTCATCCGTCCTTTTAAGATGATCAGGAGACCTTCTGAAAACCACGATATGACCACCCAGAGCATGACAGAACCACCACCATAATGCACTGTTGGGAGGAGAAAGTCTAGGTTGTACGCTTCTGGCGGTGTTCTCCACATGCGTCACAGAGGCACCAACACGTCCTGCTGTGAGGAATAGTGTGAATATTGATTCAGCTAACAACATTACATGCTTCCATGCGTCGGCAGTCCATGTTGTGTTCTCCTGGAACCACTGCCGTTGCAGTTGTGCATTCACCAGAGTCACCAGAGGTTTTGCAATAGCAGCTCTGCCATGAATATCTTGTATATGCAGTTACCTGAGCACTATTTTCCTTGATACTTGGTTCTGGAGATGCAGATTGAGCTCCGCGCTGATTTTCTGTCCCGTGGTCGTCTTATTAGGGTAACAATCCTCTTTAATGTTCTCCTGTCTCTGCCAGACAAGGCCGTCTTCCGGCCGCTCTTGTGTTTCGCAGACGGATTGATTGATTGACTGTAGAGGATTTTAGGAAGGGAGTGTCTGACCCCAGGTCTTAAACAACCCTTAGAAATAGGAAGCTAGGAGATTTGGGCTAGAGTGCCGATAGGAAGGTGACACGGAAGCGAAGTAGAAAGGGGGAGGAAGACGCCCTTATTTATTACCGGGGGCCTGTACCAGGGGTCCGACGGCTTAACGTGCTCATCCGACGCACGGCGGGTACTTAGTGGATCGAGCGTTCGTACCCTGCCTGGGATCGAACCTGAGGTCTTTTCCGTGGCAGTCACGAACGTTGCCTATTAGGCCACCCGCGGCCTTCACAGACGGAGTTTTGCCACGAACACCGTATGCTGTCACGACGCTAAACACAGTAGCTCTGGAAACTCCCACTGCCGTGGCGATTGTTGTCACGGAGGCACACCAACTAGCTGGCCACCGACAATTAGCCCTCTTTTGAAGTCCGTTAGGTCGCTCCATTTCGTCGTCACCCTGTAAGAAATTTTGCAACAAAATACTTTAAACGCACTTACACAGGACCTTGAAATTCTAAATAAAGCTATTACAACCAAAAAGTGGTGGATAAATTTGCGTATTGCGACGTACACGCCTACATTAATAGTCACGCCTCTGAACGTGGTGTCAATATTTTTATATCCAACTCTTGTAATAATATGTGAAAATATGCTGTTACTACACTTGTACAAAAATCGGAGGGTAAAATTGAATGGAGACAGAACTACTTACTGCTAAAACATTTTTAGCAAGTCTTTTGTAAAAAAAGATCGTGCTTATGTTATCGGTTTGTCCGTCCATCCACCTGTAGACACGATATATCTGCAACTATTAGTCCGATTTGAAAAATTCTTTTTGCATTGGGAAGCTTGAGAGATGCGAAAGATGATCCTTCATTTCATTTCTTTTTTTAAGATGAACAATTTCGCCGCTGGAGGGCGTAAACGCAGATGATGTCGAATTTAAAAATAAGTTTTATTCCACACATTTGCTTCTAAACATCCGATTGAAAACATTATTTTATCTTTCGATTCCATTTATGTCGAAGAGTATTTTAGGTATAGTTACTTTTTCAAATTACGCATAGATTTTCCGCTAGGGGGCGTAAAAGTAAATTACGTTTTGCCCGATATCTCTTCTTCTAAAACCCCGATTTAAAAAATGTTTTCTTTAGCGGATACAGATCCTGATGGAAAATCTTTTGCATATAATTTCTAATCTTTGGTAAAGAATACTTTGGCCACCAGAGGGCGTAGGTGTTAATTTTTGCTTCTGATGTATTTACCATAAAATCTGAGCTCCTACAATCTCGATTGAAAAAATTCTTTCACTGACCGATGCCACTCACGTTAATAAACGTTTTCGGAATAATTTCTTCTTAAAATACTGCATGGTTTCTCCTTCAGGAGGCGTAGATGTATATCTTATTTTTGTCAATATCTCTACTTCCAGGAGTCCGAAAAATTCTTTCTTTGTTGAATAGTGTTTCCGATGCGAAATGTGTTCCATATAAATTCAAAATTTTCAAGTAATTTATTGACTTTCCGCTAGGGGGAGTAAAGGTAAATTACGTTCCCACCAATATCTCTGTGCCGCCCCGGTGGCGCAGTGGTCTAAGCGATGGTCTCTGATAATTCGTCCGAAAGGGGTCCGGGTTCGAATCCCGGTGAGGCATGGATGTTGTGTTTGTCTTACGGCACTGGCTCTCTCCCTTCCCTGGGACCAGTGACCCTAAAATTAGGAGCGGGTGACTGCTTATAGCACATTGAGTTGCTCACGGTGGTCGTTAAACCTTCAATCAAAAGAAGAAAAAAAATATCTCTGCTTCTAAATATCCGATTTGAAAAATTCTTTCTGCACCGGATACAGCTCCTGATGGGAAATCCTTTGTACAAAATTTCTATTTTTTTTAAATAGTTTGGCCACCAGGGTGCGTAAATCTTAATTTCCGGTTCTGACGTATTTGCAACAAAATCTGAGCTCCAAAAATCTCGATTGAAAAAATTTGTTTGTGGATCGATACTAGTCACGTCGATCAACAAACAAATTTATATTTGTTTGTAGATCGACTAAAGGTTAGTAGTAACATACTACTCACCTTTTAGGAACATTTTCTTTTTAAAACGATGCATAATTTCTACGCCAGGGGGCTTAGATGCATATCTTATTTTTGTCAATTTCTCTACTTCTAGGAGTCCGATTTGAAAAAGTCCTTCTTTGTTGGATAGTGTTTCCGATGCAAAAAGTTTTTCATATAAATTCAAAATTTTCAAAGAAAATATAGATTTTCCGCTAGAGGCGCAAAGTAAATTGTGTTTTCTGCGTTATTTCTGCTTCTTAAACTCCGATTTGAAAAATTCTTCCCGTATCGCATACAACACCTGATGGAAAATCTTTTTCATATAATTTCTAATGTCTAGTAAAATATGGTTTGGCCACCAAGGGGCATAAGTCTTAATTTCTGCTTATGTAATTGCAGCAAAATCTGAGCTCCTGAAAACTTGAGTGAAAACATTCTTTCGTGAACCTATACTGCTCAAATCCAAAATGCTTTTGAGAATACGTTCTTCTTAAAGTAATGCATGTTTTTCCCGCCAGGAAGCGTAGATTCATATCTTATTTTTGTCGATATCTCTGTTTCTCAGAGTTTGATTTGAAAAATTATTTCTGTGTTGGTGAGCGCTTCTGGTGCGAAATGTTTGTCATATAAATTCATATTTTTCTTAGGGCACAAGTCTGCAAATAGAGGGCGTAAGCTCACGATTCCGTTTACAGCAATGTCTGAGGGATTAAAAACTCGATTGAAAAACTTCTTTCTTCAGTCAGATACTATTGCTTTCCATACCGGTTCCATTGACTTTGAATAGCTTTGATAAATTTAATTTGTGTCAGAACGGATTCAAAACACGTGCTTATTATACCCGAAAATTCGGTGTCATCTTTTTTGTTTTCTATTGTCACCACCGAATCGAACAGAAAGGGAAATTTGAGCGACCTAGGGGGAAAAGTTTGCATTAAAAACGCTGATAAATGAATGAGTAGTACTCTGGCTACACAAATCTGATGCAAAAAGAATTTTTCTGATACGTCTTTCAGAAACGCTGATTTTCTGTGGAAAGAATAGAAAGTATTATGTTCTTTTTTGAACGAAAGTTTTCTCTAGAAAGCCAGAAAGTATGTGCATTGCATCAGTAGTACCTATAGGATCTTACAAAATATTCCAGTTCGTCTGCTAAAACGGAGATATCGATGACTGAGGGCAGGGGGCGGCGGAAAGTGAAATTCGCTGACCGGGCTCAAAATTTCGAAACGTGGTGCGCCCTCTACCTTCCCGGAACAAACAGAAGAAAAACAATGTCTAAGCAGTGGCGCACCCACAGGAATGGCTGAGCCCCCCCCCCTCCTTCCCCGGCTGATAGAGTGGAAAATTATTATGTCGAAGTTTGAAACAAAAAGTCACAATACGCGATCTACATATACTTCTTAATCATGTACAGTATAATTATAACATATAATAATTATAAGGGAGTAGTTCTGTTAAATAAATTTAGAAAAATCTAACAAGGAAAACAATTTCACTGCTTCTTCTAATCATTTAACTTTCTTGTACTGTAACATTAGTAGTAACTGGATAAGAATAAATTCACAAATGTCAACCTCCTTAACTGTTACAGCACCTGACTACTTTTCCCGGTAAATTTGAGGGGGTCAACCCCACCTTGGGAAAATTCTGTGTGCCAGGGCGCACGGGCTCTTCCCTTGGGAAGTGTCTGAGTGCGCTACTGTGCCTAAGGAGCTTTGTTGGGAATTAGGACCTCCCAACCACTTACATAGAGGAACTTTCTAAGGCACATCACAACAATCGCACATATGTCAAATAAAAAAATAATAAAAGCAAAAATCTTGGCTGAAATTATTGACCGGGCCCGGGCGGTTCTGCCGCCCCTGACTGAGGGATATAAATTTATGCCGTCTGACAGGAAAATTTTCCATCAGTCATTGCTCAGGTATGCAATAAGTGTTGCTTTTGTAACTGCCCCGATCGAACGAAAAAATAATTTCTCCACCCTACGCTGAATTAATTGTGCAGATATAGAAACGCATTTCTAAATTTGGAAACAAAATATTCCTATTTTTCAAGCGTAATACTGCCCAATAGATCGAAGGAATGCATTTAAAATGTTAACCCACCCATAAAATAAGTATTAAAAACGCAAATTTAAAATGTTCGCACATCGACAGGTACCTTTGTCTAGTTTTCAAATATGATGCTAACAACCTACATAAATGGATTGCATATATTTCTCAGAAAAAGTCAGAAATGATGTTTCTGATTGAATTGAACCACCAGCATAGTTCTCCTGAACTCGTATATTGTAAGGTGCATCACGTCTTCCTGTTTCAACTACTTTTGTTTCGCTTTTGAAAAAAACAGTTCAAAATAAAGCAGCTAAGTGGAAACATTATCGTTTTAAACCACACTACCTTTTTTGGTGGTTTAACGACCTCCATGAACTTTTATGGATATAATTAGTCATTGATCGCTAATTTAGAGCCACTTGTTCCACGGATGAGGATGAACCAACGCTGAAAGGAGAAGTACGACATCCATAATATGTTCTAGGATTCGACCTGAGGGCCCAGATGTATGAGAGTCATGAAGACTTCAAACCAGAAGACTACCGTTGGAAGAGTTTCAAAATGCCCTTATCTCTGTCGTTTCTAGGATTTTCAGCCTGTTTCCTCATATAGACTAATTTAGACTAATTTGTTTCGTTTCATTCCATACATAGGTTACAGCTTTGTAGTAAGATTTTCTCACCAGGGCAGCAGTTAACTTTCCATTCCTCAAAAAGCTTTTGATTCCATACATAGGTTACTGCTTTGTAGTAAGATTCTCTCACCAGGGCAGCAGTCAACTTTCCATCCCTCAAAAAGCTTTTGATTCCATACATAGGTTACTGCTTTGTAGTAAGATTCTCTTACCAGGGCAGCAGCCAACTTTCCATCCCTCAAAAAGCTTTTGATTCCATACATAGGTTACTACTTTGGAGCAAGATTCTCTTATCAGGGCTGCAGTCAACTTTCCATCCCTCAAAAGCTTTTGATTCCATACATAGGTTACTGCTTTGTAGTAAGATTCTCTCACCAGGGCAGCAGTCAACTTTCCATCCCTCAAAAGCTTTTCATTCCATACATAGGTTACTGCTTTGTAGTAAGATTCTCTCACCAGGGATGCAGTCAGCTTTTCATCCCTCAAAAAGCTTTTGATTCCATACATAGGTTACTGCTTTGTAGTAAGATTCTCTTACCAGGGCAGCAGCCAACTTTCCATCCCTCAAAAAGCTTTTGATTCCATACATAGGTTACTACTTTGGAGCAAGATTCTCTTATCAGGGCTGCAGTCAACTTTCCATCCCTCAAAAAGCTTTTGATTCCATACATAGGTTACTGCTTTGTAGTAAGATTCTCTCACCAGGGCAGCAGTCAACTTTCCATCCCTCAAAAAGCTTTTGATTCCATACATAGGTTACTACTTTGGAGCAAGATTCTCTTATCAGGGCTGCAGTCAACTTTCCATCCCTCAAAAAGCTTTTGATTCCATACATAGGTTACTGCTTTGTAGTAAGATTCTCTCACCAGGGCAGCAGTCAGCTTTCCATCCCTCAAAAAGCTTTTGATTCCATACATAGGTTACTGCTTTGTAGTAAGATTCTCTCACCAGGGATGCAGTCAGCTTTTCATCCCTCAAAAAGCTTTTGATTCCATACATAGGTTACTGCTTTGTAGTAAGATTCTCTTACCAGGGCAGCAGCCAACTTTCCATCCCTCAAAAAGCTTTTGATTCCATACATAGGTTACTACTTTGGAGCAAGATTCTCTTATCAGGGCTGCAGTCAACTTTCCATCCCTCAAAAAGCTTTTGATTCCATACATAGGTTACTGTTTTGTAGTAAGATTCTCTCACCAGCGCTGTAGTCACCTTTCAATCCCTCAAAATGCTTTTGATTCCATACATAGGTAACTGTTTTGTAGTAAGATTCTCTTACCAGGGCTGCAGTCAGCATTCCATCCCTCAAAAAGCTTCTGATTCCATACATAGGTTACTGCTTTGTACTAGGATTCTCTCACCGGGGCTGCAATCAGCTTTAAATCCCTCAAAAAGCTTTTGAATTTCGTACACCTAGTATGAGAAGTAAATTTAAATATTAAAGCGCCCCGGGTCAAGAAAAATCAAAAGCCTCTAAGTTAACATTTTAATAAAAACAAATTTAATTCTAATCTGAATTTCATATTTCAGTTATGTATAGATTTTTTTATCACAAAAAGAATGGATTATTCTCAAGAAAAAAAACTCTGTGGAATTTTCAGCGCATGCATTATTTGAAATTTGGAATTGAAATAAAAATTTTAAGTAAAGTATTTTTGCAAGTCTGCTTTGCGCAAATTTCAAACTTTATTTCACTGTCAATTTTGATATTTGCAAAGGGTATTTGCTTGATTTTCAACGTTGTTATGAGACATTTATTTTCCTGAAAAATTTCCATTTAAATATTAAACTTGAGCAATATTATTTTTTAAGATTTCTTTTTTAAATATAGAGTTGCGGCTAATGTTCATTGTAAATCGATTGAAGGACTGAGAGAAAGGGAAAATATATGATCATAAATTAGTAAAATTACTTACAACTAAATTCTTTTTCTCAATTTCTTTGTGTAAAAATCATTTTACCATAATCAAATGTCAATGTTTCTACAATGCTTGAATTAAGTGACAAAGTTGCAAATGCACTCATTCTTTCCTGAATGGTTCTGAACATTATTTTCAATTATATTTAGACTCTTAGTAAATGTCAATTAAGAGGGTAAAATTATTTTTGAATAGCCCTGATCATTATTTTCAATCATATTTAGACTCCGAGTAATTTAATTAAGACGGTAAAATGCTTTTTGAGTGGTCCTGATCATCATTTTCAATCATAGAATGAATTTAATTAAGAGAGTGAAATGATTTCTGAATGGTCCTGAACATTATTTTCAAACATATTTGGACTGCGAATAAATTTATTTATGAGGGTGAAATTACTTCTGAATGGTCCTGGTCATTATTTTGAATCATATTTAGACTCTAAATAAATTTAATTAAGAGCTTGAAAGGATTCTGAATTGTCCTGAATTTTTTTTTAATCAGAATCGGATTCTAAGTACATTTAATTTAAAGAATGAACTGTTCTTTCTGAATGTTGTGTTTGATTATACTTGTACTTTGAGAAAATTTAATTTAGATGGTGATTATTTGTAGAATAAATAAATTAAAGGGACAGTCTTAGTGTAATCTGTCTACCGCCCTATTAAAAAATGGCATCTGATTGTGGGCGTGACCCTCTGATATGTTTGAGAATAGCCCGTACTAATTATTATTATTTACACAGAAATTACAACCTGAAGTGAAAAGATACGCTTTCCAATTTCTAGATGTTTATTTTAACGATTCATTTCTGGGATGTTCTGAATTTACATCATCATGTGAAAAACAGCAAGTTTTTTTTTTTTTTCAGATTTCTTCAGTTCTTGCTGCCGGGAAAACTTAGCTAAACATTTACATCTTTCAATGCACCTGGCCTCATTTCTCCTCTTCTTGAAGAACGTATCGATATACGAAGAAGCTCACTTCATCATTAAGCCCTTCGAAATACGTCTTACAGTAGAATATAAACAGAAATGAAGGGGGATTACCTTCAGGGCTTCTATTTTTTTGCTTTCTGTTTTTTTTTTTTTTTTTTGTTCCCCGATAGGCATCAACTGATCACAAAGCGGCATGTATTACTCAAATGGCAAAAGCATGAGCAATAATGTAGGAAAGGAGAGAAAAAAGAAAGTAATAAGAGCACCGATGGAGGTTTCCGGAAATACAAGCATAAAAATATAGTGAAAATGGGAGCAGTAAAGGAGCATAGAATTTCCTCCGGAAACGTGGAAGCACTACATATACACAAGCCTAGAAGAATTGGCCGAACAAGAACTGATACGTTTTTAGATGCCAAATTTTGAAACAAATGGGGCATATGAAATAACGTGAAGGAAGGTGAAAAAGAAGTTTGAACTTCGCCGCACACTGGACATTAAACAAAAATTCTAATGTTGGGGATTTCTCATTGTTGAAATTTCCTGTTTCTGCGATCTACGCAAATTTGTATACGACGAAGAACGTGAACTGAAACAATCAAGCAATTCTAAGAGGGTTGCTTGCTTATACATGCAAATGAACAAAATTCCCGAACAATAGCCGTGTGTGGCAGTTTGCTCACACCGGTGAAAATATCGGCGATTATTCGGCCCCATATGGCAGATGATTGAAGACAGCTTTTCCAAACAGGAGGAGCCATCACTAATAATAATAAGAGAATATGGAATGTGCAGAGATTAAGATTCATCATTAGATCTTGTGACGCACTCCAGAGGTGATAACATGTGTCAAGACGGCAAATCTGCAGAGAGACATTCTGCCCGCGTAGCTCAGTTGGGAGAGCGACTTACTCCGGAGTGAGGGGACACTGCTTCAAAAGACAAACTTGTGTTTTCAAATTTTGAAGATGACAATCCGATTTTTGGTGTAAATGTGACAAGGATGGTAAGTCAGATAATATCTGAAAACTTGAAATTTCCATCCCTTAAAAAAGCTTTTGATTCCATACACAGGCTACTGTTTGTAGTAGGATTTTCTCACCAGATCTGCAGTCGCGATTCCATCACTCAAAAAACTTTAGATTCCATACATACGTTACTGCTTTGTAGTAAGAGTCTCTCACCAGGGCAGCAGTCAACTTTCGATCCCTCAAAAAGCTTTTGATTCCTTACATAGGCTGCTGCTTTGTAGTAAGATTCTCTCACCAGGGCTGCAGTCAGCTTTCCATCCCTCAAAAAGCTTTTGATTCCATACATAGGTTACTGCTTTGTAGTAATATTCTCTCACCAGGGCTGCAGTCAGCTTTCCATCCCTCAAAAAGCTTTTGATTCCATACATAGGTTACTGCTTTGTAGTAAGATTCTCTCACCAGGGTTGCAGTCAGCTTTCCATCCCTCAAAAAGCTTTTGATTCCATACATAGATTACTGCTTTGTAGTTAGATTCTCTCACCAGGGCTGCAGTCAGCCTTTACATTCCTCAAAAAGCTTTTGATTCCATACATAGGTTACTGCTTTGTAGTAAGATTCTCTCACCAGGGCTGCAGTCAGCTTTCCATCCCTCAAAAAGCTTTTGATTCTATACATAGATTACTGCTTTGTAGTAAGATTCTCTCACCAGGGCTCCAGCCACTTTTACATCCCTCAAAAAGCTTTTGATTCCATACATAGATTACTGCTTTGTAGTTAGATTCTCTCACCAGGGCTGCAGCCACCTTTACATCCCTCAAAAAGCTTTTGATTCCATACATAGGTTACTGTTTTGTAGTGAGATTATCTCTTCTCCAGGATTGCAG
Organism: Macrothele yani; assembly: GCA_039090855.1. Taxonomy (NCBI): domain Eukaryota; kingdom Metazoa; phylum Arthropoda; class Arachnida; order Araneae; family Macrothelidae; genus Macrothele; species Macrothele yani. Next base: position 100,779,916 of record CM076991.1, on the reverse strand, counting down.
TCAGCTTTCCATCCCTCAAAAAGCTTTTGATTCCATAAATAGGTTACTGCTTTATAGTAGGATTTTGTCACCAGGGCTGACAAGGATGGTAAGTAGATAATATCCGAAAACTTGAAAATTTCATCTGCCTGGAGCGGGACTCGAACCCGCGTCTCCCAGATAGCGCCCGGGTATGCTAACCACTACACCACCCAGAACGACCAAGTCTCAAGTTTCCGATTAATTTAAATATAACCATCACAGGATTCGCTAGTCGAAGCAACCGGCATTCATGTTTAGCGAATCTGGAGTTCAAGAATATTATCCCGTAATTGCCCAGGGGAGCAGATAAAACATGAAAGAAATACACTATAATATATGTAAAACCCGAAAATTTTCAAGTTTTCGGATATTATCTGACTTTCCATCCTTGTCACATTTACAACAAAATTCGGATTGTCATCTCCAAAATTTGTATTATGTGGTGTAATCCCGTATTTCTTTCATGATTTGTGTTTTCACATTGGCGCCCGATTGTGGAAAATGGATCCACTGGTCGTTGGATTCTTCGAAAAATGTGTCATGTTTGTTCCACACAATGTTTGGAATTAATGAAAAATTCCTACTTCGCTTCAAAGACAAAAAAAAAAAAAAAAAAAAAAAAAGATTGAGAGAGAGAGAGAGATGATGTAACGTACTACATAGGTGAAGACATGTGTCAAGACGATAAATCTGCAGCGAGACATTCTGTCAGCGTAGCTTAGTTGGGAGAGCGACTTACTCCGGAGTAAGGGGACACGTATTCGATTTCCGTCGCGGACCTTTTCACAATCTACAAAATTGTCGTTTAATTAAGACTCACACAAACACGCACGGCGGTCGGGGATGGTACTGTGATGCAGAAAACTCGATTCTCGAGAATCACCCACGCTCACGGATGCTGGGATTATCGGATCACTTCGTCATAGGAAACCAACTCAAACTCGACTCGCTCAGAGACAGAAATCCAAATATATCTACTCAAGCAAAAGGAGATTATGCACCATTGAAGTTGGGACGTCACTAGACTTCGAAAGGAGGATGGCGATGGGTGGGTGAGCTTTATTTTTGGTGGGGCAAGCGTGATGGCAACTTTATTGACGAAACACTAAAATGAAGAATTTGTAATGCTTTTTCCTTACTAGCTACAAAGGAATTCGTACAATCCACATCCCTTTAATCTGGACACACACTCACACACGGATCTTACTAGCTACTATACCGTGCAAATTAATTGGGACAAGCTATTTTATTCTCAGAATAGTAATGTGATCGCCAGTTGATGTCGGAAACCCACGTAAATTGGTTTTATCAGCTGTGAGGTGGTGTGACTGTTAGAACTTGATAGTAAGAATGTGGTTTGACCGGTTTTAAACAGGAAATAGGCACTTCAGCTTCAGTTGAGAGCTTTCGTTTGGGACAGGTGGATGTTAGTTTTTGCTCTCTGTGAGTACGTGTTGCTTTCGTGTATTGAAAAATCGATATTTCCCCAAGGCAGCGTGCAAAAATAATTGCTCTGAAGGATCACATTTCTACGACAGGGAGAGATATCACTTCTGCAGTTGGTGTAGGCAAATCAAGTGTATCAAGACTGCTTACGCGATACAATGCATGTTGATCATCGTTTCCAAAAAGGTGAGGTAAATGTGGAAAAAAACGAAAAACAACTCCACGAACAGATAAATATCTAATCAGAAATAGTAAAATGAATCCAAAAAAAAAAAAAAAAAAAAAAAACAAGCACCGACCTTCAAAGAGATTTATTGGCTAGTGGTTGTGATGCTAGTGATTCAATTGTATGCCGTAGGCTTCTTGAAGTTGGCCGGAAGGCAAGAAGAACATCGAAAAAACAATATTGGAATGCGAAAATGAAGATAAAATGTTCAGCATTGGCCAAAAAGTATAAATCATGGACTGCTGACGACTGGAAAAAGGTAATTTTCAGTGATGAAACTCATTTATTTGTGCAGGGTTGCCAAGCAAATGTCGTTAGACGAAGCAACTATGAACCCTTAAGACCTGAGCAAGACAAACAAACTGTAAAACACCCTCTGGAACAGATGTTTTGGAGGTTTTTCACATCAAATGGCACTGGAAACTTAGTTCCTGTTCAAAGTATGATGAATTCAGCCAAGTACGTAGAAATATTACAACATAGGATTGTTCCATTCTTGCAAACTTTTGACGGAACATTTCAACATGACTTGACCCCATGTCACAATTCGAAATTGGTCAAGAATTTCATGCTGGAAAATCAAATTCATTTGTTTGATTGGCCTGGAAATTCACCAGACTTAAATCCCATAGAAAACGTGTGGAATATTTTGAAGAGACGTTTAGGTAAAATGGACTGTACAACCAAAGAACGCAGGATAACGAACGCTATAAAAGTGTGGTTCCACGATTATGAAGTCAAAATTATGTGCACTCAATTAGTGGAGTCAATGCCAAAACGAATTCAAGAGGTCATTTCTGCTAAAGGGGGACATACTTCATACTAATAGAGGTATTTATCAGTGTATATCAAGGCATAGAATGATATAAAGGCATAGGTTTGAAAAAAAAAGTGATTTTTTACTTTGTCCCAATTAATTTGCACAGTATAGTACGCCACTGGCGTAAGGTACAACGTTATTAAAATGTCGCCTCTAACTTTTTGCTTGCTCCGAATGCATTGCCTAAATTGTTTTTCAAAATTTTGCAATTTTGCTTACAAAAATACTACAGTACTTGGACAATTTACTTAAAAGAAAATGTCGTTTTTGTTTATATAAATCAGGGGTGGGGGAACTTGCGGCCTTTTGAGTGAATCTATATTTCGCAGAACAAATCCTTTTATTTTTATTAATATGCTTTCGTTCGTCTTTTATTGTTTTTATTTGAATCTTAAAATGACCGTATTTAAAATACCGAAGAGCAAAAAGAAGATTTAACGAAATAATGCCCTCTGACTGACAGTCACAACTAAAACATTAGTACGTCATATGAGCTATTTTGACACCTGCCATGCTCACGATTTCTTTCTATGGCTCCCAAAGAACTACAGATTTAATAGATTGAGTTCTCAGAAGGTGACATCTTAAAGTTTTTATTTGACGCTAAGAAAGATCCAGTTGAAATATGGAAAAAATGGAACAGAATACCCACCCACGTCTTCGGCAACATGCACGAAAAATGCTTTTTGCTTTTCAACTACTTATTCCTCCAAATCTACATTCTCCTACATAACCCAAATCAAGACGTCCTTAAGATCACAAATGAAGTATAGAGGAGCAGCTAAAAGTGCGGTCCTCCATTTTGCACCAAATATTCAAATGCTTTCCAACAAAAAGCAGTCCCAACGAAGTGACTAAAAGGTTAGTTAACTTTAGAATTAACAACTGTTTTTTTAATTTTTTTTGAAGCTAGTTAGTACATAGTAAGTTTTTTACAGAATAATGTACATTTCGAAGTATATCTAACTGAAGTTTCTTGAATACGGTCTTGTTAGATTACAGATAACTTAATGCGGCTTTCCAACATGAAAGGGTTCTCCACCTCTCATCTAAATCATATTTTAACGTCGTGCCACGTAGACACAATCCTTTCCGTCTTTAATTCCCTTCCTTCAAGCCAGCGACTTTGCCTTGCACTCCTCCCTTGCAAAACAGTCGTCAGCCACTTTCTGAACTGTCAGTGCCCCTCGGCAGCCGTAAGAGTTCTAGTGTAGCATTAGACACCACTTTCCGTGTTGGAATCCCCAATTTCGTAAAGAAAACAAACAGCAGAGCGTTTAGCAATGGCCTCACTCAGTGGATTCCTATTCACCATCCTCATTTGTCCTCCTGGCCATACGAACATGAAAAAGAGACCTAAACTAAGAAGTTGGAAGACTGAAGAACAATTGAATTTTCATAGCCCTGCGAATGCTACTTTGATAACCTTTCTACGGAGACGTAAACAATGCACTTCCTAGGGGAAAATACGTAGAGCTACATGAAGTAAAGCACAATACTTATTATTAAAGTCCATATTATATTAAAAAATAGCACATTTTGAACTGGGTGGGGGGCATGGTGGGTAAGATAAATTTCAGGGTAGGCTTGCATTTTCTTGACGACGTCCCTGCATTGGAGAAACTACAAATTTTCAGCCCTTAAGCCTGTTGCTGGAGAGTTTGCTTGAGCATTTGCAAAACTAACAAGGAAAGTCAAATATAAACGAAAAAGCACAAGACTTTATGGAGGAAAAAATCCGGGTCTGTATAGACACCGATTAGCCATTGCATAAGGACAACATCCAGCCTAGAAAAATTGAGAGACCGAACGGTGGCGCAGGGGAAATTTGCAGAGCAGTACATATACAACACGAGGACCGGCTTTCGGTTAGTAGAGTGTTCGGAGTCAGAATAGGAAAAGTTGCCGATTTATCGAAGTTTGATAAAGGGCAAAGTGTGAAGGCAGGCACCTTGGAATTGCGATCTCAGAAACGGTGCGGCTTGTGGGTTGTTCACGAGCCGCTGTACTGAGTACGTACCAAAAGTGGCGCACATATGGCCAAGGGACGAACCCTCGCACAGCCGTGTATCGTCCTCAGCTCATTGATGCCAGAGCGGAGCGGAGACTGTCACGCACTGTTCACAGCGACCGCAGGGCCACAGTGGCAATGTGTCACAGAACACAATTCATCGCAGCCTTCTGCGCATGGGCCTGCGTAGCCGAAGATCCAACCGGGTCCCCATGCTCACTGCACGTAATCGCCAACAACGCATGAAATGGACCCAAAATCATCGTGATCGGATCGTGGATGATTGGAAGAAAGTGGCCTGGTCTTACGAATCTGGTGCATCACGTAGACGGCCAAGCGCTGATGCGCCGATTACCAACGGAGGCTATGGCCCCTGGATGCACTGTTGGCCGGAAACAAGCCAGCGGCGTCGTTGTTATGCTGTGGGCGATGTTTTCTTGAGACACTTTAGGCCCCATTATTCCAATAGCACAATCCCTGACTGCTGTTAGGTATCTGAACATCGTTGCGAATCAAGTTCAGCCATTCATAGCAACTGTGTTTCCAGCTGGTGATGGCCATTACCAACAGAATAATGTGCCATGTCACACTGCTAGAATCGGCAAGTAGTGGTTCGAGGAACATGCTGGTGTTTTTCTGTTAATGCCATAGCCTCCAAATTCACCTGACATGAACCAAATCGAACATTTGTGGTTCGACTTGGAAAAGCGGGTTCCTACTAAATCACCACCACCCCGAAAGGTACGGGAACTGGAGGACTTGCTGTTGACATTAAGGTACCAGATAACCCAGGATACCTATCGCCACCTCAGCGAATCGATGCTTTGCCGAGTGGCCGCTGTTTTGCGGGCTAAAAGGAATCCTATACAGCTTATTAGGTAGGTGGTCATAATGTAATGGGTCATCGGTGTATACCGGTGCGTTTACACAATATTTGCCAAGCTTCCACACACCAACGGGCGGCTTTTCGAAAGCTCTAGAAAAATTCTGTCTTCAACGGAATTGTTCTAGACTGTTTATGTCTGAATTGTTCCAGAGCCTTGAAAAAGCCACCCGTTGGCGTATGTAAGATTGGCAAATATTGCATAAACACACAGGTATATATATAAAGACCCGTATTTCCCCCTCATAAAATCTTGTGCTTTTTAATTTAAACTTATTTACGGTGTTCCCACAGTATTTTCTTCAAGGAAAGTCAAAATAAAAATTCCCTTTTTTAACTTGTAAACGCATTTATTTTATTAAAAGAAATTTGTGCATTTCTATAAATAGATAGATTATAGATATTCAAATATTGGCGTGTCCCAAAAAACAAAACAGATAAACTGCATTTTTGCCTAGGACATTTCCACAGCGTAAGCATGCATCAATTCTGCGGATAGTTTTCCTGTGATATTGACCACTGAAAGCGTGCACTGTGGGGAATCAAACGAGGTGTGAAGAACATGTTGCAACCCATGCGTTGAACTTGAATCGTTGGTAGTTGCAATGGCTACAAAGTCTAAAATACGAGCATTGGTTCTATTGCGACGTTACTAGAAACAGGGGTTTAAAGGTGCTGAAGCAGTCCGAAAAGTTAACGAAGTTGAAGATGAAGTCCTGGCGACTATTCGGACCGCGCAAACATGGTTCAAGAAATTTGCAGATGATCACTTGAGGTTGAAAAGAAAGTAAGGTTCGAGTAGGTTCGCTGCTGTTGATTCGGACGCCTTGTAAGCAGCTGTGGAGCACAATCGAAAAACACGCATTCGCAAACTCTCCGAAGTACTGGGAGCTACCGAGTCTGCCATCGCTGAACACCTGCACAAGATAGGAAAGCTTTACAGACGATGTCGCGAGGTACCTCATGAGCTCACACCAGCGCAAGCTCAAGGACGAGTCGAGGTATGTAAGGAACTGCTCAGAAATCCACGCGATACTCGATTTATCAAAAGAATAGCTACTGGGGATGAAAAAATGCATATATCTGCGTAATCCAGATTCTTCACAACAGTGGCTAAATAGAGGTGAACCAGCTTTACCTGCTCCCAAACGCGGACATTTTGAGAAAAAGTTCATGCTTTGTGTCTAGTAGAATCAAGAAGGTGTAATATACTTTGAGCTCATTCCGAATGGCTGGTCGATCAATGCCGAACTGTATTCTCGGCAACTGGACATGATATATGACAAAGTTCAGAGGAAGTATCCTGCCTTAGTCAACCGAAAGCGAGCACTGCTGCAACAAAACAATGTAAAACCTCATACCTCTCATTGGACACAAGTTAAACTTCAAGAACTGAACTCCTGTTACATCCAGCATATAATCCTGTCCTTGCCCCTTCAGGATACCACTTGTTTTGGGAGATGGCGCATTTTCTCCGTGGCAAGAAGCTGACTACTTTAGACGACGTCGAACCCAAGTGCCAATAATTCTTTGCCTCTAAACCGAAAGCTTGATAACAAGAAGCTGACTACTTTAGACGACGTCGAACCCATGTGCCAATAATTCTTTGCCTCTAAACCGAAAGCTTGATAACAATAATCTGACTACTTTAGACGACGTCGAACCCAAGTGCCAGTAATTCTTTGCCTCTAAACCGAAAGCTTAATAACGTTATCAACCGAAAGCTTGATAACAAGAAGCTGACTACTTTAGATTACGTCGAACCCAAGTGCCAATAATTCTTTGCCTCTAAACCGAAAGCTTGATAACAAGAATCTGACTACTTTAGACGACGTCGAACCCAAGTGCCAGGAATTCTTTGCCTCTAAACCGAAAGCTTAATAACGTTATCAACCGAAAACTTAATAAATTTATTAACCGAAAGCTTGATAACAAGAAGCTGACTACTTTAGACGACGTCGAACCCAAGTGCAAATAATTATTTGCCTCTAAACCGAAAGCTTGATAACAAGAAGCTGACTACTTTAGACGACGTCGAACCCATGTGCCAATAATTCTTTGCCTCTAAACCGAAAGCTTGATAACAAGAATCTGACTACTTTAGACGACGTCGAACCCAAGTGCCAGTAATTCTTTGCCTCTAAACCGAAATCTTAATAACGTTATCAACCGAAAACTTAATAACGTTATCAACCGAAAACTTAATAACGTTATCAACTGAAAGCTTGATAACAAGAAGCTGACTATTTTTGATGACGTCGAACCCAAGTGCCAATAATTCTTTGCCTCTAAACCGAAAGCTTGATAACAAGAATCTGACTACTTTAGACGACGTCGAACCCAAGTGCCAGTAATTCTTTGCCTCTAAACCGAAAGCTAAATAACGTTATCAACCGAAAGCTTAATAACGTTATCAACCGAAAGCTTGATAACAAGAAGCTGACTACTTTAGATGACGTCGAACCCAAGTGCTAATAATTCTTTGCCTCTAAACCGAAAGTTTGATAACAAGAATCTGACTACTTTAGACGACGTCGAACCCAAGTGCCAGGAATTCTTTGCCTCTAAACCGAAAGCTTAATAACGTTATCAACCGAAAACTTAATAAATTTATCAACCGAAAGCTTGATAACAAGAAGCTGACTACTTTAGACGACGTCGAACCCAAGTGCCAATAATTATTTGCCTCTAAACCGAAAGCTTGATAACAAGAAGCTGACTACTTTAGACGACGTCGAACCCAAGTGCCAGTAATTCTTTGCCTCTAAACCGAAAGCTTACGAACGTTATCAACCGAAAGCTTGATAACAAGAAGCTGACTACTTTAGACGACGTCGAACCCAAGTGCCAATAATTCTTTGACTCTAAACCGAAAGCTTGATAACAAGAATCTGACTACTTTAGACGACGTCGAACCCAAGTGCCAGTAATTCTTTGCCTCTAAACCGAAAGCTTAATAACGTTATCAACCGAAAGCTTAATAACGTTATCAACCGAAAGCTTGATAACAAGAAGCTGACTACTTTAGATGACGTCGAACCCAAGTGCCAATAATTCTTTGCCTCTAAACCGAAAGCTTGATAACAAGAATCTGACTACTTTAGACGACGTCGAACCCAAGTGCCAGTAATTCTTTGCCTCTAAACCGAAAGCTTAATAACGTTATCAACCGAAAGCTTAATAACGTTATCAACCGAAAGCTTGATAACAAGAAGCTGACTACTTTAGATGACGTCGAACCCAAGTGCCAATAATTCTTTGCCTCTAAACCGAAAGCTTGATAACAAGAATCTGACTACTTTAGACGACGTCGAACCCAAGTGCCAGGAATTCTTTGCCTCTAAACCGAAAGCTTAATAACGTTATCAACCGAAAACCTAATAAATTTATTAACCGAAAGCTTGATAACAAGAAGCTGACTACTTTAGACGACGTCGAACCCAAGTGCCAATAATTCTTTGCCTCTAAACCGAAAGCTTAATAACAAGAATCTGACTACTTTAGACGACGTCGAACCCAAGTGCCAGTAATTCTTTGCCTCTAAACCGAAAGCTTAATAACGTTTTCAACCGAAAGCTTAATAACGTTATCAACCGAAAGCTTAATAACGTTATCAACCGAAAGCTTAATAACGTTATCAACCGAAAGCTTAATAACGTTGTCAACCGAAAGCTTGATAACAAGAAGCTGACTACTTTAGATGACGTCGAACCCAAGTGCCAATAATTCTTTGCCTCTAAACCGAAAGCTTGATAACAAGTATCTGACTACTTTAGACGACGTCGAACCCAAGTGCCAACAATTATTTGCCTCTAAACTGAAATCTTGATAACGTACAGGAATTGAACAACTGGCAAACAGATGGGTTCCAACTATTGAACACGATGACATATTTTTTGATTGAAGGTTTAAGGAACACCATGAGCAACTCAATGGGCTATAAGCAGTCGCCTGTCCCTAGTTTAGGGTCACTGGTTCCAGTGAAGAGAGAGAGAGAGCCAATGCCGTAAGACAAACAAAACATCCATGCCTCACCGGGATTCGAACCCGGACCCTTCTCGGTCGAATGATCAGAATTTGAAATTTAGTTTTGAATCTTTCGAGGTTCTGGGTAAGTAAAACTGTTGTATCAAAAACACCGGGTTTTTTTTTCCAAACACCCCAATAAAAACAATTAAAGATAACCCTTTTGCTCTTTGTAGATAATTTATCCTATGCGTTTTTCGCATGAAAGATCTTTGTGGGTGTGAAATAAAACGAGTGATTCGACAGTATGCGTTCGTTAACGTACAAGACATTGCATGTATTTGCGTCATTCACGACCAAACCGAGCCAAAGACCTTTAGATAATAAGTGGAATTAAACCATAACAACAAACCAATTCACCAATTCCAGGCAATGAGCGATACTTAGATAGATGGATTAATGAATGTTATCTTCGTAGAATCAATAAAAGAAGGTATGTGAGTCATAAAAGTAAATATTTTAATATTTTCTAAACTGTGGCGACGGCAGTAGTAAGTATTTCAACTGTTTAGTTTTTCGAAAAAAAATATTATTATTATTCTGATTTACACGAACGTAAAAAATGATCCTAACAGCGATGAAATGTGATACAGAAAAGAAATTCCCTCTGTGCATGCGCAAGCTAATATCTGATTTCAAGATAGAAAGAAAAGATGAATCGCAAGTCTGAGAGCGAGGTGTGTGGATTTGGCCTAGGCTATCTACAGGTTACACTTCATCGTGTTATAGATCACTAGATGAAATCCCGTCAATAATGACAGTGAAAAATAAAATTTATGATACAGAAATTACTGACATTTATTTATTGAGTTTTTCAGTTCCATGTCAAAAGATGGCGAACTTGTTACGTGCTACCCAGTACCGCCAGAAATCAAGGACCATTACTTAATGGCTGCCCTTTTCCGGTGTGGAAAGGTAGTTGGTTCCATTTTCACTCTGTCTTCCGCACCAACAGACCCAGATGACAGGAACATCTTAAGTCTGCTTCGCCAAGCAAGGATCCTGTTCCCTACTGAAGATGCCATTGCTGACTGCCCTACTGACCTCACTGTGGTTGTAGGGAAGCAGATTTTCCGGATTGATATCGTTACTGCCTTGAATTGTTTTAAATGCAAGGCATATGGCCACATCCAATCACGTTGTCCACATGCATCTGCCAAGCCACCTATTTCCATACCGCCCGAAGTCAATACCCTACACTCAACACCAGTTTCTCTGGCCACACCAAGTTCGGCTCCACAGATGTCCTTGATCCCTGCTACTGTTGCTCCAGAGGCTTCTCCCACAGCAAATGATGATTCATCAGCAGTCTCCAAGTCTTAGATCTCTACTACGGGAACTTTGACCACCTCTCCATTGTTGGAGCCACTTGCTGCTGTGGTACCTCTACGTTCTTCGGAGGGTATTATCTCCAAAAAGGAATGGCAACCCCTCCGTCGTGTTGCTTCATCTTCTTCCCTTGGATACCCTAATGTGGGGTCAGATCTAACTGTCCTACACCCACCAGCTTCTCCCGGCTTTCCCACGTTGAAACGTACTAGACAAAGTTCAATCTCGCAGGTGACGTCTTCTCCACGCTGCTCTCGTTCCCGTTCGCCAATTCGACAGTCTTCATCTCCTCCTGCAACTCCTACGTCTCTTAAGTCCCCAGCTGTTCCAAAATTGTTGGATCAAAAAGCTTTCGCTGAATATCTGGAAACTTTCCCTGCATTAGACGGGCCGCTGGCGCCGTCTGATCTTGCTCTCATCATACTCAATCAACCGTCACGTCCTTTCAAGCAGCTAGACTGAGATCAATCACGTAATGCTCAGCTTCCTACTATTATCACCCAACTTCAGAGTCTGCTTGCTCTTTTGCTGAACATTGACACAGTCACTAATGCACAGACATCTAACTTAAAGAAACGTGTGACCAGTCTTCACAGAAGTGCTGATAGTAATATTCAACCACTACAACCTCTTTCACATTAAAATTACTTTCTTTCAACTGTAAGGGATGCTCCGTCCCTCCTACCAATGCGTTAGTGTTTAAAGATATTACACCGCATGATGCGGATATATTATTGCTACAGGAGACTAACTGTCATCCCAACACCCCATACCACCGGTGGCGAACCTGGCCATTTCAATTCTACCATGTCCATCGACTTAGTCTTCGCGCAGGACTTACGGTGGTCATCCATTTTCGTCTTCGATCCTTCATTACTGATATCACGGTCCAACTGATTTATCGTGACCTCCTGCAGCTTCTGTCCTTCCGACTTCACAACTTCCGATATCATATCTTCAACATCTATGTTTACGGCAATCAACAGTATGCAGACTGCCTTTTTGAGCATTTTGTTTCCTGTGTTCAAGGTCTTCCGGCCACTGATATTGTCATCTTTGGTGGTGATTTTAACTGCACCCTTGACCCATCCCTCGACAGATCTGACTGTTCCACGGATACCAGGTATTTTCTTAACCGAGCACTTTCTACAGCCATCAACCAGCTACAACTCCAAGATTCTTTTCGACACCTGTACCCATTTTTTCGTTCGTACACCTGGCGCTCCTACTCCACTTCCTCCCCTACAACTTCCCGACTTGACCGGTTTTATGTTTCTTCAATTCTTCTTCCTTCAGTTATATACCTTTCTCACACACCGACAGTTTCTTCCGACCACAGCTGTGTCGTAATGTGTCTTCACACCGGTCCATCCCCTCGTCAATACTACCGTACTTGGACCCTTGATGATGATCTTTTACTTGATTCAACTTACGTAAATTCCATCCAATCGCAGCTCCAACAAGCCTTATATATGCTCCCTTTTGCTCCTTGTCCCTTGCCCGGATACTTCTTTATACCAAACAATATTCCTACGAAAAACGTACTACCGCCTCTATGAGGATTGATGCTGCACGCTCGATTTTTTCCACTCTAGATCTTGATTCTCGGCTGTTTTCTCATTACCAAGCTGAACTTTGTGCCTTGCTACTTCCTGTCTCCCAACAAGCTGTTCACCGCCTCAAGCTCCTTCATCTCCAGCCAAATGACTGTTTATGTGAATAGGTTCAACAACTGGAATTCCACAAACGTTCTGCTCATCAGCTCCGTAATCTGAAGTTGCCTGATGGAACTGTTACTAATGACCCCACTCTCCACTCTCATTTGCTCCGGTGTTAGAACATATTTCCAGTCACGGTTTGCTCAGTTCCAGCCAAGTTCTCCGCATGCTGATTCGATTCTTCGTGCCTTACCACATATTTCATCGCATCTTGTTGCATCTCTTTCTATGCCTATCACCGCAGCAGAAGTAGTACAGTCACTTGCCTTACTTAACTGTCACTCATCACCTGGTCCTGACGGGTTGACAGTTAATTTCTTTCGCACGTTTTCTTCTTTCCTACACCCTCTCCTATTGCCTTGCTTTACAGCTGCTTTTTCCTTATCTGTTCTTCCCCCGCTTTTACTCTAGCTCACATCATTCTTCTTCCAAAGAAAGGGTGTCTGCTGGAGTTGGATAACTGACGTCCTATATCCATCTTTAATGTTTACTACAAGATTTATACTAAAATACTCTCTCTTCGATTAAACCCTGTCCTTCCCACCGTCATACATCCTGATGAAACGTACACCATCCCTGGCCGAAGCATTCATACTAATATTAATCTCCTCCGTGACTCATATTGCCTTGCCCACCTTTCCTCCGAACCCTTAGCCTTCCTCAGTCTTGATCAGAGGCAGGCCTTTGATAACGTGAGTCATCAGTGGCTTTCCTCTGTGCTCTCTGCCTTCGGTTTGCCATCTGTCTTTATCACAGCCCTCCTTGCCCTATACCAGGGCTCAGTTGTCCATATCCGGACGGCCTCCTTCCTTACAGCCCCCATTCCGTTTCGTAAGGGCATCCGTCAAGGATGTCCTCTTTCCGGACAACTTTTCTCTCTAGTTCTTGAGCCTTTTGTTTGCTCTATCCGTTCTCTTCTACAACCTCCCCCTCCACCATTCAGCATAGCACCAGGCACCCTTCTATCGTTTTTACTGCCTACGCCGATGATCTCACAGTTATCATCCGAGAAGAATGGCAATTCACAATTATTCTTGCGTGGTATCAAGTGTATGCTGCGGCTTCCGGCGCTTCGTTTAACCTTTCAAAGTGTACAGGCTTGTGGCGAGGCTCCTGGAGACATCGCCCTGATGCACTGTGGGGCGCTCATTGGACTTCCACCAGTCAAAAGATACTTGGGGTGCACATTGGCAGCCGGGTCTCAGCAGCGGCTGCCACCTGGAGACCCCTTATCAGGAAACTACGTCACACCGCTGCTTACTTGTCCAAACTCAAGTGTTGTTTGACCTACCACAGTCGTGCACGGCTTGCTGGCACCCACATCCTTTCGTTAGTTCGACTTGTGGTGGCCTCAATATGCCAGAGTTTACCATACGTTATAAAGCTGTAAGAATTTTCAAATTTCTCCGTTTGACAGTTCAACCAGACACTTCCGCTTCCATTCTTCTGCTTAATGTTATGACTTCCCCCTTAATCCTTACCTCACCGTCCATCTTCTTCTCAAGATGGATATTCACACTGTCATCCCCCCGTTTTCCTCTAGTCTACCATGAAGCTGTTCAGTTCCTTCGTTCTTTACCACTCATTCGTCAACTCCCCTCTTCCACTCTTGATCTTCTTTCCGAGCCTCTTTTTTTCTCCTCCGTCCTCCATCCCCCTACTGCCAACTTTTTCTTTTTCACCGCATGGCTACACGATGGTGTAGTCTCCGTTTCCCAACTGGTCCTCCCTGATTTTTCACGGAAACCCGTTTCTGACCTTTTTCCCACCCTCCTACCCTCGTCCAACTTAAACATGCTCTTCAAACACTTTTTCCTTCCCTAGTCGATTCCTCTGGCCTCTTTTCCGTTTCCTCTGCCCCTCTCCTTTTCCCGTTCTTCCTTCCCTTTTCCGATGACCTCCTCCCTCTCCACAGCCTTTCCACCCGCACCCTGTACCGATTTCTCCGTTTTTCTTCTGCGGTACCTTGCTCTATCCCCTCTGTTCATTCTGAATGTTGGGCAGTAGACCTCGGTCTGGTCTACTGCCCAACATTCACGGACCCTCTCCTCAGAACTTAATATGCACTGGAGGTTTTTGCACAATCGACTATCCCTTCGACTTTGTTCCGGACAAATATAGTATCATCAGATCTCTGTCCTTTTTGTAACGTCGTTGGAGACGTCTTACACATGTTTGTTTACTGTCCGACGCTGCTCCCGCTATTTCACAGTATGTTTCAACCTCCACATCCTTCTTGTACCAGTGATCTCACCATAGAAGATTAACGTTTCCTCGGCCACAGTTCTACAAGTTTCTCCTCTATTTTACCAGTTTGTTCGTATTTATTTATCCTAGCTAAATATATTATTTTCTCTCACCTGCTACAGTTACAAGATCCAGATCCTATCAGATTATCTATCTCCTTGGTTGCACACTACCGCAACAGGGATAAAGCCAGACTCACCCTGAAATACTCTTTGGCGAATGATACGGCACGGTTACCTGCCTTCTTCAAAACATGGTCGCCGTGTCGTTCCTGGTAACGGTTTTGTAGTGACCAGACTGTTCATCTGCTGTTTTAATACTCTTAAACGTACGTCGGAAATTTCTATTTTTACTGTTCCCTCACCATGTTTCCTCCTGGAACTGGATTGTGTTTGCTTCCTGCTGATGTCACCTTTTGTACACAGTTCTCTTCATGCTCATAGTGACTCTCTGCCACCAGTGATTCCCATGTCACTAGAACTGCACAAATTACTTCTATAAATTGATTCACTCCAGTGATGTTCCAAGACTTCAATGAACAATTATTTCAGACCTAAATATCTACATTTTGTTTTATTTCTCCCCTTCTCTCACACTGCGTGTGAGGTTGGGGATGTTCTGTTGTAATTCTTTTAAGTAAATAAAAGCGAATATTGAAACTAAGTGATGGCCTCTGATCGTTCGTCCGAAAGGGGTCCGGGTTCGAATCCCGGTGAGGCACGGATGTTGTGTTTGTCTTACGGCACTAGCTCTGCCCCTTTCCTGGAGCCAGTGACTCTAAATTAGGGACGGGCGACTGCTTACAGCCCATTGAGTTGCTCACGGTGGTCGTTAAACCTCCAACCAAAAAGAAACTGCATTGTTGATTTCCATGTGAAGTAAAAAATATTCTATTGATCATTTTCCTGTATTCAGAGTTGGGAGATCAAAACCGTATTCCTTTTTGAAAAGAACGACGTGGTTTCATGTTCACGAGGGAAACAAAATAAGGGAAAGGATGTCAAATTATCAAAAATTTGAACTTTTGCATCCCAATGCTGTTCACAAAAAACATTTTGTATTTGGGGAATAAAATGTTATAAAAAGGTTTTCAGTGTTATTTTTATTTATTACAACACCAAAACACCACAAAAACGCGAAAAAAAAAGTTTCCAAAGTCAAAAATAAAATTTTGGGCTTTAAAAAGCTAAGGTGTCAGGAAATATCAAGGAAAGGATGGTACATAGGAAGAAATAGTTAAGGACATGAAAGAAGTCAAAAGAGGAAATGAAGGATAAATAAGAGAGGAAAACAGCGGGAAAGGCTAATTCGAGCAGGATATCAGAGACTAAATCTGCCGATAAGAAATACATGAGATTTGTGTTCCTAGATTCTCCTTTTTACGAATGATCTATGCTTTTCTGTTTTTGGGCCTTACAACTTTTTCTCCCACAACCTAAATAGTACAGTCCAATTTTTGTACAGAGGAGGTTCAAACATTTTTAGAATGACTTTCCAGCGATATAATTAATGTTTAAAATCCATTTATTTATTTATTAAATGTTCTGCCCTTTCTATGGACTATGAAGCTGCTTCTAGATTTCCGAGATAACAGGGTGTTTTTAAAAATTGGCAGTGGTATTTTATTCCATTCCTCTTCCACTGCTTTCCATAGTTAAATCACTGTTTTTGGTCAGCGTTTAGAAAACGCTATTTTTAGCAGTCCGAAGGCACGAGAATTAATTGTTAATACATCAAGGGACTTTAAAGGAATATGAGCAAAAGATATGGAATTGATACTCGTATGGTTTATAATTTTTTCAAGAAATAGAGCGGTAGATTCGGATGTATGATAGCTTTATCTTGATGGAGTTCTACTCTTTGAAGGCTCTGTGGATACAGGAATAGTATTTCTTCTTCAAATGCAGGAGTTAAAACATTATTTTGGTAATATGTAGAATTGATTTTAACATTCTTTTAAACTTTTCTTAACTTTAATTCTCCATTGTACGAGAAACCGGCAATGATCATGAATCCTTTACTGAAACTTGCTTTGGATTCTTCGAACCAAGTTTGTAAGTCGTTTTTCTGCTCTAGCGATAGTAAATTGACCGATTTTCGTTACGTCGTTTAGGTAGATCAACGTCTCATCGATAATCACAATAAATTCCCATCTGTCTGCTGGCTAAGTGATTTCATAATGAAGTCTACACCATGTTTTACGCTCAGCCACGTGCGCAAAAGGCGGCAAACATTAGTTTTTTTTTGTTGTTTTTTTCAGATTAAATCCTTTGTTTCTTACTTTGTTTACAGTTAATACATAGATTTTAACGACTTAGGTATTGCTCTTTAGTTCGGTGGATAAAACCAGAGACCTTACTTTGGAAATTCGTTTGGCGTTCTTTTCCCTGTTAAAAGCAATGCTTGACGATTTATCCTTCTAATTTTAATAATATTGCTTATTTTAACATTTAGAACTGCTGATTCCGTGATTTTCACAACTTTTTTAATACAAAAAACACAAATATTTCTTTTCGCGATGAGCAAAAACATAACCTTCTATTCACAACTTGTTTGCGTGCACCGTTTTCTTAGCAGACGATATTTAACTGCAACAGAAGTTTCTTTCGTGTTCGTCTGTTGCCAGTTTCAATTCTTTAACTGAACTTCTTTTATTTTCTGTAATTTCTTAACAGAAACGATCTAAAAATGTGTGAACATCCTCTGTAATTTTTTTATATTGTGCCAATTTTTTTTTAATTTTTAATGATCAGAGCTTAATAATTCTGAATCAAGCCAGATCCGAAATACAGAGATGTGTCTTATTTGTAATAGTAATTGTGTGCAAGTAACACTGCAGTCTCTTATGCATTCGCTTTCCAAATAAATGTGCTTCCATTCGATTTGAATTCCATAACAGATTCCATTTACGAAAATAATCTGCAGTTTCGCGCTCTTGGATAACAAACCTTTGTCATGAGTTCAACATGTGCACGAAAATCAGCATGTTACAATATTAGAATTAGAGGTTTCCATTTCACACGTCGATGCAATCCGGCAGATATTACGCAGTCTCAGAGATTAACCACACTGCCGTACCACACTCAAGCCAACGAGAAACCAATTAGTTAAATGGACGTTTAGTAGAGTACATTTGCTTTGCGTCTGGCGCGCACAGCTTTTGAACATTCAGGGTACTATAAATATGGAATATCATAAATCATTTCACAAATGCTCCCAAAGAATCATATATATATATATATATATTTATTTTAACACCAATCTAATTATTTAAAAAATAAATTACAGCAAAATGGCTGAAGATGTATTTTGTGATGCAATGAGAAATTATATTGTAGCTTCATAACAAAATAAATAGAATTACAGGGAACTGACCGGGAAAGCTTTACGTCAGGTGAGCTAGGAAATGTGAGAGAAATCATGATAATCTCTGCACCAACATTATTTGGGAAATAGCGGATTTTAGCATGCAGAATGCAAATGCGAATATGCTGCTATACCCATTGGCGAGAAAATAATGAATTTTGAAAATCAGATGTCTGAAGAAAATTTTTGCTGTTGTAATCAGCGAATTTTATAAGAATTTTCCGATCGCAAAAATATAAACTTATGCCACCTAGATGGAAAACATTTTACCGGAAAAACTATTGAAAATTATAACCACTTTTTTTATTAGGGGTTTAACGACCACCGTGAGCAATTCTATGGGCTATAAGTAGTCACCCAGTCTTAATGTAGAGACAAAGGTTCCAGGGAAGGGATAGAGCTAGTGCCATGAGCCAAACACGACATCCATGTGACACCGGGATTCGAAACTACGTTGCTGCGCATAGTAGAACTAAAATTTTATTTTACCAGAAAAACTATTTTTTTTTTTTGAGGTTTAACGACCACCGTGAGCAACTCAATGGGCTATAAGCAGTCGCCCGTCCCTAATTTAGGGTCACTGGTTCCAGGGAAGGGAGAGAGCCAGTGCCGTAAGACAAACACAACATCCATGCCTCACCGGGATTCGAACCCGGACCCCGTTCGGACGAATGATCAGAGGCCATCGCTTAGACCACTGTGCCACCGGGGCGGCCAGAAAAACTATTGACAACTATGCTCACTTTTTTATTATGAGTTTAACGACCATCGTGAGCAACTCGATGGGCTATAAGCAATCGCTCGGTCTTAATTTAGTAGCGCAGTGGTCTAAGCAGTGGCTTCTGATCATTCGTCCGAAAGGGGTCCGGGTTCGAATCCCGGTGAGGCAAGGATGTTGTGTTTGTCTTACGGCACTGGCTCTCTCCTTCCCTGGAACCAGTGACCCTAAATTAGGGACGGGCCAAAGCTTATAGCCCATTGAGTTCTTCACGGTGGTCGTTAAACCTCGAATAAAAAAAAATTTAGACATATATGTTCCAGGGCAGAGAGCATACCAGTGCCGTTAGACAAACATAAGATCCATACCACGCCGGGGTTCGAAACTACTTTGCTGCGCGGAGTAGAACTAACATTTTACCAGAAAACTATACTCACTTCTTTTTAATGGGTTAAACGACCACCGTGAGCAACTCAGTGGGCTATAAGCAGTCACCCGGTCTTAATTTAGATACACAGGTTCCAGAGAAGAAAGAATGTCAGTGCCGTAAGACAAACACAACATCCATGTCGCACCGGGATTCAAACCTACTTTGCTGCACGGAGTAGAACTAACATTTTTCCAGAAAAACTATTGAAAACTATGCTCACTTCTTTATTATGGGTTTAACGACCACCGTGAGCAACTTGATGGGCTATAAGCAGTCGCCCGGTCTTAAGTTAGAGACACAGGTGCTAGGGAAGAGAGAATGCCAGTGACGTAAGACAAACACAACATCCATGCCACACCGGGATTCAAACCTACTTTGATGCGCATAGCAGAACTAACATTTTACCTGAAAAAAATATTGAAAACATGCTCACTTTTTTATTATGATGGGTTCAACGACCACCGTGAGCAACTCGATGAGGGGTCTGGTACGATTCGTCCAACGACGATTGGTCCAATGCCGATTCGTCCAATGGACAATTGGTCCAAAGATACGATTCGTCCAATGGTACGATTGGTCCAATGCCGATTCGTCCAATGGACGATTGGTCCAATTCCGTCCTATCTGTCCGAAGTGCTACTCGTGCTATAAAAGTCTCATCTGTTCTGATTCTATCTCCGATGTTATTATACGAAAGTACCGGTAGTCCAAAGAATGTAAAATAATGTTACATTTCATGCGTAATATTGTGGTTAAAGATTTCTTTTTTTTTTTTTTTTTTGGAATCGCGTTTTCCTGTTACACTGTCCTTGCTGCCGTATGAAGTTACTGATGTACGAGCCGTTCTATCAACTTCAATGTTTCTCTTTTGCATGAAATAATATAAAATACTAGTGTTCCGCTTCTGTTTGTAGCATGCAGTGGTATTTTCCGCCAACTGCCTAATGGAAACAACTGGTCGGGGTTTGGACAGAGGCCCTTTCAACAGTTTTTATTCCAGCGATGTCATATTCATAACGTTTACATATTAAATCAAGTTAATAATATTGCGCTTTTACTTAAACACAAAATATTAATTCATAGGCCATAGGTCTAGGCCTTTTTAACAGTTTATATTCTACCGATGTCGGATTCATAACGTTTACATATCAAATCAAGTTAATAATATTGAGCTTTTACTTAGGCACGAAATATTAATTCATAGGCTCTAGGCCTACGCCTTTTTAGGACTTTTTATTCTACCGATGTCATATTCATAACGTTTACATATTAAATCAAGTTCATAATATTGCGCTTTCACTTAAGCACGAAATATTAATTCATAGGCCTGCGGCCTAGGTGCCTTGCAAATACCTCAGAAATGATACGATGAGTGCCTTTTATAAAGTTTTATAAGATATTTGCAAATACCAAATATCTAGGTTGTAACTTAAAATCTTCTAAGAAGGCCCGCGACTTAGGTGCCTGGTAGATAGCTGAGAAATGATTCGTTGAGTGCCTTTAATAAGGTTTTATAAAATGTTTACAATTACCAAACATCTAGGTTGTAACTTAAAATCTTCTAAAAAGGCCTGGGGCCTAGGTGCCTCGTAAAGACCTGAGGAATGATACGATGGTGCCTTTTATAAGGTTTTATAGAATGTTTATAAATACCAAATATCTAGGTTGTAACTCAAAATCTTCTAAAAAGGCACGGGGCCTAGGTGCTTTGTAAAGACCTGAGAAATGTTAGGATGAGCGCCTTTTGTTAGGTTTTACAAAATATTTACAAATACCAAATATCTAGGTTGTAAATTAAAATCTTCAAAAAATGCCCGTGGTCTAGGTGCTTTGCAAACAGCTGGGAAATGCTCCATTAAGTGCCTTTTACCAGGTTTATGTAAAATGTTTACACTTATACCAAATATACGGAAATTATCTTTCTAAAGGTTATAAAGAGGAGAATAATTTAAATCAGTATTCCTTTCGGGAAAATAAAAAAGTTTACCGTTGGTAAGATGATACCATTGGACGAATCGGTGTTGGACCAATCGTACCATTGAACGAATCGGCATTGGACCAATCGTACCATTGAACGAATCGGCATTGGACGAATCGGATATTGGACGAATCGGCATTGGACCAATCGTACCATTGAACGAATCGGCATTGGATGAATCGGATATTGGACCAATCGGCATTGGACGAATAGGATATTGGACCAATCAGCATTGGACCAATCGTCCCTTTGGACTAATCGGCATTGGACCAATCGTCGTTGGACGAATCGTCCGGGACCGCTCGAGGAGGTATAAAGCAGTCGCACGGCCTTAATTTAGAGACACAGGTTCCAGGGAAGATATAGAAAGCTAGTGCCGTGACAAATACCATATCCATGCCCCGACCGGGATTCGAACCAGAACTCATCTCTGGCGAAATGTCAGAAGCCAGAGCTTAGACCACTACGTTACGTGGCGGGATGATCATGGCTGCAGTAATCGAATACAAAAACATTTTTCTAACAAATTTTTTAGAAGCGTTGTTATAGCTTTTATTCTATATTTCCACTGAACAGAGGGTTTTCTTGGACCACTAACAGTGTCGGAGCTTCATTCTTTTGATATTCAGCTGGAAATGCTCCAGTTCGGTCGCAATCATAATTCTGGAGAAAGTGGCAATCTCATGGTGCAATCGCCATTAAAGGCTCCGACAGAGAGCCAGTTTTCGAGAAACCATTTACACATGCGCGTTATATTCGAGAAAAAACGTGGAAAAGCACCGAACTAGGGGCGCCAATAGGAAATCGCACCCATGGTGGCAAGTGCGAATGCACGCTTTAATTTCTCTGACAAAATATACGTTTACGCTCCATAATGAGTAAACTTAGCATCGTTCAAAAGTAGAAATGCATGGAAACCATCAGAGCCGTATAGGAAAGCATTTTCTTACCTATATTTGTATGACATATTTTCCATCAGAACTGTCGGTAGAATAGGTTCCCAAAATTTGGCCAACCATTTTAGAAACATATTTTACAGCAATAAATATTTCATCACTACTAGCGAAAAACCTACGTTTTTTATTACGCAGCTAAAGGGGCGTCTTTTACGTTATCATAACTATTTTGTATCAAAAGTGTGTTCATCACACTCAAATTTTTGGTTTAGTTTTTCCTTCTTGAAACTAGCAGTAAAAAGAAAAAAGGAAAACTGGTGAGTTCTCATTTTTGGGCAACAATGAATGGAACGAAATGCAAAGTGAATGGCTTTTTCGGCACAGAAGTGCTGTATTTTTACTCTTTCACGTTAAGCCATCTCCTTAGAAAGCTAAAATTGCATCACTCTTTAGCGAGAAACAAAATTTAAATTTTCCAGGTTTCTCCGTAATCGCTGTAATTTCTGGAATGGCCAACGCGATCGGCTAGATATCGAGAGATCTGGGATTCGGATCCCCGGCGGTGACTGAATAGCAATTTTTCGGTTGATATGTGTTGATAAAACGTGGAAAGAGCGATGTCTTTGTTTATTTACTAACGCCACGTATTTGGATGATTTTCATTTCTGGAATGTGAAAATGCAGGATAAATTAAGAAATATCTCTTTAGATAGAAAAACAAACCCTATGAAGATCGAAAAAGGGAGATGCCAAAAACTCAGATTTCCGTACGCACGTGTGCTTAGTTTTAGCCTCCGTAGTTTCTTGGATTAGCAGTTACAAGGCTAACACACACACGGTTTATTTTTATTTGTGTGATTAAGTTAGCCAAAGGATAAGACTGGGACATCACTTGCCTTTCTCTGTGATTACAGCAACAGTTGTTTCAGAGAAAGAAGAACTACAACACATCCAAGAAAACGTTCATAATGGAGAAGCAAACACAATTTCAAAAAACCCGAAATAGACAGATCAATGCAAACACACGAGGAGCACCTTTTTTTTTCTTTTTTGCGGTAGCATGCGCATTGCATCGAATGACTTCAAAGACTTTGCGTAACTTATTTCGCTCCAAGCGACCGCATTTTCAATTTTTCTTAATCCTTTGCAACGCAATGTCGACTGTAAAAATTATCTGGGTAAAGATCGTTCTGTCTTAATTGGTTGATTAATATGTTGTGATTGTTCTGAAAGTGAAGAACCACGTATTGTCCTTTAAAAATTATTATTTACACTTTAGTTGCAATATTAGGGATAACTTATATTTTAAAAAGATCCGTCCGTTAAAGGCAGAGAGTTCGAGTGAACACTGAGAAAAAAGTTTGTTTGAAACAACAAAATATGTTTGTTGAGCTCTTTTGTCGATTTATTTTGTTGCTTTAGCCAAACTCCATCGGAATTGTTTTGTTGGCTATATTTCGTTAATTCAACTAAACGTTTTATCACAATAAAAATACATACTGCTGGATTAAACAAATTCCCAAAAATCGACCTAGGCATTTTGTTAAATGAACAAAACGTTTTGTCATGATACTAATACATTTTGTTGAATCAACAATAATTTTAAGCAAAGTGCATTTGTAAATTCAACAAACATTTGCGTTGACTGCCTATCGGCAAAATGTTTTGGTTGATTCAACAATTGTTTTGCTGAATCAACAAAACGTTTTCCTCAGTGAATCAAAAGAAATATCACGATAGTTTTCCAGGCAGGACAGGGATTTACAAACGATGCTACATTGATTTTACTTACAAAAAAATCATAAAATCGAAAGAATGTCATTTCTTAAGAAAGATGCAAAGCAATTATGTCATAATTTCTGGATTTAGCCGTACCCCAATTTGACAGAGACGCCTGTCATTATACACTGAAGAGCAATTGAATTAGAGACAGCTGGCGTTATGCAAATGTGGCGCTGTGGGAGGCCCTGTAAACGGAAACCACATGACGTATGCAGCGATCCGACAATATAAGGAGTGATGCGACGGGAATCAGTAAGAGTCGGACGCAGGGTGGGTAAGACGAAGGATCTAAGCGCATTTGATCGTGGGCAAATTGTCACTCCATCTCGGAAGTCGTGCAGGCACTGGGATTTTCACGAGCCACTGTGTCACGGGTGCACCGTGAGTACATCGAATCCGGTAAAACCATCCCTGCAAGGGCCAACTGCCGTGGACAACAGCGTGTGGATGAGCGGGGTCATCGTCGGCTAGCTCGCATTGTAACAGCGGATAGAGGGGCCACATTGCAAGAAATCACTCGGCAATTTAACGCTGGTGCACAGAAACGTGTAAGCAAGCACACCATCCAGAACCATCTCCTCGCTATGGGGTACAGAAGCCATCGTCCCACGAGGGTACCGCTACTGACCGCACATCACAGGGTGCAAATATTAGCATGGGCGCGGGAACATCGCCACTGGACCCTAGACATGTGGGAAAATGTTGCCTGGACTGATGAGTCGAGATTCACGTTGGTACATGCGGATGGCAGGATACGAGTACGGCGCAGATCACATGAAGCGATGGATTCTTCTTGCCAGCACGGTACTCTTCAAGCTGGTGGGGGTAGCATTCTCGTCTGGGGACTGTTTACGTGGACTGAAATGGGACCCCTGGTACGTGTGACATCGTCACTCACAGATCAACGTTACCGGGATATCCTGGACGACCATTTGCTCCCGTTCGTGCGTCTTCAACATCTCACTGGGGAGCTCATCCTGCAACAAGACAATGCACCGTGCCATCGCTCCCGAATTGTATCCGAATGGTTTGATGAACACTCTATCGACGTGACCTCGCTTCCTTGGCCAGCTAGATAGGTCACCTGACCTCAATCCGATCGAGCACATCTGGGATGCCATCGAGAGAGTTGTTCGTGAATTGTGGGAGCTTGTTCAGGGGTCGTGGATCGGTATGGCTTCCCAACGCTTCCGGTGTCTTGTCGAGTTCATGCCGAGACGAATAACCGCCGTCATCAGGGCGAAAGGTAGTGCTACACGTTGCTAGACAGGTATATCTAATTCAACTGCTCCGCAGTGTAGTACGCGCAAAACTAAAAAAAATATTTTAATAAGAATTGTAGTTACTTTGCTTATCAATAACTTTGAATACACACTGGGACTGACTAAGACACTGGGTGCTCAGTGTCCAGAAAATACGCAAAGTTACTATCGAAAAACATCTTTCAACAATGTATAGCGCTGGAGATGTCACGGGACACACACACTACACGATGTACAATTTTCTTGTATTTATCCTTTGCATCAAAAGAGAGAGCTGTTTCATATATCATCGTATCTAGCAAATTTGACTGTGTAACAGTTGAAAAGTCTTACAATTATATTACTAATCTACAACTTTGTATTAAATTTTGAAAATAGTGCGTTTTTCGAAATGATCTTACAGTCATTTTAAAAAACGCATTAAAACGCATAATTCTATGCAGTTTGTGTGCATCGTTTTTCTCCTCAACTTTACAAGATTAATCAGGTTAGCGGAAGTTATTGCAAATGAATTTGAATATACAAGTACATGATGTTACACGTTAAACACTTAGTCTCTGATTATTGCACTTTTTACGTGTGCTGTCTTCCATTTTTCTGTGTTCTCGACTACTCGTGCGAGAATACAGTGTGTCATCCGGACAAAGTTAATTTACTACATCAAGTTATAGTATCATCCGAACAAAGTTAACTTTTCTTACCATGGCTCTTCTTTAACGTTCTGTCAGTTTGTGCGGCCTTCCTGGCCTTTTTTTTACTGTAGTTCCTATCTCTTCAGAATATCACTTACAGTCGATTTTGGCATGTTTAGTTTAGTTGCAATGCTCCATATGGAAGCGTAACTCAAATGACATCCTATGACCAGCCCAACCTGGAACTCGGAAAGTTCACGTCCACGCAGCATATCCGCTTCGAAATCACTGATCACAGAACGGAACATCTCACCTACATATAGTACATACCTTCCCAGTAACAGCGCACATTCTTGGGCAACTGTTCTTTGCACTTATACAAAATTTGGCAGTGTCCGCACAGTTTTGATAATATAGTGTATATCAATGTAAATGTTCTAGACATTGGGAATTTTTTGAAACAATGTAATGAAATCTGTCGTTTACGATAAAATCACTAAATAAAAAAGTCACGGATATACACTGAGTGGCCACTTTATTATGACCACCCCCTCAGTACTTTGTTGGGCCACCTTTTGCCTTTAACACTGCGTCGATTCTTCGAGGCATGGACTCCACGAAATGTTGATAGTTGGTTTGTGGAATTTGAGACCATGCTTGATGAATAGCACTTTCCAGGAGTGTGAAATTGCAGGGTTGTGCATCCAGCTGCCTGATGGCTCGTTCAACTTCACCCCACAAATTCTCAATGGGGATGAGATCTGGAGATTGTGATGGACACCTAAGCAAAGTAAACTCACCGGCATGTTCCTGAACCCAATCCTGTACAATACGAGCACTACGGCAGGACGCATTATCTTGTTGAAAGTAGCCATCGCCATTGGGATAAACCATCCACATGGCCGCCCCGGTGGCGCAGTGGTCTAAGGCACTGGCCTCTGATCATTCGTCCGTAAGGGGTCCGGGTTCGAATCCCGGTCAGGCATGGATGTTGTGTTTGTCTTACGGCACTGGATCTCTCTCCTTCCCTGGAACCAGTGACCCTAAATTAGGGACGGGCGACTGCTTATAACCCATTGAGTTGCTCACGGTGGTTGTTAAACCTCCAATCAAAAAAAAACCCATCCACATGACAGGATGCACTTGGTCCGCAACGATGTTTAGATATGATGTACCAATCAGACGTTGATCAACACAAACTAAAGGGCCCAAAGCATGCCAGGAAAACATTTCCCAAACCATAACGTTGCCTCCACCAGTTTTAAAGGTTGTAGCAATGCATTTGGGGTCCATGCTTTCGTGCTGTTTCCGTCCAAATTCTCACTCGGCCGTCAGCATGGTGCAACTGAAAACGTGATTCGTCGGACCACATAATTTGTTTCCAATATCTGCCATATCCCATCCGATGCAGTGTATGGCGAACAGTGAGTGCAGAGATCATTTGAGGAGATCCTTGATTAAGATGGTCTGTAATTTGCTGCACTGTTGCTTTTCTGTTGTCTGTTACCAGTCTGGGCACTCTCCGTTCCGCCCAAACAGTCACTAGTCAATGACGACCACACGTTGTACGTAGAAACCCAGTTTTTTGGCTGACAGTCCAGTCTTTAAACACATTAACAATAGCTGCTTTGGAACATTTCACGAATGCGGCGGTTTCGGTGATACCCGCTCCATGGCTTCGAGCTCCAACAATCATCTCACGTTGAAAGTCCATCAAATCGCATTTTTTACCCATCTCGTCACCCAAAAATCACTTCTACTACTGTCGCAAGCACTAAGCTTTCCCTTTTTATATTAGCCTCGCCCTCTGGCGGCAATAGCGTGCAGCCATAGCTCATTTGTTTAAAACTGTCAGGTGGTCATAATAAAGTGGCCACTCAGTGTATACGTTCGGATATTTTTGTGCCCAAAGCAGCGACGTCGCAATAATACGTTAATCAAAAACCTATTCGAAAGCGGGGAGAACGCAATATTGAGTCAAAAAATCCCGGGCTCATAGTGGCGAGGACGCCTATATGCGCGTTTTAACTACGACGAATACTACGGGTACTGAAAAACAAGGCTCTTTTAGGGCAGTTTTTTGTTTATACATGTCGACAAAATTTCGCATTGTGTCTTTCAAAGCTCCTGCCACGTGGTATGTGTATGACTATTGTCAATAGAATGAGATAAACCTAAAGTGATATTCCCAAATACTGCTGAGATATTGTCATACATTTATGAATTAGTGTGAATTTTCGACAAATTTCTTCAGCATTTTTAAATCTAAATAGCTATAATTTAACTTTGAACTTACATATAGCGAAAGTTTTAGTTCATTACATGCACAGCATTGAAAGAAAGATATGTACGAAGTTTGATCTATTTATTTACATACCTTTTTCAGTTATCAGGTTTTCCCTAAAAAGCAGTCGGGACGAAAAATCTCATTCTTCAAAAACGGTGTTTAAAATTTAAAATACAAGGTTCATCGCAAACATAAATTGCATCAAATAATTGTAACCAAAGTGTTACCAGATCGGTAAAACCTTATAAAAATAAATATTTGCTAGCTTTAACTATGATATTATTCAAAAATAGAAAGACAAACCTGATTATTTTCCAACTTCTGTCCTTTAATGTCACTTTTGACAAATGTGTTTTGATATTAAAATTTCTGTAACTCTGCATCTATTGATCGCAGACAAGAAACAAAGACAGCTTTGGAATCCTAAAGAACGGGGCTTTAAGAATCTGCAATTTTGCCTAAAATGACCTTTCCAACGTAATCATAGTGTCATAAGTTTTTTTTTTTTTGTAGCTTCATTCTTCCTGCGCAACTTTTGTTCATCGGTTTCGATATTATATTTGGTTTAACTCTAAATTTTTAGCCATATGAAGATGGACTGCCAAGTAGACAAAAAGGAGCGTTTTCGACAATTGCTTCTCTTCGCTTTCAATGAAGGTTCCTAAGCTGCTCGTGACATTTGTGCTGTGTACGGAGAAGACGGTATTACTGACAGAACTGCATAGAAATGATATCCACGCTTCAAGAAAGGGGAAATTTGACCTCACAGACTCTCCACGTTTCGGCAGGCCAGTTCAGTTTAATAAGAATGGATTGAATGAGCTCATCCATGAGGATTCGCGTCAATCCACTAGGGAATTGGCCCCGAAGATGGGATGCTCTCATGATACCGTCACCCGTCACCTTCGCTCGATGGGTAAGGTTCAAAAACCAGGTGCATGTGTTCCACATGCTCCGAACGCAAACTCCAACGCTCCACCATCGCCGCCAGTTTGCTCGCTCGACATCAGGATAACAGAGATTTCTTTACCGCATCGTCACCGGCGATGAAAAATGGTTTCTCTATGTCAGTATGAAGCAGAGGAAAGAATGGCCGAGTCCTCACAAGCAAGCAACACCTCGAGCCAAGGCGGAACTGCATCCACGCAAGATTGCGTTTGGTGGAATTCGGAAGGTTTAATCCCCTACGAATTGTTTGAATAGAACACCATGATCACCGCAGAGCTTTACGTTCAGCAAATGCACCGGCTCAACGAGGCAATTCAGCTGAAACGACCAAACCAGCTGCACCACGGTGTGTTTCTTCAACACGGCAACGCTCGACCCCACGTCGATAATCTGACTAAAACTGCCGTTGAAGGTCTCGGTCGGGAAGTTCTACCGCACCCACCGTATTCTCCTGATCTAGCACCCTCAGATTTTCACCTTTTGCGGTCTCTCTCCAACAGTCTGCGAGGCGTATCGTTTAACAACGGCGCGACGTCGAGCTGAAACCGTCGCCCGATGACTTCTTTGAGTCAAAACCAGGGGATTTTATCCGTCGTGGCATTGACAATCTAGAACATGTATGGCGAACCTATGGCACGCGTGGCACACGAACACTCTTTGGGTGGCACACGAACACTATTTGGGTGGCACACTGATATAAAAACATTAAGTAAAAATTTAGTTTTTTGAAAACAATAATTTTATATTTAGATGCTTTTGATTAGATATTTTGATTTTATAGGTTAGATATTTTTTGTTAGATTGCGTTGTAGAAATGTAAGCAGGGAGGAATTAATTAAATTGCTGAGTTTGCCAACTATGATCACAGGGAAATATATATAATGCGTGAAGTGAAGCAGAAATTTGTAGTAAAAATGGGGATTGACTTAAATAAAATAGTGTCCTGTGACTGCTGATGGTGCCCATAAAATTGAAATCTGATGGTGTACGTTAAAAAAACTAAGAAATGATTTGCAACGGTAACTATGTTCATAATCGACAGACTCCTCATTTAAGTTTATCGTTATTTATTCCTGACTAAACACACAACTAAAGCGCTAATGAAAGTTCACGGATATATAATAAACATAGAATGAATAAGTTATTAATCAATAGCGAACTTTGCTTTCTATTTAGTCTGCTTTAAACAGTCTTACCATGAAATTAATATTCCTTTGGCTTTTGACACAAAAACAGTTTATTCCAGCGACAGTCCTTTTAGGTAATCATAATACATGTACTCTTTTAGAGCACTTTTGTAAGAACAACAAATAGCGTGTTCACACACATCGAAGCGACGCCATCTCCTCTGTCTAGGGTCGTGATCCCATAATTCTTTGCAACGAGCCGCTGGCTGTTCTGTTCGGCATCAACGCAACTGAAACTAGCTAACGTAAACAAACTTGCAGCAGGTAGTCGACGAAGACAAAAGAAACGAGCAAAGGGCGCTAACATCCAACAAAAACAATAGGTTATAAACCGAGCATGAGCAACACACCAAAGTTTCACACCAATGTGATTATGTAGGTATGATTTTTTTTAATTATCTTCTTACAAATTAAATCAAGTTCAAATTAAATTGGTCTTAGTCTTAAAATTCACCTACTTACCTATTCTGTTAAGGTCATTTTTATGTTCATCATCATCATCATTGTCAACCATTATCAATCCACTGCTGGACGAAGGTCTCCCCAAGTTTCCTCCACAACGGTCTGTCTTGTGCCAGTCTCCTCCATGTCACTCCCGCATATTTACGAATTTCATCCACCCATCTCCCATGTGGTCTTTTTCTGGGTCTTTTCGTGTCCCTTGGAATCCAATCTAAAATTTCGGCTGTCCATCTATGGTCTGTCCTTCTGGCAGTATGTCCAGCCCATTGCCATTTCAGGGATTTAACTCTGGTCATGATGTCTTCTTCTGGTCATGATTTTTATGTTATTCGCAAAAAAGTCTCATGACGAAAAAAATATAAAAAAACAAAAAAACTAGACACTTGAAAGCAGTAAAGTAAACTTTAAGTGGCACACTAGTAAAAAAGGTTTTCCAGCCCTGACCAAGAGGAACATTGGTAAGAGGTCATGAGCAATGAAGGAGAATATATTATTGACTGATTTGCGAAAACATTTTCATGAAAAATAAGGATTCCAGTAATTGGGAAAAAAAACTAACTTTTCTGACAACCCAATAAACGGTGTAAAATTCAGTTTTCAAACAGTACAGTTACGTTTTAACTTTTTTCTTGCTTGAAAGTGAACATGTCAAGCTTTGCAATGTCCTTTAATATACTTATATGATATCCATTTTTTTATATCTTGCTTAGTATAAAAAGATATCTATGAAATATTTCTCTGAAACGTTGCTCTTTCGACCGATTCTAGAGCCGTTATCGTTCATCTAATAGAATCTCAGTTTTCGAAGTATGAAACGAAAATAAAATTAAGAAACGAAAAAGAAAGTGGTAGAGAAAAACTGGTCTAGACGGGGGCGGGGGTGGGAAAGAAGAAAAAAAAATATATATATCAGGAACTCGGTGTATCGCTGTATGTAATGTCACGGGCTTGGGATTACTGAAGCGAATATTGCTTTGGTGTGAAATGATTTTACGTTTCGACCCCTTATCAACTGGGGATAGAAAACGCTGTGCGAAAAGAAAAGGTGCGAGGAAAGAATTGGAAGAGGAGAACGACAAAAAAAAAAAAAAAAGATTTTGGGTCTTCGGTCCTGGAAGTCTGTCACAGATTTTTTGCGGAGAAAAGAGCAAAGGCTCTGCCAGAATACTCAGATATCGAAGCAGGATTTGTGGAGCTGTCATACCGAGAATGCCTGTTGCTTGACACGATAGTACTCCATATCGACCGGCATTACAAGAGAAAACGCGGTGTCATCTCCGTCAATGTTAGTGACACAGTCATATATGAACAATAAAACGTATTTATTTGGTCTGATGCGAAGCGACTTCCAGGCGAAGAACATCGATAAATATGTGTGGCGTGTTGTATGCAACTTACTAAAACTAATGCGCTCGCTTTCTAGTATTATCCTGATAGGCAATATTTTGAAACTTCCCTAAGCGACGACGCAGTTAAAAAGCCCTTTTTAATAATTTGATCGTAAACATATTTTTAAAAAAATCACTAAAAATCTTCTAAGCGAAATTCTGTATTTTTTGGAAAACAAGATGCACCTTTTTTCCAAAAAATTGATATCAAAATACCCTCTGCGTCTTATACACTATATTGACAGAAGTCACCTTACACCTAGAAGAGAAACACAACATAGCATTTATTGACATACATTATTACGGTGTCGGTCCACCTTTGGCCTTAATGCATGCACTGACCCTTCGAGACATGCTTTCGACAAGGTTTTGGAACACAGCGATAGGTATGCGCTTCCATTCAGTACATAATGCTGTCGCTAACTGTTGCTTAGTAGTAGGCCTTGGTTTCAAACTTCTTATGCGGCGTTCTAATTCATCCCATAGGTGCTCTATGGGATTAGGATCAGGGCTCTGTGCTGGCCAGTCCACACATGATACGTAATTATCATCAAATCACGCCGTAACAGTCCTTGCTTTATGGCTCGGTGCATTATCTTGCTGGTATCAACAAGGCTCGGATCCATAGTATTGCCACAGATTTGGTAGGGCATAATTGTCCAGAATATCGAAATAAACGTGCTGGTTAACAGATTTGTTCACCATAACCAAAGGGTCGGGACCATACCACGAAAAACACCCCCACACGAGTATACTGCAGGCTCCAAACCTGACCGTAGGAACAGTACACTGTGATAAATAGCGTTCCCCCGGCTGCTGTCATACCCACACACGGCCATCAGACTATTCTTTACACCATGCTAAACGACAAGTAGCATTCCGTGGGGAGATAAAATGCTTATGAGCATGCTTATTATACAAACTCTCCAAAAAGAGCACTGCAGTTTTGGTTCTCGCCGAGCACACTAATTTAACATTCTGTAGTTTTAAATAATCGCCTTTGTTGACTGTTCTGACAAAGGCCGTTGCGGATGAATGGGTGCGAACATTGTATTTATGTTCGGAGATTCTCACCCCGAGTGACCGACAAGTTGATCCGATGTAGGCTGTCATAAGGAGATAGTCATCAACAGATTGTAGTGGCACAGAATACACACCATATTTTTCCATGACTGAAACATGGTCACGATCAGACTTGATCAAGTTGAAAAGGCGTTCGGAAGAAATACCGAAATTATAGTTGAACTTACGGCACGTTTTATAGAGTGTGGATACAATGGTGGGGTGGTAAGGAATGGAGCTAACAAACCTGATGACAGGCAATGCACATTGGTTTCGAAGTGTGGTGGAACAATGGCGCTGAAACTTGTGAGGAGTTTTAATGAAATATCGGTGGGGGTATCCGAACGACTAGGCCATGGTCGAAATGTGCTGAAGTTCTAGCGAGAGATCAGAGTTTGATGAGGAGTGTATATAGGCTCGGCGAATCAGAGAATGAAGTGAACCAGATTTGTAACTGTTAGGAGTGAACGAGTTATATGGGATCATAACCGGAATAAACGTTGGCTTGCGATAACCTGAGGTATGAATGTGGCCCCCCTGGGCTGCGTTTCAACAGTATATCCAGGTAAGGTAAGGAATCAGAAAATTCAATTTCTAAGGTGAAGGTAATCGAAGTGAGAACGGTGCAAAGAGATTCTGTAAAGGCGCGTAAGTCGGGAAAGGAGTATTGCCGAAGTAACAAAACATCATCAACGTATCGGGTGTAAGGCAGCGGTTGGAAAGGTCCATTGGTAAATACAGTATTTTCAACATGTTGTAAGACAATCTCGGCCAATACGGAAGAAAGAAGTGATCCCATCCGCTATAAAGTCCGCTAAATGAGTTGAAAACATTATCTTAGGTACAGTAATTGAAATCCTTCTGTATTTTCTCTACACTGTCATTGTATCGCGAATGTTTGTATTATGAGTACTATACTATACAGATGTTCAAACATTTTTAGAAAGATTTTCTAGCAATGCAATTAATGTTTAAAATAAAATTATTTATCTCTTAAATATCCTAACTGATAGCCTTTTCTCTGGACCATGGACCTACATCGAGATTTTCGAGATAACAGGGCATTTCTTAAAATTGGAAGTGGTACTGTATTTTATTCCACTCCTCTTCGTCGGCATTCCATAGTCCAATCATTGTTTTAGGTCTGCGTTTAGAAACCGCTCTTTTTAACAGTTCGAAGGTCACAGTAGTCCATAATCAGGAGACTTTAAAGGATTATGAGCAAAAGGTATAGACTTGATACCCGTATTTTTAATTTTTTCAAGAAATAAAGTGGTAGATTTGGATGTATGACTGATAGCCTTATCCTGATGGATTTCTACTCTTTGAAGGCTCTGTGGATAAAAGAATGGTATTTCCTTTTTAAACATAGGAGTTAAAGCATTATTTTAGTAATATAGAATTGATTTTAACATTCTTTTCAACTTTTCTTAACTTTAATTTCCCATTGTACGATAAATCAGCAATAATCCTGAATCCTTTACTGAAATTTTCTTTGGAATCCCAAGATTGTTAGTCTTTCTGCTCTTTTGCAATAGTAAATCGATCTTTTTTTTTTAATCCATGCTTCATCGATAGTCACAGTAATTTTCCATCTGTCTCCGGCTAAGTGATTTTTTATGAATAAATCTACACTGTGTCCACGGGCCTAGGCGAAGGCCCGTACTTTTTGCAATTATTCAAAAGAAAGTGGCATCCAAGGCCGGATCGAAGGGGTCTTTAGGGGATGAAGCACCCAAAACCACCCTCTTTTAGAACATAAATTCTCTACCTTGCAATTACCCTTGCTCTAAGATTAATTTTCACACAGATTTGAAATAACTTATGCGAATTACAAGCCGAAGAAATTTTCCTCTTGCCCGAGCTTTACAAAATCTAGCTATTCGGTCCAGTCAGGCGCCAAAGGAATCTTTGCTGTACTGTTTTCTTTCTCATCGAAGTTTATATTGCTTAACGATTATACAGGCTTATTGTAAATGAAATAGACAGTATCGACATTTTACAAAACCAAACTTATTTAAAATATTGACACTCACGTTGCACCACATCTTCACCAACTCCATCAATGGCTGTGGTGACACTTTGCCTCATATCAGCTAAATTAATAGGAATTGGAGAGACGAAGACCTTGTCTTTCACATAGCCCCATAAAACAGTCACAGGGTGTTAGATCCGGACATCGTAGTGGCCAACATGTGAGTGACATGTTGTCTGTTGCGCGTCCAATCCAAGGAAGTCTGTGGAAGATTTCCATAGAGGTAATTTCTATTATAACTTACCGATACCAGTGGGGTGGCGCTCCATCCTGTTGGAAAATGTAGTTGTTGTTGTCTTCTTGCAATTGAGGCATCAACTAAATAATTAACATATTGAGGCAAGAACTTCCCTTTACAGTGTTTTCTTGGAAAAAAAGGGGCCATGCACTTTTTTACAGGATATACGTAGCAAGAAAAACATTAACCTTTGGGGAATCTCGCACATGCTCCATTGTTGCTCTAGGATTTTCAATCCCCACCATGTGAATGTTATGTTTGTTAACTTTCTCACGATCGATTCGTCGCTGAAAATTACACGCTTCTTCTAAACGATCCTTCTATTCTGTACAGAATTCGCGATGTACAGTTCTGTCATTGTCACTTAGACTTTTGCAATAACTGCAATTTGTAGGGAGTCATTTTTCGCCTGCTTCCTCAAAAATTTTCCAAACAGTCAGTTGTGGACTTTGCACGCTCTTTAAAACCATCTTCTTCTAAACAGTCCTGCTATTCTGTACAGAATTCGCGATGTGCAGTTCTTAGACTTTGCAATAACTCTCTTCCCGCCATTGCTGTGAATATCTTTGGGCTGCGTTGGTAAACTTCACGAACAAGCTCCACTTGTTCATTATTTTGGGTGAAGTAAAGTCCAGAGAAACCACGTGTACCTGATATACACGTGGTCTCTTTGGAACAACAGGATGTTTGGGTGAAGTAAGAGTCCAGAGAGACCACGTGTACCTGGTGTGTACGTGGTCTCTCTGGACTCTTACTTCACCCAAACATGCTGTTGTTTCATGTTTCTCGGGCAAGTCGTAGATTCGGCGGTGCTTTCTTGAAACGTCTTCTAAAACCCGTTGCATAGCAACAGAATTCGTTTTGCTTAATTTAAGCACACAGGACGCCTTCTCCACAGCGTTTGCTGCCATTCTGCCTGATTGCTCACGTGACGATGAAAACGTACAGTATTTTAGTGGCGCCATCTATATAATAAAATCATTACTTTTGGTGATAGAACGGTTCATCGGGAGTGTCAATATCGTGCATAATTTTGGTTTTCATAAAATGTTGAAACTCTCTATTTCATTTGTAACAGTTCAGTATTTATAAATTTCCGTGACCAATTGACACGCTGAATGGCCCTTCTCAAAACATTCTTATTTGAAATCATGGGTTCGATTAACTATATGTGGAGAACGTTTAAACGCATTAAATTAATGTTTCTTAAAAGGGATACTCTGAGTCTATCGACGTACGAAAAAACCTTTAAATGACTCTGCAAACACAAAATTACATAAAAATAAATACTTAAAATGTTTTGAGATCGCCAGGATTTCCTGTCTCCTATATTTTAGGCCTCAGGTGCTGCACAACCAAACTACCAAGTCAAGCTGGAAGAATCAGAAGAATACATGTCTTCTGTATTTTGAGTCTCAGGTGCTGTAGATTAAAACCATCAAGTCGAGTCATAAAAGTCAGAAGAATCCCTGTCTCCTGTATTTTGGGAATCATGTGCTGTAGACCCAAACCATCAGGTCAAGTCATATAAGTGTCTATTTCATTTGTAATAGTCCCGTATTTACAAATTCCCGTAACCAACTTACACGCTGAATATCCCTTCTCAAAACATTCTTATTTGAAATCATGGGTTCGATTAACTATATGTGAAGAACGTTTAAATGCATTAAATTAATGTTTGTTAAAAGTGATGTTCTGAGTCTACTGATATATGAAAAAAAAAACTTTAAGTGACTCCGCAAACGCAAAATTACAAAAAAGTAAATAAATAAATAAATACTTAAAATGTTCTGAGATCGCCAGCATCTTTTTGTCTTCTGTATTTTAGGCCTCAGGTACTGTAGACCCAAACTATCAAGTCAAGTCAGAAGATTCAGAAAATTTCATGTCTCCTGTGTTTTGGGCATCAGGTACTGCAGACCCAAACTACCATGTCGAGACAGAAGAGTCAGAAAAATCCATGTTTTCTATGTTTTGGGCCTCAGGTGCTGCAGACCCAAACTACCAAAGTCCAGACAGAGGAGTAAGAAGAATCCATGTATTCTGTATTTTGAGTCTCAGGTGCTGTAGACTCACACCGTCAAGCCGAGTCATAAGAGTCAGAAGAATCCATGTGTTTTGGGCATCATATGATGTAGACCCAAACCATCAGGTCGAGTCATAAGAGTCAGAAGAATCCCTATCTCTTATATTTCTGGCATTAGGTGCCGTAGACCCAAAATATCACGTTGAATCATAAGAGTCAGAAAAATCACGCCTGTTGAAAACATAACTAGCAGACATATATAGACCGCATATATATTCATCATTTGATTAATCTCTGCTGTCAATTCCACATATTTCTTGATGTGTCGCATAGCTTTTCTGAATATTATGGCTGAACGAAACAGAAAAATCAATAATGACTCTTCCTCCTGACTCTTGTCAGATATGGAGCTATGTCTAAGCGATTGAAAGAGACCGTTATGTCTGCAATGAGCAGACGGTTCCAATATAATTTGTACTGGTTGTTATCTAAAACTTCAACCGGTTGATACGTATAGTATGGTTCTTCTGAAACTGATAGTCCTCTATCATGAGTAAA
Organism: Macrothele yani; assembly: GCA_039090855.1. NCBI lineage: Eukaryota > Metazoa > Arthropoda > Arachnida > Araneae > Macrothelidae > Macrothele > Macrothele yani. Next base: position 100,741,934 of record CM076991.1, on the reverse strand, counting down.
TTTTTGATGTATTATCTTAGCACCAAGTTTTTTTAATAATTAATAATAATAATAATAATAGTAATGGGGCTAAGGGTTTTGGGAGAGATCGTACCTTTCACCACAGAGGAATAGCCTCCTTCGGCACTGGCCATCAACATCCCAAGGGGCAAATGAAGCGCAATATACATATGTTCTATGAACACTTAGCCTCTCCTTGTCCAAGACCGTTCGTGCGTGTTGAAGAGCCACACCCTTCCAGAGGTAGCCCTGTTCAAGATAGCAAAACACTGCGGATCTAGAGAAGTAGACCTCGGAAAAAAAATTCTGTCTAAAGTGTGAGCAACCGTACCGAGCGACGGCATCAGATGGATGTGGCTAAGGGTTAGAAGTCATGAACGTACACCCATCAAGAAGTGGGAACATCTGACGGAAGAAAGCTTTTTCATAGTACGCAAGGCTCTGCTATGAATAACAAAATACTCCTTGATAACTCGTGGGATGATGATAAAAAATAAAAATAAAACTCCATATACCCCAAAGAGGATTAAAATGGAGGTTGGTGCTATTCCTAACCATGAACAGCCTCAAACTCGGTTGAGCATTTCCTGCAGCTTTTCTCAGTTTAATGGTATTACCGAAAACCTGCGACCTCCACACCTTGACGCGACCACTGCCTGTGTTACGAGTGCTTGCAATCAATCGACCACTAAAGCGGGTTTCGCATGACAGCGCATCAAATGGACCACTGAAATGGACAATGATGTGATGCGGTTCTACATGAGACGTGCAAATATAGAAACGAATATGACAACCTATATATCAAGACTTCATAATATGTTTTTGGATATGCATCCAGAACTGAAAATAAGAGTGGGTGAACAAAATACAGTGGATCGCAGAAGAGCCATTGTAACCAGGAACCTTCTATCCGCTATAGAAATACAAGAAATAGGAGATCAAATAAGAGTGGAACTTACCCCGAACAACTGTCAATAAACAAATAAGAATGAACAACAGGGAAAAAGCAAGCAACTTTCTCCTGAAAAAACAGAAACTTGCAATACATTGGTCAATGTCTAAGTGCGAAATTCTCAGAATCGTGTGAACCTACTGAAACATGAAATTGAACACCATTTTAACACAGCTTTAACAATATTTTCAGGAAAAGACACTTGCGCTAGACATGGAATTCCTAAACTTGGTGCCAACTCGCAAGGTTCAAGAAATTCTGTGCCACCTAAGTGAAAGTGTTTTTCCCAGTCAACTTCAAACTTGCAATCAACTTGAACAACTTCATCTCCTCTTGTATTGTGCTGCTGTTTCTGCCACTAGAACAATAGGAATTAATACAAGAGCACAGGAAAGTCTGAATACTTGGAACCAAAACGCAAAGAAACCTAAATGAAGGATATGATTAGAAAAGAAAGTTAGCAATATCCAGAGAGAAATCGGACAACTCTCCCAATACAAAAAAATGATACGAATAAATAAATTAAAGAAAAACGTAGCTAAGCTTTTAAAACTAAGAGATATTGAGTAGTTAAATGATTCCGATTTAACTGCTGCTATTGGCAAACATACACAACAGCTTGGTGTATATTCAAAACGCTTAAGGAGATACAAAGAATGCTATGAGCGTAAAGCCCAAAATGCTCATTCTCATAGGAATCAAAAAGCTTCTTACAGAACCTTGCAAGATAAGATTAACAGTTATAATGAAGGAGTACCAACACTAACTGACATTACAGAGTTTTGGTCTAAAATATGGGAAAAAGCAGAGAGATTCGATACAACAGCTAGCTGGATTGCAGAAAAAAAAGGCGTTCAGAAAGCAAAACAGACATGCCAAACACTGGCATTTCTGTGAGCAACTTCGCTGGAGCTGTTAGAAAAACCAGCAACTGGAAAGCCCCTGGACCTGAACACATCCAAAAACTTTTGGTACAAAAAATTGACTGTTATGCATGATCATATAGCCCGATACTTCAATGAACTACAGTAGTGTGAAAAAATTAAGGACGAAGAGGAGAAATTAGCATAACAGCGGAAACGAGCATGCAGAACGGACCAAAACACCACTCAGGAGATAGATTAGGGTCCGGTACGGTAGGGCATGCGCATATACACAGTGCGTCAAAGAATTGTTAAGACTGGCGCTAGATTTCAGCCTACGGTGGCGCCACCAGTGTAATCGCGAATGCGTTATAAACTGTGATCATCTGCTTGCTTTCTGCCAAAAGTAATGCGCAGTTGTTCAAGTAACTCAAACGAAACGGCCGTTCAATAGAGAAGTACAATTTTTTTCATGTTGAATTATTAAGATGGAACAAGGGCTGTTATTAAATTTAACGCAAAACTTGGTAAAAGTGCCTCGAAAACGTACCAAATGATGAAACAAGTTTTCGGTGTGTTTTGTTTAAGTAGATCAAATGTTTTCCTGTGGCACAAACGTTTTTTTGGATGGAAGAGAGACGCTAGAAGATGATAAGCTTACCGGAAGACCAAGTTCACCTAAGATACCTGAGATTATTGAAATAGTGCGAGATTTCGTGGCAAACAATCGATGTGCGTCACTAAGAATGATGGAAGAGTCTTTAAACATCAACAAAGAAACGATTCGAACCATCCTGCATAAAAATTTGGGCAAAACAAAAGTCTGTGTTAAATTTGTTCCACACACGTTAACCAATGAACAAAAAGCAAGGAGAAGTGCACATTGCAGAGACATCATTTCAGCCCCTGAAAATGATCCAAACTTCTTAAAATTGATTGTTACAGGTGATGAAACATGGTGTTTTCAATATGGTCCTAAAACAAAGCGGCAAAGTGCGGAATGGAAGTAAAAAAACTCACCACAAGGCAAAAAAAAACAAGAAAAGTTCCATCGAAAATCAAAACAATGCTCATTACATTTTTCGATAGTTAGGGTATTATCCACCAATAATTTGTTCCAAGTGGACAAGCAATTACTGGTGAGTTTTATTTAAATGTTTTGAGGCGTTTGATGGGCAGATTTCGTCGCATTCGTCCAGAATATCGGGATGAAAACAGTTGGTGTTTGTTGCACGATAATGCACCCAGTCACACCTCACTTCTTGTTCGTAGATTTTTGGCGAAAAATAACGTCTGTGTGTTGAATCATCCACCGTATTCGCCTGATTTAGCACCCTGCAACTTTTCTTTATTCCCAAAACTTAAAATGACGTTAAAAAAGTGTTATTTTGATGATATTTCGACCATACAAACAGCTTCGACGCGTGCTTTGGAGGCAATTCCGCAAAGTGAACTGGAACAGGCATTCGAATCATTATGAAATCGCTGTAACAAGTGTATTGAAGTCGGAGGGACTTATTTTGAATAACAAACCACAAAACAAATTATAATTTCTTGTTTCTATTTCATTTTAGCAGACCCAGTCTTAAATATTCTTTGCCACACTGTGCATGCAGCATGACGGGGGAAGGGGGGGGGTCGGATATGTCAGGCTTCCCAATGCGAAAATAATTTTTCAAATCGGATTAATAGTTGCGGAGATATCGTGGGTACAGACGAACAAACCGATAACATAAGCATAATCTTTTTTTACAGAAGATGTGCTAAAAAAGGATATTATACGAGATCTAAAGGATGCAAAGACCAAGTTATTATTGATAGTATTGTGGTAAATCAGGCAGTTAAGATGAAAAGAAACCTGAGCATGGCTTATATTGATTACAAGAAAGCATTGGATTCAATTCCGCATGATTACCTCGTAGAAATACTGAATATATATAAAGTGAACAACAAAGCCATTCACTTGCTTCAACAAGCCATGTCTCAGGAGCAAACAAATCTCTATATATTAGATGGAACGCAAATGATTAGTTCCAGAAATATCAGAAAAAAATGTATTTTTCTAGGGGACTCTCTCAGTGCCCTTTGGTTTTGCATAGGCCTTAATCCTCTCAGTCACATACTAGGCAGCAAGAAATATGGATTCAGTATAAACGGGACTAGAACACGTCATCATACAGTCAATCATTTATTATATATGGATAACCTTAAGATATACAGCAATTCCAAAACACAATTGGATAAGCTTCTACAAATTACTGCCACATTTAGCAGATCAATTCATATGGACTTTGGCTTGGACAAAAATAAGGTGGTGCATTTAGAAAGAGGAGTTCTGGTTAAATCTGAAAGGTTTCCTTTTAGACAACAATGAAATAATTGAATATTTAAATGCAGAAAATGGATACAAGTACCTGGGATTTTTACAAGCATATGGCATTAAACACTGTAAAATTATGAATAATATAAAATATAAGTTCCAGCATCGACTTAAAATGATTCTAAAACATACCTAAACACAGCTAAGGTGAAAGCAATTGATACCCTTGTGGTCCCGGTTCTAACTTATTCTTGTGGTATTATCATATGGTCGAAAACAGATCTTGAGGAATTCAACAGAGCTGTGAGATCAAGTATGACCCAACATTGAATGAGACGCCCAAAGGCAGCCGCAGAGCGCATCATTTTCCCACAAGAAGGAGGATTAGGTATTCTTGATACAAAACGCATTCACGATGCGCAAATTTGCTCACTGCCGAAATACTTTCACTCTAAATGTAATGAAAAAAATATGTTTGATGTCATATGTGCTGCAGACAAAGAGAGCACTCCACTAATGTTAAGTAAACCAGATGCTAAAACAGAAGAATCGTCTACGGAAGACCAGATTCGAAAAATGGAACAAAAGAAACTTCATGGGTCTCATCTAAACCAGTTAAACAAGCCAGAAGTTGACAAGAAATCCTCAAATCAGTGTCTGAAACGGGAAAATTTATATGGGGAGACTATTGGGTTTATGATGGCTATTCAAGACAAAGTGATTGCAACCAAAAATTACATAAAATACGTTTTAACCCTTTAACTGGGTGATGTACCTGAACCAAAAGTTGCCCAAATTTTCCTGTGCTCCTCAAACAGAAGTGTTCTCATAGTGCCCAGGTTATACCAAAAGCTATGGCAAAACGGTGAATTTTAACATCTGAAGATGGTACCCACTTTGGGCACCGAAAGATATCATGCGTGTACATATTTTATTATATCATCTTTTAAATGTATATATTAAATATTTTAACATTGGAGTTAAAATAGTTATCGTGTCATTTCGGTAGTTTTTCATGTATCTAGTTATCAGCACGAGTTAAATTCACAGTATATAAAACGATTCCTTTCCTTCTTTCATCTCAGGGGTATCTACTCTGAATCCGTCGCTGGTTGTAAGTGCTCCCTTACTATCCTTAGTCTTACAGTATGTAGTCGGATTCCCTTATAATTCTTTATTCTCTGTTCCGTCGCTGGTTGTAAGTGCTCCCTTACTATCCTTAGTCTTACAGTATGTAGTCGGATTCCCTTATAATTCTTTATTATCTGTTCCGTCACTGGTTGTAAGTGCTCCCTTACTATCATTAGTCTTACAGTATGTAGTCGTATTCCCTTATAATTCTTTATTATCTGTTCCGTCGCTGGTTGTAAGTTCTCCCTTACTATCCTTAGTCTTACAGTATGTAGTCGGATTCCCTTATAGATCTTTATTATCTGTTCCGTCGCTGGTTGTAAGTGCTTCCTTACTATCCTTAGTCTTACAGTATGTAGTCGGATTCCCTTATAATTCTTTATTCTCTGTTCCGTCGCTGGTTGTAAGTGCTCCCTTACTATCCTTAGTCTTACAGTATGTAGTCGGATTCCCTTATAATTCTTTATTATCTGTTCCGTCGCTGGTTGTAAGTGCTTCCTTACTATCCTTAGTCTTACAGTATGTAGTCGGATTCCCTTATAATTCTTTATTCTCTGTTCCGTCGCTGGTTGTAAGTGCTCCATTACTATCCTTTGTCTTACAGTATGTAGTCGGATTCCCTTATAATTCTTTATTATCTGTTCCGTCGCTGGTTGTAAGTGCTTCCCTTACTATCCTTAGTCTTACAGTATGTAGTCGGATTCCCTTATAATTCTTTATTCTCTGTTCCGTCGCTGGTTGTAAGTGCTCCATTACTATCCTTTGTCTTACAGTATGTAGTCGGATTCCCTTATAATTCTTTATTATCTGTTCCGTCGCTGGTTGTAAGTGCTCCCTTACTATCCTTAGTCTTAGAGTATGTAGTCGGATTCCCTTATAATTCTTTATTCTCTGTTCCGTCGCTGGTTGTAAGTGCTCCCTTACTATCCTTAGTCTTACAGAATGTAATGTAGTCGGATTCCCTTATGATTCTTTATTCTCTGTTCCATCTCCCAAGGAATGATTTGAAAGCAGTAGTCCCAGGGACGCGGCCATCATGCCACTGTGTAGAAACGATTTACTCAAACACCTTTTCTCTTCTTTCTTAGGCTCGTCGCCCTTTTCTTAGCATTCTTAGAGGAAAACGTAATCAGACAGGAAGTAATAATAATAATCACACCCGCAAGTGACCACTTAGAATGACAAACGCAAGGTAAAAACAGCGCCTTCTGCTGTGCAGATTTACTCGTTCCAGTGCTATTCGGCCCACTTCTCAGACAGCGGATACATTCGTTCAAGCTGATTTCAGCCTATTTTGTAAACCCCGAGTTAATTCGTTCCGGCCGGTTAAAGGGTTATTAAAGGCGAATCTGCAAACTGACGAACGTAGAAGATGTGGTACGTGCAGTGAGACCATTGAACACATCTGCGGAGGATGCACCACGCTAGCAAACGTTGATTATATGCAGCGACGTAATAATTTTGCTAAGATGATGATGCCTCAAAAATTACCGCACGATACAGAACTATCAGGGTCAGAAGTACCATGGTATAAACTTCAAGCGACTGATGTACTAGATAATAAACAATACAAATTATATTGGGACCGTAAGATTCAAACAGATGTAACCATCTCTACCAATCGTTCATACATTGTGTTACATGACAAAACGCAGAAGGAAACAGTCATTATCGACATATCGGTATCGTTGGACCGTAATATTCAGAGAAACAACAAAAAACAACAAGTATGTGGAACTCGCTGCGGAGATTAAACAGATGTGGAAGCTGAAAACTGTTCACATACGTCCACTGATTATCTCTGCAACTGGTATAATTCCTCAATGTTATAACTCAGCTTGATGCTTTAGGTCTACAACACCTAAAGCCCAAAATCCAAGAAGCAGCCATTCTCGATACGTGCCACATCGTACGACGACTTTAAAATCATGAGTGACTATGTCTTTACTTGACTTCATATCCGTACTCACTAGTGGACCCATACTACAGATGCCATTGCTGTAGAGAAAATTAAATAAAATATATTATTATTATTATTGCTGTTGTTGTCGTTATCTAAATAGTTGTCTTCTATCTTGTCGATGCAAACATTTTTAAAAGAAGCCGACGATTCCTCAAAATAATCATTCTTTAAAAAAGGCGAAGAAACATTGATTAAATTATTCCGCCCCCCCCTTTTTTTGTAGAGTATTACAAAAGAAAGGAGAAAGAAAATAAAACTATTCCAAAAATTAAATAGTCGATACGAAAGGAATGACGTGAAATGATTTACTATCACAGGAAATAATAAGCAGTTCGACCGTGGGATTGCCTCTGTCTGTTTTCGGAGCGTTCGATGAAAGAAAGAAGAAAGAAAACATCTGTGTGATAACGAATTTCTCAGTATGACGTAAAAACGATGAAAAGAATTTCTGTAGAAGGTATTATTAATGTCGCAGGCGTCTTTACTAAGCCTGGTTATTAAAGATGCTACCCAACGCAGAGTAATTTGCTTTACATCGCGAAGGTAGGTATGAACATTTAAATGCTTCTCACATTGCGAATTGAAACAATGCTGGTCGTAATTTCTGCTTAGATAATGTGACTAATGGCTCTATCCCCTCATGACCATACTTGATTGAAAAGGTTAATCCTCTGAATTAATCACGCACGCCATTTCCCATGACAAAAACGGTTCTCGGAAATCACCTCGTTTGCGTTACTGCTAAATTGTAGCACGCCCATACTACACGACAATACATCAACAGTGGCTTCACTTGTCTGGAGAAGTAATTATTAAATTCATTTATACAGCCTTAAATAATGATTGTTAAATAGCGCTGTTCATTCATGTTCACACATTTCGCTTCTTACAAACACTAAAACCTTACTGAATATTATTTTTTAGCATGCGTTTATGTAATAAGTTCTAATGCAGAACACACATATGTAAGCACAAAACAGATATATGTGTTCACGTAATATAAACAAGAAAGAGGCTTGTGCTGTTCTTTTAGCTGTGAAACAACTCTTTTTAGCATAAAAGGGTTTAGTCGCTCTTCCCTAATTCGTAGCCCCTGGTTCCAGGGAGGGTACAGAGTCATAGGACAAGCAGACAGCCCAAGAATACCCAACAGAACATTTACAAAAAAGTGTAACTGCTGGGTAAGCGCATAAATTCGAGTCATTCAAGGTTGCCTGGCAAGGAATAAGGAATATTTACATATTAGGCTTCCAAAGCCAAAAGCAGGTAGAAGCACCAGCGTGGTCAGCCATCTTGGGCTTCGTTGCGACCCCTCCCCCCTAGCCATACAGCAATTGCAACTCATTGGTGTGTACCATTTGAAGTGTTAACATTAGTTTTGAAGTGCACAGATTCGTCACTGTTCGTCTTCGACTTAAAAAACGTAGCTTTGCCGAGTCCCATAGAAACATACACTATATATTGACAAAAGTCACCGGACAACAACACGAGAAACACAACATAGCACTTACTGACATACATTAGCACTTATTGACATACGGTCCACCTTTGGTCTAAACGCATGCACTGACCCTTCGAGACATGCTTTCGACAAGGTTTTGGAACACCGCGATAGGTATGCGCTTCCATTCAGTACATAATGCAGACGCTAACTGTTGCTTAGTAGTAGGCCTTGATTACAAACTTCCTATGCGGCACTCTGATTCATCCCATAGGTGTTCTATAGGATTACGAACAGGGCTATGTGATGGCCAAGTCATACATGATACGGAATTATCGTCAAACCACGCCGCAACAGTTCTTGCTTTAAGGCTCGGTATATTATCCTGCTGGCACCAGCAAGGATCGGTTCCATAGTATTGCCACACAGTTGGTAGGGCATATATTGTCCAGAATATCGAGGTAGACGTGTTGTTTAACAGGTTTGTCCACGATAACCAATGTACATTGACCATACCACGAAAAACAACCCCACACGAGTACACTTCCAGCTCCAAACTTGACCATAGGAACAGTACACTGTGGTAAATAGCTTTCCGCCGGCTGCCGCTATACCCGAACACGTCCATCAGACTAATTGATCGTGTATCTGGATTCATCAGTCCATAGGAACCATTTCCATTGATCTACGGTCCACGATAAATGTTCTTTACACCATGCTAAACGACGAGTAGCATTCCGGGTGGAGATTAAAGGCTTATGAGCAGCCGCATGATAACGGTAACCCATGGAATGAAGTTTTCTGCGAATGGTACGTATACATACCGAAATTCCAGCATTTTTACTCACCTGTACACTGAGGTCTTGTGCAGTACTCCGTCGATTAACTGTAACGACTCTCCTGAGGCTTCGACGTCCTCTATCACTGATTTTCTTTGGTCTGCCGATACGTTTTGCTACTTCAGGCAGGCCATGTGTCTTCCACTTATTTAGATATCCAAAACAGTTGACTTGGGTATGTTTAAGTGCCTTTCGATTTCTCTTATGCACAACCCAATGATATAACACCCAACAGTCTTTCCTTTCTCAAAGTCATAGTTCTCTCCCGCAGCGACAGTTTCACTCAACCTCGCAGTGCAATATGATTGCAGTCAGCTGCAGGCTTGCTTTTATACCATTTGCAGCCGTGCCGCGCATCTTAACAACGCAGCGGATCCGTTTATTTTCTTTTTTAAGGAGTGTCCGGTGACTTTTGTTAATATAATGTATTCATTGTGTGTGAATGAACATGCCGAAATTGGTTCGTGATAATTTATTCGAGTGATATGACTTTTCAAGATAACCCCCTTCTGAAATCGTTCTGTTGTTGTTGTTGTTGATTGGAGGTTTAACGACCACCGTGAGCAACTCAATGGGCTATAAGCAGTCGCCCGTCCCTAATTTAGGGTCACTGGTTCCAGGGAAGGGAGAGAGCCAGTGCCGTAAGACAAACACAACATCCATGCCTCACCGGGATTCGAACCCGGACCCCTTCAGACGAATGATCAGAGGCCAACGCCTTAGACCACTGCGCCACCGGGGCGGCGAAATCGTTCTGAAGTGTGTAGTGAAGAACTATTGGAAATAATTAAATTCCACCCTCATTAAACGTACGAACATATTGCGGATTGACTTTCAGTTCAACGAACAATTAGCATAAGAAAAATTTCCGTAACACTGTAAAAAATGAGTGGTGTGAATTCACGGAAAATTTCTGCCTTACAGCAAAATTGCCCGTCTTTTACTAGGGTTGCCCATAACTTCGTGCGTTTCTTTACAGTATATATGTGTGACATTCATACTAGTGTTTGAAATGAATAAAATTATTGCATTTTTATGTGTAATATGTCGTTTTGTAGCTGTTTACTTTTGCTGGCGTATATTTCATTTGATTAATTAATTGTGTTCTATCGCGTTATTACTTTAAAAAGAAATATGGAAAAATTGGAAAATCGTGTGCTAGTGGAAACAGAAATTCAAAGCGGCCGCAGCGGCAAAAAAACAAAACAAAAAACAATGCCAAGTGGAAAGCGAAGATGTCTTTTCAATTCGTGCAGCGCAGAAGTGGTTCAAAAAGTTCAAAGACGGCGAGAGCAATCTCGAAAATCAGCCACGCTCCGGTCGCCCTGAGACGGTAAATTCTGAAATCATTCGCGAAGCCGTCGAGACAAATCCATCAATCAGGACTCACGGATTGTCCGATGAACTCCACATTCTACGGACATCAGTTGATCGGCATCTTCACCTGCTCGGCAAGGTCAACAAACGCTGTCGTGAAGTTCCACATGAATTGACGCCAGATCAAGCTCGGCGGCGTGTCAAAATTTGTCGTCAACTGCTGCAGAATCCTCGTTTCATCCGCCGAATTGTAACCTGCGATGAGAAGTGAATTTATTGCTCTAACCCCGACAAAGCAAATCAATGGTTAGACCCTGGCCAAGTGGCGCAAGCTGTGACCAAACGAGACAGATTTTCCAGGAAGGCAATGCGCCGTGTTTGGTGGAATTTCGAAGGCATCATGCACTTTGAGCTTATTCCAAACAACCAAGCCATCAACGCCGAACTGTATTCTGCTCAACTCGAAGGAATGTATGTGAAAACACTCGACTGAGGCAAAAATACTAGACTTTGGTCAACAGAAAGCGGGTCCTCTTGCAGAAGGATAACGTTTCTCCGCACACCGCCAGGCATACGAAGGCCAAGCCCCGAGAACTCGACGCCATACTTCTGTCACATCCTGCACACAACCCGCGTCTTACACCATCTGATTTTCAACTTTTTCGGGCTATGGCACATTTCGTGCGTAGGCACAACTTCTAAATATTGGACGATGTCGAAACGTGGTGCCGCGAGTGTTTTGCCTCCATGGACAAGGCGTGGTACCGCTGCGGAATCGAACTATTGATTCCAATGGTCTTTACTTCGAAGAATAATATGTATTTGTTGTTGCGTTTGAATTTTCAATAAAAAAACAAACTCGCACGAACTTATAGACCACCACGATAACGAAGGCTCCGCTTGTTCTAACTTCAGTATTTTGACAGATTTTTCGTTGTCAGTAAGTCCTTTTATTTCACAAAGTTTAGTCTCGGAGTTTTCCATATTTATAGCGTAATCTCGCAAAATCTTCGATTTTTGACTTTTTCAGCCTTTTTTTCACCACAGATTCTTCTTTCCGTACGAAGTTAACGAATCCTCTTTCTTTGTCCCTGGTTGCGTTCGAACAGGATATGTCCTCAACGACAGTAGCGTTTATTACCGACAGAGCAAGAAAGACACGCAACGCGTACTCGTGGTCGCAACGACTGGAACTAGGAGAATTGTCCTTTAAATAGAGTGCCAGTGTGTCCGTGATGCGGAAAGCACGTGACCTACTGCCATGCGCAATAGCACCCTATACCATGATGCCTGCTTGTCGTGCGGTGTGGTAGTCGGGATCGAAACCGGTTCCGTCCGCTCACCAGGGTGTCGCCAGACACGGACCCGTCGATCGTCAGCACCAAGACAGAAAGGAGATTCATCACTGAGGACCACAATGGTCCATTCGTGACTCCAGTTGATTTGACTTCCACTTCCAAGCCAGACAAGCGCAGCAATGGCTGACCGTCAATCGCAGTCGACGCAACGGTTACCTACTGCGCAGGTTTGCCACATGTAACCTTTGGTTTACAGTTCGGGTCGTTATGGCGACGTCCATGACCGATGATCGGCTGCAGTGCTTTCTGGTGATGAACGAGCATGTCGAATAATCCGCCGGTCCAGGTGTGCTGACGTCTGTCGAACTGCACCACTGCCGCTCCGAATCGTGTACGAATCTTCCTGTTGTCACTGGTGCCAACAGCGTCCAATAATTCGTGCATATCGTTGCACATGCCGAGTGATACGACGTGTAGACCATCCCGCTTCACATAAGCCTACAATTCTTCCTCTCTGAAATGCATCCAAATGCGATAAACCTGCCGACGGCGTGTACCCGGCATTTTTGGCCTTTGCTGAACAGTGTTCCATCACAAACAACTAATCCGAAAAGTCCGCGACATTTCTCTCTGCGACCACACATTACCATCCCTGTTGCTGCTGGTACCTTGATTTCCCGAATGCGTGACGTCATCGGCTCCCGTTTAACATGATTTACATATCTGTTTGTAGCACACCTCCTTCTGGGCGAAGCAATTCCTATGTTGATCAGTGTATATATATTGTTGGATCTTACCTTTACAGGCTGATGTGGCCGCGGCACCAGGTGAAGTATCGCCTGCAGTGAAGCACCCGATATCTCCACCGAAAAAAAAATAAATATCTAAATAAAAATAAAAAAAACACTAAAGAAAATTTTGTCAAAAATTTTGCTCTCCTCCTCTGCTGCTAGGGGCTAGCAAGGAGTTTTCCTACTTGCGTTGACAACCGAAAATTCTGCGACAACAAATTAATTATCTGATTCCAATAATTAATAATGACCTCCCATAATTAATTATAACAAATTAATTATTAACTTCCCGCAAAACCCGTACCGCGATTGGGCGTGGATGCCTGGATTTAACTAAAGCACGTCCCAATCTACCGAAAATCACAGCAACGCACACACACACTCGAAAAGATACCCAACGCTCATTTCACGTACGCTTGACATTTAATATCCAACGTTATATTATATACAATGCCACCTTTATCCATGAAGTGGCACAAAAATCTGCTGAGATGAATGTATGGTGGGCTGCTCTATCGGCAGCTTAATTATGCACAATGATTTAAACACTTTATCACTGATTAAACGATACCACTGATTTATCTAACTCTGATTTAACAATTAACACTGATTCAAACACTGTTCACTGATGAAATTCTAGTATGCACAATAAACAAATAGAGCGAAGGAAACATATGTGAGAGATTACCCAAAACATTTAAATACACACTTTAGAAAACGATAATTGAGTACGAGCGTGGGTACCAGCAATTAAAATGATACAGTAATTATCATGACTGCCGCAGTTTAATTATAAGCTATATATATATCTATACCATTACACACACCTGCATAGGCTTGATGCCAAATTAGCAGGGAAGAGCTCTTAAGACTTATGGCCATAACACAAATAAAAATCACGAATAAAATGTGTTGGAGGCCTCCGCTGTCGTGCGTACTCCCTTTCACAGGGGACAGAGTTCTATACGCTGTTCACTGTCCGACGGCACTTGTAAGTCGTGAGCAAATGTTCATATAAAGACCACATACCTTGGCAACCGTTGTCTGAGGTCCTCAGCGCAGAGAAGTGGCAAGAAATATCCTGCCTGTTTTCGTATGTAGACCGCCTAGGCAGAAGTGCACTAATGTCGACGTAGTATCGGTCGAGAAGTCCAAAGGACAGAGATGTCCTCGTTTTAAGAGGGGATCATTCATAGCCCTCCTTACTTGCTTCTCTGCTTCTTTTGCCGAGCTCTCCCAGCGGTCAGCTCTCAGGCCTTGGTTCCATGCACCTCGCTGGTGCTGGTCTCGTGCGTGTCTTTGCCTTCGAATCCGCCCTCCGAATGAATCGCCGCTTGTTTTTCTCTTCTAATCGTTTCTCTCCTCTTTGTCCTGTCACAGGCCTTCTCTTAGCCACTTGAAAAGGGATTTGTCACCTTGTTTTCAACTGTGGGTGGTAGTCGGTTCTCCCTTATCCCGTTCAGTTTGGAGAAAAATGCAACTACCAGAATGTCTCTTGGCTTCCAGAGGGAATTTTGGGGGTGAGTTTTGCAGACTTTCGTTAGAGTTGAAAATGCACAAGACTGTTGCTATGAGTCCGAAATAGAGATGGTCTGTCGCCATGTGGCCTTTCACAATTCTCGTTAGCCAGAAGGCTACGAATTATGCACTTATCAAATAATGAACAAATTTTAACAATGGCAGTGATGAACAAATTAGAGGATCAATTACCGTAATTAATTATAACTATGAGTGCCGCCTTGCAGAAATATCATCGAAACACAAATTTACCGCATAAATGAAATATAAAAAATTTCCACAAGTTAGGCTGCACCCTAAAACAATATATCATCATCATCATCATCATCATTGTCAACCATTATCAATCCACTGCTGGACGAAGGTCTCCCCAAGTTTCCTCCACAACGGTCTGTCTTGTGCCAGTCTCCTCCATGTCACTCCTGCATATTTACGAATTTCATCCACCCATCTCCCATGTGGTCTTTTTCTGGGTCTTTTCCTGTCCCTTGGAATCCAATCTAAAATTTCGGCTGTCCATCTATGGTCTGTCCTTCTGGCAGTATGTCCAGCCCATTGCCATTTCAGGGATTTAACTCTGATCATGATGTCTTCCACTCTTGTCATTTTTCGGATCCACGAGTTCCTCTTCTTATCTCTCCTGGTTATACCAAGCATGCACCTCTCCATGCTTCTTTGAGTTGTCTGCAGCCTTTGTATGTCTCTTTTAGTTAAGGTCCACGTCTCTGCACCATACGTAAGCACTGGAAGGATGCATTGATCAAACACTTTTCTTTTAAGACATAATGGCATATTGCTCTTGAAAATTATGCTGTTTCTTCCAAAAGCTCTCCAGGCAAGTTTTGTACGCCGATTAATTTCTTCATCAATGTGACCCTCACTTGATATCTGCTGTCCAAGATAAACATACGTATCTGTTATCTCCAGTTTTTCTCCATCAATCGATAAATCTTCATTTCTTGTAAAAGCATTGAACATCACTTTTGTCTTCTGAAAGTTCATTTTTAATCCCACTTCTTTACTCTTGTCAGCAAGTTCCTGGATCATACTCTGCAGCTCTGATGGGGTAGTTGCAAAAATGACTACGTCATCAGCAAAACGAAGGTGGGTTAGATAATCTCCATTAATCTTTATCCCTTTGTTTTCCCAGTTCAGTGATTGAAAGACATTTTCCAATGTGGCATTAAAGAGCTTCGGAGATATGGTGTCACCTTGTCTCACTCCCTTTCCAATTTTTATGTGTGTTGTATTTTCAAACAGCCGAATCTTTGCACTTGCATTTTCATAGATGTTATTAATAATATTAATGTATGCATCTTCAATACCGCAGGATTTCAGAGCCGTGGTAACTGCTGATGGTTTCACCGAATCAAAGGCTTTTTCATAATCGATAAAAGCCATGCACAATGGAAGTTCATATTCCCTCGCTCTTTCAATTAGTTCTCTCAGTACGTGGATATGATCTATTGTGCTGTAGCCACTCCTGAATCCAGCTTGTTCTCTCGGTTGAGCCATGTCCAGTGTTACCTTCAAGCGGTGTGAAAGAACTTTAGTGAAGATTTTATAAACCACTGATAGGAGGCTGATAGGTCTGTAGTTCCTGAGATCCTCAATGTCACCTTTTTTATGTAGCAGGATCATTGTAGCATTGTTCCAATTCTCAGGAATCTTCCCTTCATTAAGGCATCGAGTGAAGATTTGGGCGAGTACTGTTTCAATTTCTCCACTTGCTTCTTGTATGATGTCTATAGTAATTCCATCTTCTCCTGGAGCTTTCCCCCGCTTCATGTTCTTGATTGCATGTGCAACTTCTGCTGGGAGGACTGGAAGAACTCTGGTACTGGTATCTTTCATGATGTCTGGAGTACATGTATCATCCCTTTCATATAATTTGGAGTAGAAATCTTTCACTCTTGTCAAAATTTCGCCTCTATTTCTTGTTACAGAACCATCTTCTTTTCTCAGTGCCATAATCTGTTTTCTTCCCTTACTGAGATGTCCCTTTGCTATCTTTAGGCTTTGGTTGTTTTCAATTGCTTTCCTCACTAGCTCACAGTTGAATTTCCTTACGTCTTCAGTGATACTTTTTCGTGCTGTCTTGCATAGCTCTATATATTCCACTTTGGAAGTCACATCTTCTTTAGTTGTCCTCATCTCTCTTCTTTTTTGCATCAACATTTTGGTTTTTCCTGATAATTTGTTTACATGCAACTTGTTCTTAGACCCAGCTAATTTTGTTGCTGTTTCCATAAGAGCTTTGGTTACTTTTCTGTTAACTTCCGAAATATCCACTTCTTCCGATGTTAGGCCTTCTAAAGCAGAGAATCTGTTCTTCAGTTCCAACTTGAAAGTATTATGGTGTTTTTTAAGGTTGGTTATGTCAATACATTTTGTTTGTCTTATGAGCTTGCCACGTTCCAGTTTAGTGTTGAGGTGCATCTTACATCTCACCAATCTATGGTCACTACCTGTGTTGAACTTGTTTAGCACACTGCAGTCTTCGATGACGAATTTTTTGTTACACATAATAAAATCAATTTCACTTGTCGTCCCAATTGGATGTCTCCATGTCCATTTCCTGTGTGGCTTTTTCTTGAAAAAGGAATTCAAGATGAAAAATCCTTCTGCCTCTGCAAACTCAACGAGAGTATTTCCACGCTGGTTTCTGTTGCCGTGACCGAATTTACCTACTGAAGTTTCATTCTGTTGCCGGTGCCCTATTTTTGCATTGAAATCTCCCATAATTATCTTCAAGTGCTGCTTACCTTTATTATTTAGATGACGAATTTCCTCATAAAATTCTTCAATTTCTTCTTCAGGATGACTTGTGGTGGGGGCATAAGTTTGAATAATCTGAGCCTGGTATCTTCTCGATAGTTGGATAACGAGTCGTGCAGCTCTGTCCGAGGAACTTTCAACTTCTACCACTTTATCCTTCAGTTTCTTGTTTATTATAAATCCAACACCACTAGTTCTGCCAGTATCTGTCCCACGATAATAGAAGAGATGTCCACTTTTCAGTTCAATGAGATCTTCTCCTTTTCTCCTTACCTCACTCAGCCCGACGATGTCCCACTTGATCCTTTGTAGTTCCTCTTCCAATTCAAGAAGCCTTGAATCAGAAGATAGGGAGCGTGCGTTGTAGGTAGCCAAGGTCAGCATCAAATGGCAGCCTAGTCCGGTCCTCCGGGGATTCTTAGCACCCTCTGCCTTCATGTCGCACTGGCCGCTGCCTTGGCCAGGTACATTCCAGCTGCCGGAGACTGAGGGCCAAGATTTAAGTTGTAGAGTCATTTTGGAGGTGTTTGGCCATAACTCACCACGCTGGCCAAGCGGGTTGGTGAGTGTGGGATAGCATTTCCTCTGATCCCGATGGTATAGTTATACCGCTATTTGCGGTCGTCAGAGCCCCTTTAGTGGGAACAGGATGCACCACGAGAAGGCGGGGTTGACATTTGTCAAGGAGAGGCTGTGATGTTACGCATCACCTGACCTTACATATATATATATATATATACTGCCGGGCACCCAAAATGCAACACCAAGAAGGAAGAATCCGATTGGCCTGAAATTCGCAGCATGCGTCGCCCGCGAGAAAACATGCAAATGATTAGCATTCAAGGGCATATGCAAATCATGTGCGCCCGGCACGCCACCGAGAAGCACTATAAGAAAGGTTCACAGAAGGCGGGGTGTAAGTATTGGAAGTGTGTTGTTCTGCCGGACTTGTACGTGGGAAGCTTCCTGATGCCTCGTCGCAGAATGCGGCAATCATTCCACCACGTTTCGGAGGTCGACAGAGGATGAATAGTGACTTATCTCGACAGCGGTTTATCGTACCGAGACATCGGCGCCCTTGTGGGACGACATCCAGCCACAGTGAAGCGAGTATGGATTCGGTGGGTGCAGGAGTATCGGCCGGACCTACGTGAGCGATTGCCGCAGCCGCGGCACACCACCAAACGAAAGGACCGGCATGTTGTGCGGCGGGCATTGACGGCTCGCACCGCCATATCACGAACGTCAGCGCATGAATTAGGGTGTGTTGCGTAACAACCTGTGTCAGCACTTACCGTTCGACGTCGTCTGCAGGAGCGCGGACTTGTCGCGCTCCTGCAGACGTTACAGCACCGGCGATTGCGGCGGCAGTGGGCCATTGAACGCCACACCTGGACTACGGAATGGCACGATATTGTTTTCTCCGAGGAATCCCGCTTCTGTCTGCAACACCACGATGGTCGGATCCGCGTGTGGCGGCACTGCAGCGCGAGACTGTATGACGCCTGCATTATGCAACGCCATACCGGTCCGTCGCCTGGCGTTATGGTTTGGGGCGCAATTGGATATGACACCCGCACCCCTCTGGTACGCATCGCAGCCACACTCAACAGCTACCGCTACATCTCCGACTTTTTGGATCCTGTAGTCCTTCCTTACCTGCAGGACCTGCCAGCGGCCACGTTTCAACAGGACAATGCGCGCCTGCACCTGGAACGCATTGTGCAACAATTCTTCTTGGCCCACTAGGTGTCACTGCTGCCGTGGCCCGCGTGTTCACCCGATATGTCACCCATCGAACAAGTCTGGTCGCTGATCAGCAAGCCCCACCCGCGGCTACGCCTGATGAACTGTGGCAACGTGTGGAAACAGCCTGGACCGACATACCCCAAGCCCACATCCAAAGCCTTTTTCGTTCGATGCCGAGGCGTGTAGCGGCCGTTATTGCCAGCCATGGGGGACACACGAACTATTGATGTCTGCGTGTTCCGCAAGTCGCGCGGGCCAGTAAGCTCAATCGTTTCATCTTTGTATCTGTTGTTATGTGTCCAGTAAATCTGGCTTTGCTACCTCGTGTCCTTATTGGTGTTGCATTTCAGGTGGCCAGCAGTGTATATAGGGTGTTTCGTAATTCATGGAACAAACTTTCAGGGATATTAGAACACACCGAAACAAACATTTTCGTCACACAATGTGTGGTCGATACGGCAGCGTGGAGGCGCTAGTGGGAGCAACCTGGCGAGCGTATAAAAGCGCAGGTCGTCACACCGACCGTCATTCGCAACGTCGGTTTCTCACGCAATGGATCGGTTTACGAACGCTAAGAAGGCCGACATGCATTGGATGTACGGAGCCGCCAACAGCAATGGCAGAGCAGTGCAAAGACTGTACCGGGACCGCTTTCCAAGTATAGGCGAGTGCCCGATCATCGCGTCTTTGAGCGCTTTCACCGCCAGCTGCGTGAGACGAGATCCTTCATCGCCGGCAGGCATGATGTAGGTCGTGCAAGGAGTGTCCGAACACCAGAGATGACAGAGAACATTCTACGGATGGTGGACGACCGGCCGGACACAAGCACGAGAGCTGTAGTCCGCAGAGTAGGTGTGTCTCATACCACGGTTTGGCGAGTATTACGGGAGGAAGACCTCCGTCCCTACCATTTGCACAGAGTGCACGCCTTGAGAGCTGCGGATTATCCTCGTTGCCTCGAATTCGCCCGCTGGTATCTGCAGCAGAGTGCGGCGCACCGGATATCCCGGCACATGTGCTCTTCACGGACGAAGTGAAGAGCACTTTTACTTCGTGTTCTAACTGACAGACTGCATTTTACAAGGAAGCACGTGATTCGAGACTGAAGATTTTTCAGTTTTCTACACAATTAGAGTAATGCCTGGTGTTCATAAAAGAATGGTGGAGTTTCACAGACATGCATTTTCTGTATTTTCTACCTTATACAGTCATGACATCTCCCAATTGGAAGTGTAACTGTCCAAAGTTTATGTGCGTCACTCTCTTGGGAACACACAGCCAGGTGGTAATCTAATTACTGCGAGACGCGACCAAGCATGTCCAGTGTTATGGCCTCTATAGCACGGGTGGAGATCCCTGAGGGATCGGGCATTGGGGGTTCATAAACTGTGTCTTTACGTACCCCCAGAAGAAGCACTCACATTGGCGTTACGTCCCGGGATTAGGGTGGCCTCTGGAGACGGTAGTCATACGCATCTGCAAAACGTCTAATCCAGCACTGTGGGAGAACACGATTGAGGAAGCGTTTCACATCATGATGGAAATATGAGAAAGCGGGACCATCCTGTTGGAAAATGTAGTAGTTGTAATCACTGTCCAATTGTGGAAAGGACCAAACTTACAACATGTTCTGGCAGGTGCAACTAGTCACTGTTGCTTTCGCAAAGAAAAAAGATCCGTACCCTTTCTAGTGCGAGACAGCACAAAAGACGTTTACCTTCGGGGAGTCAAACTCGTACTCAATGGCTACATGTGGAGGCTCTGTCCCTCACATACGGACGTTCTGCTTATTAACCTTCTCACTCAGGTGGAAAGGGGCTTCATCGCTGAAAATGAGACGTTCTAGGAAACAATCTCCTCATACATGTCCTGGTCGAACACAGTTCTAGTTCCATGTCAGCTGCTTTCAGCGGGTGCAGCAACCGCAACTTGTACGATTTTATTGTTAACTGCTTACGCCACACCTTCCACATCGTCATTCATGGCATTTGCAACTCTCTACTTCCTCCGGAGAGTGACTTCTTCGGACTCCACTGATACATCTTCCTCACTCTGCCAACGTCAGCATCGGGGTAACGCAAACTGCCTGTACCACCTGCGAATGTTATTCTCATGTGGTGCGTCCTTCCGAAAACGTAAACGGAACTCACTTGGCACTGTCGCAACAGATTTAGGCATTTCAAATCAGCGCACGCAGAAAGTCTTTTCCTTCCGGGTCACCATTTTTGGAGTAACCACCACCAAGCGGAAATTTTAGAAGTGCGGGCTGCGAAGCGGGCATAAGGAGATACATGGACAGCTGAGTGACGAATCTATGCATGCAGTATGTTTCGTCACCGGAATCTAATGGGGTTTACACGTCTGTAAAAACCCATCATCCTATTGTATTAGGCTTCAGGATTTAGTTGGTTTTAAGTGTTCGCGCGCGCGCTTGTGTGTGTATTGAATAAAAGTTTCTAATTAAGTGGTCGGTATATGTACTATTGTACTGTTACGCTTTAGAAACGATTCCGAGTGTTTATAGAGACAATTTCTATATTGAGTAGCGTTGGTTTGATACACAGATTAATTCAGGAAAAACAAAACAAGATAAAGGGACCAAAATTGCACGTGATGGCTCCCGATAAAGGGACTCAAGATAAAGGGACCAAAATTGCACGTGATGGCTCCCGTGGAATTCCATGATTGACAAGGGCGCCCAAATTTTTGAAAAATTTAACAGACTAAAATAGACGAAACCTTTTTTTTTAAAGCATTTTAAAAAAACATAAGATATTAATGATTGATTGCATCAATTATTTTGTTGTATTTTAGTATCTTGTACATTTACTAAAAGTTTTGACAGCCTTGAAGGATGTTATGATTTTTCTCAGCCCCCCTTCCGTAGAAATATTCATATGGGCGCCACTGATGATTGACTATGTCTTACGTAAAGCAATCTGTGACGGCAGTTATAATATTGAATACCGTGAAGTGCAAATTTACCTTCCTTAAAAAGTTTCATAAAAATTAACAAAAGTAGAAAACTTTTTTTTTTTAATGAAGGTGTAACGACTACCGTAAGCAACTCAATGGGCTATAAGCAGTTGCCTAGCAATAATTTAGGGTCACTGGTTCCAGGGAAGGGAGAGAGCCAGTTCCGTAAGACAAACACACAACATCCATGCTTCACCGGGATTCGAACCCGGACCCATCACGGACGAATGGTCATAAGCCAGTGTTTAGTCCACTGCGCGACCGGAGGCGGCGAATTCTTCTTCTAACTGACATGTGTGTTATAACGAAGTAAATTTCTCCGTCATTTTTGGTCTACGCCGGGAATCGAACAAGTCGCTCTACCAACTGAGCTACGCAGACGTTCATTCTGACTCCTATCTGCCTTTATGTCGTGTGCGTCCTGCTGGCAGGTACGTCACAGTGTGTTTCAGGTTTTAATGACAAACATGATCAACTCTCAGGGCAGATACCTGAAGCCGCCCCGGTGGCGCAGTGGTCTAAGGCGTTGGCCTCTGATCATTCGTCCGTAAAGGGTCCGGGTTCAAATTCCGGTCAGGCATGGGTGTTGTGTTTGTCTTACGGCACTGGCTCTCTCCCTTCCCTGGAACCAGTGACCCCAAATTAGGGACGGGCGACTGCTTATAGCCCATTGAGTTGCTCACGGTGGTCGTTAAACCTCCAAAAAAAAAAAAAAATGATACCTGAAGCAAGACTCCCGTCCCTAATTTAGGGAAACAAGTTCCAGGGCAAAACACCATGAAGCAAATACATCACCCATTACGCATTGGACGGAATCTTGCAGCTGGCCCAATCTCGGAAGAATGCTCAGACGCCAGCTCCTCAGACCACTTTGCCACCGAGAAAGCTTTGGAGCTTTAGAGTTGTTCTGTCTTGAGAGGTGTAGCGGTACTTTATTCAGACGAAAACTTCGAACGAGTTATTTTCAGGGAAATGCTATTTTCAAGAACTGAGAGTATGGATGAAAAATCATTCCAACGTTTCTATGCCGAAAAATTTACAGGTGGTTTCTTTAATTTACTTCTAAATTTAAGCGTAAACTTACTTCCTTCGAAATTCGATCACAAAATTTTTTGCAGAAGCAGAAAACTTTCTAATATTTCAAAGAATAAATAAAAAAAATAACTTTACTTCTTTTTAAACGAGAACAAAGTGGAAAACAAATTAACTCCGAACAAAAAAAATGACATGGGGATAGCACAGCGGTTAAAAAAATCTCGCCATCCAAAAGAGAAAAAGAATTAGAAAGAAAGAAGAAACGGAAGGCAGGAGTTAAGAACATGCAATGCAGAAAACCAGAGAAAGCTCTTTTTCCGAGAAAAATTAAGATACCTGAAGCAAGAAACTTCCTTCAGGCATAGAACACGGAATAAAACTTTCTGTGTAGACTCACGGAGACACAATGTAAAGAATGTGACGAGCAGGTAATGTACGAGGAAAGACATTTCAGATGCAAAACACAAAAGGAAGTGAAACGTGTTCTCGAAATATTCAGCAAAACTGAATTAAATTGACTTTAACGAGTGCATCTTATTTTAGATGAAAAAAATGAAACTGTAATGGAAGATTTCGTTTTTTAATTTCAAAAAGTGAAAACATTTACATCTTTAGCATGATTTTTTCTTGTATACAGCATGGTGTATTCCACATTAACGACATTTTTCTAAGCTGGTAATGCAGGAAAACCTCGGTTATGCGTTTCTGAGTTATAAGTTTTTCACTTTTATACGTAATTCTGCGTTAATCCCAATATTTTACGGTACAATTTTTGCGATTATACACTTCTGTGCTAAAATTAAGGACGAAGAGGAGAAATTAGCATAACAGCGGAACGAGCATTCAGAACGGACCATGATCATGATCATATATATAGGATTTTAGGAAGGGAGTGTCTGACCCCAGGTCTTAAACAACCCTTAGAAAGAAGAAGCTAGGAGATTCGAGCTAGAGTGCCCGATAGGAAAGTGACACGGAAGCGAAGCAGAAAGGGGGAGGAAGACGCCCTTATTTATTACCGGGGGGCCAGTAACCGAGGTCCGACGGCTTAACGTGCCCATCCAACGCACAGCGGATATTTAATGGATCGAGCGTTCATACCTGGCTGGGATCGAACCTGAGGACCCTTCCGTGGCAGACACGAGCGTTGCCCACTAGGCCACCCGCAGAACGGACCAAAAGACCACTCAGGAGATAGACTAGGGTCCGGTACGGTAGGGCATGCGCATATATGAAGCATGACCGGGGGTCGGAAGAGTATAAAGCACACGGGCGGTGTACGCTCAGCAATTCGGTGAAAGCTATTGCACGGTGTACATCGGTTTGAACGACGTCGAGTTGCTGCCACCGTGTGATATGGCCAACAGGCAATCCAGTAGACGGCATCTCGATGACTTTACCCGAGGTCGCGTCATTGGGAAGTTGGAAGAAGGTCGAAGTGTGACTAGTATGGCCGAGGAGTTCGGGATCGCTCACAGCATCGTTTCACGAGCTTGGAGATCATTTCAAACAACTGGAACAGCTGTCCGAGAGTTTAGCAGTGGTTGTCGAAGAGGACAGACGTTGTAAATCCTGCAACGCAGTCAGGGGTGATCATATCCCCTACTAAAGACTGGATTTTTCTTGGCAGCCGCCTGTCACATGGACGTTTCTGTCTTCTGTCCAGTTGTGCTCGAAGCTACCTTTTCAATAAAGTGCCTTTGTATCCTTTGGATTCCTTGTTTGGACGGTTTTGCTGACTTGTCCCATATTCTTACATCTTGGGGATCTTATGGTATGATTTCAGTCGATGTGGAACACTTCTGCACGACCTTACATTCGAAAAACCGTCTCGTCCTTAATTTTTGCACGCTAGTGTATGTTAAAATTTGAATTTTAGATTATAAAAAAAACACACGGTCATTTGATTCTTTTATGTGTAACTCGGTATGTTACGACTTTGAGGGAAACGAGACATCCTTGCTGCATTCCTTCTTGGTACAGCCGAAGTGGAACTTTGATCCCATCAGAGAAGGAGTTATTTACTTTAGGTTTAGATGAAGATATTCTTTCGCTTTTCATGACACACATATGCAGTATTTAAAAATTACATTGAACAACAATGGTTTTGTTACAAAGAAAACTTTAACGGTTTTGTATGTATTTACTGGTGCTGAAACAAAATATGAAGGCACAATTGCTCCACTGGGCTCCAATTTTTTGCAGTGGAACTCTCTATTGGGGCGAATGTTGTGTTACTTATAGAAATTTCCCTATGTTTCCCAACGGAGACATCTGTTTGCCGTCAGGATTGCCGTGTTTCTGAGAGTAGATATACTGGCGCCATTACTTCCTGTTGTGCAATTCTTTCTGGGAATGGGGAACAAAGCAGAATTTTTGTCGTTGGAACGCATTTAATCGGTATTGAAGGACGTGCATTTTCTCGTGGTTTTAAAAAGTAGTGTGGATTTTTCTCCAAAGTGTACTTTAAATAATGCGAGGTAATGGTGTGAACCATCCAAACAGTTTCTGCTACATTTGTGAACAATTTTCTTTAAAGTCTCAAAAGCGACATTTCACACCGTTGATTAGAAAATCGTATGAACTTTATTTACAGTGTAAAATGGGTGATGAAGATAAATCTTGGGCGCCTCACATTTGTCGTAATTCATGTGTAACTTTGTTAACTGGCTAGTTGAAGGGATCACGTCAAATGCCATTTGCGGTACCAGTGGTTTGGAGAGAACCGAAAGATCACTTAACAGACTGTTACTTCTGCATCACAAAGATATCTAGATGAGAAAATTATGGGTTGTCAACACCAAAGTAGTAACAAAACCAATATAACATAATCCGTGTTTATTGGTGTCCAGTAGGAAAATATAATCTTCCCCGCAAGCTTTCTTTCCCCGTCAAGGGACGGCTTCTTAAGGCAGTTACAAATTAAAACAGAATCAAACTAATAGATGAATACGCATACACATAAAAAACATTAAATTTTTTTATGTGTATGCGTATTCATTTATTAGTTTGATTCTGCTTTCCTTTGTAACTGCCTGTAGAAACAGTCTGTTGACGGGGAAAGTTTACGAGAAGATTATATTTTCGTACTGGACAACCAATAAACACGGATTATATTATATTGATTTTGTTAAGATATCTGGAATCATAGCTAAGACCAAAGCCACGATTCAGTATCCCAGTATTTTTTCAGCCATAAGACCTGTTCTTCATGGTCCAGATCTACCTGTTCTTCATGATCCAGATCTACCTGTTCTTCATGATCCAGATCTTCCTGTTCCTGTACCTCCGCAGTCATGGAGTTTAGATGATAGTGATACTGATGAAATAAATCCTCACAGCGGAAAAGATATTGAAGTACAACAAGACCCTGATTTCTCAGAAGATTCTGTGCCTCATCTTATAAGTCAGGAAGAATTAAATGATCTAGTTCGTGACCTTCATTTAGCAAAAAGTAAGGCCAAAATATTGGCTTCAAGATTGAAGGAATAGAATCTTTTACAACCAAGTACAAAAGTATGTAGTTTTCGTCGACGACAGCAAGAGTTTGAACACTTATTTTCGAAGAGTGGTGATCTTGTGAACTGCAACGATGTAGACTTATTGTTTGAAGCCTTAGGATGGCAACACAGGCCTGAAGACTTTTTATAGCTTCCTCAAAAATAAGCTTAAAAACTGCTCTTCTTTATAAAGGAAACATGCATCCGTCAGTAGCTGTTGCATATGGTGCATGCATGAAAGAAGCATATGCAAATATTAAACTTGCTTCAAAGTATAGTATACAAAACACACTGATGGAATATTTATGGCGATCTTAAAGTGATTAGCTTTACTCCTTGGTCTACAACTTAGTTACACAAAATTTTGCTGCTTCTCCTGTGAATGAAGCAGTAGGGACAGAAATTATCATTACATTAAAAAGACTTGGCCTAAACGAGTCCTTAATTCCAGATAATAAAAATGTTGTTGCTGAACCTTTAGTAAGTCCTCAGAACGTGTACTTACCATCGCTTCACATGAAATTGGGTGTTGATAAACATTTTCGGAAAGTCATACAATAAAGATGGAGAAGCCTTTCGTCTTCTAAAGAACAAGTTCCCCAAAATATCTGAAGTCAAAATTAAACAAAACATTTTTATTGGTCCACAAATAAAAAAACTTATGCGTGTTCTTGCATTTGAAGGAACTTTGAATGAGACTGCAGCTGCTGCATGGAAGTCCTTTAAAGATGTGGTACTGAACGTTGTAGGTAACCGGAAGGCAGAAAATTATAAAGAACTTGTTACTGAGCTTCTAGAAAACTAAGGCCATGGGATGCAATATGTCCCTTAAAATACATTTCCTTCACTCGCATTCGGGCTTTCCCCCACAGAACTTAGGAGTTGTTAGCGATGAGCACGGAGAACGTTTTCATCAGGACATATGTACAACAGAAAACCGCTATAAAGGAAGATGGATCCCTAAAATGCTAGCTGATAAATGTTAGACTCTAAAAAGGGATGTAGCACAACCAAAGTGCATAAGAAAATTTAAAATTACTGACAGGTTAGCCGAGCACTATGCGCGACAGCACAATTTAGCAAGCAGATTTGCAATCTGAATGACAAATACTGTATGATTCGGCATATGCAGTCTTTGTAATAAACAAAAAGTTTATTTTTGTTATTCAGTGTTTTTAAATCAGCGAACACACAGACCGACTTGTATCTCGACGAACTGCTACTGGTATCCACACAAAAGTTCTGCACACTGTCCATTTTTGAGAAAAGTGTGAAGTAAAGGAAAAAACTTACCTTATTGCAGTTCAATGTACACTAAAGAGCAATTCCATTAGGGATACCTGTCTAGTAACGTGTAGCACCACCTTTCGTCCTGATGACGGCGGCGATTCGTCTCGGCATGGACTCGACAAGACACTGGAAGCGTTGGGAAGCCATATGGATCCACGACCCCTGAACAAGCTCCCACATGTAAGTCATAAAAGCTGTCAACGTACGATTAAGCTCCCACACTTCACGAAGATTTGATGGAGGGGGTAAGAGCCTCGAACATCTCTCTCGATGGCATCACAGATGTGCTCAATGGGATTGAGGTCAGGTGACCTAGCTGGCCAAGGAAGCGAGGTCACGTCGGTGGAGTATTCATCCAACCATTCGGATACAATTCCGGAGCTGCATTGTCTTGTTGCAGGATGAGGTCCCCAGTGAGATGTTGAAGACGCACAAACGGGAACAAATGGTCGTCCAGGATATCCCGGTAACGTTGACCTGTGAAGGACGATGTCACACGTACCAGGGGTCCCATTTCAGTTCACGTAAGCAGTCCCCAGACGAGAATGATACACCCACCAGCTTGAAGAGTACCCTGCTGGCAAGAAGGATCCATCGCTTCATGTGGTTTGCGCCGTACTCGTATCCTGCCATCCGCATGTAACAACGTGAATCTCGACTCATCAATCCAGGCAACATTTCCCCACATGTCTAGGGTCCAGTGGCGATGTTCCTGCGCCCATGCTAATCTTTGCACCCTGTGATGTGCGGTCAGCAGCGGTACCCTCGTGGGACGAGGGCTTCTGTACCGCATAGCGAGGAGATGGTTCTGGATCGTGTGGCCGCTTACACGTTTTTGTGCACCAGCGTTAAATTGCCGAGTGATTTCTTGCCTTATGGCCCGTCTATCCGCTGTTACAATGCGAGCTAGCCGACGATGACCCCGCTCATACACACGCTGCTGTCCACGGCAGTTGGCCCTTGCAGGGATGGTTTTACCGGATTCGGTGTACTCACGGTGCACCCGTGACACAGTGTCTTGTAAAAATCCCAGTGCCTGCATGACTTCCGAGATAGAGTGACCTATTCGTCGGGCCCCGACAATTTACCCACGATCAAATGCGCTCAGATCCTTCGTCCTACCGACCTGCGTCCGATTCTTACTGATTCCCGTCGCATCACTCCTTATATTGTCAGATCGCTGCATACGTCATGTCGTTTCCGTTTACAGTGCCGCCCACAGCGCCACATTTGCATAACGCCAGCTGTCTCTAACTCAATTGCTCTTCAGTGTACTTCCTTCCGCTGCTAATGACAGCTTGTCAGCTGTGAGGTGAGTCCGAGATGCCCCGTATTACGCCATGTTTGTTCAGCTGTCGTATTACTCGGACCACGTCCAATGATAGTTCGTCCAGTGATTCGTAGAAGACGCCACGAAGCCGATTTTTTAAATTTGGGAAAAGATCAAAGTCGGGTGGGCTGAAATCAGGGCAGTATGATGGGTCGGATAAAGTTTCCCAGCGGTATTTCGACAGAAGTCCCCATACCGACGCTGGACCATGACTTGATGCATTGTCATGCAGCAAGATCGCTGCCGCTTCCAACAAGTTTGGGCGATTTTGACGAATTTTGTGTGCGTTGACAATTTTTTTGACGGACGATTTTGACGATATTATTGTGCGTTGGCATTTTGCCCTACCGGCAATCGATCAAGAACCACAACACTCTGGGCATCGTACGCAAAATTCATCATTTGCTTCACTTTGGATTGTTGCGGACGACACTTTGTGGGGCGTGGGGAACTTGGAAGCCTCCATTCCGCTGCTTGTGACTTCAGTTCTGGCTCAGAATCGCGGGTCCAAGTCTCATCAATTACGACAATTCCGTTCAGGAAGGTGCTGCCCTCCCTGTCGAACCTGTGGAGATGATCCTGTGCGATTCTCGCTCTGTCTGTCTTTTGCTCCAGAGTGAGTTGATGGAGCACCCAACGCGCTGCGTTTTTTAACGCGTCTTTTGTAAAAAAGATCGTGCTTATTGTATGGGCTCTATTAAATGTCGGTAAGTAGCTTGGGGTATATTAGCCCAAATGCGATGAATTGTACCTTCCAGCTCTTGAAGGCCCCTTAATACTGCTTGAATTTCTCTTGGTATGGACTCTATTAAATGTCGGTAAGTGGCTTGGGGTATATTAGCATACATGCGATGAATTGCACCCCCAACTCTTTAAGATCCCTTAATACTGCTAGAATTCCTCTTGGTATGGACTCCATTAAATGTCGGTAAGTGGCTTGGGGTATATTAGCCGAAATGCGATGAATTGCAGCCTCCAGCTCTTGAAGACCCCTTAATACTGCTTGAATACCTCTTGGTATAGACTCTATTAAATGTCGGTAAGTGGCTTGGGATATATTAGCCCAAATGCGAAGAATTGCTCCCTCGAGCTCTTGAAGATCCCTTAATACTGCTTGAATTCTTATTGATATGGACTCTATTAAATGTCCTTAATTGGCTTGGGGTATATTAGCATACATGCGATGCATTGCACCTTCCAACTCTTGAAGATCCCTTAATACTGCTGGAATTCCTCTTGGTATGGACTCTATTAAATGTCTTTAAGTGGCTTGGGGTATATTAGCATACATGCGATGAATTGCACCTCCCCCAACTCTTTAAGATCCCTTAATACTTCTGGAATTCCTCTTGGTACGGACTCTGTTAAATGTCGGTAAGTGGCTTGGGATATATTAACCTAAATGCGATGAATTGCAGCCTCCAACTCTTGAAGACCCCTTAATACTGCTTGACTTCCTCTTGTTATGGATTCTATTAAATGTTATCAAGTGGCTTAGAGTATATTACCCAAATGCGAAATATTGCACACTCCAGCTCTTGAAGATTTGAATTTAGCGGATCCAAAGTTCTGATGCCCCTTCGAATTTGTCGCACAAATGCTCCATCGGATTGAAATCAGGTAATTGAGGAGACCAATGTAGCAGGGAAAAGTCACCGTGATACTCCTCAAACGATTCACGTGCAATGTGAGTAGTATGACATGGAGCATCGTCCTACTGAAAGTATCCATCTCCATTGGAATAAACCACCGGTATAAATGGGTGGACTTGGTCGGCAACGATATTTAAATACCTTTGAGTGATCGTACCGCTCAAAGGGCCCAAACGCTCCCACGAAAACTTGCCACACACCGTAACGTTGCCTCCTCCAGCTTGAAGAGTAGTGCTGATGTAAGATAGATCGATGCTTTCGTGCCACTGTCTCACCATCCTCACTCTTTCATCTGCTTGATGTAGTTGAAAACGTGATTCGTCGGAACACATTACCCTTTTTCACTCATTAACTGTCTAATTCTTATGTTCTTGAGCGAATTACAGGCGTTTCTTATTACTCGATGCAGATCGCAATGGCTTACGGACAGGCCTGGCCTTCTGCTTCTGTATCCAATACGATGTCATGTGCTGCGAACTGTACTTTGAGAAGCCATCGAACTTGGCCCCCGATAGATTATCTGTAATCTGACGGAGTGTTCCCCGTCTGTTGGACCGAGCAAGTCTGTCCACTCGCCGCTCAGCTCAAGTGTTCAGAAAACGTTGACGACCACATCGCATAAAACGCATGCGCAAATTTTGACATCCGAGGCCGTTATAATAGAAAAAACAAGAAAGTTGACACTGAATTTTCGGGTGTAATAAGCACGTCTTTTGAATCCGTTCTGAAGCAAATTAAATTTATCAAAGCTATTCAAAGTCAATGGAACCGCTATGGAAAATAAGAGATCTGACCAAAGAAAGAAGATTTTCAATCAGGTTTTTAATCCCTCAGATATTGCTGTAAACGGAATCGTGAGCTTACAAATTCTTAGAAACAGAGATATCGACAAAAATAAGATGTGACTTTACGTACCTTGGTGAAAAAACCATGCATTATTTTAGGAAGAAAGTATTCTCAAAAGGTTTATCCGTATAAGCGGTATCGGTCGAAGAAAAAAATTAGTCGAGTTTTCAGGATCCCAGATTTTGCAACAAATACTTCAGAAGCAGATATTAGCACATATTACCCCTGGTGGCTAAACCATTTTTTACCAAACATTAGAAATTATGTGAAAAATATTTTCCATCAAGTCTTGTATGCGATACAGGAAGAATTTTTGCAATCACAGCTTTAGGAGCAGAAATAACGCAGAAAACGCAATTTACCTTTGTGCCCCCTAGCGGAAAGTGTATGATTTATTTGAAAAATTTTGAATTTATAGGAAAAACATTTCGCATCGGAAACACTATCCAACAAAGAAGGAATTCTTAAAATCGTACTCTTAGAAGTAGAGATCTTGACAAAAATAAGATATACATCTACGCCTCTGGCGTAGAAACCATGCATTTTTTCAAGAAGAAAATTTTCCTAAAAGGTTTGTCGACATGAGTAGCATCGGTCAACAAACGACGTTTTTTTCAATCGAGAATTTAGAAGCTCATATTTTGCTACAAATACAACAGAAGCGGAAATTAAGATTTACGCCCCCTGGTGGCCAAACTAATTTTTTACAAAAATTAGAAATTATGTGCAAACGATTTCCCATCAGGAGCTGTATCCGGTGCAGAAATAATTTTTCAAATCGGAGATTTAGAAGCAGAGATATAGGGGGAAACGCAATTTACCGCTACGCCCCCAAGCGGAAAGTCTATGAATTACTTGAAAATTTTAAAATTATATGAAAAACATGTCATACGGAAAACACTATCCAACAAAGAAGGAAAAATTTCAAATCGGACTCCTAGAAGTAGAGATATTGACAAAAATGGTATACACGTCTACGCCACCTGGCGGTGAAACTGTGGAATATTTTAAAAAGAAAATATTCCGAAAAAGTTTATCGATGTGAGTGGCATTAGTTCACGAAAGAATTTTTTAATCGATATTTTAGAAGCTCAGATTTTATGGCAAATACGTCAGAAGCAAAAATTAACACTTACGCCCCATGGTGGCCAAAGTATACCTTACCAAAAATTTGAAATTATATGCAAAAGATTTTCCATCAGGAGATGTATGCGCTGAAGAAATTTTTTTCAAATCGGAGTTTTAGAAGAAAAGTTATCGGGGAAAATTTATTTTACTTTTACGCCCCCTAGCGGAAAATCTGTGCGTAATTTGAAAAAGTAACAATATCTGAAATACTCTTCGACATAAATGGAATCGAAAGATATAAATTTTTTTCCAATCGGATGTTTAGAAGCAAATATGTGGATTAAAACGTAATTTTGAATTCGACATTATCTGCATTTACGCCCCTAGCGGCAAAATTGTACATCGTAAAAAAAAAACGAAATAAAGGATCATCATTCGCATATTTCAAGCTTCCGAATGCAAAAAGAATTTTTCAAATCGGACTAATAGTTGCAGAGATACCGTGGGTACAGACCGACGGACGGACAAACCGATAACAGAAGCACGATCTTTTTTTACAAAAGACGTGCCAACAAGAAAGATGACACCGAATTTTCGGGTGTAATAAGCACGTCTTTTGAATCCGTTCTGACGTAAATAAAATTTATCAAAGCTATTCAAATTCAATGGAACCGGTATGGTAAACAATAATATCTGACGGAAGAAAGAAGTTTTTCAATAGGGTTTTCAATCCCTCAGATATTGCTGTAAACGGAATTGTGAGCTTACGACCTCTGGTTGCAGACATGTGCGTTAAGAAAAACATGAATTTATATGAGAAATATTTCTCATCGGAAAGGCTGTCCAACACAGAAAGAATTTTTCAAATCGGACTCTTAGAAACAGAGATATCGACAAAAATAAGATGTGACTTTACGTCCCCTGGTGGGAAACCATGCATTATTTTAGAAAGAAAGTATTCTCAAAAGGTTTTTCCATATGAGCGGTATCGGTCCAAGAAAAAAAATTAGTCAGGTTTCCAGGAGCCCAGATTTTGCTACAAATACATGAGAAGTAGAAATTAACACTTATGCTCCTTGGTGGCCAAACCATTCTGTGCCAAACATTAGAAATTATGTGAAAAATATTTTCCATCAGGTCTTGTGTGCGATACAGGAAGAATTTTTTCAAATCGGAGTTTTAGAAGCAGAAATAACGCAGAAAACGCAATTTACCTTTGTGCCCCCTAGCGGAAAGTCTATGACTTATTTGAAAATTTTGAATTTATAGGAAAAACATTTCGCATCGGAAACACTATCCAACAAAGAAGGAATTTTTCAAATCGGACTCCTTGAAGTTGAGATATTGACAAAAATAAGATATACTTTTACGCCCCCTGGCGTAAAAACCATGCATTATTTCAAAAAGAAAATGTCCCTAAAAGGTTTGTTGACATGATTAGTATCGGTCAACAAACGACTTTTTTTCAATCGATAATTTAGAAGCTCATATTTTGCTGCAAATACATCAGAAGCAAAATTAAGATTTACGCCCCTGGTGGCCAAACCATTTTTTTTACAAAAATTTGAAATTATTTGCAAAGGATTTCCCATCAGGAGATGTATCCGGTGCAGGAAGAATTTTTCAAATCGGAGATTTAGGAGTAGAGATATAAGGGGAAACGCAATTTACCTCTACGCCCCCTAGCGGAAAGACTATGAATTACTTGAAAATTTTGAAATTATGTGAAAAACATGTCACACTGAAACACTATCCAACAAAGAAGAACATTTTCAAATAGGACTCCTAGAAGTAGAGATATTGACGAAAATATTATATACATCTACGCCCCCTGGCGGAGAAACTGTGGAATATTTTAAGAAGAAAATACTCCAAAACGGTTTATCGATGTGTGTGGCATCAGTCCACGAAATAATTTTTTTCAATCGACATTTTAGAATCTCAGATTTTATGGCAAAGATATCAGAAGCAAAAATTAACACTTACGCCCCCTGGTGGCCAAAGTATTCTTTACCAAAAATTTGGAAATATATGCAAAATATTTTCCATCAGAAGGTGTATCCGCTGAAGAAACAATTTTTCAAATTGGAGTTTTAGAAGAAGAATTATCGGGGAAAATGTAATTTACTTTTACGCCCCTAGCGGAAAATCTATGCGTAATTTGAAAAAGTAACTATATCTGAAATACTGTTCGACAAAAATGGAATCGAAAGATAAAATACTTTTTTAAAATCGGATGTTTAGAAGCAAATATGTGGAATAAAACGTATTTTTGAATTCGACATCATCTGCATTTACGCCCTCTAGCGGCGAAAGTGTACATCGTAAAAAAAAAAAAAAACGAAATGAAGGATTATCACTCGCATATTTCAAGCTTCCCAATGCAAAAAGAATTTTTCGAATCGGACAAATAGTTGCAGAGATATCGTGGGTACAGACGGACGGACGGACAAACCGGTAACATA
The DNA here is from genome assembly GCA_039090855.1 of Macrothele yani. Classification (NCBI taxonomy): domain Eukaryota; kingdom Metazoa; phylum Arthropoda; class Arachnida; order Araneae; family Macrothelidae; genus Macrothele; species Macrothele yani. The sequence continues at coordinate 100,706,812 of CM076991.1, read as the reverse complement.
AGAACGATATTTTTTTACAAAAGACGTGCTAAAAACGAAAGGTTGTAATTGTAACACCAATAATCCTATCGAACTTCCATATGCTTGGCGATAGTCTTGTGCTCAGATCTGGTTTTTTGACTGCTGGTCCACTCTCTGTAAGCTTTAACAACTGCTGCGTTTCAAAGGCGCAGTCGTTTTGCTAATGCTCTCACCAATGCTTCGAGAACTTACGATCATTCCACTTCGAAGTCCGTCAGATCGCATGTTTTACACATTATTTCTTGCGCAATGCAATTCATTCTTCCCTGCATGCCTTTAGCGTTCCCTTTTCGTAGCGATTCAGCCATTTTGTAAAAGCAGCATCTGCGAAATAGCTATTTTGCACAAAATGGTGGCCATATCAATTTGTTCACTCAGTGTATGCTCGTTTCATGATGATGCCTGCAATCTTTTGCGTGATCCTTACGTTGTCGTTCAACTTTCAGAAAAGGGTTCTTATTTTTCGAAGTAAAAGTTCTTTTTCGAAGTAAAGTTGTCTTATGTTTTAGAAGTAAAGTTGTCTTATGTTTTAGAAGTAAAGTTGTCTTATGTTTTAGAAATAAAGTTGTCTTATGTTTTAGAAGTAAAGTTGTCTTATGTTTTCGAAGAAAAAGTTGTTATTTTTACTTCGAAAAATTAAGAACCCTTTTCTGAAATTTGAACGACAACGTAAGGACCTATCTGTTCTCAGTGGCCGCACGCAGATGTCGTTTTGGACACCGACTTGGTTTTCCTTCTTATTTTCAGCCTGGATCTGCTCATTTCTTGACGACCTCATTTTTCTTCCGTTGTGTTTGACTTCAGCACATGATCTTCAGACTCATCCAAACTTATTTTTATCACATCCAACTATCTCTGTCTGGGTTCTCAATTTTTTTTTTAGTTCCAGTTCAGGCTTTTACATAGCCGTTTTACTAGAACATCTTCGCTTCGGTCAAGGCGACCGGAAAATTTCCATTTTATTCCATTGTCTTGCATTAATACGTACATCGTGTCTTTTAGAGTTTGTTTTTTACCCTCGTTCTTTCTTTTCCGTCCTTCTGAGCTATACCCAAACTTTAATCTTTCCATCTTTGCGTAACTTGTGTGTTTTCGTGGATTTCTTTGCATTTAGGATACACGTCTTTCCAGCATATGATAAGGTTGGAATCATGCATCGATTGCTAGTCTTTCCTTTGAGAGAAATGGGAATATTTTTTCTACATTTTGGAATTTTCCAGAAGGAATCCAGTATTGTTGACACGCGTTCGTTGTCGTTTTTACAAGTTTCCGTTGCGTTAAGGTATTTTCTGTAAAACAAAAATAGACTATGACATAGGCGTAACCACTGGGGAGGTCAGTAAGGTCAAGACCCTCCCAGATTTTTAGAGTCGGAGATCTCCAATGTAAAGGACCCCCCAAAAAATGTTCGGGTATATAATGATATAATGCACACTTTTTTATGATGTGAACCAACTAAATTTCATAATATAAGACTGTAATTTTTCGTAGAACGCAAACACGTGTATAATGTGTACTTAATAAAAGCAGGGATGTCGATTCCTAATAAGCAGTCAGTTCTACAACTTTGTGATTCACGTTTCTGCCCTATCTATCATAGTATTATAGTTGTATTCGCTAAGTTACACAATTCGCCAACAGAAGCGCCTATGTCATGCCCGTTAGATCGCGCCGCAGCAACTGCTTTGATCCTGCGTGTGTGTGTATGGGGAGGGGTTCCCAAACTACCTCACACAATATGTATATAATATTGTGTGTATATATCATCATCATCATCGTCATCATAGTCAACCATTATCAATCCACTGCTGGACGAAAGTCTCCCCCAAGTTTCTTCCACAACGGTCTGTCTTGTGCCAGTTTCTTCCATGTTACTCCCGCATACTTTCGAATTTCTTCCGCCCATCACCCGTATGGTCTTCTTCTGGGTCTTTTCCTATCCCTTGGAATCCAGGCTAAAATTTCAGCTGTCCGTGGATGGTCTGTACTTCTGGCAATATGTCCAGCCCATTGCCATTTCAGGGATTTTGCTCTGTTCATGATGTCTTCCACTCTTGTCAATTTTCTGATCCACGAGTTTCTCTTCTTATCTCTCCATGCTTCTCTGAGTTGTCTGCAGCCTTTGTACGTCTCCTTTCGTTAAGGTCCACGTCTCTGCACCATACGTAAGCACTGGAAGGATGCATTGATCAAACACTTTTCTTTAAAGACATAATGGCATATTGGTCTTGAAAATTATACTGTTTCTTCCAAACGCTCTCCAGGCAAGTTTTATACGCCGATTAGTTTTTTCATCAATGTGACCCTCACTTGATATCTGCTGTCCAAGATAAATGTAGGTAATGGTTATCTCCAGCTTTTCCCCATCAATCGATAAATCTTCATTTTTTGTAAAAGCAGTATACATCACTTTTGTCTTCTGAAAGTTAATATTTAATCCCACTTCTTTACTCTTGTCAGAAAGTTCCTGGATCATACTCTGCAGCTCTGATGGGGTAGTTGCAAAAATGACTACGTCATCAGCAAAACGAAGGTGTGTTAGATAATTTCCATTAATCTTTATCCCTTTGTTTTCCCAGTTCAGTGATTGAAAGCCATTTTTCAATGTGGCCTTAAAGAGCTTGGGAGATATGGTGTCATCTTGTATCACCCCTTTCCAATTTTTATGGGTACTGTGTTCCCAAATAGCTGAATCTTTGCATCTTCAATACCGCAGGATTTCAAAGCCATTGTAACTGCTGATGGTTTCACCGAATCAAAGGCCTTTTCATAATCAATAAAAGCCATGCATAATGGAAGTTCATATTCCCTCGCTCTTTCAATTAGTTCTCTCAGTATGTGGATATGATCTATAGTGCTGTAGCCACTCCTGAATCCAGCTTGCTCTCTCGGTTGAGCCACGTCCATTGTCACCTTCAAGCGGTGTGAAAGAACTGTAGTGAAGATTTTATAAACCACTGATAGGAGGCTGATAGGACTATAGTTTCTGAGATCCTCAATGTTACTTTTGTTATGTAGCAGGATCATTGTAGCATTGTTCCAATCCTCAGGAATTTTTGCTTCATTAAGGCATCGAGTGAAAACTTGGGCGAGTTCTGTTTCAATTTCTCCACTTGCTTCTTGTATGATGTCTACGGTAATTCCATTTTCTCCTGGAGCTTTTCCCCATTTCATGTTCTTGATTGCATGTTCAACTTCTGCTGGGAAGACTGGAAGAACTCTGGTACCTTTTATAATGTCTGGAGTATATGCATCATCCCTTTCATATAGTTTTGAGTAGAAATCTTCACTCTTGTCAAACTTTCACCTCTATTTCTTGTTACATAACCTTTTCTCAGAGACATAATGTGTTTTCTTCCCTTACTCAGTTGTCCCTTTGCTCTCTTCAGGCTTTGGTTGTTATCAATTGCTTTCCTCATTAGTTCACCGTTGAATTTCCTTACATCTTCAGTGATACTTTTTCGTACCATCTTGCATAGCTCTATATATTCCACTTTAGAAGTAACATCTCCTTTAGTTGTCCTCATCTCTCTTCTTTTTTGCATCAGAATTTTGGTTTTTCCTGATAATTTGTTCGTATGCAACTTGTTCTTAGTACCAGCTATTTTTGTTGCTGTTTCCATAAGAGATTTGGTTAGTTTTTTGTTAACTTCAGAGATGTCCACTTCTTCTGAAGTTAGGCCTTCTAGAGCAGAGAATCTGTTCCTCATTTCCAATTTGAAGGTATTATGATGTTTTTTAAGATTGGTCGTGTCAATACACTTTGTTTGTTTTATGAGCTTGCCACGCTCGAGTTTTGCATTGAGGTGTATCTTACCATTCTATGGTCACTACCTGTATTGAACTTGTTTAGCACACTGCAGTCTTCCATGACAAATTCTTTGTTACACATAATAAAATCAATTTCACTTGTCAATCCATTGGGATGCCTCCATGTCCATTTCCTTTGCGGCTTTTTCTTGAAAAAGGAGTTCAAGATGAAAATCCCTTCTGCCTCTGCAAACTCTGTGAAAGTATTTCCACACTGGTTTCTGTTGCCATGGCCGAATTTACCTACTGAAGTTTCATTCTGATATGTATATATCATCATCATCATCATTGTCAACCATTATCAATCCACTGCTGGACGAAGGTCTCCCCAAGTTTCCTCCACAACGGTCTGTCTTGTGCCAGTCTCCTCCATGTCACCCCTGCATACTTTCGAATTTCATCCACCCATCTCCCATGTGGTCATCTTCTGGGTCTTTTCCTGTCCCTTGGAATCCAATCTAAAATTTCGGCTGTCCATCGATGATCTGTCCTTCTGGCAGTATGTCCAGCCCATTGCCATTTCAGGGATTTAACTCTGATCATTATGTCTTCCACTCTTGTCATTTTTCGGATCCACGAGTTCCTCTTCTTATCTCTCCTGGTTACACCAAGTATGCACCTCTCCATGCTTCTTTGAGTTGTCTGCAGCCTTTGTATGTCTCTTTTAGTTAAGGTCCACGTCTCTGCACCATACGTAAGCACTGGAAGGATGCATTGATCAAACACTTTTCTTTTAAGACATAATGGCATATTGCTCTTGAAAATTATGCTGTTTCTTCCAAAAGCTCTCCAGGCAAGTTTTGTACGCCGATTAATTTCTTCATCAATGTGACCCTCACTTGATATCTGCTGTCCAAGATAAACGTACGTATCTGTTATCTCCAGCTTTTCTCCATCAATCGATAAATCTTCATTTCTTGTAAAAGCATTGAACATCACTTTTGTCTTCTGAAAGTTCATTTTTAATCCCACTTCTTTACTCTTGTCAGCAAGTTCCTGGATCATACTCTGCAGCTCTGATGGGCTAGTTGCAAAAATGACTACGTCATCAGCAAAACGAAGGTGGGTTAGATAATCTCCATTAATCTTTATCCCCTTGTTTTCCCAGCTAAGTGACTGAAAAACACCCTCCAATGTGGCATTAAAGAGCTTCGGAGATATGGTGTCACCTTGTCTCACTCCCTTTCCAATTTTTACGTGTGTTGTATTTTCAAACAGCCTAATCTTTGCACTTGAATTTTCATAGATGTTATTAATAATATTAATGTATGCATCTTCAATACCGCAGGTTTTCAGAGCCATTGTAACTGCTGATGGTTTCACCGAATCAAAGGCTTTTTCATAATCGATAAAAGCCATGCACAATGGAAGTTCATATTCCCTCGCTCTTTCAATTAGTTCTCTCAGCACATGGATATGATCTATTGTGCTGTAGCCACTCCTGAATCCAGCTTGTTCTCTCGGTTGAGCCATGTCCAGTGTAACCTTCAAGCGGTGTGAAAGAACTTTAGTGAAGATTTTATAAACCACTGATAGGAGGCTGATAGGTCTGTAGTTCCTGAGATCCTCAATGTCACCTTTTTTATGTAGCAGGATCATTGTAGCGGTGTTCCAATCCTCAGGAATCTTTCCTTCATTAAGGCATCGAGTGAAAATTTGGGCGAGTACTGTTTCGATTTCTCCACTTGCTTCTTGTATGATGTCTACAGTAATTCCATCTTCTCCTGGCGCTTTTCACCGCTTCATGTTCTTAATTGCATGCGCAACTTCTGCTGGAAGGACTGGAGGAACTCTGGTACTGGTATCTTTCATGATGTCTGGAGTGCATGTATCATCCCTTTCATATAATTTGGAGTAGAAATCTTTCACTCTTGTCAAAATTTCGCCTCTATTTCTTGTTACAGAACCATCTTCTTTTCTCAGTGCCATAATCTGTTTTCTTCCCTTACTGAGATGTCCCTTTGCTATCTTTAGGCTTTGGTTGTTTTCAGTTGCTTTCCTCACTAGTTCACAGTTGAATTTTCTTACGTCTTCAGTGATACTTTTTCGTACTGTCTTGCATAGCTCTATATATTCCACTTTGGAAGTCACATCTTCTTTAGTTGTCCTCATCTCTCTTCTTTTTTGCATCAACATTTTCGTTTTTCCTGATAATTTATTTACATGCAACTTGTTCTTAGACCCAGCTAATTTTGTTACTGTTTCCATAAGAGCTTTGGTTATTTTTCTGTTAACTTCAGAGATGTCCACTTCTTCCGATGTTAGGCCTTCTAAAGCAGAGAACCTGTTCTTCAGTTCCAACTTGAAGGTATTATGGTGTTTTTTAAGGTTGGTTATGTCAATAGATTTTGTTTGTCTTATGAGCTTGCCACGTTCAAGTTTAGTGTTGAGGTGCATCTTACATCTCACCAATCTATGGTCACTACCTGTGTTGAACTTGTTTAGCACACTGCAGTCTTCTATGACGAATTTTTTGTTACACATAATAAAATCAATTTCACTTGTCGTCCCATTTGGATGTCTCCATGTCCATTTCCTGTGTGGCTTTTTCTTGAAAAAGGAGTTCAAGATGAAAAACCCTTCTGCCTCTGCAAACTCAACGAGAGTATTTCCACGCTGGTTTCTGTTGCCGTGACCGAATTTACCTACTGAAGTTTCATGCTGTTGCCGTTGCCCTATTTTTGCTTTGAAATCTCCCATAATTATTTTCAAGTGCTGCTTACCTTTATTATTTAGATGACAAATTTCTTCATAAAATTCTTCAATTTCTTCTTCAGGATGACTTGTGGTGGGTGCATAAGTTTGAATAATCTGAGCCTGGTATCTTCTCGATAGTTGGACAACGAGTCGTGCAGCTCTGTCACAGGAACTTTCAACTTCTACCACTTTATCCTTCAGTTTCTTGTTTATTATAAATCCAACACCACTAGTTCTGCCAGTATCTGTCCCACGATAGTAGAAGAGATGTCCACTTTTCAGTTCGATGAGATTTTCTCCTTTTCTCCTTACCTCACTTAGCCCCACGATGTCCCACTTGATCCTTTGTAGTTCCTCTTCCAATTCAAGAAGCCTTGAATCAGAAGATAGGGAGCGTCCATTGTACGTTGCCAAGGTCAGCATCAGATGGCAGCCTAGTCCGGTCCTCCGGGGATTCTTAGCACCCTCTGTCTTCATGTCGCACTGGCCGCTGCCTTGGCCAGGTACATTCCAGCTGCCGGAGACTGAGGGCCAAGATTTAAGTTGTGGAGTCATTTTGGAGGGGTTTGGCCATAACTCACCACGCTGGCCAAGCGGGTTGGTGAGTGTGGGATAATCCCGATGGTATAGTTATACCGCTATTGGCGGTCGTCAGAGCCCCTTTAGTGGGAACAGGATGCACACGAGAAGGCGGGGTTGACATTTGTCAAGGAGAGGCTGTGATGTTACGCATCACCTGACCTTACATCCCATGTATATATATATATATATATATATATATATATATATATATATATATATATATATATATATATTCTATAAAGAAGATACCTAAGCAAAAAAATACATATATAATTTAGACTCACACCTAGTACAACATAGAAAAGGTTATGTATCTACCTGTGTGAGTAAAAGGAGAAAAGATAAAAAAATAAAATAAAACAACTGAATGTAGAAGGTGTCGAGAATACTGAGCCTTGGCTTTATCAAGGACCGGCAAAAACTCTGCATTTTCTCACTTCCACAAAGACCTAGTTGGAAATGGGTTTCTGCAAGGCCATAGATGCAAGTAACATTCCCACCTAAATTAGTTTAACAAATATATATATGTCATGTCCTCCGTAGAGTTGCATGACCTAGCACTCGTTAACAATTTCGCTTGCATCCATTAACCTTCCTGGCCCGACCCATGCTCTTCATCTGTTACTATTAAACAGAGAGAAGAAGATTAAAGAGAACTCAAGCTGTGAGAGCGACATAATAATTAGAAATGATTTTCAGCCATAACGAAATTCCAAGTTCGTTTGAGAGAGAATTTAAACCTGAAAATCGATGCAAAAGAAATCCAAATTTTTAAATTGCAATTAAAAAAGGAAATATTAATTTTTAACGAACAGATTTTTGAAAGAAAACTTGAGTCTAAAACCCCCTACTCTACAACTTATGACAGCACGAAAACGAGAATAAGTTAAAGATAATAATTAACTAAAGAAAACTTTGTGAAAGTTATATACCTTAAACAGTTAGTTGCAATATGTACAAAGTATTTCAGCAGTGCTTTAAGTGCATAATTAATTAGTTATTAAGAACTTAACTACTTTGAAAAAACAGCGCATAGACAGCGCATAGAAAAGGAACAAGCTTAGCCATCTTCTGTTCCTAGGTACCCCAAAAAGACGCTCAAAGTTACAGAGAAAAGAAAGAGTTAAAACCCGCAAAAATGTTAACAGACAAACCAATGCCTAAAAGCTGAAAAGCTAAAAAACGACAGAGAAAAAGTACATGAAGTACAAACATTGAACTTATAAAACCTAGAACCCAAAAACAGGGAAGAGAGCTTACCTCTTGTGTGACAAAAACATTTCTCCTCACAAGAGAAGAACATGGCTGACCTCTTCCGCCACTCCCTAGACGCTGGGGGGCAGTGAGGGTGGGGCTGATGGCCTCCTCATGCAGCAAGAAACCAACGCGCGGAGATTTTACCCAGAGAAAAAAAATATATAAACTTAAGACTGTGGATCTGTATGATCAGAAAGAGCAGAATTAACTCTCCAGAATACATGAGAAATATTATAAAATACACGAGCAGTGTATTTAATAATCTTTGCATGTATTAAATCACCTTAGTGAGCTTCTATAGATTAATCAGAATCTTATTAATTTTAAAGTTGGTTTTACTATTTTTAGTATAGCTATCCTAGTGATGAATAACTAGTTTTCTTTTTTATTTGTTTTTATTTTCTTTTATAAACAGATTTTTAAGCTTTTTTTGTGATTTTGTTTATATTATTTAATTTTTTGTTTTAATAGGACCGTCATATCCATAGCACTAAGGTTCCTTTAGGTAGTTAATAGGCATCCTCTAGCCAACTTCCTTACGGCTTTGATTGGTCAGAATCATATTATTAACTGTGTAGAAAATTAAAGCAGATCTGCCAACCTTACTCTATTATTCAGAATAATTTTTCTTAAAGTTCTTTTGATGAAAGAAGAAGGAATTTCGTTCTCTAGAAAACTTTCTAATAGTATATTAATGTGGTAATTGAAGTCCAAATTGTTGCTGCAAATTCTTGAAATTCTTAGGACCTGAGAAATTAGTACATTCTCAATTACTTTGGTTGAAATGTTATTATTCCAGTGTAGATATTTAATTACTTTGAAAGTAAAATTAACTCTTTTATCAAAGAGGCTAATAGATGGGTTACCTCTGTCGAGCTTAATGCTTAAGTCTAGGAACTCAAGTTCCTGATTACTGTGGTTGGTTTTACATAAATTAAGAGAGCTAGGATAGATATTATCAAAATCACTCTCTATAACTTCTGAATTATTGATACACAGCAGATCATCAATATATCTAAAAGTGTAAAGGTAGTTATCTGAGCAGGTGGGGTGATTTTTAATGAATTTATATTCCTTAAAGAACAGGAATAGATTAGCGATATTCGTGGACGTTGATGTTCCCATGGGAATACCGTTCACTTGCTTATAGAGAGTATTATTGTATAAGATATGGTTATTTTTTATGCAGCAATTGAGATAAGAGTTCCAAGTTCCTACATCAACAAATTGGTTAAGTTTAAATTCTGCATACAGCTCTTTAAAGGTAGTGATTATATCTGATAGAGGCAGATTAGTATATAGGTTTTCAAAATCATAACTATTAATATCTAGGGGACAAACTTTGAGTATAGTAGAAATTACTTCTGCATTATTATTAATAATCCAAAAATCTCTGTACATCAAGTTAGAACAGTTTCTAATGTGTTTCAAAACCTTCTTTAAGACATCTTCAAAAGCAAGATCTATTTTCTTTTTATGACTCCTTACTCCACTAGCTATGAACCTGAACTTCACAGGATCCTTATGAAACTTAACCGTTGCAAAAAGAAATGGAAATTCAGGCTCATATCTTCTAGTTTGTGGAATTTTAAGTTTCTTGAAGAATGCCTTAAACCGATTTTCTAACTGCTTGGTAGAATAACTTACGGGCTCGTATGTTACTCTATTATTGAGTTCCATAGTTAACAATTCAAAATAGAACTTCTTACAGATAATTGCAAAATTATTGCTAGCTTTATCCGTAGTGGTAAAAATAAATTGGTCTTGTAGTTTGGAGAGTGACCTTTTAGCTTCTCCAGAGAAAAAGAGATTTCTGTCGAAACAAAAGTCCAGACCTGCCAACTCACCGGTGAAGCTATTGATTATATTATATTTCCATTCTGCGAAGGCCTCAATAGGCTGATTGTACGTTAAACTGGTTTTTACGACGTACCTATTAACATCTTGAGTGAAGCTCTCAAGAATCCTTTCTTTGGAAATTGTGAAGGAAGGTCTGAATTTAGAGCCATACTCTAATAAATTCCTAAGCTTTTCATTTTCAACAAAACTCAAGTTTCCGGTGATAATATGGTTGTAATTCTTATCATAGTGAACTGTTTCTTTATGTTCATCACAAGAACATGTAGTAATTACAGGAATGTAGCTCGAAGAGTTAAGTTTGTAGTTTTAACTATATATAATCACTACCTTTAAAGAGCTGTATGCAGAATTTAAACTTAACCAATTTGTTGATGTAGGAACTTGGAACTCTTATCTCAATTGCTGCATAAAAAATAACCATATCTTATATAATAATACTCTCTATAAGCAAGTGAACGGTATTCCCATGGGAACATCAACGTCCACGAATATCGCTAATCTATTCCTGTTCTTTAAGGAATATAAATTCATTAAAAATCACCCCACCTGCTCAGATAACTACCTTTACACTTTTAGATATATTGATGATCTGCTGTGTATCAATAATTCAGAAGTTATAGAGAGTGATTTTGATAATATCTATCCTAGCTCTCTTAATTTATGTAAAACCAACCACAGTAATCAGGAACTTGAGTTCCTAGACTTAAGCATTAAGCTCAACAGAGGTAACCCATCTATTAGCCTCTTTGATAAAAGAGTTAATTTTCCTTTCAAAGTAATTAAATATCTACACTGGAATAATAACATTTCAACCAAAGTAATTGAGAATGTACTAATTTCTCAGGTCCTAAGAATTTCAAGAATTTGCAGCAACAATTTGGACTTCAATTACCACATTAATATACAATTAGAAAGTTTTCTAGAGAACGAAATTCCTTCTTCTTTCATCAAAAGAAATTTAAGAAAAATTATTCTGAATAATAGAGTAAGGTTGGCAGATCTGCTTTAATTTTCTACACAGTTAATAATATGATTCTGACCAATCAAAGCCGTAAGGAAGTTGGCTAGAGGATGCCTATTAACTACCTAAAGGAACCTTAGTGCTATGGATATGACGGTCCTATTAAAACAAAAAATTAAATAATATAAACAAAATCACAAAAAAAGCTTAAAAATCTGTTTATAAAAGAAAATAAAAACAAATAAAAAAGAAAACTAGTTATTCATCACTAGGATAGCTATACTAAAAATAGTAAAACCAACTTTAAAATTAATAAGATTCTGATTAATCTATAGAAGCTCACTAAGGTGATTTAATACATGCAAAGATTATTAAATACACTGCTCGTGTATTTTATAATATTTCTCATGTATTCTGGAGAGTTAATTCTGCTCTTTCTGATCATACAGATCCACAGTCTTAAGTTTATATATTTTTTTTCTCTGGGTAAAATCTCCGCGCGTTGGTTTCTTGCTGCATGAGGAGGCCATCAGCCCCACCCTCACTGCCCCCCAGCGTCTAGGGAGTGGCGGAAGAGGTCAGCCATGTTCTTCTCTTGTGAGGAGAAATGTTTTTGTCACACAAGAGGTAAGCTCTCTTCCCTGTTTTTGGGTTCTAGGTTTTATAAGTTCAATGTTTGTACTTCATGTACTTTTTCTCTGTCGTTTTTTAGCTTTTCAGCTTTTAGGCATTGGTTTGTCTGTTAACATTTTTGCGGGTTTTAACTCTTTCTTTTCTCTGTAACTTTGAGCGTCTTTTGGGGTACCTAGGAACAGAAGATGGCTAAGCTTGTTCCTTTTCTATGCGCTGTCTATGCGCTGTTTTTTCAAAGTAGTTAAGTTCTTAATAACTAATTAATTATGCACTTAAAGCACTGCTGAAATACTTTGTACATATTGCAACTAACTGTTTAAGGTATATAACTTTCACAAAGTTTTCTTTAGTTAATTATTATCTTTAACTTATTCTCGTTTTCGTGCTGTCATAAGTTGTAGAGTAGGGGGTTTTAGACTCAAGTTTTCTTTCAAAAATCTGTTCGTTAAAAATTAATATTTCCTTTTTTAATTGCAATTTAAAAATTTGGATTTCTTTTGCATCGATTTTCAGGTTTAAATTCTCTCTCAAACGAACTTGGAATTTCGTTATGGCTGAAAATCATTTCTAATTATTATGTCGCTCTCACAGCTTGAGTTCTCTTTAATCTTCTTCTCTCTGTTTAATAGTAACAGATGAAGAGCATGGGTCGGGCCAGGAAGGTTAATGGATGCAAGCGAAATTGTTAACGAGTGCTAGGTCATGCAACTCTACGGAGGACATGACATATATATATTTGTTAAACTAATTTAGGTGGGAATGTTACTTGCATCTATGGCCTTGCAGAAACCCATTTCCAACTAGGTCTTTGTGGAAGTGAGAAAATGCAGAGTTTTTGCCGGTCCTTGATAAAGCCAAGGCTCAGTATTCTCGACACCTTCTACATTCAGTTGTTTTATTTTATTTTTTTATCTTTTCTCCTTTTACTCACACAGGTAGATACATAACCTTTTCTATGTTGTACTAGGTGTGAGTCTAAATTATATATGTATTTTTTTGCTTAGGTATCTTCTTTATAGAATGTGAATTCTGAATTTTCAAAACTGCTGCGTTGCGCGTTTTGATTTTCAGGTTATTTTGCAACCTTCATTTTAAATTCTAAAGTTTTTCCTTAGTCTTCAGTTTTGCTCTCAAGTATATATATATATATATATATATATATATATATATATATACACTGAAGTGCCAGAAAAACTGATACCCCGTTCTAATACTTGGTAGGGCCCCCACGGGAGCGCAGGACTGCAGAAATACGACGAGGCATGGACTCCACTAGCTTCTGGAAATAGGCTGTAGGCAATGCACACCATACGTCCTGCAGAGCGTTCCACAATTCGGGTGTATTCCGAGGTCTCGGTTTCCTGTGTTCGATAGCGCGTTGCATGGCATCCCAAATGGGTTCTATCACGTTCAGATCTGGGAACTTGGGTGGAAATGGCAACACCCCAAACTCAGATTAATGCTCCGCTAATCATAATGCGGCGTCCCGACACTTGTGTGGAAGTGCATTGTCTTGTTGGAACAGGCCCAACTCATCAGCATGAATGCAGGACATGAACGAGTGTACCTCGTCAGAAAGGATGCGCACATAGCGTTGGCCAGTCACAGACGTTTGTAGATGTACCAGGGGTCCCAGTGAAGTCCAGCTGAACACACCCCGTACCATTACGGACTCCTCACTAGCATGCACAGTTCCCTATGGACAGGCGGGATCCATGGCTTCATGAGGCTTGCGCCACACAGTAATTCTTCCATCTGCCCGATACAGGCTCCAGCATTGAATTTCGATGATACCTGCGAGAGTGTTGTACGCCTATCTCGTGAAACGATTCTTGACAGTCGACGATGGTCACGTTCACCCAATGTATTTTTACGGCCACACTGGTATCGTAGGTTGCGGGTTTTGCCGGAATTCTTGTAGTCACGGTACACCCTTGCTATGGTCGTCCGTGAAAATCCGAACTTCGTTTCTACCTCCGAAATACTATGGCCCATGTCACGAGCGCCACCTATGACACCGCGTTGAAAATCGCTTAAATCGTTATTACTTATCTGACAGCTGGCAAGGATGTCTATCGCTTTATATACGCACTGGCGGACGCAACCGAGTACGCGCATTGGTGACGTTGCTATGTATTTTGCATAAGCTCGTCTGTACCAGTTTTTCTGGCGCTTCAGTGTATATGTATACATATAATGTGTGTCTGTGTGATTGGACCCCACACAGATTTTGAAACATGGTTACGCCGCTGGACTATGACGTAATAGACTATGAAGACAAAAGTAACAGGATACCTCCACATATGCCAATTAATCGTGTATTTGCAAAACTAAACGCGTACAAGAATAATGTATTGGATGCTGTTTATTATTACGTAGCATTATTAATTCCTTTGTTTATCGCCAAGTACGAAAAGCTGTCATAAGGTAAGAAGATAATTTATGTCAACGACGACCGAGATGTTTGTTGATTTTAAGCAAATATTTGCGGAACCTAAATTGTTGCCTGCAGTATCAAGGAAACTGATTTGCTTGCTGAACTAATTAACTGCGGATAGTCTGACATACTGATTTACGTATGTGTTATTTACTCAAAACGGGTGTGCGGTACCTTATAATCTCGAACTTGTGTTTTCAGTTACTAACGGTGTCCTGTTCTTTTTGTTGGTTAAATGCTCTCTGGGGGAAGTTCTTATATGCTCACTCTCTTCTTTACAGCTGTCTGTTCTAGAGGTTGTACCCGACGGTTCCGGTTTCATCCTGTGCATAGTGTCTCGGAAGTGATTCGGGGCAGAAGGCTACAAGTGACGTCACATTATAAAGGGGGGCGTTGGCACACCTGTCAGACACCACTCGTAGCGACTATGGAGCTGAAGTGGCGACCACAGCTAAGCTACGCTTTGGGAGATACTACAAACTTAATGCTCGTGCTTGAGAAAACTTTCAATGGAATGTAAAGTTTTCACAAGCTTTACATTCCGTTGGCGACTCCCGTTCTCTGCCACAGACTTCACTGGCGACGTCGCACAAACCACTGGAATAGCAATTTGTGCCAGAACAATCTGTTGGGAACTGCATGACAACTGTTAGCAAGCTATATCAGCTGCGAACAAGCCCTATAACCCTCCAGACAATGCTGGACAACGACTGCAGTGGTGCCTCTTTCTCTCGTTGTTTGTGGACAACAGAAGAGATGAAGAGGGTCGTGTGGAGTAAGGAATCACGCTTTTACCCTTTCGTTTAAATGGAATTATTTGGGCGTGGCCTATGCCTTTGCATGGGGAACGCTGTCATGCGGACGTCATTGTCCATAGAGTCAAGTTTGGAAGGAGATATGTGAGGGTGTGAGTCTCTTTCTGCTAAGAAAGACTTTGTCCTTTGGTTGCGGAGATATCTTGGTTGGAAAAGACTTGGTCCTCTGGTCGTGGGACTGTTCATTCTGTGAAAGACTCGGTCCTTTGGTTGTGATGCTATTTCTACTGAAAGAACTCGGTCCTTTGATTGTGGGGCTGTTTTTGCTGTGAAAGACTCGGTCCTTTGGGGTTATGGGACTGGGCTGTTCCTTCTGTGAAAGATTGGGTCCTTTGGTTGTGGGGTAACTGTGAAAGACTGGGTCCTTTGGTTGTGGGGTAACTGTGAAAGACTCGGTCCTTTGATTGTGGGGTAACTGTGAAAGACTCGGTCCTTTGGGGTTATGGTGCTGCTTCTGCTGTGAAAGACTGTCCTTTGGTCAGCTGGGAAAGACTTGTTCCTTTGGTTGTGGTGCTTTTTCTGCTTGGAAAGATTCGGTCCTTTGGTTGTGGGGCTGTTTCTGTTCGGAAAGGCTCTTCTTTGGTGGTGGTATCATCCATAATAACGGCCACAGGCACGAAGATTTTGTAGCAGTATTTCGACAAAGATCTTGGCCTGTTTCAGCTGGATCTGTGGCTTTGCCAAACTGCAAGATCTATCCGGGCTTGGTTTGAGTAGCAGGACGTGCAAGTTTATGATTGACAAAAATCAAAAACCTGGTTTAGAACAAACAAAACATCTATTGAACGACCTGGAAAGTCGAATCCAATCTTGATCAGTTAGAATTTCCTCTACGATAGCTCCAGCAAAAGTTTTGTAGGAAGAACAAAGAAAAAAATGCATTTCAGTACAGAACTGCCGGCATTTCATGGAAACCATGCTTGGAAGTGTCTCTGCAGGCATTACGTCGAAAGGTCTGCCGATTATGCACCAGGGAGGGTCGAAAAATAACGCACAGCAATGTTTTCCTCTTTGCAGGTTGCAGTTTGGCAAATAACGAGTTTGAATATCACGCTACATACCGGTTTGGCTGGATCAGATGTCATCGTGAGGGAAGACAGTGTGAACGACGGCACAAAGATTTCGCGTTTGTTAGTGTCGTCTACGAATGAAAGAGCAACGCGGTGTAGTCCGATTTTTGTAGGCTAAACGGAAAACTCCGACGGAAATGCACAATGGTCGAAGTGTATGGTGGTGATTGCCTGGACCGCAACAACATCTCCAGATGGTGCAGTTTTTTTTTGCAGAGGGCCGTGGCAACCTTACCGATTCGCCACATTCCGATCTACCTGTAACTGCGTCATCACCTGTCAATGGGAGAGGCATTGAACAGGCAATTCCGAGGACTGGCGGAACCATCTGCGCACATTGGCACAGAAATGTAACATTTCGTACGATATTGCGCATGACAAATTGCAATTTTTCAAGGTCAGTGCGCGATGGGTGCCCACGAACTTGGCAGACGACCAGGAGGGACAGAGAATGATGTCTTCCATGGACCACTTGATGCGTTACTCAGAGGAAGAACATGAATTTCTGGCAGGTGTAGTGACGAGCGATGAGTCCTGGGCGTACCACTACACTCCCGAAACAAAGAAGGCCAGTATGGTGCGGAAACATTCCGACTCTCCGTCACCGAAAAAATTCAGAGTAACCCAATCTGCCCTCATGACGGTGTTCTGGGACATGCATGACGTTCCCCTGGTGAAATTTCATCCAACAGGGACTACTGTCAATACTAAAACCTATGCCAACACATTGACAAAGCTGCATCCTGCTCTTCGTGACAAAAGACCCAACAGAGACGCTACAAATGTCAGACTGCTTCATGACAACACTCGCCCACATTTTGCACAACACTTTCGTGACAAAATTGTGCTGTTTGGCTTGGAGGTGCTCCAGAACTTACTGTACAGTCCAGATCTGGCTCCTTTAGACTTTCATCTCCTTGGTCCCTTGAAAAGAATGAACTCTGGACGGCGAACGCTTTGATTCGGCTGACGAAGTCAAATCGATTATCCGCAGGTAGCCATACGCCCAGAAAACGGACTTTTATGAACAAGGTATACTAAAATTGGTACCACGCTAGGATAAATGTCTCAGGCGCCTTGGTTCTTATGTTGAAAAATAGCTAAGACATGTAGTTTCACTGTGTATATGTTTTGTTTTGCCTATCTATTAAACTGTTGCAAAAAAAATAGTGTACGTTACTTTTCGATCCACCCTCATATGAATTGATTTCAGCTAAGAAATGCTCTTATTTCCGTTCGAATACTTTTGTATACATATTGCACTTCTCTCATGACTTTTCTTCTTCGGAATAATTTCTTTGGGGGTAGTGTTTCTTTTCTCATTATCTATGTTTCTGATTTTAATTGATTTTCAGATCTGTAATCTTCCTTTTACAACCCATTTGGAATCTTATTTACACGTTTTGCAGCGCGTGAAATGACAACAATGTCATAACGACATTTTAAGTTGTTTGTTCATCTTTAGCACGTCTTTTGTATGAAACAGATGGTGCTTATGTAATCACTTTGTCAGTCCATCTATGGACAACATATCCCTGGAATTATTACCCCGACTTGAAAAATTATTTTTGCATATGCAAAAATATGTGCAAAATGTTTCCTTGGGAAGCCTGAAATGTGAGGATAGCGATCCTTACATTCTGTTTTTTTCGATGCACAACTTCGCCGCTAGAGAGGGTGCACATGGCATCGAATTCAAATTACATTTTATTTCCTATGTTTGTTTCTAAACATCCAATACAAAAATCCATTTTCCTTTTTGATGCTAAATATATGGGAAACTATTTCAGGTACAGTCTCGTAATGCAAAGCTTTTCAGCGAGGGAACGTAAAGGTAAGCGTTTTCCCGATATTTCTGCTTCCAAAAGTCCGATTTGAAAAATTCTGCCTGTGTCGAATACAATTCCTCATAGGAAACATTTTTTTTTTTTTTTTGATTGGAGGTTTAACGACCGCCGTGAGCAACTCAATGGGCTATAAGCAGTCGCCCGTCCCTAATTTAGGGTCACTGGTTCCAGGGAAGGGAGAGAGCCAGTGCCGTAAGACAAACACAACATCCATGCCTGACCGGGATTCGAACCCGGACCCCTTACGGACGAATGATCAGAGGCCAACGCCTTAGACCACTGCGCCACCGGGGCGGCTAGGAAACATTTTGCACATAATTTCTAATTTTTGGTAAAGAATGGTTTGGCCACCAGGGGGCGTAAGTTTTTATTCCTGCTTCTGATGCATTTGCAGAAAAATCTGAGTTTCAGACATCTCGACTGAAGAAATTATTTTGTGTACTGATACCACTCCCTCGGAAATCGTTTTGAGAACACCTCCTGCTTAAAACAGTGCATAGCTTTATCGCCACGGGACGCAATAGTACATCTTATTTTTGTCGATATTTCTGTTTCTGAGAGTCTGATTTGAAACAATCCTTCTTCGTTTGAGAGCGTTTCCGGTGCAAAATGTTCTCCATATAATTTCAAAATTTTTTTAAAGCACAAGTGTGCTACTAGAGGGCGTTGTGCACTTCCTTGTGCACTTCCATGTTAATTAGCGTTTATACTCTTCGCCGTCTGATGGCTAACTGCCACTGACTTAAGCCACCAATCCGCTGATGTCACGCATGTGTGCTACGCCATCTCAGTGGCCAATGTGCGCCGTGGCCAGAACTTCGACTTCGGGTACCTCGTCATCGGACATTACTTTCTTTCCAACCGAATATACACAGTGCGTCAAAGAATTTTTAAGACTGGGTCTGTAAAATGAAATAGAAACAAGAAATTATAATTTGTTTTGGTTTGTTATTCAAAATAAGTCCCTCCAGCTTCAATACACTTGTTTCAGCGATTTAATAATGATTCGAATGACTGTTCCAGCTCACTTTGCGGAATTGCCTCCAAAGCACGCGTCGAAGCTGTTTGTATGGTAGAAATATCATCAAAATAACACCCTTTTAACGTCATTTTAAGTTTTGGGAACAAAGAAAAATCGCAGGGTGCTAAATCAGGCAAATACGGAGGATGATTCAACACACAGACGTTATTTCTCGCCAAAAATCTACGAACAAGAAGTGAAGTGTGACTGGGTGCATTATCGTGCAACAAACACCAACTGTTTTAATCTTGATATTCTGGACGAATGCGACGAATTCTGCCCATTAAACGCCTCAAAACATTTAAATAAAACTCACCAGTAATTGTTTGTCCACTTGGAACAAATTATTTGTGGATAATACCCTTACTACCGAAGAATGTAATGAGCATTATTTTGATTTTCGATTGAACTTTTCTTGTTTTTTTTGGCTTGTGGCGAGTTTTTTGGCTTCCATTCCGCACTTTCTTGCTTTGTTTTAGGATCATATTGAAAACACCATGTTTCATCACCAGTAACAATCGATTTTAAGGAGCTTGGATCATTTTCAGCGGCTGAAATGATGTCTCTGCAATGTGCACTTCTCCTTGATTTTTGTTCATTGGTAAATGTGTGTGAAACAAATTTAGCACAGAGTTTTGCCCAAATCTTCATGCAGGATGGTTCGAATCGTTTCTTTGTTGATGTTTAAAGACTCTTCCATCATTCTTCGTGACGCACATCGATTGCTTGCCACGAAATCACGCACTTTTTCAATAATCTCAGGTGTCCTAGATGAACTGGGTCTTCCGGCATGCATTTGATCTACTAAAAGAAAACTCACCGTAAACTTGTTTCATCATTTGGTACGTTTCCGAGGCACTTTTACCAAGTTTTGCGTTAAATTTAATAACAGCCCTTTCTTCCATCTTAATAATTCAACATGAAAAAAATTGTACTTCTCTATTGAACTGCCGTTTCGTTTGAGTTACTTGAACAACTGCGCAGTACTTTTGGCAGAAAGCAAGCAGATGGTCACGGTTTGTAACGCATTCGCGATTACACTGGTGGCGCCACAGTAGGCTGAAATCTAGCGCCAGTCTTAAAAATTCTTTGACGTACTGTGTATCTTTCATACAAGCTAGTGGAAACAGTTTCACCCAAGGTTGGCCCCGAAGATCTCGTTAGAACAGCACCGCAGTGGACAGACATGGAACTAAAGTTCCGTAGCTGTGAAAAACGGTTTTCTTTTTTGAAGAGTTTACAACTCTGTCCGCGAATTTACTTATTTAGACAATGGTACCTTATCACGTAAAAGACCTTAACGCACGATGTTAAAAAGTTTTTGGTGGGGTTTTTCTAAGAAGTTGTAATACGAAAGCTGCACCACCACTTACTGATAAAAGATACACCATTTCGTGGTACAAAACAAAACCAACAGAATGATACGACTTTGAATCACATTATGGTGTAAGATTGCATCGTGTTGTTGGTTTTGTTTTGCACCACGAAATTGTGTATCTTTTCTCAGAAAGTGGTGCAGCTGGTGTAGTACTACTTTTTGGTGCAACCTACCAAAAAAAATAAAATAAAAAAATTAACAGTGCAGTTTGATGTCTGACCACTAGGTAATTGGTATGAAAACCATAGTTGAACCTCTGTATCTTCTACAGTGTGGTCTCTGTCACTAAAATCATTCTTCGCTCTAATGCATCTGTCAGTTGTAGGCCCAGCGAGAATTGGTAAACAGCCCGAAAGTGCGGGAGATCTCCGCCTTTTGCCTTTCAAGATGAATGGTTCGCCACGAACTGAATACACATATCAGCAGATACAGTGAAACTCCGGTTATACGTTTTTCTAGGGGATAGCCTTAAAACGCGTATAAATGTAAAAAAACCTATAAACGAAATATCAAAATATGTTAAATTTATGTTCTGAAGGAGTACTATCTACCTTAATAATGATTTATTTGAAGTCGAATTGGCGACGAAAGAAAGCAAAGCGATGTAACATTAAAAAAAAAACTCATAAAGTCTATGAAACTCAAACTTCTCTTTTGGCTAACTTATCTGTCTATAAAAATCCTGATTCTAGATTAAGTGAAATCCTCACAATTAAGATCTGAGACCAGTACTTCAGTATGGACCTTGTGACGTATCACAGAGGTGAAAACATGTGTCAAGACGGCAAATCTGCAGCGGGACGTTCTGTCAGCGTAGCTCAGTTGGGAGAGCAACTTACTTCGGAGTGAGAGGAAATGGGTTCGATGCCCATCGCGGACAAACTTGTGTTTTCACAATCTCATGAACTAATAGCATTTTGTTACGGATTTATAAGGGCATCCATTTGAAACCAGAATGTTGAATATTGATATGTTTAGGTTTATATTCTACTACGCCAACGAGTGGAGCCATAAAGTTACGTCCCAGAGATTTATCAGTTTTTTTAATAGCGAATATGTGTGTCAATCATGAAATGCGAAATAAATTTTGCACCGAAACAAATATAAAACAAACAACCGCTTCTCTGATCGGACCAAGGTTCAACTTCAGCCGCACCGAGAAAGAACGCAACAACGATGTCTCAGTTCCCTCAAAGTTCTAATATACAGGGTTACGTGAATTTTTGTTACACTGAAATTTAAATTTTAACGTTGATGACAAAAAGCGTATATATGAAAAACGTACAAGCGAGTTAAGAAAAGGACAGAAACTGCAGTAAAATATTGGGATTAAAGCCGAATTTCTTATAAACGAGAAAACGTACGTATAAACAAAGTTCCACTGTGTTTACGAAAATTCGATGGAGAGCATTCCACGACGACCAGAAGCCGTCAGTCGGGCAAAATGTTTCAGAGCACAATACAACATTTAATGTGAATATAAATTATTCGTAGACATCCTGGAAGGTGTCTGGATATCAGTGGTTAGAGCAGTGTATATACACTGAGTGGCCACTTTATTATGACCACCTGACAGATTTAAGCAAATGAGCTATGTCTGCACGCTGTTGCCGCCAGAGGGCGAGGCTGGTATGAAAAGGGAAAACTTAGTGCTTGCGACAGTAGTAGAAGTGATTTTTGGGTGACGAGATGGGTAAAAAATGCGATTTGACGGACTTTCAACGTGGGATGATTGTAGGAGCTCTGGGCCATGGAGCGAGTATGACCCAAACCGCCGCATTCGTGAAATGTTCCATAGCAGCTGTTGTTAAAGTGTTTAAAGACTGGACCGTCAGTCAAAAAACTGGGTCTTTACGTGCAACGTGTGGTCATCATCGACTAGTGACTGCTCGGGCGGAACGGAGAGTGTCTAGACTGGTAGCAGACAACAGAAGGGCAACAATGCAGCAAATTACAGATCATCTTAATCAAGGATCTCCTCAAATGATCTCTGCACGCACTGTTCGCCGTACACTGCATCGGATGGGATATGGCAGCCGAAGGCCTGTTCGAACACCTTTGCTTTCTGCAGTTAATAAGAGAAAACACCTCCAGTTTGCACAGGAGCAAAAGGATTGGACAGTCGATAATTGGAAACAAATTATGTGGTCCGATGAATCACGTTTTCAATTGCGCCATGTCGATGGCCTAGTGAGAATTTGGCGGAAACAGCAACATCGTTGGGGAACAAGTGCATCCTGTCATGTGGGTGGTTTATCCCAACGGCGATGGCTACTTTTAACAAGACAATGCGTTTTGCCACAGTGCTCGTATTGTACAGGATTGCTTTCAGGAACATGCCGGTGAGTTTACTTTGCTTAGGTGGCTCCCACAATCTCCAGATCTCAACCAAATTGAGAATTTGTGGGATGAAGTTGAACGAGCCATCAGACAGCTGGATCGACAACCCTGCAATCACACACTCCTGGAAAGTGCTATTCATCAAGCATGGTCTCAGATTCCACAAACCACCTAACAACATCTTGTGGAGCCCATGCCACGAAGAATCGACGCAGTATTAAAGGCAAAAGGTGGCCCAACGAAGTACTGAGGGGGTGGTCATAATAAAGTGGGCACTCACTGTATAAGTTAAGTTTTGCAATATTGATGCGATAGGATCTAACAAGCGGATGATAAATTATTTTTCATCGCACTCAGGGGCGGAACCAGAGGGGCATGCCCTCCCCTCAGGACCAAGGAAAAGCTTCTATTTGTTAGGTTTTAATAACAAATTGAATAATTTAATAACAAATTATTCAATAATAAATAATTTAATATTAAATTGAATAATTTATTATTAAATTATTCAATAATAATTGAATAATTTAATAGATTTTAATAACGAATTGAATAATTTAATAACAAATTATTCAATAATAAATAATTTAATATTAAATTGAATAATTTAATATTAAATTATTCAATAATAATTGAATAATTTAGTAGGTTTTAATAACAAATTGAATAATTTAACAACAAATTATTCAACAATAAATAATTTAATATTAAATTGAATAATTTAATAGGTTTTAATAACAAATTGAATAATTTTTCGTGAAAGGAAATATTATTGAAAAGTATATTACAATGAAGGAAGAAATATTCTTCATAATACAGGAAACATTTTCCATGTATTATGAAGAATATTTCTTCCTTCATTGATTTATCTGTGATACTGGTGACCTCCGACCTACATCCGTCCGGAAGGAAATTGGGTCAAAGCGCTATGAAGCAGCAAGGACGCTTTGACTAGCAAAAATCTGAGGACTTTCAGATTCCTATGTCTCAGTTGCTGGGAACTTCACTCTCCTGGGTGGTGTAATGGTTAGCATACTCGACCGGTAATCGGGAGATGCGCGGTTCGAATCCCGCTCCAGGACGATTGAAATTTTCAAGTTTTCTGAGAAGTGTTACATGGATGGCCAGTAAGTGGTACAAGCAAATTCAGTTTGCTTTGCCTGAAGGCAAAGTATTGTTGCTACACCCCGGGGCGACAGATTATCGAATAAAAATAAGCTTTAAGAATTTAGATGTCAGGATGTCAGGCAACGGCTGACGGCCCGGAGGTAGACATTAGAATTTAGAATAATTACTTGTGAACTCTTTTTATCGCCGAAATCTTATGTACAGGTGAAAGAATTTATCCTGCAATTTAGTCAATTAGAACCAAGAAATTCTGACACGCATTAATTAGTCATGCAACTTCAGGACAGGCGCGAGACAACAGACATTTAATCAGTTAACAATAAGATATGAAGATAATGATGAAGGCGTCTATGTACAGAGGATTGTGAAGGAGGCGCATCAAATAGACTCGCCCTTTTTGGGATAGCTCTGAGGCTGAATTTATCATTAAAGTCAATGATTATTTGTTGGCCTATACAGTCCGGCTTTAAAAAACAGTTCTCAGCCGACGAGAGTCTATTTGGCTGACCGGAGCCAATCTAATCACAACTGGCATGCATACATAAATCCGTACTAACAGACATGCAGTTTTTCATCGGGTATCCATGTTTGATGTACACAGTGTGGCAAATAATTTTTAAGACTGGGTCTGTAAAATGAAATAGAAACAAGAAATTATAATTTGTTTTGGTTTGTTATTCAAAATAGGTCCCACCAGCTTCAATACACTTGTTTCAGCGATTTAATAATGATTCGAATGACTGTTCCAGTTCACTTTGCGGAATTGCCTCCAAAGCACGCGTCGAAGCTGTTTGTATGGTAGAAATATCATCAAAATAACACCCTTTTAACGTCATTTCAAGTTTTGGGAATAAAAGAAAAGAAAAGTTGCAGGGTGCTAAATCAGGTGAATACGGTGGATGATTCAACACACAGACGTTATTTTTCGCCAAAAATCTACGAACAAGAAGTGAGGTGTGACTGGGTGCATTATCGTGCAACAAACACCAACTGTTTTCATCCCGATATTCTGGACGAATGCGACGAATTCTGCCCATCAAACGCTTCAAAACATTTAAAAAAACTCGCCAGTAATTGTTTGTCCCCTTGGAATAAATTCTTTGTGGATTATACCTTTACTATCGAAGAATGTAATGAGAATTGTTTTGATTTTCGATGGAACTTTTCTTGGTGTTTTGGATTGTGGCGAGTTTTTTGACTTCCATTCCGCACTTTGTCGCTTTGTTTTAGGAGCATATTGAAAACACCATGTTTCATCACCAGTAACAATCGATTTTAAGAAGTTTGGATCATTTTCAACGGCTGAAATGATGTCTCTGCAATGTGCACTTCTCCTTGATTTTTGTTCATTGGTTAACGTGTGTGGAACAAATTTAGCACAGACTTGTGTTTTGCCCAAATCTTCATGCAGGATGGTTCGAATCGTTTCTTTGTTAATGTTTAAAGACTCTTCTATCATTCTTAGTGATGCACATCGATTGTTTTCCACGAAATCACGCACTTTTTCAATAATCTCAGGTGTCCTAGATGAACTTGGTCTTCCGGTTTGCTTATCATCTTCTAGCGTATCTCTTCCGTCCAAAAAACGTTTGTGCCACAGGAAAACATTTGATCTACTTAAAGAAAACTCACCGTAAACTTGTTTCATCATTTGGTACGTTTCCGAGGCACTTTTACCAAGTTTTGCGTTAAATTTAATAACAGCCCTTTATTCCATCTTAATAATTCAACATGAAAAAATTTTTACTTAACTAATGAACGGCCGTTTCGTTTGAGTTACTTTAACAACTGCGCAGTACTTTTGGTAGAAAGCAAGCAGATGGTCACGGTTTGTAACGCATTCGCGATTACACTGGTGGCACCACCCTAGGCTGAAATTTAGCGCCAGTCTTAAAAATTCTTTGACGCACTGTGTATTTATATTCGAAGCGCACCTGTGTGATGACACGCCCATTTTAGAGCGCGCACTATAACCAATGGAGAGGAGAGTCGAACCCCATCTCCCACTTTCTCTCGTGCACGGCATTCACCTGCATGAAATCAGGGACGCATTTATGCGCACCAATGTCGTGGTGGAACGAAGCCGCTGACGTGTAGGAGGACCCGTTCGTCTCTCCAAAGGTGATTCTCGCATACATCACCGGTCGGCATCTCCACCATTAGGGACTATAGTTCCATCACATCGTGTGACCTCCGGGATGCTGCTGGCTTTCTCTTACGCGCAATCTAGCACCAGGAAAAGAGGTATCGTCCTCCCTCCTATTTCCTCGCGGTAATATCAACCGCTCGGCCGCTCTTTGGTTAGCTGGCCGGCATCGTCGGCAGGCAGAAGTTCTTCTTCCGCCGTTAACTCCGAGCGGGTTCAATCCCGATCTGCTTCGCCGGGACTCGTTCCCTTCACGGCTCGGAACCAGACTACTCTTTTTTCGCTGGTTCACATCGTTAACAAATTCCTTGTTCTCCCTTTAGGGGTCGGTTTTAACTCTCTTGTCAGCCTGAAAGCATTCTGCGTGGTGAAGTGGTAAGAAATACATGCCTCTGCATTCGGAATATGTGGTGGGTCAACTTCCCGAAAGTACGGAAAACACATAAATTAACTAACACTCCTTTTTCCTGCCAAGGTTCGGATTAGCAAACGCCATAAGTTTCCTGATCTGTTGACACTTAATGGCCACCCGACTTGACCGCCGCGCGCTTAGAGGGCAACACATCGCGTTCCCCACACCAGGTTAAGATTTCTCCCTTCCAAGAAAAGGGCCCCTTATCTCGTCTCCTCTTTTGCAGTTAATTTTCACCCAATAATTAAGGCTGTTCCCGCCTATTGCAAAACCTGCTAATCGACTTCATTACCGTACCCACAAGTCGTAACAGTATATTACTTTTCTTAATTAAGTGGAAGAATTTATAGACATACTAAGAAAACTTTTTTCATTTTGAGGAAAAATATCAGAAAGGTCCCCGGTTATTCCTGACAATTGCGCCCTTCCTCTCAGAAATCATAGATCCACCCCGGATTACATTCGCATTTGTACTGGACTAGTGTCCAAAACCTAAGGACGAACATTATTTCAAAAGGTTACAATCAGAAAATCAGACGCAACAGCTTGTGGCAATTTGCATAACTGGGGGGAAGTAAAATGTCGAATCCTGAGCAACGGAGTCACGTAAACGGATAAAAGAGAAAACGGTGCGGTAAGCGACATGTGTTTGAAAGAAAATCTGGACGTGAAGGTCATAAAGGACGAACATAGAATTTAAGTTGTGGCGCAGTGGTCTAAGGCGCTGGTCTCTGATCATTCGTCCGTAAGGGATCCGGGTTCGAATCCCGGTCAGGCATGGATGTTGTGTTTGTCTTACGGCACTGGCTCTCTCCCTTCCCTGGAACCAGTGACCCTAAATTAGGGACGGGCGACTGCTTATAGCCCATTGAGTTGCTCAGGGTGGTCGTTAAACCTCCAATAATAAAAAAAAAGAATTTAAGTTACGTCTCAAAGACGCCATCTAGATGATTTCACGCGGGGAAGAATTATAGGAAAGCTGGATGAGGGCCACCGAGTGAATAATATTGCCAGGGAGTTTGCAATCGCGCATAGTGTGGTATTTAGGCTCTGAGCAGCGTTTCAAACCAGTAGAATATGTTCCAGACGCATGCTGGGACGACGCTCTTGCTCTACTAAGACGGATTAAGACAGATTTTAATCTGTAACAGCAAAATGTAATCGCCGCACCACGGATGGAGTAGCTTGCGAGTCGCCTCCATTCCAGCGCAGAAAAGAGAATATTCCGACAAACCGTGGCAAGACGTCTGCGACATACACTATATTGACAAAAGCCACCGGAAACTTTTTCAAAAGCAAATGAACGGATCTTCTGCGTTGTTAAGATGCGCGGCACAGCTGCAAACGGTATAAAAACAAGCCTGCAGCTGAGCGCGATGAGATCGAACTGTGAGGTTGAGTGAAAATGTTGGGAAAGGAAAGATTGTTGAGTGTTATATTAGTGGGTTATCCATAAGAGAAACCGAGAGGCGTTTAATCATACCCAAGTCAACTGTTTTGGATTTACTGAATAAGTGGAAGACACATGGCGTACCTGAAGCAGCAAAACGTACCGGCAGATCAAAGAAAATCCGTGATAGAGGATGTCGAAGCCTCAGGAGAGTCGTTACAGCTAATCGACGGAGTACTGCACAAGACCTCAGTGTGCAGGTGAGTAAAAATTCTGGAACCTCGGTATGTACACGTACCATTTGCAGAAAACTTCATTTCATGGGTTACCGTGGTCATAAGCCTTTCATCTCTACTCGGAATGCTACTCGTGGTTTAGCACAGTGTAAAGAATCGTGGACCGTAGATCAATAGAAACGGGTCCTATGGACTAATGAATCCAGATACAAGATCCATCAGTCTGATGGCCCGGGTAAGGGGAAAGGGGTATGGCGTCAGCCGGGGGAACACTATTTACCACAGTGTACTGTCCCTAAGGTCAAGTTTGGAGCTGTCAGTGTACTCGTGTGGGGATGTTTTTCGCGGTATGGTCCCGGCGCATTGGTTATCGTAAACAAACCTGTTAACCAGCAAGTCTACCTCGATATTCTGGACAATTATGCCCTACTAACTCTGTGGCAATACTATGGAACCGCGACTTGTTGGTACCAGCAGGATAATGCACCGAGCCATAAAGCAAGAGCTGTTACGGCGTGGTTTGACGATAATTCCGTATCGTTTGTTGACTGGCCAGCACAGAGCCCTAATCTTAAAGCAATAGAGCACCTATGGGATGAATTAGAGCGCCGCATAAGAAGTTTAGAACCAAGGTCTACTACTAAGCAACAGTTAGCGGCAGCATTATGTACTAAATGGAAGCGCATACCTATCGCTGTGTTCCAAGACCTTGTTGAAAGCATGTCTCGAAGAGTCAGTTTTCACACAGTATTTATTAGAAGAAAGATACAGGAGATGTGCTTGAATAAATCATCTGAAATGATGTATGACAAAAAAAAAAATATTTACAGATGCTTGTAGCTTACGCTACTGCTTATTTACACGGTTCTGTACATTGATGATAGTAAAAAAACAGTTAATTACACTCTAGTGTCTGGTGAGGCAACAAAAGTCTCTGACAAAGCAAAGAATAGGACCAATTCAGCTTGAAGAGCGTTATACAATATTAATTTTGCACAGTATTGAAGCAAGGAATAATACAGAATTCGAGCTTGCAGACATAGATTGAAAATGACAGGTGATGAGAAATTAACAGAATGTGCAGCTTGCGCTACGTTAATTACATGATTCGGTGCAACGTTTGCATGACAACAGTTAAGTGCAGTAGAAAACTGGCGAGGCAACAGGAATCTCTGGTAAAACAGAGAGTAAAATCAATCCAGAATGATGAGCACTATAGAGTATAAATTTTACACAATATTGATGAAAAAAAAGTTCTGACCGAAAGGTGATACATTGTGGGTGACCTGGAAAACCAGGAGGTTGCAGGTGATCAAGGAGACAAACATGAAATCAAAAGTTCGAAAGACAGATGATGAAAAATTTACAGATGAATGTGGCTCGCGGTACTACAAGTTACATACAACGGTGATATGAAAAATAGTTATATACAATAATTTTCCTGAGAATACAAAAGAAAAAATAATCTCTGAAAATACAGAGAGAAGACACAACTCATCACAGTGAGTATTGGAGAACACAAATTTACACAGTTGAAAAGTAAAATTACACATTTGAATCAGGAATTGAAGACAAGAATATACTGTAAAAACGACAAAGTTTACAGATGTCTGTGGTTCGTGAAACGACCTATATACATGATTCTGTACAATGAGAAGTTACAATTTATATATATTGGTTTGTCAGAGGTGGTGGAAGTACAGTTTGTTTCCTGCAGAAGTAATAAATCAGCATTCAGCGGAGCAAGATCCTCTCGTACCAGCGCATTCGCAAGAGGTGTCGCAAAACCACGACAATTAAGTGACACCACCTTGAATGTCTAGGTTAGTTGTGGGATGCAGTAGGAATTGACTGGCTGTAGTGATGGAGTGGAGTCGACGGAGAAAACAAGCACTTCACGGGACCTCGTCCGCAGTGCACCGAAGAGTGTTTTCAAGTGAGTGTAATTGAATCAGCACTTGTGGAAGAGCTGCTTCATACTGCTGAATGGAAGTGCGTGCTGAGGAAGGGCTAGAGGACCCTAAAAGGCAATCCAGCACGTCCTCGTATGGCAGAGGCTCAGCAGGGAAAGCATTTTCAGCAAGAAAAATTGTGAATTCTTCTAGTGAGGGAAAGGCACCCTCACATGCTGTCTCAGAGGAAGTGTGTAGAGGCGACCTGGAGAACGGTCGTCGAGAGCTGACGGAGCGAGTGGATGAGCGGGTAGAAGAGCGAGATGATCTTCGGGACGCCAGAATCTTTGACTTCTTCGTCTTGGGGTGAGTAGCACCACTGCGTTTTCCAGCAACCACAAAAGCTTCATGATCGTCTGGAGAGTCTGAACCCGAAGCGTTACCTGTGACTCGTGTCATGGAGCCAACGGTAAAAGCTGAGGAGTGGTCAACATGTACATCAGTAGTGGTTGTAAAAGTACTAGGGAGAGTCGATTTTGGAAGCCTGGGAAAATTCTTAGGATCAGCAGGAGGTGGAGGCATCAAAGTCGTTTGTTGACCAATGGCAGTAAGCTGACTTTTGGAAGATCTTGATTCCGCGACTTTCCTCGAATAGGAAGAAGTCTGTGAAGCGTTGGTGGACACAGTAGAAGAAGATGTAGTGTGTGGAGCTGTTTGCAGGAAGGCACGTGGGCACTGATAACTTATGTGACTTTCGCTCTGACAGAGAGTGCAATACTGTGAAGCGATTATCTCGGCTCTTCGGCGTTGCTGTCCACAGCGGATGTGCAAAACATTCGGAACCGCTTTCAGCTGAGCAACAGATGAAAAGAGGACTCGAGCAGTGCGGCGGAAACCCCGAATCGATTTGTCTTCAGGGTCTCTGGGAGCCGCAGAGAGAGTTGTTATGGAGCCAACAACTCTGCCGTACCTGCTGAGCAAGGTGCAGAGTCGGATACTTCTGGTGGTACGGGGTAGAAGGTCACCTGCACCGGGCGGTGCGCAGCCGGTTGTGCTAACAGATGCACGTCATTGATGGTTAGACCTTCCGTAAGGACCTGGTCAGCATGCGCTTTATCCTTAAAATAGACCAAGACAGATCTGGGTTTTCGAGCTACAAAGTCTATTGCATCCTTTGGTAAGATAGTTTTGAGGGCTCGGCTATATTGCCACAGCTTAGTGTCGGGAAGCGCATCAAAATAGACGCCAGTTCCAAATTGGAGGAAAAAAGGTGACCAGCTCGGGAATCCTCTGGTATGTCAATTGTAGCAGTAGAACCGACGACAGTGACATAGGATTGAGGAAAAGGCATAGCAGATGAAACTGGGGGTGTGAGGACCCCAGAAGTCGCAGAAGCATAGGACGCTTGGGCAGACATGGGTCGAGAATTCGATGAAGCGGTCCCTAGCAGTGAGGGCGGATCAGAAAGTTGATGAGAAGTATAAGCTGTGAGCTCAGTATTGCTGATAACGGATACGTCATCATCTGCTGAGATGTAGATAGGAGACTTGGCACCACCGCACTTGGTGGGAGTTATAGCTGGAGAAGAAGAGGTGTCCATGACGTCGCAATGACGCTCGGAAGCCACCTCATTAAGCTGAGCAGGAGCTACCGCGGTAGAAGAAGAAGAGGATGCTGGCTGATCTGCCAAGATAAGGATGTGGGCGTCACCCTTGTCTGCCTCCGCCATCGAAGCAATGGCGAGACTTTAACGAAAAAGACCAGCTTGGTTGAAAAATAAAACAGTGAATAATGAGAAAATATGGCACTCACCAACCTGGGAAATACACGAACGTAAAGCGTAGAACTTCAACTTGAAGATACACGCAACCACAGAAACTAAAGCACTCAATAAACACCTTATAGCAACGAAAATCACGGAGCTCAAAACCCAACCACTTCGAGCTTCGAAGGGTCAGTGCATGCATTAAGGCCAAAGGTGGACCGACACCGTACTAATGTATGTCAATAAATGCTATGTTGGGTTTCTCTTTTAGGTGTCCGGAGACTTTTGTCAATATAGTGTATCCCAGACTGAAATGTCACTCAGCCTGGTTATCAATAAATGCTGTGCATCCGTTCTCCAACTATGTCCTTCAGGAAATTTGTAACTTTTGCGTAAACACTCAGTAAAATGTAATTTGTGCGTCACTTATAAAAAAAAAATGTGTCTTTTCATGTGTTCGTTTGCTGGCAATATAATTATTTCCCGATTTGTTTGGCTCCGCTCATGTATTGCATTTCTCATACAGATAAAAATGTAGTACGTCCTAAGGTTTTGAACAC
This sequence comes from Macrothele yani, assembly GCA_039090855.1. Taxonomy (NCBI): domain Eukaryota; kingdom Metazoa; phylum Arthropoda; class Arachnida; order Araneae; family Macrothelidae; genus Macrothele; species Macrothele yani. Next base: position 100,674,557 of record CM076991.1, on the reverse strand, counting down.
AAGTGCACTTGTGATTTAAGAGGAAATGAATGTAATACACATAATGAAACTCCGGGGAAAGCTTAAATGAGAAATCATGATGCTCGAAATACCCAAATTAAGTCCGGGTTACCTGTTTTACCTTTTGTTAATATTTTCAAATCTTTCTTCGTGGAGATGAGTTTCCGAGCAATCACCGCGTACGTGCCTTGCGTTCTAAATCAGCAGCGTCCATTCTTTTAACGAGAAACTCATCTAATCCTGATTAGCAATAAAACTTCTGATTTTAGGAACTTTTTTCTTTTTTTTTTCTTGAAACCTCAGGTCTTGGATTCCATCATCTTGATCATTCATTTTAAATCCAAAAGCAACGTAGTTAAACGTTGAGGGATGTGCAGTCAGATGACGAAAGTAATTAAGGCTATTGCATTCAACTGTGAGAAATTAGTTGGAAGTTTCTTTTCGACAACAATTAGAATTTCGGGAAGAGATGCAGATGTTTACAACGAATCTTTAGAGAGAAAAAATCGCAGAAAAGAATCGTGGCTAATTACCCTAGAAATGAAGTTCGGTTTCCTTAATTGTTTGAAAGTCAAAGCTCAGCGATGCATGTCTTCTTCTTCTTCTTTTTATTTGTTTTTAAGTTTAACTTCAGTTAACGCTTTTAGTGATACTGTTGCCATGGTAATTCCATGTCGTTAGCTATCTTCGGCAGCACGTGAGGTGCAATTTGCGGCACATCTTAGAGTAACGCCTTCATCTGGTCACAATCGTGTAATTGCTCGAAAACATGGCGCCTGAGATTCCGCTGCTTGTCTCAGCTATAAAGTCAGATTAAAAGTTCTTCGGTGAATTTCGGAAATTTCGAAAACGTGTAAAGCTGGGTAAAGTACACATGAGCAATACATGCCGTCTTCTGTAATTGCCTCCAGTCTTGCGAAATGAAATTTCTGGTGTATTTAGCTGTGTGTTGGGAGCTTGCTTTAAATATTTAATAATGAAGAATGAAAAATGTTCTTTATACTACGCTGTAAAAAATTAGTGGTGTGAATTCACGGAAAATAACATGCAGAAAAGTTGCCGGTAAGTGTCCGTTTTTTAACAAAATCTCCATTCTTCAAAGTTCCCGTTTTTTTACGCTTTCCAACCGTAGGTTGAAGAAGCGTATATGCTCCAGCTTTGTCTGTCTGCCTGCCCGACGGCCCGATAACTCGAGTAAAAGTGGTTCGATTTCGAGGAAACTTCAGTATGTGGTAGGGGACCACCTGGAGACGAACCCTGTAGAAAACCGACGAAATGGGGTCAAAGGTCAGGACATGGGAGCGGGATCCATTCCATTGCCTTATGCGTCATAACTTGCATAAAAATGGTTCGATTTCGATCAAATTTTAATATGTGGTAGAGGACCACCTGGGAACCAATCCTATTGAAAACGGACGAAATGGGATCAAAAGTCATCAGGACATAGGAGTGGGATCCATTCCATTGCCCTTATGCGTCAGAACTTGTGTAAAAATAGTTCGATTTCGATGACATTTTAGTATGTGGTTCGGGACCACCTGGAGACGAACCCTGTTGAAAATAAGCGAAATGGGGTCAAAGGTCAGGACATAGGAGCAGGATGCATTCCATTGCCTTATGCGTCATAACTTGCTTAAAAAGGCTTCGATTGGGACAACACTTTATCAAGTGGTTCCAGAAGTATACTTAACCGGTTCTGTTGAATATAATCGAAATGGGGTAAAATGTTAGGGAATAGGAGCTAGATTTATTCTACAGCCATTATCCTCATAACTTGAGTAATGATTTCTGGTATGTTGGAAAGCGTATCATAATCAATGCATTGCATGATTTTTCTAACTTGTTTTATCTTCCATGTTTTCATAGACTTTCCGTAGTCAGTAATTCCTTTTATTTCAGAAAAAATCCGTTTCAAGTGTCCCCGTATTTATACAGAAAATTCGCAAAATCGAAGAGGCCTCAGGAACTGAATCACTTGGCGCTCAGCATGCAACGACGTTGTGATAGCTGCATCGCAGTTTGGGGTGGACATGTTCCAGACTGAAATATCTCCCCGCCAGCAAATGCTGTACACCCATTATGCAACTATGTCCTCCTGAAAATTTTTTAACTTTTGCGTAAATACCGATTACAATGCAATTTTCAGCCCTTACGCCAAAGAATCCTTTTGCTTTTGCAGTGGTGATTCTACTGATCATTTTGGTTAGAAATCGCGCTTCTAACCACTGAGCCAGAATGTGTTCGGAATCGCACTCACGTTCAAAGTTAAACCAATTCCGCTATGATGAATTTTTTATTCCGTTATCACGAGTGACTTAGTCGTTTTATTTTTTGCTGTATCTTAAAAAAATTTCAATACGTTAGTAATAATTTACTTTTTTTTTCCTGTAGAAGGACTCATCACAAATTGAGTATTTTTTTTAATCGTGATTTTTCGGAGCAACAAAATGCTTTGGAACTTGAGATATATTTTTTAACTTACATAACTTTCAATTATCCTTAAGCAAAGATGAAATGTACTGTTTTACATTATTATTTCCCAAAAAGTCTAAATATGAAATTCGCTCTTAACAGCTACAACAGCCTTTATCTTAATTAAGCACTCGGCAGACTGAAGCATAGACATCGTACAAATCACGTAAACAATTATTGAAGTACCCGGTTTCTCACAGTAGCACAATATATTGTACACTGGCGTGCAAAAATTAAGGACGATACGGTTTTTCGAATGTAATGTCGTGCAGAAGTGCTCCACATCGACTCAAATCATACCATAAGATCCCCAAGATGTAAAAATATGGGACTAGTCAGAAAAACCGTCCAAACAATTAATCCAAAGGATACAAAGGCACTTTATTGAAAAGGTAGCTTCAAGCACAACTGGACAGAAGACAGAAACGTCCATGTGACAGACGGCTGCCAAGAAAAATCCAGTCTTTAGTAGGGGATATGATCACTCCTGACTGCGTTGCAGGATTTACAACTTCTGTCCATGCTGAGGACAAGGTTGTCAAGGAGCTGTTGAGGCATCGCGGCCCATTCCTCTTGTAGCGCCAATCGCAGCAGGGGAATCGTTGCTTTCGTTTCGTGACGTTCTGCCAAGCGTCTCCCGAGAAGGTCCCACACGTGTTCGATTGGATTTAGGTCCGGGGACCTTGCGGGCCAATCCATGCGTTGAATATCTTCACTCTCCAACAGCTCTGCGACAGCCACTGTACGATGAGGTGTAGCGTTGTCATCCATGAAGAGGAACTCAGGACCCACAGCACCTCTAAAAAGACGCCCGTGAGGCAGGAAAACCTCGGTACAATAGCGGACATCAGTGACTGAACCTCCTTGGAAGATATGGAGGTCAGTACGGCTACCAAGCATGATACCGCCCCAAACGAGAACTCCGCCACCTCCAAACCGGTCCCTTTCGATGATGTTGGAGGTGTGATTGCGTGTTCCCTGCTCTCTCCAGATGTGTATACGTCCAGAATCGCTCGTCAGACTAAATCGGCTCTCACCCGTAAAGAGAACTCGACCCCATTGCTGATGTGTCCAGTGCTTGAGTTCCTGGCACCACAAAAACCGCCGTCTCCGATGAGCAGGCGTTAATCGCACACACCGTACTGGTCGTCGTGCAAATAGACCCCCTTTGTGCAGCCTCCTGGCCACGGTAAAACGCGATAACGGACGTCCAGTTGTCTGTTGCACGTGCCTTGCGATTTTACCCGCTGTCTGCCGTCTGTCACTTTTCGCCTGTAGGACAATATACCGGTCATCCGCCACCGTGGTTGATCATGGACGACCACTGCTAAACTCTTGGACAGCTGTTCCTGTCGTTTGAAATGCTCTCCAAGCTCGTGAAACGATGCTGTGAGCAATCCCAAACTCCTCGGCCACACTAGTCACACTTCGACCTTCTTCCAACTTCCCAATGACACGAACTCGGGTAAAGTTATCCAGATGTCATCTACTGGATTGCCTGTTGGCCATATCACATGGTGGCAGCAACTCGACGTCGTTCAAACCGATGTACACCGTGCAATAGCTTTCACCGAACTGCTGAGCGTACACTGCCCGTGTGCTTTATACCCTTCCGACACTCCCCCTTACGTCATGCTGCATGTATGCGCATGCTCTACCATAGCGGACCCTAGTCTATCTCCTGAGTTGTCTTTCGGTCCGTTCTGCCTGCTCGTTCAGCTTTTATACTAATTTCTCCTCTTCGTCCTTAATTATTGCACACTTTGTATAATAGCTGGTGCACACATCGGGGAGAAGAGAAGAAATATCCTGTGTCACAATAACCAAAATTCATGCGATATAATATCCACAATACTCGATCTTGCTGCAGAACTTCAAAATCAGATCCTCTGACAGACGACTGAAATTTAACAGTTAATCAAATCTCAATTATTCCGCGAATCTCTCCTTTAGCGGAAAATGTCGATATATGGATACCGAAAAAGTGAATTCGGAGTTTTTCCGTTAATATAAGAAAGGAATTGCGGAAAGGTTTCTGAAAATTCAGAATTTTCCGTTAATATGTCTCAAAAACTGCAATTTACCGTCAATATGGGACAGGAATTGCGGAAAAAGTTAGGAAAATTCAGAATTTTCCTGGCGTACGAAATTTCCGTGAAATTCAGGTTTCTTTCCGTTATTTCACGGAAAAGGTTGTATCAGAAAAATGTTTTGTTAATTCACAAAAGGAATCACGAAAAGTGGCTTGTTAATGCCAAAAAAAAAAAAAAATACTATGTAAATCAGAATTTCAAAACTTTTTTGCCGCAGTTAACATGGATGACTTTCATGTCCTTAGATAGTCAGGATATGGCAAAATACTAGGCGTCGCTTAAGGACATATGTCTTTAACATATGCCTCCAGTTTTGCGAAACCAAATTTCTGGCATATTTAGCACTTGCGCGTGCCTGCTTTAATAATAAATAATACAACATTGTCTTTGTGCTAAAGAAGAATTTCAAAAATATTTTCTTTCCAGTTGACAGGTGTAGTTTTTATAGAGTCAGACCAGGCGAGATACTGGGTTATTGCTTTTGGATAAAGTGCACTATTAAAGCAAACAACCAAAGATATTATAATAATACAATAATAATAACAGACTACACGAAAAGGCACAATCAAGTCGCCAAGATTGTCCATCAGAAATTAGTAAGAAAGCACCACTTTATTACAGCTGAGCCTGTCCCCTACTAAAAGTATGAGCCAACAACGCTTCTACAGAAAACACCCACAAGATGTACTGGTACAGACCAATCAGCACAGGTAAGACCATCCCCCACAATCGGCCCGACATTGTCCTGGTCGACAAGGAGAAGAACTCAACATACCTCATTGACATAGCCGTGCCCAACACGTTCAACATGCAGAAGACGCACGGAGAGAAGCTGTCAAAGTATAACGACTTGCGGTAAGAAGTCAAGGGAATGTGGCACATGGAGAACGTCACCACCGTTCCCATAGTAATATCAGCCACAAGAGTGGTACCTAACACCCTTCACAGCTTTATACAGACACTAGAGCTTAAAATTAACATATACATTAAACAACAGAAGGCAGCTACCCTGAACATTTGTAGTATAGTAGGGAAGTTCCTGGACAACTGAAAGAAAGAAATACCACTTCCCAGACTTGGTACGTCGTACCCGTCCCGGAAGGGAGAGAAGAAAAACCTCAGGAAGAGGTGGAATCTCTTTAATTTTTATAATAATAATAATAATAATAATAATAATAATAATAATAATAATAATAAATATTGAATCCGGATCACCGAGGTTTTCAGCAATGGCATCGGGATGGAATTCTTCCTAGAGAAACGCCAGACACAAAGTATGAACCAAGGAAAGTATGATGCACGTAGCTACCAATTGAAGACCGGGGAACAGATCGCAGCTATGGAGGAAGGAGAAGCCAATACGCATCTTGTCATGCTTCAGGCACAACGCCTAGAACACAAAGGAATCACAAACAATCTAGCCGCCAATTTAAACCTAAGGCTGAGGAGACTAATGAAGACCAAGCTCAACGCTCGCAACATCACTAGGGCTACCAACACATACGCAATTCAAGTCCTCACGTATTCCTTCGGAATCATCAAGTGGAGCACAACAGAGATTGAAGAAATAATGCGAAATACTAGGACAACCTTCACTAAACATCACCAGCACCACCCGAAGTCAGCAATAGAAAGGCAGACCATTGGACGGCTGAAGGAGGTCGAGGAATGATTGATCTCCTGGAGCACCGAGACAAAGAAATCAACAGCTTCAAAAAATACTTCCGTCAAGGCAAGGAGCCCCTTCATCAAGCGATAAACCAATGTGACAAGAAGTACACAGCCCTTGACCTCTCTACTCAGAACATCGAGATTGGAACGAGGGAGCCAAAAGAAGAAGCTTGAGGTAAGAAAGTCCTGCACGGAAGGCACTACAACGATCTGCAATCCGACCATGTGGAAAAGACTGCCTCCAATGCATGGCTAACAAACGGATCACTCTTCCCCGATACCGAAAGTTTCCTGATGGCTGTACAAGATCAAGTTGTAGACACCAGAAACTAACGGAATCATATCCTGAAGGACACGTCAGTGAAAAGCGACACATGTCGGCAATGCCATCAAGCGCCAGACACCATCCAACATATCACAGCATGGTGCACAGTCCTCAAACAAACAGAGTACTCGAACATGCACAATCAAGTAGCTAAGATCTCCAACAGAAATTGGCAAGAAAGCACCACCTGATTACGACTGAGCCTGTCCCATATACAAGAATGAGCCAACAACGCTTCTAGAGAAAAACATCCACAAGATGCACTGGGACAGACCGATCAGAACATATAAGACAATCCCCACACAATCGGCCCGACATTGTCCTGGCCAACAAGGAGAAGGAGTCCACATGCCCCATTGGCATAGCCGTGCCCAACATCCAGAAGACGCACGGAGAGAAGCTGTCAAAGTATAACGACTTACGATACGAAGTCTAGAGAATGTGGCATATGGAGAACGTCACCACCGTTCCCATAGTAATATCAGCCACAAGAGTGGTACCTAACACCCTTCACAGCTTTATACAGACATTAGACCTTAAACCTAACACCTACATAAAACAACAGAAGGCAGCTATCCTGAACACTTGTAGGATAGTTAGGAAGTTCCTGAACAGCTGAGAGAAATAAATACCAAGTCAAAGACTTGTTACGTCGTACCTGTCCCGGAAGAAAGAACAAAATCTCAGGAAGAGGCGCAATAATAACAATTATAATAATAAGTATTATAATTTAAATTATAAAGTAATAATAATTATTATTAGTGTTACTGTTGTTATTATTATTATTATTATTTTAATAATAATAATAATAATAATAATAATGGGCAGTACCTTTCACCATGGAGGATTAGCCTCCTTGAACACTGGTCCTGACCATCTCCAGGGATAAGTGAAGCGCAATATATGTTCTATGAACACTTAGCCTCTCCTTGTCCAAGACCGTCCGTGAGTGGAGAATTGCCACACCCTTCCAGAGGTAGCCCTGTTCAAAATAGCAAAACACTGCGGATCTAGTAGAGAAAACCTCGAAAAAAAAAATATCCCCTTGTCTAAGGTGTGGCCAACCGTACCGAGATACAGCATCAGATGATGTGGCTAAGGGTTAGAAGTCATGAACGTATTCCCATCAGGAAGTGGGGACACCTGGCGTAAGAAAGCTTTTTCATAGTACTCAAGGCTCTGCTATGAATGACAAAATATATCCTTGATAACTCGTGGGACGATGATCCGTAATAAAACTAAAACTCCATATGACCTAAAGAGGATAGCAATGAAGGTTGGTGCTCTTTTTGAATATGAACAGCCTCAAACTGAGTTGCACATTTCCGGTAGCTCTTCTCAGTTTAATGATATTACCGGAAAATTGCGACCTCAACACCTTGTCGCCACCGCTGCCTATGTTTCGATTGCTTGTAATCAGTCGACCACTGAAGCGGGTTTGGCACGACAGCGCGTCAAATGGACCACTGAGTTGAACAAAGATGTGATGCGGTGTTACAGGAGATGTACAAATATAGAAACGAATATGACAACTATAGATCAAGACTTCATCATATGTTTTTGGATATGCATCCGGAACTGAAAATAAGAGTGAGTGAACAAAATATAGTGAATCGTGCAAGAGCCATTGTAACCAGGAAACTTCTGTCTGCTATAGAAATACAAGAAATAAAAGATCAAATAACAGTGGAACTCACCCAGAACAACTGTCAATAAACAAATAACAATGAAGAACTGGCAAAAGCAAGCAACATTCTCCTGGAGAGACATAAACTTGCAATGCATTAGTCAATGTCTCAGTGGCCGCCCCGGTGGCGCAGTGGTCTAAGGCCCTGGCCTCTGATCATTCGTCCGTAAGGGGTCCGGGTTCGAATCCCGGTCAGGCATGGATGTTGTGTTTGTCTTACGGCACTGGCTCTCTCCCTTCCCTGGAACCAGTGACCCTAAATTAGGGACGGGCGACTGCTTATAGCCCATTGAGTTGCTCACGGTGGTCGTTAAACCTCCAATCAAAAAAAAAATGTCTCAGTGCAAGATGCTCAGAATCGTGAACATAATTACCTACTGAAACATGAAATTAAACACCATTTTAACATAGCTTTAACAGTATTTTCAGGAACAGACACTTGCGCTAGACAGTGAATTCCTAAATTGGTGCCAACTCGCAAGGTTCAAGAAATTCTATGCCACCTAAATAAAAGTGTTTTTCCCAGTCAGCTTCAAATTTGCAATCAACTTGAACAACTTCATCTCCTCATTTATTGTGCTGCTGTTGCTGCCACTAGAACAATAGGAATTAAGACAAGAACACAGGAAAGTCTGAATACTTGGAACCAAAACCCAAAGGAACCTAAATGGAGGATACGATCAGAAAAAAAGTCAGAATTATCCGGATACCAATTGGAGAACTCACCCAATACAAAAGAATGATACGAACAAATAAATTAAAGAAAAAAGTAGCTAAGCTTTTAAAACTAAGAGATGTTGAGTAGTTAAATGATCTCGATTTAACTGCTGCTATTGACAAACATACACAACAGCTTGGTGTATATTCAAAACGCTTAAGGACGTACAAACAGTGCTATGAACGTAAAGCCCAAAATGCCCGCTTTCATAGGAATCAAAAAGCTTTTTACAGTACCTTGCAAACACTAACTGGAATTACAGAGTTTTGGTCTAAAATATAGGAAAAAGCAAAGAGATTCGATACAACAGCTAGCTGGATTGCACAAGAAAAACTGCGTTCAGAAAGCATAACAGACATGCCAAACACTTGCATTTCTGTGAGCGACTTGGCTGGAACTGTTAGAAAAACCAGCAACTGAAAAGCCCCAGGACCTGATCACATCCAAAACTTTTGGTACAAAAAATTTACTGTTATGCATGCTCATATAGCCCGATACTTCAATGAACTACGTACTAGAAAATCCTTCCAAAATTCCAACATTCTTTACAAAAGGAGGAAAAATCTTTCTTTTACCGAAAGAAAATAATACAGCAAATCCATCAAAATATAGGCTTATTACATATCTGCCGACAATTTATGAGCTTCTAACATTCACTTTAACTATGGAGATTAACAATTACTTAAGAGATAACGATGTGATGACAGAAGAACAAAAAGGATTTTATGCAAGATCTAAATGATGCAAAGATCAAGCTATTATTGATAGTATTGTGGTAAATTAGGCTGTTAAGAAGAGAAACCTGAGCATGGCTTATATTGACTGCAAGCAAGCATTTGACTCAATTCCGCATGATTACCTTATAGAAATACTGAGTATATATGAAGTGAACAGCAAAGCCATTCAGTTGATTCAACAAGCCATGTCTCTGTGGCAAACAAATCTCTATACAGGGTGATTCATAAAGAAGTATACAGTTTCAACGCACTATAAATCAAGAACAATGTAAGATATTTTATGTTATCTGTAACAGAATTGTAGGGGAATGTTTCAAGTTTTTTAAGAGACAGTCGCAGATGTTCTATGTGCGCATCCTTAGCCACACGACACACATCGAGCCGGTAATCCATTTCCACCCAAACGCGAGGTTAGATTTCCAAATCAAGTTTAGTGATAGTGGCTGTGATACGCTGTTTCAGGTCCGCTAGATCAACAGGAAGGGGGGGGTCGAATACCTTGTCCTTTACGTACCCCTACAGGAAAAAGTCACAAGGTGTTAAGTCAACACTTCCGGCTGGCCATTGGGTCATTTCGGCAGAACATTCAAAGCGCTTTGTCTTGTTAAAGTCAGTGAGATTTTGCAACACCTGCACTTTCATGGAATCATTTTCAGCTTCTTCCTCAAAATTCTCCAGACAGTGGGTTGTGAAATCTGCACTTCGCGACTCTACCTCCGAGTTGATTTTCCCGGGCTTCTTTGAATGGCGGTGCAAACACTATTGACGACTTTTTCCGATACACGTGGTCGTTCAGGACTTTTAAGTTTGCACAAACAGCTCGTAGTTTCAAATTTTTTATGCCAATCGTAGATCGATTTTCTGGTTGGAGGTTCTTTCCCGAATCGTGAATGAAAATATCGTTGCACACCAGTTACTGATTCCGTTTTGCTCAATTAAAGAATACAAAACGTCTTCTCCACTGCAGACGCTGCCATTTTGACTGACTAGTCACGTGACACGCTCTGTCGCGTACGTCACTTCCCTCAGTAGCGGGACACGAAATTTATGGGTACATCTACCTAACGGTTCGCAGTTGTGGTCCGTATCCTCAACTGTTACTGTTTTACAGCATCTGGAAACTGTATACTTCTTTATGAATCACCCTGTATATCAGATGGAACAAAATTGATTAATTCTAGAAATATCAGAATCAGGAAAGGTATTTTTTAAAGATTCTCTCAGAGCATTTTGGTTTTGCATAGGCCTTAATCCTCTCAGGGGCACGACATACGGATTCAGTATAAACGGGACTAGAACACAAAGTCGTGCAATCAATAATTTATTCCAGTATATATGGATGACCTTAAGATATACAGCAATTCCAAAACACAATTGAATAAGCTTGTAGAGATTACTGCCACATTTAGCAGATCAATTCGTATGGATATTGGTTTGGACAAAAGTAAGGTGGTGCATTTTGAAAGATTCGTTTTGACTAAACCTGAAAGTTCCTCTTTAGACAACAATGAAATAATTGAAGATATGCAGAAAATGGATGCAAGTACATGGGATTTTTATAAGCACGTGGTATTAAACACAGTAAAATTAAGGATAATATAAAAGATAAGTTCCAGCATCGACTTAAAATGATTGTAAAAACATGCCTAAACACAGCTAATAAATTAAACGCAATTAATACCTTTGTGGTCCCAGTTCTAACTTATTCTTTTGTTATCATCAGATGGTCGAAAACAGATCTTGAGGAATTTAGCAGAGCTGTAAGATGAAGTATTAACCAATATCGAATGAGACACCCAAAGACAGCCGTAGAGCGCATCACTCTCCCACAAGAAGAAGGAGGATTAATAGAGATAGAGGATCAACATAAATATCTTGTGTTTGAGTTGTACTGAAGTTCGCCTCAAATCTTTCCACAATGAGAAGCGGAGGCAGCTTGTGTTAAAAGAAAAACTTGCACGGCATTATTGGAATTCTTACAACAGACGCTTCGATGGGGCGTAGTCACAGGCTTATACAGTATTTATGGGTAGTCGTACAAGTTGAGCTGTCATTGGATCTCTTGCCTCCTTGGAACAAGTGCCTTCATATTAGCTACGGGCCAGCGCTTACAGCCCTTCGAGATGCTCTTCGTGGTATTTAACCCCCCTTGTGCCTCGAAAGAAAACAGAAGGACATCTTTGATGGCATTTATGTGTACTACTGCATTTTCTGCAACTTTGATAAACCATATGTGTGTGTGTGTGTGTGTGTGTGTGTGTGTGTGTGTGTGTGTGTGTGTGTGTGTGTGAAAGCATAGAGAGATACACGCTTGGTGTAACCAAGGAAGGTAAAAAGACGAACTCGTGGATCAGAGAAATAACACGAGTGGAAGACATCATGATCAGAATAAAATCTCTGATATGGGATTTATTCTAATCATTCTCAGTTGAGAACCCGGATGGAGGCCACAACTCCATTCTACGGTAACGACTGATGATTTGTGATGACCATGTGAAGAGTTCCCCAGCCTTGGGCTGTCCACCCAATCTGGGGTATCAAGACATGGAATCGTGATAAAGACCAAGCTTTCGTTCGGCGGCAAAGGATCTCGACTATCTGCAATGCCGTATAAAAAAACAGTATTGGCTTGTCCACAAAATCTGTTGTAATTTTATTTTAATGGATATGTGGCTCGATTCGGTGGTAATGTATCTTGTCGATCTTTAATACCTTATGAATAGTGCCTCAGCAGCATTGGACTGGCCACGCAGGCTGGTGTATTCTCGATTGTGAGTTCTAATAATGGTCATGGTCCATCCGCCTGCAAGGGATCTTGACGATCTACAACGCCATGTGAAGAAGTAGGGTTCTTTGTTCCTTCTTATGGGAGTTGTCAATTGCCTCAGCAGCATTGGACTGGCCACGCAAGCTGGTGTATTCTCGATTGTGAGTTCTAATAATGGTCATGGCCCATCCGCCTGCAAGGGATCTTGACGATCTACAACGCCATGTGAAGAAGTAGGGTTCTTTGTTCCTTCTTATGGGAGTTGTCAATCGCCTCAGCAGCATTGGACTGGCCACGCAAGCTGGTGTATTCTCGATTGTGAGTTCTAATAATGGTCATGGTCCATCCGCCTGCAAGGGATCTTGACGATCTACAACGCCATGTGAAGAAGTAGGGTTCTTTGTTCCTTCTTATGGGAGTTGTCAATCGCCTCAGCAGCCTTGGACTGGCCACGCAAGCTGGTGTATTCTCGATTGTGAGTTCTAATAATGGTCATGGTCCATCCGCCTGCAAGGGATCTTGACGATCTACAACGCCATGTGAAGAAGTAGGGTTCTTTGTTCCTTCTTATGGGAGTTGTCAATCGCCTCAGCAGGACTGGACTGGCCACGCAGGCTGGTGTATTCTCGATTGTGAGTTCTAATAATGATCATGGTCCATCCGCCTGCAAGGGATCTTGACGATCTACAACGCCATGTGAAGAAGTAGGGTTCTTTGTTCCTTCTTATGGGAGTTGTCAATCGCCTCAGCAGCATTGGACTGGCCACGCAAGCTGGTGTATTCTCGATTGTGAGTTCTAATAATGGTCATGGTCCATCCGCCTGCAAGTGATCTTGACGATCTACAACGCCATGTGAAGAAGTAGGGTTCTTTGTTCCTTCTTATGGGAGTTGTCAATCGCCTCAGCAGCCTTGGACTGGCCACGCAAGCTGGTGTATTCTCGATTGTGAGTTCTAATAATGGTCATGGTCCATCCGCCTGCAAGGGATCTTGACGATCTACAACGCCATGTGAAGAAGTAGGGTTCTTTGTTCCTTCTTATGGGAGTTGTCAAGCATCTGTACTGCTGTGTTCAGTATTACAGAGTATACGGTGTATTCCTCTATAAATTAAGCTGCCTGGTTTAACAGTCAAAAATAAGGGCTTCGTAGAGGACGGTTCTCAAATTTAAGACAACTGAGTCTCGTGGCATTTGTTGGTGTTACTAATGCAGAAATCCGTGTATTAAATGGAGTCTCAGTGCATTGATCTTAATGATTTCCTTAATTAAATGCATGTTTCTTCTTTTCTTACAATCTCATTTTGCTATATGAGTCAACCGAGCAAGCATTTCTTTTTTTTATTTCTAACAGATTCGAAGTTGGTTTGAAATTTTTTTCCGTGCCGGTCTGACGCTTCCTTTCGTTACAAGTAAAGTTGTTTTCACAGCAGATTCAGGATCGATTTTTGAACTTTAATTCCACTAACAATATATTTTTTAGCACGTCTTTTGTAAAAAAAGATTCTGCTGATGTTATCGGTTTGTCCATCCGTCCGTGTGTCGGTCCGCCTGTGAACAACATATCTCTGCAACTATTTGTCCGATTTGAAAAATTCTTTCAGCATTGGAAAGCTTCAAATATGCGAATGATGATCCTTGATTTCATTTTTTTTACGATGTACAATTTCGCCGCTAGATGGCGTAAATGCAGATGATATCGAATTCAAATTACATTTTATTCCACATATTTGCTTCTAAACATCCGATTGAAAAAATTCTTTTACCTTTCGATTTCATTTATGTCGAAGAGTATTTAAGGTATAGCTACTTTTTCAAATTACGCATTGATTTTCATCTAGGGGGCGTAAAATTAAAATGCGTTTTCTTCGATATCTCTACTTCTAAAACTCTGATTTGAAATTTTTTTCTTCAGCGGATATATTTCAAAATTGCCTTTATTCTTCAGTAAAATAACATTTCTATGTACATGACAATGGAATTCTGCCAATAAATACAGCGGATATAGCTCCTGATGGGAAATCTTTCGCACATAATTTCTAATTTTTTGGAAAAAATATTTTGGCCACCAGGGGGTGTAAGTGTTAACTTCTGCTTCCGATATATTTGCTACAAAATCTGAGATTCTAAAATCTCGACTAAAAAATTCGATCGTGGACCGATGGTAAACCTTTCCAGAAATTTCGTTTTTAAAATATTGCATAGTTCCTCTGCTAAGGGAAACATAAAGGTTCACGTCGGTAAACCTTTCCGGAATATTTCGTTCTTAAAATATTGCATTGTTTCTCTGCCAGGGGCGCAGATGTATATCTTATTTTTGTTAATATCTCTGCTTCTAATGATCTGTTTTGAAAAATTCCTCCTTTATTGGATAGCGTTTTCAGTGGGACATATTTGCCATATAACTTCAATTTTTTAAAGTAATTAATGAACTTTGCGCTAGGGGAGTCAAAGTATATTGCATTTCCCCTGACATCTGTACTTCTAAAACTCCGATTTGTAACATTTTTTCTTCAGCTGATATAGCTCCTGATTGGAAATCTGTTGCATATAATTTTTAATTTTTGGTAAAAAATGGTTTGGCCACGAGGGGGCGTAAGTTTCAATTTCTGCTTCCGATACATTTAGAGCAAAATCTGAGCTTTCAAAATCTCGACTGAAAAAATTCGTTTGTGGACCCATACTACTCACGTCGATGAACCTTTTCGGAATATTTTCTTTTTAAAATAGTGCATGGTTTCCCCGCCTGGGGGCGTAGATGAATATCTTATTTTTGTCAATATCTAAGAGTCCGATTTGAAAAATTCCTTCTTTGTTGGATAGCATTTCCGGTAGGAAATTTTCAGAACATTTCGTTCTTAAAATAGTATTTGACACATAAAACCAAAGTTTTACTGCAGAAATTGTATGCTTACGGTTTCATGGGAACTACAACTACATATGATCTATTTAAAAGTTACCTGACTAAACGGAAACAATTTGTTCTAATTGGCCAAACTTAGTCTGACCTATTAACCATAATGTCAGGGGTGCCTGAAGGATCTGCCTTAGTCGAATTATTATTTAACTTATATATCAACGATCTTTTTGAGGTAATACAAGATGGTGAGTTCATCCTATATGCCAATGATGCCAATGTCTTACTATATGGCAATGAGATTGATGAGCTCTTATCTCGTATAAGTAATCAATTTCACTTAATTTCTACATGGTTAACTGCTAATGACCTAATTATCAACATAAATAAATCGAAATTAATGTCCTAAATTTACATGTGGGTTAACCCCAAAACTATTAAAAGACACTTTACTTTTACATGGGATTACTCTCGACACAACCGTAACTCACACCTACCTCGGTTTACAAATTCAGAATGACCTAAAGTGGAGCAATCTTGTTCACAAACGTTTTAGAAATTTCGGGATCATTGGTAATATTATTACAAATTTACCTACAAAATTAATTATACTACCCGTTATTCCAAATACATGTTAAATACTGTGTCCTTACTTGGGGAAAATCGACCAACTATAACATAAATAAAATTGAATTACTGCAAAAGAGATCCATTAGATTATTAGAACTTAAATTGTGCAACTCACAACCGTTCGCTTTTCCCCGAAGAAATCGTAATCCTAATGACTGTAATATTCTAACTATTAAACAGCTCTACGACTAAAATCTAGGACTCTTAATGTTCAAAACAATCAAAAATAATCTTTACCATAATATCAGCTCATTAAATTCCCATATTTATCAACATGATACTAGAAATCGGTTAAAATTGATCCCTATGTTCCCACAATTGGAATCACACAAATCAAATTACTCTTGAACAAAATTTTGGAGTTCTCTACCGGAAAATATAAAAGACATAAACAACATTTACCTTTTTTAAAAAAAAATAAACTAAAACTATGCCTTATGGGTAAAACCTAATTAACTTGTAAATGTTAAGCAAGACCACACCTCCATTACGTGGGAATTTTTAATTAAACCCTTAACTAACAACTTGCTAACTACTGCTTCTTCTCTCGGATCCACCTAGTTGAAGTGGAGAATTGGATGGGCGGGGTGAGTGGGAGATTACTTGGCAGCGGAACTGGGGTTCGGGAACTAGGGCACCTGTGTGGAGGGTTGTGAGAATCGGGGAAGAGGGAATGGGCATCGGGAACCTTACGAACGAAGAATCTTATCATAATCTATTTATTTCTATTAAATATCTTACAATTGCCTTGCCATTGCGGCTCACCGCTTTGTCATGTTCTTGTTAAATCTGTATGTATTTCTTTTTTCTGTCTTTCCTTTTCTGGGGGGGGGGGGAGAAGAGGGCGATGTCAAGCCTTCGGGCCTTTTCTACCCTTTCTACTCAGTTGCCCTGTGTAAATTGCTTATGTTCAATACTGTCATGATGGCCTATGTTTTGTTTACGGCAACTAAAAATAAAATGAAAATGAAATGAAATGTTTTTCCTATACTTTCAAAATTTTCAAGTAATTCATAGACTTTCCGCTAGGGGGCGCAAAGGTAAATTGCGTTTTACCCGATATTTCTGCTTGTAAAACTCCGTTTTTAAAAATTCGTCCTGTATCACATACAGCTCCTGATGAGAAATGTTTTTCATATAATTTCTAATAATTGGTAAAAATTGTTTGGCCACCAGGAGGCTTAAGTGTTAATTTCTGCTTCTGATGTAGTTACAGCAAAATCTAATCTCCTGAACACTGGACTGAAAAAATTATTGGCTGGACCGATACCGCTCACATCGGAAAACCTTTTGAGAATACTTTATTCTTTAAATAATGTATATTTTTCTCGCCAGGGGACGTAGACGCATATCATATATTTGTCGATATCTCTGCTTCTAAGAGACCGATTTGAAATTTTTTTCTTTGTTGGAAAGCGTTTCCGCTGAGATATGTTTCTCATATAATTTCAGATTTTTTCTTAACGCACAAGTCTGCCACCAGAGGGCATAAGTTCACGATTCCGTTTAGAGCAATATCTGCAGGATTAAAAGCCCGATTGAAAAACTTCTTTCTTCGGTCAGATACTGCCGTTTTCCATATTGGTTCCAGTGACTTTGAATAGCTTTGATAAATTTAATTCGCATCAGAAGGGATTCAAAATACGCGCTCAGTACACCCGAAAATTCGGTGTCATCTTTCTTGTTTTACATTCGTAGTAGCCTCTTCTTTCCGTACCAATCAGACAGGATTAGCCTTTCTTGTTTCTTGGAAGCGAAATAACCTTCATGGTAATGTTTATAGTGAAAACATTACCATGAAGGAAAAACATGCGGCTGCGAAATTTGGCGGCGACGAGGTACCGAGTTTGAATTTGAATTTTCCTTAAAAAATTCTGTAGTTGTTCTATTGATTATCAAGAAGAAAGTAAAAAGAGTGGAAAATATTCACTTCAACTGGAAAATTATGATAAAAGTAATACGAAGCTGTCGTTCTGTAATGCTTGCTGTCGTTTTCTCTCCTTTCTTATTTTTTAAACTGACTGTAAGCCGATCCCTAACTTTTTTCAGAAATCATCTTCTTCTGAAAATCTATATGCATTAATTGCAACCCGTGTTCCAGTCGTTTAGGTGAACAATACGTGTATATACTTTTAGTAAATTACGTATAATTACGCACAGCTGTCTTTTGCATAACAGCCCTCGATAAATGTCTCAAATCCGAATGCGAAATTTAAAAACATCATTAACAATTCTTCATGTGTGTGTGAGTGCGAGAAAGATCCTTTTACTTTCCATTCCCCTCTCTGATTGTGGAAATAATTAGTTTCGGCAAAAACAAAAAGATAAAAATGTAAGCAAAAGACTCTTTTTTTTTTTTTCTTCCCCTTAAATTATCAATAAAAACAGCGGCGTATTTTTAAGAGCTGATGTGAACAGGCTTTTGACAATGACTGCATGATGCATGTTTGCATAATCCCCGTTTTCTAATCCTCGGTGTTTCTCATAGCGTTTTGTTGCGCAGGATGTAATCCTGCACTTATTGTTCATGAGACGAAATGGTCAAAGCCAAAAGCGCATGGAATTATTCTTCGCTTTTGTTTAAACATCGCTTTGCTGGCAGACATCTCATGACGAACTTGAGGCGTGCTAATCCTCGTCCGCATGCGACAGCTGTCAAGATTTCGCATGACGGCATTAAAGTGTCAAGTTGCCCTGGATTACTGCAGATCCCAATAATTACGTGTAGCTTTAAAAGGACGAAAACGAATCATATTCCTCTGCTACGCAGCTGCTTACAACACGTGTATGGCTTTAATTACGGGTTCGCTTTTAAAAGAAAGACGTGAGTTTTAACTGTGTTTCGTTAGCCGAGATGTAAGAAAGCCACCAGATAATTATGTTTTCTGGAAAACGCTGGAAAAGCGGCGTCTAAAAATAAGTTGGAAAATGAGGCGAAGTCCACAATCACAGCTTGTTAATTCCCCAAATTAAAATTGCTGCAATTCCCACTACGCGCACAGAATGGATGGCTTCCTTCGTGATAATGCATTTGCGCGATGTGAACACATTTCCTTTGCGGATTTCCATTGTCGAATAAGAAATGCTCAGCAAAAAAAAAAAAAAAAAAAAAAAAAATCCCCTCAAGATTTAAAATGGTTTTTATGTATCAAATAAATCTTTTTAAATAGAACTTCATGGTAAACTCTAATATATCAGTAATCACAGTGTTAACCTTAATAACTAATTTTTGTAGTGCCATTTCTGTAAGCTTCACTTTGATCACAAAACGTAACTAATACAGAAGATGCTCATGCATTTTTTGAAAGCTTTTCATGAGAAATTACAGAAAATAAAACAAGTTCAAAGAATTTAAACTGGCAACAGCATGTTAGATGAACACGAAAGAAACATCTGCTGTAGTTGAATATCGCCTGCTAAGAAAATGGCGCACGTAAACAAGCTGTGGATAGAAGGTTATGTTTTTGATAAGAAATTACAGAAAATAAGAGAATTGAAAGTGGCAACAGCGTGTTAGATGAACACGAAAGAAGCATCTGCTGCAGTTAAATATCGTCTGCTAAGAAAATGGCGCACGTAAACAAGCTGTGGATAGAAGGTTATGTTTTTGATAAGAAATTACAGAAAATAAGAGAATTGAAAGTGGCAACAGCGTGTTAGATGAACACGAAAGAAACATCTGCTGCAGTTAAATATCGTATGCTAAGAAAATGGCGCACGTAAACAAGCTGTGGATAGAAGGTTATGTTTTTGATAAGAAATTACAGAAAATAAGAGAATTGAAAGTGGCAACAGCGTGTTAGATGAACACGAAAGAAACATCTGCTGTAGTTGAATATCGCCTGCTAAGAAAATGGCGCACGTTAACAAGCTGCGGATAGAAGATTAGGTTTTTGCTCTTTACGAAGAGAAATATTCGTATTCGGTAATTTAAAAAAAGGTTGTGAAAATCATGGGATTAGCATTTTGAAATGTAATACAACCAACATCATTAATAATAGCGGGAAAACTCGTCAAGCATTGCTTTTAACAGGACAAAGAACACCAAACGAATATCCAGAAAAGGTACGAACGTTTACGACTGTTTCAAAAGTGAGGTCTCTGGTTTTAAAAAATCCAGCGACCCAAAGAGCAATTGCTAAGTCGTTAAACATTTCTGTATGAACTGTAAACAGGATAATAAACAAAGATTTGAATATGAAAAAAATCCAAAAACCATAATGTTCATCATTGTCTAGGCACGTGGCTGAGCGCACAGTACGGCGTAGTCTTCTTTATGAAAATCACCTAGCCGGAGGCAGATGGTAATTTATTGTGACTATTGATGAAGCATGGATCTACCTAAACGAATGTAACAAAAAAAAAGGTCACAGCAAAAGAGGAGAAAAAGACTTACAAACTTGGTTCCAACAATTCAAAGAAAGTTTCAGTAAAGGATACATGATTCTTGCTGGTTTTTCGTACAATGGGAATATAACGTTAAGAAGAGTTAAAATAATGTTAAAAATTAATTCTACATAATACCAAAATAATGTTTTAACTCCTATATTTAAAGATGAAATACACGGTCCAGTCATATTATTGTGACCACCAGCTAATATCCAGAGTAACCGTCGTGTGCAGCAGCTAGACGGGCTTGGGGTGACTCAATAAGGTACTGGAAGGTGTTCACAGGTATAGTACCTTATTGAGTCAGCCATGCTGGCTGCAGTGCATCTGACAGCTGCTGAAGGAAGCGTGGTGGAGGACCCATAGAGAGAAAACCACGATCGAGGTGGTCCAACAGATGCTCAATTGGGCTTAAGTCTGGGGAATTAGGGGGACAGGGAGGTATTTTGTAGTCTTGATTGTGCTCTTCCAACCACTCTCGGACATTTCTAGCTGTGTGACACGTCGCATTGTGGTGCTGGAAGATCCCTTCTGCCCCAGGGAAGACAATCAGCATGTATGGGTGTACGTGGTCTGCAAGGATGGATTCATTCGGTACATAGTGCCTTCCACAGGTATGAGTGGACCCAAAGAATGCCACGAAAACATTCTCCAGACCACAACTCCTCCCCCCTCCCCCCAGCTTGTGATCTGCCAGCAATGGTCGAAAAGTGTTTGTTCTCCGATATTTCTCGCCTTATACGCCAACGCCCATCCTTTCGAGGAAGCAGAAAACGTGACTAATCGGAGAGAAGGCAATCCTTTGTCAATCAGCGGAGGTTCAATGCTGATACTGCCGTGCAAATGTAAGCCTTTTCTGCCGATGCACCTTCGTTAGCATAGGTGGAGTGACCATCCGTCTGCATCGGAGCCCCATACGCAGTAGGGTTGCTGAACTATCGTTTTAGACACACTTCTGGCCCATGAGTTACTCCACTGTAGCTTGTTCATCGGCTCTAACGCATCTTCGAAGCCGACGTTCACCTCTCACATCAATGGCACGTGGTGCTCCGCAGCGTCCACGTCGCTTATTCGCAATGGTGCCATTTCTCGAATCACGATACACTTTAACCACAGCAGCACCCGAACAGTTCACAAACTGCGCTGTTTCAGAAATACTGCCACCCTTGGCCCGAAAGCCGATAATCATCCCTTTTTGCAAATCTGATAAATCGCTTCTTTTATCCATGACAGCAACGAGTGATATGTTTTCAGATGGCCTACAGTACACCTTATATACCCTCCAAGCCAATTTAAGACTCGTGACTTCTTGCGAAAGGGTTAAAGCTCTCGACGAGATCTATTCAAATATACTATAACGTAACCCTTTTTCGTGTGCGAAATTCGCGTTACGCTATGTCTAAAATCATGACTAAGAAAATGTTGAACTAAATGAGAATACGATGCAATAGTTGCACGGGATTAAGGTTTTACGGCCAGACGAAACATATACAGAAGTTAAATTTACGATAACCTTTTATTGGTCTAGAAATATGTGAAGAACACAATACGGCACTACAAGTTCTAAATTTCACATTTATCGTAACAGCGATCGAACATCTCCACACACACATACATACCATAAGCAAATGCTGTCTCGTTCTTTTTATCGATCGTTCTTATCACATACATGCGTCACTCTCTCCCAGACCTCAAAAGTGATGCCAACCTCATTCATGTGAGAGAGAGGAGATATCACGTTAAGTATTTTTTTTTATTGGAGGTTTTAACGATCCCCATGTGCAACTCAATGGGCTATAAGCAGTCGCCCGTCCATAATTTAGGGTCACTGGTTCCAGAAAAGGGAGAGGGCCAGTGCCGTAAGCAAACACAACATCCGATCCTCACCGGGATTCGAACCCGGACCCCTTTCAGACGAACGATCAGGTGCCATCGCTTAGACCAAACCGCCACCACACATACATACCATAAGCAAATATACTATAACGTATCCCTTTTTCGTTATAGTATATTTGGCCACGTTAAGTTTGGAAAGTGCAAAAGAGAACAAACTCAAATTCCATAAGCAAATATACTATAACGTAACATTTTTTCGCTATAGTATATTTGGCCACGTTAAGTTTGGAAAGTGCAAAAGAGAACAAACTCAAATTCCATAAGCAAATATACTATAACGTAACACTTTTTCGTTATAGTATATTTGGCCACGTTAAGTTTGGAAAGTGCAAAAGAGAACAAACTCAAATTCCATAAGCAAATATACTATAACGTAACACTTTTTCGTTATAGTATATTTGGCCACGTTAAGTTTGCCACGTTAAGTTTGGAAAGTGCAAAAGAGAACAAACTCAAATTCCATAAGCAAATATACTATAACGTAACACTTTTTCGTTATAGTATATTTGGCCACGTTAAGTTTGGAAAGTGCAAAAGAGAACAAACTCAAATTCCATAAGCAAATATACTATAACGTAACACTTTTTCGTTATAGTATATTTGGCCACGTTAAGTTTGGAAAGTGCAAAAGAGAACAAACTCAAATTCCATAAGCAAATATACTATAACGTAACACTTTTTCGCTATAGTATATTTGGCCACGTTAAGTTTGGAAAGTGCAAAAGAGAACAAACTCAAATTCCATAAGCAAATATACTATAACGTAACACTTTTTCGTTATAGTATATTTGGCCACGTTAAGTTTGGAAAGTGCAAAAGAGAACAAACTCAAATTCCATAAGCAAATATACTATAACGTAACACTTTTTCGTTATAGTATATTTGGCCACGTTAAGTTTGGAAAGTGCAAAAGAGAACAAACTCAAACTTACATAGGAAAAGGACCTAAAAATGAAAGTTAAATTAGAATATACGTCACAATACAACATATTGCAGTGGTTTAAACTAAGATTTTAAAAAATTGTTTTCGTGTGAACGGGTTAACATTTCGCAGAATGATCGCAAGCAAAAGTGGAGAAAATCAAATCGAGAGACAAAAGCAAGTGATGACGCATGTAAGAAGCCCAAGAAGACAGAGCATCGCGTTGTAATTCGTGTATCGATCTGCTTTGTGTTCGCAGTGTATCCAGCATTATTTGTAAAAATTATGTAATATACTTTTCATGTCATAGACCATTGTTGGCTATAAAAAATTAATTAAACGCTTTGAAACCATACTCGACTAACTCATTTCAATTCTCCGATCTGCAAGTCGTAGTCCTACAATGTAAAAAATTGTAGTGCCAAATTACGGTAGATACACCGGCAGCTGAGTAGTCAGATAATAAACCGTGATTTAACAGTACCATACCGTAATATTCATTAAAATGTCTAATAACCGCTCTAATGTCCTGACCTTTGAACCCCATTTCGTTCATTTTAATAGTGTTCGTCCCCAGGTTGTCCCCTACCACATACTAAAATTTCATCGAAATCGAACCATTTCTACGCACGTTATGACGCATGAGGGCAATGGAAAGGATCCCGCTCCAATGTCCTGACCTTTACCCCATTTCGTCCACTTTCAATAGGGCTCGTCCCCAGTTGTCCCCTACCACGTACTAAAATTTAAAATAAATCGACCCGTTTTTACGTGAGCTATGGTGCGGACTGACAGACAGACAGACTGACAGATGGAAAAAGCTGGAGCATATACGCTTCTTCAACCTACGGTTGGAAAACGTAAACAAGTTACTATAATCATGCAATGCATTGATTATGATACGCTTTCCAACATACCAGAAATAATTACTCAAGTTATGAGGATAATGGCTGTTGAATAAATCTCAATCCTGTGTCCTGAACTTTGACCCCATTTCGATGATATTAAAGAGAATTGGTTCAGTATGTCTTCGGAACAACATACTAAAGTTTTGTCGCAATAGAAGCATTTTTAGTCAAGTTATGAGGAAAGCGGCTGTGGAATAAATTTCGCTCCTGTGTCCTGATCTTTGACCCCATTTCGATTATATTCAACAGAACCGGTTCAGTATACCCTCGAAACAACATACTAAAGTTTTGTCGTAATAAAAGCAGTTTTACGTAAGTTATGACGCATAAGGGCGATGGAATGGATCCTGCTCCTAAGTTCTGACCATTGATTCCATTTCCATTATATTCAACCAAACCGGTTCAGTATACTTGCGGAATAGCATACTAAAGTTTTGTCGCAATAGAAGTATTTTTACGTAAGTTATGACGCATAAGGGCAATGGAATGGATCCCACGTTTATGCTGTAACCTTTGACCCCATTTCGCCCATTTTCAACAGGGTTTGTCCCCAGGTGGTCCCCTACCACATACTAAAATTTCATCGACACCGAACCATTTTTACGTAAGTTATGGCGCATAAGAGCGACGGAATGGATCCCACTCCTTAGTCCTGACCTTTGACCCTATTTCTACCATTTTCAGCAGGTTTTGTCCCCAGGTGGTCACCTACCACATACTAAAAGTTCATCGAAATCGAACCATTTTTACGCAAGTTATGATGCATAAGTGCAATGGAAATGATACCACTCCCATGCCGTGACATTTGGCCCCATTTCGCCCATTTTCAACAGGTTTTGTCCCCAGGTGATCCCTTACTACATACTAAAATTTCATCGATACTGAACTATTTTTAAGTAAGTTATGACGCAACGCATAAGCGCAGTGAAATGGATCCCGCTCCTATGTCGTGACCTTTGACCCCATTTCGTCCATTTTCAATAGGGTTCGTCCCCAGTGGTCCTCTACTACTTACTAAAATTTCATCGAAATCGAACCATTTTTACGCGAGGTATTGTGCTGAAGGACAGACCGACAAAGTTGGAGCATATACGCTTCTTCAACCTACGGTTGGAAAGCGTAAAAAAACAGGTATATAACCACTTTAAGAAGAACGTTGCGCCGCCCCGGTGGCGCAGTGGTCTAAGCGATGACCTCTGATCATTCGTCCGAAAGGGATCCAGGTTCGAATCCCGGTGAGGCATGGATGTTGTGTTTGTTTTACGGCACTGGCTCTCTCCCTTCCCTGGAACCAGTGACCCTAAATTAGGGACGGGCGACTGCTTATAGCCCATTGAGTTGCTCACGGTGGTCGTTAAACCTACAATCAAAAAAAAAAAAAAAAAAAGAACGTTGCCAGATTGTCAAGCTTTAAAATGCAGTAACAGTTAAAACACCGTGAAAATGTAGTTTATCTGCTGAAAATTTATGGTTGACCGCCAGGTGGCGTGCTTACGATCTGTAAACCGTCTTAATCTGTAATCTGGGTATATATATGCAAAAATATTCACTGCACTTTTTACAGTGTACGTTCATAAACTTTAACAATTGTTGCCCTCGAACATTTTACAAGTGCAACCGTTTTGCTAACGTTCGCACCAAAGCTTCGAGAACCGACGATCATTCGACTTTCAAAGTCCATAACATCGCGTCTTTTACTTATTATTTCTTACGCAGTGCACTTCATTATCAGCTGTATGCCTTTTTTTTTTTTTTTTGATTGGAGGTTTAACGACCACCGTGAGCAACTCAATGGGCTATAAGCAGTCGCCCGTCCCTAATTTAGGGTCACTGGTTCCAGGGAAGGGAGAGAGCCAGTGCCGTAAGACAAACACAACATCCATGCCTGACCGGGATTCGAACCCGGACCCCTTACAGAACGAATGATCATAGGCCAGCGCCTTAGACCACTGCGCCACCGGGGCGGCGTATGCCTTTACCGTTCCGTTTTTGTACCGATTCAGCCATCTTGCGTCAGTAGCATCTGCGGGATAGCTACTTAGCATAAAATGGATATAATTTGGCCACTCAGTGTACACTAAATGTCGCCACCCGTAAGATCGGAGCGAAATGGAAATGCATTTCGTATAAGAGCGCGCTCACAAGGCTGGAACTACACAGACGGAGTAAGAATCATTCATTTAGTAAACGTAGACTGCGCTGGAAGCAGTGTTGCGCGTGCAGTAATTACAAGTGCTATATTATCTTCTTAACAGATATAATTACGGGTTGTTTACTTAGCAAACAACCTAATTTTAGCAACAACCTATTCGCATAATTTTCTACGACGAGATGATGGAAGCTTGAGTTAGCCTAGAGAACTAGAGCCTCTTGCAGTCATACATAACCAGCTCGAAGAGGCGGTAATGTGGTACTTGAAGCTTTCAACATTAGGGAAAGTTTCAAAGAGTACTTCAATTCAGCAGAAGGCAGGGATGAGATTTTCAAAGTAGGAAAGCGAAATGCAGAATAAAGTGAAAATATGTGAACATGGAATGAAGTAACATCTATTTTTCTTTGCTGGCAGCAAAAGATGCGGACTTAAAATACTAGCATTGTACTTGAACAGACATAAAATAGTATGACACTGAAAAAAAAATTTACAAGCCAGAGAGAGAGAGAGAGAGAGAGAGAGAAAGAAAAAGAAACATATATATTAGGCGTGCAACTTAATTCTAGCCCCCTAACCACAAGCGATCATAGAACG
Source organism: Macrothele yani (assembly GCA_039090855.1). Classification (NCBI taxonomy): domain Eukaryota; kingdom Metazoa; phylum Arthropoda; class Arachnida; order Araneae; family Macrothelidae; genus Macrothele; species Macrothele yani. The sequence continues at coordinate 100,647,741 of CM076991.1, read as the reverse complement.
TCGGCAAACGCAAATAGCTGTGTGCGATAATGGCGGATTGCAGCGCCATCCAATAGCTTTCCAAGCAACCGTAACCGCTCACAACTCTAGTGATAGAAGGGACGAAAGTTGACGGAGAAATCAATGTCGTTCGAGAAGCAACATTTGAGGCTGTTCACGTTTCAGCTGAAAAAAGTGCCGCGGAAGCCCAGCAAATGATCTGTGCTGCTTTGGGTGAGGCTGCTGTGTCCTTCAGTATGTGTAAGAAGTGGTTCCAGCGGTTTAAGCAGGGAAATTTTGACCTCCGTGATGCAGAAAGTCCGGGATAGACACAGAAAGTTGACGATGAGGAACTGTGACAACTGTTGGACGCGGATCCCTGTCGCACACAGTCAGAGCTCGCCCAGGAACACGGAGTAACACGGCAAGCCATTGCAAAGCGCCTGCACAAGCTTGGACGGATTCACAAGCAGGACCGTTGGGTGCCCCACCAACTCACAGCTACGAACAGTCTAGGCGCTAAGTTGTTGCTGTGTCTTTGCTCTCCAGATTCAAGAAGAAGGATTTCCTCCACAAGATTTTGACCTGTGATGAGATGTGAATCCTCTACGATAACCCTAAGCGGCGGAAATCGTGGGTTCATCCGGGTCAGCCTACCACCAGTACCGCCAAACCGAATACCCATGCCAGGAAGTAGTTGCTGTGCATATGGTGGGATCAGCGCGGTGTCGCACACTATGAGTTTATCAATCCTGGTGAAATGGTCAATGCTGAGCGTTATTGTCAGCAACTCATTCGTGTGAGTGACGCACTGGAGGCGAAAAGGCCATACACCGGCAACGGCAGAAGGTCGGTCCTGTTGCTTCAGGATAACGCGCGTCCTCACACCGCGAAAACGACTTTAAACAGGATCACCTACCTGGGATGGCGGATTTTGTCCCACCCGCCGTATTCTCCAGACTTCGCCCCCATCTGAGTATGACCTCTTTCGCTCCCTGCAACATCGCCGGAGTGATACGCCCTTCACTTCTGTCGAGGAGGTCCACACAAGTATGATGATATTATCAACTCAAAACAGCCCTCTGACCGATGGCTGAAATGTATCCAACACGACGGGGATTATTTCCCTGATCAGGCACGTATTCGATTTGCTATAATTTGCTGTCAACGTGTCGTGCCTGTGGCCGAGAATTAAGCTGCACACCTAATGCTTTGCATAAATTGGAAATAATTTGGCCACTCAGTGTACACTAAATGTCGCCGCCCGTAGGATCGGAGCGAAATGAAAATGAATTTTGTAAGAGCGCGCTCACAAGGCCGGAACTACACAGACGGAGTAAGAATAATTCATTTAGTAGACGTTGACTGCGCTGGAAGCAGTGTTGCGCGTGCAGTAATTACAAGTGCTATATTATCTTCTTAACAGATATAATTACAGGTTGTTTACTTAGCAAACAACCTAATTTTAGCGACAACCTATTCGAATAATTTTCAACGACGAGATGATGAAAACGTGAGTCAGCCTGGAGAGCTAGAAAGCCAAGAGCCTCTTGAAGTCATACATAGCCAGCTTAGAGTAGGCGGTAATGTGGTACTTGAAGCTTTCAACATTAGGGAAAGCTTCAAAGAGTACTTCAATTCAGCAGAAGGCAGGAATGAGATTGTCAACGTAGGAAAGCGAAACGCAGAATAAAGTGAAAGTATGTGCACATGGAATGAAGTAACATCTATTTTTCTTTGCTGGCGGAAAAAGATACGGACTTGAAATAATAGCATTGTACTTGAACAGACATAAAACAGTATGACACTGATAAATAAATTTTACAAGCGAGATAATTCGAGAAATAGGTAGAGAGAGAGAGAGAGAGCGAAAAAGAAGCATTTATAATAAGATGATCCTATAGCAGCGATATGTAATAATATACTGCTGCTGTGTTTCTTGTGTATGTAATTTTTTTGACTAAACATATTATTATTATTATTAAATGCGAAAATAGCAAGTAATTCTTATTTTACTTAGCAGGTTTAGTGAGATTTCCCGACGTTTCACTTCGCAAGTTGTCTTTCATCATATAATTGTAATATATACTGTATATTAATTCTATAAGGTTTTTTACTGTGAGTCCTATTTTGAGAGCACGGCTGGACGCAAAGATATGGTTGAGGTATCAAAATAAAAGTCTTGCCATGTAGATGTGCCAGTCGAAGAGAAAAATGAGATTGGGGCAACCGTTCGGGCGTTGTGGGGCGGCAAAGTTCCCATGTAAAGTCTATGGGAGAAGCGTACGGTTGACATTCGATCGCCTGCGGTTGACTCACGCGCTGTTGAAGGCGGAGGCAGGGGGGGGGATGAGATAGTCAAAACTCCCAACTCCTCTTTTATGAGCGAACCATTGTGAAAAACTACGCTAGCAGGCATTGCTATCAAAGTTCTTCTCATCGGAACAGCGAACACTCTCGAAGACCTGATTCCGTTATGCCGTTGGACTGTGTGATGTATATGTATATAAAATTTAATATTCACTCGATCCAGTTTATTCACGTAGGTAAGACGTTTCCCATTATGTAAAGATGTAAATAAACATTCCGTTGACCATTGTTAGTGAGAATATTACGGGCGACTGCTTATAGCCCATTGAGTTGCTCACGGTGGTCGTTAAACCTTCAGTCAAAAAAAAAAAAAATCACCAACCTGGACTATTGTCTTTACTGAAGTGGTTGAATGAGTTTGTCAATCAAATAAAGTTTACATTTGTTGTTTCACAGGAGTTTGTTCTTTTAAAAAAAAAAAAAAAAAAACTAACCGTCGATTCCCTCGGGTTTTGTCTAGTATGCTTAGCCTACTCGTATGAATAATGCCGAACAAAATTGGCTTTGATATACACTGCCGGAAAGTGTAAAAAGATCACCAAGAAGGGATTGGCGGCCGATCATGAAATTTACATATGTTAATGGGGCCGAGTTTATGTAGGTGTGATGTTAATTTCGGGATCAACCGGTGAGCGCTTACGCCACAGCACGGCATAATATGCAAATTATCGTCGGTGGTATTTAAGGAGTACGGCGAAGTGAATGTAATCAGTCGTCGGCGTACGGACACGTGCGAAGACCCTGAAGAAGCTGCAATGCCTGGACATGGAAGACGTGTACGATTTCAGCAGCTATCGGACTTTGAGCGAGGTCGTCTAGTCGGACTCCGCGAGGCCGGGTGGTCGTATCGTCATATTGCGGAGCGAATTGGACGGGAAGTATCGGTGGTGGTACGATGGTGGCGTAGATGGTCCGAGGAACATTCCCACACAAGAAGACGTGGAACCGAGAGTCACAGACGGACTGATGAGCGGACCGATCGACGCATAAGAAGAGCGGCGTTGTCAAGCAGAACATCCACTGTGACGCAAATCCGAGCTGCCGTTGCACCTGAAGTGACTTTGCGAACAATCCGCAACCGTCTGCTGGATGCAGGACTACGTGCACGTGTGCCTCTGGCATGTGTACCTCTGACTCCAGCCCACCGTCAGGAACGGCTGCAGTGGTGCCGCCAACGTCTGCAATGGCGATCTGTCGTGTTCAGCGATGAAAGCAGATTCTGACTATGAGCCTCCGATGGCCGTATGCGTGTTCGCAGACGCACAGGGGAGCGCCTCCACCCTTCTTGCATCCGCCAGCGACACACAGGGCCTACAGCTGGTCTCCTGGTGTTGGGAGCGATCAGCTATCACTCCCGTACACAGCTAGTGTTTGTACCGGGTAAGTTAAACAGCACCTCCTACATCAACAACATCATTCAACCCGTTGTTGTGCCATTTGTAAGGTCGGTCCATCGTGGTGTTTTCCAGCAAGATAACGCACGCCCACACACGGCACGTGCAACGCAACATGCACTTCAGAGTGTGAGACAACTTCCATGGCCTGCACGTTCACCGGAATTGTCCCCCATTGAGTGCGTGTGGGATTTTATGGGACAACGACTTATCCGGTTTCCACGGCTAGCCACGACCATCACCGATTTACGCGTCCAGGTTGAGGATGCTTGGAACTCAATACCCCAAACTTACATCCAACATCTGTACGACAGACTCCATGCCAGAATTGCACAGTGTGACGCAGTTCATGGCGGTTCAACCTCGTACTAACCATGTTACATGGAAATGTTATTTTTCAGTTTACCAGCAAATACAGCTGTATTTTGCCATAATGTTTTGATCACGTTATCCTCTGTATTCCGTTATTATGCTGTATAAATTTCGTTGGTATCAGACGTCTCCTTCTTGGTGTTCTTTTTTCACTTTCCGCCAGTGTAGTTGAACTATAGGCATTGCATAAATATATTACTTTTAATTCAGAAAACAACGTTTTTTAATACAATTTTCACAATTTAAAGTCTACTATAGTTTCGCTGAAAGCTATGGCTCAGCTTCGTCAGGATTGAGCGTTTTCGTTTCGTGTTTTTGACGATGTTACCCGTTTCACGTGTCAAACGTCTCGTGCGGCCATCAGATTTCAGTTTGATGAGTGCTTTCCATGCGATTGATAGGTATGGAGATGAAGATAAATCATTTACCAGGTTATTACTTTTTTTTCCAGTGTCAATATGGTCTGTCATACATAGATCAGGCACAGAGATCGCTTAAATTCAGATTAAAACACCATACACTGACGAAAAAAAAATCCCAACACCAAGAAGGGGTTGTGTTAGATAAAAGACAGTTGGTAGGCGGTGAGATTACATCTGTAAGATGACGTCTATGCAAATTTCGCGCTCGGCGCATACGTGTGACGCTAGTAGCACCCCTCGGAACATGCAAAGCAAGTTTGCTGTACATATGCGCTGTAACGTTCGTGAGCGTTAGTTATCGTTGAGATTCAACGTAGTGTGTTGATGTTAGTCAAGAATGCCTTTAAGAAGACTAAGAAGCCATTATCAACAGCTCACGGAGTTTGAACGAGGTCGTGTAATAGGGCTACGAGAAGGTGGATTTTCTTTCCGCAATATTGCAGAACGACTTGGCAGGAATGTAGCCACTGTGCATGATTGTTGGCAGCGGTGGTCAAGGGAAGGTACTGCCTCAAGAAAACCGGGTTCCGGCCGGCCACGTAGCACTACTGAGAGGGAAGACTGCCGTGTACGGCGTATGGCCGTGGCGCACCGTACTGCGTCTGCGGCAGCAATTCGAGCTGCAGTTGCCACCACAGTGACACAACGAACTGTTACAAATCGGTTACTTGAAGGACAGCTCCGAGCCAGACGCCCTTTAGCGTGCATTCCACTAACTCCAAACCACTGCAGTTTGCGACGTCAGTGGTGTCAAGCTAGAGCTCATTGGAGGACGGAGTGGAGATCTGTTGAGTTTTCTGATGAAAGCCGGGTCTGCTTGGGTGCCAGTGATGGTCGTATGTTGGTTAGAAGGAGGCCAGGTGAGCGCCTGCAACAAACCTGTCTGCGGCCGAGACACACTGGACCTACACCTGGAGTTATGGTCTGGGGAGCAATTTGCTATGAGAGCAGGAGCACTCTTGTGGTTATCCCACGCACCCGGACGGCACAGTTGTACGTCGGTCTGGTGATTCAACCTGTTGTGCTGCCATTCATGAACAGCATTCCAGGGGTGTTTTCCAACAGGATAACGCTCGCCCGCATACCGCTGTTGTAATCCAACATGTTCTAAAGAGTGTCGACATGTTGCCGTGGCCTGCTAGATCACCAGATCTTTCTCCAATCGAGCACGTTTTGGACGACAACTCCAGCGTCACCCCCAACCAGCATTAACCGTCCCTGTATTGACCGACCAAGTGCAACAGGCATGGAACTCCATCCCACAAACTGACATCCATCACCTGTACGACACAATGAATGAACGTTTGCGTGCTTGCATTCAACATTCTGGCGGTTACACCGGTTATTAATGTACCAGAATTTCACATTTAAAACGGCTCTTCTCGCGCTTACATTAAGCTGTGATCTTGAAACCTTAATCGATTAAATATGTTACCTATACAAATGTATTGCCGCCATTTCATTCCTCTACAACTATTTTTTCGTGGTGTTGGGATTTTTTTTCCGTCAGGGTATATTAAAAAGTGTGAAATAAAATAAATCGCCCATAGCCCAGCACTTTTGAGAAAATAACCAATACTTTCTGTTTAATGACGCCAAACTGTTTGATATACCTAAATCAACATTTGACATAGACTTTTTAAAAATATTTTTTCGAGATATCGAGGGATTCGAGATAAAGAGGTTCGAGATATCAAGGTTTGACTGTATATGAAAAATACACAGTCGAACCTTGATATCTCGAACCTCTTTGCTCGTATCCATCAATATCTCGAAAAATATTTTTTACCTTCACTTTAGGTATTAAGTCAATGTATTTTCCATAGTCATCTCTACGCATTTTCTTCAAAACCCTTGCTATCTCGAATTATTAGAGAATCCTGTGCTGGAGAAATGCAAGGCGTTTACAAACAGGTGTTCAGATGTCTTTGTTTTCACCGCATGAATAGAGAGAGAGAGCGTGACGTCACTCGTACTGCTCGGAACCAGTTCCACTCTGAGCCGTCTCCTGGTTTCACTCACTCCCTGTGAATAGGAGACCACGTGACCCGGACGGCGTTAGATTTTCTACCCTCTTTGTTCGTGGAAATCGTTTCAGTTTGCAAAGTCCATAGTAAGACACTGCTGGATGTTTTTGAGTGTTGTGCGCGTGCAGTCAGTGGCCACCCTTAGTTATTGTAACATTAAAGCACGACAATGGCAGGAGTTAAACGAAAGTTAAACGTGCTTCCAACTGAACAAAAAGTAAAAATCTTGAAATTTTTGGACGAAAGCACAACAATGGAGAAAAGCGAAATTGCTGCAAAGTTTGGAACACCTTCGAGTGCGTTTTCATCAATCATAAAAAAATAGAGAAACTATCGAAAAAAACTATGATGAAAGCAAGAAAAAAGTGAAGAAAGTTCGAAAATCGGCATACGCCGAAGTGGAGAGTGTGTGCAGAAGTGATTTGTGCAATGCCGCGATTAAGGAGTTCCTGACAGCGGATCACTGTTGCAGCAGAAAGCCGCTTTGCTTAGGAGCTTGGCTACAGTAAATTCAAAGCTAGCAAAGGGTGGCTGAGAAACTTCAAAAACAGACAGAATATCGTCTTTAGGAAGCTTTGTGGCAAAAGTGCTTCGGTTAACTAAAGTGTTTGTGAAGAGTGGCTCAAAGAGCTCCCTTCTCTTTTACAAAGATACGAGCCGTCAGACTTATTAACGCATTATTTTTTAACAAGGTGTGTTGTATAGGTACATATTTGTAAACTATAATGTGTAATGTATTATGGATCTGAAAAGCTTTATTTTACATAGAACCTATATCTCGAAAACTCTTTTTCTATAATTTCTTTCTGTCCCTGTGAGATTCGAGATATCGAGGTCACAGTGTATTTCGAAACCGTAATAACCTGGTAAATGATTTATCTTCATCTCCATACCTATGAAGCACATGGAAAGCACTCATCAATCCGCAATCTGATGATCGTACGAGACGTTCGACGCGTGAATCTGGTAACATCGTCAGAAACAAGAAATTAAGACGTTAAGTCCTGACGAAGCTGAATCATAGCTTTCAGCAAAACTGCAGTTGACTTTAAATTGTGAAAACTGTATTAATAGACTTTTTTTTTTTTTTTTTTGATTGAAGGTTTGACGACCGCCGTGAGCAACTCAATGGGCTATAAGCAGTCGCCCGTCCCTAATTTTGGGTCACTGGTTCCAGAGACGGGAGAAAGCCAGTGTCGTAAGACAAACACAACATCCATGCCTCACCGGGATTCGAACCCGGACCCCGTTCGGACGAATGATCAGAGGCCATCGCTTAGGCCACTGCGCCACCGGGGCGGCATGGACGTTGTTTTCTGAATTAAACGTAAACCTGGATTTGCTTGTACAGCTTTGTTTCAAGTTTTCGTCAATAGACATTTCCGAAACAATGGTCTTAGCAACCAACGGCCAAAAACTTCATTCCAGTCTGATCCGATCTGATGGCCGATTTTGTCACGTTCAGTGTGTCACGTTCGTTACACACTAGCCTAACGACCTCTAAGCTCCCAAGCGGAAAACATGTGCGGTATAGAATTTTAAAAATGCACTCAATACGTTTCTCGTGATGAATGATATCTAAAGCAGATTCTTAGAAACAGTTATAGCAAGGGAAATGGAATATACTGTACCATTCTTTTCCAGAAAATATTAAGACGTCATTGCGACAAAGTTTTAAATTCAAAATTTTACCATATAGAAGGGCCATTTCCGGCTTAAATGACATGGGAACCTTGTAAGCATGGTTCCTACTTCATTCCGCTACCGGATTATGTTTTCAGCTTCATTCCTGTTAGTCTCCACCAGAATATGTTTCCAACTTCATTCCTGTTAGTCTCCATCGGAATATGCTTCCTACTTAATTCCGGTAGTTTCGACCACGGTATTATTCCCACTTAATTCCGGTAAGATTACATCAGAATATACTTCCTACTTGGTCCCGGTAAGATTCCACCAGAATATGCTTCTTATTTAATTCCGATAAGTCTCCACCGAAAATGCTTCCAGTTTTTCTGCAAAGCTACCTAATGCAAAAACTGGTTTCGGGGATAGCCGTGCTTGTCGAAATAGGATTCGACGTTTCAATGTGTTTCAAAGATGTTTTTTTAGATTGAGGACTTTAACGTTGTTCTCCACTAACCAGTCTTGTACACAGCATGGGGTTTGTGTCGTATAGCATAGTCGTGTCAAAAGGAACAACGATCCGTGCTATCATATATGGAGCACGGAACTATTCAGCATATCGTCGTAGACTTCGGACAGTTCCATGTACAACAGCCAAATTCTATTTAACTAGATTAGCACTAAACCATTACAAAACTCCCACCGAACTTGATAGTTGGGCCGATGCAGTCTTGAGAGCAAACTTTACCGGCAAGAGATAGACCCAAACAATCAGAGCGAAACTGTGTGAAGCGCCAATTATCGATCCATATAATCCTCAAATAATACTCTCTACTGTATATCTATCGGACCAAAACAGTGAAGCGTTATTCAACCCTGCATAGAAGCCTCTTTAAATGCTCTAAACGTCCATCAGAGTGAAATTCTATGAAGCGTCTTTCAATACTGCAGATACAACTCCCTTATAACGATCTGTACATTAATCGGAACTAAACAGTGTGAAGCGTCATTCATCGCTTCATAGAACCCTTTTCCAATGATCTAGACATCAGTTGGATCGAAACAGAGTGAATGCATCATTCATAGTTGCATTCTGAACCCTCTATTAATGTTCTACAGTATACACTGAAGTCGCAATTATTAGAAACACCAACCTAATAACATATCGGGCCTTCAAAACAGACTCGATTCGATATAGCATGGATTCAACCAAGTAACATGTATTCCAACTGGAATAGCGTCCGCCAGTTGCCAAATGTTTGGTGGAGGAGAATCTCTATTACGAATGGTTTCCTGAACCTCCTCCGGCAGGTGAGATTCAAATGAGTTAAGATCTAGAAACTGTGCGGAGCACTTTAGTACTTTGAAGTACTAAAGTGCTCCGCACAGTTCTCTCCTAGCACGAAGCATTACCCTGTCTAAGTCGAACACTCCTCCTGGAAATGTTATTTTCCTGTACATGTGTGCATGTGTCCTCAGCTATGATAAGATAACTTGTGGCATCAAAATGCTGTTCCATAGGTGTTGAGAACTCTAGTGCCCGGCATGAAAGCAGACTCCTCCAACTTTTTCAGATAGTGCTAGGCAGCTGGGTTTCATCGATTCGTGCTGTTGACTCCATATTCTAGCCAGTCCATCTGCGTGTGTTAATTGTAAACGTGAGTCATCGGACAGAGTAAACTTTTTCCAGTCCTCAGGAGCTCGGTTTTGGTGCTCCCTCGCCAACTCAAACTGCAGGTAAATTTGTCGGTTTTTAGCCGAGACGAGTTTTACAAGAAAGTCTGCTGCTCTATTCCATACGCGCCAATGTGTTGTGAATTGTATTTGCTGAAATACGTCTCTCAAAACCGACGTTGCCATGCGCGATTACTTAATGAAACGAAGCTCCCAGTTACCTTGTATAATCCTCTTCATCCACCGTTGGCCTAGGACATCGAACAGTCGTTTCCTTCCACAAGAAGACCGCTGAGTTCCTGTTCTGCTGTTTGTGCACCACTCATTGCACCCCCTCGATACGGTCGTTCCTGCATAGCTGAGGAGGTTTTCCGTTTCGAAGACACCATTACCTGTTCGTCTAACGCCTACAATCATTTCTCCTTTAACCCTTTAAGCGACCTATGTGCCCAAATAGTGCCCAAAAAGCTACCAAATGGAGCCCAAAATTTACTGAGCTTCTCAAACAGAAATCTTCATGTAACGTCCGGGTTTAACGAAAGTTACGGCAAAACACTGTCTTTCCCCTTCTCATAAGTATTAAAAATGGAAAACCTTAATCTGTATAGAAAATCTTAATAAATAAAACCTTAATAAAATATATATAACTATATTATTTATTTAATAAAATATATAATAAAATCTTAATAAAATCTAATCTTAATCTGTATAGAAAATCTTAAAAATAGAAAATCTTTATCTGTATAGAAAATCTTAATCTGTATAGGAAATCTTAAAAATAGATAATCTTAATCTTCCCATAAGTATTAAAATAGAAAATCTTAATCTTCCCATAAGTATTAAAATAGAAAATCTTAATCTTCTCATAAGTCATGAAAGAAACTTGGTCGTTCTGGGTGGTGCAGTGGTTAGCATATCCGGGCGTTTTCTGGGAGACGCGGGTTCGAGTCCCGCTCCAGGACGATGAAAATTTTCAAGTTTTCGGATATTATCTGACTTACCATCCTTGTCACATTTACGCCAAAAATCGGATTGTCAACTTCTCATAAGTATTAAAATAGAAAATCTTAATCTGTACAGACTTTTAACCTTTCCTTGGTGATAACCCTCTCTTCTGGTCTGCCCTGTGACCTAAGGAATGAAGGGAAAGTGCTTGTTTTTACCCAGTGTCATATTGCTAATGCCAAGTCTCCCTGACATGGACATTATGCCGCTAGGCAGAAATAAGTGACTATAATATCGTCTCTCTCTCTCTCTCTCTCTCTCCTTTCTTAGGTTCGTCGCCATTGTTATAGCAAGTTCAGCAGATAATCAGGTAGAAAACAGTCAGAGCGCTCTCTTCTAGTCTGTTCTATGACTTAAGGAATGAAGGGAAAGTGCTTATTTTTACCCAGTGTCATATTGCCAATGCCAAGTCTCCCTGACATGGACATTATGCCACTAGGCAGAAACAAGTGACTCTAATATCGTCTCTCTCTCTTTTTTTTTAGGTTCGTCGCCATTGCTATATCATGTTCAGCAGATAATCAGTCAGAAGACAGTCAGAGCGTTCTCTTCTAGTCTGTTCTATGACCTAAGGAACGAAGGGAAAGTGCTTGTTTCCACCCAGTGTCATGGTGTCAATGCCTAATCTTACTGACACGGACATTATGCCACTAGGAAGAAACAAGTGACCTAAATAACGTCTCTCTCTTCTTTCTTAGGCTCGTCGTCATAGGCATAGCTCTTTCAGCAGGTAATCAGTCAGAAGGCAATCAGAGTGCTCTCTTCCAGTCTTTTCTATGACCTAAAGAACGAATGGAAAGGGCTTATTTCCAACCTAGTGCCATGATGTTAATGCCTAGTCTACCTGATGCGAACATTATGCCACTAGGCCGAAACAAGTGACTCAAATATCGTCTCTCTCTCCGTTCTTAGGTTCGTCTCCATTGTTATAGCCATTTCAGCAGCAGATACAGAATAAAGCCTTAGTGGGCCCCTAGGAAAGACATCTGAGTGGACAAGACATCTGGTTAAGATATCTGAATGGATTAAGGCTAAGAGATTTGAGTAAGCTCCTAAAGAATTATTACAGAGAATCATTATTGAAGTCTGTTGAAACATTGAAACTGTAGCAATATGCTTGTGATAATTAATACGCAGTGCATTCTTCAACTTGATAAATTATCTGCAGTTTCCATAAAATGACACTGTATTTTCTACTGTTCTCACAAGAACATAAGATAAAACCTTAATATTTCTAGATTTTTTCTTGTAATTTTTGATAATTTGGTATTGCATACTTTTCTTGGTACTTCTGTTTTGTTATGCAATGTGAAGTCACAGTGAATTTTGCCCGTTAATGGTTCCGTACACAAAGTGGGAGGTACGGGTGGATAGTAGTGAAAATGCTAAAACTGTTTCACAACACCACTGTGCACAGCAGTGTGGAAAGCTTAACCCTTAGTGAGTCACTGCCTTGAAATCTGTTCGTCTTCTAACCACTTTTTGTGATAGTGTGGAAATCATACGAGACAAAAAGGAAACTACTGGGTAATTCAAAATGATTGCCCCGATTACAAATGACAATACCTGGTTTATCAACATAGATACAGAGATCACACTGATGCGCAATAAAGAAGGAAGTTCAGAAGTTTGTTTCCATACCTTACAAATGTTCTATGTGACTCCTCTGGGTCACGTGGACAACATCTAAACGGTAATCCATTTCACGCCATACATTATGAAGCATGTCCGTAGTCACTGATGCCAGTGGAAGCTGAATGCGCAGTTTTAGTTCGTGCAGTGTTCTCGGCAAAGGTGGAACAGGCACATGGTCTTTGACATACCCCCACAAAAAGAAGTCACAAGGAGAAAGGTCAGGAGTCCTGGGGGCCACATGCAGAAAACCCTGTTATCCTTTCCACAACGACCAATCAATCGCTTCGGAAGAATTTCGTTCAAACAATTGGCGAATGGGCATATTCCAATGTGGGGGTGCTCCATCTTCTTATAGGATGTAGTCCCCGAAAACGTCATCCAGTGGTGGAAGTAGCCATTGCCGAATCATATCTAGATAAACTTTACCTGTTACTGTATCTTCAATGAAAAAAAAAGGTCCATAGACCTTCATAATGGAAATTGCGCAGAACACATTGACTTTCGGTGAGTCACGCTCATGTTCAATCTCACCAACAGGTTTTTTCCGTGCCCCATATGCGAGTGTTGTAGCCACTGATATGAAAGGTAGCTTCATCACTAAAAATTAGGCGTGAAGCAAATGTGTCACCCTCCATAGCTTCCTGCATGGTTTCAGCGAAGATAGCACGCTGCACTTTGTCGTCTGTCTTCAGTGCGTGCACAATTTGAACTCTGTAGGGTTTCGTTTGCAGCTTCCGTTTATGAACACGCCAAATAGTTATTTTATGGCACTTGCAGCTCCTGCTTGGAGCGGTAAGTTGACTTACGTGGACTTCGTTCAAAACTCAGACGAATTCTGTCAAAGTTTTCCTCTGAAACACGTGGTCGGCCGGTACTCTTCCCATTACAACGACATCCTCTTTCTACAAACTGCCTATGCCACCTCCTTATTCTCTTAGCATCTAGAGGAGCACGTTTGTAGCGATTACGAAACATTCTCTCCACTGTAACAACAGAATGGCACTTTTCAAACTCAATCACGCAAAACCCTTTCCTGCTGCGGTCGCCATTTCTTCCCACTGGCTTTGGCGCACGGGCAGCTCACTTTCCTACATCATAATAACAACACAGTAGTAGGTTCCAAAAAAATTCTAAACGCTCTTCTTTCTTATGTAGGGATATCAGCTGCCTATTTATCTTCATAAACACGGTATTGTCATTTTTAATCAGAGCAATAATTTCGAATTACCCTACCAATAATTTCATTACCCTACCAATAATACCAATAATTACCTTACCAATAATTTCGAATTACTTTTATATATAGTGGCCACTTTATTTTGACCACCTGACAGTTTTAAGCAAATGAGCTATGGCTGCACGCTGTTGCCGCCAGACAGCGAGTCTAGTATACAAAGGGAAAGCTTAGTGCTTGCAACGGTAGTACAAGTGATTTTTGGGTGACGGGATGGATAAAAACTGCGATTTGACGGACTTTCAACGTGGGATGATTGTAGGAGCCCGGAACCATGGAGCGAGTATCACCGAAACAGCCGCATTCGTGAAATGTTCCAGAGCAGATGTTGTTAAAGAGTTTAAAGACTGGACTGTCAGCCAAAAAACTGGGTCTCTACGTGCAACGTGTGGTCGTCATCGAGTAGTGACTGCTCGGGCGGAACGGAGAATGTCCAGACTGGTAACAGACAACAGAAGGGCAACAGTGCAGCAAATTACAGACCATCTTAATCAAGGATCCTCTCAAATGATCTCTGCACGCACTGTCCGCGGTACACTGCATCGGATGGGATATGGCAGCCGAAGGCCTGTTCGAACACCTTTGCTGTCTGCAGTTAACAAGTGAAAACGTCTCCAGTTCGCACAGGAACACAAGGATTGGACAGTCGATAATTGGAAACAAATTATGTGGTCCGATGAATCACGTTTTTAGTTGCACCATGCCGATGGCCTAGTGAGAATTTGGCGGAAACAGCACGAAAGCATGGACCCCAAATGCATTGCTACAGCCCTTCAAGCTGGTGTAGGCAACGTTATGGTTTGGGGAATGTTTTACTGGCATGCTTTGGGCCCTTTAATTCGTGTTGATCAACGTCTGACTGGCACATCATATCTAAACATTGTTGCGGACCAAGTGCATCCTTTCATGTGGATGGTTTTTCCAATGGCGATGGCTACTTTCAACAAGATAATGCGTCCTGCCACAGTGCTCGTATTGTACAGGATTAGTTTCAGGAACATGCGGCGAGTTTACTTTGCTTAGGTGGCCCCCACAATCTCCAGATCTCAACCCCATTGAAAATTTGTGGGATGAAGTTGAAGGAGCCATCAGACAGCTAGATCCACAACTCTGCAATCTCACACTCCTGAAAAGTGCTATTCATCAAGCATGGTCTCAGATTCCACAAACCACCTATCAACATCTCGTAGAGTCCATGCAACAAATAATCGACGCAGTATTCAAGGCAAATGGTGGGCCTCGAAGTACTGAGTAGGTGTTCATAATAAAGTGGCCACTCAATGTATAAGTAAGTTATATAAGCTGTGTATTATTTCCGATGTAGCGGCATGCCCCATGGGCCCTTGGTAATGGTGGATCCCCAGCCCCTTTAGAAGCCCCTTAATCCGACGCTGTTCAACAATCAGTCAGAAAGAAATAGTGTCAACGATTTGCCTTAATGATTTTTTGAATTACATTTTACATAGGGGGAAAGGAATGCGTTCTGAGGAGCAACTTCACTCATTCCAGCCGCGTTCTGCCCACTTCTTAGAGAGCAAATATATTCATTCGAGTACTGACTTCATCTCATTATGCTAACTCCGGCCTAATTTGTTCCAGTCAGTAAAGGGTTAAAGTTGCTTAAATCAGGAGCTATTCACGTATACGTCTGAATCCTTTGCAGTGAGCTGTTTATAAAGCCATCTCAAAGTCATAGTTACGTATGTAAATGAGGATGACACGTGCCTGATTGCCATTGGGTGATTCTGATAATTTGCTGCTTCAGTGTGAAATTAAAGAAGAAAGACGATACATTGTCGGAAAGATGCTCTTATAATTGTGTTCTTCCTCACCTTTTAAAAATTACTCATCAGAATGCAAATTACTTGAGGGTTCAATTAATGTTTAATAGAAGAAAATGCAATGCTCTCTCGTACGCGAATGCCTAGTGGCAATAACCGAGAATCTGTGATCAAAACTTCACCCCAGATTGTCGGAATTAAAACATGGCGCAAACCTAAAAGACGTAAATATACTCTTAAGTGGCTTTGGCTTGCGATACACCACCAAACATTTTCGTTTCTCCTTTAAATAAAAACATCTCCCTCATTTTACAGTCTCCATCAATTAAATTTAAGTACCAGTTTTTAAAGAAAAAAAATATGTACAAACAGCTGATCTTTCGGGTTTCACGATCCTAAAATGATATTAAAACAAATCTTTGGTGGAAAAATTTGCCAGCTAGAGCAAAATATAGAAATACCGATTTTTCTTTTCATATGCCCGAAGCAAATCAGGCGGTGTTAAAAATAATTGGGAAAAAGTCGTAAGGGATGACTACGAAGATGGTTAAGAGCCAAACCCCTAAAGGCAGCTCGGCTGAAATCTTTACATCAAACAGATAAACGCACAAGTTGAAATAAAGCTAGTCCGGTTTTGAGTCACTGAAAGTATCTGCAACGTCTGTTATATCGGAAAAATAATTATTTGCCTTGCTGCCGTGTATGAGCGGCAGTTCTCACGAACTCGTACGATTCTAAATAACGCCCAAGAAAACAAATATTTAGCATCACAAAACGTTCACGCTGGTGCACAAACGATGCTTCATTTTTTTTTTATTATTATTCTTTAGGTAGTACGTATTTCAGATTTAACCGTATCTTGGAGGCAGATAATTTAATTGATGCCTGGGATAGAAAAGTGCTCTGTTTAATTTATGAAACATTTTTACGCAATCATAAGCATTGCATGAGGGAAACAATAAAGCAAAAAAGGAAACAAGCAATGCAACTAAACTCCCTTTACGCCAGAAATACTTGGTTACTTTCCTGTTTTCATCCGGATAGATGAATTTGGTTTTCATTATGTAAAATATGCATCACAAATCACCGCTGTTCGTATGTTAATGGGAAAATAAGGTTCACTAACTTCTGCTGTTTTGTTTAGTTCCTAGATTTTTTTCCAAACTTAAACATGCAACGACGACTTTGTTACCATAAAAAATTTAGTGGAAAAATTCGCAGTGTCATATAAATGGCGCAGTAGTCTAATTGCTGACTTTTGACCGTTTTTGAAATAAAACTACGTCTTTCTCCGAGCTGGGGTAACACGAGGAGCACGGATGCAACGAAAACATGTCACGTTTGAACCCGTACATCTTGCAAACTAATAATCTTATATGAATAAATTACACATCGCGAGATAGTTTTTAGAGGCCCATTTATAACAAAATAAATTTCAACCCTCCACCCCTTAACCCCACGACAGATAGTGTTAGAAATTTAAGCTAAATTTCTCGTGATTTTGTTTCGAAGCGCGATTTTGATTTTGACCCGGGGTATGGCCCACGGGTCTTTTTTTTTTTTTTTTTTTATTGGAGGTTTAACGACCACCGTGAGCAACTCAATGGGCTATAAGCAGTCGCCCGTCCCTAATTTAGGGTCACTGGTTCCAGGGAAGGGAGAGAGCCAGTGCCGTAAGACAAACACAACATCCATGCCTGACCGGGATTCGAACCCGGACCCCTTACGGACGAATGATCAGAGGCCAGCGCCTTAGACCACTGCGCCACCGGGGCGGCTGGCCCACGGGTCAGCCGTGACCATGAATCGTCGCAGGCAGCCATCCGCTGCAGAACGTTTACTTGAGAACTCCCAGTCAATCTGGTGTGTGGAATGCAACGTCACACACATTTTATTTTTCGAAGCGCTGGAGAAGGGATTCTCTAATTTTTCCTATCTTGCGGTGTGGAGATAACATCACACCATTGCGAGATTTTGAACGGCCGGGTCATCCGGAAAGTTCGGGCGCCATTATAACGAAGTAAATTTCTCCGTCTTTTTTTATCCACGCCGGGGCTCGAACCCGGGTCCCATCATTCCGGAATAAGTCGCTCTACCCATTGAGCTACGCGGACGTTCGTTCTGTCTGCTATCTGTCTTTATGTCGTGCGCGTCCTGCGGGGCATACACGTCACATCCAGTCATTCGATGAAGCAGAAAAAGTGAATTATGGGAGAAGGCAATCCTTTGTCAATCAGCGGAGGTCCATATCCGATACTGCCGTGCAAATGTAAGTCTTTTCTGCCGATGCACCTTTGTTAGCGTAGGTGCAGAGATCATCCGCCTGCATTGGAACCCAATACGCAGTAGGTTTCGCTGAACTGTCGTTTTAGACACACTTTAGGTAGCCCCCGGTTCATTCGGCCAGTAAGTTACTCTACTGTAGCTTGTCGATCTGTCCTTACGCGCCTTCGCAGCCGACGTTCACCTCTCACATCAATGGCGCGTGGTGCTCCGCAGTTTCCACATCGCTTATTCGCAATGGTGCCGTTTCTCTAATCAACGATAAACTTTAACCGCAGCGGCACGCGAACAGTTCACAAACTGCGCTGTTTCACAAATACTGCCATCGTTGGACCGAAAGCCGATAATCATCCTTTTTTTGCAAATGTGTTAAATCGCTCTTTTTATCCATGACAGCAACGAGTGATATATTTTCAGATTGCCTACAGCACACCTTATATACCCCCCAAGCCAGCTCACGACACGTGTCTTCTTCCATTGGCTACTCGTTGCTGACGTGTAAAGGAGGAGGTGGTAACAATAATATGTCTCGACTGTGTATAAACATTGCACAGAACAATTTTCGTCTCGATTTTATGGTTCCTTCCGGGTGCTTAGTTCTTCTTTTTTTTTTTTTTTTTTTTTGCAAATAGAGTGTATTATATGTAGTATATGGAATGTGTATGATATCTGTGTCTTCTGTGCACTTATATGATCAGATTCTGGAGAAGAAATCGTTACTGAGCAGGCATTTTTCTCATTTTGCTGCATGTAGATAAAGTATATACAAAATAAAAGACAAACAAAAAACATATGTTGCAAGTGTCTCCGATCTTAAAATAAAGAAAAATGCATCATCTCTTGCATAAACCATGCGTGTCGTACCACTAACGTTAAACAAGAACTACAATTTCGTTTTCTTCTGTTAGAAAGAAATCGCTAAGCCGCTTTCACTTTTCCACTTT
The DNA here is from genome assembly GCA_039090855.1 of Macrothele yani. Lineage (NCBI taxonomy): Eukaryota > Metazoa > Arthropoda > Arachnida > Araneae > Macrothelidae > Macrothele > Macrothele yani. The sequence continues at coordinate 100,628,998 of CM076991.1, read as the reverse complement.
AAGTTTAAGAGAAATGACAAAAAAAATTCCGCTTCTTTATTTTCATAAACATGTTTTATTTTAACTAATATAATTAATAGTTTGGAGACAATTTACAGTCGAAAAAAAGCATTTAGCCTCATTTTCATGTTTAGGGATTCATACATGAAATGAATTTCAAGGACTTATATTTTATAATCGCATTTCATGTATTTAATCTTTCATTTTTTTAAGACGAGCTAGAGACAAAAATTTTTTGTTAATCTTTTACTTTTTTAAAGCCAAATTCAGATACACCAATCAGCCAAAATATTAAAGCCATCTCTGAGTTATGCAGATAAGCAGAGATGGAAAAAGCGCGCGTGCAGCCAAACAACGCCACGTGCCAAGGTCGCAAATGATATACACTATATTGACAAAAGTCACCGGACACCCCTTCTAAAACAAATGAACGGATCCGCTGCGGTGTTAAGATTCTCAGTACAACTGCAAACGGTATAAAAACAAGCCTGCAGCTGATCGCGATAATATAGCACTGTGAGGTTGAGTGAAAATGTCGTGGAATGAGAGAACTGACTTTGACAAAGGAAATATTTTTGGGTCTTATTTTAGTGTGGATGTCCATTACAGAAACCGAGAGGCGTTTAAACAGACCCAAGTCAACTGTTTTGGATGTACTGAATAAGTGAAAGGCACATGGCGTGCCTGAAGTAGCAAAACATACCGGCAGACCAAAGAAAATCAGTGATAGAGGATGTCGAAGTCTCAGGAGAGCCGTTACAGTTAATCGACGGAGTACTGCACCAAGACCTCAGCGTACGAGTGAGTAAAAATGCTGGAACCAAGGTATGTACACGTACCGTTCCCAGAGAACTACATTTCATGGGTTACGGTGGTCGTGCGGCTGTTCATAAGCCTTTCATCTCCACTCGGAATACTACTCGTCGTTTATGATGGTGTAAAGAACATTTATCGTGGACCGTAGAGCAATGGAAACTAGTCTTATGGACTGATGAATGATGAATCCAGATACATGATCCATCAGTCTGATGGCGGTGTGTGGGTATGGCGGCAGTCGGGGGAACGCTGTTTGCCACAGTGTACTGTTCCTACGGTCAAGTTTGGAGCTTGCATTGTACTGTTCCTACGGTCAAGTTTGGAGCTTACAGTGTACTCGTGTGGGGGTGTTCTTCGAGGTACGGTCCCGTCCCATTGGTTATCGTGGACAAACCTGTTGACCAGCACGTCTACCTCGATATTCTGGACAATTATGCCTTACCAACTCAGTGACAATACAATGGAACCGATCCGTGTTGGTACCAACAGGATAATGCACTAAGCCTAAATCAAGGACTGATACGGCGTGGTTTGACGATAATTCCGTATCGTGTGTTGACTGGGCAGCTTATGGACTGATGACACGTGTCAGCCCTGATCCTAATCTCATAGAGCACCTATTGGTTGAATTAGTACGCCGCATAAGAAGTTTGGAACCAAGGCTTACTGATAAGAAAAGTTTGCGGCAGCATTATGTACTGAATGGAAGCGCATACTTATCGCTGTGTTCCAAAACCTTGTCGAAAGCATGTCTCGAAGGGTCAGTGCATGCATTAAGGTCAAAGGTTGATTCAGAATCGCTTTAATGTAACAAAACAGAGGAGACGAGCAACATGGAATCGTCTACACAAAAAAAAAAGAACAGGAATAATACAAACTGATAAAAGCGATGATATATATTTGTACATTGAATGAGGAGTGACAAATTTACAACGTGATGCAAGCAGAGAAATGCTTGAGGAAGAACAAAATGATCACAGGTGGGGCACCTCAGTGCGAAAGAACATTAAAAAGTTAGTGCAGAGTCTTAACTCACCGTGAGATGTAACGGACTTGGTGTAACAGGGAACCACGGGGTCACTGGTGACCACGTAACATAGAACGAGCTTTCACAGTATGCGGAGATAGCAGACTGAAACTCCTGGTGTAAGCGGAAGAGGAAGCGATTGCGGAAATGTCCGAGTAGGATGGCACTGGCTTGAATGGAGGACGCCAGAGGTGGTAGACTGCGGAGTTATTGATAATACACGTAGATGTCGTGTTTCAGCAACACAAACACGTAAGAACACGCTGGTGGAAGGAGCACAGGCTGATGAGCACAGAGGAGAAGATACTGGTATGCTGCAAAAGTGAGGTCGACGGTGCAGGAGCGACGAGAGATGGAGAACCCCAGATATAGCAGAGGTAGTACCACAGGGCAGTAAATGCAGACGTGCGGGACGTCCGCCTCTTGCGCGCAGAAGGAGCAAAGAAGGGAAGAGAGAAGAGTCATGTGGTGGAGAAGGGATGAAACGGGGAGCCGGTTATGAAGGAAGAGCCAGTGGGTATTGAGTTCAAGCGGGGACGAAAGAGGGGAGCGGGCAGCAGCCCAGACAGTAGAAACAGTAGCATGGGGGACACCGTGAATAGGGAGAGGTGAAGGGGAAGCAGAGAAGGAGAGAAACCGACAGAGGGATTTAGTAGAGAACGATAACAAAGGAAGAGACAGGTGCCGCCCCGGTGGCGCAGTGGTCTAAGCGATGGCCTCTGATCATTCGTCCAAAAGGGGTTCGGGTTCGAATCCTGGTGAGGCATGGATGTTGTGTTTGTCTTACGGCACTGGCTCTCTCCCTTCCCTGGAACAAGTGACCCTAAATTAGGGACGGGCGACTGCTTATGGCCCATTGAGTTGCTCACGGTGGTCGTTAAACCTCCAATCAAAAAAAAAAAAGAAAAAAAAAAAAGAGACAGGTCAGAGACACGCAGAAAGAAGGGTAGTGGTTTGGGAGCAGAAAGTCCAGAGACAATTCCAAGAGGAGTTGCGAGATCAGGAAATTGAGGAAACGATAGAAGAGCAGAAAGAGTCGTAGACGTAGCGAGCTGAAGGAGAAGAGAGAATAGCAGGAGGAAGGCTGGAAAAGGAACGCCAGGAGAGGTCAGCAGGGTTAGTAAGGTTGCGAAACGTCACTACCCCAGCACGAAGCCAGGAGAAGAAAGTGAAGCAGGGAAGATGAGGGGGACGAAGTAGCGAGGAGAAGAAGAGAGCTTCAGAGAGAAGGTCGAGAGTAGAAGAGGGAAGGGAGCGAATAAGAGAGAGAGAGATAACGCAGGAAAACGAGGGCCTCAGAATAGGCAGGAGGTAGTTTGGAGGGAAGATAAGGAAAGCAATCCATTAGTACGAGAGAGGAGAAAGCAAAATGAGGTTTGCGCGGGGAGGTAAGACGCCCGACGGAACAGGAGCTGTGAAGAGACGGAGTAACATGACGATGAGGCTGGCTCGACAGTAGAGCTGAACATCAATGAGCCCAATTCCACCACGAGCTGGAGGAAGACAGAGCTTGGTGACAGCGACCAAGTGATGACCGGACCACACGACATGGGAGAGGCAACTGGTGATTTCTCGGAGGAACTAAAGTGAAGGAGATGAGGTAATCCAGGAGTACTGACACAGAAAAATAAGATGGGTGCGTGCAAGGTTGGCTCGTTGATAAAACGAAGTGCAGAATTGGGCACGGCATCAATAGGCAGCTGCTCGAAAGAGACGTGGGCGAAGCGCACTATGGGTGGCTGTTGAAGAAGCATGAGGCGAGCTGAGAAACACCCCGAGGAAGCGCTGAGCCGAAGACGACCAGTTGGCCCCCCACAAGGAGTCTGTACGACCAGACCACGCACCGCACCACAGTCCAGTGCATTTGGCGGCATTGAGTTCTGCAGCAGAGCAAGAAGCATAGGTATCAAAAAGATGACGCAGCTGAGAGAACTGAGAATCAGGACGAATGCACACGGTTATATCAGCAGCGTAAGCGGTGCAGGAGACAGAATGGTGCCGAGTGCTTGCAACCAGTGGTGGTAAAGATGCCTGGAGAGAGTGCTCCACGGAGAGCAGGAACGTCTCCACTGCGATGGCGAACAGTTACCGTGATAACGAACAACCTTGTCGTATACCACGGCAGAAAGGGATGGGCGCAGTGAGAAGGGAGGCCGTCTTAACGTGGAAAACGGCGTCCCGGTAGAGAGAGAGGAGAGAAACAAAGGAGGGAGGAAAACCAAAGCTGAGAAGAGTGTTAGAAAGATAAGTATGGGAAATATTATCAAAAGCAGAGCGAAGATCAAGAGAGAAAAGGGCAAGAGGCTCAGAGCGTGCGTTAGCAAGGTGAAGAAGGTCGCGGAGAGAACGGCCGGGAACGGTGCAAATCTGATTAGGAGAAGGAATGTACGGGAGAATAGAGTTAAGCCGGCGGGAGAGAAGTTTATTATAGAGTTTGTAGTCTAGGTTAAGGAGGGAGACAGGACGGCAGTTCCCCAAGTGAAGAAGAGGGTCTGCCGTCTCAGGGAAAATAACAATATGTGAATCTGTGAAACTCCTCGGGAGAGTAGAACAGTGAAAAGCAGCAGTTAGAACACAGAGGAGAAAAGGCAAGAGCGCGGAGAAGAAAGTACGGTAGAAGAGCAAAGGGAGGCCGTCCGGACCCCGAACAGCGTGATGGTTAAGAGAAGAAAAAGAATCTGATAGCTCACAAGAAGTAGGAGGGAGAAGAAGAGAGGCAGAAAGATGAGGGGGACCTGAGGTAGAATGGAGAGAAGATGAGCAGAAGCAGAGTAGGAAGGAGGAGGAGTTTCACAGAATTTATCGGCAAAGAACCAGCGTACCTGAGAGCAAATAACGTCTGGATCGGAGGTGTTGGTGCCAGACGGAAGACGAAGGTGACGGAGCGAAGTAAAAGTCGTATGAGCAATCCGCTGGGTTGAGATATTGTAGACGAAGGCGGATGAGGACTTGCTGTGCGAGGGGTTCCAGTAGCGCCTTGAGCTTAGCTTAGTATACAGGGAAGAGCGGATCAGCTAAACTGATGAGGGAAAGCATCTGTCGAGCATGATCGAGTTGCATCAATTGAAGGGTCTTCAATTGATGCAACTCGTTTTTCATCAATTGAATGAGCTGATATTTGGTCTCCAACCAATACAAAAGCGCACAGGGAGCAGACTGCAGCCCCTCCCGACGGGCATCGAGGAAGGCATGGATGGAAGAACAAAACTCGGAATCACCAAGCAGGGTAGTATCAAAGGTCCATGGGCGGAATGTTCGAGAAGGCTGCGAAGCGGTGAACACGGTCAGAGTCACCACGCAGTGGTAGGAGGACGCTGTGGGGTGATGGATAGAATCTGTCACCGCCGGAAGGAGCGATGGCGAAGCATAACAGCTTTCCAAGCGAGCGGTCAGGTGAGCTCGCGTCCCAAACGAACGCCAGGTGTTGGAGATATTCGCAGGATGATGATGCCGGTGCACGTCAACTAAAGAAAAGTCCGAGACAAGGTCTTGGAGGAGGGTGACTAGGTTCGTGCGGCGCTCACGAGACACTGGCAGGCGATCAAGAGACGGGCTAAGAGTGCAGTTGAAATCACACCCGAGAAGCACTCGATCAGAGGAGTGAACCTGAGAGAGGGATCCCCGAAGGCTCGTGAACAGCAGGGATAGGTGCGTAGAAGAACATGGTACGTAGATGTTGAAGATATGAAAACGAATTCCAGCTAGAGTGAAGGAGCTTTGCTGTAGAAGATCTCGGCAGAGATTGCGGACGGAGACTGAAGACAGGGTGGTTCGAAACTGATGACGAGCACCAACAGCGAGACCACCGTGCACAGAATAACGGAAAGCATGGTGAAAGGTGAAGTCCCAAGTGCGCGATCTATGAAAAAGTGTCGAGGAGTGGAAGTTCGTCTCTTGCAGAAGGAGTAAGTCGGCCCCACGGGGCGAGAGATCTTCTAGAACGAGAGCGTTAGCGAGGGGCTTGCAAACCCCTTACAATTCAGAGTGGCGACCTTGAATGGGTATGTCCGATGTCGGATGAAGGGCAGCTATGGCAGCTTTCTGGAATGCGTCGAGAGGCGATTGATGATACCACAAAACGTAGTCGGGTTGTTTGGCATTACGCCAGAGGAATTTGAGGATGGAGGTTGCTTGTTAGAAGACCTCGGAAAGAACGGCTTCAAACTGCTCTAAAAAGATGCGAGAAGCCTCCCGATTTGATTTATGAGTGAGAAACTCGTACAGATCTTCAAAGGAGACGGGTTCTGAAGGAAGAGAGGCGTTAGTAAGCAGAGTCGAGAAATCCTAATCCTCAATCGTCGGCAGAGGACCCTTGGACTTTGAAGAGGAAGAGCTAGAACGTGACAGGGGATACATGGAGCCCGCTAGACGGGTGGAACGATGTAGGCGGCCAGTCGGAGAAGCCGACTTCTTCTTTTTCCTCCGGGACTCGGTACTGGTAGTAGAGCGACGTTTGCCATGGATCGATGACACACGAGATGTGGAATCAGAGGAAAGGTCAACCTCATCGCCAGGAGCAAAAGTGCTGACGGTGAATGAAATTTGAGGGTCAGCCGTGATGTCCTCTGATGAAGAGAGAACACGAGAAGGCAAGGAGGAGCCAAGCGGAGGAAAATCCGACAGAGTAGAGAAAGCAAAATCGGAAGATGCGTGTTGATCGAAGGCTTTAATCACATTTTAAGCAGAACTGGGTCCAGAAGGTGCAGACGCAGGAGGAGGCATGACAGCAGGAACGGAGGAAGAGGTAGAATGCTGCCTTGGAGCTGCAGGAGTCAGTGGCTCTGCATGGGGGCAATGAGCCTGCTGATGGCCGCAAGCCTTGCAGCGTGAGCAATGAGCAGAGGTGAGGAACTCAATCCGGCGGCGCTATCAAACTTGAATGACAAGGAAGCGAGACACCAAATATTTTCAGGGGAGGAAATAATGAAGTAATGAACGTATAGATGTGTTCCGACAATTCAAAAGCAAATTAGCAATTTATCAATTTAAAAAATAGTACTACAGATAAAAGTCCTAGGTGTAGCCAGTAGTAGTGACACCACAGTTTGTAGAGGAAGTTGGCCATCATTTGTTGCGATCTTCCCGTAAGTAATTGGGGAATTTTACACCAGTAAGAGCATCTTATTCAACCATTCTCAGGGCTTCCAGAGTTTAGAAATTACAGTCATACAAAGTTAGGATACTGCAAGAGGTGTGCCAGTTGGATGTAGACATACATGATCACTATTGCCATTGGTTCATGAGGTTCACATGAAAACAGCGTCATAGTGCTGTACACATTTCTTACAGAAAAGGCCTGGTTTCATTTAAATGGGAGCATAACTTCTAAAAAAACAACAACAACAAAAAAACATCGGCTTTTGAAAATCTTCAGGAAGCACACCAGGCTGTTTCCAAAGAGAGAACTGTGGAACCACATTTTTTTGAAGAGTCCACTTTGACACAACGCAAATATTATTACACAGTTTGTTGCTTTGCTGCATGAGGATGAACGCTACTGTCGGTGCCACCTAATGAAGCAATTAGGCACACATCAAATGAATCCATGGATATACTACTGTACATATTCCAGAATTCACTCGTTTTCTCCTTCAGATTTCTTCCTGTGAGTGGAATCTAAAGGAGACAGTGTACAAACATGACACTCATACGCTGGCGCCTCAAACATAAATTTAACTATGCCTTTGCAAAGAAAAGAACTGCACTAATGGGAACACATTAGGTAACAAAGAAAGTCTTGTCTTTTATCAATAATATCAATTATTAAAGGAACAGAAATGCAGATAATACAAAATACCTAATTTTTTTCAGTTTCTGAAAGATACAAACTAAAACTGACGTCTTAATTTTGACATACGCGTAGTACACTGAAAATGAAAAGACTGTCAAGCTTTGAACTGATGGACCGCAAAGACTATCAGCAAACTCGAAAAAAGACTTTTGAATCTGGCAGATTACAGCAAAGTTCGCCTTAGCATATTTGATTACAATTCACATTAGTTGAGAAATAATTACAACATTCATCTGATAAAACATAAAATTCTCAAAATAACTAGAAAAATATAGAATGCTAGAAAACGGATATGGCCATTACATTGGAATTCACCATGTGCCTTTCACCAAACCATCACAAATTTCTTTAAACACTAACATCAATCATTAAAAAAAAGCAGAGATACATTTAATACAAATACCTCTCATTTGTTTTCAGTTTTTAGCATGTTCACACTAACATTGACATCTTAATTGCTGATTTTTTTTTCTTACATTGTACACTGAAAATGAAAACACTGTAAAGTTCTGAACTGATGATCTGCAAAGACTTTCAGCAAAAAAAAAAAAAAAAAAAAATCGTTTGAAACTGGCAAATTAGAAGTAATCTTTGCCTCAGCATATTTGCTTACAATTCACAATAGTTGAAAAATAGTTACAACATTCATTTTACAAAGCATGAAATTCTCAAAATAACTAGAAAATTATAGAATACTAAAACACGGATATGGCCATTTCATAGGAATTCACCAGGTGACTTTTATCAAACCATCACAAATTTCTAAGATCCCTTTCCCCAAGAAGATATCCCAATAAAAGACAATATAAGACATTCAAAATTTGTTCATTTTTAAAACTTAGAGCAAGCTGAAGAAAATCATAATGTGACTAATTTAGCAGAACGCAAACTGATCTTTAAAATTTTATCACTTTATCCTCAATTGGGCTTCATGTTTTTAAATTTTAGCTTATTTCTGAAAATGCGAAAGCAAAGCTATCTGCATATATCCACTTGTCCATCCCCCACCTCCTGTTTTGAACTTTTACATTGAGGAACAGATAAAAAAAATGTAGTAAAAACTTGGAGAGAAAAAATTAGGGAGCATTAGAAGTTTTTGAGAAGATAATTTTTTTTATGGATGCATGGTACTTCAACCAAATGAGGCTATATATATCTGACTAGCTAAGTTTCAATATACTCAATTTTTATATAGTTATTATGTTGCGACTCATGAATTGTTTGAATTTTGCTCCATTGATGATTGATTGCAACTAAGATAATCTAAAATAACTAGTAAAATTTCCAGCAGCACATCAGTACTTGAAAAAGTTTTACTCGATTATAAACACGTAAGCGCTAAGAAAGAAAGAGAGAGAGAGAAAGAGAGAGAGAGAGAAAGAGAGAGAGAGAGAGAGAGAGAGAGAGAAAGGCAAAACAATTATAAGGGCATTTTAAAACTGGGCATAGCAACACAACAGTACAAGGACCTTGTGCAATAAATATTCCATTGAACATCTACCAGCCACCCCGGAGGCGCAGGGGTCTAAGCGATGGCTTCTGATCATTAGTCCGAGATGGGTGCGGGTTCAAATCCCAGTGAGGGATGGATATTTTGTTTGTCTCACGGCACTGGCTGTCTCACTTCTCTAGGGTCAGTGGCCCTAAATTAGGGACAGGCGACTGCTTATAGCCTATTGAGCTGCTCAAGGTGGTCGTTAAACCCCCAACCAAAAGAAAATCTACCGTACATCAAAATGTATAATACGTAACCATGGTTCCCCACCTAATCAATATGTTTTAAACATGCACATAAAGAATGCCATTAGCTGTTCAGTACGAGTACGCACTGAAAAAAAAATTGCTGCAGCAGCAAAAAAATTGCTACTGCAGCAAATTTCTCCAGTGAATATAGGCTCAGCAAAAAGGTTTGCTGGCAATACTAATGAATTCTGCTTTGCTGCAGCAGCAAGATATCCGTTTAATGTGGCAAGTTTTTATTGCTCGTCTAGCAAACCAACTTTGCTACTTCAGCAAATATTTCTGCTACAGATGTTGAATTTCTACTTCAGCCAAGATGTAATGCTACAAACACAAATCTACAGTAATTTTGATTTCCTTGTTGGAATTTACTAAATTCCATTTATTCCTTGATTTCCTATCCTGGCAAATCAACATTCCCGTTGATTTATCTGTGCATATAGCAGATATTCTTTTGGCCGCCCCGGTGGCGCAGTGGTCTAAGGCACTGGCCTCTGATCATTCGTCCGTAAGGGGTCCGGGTTCGAATCCCGGTGAGGCATGGATGTTGTGTTTGTCTTACGGCACTGGCTCTCTCCCTTCCCTGGAACCAGTGACCCTAAATTAGGGACGGGCGACTGCTTATAGCCCATTGAGTTGCTCACGGTGGTCGTTAAACCTCCAATAAAAAAAATATTCTTTGTTAAAATAGCATAAAAATAATCATTCCAAAATTATGGGTCCTCAAACAATCACCATTTTTTGCAAAAATTTCATTATATTTCAGTGGATTCACAAGTAATGCAACAATTCCAGAAATCGTACAGGGATTTCGTTACCAATAAATTTTATAAAAGTAAAGCAATTAGTGATAACGTTGAGAATCCACCAGCCATGGAATTAATACACTATAGGTTCTATATATATGTATATATCTGATCGATCCCTCCCCCTCCATATGTTTACACATCCTTCACTCTATCAAATTGTTTTCAAAATAAAAAAATAAAAAAATAAAATAAAATAAATTAAAAATAAGTTGTTTAGGATCTTTTTAACAAATAAAATTTTTAGGATCCTACAATGATTAAATTTTTCCTACACACAAACAAAACATTTCCCTAGCAAATGAACTGCTTTCAGCAGCTGTATAAAAAAATTTGCAATCACCCCCAAAAATTTATAGAACTCTCCAATGATAGCTGTTTGTAAAATTCCATGAGCAGTGCAACAAAATCAGAGGGTGGAGTGGGCACATCACTGTACTAAAAGTATCTATAAATATGGAATTTTACTACACAGTCTACTTTCTAAGGAAAGTGGCCAAGGTAGATTACATATAGTTCAGCAGTTTCCATACAGACAATTTCTACAAACTTTATGAAATTGCTGGATACACCATCTGCCAATTATTGTCTGGACAGCTATAACCTGTTTCGATGAGAAGGAATATTTAGTAGAAGAATTCAAAAAAAATAAATTATTAATTGGGATACTGATGGACATTGCATGAGTGGGAAGTCATTTTTGGTTTACCTCCCCCCCCCCCCAACATTTAAGCCAGAAAACAGGAAGCACTTTCTTGTGATAGTGATGCTTTTGTCAACACTGACGACTTTAAAATGTGAGGCATAAACACTTTAGAATGTGATCCCAACTTTGAATGCACACAAATTTATGATCAGGTACTTGTTGAACTTAGAGAAAATGGAGGCTCAAAGACACAAGATCTATTCTCGGTTCTAGTTTGTTTAATTAAAATCAGTGAAGCCAGAAAACAAATAACACCACACTAATTTTGTACTATGCAGGCATATACAACCTGTACATAGCTGATATCTAATGTAATAAAATAAAAAATATCCGCTTTAGAAATCAGTTCCATGCTTCAGTCTACTTCAATGTATTTCAACAAGCAAGGTACTACATCTGGGGTTCATTACATTTTTTCATTAGAATCTTTCTTTTTTTTTTTAAATTGTTAGATCCTGAACATTTCTTCTCGTACAGATGTCCTGATAATTTTAGGGGAGTAGTTCATTTATATGGTAGCATGCTCACTTCATATAGTCACTGTTCAGAACCTTCTGGCATCAAACTGCACACACCGTACTTTAGAATGACTGAAATCCCAATACCCAAAGAATTGTTTTCAAATGGAAGCTGTATGCTTAATTTTTTATTTAGTGAGTGTACTGTTGCTATTACTGATTGTTAGAGGACACCACAAGTCAAGCTCACATACAGGGCCGGATTGAACTTTTGCGGGGCCCAGGGCGAAACTTCATATAGAGGGCCCTATGAAATGAATCTCATAGTTTAATGAAATCATTGTATCAAAAATGAAAATAGACAAAAATTATCATAAAGGAAAGTGCTTATCTCAAAGTATTGTGAGCTTAAGAAAAGATCATCATATGGATTGAAAATTCATAGAGAGAGAGAGAGACAGAGAGAGAGTAAACATTTTCTTTATGATAAAATTCGTGTATTTTGATTTTTCAGAGACAGACGGACAGGTAGAGTGTGAGAGAGAAAGACAGGCCGACAAACAGAGTGAGAGAGGGAGACAGACAGACATTGAGTGGGAGAAAGACAGATAGACAGAGAGTGAGAGAGACAGACAGACAGAGTGAGTGAGAGACAGACAGACAGACAGAGAGTGAGAGAGACAGACAGGCAGAGTGAGAGAGAGACAGACAGATAGACAGAGAGTGAGAGAGAGGAAGAGAATAAAAAGTGCTGAAATCTACGACTTTCTTTCTGGAGAGGAGGAAGTTTAGGTTTCTTTATTATCTTAGTAAATACTTTCCTGCAAAATGTTAAAAAAGATAGCTTTAACTAATCTACGTAGCGAAAATGTTTCCATAGCAAACATTTTTGCGAATTGAATAATAACGATCCCTGTTTAATAAATTTGTATATATATATATTTTTTTTTCCTGGTACATGTTTTAGTGATTGATTTTTGATGGAAAGTGGAATAACTGGTAAATTAATTACTTTATTCACCTCTTATAATCGCTCATGTATAAAAATTGCCTTATTTTTTCCCCCAACACTGTTTTTAAAGTTACTGAGCGATTGGCCTCCATATATAGCCCAGATACAACTTTGATATTGTTCTTTTTTTTTTTTTTTAATTTCAGTACCAGGTTTACACACAAATTTTTGAGTATGTAATAGGGAGTCACAAAATGTGATGAAATTTAATTTCTTATTTCATGAATATGGAAAAGTTTAAGGTTTAAATAAGCTGGGGGGAGGGGTATAAACTGAAAAAAAAAATCATAACAGGTTAGTAAAATCATGCAATGCATTGTGTGACGTACCTGCCAGCAGGACGCACACGACATAAAGGCAGATAGCAGTCAGACCGAACGTCCACGTAGCTCAATTGGTAGAGCGACTTATTCCGGACTGAGGGGACCCGGGTTCGAGCCCCGGCGTGGAAAAAAGTGACGGAGAAATTTACTTCGTTATTATGGCGCCCAAACTTCCCGGATGACCCGGCCGTTAAAGATCTCGCAATGGTGTGATGTTCTTTCCACACCGCGAGACAAGAAAAATAAGAGAATCCCTTCTTCAGCGCTTCGAAATAAAGGTGTGTGATGTTGCATTCCACACACCAGATTGACTGGGAGTTCTCAAGTGCACGTTCTACAGCGGATGGCTGCCTGCAACGATTCATGGTCACGGTTGACCCGTGGGCCATGACCCCGGTCCTCTTTCGGGGGGGGATGTGACGACGTACCTGCCAGCAGGACGCACACGACAAAAAGGCAGATAGCAGTCAGAACGAACGTCCGCGTAGCTCAATTGGTAGAATGATTTATTCCGGAATGAGGGAACCCGGGTTCGAGTCCCGGCGTGGACAAAAATGACGAAGAAATTTACTTCGTTATAATTGATTATGATACGCTTTCCAACATACCAGAAGTCACGCGCAGACAAACTCTCCTCCCAACCCTGACCATTGATTCGTTCAGTATACCTCCGGAACAACATACTACAGTTTTGTCGCAACAGAAGCATTTTTACTCAAGTTATTACGATAATGGCTGTGAAATAAATCTAGCTCATGTGCCATGACCTTTGTTCCCATTTCGATGTTATTAAAAATAATTGGTTCAGTATACCTCTGGACCAACATACTAAAGTTTTGTCGCGATAGAAGCATTTTTACTCACGTTATGAGGATAATGGCTGTGGAATAAATCTCGCTCCTGTGCCCTGACCTTTGATCCCATTTCGACGACATTCAGCATAACCTGTTCAGTTTACTTCCGAAACAACATGATAAAGTTTTTTCGTAATCGAAGCATTTTTACGTAAGTTATGACGCATAAGAGCGATGGATTGGATCCCGCTCCTATGTCCTGACCTTTGACCCCTTTTCGCTTATTTTCAATAGGGTTCGTCCCCAGGTTGTCCCCTACCACATACTAAAATTTAATTGAAATTGAATAATATTTACGCGAGATATCGGGTGGACAGGCAGACGGACAAAGCTGGAGCATATACGCTTCTTGAACCTACGGTTGAAAAACGTAAAAATACATTTTTGAGGGCCTTGCGCCCCAGAACTTAAAAAAATAACAATAAATATAGAGAATTCTACCAAAAACAATTTTGTTTTTGTTTTGTAAAGTGCGGTGCCCCGGTTGCCCTATGGTCCAGCAGACCCTGCTCACATATATCATAACACATTCATAATAGCAGTGTGCGTGTGTGTGAAGAAAATTTGTATTTGAGTCATCTGCGGTGCATGTAGTTGGATGGCATGAACTTATGTTTCTTCTTCACACACATATCACACAGTGTATGAAGGATATTTCGATTCGAATAATCTGTGAAGCAGTTGGGTGGCATGAACACTACTTTAAACAAGATGGTGATAGAGCCCACCTCATTTTCAATTGAACTGGTGGGATCAGTGTTTGACGATACAGTGACTTCTAACTGGCAGTGGCCACCATACCTTACTTTTGTTAGAAATTCGAAAAGGCTCGAGTGTTGATCTCAAATGACGGATTCAACAAACGAAAGATAATTCTTGAACTCACAGAACGAATGGTTGAAAGCATAAAGAGTACTTACCACCTTTAAATAGATAATCCTTTATTCTTTAATCAAATGAGTATATTCACATCACATCACACTGAACATCTAAGAACAATGTAAGTTGAAAACACAAGCTATCCAATTTTATATAGGTTTTTGGAACAACATCACATACGCAGTACGTTCACACATAACTACATCTTTTTATATTCCGTTCTCACGGGAACAGTTTTTCTTTTATCATGTCGAAGGTCAGCACTTCACGACTTCTTGCGTTTTAGTGAGAATGAGATTTTCTTTTTTCAAATAGGTTCGCTTAACGCAGCAACTGTTCTTTTGTGTGAAATTTGTACGGACACATCGCATTCTTTCCAACAACTTTTACTTCGGACTTACCTTCAAATCGTACTATAACGTCGTTCCCGAAACCCCAGTTGTTCAGTCGATCTCGTATATCAGACATTTTCATGCACATGTGAAGTCGTCGGTTTCTTTAAAATTATTATTTAAGATTTCTTTAGCGAGCACGACATACACACCACACCACAACCAGTTAGATATTCTTTGCCACAACAATAGACCAGACCGCCATCATGCTGGAATTCATGAACGGTTATTAGTACATTTAGCCAAACTTTCTTCGCGGTACTAGCGTTTTCAGCTGTTACCATCATTTTGAATTTTGCTGAATATTACAGAAACGTTTGCTGCAGTTACTCATTTTTTTATGGAAGCTGGTGTGGCTGACATAGCAAAAGCATTTGGTTGTTTCAGCAAAGTGATTCTTACGGCCAACGAAATTTCTGCTGTAGTAAGTAAATTTCTGTCAGCAAAAAAAAAAAAAAAAAAATTGCTCAAGTACCTAAATAGGCTAGCAAAATGCAGGAAAATTGGATTTGCTGCTCCAGCTTAGTTTGTTTTTTCAGTGCGAGCTTACGAAAAAACTTTAGTTGTACATTTTTTGCTTTCGTTAGGGAAGGGCGAACTACAGTTAACACGATTTTAATCTTAAAGTGTATACTTAACGGACATTTATTCCGTAACACTCAAACGTTTCAGGCGTCCTAATTTGTAGAAAACAAAAAGGACACGAGTAAACAGTATCTTAGCGAGATCGTTTATACATTAGGCCTAACGATGAGCAATTTTGTTCGAACACGAAACGCAATTAATCTAAAGCTAGGGTGAGGCATTTCACATTTGTATATAACATGAATTAATTTGTCTTTTGTTAACCGAAAGAAAAAGTACTAACCTTGATTTCAACATCCAACGTAGTTCAGAATCCACGTCGCCACAAACCACAACATGCTAAGATGATCAGCAAAGCAAACACAGCTTTAGAGTTTCACGGCGCATGCCCTAAATCTGAGACAGATGTCACGCAGCAAGCGAACAGTGATAAAATTCCGAAATATTACACCGATATTGAAAACATTACACAATTCTTAGAAAAATACGCATGTACATTTAATCAAATCCCGAAACGTTACAAGGAACTCCGAAACGTTACACGGAACTCTGAAACGTTACACAACCTCAGAAAAATTTGCGCATGCGCATTGAATAAATTGCGGGTATTGTGCAATGTTACACCAAACTCCGAAACATATTACACAAAGGCTAGAGTTTTTCCATGTTTCACAGAACTTTAAAAAAAATGTGTGAACTTATTCAAATAATCTCAAAAACGTTACACAGATTTCTAACAGTGTAAGCTAAGTGAAAATCCTCACGTCAGAGAATAAACAAAGATATCGCTCTTTTCACGTTTATTAACACATAGCAAACGAAAAATTGTTATCGGGCCACAGATGGGATCATACCCTACATCTCTCGATATCTAGCCGAGTGCGTTCGCCTTACGCTACCATGGCCAACAATCAACAGCGCTATGTGCGTTTATCTGTCACCTTGTGACATCGCATATCCGTAGAATGGGCTCAGCAACTGAGACATCTTCATCTGGTGGGCATTAACAGCACAAGCTATATATTAACTACAAAAAATAAGTCCAAATGGCGAGAAAAATAATGAAAATCCTCTAAATACGTTGCGTCAGTGAATAAACAAACACATCGCTCTTTCCATTTATTTATTCTCTAAGCTTCTTGAATGTCTTAATGTACCGCTCGCTGGTAATGTTCCAGAAAATCAAGGAACATGACACCCCTGTCATTCCAAAAAAACATTCACCATGACTTTCTGCGATGATCACTGGCTCTTGAATTTCGTAGGCCTTGTTGAAGAGGTGTGACGTCATTCCATGGATTGATTCTTCGTTTCCGGATCATACAGATGCGCCCACGTTTCTTCCCCTGTCACTAGATGGGAAAAAAGCGTCTTCATTGGCTTCAAACGCATCCAGCAGATCAGAGCAGACTTCCACCCATCTCTCCTTGAAATCGGGTGTCAACTGCAGACGTACCCACTCTGCACAAACTTTCCGATACCCTAAGTCTTCCACCATCTTCTGTATGGTATTGTGACCACAGTCCAGTTGTGAAACAAGCTCACGGATTGTGACTCGTCTCTCCGCGCGAATCAATTCATCCACTCGCTGACGATTCGTGTCAGTGGTCGCAGATGATGGTCTCCCACTGCGTGGTTAGTCTTCAATGATGGTTTCCCCTTCTTTAAACTTCTTCATCCATCTGTGCACATTGCTCTTGTCAATGATGTCATCTCCATAAACATTCTTTAGCCTTCTGTGGATGTTGGACAGGCTGCACCCTTCCTTCGTCAGGAACTCAATGACGGCATGTTGCTTATGCTTGGAATCCATTATTTACATGCAATGAAGAAGAAGGGTTGCTATAGAGGAAGGAATACTTTAGAGGAAGAGTTACTCTACCAACATGAGCAATTTGAACGACCTCTGTCAGTTAATAAAAAAGTTATGCCCACTTTTGCATTACTTTCGGTACAACCGTAGTATTTAGCTCTTTGATTTGAAAATCTATTGGCCTCTGATATCTTCCTTCAACTATGAGAAACATTTTGTGCTCACTATCTTAATTTTCGTAATATACTTTTTAGCCGTTATGGAGAGTAAGTAGCTGTTTGTATTTCTGGGTTCTTTATTGACTGCAGAAATCCGATTTTCTTCCCCTAATCGATTCCATTTACCTTAAATAACTTCGAAAAAATTTATTCGCATGGGAAAATATTCAAACGACGTGCTTATTACAACCAAAAATTTGGGGTCATCTTTCTATTTTTTACACCTTTTCTGAATAACAATAACTAAGAGACTTTATCTTCCTTTGACTGTGCTGATACACATGATGAAACGAATATTGAATTTTCATATCCTTATAACTGTGTTTACCCAACTTCTAAAGCATTTTCCATGTTTTAAGGAAATAATTTCTGTAACAGAGTTATGGGATTAGAACTTTTTCACCTACCGAAACAATAACAAAATGCAATTTCACTTCCGCAATTCAATGCAAGATTGGTTTTCTTTCTTTTCAGTTCATTTTTTTCAAAGCTGTTTGCATTCAGCTAAAGGAAGAAAGTCAGTACGAAAGAAATGTTCTCGAAACTCTAATCCAAACACACGTTTTAAACTGGTAGTTTAAACATAGGTGGTATGTATTCATTCGCGTAGTTGGGGTAATGATTTCAAATTTGGGTTTATGACATATTTTTTCTCGCATTCACACTGCACAAATTTCTAATGAACCATTCTGCCGTCAGCTGCATCGTGTTTTCGTAAAATTTTAATTATCTGGGGAACGAGGGTGATTTAATGGGGTCATAATCTTGATATTTCCACAGCTATTAAAGCTGACGTTGATTTTTCATGTTGTTCGTTTTTAATTAGAGGGTACCGCATTTTACGTACGGATAGTCCCTCAGGAGTCTTTTTGATGTTGTTTCATTGCTTCGCCATATATGCAGTGATGCAAGTTTCTTCGGCTTTTCGCAATCTTCCAGCTTTATGAAAAGAAGCACTTACTAATTCACGCAGGTCCGTTGTAATCTAAACACACCGAACAAAATATTACGGAATGCTGATTGAAACATGTACATAAGTACACAGTCGAGTCACATTATTGTGACCACTTCTGACGTCAGCAGCGCGTAGCCAATGAAAGAAGGTAGCTGTTTTGGAGGGTATACAAGGTGGGCTGTAGGCATTCTGAAAACATATCACTCGTTGCTGTCATGGATAAAAGCAGCGATTTATAAGATTTGCAAAAAGGGATGATTACCGGATTTTGGGCCAAAAGTGGCAGTATTTCCGAACAGCGCAGTTTGTGAACAGTTCGCGTGCTGCTGTGGTTAAAGTGTACTATCGTGAGTGGATAAATGGCACCATTGCGAATAAGCGACGCGAAAACTGCCGAACTCCATGCGCCACTGATGTGAGAGGTGAACGTCGGCTGCAAAGGGGTGCGTAAGGGCCGATCGACACGCTACAGTAGAACAACTAACTGGCCACATGAACCAGGGGGATACGGGAAGTGCGTCTAAAACGACAGTTCGGGCAACCCTGCTGCGTATATGGCTCCGATGCAGACGGATGCTCACTGCAGCTATGCTAACTAAGGTGTATCGGCAGAAAAGGTTTGCGTTTGTACGGCAGTATGGGAATTGGACCTTGGCTGATTGCCAAAGCATTGCCTTGTCCGATGAGTCACGTTTTCTGCTTCATCGAATGGATGGACGTCGGCGTATAAGACGAGAAACATGGGAGAACACAAGCTGGTGGGGGCAGCGTTATGGTCTGGGGAATGCTTTCGTGGCATTCACTGGGTCTACTCATACCTGTGGAAGGCACTATGGACCGAATTCGTTATGAATCCATCCTTGCAGACCACGTACACCCATACATTCTGATTGTCTTCCCTGGGGCGGATGGGATCTTCCAGAACGGCAATGCGACCTGTCACAGAGCTAGAAATGTCCGAGAATGGTTGGAAGAGAATGATGAAGACTTCAAAGTACTTCCCTGGCACCTTAATTCCCCAGACTTAAACTCAATTGAGCATCTGGGACCACTTCGATCGTGTTGTTCGCTCTGTGGATCCTCCACCCCGCACCCTCCAGCAGCTGTCAGATGCACTGCAGTCAGCTTATCTCCACATACCAGCACCTTACAGAGCCACTCCCAGAACGAGTAGCTGCTGTTCGCGCTGCACCCGGTGGTTACTCTGGATATTAACTGGTGGTCACAATAATGTGACTCGATTATGTATGATGTTGATGAAGGTAACGAGTTGTGTATGAATATGGAGAGTGAAACCAGTGGGTCGTAATTGTGGGTGTTTGTTTAAATCATCTGTAGCATTCTGTATTTCCTTTTTCAGGTACAATTTTGGGTCGTAAAGGTGACGCTACAAAGTGGCAAAATGGAACCATTGTTTTTGTCCGAGAACATGGTCATTCCTTGTATACAATGCTGGACCCAGTAAACCTGTCGCAGAACAAACGCTACGGAGAGAATTGCATGCTTTGTGCGTTTTCAGTCGTGTTTTGCGGAGACATCCGAAGTTAACAACTGCCCAGGAGAAAAAATTGCTTTGCCTTAGCATACCAGCATCGCAACTGGACCATTGAACAGTGGCGAGGAATTATGTGGTCCGACGAATCCAGGTTCAGCTTCTATTCCAATAATGGTCGCTAGAGGGTCATACAGAAGGCTAGAGAAGCATTTAACCCAGAATGTGTCCAAACAGCTGTACAAGACGTAGGGGGAAGTGTCATATTTTGGGGCTGTATTTCAAGTACTGGAGTTAGACTATTCGCTGAGGTGTCTAATTTTGGGGCTGTATTTCAAGTACTGGAGTTAGACTATTCGCTGAGGTGTCTAATAGCATGAAATCTATGGATAATGTGCCACTTTTAAATAATGCATTGTTGCCATTTGTCTAGTTTTTGAAACAAGAAGGGCACATAGTGGATCTTCTTTTTCAAGATGATAAATCTCGTGTCCAATGAGCTAGAATTGTGCTGGATTGGTATGAAGAACTTGAGAGAGACGTTCTGTGACGTATTACAGAGGTAAAGCGCGTGTAAAGACGACAATTCAGCAGTGATACATTCTGTCGGTGTAGTTTAGTAGGTTAAAACAACTCACTCCGGAGCAAGGAAACGCGACTTAGAATTCGTCACCAAAAAATTTGTGCCGCCCCGGTGGCGCAGTGGTCTAAGCGACGGCCTCTGATCATTCGTCCGAACGGGGTCCGGGTTCGAATCCCGGTGAGGCATGGATGTTGTGTTTGTCTTACGGCACTGGCTCTTTCCCTTCCCTGGAACCAGTGACCCTAAGTTAGGGACGGGCGACTGCTTATAGCCCATTGAGTTGCTCACGGTGGTCGTTAAACCTCCAACCAAAAAAAAAAAAAAAAAAAAAATTGTGTTTTCACATTTTCACCCGAATGTAGTAAAAATGGATCTACTGACAGTTGGGTTCTTCGAAAAATGTGTGATGTTCGTTCCACACATCGTTTGGAATTAATGAAAGGTTTTTTTTTTTTTTGATTGGTTGGAGGTTTAACGACCACCGTGAGCAACTCAATGGGCTATAAGCAGCCGTCCGTCCCTAATTTAGGGTCATTGGTTCCAGGGAAGGGAGAGAGCTAGTGCCGTAAGACACACACAACATCAATGACTCACCGGGATTCGAACCCGGACCCTTTCGGACGAATGATCAGAGGCCATCGCTTAGACCACTGCGCCTCCGAGGCGGCTAATGAAAGGTTCCATTTTCGCTTTAAAAAAAAAATAAGAGGGAGATGATGTGACGCACTACAGAAGTACAGCAATTGTCAAGACGACAATTCTGCTGTGATACATTGTGTCGGTGTAGTTCAGTCGGTTAGAACAACTCGCTCCTGATTGGGGAGACGCGTATTCGAACTCTGTCACTGACAGAAACCTGTTTTCACAATTTGACATCTCAACTGGCCTGCAAATTCACCCTCCCCGAATATGAGTGAAAAACTCTGGGATATGTTAGAAAATACCGTAAAGAAGAAAAAACAACACCCTGAAAATTTGGCGGAATTGAGGTATCTTTTGAGCATGGAATGGAATAAACATGATACGCATGCGAGACTGAGTCATATTGATAGCATGCCAAATAAAATTAAAGCTGTTATTAAAGCAGGTGGTGGTATAACTCCATAAAAAGGGTTTACATTCAGTAATTTTTTTCCGGTGTGTTTCTTTAAAGCACCAGACTTTCTTTGGCTATTTAACTGCACAAAGTTTTTCTCTTCCAAATCCTTTGCTTAGGGTTATTGTGAATTGAAGGCATTGGTCTGTGAACTTGATTAGTGTAAATGAGTGTAATAACAGAGTACATTAAATTTTTCAAGATGACTGAAATGTTTGGTTTGTAAGTAATAATACCGTTTCGCTCGGTGTTGTGACTATGTAATCCTTTGCCTTCTCTTGTAGATACGTTTCCTCTACATATACAGTGTATGATCAAAAGTATCCCCACATCATTATTGAGTAGTGGATTAACCCATATACGCCACAGCCCTGGTTCATACAGGTATAAAAAAGCTCATGTGGCAGACGAACATCATAGAAGGGCATAAATAGTAGAATGGGCCATAAGGCAGAGCTCAATTACCTTTAACGTGGCACTATCATAGAATGACATCTTAGCAACAAGTACGTTTGGGAGCAGCAATCCCGAGCGACTCTAATTGAGGTTATTGTGAAGTGGAAACTGATGGTTGTTTCGTTGCGCAGTGGTATGTTGGAGGGACGATTTGGTTGAATAAGTTGTATTATTTCTTACAGCTGTGATATAACCAAAGAGCTACTCCACTTTAAAAATACTTATTACAATCACATTAGAAAAACACAACAATTTATTACATAAAAAGACACGAGCTCTTCGCTTCACAATTCACCACAACCTCTGTCTACGGAGGCAAATCCAGGAGTCACGCTGCTACGTCATACACAGAGAGTCTGCAGTGTGGTGCGCTTCTGGCGCCATCTGTTAATCAAAACTCTATGTAAAAAGATTAAGAATTACAAAAAATGTACAACAGAAAGGCCTTGGAGCCAGATGAGGGCTGAAAAGAATAGGTTTGCCTGGTCGAACAGCCTCCAACAAACCTAACATCAGCAAGGTCAACGCCAAGCATTGGTTGGAGTTGTGTAATTCTCAGCAGAAGTGGGAATGAGAGATGAATCACGCTTCCTCATATGGCATTCCAACGGACGAGTCTGTGTGTGGAGGATGCCAGGTAAACGCTGCCTGACCGACAGTGCTGTGCCAGCTGTGCAGTTTGGTGGAAGAGGGCGTCATACTCTGGGGCAGTGTTTGATGATTTAGGCTGGGCCTCCTAGTTTAAGAAGTGCCCAGCAATCTTAAGACTACGGCCAGTAATGACATTCTCCAGAATTCTGTGCTCCCAGTCGCAACAGTTAGGCGAAGGCCCTTGCCGTTACCAATACAACAATACCCTCGCACACAAAGCGAGGGGCTTGGTAGAACTTGACTGGTCTGCACAAAGCCCAGATCTCAACCCCATAGAACTCCTTTGGGATGAATTGGATCGCCGACTGCGAGCTGGGCAATCCGCCCGACATCGGCGACCGACCTGAATAATACTCTTGTGGCAGAATTGAAGGCACTTCACACAGCCACGTAAGAGTGGAGGCTGTGATAGCAGCAAAAGGTGGACCTACTCCTACTCGATATTACTTCTTTTCTTATTCCAGAATTTGTAGATAGGCAAGTGTCCGGACACTTTTGATCAGATAGTGTATACCACAGATTGAGAAATTTCCATCTGCAGCGGATAGCGATGACCATATGGATGACGATTTATGCACTTTCGGATTTTTTGATGCGAAGTTTTTCCGCTTTTTACGTTTGAAATACATCGACACTTTTTAAAATCGCACTGGAAAATTTATGTCCGTTTTCAGTAACTGAAAACGTAATCAAATCATTCCGTACGTTTATCACTTTGATTAGAGCACAGATTGACTACTAAACGGCGTAGATGGGTATTTCTGTAAAGTGATGTGACGTGTTGATTTGAAAAGTTCGTATTCTAGCATTTACAGTAACGTTGTGTCATTACGATTCCTTTTTTTCAGACATAGCTACTGGTCACTATGATGTGCGTCAACCATCGAAACCGAATTATTCCACGTATTAAAACAAGTCTGTAAAATCATGCAATGCATTGATTATAGTACGCTTTCCAACATACCAGAAATCATTACTTAAGTTATCACTCAAGTTATGAGAATAGTGGCTGTGGAATAAATCTCGGTCCTGTGCCCTGACCCTTAATCCTATATCGATGATATTCAACAGAACCGGTTCGGTATACCTCTGAAATAACATGATAAAGTTTTGTCCCAATCGATGCACTTTTACGTAAGTTATGATGCATAAGGGCTATTGAATAGATCCCGCTCTTGTGTCCTAACCTTTGACTCAATTTCGCCCATTTTTAACAGAAGTCGTCCCCAGGCAGGCCCCTACAACATACTAACATTTCATCCAAATCGAAGCATTTTTACCTAAGTTATGACACATAATGGCGATGGAAGTGATTCCGCTTCTATGTCCTGACCTTTGACCCCATTTCGCCCATTTTCAATAAGGTTTGTGGCCAGGTGGTCCCCTACTACATACTAAAATTTCATCGAAATCGAACCTTTTTTACGTTAGTTATGACGCATAACAGCAGTGGAATGGATCCCGCTCCTATGTACTGACCTTTCACCCCATTTCGTTCACTTTAAATAAGGTTCCTTCCCAGGTGATACCCTACCAGATACTAAAAGTTCATCGAAATCGAACGATTGTTACGCTAGTTATCGTGCGGACAAACATACGCACACAACGCGTGACGTAATGAAGCAGATGGGAATCGCGACCATCTGCTCGCAAGAGTATGACGTCATAAAACTTTAATAGGATCCACACACAACGCGTGACGTAATGAGACAGATGGCGTGACCGCGCGCCAACATTCTCAAACGCGAGATTGTGACGTCATAAGATTTCTAAGCATTGGAAACATTAATGGAACGACGCCGTGACACTAAAAACGATGTAATTCGGGGTGGTTATTTAACCCACTAAACGAATTCTCCTAAAGTGGAGATCAAGCTAAATCGATTTCTAGTACCAGAACACTGTAGGTAAACGACTTTCATCAAAATTCTTAGAGCCGTTTTCAAAATAAAATATACATACATACATACAAGAATTGCTACTTTAAGCTGGACGTCAAGTAATTTTGATTCCTATACTTCCAATGGAAAAACTTCTGCACACATTTTCTTCACAATTAATGCGTTCCCAAGAATGAAAATTTGAAAATCGATTAAAATAGCTTCATTTGATAACTTGGAATACATCATATTTTCTAAATCATAACCGTAATAATATTTTCTAAACCATAACCGTAATTATGCAATCCAACATTTATTTGTCCACTGACGTCATCAAAGTACAGGTCGCACCATCTTTTTTCTGGTTTCAACACCACCAAAGGAAACGTTATTGTTTTCTAATATAATTATGCTTATGTTTTAGAATCATTTCGGAGGGGTTAAAAAAAAAAAAAAAAAAATGATTCCACAACTTAAATCTTGGCCCTCAGTCTCTGGCAGCTGGAATGTACCTGGCCAAGGCAGCGGCCAGTGCGACATGAAGGCAGAGGGTGCTAAGAATCCCCGGAGGACCGGACTAGGCTGCCATCTGATGCTGACCTTGGCTACTTACAATGGACGCTCCCTATCTTCTGATTCAAGGCTTCTTGAATTGGAAGAGGAACTACAAAGGATCAAGTGGGACATCGTGGGGCTAAGTGAGGTAAGGAGAAAAGGAGAAGATCTCATCGAACTGAAAAGTGGACATCTCTTTTACTATCGTGGGACAGATACTGGCAGAACTAGTGGTGTTGGATTTATAATAAACAAGAAACTGAAGGATAAAGTTGTAGAAGTTGAAAGTTCCTCTGACAGAGCTGCACGACTTGTTATCCAACTCTCGAAAAGATACCAGGCTCAGATTATTCAAACTTATGCACCCACCACAAGTCATCCTGAAGAAGAAATTGAAGAATTTTATGAGGAAATTTGTCATCTAAATAATAAAGGTAAGCAGCACTTGAAAATAATTATGGGAGATTTCAATGCAAAAATAGGGCAACGGCAACAGAATGAAACTTCAGTAGGTAAATTCGGTCATGGCAACAGAAACCAGCGTGGAAATACTCTCGTTGAGTTTGCAGAGGCAGAAGGGTTTTTCATCTTGAACTCCTTCTTCAAGAAAAAGCCACACAGGAAATGGACATGGAGACATCCAAATGGGACGACAAGTGAAATTGATTTTATTATGTGTAACAAAAAATTCGTCATAGAAGACTGCAGTGTGCTAAACAAGTTCAACACAGGTAGTGACCATAGATTGGTGAGATGTAAGATGCACCTCAACACTAAAGTTGAACGTGGCAAGCTCATAAGACAAACAAAATCTATTGACATAACCAACCTTAAAAAACACCATAATACCTTCAAGTTAGAACTGAAGAACAGGTTCTCTGCTTTAGAAGGCCTAACATCGGAAGAAGTGGACATCTCTGAAGTTAACAGAAACGTAACCAAAGCTCTTATGGAAACAGCAACAAAATTAGCTGGGTCTAAGAACAAGTTGCATGTGAACAAATTATCAGGAAAAACCAAAATGTTGATGCAAAAAAGAAGAGAGATGAGAACAACTAAAGAAGATGTGACTTCCAAAGTGGAATATATAGAGCTATGCAAGACAGTAAGAAAAAGTATCACTGAAGACGTAAGGAAATTCAACTGTGAACTAGTGAGGAAAGCAATTGAAAACAACCAAAGCCTAAAGATAGCAAAGGGACATCTCAGTAAGGGAAGAAAACAGATTATGGCACTGAGAAAAGAAGATGGTTCTGTAACAAGAAATAGAGGCGAAATTTTGACAAGAGTGAAAGATTTCTACTCCAAATTATATGAAAGGGATGATATATGCACTCCAGACATCATGAAAGATACCAGTACCAGAGTTCCTCCAGTCCTTCCAGCAGAAGTTGCACATGCAATCAAGAACATGAAGCGAGGAAAAGCTCCAGGAGAAGATGGAATTACTGTAGACATCATACAAGAAGCAAGTGGAGAAATCGAAACAGTACTCGCCCAAATTTTCACTCGATGCCTTAATGAAGGAAAGATTCCTGAGGATTGGAACACCGCTACAATGATCCTGCTACATAAGAAAGGTGACATTGAGGATCTCGGAAACTACAGACCTATCAGCCTCCTATCAGTAGTTTATAAAATCTTCACTAAAGTTCTTTCACACCGCTTGAAGGTAGCACTAGACATGGCTCAATCGAGAGAACAAGCTGGATTCAGGAGTGGCTACAGCACAATAGATCATATCCACGTGCTGAGAGAACTAATTGAAAGAGCGAGGGAATATGAACTTCCATTGTGCATGGCTTTTATCGATTATGAAAAAGCCTTTGATTCGGTGAAACCATCAGCAGTTACAATGGCTCTGAAAACCTGCGGTATTGAAGATGCATACATTAATATTATTAATAACATCTATGAAAATGCAAGTGCAAAGATTAGGCTGTTTGAAAATACAACACACGTAAAAATTGGAAAGGGAGTGAGACAAGGTGACACCATATCTCCGAAGCTCTTTAATGCCACATTGGAGGGTGTTTTTCAGTCGCTGAGCTGGGAAAACAAGGGGATAAAGATTAATGGAGATTATCTAACCCACCTTCGGTTTGCTGATGACGTAGCCATTTTTGCAACTACCCCATCAGAGCTGCAGAGTATGATCCAGGAACTTGCTGACAAGAGTAAAGAAGTGGGATTAAAAATGAACTTTCAGAAGACAAAAGTGATGTTCAATGCTTTTACAAGAAATGAAGATTTATCGATTGATGGAGAAAAGCTGGAGATAACAGACACGTACGTTTATCTTGGACAGCAGATATCAAGTGAGGGTCACATTGATGAAGAAATTAATCGGCGTACAAAACTTGCCTGGAGAGCTTTTGGAAGAAACAGCATAATATTCAAGAGCAATATGCCATTATGTCTTAAAAGAAAAGTGTTTGATCAATGCATCCTTCCAGTGCTTACGTATGGTGCAGAGACGTGGACCTTAACTAAAAGAGACATACAAAGGCTGCAGACAACTCAAAGATGCATGGAGAGGTGCATGCTTGGTGTAACCAGGAGAGATAAGAAGAGGAACTCGTGGATCCGAAAAATGACAAGAGTGGAAGACATCATGATCAGAGTTAAATCCCTGAAATGGCAATGGGCTGGACATACTGCCAGAAGGACAGATCATCGATGGACAGCCGAAATTTTAGATTGGATTCCAAGGGACAGGAAAAGACCCAGAAGAAGACCACATAGGAGATGGGTGGATGAAATTCGAAAGTATGCAGGGGTGACATGGAGGAGACTGGCACAAGACAGACCGTTGTGGAGGAAACTTGGGGAGACCTTCGTCCAGCAGTGGATTGATAATGGTTGACAATGATGATGATGATGATGTTTTAGAAAATGTTAAGTATTTCAAGTTATAGTATGAAGTTATTTTAATCGATGTTCAAATTTCCATCCTTGAGAACACACTAATTGTGAAGGAAATGTGTACAAAAGGTTTTCCATTGGAAATATAGGAAGCAAAACTACTTGACGTCCACCTTAATAGTGTGGGATAAGGGCGATGGAATGGATCCCGATCCTATGTCCTGACCTTTGACTCCATTTGTCCCATTTACAATAGAGTTCCTTTCCAGGTGGTCCCCTACCACATACTAAAATTTCATCGAAATCGAACCATTTTTACGTACGTTATGACGCTTAAGGGCAACGGAATGCATCCCGCTCCTATGTGCTGACCTTTGACTCCACTTCACCCATTTTCAAAAGGGTTCGTCCCCAGGTGGTCCACATACTATAATTTCATTGAAATCAAATTATTTTTACGTGAGTTATCGTGCCGACAGACGAACGGACGGACAGATGGACGGAAAAAGCTGGAGCATATACGCTTCTTCAACCTACGGTTGGAAAGCGTAAAAAATCATCATCTTAGTAATCCAATCAGGCAATCACAGTTGCGACCACTTTAGAATACATAGGAGGAATTTAGAACTACCTACGGATGTTTTTCTTCGAAAATTAAAACAAATCATAATCTTGTAGTCTGTACAGCGCTTTTCGTAACCTGGGAAGTGTGACTGGGTGCATTGTCGTGATGGAGGAAGACACCTCATTGTTCTTTTCTAAGCCTGTTTTCCTTCATGGCTGCACGAAGTTTAATAATGAGATTGGCGTGCTATTTGCGAGTGAGGGTAATGCTTTTTTTCAGGTAAACAACTCATAATCCTGTAGTCTGTAAAGCACTTTTCGTAATCTTGGAAGTGTGACTGGGTGCATTTTCTTGATGGAGGAAGACACCTCATCGTTCTGTTCTAAGCCTGTTTTGCTTCATGGCTGCGCGAAGTTAAATAATGAGATTGGCGTGCTATCTACGAGTGAGGGTAATGCCTTTTTCAGGTAAACAACTCATAATCCTGTAGTCTGTATAGCACTTTTCGTAATCTGGAAAGTGTGACTGGGTGCATTTTCTTGATGGAGGAAGACACCTCATCGTTCTTTTCTAAGCCTGTTTTACTTCAAGGCTGCACGAAGTTTAATTATGAGATTGGCGTGTTATCTACGATTACGGGTAATGCCTTTTTTCAGGTAGTCACTCATGATAAGACTTTTTACATCCCTAAATGTCTGATTCCGTCACATTGCTGGTTGGCAGATTAATATGAAATTTCTCTGGAGGCAGAGATGATCCACGCTTCCGTATTAAGCTTTGTGTATTAGTCTCCGTGTCCACGTGATGAAGCCAGGTTTCAATCATTGTAACAATCCGGGACAAGGAATATCACGGATCCGCTCCAAGCATGCTCAAGTTAGCACTGGCACATTCGTTTGCGGCATTCCTTTCTTTCATCTGTCAACATTCGTCTTTTCTTCATCCGTCCCATCGCGCACTGAACTTTTTCATCTTCAAAGAATTCACCTCGGTTGAATCGACACTGCCGAATACCATGCCTATCGACTGAGCTATGTATTGAACTATGATTCGTCTGTCTTGCACCACGCAGGTGGTTGATGTTTTCCACCGAGGTGGGGGTAGAGAGTCGTCCACAATGATCTGCATCATCACAAGGTTCCAGGGTACAAGGAAATTTGCTGTGCGACGTTACAGCAGTTGAGTATCCAGGATCCTTATTCAGCAGTGTTCGTACCACATAACCATGGACTTCTTGTGAGGGCACGCCTTTCAAAGATACTTATTTTATCACCACCGGTAGTTCGTTCTACTCCGCTGCGCAGAGCTTCTTCGGTTTAGTCCACGAAATGAAAAAAGAACAACAACAACAACAACAAAAAAGAATGAATGGATCCCCAGAATTGAAAATTGCTACAGTGACATACAAGAATATTTGCTACCCGTACAAAAAATGCTGCGTATTTTTATTTGCTAGAAGTTGATTACAACGATAACTTTTTGAACTGCCTTCGTATGCACAGTAGAACTCGCTTATAACAAACCCGGATTTCACGAACAAACACGAACATTTGTTTGGTATAATGTTAATTCAAAGCTAATTTGATTGTTTTCGACGAACTAAATTTAATGAAGTCCCAGGATTTAACAAGAGAGAGATATAGAGAGAAAAGTTCAGATGAACTCACTTTTGACAAGCGAAGTAACAAAATTAAATTAAATTCCATATTTAGCGAGGCAAAGAAAATCTGCTGCATACTGTCCTGGAATTTCCGGGAAGAATAGTAATGGTGGCATACAAAACGAAGTTCCAACTGCGCAGGGGAATCCTCTTGTGCTAGTGGAAGAATGTTGATAGAAAAGCAATGGGGACGGAGTGCATCAAATGCTTAACAAGTGAATTGCGCAAGAGACCCTTACCACCATCCATTCCAAGGATCTTTTCCTTGGGAGTATCTTAATTTTATTTTTACCACATGATGTCTGCTTCAAGATTCTTTGTTACTCTGTATTCTTGTAAATAGTTATTTTAGTTTTCCTTGTGTTACTGTAGCTAACTAATAAAATCTTTCAAAGTCCAATTGTTATGTATATATATAATATCAACTTATACGCGTAATATCACGTATGCATTTTTTGGGTGAGATTTTTGTTTAACCCATTTTTTCGAGGATTACTCTCGTCTTACTGCATTTATATTTGAATTTTGCACGATATTTCGATTTATGAAAGTCCGAAATGGAAAATTCGTTTTTACTTCAATAGCTGCAAACACATTCGAAATTCGTCTTTCAATTACAGCTTTTTCTGTAGAAAAAATATTAGCACTAGGTGGCGCACAATTATTAATTTATTTCATTGGTATTTCAAATTGTACGAGGCTGATTAGATAGCAGTATACATATTCAAATTTTGATGCCAAAATAGTAGCACCAGGTTGCGCTAATATTGCAGGATGATTTATACTACCACCGTGAGTAACTCAGTGGGCTATAAGAACTCGCCCGTCCCGAATTAATTCCCTAATTTGGCCACTGACTCCAGAGAAGGGAGAGAGCCAGTGCCGTAAAACAAACACAACATCCATGCCTCACCGGGATTCGAACCTGGACCCATTTCGGACGAGAAATCAGAAGCCATCGCTTAGACCACTGATCCACCTGGGCGGCTCACGATTATTCAAAAAGGACTTTACAACTTTGAGAAAATATAGAAATTTATTCAGAATACTTACAGAATTATGGAGGGATTTATCTGTAGCAGAACACATGAAGTTTTAATCCACTGAGTCATTTTGGCTCGATGTGACTGTCATTGGTGATACGGCATACAGCCCACCGGAAGTCAGTTCCTTCCCAAACTTGAAACAGCATATCTATTATCACTTCGGTAACTGCGGCGGTGATTCGAGTTTTGTTATCAGCGAGGTTTGCAGGTAATCTTTGCAGAAACATTCGATCTTTAATGAAAGGTTTCATTTAACCTCATAGGAAAAATCGAGAGGTGTCAAGTCGGGAGAATTAGGTGTTCATGCTGGTGCAGTAGGGAGAATGAGGTGGCCATGATCGTGCAGTTGAGAAAATGAGGTGGCCATGCTGGTGCAGTTGAGAAAATGAGGTGGCCATGCTGGTGCAGTTGAGAAAATGAGGTGGCCATGCTGGTGCAGTTGAGAAAATGAGGTGGCCATGCTGGTGCAGTTGAGAAAATGAGGTGGCCATGCTGGTGCAGTTAAGAAAATGAGGTGGCCATGCTGGTGCAGTTGAGAAAATGAGGTGGCCATGGTGGTGCACTTGAGAAAATGAGGCGGCAATGCTGGTGCAGTTGAGAAAATGATGTGGCCATGCTGGTGCAGTTGAGAAAATGAGGTGGCATGCTGGTGCAGTTAAGAAAATGAGTTGCCATGCTGGTGCAGTTGAGAAAATGAGGTGGCCATGCTCGTGCAGTTGAGAAAATGAGGCGGCCATGCTGGTGCAGTTGAGAAAATGAGGTGGCCATGCTGGTGCTTGACCAATCCACCAGCCCGGGAAACGTTTATTGAGAAAATCCCGGACAACTGTTGTGACAACCACTCACTTCGAAGTAAGTTGCTCTTCCAACTAAGCTACACGGACAGAATGTATCGCTGCAGATTTGTCGTCTTGACACGGGTTTTACCACTGTAGTACGTCATACTGTAGAGCAGTGAGTTGGTGCGCCATCTTGCTGAAAGTGATGCGTTTTTCTTGGTCATCTTCATCCAACTGTGGAATGAGGTAATTTTCGAGCATATTCAGATACACGATAGCATTGATGTATTTGTCATGAAAAATGAAAGGGGCATAAACCTTACTTTTACTAAGTGCACAAAACACATTCACCGTTGGGTTGTCACGAACGTGTTGCAGAGATTCGCGTGGACTTCGGCGCACCAAATCCTGCAGTCTTTGGTGTTAATGTCACCACTGACATGAAATCTCGACTCATCGCTGAAGATCACGTGGTCCAGGAATATCCCGTCTTCCTCTATCCGATGCAGAATTCTTGACGAGCTTCGAGCCACACGATCTATGCTACTAATTTCTTAAACCATGGTAAATCTGTATGATTTTAAGTGCAATAATTTTCGTAACACTGGCCAAACTGTCGGTTGTGAAATACCTGTTTCACGAGACGCACGTCGCGTTGATTTAGTCGGACTACTGGGGAAGCTCCCTCACACTTGTTTCTCGACAGCAGCAAAAACTCGCGGGCGACCAGATTTCTCATGGTGAACAGAACAACCAGTCTTGACAAAATTCAGAGTAACATGTAGGTCTAGTGCAAGGATGGGCAAACTACGGTCCGCGGGATAAATAATTTAAAAGTGATGCTTCTCTTAGGCACGACACATAATTTACTCTGGAAACCATTACTTGTTCTATTCTGAAATGTTCCTCATTAATTCTTGGGTACAGTTTCAAGATTGGTTCCATTTCACCTTTCAAAAGTGCCCTTTCCAATTTACTTACGACACGTGCTGCAACCCTTATTTATTTAATCTCGAAAAGGACACCAAGCACGTTGAATGAGATGCCCACTGATGCCTGGGAGGATGCGGGTGTTGGGATTTCCACATCGCGACCGACTGTCAGCGGTGAGGATATACGCACGTGTAAAATATTTTTCCATGTTGATATTTGGTTGCTGATCTTCGCCAACTTTTCGAGGTCAGTGATCTTAGAAACCGACTTACTGATGAGCATCTGTCTTCTCTCTTGAGAATCACTTCCTCACAGTTTAACCCAGATTACGAAAAAATGCTGAAAGTTCAATCACA
This sequence comes from Macrothele yani, assembly GCA_039090855.1. Classification (NCBI taxonomy): domain Eukaryota; kingdom Metazoa; phylum Arthropoda; class Arachnida; order Araneae; family Macrothelidae; genus Macrothele; species Macrothele yani. Next base: position 100,595,706 of record CM076991.1, on the reverse strand, counting down.
GTTTCACTCAACTCACACTCCATCGTATAAATCTTCTGAATGAATTTAAAAACAATTTAGTATGCATGCATGATTGTTTTGCATTTCAATGTACACTGGCGGAAAGTGAAAAAAGTACACCAAGAAGGAATTGGCAGACGATCATGAAATTTACATATGTTAATGGAGTCGAGTGTACGTAGGTGTGATGTTAATTTCGGGACCAACCGGTGAGCGCTTACGCCACAGCACGGCATAATATGCAAATTATCGTTGGTGGTATTTAAGGAGAACGGCGAAGTGAATATAATCAGTCGTCGGCGTACAGACACGTGCGAAGACCCTGAAGAAGCTGCAATGCCTGGACATGGAAGACGTGTACGATTTCAGCAGTCATCGGACTTTGACCGAGGTGGTCTAGTCGGACTCCGCGAGGCCGGGTGGTCGTATCGTCGAATTGCGGAGCGAATTGGACGGGAAGTATCGGTGGTGGTACGATGGTGGCGTAGATGGTCCGAGGAACATTTCCACACGAGGAGACGTGGAACCGGGAGTCACAGACGAACTGATGAGCGGACCGAATGACGCATAAGAAGAGCGGCGTTGTCAAGCAGAACATGCACTGTGACGCAAATCCGAGCTGCCGTTGCACCTGAGGTGACTGTGCGAACAATCCGCAACCGTCTACTGGATGCAGGACTACGTGCACGTGTGCCTCTGGCATGTGTACCTCTGACTCCAGCCCACCGTCAGGAACGGCTGCAGTGATGTCGCCAACGTCTGCACTGGAGAATGCAATGGCGATCTGTCGTGTTCAGCGATGAAAGCAGATTCTGCTTGGGAGCCTCCGATGGCCGTATGCGTGTTCGCAGACGCACAGAGGAGCGTCTCCCCTTCTTGCATCCGCCAGCGACACACAGGGCCTACACCTGGGCTCCTGGTGTGGGGAGTGATCAGCAATCACTCCCGTACACAACTAGTGTTTGTACCGGGTACGTTCAGCAGCACCTCCTACATCAACAACATCATTCAGCCCGTTGTTATGCCATTTGTAAGGCCTGTCCATCGTGGTGTTTTCCAGCAAGATAACGCACACCCACACACGGCACGTGCAACGCAACATGAACTTCAGGGTGTGAGACAACTTCCATGGCCTGCACGTTTACCGGATTTGTCCCCCACTGAGCACGTGTGGGATACACACGTGCTCAATGGGGACAAATCCGCTACTTACGACACGTGCTGCAATTTTTACGCTTTTTCACCCAACGGTTGGAAAGCGTAAAAAACAACAACACTGACAACAGTTGCGACTAAAACAGTTACGGTTAAAATGGCCCTGTTACGGTTACAAATGCCATGTTGCCACTTCAGAGACAAAATATTATTATTTAATAAATATTGAATAGAGGAAATTGTAGTTAAATGCAAAATCCTAATTGAATTTGACAAAATTGTACAACTTCCGGCAAACATGGAATAATACTTCCGGTGAAAATATTGAAAAAAATACAATTTTCAAAAAAACATATCTTATGATCTACTCGGTCTTTTCGCATAAATTAAACACTTTTGGAAAGAAGATAAGTGGGAGATTAGAAAAAGAAATTCAATTTTTTCACCCGACAGGTGAAAAGCTTAACCAGTGTGATGTGTGCTCCAAACGATATGCTCGAAAAAGTCTATGTTAGATATACACTGGCGAAAAGTGAAAAAATAACACCAAGAAGGAATTGGCGGACGATCATGAAATTTACATATGTTAATGGGTCGAGTTTACGTAGGTGTGATGTTAATTTCGGGACCAACCGGTGAGCGCTTACGCCTCAGCACGGCATAATATGCAAATTATCGTCGGTGGTATTTAAGGAGTACGGCGAAGTGACTGTAATCAGTCGCCGGCGTACGGACACGTGGGAAGACCCTGAAGAAGCTGCAATGACTGGACATGGAAGACGTGTACGATTTCAGCAGTTATCGGACTTTGACCGAGGTGGTCTAGTCGGACTCCGCGAGGCCGGGTGGTCGTATAGTCGTATTGTGGAGTGAATTGGACGGGAAGTATCGGTGGTGATACAATGGTGGCGTAGATGGTCCGAGGAACATTCCCACCCGAGAAGACGTGGAACCGGGAGTCACAGACGGACTGATGAGAGGACCGATCGACGCATAAGAAGAGCGGCGTTGTCAAGTAGAACATCCACTGCGACACAAATCCGAGCTGCCGTGGCACCGGAGGTGACTGTGCGAACAATCCGCAACCGTCTACTGGATGCAGGACTACGTGCACGTGTACCTCTGGCATGTATACCTCTGACTTCAGCCCACCATCAGGAACGGCCGCAGTGGTGTCGCCAACGTCTGCACTGAAGAACGCAATGGCGATCTGTCGTGTTCAGCGATGAAAGCAGATTCTGCTTGGGAGCCTCCGATGGCCGTATGCGTGTTCGCAGACGCACAGGGGAGCGTCTCCACCCTTCTTGCATCCGCCAGCGACACACAGGGCCTACACCTGGTCTCCTGGTGTGGGGAGCGATCAGCTATCACCCCCGTACACAACTAGTGTTTTTATAACGGGTACGTTAAACAGCACCTCCTACATCAACAACATCATTCAGCCCGTTGTTGTGCCTTTTGTAAGGTCGGTCGATCGTGGTGTTTTCCAGCAAGATAACGCACGGCTACACACGGCACGTGCAACGCAACATGCACTTCAGGGTGTGAGACAATTTCCATGGACTGCACGTTCACCGGATTTGTACACCATTGAGCACGTGTGGGATACACACGTGCTCAATGCCCTAAACTTACATCCAACATCTGTACGACAGACTCCATGCCAGAATTGCACAGTGTGACGCAGTTCATGGCGGTTCAACCTCGTACTAACCATGTTAAATGGAAATGTTATTTTTCAGTTTACCAGCAAATACAGCTGTATTTTACCATAATGTTTTGATCACGTTATCCTCTGTATTCCGTTATTATGCTGTATATATTTCGTTGGTATCAGACGTCACCTTCATGGTGTTCTTTTTTCACTTTCCGCCAGTGTTTATAGATATAGACTATCTACCAACAAGTAATTGGACACCCTTGCAATCGACGATATCTGCGGTCTTGATACACGTCACGGCCGCCGCCGTTAAATATCGTGTGGGAAACAACAACGCAACCAGTCGCATGCAAGATGCCACGCAGTTCGGAGTTCTCTGATTTCGAGAAAGGTGTAATCGTCGGGTATCACAGAAATGGCCGATCCATACGTGACATATCCAGCGAGTTGAAGTGCCCAAAATCGACAGTGGCCTACGTGATTGGCAAGTGGAAGATGAGAGGTGACTGTCGGAATGTGCCCCGACGCAGCAGACCCACAAAACTGGGAGTTAGAGACCGACGGGTGCTGGCCAGAAAAATTCGGAAGAACCGCACCAAATCCATGGACCACATCCTCGAGGAGTTTCAACAGGAATCCGGGAGTGTTCTTTCGATGAATACCATCCGTAAGGAAGCCCATCAGCTCGGTTATCATGGACGTGCTGCCGCCCAGAAGCCTTTGATCTCCAAGTCCAATAGCGCTGCTCGGCTAACGTGGTGCAAAGAACGTCGACAGTGGGTCGATGAACAGTGGAAACAGGTTCTCTGGAGCGAAGAATCAAGGTTCACCCTCTACCGTTCGGATGGCAGGGTCTGGCTTTGGCGTCTGCCTGGAGAACGCCTCCTGCTGGAATGTATTGTGCCAACTGTGATGTTCGGCGGCGGTGGAATTATGCTATGGGGGTGTTTCTCCTGGTATGGCACAGGACCCTTGGTCGCAATTCCTGGTAGACTCAACGCCGAGACCTACTGCACCATTTTGGATGACCATGCGCTTCCTGCGTTGTGGCAGGTTTATGGGATGGACCCATGTTACTTTCAGGATGACAACGCCACCTGTCATGTTGCGAAGTCCACCATGGCTTGGTATGGTGACAATGGGGTTAATCGAATGGACTGGCCTGCGCAGAGCCCGCACCTTAACCCTATCAAGCACCTCTGGGACGAGTTGGAGCGTTGACTTAAGGGGTGCCCCCACCGTCCGAAATCGGTGAAAGAACTGACCTGTCTTCTCCAAGCCGAGTGGAAGAAAATACCGCTAGCCGTCGTACAACGCCTGGTTGAGAGTATGCCCGGGAGGGTCGCAGCTGTAATCGCCGTTCGTGGAGGCTCCACCAACTATTGAAGGTGAATAAACTTCGTTTTCTTTTGCTATCACAGGTGTCCAAATACTTGTTGTTAGATAGTGTATATTAATATATGGTCAGAAAACTGAAAAAGTAATGACGTGGAAAAAAATGAACGCGGTAGTGGCGTCCGTTTGTCTTAAGCTGCTAATTTTCTAAATCTGTTTCCTTCTTGGTGTTCTACGGTAAAATATGATCCCCGCTCAATATAACCGTTAAAATCAATCAACCATTCTTCATGTGATTCCATGTCATTACTCTTGGCTGAGATTTATATACTGTGTTTTCATCGAATATCCATTGCTCAATGCTTCGGATTTGTTGCAAAGACCATCGACTTTGGAAAAACTAATTTGTTATCCCATATCACAACTTGAAGACATGCTCTGATGGTTATGAACTTATAACATGCTGAGTGCATCTGTCTTCCTTTCTCTTTTCTAACTTGGTTTTCGTTTTTCCATACATAACTATTTTATGATTTCATGATTAACCATCACTAGAGGAAATAGTATTTCTTTAACGGTTTTTCTGTTTTTCTCGTTTTGTGTCTTTTCACGATATCTTTTACGGCTTTCTGTAAATGATCTTGTAATTAATACTAACAAATCTGAGGCATTGATATTATCTATACAGGCAATTGAAATATCGCTTGTGTTACTAATATAAATTGACAACAGAATCATTGAATATGTGGATAGTATTAAATATCTCGGAATTATACTTTAAAATAATTTAAAATGGAACCTACATATTCACCATCTTGGTGCTAAACTCTCGAGAAACTTAGGTATAATTGGTTCGATAGTCTGACTTTTGTCGCTCAGGGTTCTAAAGTTATTATATAACTCAAAACTACAGTCTCACCTTGACTATTGTATTCCGGCAAGCGAATGGAAAAGTCAAAGTGAGACTCATTAATATTTCCAGACTCTAAATATTACAAACTAAATTTGTTAGACTTTTGGAATTGAAAAATAATTTCAGGCCTACAAATGAAGCACAATTCAGTTTTCGATATTTTGCTAGAGGGAAATATCTTTTTTTAACCATTAGCCAGTTATATAATTTTAACTTAGGTAAGATAATGTACAAAAAGGTTAAAAATAATATAAATAATTAATTTTTACTTGTTTGTAAATCTTTGCACAGCTATTATACCAGGAATCGGGACTTACTGAAACTGGTCTTTCCCAGAACTAAACATATAATACAAAGTATAAGTTACATGGGACCACAATACTGGAATTCATTACCTCATGAGTTTACTGATTTGAACAAACTGAATATTTTTAAGAGGAAATTAAAACTTCACCAGCTACATAAAAATTAGAAATGAGGGGGGGTTGAAGGGGATGAGGCTCATTCGTTAATTTGTGAAGCCAGGGAAATTGTGAGCGATAAGATGAACGTTATGGGTGGTAGGGGGAACATACCTTTGCATTTACATCTCTTTTTTTCTATTTCCTCCTCCTTTAATTACCTTAACATGTTTACTAACTTACATTTAAAAATTTGTTATTGCTGTCTCTATGGTGCTTGATTGGCTGTTTGGAAATAGGAAGATTGGGGCTATGTGAGGTCTTTCTTTGGCCTTTTCCCTTGTCTTCCTAGCTGTTTGTTTTAATAAATATAATGATGTCAATTATTTTAAATGCATTTCTATTAAAACAGCTGAACGGGCAATAAATAAATAAATAAATAAATAAATAAATAATAAATATTTTCACAACATATCGTAAAAGACACAAAACTTTCATACAATACATGGTCAGAATATATCTAAAGGACACAAAGCACATTTCATTCCTTCCTTTTTTTTCATTTTGCTCTTTCCTTTTCTTTCATTAATTACTTCATAGTTTTTTTCCGCAGTTTCCTTCAGATGTCTTGATCTGAATATTCCGTTGAGCAAATTTCTTTAGTAATTGAAAACCACAATAGAATTACGCGGGCAATTTTCACTTTCGAGAACATAACTACGTAAAACTACTAGGTTTATTTAATGAATGGACCTCGGTACCTGAGTGTGTCAGATACGACACTAGGTGTCGCCACAAGCACTCGCTCATAGCATGCGATAGTATGGACTGAATCTCAGGTTCTTTTATTTTGTTTTTCAATGGTTTTAAGACCATTTTGCGTATTGGAGGAGACAAAGGGAATTTTCTCTGAAGAAAGAATGACATTACGTATTTCACGAGGGCAATATGATAACCGCTTTGGTAAGCAATGAACAGAATAATTACATCTCAGGTAAGGAATAATGAATAATGCACACTAATGATTCGTGTGGGTGCTCATAAGATAGCCTGTAGTTTCTTTAAACAGATACTGTAACAGGTGGTGGCCCTGTTACAGTATCTGGTGTTTAATGGGGCGCCAGGAGCCATGATTGTTCTGGGGGTGCGTCTCGGTTTTGTAGATAAATGAAATTGGTGGTGTACTTGACAGTCAGGTGTATGTATCTTTTCGGCTACAGCGGACCACATGTAGCCCATTGATCGGAAATTATCACGGACTTGGTGTATACACTTTTCAGAATAATAGGGATGATGCAGTGGCAGAAGTCCCTTAGTTTCCTTGGCATGCCCTGCACGGAACGTCTTCATACTTTTATACATCCTTACAATAGAGGAGCAAACGATCTATGAAGCCATGATATTTTTTATTACATAGAAGGGAGGTAATGATTCTCGTCATTAAATGCTACGCAGGTCATTGATTCGTAAGAAAAGAAATGTACCTTTTTCTTCAGAAGAAATACTTTACTGTTCGTCCAACATAAAAAATGACCTTTCAATAGCAATTTCAAAAAGGAAAAGAAAAAAATGCGCGTCACAGGCTACACTGTCGTATGAGGCAAGTGGTGGGCATAGCGACATCTGGTGTCGTCTCTGTCAGACTCAAGTAATGGCGTCCATCCTATAAATCAACCAACGGCTTGATAATATATTTTTTTAATTGTCTCTTTCCCTCAGAGTTTCTTCCGAAAATTTTTTGCATGAAATTTCTTAATTTTCTTACTTCACGATTTCGTCATTAGTAGGCTTAAGCGAAATACTTCGGTTTGAAACACATTTGCAGCTATATATGCGCGTCTAAAAACTCGAACAAAAATCTCAATTTTGGTCACACACTCATTTCCTGCCCGAAATAATATAACATTTACCCTCTACAAGGCGGAAAATTATAGTTAGTATTTTTCAATATCTCTGCTCCTAAAAGACCGATTTGAAAAATTCTTTTGACACCGATATCTTTTATTTTGTGGAGCATTTTGCATATATTACTGTATGTTTATAGTGCACAGTTCTTACCGAGGTTTTATTAGTGTATGTTTCTGTTTTCAATTGTATATTCTGTTTTAAAGATCGTACTGGAAAATATAATTGTACTGTATAACCTCAGCTGTAGAAAAAGTTGCGGACTTTTCTTATTTTTAAATAACGCACAGTTTTTCGCCTAGTGGTGTGTACGTAGGAATGTTTGTTGGGATGAGTGTGAGGAACTCATCCTCTCATTCAGGACAATTGAAGATTAATTGAAGATGCCCACTCTTGTTAATAGGAAACCATAACGTCTTCAAGAAAAATTATCAGAACTTAACAGCCCCCAAGAAGCACCCGCCATTTACAATCTCGTGAAGAGTGGTGATAGAAAAGGAAAAGGTGTTTCATGTTTCTGAACTCACAGCATTTTTATTATCTTCTAGTCTTCTCCAAGAGGACTAACTTTACCGCTGCCAGGGCATTAGCGAATGAAGACTTCTCTTCCTCCTCCGAGAAGCGAAACCGGAAGTTCTCCCTTACCCGGGAAAATATATGTAACTACACATGGCCAACACGGAGAGTATATATACGCCACTCGATGTATTTTCGTTGTTGTTGATGCGGTTCTGTTGAATTGCTACGGTCATCATGTTTTCTTTTTTTGCTACATTATTCTGTTCCTATATTAAGGTGTGATTGTAAAGTTGAGTGAGTTAATTATTTCTAGGAGCTATGTAACCATACCGACTAATTTCTGTGTTGAGTTTTAACAACTGTTCTGCCTCCTCATTGCGAGTTTGTGACTCAAAAAGTACCCTTTGAATCCGAAACTCAAATAACAAATACGTAACAGCATCCTGTAAAAAAAAATAGAGTGGATGAGACATCATGTGGCATTATCGCACACAAGGAAAATAAGTCAAGACCAAACACAAAACAAAAACATTTTGTGGATTCTGCCGGTTTGTATCGTATTTCTAGCAGTGTCTGTGGATAGCATGATTTCCAAATGAAGATTTTTACCCGTCGCAAGTTTTGAGTTACTCAGGTCATATCTTTTCTTTAGTTTCAGTACTCAGTAGCCTCATTCACTTGCAAAGTGGTCAGTTGCTTAGAAAAATATGAAGTGAAGTGTAACGCGAAAGTCAAATCAGTAAAAGTTCCAATCTGCAGCAATACGTCGTGGAATTTAAAAATTCCTTTACTATCGACGGAATAGTATTACGTTGCCGTCCATGTGGAAAATCTGTTAAAGCAGATCAGCGTTCCCAAGCAACACAGCATTTGTTTAGCAATAAGCTTATAATCGCTGCTTCGCGTGCTACAGCTAGACAAGAATTTCCTGGAGGAACAGTTCCATTCTCGTATTTCGGCCCTTCAAAGTTTTCCCATATATTATTCAGGCTTACGTCAGGCATTTGTTTCAACTGATATTTTTCGGCATGAAGATAACAATCAGGAGTTCCGAAAGTTTCTTATTAACTATACGAACATTGATCCTTCTAAGAAATTGATACTAAAGAGAAATTTTCTTTCAAAGGGAAGAAACATTAGGATATATTAGGTCCGTGCACATAACAATGAAAACATCTATGTGAAGGTTGATAAAACTACCGATTCCATTGGCTGAAAAGTAGGAAATGTTAAAGTTGATAAAGGACGAAAGCCTTTCCAAAAGTTTCTTCCTTCTTCCTTCTGTTTTTTTCTTTCTTTTTGTTCCTTTTGCTAGCGTGCATGGACATTTCCACAGCAAATCGTGTCATAGTTGGTTGATTATGAATCAATTTCCTTGTTGTGGCTGAATGGTGTGTGAAGTACGACAATGTATTACTTTTGTTTAAGGAAGTAGCTACATACATGAAGAAAACCGCTGACGGTCTTTTCGTGAGCCTTCCAAAAATGGTACACGCAGCATGTGTCATTCATGCTATGTAAAGATTGTGTGAAAATATCCGGACCCTTTATCAAACTATCGTGGACAAATTAGTAGCGAATTGGATAAAGTGTTTCTTAAATCACCTACAAGAATCGATCATTTCAAACAGAAGAATCCTGATGTTCCACTACCACCTACACCAGTAGTAACCAGTGCTGAGTTCGGGCTCAATTTTAAGAGCCCGAGCCCGTCCGAGCCCGAAGTTGGTCAGTCCGTACCCGAAGTTGGTCAGTCCGAGCCCAAAGTTGGTCAGTCCGAGCTCGAAGTATGCTAGCCCGAGCTCGAAGTATGCCAGCTCGAGCCCGAAGTATGCCGGCCCGAGCCCGTAGTATGCCGGCCCGAGCCCGAAGTATGCCATCCCGAGCACGAAGTATGCTAGCCCAAGCACAAAGTATACTAGCCCGAGCCCAAAGTATGCTAGCCCGAACCTGAAGTGTGCTAGCCCAAACCCGAGCCCGAAGTATGCCAGCCCGAGTCCAAAGTATGCCAGCCCGAGCCCAAAGTATGCCAGCCCGAGCCCGTCCGAGTCCGAAGTATGCCAGCCCGAGCCCGTCCGAGCCCGAAGTTTTTCAGTCCGAGCCCGAAGTTTGTCAGCCTGAGCCCGAAGTGCGCTAGCCCGAGCTCGAAGTATGCCAGCTCGAGCCCGAAGTGTGCCAGCCCGAGACTGAAGTATGCCAACCCGAGCCCAAAGTATGCCAGCCCGAGCCCAAAGTATGCCAGCCCGAGTTCGTCCGACCCCGAAGTTTGTCAGTCCGAGCCCGAAGTTTGTCAGCCTGAGCCCGAAGTATGCTAGCCCTAGCTCGAAGTATGCCAGCTCGAGCCCGAAGTGTGCCAGCCCGAGCCTGAAGTTTGCCAGCCCGAGCCCAAAGTATGCCAGCCCGAGCCCAAAGTATGCCAGCCCGAGCCCGTCCGACCCCGAAGTTTGTCAGTCCGAGCCCGAAGTTTGTCAGCCCGAGCCCGAAGTATGCCAGCTCGAGCCCGAATTGTGCCAGCCCGAGCCCGAAGTATGCCAGCCCGAGCACGAAGTATGCTAGCCCGAGCACAAAGTATGCCAGCCCGAGTCCGAAGTATGCCAGCCCGAGCCCAAAGTATGCCAGCCCGAGCCCGTCCGAGCCCAAAGTATGCCATCCCGAGCCCTTCCGAGCCCAAAGTATGCCAGCCCGAGCCCGTCCGAGCCCGAAGTATGCCAGCCCGAGCCCGTCCGAGCCCGAAGTATGCCAGCCCGAGCCCGTCTGACCCCGAAGTTTGTCAGTCCGAGCCCAAAGTTTATCAGCCCGAGCCCGAAGTATGCCAGCTCGAGCTCTAAGTATGCCAGCTCGTGCCCGAAGTATGCCAGCCCTAGCCCGAAGTATGCTAGCCCGAGCCCGAAGTATGCTAGCCCGAGCCCTAAGTATGCCAGCCCGAGCACAAAGTATGCTAACCCGAGCCCTAAGTAAGCCAGCCCGAGCACAAAGTATGCCAGCCCGAGCACAAAGTATGCTAGTCCGAGCCCGAAGCATGCCAGCCCGAGCCCGGAGCATGCCAGCCTGAGCCCGAAGCATGCCATCCCGAGCCCTTCCGAGTCCGAAGTATGTCAGACCGAGCCCGAAGTATGTTAGCCCGAACCTGAAGTATGTCATCCCAAGCCCGAAGTATGTCAGTCCAAGCCCGAAGTATGTCAGCCCGAGCTTGAAGTATGTCAGCCCGAGCTTGAAGTATGTCAGCCCGAGCTTGAAGTATGTCAGCCCGAGCTCGAATTTTATATTGCAAGATAGAGCCCAGGCCTGAACGAACCCGAAATCTATGATCAACCAGTTTAGGCATTAACAAGGATTTCCTCTTCCAGATTTCCATCGGTTAATGCAATTAATTGCATTAACCGATGGAAATCTGGGCTCGATTAATGCAATTAATTGCATTAACCGATGTCTTCTCAATCCTGAGTGGGAAAGGAACGTCTATCTATTACTATAGTTTTTTTTACCATTCATTTCTTCTTGAAATGCTTCCGTGGGCATCAAGAAAAATCGAGCGGCACAGCAATCTACGTCGTACGTTTCTCAACAGAATTAATAAAGAGTTACCGCTTGTAGGTGGAGGAGAAAATTTTGTCAGCCTCCTATCTATTATCAACATTTTTTAAAGAACTTTTCCCTTCGCAGTAAACCAGTAATTCATGGCCAATGGTATTTGTTACCCAACCCTGGAATGAAGGGCCCTGCCGAGTTTCCACTTCCCATCCAAACACAGTAGCTGAAGAATTCTCTTGAACAACTACACTGCTGGCAACCCAAAATGGAACACCAAGAAGGACACGAGATAGCAAAGCCAGATTAACTGGACACATAAAAGCAGATGCAAAGATGAAACCATTGAGCTTACAGGGCCGTGCGACTTGCGGAACACGCAAACATCAAAAATTCGTGTGGCTTCCATGGCTGGCAATAACGGCCGCTACACGCCGCGGAATCGAACGAAAGAGGCTTTGGTTGTGGGCTTGGGGTATGTAGGTCTAGGCTGCTTCCACGCGTTGCCACAGTTCATCAGGCATAGCCGCGGGTGGTGCTTGCCGGGCCACTCAGTTGCCGATCAGCGACCAGACGTGTTAGGTGGGAGACATATAGGGAGAACAGGCGAGCCACGGCACAAGTGACACCTGGTGGGCCGTGAAGAATTGTTGCACGATGCGTGCCACCTGCGGGCGCGCATTGTCCTGCTGAAACGTGGCAGCTGGCAGGTCTTGCAGGTAGGGAGGACTACAGGCTCCAAAACGTCGGAGATGTAGCGGTGGCCGTTGAGTATACCAGCGATGTGTACCAGAAGGGTGGGGGTGTTATATCCAATTGCGCCCCAAACCCTAACGCCAGGTGACGAAGCGGTATGGCGATGCATAATGCAGGCGTCATACAGTCTCTCGCCGCGGTGACGCCGCACGCTGATCCGACCATCGTGGTGTTGCAGGCAGAAGCGGGATTCGTTGGAGAAGACAATGTCATGTCATTCCGTAGTCCAGGTGCGGCGTTCAACGGCCCACTGCCGCCACACTCGCTGGTGGTGTAACGTCAATGGTAATCGGAGCAATGGGCGCCGTGCGACAAGTCCCCGCTCATGCAGACGACGTTGAACGGTACGTGCTGACACAGGTTGTTGCGCAACACACCCTAATTCCTGCGCTAACGTTCGTGATGTGGCGGTACGAGCCGTCAATGCCCGCCACACAACATGCCGGTACTCTGGTTCGGTGGTATGCCGCAGTTGCGGCAGTCACTCACGTCGGTCTGTCCGTCCTTACTGCACCCACCGATTCCATACTCGCCTCATTGTGGCTGGATGTCGTCCCACACGGACGCCGATGTCTAAGTACGATAAACCGCTGTCGCGATAAATCACTATTCGTCCTCTGTCGAACTCCGAAACGTGCTGGAATGACTGCCGTATTCTGCGACGAGGCATCAGGAAGCTTCCCACGCACAGGTCCGGCAGCACAACACACTTCCGCTACTTACACCCAGCCTTCTGTGCACTCTTCTTATAGTGCTTCTGGGTGGCGTGCAGGGCGCAAATGATTTGCACATTCCCTGCAATGCTAATCGTTTGCATGTCCTCTCGCGGACGACGCATGCTACGAATTTCAGGCCAATCGGATGCTTCCTTCTTTGTGTTGCATTTTGGGTGGCCAGCAGTGTAGCATGTGTCAAAAAGTCTCGTGTGCTAAATCATACAAAATCACATCACTCTGAGCTCAAGCCATGATCAGGCCTGGACTCGGGCTCAGGCCCGGCCCGTCTCAGTACTGACAGTCACATGCTGGGGCACCTTATGGAATACTATGCAGATAATTTTGAAGGCTTTAGATATGTTGTCAATGAAATGGACGAAGACTACGATTCTTCTCCAGTTGTGATCGTTCAGCATTTAATGAATGGTCTAGTTTAAAAAGAGTCTCGGCATACAAGTCTGCTAATTTTAGTTTCTTGTGTCGCTGGATACAAAAAACGGTAGAACTACAAACCTACTGTCTCAAATGGTTAAACATGTGCAGGATGTTAAAATCGAACTTAACAAACTTTTGGATTCAAAAGCAGAAGACCTAACAAACAAACTCATATGCGTTTTAGAAAAGAAACAGTGGATTTTAAACTACTGTATGCAGAGTAGCTCAAGTTTTAGAAGGCCAACTGGAACGCGAAATTGAGTGTTTAAGTGTTAGTGACATGCTTGTCTTAAAATATGGAAGGCTGACTTCTAGTGACAATAGGCAGAGAATTTGCGAAGAAAAATCTGGCGATGACATGTTGAGCAATTTTTCCATCAAATGTGTATCTGAGATTAGTAAGTTGAATACATTTTTATCACAGAAAGTAACTAGAGAGATTATCGTTGAGGAAGATATATTTTTATTTCTAGTAAATATTTCATGTTTTTAGCAAATATTTTTCTATTTTCAGCAAACATTTTTGAAATTATCAGAAAATAAAAATATATATATTTTTTATGTTATTTAGCACTAAATAATCCGTTCCCCAGTGATAAAATCAGTCGCAAACAAAATCGCCCGCTTTGGCAAATGAATGCGGAATGCAAGTGTTCGGCAACACAGGTACTATAAATCAACTTTGCCGTCTAATACACGATTTAAATGAATTTAATATACATAAAAAACGAATATTATATACCCTAAAAACACAAGTTAAAAATATTAGCACTTTCAAGCTCACGTTGAGCTCGTTTTCAGATGTATGTAATGCTGCGTTAAACTGGGAGTAATTATACACTATCTAATATCAAGTAATTGGACACCTGTGATAGCAAAGGAAAACGAAGTTTATTCACCTTCAATAGTTGGTGGAGCCTCCACGAGCGGCGATTACAGCTGCGACCCTCCGGGGCATACTCTCAACCAGGCGATGTACGAAGGCTAGCGGTATTTTCTTCCACTCGGCTTGGAGAAGACAGGTCAGTTCCTTCACCGATTTCGGACGGTGGGGGCACTCCTTAAGTCGACGCTCCAACTCGTCCCAGAGGTGCTTGATAGGGTTAAGGTCCGGGCTCTGCGCAGGCCAGTCGATTCGATTAACCCCATTGTCACCATACCAAGCCATGGTGGACCTCGCAACATGACAGGTGGCATTGTCATCCTGAAAGTAACATGGGTCCACCCCGTAAACCTGCCACAACGTCGGATGCGCATGGTCATCCAAAATGTTGCAGTAGGTTTCGGAGTTGAGTCTACCAGGAATTGCGACCAAGGGTCCCGTGCCATACCAGGAGAAACACCCCCATAGCACAATTCCACCGCCGCCGAACTTCACAGTTGGCACAATAAATTCCAACAGGAGGCGTTCTCCAAGCAGACGCCAAACCGAGATCCTGCCATCCGAACGGTAGAGGGTGAACCTTGATTTGTTGCTCCAGAGAACCTGTTTTCACTGTTTAACGGTCCACTGTTGACGTTCTTTGCACCACGTTAGCCGAGCAGCGCTATTGGACTTGGAGATCAACGGCTTGTGGGCGGCAGCACGTCCATGATAACAGAGCAGATGGGCTGCTTTAAGGATGGTATTCATCGAAAGAACACTCCTGGATGCCTGTTGAAACTCCTCGCGGATGTGGCCCATGGATTTGGTGCGGTTCTTCCGAATTTCTCTGGCCAGCACCCGTCGGTCTCTAACTGCCAGTTTTGTGGGTCTGCCGTGTCGGGGCACATTCGGACAGTCACCTCTTATCTTCCACTTGCCAATCACGTAGGCCACTGTCGATTTTGGGTACTTCAACTCGCTGGATATGTCACATATGGATCGGCCATTTCTGTGATACCCGACGATTACACCTTTCTCGAAATCAGAGAGCTCAGAACTGCGTGGCATCTTGCATTCGACTGGTTGCGTTGTTGTTTCCCACACGATATTTAACGGCGGCGGCCATGACGTGTATCAGTACTGCAGATATCGTCAATTGCAGGGGTGTCCAATTACTTGTTGGTAGATAGTGTATATATGGGGGAGGTATATAATGTGAGCCTGCGCACCGAGAAACATGTTACATTATTCACTGATAGTTGTCGGGAAGGGTTCCGAGTTTTTACACAGTACTCTCCTTTGTGACGGAACCGCTACAGGATCATCATTACAGCAGTTTGATCTATGCATTTGTGTTAGCAGACTTTCTGCCAAATGCAAGTTTGAACAGTAACTTGGTGTGTTTGGAATATTTGCAGTTTGCCAGTCGGGTTGATGTTTACCCTTCTGGCAAAGCTTATATCGAGCAGTTGCTAAAAAGTGCGTTTTGACACTATATTTATGTTCATTCACTCGCAATCTAAGGTTCCACCAAGTAGAGCGTATTGTATAACTTTTTACTAGCATCTTCACAGGTTAATCAACCCAACTGATTGAGGAACCACATAGTATTTAGGTACGTACTATTACGTTAACGAATGATAATGCAAGAAAATCGAGATCCGTAATACAGTATTACGGGCACTGATGTGAGGTAAGGCGCCGTGTTTTTGCGTATATCACACAAATATCGACTTTTGAAATAATTGTCCTTTCATTTCGTTCCACTCGATGTGTACTGGAGCTTTCGTCTTTTGTTTTATAACTACCAGAACGATGCTCGTAATATTACGTATCACGTACGTTCATTGTCTGGAATCAAGCTACTTGTTGTACCTTGCAAAAAACAATTGCGTTTTTTTATTTTCCTTGGGATCTTAAGTGGTTAACGACCACCGTGAGTAACTCAATGGGCTATGAGCAGTCGCCCGTCCTAATTTAGGACCACTGGTTCCAGGGAAGGGAGAGAGCCAGTACCGTAAAACAAACACAACGTCCATGCCTCACGGGATTCGAACCCAGACCCCTTTCGGATGAATGATAAGGAGCCATCGCTTACAACCCTGCGCCACCAAGGCGGCTTATTATTATTATTTTTTTTTGAATAGGTTTGTAATAATTTTTTTATTGTAGGAGGACTTATCACAAATTAAGTACTTTTTCCAACGTGATTTTTCGATGTAACGTAATGCTTTGGAACTCGAGATCTTTTTAAGCTCACAATGATTTTCAATTATCGCTAAGAAATGATGAAATGTATTGCTTTATAGTATTATTTCACAAAACTACATATAAAATTTACTCTTGATAGCTATAATAGCATTTGTCTAAAGGGGTGCAAAGACTTATAGACATCGTACAATCACCTGAACAATAATTTATGCACCAGGTTTCTTACATTAACACAATACACAGGGTGTCCGAAAAATAACTGTGCACTGAAAGTAACACTTGCCATATCGAACTGGTTCCTAGAGGAGGTGTTGGAAATAAGACCCACTGACGTCCAGACATGTCTGCACATGCTTCTGCATGTTGGTGAAGACCTTTCCCAGGGTATGTGGTGTGATTTGTTGAATGTGGGTCGTTTCTGCAGCCTGTAGCTCTTGAAGTGTATACGCGTGTTACCTGCGTACACCTTCCTCTTCAGTACTCCCTACAGAAAAAAGGCAGATCCGGTGACCGGGCAGGCCACAGTTCCCGGGAGATGATGCGATTTCCGAAGAATTCCACCAGAAGCTGTATTGATGCGCCAGGGGTATGAGCAGTTGCACTGTCTTGCTGAAGCCACCCTTCGTTTATTTCCAGTTCCGTGACTTCGGATATGAATCGTTGGATAATCAGGGCAGAGTACCGTTCTGAGTTAATGGTTTCACCGAAGAAAATGGGCCCAGTAATGCGAGTACGGGTCTTGGCACACCAAACACCAAACTTCTGGTTATAGAGAGGCCCTTAAATTCGTGGGGATTTCCAGTACCCCACAAGCGAGTGGTTTGGCTGTTTATGTACCCCAACAGGTGGAACCGTGCCTCATCTGTAAAGAAAGTCACGTCCAGAATGTCCTCACCTTCTTCAGACAGGAACTCTTGGGACCACCTGCAGTACCGAACACGGGTCACGTGGTCTGTTTCTTTCAGCTGATGCACGACAGACACTTTGTACGGGTGGAAAAGCAACTTCCTTTTCAGAATATCGTGGGCTGTACTCTTTGGCACATTAGATTGTTGTGACAGCCAACTAAGACTTGTGTGGACTACTCTGTACCCTGTACCGTCTTGTCTGCCGTGGATGGCCTACCGTGCCGGAGGTATCCATAGCATTGCCAGTTTCCCGAAACTTCGCTATGAGCTGATGTACTGCATTACGGTGGGGGACGTCTGCAGCACGAAATTTCCCAGCGAACTCTTTGTGTGTTTCTTCCGCGTACTTGTCGTCATGGCGAAAGACATGTTCCACCAAAACCACTGTGTGTTCAGCCGTCAACACCATTGTACTTGTGCCGAGACGAGTGATCAATCGACACGTCTGCCTCCGTCTACCAAACGCTCAGAATGACAGCTGCACGCGCCTCGGGGTGGGGAGACATGAAGGTTACCGCACACAGAGCACTTCGATGTGGCGGGTAACTTTTATTGTAATTCCATTGAAAATGTCTTTATTAGTACATTACTGCAATTCAAACATTCAGTGCACAGTTATTATTTGGGCACACTGTATAATAGCTGGTGCACAAAATGGGGGAGAAGAGAAGAAAATAACCAAATGGTCATATGTAGAGGATTTTAGGAAGTGAGTGTCTGACCCCAGGTCTTAAACAACCCTTAGAAATAGGAAACTAGGAGATTTGGGCTAGAGTGCCCGATAGGAAAGTGACACGGAAGCGAAGTAGAAAGGGGGAGGAAGACGCCCTTATTTATTACCGGGGGCCAGTACCAGGGGTCCGACGGCTTAACGTGCCCATCCGACGCGCGGCGGATATTTAGTGGATCAAGCGTTCGTACCTGACTGGGATCAATCCTGAGGTCCTTTCCGTTGCAGTCAAATAATTTTCGTTGCTTTAGTTCATAAAAACTGAATGATCATATGAAGAAGATTTTATGAAGGGAGTATCTGACCCCAGGTCTTAAACAACCCTTAAAAATAGGAAGCTAGGAGATTTGGGCTAGAGTGCCCGATAGGAAAGTGACACGGAAACGAAGTAGAAAGGGGAGAGGAAGACGCCCTTATTTATTGCCGGGGGGCCAGTACACGGGGTCCGACGGCTTAACGTGCCCATCCGACGCGCGGCGGATATTTAGTGGATCGAGCGTTAGTACCTGCCTGGGATCAAATCTGAGGTCCTTTCCGCGACAGTCACGAACGTTGCCCACTAGGCCACCCGCGGCCCGAGAAGAGAAGAAACATCCTGTGACAACCAAAATTCATGCGATATACTATCCACAAAAATCCGATTTCGCTGGAGGACGTCAAAATCAGATCCTTAAACCTCAAGTATTCCCGGGAATCAATCTCTCCTATTTCTGGAAATTTCTCGTCATATGGATACGTAAAAAGTGAGAACAGAGTTTTTTGTTAATATAGGAAAGGGATTGCGGAAAAGTTTCTGAAAATTCAGAATTTCCCGTTAACACATCTTAAAAAAACGGGAATTCACAGGCAATATAAGGAAGAAATTGCGGAACAATTTCTGAAAATTCCGAATTTTCCTGCTGTGCGAAAATCCGTGAAATGCAGGTTTTTTTCCGTAATTTCATGGAAAAGGTTCTATCTCAGAGACATTTTTTCGTAAATTCACAAAAGGAATCACAGAAAGTGGCTCATGAATTTCAGAATTTTTTTAACAGTAATGACGATTCTATTCATAAGTAGTCTGAACCTTCATGATGGTTCTCCGCTAGCTCATTTGATTCACATATTCTGTGCTATTACTTTTTTTTGTTAGGCGGCGCGATTTCATGAAAAGCGTGTTGGCGATAAAGGACTTTCTTACTTCATGCTCTTTCTCTTGGCAAAAATAAAAATTGTCTAGACATATAGAACTTAATTACGAATGCAAATGGAAATTTGCTGTTATATTGTCGAAGCAATAGTCAGATATTTTGATCTGAGGAAAAATAAAAAAAAATAAAGAAGCCATGTTCTATTTTTTCTGGTTACTTCGCACTTTTTAAAGCTAGTTTTCCTGGAAATGACTAGCATTTTGGAGAAAAGAAAAATACACTATAACACAGCTTTACAAGAAACGGGAAGATGAATAATTAAGCACATTTCGCTGACACACACTTTTCTTTAGAAATGAAAAAAAAAGTGATGTTGTTTTGCTGAAATGAAAGCGGTGATTGTGAATTCATTTCACCGGATAGCAATTAGGCCTTTTATCATTATGGCTCCTTCAACAAATGGTGTAAATACACTCCAGTTGCTCAGAAAGGTTCTGAGAAAAGAATAGCTTAAAGTGCACGCGTTGGAGTACCTTGAAAAACAACATTTGTTTTGTTTGATCACCGGCGAACGGTATTATCAATCAGAAAAGCAAATAATGATACATATATGGTCGTAACATCTGTTAAATTAAAGCATACTCTAGAAGACAGTTGATTCTTTAATACATAGGGATCGAAAAAAACGTTCACAGGAGCAAAGCATAGTTTTACTTTATCTCTTGAATTTCTCGGAAAAGCAGAACTCAAGGTAATTTGTTAATTTAAAATTTAAAGCTATTTTTTACAATTAAAATTTAACGTAAACCTAGAAGCAGAAGACTGCTTGTTTGTACATTGTGTTCACGAAACTTTGAAGCACAGAATTGTGGAAGCAAGGACGACATCTTCCAAGCAGCGTAAGCCTTCTCATTTCTTACCGAAGTTTTCATTAAATATTCACTAAGCATTTTCAAATTGATAACTCGCTAGCAGCGTTAGAAGAGACCGGTATCAATTATTTTTTAGCAGGTCTTGTGTACAATAATCAAAAGAGAATAAAACCATGACGAACAGAATTGCCACGTCTAATGAGTGAGTTTGACAATATTCGTAAACATAATACGTAAATTTATTTTTATTTCTTTTACACTCTGCGCAAAAAAAAAAAAAAAAAAAAGAAGGAAGCACCTGGAAGTAATAATCCAATCGGGATGCGAATTGATATGTAATAATTGCAATTCCAGAGCAGTTGAGCCATTTATTCGGATAAACGACCGGAACAAGTCAGTACGTTGTAAGGCCACTTCTGACTCTGATTCAAACGGATAACCGGCGTGGCATAGACGCGTAACCACCCCGGTGGCGCAGTGGTTTAAGCACTGGCTTATGGCCATTCGTCAGTGAACGGCAATGAACTCTTCCAGCAGGACGTACCTACAGGGCAATCAACTCTTCCAGAAAGACGATGCGCTTCCCCAGAGAGCCAGGGTGACTAGAACATGGTTGGAAGGCGTGTTCAATGTTCAAATGGCACACTTTGGGACCTCTGGTACATTTAGATGCATCTCTGAACTGTCTACGATAAACGTCCATACTTGCAGACCATCTACATCCGTTCATTGTCATTATGCACCCACAGGGTAATAAACTCTTCCAGCAGGACGATCCGCTTCCCCACAAAGCCAGAGTGACTAGAACATTGTTGGAAGGCGTGTTCAAATGGCACACGTTGGGACCTCTGGTACATTTAGATGCATCTCTGAACTGTCTACGATGAACGTCCATACTTGCAGACCATCTACATCCGTTCATTGTCACTATGCACCCACAGGGTAATAAACTCTTCCAGCAGGACGATCCGCTTCCCAACAAAGCCAGAGTGACTAGAACATTGTTGGAAGGCGTGTTCAAATGACACACGTTGGGACCTCTGATACATTTAGATACATCTCTGAACTGTCCACGATAAATGTCCATCCTTGCAGACCATCTCCATCCGTTCATTGTCATTATGCACCCACAGGGTCATAAACTCTTCCAGCAGGACGATCCGCTTCCCCAGAGAGCCTGGGTGACTAGAATATGGTTGAAAGGCGTCTTCAAATGGCACACGTTGGGACCTCTGGTACATTTAGATGCATCTCTGAACTGTCTACGATAAACGTCCATACTTGCAGACCATCTCCATCCGTTCATTGTCATTATGCACCCACAGGGTAATAAACTCTTCCAGCAGGACGATCCGCTTCCCCACAAAGCCAGAGTGACTAGAACATTGTTGGAAGGCGTGTTCAAATGGCACACGTTGGGACCTCTGGTACATTTAGATGCATCTCTGAACTGTCTACGAAAAATGTCCATCCTTGCAGACCATCTGCATCCGCTTATTGTCATTATACATCCGCAAGGCAATGAACTCTTCCAGCATGACGATGCGCTTCCCCACAAAGTCAGGGTGACTAGAACATTGTTGGAAGGCGAGTTAAAATGGCACACGTTGGGACCTCTGGTACATTTAGATGCATCTCTGAACTGTCTACGATAAGCGTCCATACTTGCAGACCTTCTACATCCGTTCATTGTCATTATGCACCCACAGGGTAATAAACTCTTCCAGCAGGACGATCCGCTTTCCCACAAAGCCAGGGTGACTAGAACATTGTTGGAAGGCGTGTTCAAATGGCACACGTTGGGACCTCTGGTATATTTAGATGAATCTCTGAACTGTCTACGATAAATGTGCATCCTTGCAGACCATTTGCATCAGTTCATTGTCATTACTTACCCACAGGGCAATGAACTCTTTCAGAAGGACGATGCGCTTGCCCACAAAGCCAGGGTGACTAGTACATTGTTGAAAGGCGTGTTCAAATGGCACACGCTGGGACCTCTGGTACATTTAGATGCATCTCTGAACGGTCCACGCTATGTGTCCATCCTTGCAGAATACCTGCACCCGCTCATGTCCGTCACGCACCCATCGGGAATGAAGTATTCCAGCAGGACGATGCGGTTCCCC
Organism: Macrothele yani; assembly: GCA_039090855.1. NCBI lineage: Eukaryota > Metazoa > Arthropoda > Arachnida > Araneae > Macrothelidae > Macrothele > Macrothele yani. The sequence continues at coordinate 100,573,538 of CM076991.1, read as the reverse complement.
TCTTAACCTGGGTGAATAAAACATGGTTAGAAGTATGTGCCGCTTTCGTCCTTGAGATGACCTTCTCACTCACCAGACTCGAACGCTGTGGAAAATCTTTGGGATACTGTGGTTCGTTCGAGCTTTGGATTCTCTTCCCAGGAATACTACGAAATTGTGAACAGCGGGGCACTGGCTCTCTCCCTTCCCTAGAACCAGTGACCTTAAATTAGGAATGGGCAACTACTTATAGCCCATTGAGTTGCTCACGGTGGGCGTTAAACTTTCAATAAAAAAATAATAGACACACACAATTCCGGGATACTGTCTTGAGGCATAGAACGCCAGATGGTGTCAAAATGCCGTCGACTTACCGTTGAACCGTAAAGACAGTACGGAGGACTACCAAGGATGTCCGGCTATCGCAGGCAACATCTGCGCAGACAGTCTCTTCCTGTGTGTGAGCCGTGTACCGTTCCACGGTGATAGAGGGATGCTTGCGCAGGCCGGCTCGTCTCCAGACACGTATGCGCTGGTCATTGGCGCCAAGTGCAAACCGTGACTCATCACTGAAGACTACACGACGTCACTGGATATTACCTCACGTTAATCGGGCTCGTCACCACTGCAACCGGTGCCGGCGATACTCGCCAGTAAGGGGTAGGAGGAAGAGTGGCCTCCTCGAATGTACAGTGGTATGCAAAAGTACTGCATCACCTACAGAAACCATGAATTTTTTAGTTCAACTCTTTTTTTAACTAACTAATTTTCATTGTTTATATGTAATTAGATGCAAAATTTAATGGAGATTTCAGAAATGTCTTAGTTTATCCAGTAGCTACTTCTGTTTTTAAGTTATGACATAAAACATGGGGTTTGACAAACACATTGAAATTTACGTCGGCTGCGTATCAGTTGCTACAGCCAATCACAGACATTCTTTCACCTGATTGGCTGTTACCTAATGCTACCCTAATCATGCTCCAGCCTTTATGAGGATCAGGGACGTCGCTAGTCTTCGAAATCAGGATGTGCGACGGGTGGGAGAGCATTAATTTTGGTGGGGCAAGCTTGATAGCAACTTTGTTTTTACGAAACACTGAAAAAACAAAATTTTAATGTTTTTTTTGAAGGGTTTTGTTTTTTTGATTGGAGGTTTAGCGACCACCGTGAGCAACTCAGTGGGCTATAAGCAGTCACCTAACCCTAATTTTGGGCCAACGGTTTCAGGTTAGGGACGGAATAAAAAAAAGAAAAACGCAACATCCATTCCTCACCGGGATTCGAACACGTACCCATCTCAGACAAACAAACAGAAGCCATCACTTAGACTTCTGCGCCACCTGGGAGGTTTTGAAGGTTTAACAACCACCATGAGCAACTCAGTGGACTGTAAACAGTCGCCTGTCCCTAATTTGAGGTAACGGGTTTCAAGGAAAGGAGAAAGCCCGCACCGTAAGGCAAACACGACACCCATGCATCATCAGGATTCGAACCCGGGCCCTTCTCCGATGAATGGTCATTAGCCAGCGCTTAGACCAATGCGCCACAGGGGCGGCTTTAATGTTTTTCACTACGGACTACACAAGAATTTGTGCAATCCCCAACCCCTTTAGCTGAACACACATACATACACCGATCTGACCAGTTATGACACTGGTATAAGATACAAGTGTTGGTGGAATGTCGCTTTCAACTTTTTGCTTACTCTCAATGCATTGTCTCAAATTGCTCTTCAAAATTTCGCATTTTTGATTACGAAAATAGTACTGTACTTGAACAATTTATTTAAACCAAAATGCCATTTTTTTATGTAAATCAAATTTTAACGTCGTGGCACGCAGACACAATACTTCTCCCTTCTTTAACTACCTTCCTTCAAGCCAGCGACTTTGCCTTGCACTCGTCTCCTACAAAGCATCGTCAGCCATTTTCTGCACTTTCACTGTCCCGAGACAGTTCTTAAGGTTGCTTCACTGTCCCGAGGCAGTCTTAAGGATGCTTCACTGTCCTGGGGTAGTCTTTAGGATGCTTCACTGTCCTGGGGCAGTCTTAAGGATGCTTCACTGTCCCAAGGCAGTCTTAAGGATACTTCACAGTCCCGGGGCAGTCTTAAGGATGCTTCACTGTCCCGAGGCAGTCTTAAGGATGCTTCACTGTCGCGGGGCAGTCTTAAGGATGCTAGTCCAGCTTCAGACTCCACGTTTTGTGTTGGAATCCCCTATTGTGTAAAGAAAACAAACAGAGCAATTAGTAGTGACCCCCTCAGGGAATTCCTATCCACCCTCCTCATTAACCCTCTGACTATACAAACAGGAAGAATAGGCTCTGTGGATGCTATTTTGATAACCTAAGCAACGCACTTCCTAGTGGAAAATACGTGGGGCTACATGCAAAACACGAGACGTATTACTTGGCAAAGTATATTTTATATTTAAATATTTTATTTCAAGTTAAATATACTGAAAAATGGCACATTTTGAACTGGGTGGGCAAGACAGATTTCCGGTTGGGCTCAAGTACACCCTCGCATCTCCTTGGTGACGTTCCTGATAAGGGTTGACGCAAAGCTACGAGAGCATTGTAATGGCCGCTTCTTGTTGTTATTAGGGTATCATTTGTGTACTTTCTCAATAATGGTTAAAACTGCGGAATTGTTCACAGCGGACAGAGTAAAAACAGTTGTTCTGCATGAAGAGGGATATTCTTCAAGGCAAATCGTTCAAAGAGTGGGCTGTCATCAATCTACAGTTATTAGGATACTGAGGAAAGTAAAATACACTGGTGATATTAAAAATATGTGTTGCAGTGGAAGGCCCAGATCCACTACAACCAGGCAGAAAGCTACGCTTGGCAGACAGGAGGCTCAATTAACCTGAATTGCTTCAAAAATGGTCTGACGTGACTGCTGTTACTGTTATTACATCTACTGTTAGGAGGAGGCTGCTTTACTATGAGTTAAGCAGTTGAAAAGGCATGCGTAAACCACTGTTAACTGCAAATCAAGGATAGCGTGGACTTCAGTGTGCAAAACAGCATGTCTCATGGACAATAAAGCAATGGGAAAATGTTCTTTTCAGTGATGAATCACAACTTTGCCTTAATGGGAATCAGAGTAGTGCCTATGTAAGGAGATTCAAGCATGAAGAATTCCATCCAAGTTGCTTAGTGACTACTGTTAAGCATCCAGTGAAGGTCATGGTTTGGAGCTGCATGTGTGCAAATAGCGTTGGGAACCTCCATACTGTCGATGATACAGTAAATGCCCAGTAATACACCTGCATATTAGAAAACAAGGTGCTATAATCATCTTGAAGACTTTATTTTGTAAATTTTTTTTTCAACAGGACAATACTTCCTGATTTCGTGCTAAAGTAGTGAAAAGTAGTTTCAGGAAAAAGTGTTCAGCATTTAAATTGGTCGCCACAGAAGCCAGACATAAACCCGATTGAAAATTTGTGGTTCAAAGGGTCGTGTGAATTATCAAAAAAGAAGATAACAATCAAAATTCAACTCATTGAACATGTAATTCAAATTTGGAATCCCAATCTTTTACAAAACCTTGTTCATATTATTCCAGCAAGGCGCAAAGCTGTGATTAAAGCTATAGACTGGGCAACAAAATATTAGGCACGTTTTATAATTTTGCTTCATTATATTTCTGTATTTAAATGGTATTCCATTCCTTATGAATTACAGAAATCATATATTGCTGTAAACCAAAGTATTGGAAAAATTATCCTTTTCATATTAATTTTGACTTGGTCTTGATTTTGTGATGTATCTTAAGAATATAAGTAGCTACAGAAAAAACTAAGGCATTTTTAAAATCTCCATTAAAGTTCGCGTCTCATGACATACACTGGCGTGCAAAAATTAAGGTCGAGACGGTTTTTCGAATGTAACGTCGTGCAGAAGTGCTCCACATCGACTCAAATCATACCATAAGATCCCTAAGATGTAAGAATATGGGACAAGTGAGCAAAACCATCCAAACAAGGAATCCAAAGCATACAAAGGAACTATTGAAAAGGAGGCTTCAAGCACAACCGGACAGAAGACAGAAACGTCCATGTGACAGGTGGCTGCCAAGAAAAATCCAGTCTTTAGTAGGGGATATGATCACCCCTGACTGCGTTGCAGGATTTACAACGTCTGTCCATGCTGAGGACTAGGTTGTCAAGGAGCTGTTGAGGCACCTCGGCCCATTCCTCTTGTAGCGCCAATCGCAGCTACGGAACCGTTGCTGGCGGCTGGTGACGTGCTGCCAAGCGTCTCCCGCGAAGATCCCACACGTGTTCGATTGGATTTAGGTCCGGGAACCTTGCGGCTCAATCCATGCGTTGAATATCTCCAACAGCTCTGCGACTGCCACTGTACGATGAAGTGTAGCGTTGTCATCCATGAAGAGGAACTCAGGAGCCACAGCACCTCTATACAGACGCACGTGAGAAAGGAGAACCTCGGGACACCAGTGACTGAACTTCCTTGGAAGATGTAGAGGTCAGTACGGCTACCAAGCATGATACCGCCCCAAAACGAGAACTCCGTCACCTCCAAACCGGTGATGTTGGAGGTGTTATTGCGTGTACCCTGCTATCTCCAGATGTGTATACGTCCAGAATCGCTCGTCAGACTAAATTGGATCTCATCCGTAAAGAGAACTCGACCACATTGCTGATGTGTCCAGTTCTTGTGTTCCTGGCACCACAGAGACCACCGTCTCCGATGAGCAGCCGTTAATGGCACACACCGTACTGGTCGTCGTGCAAATAGACCACCTTTGTGCAGCCTCCAGGCCACGGTAAAACGCGATAACGGATGTCCAGTTGTCTGTTGTATGCGCTTTGCGATTTCTCCCGCTGTCTGCCGTCTGTCTCTTCTCGCCTGTAGGACAATATACCGGTGGTCCGCCACCGTGGTTGCTCATGGACGACCACTGCTAAACTCTCGGACAGCTGTTCCTGCCGTTTGAAATGCTCTCCAAGCTCGTGAAACGATGCTGTGAGCAATCCCGAACTCCTCGGCTACACTAGTCACACTTCGACCTTCTTCCAACTTCCCAATGACGCGAACTCGGTTAAAGTCACCCAGATGTCGTCTACTGGATTGCATGTTGACCATATCACACGGTGGCAGCAACTCGACGTCGTTCAAACCGATGTACACCGTGCAATAGCTTTCACTGAATTGCTGAGCGTACACTGCCCGTGTGCTTTATACCCTTCCGACACCCCCTCCATACGTCATGCTGCATATATGCGCATGCCCTACCGTACCAGATCCTAGTCTCTCTCCTGAGTTGTCTTTCGGTCCGTTCTGCCTGCTCGTTCCGCTGTTATGCAAATTTCTCCTCTTCATCCTTAAATTTTGTGCACCAGTGTATAAATGATGCGTAACTATGAAAATTAGTTACTTAAAAAAGAGTTCAATTTAAAAATTCACGGTTTTAGCAAGTGATGCAATACTTTTGCTTACCACTGTAGCCCTCGTACCGCAAGTCGTCTGGCAACGTTCCGGATGGCTATTTCCGTACTTGTAAGGATGCAACGTAGTCACAGATGGTTGAGAGCAACGAATTCGGCTCTATTGGTGCGGCCCTCACAAACGTTTGATCCTCTCGTTCATCGTCACCCTCGTCCAACCTCGGACGGTGTGTCACTGGGGTGTATCCTCCCTGACCCATTGGCGTCAGCATCGGCCGATTGCCGTGTCAAAGGCCTGGCAATCGGACGATGCTGACTTCTCTTAAACTCGCTCAACCGCTCGTAGTGTGCACGGATACCACGTCGAGGCATTCACACAGTCCATGGAAGTGAATGAAACCTCAGTCCGCTGTCAACCTTTGCTCTTGACACACCGTTCTTGGTGCGCGGATCTCATTAGCTGTGATGGGTTAACATTTACTCATTGATCCGTATTTTATAAGCATTTTTATATTCGACCCCGAGATCTTTGCATGCGGAGTTTCATCAGGATAAAACGACTTCCTCAGAGTGCTTCGTGTTTTGGCAAATAGTTTAATTTAAAATATGCAAGCAGTAGTTTATGGGAAAAAATTAAATTCCTTTTTCCATAAACTACTGCTAGCCATTACTCCATCTAAAAGGTAGACATTTTATACAAAATAAGCTGTAAATTGCATGAGAAATTATGATTGCGTCACAAAAAATGAGATAACAAAGGATTTACGCCACGACATATATGAACTGAGAGGACATAATCTAGGGATACCTGGTTTCTGGGAAACGGGAAGCTGTCACCCGTCTAGCTAGTGGATGAACACACAGCTTTACTGGCATGCAGGTAAGAGGAAATCACTGCATTCACGTAGATTGTAATATAGATAAACGTAGATTGTAATATGGATAAAGTCAGTATGGATAATTGTCGTGAGTTTATAGAGTTTGAAGGTGGGATGATAGTGGGTAACAGACGTATGGGTCACTCATCACGGAGGGCACATAGGAATTGTAGCATCCCCTTTCGACAGTATCAACAGTTTCTCGGGAATACGCTGTTTCCGGAATAACATCGCATCGTGAGCGGAGCCCTGGGTGGAGAAAGATGATGGATGAATGTGGGCGTCGACTACTGTCACCCATAGTGGAGTGCGACATTGGCACAAATCATCGTCAACTTCAATTATTGTATTTGCCAAGACCATTAGGTGATCATTAGCTGCAACAACTAAAGGGAGCATAAACCAGATTTCCATTGCTAAAGCTATATCACCGGTCTGTAATCCTCAACAGGGCCTAAGAATATTGGTATTGGAATTTGAATGATTATAACCGGATTTCCTGGTCCGATATGTCTCGTTACCAGTTGTTTCGCGTAGACGGGAGGGCGTGGATCTGGCGGATAACACACAAAGCGAAGGATACAGGATGCTAACCAGGAACTGTTCAGGCTGATGACGTGCTGAGGTATGGTCCGGAGCGTGTTCAAATGGCAAACGTTGGGGCCTTTGACACGTCTAAATGCATTTCTGAACGGTTCACGCCACGTGTCCATCCTTGAGGACCACCTGCATCAGTTCATGGTCGTCATGCATCCACAGCGCAATGGACTCTTCCAGCAGGACAGTGCACTTGTGCACAGAGCCGGGGTGACTAGAACATGGTTAGAAAGCGTGTTCAAATATCACAGGTTGGGACCTCTGGTACATTCATATGCATCTCTGAACCGTCCATGCTACGTGTCCATCCTTCCAGACCATGTGCATCCATTCAAGATCGCCATACACCCACCGAGCAATGGACTCTTCCAGAAGGACGATACGCTTCCCTACAGAGCCAGGGTGACTAGAGCATGGTTGTAAGACGTGTTCAAATGGCACACGTTGGGACCTCTGGTATATTTAGATGCATCTCTGAACCGTCCATTCTACGTGTCCTTCCTACAGACCATCTTCATCCGTTCATAGTCGTCATGCATCCACATGGCAATTGACTCTGCTAGCAGGACAGTGCGGTTCCCCACATAGCCGGAGTGAATAGCACATGGTTAGAAGTGTGTTCCGCAGAAGTTCCTACCTTAGAATGGCGTTCTCGTTCACTGGACCCGAATGCTGTGGAACATCTTTGGGATGCTGTTATCCGTTCGTACTTTGGATTCTGTACTCAGGAATGCGACGAAATTATAGACAGCGATGCAGCAAGCATTCGTGGAAATACCTGTGTAACGTTTTTATAACTTAGTGGATTTAATGCCTTGCTGCGTGACTTGCTTTATCTGGGACAAAGGTGGACGTAACTGTTATTAGGTAGGTATCCTATAATTTCTGTTCACTCAGTATCCATTTACCGGATTAAGGCCGCGGCAGAGGTTGGTGTAAAATTGATTCAGCAGTATATAGGTAATTCCTAGCGGCCCAATAATATTCTGACTACACCAAAACATTGAAACCGCCTCTGCGATATGCAAAAACGTGCGTGTACAGCCAAGAAGCTTCACACGCGTCAAGGTGGCGAATCATGTAGTACCTGAGAATGAGCTCTCTCAGCCAATATTTAGTTTCGTCTCAATATGTGAAAAGCTAAGGATTTACCTGATTTCGACAAAGGCCAGATCGTTATGGCAAGACACCTTGGTAAGAGCATCTCCGAAACCGCAGTAGGCTGCTCACGCTATGCAGTAGTTAGTATCAATCAAAGGTTATTCCAAATAGGTGATACCCCAAACCACCGACAAGTCTTAGGCAGACCACGCCTCATTCATGCCAGAGGTCACCACAGCTATGTTATTTTGTCCGTAGCAACAGGATGGCTACTGTGGCTGACATTTCCCATAATTTCTATTGTGGAGAAGGCCTAGTGTGTCCGAACACACAGTCTAAAACAGGAGATTTTTTTTTATTAAAGCCTAAACAAGTTATTCATAGTTTTCGGGCTCGTTAGGGCCCGGGCTCTATCTTGCAATATAAAATTCGTGCTCGGGCTGACATACCTCGGTCTCGGACGCATTTGTACTGTTAAAAATTTTCCCGAACTCAGTCCTGCTTCGTTCCTGTCCGTAAAGCATTAAGACTCTGGCTCAGTGCCAAGCCTTTTGTGGGTTTTCTGTACCAGGTTACATAAGTAATGCGAATTGTTCTTGAGAAAAATAAAATGACGACACAAAATTACAAAATATGTACAGAAAATGTTTAACTTTGAAGTGAGGATGTCAGCGTGGGTGATGGGAGGATCCTACAAGTAGTATCTAGAGACTCCTAAAAACAATTGATCTAAGTCTTTTGTTAACTCGAGAGACGTACATAGCGTATTAAATCCGTTTGTTTTTGTGGTGTAGTAAGCACCAAGATTCGCCAAGCTTTCGCACTCCACTGGGAGACCTTTTCAAGTAAAGGTCTCCTGCGTCTCTTGAGTATTCACAGTCAGGTGTATTTATAATAACGTCTTTTGGTAACTCTGAAACTGTATGAGCTATTGTGGCTGTGAAACCCCTATGATAGGAAGCACTCTGCCGCTAAAACTTTATTGAATCCCTTGAAATAAATTTTTCGGTTCGCTAATAAGTGAACTTCACGAATAGGAATTTTATGGTAATGACTTCAAGAAGCCGGGCATGTCTGCTCTATGATTCGACATAACTGAAGACTGTGCCACAAAAACCAGGAATGGTCGGTAGATTTATCCAACACAGCTGTCGAAAATTGGAAGTTCTATTATGAACAGCTATAGAGGTGCTATGCTTGAAGAAGTCGTACAAACTCGAGTAACAAGGAAGATGACAGTGAGTTATGTTATGCGTTTCTTTTTGCGAGACGGATTTTCGAATTCATATTCAGCTGATTTTTTCATCGTTTTTCTTTCTAGATTTAACGATCCCTCGTGAACATGGCAATAAGAAGTCTTCGCCCTAATTTAGGGTTGCTGCTTCCAGGTAAGGGATAAAACCAGTGCAGTAGGTCAACCACATCACACATGCCGGACTCCAATATCGGCAAAAAATTTTAAGTTATCCATAGGACCACGCCTCTGACTCAGCCTAGTAGATGGCCCACTGATTTCTTGGGACATATATGAACAGACCTGGTTCTATTCGCCATACCTTAAGCCCCAGGCCACCCCGGTGCGCTGGCTTCCAATCATTCGTCCGAGTTGGGTCCGGGTTCGAATCCCAGTGAGGCATGAACGTTGTGTTTGTCTTACGGCAGTGGCTCTCCCTTCCCTGATACCAGTGGCCCTAAATTAGGTATGAGCGACAGCTTTTAGCCCATTGAGTTCCTCACTGTGGTCGTTAAACTCTCACCCAACAACAACTCGTTGGGCTCAGAGCCGATACAAATAAGCAGCTACTGCAGTGTCTGCGGGAACAATGTTGAAAAATATGTACGCGAGGAGGAATTGCAAATAAAAATATAATTTGTGTAATTTCAGGAAACGTGCGTGGCATATATTTCTTATTCGAGCGAACTAAAGAAAATTACCCAGAATTCCTTTACTAAGAACAAACCTGTGGATGTGGGTTACAGTGTTGATAAATTTAATAAGAAAAACGGCGAAAATCGCCCTTTACTTTCGAGCTATCCATTCATGCATACAGTTCACCTTTTCACTTAATGAAAGTCTAAAGCGGGAACCTATCCATCATTCTTCGTTCACGGTAGTAAATTAATTCGTTTTATAAGACATGCGAACTTTGACAACTAAATCAAGTAAGAAACTCTTACTTATTATTATTCTTAGATAAAAATTTATATATTCATAGCGGACTTCTAGCGAGAGTCTCGCGCGCGCACGGGCTGCGGTGTGTTCTCGCCGTTGTCTTAGCGAGCAGTGACAACGGCTGCTGATTAGGGCGTTATTTTTAGGATATCAAAAATTGCGGACACTATGAGGGCGATGAATGTCTAGGCCGTATGTCCTAATTGCACCCGCCAACGAGTTGCACAAGCAGAGGGGGAAGGTGCGCGAGGGATGGGGGGGGGCATTATCACCGAGTAGCTCCTATGTTAATGACACTGTCACAGTTCATGATTAATGACAATATTCGGAGACGTGCTTGCGTACGCTGCTGTACAAAAGCGGCGCACATTGAGATTACCATTAATTTTCGTCACGCGAAAGAAGAAATCGTGCTTTGAGTGCCTTTTCCATCAACCGCACTCGCGGACGGCGCCAAAAAGAGCTACAACCCTTAGTGTGTCCATGACGGGAAATTGTGTACCAGCTGAAAATAATTTCATCGCCAACTTAAACTTGATTACTGAAAGTGTTGGCGGAAGTTTCAAACTGCGCCAGACATTGAGCGGTGACTTTCTTATTTTGCTGGTGCCTCGATGGGTAAAAGAACTGCGACGATAGATTGGAAGTTGAGGTGAAAGCCAGATAAAAAAAAAAAAAAAAAAGAGGAATGAAAATAAAAGAAAACTGGGATGGCACGAGGTGTAAAGGAAAACTTTCTCAGGAAAAATCTTTTTCCGAACGTGGATCCGCTGTCAGGGACCTGTATCGACTTGTTGTTAACCTTCAACCGGAAATTAATAACTCCATTTCAAACTGTTAGTGCAACAGTCAGAAAATATGAAAAAAAATTATCAATCCCTGTTGCACAAATTAGTAGCATGATAAAATGGTTTTAATATTTCGCCATTATGAAGACCAGTAGTTAGCTATAATTATTTAAGGTATTCGGGATATTATTACTGCACTGATATAATGCCTAGAAAAAATCAATATTGATTAAATACCTAGAGAAAATACTTCAATATTTTCCTCATCACTACTGGTGTAAACGCTGTGTGCAATTTTTTTTTTGATTGGGAGGTTTAGCGACCACCGTGAGCAACTCAATGTGATATAAGCAGTCGTCCATCCCTAATTTAGGGCCACTGGTTCCAGGAAAGGGAGAGAGCCAGTGCCGCAAGACAAACACAACATCAATGCCTTACCGGGATTCGAACCCAGATCCTTCATGGACGAATGGTCACAAGCCAGCGCTTAGACCACTGCGCCATCGGGGGTAATCAAAAGTCAGGAAAATAATTTGAAATTTCTGACATTGCTGTTGGTACTGATTAAAGAAAGACCTGGGAACACTTATTTTTATCTACGACATTGTTATTTCTACTAAATAATATCGTGGCAACAATATTTTGATTTTTTCGGACATGACTGCTTTACTGCCGTCAGTTGCTTGTCAAAGTCCTAAATTAAAAAAAAAATATTTCCGACATTATTGCCGGTACTGTGTAAAGGCCTGAAAAATATTTTTACATTTTATTTAATCATTACTAGTACTGATTAAAGGCCTGAAAAAGTATTTTTACATTTCCTTTAATCATTGCCAGTTATGATTAAAGGCCTGATAAATTATTTTTATATTTCCCTTAACCTGAAAAAATATTTTTGCATTTACTTTATTCATTACCAGTATTGATTAAAGACCTGAAAAAGTATTTTTACATTTCCTTTAATCATTGCCAGTTCTGATTAAAGGCCTGATAAATTATTTTTATATTTCCCTTAACCTGAAAAAATATTTTTGCATTTCCTTTATTCATTACCAGTATTGATTAAAGACCTGAAAAATATTTTTACGTTTCCTTTAATCATTACCAGTACTGATTGAAATCCTGAAAAAATATTTTTGCATTTCCGGCATCATTTCTCGTATAGCCTGCTGATCGTATATTAATTACTATTAATGGTACTGATTAAAAGCATTAAAAATAAATCCTGATATTATCGGCATTATTAGTCATATATTACGCATATGCCCAGAAAAAAACATTCTGGTATTTCCGACATTATTACTAGTACTGATTAAAGGTCTGCAAAAAACTTTATATTTCCGATATTGTTACTCGTATGATGACCATATTCCTAGAAAAAGCATTCTGACATTTTCAATAATATAACCGGTACTGATTAAGGCCGCGAAAAAAAAATATTTTGGTATTTCCGACAATTTTATTCGCGTGTCGATCATATGGCTGGAAAAATTATTCTGGTTTTCCCGACATTATTACTCGTATATTGATCATATACCAAAAAAAAAAAAAAAAAAAAAAGGAAACATTCTGATGTTTTTAAAATTATTACCAGTACGGATTAGAGGTCAGCAAAATAAATTTTGAAGATGACAATCCGTTTTTTGGTGTAAATATGATAAGAATGGTAAGTCAGACAATACCCAAAAACTTGGAGCAGGAAACGAACCCGCGTCTCCCAGATAGCGCCCGGGTATACTAACCACTACACTACTCAGAACGACCAAGTCTCAGGTTTCCTATTAATTTGAATATAAACATCACAAAATTTGCTAGTCGAAGCAACCGGCATTCATGTTTAGCGAATCTGGAGGTTAAGAATCCAATCCCGTGATTGTCCGGATAAGCAGATAAATCATGAATGGAATACGGGATTACACCATACACCTATCTGGAAGATGCGCTATCTGGGAAACGCGGGTTCGATTCCCGCTCCAGGACGATGAAATATTCAAGTTTTCGGATACTATCTGACTTACCATCGTTGTCATATTCACAAAAAAAACAAAAAAAAACCGGATTGTCATCTTCAAACTTCGTATTGCATGGTGTAACCTGTATTCCATTCAAAATAAATTTTGATATTTCCAACATTATTACTCGTGTATCGATCATATGCCTAGAGAAAACATTCTGATATTTTCGGCTTTATTACTGATACTGATTAAAAGCCTGGGATAAAAAGTATGGCATTTCTACCAGTTCTTGTTGGTACTGATAAAGGACATGGGAAAATTTTCTCGGGCATGTCAGACAATGTTACTTAGACTGATATAAAGCTTGGGAGAAGAAGTATAGTGTTTCTGACGTTTCTTGCTGGTACTGATGAAAGGCATGGAAAATTTCTCGGGCATGTCCTACAATGTTATGTAGACCGATTGATAGCCTGGGAGAAAAAGTATGGTACTATAAAGCTACTTTGCCGTCTAATACACGATTTAAAAGATTTTAATATACATACAAAAGATGAATATTATATACACTAAAAACAAAAGTTAAAACATAATTACTTTCGAGCTCACGTTGAGCTCGTCTTCAGATATATGAAATGCTTCGTTAAACTGGGAGTAATGGTACATATGTGGGAGGTGTTTCTTGTGAGCATGCGCAGTGAGAAAGGTGTTACATTATTCAGTTCAAGTGGTCGGGGAAAGTTCCGAGTTTTTTAACATTACTCTCCATGGTGACGGAACCGCTATAGGAATGACATCATTACAGCAGTTCGCTCTATGCATTTGTAATAGCAGACTTTCTACCAAAAGCAAGGATTAACAGTTACTTGGGGTATTGAGAATTTTTGCATTTTGCCAGTCGGGTTGATGACTACCCTGCAGGCAGAGCCTAGACAGAGATGTTGCTGAAGACATTTGAGTACCTTATAGTACCTACCTGTTTTATACTACCTACCTGCACGAATAAATCACTTTCATCTGAAAAAGTATGGTATTTCTAACATTTCTTACTAGTACTAATGAAAGGCATGGGAAAATTTTTTCGGGCATCTCTGACAATGTTACGGAGACTGATTTAAAGCCTGTGAGAAAAAGTACACTGCCGGACAATTGCTAAGGACGGATGACAATAGCAACGATAGCAACCATAAAATGGAAGGCAGGAAAATGTGGAAATTAGCATAAGTGCGGGATACAGTAAGACGTGTTGTGCGTATGCAAATTTTGGATTGCCGAACTTGTTCGTGACGTCATAGCGCTGATAAGAGATATAAAGGATTTGACGCGTATTGACCGTTGTTGTTCAAACGCAAAGTTGAAAGGGAAAGAATCAATTGACGAACTTGAAATTTTCAGTATGTCTTCCCGACATCACCTAGATGATTTTACGCGTGGCCGTATTATTGGCAAGATTGAAGAAGGGCGAAAAATAACAGATGTTGCCAGGGAGTTCGACGTCAGCCACAGTGTTGTTTCAAGGCTTTGGAAATCATTTCAAACAAACGGAGAGTGTAGCAAACGTCACGGGGGAGGTCGTGTTCGCAGTACGACACCTGCAGAAGATCGGTACATAGTGCTATCAACAAAAAGACACCGGCGCAGCACAGCTAGTGAGGTAGCAAATCAGTTTATGGCTGCTACTGGCAAGCGGATCTCCCGAAAAACTGTCGCCAGACGTTTGCATGAAGGAGGACTATACGCCCGCCGTCCTGTTGTGTGCATCCCATTGTCCAGACGTCACCGTACCGCCCGTTTGCAATGGTGCCATCAACATCGCAACTGGACTGATAACGACTGGTCTGCTGTCCTCTTCTCAGATGAGAGTAGATACAGTCTATCGTCTGATTGTCGACGACAACTGATCTGGCGTGATAGTGGTACTGCATATTGTCCAGCAAACATACAAGAAAGGGACCGATATCCGACATGTAGTGTCATGGTATGGGCTGGCATCATGATCAATGGCCGTACGTCCCTCTATGTGCTTCCAACTGGGACTATGACTGGCCAACGATACATTAATGATGGTCTGCTACATCATGTTCGCATGTTCCGTGGTGCTGTCGGTGATAGATTCATTTTCATGGACGACAACGCAACATGTCATCGAACAGTCGCTGTCCAGGAGTGTCTTGAGAGCGAGGATATTCAACGCCTCGTATGGCCAGCACGTTCTCCAGATCTGAATCCCATTGAAAATGTGTGGGATGCTTTGGGGAGGAGTCTTGCTGGTCGCCAATGCCCTCCAATAGACAAGGACACCCTCGTCCGTGCACTGACAGAGGAATGGGGTAAATTACCCCAACAGCTGCTTGATAATGTTGTGCAAAGCATGACACGACGTGTGGAATCTTGCATCGCCCTCCATGGTGGCCATATCCCGTATTGACATCTCACGCCGGAACACCTGCGGACGGTAATTGCATTTTTTTTCACGTTTACGTATTCTGCACAAAATGGCCTGTTTGTACCTTGAACACGTTCCAAAGCCTTCTGGATTTCAGAGCACAATAAATTGTCTTTCTTGTAATGTCCTGGCATTCTGACATTATTTTATTTCACTTGGCATCCAACCACACTTACTTTTTTATGCGCTATATAGCAGTTTATGATCCGTCCTTAGCAATTGTCCAGCAGTGTATGATATTTCTAACATTTCTTGCTGGTACTGATAAAAGGCATGGAAAATTTTTTTCGGGCATGTCTGACAATGATACGGAAATTGATTAAAATCCTGGAAGAAAATGTATGATATTTCTGACATTTTTTGCTGGTACTGATAAAGGCACGGGGAAATTTTTTCAGGCATGTCCGAAAATGTCAGTTAAACTTATTAAAATTCTGGGAGAAAAAGTATGGCATTTCTGACGTTTCTTGCTGTTACTGATAAAAGGCACGGAAATTTTATTAGTAACAGCAAGAAACCTCATTTTCTCGGGCATGGTCGACAATGTCAGTTAAACTGATTAAAATTCTGGGAGAAAAAGTGTGGTATTTCTGACGCTTCTTGCTGTTACTGATAAAAGGCACGGGAATTTTATTAGTAACAGCAAGAAACCTCATTTTCTCGGGCATGTCCGACAATGTCAGTTAAACTGATTAAAATTCTGGGAGAAAAAGTGTGGTATTTCTGACGTTTCTTGCTGTTACTGATAAAAGGCACGGGAATTTTATTAGTAACGGCAACAAACCTGATTTTCTCGGGCATGTCCGACAATGCTACTGAAACTAATTAAAGGCGTGGAAAAAATAATTATCTTGATTTCTGTACAGTTAAGTACCGTGGCGGAACTATTCTGATATTTTCCGCATTGCGCTTTGTAAAGCATAGTGCCTCAGTAAAAACATTCTGATACTTCCAACATTACTATTTGTGCGTTATAAAGCACAGGGTGTCCCACTCCTTAATGTACCCAAGTTTTTATTAGTAACATCGTGAATAATCACAGTAATTGAATGACATTTGGTAAGAACATACCTTCATCCATGGGAAACAGAACTATTAGGTTGTTGTTGCAGGTGAAATGTCGGATTTCGGGATGACGTTATTTCGAGCTGTAGAAACACCGGCAGATGGCGCTAGTGTGTTTGATCGGGAAGGTTAAATATCCCTGCCCGTCAGCATGGAATCATTTCGGTGCTAGCTCCCAGTGTGATTGTGTAGCCATAACATGGAAGGAGGCCAATTACGGATACTTTTTCTGTATGAGTTCAAACTGGGCCACAACGCCACAGAAGCAGCCAGGAACATCAACAGAGCATTTGGAGATGACACAGTAAACGAACGGACCGAGCAGCGATGGTTCAAAAAATTTCTAGCCGGTGATATGGATATTGCAAATGCACCGTGCAGACACTCAGCACCAGCTATCGACAACGACGAACTGCGAACCCGAGCCAAACTGTATGGGACGTAGCAGAGAAATTAGGCGTCCACTATTCGACAGTTTCCCGTCACTTGCAAGAACTTGGTAAAGTCAAGAACCTCGATAAATGGGTTCCCCATGAGCTGACACTAAAAGCAACATGAAGTGTCAAGTGGAGGTTTGCACTTCGCTGCTCGCCCGGAACACAAACGCTCCGTTTTAGCAGAGAGTCGTGGCATGGGAAAAAAATGGATAATGTACGACAATCGTCGCCAATCTGCACAATGGCTAGATGTCGGTGTGGCATCAAAACACATGCTGAAACCAGAACTTCACCCGAAGAAGATAATGGTGACTGTTTGGTGGTGTGCAACCGGTATTCTGCACTATTCTTTCATGAAATCTGGCGAAACCATGAATGCAGAGAGGTACTGCAACCAGCTGGATGCAATGCATCAAAAGTTACGCGTTAAGCGGCCGAGATTGGCCAACAGAGATGGCGTTGTACTGCTTCACGACAACGGGAGAACCCACGTTTCAAGAACTGTCCAGAAATTACACAGCCTGGGAGACGCCGTACCCAGCTTCCTCTCCCTACCTCTCGCCCACCGACTACCACTTATTCAAGCATTTGGAACATTCTTTGGCAGGGAAACGATTCACCAACGAAGTAGCCACCAAACACGCCTTCGAACAGTTTCTGCAGTTCACAACGGCCGACTTCTATGGAACTGGCATCAATGCACTAGTATTGCGATGGGAGAAATGTATTGCAGCTAATGGTGCCTACTTCGATTGACGCAAATCGGTTTCCACCGTGTAACTGTACACGGAAGTTTCACTCCCAAAACCGACATTTCATGTGCAACAACCTACTTTATCATAAAAGATGTTGAAAGTGTCTAGCCTGTACATCAAATCAGGCTTGAACACGAGGCTCTATATTCCAGAGAGTTCGCGCCAGTTGCTCCGGCGTGATTGCTGTCCTTTGGAAAGAGGTTACGGCAGTAGAAGATGATTTATTTGATCAATGTTATCTATTGCTGATGTTGCTAACACATCGGGATACAGCTTTGGCGGGCACACATAATCTTCCATGTAATGTTCACGCAAAACATTCGTTACTGAGGCTGATACTTCTTGTACTCGATTATATATAATACTCAGGTTCAGATTATGAAGTTTATCTATAAGTTTTTTTCTTTTTGGTGACAGCATGAATCATGAGACCTATACACAGTGGGAGAGGCGTTTCTCTCTCTGAAACGTGAAGTACACTCTGAACCATTTTCTTTTCTTTCATGTTTGGTGCTGTTAAATCTAATAAGTTGTGAAATTGACAATGCTTCATTATGTTCGGGTTTTACAGATAATACATCCGAATCAATTTTTGGATCCTCTAATAATATGAGCACAAAATGCAACAGTACATCTGGTACAGATTTGGAAGCAGTGAATTCATTCTTAAAGGATCCTCCAAATTTCGAAAATTGTTTAAACAGTTATCTTCGTAATATAACTACTGCACGTCCCAGACACATCATCATCATCATCATCATCATTGTCAACCATTATCAATCCACTGCTGGACGAAGGTCTCCCCAAGTTTCCTCCACAACGGTCTGTCTTGTGCCAGTCTCCTCCATGTCACCCCTGCATACTTTCGAATTTCATCCACCCATCTCCCATGTGGTCTTCTTCTGCGTCTTTTCCTGTCCCTTGGAATCCAATCTAAAATTTCTGCTGTCCATCGATGATCTGTCCTTCTGGCAGTATGTCCAGCCCATTGTCATTTCAGGGATTTAACTCTGATCATGATGTCTTCCACTTTTGTCATTTTTCGGATCCACGAGTTCCTCTTCTTATCTCTCCTGGTTACACCAAGTATGCACCTCTCCATGCTGCTTTGAGTTGTCTGCAGCCTTTGTATGTCTCTTTTAGTTAAGGTCCACGTCTCTGCACCATACGTAAGCACTGGAAGGATGCATTGATCAAACACTTTTCTTTTAAGACATAATGGCATATTGCTCTTGAAAATTATGCTGTTTCTTCCAAAAGCTCTCCAGGCAAGTTTTGTACGGCGATTAATTTCTTCATCAATGTGACCCTCACTTGATATCTGCTGTCCAAGATAAACGTACGTGTCTGTTATCTCCAGCTTTTCCCGATCAATCGATAAATCTTCATTTCTTGTAAAAGCATTGAACATCACTTTTGTCTTCTGAAAGTTCATTTTTAATCTCACTTCTTTACTCTTGTCAGCAAGTTCCTGGATCATACTCTGCAGCTCTGATGGGGTAGTTGCAAAAATGACTACGTCATCAGCAAAACGAAGGTGGGTTAGATAATCTCCATTAATCTTTATCCCCTTGTTTTCCCAGCTCAGCGACTGAAAAACACCCTCCAATGGGCATTAAAGAGCTTCGGAGATATGGTGTCACCTTGTCTCACTCCCTTTCCAATTTTTACGTGTGTTGTACTTTCAAACAGCCGAATCTTTGCACTTGCATTTTCATAGATGTTATTAATAATATTAATGTATGCATCTTCAATACCGCAGGTTTTCAGAGCCATTGTAACTGCTGATGGTTTCACCGAATCAAAGGCTTTTTCATAATCGATAAAAGATATGCACAATGGAAGTTCATATTCCCTCGCTCTTTCAATTAGTTCTCTCAGTACGTGGATATGATCTATTGTGCTGTAGCCACTCCTGAATCCAGCTTGTTCTCTCGGTTGATCCATGTCCAGTGTTACCTTCAAGCGGTGTGAAAGAACTTTAGTGAAGATTTTATAAACTACTGATAGGAGGCTGATAGGTCTGTAGTTTCCGAGATCCTCAATGTCACCTTTCTTATGTAGCAGGATCATTGTAGCGGTGTTCCAATCCTCAGGAATCTTTCCTTCATTAAGGCATCGAGTGAAAATTTGGGCGAGTACTGTTTCGATTTCTCCACTTGCTTCTTGTATGATGTCTACAGTAGTTCCATCTTCTCCTGGAGCTTTTCCTCGCTTCATGTTCTTGATTGCATGTGCAACTTCTGCTGGAAGGACTGGAGGAACTCTGGTACTGGTATCTTTCATGATGTCTGGAGTGCATGTATCATCCCTTTCATATAATTTGGAGTAGAAATCTTTCACTCTTGTCAAAATTTCGCCTCTGTTTCTTGTTACAGAACCATCTTCTTTTCTCAGTGCCATAATCTGTTTTCTTCCCTTACTGAGATGTCCCTTTGCTATCTTTAGGCTTTGGTTGTTTTCTTACGTCTTCAGTGATACTTTTTCTTACTGTCTTGCATAGCTCTATATATTCCACTTTGGAAGTCACATCTTCTTTAGTTGTCCTCATCTCTCTTCTTTTCTGCATCAACATTTTCGTTTTTCCTGATAATTTGTTTACATTCAACTTGTTCTTAGACCCAGCTAATTTTGTTGCTGTTTCCATAAAAGCTTTGGTTACTTTTCTGTTAACTTCAGAGATGTCCACTTCTTCCGATGTTAGGCCTTCTAAAGCAGAGAACCTGTTCTTCAGTTCCAACGTGAAGGTATTATGGTGTTTTTTAAGGTTGGTTATGTCAATAGATTTTGTTTGTCTTATGAGCTTGCCACGTTCAAGTTTAGTGTTGAGGTGCATCTTACATCTCACCAATCTATGGTCACTACCTGTGTTGAACTTGTTTAGCACACTGCAGTCTTCTATGACGAATTTTTTGTTACACATAATAAAATCAATTTCACTTGTCGTCCCATTTGGATGTCTCCATGTCCATTTCCTGTGTGGCTTTTTCTTGAAGAAGGAGTTCAAGATGAAAAACCCTTCTGCCTCTGCAAACTCAACGAGAGTATTTCCACGCTGGTTTCTGTTGCCGTGACCGAATTTACCTACTGAAGTTTCATTCTGTTGCCGTTGCCCTATTTTTGCATTGAAATCTCCCATAATTATTTTCAAGTGCTGCTTACCATCACTAAAGTCATTATACACTATACTGGATAAAGTCATCGGACACCAAGAAGAGAAACACAACATAGCATTTATTGACATACATGAGTACGGTGTCGGTCCACCTTTGGCCTTAATGCATGCACTGACCCTTCGAGACATGCTTTCGACAAGGGTTTGGAACACAGCGCTTCCATTCAGTACATAATGCTGCCGCTAAGTGTTGCCTAGTAGCAGGCCTTGGTTCCAAACTTCTTATGCGGCGCTCTAATTCATCCCGTAGGTGCTCTATGGGATTAAAATCACAGCCCTGTTCTGGCCAGTCCACACACGATACGGAATTATCGTCACACCACACCGTAACAGTCCTTGCTTTATGGCTCGGTACATTATCCTGCTGATACCAACAAGGCTCGGTTGCATAGTATTGTCACAGAGTTGGTAGGGCATAATTGTCCAGATCATCGAGGAAGGCGTGCTGGTTAACAGGTTTGTCCACGATAACCAATGGGTCGGGACCATACCACGAAAAACACCCCCACACGAATACACTGCCAGCTCCAAACTTGATCGTAGGAACAGTACACTGTGGTAAATAGCGTTACCCCGGCTTCCGTCATAACCACACACGCCCATCAGACTGATGGATCGTGTATCTGGATTCATCTATATATAGAACCCGTTTCCATTGATCTACGATCCACGATAAATGTTCTTGACACCATGCTAAACGACGAGTAGAATTCCGAGTGGAGATGAAAGACTTATGAGCAGAGTCACGATCACGGTATCTTATGGAATGAAGTTTTCTGCGAATGGTAAGTGTACACTTACCATTCGCAGAAGCGTGCTGTAGAGCTCGCTTCGTCCGTCTGTCCATCCGCACGATAACTCACGTAAAAATGGTTCGCTTTCGATGAAATTTTAGTATGTGGTAGGGGACCACATGGGGACGAACTTTATTTAAAAATGGGCCAAATGGGCGTAGCGAGGTTTCAGCATTTTTACTCACCTGTACACTGAGGTCTTGTGCAGTGCTTCGTCGATTAGCTGTAACAACTCTCCTGAGGCTTCGATGTCCTCTATCACTGATTTTCTTTGGTCTGCCGGTACGTTTTGCTGCTTCAGGCACGCCATGTGTCTTCCACGTATTCAGTGCATCCAAAACAGGTGACTTGGGTAGGTTTAAACACCTCTCGGTTTCTCTTATGGACAACCCACTAATATAACATCCAACAATCTTTCCTTTGTCAAAGTCAGTTCTCTCCCGCCGCGACATTTTCAGTCAACCTGACAGTGCGATATGATCACGGTCAGCTGCAGTCTTGTTTTTATACCGTTTACCTCGCATCTGAACAACGCAGCGGATCCGTTCATTTGCTTTTGAAGGGGTGTCCGGTGACTTTTGTCAATATAGTGTATGTATTGATAGGAAACACGAACTGCGTCGCCAAGATCTGCTTCGAAATTGAAAATAATTTAACGGCTTGACTTATCTACTCTAAGGCCAGGCATAAATGGTAATTTTTGTTCCTTAAGACCACTTCTATTGAGATGTTTTTCTTCAGTTTGTATTCCCATATCCACTAAGCGCTGAGTCACTAATTTGGTAAGAGGGGACAATTTAAATCCTGGATACGTATTGCTGTATGAGTACGTATCCTGCATGTATTGAACCAATTCCGTAATAACCATACCATATACAATTTCGTCAGGATTTTGGTAATCTTATTTTCGAGTACGTTCAGCATCTCTGGCACGGGTAAGAAAGCGCGTATAGCATAGTTCGTGATATTTGGACTCTAATGCTACCAAATCTGTTGGTTCTAACTTCTTCAACAGTGTTTCACCTTGTAGCTGTAGAGCTCGACAGTTAATGGCGTGTCCAATACCCAGAGTAGATGCAGCCACATGTTTGTCTCTATCTTCTCCTTCATCACAAAACAGGCACACCTTTTTCACATCTGAACAAACCAATGATGATCTTGTTAGTTTGGATGCAGATGCAGCTGTACCTGCACACGGGGGACGCCCAATTTGCTTCTTTTTTATGCTTTCCAACCGTTGGTTGAAGAAGCGTATGACCGATATAGTCACGTTCCTTTCGAGCTCTGTGTTTGTGCCCAGTTTTTGAAAGTATATAGTGAGTGTTTGTTCCTATTTTTGTGTTCCCCTTCAAGAAGAAGATCTGTACATTCTTTTAGCTCAGCTCCCAAGTCGATGAGTTGTATATTTTGTTTGCATTCAGCGTTTTATTATTTCCGATCAAGCTGATCGATCCTTAAGTTAATCCTCGCCATTTACAATGGCTAGCACTGATAAGGGTGATGTCCACGCCCACATCAGTGATGCTCATTCAACCTCCTCCTCCTCCTCACTCTCAGGAGACCAATCAGCATTTATGCACGTCAGAGACGTCATACGCATACAAGATGTGACGCGAGACTCCTCTGCAATGGCTCAAGCTGATACCCCTGCCCAAAAGAGTGACGTCACCTTGACGCACGACCCTGGTTCATTTGCCGAAGCTATGGATGTGACCGATTGCACGGTTGCGTTGCCTTCAACTGGCTCAACTCAGTTTGCCAAGCCGCTACCAGCAATGAACACTGTATCGCATCCTTCCACTGCCAACTCTACGTCTCTCACTTACTCCACAGTGACCTCCGGAGCGAGAGTTCCTTCCAAGTTCATTGCTCCTGTTTTTCCTGACTCTTACGTCAGTGTTGAGGGTAGTTCTGCCACCATCGATATCCCAGAGGATTCCCCAGCCGGGAAACAATTTTTCTCCACAATGGACTTCGGTGTCTGTTTTGATGCATTACCAGACACGAAACTCAAGGAATATAGTATTGCCCTAAAGAAGATGCTTCCTACAGGAGCTTATATCACTCATATGGCTCGAAAGCCACGGGCCGTATTAGTGTATTTTGCCCGTAAAGAACACGCAGACCTTGTGATGACTGCTGGCTTATCCATCAAAGATGTGCATCTTCTGGCTGAACCTGTGGCACAGCGACCTATCCAGGTCACTTTCCACCCAGTCCCACCTGAAGTCTCAGATGTCGCTCTGTGCACTTTACTCAGCAAATTTGGCCGAGTGGTTGGACCAATAACGACGCTTTCGGCGGCGCCCAGAGATCCCGATGACAAATCCATTGCAGGGTTTCGTCGAAGTGCCCGTGTCATATTTCCGTCGGACGATCATCTGCTTGCGTGCCCGAAGATCCTAACCGTACGGTGTGGCCAGCAACGTCGGAGAATCGACGTCATTACCTCCTTGCACTGCACGCTTTGCCATGGCGAAAACCATCTTCGCGTGCACTGCCCACATCAAGTTCCATCGACTCCGACTAGTGCTCCTACAGGTACTGTTCCTACCTCGAAGCGTACTACACCATCTACTTCAGCACAGCAGGCCTCGGAGCCAAGATATGATGAAAAAGTCTGCTTACAGAAGTTGGTCAATGCAACGCTCCCACAGCCGCTTCCTCTTTTTCACTAGAGGACTTTCCTACAATTGCCTCCTCACTCCCGCAACGTCGTCGCTCCACCACTGAGTCCCTTTCGGAGGGTTTACAACCAGCTATTACCACTGGAACCTCCGAAACAGCTGATGTGGAGTCTGTTGGTCCAGAGACACTGTGTGAGGATGAGACGACCGAGCCTCCACTGAAGCGCCGCGGCTCTGGCCGCAGCAGGCGAGTAGCGAAGAAGCAAAACTCTACTTCACCTCGTTCAACCTCCCTCTCCAGCAGTTCTCCTCGACACACCTCGCCAGCCGAAGTCTCCTTTCCCACTGTCGAAGAGTTCGCTGCATTTCTCCAGACAGCCAATATACCTCCCGTACCACTCTCATACATTGATCTCCATACATACTTAACGAATCCGACAAGCTACGCAATAGCGCGTGCCTTAGCAGTCAAGAATCCATCGCTTCGCCAACTTGTGCCGGAGCAGATCTTCAATGTGTCGCATTTCTGCCGCCAGAATGTTCCCACCCATCCGTGGGCACAAATTTTCTATAATCGTCTCAAGTCTTTTCCTCCAGCTCTGAAAGATCTTCAGCTAGAGGCAAGGAACCCCACAATTCAAGATCGTGTCACTTAATTGCAGGGGATTCGCTTCCCCCTCAGCAACTCTCTAGCATATGAAGACCTCAACCCGTTGGGGGCTGATATTCTCCTCCTTCAAGAGACAAATTGCAAACCATCTACGTCTATTCTCGATGGCGCCAGTGGAACTTTGTGTTTCATCACGCCTATGGACTAACGTCTCATAGCGGTCTTGCCATCGGCATTAGTCATACTCTCAATTCTATTATCACATCCCTCTCTGTGCGAAATATTTGTCGAGATCTCTTACAGCATGCATCCTTTACCATCGCGTCTTCCAGATATCATTTATTCAATATCTATATTCCAAGCACTACAACACATTTATCAGTTCTCTTCACGCGTCTTCGCAGAGCACTCGACCGTATCCCACCGTCAGACCATGTTCTCGTTGGTGGGGATTTTAACTGTACCCTGGATCCTCTTCTGGATAGGTCTTCTACAAATAGAGAGCGCCGCCATGCCCTGGCGAACCTGCTCCAGACAGTTGTCACGAACAACGCTCTTCATGATGTACATCGGCATATTCATCCATGGTCGACTAATTACACTTGGCGCTCCTCTCATGCGCAAAATCCTTTCTTAGCCCGCCTTGACAGGTTTTATGCCTCCAGTACTGTACTTCCTGTCGTGACACAATCGAGTGTGCATCCCACGGCCTCATCTGACCACTGCGCCATTGCCATCATAGTCCATACTGCACCATTCAAACCCAGGATAATTCGCCCGTGGACATTTGATGATGCACTTCTCTCCGACCCGGCATTCTGCTCTTCGGTCCGGTCGTTCCTGATTGACAGACGACCGCAGCTTCAATCTGCACTCTGCGGATTAAATTCTTGGTTGGAGATCAAGCAACAGCTCGTTCTGCATGTCCGAAACTACTCTTTCCAACTAAAGACACTCCAGAACATGCGCCTAGACTATGTTCGTTCAATGCTATCCATGCTCAGTCTCAGTGATCCTCTCTTCTCCTCCTTTCAACAAGAGCTTCGATCTCTTCTCACTCCTCTGGCGCAACAAGCTCTCCGCCGACTTCGTTTGCAACACCTGACGCCGGATGCTCATAACTATGAGTTCCTGACGTCAGTGGAAAACACCCGACGAGCTTCGTCCATACTTCATCATCTACGCCTTTCTTCTGGAGAGGTATCAGATGAGCCGATTGCGCTTTGTTCCCATGTCCGTCAGTACTTCTCCACGAAGTTCAGTGAACCTCCTCAACCATCCTCTGCAGCAATGGATTCTCTCCTTTCTAATCTACCTCAGGTTCCCCCCCATCTCGCTTCTTCTCTACTCCTTTCCCCCACGCCCTCTGAACTTAACACTACATTCTTTTCTCTGAATTCTAGTGCCGCTCCGGGTCCGGACGGCCTAACCTTTAGCTTTTATAAAACTTTTCTGCTTCTTCTTCTTCCGTTTCTCCTCTCCGCTTTCTCTGCTGCCTTTACTTACTCTCCTCTCCCGAGGGGATTCACAAATGCATACGTTGTCCTTTTCCCCAAAAAAGGTGATCTCCTTGACTTGGTGAACTGGCGCCCAATTTCCCTACTGAATCTCGACTACAAACTTTATACCAAGCTTCTTTCACAACGACTAAATCCCATCCTCACTTACATCCTCTCCCCTAACCAGACTTACACAGTTCCCGGCCGTTCCCTATCTCACAACATCCATCTCCTGACTGATCTAATTCACCTTGCGCGCTCCCGCTCTGAACCCCTCGCCCTCCTCTCTTTAGACCAACAGTCCGCCTTTGATAATATCTCCCACACTTATCTCTCCGCCACACTTCTCCGATTTGGATTTCCATCTCCGTTTATTTCTCTCCTCACCTCCCTCTACCAGGACGCCAGTTTCCAGGTCAAGTTGCCCACCTTTCTTACAGCACCAATCCTCTTCCGCCGTGGAGTGAGGCAAGGCTGCCCACTCTCCGGTCAACTTTTCGCTATAGCCTTAGAACCTTTTCTCCGCTCCGTTCAACGCTCCTTTCAAGCCACCCTGCCGCCACTCATCGCCCGCACGAGACACCATGTCACCACTTCCGTGGCGTATGCAGACGACGTTACCTTCTGTATACGCCTGGATTCACAGTTCTCTTTGCTTGAAAGTCTTTTCGCCGATTACGCCTCCTGCTCCGGAGCTGCGATTAATACAACCAAAAGCACAGGCCTGTGGTGCGGCTCATGGGTTGACCGTTTGGATTCCCCATGGGGAGCGCACTGGTCTTCAGCCTCTCAACGTTTCCTTGGCGTACATCTTGGCGTTCCAGGTGAAGCCTCCAGCACAACGTGGAATGCCATCCAGCCACGTCTTCATCCGTCAACTGCGTTTTGGCGAAAAGCGCAGTTCTGCACCTCATATTTTCAACGTGCACGTCTTGCGCAAACCTATCTTCTCTCCATGTGCACACATTCCTGGCTTGCTACTAAATCCCCACTTCTTCGTCTCAATGATATCACTCGCTGCTTCACCTCAGTTATCTGGACCGGACACCACTGGCTCAGTGCCCCCAAGCTCAGCCTTCCTCCTGACCAAGGTGGCATTGGCCTAATTGATACACGACTGTACTATCAAGCTCTCCGGATTACTTCGTTCCTCCGTCTTTATACCTCACCTGTTGCCGACGCCGTTACCGCAAGGAATGTCATCACCTCTTCGAGCAACACTAATTTCACTTTCACTTCTTTCATTCTAATTGACCTCCGTACTACCACTCACTCTCGCCTTCCTCCTGCCTTACGGGAGACTCTTACCTTTCTCCGCTCTCTCCCGCTCACTCGATCCCCACCCGATTCCACCACTGAACTCCTTGCCGAACCCCTGTTCTTCTCCTCTCTTCTTCACCGCCCTCATCTTTCATGCTTCGCCTATCCTTCTTGGCTCCGAGTCGGAGTTGTAACCGTCAAAGACCTTGTAACCTCAGATCTGTCCTGGCGACCCTACGCCAGCCTCCCACCTACCGTTCTACTTTCACCCTCCTCTCGCTCTGTCTATGACTCCCTACTCTCTACCATCATTGCTAAGTTTCCTCATCTCGCAACCGCCACCGGCCTGACCTTTGTTCCTTCCGCCTCCCTCCCCCTTCCTTTCTTTCTTTCAGTCGGCAGATCTATACTTCCACTATCCTCTCTTTCAACCTCAGTCCTCTATCGGTTACTTTTAAAATCCCACTCTCCTTCTCCCCTTCACATCCCTGATGTCTCCCAATCCTCTCTCACCGCTGTCTGGTCTGCCACCCTTTCTCCTCTTTCAGCTCCTCTTGAAATAAACACTCACTGGCTTTTTCTCCACCGCCGTCTTCCCGTTCCATCCATCCTCCACCGCATGACCATTCTTGACTCACCTCTTTGCCCCTTCTGTTCTCAAGAAGCTGATGTCTCTCACGTTTATCTACATTGTGTCATCCTCTTTCCACTACTCCATCTTGCATTTTCCATTGCTCAACGTTCAGCCACAACTGATCTTCCTTTCGATGCCTATAAGACACTCCTCCTGCAGGTTTCTCCGCCAGTCAAGCTTCCACCCATCTGCTCATATATTTTCATCCTGGTGAAACACGTCATTTACGTATTTCATCAGCGCTGCCGAGATATCTCATCTCCTTATACCATCCACCAAGCTTCTGTGGAACTTCTGTGCCACTTTCGGGAGTGTCTCCTCTCAAGACTTCGTCTAGAGAATATTGTGGCCGTCGCCCAACAGAGAGAACAACATTTCCGTTCCACCTGGTCTCCGGCCGCTTCCTGGTTCGCCGGCATGCCAGCGACGTTACAACTGACTGTCGGTAGTTTATAACCTCGTTGCTCCTAGCTCTGTTGAACTTCAGTTCAACGCACATGCTCACCATTGGTTTTCGGAATCAAACTTCAGCATACAGCTTATATCTTCTAACACATGTGAATATAATATGCACCATACTGTACAAATGTATATAGTCTTACTTGTTTTCTCTTTGATTATACTTTTTTCTACCAGTACTAAGACATCGTAATTCCGTTTGCCTTAGGTTTCACATTGTCTACTTTGTCATCTACAGTTCTCCTTTTGTACAGTGCTTCATTATAATATTCTCGTTCTGTTATTTGTCAGCACTATAATATATTTATGTTTCGAGACGAAATGTTTCGACAATCTCTCTTATTGTTCTTGTGCAAAATGCCTGTACCTCTGTCCACGAGGCTCCTTTGTGAATCACTACATCGTGCTGTATATAATGTACATAGAATTTTAGAGTTTGTATATTTTACCGTACAATATATGTACCAGGACGCCCATGTTCGCCTCCTGAACCCAACCTTGTTAATAAAATTGTGTTGAACTGAAGAAGCGTATGTGCTCCAGCTTCGACCGTCTGTCCGTCCGCACGATAAACTTACGTAAAAATGGTTCGATTTCGATGAAATTTTAGTATGTGGTAGGAGACCACATGGGGACGAACCTTATTTTAAAATGGGCGAAATGGGGTTAAAGGTCAGGACATAGGAGCGGAATGCATTCCATTGCCCTTGTGCGTCATAACCTGTGTAAAAATGTTTCGATTTCCATTAAATTTTAGTATGTGGTAGGGGACCACCTGGGGACGAACTCTATTGAAAATGGGCGAAATGGGGTCAAAGGTCAGGACATAGCGGGATCCATTTCTTCGTCCTCATGCGTTACAACTTACGCAAATATGCTTCGATTGAGACAAAACTGTATCATGTTATTCCGGAAGTACACTTTACCTGTTCTGTTGAATATCATCGAAATGGGGTCAAAGGTCAGGTCATAGGACCGAGATTTATTCTACAGCCATTATCCTCATAACTTGAGTAATGATATCTAGTATGTTGGAAAGCGTATCATAATCAATGCATTGCATGATTTTACGAACTTGTTACTAGATAGTGTTTCTGCCTTTTGACTGTCACTTGCGTTTGCAAGATTTGTGATATTTTGCTGCATGTGGTATTAGTGTTTGTAAAAGACCACTTCCATTAACCAATTGATCCAATTTTCTTAGGACGGTTGGAAGCTCGCCATATTCATAAAAAATGGCAAGATTTTTCGCCATTGTAATTTAACTTTTATACTTTGGAATAATTAAACGCTCATTTGAATGTTTCCGGCATAATGAACACAAGTCCCATATAAATGGT
Source organism: Macrothele yani (assembly GCA_039090855.1). Lineage (NCBI taxonomy): Eukaryota > Metazoa > Arthropoda > Arachnida > Araneae > Macrothelidae > Macrothele > Macrothele yani. The sequence goes on along the minus strand of CM076991.1, from coordinate 100,543,543 downwards.
GCCACTACAGAGTCATTCGTAACATCAACGAATTTATGCTTCCTCTGCATTGGCATGATTCGTAATTAGCTGTCTTTCTCTGAAGCAGACACCAGCAATATCTGCGTGACACAATAATGTTTCAGCCTGATGATATGCTCAGCTTTCGGTCCGTACACTACTTCCCTTAAAAACAAAGAGAAAATTTAGCATTAGTATTACTAAAATCTTGCATATTATAATTAAACTTTAGGCTGTAACCTAACAGTGCCTCACACTATTTATTAAAGGGGGAGGGATGAATGTTTTATGGTGATATTTGGGGAGGTCATACTGATGCATATTTTGCACTAGGAGGCTCAGTTTATTCAGTATACACTTTCAGAGTTAACGCTAAATGAGGTACTTCCGGAAAATGTGCCACCGTAGCTGCTGGGGGCCGTTAAAATTTGGTTCCAGGGTTTTTAGATTCATCTACCCATGTACTATCTGAAACCAAAGGGGGCGCATTAGTTGCCAGATGTGAAATATTTTTCAGCTCTGGTACCCCAATACGAGCATGGTGAGCGCTTCCATCAGGACGTCTCGGTGATGGAGCAAATGTATAATTGTAAATGAAATTTCGCCATGTTAGCTGATTATTGTTGGATGTTAAAAAGTTAATCCCCAGAAACTGAATGCAACCGAAAGTAAAAAAAGAGGTCTTAAGACAAGTAAGTTGTATGTAAGCATTGTGACGTATATTCTTAATTAACTTTCATTTTTAGTTCCTTTTTTTATGTAAATTTGAGTTTGTTCTCCGTTATACTTAACGTGACATCTTATCTCTCACGAGAATACTGTTGGCCACACATTTGAGGTCAGAGAGTAAGTGACGTATGACTGTGATAAGAACTATAAATAACAAGTTAGTAAAATCATGCATTGCATTGATTATAATACGCTTTCCAACATACCAGAAATCATTACTCAAGTACTCACGTTTTGAGGACAATGGCTGTGGAATAAATCTCGCTCCTGTGTCCTGACCTTTAACCCCATTTCAATGATATTAAACAGAATTATGTCAGTGTACCTCCGGAACAACATACTAAAATTTTGTCGCAGTCGAAGCATTTATACGTAAGTATAACGAAGTAAATTTGTACGTCATTTTTGTCCACGCCGGGGCTAGAACCCGGTTCCCTCATTCCGGAGGAAGTCACTCTACCAATGAGCTACGCGGACGTCCGTTCTGACTGCTATCTGCCTTTATGTCGTGTGCGTCCTGCTGGGCAGGCACGTCACACCTCCCCCCCCGAAAGAGGGCCGGGGACATGGCCCAAGGGGTCAGCCGTGACCATGAATCGTTGCAGGCAGCCATCCGCTCTAGAACGTGCACTTGAGAATTCCCAGTCAATCTAGTGTGTGGAATGCAACGTCACACACATATATTTTTCGAAGCGCTGGAGAAAGGATTCTCTTATTTTTCCTATCTCGCGGTGTGGAAAGAACATCACACCATTACGAGATCTGGAACGGCCGGGTCATCCGGGAAGTTCGGGCGCCATTATAATGAAGTAAATTTTTCCGTCATTTTTGTCCACGCCGGGGCTCGAACCGGTGTCCCCTCATTCCGGAATGAGTCACTCTTCCAACTGAGCTACGCGGACGTTCGTTCTGACTGCTATCTGCCTTTATGTCGTGTGCGTCCTGCTGGGCAGGCACGTCCCATAAGTTATGATGCATAAGGGCAATGGAATGGATCCGGCTCCTGTGTCGTGAACTTTAACCCCATTTCTTATTTTCATTAGGCTTCTTCCCCAGATGGTCTCCTACCACGTACTGAAATTTTATTGAAATCGAACCATGTTTATGCAAGTTATGAAGCATAAGGGCAATAGAATGACTCCCGCTCCTATGTCATGACCTTTGACCCCATTGCGTCCATTTTCAATAGGGTTCGTCCCCCGGTGGTCCGCTATCACATACAAAAATTTTATCGAAATCGAACCATTTTTACGCGAGTTATCGTGCGGACGGGCAGACGGACAAAGCTGGAGCATATACGCCTTTTCAACCTATATTTGGAAAACGTAAAAAAGGACAATACGACAGTTGCTCATGTGGATGTGTGTGTGTGTGTGTGTGTGTAGACGTTCGATTGTTAAGTTAAATGTGAAATTAACAATTTTAGTGGCATGTTATAAAGTTCTATTGAAATAGTGCTGGAATAAAGAACAAATTACCGTAAGTTGACTTCTGCTTATGTTTTGTCTGGCCGTAAAAGCTTAATTAGAAATTATTACATCGTGTTCTTATTTAGTTCAACATTCCTTAGTCACGGTTCAGATATAACGTAAAACCAATCTTGCTCACGAAAAAGACATTACGTTATAGTATATCTTAATATCATGTCATCATCATCATCATCATTGTCAACCATTATCAATCCACTGCTGGACGAAGGTCTCCCCAAGTTTCCTCCACAACGGTCTGTCTTGTGCCAGTCTCCTCCATGTCACCCCTGCATACTTTCGAATTTCATCCACCCATCTCCCATGTGGTCTTCTTCTGGGTCTTTTCCTGTCCCTTGGAATCCAATCTAAAATTTCGGCTGTCCATCGATGATCTGTCCTTCTGGCAGTATGTCCAGCCCATTGCCATTTCAGGGATTTAACTCTGATCATGATGTCTTCCACTCTTGTCATTTTTCGGATCCACGAGTTCCTCTTCTTATCTCTCCTGGTTACACCAAGTATGCACCTCTCCATGCTGCTTTGAGTTGTCTGCAGCCTTTGTATGTCTCTTTTAGTTAAGGTCCACGTCTCTGCACCATACGTAAGCACTGGAAGGATGCATTGATCAAACACTTTTCTTTTAAGACATAATGGCATATTGCTCTTGAAAATTATGCTGTTTCTTCCAAAAGCTCTCCAGGCAAGTTTTGTACGCATATTAATTTCTTCATCAATGTAACCCTCACTTGATATCTGCTGTCCAAGATAAACGTACGTGTCTGCTATCTCCAGCTTTTCTCCATCAATCGATAAATCTTCATTTCTTGTAAAAGCATTGAACATGACTTTTGTCTTCTGAAAGTTCATTTTTAATCCCACTTCTTTACTCTTGTCAGCAAGTTCCTGGATCATACTCTGCAGCTCTGATGGGGTAGTTGCAAAAATGACTATGTCATCAGCAAAACGAAGGTGGGTTAGATAATCTCCATTAATCTTTATCCCTTTGTTTTCCCAGCTCAGCGACTGAAAAACACCCTCCAATGTGGCATTAAAGAGCTTCGGAGATATGGTGTCACCTTGTCTCACTCCCTTTCCAATTTTTATGTGTGTTGTATTTTCAAACAGCCGAATCTTTGCACTTGCATTTTCATAGATGCTATTAATCATGTATAGTATAGTATATCTTGTAGTATATCTTAAAGTATATCTTAATGTCGTTATAGTTGAATATCGTTATAGTATATCTTAACGTCAACAGATATCTTATTTGAGTATAGGAAAGTGCTTTTTTTTTCAAACAAAATGTCAATTTAATCATGATTTACATGATCAGCGGCCCAAAATACATAAAGAAATAATAATTTAATAAGCATAACACAAAAAAGTCGAAATTTATTGGCCAGTATAATCTGTATGGCGTGTAGGCTCTTCATAAAGGACAAAACAAAGCGTCATTAATCCACGTGACTTTTACATTGCATATATTGGCGTTCATTTCTGGTCATTTTCTTAGCATAAAGATTCAAAATGTTTCTGCCAATTGCTGTGTATTTTTCAAATCCTCCCTTCAACTGCTCATCTGCCGTTTAAGGGAAGTTTTACCCTGTAAGCAGCAAGATATGCTGCAATCATACATTGAACTTAATGGTATTATAATCTTTTCAGGCAAGCAGGTAAACAAGTTTAATGATCACAAAACCGTCTTTAGCTTTGAACAGAAAATAATAGATGTATGAAACCTAGAGCTGGATTACATTATACGAGGAATTCGTAATGATTGTTTCTCGTAGATTCTTGAACAATTCGTTCCAATAAATACAGAGGAGCATTTTGTAATCTCTTGTGGCCGAAACCATGTGCCCGTTTTTTAGTTATCTCCCTACGGTCCTCTTCAAATATTACGTGATTGAAATTTTATAGGACAAGCTTTGAAACACGTCATTCGATAGCACAATCGCTTCCATTCCAGTGAAATACCGACAATCTTTTTCTCGGTTGTCAGAGACAAATGTGGTTTTCCCTCCACAACAATTCAATCGCTCGTCTCCAATTTTACAAAACCATCTTTTTTAACAGCCAAAACAAAAGGGGACATATATCTCCTCAGTAACATGACGAGCGTCGTTTTGCAGGCTGGCTATCTCAGGAGGAATGGAAAGGACGAGAAAGCGAGAGGGAGAAAAGGAGTAGAGGAATCGCATGCACACACACATACACACGCACACACTCCGAGAAAGATGACAAAATAATTTATCTTTTCGAGAATGAGACGTGGTCGACGAAGCGGAAGCTCTTCCTCGACCACGTCTCATCCGTCTCAAGGCACAGTCCCGAAAAGGGAGCCGGATTTAAAGCCAGAGGAGAACGAACAGTTGTTCCGCACTCTGCACGTTGTGCTGTCCGCTCTCTCTCTCTCTCTTTCTCCCTCCATCCATCCCTCCATCCTCTCTCTTCAATGTACAACATCAGGGAAAGCGGCCAGCCAGAAAGTACAGTTCTGAATTTCAGGGTATCACCCGATTGCGGTTGCGTTATGTCAGAAGCAGCGGTTAAGCAGAGATTTGCCGAATAACTGTGGCGTACACATTCCCTTTCACGTGGAAAATTGATTTCTCCAGAGGAAAGACGACGATGAGAACAATGCTACGGGGCGATCGAAATGAACGGAAATCACGTATTTAGGAAGTCGTGCCAGTTGCTTTAAAAACACAAGTGCCTATATTGTGATACCCAGAAATGATGAGAATTTACAACAAAAGATACCCTTCCTTTTCACCTTAACGCCTTCACATCAAGAACTCTCGTTTTTCAAAACCATCGGGTAATGAACTTTATCAGACCTAGTTGTAAAGTTATATCCATTAATTAAAAGACCAACTAAGAAATTTCGAACATACGGTAAAACCTGTTCAAGACGGAACCTGTATAAAACGGAAATTTTTTGTGGTCTCGAAATGAAAGAAAATTACGTACATTATACACGGTCAAGTCACATTATGGTAACAACCAGCTAATATCCAAAGTATCCGCTGTGTGCATCGCGGATAGCAACAACCATCTAATATATCCAGAGTAACCGCCGTGTGCATCGCGGATAGCAACAACCATCTCATATATATCCAGAGTAACCACCGTGTGCATCGCGGATAGCAACAAACAGCTAATATCCAGAGTAACCGCCGTGTGCATCGCGGATAGCAACAACCATCTCATATATATCCAGAGTAACCACCGTGTGCATCGCGGATAGCAACAAACAGCTAATATATCCAGAGTAACCGCCGTGTGCATCGCGGATAGCAACAACCATCTCATATATATCCAGAGTAACCGCCGTGTGCATCGCGGATAACAACAACCAGCTAATATCCAGAGTAACCGCCGTGTGCATCGCGGATAGCAACAAACAGCTAATATCAAGAGTAACCGCCGTGTGCATCGCGGATGCAGCTAGACCAGCTGGGAGTGAATCAGTAAGGTGCTGGAAGGTGTTCATAGGTATGTGAGGCCATACTGACTGCAGCGCATCTGACAGCTGTTGAAGGGTGCGTAGTGGAGGACCCATAGAGCGAACAACACGATCAAAGTGGTCCCACAGATGCTCAATTGGGTTTAAGTCTGGGGAATTAGGAGGGTACTTTGAAGTCTTCATCGTGCTCTTTCAACCACTCTCGGGCATTTCTAGCTGTATGACACGTTGCATTGTCGTGGTAAAAGATCCCATCCGCCCCAGGAAAGACAATCAGTATGTATGGATGAAAGTGGTCTGCAAGGATGGATTCACAACGAATTCCTTCCACAAGGCCTTCCACAGGTATGAGTGGACCCAAAGACTGTCACGAAAACATTCCATAGACCATAACGCTGCCCACACCAGCTTGTATTCTTCCAGCAATGGTTAAAGAGTGTTTGTTCACCGATGTTTCTCGCCTTATACGCCAACTTCCATCCGTTCGAGGAAGCAGAAAACGTGACTCATCGGAGAAAGCAATCCTTTGTCAATCAGTGGAGGTTCAATTCCGATACTGCCACACAAATGAAGCCTTTTCTGCAGATGCACTTTCTTTAGCATAGGTTCAGTCAGTGACCATCCGTCTGCATAGGAGCCCCATACGCAACAAAGTTCGCTGAACTGTCCTTTTAGACACACTTCCGGTAGCCACCTGGTTCGTTCGCCCAGTAAGTTGCTCCACTGTAGAGTGTCGATTGGCCCTCACGCACCTTCGCAGCCGACTTTCACTTCTCACATCAATGGCACGTGCCATTTAATGTTTTCATGGAACCGTTGATGACATTTTTAGACGGGCTCCACTGTATATATTTATACAGGGTGCAAAGGAAAGTCATTTTAGCCTGGAATAACTTGCGAACAGAGAGAGGTACAGTTATGCAAGTGAGATAACGGTATAGGTAAGAGACTACGCCCGATCGAATGCAACCGATAACAGCGCCCCTAGTGGCGAAATGCGGAAGTTAGTCATTGCAAATCGAAAACGAAAAGAGAAAGAGCAAAATTTCCGATTACAAAGCTGTAGAGCATCAATTAATTAGTACAAAACGACATTCGTTTCACACGGATAAGATAAATTGTCGCCTAAATACCCTACAATGTCCGAAATCGATGCGCGACGATTCGAATCTGCATATTCACATTTCGCAAATGTAGCCGTATGCAAATACAGATTGTGACGTCGTACCGTACCTACGATATAAAAACCAGTAGCAGGATGTACCCTGATCAGATGTTTAGGTCTACGTACGCTGTGTGAGAATGGCGAGCTTGGATTTCTGGGGTTACGTAAAAAATCAGGTGTATGCAACAGCGCCTACAAGTCTGCTGGATCTACATCGTAGTGTTACACATGCTTGCAATAGTGTGACACCTTCCATGCTGAGGAATGTGCATGCAGTTACTTTCACGAATACAAATGTGTATCGTGAGCAATGGCGAACTCTTCGAAGATATTCGACATTAACTTTACATCGTTGTGCGCAAGTTTGCCTCTTTTGTTTTTGCTTTGTCTGACGTCATCAAACTGTATTGACATAAGTACGCATTTAAATTGTGTGTATTTCCTCATACCTATGCCTGTTTCCTTCAAACGTTCACCAAAAAGGTCGCGCATCGATTTCGGACATTTTAGGGTATTCAGGCGACAATTTATGTTATCGGTGTGAAACAAATGTCGTTTTGTACTAATTAATTAATGTTTTACAACTTTGTAATTGAAAATTTTGCTCTATCTCTTTTCGTTTTCGATTTGCAATGGCTAACTTTCGCATTTCGTCACTAGGGGCGCTGCTATTGGTTGCATTAGATTGGGCGTAGTCGCTTTACTATACCGTTATCTCACTTGCATAACTGTACCTCTCTCCGTTCGCAAGTTATTCCAGGCTAAAGGGACTTTCCTATGCACCCTGTATATATCTACGACACTATGTGGACTAAAGTGATTGGACACTGTAAGTAAATAGAAAAACCGTATTGTATTTATATAAGTAGCGGGTAGGCCCTCTATTTGCTGAGATTACAGCAGACACTTGTCCAGGTAAACTCTCCACAAGTCCATGGAGTACGAAGAGCGGATTGTTCATCCTTTTCGCCTTGAGTACATCGACCAAATCTGTTAGTGAAGAAGGTTGTGTTAGTCTAGACCTCACCCGTCGTTCAAGTTCATCCCATAGGTGTTCAATGGGATTGAGGTCCGGGCGCTGAGCAGCCCAGTCCACCTGCGAGACCTGATTTTCCTCATACCACTCCACTGCAGCCGTGGAAACATGATAAGTGGCACTGTCGTCTTAGAAGAAACAATCGTCGTGTCCGTAAAACTGCAACAACGTAGGGAGCATTGAGTTATCCAGGATATTTCCATACACCAGAGATTTCATTTTGCCATGCATAACAACCAATGGAACCACACCGTACCAGCTGAAGCAGCCCCATACTATCTCGCATCAGTGCTTCACAGTTGGCACTGTGCACGCCGAAAGCAGACGTTCTTCGGGTAACTGCTAAACCCAGACACGTCCATCCGATCGAAATGATTTTAAGCGAGCTTCGTCGCCCCATAACACCTATCGCCATTACTCCAATGCCAAATTTTTGTGCTGTTGATGCCATAGTAGCCGCGTGGCTTTATTGATCTCTGTCATGAGAGATTTATGGGTGGCTGCTCGAATACCATACCCGATTTCATGTACCTCTTTCGAAGTGTCTTGGTGGAGACAATAGCATATGTGGCTATCTGGAACTCATCTGCTATGGCGTGCATTGATCAGGACCTGGTTTTCTGGATCTACTGCAAGACCCTTCGGTTCCTGGGTAGCAGTTTACTTGGTCTTCCAGGGCGAGGTGAATTTTTGCAATGTCCCTTCTTCCACTTGTTGATGATACAGGCCACAGTCGATTTAGCGACCTGTCTGACATCAGCAAGCAATGCTTCTAAACGCTCACACTTCCAACTGAGCAGCCTGTTGTGACGCCTTTTTCAAACTCGGAGAACTCTCTGTTATTAGCCATTTTATCTAAGTGTATATACACTGAAGAACAATTGAATTAGAGACAGCTGGCGTTATGCAAATGTGGCGCTGTGGGCGGCCCTGTAAACGGAAACGACATGATGTATGCAGCGTTCCGAAAATATAAGGAGTGATGCGACGGAAATCAGTAAGAGTCGGACGGAGTATGGGTAAGACGAAGGATCTAATCGCATTTGATCGTGGGCAAATTGTCGGGGCCCGACGAATGGGTCACTCCATCTCTGAAGTCGTGCAGCCACTGGGATTTTCACGAGCCACTGTGTCACGGGTGCACCGTGAGTACACCGAATCCAGTGAAACTATCCCTGCAAAGGCCAACTGCCGTGGACAAGAGCGTGTGGATGAGCGGGGTCATCGTCGGCTAGCTCGCATTGTAACAGCGGATAGACGGGACATAGTGCAAGAAATCATTTGGCAATTTAACGCTGGTGCACAAAAACGTGTAAGCAGCCACACCATCTACAACCACATCCTCGCCGAGGGGTACAGAAGCCATCGTCCCACGAGTGCACCGCTGCTGACCGCATATCACAGGGCGCAAAGATTAGCATAAGCGCGGGAACATCGCCACTGGACCCTAGAGATGTGGGGAAGTGTTGCTTGAATTGATGAGTCGAGATTCACGTTGGTACATGCGGAGGGCAGGATGCGAGTACAGCGTAAACCACATGAAGCGATGGATCCATCTTGCCAGCAAGGTACTCTTCAAGCTAATGAGGGTGGCATTCTCATCTGGGGACTGTTTACGGGGACTGAAACGGGACCACTGGTACGTGTGACATCATCCCTTACAGGTCAACGTTACTGGGCTATCCTGGACGACCATTTGCTCCCGTTTGTGCGTCTTCAACATCCCACTGGAGACCTCATCTTGCAACAAGACAATACAGCTCCCGAATTGTATCCGAATGGTTCCATGAACACTCCACCGACGTGACCTCGCTTCCTCGGCCAGCTAGGTCACCTGACCTCAATGCCATCGAGCACATCTGGGATGCCATCGAGAGAGATATTCGAGGCTCTAACCCCCTCCATTAAATCTTCGTGAAATGTGGGAGCTTGTTCTAGGGTCGTGGATCCGAATGGCTTCCCAACGCTTCCGGTGTCTTGTCGAGTCCATGCCGAGACAAATCGCCACCGTCATCAGGGCGAAAGGTGGTGCTACACGTTACTATACAGGTATCTCTAATTCAATTGCTCTTCAGTGTACATATACACTGCCGGAAAGTGAAAAAAGAACACCAGGAAGGAATTGGTGGACGATCATTAAATTTACTTATGTCAATGGAGTCGAGTTTACGTAGGTGTGATGTTAATTTCGGGACCAACCGGTGAGCACTTACACCACAGCACGGCATAATATGCAAATTATCGTCGGTGGTATTTAAGGAGTACGGCGAAGTGAATGTAATCAGTCGTCGGTGTACGGACACGTGCGAAAACCCTGAAGAAGCTGCAATGCCTGGACATGGAAGACGTGTACGATTTCAGCAGTTATCGAACTTTGAGCGAGGTCGTCTAGTCGGACTCCGCGAGGCCGGGTGGTCGTATCGTCGTATTGCGGAGCGAATTGGACGGGAAGTATCGGTGGTGGTACGATGGTGGCGTAGATGGTCCGAGGAACATTCCCACCCGAGAAGACATGGAACCGGGAGTCAGAAATGGACTGATGAGCGAAACGATCGACGCATAAGAAAAGCGGCGTTGTCAAGCAGAACATCCACTGCAACGCAAATCCGAGCTGCCATTGCACCTGAGGTGACTGTGTGAACAATCCGCAATCGTCTACTGGATGCAGGACTACGTGCACGTGTGCCTCTGGCATGTGTACCTCTGACTGCAGCCCACCGTCAGGAACGGCTGCAGTGGTGTCGCCAACGTTTGCTGTAGAGAACGCAATGGCGATCTGCCGTATTCAGCGATGAAGGCAGATTCTGCTTGGGAGCCTCCGATGGCCATATGCGTGTTCGCAGACGCACAGGGGAGCGTCTCCACCCTTCTTGCATCCGCCAGCGACACACAGGGCCTACACCTGGTCTCCTGGTGTGGGGAGCGATCAGCTATCGCTCCCGTACACAACTAGTGTTTTGTACTGGGTACGTTAAACAGCACCTCCTACATCAACAACATCATTCAGCCCGTGGTTGTGCCATTTGTAGTTAGGTCCATCGTGGTGTTTTCCAGCAAGATAACGCACGCCCGCACACGGCACGTGCAACGCAACATGCACTTCAGGGTGTGAGACAACTTCCATGGCCTCCATGTTCACCGGAGGTGTCCCCCATTGAGCACGTGTGGGATTTTATGGGACAACGACTTATCCGGTCTCCACGGCCAGCCACGACCATCCCCGATTTACGCGTCTAAGTTGAGGATGCTTGGAACTCAATACCACAAGCTTACATCCAACATCTGTACGACAAACACCATGCCAGAATTGCACAGCGTGATGCAGTTCATGGCGGTTCAACCTCGTACTAAGCATGTTACATGAAAATGTTATTTTTCAGTTTACCATCAAATAGAGCTGTATTTTGCCATAATGTTTTGATCACGTTATCCTCTGTATTCCGTTATTATGCTGTATAAATTTCGTTGGTATCAGACGTATCCTTCTTGGTGTTATTTTTTCACTTTCCGCCAGTGTATATACACAATCGAGTTACATTTTTGTGAACAACTCCTACTTTTGACGTCAACAGCGCGTACTTATTGAAAGAAAGCACGTGTCGTGAGCTGGCGTGGAGGGTATATAAGCTGTTCTGTAGGCATTCTGAAAACATATCACTAGTTGCTGTCATGGATAAAAGGAGCGATTTATCAGATTTGCAAGAAATGATAATTATTGGCTTTCGGACCAAGAATGGCAGTATTTCTGAAACAGCGCAGTTTCTGAACTCTTCGCGAGCTGCTGTGGTTAAAGTGTATCGTGATAGGAGAAATGGCACCACTGCGAATAAGCCTCGTGGAAACTGCGGAACACCACGTGTCATTGACGTCAGAGGTGAACGTCGGCTGCGAAGTTGCGTGAAGGTCGATCGACACGCTACGGTGGAGCAACTCACCGACCGAATGAACCAAGGGGGGCTACCGGAAGTGGGTCTAAAATGACAGTTCAGCGAACACTGCTGCGTATGGGGTTCCGATGCAGACGGATGGTCACTGCACCAAAGCTAAGAAGGTGCATCGGCAGAAAAAGTTTACATTTGCAAGGCAGTATCGGAATTGGACCTCCGCTGATTGGCAAAGGATTGCCTTCTCCGATGAGTCACGTTTTTTGTTTCATCGAACGGATGTACGTTGGCGTATAACGCGAGAAACATCGGAGAACAAACACTCTTCAACCATTGCTGGTAGAACAGAAGCTGTTGGAGGCAGCGTTATGGTCTGGGGAAAGTAATGATTTGGGGGCATTTCTCGGGTTCACTCATACGTGTGGAAGGCACTATGGACCGAATTCGTTATGAATCCATCCTTGCAGACCACGTACACCCATACATGCTGATTGTCTAGGCCGGATAGGATCTTCCAGCACGAGAATGCGACGTGTCACACAGCTAGAAATGTCCGAGAGTGGTTAAAAGAGCACGATGAAGACTTCAGAGTATTTTCCTGGCCCCCTAATTTCCCAGACTTAAATCCAATTGAGCATCTGCGGGACCATGTTGTTCGCTCTATGGATCCTCCATCACGTACCCTTCAGCAGCTGTCAGCTGCACTGCGGTCAGCATGGCTCCACATCCGTCACCTAATTTGAGTCACTCCCAGCTCGTCTAGCTGCCGTCCGCGCTGCGCACGACGGTTACTCTGGATATTAGCTGGTGGTCACAATAATGTGACTCGACCGTGGGTATATATATATATATATATATATATATATATATCATCATCATCATCATTGTCAACCATTATCAATCCACTGCTGGACAAAGATCTCTCCAAGCCTCTTCCACAACGGTCTGTCTTGTGCCAGTCTCCTCCATGTCACTCCCGCATACTTTCGAATTTCATCCACCCATATTCCATGTGGTCTTCTTCTGGGTCTTTTCCAGTCCCTTGGAATCCAATCTAAAATTTCGACTGTCCATCGATGGTTTGTCCTTCTAGCAGTATGTCCAACCCATTGCCATTTTAGGGATTTTACTCTGATCATGATGTCTTCCACTCTTGTCATTTTTCTGATCCACGAGTTCCTCTTCTTATCTCTCCTGGCTACACCAAGCATGCACCTCTCCATGCTTCTTTGAGTTGTATATATATATACATACCTGCACATATATACTCGATATATATACTATATATTACTGTATATATCGAAAAGTCACCAGCCAGGGCCAGTGTTTTCTTGGCAAGATTAGCCTTTTATTTTATTCCTTTTCACTCTTTGTATTATTTACTTATTTATTTCTTTATGTTTCATTTTGAGTTAAGCATTCTGCTACCATGCATGTGAGTGAGCTGTGATTCTGTCAGTGTCTCTTTGAAGATGTTCCTTAATGATTCTGGGACTTTTTTAAATATCTATTTGCCTTTTCAGGTTTTTAATTCTATTCAGTGGTTATGAATGATTTCAATTATAGTAATTTGTAATAAAGTGAACCTTTACCTTATGTTTATGTATATACACATGTATATATGCATATACATATAGGGATGTAAGGTCAGGAGATGCGTAACATCACAGCCTCTCCTTGACAAATGTCAACCCCGCCTTCTCGTGGTGCATCCTGTTCCCACTAAAGGGGCTCTGACGACCGCAAATAGCGGTATAACTATACCATCGGGATCAGAGGAAATGCTATCCCACACTCACCAACCCGCTTGGCCAGCGTGGTGAGTTATGGCCAAACACCTCCAAAATGACTCTACAACTTAAATCTTGGCCCTCAGTCTCCGGCAGCTGGAATGTACCTGGCCAAGGCAGCGGCCAGTGCGACATGAAGGCAGAGGGTGCTAAGAATCCCCGGAGGACCGGACTAGGCTGCCATTTGATGCTGACCTTGGCTACCTACAACGGACGCTCCCTATCTTCTGATTCAAGGCTTCTTGAATTGGAAGAGGAACTACAAAGGATCAAGTGGGACATCGTCGGGCTGAGTGAGGTAAGGAGAAAAGGAGAAGATCTCATTGAACTGAAAAGTGGACATCTCTTCTATTATCGTGGGACAGATACTGGCAGAACTAGTGGTGTTGGATTTATAATAAACAAGAAACTGAAGGATAAAGTGGTAGAAGTTGAAAGTTCCTCTGACAGAGCTGCACGACTCGTTATCCAACTATCGAGAAGATACCAGGCTCAGATTATTCAAACTTATGCACCCACCACAAGTCATCCTGAAGAAGAAATTGAAGAATTTTATGAGGAAATTCGTCATCTAAATAATAAAGGTAAGCAGCACTTGAAGATAATTATGGGAGATTTCAATGCAAAAATAGGGCACCGGCAACAGAATGAAACTTCAGTAGGTAAATTCGGTCACGGCAACAGAAACCAGCGTGGAAATACTCTCGTTGAGTTTGCAGAGGCAGAAGGATTTTTCATCTTGAATTCCTTTTTCAAGAAAAAGCCACACAGGAAATGGACATGGAGACATCCAATTGGGACGACAAGTGAAATTGATTTTATTATGTGTAACAAAAAATTCGTCATCGAAGACTGCAGTGTGCTAAACAAGTTCAACACAGGTAGTGACCATAGATTGGTGAGATGTAAGATGCACCTCAACACTAAACTGGAACGTGGCAAGCTCATAAGACAAACAAAATGTATTGACATAACCAACCTTAAAAAACATAATAATACTTTCAAGTTGGAACTGAAGAACAGATTCTCTGCTTTAGAAGGCCTAACATCGGAAGAAGTGGATATTTCTGAAGTTAACAGAAAAGTAACCAAAGCTCTTATGGATACAGCAACAAAATTAGCTGGGTCTAAGAACAAGTTGCATGTAAACAAATTATCAGGAAAAACCAAAATGTTGATACAAAAAAGAAGAGAGATGAGGACAACTAAAGAAGATGTGACTTCCAAAGTGGAATATATAGAGCTATGCAAGACAGTAAGAAAAAGTATCACTGAAGACGTAAGAAAATTCAACTGTGAACTAGTAAGGAAAGCAATTGAAAACATCCAAAGCCTAAAGATAGCAAAGGGACATCTCAGTAAGGGAAGAAAACAGATTATGGCTCTGAGAAAAGAAGATGGTTCTATAACAAGAAATAGAGGCGAAATTTTGACAAGAGTGAAAGATTTCTACTCCAAACTATATGAAAGGGATGATACATGTACTCCAGACATCATGAAAGGTACCAGAGTTCTTCCAGTCCTCCCAGCAGAAGTTGCTCATGCAATCAAGAACATGAAGCGGGGAAAGCTCCAGGAGAAGATGGAATTACTATAGACATCATACAAGAAGCAAGTGGAGAAATTGAAACAGTACTCGCCCAAATTTTCACTCGATGCCTTAATGAAGGGAAGATTCCTGAGGATTGGAACAATGCTACAATGATCCTGCTACATAAAAAAGGTGACATTGAGGATCTCAGGAACTACAGACCTATCAGCCTCCTATCAGTGGTTTATAAAATCTTCACTAAAGTTCTTTCACACCGCTTGAAGGTAACACTGGACATGGCTCAACCGAGAGAACAAGCTGGATTCAGGAGTGGCTACAGCACAATAGATCATATCCACGTACTGAGAGAACTAATTGAAAGAGCGAGGGAATATGAACTTCCATTGTGCATGGCTTTTATCGATTATGAAAAAGCCTTTGATTCGGTGAAACCATCAGCAGTTGCAATGGCTCTGAAATCCTGCGGTATTGAAGATGCATACATTAATATTATTAATAACATCTATGAAAATGCAAGTGCAAAGATTCGGCTGTTTGAAAATACAACACACATAAAAATTGGAAAGGGAGTGAGACAAGGTGACACCATATCTCCGAAGCTCTTTAATGCCACATTGGAAAATGTCTTTCAATCACTGAACTGGGAAAACAAAGGGATAAAGATTAATGGAGATTATCTAACCCACCTTCGTTTTGCTGATGACGTAGTCATTTTTGCAACTACCCCATCAGAGCTGCAGAGTATGATCCAGGAACTTGCTGACAAGAGTAAAGAAGTGGGATTAAAAATGAACTTTCAGAAGACAAAAGTGATGTTCAATGCTTTTACAAGAAATGAAGATTTTTTGATTGATGGAGAAAAACTGGAGATAACAGATACGTATGTTTATCTTGGACAGCAGATATCAAGTGAGGGTCACATTGACGAAGAAATTAATCGGCGTACAAAACTTGCCTGGAGAGCTTTTGGAAGAAACAGCATAATTTTCAAGAGCAATATGCCGTTATGTCTTAAAAGAAAAGTGTTTGATCAATGCATCCTTCCAGTGCTTACGTATGGTGCAGAGACGTGGACCTTAACTAAAAGAGACATACAAAGGCTGCAGACAACTCAAAGCAGCATGGAGAGGTGCATGCTTGGTATAACCAGGAGAGATAAGAAGAGGAACTCGTGGATCCGAAAAATGACGAGAGTGGAAGACATCATGATCAGAGTTAAATCCCTGAAATGGCAATGGGCTGGACATACTGCCAGAAGGACAGACCATAGATGGACAGCCGAAAGTTTAGATTGGATTCCAAGGGACAGGAAAAGACCCAGAAGAAGACCACATGGGAGATGGGTGGATGAAATTCGTAAATATGCGGGAGTGACATGGAGGAGACTGGCACAAGACAGACCGTTGTGGAGGAAACTTGGGGAGACCTTCGTCCAGCAGTGGATTGATAATGGTTGACAATGATGATGATGATGATATGCATATATATATATATATATATATATTGTTCAAAGTGATTGTTATTTAGAAAGCCATTGAAATCGATGAGTGATTTGACTTTTCAGTGGTGGAAGAATAAAAGAAGTGGAACTCTTACCTTGCTGATTCTCTGGCTCTTTGACTCCTAATTTTGACGTAATGTGATAAATGTTCAGGAATTTCATTACAATAGATATTTAAGTATGTAAATTTTAAACCTACAGGTATTTAAGTAAAAGCATAATACTTGATTTTTGCAACCGTATTTCAAAAAAGCTGTGATATGTAGATTTTAGAAATTAAATTGGAATTTCAATGTACCAACAAAGTTACTGAAGTGTTTAATGCCTTGATTATTTTACAGAAATTCATAAACAAAAAAAAAAGTGGAAAACCTGATAAGAGCTTAGCTCAAAAAACTCAGACAACGTGGAAGAGCTGAAAAATGAGCTTTCTTTTCCTCACTCAGCGATCAAGTCGAATGTGGAACGTCTTCCAGGAAATCATTAATTCCTGACGTGTCGGAACAACTTAATTTCGGCTGGCATAAAAGACGCTCTTGGTAATTTAGATAGCATAGTCTTCTTCCTTAAGGAATCAAGCATCTCTAGATGCACTTTGTTACGCTTCATATCTTCGAAACTAAAAATTTTTCCTTTCGAAGTAACCACCCGAACTTTTGTTTTTTTTATTTGTTACGCTTATAATTCGTAAATTATCTTGCTAAAAAGTTTTCATGCTTCCATTTTCATAAAGACTTTCTTCACTGATTACTAGAAAATACCCCCACGTTCTGTAGAAAACCAGAGTAAACTTATTTCCGCTAATCGTGTTACGAGATGCCCATCACGGAACAGTGTTGAAAAAGGGGATGGGGAAGGGGGGGAATCCATTTTGAGAAGATCAGCTCAGGAATGGGTTTTGTGACAGGCAATTTTCGAATGGGTGATCATCGAGATGGATTGCATCGGTAAAAGAAGACGTATCTGATCGGAGAAAATTGAACAGGTGATGAGATCTCAATTAGAAAATAATCCTTCCAAACATTTGCCGATAAGCAGTAATTTAAAAGGGATATAAGATAAAAATTTTGACGAAATAGTTGTGGGGGTTTTTGATCGAAAGCAGTTATTAACGCTTTACCAAGCGTGCGAAGCAAAGAAAAGTTGCGAAAAGTTGGACGATATGTGGAGCCGTGAAATTCATATAGGAATTATTAGATCTCTGATATTACGGGAAATACTGAGTTACGTAACAACACGGTTGGACATGATTGAAGAAATATGTTAAAAAATGGGTGATAAATGCAATCATGTTGCGCAAAGTCACAGTGGATACTAGAAGTGTTATATTTCTTTCACAGAGACGGCCATAAGGGGCAGCAGGGGATAGGCCTAACTCTCCTAGAATTTCTTTCTCGCTACTCCAATGTTCATATCCAGAAGTTCGGGACCGACGAATACCCTGGTTAAATCCGGGAACTTCCTAAATCCGTTTTCGCGTGAAATTTCCCAACATGTAAAAATATGCTCACGTGATACTATGAATATACGTTTATATTATACACGGTCGTATCAGAATAATATACATTGAGAAAAACGTTTTGTTAATTCAGCAAAAAAAAAAAAAAAAAAAAAAAAAAAAATTTAATCAACCAAAACATTATTTTGTCGATGTGCAGTTATAATGAATATGATTTTACTACTAAGCTAATTATCGTGAATATAGCTTTCACTAATATTATAATGAATTCAATGCTTGTACTAAGCTAACGCTTCTTCTAATGGTTGTTGTGTTATTAATTATGAATAAACTTTCCTGCTAGTAGTGTAGTAATAATAATAATCAAGCTTATAACTGGTAGTAATGTTGTAGTAGTA
This sequence comes from Macrothele yani, assembly GCA_039090855.1. Lineage (NCBI taxonomy): Eukaryota > Metazoa > Arthropoda > Arachnida > Araneae > Macrothelidae > Macrothele > Macrothele yani. Next base: position 100,525,091 of record CM076991.1, on the reverse strand, counting down.
ATTAAAATGAATAAAGTCTTATGCTGGTTGTTACTAATAACACTAAATGAAATAAACCTAACAGCCAGACAGAGGTCTGACTGTTAAACTGAGAAAAACGTACTTACAACAAATTCTTTATTACTGAGACTTCTCGCTCTCACATAAACGAACTCTCTTTATACAGCACCAGCTTTCTGACACATAAACCACAGCTCACTTCGTACAACAACAAACGCTCTCTCTATACAACAACAAACGCTCTCCTTTACATAAACCAACGCTCTCCCTTGGTATCGTTGAACGCGCCTATTTATACTGGCTACTACCACGTCATGACGTACACTCATTGCCATATCTCATTCAGCGGGTGAAATAACATCTCGTTCAGTAAGAAGATAATTTACATAGTAAAATAAAATAACCAGAGATAGTAAAATCAAAAGGAAAGTGAATATAGAGTATACGTTACACAGTCAGCAAAAATGTTTGTTGAATTTACAAAATTTTTATTATTTTTTTTTGGTTGGAGGTTTAACGACCACCGTGAGCAACTCAATGGGCTATAAGCAGTCGCCCTTCCCTAATTTAGGGCCACTGGTTCCAGGGAAGGGAGAGAGCCAGTGCCGTAAGACAAACAACATCCATGCCACACCGGGGGGATTCGAACCCGGACCCCTTTCGTACGAATGATCAGAGACAATCGCTTAGACCACTGCGCCACCGGGGAGGCCAAAATTGTTTTGCAGAAAATTATTCTTGATTCTACAAAATTTATTGTTCTCATGACCGTTTTGCTCATTTAACAAAATGCCTAGGTCGATTTTGAGGAATTTTTTCATCCAACAATATGTATTGTTATCGTGATAAAAAGTTTTGTTGCTGCAACCAAACATATTGTTATTGTCATAAAAAGTTTTGTTGCTGCAACCAAACATATTGTTATCGTGATAAAAAGTTTTGTTGCTGCAACCAAACATATTGTTATCGTGACACAGTAATTTCTTGTTCCCACAAAATTGTAGCTGGGCCACTTTGTCCTTAAACTTTTTTTCGATGGCAACACTTTGCCGGTGCAGTAATTTTAGGGCGGGGGGGGGGGCTTCGATCCTGGGTGTCCGCCAGTTTCCTCCCTTCCATTTTTTGTTTCCCCGCCGTATTTTAATTTTTCCCCACAATATTGTCCCACCGTTTTTAATTTAATGGTTTTTAAATGAATTTTGGATGGTCTTACGTCACGAGGAAATTTGTTCCGAGCCAGCGAAAAATCTTTCCCCGAGCGGATTCCAACTTGAGATCTTCAGTTTAGGAACTACACGTGCTAACCACTTGGGTATACCGGCCCTTCCCAGAAAATTCTTATCTGCGAATTCAGCATTTGGAAGTCGGTTTATTACCTCCTGGAATGTTCACGGACGATTTGTACTTGACATAACGATGTATTGACACTATTTTGGTGTGTGTAACATGTTTCTAAATCCGATTCTTTTTAAATGTTTTCCTCAGATTTCTGATGAAACAAATTAGTGACATTTCTGGTTAGCCAAAAAAAAAAAAAAAAATAATAATAATAAAAAAAAATCGGCATATTTTTCTTAACGTTCTATATGTTCCAGGGTGCTACCACCATGCAATCTTTAGTTGCGCACGAATTTTGAAACACCCTGTATATATATAGCCTATACATGAAATCAAGCTCTATACATAAATTACAACTCTTATCATTATCTCATGTGCAAACTCGCAGTCAGCCATAATTTAAATCGAAATCTTAAGCGCAAAACGAGATTCTTGTGGTCAGTGGTAGCTTGGTAGTGCCCGTATGAAGTAGCTAGTAATCACGTGATATTTGGCATAAGGTCGATGCCACCTCCATATAGTTGAATTAACAAAATATAGCCAAAGAAATAATTTTGTGTTGCCAACAAAACAATTCCGATGGAGTTTGGCTGAAGCAGCAAAATAAATCGACAAAACAGCTCAACAAAACTATTTTGTGGTTTCAAACAAACATTTTTTCTCAGTGTACCACCCACCTAATAATGGGAATAGCCACCCTTGGCACGGATGACGGCAGCGAGACGGAGTGACATGGACGCAACGCAACGAGGCCCTAGAAGGTTGCCAGAGGCACACGTGCCCATTGGGACTGCAGCAGAGCACGGAGGTCGCTGAGATGACGTGGTTATGGGTCGCCAAGTTGAACCTGTGGATCCAAATCGTCCCACAAGTGCTCTATGGGATTGAGGTCTGGCGATTTCGCCGGCTAAGAGAGAACGGAGACATTGCTATCGTGTTCCTGGAACAAGTTACGCATCCCTTTAGCGAGGCGCATTCCCTTGTAGGTAGACACCATCACCACCAGGGTAAACGTCCAACATGAAGGGACGCATGTGGTCAGCGAGGATGGACAGGTAGACATTAGCTTTCAGGGACCCATCACGTGGTACTAGTGGTCCCTGGTCATACCAGGAAACATTCCCTAAGACATGCGCACTGCCACCACCGTCCTGTATTTGACAGACAAGCGTGTCCGAGTGTTGGTTCTCGTGTGTCTGACGCCGTATCCGCCACCGCCCTTCTTTGGAGTAGAAACCTCGATTCGTCGGAGAAGGCAACCTTTTTCCACTCTTCCACTGCCCAATGACGGTAATCGCATGCGAACTGCAGGCGTCGTTGCCGATGGACCTGGGCAACATGGGCGACTTGACGCAGCGTCGACTCCGGAGACTCATGCGTAACAGAGTTCGCTCTACTGTTAACGGTAACACGTACCGCTGTGCCCCAGCGTTTATTTGCGTGGTCCATTGCTGCATTGTTGCTTGCCGATTTCCCTTATGTTGATTAGACTATGCTTAGATGATCTTCTGTGTGTTACGCTTTTTTAGGCTATCATGCTGAACGCGTGAGAATAAAAATTTGCAGATGACGATTTTGGAACCAGCATCGTTCTGTTCCGGAGTCGAATGCTTTCGCAATTAAGATACACCGACGGAATTTACCGAAGCAAATTTGCCGTCCTCACATGCGCTTCACCTATGTACTACGTCACATACACTGCTGGCCACCCAAAATGCAACACCAAGAAGGACACGAGATATCAAAGCCAGATTTACTGGACACATAACAACAGATACAAAGATGAAACGATTGAGCTTACAGGCCCGCGCGACTTGCGGAACACGCAGACATCAATAGTTCGTGAGGCCCCTATGGCTGGCAATCACGGCCGCGGCATCGAAAGAAAGAGGCTTTGGATGTGGGCTTGGGGTATGTCGGTCCAGGCTGCTTCCACACGTTGCCACATAAAATCAAGCGTAGCCGCTGGTTGTGCTTGCCGGAACACTCGGTTGCCGATCAGCGACCAGACGTGTTCGATGGGCGACATATGGGGAGAACAGGTGGGGCACGGCAGCAGTGACACCTGGTGGGCCGTGAAGAATTGTTGCACGATGCGTGCCACTTGAGGGAGGGCATTGTCCTGTTGAAACGTGGCAGCTGGCAGGTCTTGCAGGTAAGGGAGGACTACAGGCTCCAAAACGTCGGAGATGTAGCGGTGGCTGTTGAGTGTACCGGCGATGCGTACCAGATGGGTGCGGCTGTCATATCCAATTGCGCCCCAAACCATAACGCCAGGCGACGGACCGGTATGGCGATGCATAATGCAGGCGTCATACAGTCTCTCGCCGTGGTGCCGCCACACGCGGATCCGACCATCGTGGTGTTGCAGGCAAAAGCGGGATTCGTCGGAGAAGACAATGTCGTGCCATTCCGTAGTCCAGGTGTGGCGCTCAACAGACCACTGCCGCCGCACTCGCCGGTGCTGTAACGTCAATGGTAATCGGAGCAATGGGCGCCGTGCGACAAGTCCCCGCTCCTGCAGACGACATCGAACGGTACGTGCTGACACAAGTTGCTGCGCTACACACCCTAATTCCTGCGCTAACGTTCGTGATGTGGCGGTGCGAGCCATCAATGCCCGCCGCACAACTTGCCGGTCCTCTCGTTCGGTGGTGTGCCGCAGCCGCGGCAATCGCTCACGTCGGTACGATAAACCGCTGTCGTGATAAGCCACTATTCGTCCTCTGTCGAAATCTGAAACGTACTGGAATGACTGCCGTTTTCTGCGACGAGGCATCAGGAAGCTTCCCAAGCACAGGTTCGGCAGCACAACAGACTTCCACTACTTACACCCAGCCTTCTGGGCACCCTTCTTATAGTGCTTCTCGGTGGCGTGCCGGGCGCACATGATTTGCATATGCCCTGCAATGCTAATCGTTTGCATGTCCTCTCGCGGGCGACGCATGCTGCGAATTTCAGGCCAATCGGATGCTTCCTTCTTGGTGGTGCATTTTAGGTGGCCAGCAGTGTATGTCCTCCTTTGAGAAAGGGCTGGGACGGAATCGTAGGTTTCCAGGTCAGCCAGCAATCCACGCTTGAAGGAGAGCTCACTGTTGAAGAAGGAATTCTCACTACTTCTAGACGACGTGTGGAGGAAGCGTCACACATTTTTCGAAGCGAAGAAGGAATTCTCATTAATTCCAACCAACGTGTGGAAGGAACATCACATATTTTTGCGAAGTACCTAACGATCCATTCTTACATTCGGGCGTCAATTTGAAAATATTAATTTGCCAGTGGGGGAGCACGAAATCGAATCCTTCTGCTCCGGAGCCGAATGCTTCCCCAATTAAGCTACACCAGCCGAATTTATTGCTGCAACTTTGCGCTCTTGACATGTGCTTCACCTCTATAGTACGTCCGAAACGACTGATGTTTCGAGATTTATGAAATCTTTCAGTCATACATGATGTACGATTCGAAGTGATGAGAAAGTAGAGAGCTACGATTTATTATACGTATTAAGAAAGCTGTACGTCTTTGTTGTGGTTCAAGTGCTACATGCTCTGATACCGAATCATTTGTGGATGTTTGAATAATCACGCGCTGGTTGAAAATAATGAAAGTTTGGATCTGTATGCTACTTTGCTTTCTGTAAAATTGTTGCAGTAATACTGTTGCATATTAGTTAAGATTTTGAGCTTGTACGACTGAGAAGAAATCCGAGATGGCCCAGTGAAGTCAATTTACTACGGCAAGTTAAAGCGTGAGGTAAGGTAAGTTAAAACGTGAGGTAAGGTAAGTTAAAACGTGAGGTAAGGTAAGTTAAAACGTGAGGTAAGGCAAGTTAAAACGTGAGTACAGGATAAAAGCTTGTGTGCTTATTTTAACTTCGGTTTGACTGTAAAACACTACACAGCTTACGTGAGTTTTACCGTCAAACCGAAGTTAAAGTAAACACACAAGGTTTTGTATTCCACAAGGAAGATAGCTTAATGTTAACGTAATAGTTACAAACCAAACTTATGTTCAACTTGTTGATAAAATAAGTCATAAGTACGTCTCACAGCAGTCGCTAAACACTGTTCCCATGTGAAGTAAAAGTTGTTCATTATTTCTAAAAGCTCTGCGGTAACTGCATAACTACGTAAAGTGCAAAAAAAGGTGACGTGATAGCTTCGTGTAAAAACAACCAAGGAAAATAAGTGATAGAGGACGTCGAAGCCTCATGAGAGTCGTTACAGCTAATCGACAGTGTACTGCACAAGACCTCAGTGTACAGGTGACTAAAACAGCTGGATCCTCGGTATGTACGCGTACCATTCGTAAAGAACTTCATTCCATGGGTTGCCGTGGTCGTGCGGCTGCTCATAAGCCTTTCATCTCCACTAGGAATTCTACTCGTCGTTTAGCGTGGTGTAAAGAACATATATCGTGGACGGTAGATCAATGGAAACGTGTCTTATGGACTAATGAATGCAGATACACGATTCATCAGTCTGATGGCCGTGTGTGGGTATGGCGGGAGCCGGGAGAACGCTATTTACTGTTCCTACGGTCAAGTTGGAGGTAGCAGTGTACTCGTGTGGGGGTGTTTTTCGTGGTATGGTCCCGGCCCATTGGTTATCATGGACAAACATGTTAACCAGCACGTCTACTTCGATATTATCGACTACCTTACAACTCTGTGGCAATATTATGGAACCGAGCCTTGTTGTTACCAGCAGGATAATGTACCGATCCATAAAGCAAGGGCTGTTAAGGCGTGGTTTGACGATAATTCCATATCGTGCGTGGACTGGTCAGCACGGAGCCCTGATCTTAATCCCATAGAACACCTATGGGATGAATTAGAGCGCCGCATAAGAAGTTTGGAACCAAGGCCTACTACTAAGCAACAGTTAGCGGCAGCATTATGTACTGAATGGAAGCGCATACCTATCGCTGTGTTCCAAACCTTTGTCAAAAGCATGTCTCGAAGGGTTAGTGCATGTCTCGAAATGTTAGTGTATGTCTCGAAGGTTTAGTGCATGTATCGAAGGGTTAGTGTATGTCTCGTATACTTTGCATGCATTAAGGCCAAAAATGTACCGACACCGTACTAATGTATGTCAATAACCACTATGTTGTGTTTCTCTTCTAGGTGTCCGGTGAGTTTTGTCAATATAGTGTATATATATATATAATACATATGTAACGCAGACAGTACAAGCACAATAGAACTCATTTAAATATGTGACAACCATAAATAATAAAAGATCAGCCACCGGGTGCCAATCTTTAGGGGAGGATGCACCCGACGGCTGAGCTTCTGACAGGTTTCATGCGGACGTCCTAATTTAGCAACCCCGACCGAATAAAAATAAACTGGACATCCCATCCTCCCTACCTGTCAGGAAATAAACTTTAAAATCAGCTTAAGTAACAAATTTAAACATTCAAAATAGACCTACCTCAACCCTGAATGACGTCCACGACCGGTAAACAAAAATTACCGTGGTCATCCACCTATAGAGTTCATTATTATGTTAATGCGTAGGTAAAGGGTATGTTCAGAATTATACAGAATAGTGTAGTTGTCTTTCCCCACTGTTAAATATATCATGCATGCTAGGAAAGAATAGTTAAATGCCCCCGGGCAACTCGGAAGAAAATACAGTTCTTTATGTAGCCCTGAAAGTTAGTAAGAATGCGCTTCTGGTTTATTGATCTTACAAAATCTTAATCGTAATGACGTCGGCACCCGGTGGCTGACCTTGTATTATTTATGGTTGTCATATATTTAATTGAGTTCTATTGTGCTTGTAGTGTCTGCGTTATTTATGTATTTTATTTCGGGTGACATTGACTCCTGCAGCAGAGCGCGTGGTCATGGCATTCTATTTTTGCAATTTTATGTCTACTATGTTTATGTATACACTGAAGAGCAATTGAATTAGAGATACCTGTCTAGTAACGTGTAGCACCACCATTCGCGCTGATGACAGCGGCGATTCGTTTCAGCATGGACTCGACAAGACACCGGAAGCGTTGGGAAGCCATACGGATCCACGACCCTTGAACAAGCTCCCACAGTTCACGAACATTTGATGGAGGAAGGTCAGAGCTTCGAACATCTCTCTCGATGACACCCCAGATGTGCTCGAAGGAATTGAGGTCAGGTGACCTAGCTGGCCAAGGAAGCGAGGTCACGTCGGTGGAGTGTTCTTCCAACCATTCGGATACAATTCGGGAGCGATGGCACGGTGCACTGTCTTGTTGTAGGATGAGGTCCCCAGTGGGACGTTTAAGACGCACAAACGGGAGCAAATGGTCGTCCAGGATATCCCGGTAACGTTGACCTGTGAGAGACGATGTCACACGTACAAGGGGTCTCATTTCAGTCCACGTAAACAGTCCCCAGACGAGAATTCCACCACCACCAGCTTGAAGAGTACCCTGCTGGCAAGAAGAATCCATCGCTTCATGTGGTTTGCGCCGTACTCGTTCCTGCCATCCGCATGTACCAACGTGAATCTCGACTCATAAGTCCAGGCAACATTTTTTCGCATGTCTAGGGTCCAGTGGCGATGTTCCCGCGCTCATGGTAATCTTTGCACCCTGTGATGTGCGGTCAGCAGAGGTACCCTAGTGAGACGACGGCTTCTGTACCCCATAGCGAGGAGATGGTTCTGGATGGTGTGGCTGCTTACACGTTTTTGTGCACCAGCGTTAAATTGCCGAGTGATTTCTTGCCCTATGGCCCGTCTATCCGCTGTTACAATGCGAGCTGGCCGACGATGACCCCGCTCGTCCACACGCTGTTGTCCACGGCAGTTTGCCCTTGCAGGGATGGTTTTACCGGATTCGACGTACTCACTGTGCAACCGTGACACAGTAGCTCGTGAAAAACCCAGTGCCTGCACGACTTCAGAGATGGAGTGACCCATTCGTCTGGCCCCGACAATTTGCCCACGATCAAATGCGCTTAGATCCTTCGTCTTACCCATACTGCGTCCGACTCCTACTGATTCCCGTCGCATCACTCCTTATATTGTCAGATCGCTGCATATGTCATGTCGTTTCCTTTTACAGGACCGCCCACAGCGCCACATTTGCAATTTTACAACCAAAATTTAATATTTAAACCAAAATTTTCAGCAAACAATCATGACGCGCAACGGAGCAGTGATGAATATTTAGAACTTACAAACTACAAAACAGAGACTGAAACAAAAATTTATTTTATAAGGAAAATAAAAACAAATTAAACCTCATTACCCAACAGGCATGAGTAAAGAATAAATAAATAGAAAAACCGGAATGCAGAAAGTGTCGAGAATGCCGAGCCTTGGCTTTATCAAGGAGCAGCAAAACTCTGCATTTTCTCACTTCCACAAAGTCCTAGTTGGAAATGGGTTTCTGCAAAGTCATAGATGCAAGTATAAATTCCACAATAATTTTTAATTAACATAACCGTCATCAATGGTGCGGGAAAAATATTTTATCTAAAGTTTTTGCATACATCTATAACTTTCCTGGCCCAACCCATACTCTCATCTGTCACAAAAAACAGAATAACGTTTTAAAAAAAACTCACAAGTTGTGAGAAGGCTTGAGTCCCCAGACGAGAATGCCAACAGAAAAATTCAGCTAAAGCACGAGGTTGTGCAACCATACCCCCAAAGAGAATTTCCAAACGTGAAACAAAGTACTAAAAGCACTAAAGTAATGTCATTCCTTGGGGTAAAAAAAGGGGTTTTTCGGAAAATACAATACAAAATAAAAATATGAAATAATAAAAATTACAACAGAGACATGTAAGTAAAAAGAAACTTTTGTACATACAGCTTCCCCAAAAATGGAAGCCACTTGAACAAAAATTGAAAGAATGCTTTGGAAAGTAATACATAAAGTAATAAATAGTTGCAATATTTACAAGATATTCCAGGAGTGCTTTAAGGGAGAAATTTTGCATCAACCAACTACGACAAAACATCGTTGACCACTGCAAACAGCAAACTGTCCAAAGCAAAGTGCACAAAAACGTGCACAATTTCCAAAATTAAGCAAAAGAAAAAACTCAAAAGGTAAGAAAAACAATTTGCACCAAAGCCGAATAAGCGAAATACATTTACCGCTTTTTAACGAACACAAAAAATCAAGATACAAATTTTTTCACGAGAACAAAGGTAAGAGCCAACTCACAATGTTGTGTCCTGCTCCAAGTGACATAAAATGGCCGACCATCGTCCACAGCAGGAAAATCCTACTAAATCCTCCGCTACACGCGAAAATCCTCCAGGAGAAATTACAAAACTTAGAATGAAGACATGCTTGTCCAGTAAGAGTAGAATAACTCTCCAGAATACACGAAAATTATTATCAAATATACATGAAGTGTATTTAATAATTTTTACTTGTATTTAAATACCTTAGTGTACTTCTACAGACACAACCAGTAACCTAATTATTTTAACGTAAGTTTTACCATTTTTAGGTTAGCTATTTTAGAGAGAGAATACCTAGTTTACTTTTTATATTTTTTATTTAATTTTTTAATCAAATTTTAAACTTGTTTTTGTGATTTTATTTGTATTATTTTTATTTTTATTTTTAATAGGACTGTCCTGTCCATAGCACTAAAGGTTCCTGTTGTTAGTTAATATGCATCCTCCAGACCAACTTCCAAGAAGAATTTCATTGGCCAGAATCATTTTATTAACTGTGAAGAAATTAAAACAGATCTGCTAACCTAACTCTATTTTTCAGAACGATTTCTCTTAATACTTTTTTAATAAAAAGAGCTGGAATCTTGTTATCTAGAAAACTGTTTAAAAGTATATTTATGTGGTTATTGAAATCCGAATTGTTGCTGCAAATTTTGGAAGTTCTAAGTACCTGAGAAATAAGAACATTTTCAATTACTTTGGTTGAGATGTTATTGTACCAGCGCAAATATTTTATTACCTTGAAAGGAAAATTTACTCTTTTATCAAAAAGGCTGATGGACGGGTTACCTCTGTTAAGTTTGATGCTTAAGTCTAAGAAATCAAGTTCTTGATTATTTTGGTTAGTTTTACACAATTTAAGAGAGTTGGGGTAGATATTAGCAAAATCACTTTCTATAACTTCAGAATTATTTATACAAAGCAAATTGTCAATATACCTATATGTGTATAAGTAGTTATCTGAGCTTGAGGATCTATTTTTAATGAACTTATACATATATATATACATCATCATCATCATTGTCAACCATTATCAATCCACTGCTGGACGAAGGTCTCCCCAAGTTTCCTCCACAACGGTCTGTCTTGTGCCAGTCTCCTTCATGTCACTCCTGTATACTTTCGAATTTCATCCACCCATCTCCCATGTGGTCTTCTTTTGGGTCTTTTCCTGTCCCTTGGAATCAAATCTAAAATTTTTGCTGTCCATCGATGGTCTGTCTTTCTGGCAGTATGTCCAGCCCATTGTCATTTCAGGGATTTAACTCTGATCATGATGTCTTCCACTCTTGTCATTTTTCGGATCCACGAGTTCCTCTTCTTATCTCTAATGGTTACACCAAGCATGCACCTCTCCATTTTGCTTTGAGTTGTCTGCAGCCTTTGTATGTCTCTTTTAGTTAAGGTCCACGTCTCTGCACCATACGTAAGCACTGGAAGGATGCATTGATCAAACACTTTTCTTTTAAGACATAATGGCATATTGCACTTGAAAATTATGCTGTTTCTTCCAAAAGCTCTCCAGGCAAGTTTTGTACGCCGATTAATTTCTTCATCAATGTCACCCTCACTTGATATCTGCTGTCCAAGATAAACGTACGTGTCTGTTATCTCCAGCTTTTCTCCATCAATCGATAAATCTTCATTTTTTTGTAAAAGCATTGAACATCACTTTTGTCTTCTGAAAATTCATTTTTAATCCCACTTCTTTACTCTTGTCAGCTAGTTCCTGGATAATACTCTGCAGCTCTGATGGGGTAGTTGCAAAAATGACTACGTCATCAGCAAAACGAAGGTGGGTTAGAAAATCTTCATTAATCTTTATCCCCTTGTTTTCCCAGCTCAGCGACTGAAAGACACCCTCCAATGTGGCATTAAAGAGCTTCGGAGATATGGTGTCACCTTGTCTCACTCCCTTCCCAATTTTTATGTGTGCTGTATTTTCAAACAGCCGAATCTTTGCACTTGCCTTTTCATAGATGTTATTAATAATATTAATGTATGCATCTTCAATACCGCAGGATTTCAGAGCCATTGTAACTGCTGATGGTTTCACCGAATCAAAGGCTTTTTCATAATCGATAAAAGCCATGCATAATGGAAGTTCATATTCCCTCGCTCTTTCAAATAGTTCTCTCAGTACGTGGATATGATCTATTGTGCTGTAGCCACTCCTGAATCCAGCTTGTTCTCTCGGTTGAGCCATGTCCAGTGTTACTTTCAAGCGGTGTGAAAGAACTTTAGTGAAAATTTTATAAACCACTGATAGGAGGCTGATAGGTCTGTAGTTCCTGAGATCCTCAATGTCACCTTTTTATGTAGCAGGATCATTGTAGCGTTGTTCCAATCCTCAGGAATATTCCCTTCATTAAGGCATAGAGTGAAAATTTGGGCGAGTACTGTTTCGATTTCTCCACTTGCTTCTTGTATGATGTCTACAGTAATTCCATCTTCTCCTGGATCTTTTCCCCGCTTCATGTTCTTGATTGCATGTGCAACTTCTGCTGAGAGGACTGGAAGAACTCTAGTACTGGTACCTTTCATGATGTCTGGAGTACATGTATAATCCCTTTCATATAATGTGGAGTAGAAATCTTTCACTCTTGTCAAAATTTGGCATCTATTTCTTGTTACAGAACCATCTTCTTTTCTCAGTGCCATAATCTGTTTTCTTCCCTTGCTGATATGTCCCTTTGCTATCTTTAGGCTTTGGTTGTTTTCAATTGCTTTCCTCGCTAGTTCACAGTTGAATTTCTTTACATCTTCAGTGATACTTTTTCGTACTGTCTTGCATATCTCTATATATTCCACTTTGGAAGTCACATCATCTTTAGTTGTCCTCATCTCTCTTCTTTTTTGCATCAACATTTCGGTTTTTCCTGATAATTTGTTTACATGCAACTTGTTTTTAGACCCAGCTAATTTTGTTGCTGTTTCCATAAGAGCTTTGGTTACATTTCTGTTAACTTCAGAAATATCCACTTCTTCCGATGTTAGGCCTTCTAAAGCAGAGAATCTGTTATTCAGTTCCAACTTGAAGGTATTGTGGTGTTTTTTAAGGTTGGTTATGTCAATACATTTTGTTTGTCTTATGAGCTTGCCACGTTCAAGTTTAGTGTTGAGGTGCATCTTACATCTCACCAATCTATGGTCACTACCTGTGTTGAACTTGTTTAGCACACTGCAGTCTTCTATGACGAATTTTTTGTTACACATAATAAAATGAATTTCACTTGTCGTCCCATTTGGATGTCTCCATGTCCATTTCCTGTGTGACTTTTTCTTGAAAAAGGAGTTCAAGATGAAAAACCCTTCTGCCTCTGCAAACTCAACGAGAGTATTTCCACGCTGGATTCTGTTGCCGTGACTGAATTTACTTACTGAAGTTTCATTCTGTTGCCGTTGCCCTATTTTTGCATTGAAATCTCCCATAATTATCTTTAAGTGCTGCTTACCTTTATTATTTAGATGACGAATTTCCTCATAAAATTCTTCAATTTCTTCTTCAGGATGACTTGTGGTGGGTGCATAAGTTTGAATAATCTGAGCTTGGTATCTTCTCGAGAGTTGGAAAACGAGTCGTGCAGCTCTGTCAGATGAACTTTCAACTTCTACAACTTTATCCTTCAGTTTCTTGTTTATTATAAATCCAATACCAATAGTTCTGCCAGTATCTGTCCCACGATAGTAGAAGAGATGTCCACTTTTCAGTTCAATGAGATCTTCTCCTTTTCTCCTTACCTCACTTAGCCCGACGATGTCCCACTTGATCCTTTGTAGTTCCTCTTCCAATTCAAGAAGCCGTGAAACAGAAGATAGGGAGCGTCCATTATACGTAGCCAAGGTCAGCATCAGATGGCAGCCTAGTCCGGTCCTCCGGGGATTCTTAGCACCCTCTGCCTTCATGTCGCACTGGCCGCTGCCATGCCCAGGTACATTCCAGCTGCCGGAGACTGAAGGCCAAGATTTAAGTTGTGGAGTCATTTTGGAGGGGTTTGGCCATAACTCACCACGCTGGCCAAGCGGGTTGGTGAGTGTGGGATATCATTTCCTCTAATCCCGATGGTATAGTTATACCGCTATTGGCTGTTGTCAGAGCCCCTTTAGTGGGAACAGGATGCACCACGAGAAGGCGCTGTTGACATTTGCCAAGGAGAGGCTGTGATGTTACGCATCACCTGACATCCATATATATATATATAATCACTAATCACTGGATTTAACGACCACAGTGAGCAACTCGATGGGATATAAGCAGTCGCTCGTTCCTAATTTAGGGCCACTGGTTCCAGGGAGGGTGAAGAGTCAATTCCATAAGACAAACACAACATCCATGCCCCAGCGTGATCCGAATCCGGACCGTACCCATCTCAGACGAACGACCAGACCACTGTGCCACGTGGGCAGCGTGAAAATGTCTGTATCCCCGATGGAACAACAGTCTGGCTTCTGACCAGCGCATCCGAGATGGGTGAGGGCCCGGTTCGCATCCCGGCAAGACATGGATATTGTTTGATTTACCGTGCTGGTTCTTTCCCTTCCCTGGAACCAGTAGCTCTAAACGAAATTTTTTTAAGTTTCATGACTGTCTGTTACTTAAAAATATCGTTTCAACCGCTCTCTTTCTGCCCAGAAAATGTATTTTAAAAATTCACATCCACTTTTCTATTAAGCAATAACAAAATAGTAAGAATAAAAATAAAATAAAACAAATGAAATAAATCAGGTATATATTTCTTCATGGTTTTCAGAGACTTACCTTTTTATTTTCTCGACTACTTTTGTAATCCAGTTCTTGTTCCCGAAAAACAGAAATAAGGGACTTCCTGTGTTCATATCCAAGGATTAGCTACTGTGAATCGGTACTTGTCCCGAGAAAGAAAATGTAACGAGCAACGACTAAAATATGAAAGTACCGATCTTCTGTAATCGTTACATTTGAGTACTCGATACATTGTAACGAGTACGGAAGTACCGACCCATCACTAGTCGACCTTCCTGTTTTGACGTTCGTCTTTTTTATGCTGCGATGTGTTTCGCACAAGCAATGCTTATGTCCCGTAATTGTCATCATCATCAATAACCATGATTAATATCCCGGAAGGGGCCTGCTCCCACAGGGCATCAGATTTCATTCGTTTTACATTGCTTTATTAGGAGTACAAATAAGTTTTAAAGCATTTTTTGTGTGACGTACACCGCTAATTTACATATCTGACATTCCCCAGCGTTCGTGTCATGTGACCGTAACTGGTCCAGAGTATAAAATGTGACACAGAAGTTTGCCCAACAGTCAAACGCACTTGCGCATCGGTAGGTGAAAGATGGCAAGCGATACTGCATTTATTCGACACTGCATTCGTTACAAATTTCGTCAAGGAAAAAGTGCTGCAAAAGCATGTGCATCGATCTGTTCTGTTCTGGGGGAGAATGTTGTATCGAAAAGCCCGTGTGAGTTTTGGTTTAGACGGTTTAAAGCAGGTGATTTTGATGTTAGCGACCGAGAACGTAGCGGATGGTTGCACATGAGGAACTGCAAGCATTGCTGGATGAAGATTCGTCTCAAACGCAAAAAGAACTAGCTGAACAACTAGGGGTAACTCAACAAACCATTTTCAATAGTTTACGCGCAATGGGAAATATTCAGAAGGAAGGAAAATCGGTGCCACATAACCTCAGCCAGAGGGAACAAGGATGAGCGTGTCACGAAGTATTTGAATCTGTTGAATAAACAACACAGAAAGTCTTTCCTGTAGCAAATCGTAACAGGTGATGAAAAGTGGATATGATACGACAATCCTCAAAGCAAAAAACACTGGGTAGACCCCGGTGAAGCAACGACTTCGACACCGAAACGCAATATTCACTCCAAGAAGGTTCTGCTGTGCATCTGGTGGGATATGAAGGGTTTGCTCTATTATGAACTATTAGAACAGGGTCAAACTGTTACTGCTGATAACTACAAGCAAAAATTGCCGCGATTGCAGTAACTAAGTCGGAGACGTCCATTCACAGGGGAAGGATTACGTCCCGTGAAATCACTGCATGAAAACCGTGTCGCGAAATTGGTCAAGGTAACGTTATTGACGCTTGGCTGGGAAGCTTTGGAGCACCCGGCGTATAGTACTGACATAGCCGCTTAAGACTGTCATTCGTTCCGATCGATGCAACATTGCTTGTCTGCTGTACGGTTCCGGACATGTGACGAAGTACAGAAATGTGTTGAGGACTTTATCGCGTCACGCGACGAAGTATTTATTCTTCATGGCTATTATCCACCAGCTGCCCGACCAATGACGGAAAGTAATAGATAATGACAGCGCATGTTTTGATTCGTAGAGGTATTGTTGTTTTCTCTCAAATTACATGTTGCTTTGCAATAAAACGCTTTAAAACTTATTTGTACACCTAATACAACCCGCGCATCGATACTCGTCTGGTAAACCCAAGGGGTCGAGGGACAAAGCGCATCTGGGACCGACTTCAGAGGAATCCATCTATGCATATGTGCCCCAAACATATGAAATCGATGGAAAACCCAGGAAAAACCGCAGACTAGACGGCCGGTAGAACGGGGCTCGAACACCTGTTGTGTCCCGTGTTCTCTGTTTAATTTGAACCGATATAATTTCGAAGCTCCATTTATTCCTTTAGTGCATTATTTGTGTGTCATATACATCAACGAGTAAAAGGCTTTGGTTTTAAGTGAATCTACACGACATTTTACGCTTTCCAACCGTAGGTTGAAGAAGCGTATATGCTCCAGCTTTGTCTCTCTGTCTGTCTGTGAGCACGATAACTCGCGTAAAAATGGTTCATTTCGATGAAATTTCAGCATGTGGTAGGGGACAACCTGGGGACAGACCCTATTGAAAATGGGCGAAATGGGGTCAAAGGTCAAGACATAAAAGCGGGATCCATTCCATCGCCCTTATGCGTGATAACTTACGTGAAAATGCTTCGATTGCGACAAAACGTTTTCATGTTGTTCCGGAAGTATGCTAAACCAATTCTGTTGAATATCATTGAAATGGGGACAGGGCACAGGAGCGAGATTTATTCCACAGCCATTATCCTCATAACCTGATTAAAAATGTTTCTATTGCGACAAAACTTTAGTATGTTGTTCCGGAGAAATACCGAACCAATTCTGTTTAATATCATTGAAGTGGGTTCAAAGGTCAGGTCACAGGAGCGATATTTATTCCACAGCCATTATCCTCATAACTTGAGTAATAAATTGAGTAATGATTTATGGTATGTTGGAAAGCGTATCATAATCAATGCATTGCATGATTTTACTAACTTGTTTGATTATATTGTATAAGGGAGTCATTCTTTTGTTGCATGAAATAATTTCCGGAATATTAAATCTGTCCTTTGGAGCTTAGATCTGTAAGCATACCGAGAGCTCATGGTTGCAGCACTCGAAACCTCATCCTTGTCCTCCGGAGCCTGCTTTCCCATTAAGGTACACCGACAATGGCTTATCACTGCTACTTACCGTATTGATATGTGTGTCACATCCGTAGAACGCCACAGATGATGTTCGGAGATAAAGCGAAAAACAAGTAAGGAGACAGTACTTCGGAAATCGGTTCGATTTTGTGTAAAATTAGCTTGTGACATGGATATTACTAGAATCAAACGACGGCAATGGAAATAGTCGCATATCCAAGCATGTGTTGTTGTTACGCTGTGAAGCTGACTGACGACCGCGTGCTCCTAGCCAGCTTATCGGAATTGGAACTTGGAAGTGGTAGTTCATGGGTGCGGTTGCAATTTAGCAAAAAATAAATGCTAATAGCATAAGATCTCCAGATGTATCGCTAGATGAGAAAGGATATCTCTAAGATTCAGATATGTGGCGGCTGAAGTAGCAATTTTGTCACGAGAGATAAATTGAAGTCTCCAATTCAGGCGACAAAATCTGTAAATTGACAACCCTGGCTCTCCGACGTTCTCTGATATGTTTGCTCAGGTACGTGATTGCGTCGTGTAAGTTACCGCACCTTTTACAACGTTCCTTTTACGCGTTACGAATGCATTCACTGAACACACCTGGTATGTGAAAATCTGAAAACCTCTCTCGGATAAATTTGTATTTGGAAATTTAGATCGTGAAACTAGTATTTTTCAGTAAAAAAATTTCCTCGTTTAACGGGACGAAAGCTTTCGAATAACTTATACCGTCAGAAATATTTCAACGAACTAAAGATCAGCAATACGTTTCACATAATGCAAAAAGTGACCCGTCAGTTTCTAAGAAAAGTGAACATTTAAGAAGATAAAGCTTATAGCTCTTTTTTATGCAGTACGAAAGAACAGTAATATATATATATATATATATATATATATATATATATATATATATATGCATTTTTTAAACAAAGTATTTATATCCTTAATCGAGTTCTTTTAACTTAAAATTTTACAAAAAAGAAAGAAAAAAGAGAGAGACGCTAATCTTCTTATGCTGATGTTTCATTGTTTGCTGCAACATTCCTTTCCTTAGGTTTTTATGATGAAGTAAAAAATTGCAGAAGGCACTTCTTATTTTTTTATTTATCTTTAATTATTCCCATTGAGCTGCTTTCCCATAAATTTATCGAGATTAAGTTCATTAGGGCTGCAGCCTGCACACCAAAACTCATTAAGATTGAATGTTTCAAGTAATCAATAGTAATTAGTTCTTTTTTGATTTTTTCAAAGATGCCCCTGCGCTGAGCGCTTAATATAAAAAAAGGACTTCAAGTTTTTCCAGAACCAAACGTACTTCACGTACAGTTCACTACACAAATAAGCCTCATAACATTTGCTGAACATGTATCCCGGAAAAATGGAATATTTTTAATACATCTACGAATCAATTACATAGGATATTAGTTATAAATTTCAAGAAATCTTATTTGACAATTTGAATTATAAATCGTTTTTGTTCTGATGTCGTCGTATATCGAGAATTCAGCAGAAACCAATTTACCTAAACACAATTACCAAACAGTTTTTTTTTTAAATTGAAACAAATTAACTAAAGCCATTTGGATTTAATAAGCATTTGTATGCAATAAATAAGCACTTACGGGACATTAACGGAGAAAATAGTTTTTAGAATCAAGAACTTCATGTTGTAAGGTGTTTCAAGATTTTGTTCAATTCGTAACAAGAAATGTTATTTATCGCAAAAATGAATGTTTTTATTGAATGTTTGCAATCAGCCATAATACACATGAAGACTTGCAAAGAAGCACCGTACTGGAAGGTTTAAAACCATGTAGTCACGTAGTGGGGCAATGTAAAAAATTGAAAGTTAATACACTGAAGTGCCATTAAATTAGAGACACCTGCCTGGTGACGTGTTGGGCGACCTCTCCCTTAATGTCGTACAGAGTTGGGTAACATCGTAAATGAATTAATAGGTAATGCATTACAGCGTAATGGTAATGGGAACAAGAACTTAGCGTTACCATTACATGGTAATGGCGAACTGGTCATTAGAATTACATGGTAATTGTAATGACATGTAGCAGTTACCCATTGTAATGGTTAATGGTTAACTATATGATGGTAATTAATCAATAATTTATGGGTAACAATACAACGTGAATAAACCAGCAACCAGTACACCCTTACACGTTGTGTAGGTTATTTGACAATTGTTCCATCCCTCGGACCGCAAATGCATGTATGTAGGTTATAACGAAGTAAATTTCGCCGTCATTTTTTTGGTCCACGACGGGGATCTAACCCGAGTCCACTTATTCCGGAACAAGTCGTTCTACCAACTGAGCTACGTACACGTTCGTTCTCGCTGCTATCTGCCTTTTATGTCGTGTGCGTCTTGCGGGGCAGGAACGTCACACTCCCCCACCACGAAAGAGGGCCGGCGGCATGTCCCACGGGTCAGCCGTGACCACGAATCGTTGCAGGCAGCCATCTGCTGTAGAACGGGTACTTGAGAACTCCCAGTCAATCTGGTGTGTGGAATGCAACATCACACACATTTTATTTTTCGAAGCGCTGAAGAAGGGATTCTCTTATTTTTCCTATCTCGCGGTGTGGAAAGAACATCACACCATTGCGAGATCTTTAACGGCCGGGTCATCCGAGAAGTTCGGGCGCCATTATAACGAAGTTAATTTCTCCGTCATTTTTTTGGTCAACGCCGGGGATAGAACCCGAGTCCACTTATTCCGGAACAAGTCGCTCAACCAATTGAGCTACGCAGACGTTCGTTCTCGCTGCTATCTGCCTTTTATGTCGTGTGCGTCCTGAGGGGCAGGCACGTCACAAGGTATTTGAGATTGTGCGACTGTATGTGTATGACATGAGTAGCTGCCCCGTCTTCTCCGCAAATAAAGGGATTTAAACGAAATAATACATATGAAATAAGTACGAAAAGGATGTTTATTTCGGTTAGAGATACTCATTTCGTCCATCTTTAGTACAGTATTCTCGTCCATTACATACGTTTCACTGTCCAAAATAATTACCCCACTATAACCACATGCACATATTAGCACTATACACTCACAGTTCAGCAACTCAGGGTACACTGCCGAATATTACACAAATTTGCGAACTCTTGGCATTTGTGCCGTACCTCTCAAGTGTTGTTGTCCATTACTTGTCCGATACGAACATTGGATTAGCGAGTAACTGACTCCTTTATATATACTTCACGAAATGACCTGAACCTTCTGGAATATTCTTGATTTACATACAGCTCTCCAACTTCCCACTGCGCGATCATTCTGGAACATCTACAAACGTCTAACCCATTCTTGCCGCTTGTAGAACATTCTACACGACACTTCGGTCTCTGTCTGCTATGTTACATGGCAGACTTTTCTAGACATAGCTTTTGGCACAAGTACCTTTCTATAAACTATTAGTATGTAATTATTATTTGCAAATTGTGTAATTTCATTACCAAATAATTCCATTGCGTTTGAATGGCATTATTAAATAATTGAATTATATCCTCTTCATTGTAATGCGTTAACAGATTAATTCCATCACTTTGGTTTTTTTTTTTTTTTTGATTGGAGGTTTAACGACCACCGTGAGCAACTCAATGGGCTATAAGCAGTCGCCCGTCCCTAATTTAGGGTCACTGGTTCCAGGGAAGGGAGAGAGCCAGTGCCGTAAGACAAACACAACATCCATGCCTCACCGGGATTCGAACCCGGACCCCTTACGGACGAATGATCAGAGGCCAACGCCTTAGACCACTGCGCTACCGGGGTGGCCCATCACTTTGTGCAACCCATACTTGGGATTACCTTGTAATACATTACACGTCAATTGTAATCTGGAATTGCATTACTTCGTAATGCATTCCTGCCAAACTCTGATGTCGTAGGCCACATGACGAGACATGTAATCATTTTTTTTTTGATTGGAATTTTAACGACCACCGTGAGCAACTGAATGGGCTATAAGCGGTCGCCCGTCCCTAATTTAGGGTCACTGGTTCCAGGGAAGGGAGAGAGCCAGTGCCGTAAGACAAATACAACATCCATGCCTCACCGGGATTCGAGCCCGGACCCCGTTCGGACGAATGATCATAGACCAACGCCTTAGACCACTGCGCCACCGGGGCGGCCATGTAATCATGAGCTCACAAAAATATTTTGCAGGTACCGTCAGCCATGCCTTCTTCAAAGCTGTTCATAATTCGCCCAGGTTCGTACTGTGCTGGAAAAAAATGTTAAGCTCGTGTAAAGAAATGCGAAAATGCAGATAACAGAGGACTAAGTTAATGGGGCAAACCGTTCAAATAGTGCTAAAGCAAGTTTCAAACCCTTCTAAAATAATAATGCAATAAAAATGTTTGCGTGGAAGAAAAAAAGAAGAAGAAAACCGAATTAACTACTTTTGCAGCTGGAAAAAAAACGATAAGGTCAGGAATGTTTCTCGAAGAGTATGGAAATTAAGTTGTTTCACGCATGTGTAGGAACAGGCGCCTTGATAAGCAGAGCACGTGGAAACGTCAGTGTTGGCTTTGAGATGAGTATTGCTATGGCGAAGGGCAAAGAGTTGTCCGATTTTGAAAGTGGTAAAATACAAGGATTGCATGCGAGTGGGAAGAGTGGTGCGGAAATTGAAAAGGCTAGAGGCCGATCCAAGAACTGTAATGAATAATTATTTGCGAAATCTATCTTCTTATGGACTAAAGAAATCTACAGGTAGGCCAAAATCAATTTCAAATCGCATGAAACGTAGAGTTTGTAAACTTGCATGTGCTAACAAAAAGTCATCCAGTGAAATTGTTCGTGAACTGAGCTTGTCCTGCAGTGGCCGAACTGTGCGAAATATTTTAGCCGGCAATTCGAACATCCAATGCATTGATGAGCTAAAGCCAAAGTCCTACCTGAATACTAAACATACTCGAGTAGAGTTTTTTTTTTTTTTTTGATTGTAGGTTTAACGACCACCGTGAGCAACTCAGTGGGCTATAAGCAGTCGCCCGTCCCTAATTTAGGGTCACTGGTTCCAGGGAAGGGAAAGAGCCAGTGCCGTAAGACAAACACAACATCCATGCCTGACCAGGATTCGAACCCGGACCCCTTACGGACGAATGATCAGAGGCCAACGCTTAGACCACTGCGCCACCGGGGCGGCAGTAGAGTTTGCAAAAAGGCATATTACTTTCGGTGATAACTGGAAAGACGTGGTCTTTTCCGATGAAAAGAAATATAATTTGGATGGGCCTGACGGTTTCGCTAAATATTGGCATGATCTGCGGAAAGAAAAACTCTAATTTTCAAAGCGCAAATTCGGCGGAGGTTCAGTCATGGTTTGGGGGCATTTTCTGCAACTGGAAAAACATCACTTGTGATTATAGGCACAAAAACTAATTCCGACAAGATATGCTGGCGGATAATGTGCTACCTGTTGCTCCCCTTATGACATCGGGAGATTGGATTTCTCAACAGGACAATACCAGCATCCACAACTCTCGGTCTACTAAAGCCTGGTTTGAAGCCAATGACGTTTGTGTTTTAGACTGGCCTTCACAGAGCCCCGAATTCAAACCGATGGAGCCGCCCCGGTGGCGCAGTGGTCTAAGCGATGGCCTCTGATCATTCGTCCGTAAGGGATCCGGGTTCGAATCCCGTGAGGCATATGTGTTGTGTTTGTCTTACGGCACTGGCTCTTTCCCTTCCCTGGAACCAGTGACCCTAAATCAGGGAAGGGCGACTGCATATAGCCCATTGAGTTGCTCACAATGGTCGTTAAACCTCCAATCAAAAAAAAAAAAAAAAAAAAAAAACCCGATGGAAGACCTTTGGTATAATGGTGCGTTCTGTATATACGGACTTAAGCGTTTCCAGACAAAAGCGGAGCTTAACGCAATTGTGCAGGTAGCATGGGCAAATATCGAAATTCAGACACTATCGAAACTTTCAAACTCTATGACTGATAGATTGGTTGCAGTCATTGAAAAGAAAGGTTCAAACATGTATGCCGACCTTATATTTTTTTCCAAAATGAAAATGGTCTAATAATTACAATTTATTATTTCATTGTTAATTATGCAACATGCGCATAAATATCTTGTTTGTACTCCGATTATACATTACTTTGATATTGTGTTAAATTGGAGGACCTCTAGAATTGTAGTACTTATGTAATAAACTGTTTTGTGTGCGATCATATGTTTTTTCCAGGACTGTAGCCGGTGAGACACGTGCCTGTAATATTTGTTGGTTATTTTTTTATTGGGTTTTTTTACGCCCACCGTGAACATCTCATTCGGTTATAAGCATCACCCGTCCCTAATTTAGGGCCACTGGTTCCAGGAAAGACAGAGATCCAGTGCTGTAAGACAAATACAACATCCATGCCTCACCGGGATTAGAACCCGGACCCGTCTCGGCTGAATGATCAGAAACCATTGCTTAGACTACTGAGCCACCGGGGCTGCGTTTGTCCGTTAAATATGTCACTATTGGAGCATTACCTTCGTACCATCAGTCGGTTGTTCTCATACAGTGTAACTGGAACTATGAGACAAGGTGACACCATATCTCTCAAACTTTTGAACGCTACATTGGACAATGTCGTTCAATCACTGAACTGGGAAAACGAAGGGATAAAGATTAATGGAGATTATCTAACTCATCTTCGTATTGCTGATGACATAGTCATTTTTGCAACTACCCCATCTGAGCTGCAGAGTATGATCCAGGAACTTGCTGACAAGAGTAAAGAAGTGAGATTCAGAAGACAAAAGTGATGTACAATGTTTTTACAAGAAATGAAGATTTATCGATTGATGGAGAAAAGCTGGAGATAACAGACACGTACGTTTATCTTGGACAGCAGATATCAAGTGAGGGTCACATTGATGAAGAAATTAATCGGCGTACAAAACTTGCCTGGAGAGCTTTTGGAAGAAACATCATAATTTTCAAGAGCAATATGCCATTATGTCTTAAAAGAAAAGTGTTTGATCAATGCATCCTTCCAGTGCTTACGTATGGTGCAGAGACGTGGACCTTAACTAAAAGAGACATACAAAGGCTGCAGACAACTCAAAGCAGCATGGAGAGGTGCATACTTGGTGTAACCAGGAGAGATAAGAAGAGGAACTCGTGGATCCGAAAAATGACAAGAGTGGAAGACATCATGATCAGAGTTAAATCCATGAAATGGCAATGGGCTGGTACTGCCGGAAGGATAGACCATCGATGGACAGCCGAAAGTTTAGATTGGATTCCAAGGAACAGGAAAAGACCCAGAAGAAGACCACACGAGAGATGAGTTGATGAAATTCGAAGGTATGTGGGAGTAACATGGAGGAGAATGGCACAAGACAGACCGTTGTGGAAGAAACTTGGAGAGACCTTTGTCCAGCAGTGGATTGATAATGGTTGACAATGATGATGATGATGTACTGTTACAACTCGGATAGTTAGTTCATAAACAATTCTTAATTACACACTGAACTAAATTAGGCGACTTAACGGCCAGACGATAGAAGACTTGAAACCACTTACGAGTAAATAGTCTTTATCAGTGGCACTTTAAGTTCATAACGTATCACAGACGATCATATACGAATAATTCAGAATAATGAACCTCTGTCATATTAGGTTCGACGTGTTTACACTTAATTTACCAATTATAGCAAATAATACAGTAATCAGTAATCTATCAACAGCGGGTCTGGTTCATTTGCCCAACGTTTACTTCACCGAAGTGTCACATGACCGAAAATCACTTCACCCAAAAGATTGTTTCACCGAAAGATCAATTGATGGAAAAGTTCATTTTACCGAAAGGTCTGTTTCCCTAAAAGTTCATTTCATCGAAGGGTCAGTTTATCGAAAACTTTAGATTTCATTACAGGATCTGTTGAAGCATGGTGCAAGTTCGGCAGACAGACCTCCGAAACGTTAGGGGATTATACTCAAATTGCTCTTTTGATTTCTCCGTGTCACAGAGAACGCAAAGATTTAGTTTTTAGACGAAAATAATTAATTTTAAGTCCCTATGCCTCGGCTTAGGCCTTTTTAGCAAATTTTATTCATGTTCATAAGGTTTACATAAAAGTCATGTTCAGTGCTCATGTTCATAAGGTTTACATAAAAAGTAAAATTAATAATATTGTACATTTTGTCAAGCAAAAATAATCAATTTTAGGTCCCTAAGCCTTACCTTAGGCCTTTTTACCCAATTTTAATCGTACGAACTCATGTTCATGAGGTTTACATAAAAATTCAAGTCAATAATGTTGCACATTTTTTCATGCAAAAAGAATGAATTTTCAGAGTTCTAGGTCTCGGCTTAGGCCTTTTTAGCAAATTTTAACCGTGCGTGCTTTGTTAAGGTTTACATAAAAACTTCCTTTACATTTTATGTAATGCTTATGAATATGAGTAGGGTTAAAATATGTTAAAACGTTCTGTATCTAGGTCGACGGTCAAAAAATTAATGTTTTGTGGTTGAGTAAAAGTGGAACATTATTTACTTGATTTACTATGTAACCCTCAGAGGATTAAAATTTGACAAAAAGGCACAGATACAGGCCTTGTAATTAATGTTATATTTTGAAAACCTACTCATGGGGAGGTGTTTCATAGAAATTAAAAGTGTATGTTTTATACAATCCGATAATGTTTAGGTGGTCAGTTTTTCAAAAGCCCGTACCACACTTCAACAGATCTCTTACAACAAAATTCTAAGTTTTCCATAAACTGACCATTCGGTGAAATGATCTTCCGATATAATGAACTTTTAGGTAAAATAATCCTTCGGTGAAATGAACTTTTCGATCAAATGTTCTATCGATGAAATTAACTTTTAGGTGAAGTAACCTTTCGGCAAAATGAACTTTTCGGTCAAATGACCCTTCGGTGAAATGATCTTCCGATATAATGAACTTTCAGGTAAAGTAATCCTTCGGTGAAATGAACTTTTCGATCAAATGTCCTTTCGATGAAATGAACTTTTAGGTGAAGTGACCTTTCGGTGAAATGAACTTCTCGGTCAAGTGACCCTTCGGTGAAATGATCTTCCAATATAATGAACTTTTAGGTAAAGTAATCCTTCGGTAAAATGAACTTTTCGATAAAATGAACTTTTAGGTGAAGTCACCTTTCGGTGAAATGAACTTTTCGGTCAACTGACCTTTCGGTGAAATGATCTTCCGATGTAAAGAACTTATAGGTAAAGTCATCCTTCGGTAAAATGAACTTTTCTATCAAATGGCCTTTCGATGAAATGAACTTTTAGGTAAAGTAATCCTTCGGTAAAATGAACTTTTCAATCAAATGTCCTTTCGATGAAATGAACTTTTAGGTGGTCACCTTTCGGTGAAATGAACTTTTAGGTGGTCACCTTTCGGTGAAATGCACTTTTAGGTGGTCACCTTTCGGTGAAATGCACTTTTAGGTGGTCACCTTTCGGTGAAATGCACTTTTAGGTGGTCACCTTTCGGTGAAATGAACTTTTCGGTCAAGTGACCCTTCGGTGAAATGAACTTTTCGGTCAAGTGACCCTTCGGTGAAATGAACTTTTCGGTCAAGTGACCCGTCGGTGAAATGATCTTCTAGGTGGTCACCTTTCGGTGAAATGAACTTTTCCGTCAAGTGACCCTTCGGTGAAATAATCTTCCGATATAATGAACTTTTAGGTAAAGTAATAATTCGGTAAAATGAACTTTTCGATCAAATGTCCTTTCAATGAAATGCACTTTTAGGGGAAGTCACCTTTCGGTGAAATGAACTTTTCTGTCAAGTGACCCTTCTGCGAAATGTACCTTTCGATCAAGTGAACGATACCCATCAACAGCATGCCAAAACATCAGACTTTATCTGCTAGCTCCAGATATCACATCTTGTTCTTCGCTTGTCAAACATGTACACGTCATTCACTCTTTACTTCAAGACTGTTGCCAACGTAACATTCAGTGAGTGAGAAAATATACCGTTAATGTTCAAACGCTAAAAGAGAACGAACTCAAAACTTGCATAGAGAAGGACAACAATGAAATTAATTTAGAGTATACGTCATACACGGTCGTATCAGAACAATATAACCACCCTCGGAATCACAGTATACCCGCCCAGGCGCGTGTCACAGAGTGCACGTGACAAAGTCGACCACACGGAGAAATAAGCGGTCGGCCAGGACGGATGAGCCATAGTGCGTTACGTGAGCACAATGGGCAGAAGTAGTGATTTAACGGATGTTCAAAACGAATTGATAATCGGCTAGCGCGCAAAGGGTGGAAGCATCTCAGAAACAGCAGACTTTGTGGGCTGTTCGCGAGGTGCTGTAGTAAGGCTGAACCAATAATGGACAACTGGCACACCGAGTACCTCCCGACGTCATAACTGTGGAGCCCCAAGGCCATCGATCCTAAAGGAGAACGTTGCCTCCATCGACTGGTAAAGGGCAATCGACGCGCAATAGTGCAGCAATTGACCGCGCAAATGAACGCTGGGGGCACCGACGTATGTGTCCCCGATATCAGCAGAGCGAACCCTGTTACGCATGGGTCTCCGGAGTCGAAGCTGCGTCAAGGCACCCATGTTAACCCAGGTCCATCGGCAAGCACGCCTGCAGTTCGCACGGGTTGGACCTCTTTCAAACCGAATTACACAACACGTATGCGGTTTGGCATAGCTTCCGCAATGTATTGAAGTGCATCTACGTCTACTGGGTAAATTAATTTATACGTGTTTTACGTCGCATACAAAACTAATTTGTTACAAAGTTTTCTACGCGGCGTAATAGTTTACTTATATGAGAATAAACTAATAAATAGTCATATCAACACAACTGGAAGTAAACATTTATTTTAAATTGTTCAGTTTATAACTAATAATTATAGTGGTGAAATATTAAAAACACACGTATGTAATGCGAATGACAGAACATTTTCTTCGAAAACATTTCTTTTAATTTGGCAGTTGTTAATGTTCATGGTTACCCACTTAAATGAATATCATCTTAACAACTTCAGTTCTATTCATTTTATCCACAGTAACCAGAAAAATGAAATGTTTCCTACAGTTAAACTAGAATTGCGCTTCAGAACAATGCTGTGAACTGAAGTTAATTTTGTGATTTCATCCTTTTATACGTAATTCCTAGACGATCAGATCACGAACAATCTAGAAGCGTGCAGCAAAAAGTTATAAAGGTACCGCCTCTGGGAAAGTATCCACAAAGAGTTTTCATAAGTAGGCCATAGACATTAAATTTTGTATTTGCTCTTTTGATTTGCCTCTGTGAACAAGATGACATCATCGGTCATCAGAATAAAGGAAAATAAACAGACTCCGGAATTACGCACAATGAAACTATTCATTCATAAAAATTGCGCTGTGAGAAAATAGGGAGTTCAACATAAAATAAAATGACAAATGATGCCGGCTTCTGGTGGGAAAAACAGAGTGATAAAAACCACATGATGAAAATTGTCAACCTTTGATGCCTTGTAATAACATTGGATATCATAACTGAGGTTCAGTGTCGGTGAGTGGCAAAGGAACATGGAGAAACAAACCAATGCGTGCTGTCGGCGTGTTGTCGGAAAGGACAGAAGAAATAAAAAACGAAACATGGAGGGCTCGCTTGATTTGCCGCAAGTAACCCACGCACGTGTTACTGTTAGCCTGGGAACTCGGATAACAATGTAACACTTCCTTTTTTACGCTTTCCAACCGTAGGTTGAAGAAGCGTATATGCTTCAGTTTTATCCGTCTGTCTGTCTGTCCGCACGATAACACGAGTAAAAATGATTCGATTTCGATGAAATTTTAGTATGTGGTGGGGAACAACCTGGGGCTGAACCGTATTGAAAATGGGCGAAATGGGATCAAGGGTCAGAACATAGGAGCGGGATCCATTCCATCGTCTTTATGCGTCATAACTTATGTAAAAATGCTTCGATTTCGACAAAACTGTATCATGTTGTTCCGTATGTATACTGAACCGTTTCTGTTGAATATCATCGAAATGGGAGCATAGGAGCGAAATTTATTCCAGAGCCATTATCCTCATAACTTGAGTAAAAATGCTTCTATTGCGACAAAACTTTAGTATGTTGTTCCGGAGGTATACTGAACGAATCAGTAGCCAGGGTAGGGAGGAGGGTTTGTCTGCTCGCGATTTCTCGTATGTTAGATAGCGTATCATAATCAATGCATTGTATGATTTTCCTAACTTATTTTCTATTGTATTTAAAGCAAGTTTTCAATTTATAAATTTTTTTACATTTATGACATACTGTAGATTACGCATTTTTCACGCGTACTTCCCAACCCTGTCTACATCATACTAGGCGTTCATCAGACATTTTATGAACAGGCTCAGATTTGTCGGCAAAGGACTATGCTCCGGATAAGTTTTTCTAACGTGTTCCATACATTCTCAATGGGATTCAGATCCGGGCTTCCTGGTGGGCAGGGAAGAGGGTGCAAGTCGCTGTCATGCTCGCTGAACGCATCTAGCCCGATGGAGAGTAGCATTGTCGTCCATGAAACAGCAGTCACCTGCTGAATAAAAAATCAACATTGCACAATAGCATTGATCAGCAACAGTGTCCAGATAATCCTTGGAGGACACTAGACCTTTCACCAATAACAGAGGACCCGTTTCGTACAGAACGTCCCCGTCACGGTTACGCCACTTTCAGAACCTTGAGTTGTGTTTACAAGGAAAGATGGGTACATTTTCCATGAAGCTTCCGCTAAACACACTTCGGACCATTGGTGCAGAATAAAGTCTACCGGGACTCGTCGGATTACATGACTTTTTCCCCAGTATTTCCTTGTCTAGTCACAGTGTTCCAGATACCACGGTAGACGAACTTTCCATTTCTTCGCAGAAATCAGCGGTTTCCATATCAGCATGCGACTGCCAATGCCGATCTTTTTCAATTCCCTGGGCATATATACAATTTGGACACAAATTTCCCCGAATAAATAATTCTTCATAAATACATGGTAGGCATTGCAATGCTATTGGGTTGCCGGAAAAGTCACGACGTATTTTAGCCATGTTTTGCAAAGGTCATTTATTGATAGAAAAGACAAAGACAAAGATCAATCGTATATAATATAATACCCGTTTTGTTCGATAACCTTTTGCCATCTTTCAGTGAGCTGCAGAATGCCTCGTTCATAGAAGGACCTGTCTTTCGTGGCGAAAAACTCTACAAGGTGCTGATTTACAGCCTCATCTGAATTGAACGTTACACCACGCAAGGACTGTTGAAGAG
The DNA here is from genome assembly GCA_039090855.1 of Macrothele yani. NCBI lineage: Eukaryota > Metazoa > Arthropoda > Arachnida > Araneae > Macrothelidae > Macrothele > Macrothele yani. Next base: position 100,494,818 of record CM076991.1, on the reverse strand, counting down.
AGCGAAACAAGTGGAAGTCTGACGGCGCAAGGTCAGGCGAGTATGTTGGGCGTGGGAACACATTCCACCCAAGCTCCAATAATTTTTGGCGGGTGATCAAACTTGTTTGTGGTCTCATGTTGTCGTGATGGAAGACAACACCTTTACGATGAACGAGCTCTGGACGTTTCTGGGTGATGTATTCGTTCAAACTGTCCAATTGCCGACAGTACACATTCGAATTGATTGGTTCCGTGGTAGGAGCTCGAAAAATCCGGCATCTTTAAAATCCCACCACACTGAGACCAGAACCTTCCGCTGATGAATGTCTGCTTTGGATGTCGTTTGAGGTGAAGCAGCACGTCGGGACCAAGACCGTTTGCGCAGCACATTGTTGTACACAATCCATTTTTCGTCACCAGTTATCAATCGCTTCAAAAAAGGATCGTTTTCCTCACGTTTAATGAGCATATCGCAGATGTTTATACGAGCCGTCAATTGAGCTTCTTTGAGTTCATGAGAAACCCACACATCGAGCTTGCTTGCGTATCCCAGCTTCTTCAGGTGGTCGTGAACGCTTGAATGATGGATGTGAAATGTGTTTGTAATCTCTCGTGTCGTGTAACGTGGGTTTGACTCGATCAATGCCTTGGTTTGGTCGTCATCAACCTCGGTTGGCCTCCCGGACCGAGGGGCATCGTTGAGCTCAAAATCACTAGCACGGAATTTTGCGAACCACCACTGGCACTGACGTTCTTGTAGAGCATTATCACCGTACACTTTACGCAACGTTTCACAAGCGTGACGCGCTTTCTTCCCTTTACGGAAGTAAAACAGTAAAATATGGCGAAAGGGAACAGTTTGGTCTTCCATCTTCAACTTGATGTCAAATCTCCGCACATCAACCAAATTGCTCACTATTCCTTTTAGACTGCAGCTAGAACTGGCACCTGTCGAATGCCATAGCGATAACAGAGCTACGCATGCCTCTAGCACTTCCAAATCCGCCCAACCGCCATCGGGTCCCAAAATACGTCATCACTTTTCCGACAACCCACTATTATTGGCATGTTTTCACTGTAACCACTTCATTCAGAAAACTTGAAAGTTTTCATCTTCCTGCAGCGGGAATCGAACTAGCACCTCCCGATTTCCGGTCAAGCATGCTAGTCATTAAACTACCAAAGACAAGAAAATTCCAATACAAGTTTTCTGAAGGAAGTGGATTCATGGATTACAGTGAAAATATGTCAATTATTACTTTAAAATGCCTACCATGTATTTATGAAGAATTATTTCTTCCGGGGAAATTTGTTTCCCAATTGTATATGACGTACTTTCATCACTGGAATGTGTGACCTACATCCGACAGTGGACGCGAGTCTACGATGGGGAAGGAATAGCTTCGACTAGCGCAAATCTGAAGGTTCTCAGATATCTACGTTCAGTTGCCTGGAATTTCCTTGTTCTGGGTAATGTAATGATTAGCATGCTCGACCGGAAATCGAATGGTGCGGGTTCGATTTCCTCTCCAGGACGATGAAAATGTTCAGGTTTCCTGAAGGAAGTGGATACAGTGAAAATATGCCAATTATAGCATCCCTGGGCATAGTTCGCTGATTTACACTACATTGAAAAAAGTCACCGGACACCTAGAAGAGAAAAACAACGCAGCATATACTGACATACATTAGTACGGTGTCGGTCCACCTTTGGCCTTAATGCATGCACTGACCCCTCGAGACATGCTTTCGACAAGGTTTTGGAACACAGGGATAGGTATGCGCTTCCATTCAGTGCATAATGCTGCTGCTAACTGTTGCTTAGTAGTAGACCTTCCTTCCAAACTTCTTATGCGGCGCTCTAATTCATCCCATAGGTGCTCTATGGGATTAAGATCAGGGCACTGTGATGGCCAGTTCACACACGATACGGATTATCGTCAGACCACGCCGTAACAATCCTGGCTTTACTGCTCGGTGCATTACTCTGCTGGTACCAACAAGGCTCGGTTACATAGCATTGCCACTGAGATGGTAGGGTATAATTGCCCAGAATCTCGAGGTAGACGTGCTGGTTAACAGGTTTGCCCTCGATAACCAATGGGCCGGGACCACCACCAAAAACACTTCCACACGAGTACACTGCCAGCTCCAAACTTGACCGTAAGAGCAGTACACTGTGGTAAATAGCGTTCTACCGGCTACCGGCATACCCACAAACGCCCATCAGACTGATGGATCGTGTATCTGGATTCATCAGTCCATAGGACCCGTTTCCATTGATGTACGATACACGACAAATGTTCTTTACACCGTGCTAAACGACGAGTACCATTTCGAGTAGAGATGAAAGGCTTATGAGCAGCCACACGACCATGATAACCCATGGAAGAAAGTACTCTGCGAACGGTACGTGTACATACCGCGGTTCCAGCATTTTTACTCATCTGCACGCTGAGGTCTTGTGCAGTGCTTCGTTGATTAGCTGTAACAACTCTCCTGAGGCTTCGACGTCCTCTACCACTGATTTTCTTTGGTCTGCCGGTACGTTTTGCTGCTTCAAGCACGCCATGTGTCTTCCACTTATTCAGTACATCCAAAACAGTTGACTTGCGTATGTTTAAACGCCTGTGGGTTTAAACATACGCAAGTCAGTTCTCTGCCGCAGCGACATTTTCACTCAACCTCACAGTTCAATATGATGGCGTCCAATTGCAGGCTTGTTTTCATACCGTTTGCAGCTGTACCGCGCATCTTAACAACGCAGCGGATCCGTTCATTTGCTTTTGAAGGGGTGTCCGGTGACTTTTGTCAATATAGTGTATATATAGGTCGGAAACAGTCTTCATTCAAGGCTTCGTTCAATTGCTGCACTCATGGCGTCCTGTGTCACGGCGATCTCGTTTCTGACAGATTGTTGTCTCGTCTCACTTGCGCCTCTTAGACAAGCTGCGAGAGTTGTTTTTCTGCTGATTAAAGACCCGGCATATCTCATCTTTTGGGAACCCAGTCAATTTTCAAAATCGTCGCTCCAGCCCAACGGGCACTCACAATAAGTCCTTTATCGAACTGTAAAAGATCTGTTGTTTTTCCAGTTGTTATCCAGCCCGACGGGCACCCACAATAGGTCCTTTGTCGAACTCTAAAAGATCTATTGTTTTTTCAGTTGTAATCCATCCCGACGGGCGCCCACAATAAGCCCTTTATCGAACTCTAAAAGATCTATTGTATTTCCAATTGTAATCCAGCCCGACGGGCACTCACAATAAGTCCTTTGTCGAACTCTAAAAGATCTATTGTTTTTCCAATTGTAATCCATCCCGACGGGCGCACACAATAAGTCCTTTATTGAACTCTAAAAGATCTATTGTTTTTCCAATTGTAATCCAGCCCGACGGGCATTTACAATAAGTCCTTTGTCGAACTCTAAAATATCTATTATTTTTCCAGTTGTAATCAACACTACTGATGAGTAAGCAGTCTTAAATACAGAGAATGCTCACACAGTTTTAGAACGTGTTTGATAAGAAATTACAGAAAATAAAAAGAAGTTGAAATAATTGAAACTGGAAACAGCGTGTTAGATGATCACGAAAGAAACATCCGCTGCAGTGAAATATCGTCTGCTGGGAAAATGGCAAAGGGAAACAAGGTGGGAATAGAAAGTTACGTTTCTGTTCTTTACGATGAGAAATACTCGTCTTCTGCCATTAAAAAAAGCTGTGAAAATCTTGGAATTCCTAAATGTGAAATAAGGAATATTATTAATAATAGCGGAAAGAATCGTGAAACATTGCTTTTAACAGGAAAAATAAGGTATGTCCTTTTACGACTATTTCAAATGTAAGGTCTCTGGTCCTAAAAGAAAATCCACCGACCCAAAGAGTAATAGCTTAGTTGTTGAAAATCTCTGTATCACCTGTAAACAAGGTAATGAACAAAGCTTTGAATATGAAAAAAGAAAACACAAAACAATGTTCACAGCCTTTTGCCTAAGCACGTGGCTAGGCGCTAAAACACGGTGTAGACTTCTTTATAAAAAATCATTTATTCTGAGAAATTAAGTTTGACTATTGATGAAGCATAAATCTACCTAAACGACTGTATCAAAGAAAAAAAGATTGATTTACCATCGCAAAAGAGCAGAAAAAGACTTACAAACTTCGTTCCAAAAATCCAAAGATAGTTTCAATAAAGTATTCATGATAACTGCTGGTTTTTCGTACAATGGAAAATTAAAGTTAAGAAAAGTTGAAGAGAATATCAAAATCAGTTCTACTATTAAAATTACCAAATTAATGTTTCAACTCCTATATTTAAAGAGGAAATACTATTCCTTTATCAACAGATCGACCAAAGAGCAAAAAACTCTGTAAGAATAAGGCTACCAGTAACACATACATCCAAACCTACTACTCTATTTTTGATAGAACAAGTTAGTAAAATCATGCAGTGAATTAATTATGATACGCTTTCAAACATATCAGAAACCATTACTCACGTTATTACTCAAGTTATGAGGATAATGGATGTGGAATAAACCTGGCTTCTGTGCCATGACCTTTGACCTCATTTTGATGATATTAAACAGAATTGATTCAGTATACCTCCGGAAGAGCATACAAAAGTTTTGTTGCAATAGAAGCATATTTAGGCAAGTTATGAGGATAATAGCTGTGGAATAAATCTCGTTCCTGTGCCGTGACCGTTGACTCCATTTCGATCATATTCAACAGAACGAACCAGTTCAGTACACCTTCGAAACAACATGATAAAGTTTTGTCGCGATAGAAGCTTTTTTACGTAAGTTATGGCTCATAAGGACGATGGAATAGATCCCGCTCCTATGTCTTGACCTTTGACTCCGTTTCGTCCATTTTCGACAGGGTTCATTCCCAGGTTGTCCCCTACCCCATACTAAAATGTCATCGAAATCGAACCATTTTTACGCGAGTTTTCGTGCGGACAGGCAGACAGAAGGACAAAGCTGGAGCATATACTCTTCTTCAACCAACGGTTGGAAAGCGGAAATAAAGAAAGAGACGGGTATCAAGTCTATACCTTTTGCTCATATTCCTTCAAAGTCCGCTGATGTGTCATCAACGGACTATTGTGCCTTCGGACTGCTAAAAAGACTGGTATCAAGCCTACACCTTTTGCTCATATTCCTTCAAAGTTCGCTGATGTGTCATCAACGAACTATTGTGCCTTCGGACTGCTAAAAAGACTGGTATCAAGCCTATACCTTTTGCTCATATTCCTTCAAAGTTCCCTGATGTGTCACCAATGGACTATTGTTCCTTCGGACTGCTAAAAAGTCTGGTATCAAGCTTATACCTTTTGCTCATATTCCTTCAAAGTCCCCTGATGAGTCACCAATGGACTATTGTTCCTTCGAACTGCTAAAAAGACTGGTATCAAGCCTTTACCTTTTGCTCATATTACTTCAAAGTCCGCTGATGTGTCATCAACGAACTATTGTGCCTTCGGACTGCTAAAAAGATTGGTATCAAGTCTGTACCTTTTGCTCATATTCCTTCAAAGTCCGCTGATGTGTCGTCAACGAACTATTGTGCCTTCGGACTGCTAAAAAGATTGGTATCAAGTCTGTACCTTTTGCTCATATTCCTTCAAAGTCCCCTGATGTGTCATCAACTGAATCATAAATATAATCTCTGGGATGGGATTCCACTTTCTTATACTCGTGCCTTTGGACTGCTAAAAAGTGCGCTTTCCGAACGCATACGTAGAACAATGATCGGCCTGTGGAAAGCAGTGAAAGAGGAATGGAATAAAATACCACTACCAATTTTAAGAAATGACTCGTTATCTTGGAAATCTAGATGTAAGTAAATATCCAGAGAAAGCGCTATCAGATAAAACTTTTAAGAAAGAAATAATTTTGAAATGTTAATTATATTGTTGGAAAATCGTTCAAAACATGTCTCAACATTCCCTGTAGTTAAGTAGATGCCATTGTGATGCACGATATCACATATGTTGCATATGTACTGTGTGTGCATAAAACAGTGCACTAAACATGGAATGAATATTAAATTTGAAATGCAGGAGAAAATAACTATATTGGAAAACTTTCTTAAATTCGTACGTTTAACCAGCAACAGGAAACCCCAAATGGTCCTCTGAATCATAAATATAATCTCTGGGATGGGATTCCACTTTCTTATACTCGTAATTTTAGAAAAATATGGCCGGCCGACGATGAATTCGCCTTTCCGTGATTCCGCATTCCATGGTGATTTGACAAGACCTAATTTCCAAAACGCTTGCCCTGTACTGAAATCTCGGATCGATGATTCTGTTGTCGATTATTTTGCCATCGATAATAATAATTCTTTCAATGAATTCACCTGCAGCCATTTGCAGTCAGGTCTGTGATGTGTTACGTGCATTGGACCAAATCCACTATTAACAGAGGAGTGTCCAGATATTATTGGCAGGGCAGTATGCAACCTCAATGTTTTTGAATTCATTATCGATTGATTGGTGTGGCATATAGTTGTTTTTGATGATTCTGCTTTCGATGAATTCCCCTGCAGCCATTTATAGCCAGGTCTGTGACGTGTTACTTGCATTCGACCTAATCCACTATTAACAGAGGAGTGTCCAGATATTGTTGGCAGGGCAGCATGCGACCTCAATGTTTGAATTCATTATCGATTGATTGGTGTGGTATATAGTTGTTTTTCATGATTTTGTCATCGATGATTCTGGTTTCGAGGACGTCGTTCGATGATCAGATCAGATCACATGTAGAAGATTTTAGGAAGGGAGTGTCTGACCCCAGGTCTTAAACAACCCTTAGAAATAGGAAGCTAGGAGATTTGGGCTAGAGTGCCCGATAGGAAAGTGGCACGGAAGCGAAGTAGAAAGGGAGAGGAAGACGCCCTTATTTATTACCGGGGGGCCAGTATCCGGGGTCCGACGGCTTAACGTGCCCATCCGACCCACGGTGGATATTTAGTGGATCAAGCGTTCGTACCTGACTGGGATCGAACCTGAGGTCCTTTCCGTGGCAGTCACGAACGTTGTCCACTAGGCCACCCGCGGCCCTGACTTCGTTTGATGAATTCCCCTGCAGCCATTTGTAGTCAGGTCTGTGACGTGTTACTTGCATTGGACCTAATCCACTATTAATAGAGGAGTGTCCAGATATTATCGATAGGGCAGCATGTAACCTCAATGTTTTTGAATTCATTATCGATTGATTGGCGTGGCATATAGTTACTTAAATAACAAGGCGAACTGATACGCACTCCCACCCCTTTTCTTTACCTCTTTTTTCCCTAGAAGGAGCGTTACATAAACATCTGGGCGAACTTCATTTGGTTTCAAAAAGCAGGAAGTATTGAGTATTTTCTCCTCCTTTCCAGAGATATCTTTTAAAAGTTCGCAGCCAACTCTTGGGGAACATGGACAGACGAATTTTAAGTTCGTTAAGTTCCCCCATGTAAATGCCGTCCATAAAACAAGGGAAATAAACTTTGTTCATTCATTATTATTCAGTAGGAAGGCAGGGAAAACAGAAAAGCAAACATTCGGCTTACTATGCACAAGAGAAAGAATGGCTTTCACATCAATAAACATTAGAGATCCTTCCACATGCGTGCGCACAAGTTGGCTTATACCGGTAGCAAGGCTTGTTCAAGGAATCCAATCGAATAGTTTAGAACTTGGTGAAGAACAATACCGTTAACTTTACATTTCATTATCACAATGAGAAACATGCACTGATAAGAAAACAATATGCATTAAAACTACCTCATATAAAAAAAATCTTCCAAATACGTGCCATTGGAAAATTTAATGTTGTAGAAAATTACACCCTTACCTGTATGATTCACTTTCATTTTCTGTTTAAACAGCGCAAAGGCTTCGCTTTTGTATCTTATATTTTCACATGGCAGAACTACATTGTCAGGTTTTTTAAAGTTAAGAGTCCTCCATACCCAGCATTGTTTCAGTTCAGCCGAATGCGAAATTAAAACAAATATAGCATCATACAGATGGAAAAATCAATATATCATATCACTAGTATGTGTTCCCAAATTTTTATATTTCGAGAGAAAATATCGAACTATTTTTCTGCTTTCTAACCTAGTAGATATCAAAATTAGAACTTTTAAAAAATAATTGTCAATCTGTCCATTATTTTACACCTTTGGGATAATAATTAAAATATTACTGCGCAAAGTGGCGCTAATATAGAAACGCAGAAAGATGGTTCCATGTTTATTCTACATGTGAAAAAAAAAACCGGATTTCTAAATTTTTTTTATATATATGTAATTTCGTTCTGCAAATGCGTGTTTTGAGCTATTTTTCACGAGGTATGAAGGACCCTTAACAGTATCTTCTACATAACATATAGTATAACGTAGAAGCCATTTACTGGTGGCGAGAATCGAACCAGAGTAGGAATAGTTACACATTCATACGTAGCTATTCGGGACTTCCTTGAGAACCCAATCATTCCTGTGAAATCCTCCTAAAGCAGATATGACTTTCAATGAAGAATTCACTCGCCTACTAATTTCGCCATCTAAATTGTTCTCTTTGTTAAACATACACTGCCCGACAGAGAAAATGCCACACCGCGAAAACGTAAACGCAGCGCCATGCAAATTGCAGGATGGGTGCACACATACAAATTATTCAAATGATTGCATTTGCAGGCCAATAGCATGAACGACGAGCGGGATATAAGCAGGCAACCAGCCCGTGAGGTCTTCAGTCAAGACGTCGTCACGGCTGCTAGAAGTGAGTGGTTCTACTGTAACCGTGTCTGGAGAACAAACAAGGGGTGCCAATGACGATAAGACGCCGTCCTACGCGATTTCGTCAAACGGATGAGTTTAGGAGAGGTGTCATCATAGGCTTACGTACCGCCGGATTTTCCTTGCGTCATATTGCGGAAGAAACGCAACGTGATGCCACAACCGTCGGTTCCGTTTGGGGACAATGGTCCCAGGAAGGATCTGTGCAACGCCGTAGGGAGACCGGAGCACAGAGACGGACATCCGATCGCAACCGATCGTCGTATCCGACGTCATGCCGTAGCGGACACACAGGCCACAACGGGTGACAATTTGCGGAGTATACGGGGAGTCTTGGATGCTCCGATATCGACGTGGACAGTGTCTCTCCGATTGGCTGCGTCAGCTACCGCTTGGCGTGGTGTCCCTCCAGAGCTGCGTGGGGTGACGAATGGAACAGTGTGGTGTTCAGCGGCGAATCCCAGTTCTGTTTTACAACGCGGATGATCGCCGTGTGAGAGTCTAAGGGCGACGTGGCCAAAGGGCGGATTCCTCCGCCATTGTGGAGCTCCGATCGACTCGGCAACGTGGAATCATGGTGTGGGGTGCTATCAGCGGCGCCAACAGCCGCTCACCGCTGGTACGCATTACGAGCACAGTGACGTCACACCGCTATGTTGACAAGGTGCCACGTCCCGTGGCCCCACCGTATCTGCAGAGCATCTCAAACGTCTTTTTTCAACATGATAGCGCCCGGCCGCATACAGCTCGGATCAGCCTGAATGCTTTGCACGGTTTGCGGATGCTGCCGTGGCCAGCACGATTCCCCGACCTCTCGCCCATCGAGCATCTGTGGAATACGATTGGACGTCGGTTGAGTACCCTCCTACCCCCGCAAAATGAAAAGGAACTGTATAGTCGAATCAACACCACATGGTCCACGATATCCCAGGACTCTATTCGGACTCTCATTGCCTCTATGCCACGTCGGATTCAACGCCGTATCGCCCAAAATGCGGGCCACACTTCTTATGGATCGTCCTGTATATTCGGTTACTGGAGCCTAGTCTGTATGTGCCAATTAAATCATTTGTTCAGGACCTACTTAGCTATGTGTGTGTGCACTTTGGTCTGTTTTCGAGCATTCCTTCATGGTGAGGCATTTTCTCTGTCAGGCAGTGTATTTCTTAAATATACAAACTCATTTACCTGGTCAATCTCTGTGCATTAAAACTTATCTTGCATTCAGTACTAATAGTTCCTCTCTCAAACACCATAACTTTGGTTTTTGCCTTATTTTTACTCAGTTTAAATTTCATACAAACTTAGTATATCCGGAACAACATACGGTGCAACTCACTTTTGCTCTCTTCCGAAAGGACTGTGTCATTAGCATACAGCAATCTGCACACACGCATATTTCATAGACATTAACCACTGTTGTCCATTGTGGCATCACGCATGCACACATCCATAAATATACACTGAAGAGTAATTGAATTAGAGACAGCTGTCGTTATGCAAATGTGGCGCTGTGGGCGGCCCTGTAAAAGGAAACGACATGGCGCATGCAGCGATCCAACAATATAAGGAGCGATGCGACGGGAATCAGTAAGAGTCGGACGCAGTATGGGTAAGCCGAAGGATCTAAGCACATTTGATTGTGGGCTAATTGTTGGGGCCCGACGAATGGGTCACTCCATCTCAGAAGTCGTGCAGGCACTGGGATTTACACGAGCTACTGTGCCACGGGTGCACCGTGAGTACATCGAATACGGAAAACCATCCCTGCAAGGGCCAACTGCCGTGGACATCAGCGTGTGGACGAGCGGGTCATCGTTGGCTAGCTCGCATTGTAACAGCGGATAGACGAGCCACAGTGCAAGAAATCACTCGGCAATTTAACGCTGGTGCACAAAAACGTGTCAGCAGCCACACCATCTAGAACCATCTCCTCGCTATGGGGTACAGAAGACATCGTTCCACAAAGAAACCGCTGCTGACCGCACATCACAGGGTGCAAAGCATGGGCGCGGGAACATCGCCATTGGACACCAGACATGTGGAGAAATGTTGCCTGGACTGATGAGTCGAGATTCACGTTGGTACATGCGGATGACAGGATACGAGTACGGCGCAAACCACATGAAGCCATGGATCCTTCTTGCCAGCAGGGTACTTTTCAAGCTGGTGGGGGTGGTATTCTCGTCTGGGGATTGTTTACGTGGACTGAAATGTGACCCTTGGTACGTGTGACATCGTCTCTCACAGGTCAACGTTACCGAGATATCCTGGACGACCATTTGCTCCCGTTTGTGCGTCTTCAACATCGCACTGGGGACATCATACTGCAACAAGACAATGCAGCTCCCGAATTGTATCCGAATGGTTCCATGAACACTCCACCGACGTGACCTCGCTTCTTTGGCCAGCTAGGTTACCTGACCTCAATCCCATCGAGCACATCTGGGATGCCATCGAGAGAGATGACTCCCCTCCATCAAAGCTTCGTGAACTGTGGGAGCTTGTTCAGGGTACGTGGATCCGTATGGCTTCCCAACGCTTCCGGTGTCTTGTCGAGTCCATGCCGAGACGAATCGCCGCCGGCATCAGGACGAAAGGTGGTGCTACACGTTACTATAGACAGGCATCTCTAATTCAATTGCTCTTCAGTGTATTAAACAGCCATGGTGACATTACGCAATTCTGTCTAACTCCTGCACTAATAGAAAACTATTTTGATAAAACACCATTCACTCGTACACCCGCTCTTTTGCCAGCGTACACGGCTTTTAGACTGTTAAGCAGATTTGCAGTAATACCATATTTATTCAGTGCCTTCCACAGAAGAGTTCTACTTATTTTGTCATAAGCTTTCTCTAAATCTATGAAGGCAGCAAAAACTTTCTTACCAACAGCCAGATACTTTTCAATCAGCAAGCGCAATGCAAAAATTTGGATAGTACAGCCTTTACGAGGCATAAAATCTCTCTGTACATCTCACACCTTCTCTGATGTAAAACCTCGTACCTTATCAATAATGAGCTGCAGGAAACACATTAGAGACGTTTGTGTACTGGGGAGATGCGTTACTTACCGGGAGTCTGTGGTAAGATACGTCCTGATCATGTGAGGAATGAAGATATGTTGCAGATGTGTAATGTGAGTCAAATGTTGTTAGTATGTTACCTTAGGTGGTTTGGCCATGTTGAAAGAATGAGTGATGAGGTATTGACTAAGAATGAGTGATGAGGTGCTGACTAAGAATGAGTGATAAGGTACTGACTAAGATTGAGTGATGAGGTACTGACTGAGAATGAGTGATGAGGTACTGACTAAGAATGAGTGTGAAGGTGCTGACTAAGAATGAGTGATGAGATGCTGACTAAGAATGGGTGACAAGGTACTGACTAAGAATGAGTGATGAGGTGCTGACTAAGAATGAGTGATGAGGTGATGACTAAGAATGCGTTATGAGGTGCTGACTAAGAATGAGTGATGAGGTACCGACTAAGAATGAGTGATGAGGTGCTGACTAAGAATGAATGATGAGGTGCTGACTAAGAATGAGTGATGAGGTGCTGACTGAGAATGAGTGATGAGGTGCTGACTGAGAATGAGTGATGAGGTGCTGACTAAGAATGAGTGATGAGGTACTAACTAAGAATGAGTGATGAGGTGCTGTCTAAGAATGAGTGATGAGGTGCTGACTAAGAATGAGTGATGAGGTGCTGACTAAAAATGAGTGATGAGGTACTGACTAAGAATGAGTGATGAGGTGCTGACTAAGAATGAGTGACGAGGTACTGACTAAGAATGAGTGATGAGGTATTGACTAAGAATGAGTGATGAGGTGCTGACTAAGAATGAGTGATAAGGTACTGACTAAGATTGAGTGATGAGGTACTGACTAAGAATGAGTGATGAGGTGCTGACTAAGAATGAGTGACGAGGTACTGACTAAGAATGAGTGATGAGGTATTGACTAAGAATGAGTGATGAGGTGCTGACTAAGAATGAGTGATAAGGTACTGACTAAGATTGAGTGATGAGGTACTGACTAAGAATGAGTGATGAGGTACTGACTAAGAATGAGTGATGAGGTGCTGAGTAAGTATGAGTGATGAGGTACTGACTAAGAATGAGTGATGAGGTGCTGACTAAGAATGAGTGACAAGGTACTGACTAAGAATGAGTGATGAGGTGCTGACTAAGAATGAGTGATGAGGTGATGACTAAGAATGCGTTATGAGGTGCTGACTAAGAATGAGTGATGAGGTACCGACTAAGAATGAGTGATGAGGTGCTGACTAAGAATGAGTGATGAGGTGCTGACTACGAATGAGTGATGAGGTGCTGACTGAGAATGAGTGATGAGGTGCTGACTAAGAATGAGTGATGAGGTGCTGTCTAAGAATGAGTGATGAGGTGCTGACTAAGAATGAGTGATGAGGTGCTGACTAAAAATGAGTGATGAGGTGCTGACTAAGAATGAGTGATGAGGTGCTGACTAAGAATGAGTGATGAGGTGCTGACTAAGAATGAGTGATGAGGTGCTGACTAAGAGAACTTTTCCAGCCCGAGTGCCAGGAAAGAAAGGCAGAGGAAGGCCAAGGAAATCATGGGAGGACCATATTCAGGAATGTGTGTGTGTGACAAAAGGATAATGAGTATGAAGTACAAAAGGTCCTGTGGGCGACGTGTGATGGATGTTAATGAAGCTCGAGCTGTGTGACGAAATCGGTGTAAATGGAGACATTTGATGCACCAACAGTAAGTAAATTCTAGTTCTATTCTAGTTCTATCTTGGAACATGGTCATTCTTAGAGAAAGCTAACCTCTGAATCTCAAAGAACAGCTTAATGAGATGTGTGTACGTATGTGTGAGAATCGAGCCAGCATCCTTCTGCTCCGGAGCCGAATGCTTTCCCAATTCAGCTACACCCACAAAGCTTGTAGCTACAACTTTCCCGTCTTGACACGCGCGTCACCTCTGACGTAGGTGTTTGACGTGTATGCCTTCCTTGAAAAAACAGCTGGGACGAAATCGTAGGTTTCCGGGTCAGCCGGCAAACCACGATGATGTGTGAAATGAACACACATTTTTCGAAGAATGGAACGGCCAGGAGACTCATTTTACGTTCCGGCGCCCAATTATACCGTAAAAGCCATTTCCTGTTGGTGGAATGGCGGTCAACGAACCTGCATCTTTGTGCTTTGCAGCCGAATGCTTTCCCAATTAAGCTACACCGACAAAGCTTGTCGCTGCAACTTTGCCGTTTGTACATGCGCGTAGTTACGTTACACTTCCTCAAACTTTTGTAGTAGTGAATTCCAAATGAATGTACAGGCAGACCTCTGTGTTCAACCTAGAACAGCTTTTCTCAAACTGTAGGTCGCGAGCCGACTCTTGGTGGGCCCCGCGAAAAGTTTTTGAACTGTGAAAATTTTGCAGACATTTGAAACAGGAATTAAGCGTGCTAGCATCCAGTGTTACCACTGGAAATAATTTTAAATAAATAAAAATAATTTATTCCAAAAGGAAACAATAATGCGATGCAAATTGCCTATGGAGTCATTTATTCCGTACTGTGTGGCGTATACCCTAATTTAACTTTCCTTTTTAGGGATTTTCTTTATGCAAATTTGAGTTCATTCTCCTTACAATTTTTCAAACCTAACGTGATATCTTCTCTCTCGCAAGTGCATGGTTGGCCACACCTTGAGGTCGGAACGTATGGCCTGTGTATGTGTCCAATGAGAACTGGAAAATATACATATAATGTGTCCACAGAAGCATAGAGATGGAGATGGTGATATGATGATATAATAGTAGTTGCGGAAGTTTAGTTACTGGAGGTTGTAATTTCTTGACGCCTGTGTATTGTATATTCAGGTTGGGGTTTTGTTTTTCGTTAAACGTTCACTCACAAGTAATTGGGATTACGACTAATATTGTTGAAGACTGATTTGTGCTAAAGGAGTTTTAGCTGAATAAAAACTAACTGCAAGTAACTTGTTTCTCGACGTTTCCTTGAATGACTCCTGTTTCACTGTAGGTTTTGAGAACTGATTTATGTAGCGTTCAGTCAGCTACTGTATACTTGCACAAACACTACAACTGGTCGTCGAAATGTGTCGCTCGCCGGACTGTCTTGCAAATGAACTCATAACGGTTCCGTTGGCAAGATCAGCCATTTGGGTTTCCTCTTCCAACAGGGATTACGAAGCCTTGCAACACTGCTACAAATTTGAGAAAGGCTGCACCAAATAGTGGTGCTAAAGCAGCTGCTAGTGGCGGCTTGTACGAGAGAAACAGGTGAAGGAAGTGTATAACGAAATAAATTTCTCCGTCATTTTTGGTCTACGCCGGGATTCGAACCCGAGGCCGCTTATTCCGGAACAAGTCGCTCTACCAACTGAGCTACGCAGACATTTGTTCTGATTCCTATCTGCCTTTATGTCGTGTGCGTCCTGCTGGCAGGTACGTCACAAGTGTTACAAAATGAGAATACATGAAGAAAGTGCATCTATTTCTTATAAAGAAGATCAATTCTTCTACCTCTGAAGGACGCATAGCGGTCGATGATTTCATCCTAAAACGCCTGTTAAACTACAAGTTCTGAAATAATTTCTTTTTTTACATCGCGACATTAGACGGCGATGATAGTCATTGCTCTGAAATCATCATCGTCAAACATTGTCAATCCACTGCTGATTGAAAGTCTCCCCAACTGTCTTCCATAATAGACCCTCTTAGCCCAGTCTTCTCCATCCATCTATTTCTTACGAGGTCTTTTGGGTTTTTTCCTGTCCCTTGGAATCTAGTCTAAAATTTCGGTTGCCCATCGGTGGTCCGTTCTCCTGGCAATGTGTTCAGCTGATTGCTATTTCCGGGATTTTACTCTGATCATGATGTCTTCCACTTTTGTCGTTATCCACGAGTCCCTCTTCTTATCCTTCCTGGTTACACCAAGCCTGCATCTCTACAGGCTTTTTTCAGTTGTCTGCAGCATTTATGTCTTTTTTTCACTTAAGGTCCATGTCTCTGCTCCATATGTAAGGACTACACTATCTAACAACAAGTAATAGGACACCTGTGATAGCAAAGGAAAACGAAGTTTATTCACCTTCAATAGTTGGTGGAGCCTCCACGAGCGGCGATTACAGCTCCGACCTTCCGGGGCATACTCTCAACCAGGCGTTGTACGACGGATAGCGGTATTTTCTTCCACTCGGCTTGGAGAAGACAGGTCAGTTCCTTCACCGCTTTCGGACGGTGGGGGCACCCCTTAAGTCGACGCTCCAACTCGTCCCAGAGGTGCTCGATAGGGTTAAGGTCCGGGCCCTGCGCATGCCAGTCCGTTCAATTAACCCTATTGTCACCATACGAAACCATGGTGGACCTCGCAACATGACAGGTGGCATTGTCATCCTGAAAGTAACAGAGGTACACCCCGTAAAACTGCCACAACGTAGGAAGCGCATGGTCATCCAAAATGGTGCAGTAGGTCTCGGCGTTGAGTCTACCAGAAATTGCGACCAAGTTTCCCGTGCCATACCAGGAGAAACCCCCCATAGCATAATTCCACCGCCGCCGAACTTCACAAATGGCATAATACATTCCGGCAGGAGCCGTTCTCCAGGCAGACGCCAAACCCAGACCCTGCCATCCGAACGGTAGAGGGTGAACCTTGATTCGTCGCTCCAGAGAACCTGTTTCCACTGTTCAACGGTCAACTGTCGACGTTCTTTGCACCACGTTAGCCGAGCAGCGCTATTGGACTTGGTGATCAAAGGCTTGTGGACGGCAGCACGTCCATGATAAACGAGCAGATGGGCTTCCTTACGGATGGTATTCATCGAAAGAACACTTTCGGATGCCTGTTGAAACTCCTCGTCGATGTGGCTTATCGATTTGGTGCGGTTCTTCCGAATTTCTCTGGCCAGCACCCGTTGGTCTGTAACTCCCAGTTTTGTGGGTCTGCCGGGTCGGGGCACATTCCGACAGTCACCTCTCATCATCCACTTGCCAATCACGTAGGCCACTGTCGATTTTGGGTACTTCAACTCGCTGTATATGTCACGTATGGATCGGCCATTTCTGTGATACCCGACGATTACACCTTTCTCGAAATCAGAGAGCTCCGAACTGCGTGGCATCTTGCATGCGACTGGTTGCGTTGTTGTTTCCCACATGATATTTAACGGCGGCAGCCATGACGTGTATCAGGACCGCAGATATCGTCAATTGCAGGGGTGTTCAATTACATGTTGGTAGATAGTGCAGAAAGACGCATTGATTAAACACTTTTCTTTTAAGACATAATGGCACATTGCCCTTAAAAATTGCACTGTTTCTTCCAAAAGCTCTCCAACCCAATTTTATACGCTAATTAATTTCTACATCAATGTGACTCTTGTTTGATATCTGCTGGCCTAGGTAAATGTAGGAATCGGTTATCTCCAGCTTTTCCCAATCAATTAATAAATCTTCATTTCGTGTAAAAGCACCGTACATCAGTTTTGTCTTGTGAAAGTTCGTTTTTAATCCCATTTCTTTACCCTTCTCAGCAAGGTCCTGGATTTACTCTGCAGCTCTGAATGGGTAGTTGCAAAAACAACGACATCATCAGCAAAACGAAGATGGGTTAAATAATTTCCGTTTATCTTTTTCCTTTTGTTTTCCCAGTTCAATGCTTCAAAGACACTTTGCAATGTGGCATTGAAGAGCTTGGGAGATAGGGTGTCACCTTGTCTCACTCCCTTTCCAATTTTTATTGGTGCTGTATCCTCAAATAACCGAACCTTTGCACTTGTTGTTTCTATTAATGCTATTGTAAGCATCTGGAATACCGCAGGATTTCAAAGCCATTGTAACTGCCGATAATTTCACGGAATCAAAGACCTTTTCGTAACCAATAAAAGACATACATAATGGGAGCTCATATTCCTTTGTTCTTTCAATTACTTCTGTCAGTACATGGATATGATCTATATAGTGCTGTAGTTATTCCTGAATCCAGCTTGTTCTCTCGGTTGAGCCATGTCCAATGTTACGTTCAACCGATGTGAAAGAACATTAGTGAAAATTTTATAAACCACTGATAAGAGGCTGTGGCCCAATGGTTCCTGAGATGCTCAATGTCATCTTTTTTATGCTGTGAAATAGTGTTCCTTAAGTAATTTTTATCTCTTTTCAAACAGGATAAACTTATCTTTGCGCAGTGGTTGAGAGTAACGTAAGAACTAAAGCCTGCAATTTATACACTTCTTGGAATACATCCCTATGTACATTTGATATCGGCAACAACGTGCACACTGTATCATTTTCCGGGTTCATTTTTTCAACAAAGGTATGAATCAAGAACACAGGGATAATAATGAAGAAACAGCACTGAAACTGAAGTTCACAAGAAAGCAGAATCGTCTAAACTCAAAATCGCATTTCACTCGATCGTGACAACCAGTGGCGTTGGCTGTCACTTCACCTCGATCATTGACGTCAATGGTTACCATAGCAACCCCCTTCCCATGCAGTGCAATCCGAGTTCCTACGTCGGCGCTGTTCGTGTTGCCGGCATGAAGTGATTTGGAACTTTTTCCAGTATCTCCGTACACCAAAATTGAAGACGTTAAATTTCATCGAAACGTCCTACGCCCCGGATTTTGTAAGCGTTTCAGGTTATACATTACTGGCTGTTGATAATATTTTACTATAGACTAATACAGACCAGTTCTGACTAATTTTTTTGATTGCTCAGTTGAAATCAATGGTTTTCTTCATGAAACTGAAAAAAGACCTCGTGTTTCTAACATGCGTAATAAAACATCAGTCAGCAGCTGTCGTATATTTGTATTTTCAAAACGTCGGATTTTTTCCTGCGGGCGTTATTTTTTGTGTGGGCATTTTTTCCTCATACCGGACGAAGAAATCTTCATTTATGAGAGCGTAAATTTTTGCTTGTTTTGTTTCTGGGTTTAACTTCCGTGGTGAGGAGCTCGAAGGGATACAAACAACAGTGATGAGAAGGGCGAAGCACGAGCCCCAAAAACCATAACCCGTGACCGGGACAGAACCGTGCTTGGGCTTCCTAACACGTATTTACTGCGCATCGGGCTTGGCCTCGGAATGACAGAGAGAGAGAGAGAGAGAATTTTCTTCTTCCTTATGTGATTTTGTATGATTTAGTACACAAGACTTTCCTTACATTTTTAGCTGGTAAAGAGAATTCTTTGGCACCTGGGTCTTGTTAGTGGTGAGTGGGGACTCGGGAGGACTATATTTATTTCGTGCTTGAGTATATGACAGGTATTAGTAGATTTCTGCGGAGGAGGAGAAGCTTCAACGAGTACTATAAGTACTAGATAGTACATAGTACCCAGACATAGTTTTGCCCCGTACCAGAAAAGAATATCTAACTGAGAAGAAGTTAAGGCTCGGCGAGTCGCAACTAGCGCGATATCGTAAGATATAAAATGCAGTGAACAGAGGCCAACATACAGGTTGATGCGGGAGCAGACTGCGCATGCGTATTTCTGTTGACTTCAATTCTGGCAAACTGTCAGCCCTCAGCCATTAGGATACAAGATGCAGTGCACAGAAACCAACATACAGGCTGATGCCGGTGCAGACTGCGTGTGCGTATTTCTGTTGACTTCAATTCTAGTGAAGAACTGTCAGCCAAGCTACTCACAGCACGTGATTGTTACCTTCACGATAGCATAATCACTTCGCAAATCGGATATGTTAGTTTTGTTACGCCAATCGGGTTAGTTAAGGCTTTTGTTTGTTCTTCAGTTATTCAGGAACATGTTCACTTATGCCAAATACTAGGGATTGTCTGCATTTTGTACGGATCTTTAGGCCTAACTACAATATTTGCTGAAATTTAATTTAATAGTAATACGTGTTTTGCTCCTAATGCTATTGCATGTTTTTCTCACCAAAATAAGGAACGGGCGGAATATCAGAAAACGGCAGCAACAACAACAACAAAACTGCTCTAATCAAATAGTCATCAGATCGAAGGAAACCATCGTGGATCAAAGAAAAGCTTCACTGCCGTAATCACCCTAACGTGTTTTGCTCCTGAATGTTTGCTTTTCTGCAGAACATATTACCTCTTATGTTGTGGTGGCGCTGTTGTCGCCTGTTTTACGTTATCTCTACGAGAGCTGGCGTTCTTCACGCGAAGCTTTATGCTCTTTGATAATAGTGCTGAGTTGGGGCTCAATTTTAAAAGCCCGAGCCCGAATTTTATATTGCAAGATAGAGTCCGGGCCCAAACGAGCCCCAAAACTATGACTAATCTGTTTAGGCATTAATAAAAACAAATCTACGCTTCCAAACTTCCACTCTCTCTTTCTCCAGCAATGAAGCAATATCTTTCTCAACTGGGGAGTGGGAAACAGACGTCTATTTATTTTTTAGTATAGCTGAACGATTTTCTTGGACCATTCATTTTCTCCTAGAATGCTTCGGACTGCCAGACATCCTGGAAGGTCAAGCGGCACTGCAATCTATATACTTTGCTCAACAGAATAATTACGGAGCTGCCCCGCGAAAGTAGGGGACAAAAGTTCATCCGCGTGCAATCTACTCTCTATAATACTTGTAGAAACTTTACCTTCTCCGCAGATATCCAATAATGCGTGGCCTATGACATTTGCTACCCAAGCCCGGAAAAAATCCTCCCGGTTCCCCACGCCCCAGTCATAAACAGTTGCAGAAAAAATCTCTTTACCAACTAAAAAGTATAAAAAAGTCTCTTATGTTAAATCACACAAAATCACATTTAAAGAGAAAAGAAGAAAATTATTTTTCAGTCTTTCTCTCTCAGAGCCCGAGCCCTCCTGAGCCCAAACACGGTAAATATTATGTAGCCAGAGCCCGCCCGAGCCCGAACCACAGTAAATATTGCGGACCTCGATCACGCTCGACCCGAAACACACTAAATATTACAGACCACGAGCCCGCCCGACTCCGAACCGCAATAAATATTACAGACCCCGAGCCAACCCGACTCCGAACTGCAATAAGTATTATAGACCCCGAGCCCGCCCGACTCCGAACCGCAATAAATATTATTGACCCCGAGCCCACCCGACTCCGAACCGCAATAAATATTATAGACCCCGAGCTCGCCTGACTCCGAACCGCAATAAATATTATAGACCCCGAGCCCACCCGACGCCGAACCTCAATAAATATTACAGAGCCTGAGCCCACCCAAATCCGGACCAGAGTAAATATTATGCACCCGATCCCGAATCACAGTAAATATTACGGAGCCAGAGCCCTCCCAAGTCCGAATCACAGTACTGTCATTTCCAAAAGTTTAAGACCACCTGTCAATTTATTGAAAATTAAGTTTTTCAAAGGAACAACTGATTATTAGTCACATATATTTGAAAAAATGACACCACAGATGAATACTTACATTCTTCAGAACACAAAAAGACCGAAATCTGTACTTTGTGCGGCCACCTATGTTTTTCATAACGGACAGAGTACGACGTGGTATACTCTCAAAGAGGGATTTGCAGTAGTCACTTGAAATATTTTTGCACCACACGTACTTCATTGCGTCAATCAAAGCTTGGGAATTTGATGGCTGTTTTTCTGCTACCTTGTCTATTTTTATAAATGGTCCACAAATTTTCGATGGAGTTAAGGTCGGGATTATTACCGAGCCAGTCAAGAACAGTAATGTTTTTCTTCTGCAGGTAGTCCTTTGCTGTCTTTGATCTGAGGCATGAAGCACTATCATGCATAAAGACTGTGCATATGTGCACGTGCATATGAGTTAACAGCTTCTCACGTAACATTTCCACATAAAAAGGACCAGTCATAGTAGTGCCTGTTGGCAAAAAGGATAATGAAGCAGTACCGGATGCTGACATAACACCTCATATCATCTGGCTAGGTGGATGTCTCACGGTGCTAACGGTGTATTTTTCATCAAACCTTGTGCTTTTTGGTTGTCGAACATGTGCTTCACGTGATGCAAATTGACGTACAGTTGATTCATCGGAAAAAAGAACTTGGCTTCAATTTTCAGCGGTGCACGGTTGATAACGCTGCGCAAACTGGAGTCTCTTCTTTTTCATGACAGAGGTTAGTCTAAGTTTATGTGCAGGTTTATAAGACTTTACTCCAAAATCTTTGCTAAGACTTCGGAAAACAGTGATGATACTAACATGAGACCCATTTGAATGTAGAAAGACCTTGATCTTCTTGCACAAATTCCTCAGTGAACACATATCTATTCGCCTTATGGTATTATCATCACGTGGGGTTGTTTTCTTCGGACATCCACTTCTCTTTCGGTCGCTAAATTCACCTGTGTCTCGATATTTCATTATCGTATTATTAATAGCAGTCTTGCTCACATGCATCTTCCTGCTTATGTTACGTTCGGATTATCCTTCATGATACTAGAACGTTCAAAAAGTTCCGGAACTTTTTGAATATTTGTCAAATGTCAGTGAATTACGTCATTCCCCCTGA
Source organism: Macrothele yani (assembly GCA_039090855.1). NCBI lineage: Eukaryota > Metazoa > Arthropoda > Arachnida > Araneae > Macrothelidae > Macrothele > Macrothele yani. The sequence continues at coordinate 100,472,547 of CM076991.1, read as the reverse complement.
GCAAGCTAAGATCATGATGTGACCGACCAACCAGAACCGGTTTGATCCAGATCCAAACACGTACAGCGTATGTGCGTAGTTCGTGATTACAGGCATTAGAGGCTCTCCGTCGCGAGGACAACGATGTCGAATTTTGAACAGCGTTCAAATGTAAAATTTTGTGTTCTGCTCGGAAAATCTTACGCTGAGACTTTTCAATTGATTAAGTCAGCGTACGGTGAGAGTGAAATTAGTCGAAACAGAGTTTATGAGTGGCATCGACGATTCAAAAACGGGTGACAGAGTATCGAGGATGATGAGAGGTCAGGACGACCTTCAACATCCACAACGGATGGCCAAATCGCCATTGTCAAAGAAATTGTGAAAAATGAACGTCGAAAAACTGTTCCAGCGATTGCAGAAGTTGCTGACATCTCAGTTGGAAGTTGCCATGCCATTTTAACAGAAAAACTGGGCGGGAAAACCTGACACAAGAAAAAATGGATGAGCGCATGCAAGTTTGCGGGGATAACATCGGCACAGTGGATACAGATCCCGATCTCTTGAATCGGTTGATCACTGGCGATGAGACTTGGTGCTTTCTGTGCAAGCCCCAATCCAACCGGCAGTCAAAAGTGTGGAAATCACAACGTCACTACGACCAAAAATGTTCAAGGCTGACCGCTCCAAAGGAAAGGTCTTGTTAACAGTTTTCTTCGACTGCAAGGGGATCGTAAACAAGGAATTCTTTCAACCTGGTCGTACAGTCACTAAAGAAGAGTACGTCAACGTGCTGAAACGTCTCCGAGAATCAGTGAGACGTAAGCGACGCGATCTTTGGAAGACCAACTCGTGGGTGCTCCATCACGATAATGCGCCGGCTCAAAACTCCCTCCTGGTGTCCAATTACCTGTCCAAACATCACATTCCCGTTTTTCCGCAACTAGCTTATTCCCCTGATCTCGTTCCGTGTGACGTTTTCCTTTTTCCCCGGATGAAGAATTTGCTTAAGGGGCGACGCTTTTCAGATTCCGAAGAAGTGCAACGAGCTGCGACGAAGGCACTGGAGGATGTGGCAAAAGAATGCTTACAATCTGCATTTAAATCTTTGTATGAGTGCTGGCAAAAATGCATAGTTGCACAGGGTAACTACTTCGAAGGAAACACCGCATAAACAGGTATTATCCGTACTCATTCTTTTTTAATATAAAAATTCCGGAACTTTTCGAGCGTAGTAATATAAAGTCATTATTTTAGTAACACTTTGCCCATTTTTTGCTATACAGAAATTATTTACAAAACTTCTTAGCATGAAAACCTGAAGCAAACTGACGCCCGCACACTTCCCTTAAATCTATCAACATCTACCGCTGTAGGACGATGTAACACCGACAGGAAGTTGAGTAATATAGACAGCAGCTGAGGCAATCGGCAGAAATCTCCTAATACTAATAGGCGACCTTAGACTTTTGCAAATGACTGCAAATATTATGAGACCGAGCCCGCCTAACTCCGAATTACAGTAATTACTACGGAATCCGAGCCCGGTCGAGCCATGTCTCGGCCAGTCTCATCTCTGCCACCAATCTCATTGCCGCAGATCCCTGCTAATTATATTGAGCAACGTGCATAGATTTCAGCACCGCCCGATCTTTCTGGATGCCCGATTTTCTGAAAGATTTCAGGAGGAAACGTATGGTCAAATCAAATCGTGCAGCTATACTATAAAAATAGATAGACGTCTCTTTCCCAATCCACAGTTGTGGAAGATACTGGTTTATTGCTGGCGGAGAAGAGAGTGGAAGTCTGGAAGAGGAGATTTTTTTGTTAATGCCTAAACAGGATAGTCACAGTTGTCTCGCTTGTTGAGGCTGGGCTCTATCTGGAACATAGAAGGCCCTTCTCCACTTCCCAGAAACAGATAGAAGTCCCTTCCCCACTTTCCCAAAATAGATAGAAATCACCCTCCACATTTCCCAGAAACCGATATAAGTTCCTTCCCTATTTCCCCAAAACAGATAGAAATCCCCTTAACACTTTCCAGAAAGATATAGAAGTCCCTTCCCCACTTCCCAAAAAACATATAGAAATCCCTTCCACACTTCCCAGAAACAGATAGAAGTCCCTTCCCCACTTCCCAGTTGAGAAAGTCATTTGTTAATCGCAAGGGAAGGAGAGAGCGGAAGTCGGGATGAAAAGATATTTTTTGTATTAATGCCTAAACAGGTCAGTAATAATATTCGGATTTTTTTTTTGATTGGAGGTTTAACGACCACCGTGAGCAACTCAGTGGGCTATAAGCAGTCGCCCGTCCCTAATTTAGGGTCACTGGTTCCAGGGAAGGGAGAGAGCCAGTGCCGTAAGACAAACACAACATCCATGCCTCACCGGGATTCGAACCCGGACCCCGTTCGGACGAATGATCAGAGGCCATCGCTTAGACCACTGCGCCACCGGGGCGGCAATTTTCGGATTGCTTCGGGCCCGAGCTCTTTTTTTTTTTTTTTATTGGAGGTTTAACGACCACCGTGAGCAACTCAATGGGCTATAAGCAAGCGCCCGTCCCTAATTTAGGGTCACTGGTTCCAAGGAAGGGAGAGAGCCAGTGCCGTAAGACAAACACAACATCCATGCCTCACCGGGATTCGAACCCAGACCCCTTTCGGACGAATGATCAGAGGCCATCGCCTTAGACCACTGCGCCACCGGGGCTGCGGCCCGAGCTCTATCTTGCAACATAAAATTCGGGCTCGGACTCTAAAATAATGCCCGAATTCGCCACTGATAAAGAGTGGCCTGTCCCTAATTTGCAGGCATTGGGCCATAATTTTTATTAATTTTCTTCCTAATGCATTTCGTTACGATAGTCATATCATTACTGTATCTATCATTATGCACTATATTGACAAAAGTCAACGAACACCTAGAAGAGAAACACAACATAGCATTTATTGACATACATTAGTACAGTGTCGGTCCACCTTCGGCCTACACGTGTCTTCACGAGCTCCGTATTTGAGTGCTTCACATACGTGTTTTGTGTGTCCCATCATTGTTCTTCTGTGTTTATGCCGAAGTTAAAGGTCTGTGCTTTCGTTTAAGATTCCTCACGAGTTGGTGAGTGCTCATTTTGTTTCATTATCAGTGTTTTAATTTCCACACCGAGCTGGTCGTTTTCTTCGTTAACCCTTGCCATTGATTTTTGCATCTGCCGATGAGGGCGCTGTCACCGCACGCTTCGCTACAGATCCTTGCGTCGCCACTTCAACGACAGACGCAGCCGATTAATCATCTTCGCTTGCTAGTGGAGAGCCTCTTAATTTTCCTCCTGTCATTTGCACGTCTTCTCCTGCTCAGGTCTCCGACTCTGCCATTGAGAAGGTAGATGTGACGTCCCTGGCCTCTGATGACGATGATGAATTCATGGACGTCTCTTATCTGCCCTCTACAGTTTCTTCTGCCTCTGCTTCCAGTAAATTGTCTCATACTGCGTCAATACCTTCCAGAGGAGGCGCTTCTGCACGCACGCATTCTTCGGCTGCCTCTGGTATTCCATCGGCTTCCTCCTCGTCTCGTCTGCCCCCTATGGATTCTTATGTTACTCTCAACGGTGACACCATCTTATTAGACATGCCCGAGAACTCTCCTGCTGGTCAACGTCTTCATTCGACCTTCGAGTTGGGGTTTTTTTTTATGCGCTGCCCAACACTGATTTGAAGCATTACAGCTCCGCTCTCAAGAAGATGCTTCCTTCTGGTGCCATCACCCACCTAACCCGAAAGCCACGAACTGTGGTTGTTTATTTTTCGGAGAAAGAATTTGCCGAGCTTGTCTTGTCTCGGGGCCTATCAATTGGCGATCGTCATCTCTTAGCCGAATCCATCGCGCCCAGCGTCCTGTTCTGGTCTCTCTACATCCGGTACCCCCGGAGATCTCCGATGATATGTTGTGTGCTGCATTTAGTCGATGCGGGAGGGTAGTCGGCCCAGTGAAGACTCTCTCCTCTTCCCCCTCCGACCCCGATGATAAACATATCTGTGGCTTACGTGGAACTGCTCGCATCATCTACCCGTCGGAAGAACATCTCATAAAGCTTCCACGGTTCCTCGATGTTCGTTGCGGTAACGAGCGCCGCCGGATTGAGCTCCTCACCTCTACTCATTGCTAACGCTGCAAGGCTTACGGCCATCAGCAGGCTTAATGCCACCGCCCCCTGCAGAGCCACTGACTCCTACAGCTCCAAGGCAGCATTCTACCCCATCCTCCGTTTCAACTGCCATGCCTCCTCTCGCGTCTGCACCTACTGGACCCAGTTCTGCCAAAAATTATTAAAGCTTTCGATCAACACGTGTCTTTCGATGTTGCTTTCTCCACTCTGTCGGATTTTCCTCCGCTTGACTCCTCCTTGTCTTCCCGAATGGCATCCACATCGTTTCCACTCATCCGACTGGCCGTCCACATCGTTCCAATCATCTAGGAGGCTCCAAGTCACGCCTGTCACGTTCTAACTCTTCCTCTTGAAAGTCCAAGGGTCCTCTGCCGACGTTTGAAGATTCCTCGACACTCCTTACCAATGCCTCTCTTCCTTCAGAACCTGTCTCCTTTGAAGATCTTTACGAGTTTCTCACTCATAAAACAAATCGGGAGGCTTCTTTCATTTTTTTACAGCAGTTTGAAACAGTTCTTCCAGAGGTCTTCGACCAAGCAACCTCCATCCTCAAATTCCTCCGGCATAATGCCAAGCAACCCGACTACGTCTTGTGGTGTCGTGGTATCATCAATCGCCTCGACACATTCCAGAAAGCTGCCATATCTGCCCTTCATCCGACGTCGGACTTACACATTCATGGTCACCACTTTAAATTGAGGGGGTTTGCTAAACCCCTCGCGAACGGTCTCGTACAGGAAGATCTCTCGCCTCTTGGGGCCGACTTACTCCTTCTACAAGAGACGTAATACCACTCCTCGACCCTATTTTCATAGATGGCGTACTTGGAACTTCACCTTTCACCATGCTTTCCGTTACTCTGTGCACGGTGGTACAGCAGGAGTATCTCGGTTGTACAGCAGGAGTATCACGGTGGTACAGCAGGAGTATCTCGGTGGTACAGCAGGAGTATACGTGGTCACCAGTGACCCCGTGCTTTGCTGTTACACCAAGTCCGTTACATGTCACGGTGAGTTAAGACTCTGCGTTAACTTTTTGATGTTCTTTCGCACTGCTGTGCCCCGCCTGTGATCATTTTGTCCTTCCTCAAGCATTGCTCTGTTTGCATCAAGTTGTAAATTTGTCATTACTCATTCAATGAACATACCATCGCTTTTATCAGTTTGTATCATTCCTGTTCTTTTTTTCTTTAAGACGATTCCATTTTGCTCGTCTCCTCTGTTTTGTTACATAAAAGCGATTCTGAAACCACCTTCGGCCTTAATGCATGCACTGACCCTCCGCGACAGGCTTTCGACAAGGTTTTGGAACACAGCGATAGGTATGCGCTTCTATTCAGTACATAATGCTGCCTCTAATTGCTGCTTAGTAGTAGGTCATAGTTCCAAACTTCTTATGCGGTGCTCTAGTTCGTCCCATAGGTGCTCTATGAGATTAAGATCAGGACTCTGTGCTGGCCAGTCCACACATGATACGGAATTATCGTCACAAAGCCGTAACGGTTCTTGCTTTATGGCGCTCTGGATGTTGGTGCCTTTGCTCCTTGTTTTTTAGCCCTTCTATGATTTTTCAGTGATTCCCGTCATTTGCCTTGTTGTATGTGATGTTCATGAAGTTTTCGTTTTTGATTTGAGATATCTCCCAAGTCGGTGAGGGCCGCTCCGGTGGCGCAGTGGTCTAAGGCGTTGGCCTCTGATCATTCGTCCGTAAAGGGTCCGGGTTCGAATCCCGGTCAGGCATGGATGTTGTGTTTGTCTTACGGCACTGTCTCTCTCCCTTCCCTGGAGCCAGTGACCCTAAATTAGGGACGGGCGACTGCTTATAGCCCATTGAGTTGCTCACGGCGGTCGTTAAACCTCCAATAAAAAAAAAAAAAAAAAAAGTCGGTGAGTGCTCGTTTTTCCCTATTATCCTCGTTTTACTTCTAGACTAAGCTTGTCGTTCTACGAACTTTCTTCGCCATTGCAAATAGCGTCTTCTCCCGGATTGGCTAAGGGTCCTGCCCATCTCTATGAGCCACCTCCTTCTGCCCTTCCTACAACTGACGTGCTACTGCGTTCCATAATGCCGTCACACCTTTGACTATCTCCGATGGCGCCAAGGATGCCTCTTGTTTCCCAGCGGTGGTCTCGGCTTTTCTGCCTTCGCCGGCTACGTCAGACACTGTGATGGACACTTCTTTTTCTCCTGTTGCTGTCGTTGACGCTGTGCCCTCCAACTGTGTATAGCGTCATCGCTACCTACCTGCTTTTCCAGCTGCTGCTCCGGACGTTGCTTCTCTTTCTTCACCTAGTGTTCCACCTTTCAGAACAGCCTGGCCTTCCTCGAGGACTGCAACAATCACTTGCACATACTCATCTGTTGCCTCGTCTTCTGCTTCTTCGTCCTCGTTATCCTCGGTAAGTGCTCTGGATTCCTATGTTACTCTCAATGGCCATGAACTTATCCTAGATTTTCCTGAAGACTTTCCCACTGGTTAACAGCTGCACACTGCTTGACCTCAAATTTTCCTTCGAGGCCTTGGCTAACACTCCCTTGAAGAAATAGTGTTCTGCTTTAAAGACGATACTGCCCCTGGTGCCATCACTCACATGGCCAGAAAGCCTCGGTCTATCATTGTGTATTTTGCTCTGGCAGTGTTCCTCGTGATGCTCCCGCTTCCAGACTTTGATCCCAGCGTTCTGGGCCTGTTTTTTTTTTTTTTTTTTGATCGAAGGTTTAACGATTACCGTGAGCAACTCAATGGGCTATAAGCAGTCGCCCGTCCCTAATTTAGGGTCACTGGCTCCAGGGAAGGGAGAGAGCCAGTGCCGTAAGACAAACACAACATCCATGCCTCACCGGGATTCGAACCCGGACCCCGTTCGGACGAATGATCAGAGGCCATCGCTTAGACCACTGCGCCACCGGGGCGGCGGGCCTGTTTTCCAGCAAAAGTGATTTACAGCCTCTGCTCAACGTGTGTCTTCGCTTCCACCGCCCTGTGGACCCGCTTCTCTGCAACAGTAAGTTCCAGCCACTGTTCAACGGGCGTCTTCGCATCCGCAGCCATCTGCCTCTACATCGGACGATTCCAGTTTCCGCCAGCCCGCACCACCTGTTGCCGTGTATCACCTTCTGGCAACGCCCTGATCAATGAAGAACAGTGGACCGCTATCACCGCGTCCATTGTTCTTCACCGTTTTCCCTACCACGTCTATGTTACTCAGGTCTATATTGCCGCCCTATTCTCGCTGTGTTTCTCCGGTTCGTGTGAACATTTCTGTACTGAACTTCTACTGATTGAGCCCTGCGTCGTGCTCCATGCTCATCACTGTGTGTTCATGTTACTGTAATGTTTCCCCTGCCATATGCGCAGTTTGTTTGTGTGTACTTCGCCCTGTTTTATTGTATTGCCGTGTTTTCCTCCGTTATTTCAATGTAACGCTCCAACAGAAGTATTAAAGGGATGTTCAAAACTTGCTTTATGGCTCGGTGCCTTATCCTGCTGATACTAACAAGGCTCGGTTCCATAATATTGCCACAGAGTTGGTTGGGCATAATTGTCCAGAATATCAAGGTAGACGTGCTGATTAACAGGTTTGTCTACGATAACCAATGGGCCGGGGCCATACCACGAAAGACACCTCCACACGAGTACACTTCCAGCTCCAAACTTGACCGTAGGAACATTACACTGTGGCAAATAGCATTCCCCAGCTGCCGCCATACGCACACATGACCATCAGACTGATGGATCGTGTATCTGAATTCATGAGTCCATAGGATCCGTTTCCATTCATCTAAGGTCCACCGTTAATGTTCTTTACGCCATGCTAACGACGAGTAGCATTCAGAGTGGCTATGAAAGGCTTACGAGCAGCCGCACGACCACGGAAACCCATGGAATGAAGTTCTCTGCGAATGGTACGTGTACATACCGAGGTTTCACGATTTTTACTAACCTTTGTGCACTGAGGTCTTGTGCAGTACTCCGTCGATTAGCTATAACGACTCTCCTGAGGCTTCGATATCCTCTATCACTGATTTTCTATGGTCTGCCGGTACGTTTTGCTGCTTCAGGCACGCCATGTGTCTTCCACTTATTCAGTACATCCAAAACAGTTGATTTTGGTATGTTTAAACGCCTCTCGGGTTATCTTATGGACAACCCACTAATATAACACCCAACAACCTTTCCTTTCTCAAAGTCAGTTCTCTCCCGCTGCGACATTTTCACTCAACCTCACAGTGCGGTATAATCGCGGTCAGCTGCAGGCTTGTTGTTATACCGTTAGCAGTTGTACCACACATCTTAACAACGCAGCGGATCTGTTCATTTGTTTTTGAAAGGGTGTCCGGTGACTTTTGTCAGTGTAATGTATACATGGGAAAAAGACGGAAAGGCCTTTCGTTTGTTTGGGTTGAGTGGTTTTATATATAACTTAGTTTTTTTTATGATTATTATTTATTTATTTAGAAGCCACGTATTAACATTTTAAACCAGCTTTTAAAACAGGCTTTGAGTGCAAATTTATTTTGTTAAAAAAAGGGTATTAAAGCACTCTTTACCTTTTATAAAGGCATCCCAAGTTGCAGGAAAGCAGATGATTTTTCTTATTTTTTATACACTATCTTTAACGTCTAAGTAACGACATTTGCTAAAAATGTTCTTCGTAGAGAGTTCGCACGTAGTTTCATTTTGCAGGATCAGCTCTGAAGAAGAAGGAAAAAAGAAGTCTTCCTTATTCCTGCCGTATATCTCCCGTTGTAGTTACCCTTGGAACTTCTAGCTTCAGTAGAGAGTCGCCAAGTAATGGCAGCAATCAGGAATATGGGCAATCGTGGTGCGGATCGCAGAAGAATTACGACTACGGGTGATGTCTTTTCCCTAGACATCGAGCGTTCTTCGAAATAGCTGAAAGACCTTCTCAATGGCTCGTAGTCGGGGAAATAGGCGAAGCAGCCACGCTGGCAATTGCCTCTATCGTCTTCCTCTGAAACTTCTCGCTGTGACGATAATCCTCAGCCAGGGACCACGTAACTTGGCGATTTATTTAAAGCTCACTGAACCCTCAGCGCTGGCGACCATGGCTAAAACGTCTTCTCCAAGCTCTTTGGCAGTTCTACACCATTCGTTCACTCCTCCTCCCCGTCTCTCATCCCTACAGTACGCCCTGACTACGCACTTTAAGCCCTAGACAACGGTAACGACGTAAAGGGCAGTATGGGTTCCGAAAAATGGTGATAATATTGCTGGATAGGAGAAATAGAGACCATTGTGGTGTTGGATCGTTATGAGGACAGCTCAAGGCAGATCCTTTCCACGCGGGCCGAACACCATGGAGTTAGTGATAATTTGGACTACAAGAATCGAAATAAATCGCCAGTAAAGTGCAAAAGCTGCATTCAGTCTACTTACTTTTGCTGTTATTTATACTGATTATGTCTTTTTTGGTATCAGCGGATAATCACACGTCCGCTGACTCACAATTGACGAAGCAAAATCAAGTTTTAATGAATGTCTCCTAATTACGGAGTGTAATCAGCATCTCTTTTGACAAAAAGGTCAAAACTAGTAATATTATAATATCTTTGAGCATCTTTCTTAAATTGTAAATGGCAGTTTTATAGCAAAAAGTACCATATTTTATTCTCTTTCCTTGAAATTTGTATAAGGCTGGAAAATACACGTGACATCCGCAACCAAGCAAAACAAAAATATTAAAAAGTATTCTTTTAGTTGTTGTTTTGGGGTTTGATAAACATCTGAGAAGTTAGTTGCTGGTTCCTCATTTGAGGTCAGTGAGGGGTCAGATCCGACGCCATGGCACTGCCTGACCTGGGTCTCGAGCGCATGCGCAACTTGGACGACTGGACAAAAGCCTGCGCCTCTGAACATTCCACCATGCGGATGGCCTGGATAATTACATCAATCGTATAAATCAGAAAGACATTAAAACGTTGAATACGATGCTCTTTGCTCTTAAATTGAACACTTTTATGGACTTTGTCTCGAGCGCATGCGCAACTTGAACGATTGGACGGGAGCCTGCGCCGCTGAACATTCACCATGCTGACGGCCTGGATAATTACATCAATCGTATAAATCAGAAAGGAAGTAAAATGTTGACCACGATGCCTTTGATCTTAAATTGAACACTTTTTTGGACTTTGATATTCTGAGCCACTAATCTAAAATAATGAAATTCGCAGTGAGCCCGTTAAGTAATAAGATAAAAATTATTTTATCAAAACAACGAACTATATTTTGAATTGTCACTTACACAGATTAAAAATAATCTCCTTCCACCTCCACACAACGGTGAGACAGGTGTTCGAAGCCACGTGGAAGTCCTGAACCGGAACCTCCCTCAGTCTGTTGGTCACACCTCGTTGGGTGATCTCAATGTCGTTGAAGAACTCCCCATTCAAGGCACATTTCACCTTTGGGAAGAGGAAAATGTCTGCTGCAGCCAAATCTGGCGAGTAGGGTGGATTCTCGATCACACAGATTGACTTCGAAGCCACAAACTGTTTCACAGGCAAAGCAATCCACAAGAAGCGGGAGCATTGTCCTTCAACGGAAATACAATTGCTTTTGTGGAATAGTTCTTCCGTACAGCGTAGCATGAAGGCGTGCACGTTGCATTACTCCTAAACAATGCTGATTTTTCACTATGGTACCCTCTGGAACAAATTAATGGGGGATAATTCCAGCAGAGTCGTCCTGTGCGAGGTTCATTCGTGAGACACTCCCCCGCATCTTTAAACATTGAAAACCAGCTGAACACCTGTCACGGCTCAATCAGTCATCGCCGTAAACTTTTTTGTTTTTGGTGTTGCTGCACTTCCTAATTTATAGTAAGATTTTATCACAGCTCTTTGCTCCATTATGCACCTTTTGACACGCTCCACTCACACAGTCTTACTTCAACGGTGGCAACATGAAAACTGCTGCGTCATCCGACTCGAAACGTTGCTCCTGCGATAACAGCGCACTCTAGTGGTCACAATTATAAACATGGTTTTTACTTTTATTCAAAGGGCTGTCACGTAAAAAATCAGTCTCATTACTAAAACGACACATTTTGTACGCTAACGTCGTCAAGTGGAGAAACTGTGTAACGACAAAGATAGTACTTTGAGATGAAAGCTGGTTAGTTGTGCATGTCCTAATCACATAAAGGACTCACTTCAACACAAAAGACGATGCGTGAGAGCGTTGTGTGGTATGAATCTTGCACACCAGCACTTTGAGCATTAGTTAGCGAGGCTCTCACAAGCTGGTTCATAGCTGCAATGATGTTAACGACGAAATATTTACCAGTAGCGGCAGTTAAGATATGAAGAAATTAACTCGTGCACCAAAAGCTTCCATAATGTGTACTCTTCGATTTATTTCGAAGAGATCTTATTTTCGTTTTAAGGATTCCATTCATCGACAGTTGGCAGGTGCTCCTATGGGGTACCCCTGTCTCCATTGCTTGCTGAGGTTTTGTTGCAGGACTTAGAGGATACCCTCATTCCTGTTTCCCCCATAAAACCACTTCTTTACATCAGGTACGTCGACGACGTATTGGTTGTTTGGCCTTCAAGTTTCGATGAGCTTCTTTCCTTTGCCACTTTACTTTCTTCACGACATCATTCTATCAAGTTCGAGGTAGAGTTCTAGAATTTAGGCATTTTGCCTTTTCTCGACTTTTGCCTTTTTCGTAATCTTTCCGATAACTCCTTATCATTTTCTGTTTACCGTAAACCAACTTTTTCAGCTACGTTTATACCATTTACTTCTTCTCATCCAATGTAGCAAAAATTATTTGCTTTTCATTTTCTTATTAATCGGGCATTCACACACTCGTCCCCACAGGATATCTGGGACCAAGAGTTAGCTAGGATTAAACAGTTTGCCTCGACTTTCGGTTACCCTCGTCACATGATTGATCGCTTGATTGTTAAGAAATCAATTGGTCGATCGCAGACAGCTTTGCTTGCAGATAAATTTGACTACCAATTTGTGGGACCCATTCCATATATACCATCTGTATGTAACATCTTAAAGAACATATGTCATAAGTACAAACTCAAGTTTGGTGTAAGGTCTCGTACTTTATTTAACACTGTTAAAAAGACAGAGACTGTGTTGAATGTGTGAACCGTCACGGTGTATATTTGGTTCCACTTAAATCTACTAACCCTGCAGAGCTCGATTTATGTTATGTGGGCTCTACCATTCGTAATTTAGGGTGCCGCATTTACGAACATCAGTATAATATCAGGACGCATTCTGGTGCTACATCTTTGTAGAGACTCTGTTTAAACGGTTCTTACCTACCATGTTGGAATGACACCATTATTCTGGATTCACCCAGGAATCGTCAATCAACACTTTTCTGTGAAAGTATTCATATATTCGTCAATGGTGAAAGATGCTGTAACCCTTCCTTGGAGAACACTTTTGGGCCAGGTCACGCCCACCAACTACCACTGAACTTGATTTGGACTTTGCTGATTATTGCACATGCGCATTAGCTGCTATGTGCCTTGTACAGTATATAGGCTATTCACTTCTGTGCTCATTGCTGCACTGTTTCTGAGGATGACGCCGTTGTGGCGTTGAAAGTTCTTAAACATATTTATTTTAATTGTACATAGTTTTTATCATTAAAGTGTATCGTGCAGGATACGGCATTTGTTTTCGATTTAATAGCTTTTGGTGCATGAGTTAATTTCTTCATAAGGTCCAAGAAGTTCATTCATCTGCGACCGAAAATCTCAGAATTCCTATCAGAGAATTTGCTGAAGACATAGGCCTTAGTTTTGGATGTGTACAAGCAATCCTCACTGAAGATTTGGGAATGAGACGTATGTCTGCATAATTTGTTTCAAAAGTCTTCTCAGATCAGCAAAAGGAAACTCGACTGTTAGCAGCCTTTGACTTGTTGGAATTAGCCAGAAACCACAACTTTATAAACAAGTTAGTAAAATCATGCAATGCATTGATTATAATAAGCTTAACAACATACCAGAAATCATTACTCAAGTTATCACTCAAGTTATGAGAATAATGGCTGTGGAATAAATCTCGGTCCTGTGCCCTGACCTTTGATTGTAGTTTTAACGACCACCGTGAGCAACTCAATGGGCTAAAAGCAGTCGCCCGTCCCTAATTTAGGGTCACTGGTTCTAGGGAAGGGAGAGAGCCAGTGCCGTAAGACAAAACATACATCCATGCCTCACCGGGATTCGAACCCGGACCCCGTTCGGACGAATGATCAGAGGCCATCGCTTAGACCACTGCGCCACCGGGGCGGTGACCTTTGATTCCATTTCGATGATATTCAACAGAACCAGTTTGGTATACCTCCGAAATAACATGATAAACTTTTGTCGCAATCGAAGCACTTTTACGTAAGTTATGATGCATAAGGGCTATGGAATAGATCCTCCTCCTGTGTCCTAACCTTTGATCCCATTTCGCCCATTTTCAATAGAATTAGTCCCCAGGCCAGACCCTACAACATACTAACATTTCATCCAAATCGAAGCATTTTTACGTAAGTTATGACGCATAATGGCGATGGAAGTGATTCTGCTTCTATGTCCTGACCTTTGACCACATTTCGCCCATTTTCAATAAGATTTGTCGCCAGGTGGTCTTCTACCACATACTAAAATTTCATCGAAATCGAACCTTTTTTACGTTAGTTATGACGCATAACAGCAGTGGAATGTACCCCGCTCCTATGTACTGACCTTTGACCCCATTTCGTTCACTTTAAAAAGGGTACCTTCCCAGGTGATCCCCTACCAGATACTAAAATTTCATCAATATCGAACGATTTTTACGCGAGTTATCGTGCGGACGAACATACGCACAAAACGCGTGACGTAATGAGGCAGATGGGAATCGCGACCATCTGCTAGCAAAATGTGACGTCATAAAACTTTAATAGGATCCACACACAACGCGTGACGTAATGAGACAGATGGCGTGACCGCGCCAACATTCTCAAACGCGGCGTGATTGCGACGTCATAAGATTTCTAAGCATTGGTAACATTAATGGAATAATGGAACAACGCCATCACTAAAAACGTTATAATTCGGGGTGGTTATTTAACCCACTGAACGAATTCTCCTAAAGTCGAGATTTAGAACATATTAAGTTTTCCAAGTTATAATATGAAGTTATTTTAATCGATGTTCAAATTTTCATCCTTGGGAACACATTAATTGTGAAGGAAATGTGTACAAAACTTTTTCCATTGGAAGTATAGGAAGCAAAATTACTTGACGTCCACCTTAATATTATGGGATAAGGGCAATGGAAAGGATTGCAATCCTATCTCCTGACCTTTGACCACATTTCGTCCATTTTCAATAGGGTTCGTCCCCAGGTGGTCCCCTACTGCATACTGAAATTTCATCGAAATCGAACCATTTTTACGCAAGTTATGACGCATAAGGGCAATGGAATGCATCCCGATCTTATGTCCTGACCTTTGACCCCACTTCACCCATTTTGAATAGGGTTTGTCCCTAGGTGGTCCTCTACCACATAGTAAATTTTCATTGAAATCGAACAATATTTACGCAAGTTATGGCGCATAAGGGCAATGGAATGATTCCGCTCCTACGTCGTGATCTTTGACCCCATTTGTCCCATTTCCAATAGGGTTTGTTCCTAGGTGGCTCCCTACCACATACTAAAATTTCATCGAAATCGAACTATTTTTACGCCAGGTATCGTGCGGACGGGCGGACGGACGAAGCTGGAGCATATACGCTTCTTCAACCTACGGTTGGAAAGCGTAAAAAAGATTGTTAGTGGTGACGAAACATGGGTTTATGGATGTGACCCAGAACCAAAGTCTCATTCCTCACAGTGGAATATTCCCAGCTCACTAGAATTCAAGAAATCACTCCGGACATCTTTAATTCTACACGCCAAATAAAAGGCGCTCCGCCGACAGCGTTCTCTCGGACGGCGCATGTGCAATAGGCTCTGAGGTCACAACCTACCAAACAGCATTCTACTCCGTCGCTCCATTTAACAGTTATGCAAGTAGTCTCGATTAGAGATGAGCTCGTGCCCGGGCTCGGACGGGCTCATAATTCATTAACTACCGAAAAACCCGGGCCTGGGCCGTGCCCGTGTTCGGAATTACACGTCTTGAATTTCATTACTGTAATTAATTCAACACGTGTAATTCCGAACCCGGTTGAATTACACGTGTTGAATTTCATTGTGGATTTGTTACCATGGTGGAAGGATTCTCAATTTCCTAAGCTAGCTGCCATTGCAAAACAAATGTTGCTTAGCAAGACTTGCATTATTGTTGGATCTTACCTTTACAGGCTGATGTGGCCGCGGCACCAGGTGAAGTATCGCCTGCAGTGAAGCACCCGATATCTCAACCGAAAAAAAAATAACATCTAAATAAAAATAAAAAAACACTAAAGAAAATTTTGTCAAAAATTTTGTTCTCCTCCTCTGCTGCTAGGGGCTAGCAAGGAGTTTTCCTACTTGCGTTGACAACCGAAAATTCTGCAACAACAAATTAATTATCTGATTCCAATAATTAATAATGACCTCCCATAATTAATTATAACAAATTAATTATGAACTTCCCGCAAAACCCGTACCGCGATTGGGCGTGGATGCCTGGATTTAACTCCAGCACGTCCCAATCTACCGAAAATCACAGCAACGCACACACACACTCGAAAAGATACCCAACGCTCATTTCACGTACGCTTGACATTTAATATCCAACGTTATATCATATACACTGCCACCTTTTTCCATGAAGTGGCACAAAAATCTGCTGAGATGAATGTATGGTGGGCTGCTCTATCGGCAGCTTAATTATGCACAATGATTTAAACACTTTATCACTGATTAAACGATAACACTGATTTAACTAACTCTGATTTAACAATTAACACTTATTCAAACACTGTTCACTGATGAAATTCTAGTATGCACAATAAACAAATAGACCGAAGGAAACATATATGAGAGATTACCCAAAACATTTGAATACACACTTTAAAAAATGATAATTGAGTACGAGCGTGGGTACCAGCGATTAAAATGATACAGTAATTATCATGACTGCCGCAGTTTAATTATAAGCTATATGTAACTATACCATTACACACACCTGCATAGGCTTGATGCCAAATTAGCAGGGAAGAGCTCTTAAACTTATGGCCATAACACAAATAAAAATCACGAATAAAATGTGTTGGAGGCCTCCGCTGTCGTGCGTATTCATTTTTACAGGGGACAGAGTTCTATATGCTGTTCACTGTCCGACGGCACTTGTACGTCGTGAGCAAAAGTTCGTATAAAGACCACATACCTTGGCAACCGTTGTCTGAGGTCCTCAGCGCAGAGAAGTGGCAAGAAATGTCCTGCCTTTTTGGTATATAGACAGCCTAGGCAAAAGTGCACTAATGTCGACCTAGTATCGGTCGAGAAGTCCAAAGGACTGAGATGTCCTCGTTTAAAAGGGGATCATTCATAGCAATCCTTACTTGCCTCTCTGCTTCTTTTTCCGAGCTCTCCCAGCGGTCAGCTCTCCGGCCTTGGTTCCATGCCCCTCGCTGGTGCTGGTCTCGTGCGTGTCTTTTCGAATCCGCAGTCCGAAATGAATGCCGCTTGCTTTTCTCTTCTCCTCGTTTCTCTCCTCTTTGTCCTGTCACCGGGCTTCTCTTAGCCACTTGAAAAGGGATTTATCACCTTGTTTTCAACTGTGGGTGATAGTCGGTTCTCCCTTATCCCGTTCAGTTCGGAGAAAAACTGCAACCACCGAATGTCTCTTGGCTTGCAGAGGGACTTTTGGGGGGTGAGTTTTGCAGTCTTTCGTTAGTTGAAAATGCACACGACTGTTGCTATGAGTCCGAAATAGAGATGGTCTGTCGCCATGTGGCCTTTCACAATTCTCGTTTGCCAGAAGGCTACGAATTATGCACTTATCAAATACTGACCAAATTTTAACAATGGCAGTGATGAACAAATTAGAGGATCAATTACCGTAATTAATTATAACTATGAGTGTCGCCTTGCAGTTACATCGAAACACAAATTTACCGCATAAATGAAATATAAAAATTTTCCACAAGTTAGGCTGCACCCTATAACATTATGCATTGTCCAAAGCTATGGCCCAATCAAGGATTAGTTTAAGGAGGTCTGGTATCGAAAAACTGGGGGAAAATCACATTCCCATTTTTTGTATTCTATTAAAAATGAAGAATCTTATCTTTAAAATGATGTATTAATTTCCAGAATTGTGCAGTTAGAAGTATTGTTATTTATTTTTTAAAATTTCCTCACCCCCGCGATTTTTGGGGTGACGTTGGTTTTTAGTGCAGCAGGTCGAGTTTTAGAGAAAGGAAGATCAAGTTGAAGCGCTGAGGCATTAGATGCAATTCTCTCTCTCTCTTTTTTCATGATGAACTTGTTCTGGAAACTGCACACACATATGATAATATTGTGATTATTAAACTATTAAGCGCAAAGCTTTGTTAATGTTACAAAATGCAGAATAATCTGGTCTGGAACGCTTTTACGTTCTTTTTTTTTTTTTAATTTTGGAAATTTCCCTACATGATTTTTTTATATTCTACTACATCACTCTAAACTACCTTTACCAATTAGCATATACGTAAATTATATTGCAAAGATTAGTTTTCTAGAGTCAAAATTTCAAACACTTGCAACTGTCTGTACGTTGTACGTTTTATAATGCAATTTATTCAAAATAAAAGTAAATTTCGAAATCAAAAAGAAATAACGAATGGAATTTTTTGTTTCTAAATGATTTTCTTTTCTTCAGCTTTTACCAAAATTACTGATACGGTCGAAGGGCACGTTGATTATTTATTTATTTTCAAATCCACGTTTTAGAACATTTGGCTTTATGCGTAGTATTTCTAAAAACATATTAATATTGTGAAGTGGTATAACTGAACTAAACTTTTTAAACTAATGATTTTTAAACTAATCCTTTCTTGGGCCACATCTTTGGCCAGTGTATAATGCATAAATGCCCTTGATAAGCAAAATTTTCCAAGAATCCGGGCCCGGGTTCAGCAAACACATGTAATCAAAGAAAGCGGGCTGGGCTCGGGCTCTAGCCCGAACTCATCTCTAGTCTCGATGCTTTTTGATCACTCCTTGTATAATCTTGAACGGTATATTTTCTCTCGCTGATTTTTTAGGTTTCCTGATGTACAACGTTCGTCCCTAATTCTTACAGACTACGACTTTTTTCATTATCGTTATGCTTAAATCTTCACAGTAAGTTTCCAGTCTTTCTATATTTCTTATGTTCAGTTGATTTTTGCTTCGCTTTCGACCGATGAGTTTAAATAAAGAAAAATGCGACCATTGTTTGAATAATATTCAGGTTGCGCATGTAAAGGAGTCAAATAAGGCAAATATTTAACTTCGTGAAAATTCGTTCATTTAATAATTGCCGCACAAAGCTTACATATTTCAGATTTTTGTTTACCAATTATTCTTCTCTTGTTTCTGCGGTTAGCGTAAGCTTTCTAATTATTTTTCTGCTAATACCAGTCTTAGACGTTGGCTGTAATGCATCACAAGACGCGTCTTTACCAGTTTATATATTCACAAGTAAAGCTGAATGAAAAAAAAAATAATTTCGATTTTCTCGTTGCACTGCGACCTCAAATTTTACGCCATACGTCGCAAAAGAGAAAGCAACGCAGAAAAATCGACGTACTTTTGGAACATCTAAAGAGTGAGAAGACCGTCTGCTAAATTTCGCTTTATCTGGTATAACAAATTATTTCTCAAAAGTGGAAAGATATTTTGCTGCATAATTAGAAACTTACATCTGCAAACATTTAGTTTATGAGAGATAGTTGCATTTTTCAAGTTGGTTTCTTTTATTTCGTAGAATAATCTCTCTAATGCTGATTCTTACGTCGGGTCCAAAAGATCAAAGTCAACTGGACTTCCAGAACACATCGAGCTATCCCTGTGAATAAAAGCGCTCTTGTCGAACCTCAAGGGAGGGTCGTTTCTTACAAACGCCGACATAACTCCTTACGATGGGAATTCTCATTTTCACCGAGTCATTCGCTGCATCTGCTTATTATGCCTATCAGATGACGAATTGCTTCCAGGAGACTTTCAAAACTCGTGATTAGGGAAAAGAAAAAGTATAGTGACTTCAGGAAATCACCGAAAAATGTTACTACTTTGGCAATCCGGAAACTTAATCATTAAAAAAATTCTCTTACACAAATTCTGACTACCAAAATCTTTTTGCTATATTTATTCAATAAATTCAATGAATATTTCAGCGTCTTTTTTTTAATGATATGCAGCAGGGGAGTACTGATAGGCGCCGCAACCCTCGCAGTACGGGGGGTGCCTCATGGTTGAAAGGCCCTCTTACCTGAGCAAAACGATTTTACAAAAGTTTTTGCGGAAACTTCGCATAAAACTGGTTAAAGAAATAGCCAAGAACTAAGGAAGCTTTGAATGAAGTATTAAGAAGAGAAACAGTTTTTCCCTAATAAATACGTAAAATTTTTAGAAATAAATTTCGTTGCTTTAGTTCATAAAAACTTAATCATCATATGAAGAGGATTTTAGAAAAGGAGTATCTGACCTCAGGTCTTAAACAACCCTTAGAAATAGGAAGCTAGGAGAATTGGGCTAGAGTGCCTGATAGGAAAGTGACACGGAAGCGAAGTAGAAAGGGGGAGCAAGACGCCCTTATTTATTGCCGGGGGGGGGACAGTACTCTTGGTCCAATAGCCTAACGTGCCCATCCGACGCACGGCGGATATTTAGTGGATCGAGCGTTCGTACCTGCTGGGATCGAACCCGAGGTCCTTTCCGTGGCAGTCACCAAAGTTACCCACTAGGCCACCCGCGGCCCATATAAAAACTGGATGACGGGAAAAAAGCTATTCAAACAAACTTGAGGCCCCCTTGCTGTCTTGTTTTGTTGTTGTAGATTTAACGACAACCGTGGGCAACTCAATGGGCTATAAGCAGTCGCCCGGCTGTAATTTAGGGCCACTGGTTCCAGGGAAGGGAGAGATTCAGTGCCGTAAGATATCCACGCCTCACCGGGATTCGAACCCGGACCCATCTCGGACGAATGATCAGTAGCCATCGCTTAGACCACTGAGCCACCTGGGCTGCTTTCTGACTGTTACAAGGGGCCTCAAGTTCACAGCACTCGCAATACTTTCTACGCAGGTATGTTAACAAAAGAATGTGAAAAAAATATCAGTTCAGTGAGCGGAATTTTTATATCAATGAAGATAAGATGTTATGTGTTACATTTATTTGCACATAACTATACATCCTTCCGAATGTAATGAACTACCCTACCGGACAATTGCTAAGGACGGATGACAATAGCAACGATAGCAACCATAAAATGGAAGGCCGGAAAATGTGGAAATTAGCATAAGTGCGGGATACAGTAAGACGTGTTGTGCGTATGCAAATTTTGGATTGACGAACTTGTTCATGACGTCAAAGCGCTGATAAGAGATATAAATGATTTGACGCGTATTGACCGTTGTTGTTCAAACGCAAAGTTGAAAGGGAAAGAATCAATTGACGAACTTGCAATTTTCAGTATGTCTTCCCGACATCACCTAGATGATTTTACGCGTGGCCGTATTTTTGGCAAGATTGAAGAAGGGCGAAAAATAACAGATGTTGCCAGGGAGTTCGACGTCAGCCACAGTGTTGTTTCAAGGCTTTGGAAATCATTTCAAACAAATGGAGAGTGTAGCAAACGTCACGGGGGAGGTCGTGTTCGCAGTACGACACCTGCAGAAGATCGGTACATAGTGCTATCAACAAAAAGTCACCGGCGCAGCACAGCTAGTGAGGTAGCAAATCAGTTTATGGCTGCTACTGGCAAGCGGATCTCCCGAAAAACTGTCGCCAGACGTTTGCATGAAGGAGGACTATACGCCCGCCGTCCTGTTGTGTGCATCCCATTGTCCAGACGTCACCGTACCGCCCATTTGCAATGGTGCCATCAACATCGCAATTGGACTGACAACGACTGGTATGCTGCCCTCTTCTCAGATGAGAGTAGATACAGTCTATCGTCTGATTGTCGACGACAACTGATCTGGCGTGAAAGTGGTACTGCATATTGTCCAGCAAACATACAGGAAAGGGACCGATATCCGACATGTAGTGTCATGGTATGGGCTGGCATCATGATCAATGGCCGTACGTCCCTCTATGTGCTTCCAACTGGGACTATGACTGGCAAACGATACATTAATGATGTTCTGCTACCTAATGTTCGCATGTTCCGTGGTGCTGTCGGTGATAGATTCATTTTCATGGACGACAACGCAACATGTCATCGAACAGTCGCTGTCCAGGAGTGTCTTGAGAGCGAGGATATTCAACGCCTCGTATGGCCAGCACGTTCTCCAGATCTGAATCCCATTGAAAATGTGTGGGGTGCTTTGGGGAGGAGTCTTGCTGGTCGCCAATGCCCTCCAATAAACAAGGACACCCTCATCCGTGCACTGACAGAGGAATGGGATAAATTACCCCAACAGCTGCTTGATAATGTTGTGCAAAGCATGACACGACGTGTGGAATCTTGCATCGCCCTCCATGGTGGCCATATCCCGTATTGACATCTTACGCCGGAACGCCTGCGGACGGTAATTGCATTTTTTTCACGTTTACGTATTCTGCACAAAATGGCCTGTTTGTCCCTTGAACACGTTCCAAAGCCTTCTGGATTTCAGAGCACAATAAATTGTCTTCCTTGTAATGTCCTGGCATTCTGACATTATTTTATTTCACTTGGCATCCAACCCCACTTACTTTTTTCTGCGCTATCTAGCCGTTTATGTCCGTCCTTAACAATTGTCCAGCAGTGTAAAAGGTGTGTTCTGCGTGAAATCAGAGACCTGTATAATTTTTTTATAACAGAGTCAAAAGATGTTTTTTTTATGCTATGTGCAAAAACTTTGTGGCATTATGTTAAGAGTATTTTGTATATTCCAGAGTTAATAATTTAAGCAGTTTTACGTTTTTTGTGCTCAAGCTCTTAATCGTTACTTAGTTATTTGCTTACTTATGTTGTGACGTTTCGTACAAATCGGAAAAGTCATCAGACACTGTCACGTGACAGTTGTATGTTTGCTGTGTGCAATCGTAAGGCATTTAAAAAAGCAGGTCTTAGTTCTTTAAAACAATAAATTTTGCATGATATGATTAACGTTGATGTAAGTATTTTGTAGTAATTTGTATCGGTAACCAGGGCAATCATTTCAATTACAACGTGCACATTTTTGTGTTTCACGCAATAAAGTGAAATAATTTTTATTTTGCGAAAAATACTCGATGGTTCCAAAAAACGTGATTTATTAAAATACCCGTAAAGCCTAGATAGTAATAGGGAAGTTAAACTTTTGAGTAATTGAAAGCTAATGGATTTTCGCAAAAGGGCCTCGAATTTTTTTTGCGGGGCGGGGGGGGGGGGAGAATCTCGAGCTTTTCCGATACGTCACTGATATATATAGCCATTTGCAAAAGTTTAAGATCACCTGTTAATTTATTGAAAATTAAGATTTTAAAAGAAACAACTAATTACCAGAATAAGAGATATTTGAAAAAATGACACCACAGGTAAATATTTACATTCTTTCGAACACAAAAAACTGAAATCAGTACTTTGTGTGGCCATCTTTGTTTCTTATAACGGATAGAATACGATGTGGCCTACTCTCAATGAGGGATTTGCAGTAGTCACTTGAAATGTTTTTGCACCACACGTACTCTATCGCGTCAATCAAAGTTTGGGAATTTGATGGCTGTTTTTCTGCTACCTTGTCTTTTAAAATGGTCCATAAATTTTCGATGGGGTTAAGATCGGAACCATTAACGTTTCAGCCAAGAACAGTTATGTTTTTCCTGTGCAGTTAGTCTTTTACTGTCCTTGGTCTGTGGTATGGAGCACCATCGTGCATAAGGATTGTGCATCTGTGCACTTGCATATGAGTTACTATTTCTAACGGAGACAGATTAAATTGAACTAAAAAATTGTGGGAATACTCATGTGTGAATGTGTTTAGGGACGGATTGGCCCATTGGGACATTTCCCAGTTGAACATTGAAAAAATGTTCCACATTTCTGTATTTTTTTTGTCTTGGAACGAACGGATAATTATTTTGGTTCATATGAATAATAATATTCTTTAACTTTGTTCGAGCTGTAATTCGCTCTGAAAAGTAACTTCCTTAAAAAACATTCCCTTTTATCTATATGCTTGGTGTTTGCTCTGAAATGGCATTGAAAAAATTATCTGTACTTATGGAAGAAAAGCGCTGCAGGACCAAGCAGGCTCTTATAACATAAATTTAGCTAAAGCTCATGCTAGTTAGATGTAGGTCGTTGAATTTAGACTCCAGGGTCACTGATATGCCCTACCCTCATACTTTAGAATTATAATTTATCTAAGTAGTTTCAGTAAAAGATTGTCTGATTCCAAACTGCTCTTTGGAAATTCGAAGCAATGATATTTTAGTAGGCATTCGATAGGAAAGAAAATAGGATAGATTTAGATACAGTGAAAAAATACAGCGACAGGAATGTGCAACTTAACAATTTTTCACACCGTGCAATTTTTTAACAATGTAATGTCCGGCCACACACGGCACGACTCTCAAAGGCCTGCCTCCATAATGTGGACACCCATCCATGGCCAGCCTGATCGCCCGACCTCTCACAGATCGAATATGTTTCGGACATGATAGCACGCCACCTACGCCCTTCACCGGGCGCAATTTGGACACTATCTGGCACTCTATATTTTAGCATAGTATCCGTGAACTGTATGTGTCTATATCATGCTGGGTAACCGCTTGCATCCGAGTCAAAGGTGGCGCTACTACGTACTGACTTGTTCCACTCGTGTAGCTATTTTATCTGAATGAATGGGCCAACTACTCTTGAATGGTAATCATTCCCTTTCCTATTCATGTACGTTGCACATTCCAATTTTCATCTCGATTAAATGACTCCTTCTGGGTGTTTCGTTTTCTTTTTTGGCAAAGAGCTCACTTAACAAATTTTAAAGAATGTCAGTACGTACATTTAAAACTGAAAGCCCTCACTGACTTATCACCGAATCTCAGAAACTACTGAATTTAGAACTTTCATATTTGGCAGAAATGTTGCTTTTACAACATAGAGGCGCACTAAGAAAGGATTATTTCCTACGATAACTTTAAGTGGGTAGAAATGTTTTTTTTTTGAATAACCCAGCTTTGATAACGCTAGGACGTTTTGCAATAATCGAGCCATTGTTGCCCAGCAACTGAAGCTCCGTCCTCAATTTTGAATGACTTCAGTTGACCTGCTCAGTATATATTTTGTTCTAAATTTACTTGTTTTGAATTTATTTAACAAAAAACCTTAAAAAATCACGTAAAAGCGCTATATCATAATATGCCTTGCATTTAAAGCATTTATTATCGTTTGACATATCGAATGTCAAGGTTTTTTGATTTGTTCTAAATTTATTTAACAAAAAATCCTTTTAAAAATATTACGTGAAAATCGCTATATAATAATATGCCATGTACTTAAACAATTATATTGTCGTTTGACATATCGAATGTCAAGGTTTTTTTGAGTCAAAATCAAATTACCAACTTTCGTTTTCACAGAAGTAACGGTGACGTCATTAAGCGTTTTTTTTTTAGTCAAATTACCAACATTCGTTTTCACCGAAGCAATGGTGACGTCATATAAGTGGTAAGGTGACTGCAATAGATATAAATATGCGGGTAGATTTTCATAGCAATAGAAATTTGAAAAAAAAAAACGTTTCGCCCCGTGAGATATTAGTGATGGCAACACAATTATGGCCTCGCTTCCAAAAACATCTGACTTGCTAGCTTTTAAATGTACAGTTTCGAACGAAATTGTTTACGAAATTGTTTATAAGCAAGGTTCTTTTTGCATATATGCTTAAAGTAACAACGTATTTTGTTCTGTCTTCTATTATTATTTTGTTCTGTCTTCTATTAATATTTTGTTCTGTTGTCTCTTAATATTTTAACGATGAAAGTGAAGAGTAACGACGTATTTTAATTTGTTTCGTGCACGCTTGATGTTTTACATTTACAGTTACGAACGAAATTGCTTATGTGTCGTCTGGCAGAATAAGTCAGGCAGACATGTGTTTCCCAAAAGCGAAGAAATATGCAGTGTATGGCCATTTCAACTGTATACCATACGTATATATCATCTGTATTTCAATTATTGTAATATCATCACGTTCGAAAAACGGGTATTTAACTAGTTTTTAATATAATAGTTAATATGGTATGATAATGTAAATCAGTTTTTTTTTGTATTTTGTACAATGCAGCAGCAATGAAGCTTAAAGGGGAATATTCAAGAAAATCGTATGTTATTTATTAGATCAACCCTCCCCTTTTTACAGCAAATTATGTTTAAGAGTGCCGGTACCTTTTACTTTTGATCAATATAAAAATTAAAGTAACTTCAAAAATTTGAAATTTCCCTTGTTACATTTGTCCGTTCTTAACATGTTACTTTACGAATACGTGTCAATCTTTGCTTGTTATGATACCAGTTGTTAAATCTTTGTCAACTTCCTCTAACGCAGTTACTGAAGTGTTCCTAAACGCAAAATAAACTGAGATTTTCTAAAATGTCTGTTGAAGGTCTGTTTGCAATTTTCTTTCTTTCTAATACGATTTTTCTTCTTTGCCGCCCCGGTGGCGCAGTGGTCTAAGGCGTTGGCCTCTGATCATTCGTCCGTACGGGGTCCGGGTTCGAATCCCGGTCAGGCATGGATGTTGTGTTTGTCTTACGGCACTGGCTCTCTCCCTTCCCTGGAACCAGTGACCCTAAATTAGGGACGGGCGACTGCTTATAGCCCATTTGAGTTGCTCACGGTGGTCGTTAAACCTCCAATTAAAAAAAAAAAAAAAAAAAAAAAAAAAGAAAAATTTCTTCTTCATCGCTTGACTTATTACCATGTCCGTATATTTGTTTAGAAATTCGACCTGTAGCTTCTCATCAATGTTCACGTAATCTTGAAAAGAAGCGTCAGAGGCGATGACTCCTTCTCTCAAACGACTTCAAGTTTCTTCATCTTTATCAATTTTATTCCATACAGGGTGTTTGTAAACTCCTTTAACAACACAAGAGGGGTGATAGTACACATCAAGACGAACAATATTGAGCAAAGTTAAGAGCAAAGTTACATATTCACGTTGAGCCTTCAACAATGAGAACAAAGACATACCTAATTTATGAGTTGCACAATTCCAATCGCATCAGAGAAAGACTCAAAGGAGCTGCTCAAACTGGCGTCCAAGGGCGTCGTTGCACAACACACACTGGCGAATGAAGACTGTAGCACCCTCTCGTAGACTCTCGGTGAGGTGTTATTCTTGTTCGCAGCAACAGCGATTCGCGCGACGAGATCTTCCAGGGAGTCCACATGTGTCTCGTACACCCATGTTTTCATATGCCTCTACAAGAAGTCCAGTGGATTTAGGTCCGGGGAGCGTGGAGGCCAAGCCACAGGTCCACCGCGTCCAATCCACCGCTCGGGATATGTCACATTTAGGAAGTATCGGACCTCGGTAGCAAAGTGTGCTGGGGCACCATCATGCGTAAACCACATATCCCTCAGTGTGGTGAGCGGAACGTCCTGCAGCAGACCGGGAAGCACTTGCTCCAGGAACATACGGTATGCTGCGCCGGTCAGACGTATACGTCAATTCTCACGTTATGTTCGCAAGGTAATATCGCTGAACGGGTTCGGCTGCGTTTTTAGATGTTTACTCCCCATTGTCTACGCACGTGTTCATAGCACCTGATTTGCATCTTGTGCTTCTCATGCACTGGTTGGAACTCCGTGTGCCTGTTGGACGTTTTTCGAACGTGCTCTTTTCTGGCACTAGGAGTGGAATGCGGCCCTAGGTTCCATTGCAAATATTGTTCGTCTTGATGTGTACTATCACCCCTCTTGTTTTGTTGAAAGAGTTTACAATCACCCTGTATATCTTCGATTTCATTTGCTGATACGTCTTCGGTGTTCACCTGGAAGGCATTTCCAAAACAGGCATGTCTCCAACAGCTCAAAACGTTTTCTTCTGAAGCAACTTTCCAAGTATAGCTTAGCCTCTCATATGCCATTCTAACTAGAGATGGAAACGGGTCACGGGTCAACAAGTCAGCGGGCCAACGTGTTAACAATTTCTTGCGAGTCAATCGGGTTGGGTCAAGATGTTCCTGACCCGATTTCGACCTGGTTTTATTTCCGTTTTATTTTTGAAAAGAAAAAAAAAATATATTTCAAAGAAAAATTCTTACGGCGGAATTTTGGGGTCGATACTGGTGCCAGCGGAGTGAAAAACGCTTTGTCACATAAAATATTTCCGTCTTTTTCTTAAAGCAACGAAGATCTCCATTGCCCGACGATACAGAGCAGACGCTAGACTCACCGAAACCATATCGTAAAACGATTCTTCCTTTGCGTTTTTTTTTTTGATTGGAGGTTTAACGACCACCGTGAGCATGCGTTTGTTTTCAGTGCTATTGTCCGGAGCAAGATACACACAAACGCCTGTCGTCTGCTGCTCTGGTGATTCACTTTCTCACACCCCACGTGTCATATTGCAAGACTGAGGAGCCGGCCCGGGTGGCGCAGAGATCTAAGCGATGGCCTCTGATCGTTCGTCCGAAAGGGGTCCGGGTTCGAATCCCGGTGAGGCATAAATGTTGTGGTTGTCTTACGGCACTGGCTCTCTCCCTTCCCTGGAACCAGTGACCCAAAATTAGGGACGGACGACTGCTTATAGCCCATTGAGTTGCACACGGTGGTCGTAAAACCTCAAATAAAAAAAAAAGACTGAGGGTTACTTTTCACATCGCATCTTTTCTATTGAGCATTCAGAGGTTTTCGTTTGACGAGTTAACATCCCGTTCTATCGCACGTCGTGTCGGAATTAATGCTTTATTTGTTAATATGGATGAATTTAATATTCAGGAAGTTCAAATAGTGGGGAGCTAGTAATTGCTTATTTGACTGAGAAGCGCCAAAAGGCTTGAAAGTGTTTTCTATAGACCGCATGCATTGACGTCACGAAACCGCGGTTCGCTTCACTTTTTCGTCTGCTTCATTCTTGCAGAACAACTGGTGTACAAGTGAGATCAAAGATGCATCACATCGGCTACGTAAGTGGGTTATCTGGTGATCAAAAACAGCTTTGTTCTGATAAATTAAAGGTATTCGGCAATTGTGGGGAATCATATGATATTCCATACTTAATTTTCCTGAACAATATTGTAGGAAGGGGAATGTTTTTCTCTTGAAAGGAACTCTAAATTCTGCATTCCAGCACAGCCACCAGCTTCTGTACTAACAGCATATTCACACAATTAATTAAGATAAAAAAAAAGTCCGGTCATCTTTGGCTAATTATTTTATTTAAAAGTTTACCTTTCATTAATTTAAATATTCCCCAACCTGAAATTAAAGCTAAGGCAAAAATCCTCAGCTTTACACAATTAAGGCTATAATAATAATAATTCTGGCGAGCAGTCTGTACCTGATATGTGACAATGACAATGATAAACTGGTGAATGTTATCAGGAGATCATTTTTCCAAAATCGGCCTGAGAACCCAACATATGAAGGTTCCATAAGATATTCACTCTCCTATAGCAGTGGATGCATTCACGATAAAGAACAGCATAACCTTACCCATAAGAAAGGTTAATTCAAGTGTAAAGATCTTCATAGAGTTTCTGTAGATAATGCATCAGTAAATTTATGAACATTCCTGTTACAAAATGTAAACTACACACTCCAATGTTCCTTCGTTTCCGGTCATCAATGTCAACATACGTGATAACCACAAACATTTTGGCGCTTCTAAACTAAATTTTTATAATTCTGATCCCACTGCGTTCGTTCAGACGGTAATCTATAATAGGACATTTCTCCCACTTCGGTTACTTCAGCCGAAAAACTCACGTAACACCATCTTCCTTAACGCTCCAGAATGCAAATCCAAGCAGTGCTTGAACACCAGTTGATCACCAGGACGTCTGCTACGATGGTTTACCTCGTTGTGACATCATATGCATACGGCCTATAGTAAAAAAATATCAGGAATTAAAAAAAAAAATAGTCTTTTATAAAATAGGATAAAAGTTTGCAAAATGTGAATGTTGATTTCATGGGTGTTCCTTCCTTCTGAGGGGCAATCATGAAATCGACATCCACATTTTGGAAACTTTAACTCATCAGAAGCTGGCGAAAATTGGTGTTCTGAAGCTTGATACGTTATCCAGAAAACAGCAAAAATTTAAATTAAACATACAACAAGTTACTTAATTCAAAAAGTTTTACTGTAGCACCATCAAAATTAAGTGGTACAGCCTTAAGATTGCTGAGGAGGTACTTTTTGACTCTCGCAGATGTGTTTGAAAACATGTGTAATGTTACAGAGCTTGGTGCTGAGTTCTATTACAGCGCCCTGTGTGGAGGGTTCGTTTGATGCTTCCTTTGCAGTAAGTTCTGTATCGGTGGTTTAATCCGTATTTCTCCCAACTGGAGCAGATAAATACAATGCAAAGTATATAAAAGTGAATCGACTGAGGCTAAATTTTGCAGTGAGGAAGACTTTTATTCAGATGTTACGGGGAATGTCCTTAAGCCTTGTCCTGATATCCGTTCTTTCTACATATTAACCCCTCGTGATCTCTTTCGGTCTCCTCTCATCATCGGCCTCATTTCTCCCTACCTCCCTTCGTCCCAAAGGTACTGCACCCCTGCTACGTCGACCTTCTGCCACCCTGTTCTCTCTGCTCTTTTCTTCCCAGATAGCCGACCCCGAACCAAAACTATCCCCCGTGTCAAGTCCGACGAATTCCTCCTAAGCAAAGCCACACCCTAAAAATGCCTCCTCTCCGAAAAACGCAAGATTCATTAATTGGCTCGCTGGCACCCTCTACTCGTTTCGCCGCTTTGCTTGGGACAGCTGAAAAGCAAATAATGTCCAGTTTCATTCTTCTCACATCGACCAAACTATAAATCTAACACCCCCTCTGCTGCGACGCGTGGGAAAAAAGGTACTTTGCTTGTTCGCTGCCCTTCCCATCCAAATGGCGGGAACTGAAAGAAAATGACTACAATTCACAATCTCTAAAAATGGCTACAGAATTTCGCTTCTGATAAATATGGAAGCCCCGGTTACAGTAAAATAGTTAGGCTATATGCAGGACGACACGACAGTTTCAAAACTTTCTGTAAGTAAGGACATTATATGTACGTTCCCGCAATACATTTGTAAGATTTCTGTATAGCATACGATACCCTCTGCATAGAGACGTTTTGGACGTCCTGTGTGTGTGTATATATATACTATATTGACAAAAGTCACCGGACAACTAGAAGAGAAACATAACATAGTATTTATTGACGGTGTCTGTCCACGTTTGGCCTTAATGCATGCACTGACATCAATACGGTGTCGGTCCACCTTTGGCCTCAACCCTTTAACTACCATGACCCCAAAAACCTTCATCACTCTAAATACCATAACGCCCGAAATTCTATGTTGGTTAACTTCGTTGTTTAATAACAACAATAGTGGCCGAGGGTGACTCCTACTGATCCCTCATAAGTCGTTCAAATTTGAAATACAGGTAAAGGTAGGAAATCTGACTCACTCTAGGTGTTTCGGGTGGCTATGGGCGTTTGTAGATACGGGCGTTTTGGGCTTTATGGTCTTTAAAGTGTTAATGCATGCACTGACACTTTTTTTTTTTTTGATTGGAGGTTTAACGACCACCGTGAGCAACTCAATGGGCTATAAGCAGTCGCCCGTCCCTAATTTAGGGTCACTGGTTCCAGGGAAGGGAGAGAGCCAGTGCCGTAAGACAAACACAACATCCATGCCCGACCGGGATTCGAACCCGGACCCCTTACGGACGAATGATTAGAGGTCAGCGCCTCAGACCACTGCGCCACCGGGGCGGCGCACTGACACTTGGAGACATGCTTTCGACAAAGTTTTGGAACACAGCGATAGGCATGCGCTTCCATTCAGTACAAAATGCTGCCGCTAACTGTTGCTTAGTAGTAGGCCTTGGTTCCAAACTTCTTGGTCGCCCCGGTGGCTCAGTGGTCTAAGCGATGGCCTCTGATCATTGGTCCGAAAGGGGTCCGGGTTCGCATCCCGGTCAGGCATGAATGTTGTGTTTGTCTTACGGCACTAGCTCTCTCCCTTCCCTGGAACCAGTTACCCTAAATTAGGGACGGGCGACTACTTATAGCCCATTGAGTTGCTCACGGTGGTTGTTAAACCTCCAATAAAAAAAGAAATTCTTATGCAGCGCTCGAATTCATCCCATGGGTGCTCTATGGGATTAAGATTAGTGCTCTGTGCTGGCCATTCCACACACGATACGGAATTATCGTCAAATCACGCCTTAACAGTCCCTTGCTTTATGTCTCGGTGCATTATTCTGCTGGTACCAACAAGACTCGGTTCCATAGTATTGCCATAGAGCTTGCAGGGCATAATTATCCTAAATATCGAGGTAGACGTGCTGGTTAACAGGTTTGTCCACGATAACCAATAGGCTGGGACTCATACCACGAAAAACAACCCCACACGAGTACATTGCCAGCTCCAAAATTGACCGTAGGAACAGTCCACTGTTGTAAATGGCGTTCCACTGGCTGCTGCCATACCCACACACGGCCATCAGACTGATGGATCGTGTATCTGGATTCATCAGTCCTTAGGACCCGTTTTCATTGATCTACGGTAAACGATAAATGTTCTTTACACCACGCTAAATGACCAGTAGCATTCCAAGTGTAGATGAAAGGCTTATGAGCAGCCACACGACAATGGTCACCTGTGGAATGAAGTTCTCTGCGAATGGTACGTGTACATACTGAGATTCCAGCATTTTTACTCACTTGTACATTGAGGTCTGGGGCAGTACTCTGTCGATCAACTGTAATTTAAACAAAATAGTCTTAGTGTTCCGCCATGGTGGGTGTAGGTGTGGCACCTATTGGTATGAGTCCCAGCCTACTGAGGCTTCGACATCCTCTATCACTGATTTTCTTTGGTTTTGCCCGGATGTTTTGCTGCTTCAGACACACCATGTGTCTTCCACTTATTCAGTACATCCAAAACAGTTGACTTGGGGATGTTTAAACGCCTCTCGGTTTCTCTTATGGACAACCCACTAATATAACACACAACAATCTTTCTCTTCTCAAAATCAGTTCTCTCCCGCCGCGACGTTTTCACTCAACCTCACAGTGCGATATGATCACGGTCAGCTGCAGGCTTGTTTTTATACCGTTTGCAGCTGTACCCCGCATCTTAACAACGCAGCGGATCTGTTCATCCGCTTTGAAGTTGTATCTGGTGACCTTTGTCAATATAATGTATATGATTATGAATAATTATAAACTGTGTTTCGAATTTATAGTTTAAAGCAAGTTTTTCCGGATTAGGTCCGGGTCCAAAATTTTTGGCAAGTTTCCAACTCTGATTCTAACGTCAATAGCTTTTGCTTAATCTTTTTCTAAATAAATTTGAACTTTCCGAAGAACGCTTCTTCTGTAAAGAACTTTCATATTTTTTTGTTGTTCCCTAATTCATTTGGCTGCAGCTTGATTGTAAAGTTACAGAAGAGACGGTGAGCAGTTGTCGTTTTTAAAACCTTTTTTACGCTTTCGAACCGTCGGTTGAAGAAGCGCATAGCCGATATAGTCACGTTCCTTTCGAGCTCTGTGTTTGTGCCCAGTTTTTGGAAGTATATAGTGAGTGTTTGTTCCTTTTTTTGTGTTCCACTTCAAGAAGAAGATCTGTACATTCTTTTAGCTCAGCTCCCAAGTCGGTGAGTTGCATATTTTGTTTGTATTCAGCGTTTTATTATTTTCGATCAAGCTGATCGATCCTTAAGTTAATCCTCGCCATTTACAATGGCAGGCACTGATAAGGGTGATGTCCACGCCCACATCAGTGATGCTCATTCAACCTCCTCCTCCTCCTCACTCTCAGGAGACCAATCAGCATTTATGCACGTCAGAGACGTCATACGCATACAAGATGTGACGCTAGACTCCTCTGCAAAGGCTCAAGCTGATATCCCTGCCCAAGAGAGTGACGTCACCTTGACGCACGGCCCTGGTTCATTTGCCGAAGCTATGGATGTGACCGATTGCACGGTTGCGTTGCCTTCAACTGGCTCAACTCAGTTTACCAAGCCGCTACCAGCAATGAGCACTGTATCGCATCCTTTAGCTGCCAACTCTACGTCTCTCACTTACTCCACAGTGACCTGCGGAGCGAGAGTTCCTTCCAAGTTTATTGCTCCCGTTTTTCCTGACTCTTACGTCAGTGTTGAGGGTAGTTCTGCCACCATCGATATCCCAGAGGATTCCCCAGCCGGGAAACAATTTTTCTTCACAATGGATTTCGGTGTCTGTTTTGATGCATTACCAGACACGAAACTCAAGGAATATAGTATTGCCCTAAAGAAGATGCTTCCTACAGGAGCTTATATCACTCATATGGCTCGAAAGCCACGGGCCGTATTAGTGTATTTGGCCCGTAAAGAACATGCAGACCTTGTGATGACTGCTGGCTTATCCATCAAAGATGTGCATCTTCTGGCTGAACCTGTGGCACAGTGACCTATCCAGGTAACTTTCCACCCAGTCCCATCTGAAGTCTCAGATGTCGCTCTATGCACTTTACTCAGCAAATTTGGCCGAGTGGTTGGACCAATAACGACCCTTTCGGCGGCGCCCAGAGATCCCGATGACAAATCCATTGCAGGGTTTCGTCGAAGTGCGTGTCATATTTCCGTCGGACGATCATCTGCTTGCGTGCCCGAAGATCCTAACCGTACGGTGTGGCAAGCAACGTCGGAGAATCGACGTCATTACCTCCTTGCACTGCATGCTTTGCCATGGCGAAAGCCATCTTCGCGTGCACTGCCCACATCAAGTTCCACCGACTCCGACTGGCGCTCCTACAGGTACTGTTCCTACCTCGAAGCGTACTACACCATCTACTTCAGCACAGCAGGCCTCGGAGCCAAGATATGATGAAAAAAGTCCGCTTACAGACGTTGGTCAACGCAACGCTCCCACAGCCGCTTCCTCTTTTTCACTAGAGGACTTTCCTACAATTGCCTCCTCACTCCCGCAACGTCGTCGCTCCATCACTGAGTCCCTTTCAGAGGGTTTACAACCAGCTATTACCACTGGAACCTCGGAAACAGCTGATGTGGAGTCCGTTGGTCCAGAGACGCAGTGTGAGGATGAGACGACCGAGCCTCCACTGAAGCGCCGCGGCTCTGGCCGCAGCAGGCGGCTAGCGAAGAAGCAAAACTCTACTTCACCTCGTTCAACCTCCCTCTCCAGCAGTTCTCCTCGACACACCTTGCTAGCCGAAGTCTCCTTTCCCACGGTCGAAGAGTTCGCTGCATTTCTCCAGACAGCCAATATACCTCCCGTACCACTCTCATACATTGATCTCCATACATACTTAACGAATCCGACAAGCTACGCAATAGCGCGTGCCTTAGCAGTCAAGAATCCATCGCTTCGCCAACTTGTGCTGGAGAAGATCTTCAATGTGTCGCATTTCTGCCGCCAGAATGTTCCCACCCATCCGTGGGCATAAAATTTGTATAATCGCCTCAAGTCTTTTCCTCCAGCTCTGAAAGATCTTCAGCTAGAGGCAAGGAACCCTACAATTCAAGATCGTGTCACTTAATTGCAGGGGATTCGCTTCCCCCCTCAGCAACTCTCTAGCATATGAAGGCCTCAACCCGTTGGGGGCTGATATTCTCTTCCTTCAAGAGACAAATTGCAAACCATCTACCGTCTATTCTCGATGGCGGCAGTGGAACTTTGTGTTTCATCACGCCTATGGACTAACATCTCATAGCGGTCTTGCCATCGGCATTAGTAATACTCTCAATTCTATTATCACATCCCTCTCTGTGCGAAATATTTGTCGAGATCTCTTACAGCATGCATCCTTTACCATCGCGTCTTCCAGATATCATTTATTCAATATCTAAATTCTAAGCACTACAACACATTTATCAGTTCTCTTCACGCGTCTTCGCAGAGCACTCGACCGTATCCCACCGTCAGACCATGTTCTCGTTGGTGGGGATTTTAACTGTACCCTGGATCCTCTTCTGGATAGGTCTTCTACAAATAGAGAGCGCCGCCATGCCCTGGCGAACCTGCTCCAGACAGTTGTCACGAACAACGCTCTCCATGATGTACATCGGCATATTCATCCATGGTCGACTAATTACACTTGGCGCTCCTCTCATGCGCAAAATCCTTTCTTAGCCCGCTTTGGCAGGTTTTATGCCTCCAGTACTCTACTTCCTGCCGTGACAGAATCGAGTGTGCATACCACGGCCTCATCTGACCACTGCGCCATTGCCATCATAGTCCATACTGCACCATTCAAACCCAGGATAATTCGCCCGTGGACATTTGATGATGCACTTCTCTCCGACCCGGCATTCTGCTCTTCGGTCCGGTCATTCCTGATTGACAGACTACCGCAGCTTCAATCTGCACTCTGCGGATTAAATTCTTGTTTGGAGATCAAGCAACAGCTCGTTCTGCATGTCCGAAACTACTCATTCCAACTAAAGACACTCCAGAACATGCGCCTAGACTATGTTCGTTCAATGCTATCCATGCTCAGTCTCAGTGATCCTCTCTTCTCCTCCTTTCAAGAAGAGCTTCGATCTCTTCTCACTCCTCTGGCGCAATGAGCTCTCCGCCGACTTCGTTTGCAACACCTGACGCCGGATGCTCACAACTACGAGTTCCTGACGTCGGAGGAAAACACCCGACGAGCTTCGTCCATACTTCATCATCTACGCCTTTCTTCTGGAGAGGTATCAGATGAGCCGATTGCGATTTGTTCCCATGTCCGTCAGTACTTCTCCATGAAGTTCAGTGAACCTCCTCAACCATCCTCTGTAGCAATGGATTCTCTCCTTTCTAATCTACCTCAGGTTCCCCCCCCCCCCATCTCGCTTCTTCTCTACTCCTTTCCCCCACGCCCTCTGAACTAAACACTACATTCTTTTCTCTGAATTCTAGTGCCGCTCCGGGTCCGGACGGCCTAACCTTTAGCTTTTATAAAACTTTTCTGCCTCTACTTCTTCCGTTTCTGCTATCCGCTTTCTCTGCTGCCTTTACTTACTCTCCTCTCCCGAGGGGATTCACAAATGCATACGTTGTCCTTTTCCCCCAAAAAAGGTGATCTCCTTGACTTGGTGAACTGGCGCCCAATTTCCCTACTGAATCTCGACTACAAACTTTATACCAAGCTTCTTTCACAACGACTAAATCCCATCCTCACTTACATCCTCTCCTCTAACCACACTTACACAGTTCCCGGCCGTTCCCTATCTCACAACATTCATCTCCTGACTGATCTAATTCACCTTGCGCGTTCCCGCTCTGAACCCCTCGCCATCCTCTCTTTAGACCAACAGTCCGCCTTTGATAATATCTCCCACACTTATCTCTCCGCCACACTTCTCCGATTTGGATTTCCATCTCCGTTTATTTCTCTCCTCACCTCCCTCTACCAGGACGCCAGTTTCCAGGTCAAGTTGCCCACCTTTCTTACAGCACCAATCTTCTTCCGCCGTGGAGTGAGGCAAGGCTGCCCACTCTCCGGTCAACTTTTCGCTATAGCCTTAAAACCTTTTCTCCGCTCCGTTCAACGCTCCTTTCAAGCCACCCTGCCACCACTCATCGCCCGCACGAGACACCATGTCACCACTTCCGTGGCGTATGCAGACGACGGTACCATCTGTATACGCCTGGATTCGCAGTTCTCTTTGCTCCAAAGTCTTTTCGCCGATTACGCCTCCTGCTCCGGAGCTGCGATTAATACAACCAAAAGCACAGGCCTGTGGTGCTGCTCTTGGGTTGACCGTTTGGATTCCCCATGGGAGCGCACTGGTCTTCAGCCTCTCAACGTTTCCTTGGCGTACATCTTGGCGTACCAGGTGAAGCCTCCAGCACAACGTGGAATACCATCCAGCCACGTCTTCATCGGTCAACTGCGTTTTGGCGAAAAGCGCAGTTCTGCACCTCATATTTTCAACGTGCACGTCTTGCGCAAACCTATCTTCTCTCCATGTGCACACATTCCTGGCTTGCTACTAAATCCCCACTTCTTCGTCTCAATGATATCACTCGCTGCTTCACCTCAGTTATCTGGACTGGACACCACTGGCTCAGTGCCCCCAAGTTCAGCCTTCCTCCTGACCAAGGTGGCATTGGCCTAATTGATACACGACTGTACTATCAAGCCCTCCGGATTACTTCGTTCCTCCGTCTTCATACCTCACCTGTTGCCGACGCCGTTACCGCAAGGAATGTCATCACCTCTTCGAGCAACACTAATTTCACTTTCACTTCTTTCATTCTAATGGACCTCCGTACTACCACTCACTCTCGCCTTCATCCTGCCTTACGGGAGACTCTTACCTTTCTCCGCTCTCTCCCGCTCACTCGATCCCCACCCGATTCTACCACTGAACTCCTTGCCGAACCCCTGTTCTTCTCCTCTCTTCATCACCCCCTCATCTTTCATGCTTCGCCTATTCTTCTTGGCTCCGAGTCGGAGTTGTAACCGTCAAAGATCTTGTAACCTCAGATCTGTCCTGGCGACCCTACGCCAGCCTCCCACCCACCGTTCTACTTTCACCCTCCTCTTGCTCAGTCTATGACTCCCTACTCTCTACCATCATTGCTAAGTTTCCTCATCTCGCAACCACCACCGGCCTTCCGCCTCCCTCCCCCTTCCTTTCTTTCTTTCAGTCGGCAGATCTACACTTCCACTATCCTCTCTTTCAACCTCAGTTCTCTATCGGTTACTTTTAAAATCCCACTCTCCTTCTCCCCTTCACATCCCTGATGTCTCCCAATTCTCTCTCACCGCTGTCTGGTCTGCCACCCTTTCTCCTCTTTCAGCTCCTCTTGAAATAAACACTCACTGGCTTTTTCTCCACCGCCGTCTTCCCGTTCCATCCATCCTCCACCGCATGACCATTCTTGACTCACCTCTTTGCCCCTTCTGTGCTCAAGAAGCTGATGTCTCTCACGTTTATCTACATTGTGTCATCCTCCTTCCACTACTCCATCTTGCATTTTTCATTGCTCAACGTTCAGCCACAACTGATCTTCCTTTCGATGCCTATAAGACACTCCTCCTGCAGGTCTCTCCGCCAGTCAAGCTTCCACCCATCTGCTCATATATTTTCATCCTGGTGAAACATGTCATTTACGTATTTCATCAGCGCTTCCGAGATATCTCATCTCCTTATACCATCCACCAAGCTTCTGTGGAACTTCTGTGCCACTTTCGGGAGCGTCTCCTCTCAAGACTTCGTCTAGAGAACCTTGTGGCCGTCGCCCAACAGAGAGAACAACATTTCCGTTCCACCTGGTCTCCGGCCGCTTCCTGGTTCGCCGGCATGCCAGCGACGTTACAACTGACTGTCGGTAGTTTATAACCTCGTTGCTCCTAGCTCTGTTGAACTTCAGTTCAACGTGCATGCTCACCATTGGTTTTCGGAATCAAACTTCAACATACAGCTTATATCTTCTAACACATGTGAATATAATATGCACCATACTGTACAAATGTATATAGTCTTACTTGTTTTCTCTTTGATTATAATTTTTTCTACCAGTACTAAGACATCGTAATTCCGTTTGCCTTAGGTTTCACATTGTCTACTTTGTCATCTACAGTTCTCCTTTTGTACAGTGCTTCATTATAATATTCTCGTTCTGTTATTTGTCAGCACTATAATATACTTATGCTTCGAGACGAAATGTTTCGACAATCTCTCTTATTGTTCTTGTGCAAAATGCCTGCACCTCTTACCACGAGGCTCCTTTGTGAATCAAATAAATCGTGCTGTATATAATGTACAAAGAATTTTAGAGTTTGTAGATTTTACCGTACAATATATGTACCAGGACGCCCATGTTCGCCACCTGAACCCAACCTTGTTAATAAAATTGTGTTGAACTGAAGAAGCGTATGTGCTCCAGCTTTTTCCGTCCGTCTGTCCGTCTGTCCGTCTGCCTGTCGGCACCATAACTCATGTAAAAATGGTTCGATTTCGATGAATTTTAGTATGTGGTAGGAGACCACCAGGGGACGAACCCTATTGAAAATGGGTGAAGTGGGGTCAAAGGTCACGCCATAAGAGCAGGATCCATTCCATTGCCCTTATGCGTCATAACTTGCGTAAATATGGTTTGATTTCGATGAAATTTTAGTATGTGGTAGGGGACCACCAGGGAACGAATCCCATTGAAAATGGTTGAAGTGGGGTCAAAGGTCACGCCGTAAGAGCGGGATCCATTTCATTGCCTTTATGCGTCATAACATGCGTAAATATGGTTCGATTTCGATGAAATTTCAGTATGTGGTAGGAAACTAGCTGGGCACGAACCCTTTTGAAAATTGGCAAATTGGGGTCGAAAGGTCAGGCAGGGCATAAGAGCGGGATTTGTTCCATTGCCCTTATGAGTCATAACTTGCGTAAAAATGGTTCGATTTCGATGAAATTTTGGTATGTGGTCAGGAACCACCTGGGAACGAAACCTATTGAAAATGGGGGGAATGGGGTCAATGGTCAGGACATAAAAGAGGGATCCATTTCATTGCCTTTATGCGTCATAACATGCGTAAATATGGATCGATTTCGATGAAATTTTAGTATTTGGTAAGGAACCACCTAGGGACGAACCCTATTGAAAATGGGCGAAATGGGGTCAAAGGTCAGGGCATAAAGGTGGAATCCATTCCATTGCCTTTATGCGTCATAACATGCGTAAATATGGTTCGATTTCGATGAAATTTTAGTATGTGGTAGGGAACTACCTGGGAACGAACCCTACTGAAAATGGACGAAATGTGGTCAAAGGTCAGGCAGGACATAAGAGCTGGTTTTGTTCCATTGCCCTTATGCGTCATAACCTGCGTAAAAATGGTTCGATTTCGATAAAATTTTAGTATGTGGTAGGGAGCCACTGGGAACGAACCCTATTGAAAATGGGCGAAATGGGGTCAAAGGTCAGGACACTGGAGTGGGATTCATTCCATTGCCCCTGTGCATTATAACTTACCAAAAGATGTTTCGATTGCGACAAAACAATATCATGTTGTTCCGGAGGTATAGTGAACCGGTTCTGTTGAATATCAACGAAATGGGGTCAAAGGTCATTGCACAAAAGCAAGATTTATTCCACAGCCATTATTCTCATAACTTACGTAAAACTGCTTCTACTGTGACAAAACTTTAGTATGTTATTCTTGAGGTGTACTGAACTGGTTCTGTTGAATATTATCGAAATGGGGTCAAAGGTCAGGACACAGGAGCGAGATTTATTCCACAGCCATTATCCTCATAACTTGAGTAACAATTTCTGGTATGTTGGAAAGCGTATCATAATCAATGCATTGCATGATTTTACTAACTTGTTAGTTCTAAGAGCCACACACTAAAACAACTTTCCAACAGTAGTTTAGCCTACCACATGCCATTCTAACGTCAGTAGCGATTCCTTCATCTTTTTCTTAATAAATTTGACCTTTCCGAAGACTATTGTTTCTGTAAAGAAGTTTCACATTTTTATTATTCCCTGGTCCATTGACTATAGCGTATTTGTAGTGTTACAGGGAAGACGGTGAACAGTTGTCGTTTTTTACGCTTTCCAACCGTAGGTTGAAGAAGCGTATATGCTCCAGCTTTTTCCGTCTGACCGCCTGTCGGCACGATAACTCCCGTAACATAAGTTCGAATTCGATGAAATTTTAGTTTTAGCTTATGGTAGGGGAACACAGGGGACGAACCCTATTGAAAATGGGACAAATGGGGTCAAAGGTCACGACATAGCAGCGGGATCAATTTCATAGCCCTTATGCGTCATAACTTGTGTAAATATGGTTCGATTTCAATGAAATTTTAGTATGTGGTAGGGTACCACCAGTGGACGAACCCTATTGAAAATGGGTGAAGTGGGGTCAAAGTCAGGTCATAGGAGCGGGATGCATTCCATTGCCCTTATGCGTCATAACTTGCGTAAATATGGTTCGATATTCCATGAAATTTTAGTACGTGGTACGGGACCACCTGGGGACGAACCCTATTGAAAATGGGTGAAGTGGAGTCAAAGGTCAGGTCATAGGAGCGGGATGCATTCCATTGCCCTTATGCGTCATAACTTGCGTAAATATGGTTCGATTTCCATGAAATTTTAGTACGTGGTACGGGACCACCTGGGGACGAACCCTATTGAAAATGGGTGAAGTGGAGTCAAAGGTCAGGTCATAGGAGCGGGATGCATTCCATTTCCCTTATGCGTCATAACTTGCGTAAATATGGTTCGATTTTTGAATAAAATTTTAGTATGTGGTAGGGGACCACCTGGGGACGAACCCTATTGAAAATGGGTGAAGTGGGGTCAAAGTCAGGTCATAGGAGCGGGATGCATTCCATTGCCCTTATGCGTCATAACTTGTGTAAATATGGTTCGATTTCAATGAAATTTTAGTATGTGGTAGGGTACCACCAGTGGACGAACCCTATGGAAAATGGGTGAAGTGGGGTCAAAGTCAGGTCATAGGAGCGGGATGCATTCCATTGCCCTTATGCGTCATAACTTGCGTAAATATGGTTCGATTTTTTGAATAAATATTTAGTATGTCGTAGGGGACTGCCTACGGACGAACCCTAATGGGGTCAAAGGTCAGGACATAGGAGCAGGATGCATTCCATTGCCCTTATGCGTCATAACTTGCGTAAATATGGTTCGATTTCTCTGAAATTTTAGTATGTGGTAGGGGACCACCTAGGGACGAACCCTGTTGAAAATAGACGAAATGGGGTCAAAGGTAAGGACATAGCATCGGGATCTATTTCATCGCCCTTGTGCGTTATAACCTACGGAAAACTGCTTAGATTGAGACGAAACGTTATCATGTTGGTCCGGAAATATATTTTACCGGTTCTGTTGAATATTATCGAAATGGGGTCAAAGATCAGGTCATAGTAGCGAGATTTATTCTACAGCCATTATCCGCATAACTTGAGTAATAACTGGAGTAATGTTTTCTGGTATGTTGGAAAGCGTATCATAATCAATGCATTGCACAATTTTACTAACTTGTTTACA
Organism: Macrothele yani; assembly: GCA_039090855.1. NCBI lineage: Eukaryota > Metazoa > Arthropoda > Arachnida > Araneae > Macrothelidae > Macrothele > Macrothele yani. The sequence goes on along the minus strand of CM076991.1, from coordinate 100,430,084 downwards.
CTTTCCAACCGTAGGTTGAAAGAAGCGTATGTGCTCCACCTTTGTCCGTCTCTCTGTTTGTTTGTCCGCACGATAACTCGTGTAAAAATAGTTCGATTTCGATGAAATTTTAGTATGTGGTAGGGAACCACCTGGGGACAAACCCTATTGAAAATGGGAAAAATGTGTAAAAGGTCAGGACATAGGAGCAGGATACATTCCATTGCCCTTACGTGCAATAACGTATGTAAAATGCTTCGATTGCGACAAAACTTTGGCATGTTGTTCTGAACCCTTTCTGTTGAACATCATCGAAATGGAATCAAAGGTCAGGGCACAGGAGTGCGATTTATTCCACAACATTTTATCCTCATAACGTGACTAAAATTGCTTCTATTGCGACAAAACTTTAGTACGTTGTTCCGGAGGTAAATTGAATCAATTGTATTTAATGTCATCGAAATGGGATCAAAGGTCAGGGCACAGGAGCGAGATTTATTCCACAGCCATTATCCTCATAACTTCGGAAATGGTTTTTGGTATGTTGGAAAGCGTATCATATTTAATGCATTGCGTGATTTTACTAACTTGTTAAAAGAAACATTAGTTGTGTGCGCCGCAGTTCCCTGTCTTTCATTTCTATTTACTCATTTCATCGTCGATAGCCTCAATCTATCAGATGTGTGTGGGAAAAAGTGGGAAAGGTAAGACGGTAAAAAGGAGTTGAAACATTTTTGACTTCACTCAGACTGATCTGTCTGTAAGGAAAGCCAACTGTGTGTTGTCAATAGCAGGTATTTCCTGGTCTTCCTGTGAAACAGGAACGCTAAAAACTGTGTGAATATTACTTAATTTGCTTGCTGTTATGTCCGAAACTTTGATATATATACCTTATTGACTTGATATTTGCCAAACAAATTTGTTCTCAATATGCAGTACGAATAGCAAGCAATGATGTTATAGCAAGTTTAAAGGATCTATAAAAACTTCGGTTTATGCAAAACATCGTATTATGCCAGCTTGTTACATCGGAGTTTGAATATATTTGAATTTATGTTATACTTCCCTAACGTATGCATGTCGGCGTGTATGTGGTACAACAGCATGCGTTTTTTCTTTAAAAAAAAGGCCTTCACTTGTACCACATGCTGACATCAGCAGAAACGTGTAACAGAGGTCTGTCTATGTATTACACTTTTCCACTAGAAGAATACCCATAATGCTTAAGCCTGAACATCACCAGCATAGCCCAGTTGGTTAACTCGCTGTAGCTAGTGAAGGCGACGGACGTTTCTGACGGGAGTTCTAACCCCGTCCTGCTGGCCTTCTAGTCTGCGGTTTTCCCACAGACTAGAAGGCCAGCAGTTTAGGGACACAAATGCGTGGTTGGTTCCCTATGAAGTCGGCCCTGGACTCTCTTTGTCATTTGTCCCCTCCCCCTTCCCTAGGATGACAGGGTTTGCTAGATGAGTGTTAATGCTCTGGTAGTAAAACAATAGAAGACGACTGATATTTACTGCCCTCTGGCACCAGACACCTACGGGACTGTTTTCCATGGTTGTTGATGATGATGATGATAAGCTTGAACAGAATTTCAACAAAAGTGCACCTCTCATTAATAACCCTGAGCAGTATTTGAACAGGATATCTCTAATCCATAAGCCTGAACGGTATTTCGATAGAAGCATATCTCTCATTCATAGCCCTAAACCCTATTTCAACAGAACAATACTCCTCATTCGTAACCCTGAACACTAATTCAACAGAACTCCTCCTCTCATCCATAACCCTGAGCAGCATTTCAACAAGGTACCTCTCATACATAAATCTGAATAGTATTTCAACAGAAAGATACCTCTCATCAGCAACACTGACCACTTTTTCAACAGAAAGTTATCTCTCATCCATAACCCTGAAGAGTATTTTAACAGCAGGATGCCTCTCATCCATAACTCTGGGAAGTCTTTCAACTGAAGCGCACTTCTAATTCATAATTCTGAGCAGTATTTCAATAGAAGGATACCTTTCATCTATTACCTTGAACAGTATTTCAACAGAAGGATACCTCTCATCCATAATCCTGAACAGTATTTCAACAACAGTACAGCTGTTATCCATAATACTGAACAGTATTTCAGCAGAAGGGTACGTCTCATCACTAACTCTCAATAGTATTTCAACAGAAGCGTACCTCTCATCCAAAACTCTCAACATTATTTCAACAGAAGGATACCTCTCATTCATAATACTGAACAGTATTTCAACAGCAGTTCAGCTCTCATTTATAACCTTGAGCAGTATTTCAACAGCAGGATACCTCTCATTCATAACAGTGAACAATATTTCAACAGAAGTGTACCTCTCATCTGAAAACTCTCAACAGTATTTTAACATATCATGATTAACCCAAGCCCTAAGAGTTTCTGTGTGGTTAGAGACTCCGACTGATCGTCTAAACAGAGCTCGGGCTAGAACCCCGGAGGAGACTGCGATGTGTTTGTTTTACGGCACTAGATTTCAGTTTCCCCCGGGACCAGTGTAGTGACCTAAATTCGGGAGAGGTGACTACATATAACCCATAGAGTCACTCTTGACGCATGTTAAACTCTGAAATAAAAGTATCTCCGAAATTCAGGTATCATTAATTTGTTTCTTTCACACTTTTCCTCTCAGCCTTAACTAAATATTTTCCTGTAAATCAATTTCTTTCGAGTTTCCGAAAACAGCATCCCCTCCTATCTTAATGAAATCCATTTACAAATTAATGATCTAATTGCTCATTTTCCGCTAATGATTTCACAATCTTTTTCCTCTTAATACTTTATATATACACTGGCGTTCAGTGCTAACACAGCTACGACATTCGAAAACAGTTTTTCATTGAAAGCCACTTCTTAATCCCATTATGTATTTGTCGCGGGTGTTTCAGATCCATCCATATGGTCAGTTGAAGGGTGTTGAATTGCGTGTCTTCACCAGAAGTCCTGTTTGTATACTGGTTTTTATAGATAGTTGGATTTTTTTAAGCTGTCACCGAAGATACGATACACGCCCAGCTGTCGACTTCGAAGCAGAAAATAACTTCATTACTTATCAATGTTTTTATGCTTTCTCTTTCATCTTTCCTTTCAGCAGCTGATTTTTTTTTTTTTTTTTTGCTTTTTAGATCGTCGGCAGAACGCATAAACAAGGAACGAAAATTCTCTGAGACAGCTTACTCTAATGACATCTCATTAAATCTAATTGAAAAAGAAATAGAACAAAAAAAGGAGGATTCGATTGCGAAATCTCCTGCAAAACGTTGCTGTCAACCCTTTGTGTTAGAAATGTGAAATAATTTTTTTCAGATTATGCAGCATTTTCCACGGGAGCTCAGAGTTTTAAAAAATTGATCGGTTGTAGAGAAGTAAGTGTTCTTACATTATTTAGTGTGATGTTCTGCGTAGAATTCAATTTTTTTCCTTTTTTTATTGGAATTTATTGCCAAATACATTGCCAGTCGAAGTGAAAATCCTCCAAATACTGGCGTCAGTGAATAAACAAAAACATTCGCTCTTTCCACATTTTAGCAACACATAGCAACCGAAAAACTGTTGGTGAATCGAACCTCAGGTCTCTCGATATCTAGCCGAGCGCGTTAGCCTTACATCACGACAATTTAACGCTGGTGCACTAAAACGTGTAAGCAGCCACACCATCCAGAACCATCTCCTCGCTATGGGGTACAGAAGCCATCGTCCCACGAGGGTACCGCTGCTGACCGAACATCACAGGGTGCAAAGATTAGTAAGGGCGCGGGAACATTGCCACTGGACCCTAGACATGTGGGAAAATATTTTCTGGACTGATGAGTCAAGATTCACGTTGGTACATGAGGATGGCAGGATACGAGTATGGCGCAAACCACATGAAGCGATGGATCCTTCTTGCCAGCAGGGTACTCTTCAAGCTGGTGGGGGTGGCATTCTCGTCTAGGGACTCTTTACGTGGACTGAAATGGGACCCCTGGTACGTGTGACATCGTCCCTCACAGGTCAACGTTACCGGGATATCCTGGACGATCATTTGCTCCCGTTTCTAGGTCTTCACCATCCCACTGGGAACCTCATCCTGCAACAAGACAATGCACAGTGCCATCACTCCCGAATTGTATCCGAATGCTTGGATGAACACTCCACCGAAGTGACCTCGCTTCCTTGGCCAGCTAGGTCACCTGACCTCAATCCCATCGAGCATATCTGGGATGCCATTGAGAGAGATGCTCGAGGCTCTGATCTACCTCCATCAAATCTTCGTGAACTGTGGTAGCTTGTTCAGGGGTCGTGGATCCGTATGGCTTCCCAACGCTGCCGGTATCTTGTCGAGTCCATGCCGAGACGAATCGCCGCCGTCATCAGGACGAAAGGTGGTGCTACACGTTACTAGACAGGGATCTCTAATTTAATTGCTATTCAGTGTATAACGACCTTGGAAATGTGAATTTTAATAATAGACACTTGTCTGGTTGGCTACGGATTTAACGACCATCGTGAGCAACACGATGAACTATGAGTAATCTCCTGTCCCTAATTTAGGGCTACTGGTTCCAAGGAACGGAGAGAGCCAGTGCCGTAAGACAAATAGAAAAACTTCCATGCCTCACTGGATTTGAACCTAGATCCGAACGGACGAGTGGTCAGAGGCTAGAGTTTAAACCACCACGCCACCGGCGTAGACATCTGGTATTTTCCGAGTTTGATTTCGAGCGGGGGGGGGGAGACCAGCGTTCTCACTGCCTCGGGCCGGGTTTGCACACAATAAGTTACTGAGTTATTAGCAAAGCATATTAATATTTGCACAGTGAAGTGAAAATGAGTATTCGCATAAACTAACTAAAATTGATATTTGTACAAAGATATGAGAAGACTAGGCAGTTTTAATGACCACGTTTGATAACAGCGAACACTTTAAGATCCTTAATTTTTCCGCTAGCATGTCTGTTTTTAGAAACTTTAAAAACAGACATGCTCGTTTGACAACAAAAACCTAATTTCAGCAAATTTCTTTAGTGTTTAGTTTTCAATTACCTGTTTTCTCTTTTATACTAAGAGACAATAAGTATCTAAAACCTTTTAGTTTGATCACTTAAGATTTGCTGATGACAGTGTCATCATTGCAACTAGCAATAGAGAAATGCAAAATATAATAAAGGATTTATGGATGGAAAGTCTTAAAAAAGATATGGCAATAAACACAACAAAAACGAAATATATGAACAATACAGAAATGATTTTGACAGAAGGAAAAGAAATTGAAAAAGTAGACGAATAGCATCTACACTCAGGGACAATGAAATCTGTGCACCAAGAAGGAAGCATCGGATTGAGCTGAAATTTTATGGACGTAATGATACAGATGAATGATACACATGATGGCAAAAACAGAGCGGCAGGACAATTACAGAGGGATCTGTGGCATGCAGTCCGGTCATCTTCAATAGCGCGTCGCAATCATGGAGCATATATTTCTTGTATTGAGCATATATGTCCTGTATTGAGCATATACACTACTGGCCACTCAAAATGCAACACCAAGAAGGAAGCATCCGATTGGCCTGAAATTCGCAGTATGTGTCGCGCGCGAGAGGACATGCAAACGATTAGCATTGCAGGGCATATGCAAATCATGTGCGCTCCGCACGCCACCGAGAAGCACTATAAAAAGGGTGCACAGAAGGCGCGGTGTAAGTAGTGGAAGTGTGTTGTGCTGCCGGACCTGTGCGTGGGAAGCTACCTGATGCCTTGTCGCAGAATACGGCAGTCATTACAGCACGTTTCGGAGTTCGACAAAGGACGAACAGAGGCTCATCGCGACAGCGGTTTATCGTACCGAGACATCGGCGCCCGTGTGGGATAACATCCAGCCACAGTGAAGCGGGTATGGATTCGGTGGGTGCAGGACGGACGGACGGACCGACGTGAGCGATTGCCGCAGCCGCGGCACACCACCGAACGAGAGGACCGCCATGTTGTGCGGCGGGCATTGACGGCTCGCACCGTCACATCACGAACGTTAGCGCAGGAATTAGGGTGTGTTGCGCAACAACCTGTGTCTGCAGGAGCGGGGACTTGTCGCACGGCGCTTATTGCTATGATTACCATTGACGTTACACCGCCGGCAAGTGCGGCGGCAGTGGGCCGTTGAACGCCGCACCTGGACTACGGAATGGCAGAACATTGTCTTCTCCGACGAATCCCGCTTCTGCCTGCAACACCATGATGGTCGGATCCGCGTGTGGCCGCACCGCGGCGGGAGACTGTATGAAGCCTGCATTATGCAACGCCATACTGGTCCGTAACCTGGCGTTATGGTTTGGGACGCAATTGGATATGATACCCGCACCCCTCTGGTACGCATCGCCGGTACACTCAACAGCCACCGCTACATATCCGACGTATCCGAGCCTGTAGTCCTCATTTACCTGCCAGCGGCCACGTTTCAACAGGACAATGTGCGCCCGCATGTGTCACGCACCGTGCAACAATTCTTCACGGCCCACCAGGTGTCACTGCTGCCTTGGCCCGCCTGTTCTCCCGATATGTCGCCCATCGAACACGTCTGGTCGCTGATCGGCAACCGAGTGGCCCGGCAAGCACCACCCGGGTTTACGCCTGATGAACTGTGGCAACGTGTGGAAGCAGCCTGGACCGACATACCCCAAGCCCACATCCAAAGCCTCTTTCGTTAGAAGCCGTGGCGTGTAGCGGCCGCTATTGCCAGCCATGGGGGCCACACAAGTTATTGATGTGTGCGTGTTCCGCAAGTCGCACGGGCCTGTAAGCTGAATCGTTTCATCTTTGTATCTGTTGTTATGTGTCCAGTAAATCTGGCTTTGCTATCTCGTGTCCTTCTTGGTGTTGCATTTTGGATGGCCAGCAGTGTAGTTGGCGAGCTTTTGGAAGAAACAGTACGATTTTTAAGAGAAATATGACATTATGTCTTAAAACAAAAGGGTGTAATCAATGTATCTTTCCAGTGCTTACGTGCGGAACAGAGACGTGGACCTTAACTAAAAAACAACATACCAAGATTGCTGACAACTGAAGGAAACATGGAGATATGCATGCTTGGTGTAACAGGAAAGATAAGAAGAGGAACTCGTGGATAAAGGAAATGACAAGAATGGAAGACATCGTGATCAGAGTAAAATCTCTGAAATGGCAACGGGATAGAAATATTGCCAGGAAAACGGATCACCGATGAACAACCGAAATTTTAGACTGGATTCCAAGGTACAGGAAAAGACCCAGAAGAAGATCACGTGAGAGATGGGTTGATGGAGTAGACTGGCACAATACAGTCCGTTGTGGAAGAAACTTGAGGAGACTTTAATCCAGCAGTGGATTGAAAATTACGACGATGATGATATATTCGAATTTATAGCTCAGAGCAAATTTGTCCCGGTCAGGTCCAGTCCGGGTCCAAAATTTTTGACTCGTTTCCAATTCTGGTCTGCACTGGTCTTAATTTGAAAAACCGGACGCGCGTCAGATTTTCTAGTTTGCGGCCATGTCCGTTTAACACTTTCATCCCGCACTTTTCGGCACTATTTGAAAATAACAGAAGGTATCCTCTGGAGAATCAAAGCTGCCCTACTGAATTGAATTTTTTTTTTTTTTGATTGGATGTTTAACGACCACCATGAGCAACTCAATGGGCTATAAGCAGTCGCCCGTCCGTAATTTAGGGTCACTGGTTCCAGGGAAGGGAGAGAGCCCGGTGCCGTAAGACAAACACAACATCCATGCCTAACCGGGATTCGAACCCGGACCCCTTTTGGACGAATGATCAGTGGCCATCGCTTAGACCACTGCGCCACCGGGGTGGCACTGAATTACGCCGCCCCAGTGACGCAGTGGTCTAAGCAATAGCTTCTGATCATTCGCCAGAAAGGGAGGGGGTCCGGGTTCAGATCCCGGTGAGGCATGGATGTTGTGGTTGTCTTAGGGCACTAGCTCTTTCCCTTCCCTGGAACCAGTGACCGTAAATTATGGACGGGCGACTGCTTATAGCCCATTCAGTTGCTCACGGTGGTCGTTAAGCCTCCAATAATAATAAAAAAAAATTAATTACCACAGTACAACGTAACGCAGAGAGATGTGCCATTTCCCATAGCAGTTATTCCCACAATTGAGATTAAGACCTGTGACGTACTTGCCAGCAAGACGCACACGACATAAAGGCAGATAGGAATCAGAATAATCGTCTGCGTAGCTCAGTTGGTAGAGCGACTTGTTCCGGAATAAGCGGCCTCGGGTTCGAATCCCGGCGTAGACCAAAAATGACGGAGAAATTTACTTCGTTATAATGGCGCCCGAACTATCCGGATGACCCGACCGTTCAAAATCTCGCATTGGTGTGATGTTCTTTCCACACCGCGAGATAGGAAAAATCAGAGAATTCCTTCTCTAGCGCTTCGAAAAATAAAAATGTGTGATGTTGCATTCCACACAGCAGATTGACTGGGAGTTCTGAAGTGCACGTTCTACAGTGGATGGCTGCCTGCAACGATTCATGGTCACGGCTGACCCGTGGGCCATGCCCCCGGCCCTTTTTCGGGGGGGGGGGGAGATGTGACATACCTGCCAGCAGGACGCACACGACATAAAAAGGCAGATAGGAATCAGAATAATCGTCTGCGTAGCTCAGTTGGTAGAGCCACTTGTTCCGGAATAAGCGGCCTCGGGTTCGAATCCCGGCGTAGACCAAAAATAACGGAGAAATTTACTTCGTTATAGACCCATCTACGTACTTCTGCTACAAATGTAAACGCATGCCCTTCTCCACACTATAAAAATGTAAACGCATGCCCTTCTCATATTTGGGGATCGAGACTAAGTGTAAACACCGTAGTCTCGATCCCCAAATATGCAAATGAATACTTCGTACTCCCTTGTAGCAACGAATTGTCCCAGAAGATCAGCCATTTGGTTTCGTGAAACTTAAGTCTGTTTATGTAAACATTTCTCGGAAAAAAAAAAAAAAACGTGTTTTGGTAGCTTACTCTGCGTATGCAAACATCCATCGCAAACGACAGTCAAGTGTTGTAAGACATCCAAAGACCTTGACTAACGTCAAATCCCTGGTAATAATATCATTTTACATAAAATTTTTATAGCAATCAAGCTGACCTCTGCCGTATTTCTAGACATAAGTGTCATAAATGGGTTTCCTTTCCAGATACGAATTTAAATCCCACTAAGTCATGAAGTAATTGCATCGTGTGCAAAAATTGTTCGTAGGGTTGTTAGGTGCTAAAATCACGACTGCTGCCGCAGTAAGAGCGTTAAGAAAATTTAAGTCAACGAAGCGGAAACGGAATTTTATTCAACCTTTAAAGAAATAAGCCAGCCGATTTCAGAATTTCATCTTACAGTTCGGCTTCACGATTTCAGTTATAATTAATCAATGCATCCAATATATGATATGCTTCATTGCCTTTCCTTTCACTTAGTGATGTTCGCCATCAGATTTTTAAACAAATGGCTCTTCGTTTTGTGAGTCGTAACATTTTTTTGTTTATCCAAGAGCAAAGTATCAGTACAGACCCAGTCGAAGCTCGAAATTTTTCACTTAATTGATGAAACAAAATCACGGCCCGGTCAGTGGCGCCCATATGAGTAATTTTAGGGGGATGGGGGCGCTAAGAAAAACCCTTACCTCCTTCAAGGCTGTGAAATATTTTAGTAAATGTACAAGATACTAAAATACAACAAAAATAATTGATACATCAATAATTAATATCTCATTACTATTAAAAATTCTTAAGAAAAAGGTTTCGTCTACTTTAGTGTTTTACATTTATCAAAAATTTGGCTATACCAACGGCTAGGGGTGGGGGGGGGGGGGGTCGAGCCTTCCTTATGGGCGTGGGTCTGGCCGAAGTTCTTCCTTATGGGCGTGGCCTGGCCGAAGTCGCTTGGGCCTGGTCGAAGTTCTGATTTTTTCAGTTACCTGATGAAACAAAATCCAGGACCGGCCGAAGCCCAGAATTTTTTCCTTTACCTGATGAAAAAAAACAAACTCGGCCCGGTCAAAGCTCAGAATTTTACACTTAACTCATGAAACAAAAACCTGGCCCGTCCGAAGCTCGGGATTTTTCACTTGACTGATGAAACAAAATCCCGACTCGGCTGAAGCTCGGAATGTTTCTCTTATCTGATGAAACAAAATCCCGGCCTGGCCGAAGCTCGAAATTTTTCACTTAACTGACGAAACAAAATCCCTGCCGGGCCGAAGCCCGGGATTTTTCACTTGACTGATGAAACAAAATCCTGGTCAGGCCGAAGCCCGGAATTTTTCACTTGGCTGATGAAACAAAATCCCAGCCCGTCTGAAGCTTGGCATTTTTTACTTAACTGATGAGACAAAAACTCGTCCCGGCCGAAAAGCTCGGAATTTTTCACTTATCTGATGAAACAAAATCCTAGCCAGGCCGAAGCCTGAAAATTTTCATTTGATTGATGAAAGAAAATCCCGGCCCGGCCGAAGCTAGGAATTTTTCACTTATCTGATGAAACAAAATCCCAGCCCTGCCGAAGCCTGAAAATTTTCATTTGATTGATGAAACAAAAACCCGGCCCGGCCGAAGCTCGGAATTTTTCACTTAATTGGTGAAACAAAATCTCACCCAGTATGATACTCGGACGTTTTCATCTAACTGATGAAACAAAATCTCGGCTCACCCGACGCTCGGATATTTCACTTAAATAATGAAACAAAATTCCGGCCCGGATTTTTTCACTTATCTGATGAAACAAAATCCCGGACTGACACACGGCTCACGCGGGCTTCTAAATTACACCAATATTTTAAACTGTAGCGATGGTAATATGCACCTATGTAACTAACAAAATATAATATTTCTTAAAACGCAAAATGTTTCTAAATGAATAGCAGGCGCTGCTTGTTTCTCTGCAAAGACTGAGATTACGTCGCAGCATAATCCTCAGAGTTCAGCTCTTTTTATTATAGCTGCATGTAGATAATACGGTATTCGCATTTCTATTTGCGAACTGAGGTACACTTTTGTGTATTCTTTTTGAATACAATAGACATTGAAGGGCTTCGTTCAAGAAAAATCTTTGCTAGCTCCTTTGCCGAAAAGTTATTCAATATAAATCACGATGACAAATCCCATTCTTTGTATTCTTTCTGCGGTACAATATGCTTGGGCTTACCCGAAAAAGTCACGAACAGAGTTTCACGGCTTAACCAAAACACTTTGCGGATCTGCGTTGCATAGTCCGCATTACTTCGTTTCAGGAAGGATTCGCGGCACAGTGCTGTCCGTTCTTTCTTTCTTTCTTTCTTTCTCTCCCGCTCACTCCATGGCTGGTGGAAACGCTTTGGCTTGGAGCGGTTAAGGAAGAACTTGGGATGAGCGAGTTCATCAAGTGGTCCATCCTTCCAGAGTGATTCCCTGCTTTTTTCGCATCTTCCTTGGTTGAGTAAACTTCATCCTTCGCAAGTCAGAGGTAAAGATTACTCCCGGATATTTCGTAGTCCATTGTACCTCCTCTAGTCCATGCCACGAGTCTGCACTTTTATTGAACTATGTACGCTTTTTTTCCCTCCTCGGCTTGCGTAAAATTGCGAATTTCCACTTTTTCTGCCAACGCAAAGTTTATCTTGTGGGAAAGAAAAATGAAAGGAGCGAAACAGAAAGAGAGTGCAAGGAAAATATTTGTTCCCCGCAGCCATAGATGAAAGTTCGCTTTGTGTTGACTTGCTTTTATTTTCCCACAATGCGTCACCTTGAATTATTATAAAGCTTACAGCCGCAGTGAATTTCTTTTTTTTTTTTAAGTAAACCTAAGTGTTGGTTTCATTATATTTATGGGTGCCTTATCGAAATTCGAGAGCTTCCACTTGCAAGATCTGTATGAAACAGTGTCATAATCACTAATTATTTTTTACTAAAATCAGCTATTTTTCAATACTTTATTGAAAAATTTGCGATTTAAATTCCCTAAACAAATGTGAAGAGTTAAATTTGGAAAGTCATTAACACGCTATTTGACTTAATAATTTCTAACCTTCAAGAACTGCAAAAAATCAACTGGTTTTCGAGTTGACTAGGGAATAGATTCTGAATAGTGCCATACAACATGGCGCTGTTTTTCCAAATTTTAATGGACAAAAAGATCAGATCACATGTAGAAGAATTTAGGAAGGGAGTGTCTGACCCCAGGTTAGAGCCCTACACGGGCCGGGCCCTGACCCGTGGACCGAGCCCGGCTCGGCCTGCCTGTAATTTAAGACTACAATTTCGTTGGCGGGCTTGGACGAGCCAGCACTTGCATGTGTACCGTGTAGTCCGGTTGTTGATAAATTTAGGTCATTCTGTTTTTGAAGTCTCTGTCTTTCCCTTACCGTGATCATATTTCTTGTTTCTTGCAATCATTCTTCTCTCCCGCCTTGTGCTATTTTTTATTTATTTATTTATTTATTTATTTATTTATTTATTTTGTGCGCGTCTTTTCGTCCCTGATCTTTGGCAATCGCACTCCCCTTTGAATCCATATTCCATTTATTTCGGAAGTTTACACCAGAAAAACACTTGCTCCGTACGATGATTTGCATTTATAGGAATTAGGAATCCATAAAAGCTTCAATATGTGCTAGTAATATATTCTTAGGCTCTGTCTTTATAAATTTGATTTGCTACTTGCTTTGTTTCAAATATGGATGAATATTCAATTGGGTAAATTAGAGGTTCGAGGAGCCAAACAATCGGAAAACTGTTTACATTTGGATTTTGGGAGTTATATCATAAACCTGAAGAATTAAAATCAAAGACGTCGGGCCAGCAGAACGGAATCATATTCTGCGAACGAGAGTTTGCTGTATTAACTATTAACCATTAAGCATGTTATTGTGTGTGCGCGTGTGTAACTAGCATCAATTTATATTATGTTCCGGGCAAAAGTGCCAGAGAAGACAGTACTTGGCTTGTATAAACAGTCATCTGACCCCACGAAGGGTTCGATTATGAAATGACGATAATTTACTTAAGTTCACTGAATACCATTTATTGCATCTGCCGTATTTCTGGTTTCTGGTGGGTTAGTTGTTGATAAATTTAGGTTATGCCTTCTTTTTACACGAGTTTCGAGTTAGTCCAAAACGTTACAGTACAAATACCGTCTGTGTTAAAGCAAGTGACAGTTACGTAAATAAAACCTATCCTGGACCTGAATGACCGGGCCGGGTCGGGCCTGGAATTAATTGGGTGGGAACGGGCCGGGCTGGGTCGGGCCTGGAAATAATTATGGTGGGAACGGGCCGGGCTGGGTCGGGCCTGGAAATAATATGGTGGGAACGGGCCTGACATTAATTGGCTGGGAACGGGCCGGGCCGGGCCGGGTCTGACCATTAATTGGGTGGGAAACAGGCCGGGTCTGGCCTGGCATTAACTTGGTGGGCTCGGGCCTAAAAATATTGTCTCTGCAGGGCTCTACCCCAGGTCTTAAACAACCCGTAGAAATAGGAAGCTAAGAGATTTGGGCTAGAGTGTCCGATAGGAAAGTGACACGGAAGCGAGTTTGAAAGGGAGAGGAAGACGCCATTATTTATTACCGGGGTGCCAGTACCCGGGGTCCGGATGCTTAACGTTCCCATCTGACGCGCGTTGGATATTTAGTGATTCGAGCGTTCGTACCTGCCTGGGATCTAACCTGAGGTTTTTCCGTGGCAGTCACGGACGTTGACCACTAGGCCATCCGCGGTACATGGACAAACAAAAATGCCAGCAAGGGAATGTGATGTTAGGCATGTGATGTTTAACACGTTCTTTAGCTTAATAATTTCTCGCCTTTACAAGTCCGCAAAATTAGCTTGTTTTCCAGTTGACTGGGGAACGGTGTCTCCACGGTATAGGTCGAACTTCCGAATAGTGCAACATGGCGTTGTTTTTCCATACATGACCCATGCGTCCAGAATTTTAATGCACAATAACAATTGCTAGCAAGGGAATGTGACTTTAAGACATGTTACTGGTACATTCCACTTGCAAAACAAGTTCACTGATGCTCAAAATTAAAAAGTAATTTATAAAATCCCACAAAACTCGAATTATTTATGACGAAATTCAACGAAATATGGTGAAAAGGTTTCCTATTAACTTTTGCTTATGTTACTGAAATAGAAGAAAATTCCAATCTTGCAGTTTATATGTGGTAATACCAAAATCTTGTAATTTACATGAAACAGCAGTCCACGGGACAGTATTTATAGTCTTTTCTCAAGATATGTGGTATTTTAATATTGATGATGACGGCCTCTAACATTCATAAAGCTCAAGCAACGCCGTCTCATTCTGTGTATGAGAATATTGGTGAGGTCGTGCGGGATAAACGTCCACTTCTCAACAAGAGGTTTTCTGAGTTTTTGAAGTGTTCTGGCAAAGGGTTGGCGAACTCCAACGCATCTCTTTAGAGCAGGCAATCGCCAGTCCATGAGGTTTTTCCTGCCGGTCGGCGAGAAACGTCTGGATTTATTTATTAGTGGTATGCAAAAGTTTCCGCCGCTCATCCTAACTGCAGCTGTAGAGGTCTAACCGTCAGGCGACCCGTGCTGTCGGTTCGTACATGCAGCCAAGCATGCCGGTCGATAAAGTTAATTTGCGTCACTGTTTGTTATTCATGTCTAATTTAAGGAAATGTGCGAGTGAAGCATACGGTACAATATGTCAGGCGTATGGCGAAACGGTTATGGGCGAGCGGGCGTGTCGAGAAGGATTTGCCAGGTTTAAGAAAGGTGATCTAAGCTTGGAAGACAAGCCACGTGCAGGTAGACCGCAGGAACTCGCCGACGAGGAGCTGGAATCGCTCTTGCGAGAGGACGCCACGCAACTGGCGAAACGTTTGAAAGTGGCCCAATCGACGGTGGTATGGCATCTACAGGCCTTGGGGAAGATCCAGAAGATTGGTAAGTGGGTTGCACACACTTTAACAAAGCGTAATATTGGTCAACGATTGGGCATCTGCATGTCGTTGCTGAATAGGTTTCAAGGGAAGAATTTCTTGTAGAATGTTGTCACCGGGGATGAAAAATTCATCTATTGCGACAACCCCGTACACAAGCGATTCTGGGTCGACCCAGGCCAGCAATTAACATCCACTGCAAAACAGAATATCCACGGTAAAAAGGTGCTGGTGTGTGTGTGTGGTGGGATATGGATGGAGTACTGTACTTCGAATCGTTGAAACCGGGCGAAAGTATCACTGCACAACGATATAGCGATCAGTTGATTAAACTGAACGCCGCAATTGAGCAAAAACGCCCATGGACAGGTAAAGGACGCCGCTCAGTCATCCTGCTACACGATAATGCCAGACCACATATCGGTGACACCACGAAATCAACTCTTACACTGGGAGGTTTTAATGCACCCGGCTTACTCACCGAACATTGCACATTCAGACTTTCATCTGTTTCGCTCTATGCAAGATGCCCTAGCACAACAACGGTTCACCACAATTCCAGAGGTGGGAAATTTCGTCACCGAGTTCTTCAGCTCAAAACCCGAGTCCTTCTATCACAGGGGCATTCATTTGCTGCTTGACAAATGGCAAAAGGTCATTGATGCTAACGGCCAATCTTTAGTTGAGTAGATGTGTACTGGTTTTCTGATTGTTCCCGTGTCCTTTCTCCTTAAACCGGCGAAAACTTTTGCGTACCCTTAATATTTTTCTTTTGATGCGAAATGGAGTCAAAGTGAGAGGAAATCTAGATCTATATTTTTTGAACACCTGTCGCGAAGGATTAAATGAAGCTTTGATGGGTAATCTCTTCACAGAAGATCTGAACTCCTGCAGGATAACTCACCAGGAAAAGAAAAGCTTTGTCATACTTCCTTCTGATGTCAGTCTGGTATCGATGTTCAGATCCAAATCTGTGACTCAGTTTTGAGGTTTTATGGAGAAAGAATATCCAGTCTTAGCGACAAAGCTCTAAAATTATTGGTACACTGTTAAAAAAGTCTACTTAAAAATGAGAATCTGAACGTACTCGTTTTCTTAAGTACAATCTTATCGTAAACGAGTACCAGGCATGCTCAAATATAAGTAACCATACATACTTGGCAAATAACTACGCCAATAAATATAAATATAATTTCGTATTACTTCATTTTAGATATTATAGATTTCAAGAGAAATTGTTTAATAAATGTGTAAAGTGACACACATAAATAATTAGCACAACAAAGTCACTGATCACAAGTAATTTAATTATGCATAAAGTATCTTCGTGTACGTTTTTACATTAACTGTATTTGTGTCAACCTCATAAATAATGTATTGTCGCTTCATCACTTTATTTGTCATAAAACTGTACCGTCCATTTACCCAGCATGTGACAACGAGTATATCTGTTATTCCAGATGTGCCATCGAATAATATACTTCCAGTTGATTCTATGAATAAATGAGTATGTATGGAGAACACGTAATCTAAATTGGAAATAGGGCCGCGGGTGGCCTAGTGGGCAACGTTCGTGACTGACACGGAGAAGACCTCAGGTTCGATCCCAGGCTGGTACGAACGCTCGATCCACTAAATATCCGCCGTGCGTCGGATGGGCACGTTAAGCCGTCGGATAATAAACTGGCCCGCCGATAATAAATAAGAGCGTCTTCCTCCCCCTTTCCACAATGCTTCCGTGTCACTTTCCTATCGTGTACTTTAGCCTAAATCTTCTAGCTTCCTATTTCTAAGGGTTGTTTTAGACCTGGGTTCAGACACTGCCTTCCTAAAATCCTCTACATATTATATGATCTCATCTTAATTGGAAATCGAGCCGCGGATGGCTTAGTGGCTAGAGATTCAGACTACTGATGGAGGGACTCCAGGTCCAGACCTAGCCTAATAGGCTTGAACTGGGAGCATCTCTGTGGTGATGTGAATTTCTAACAATCGCTGAATATCCGCCGTGCATCGGACGAGCACGTTAAGTGACGGCCCCCGCCTAGGAATTCCCGCGGTTAAAGATCCTTAGCTGCCCCCGTAATTTATTTCCGCCTTCTATGTGCAAAATCGTGCGCTTGTACAGTGGCGCCATCTAGTGTGCTCTCTCTCTCACTTACAAACTATTCTGTCAGAATTGCTATATTTGCTCTAGCTGTCTTTAGTTTCTGTGCCCTGCCCGAAAAGGCACAGAAACTGAATGAAGTTAGAGAACACTTTTTTGAAATATATGGATTTTTTTTAGTAACATTTCAAATATATGTACTCAAACATGAGTACATATGTTTCCAATTAGAAATACCAGATATATTCACAACTGATTCCCTGTATGTACTCAAAAATGAGACACAAGTACTCGGAGCTATTATAAGCCCAGAATGTACTCAGAAACGTGTACATTTTGCTTACTTCGAAGTACCAATTTTTAACAGTGTAACTTTTCCGACCACGCATTTATTGCGACAAAACCTTTTCAGCCGCTTCGGCAATCGAAACAAAGAACAGGAACATAACGGATATTAATGCTGCACTGAGACTTGCAGAAACGACGCTGGAACCAGTGCTCTCGATGATTATCGCGAAGCAGTCGAGCCTAAAACACTTTGGCCCGTTAAAGCGGTTGCACGAATTATACGAAGCTTTATTCCAAAGAGCTAATTTTGGTAGTTCTTCGAGAACTGTCTCAAATAAACGGCTGCCTAACCGGAATCTACTGTGTACGAGGTGCTATCCAGAAGTTCGCGAAATAGTGCGAATATCCACGAACCGCTTTTAGTTTGGAAGAGCAGTACTGCATGCATGATGCTGTGTGCTCTCTCTCACTTACAAACTATTCTTCTGAATGACTCTGCCACGTAACAGCATTAAAGATCATCTCGTTCTGTGTTTGTGCTCGGTTGTTTGACGTCGTGTTCGATGTGTTTTGCGATTAGTTCGTGCTTTAAAATGGAGAATGTGAAAGAACAGCCGTGTGAATTAATTTTTATTACAAACTTGGTAAGTACTATAGAAATTCACAAAATGCTTCAGCAACCGTTCGGTGAAAACCCTTTCGGTCAAACAACAACATATACGTGGTTTAAATCGCTTCAAAGATGGCAGCATGTCAACTGAAGATGGTGATCGTTCTAGACGGCCGTCTACCAGCTTAATGCCATAAACAGTTGCAAAAGAGCGTGAAATTATCGTGGATGATTGGACGCGGAGGATTCACGATGTCTGTGAGATTGCTAAACTGTCGTATTGCACGTGCCAGCGCATTTTATTGGATGTATTGAATATGAGGAAGATCTCTGCCAAGTTTGTGCCACGATTGCTGAACGAAGAAGCATCGCATGGACATCTGTAGGGAACTTTAGGACAGGTCAAAAACGATCCAGATTTTCTTCCTAAGGTTGTTACTGGGGATGAAAATTTGTTTTATGGACCGCGAAACCAAACAACTACACTGCTGGCCACCCAAAATGCAACATCAAGAAGCACACGAGATAGCAAAGCCAAAGTTACTGGACACATAACAACAGATACAAAGATGAAACGATTGAGCTTACTGGCCCGTGCGACTTGCGGAACACGCAAACATCAACAGTTCGTGTGGCACACATGGCTGGCAATAACGGCCGCTACATGCCGCGGCATCGAACGAAAGAGGCTTTGGATGTGTGCTTGGGGTATAAATTGGTCCAGACTGCTTCCACACGTTGCCACAGTTCATCAGGCATAGCCGCGGGTGCTGCTTGCCGGGCCACTCAGTTGTCGATCAGCGACCAATCGTGTTCGATGGGCGACATATCGGGAGAACAGGCGGGTCACGGCAGCAGTGACACCTGGCGGGCCGTGAAGAATTGTAGCACGATGCGTGCCAACGTGCGGGCGCGCATTGCCCTGTTGAAACGTGGCCGCTGGCCAGTCCTGCAGGTAAGGGAGGACTACAGACTCCAAAAACGTCGGAGATGTAGCGGTGGCTGTTGAGTGTACAGGCGATGTGTACCAGAAGGGGTGCGGGTGTCATATCCAATTGCACCCAAACCATAACGCCAGGCGACGGACCGGTATGGCGATGCATAATGCAGGCGTTATACAGTCTCTTCGCTGCGGTGCTGCCAAACGCGGATCCGACCATCGTGGTGTTGCAGGCGGAAGCGGGATTCGTCGGAGAAGACAATGTGGTGCCATTCCGTAGTCCAGATGCGGCGTTCAACGACACACTGACGCCGCACTCGCCGGTGGTGTAACGTCAATGGTAGTCGAAGCAATGGGCGCCATGTGGTAAGTCCCCGCTCCTGAAGACGACGTGGAACTGTACGTGCTGACACAGGTTGTTGCGCAACACACCCTAATTACTGCGCTAACGCTCGTGATATGGCGGTACGAGCCGTCAATGCCCGCCGCATAACATGCCGGTCCTCTCGTTCGGTGGCGTGCCGCGGCTACGGCAATCGCTCACGTCCGTCCGTCCGTCCCTCCTGCACCCACCGAATCCACACTCGCCTCACTGTGGCTGGATGTCGTCCCACACGGGCGCCGATGTCTCGGTACGATAAACCGCTATCACGATAAGCCACTATTCATCCTCTGTCGAACTCCGAAATGTGCTGGAATGACTGCCGTATTCTGCGACGAGTAATCAGGAAGCTTCCCACGCACAGGTCGGGCAGCACAAAGCGACGCCTACGAAGTTGTTTTTGTCACTTCAGGGAATAGGTAGAAGTCACACGGCGCCAGGCCCGGTGAATATGCGCTGTCATTTTGATTCATTGATCTTGGACAATCTTCTGGGAAAGCAAAGTATGATGTGCAGGGGCATTATCTTGATGCAAAATCAGTTTATGTCTGTGCATATTCCGGGCATGTTTGGGAATTTTTTTTTCTTTAGTGGATCTTTGAGAACTTCAGAATAATAGGCAACCGTAGCAGTTTTCCCCTTGTGGAACAACATGCTCACATACAATTCCCTTTTTATCGAAGAAAACCAGGTGCATCACCTTTCCTGCACTTGCTTGAACCTGTGCTTTCTTGGAGGGGGAACTCTGGGGTGTTTTCATTCAGTGGCGTAGGAACTACCCCTCAAATTTTGGAGAGGGTACATTAATATCTACTGTACCTCCCCCCCCAGATATGGGCAAACACAAACCAATCATTCATAAAGAGTGAAATTAATTTACATGCTACT
Organism: Macrothele yani; assembly: GCA_039090855.1. Classification (NCBI taxonomy): domain Eukaryota; kingdom Metazoa; phylum Arthropoda; class Arachnida; order Araneae; family Macrothelidae; genus Macrothele; species Macrothele yani. The sequence goes on along the minus strand of CM076991.1, from coordinate 100,409,924 downwards.
TATTTTTTTTATTGTCTTTTTTTTCAAAGACATATCACGGGTCATCTGTTTTTTTTATATCCGAAGCTTGTAGTGGGAGGCTTTTCATCCACCAAAAACTGGCCAACCATCTGGGAAACTCCAGCAAATTAGTTCTGCCGGGAAACGAGTTTAAACCACTGCCAGCTTAAGCAGAAGAAAGGCGCCGATATTATGACACCTTTCAGTCACCTACACCTAATGACATTGCGATGGGTTGAAACGGAGTGTCGAACTGTGCGTTGTCTTTCTTCATCGATACCCTTTTTCGCCTTTGGCTCAACTTCCACAGAAGAGCCGTAGCTCCTTTGTATTTCAATGTCCAAGTCCCTCGGGAAAACGCACATCTTTCTTTACTCATTGGTGATTGGTCATTGCCCCCTTGACATTAGTATTGGCCTCCATCTTTCTTTCATTTATGACTCAGGTTTTCCTCTATGTGTCTATGCATTTGCATTATTCGTATGCAGCTTAACTAACCAACCTTTTGGAGTACTCCGTCTAGTCTGTAGTAATGGTTGTTGAGTTTTAACATCGATTCGAAGTTGCTAATAATGGCTAAAAGAACTATTGTGGATTTTTGTACTTTTAATAACCCAAAGAAAGCATATTTTAATAATAAGAACGACAACCTGAACGAAAGTAATATTGGTTTTTCTGGAGTGAAGATATCTGTCCAGGAACAGGAAGATCAAAATTTAGGGAAACATTTGCTTGTGCTCAAGGCTAATGGTAAGTCTACTCTCACTTATGTGATGGCTTAATCCTTGAGATGTAAGGTTCATGAGCTTGTACCCCCCTAAATCAAAAGTGTTCCAACGCCACTGTTTCCATTGGGTGCCATGTTGCTGTGTTTCTGGAGCGAAATGGTGAAAAAATGTTTCATCAGATGTGATCCAAAAAATGTGTCTTACGTCGTAACCGGCACTTCCATTGGAGACAATGTGTACATCCGTGAGAGTGTGGGGAATGCACTTTGCAGCGACTTTTCGGTACTACAACCAGTTTCTCACAATTTCATCAACGGAACCAACGGTCATTATGTAACATTAGCAACCACCTCAATGGCAATTCGGGAGTCTTCGCGCAGGAGCACCTCGATGGTATTGACATTAACCTCCGCAGTCGATGTCGAATGACTACCGGAACGTGGCGCATCTTCCAGACACTCTTCACCATTCGCAGATTTCCTGTGCCACTCAAAAACTGTTTCACGGGACAAAACAGCTTCATTTTAGGCTGTTTTAATCATTTCATGCGTTTTTGTGGCGGTTTTATTAAAACGTGCGCAAAATGTAATAGCTGATCTTTGCTCTAGTTTTAAATCCATACTGGGTTACAGAAACACATGTGAACTCCACGCCGTCTACTACAACAATGAACTAATGAAGCGCTGTAACGACGCGTCGTCACGTGACTGCTCTTGCAAGTGTTCTGACACACGCAGCTGCGCTTTTTCTGCGTGGCTTTGTTTTGGCGCATAGCCCACTAGAAGGAACAGGACCTGAAACGAAAGGTCATGTGACCAACTTAGTCACAGTTTTTAGCTTATTATTTGTAATTATTTATTATTTTTTACTACTGCAAACAAATTATATTTATAAGTGCCACAGAAATAGTAATCTAAACCCTACACAAAATTTAATATTACACTCATATTTTTTTCACAAAATTGACACAAGAATAAAGCATTTTTGATTGGAAAACATAATGCAATAAGGGTTTTTAACATACTTTTGTCACAAAAATAATAACTGTATTCTCTTCCAGTAAAAACTTGGAGAAATTTCACAAAACTGAGACCCTTTTGGTCACATGACAAAGTTCGTTTCAGGGCCTCCTCTTTGTGGTGGGCTATGGTTTTGGCGCTATAACGTCAGTCTCGTTACTTTCTGAACGACCTGCGTATAAAGGAGAAAAATTAAATTACCAACCGCGATGGCTTCTGACCATTCGTCCGTGAAGGGGTGCGTGTTCGAATCCCAGTGAGGCAAGGATGTTGTGTTTGTCTTACGGCTCTGGCTCTCTCCCTTTCCTGGAGACAGTGGCCCTAAATTGGGGACGGGCGACTGCTTATAGCCCACTGAGTTGCTCACGGTGGTCGTCAAACCTTCAATCCAGAAAAAAAAATTAAATGCATTACTATTTAATCTTAGAAGTATAGTGAAACCCGTATAGCAAATTCCTCCGCGGTTCTGTAAAAAACGATCATCTTGACAAATGTAATCGATGTTGCATTGGTAAACGTAGAGAAGGAGGAACAAAAATTCGCTTCAGTAATCGATGTAAAACCTAGCTATTTCTGAATTCCAGTTATTTAATTCATAGATACTTTTCGCATTTACTTTTATTTATTGCAGGCATTCCAATCTTTAATGAATTAAGGAAGACAGAATATTTAATTGTAAAATTTTTAGTAGCAAATCAGCACAGGAAGTGCAATTTTGTCATACAAAATTTTATTCTCTCCTGGGAATCGCAGCTTAGGATCAGATAGCATTGGTGTTCTGTAACGCAGAAATAAACTACGGCATGGAAATTCAATAGGACAAGTCTCGCCTCAGGCATCGAATTCTTAATTCTTCCCTCTTCATTTTCATCAGGAAATTGAAACTGATACTCTTTTGCAACATTCATATCACCGTGATTGCAAATTTATGTTTAATTAGATGTTTTTAATTGAAAGTTTCGTCGTGAGGCATGTAACGAAGGTATTCGCGCTTTTCTGTTTATTGAGTTTTATAGGACGACCTGTTTCCTGCTCTGCTGTTTATTTGCACATTACTTATTTGTAAATTTATAATTAACTCCGGCAAAGTCGCATAGTTAACTATGTGCGAATTATAAGACAGATGTCGGTATCATTCAATGCGTAACGAAGGGTAATAAATAAGTAAATAATCCAGATTTCCAAAAATCGCTGTCTCGACACGCAATTAAAAAGAAAGTACTTTATCGAAATCGAATGCGTACTTTAGTAACAGGAAATAGCGAAATTAAAGATAAGCTACTAACAAAAGTCTTGCAAATATCAGTTCCTTTTGAAATTTCTCGTCTGTATTAGTTTCTTTTCTTTTTTTAGCACGTCTTTTGAAAAAAAGATCGTCCGTCTGTGGACACCATATCTCTGAAACTATTAGTCTGAAAAATTATTTTCGCGTGGGGGAGCTCTAAATGGGGGAATGATGATCCTTGCATTCCGGGGTTTCCCCAATGCAGAACCTCGTCGCTAGAGGGCGTAAATGAAGATGGTATCGAATTCAAAATACATTTCTTCCCATACACGGTCGTATCAGTTTGGAGGAATTCGAGGCCGCTGTGGTGCAGTGGAAGCATATCCGGCGAGTAACTAGAAGACCCTGGGTTCGATTCCGTGGCGGCCAATGATAAGTTTCCCGTGACTCACTTATAAACGTGGAAAGAGCAATGACCTGTGTTTGATGTATTGCAGATATTTCAACTATGTTTTCTGTATTGAATTCAGCATTAAATTCCCTTTAACATAAAATAAAAACATTTGCATTCAGTGAAACATAAGATTTCAAATAAGTCTGAAAATCGAAAAACATTTTCAGAAAGTGTCCAGAATTTTGACCACCGTACTATGCCCACAATTTTAGTCACGTGTGGGACAACTGACGTGCCGCATTGCTAGGACTACGCGTAGCGGTTAACGCCAATAAGCGGTCTTTTAAAGCAGTAGTGACCCTCAGGCGACCTTGCCCAAGCCTTATGGAGGTGCCTTCAGTGCCCTGAAATTGTCTCCTGGGCGACAGAACACGGATCGATCTGTATTTAATCATTTAGCTACAGTACTAAAGCTTCAGATTGTTCTGCTTCTAATCTCCCTATAGCTCTCCACCGCAATGAATCATCTAAACGAACTTTCTGAGACATCGCTTTACCACAGCACTTGATAGTGCAAACCTTAAGACTGCGCACGTAATCGATTTCAGTCATTTATATACAGAATCCACTAATGTGAGACATATGCAAATTTTGCAGTACCGTGAATTTCCACAGATCCTTTGTTCGTTTATTTCGCCACTGCGTTTGCTGTTTTCATATGACCTATATAACCGGCCTTCTGTGCACCATTTATGTGAGATATCGAGTCTTTCTGTTAACTAGGTTTTTTGGTGTTATTGCTTTAATGTACTTGCGTGTACCTGGTATTAGGGTGTGCTGACAAGATATGATCAACTAAAGGGAAAAAACCCAAGAAAAATGACACCGAATTTTCGGTTGTAATCAGCTCTTCATTTGAATCCGTTCCAACGCGAATTAAATTTATCAAAGCTATTCCAGATCAATGGAACTGGTTAGGTAAACAATTAACCGGTTTCAACAATCGATGAAACATCCAGAAATAAAAACACCTGCTTAGTTCCACCAGCTGCTAAAAAGCATATTACGAAAATTCACAAATGGCGCACAAAAGGTTTCTCATAGCACAAGGAAGGTACCAGACACAAAATGATTTTCAAAACGAACAGTTAAAAGAAGAAATATAAAAGCAAACAGGATATAAACTGAATAGCAATTGAATTAGAGACAGCTGGCGTTATGCAAATGTGGCGCTGTGGGCGGCAGTGTAAAGGGAAACGACATGACGTATGCAGCGATCCGACAATACAAGGAGTGATGCGACGGGAATCAGTAAAAGTCGGACGCAGTATGGGTAACAAAGGATCTAAGCGCATTTGATTGTGGGTAAATTGTGGGGGCCCGACGAATGGGTCACTCCATCTCGTAAGTCGTGCAGGCACTGAGAGTTTCACGAGCCACCGTGTCACGGGTGCACCGTGAGTACATCGAATCCGGTAAAACCATCCCTGCAAGGGCCAACTACCGAGGACAACAGCGTGTGGAGGAGTGGGGTCATTGTCGTCTAGCTTGCATTGTAACAGCGGATAGACGGGTCAAAGTGCAAGAAATCACTCGGCATTTTAACGCTGGTGCACACAAACGTGTAAGCAGCCACACCATCTAGAACCATCTCCTCGCTAAGGGGTACAGAAGCCATCGTCCCACGAGGGTACCGCTGCTGACCGCACATCACAGGGTGCAAAGATTACCATGGGGTCGTGAACATCGCCACTGGACCCTAGACATGTGAAAAAATGTTGCCTGGACTGATGAGCCGAGATTCACGTTGGTACATGCGGATGGCAGGATACGAGTACGGCGCAAACCACATGAAGCGATGGATCCCTCTTGCCAGCAGGGTACTCTTCAAGCTGGTGGTGGTGGTATTCTCGTCTGGGGATGTTTACGTGGACTGAAATGGGAGCCCTGGTACGTGTGACATCGTCTGTCACAAGTCTACGTTACCGGGATATCCTGGACGATCATTTGCTCCCGTTTGTGCGTCTTCAACATCCCACTGGGGACCTCATCCTACAACAAGACAATGCACAGTGCCATCGCTCCCGAATTGTATCCGAATGGTTTGATGAACACTCCACCGACGTGACCTCGCTTCCTCGGCCAGCTAGGTCAAATGACATCAATCCCATCAAGCACATCTGGGATGCTATCGAGAGAGATGCTCGAGGCTCTAACCCCCATTCATCAAATATTCGTGAAATGTGGGAGCTTGTTCAGGTGTCGTGAATTCGTATGGCTTCCCAACACTTCCGCTGTCTTGTCGAGTCCATGCCGAGACGAATCGCCGCCGTCATCAGGGCGATAGGTAGTGTTACACATCACTATACAGGTATCTCTAATTAAATTGCTCTTCAGTGTGAGTCTACGTCTGCTAGCGGAAGAATTTTGCGTAATGGAAAACTTGAAAATCGGCGAAAAATATTCTTTATGGAAAAAGCTTTGCTAAAGAAAAAGACCTTTTCAAATAAGTCTCCCGGAAGCCGAAATAGTGAAAAAAAAGTTTCGACCTTAACGCACCTGGCTGGAATATTTCCATTATTTAATTATGATAATGCTCCACATCACTATTGTGGCGAATGACATACAGTAAAGAAGAAATTTCTCAAAAGTGTTTTTAGAAGCGGCGATACAGCTGCAAACTGAAGTACACAAACGCCACCTACCGACAGAACTTTGAAATACAAAACTTCTCGTAGACTAACCTAAAGTGTTCTCAAAGAAAATGACATCCGGTGCAGAAATAATTTTTCAAATCGGAATTTTTGAAGCAGAGATATCGACAAAAATATGATGTATATCTACGCCCCTGGCGGAGAAATCGTGCATTACGTTAAGAAGAAAAGATTTCGAAAAGGTTTATCGACGTGAGTGGTATCAGTCAACGAACGAATTTTTTCATTCGAAATTTTAGGAGCTCAGATTTTGCTGCAAATGAAACAGAAGCAGAAATTAACACTTATGTCCCTTAGTGGCCAAACCGTTTCTTACCAAAAATTAGAAAATATATGCAAAATATTTCCTATAAAGAGCTGTATCCACTGCAGAAATAATTTTTCAAATCGGAGTTTTACAAGCAGAGATATCGGGAAAAACGCCGTTTAAGTGAAAAACGAACACTAAGAAGGAGACCTCTGATACTAACGAAATTTATACAGCATAATAACGGAATACAGAGGATAACGTGATCAAAACATTATAGCAAAATACAGCTGTATTTGCTGGTAAACTGAAAAATAACATTTCCATGTAACATGGTTAGTACGAGGTTGAACCGCCATGAACTGCGTCACACTGTGCAATTCTGGCATGGAGTCTGTCGTACAGATGTTGGATGTAAGTTTGGGGTATTGAGTTCCAAGCCTCCTCAACCTGGACGCGTACAATGGGGATGGTCGTGGCTGACCGTGGAGACCTGATAAGTCGTTGTTCCATAAAATCCCACACGTGCTCAATGGGGGACAAATCCGGTGAACGTGCAGACCATGGAAGTTGTCTCACACCCTGAAGTGCATGTTGCGTTGCACGTGCCGTGTGTGGGCATGCGTTATCTTGCTGGAAAATACCACGATGGACTGACCTTACAAATGACACAACAACGGGCTGAATGATGTTGTTGATGTAGGAGGTGCTGTTTAACGTACCCGGTAAAAATACTAGTTGTGTACGGGAGCGATAGCTGATCGCTCCCCACACCAGCAGACCAGGTGTAGGCCCTGTGTTTCGCTGGCGGATGCGAGAAGGGTGGAGACGCTCCCCTGTGCGTCTGCGAACACGCATACGGCCATCGGAGGCTCCCAAGCAGAATCTGCTTTCATCGCTGAACACTACAGATCGCCATTGCGTTCTCCAGTGCAGACGATGGCGACACCTCTTCAGCCATTCCTGACGGTGGGCTGGAGTCAGAGGTACACATGCCCGAGGCACACGTGCACGTAGTCCTGTATCCAGTAGACGGTTGCGGATTGTTCGCACAGTCACCTCAGGTGCAACGGCAGCTCGGATTTGCGTCGCAGCAGATGTTCTGCTTGACAACGCCGCTCTTCTTATGCGTCGATTGGTCCGCTCATCAGTCTATCTGTGACTCCCGGTTCCACGTCTTCTCGTGTGGGAATGTTCCTCAGACCATCTACGCCACCATCGTACCACCACCGATACTTCCCGTCCAATTCGCTCCGCAATACGACGATACGACCACCCGGCCTCGCGGAGTCCGACTAGACCACCTCGCTCAAAGTCCGATAACTGCTGAAATCTTACACGTCTTCCATGTCCAGGCATTGCAGCTTCTTCAGGGTCTTCGCACGTGTCCGTACGTCGACAACTGGTTACATTCCCTTCGCCGTACTCCTTAAATACCACCGACGATAATTCACATATTATGCCGTGGTGTGGCGTAAGCGCTCACCGGTTGGTCCCGAAATCAACATCACACCTACATAAACTCAACCCTATTAACATATGTAAATTTCATGATCGTCCGCCAATTCCTTCCTGGTGTTCTTTTTTCACTTTCCGCGAGTGTAGTTTTCGACATAAATGGAATCGAAAGCAAAATAATTTTTTCAATCGGATGTTGAAAAGCAAATACATAAAATGTTTTTTGAATTTGATATCCCTGCATTTATACCCTCTAGCGGCAAAATTGAAAAAAGAGAAACGAAATAAAGGATCATCATTCGCATATTTCAAGCTTTCCAATGCAAACAAAATTTTCAAACCCCAAATAAAAGTTTTGAGATTTTTGTTTTTAATCCTCTCCCCCCCAATTTCAAAACGGACTATTAGTCACAGAGATATGGTGTCCGTAGACGTAACATAAGCACGAACTTTTTTACAAAAAAACGTACTAAAAAGCAACAGTGTGCAGTTGCCTTATAATAAACAGAAATATCGAACCCTAAAGAAAGGAAAATTAAATCATTATTTACAAGGCCACATACGGAAATGAGTGCTATGTTCCTCTATTTGCTATACAGTAAAATAATGCCAAACTACTATAGAAAAGAAGCAGATTATTCAAGGTATGTCAATTTACTTTTCACATTCTTTTATTACTACATCGGTGCGAGGATGTTACAAACTTCTTTAATATGTTTTGTCTCAAATACCATGTGATTCAAAAGTCATTGCCGTTTTCTGACAGTTGATGAAAACGTGTATAAATGCATAAACGTTAAAGTTTAATCCTCGAAATAGAGTTCACCGTACTCGATGGTCGTACATCATCGTGATGTCACATCTTGAATCCCCATGTGAAAAAAATTCCTTTGCTCTTGAGGCGAAAATGTCTTGGACCCCAATTTCAACATCGTGGACGTTTTGGAAGTATTTCTCACGTAGAAAATGTGCCATATACCGGAATATGCGATAGTCGAAAGGCGCAAGGTCCGTACTAAAATCAGGGTGGGATATTGCTCTGTAACCTTCAGTTTATGTACAAGGTGCATCGTGAAAGTAAAATACATGCCTCCCTCTTAATAACTTTTGAAATTTCGAAGTGATTTTAATGAAACTACACTGACATGTGTACCATGATATGTTTACCAATGTCGGAATAATTTTCTTTCAGAATCGGAAATAAAGATCATGAATGACAGAGAAAAGCAGCAAGCCGTAACTGAATTCCTGGAAAAAGAGGGAAGTAAGGTTCCAGAAATCCACAGAAGAATCCTGGCGGTGTATGGAGCTGCCACAATCGATATCAGTAACCTCCGAAGATGGATGAAGGGGTTTCGAGAGGGAGGAAGTTCAGTGTCAGACAAACAACGGAGTGGAAGACCCGCAACTGCAGTGACAGATGCCAACAGGCAACGAGTGAAAGACCTTATCACAGTTGATCATCGTGTCACTATTCAGTAGTTGTAACAATAAACAACTCGGATTATTCAAGGTATGTATATGTGCAGACATTGAAGAAGCTAAAGGAAGCTATCAGAGGAAAAAAACGTGACATTCCACTTCATAGTGTTTTTTCACACCATGATAACGCACGTCCCCACTCCTAAATTGAGACTTCACATGCTATTGCGAAAATGGGGTGGACGGTGATGCTCCAAACCCCCTACAGTCCTGATTTGGCTTCCTCAGATTTTTTCGTGTTTGCTCCTTTGAAAAACACCCTCCGTCGGAAACGTTTCGACAATGCAACAGACGTTAAACTGGCTGTAAACTCATGGGTGAAACGACAGCCTCAGGAATTTTTCCAAAATGGATTTTACCAATGGGTTCAAAGATGGCGGAAGTGTATATAAAAAGTGAGGGACAACACTTTGAATAGACTAGCATTGTTAACAGTATCTCCAAGTATTTTTGCCACCAAGTTTCACATTTTTGCTGCTACATATAAAAATCTTATGAGGTACGGGGCGTTACTTTCATGATGACGATTGTATTTTTTTCCTTAGTTGACCCCGGCGCGATAAGCAGCATCATTATCCTGTTGGAGGATAACTCGTTTACGGTTCACCAGAGCAGGGTACTTTCAGTTAAAGCGGCATACATCCACTCATGCTGGCCACAATGCAGCTGTGCATTAATGCCTCGGTCATCTAGAACCAGTTCCATATCAATGTGGCCCTCAAAGTAATAAATTAGATGATACATATTACATGATACGTATTTTACGTAAATTACATAATACACATTTTACGTAAATTACATGAGAAAACAAATTTATTACACCATTTTCGGCAACACTTTAGACTTCGGCCCCCGTCGTCTGCTTCAGCTATCGCGCCAATGGAATGCCGGGAGAAACGTTTCCCGATAGGTGGCGCTGCAGCTGCGTCGGCGTTTTCTCCCGCGCTGGGTGTGTTACGTAATCACTGTTTACTGAGTGCGTGAGCCGTGAATCCCGTATACTTACTTCTGTTCGCCCTAAGTATAATCGTGGTCGTCTCGTTGAGGGCACCTGGATCCTTGGCATCTTTGAACGAGATTCGAAACGATTCTGGATTGAGATCTGCCCGAAGAATAACCGCTCTGCTCACACATTGCTGCCGCTCATCCAGAAACATGTTCAACCTGGAAGTAGTGTAATGACGGATCAGTGGGCTGCGTACCGCAATCTCCCATCCTGTGGTTTCGAACATCTGTCAGTAAACCGCTCGCTCAATTTCGTCGATCCGATTACTGGAGCGCATACGCAAGGTGTTGAGAGCAATTGGCGGCTCCTCAAACGCACACTATCTAATGGAATTCACAAAGACTACTTGGCAGACAACATTCTGGAATATTTATTCCGACGAAATTTTCGTCTTTCCTCTGAACACTGTTTTGAGGTGATGATTGCTATCATCAAACAGTTCTTCCCTAGTACGTAATGTTTTCCACTTAAATATTCGTATTAGATGGACAGGTTCTCAATGAGGAGGAAACACTTCTTTTCCGTCGTTATAAATATTTAACAACACCTGAACTACTCACATTCCATAAAGGCCCTTTTCAGGGCCAGCCATATTACAAAATAAACCCCTTCCTTTCAAAAATACCCCCCCCGCAGCATATTTCGCGTCCCTAGCACTCCTGCCGCACAACACACTCACCGATTACGTAATGCATGCAGCGAAGGAGCGCCACCTATCGCGAAACGTTTCTCCCGGCATTCTAGCGGCGCGTTAGGTGAAGCAGACGATGAGGGCCGAAAATTGAAGTGAATCGCCTTTATTTTAAGTTGTTCAGTTTATGACCACCGGAACGAAAAAAATTATAGTGGTGAAATATCAAAAACACACATATGTAATGCGAATGGCAGAGCATTTTCTTCGAAAACATTTCTTTTAATTTGGCAGTTGTTAATGTTCACGTTTACCCACCTAAATTAATATCACTCTAAACAACTTCAGTGCCATTCATTTTATCCAAAGCAACCAGAAAAATTAAATATCCCCGACAGTTAAACTAGAATTGCGTTCCGGAACAATGCTGTGAACTGAAGTAAAACGTTATTAAAGCCGTCTCTGGGAAAGTATCCACAAACAGTTTTCTTAAAGTAAACATTAAAGTTTGTGTTTTCTCTTTTGATTTGCCGCTGTGAATCGGACGACTTCAAAGGTCATCGGAATAAAGGAAAATAAACGATATCGGAATTACGCACAAAGATACTATTCACCCAATTAAAAAAAATTAAAAAAATTGCCACAATGAGAAAAATAAGGAGTTCAGCATAAAATAAAGAGTTAGTAAAATCATGCAATGCATTGATTACGATACACTTTAATACATAACAGAAATCATTACCCAAGTTATGAGGATAATGTCTGTGGAATAAATCTCGCTCCTGTGTCCTGACCTTTGTCCCAATTTCGATGATATTAAACAGAGGTTGTTCAGTATACCTCAACAACATACTAAAGGTTTATCGCAATAGAAGCCTTTTTAGTCAAGTTATGAGGATAATGGCTGTGGAATAAATCTCGCTCCTGCGACCTGTCCTTTGACCCCATTTCGATGATATTAATCAGAATTGGTTAAGTATATCTCCGGAACAACATACTAAAGTTTTGTCGCAATGGAAGCATTTTTACGTACGTTATGACGCATAAGTGCAATGGAATGGATCCCGCTTATATGTCCTGACCTTTGACCCCATTTCGCCCATTTTCAGTAGGGTTCGTCCCCAGGTGGTACCCTACCACATACTAAAATTTCATTGAAATCAAACCATTTTTACGCGAGTTATCGTGCGGACGGACGGACAAAGCTGGAGCATATACGCTTCTTCAACCTACGGCTGGAAAGCGTAAAAAAGGCAAATGGTGCCAACTTCTGGTGAGAAAAATAGTGACGAACTCCACATAATGAAAATTGTCTGCAGTCTTTTATGACAAATACACTGCTTGCCACCCAAAACGCAACACCAAGAAGGAACGAGATAGCAAAGCCAGATTTACTGGACACATAACAATAGATACAAAGATGAAACGATTGAGTTTACAGGCCCGTGCGACTTGTGGAACACGCAGGAATCAATAGTTCGTGTGGCCCCCATGGCTGGCAATAACGGCCGCTACACGCCGCAGCATCGAACGAAAGAGGCTTTGGATGTGGGCTTGGGGTATGTCGGTCCAGGCTGCTTCCACACGTTGCCACAGTTCATCAGGCGTAGACGTGGGTGGTGCTTGCCGGGCCACACGGTTGCCGATCAGCGACCATAAGTGTTCGATGTCCGACATATCGGGAGAACAGGCGGGCCACGGCAGCAATGACACCTAGTGGGCAGTGAAGAATTGTTGCACAATGCGTGCCACGTGCGGGCGCGCATTGCCCTGTGAAACGTGGCCGCTGGCAGGTCCTGCAGGTAAGGGAGGACTACAGGCTCCACAACGTTGGACATGTAGCGGTGGCTGTTGAGTGTACCGGAGATGCGTACCAGAGGGGTGCAGGTGTCATATCCAATTGCGCTCGAAACCATAACGCCAGGCGACGGACCGGTATGGCGATGCATAATGCAGGCGTCATACAGTCCCTCGCCGCGGTGCCGCCACCCGCGGATCCGACCATCGTGGTGTTGCAGGCAGAAGCGGGATTCGTCGGAGAAGACAATATCGTGCCATTCCGTAGTCCAGGTGCGTCGTTAAACGGCTCACTGCCGCCGCACTCGCCGGTGTTGTAACGTCAATGGTAATCGGAGCAATGGGCGCCGTGCGACAAGTCCCTGCTCCTGCAGACCACGTCTAATGGTACGTGCTGACACAGGTTGTTGCGCAACACACCCAGATTCCTGCGCTAACGTTCGTAATGTGGCAGTGCAAGCCGTCAATGCCCGCCGCACAACACGCCGGTCCTCTCGTTCGGTGGTGTGCCGTGGCTGCAGCAATCGCTCACGTCGGTCCGTCCGTCCGTCCGTCCCTCCTGCAAGCACCGAATCCATACTCGTCTCATTGTGGCTGGATGTCATCCCACGCTGGCGCCGATGTCTCGGTACGATAAACCGCTGTCGCGATAAGTCAGTATGCGTCCGCTGTCGAACTCCGAAACGTGCTCGAATGACTGCCGTATTCTGCGACGAGGCATCAGGAATTTTCCCACGCACAAGTCCGGCAGCACAACACACTTCCACTACTCACACCCAGCCTTCTGTGCACCCTTCTTATATTGCTTCTTGGTGGCGTGCCGGGCGCACATGATTTTGTCTATTCCCTGCAATGCTAATCATTTGCATGTCCTCTTGCGGGCGACGCATGCTGCGAATTTCAGGCCAATCGGATACTTCCTTCTTGGTGTTGCATTTTAGGTGGCCAGCAGTGTAATAACGTTGGATATCATACGCAAGGCCCTGTGTCAGCGAGTATCAAAGCAACACGGGGGAACCAATATGTGGTGACGGCGTGTCGTTGGAAACGATAGAAGAAATGAAAAACCTAATATGTAGAGCCCCTTTGATTTGCCGCAAGTAACCCATGCACGTGCCAATGTTTGCGTAGGAACTTGAGATTTATTGTAACACTTCATTTCCTTATTGTATTTAAAGCAAGTTTTCAATGTATTACATTTTTAATATTTATGGCATAAATTGTGCACTTTTACGCGAAACTTCCTAACCCTGGGCATGGTATAACTTTGTGCTCAAATTGTTCCCTTTTGGGGACTGGTTCTGGTACTTTTATGCGATCAAACCAGTGTTCCCTCATGCCAGAATTCGGGAAAAATAAAATATCCACCTTTCATTACATGTCACAATTCGCCTAAACAAACTAGGTATGTTACAGCAACTGATGACATACATGCACTCATTACTGAGCTTCAGCAGCAGTCAGTACATGTGGTACTTGTTGAGGTTCTGTGCGTATTGCGGTGCTTGTGTAGTTCGCGCACAATTGTGGGCTGAGATATTCCCAGCTTATTTGACAGTTGTCAAGTGCTTGTGCACGGAGCTTCAGAATTCACAGTCGAAGGTGTTCCGACACGTGTTTTTTGTCCTTAAGACCGCAGTCCCCACTTTCTAAATCGCTGAAACCAATATTTTGTCATTCCTTTAGACACTGCTCCTTCACCTTCCACACAACAATTTTCCTCGCGGCAGCTGCTGCCGCCAAATTTTTTGAAAAGGAAAAACCGCAACAACACTCGAATCCTGTATTTCTCGTCCGTAGATTTTGACAGCACAACAGTTTCCAATAATTCACGGGACGTGGCGCAGTAGTATAAGCGATAGTTTCTGATCATTCGTCCAAAATGAGTCAGGTTTCGAGTCCTAGTGAGGCATGGATGCTGCGTTTGTCTTACTGCACTGGCTCTCTCACTTCCCTGGAACCAGTGGCCCTAAGTTAGGGACGGGCGACAGCTTATAGCCCACTGAGTTGCTGACGGTGGTCGTTGAACACCCAATAACACACACACACACACACACACACACACACACACACAAATAACGGAAGGATATGCTCCTATTCATACCAGCTAGACGATACCGGTTTTCCGGGTATTATCTACATAACGCATGCAGGAAAAGTAATTGCCTGGCACAGGACGAATCTTCAAAATTGCGATGACTTTTGAATCACCCTGATATACACTGAAGAGCAATTGAATTAGAGATACCTGTCTGGTATCGTGTAGCACCACCTTTCGCCCTGATGACGGCGGCGATTCGTCTCGGTATGGACTCGACAAGACACCGGAAGCGTTGGGAAGCCATACGGATCCACGATCCCTGAATAAGCTACCACAGTTCACGAAGATTTCATGGAGGGGGTCAGAGCCTCGAACATCTCTCTCGATGGCATTGAGGTCAGGTGACCTAGCTGGCCAAGGAAGCGAGGTCACATAGGTGGTGTGTACATCCAACCATTCGGATACAATTCGGGAGCTGCGTTCTCTTGTTGCAAGATAAGGTCCCCAGTGGGATGTTGAAGACGCACAAACGGGAGCAAATGGTCCTCCGGGATATCCCGGTAACGTTGACCTGTGAGGGACGATATCACACGTACCAGGGGTTTCTTTTCAGTTCACGTAAACATCCCCAGACGAGAATACCACCACCACCTGCTTGAAGAGTACCCTACTGGCAAGAGGGATCCATCGCTTCATGTGGTTTGCGCCGTACTCGTATCCTGCCATCCGCATGTACCAACGTGAATCTCGACTCATCAGTCCAGGCAACATTTTTCCACATGTCTAGGATCCAGTTGCGATGTTCCCGCACTCATGCTAATCTTTGCACCCTGTGATGTGCGGTCAGCAGTGGTACCCCCGTGGGACGATATGGCTCCTGTACCCCATAGCGAGGAGATGGTTCTGAATGGTGTGGCTGCTTACACGTTTTTGTGCACCAGCGTTAAATTGCCGAGTGATTTCTTGCACTGTGGACCGTCTATCCGCTGTTACAATGCGAGCTAGTCGACGATGTCCCCGCTCATCCACACGCTGTTGTCCACGGCAGGTGGCCCTTGCAGGAATGGTTTTACCGGATTCGATGTACTCACGGTGCACCCGTGACACAGTGGCTCGTGAAAATCTCGGTGCGTGCACGATTTCCGAGATGGAGTGACCCATTCGTCTGACCCCGACAATTTGCCCATGATCAAATATGCTTAGATTCTTTGTCTTAGCCATACCGCGTCTGACTCTTACTGATTCCCGTCGCATGACTCCTTATATTGTCGGATCGCTGTATACGTCATGTCGTTTCCGTTTACAGGGCCGCCCACAGCGCCACATTTGCATAACGTCAGCTGTTTCTAATTCAATTGATCTTCAGTGTACAGTGTACAGTGATGAGCCATTAAATTATGACGTCATACCTAATAATCTGCAGGACCCTTTTAACCCACAAAATAGCAGCCACACTGGGAGTCATCGATTCGATGAGGTGGCGATAGGTATCCTGAGGTATTTGGTACCATAATGCCAAGAGCAGTTCCTGTACATTTCGGGGTGGTGGTGATCTTTTCCAAGTTGAACCACGAATATTATATTCGGTTCATTTCAGGTGAATTTGGAGGTCAGGGCATTAACAGAAAGTCACCAGCATGTTTCTCGAACCACACTTTGACAATTCTGGCAGTGTGGCATGGCGCATTATCCTGTTTCTAGTGGCCATCTCCAGCAGGGAACACAGTTGCCATGAATGAATGAATGAACTTGGTTCGCAACGATGTTCAGTTACCTGTCAGCTGTCAGGGATTGTGCTACTGGGATAATGGTGCCTAAAGAGTCCTAAAAAAACATCGCCCACAGCATAACACCACAGCCTCCGGTCTCTTTCCGCCCAACAATGCATGCAAGTGCCATAGCCTCCGTTGGTAATCGGCGTATTCGCGCTCGGCCGTCAACTTGATGCAGCAGAAATCTTCATTCCTCAGACCAGGCCACTTTCTTCCAATCATCCGCGGTTCAATCTCGATGATCTTGGGCCCATTTCATGCGCTGTTATCGATGACGTGCAGTGAGAATGGGGACCTGGCTAGGTCCTTGGCTACGCAGGCCCATGCGCAGAAGGGTGAGATGAGCTGTGCGCTGCGGCACATTGCCCTGATCACCACTGTTGTAGCTCAGGGTGATTTGTCGCACCGTGGCCTTGAGGTCGCTGCGAACAATGCGCGACAATCTCCGCTCCTCTCTAGCATCAATGAGCTACGGACGACACAATACTGGACGACACAATACTGGACGACGGTTCGTCGTTTGGCCATCTGTGCACCACTTTGGATACGTACTCACCACAACGGCACTGTAACAACTTACAAGCCGCGCCATTTCCGAGATCGTAGTTCCGAGGCGCCGTACCGTCCTAATTTGTCCTTTATCAAACTCCGATAAATCGTCAGCTTTTCCCAATCTGACTCCGTACACTCAACTAATCGGAAGCAGATCAGATCGGATGATATGTAGAGGATTTTAGGAAGGGAGTGTCTGACCCCAGGTCTTAAACAACCCTTAGAAATAGGAAGCTAGGAGATTTGGGCTAGAGTGCCCGATAGGAAAGTGACACGGAAGCGAGGTAGAAGACGCCCTTATTTACTACCGGGGGTCAGAAGGCTTAACGTTCCCATTCAATGCTCTAGTAGATCAGATCAGATCATATGTAGAGGATTTTAGGAAGGGAGTGTCTGACCCCAGGTCTTAAACAACCCTTAGAAACAGGAAGCTAGGAGATTTGGGCTAGAGTGCCCGATAGGAAAGTGACACGGAAGCGAGGTAGAAGACGCCCTTATTTACTACCGGGGGTCAGAAGGCTTAACGTTCCCATTCAATGCTCTAGTAGATCAGATCAGATCATATGTAGAGGATTTTAGGAAGGGAGTGTCTGACCCCAGGTCTTAAACAACCCTTAGAAACAGGAAGCTAGGAGATTTGGGCTAGAGTGCCCGATAGAAAAGTGACACGGAAGCGAGGTAGAAGACGCCCTTATTTACTACCGGGGGTCAGAAGGCTTAACGTTCCCATTCAATGCTGTAGTAGATCAGATCAGATCATATGTAGAGGATTTTAGGAAAGGGAGTGTCTAACCCCAGGTCTTAAACAACCCTTAGAAACAGGAAGCTAGGAGATTTGGGCTAGAGTGCCCGATAGGAAAGTGACACGGAAGCGAGGTAGAAGACGCCCTTATTTACTACCGGGGGTCAGAAGGCTTAACGTTCCCATTCAATGCTGTAGTAGATCAGATCAGATCATATGTAGAGGATTTTAGGAAGGGAGTGTCTAACCCCAGGTCTTAAACAACCCTTAGAAACAGGAAGCTAGGAGATTTGGGCTAGAGTGCCCGATAGGAAAGTGACACGGAAGCGAGGTAGAAGACGCCCTTATTTACTACCGGGGGTCAGAAGGCTTAACGTTCCCATTCAATGTTCTAGTAGATCAGATCAGATCATATGTAGAGGATTTTAGGAAGGGAGTGTCTGACCCCAGGTCTTAAACAACCCTTAGAAACAGGAAGCTAGAAGATTTGGGCTAGAGTGCCCGATAGGAAAGTGACACGGAAGCGAGGTAGAAGACGCCCTTATTTACTACCGGGGGTCAGAAGGCTTAACGTTCCCATTCAATGCTCTAGTAGATCAGATCAGATCATATGTAGAGGATTTTAGGAAAGGAGTGTCTAACCCCAGGTCTTAAACAACCCTTAGAAACAGGAAGCTAGGAGATTTGGGCTAGAGTGCCCGATAGGAAAGTGACACGGAAGCGAGGTAGAAGACGCCCTTATTTACTACCGGGGGTCAGAAGGCTTAACGTTCCCATTCAATGCTGTAGTAGATCAGATCAGATCATATGTAGAGGATTTTAGGAAGGGAGTGTCTGACCCCAGGTCTTAAACAACCCTTAGAAACAGGAAGCTAGGAGATTTGGGCTAGAGTGCCCGATAGGAAAGTGACACGGAAGCGAGGTAGAAGACGCCCTTATTTACTACCGGGGGTCAGAAGGCTTAACGTTCCCATTCAATGCTGTAGTAGATCAGATCAGATCATATGTAGAGGATTTTAGGAAGGGAGTGTCTAACCCCAGGTCTTAAACAACCCTTAGAAACAGGAAGCTAGGAGATTTGGGCTAGAGTGCCCGATAGGAAAGTGACACGGAAGCGAGGTAGAAGACGCCCTTATTTACTACCGGGGGTCAGAAGGCTTAACGTTCCCATTCAATGCTCTAGTAGATCAGATCAGATCATATGTAGAGGATTTTAGGAAGGGAGTGTCTGACCCCAGGTCTTAAACAACCCTTAGAAACAGGAAGCTTGGAGATTTGGGCTAGAGTGCCCGATAGGAAAGTGACACGGAAGCGAGGTAGAAGACGCCCTTATTTACTACCGGGGGTCAGAAGGCTTAACGTTCCCATTCAATGCTGTAGTAGATCAGATCAGATCATATGTAGAGGATTTTAGGAAGGGAGTGTCTGACCCCAGGTCTTAAACAACCCTTAGAAACAGGAAGCTAGGAGATTTGGGCTAGAGTGCCCGATAGGAAAGTGACACGGAAGCGAGGTAGAAGACGCCCTTATTTACTACCGGGGGTCAGAAGGCTTAACGTTCCCATTCAATGCTCTAGTAGATCAGATTAGATCATATGTAGAGGATTTTAGGAAGGGAGTGTCTGACCCCAGGTCTTAAACAACCCTTAGAAACAGGAAGCTAGGAGATTTGGGCTAGAGTGCCCGATAGGAAAGTGACACGGAAGCGAGGTAGAAGACGCCCTTATTTACTACCGGGGGTCAGAAGGCTTAACGTTCCCATTCAATGCTCTAGTAGATCAGATCAGATCATATGTAGAGGATTTTAGGAAGGGAGTGTCTGACCCCAGGTCTTAAACAACCCTTAGAAACAGGAAGCTAGGAGATTTGGGCTAGAGTGCCCGATAGGAAAGTGACACGGAAGCGAGGTAGAAGACGCCCTTATTTACTACCGGGGGTCAGAAGGCTTAACGTTCCCATTCAATGCTCTAGTAGATCAGATCAGATCATATGTAGAGGATTTTAGGAAGGGAGTGTCTGACCCCAGGTCTTAAACAACCCTTAGAAATAGGAAGCTAGGTTATTTGGGCTATAGTGCCCGATAGGAAAGTGACACGGAAGCGAAGTAGAAGACGCCCTTATTTACTACCGGGAGTCAGAAGGCTAAACGTGCCCATTCAATGCTTTAGTAGATCAGATCAGATCATATGTAGAGGATTTTAGGAAAGGAGTGTCTAACCCCAGGTCTTAAACAACCCTTAGAAACAGGAAGCTAGGAGATTTGGGCTAGAGTGCCCGATAGGAAAGTGACACGGAAGCGAGGTAGAAGACGCCCTTATTTACTACCGGGGGTCAGAAGGCTTAACGTTCCCATTCAATGCTATAGTAGATCAGATCAGATCATATGTAGAGGATTTTAGGAAGGGAGTGTCTGACCCCAGGTCTTAAACAACCCTTAGAAACAGGAAGCTAGGAGATTTGGGCTAGAGTGCCCGATAGGAAAGTGACACGGAAGCGAGGCAGAAGACGCCCTTATTTACTACCGGGGGTCAGAAGGCTTAACGTTCCCATTCAATGCTCTAGTAGATCAGATCAGATCATATGTAGAGGATTTTAGGAAGGGAGTGTCTGACCCCAGGTCTTAAACAACCCTTAGAAACAGGAAGCTAGGAGATTTGGGCTAGAGTGCCCGATAGGAAAGTGACACGGAAGCGAGGTAGAAGACGCCCTTATTTACTACCGGGGGTCAGAAGGCTTAACGTTCCCATTCAATGCTGTAGTAGATCAGATCAGATCATATGTAGAGGATTTTAGGAAGGGAGTGTCTAACCCCAGGTCTTAAACAACCCTTAGAAACAGGAAGCTAGGAGATTTGGGCTAGAGTGCCCGATAGGAAAGTGACACGGAAGCGAGGTAGAAGACGCCCTTATTTACTACCGGGGGTCAGAAGGCTTAACGTTCCCATTCAATGCTCTAGTAGATCAGATCAGATCATATGTAGAGGATTTTAGGAAAGGAGTGTCTAACCCCAGGTCTTAAACAACCCTTAGAAACAGGAAGCTAGGAGATTTGGGCTAGAGTGCCCGATAGGAAAGTGACACGGAAGCGAGGCAGAAGACGCCCTTATTTACTACCGGGGGTCAGAAGGCTTAACGTTCCCATTCAATGCTCTAGTAGATCAGATCAGATCATATGTAGAGGATTTTAGGAAGGGAGTGTCTGACCCCAGGTCTTAAACAACCCTTAGAAACAGGAAGCTAGGAGATTTGGGCTAGAGTGCCCGATAGGAAAGTGACACGGAAGCGAGGTAGAAGACGCCCTTATTTACTACCGGGGGTCAGAACGCTTAACGTTCCCATTCAATGCTGTAGTAGATCAGATCAGATCATATGTAGAGGATTTTAGGAAGGGAGTGTCTGACCCCAGGTCTTAAACAACCCTTAGAAACAGGAAGCTAGGAGATTTGGGCTAGAGTGCCCGATAGGAAAGTGACACGGAAGCGAGGTAGAAGACGCCCTTATTTACTACCGGGGGTCAGAAGGCTTAACGTTCCCATTCAATGCTCTAGTAGATCAGATCAGATCATATGTAGAGGATTTTAGGAAGGGAGTGTCTGACCCCAGGTCTTAAACAACCCTTAGAAACAGGAAGCTAGGAGATTTGGGCTAGAGTGCCCGATAGGAAAGTGACACGGAAGCGAGGTAGAAGACGCCCTTATTTACTACCGGGGGTCAGAAGGCTTAACGTTCCCATTCAATGCTGTAGTAGATCAGATCAGATCATATGTAGAGGATTTTAGGAAGGGAGTGTCTAACCCCAGGTCTTAAACAACCCTTAGAAACAGGAAGCTAGGAGATTTGGGCTAGAGTGCCCGATAGGAAAGTGACACGGAAGCGAGGTAGAAGACGCCCTTATTTACTACCGGGGGTCAGAAGGCTTAACGTTCCCATTCAATGCTGTAGTAGATCAGATCAGATCATATGTAGAGGATTTTAGGAAGGGAGTGTCTAACCCCAGGTCTTAAACAACCCTTAGAAACAGGAAGCTAGGAGATTTGGGCTAGAGTGCCCGATAGGAAAGTGACACGGAAGCGAGGTAGAAGACGCCCTTATTTACTATCGGGGGTCAGAAGGCTTAACGTTCCCATTCAATGCTCTAGTAGATCAGATCAGATCATATGTAGAGGATTTTAGGAAAGGAGTGTCTAACCCCAGGTCTTAAACAACCCTTAGAAACAGGAAGCTAGGAGATTTGGGCTAGAGTGCCCGATAGGAAAGTGACACGGAAGCGAGGCAGAAGACGCCCTTATTTACTACCGGGGGTCAGAAGGCTTAACGTTCCCATTCAATGCTCTAGTAGATCAGATCAGATCATATGTAGAGGATTTTAGGAAGGGAGTGTCTGACCCCAGGTCTTAAACAACCCTTAGAAACAGGAAGCTAGGAGATTTGGGCTAGAGTGCCCGATAGGAAAGTGACACGGAAGCGAGGTAGAAGACGCCCTTATTTACTACCGGGGGTCAGAAGGCTTAACGTTCCCATTCAATGCTGTAGTAGATCAGATCAGATCATATGTAGAGGATTTTAGGAAGGGAGTGTCTGACCCCAGGTCTTAAACAACCCTTAGAAACAGGAAGCTAGGAGATTTGGGCTAGAGTGCCCGATAGGAAAGTGACACGGAAGCGAGGTAGAAGACGCCCTTATTTACTACCGGGGGTCAGAAGGCTTAACGTTCCCATTCAATGCTCTAGTAGATCAGATTAGATCATATGTAGAGGATTTTAGGAAGGGAGTGTCTGACCCCAGGTCTTAAACAACCCTTAGAAACAGGAAGCTAGGAGATTTGGGCTAGAGTGCCCGATAGGAAAGTGACACGGAAGCGAGGTAGAAGACGCCCTTATTTACTACCGGGGGTCAGAAGGCTTAACGTTCCCATTCAATGCTGTAGTAGATCAGATCAGATCATATGTAGAGGATTTTAGGAAGGGAGTGTCTGAACCCCAGGTCTTAAACAACCCTTAGAAA
Organism: Macrothele yani; assembly: GCA_039090855.1. Classification (NCBI taxonomy): domain Eukaryota; kingdom Metazoa; phylum Arthropoda; class Arachnida; order Araneae; family Macrothelidae; genus Macrothele; species Macrothele yani. The sequence continues at coordinate 100,387,113 of CM076991.1, read as the reverse complement.
CAGGAAGCTAGGAGATTTGGGCTAGAGTGCCCGATAGGAAAGTGACACGGAAGCGAGGTAGAAGACGCCCTTATTTACTACCGGGGGTCAGAAGGCTTAACGTTCCCATTCAATGCTCTAGTAGATCAGATCAGATCATATGTAGAGGATTTTAGGAAAGGAGTGTCTGACCCCAGGTCTTAAACAACCCTTAGAAATAGGAAGCTAGGTAATTTGGGCTATAGTGCCCGATAGGAAAGTGACACGGAAGCGAAGTAGAAGACGCCCTTATTTACTACCGGGAGTCAGAAGGCTAAACGTGCCCATTCAATGCTTTAGTAGATCAGATCAGATCATATGTAGAGGATTTTAGGAAAGGAGTGTCTAACCCCAGGTCTTAAACAACCCTTAGAAACAGGAAGCTAGGAGATTTGGGCTAGAGTGACCGATAGGAAAGTGACACGGAAGCGAGGCAGAAGACGCCCTTATTTACTACCGGGGGTCAGAAGGCTTAACGTTCCCATTCAATGCTCTAGTAGATCAGATCAGATCATATGTAGAGGATTTTAGGAAGGGAGTGTCTGACTCCAGGTCTTAAACAACCCTTAGAAACAGGAAGCTAGGAGATTTGGGCTAGAGTGCCCGATAGGAAAGTGACACGGAAGCGAGGTAGAAGACGCCCTTATTTACTACCGGGGGTCAGAAGGCTTAACGTTCCCATTCAATGCTATAGTAGATCAGATCAGATCATATGTAGAGGATTTTAGGAAGGGAGTGTCTGACCCCAGGTCTTAAACAACCCTTAGAAACAGGAAGCTATTAGATTTGGGCTAGAGTGCCCGATAGGAAAGTGACACGGAAGCGAGGCAGAAGACGTCCTTATTTACTACCGGGGGTCAGAAGGCTTAACGTTCCCATTCAATGCTCTAGTAGATCAGATCAGATCATATGTAGAGGATTTTAGGAAGGGAGTGTCTGACCCCAGGTCTTAAACAACCCTTAGAAACAGGAAGCTAGGAGATTTGGGCTAGAGTGCCCGATAGGAAAGTGACACGGAAGCGAGGTAGAAGACGCCCTTATTTACTACCGGGGGTCAGAAGGCTTAACGTTCCCATTCAATGCTGTAGTAGATCAGATCAGATCATATGTAGAGGATTTTAGGAAGGGAGTGTCTAACCCCAGGTCTTAAACAACCCTTAGAAACAGGAAGCTAGGAGATTTGGGCTAGAGTGCCCGATAGGAAAGTGACACGGAAGCGAGGTAGAAGACGCCCTTATTTACTACCGGGGGTCAGAAGGCTTAACGTTCCCATTCAATGCTGTAGTAGATCAGATCAGATCATATGTAGAGGATTTTAGGAAGGGAGTGTCTAACCCCAGGTCTTAAACAACCCTTAGAAACAGGAAGCTAGGAGATTTGGGCTAGAGTGCCCGATAGGAAAGTGACACGGAAGCGAGGTAGAAGACGCCCTTATTTACTACCGGGGGTCAGAAGGCTTAACGTTCCCATTCAATGCTCTAGTAGATCAGATCAGATCATATGTAGAGGATTTTAGGAAAGGAGTGTCTAACCCCAGGTCTTAAACAACCCTTAGAAACAGGAAGCTAGGAGATTTGGGCTAGAGTGCCCGATAGGAAAGTGACACGGAAGCGAGGCAGAAGACGCCCTTATTTACTACCGGGGGTCAGAAGGCTTAACGTTCCCATTCAATGCTCTAGTAGATCAGATCAGATCATATGTAGAGGATTTTAGGAAGGGAGTGTCTGACCCCAGGTCTTAAACAACCCTTAGAAACAGGAAGCTAGGAGATTTGGGCTAGAGTGCCCGATAGGAAAGTGACACGGAAGCGAGGTAGAAGACGCCCTTATTTACTACCGGGGGTCAGAAGGCTTAACGTTCCCATTCAATGCTCTAGTAGATCAGATCAGATCATATGTAGAGGATTTTAGGAAGGGAGTGTCTGACCCCAGGTCTTAAACAACCCTTAGAAACAGGAAGCTAGGAGATTTGGGCTAGAGTGCCCGATAGGAAAGTGACACGGAAGCGAGGTAGAAGACGCCCTTATTTACTACCGGGGGTCAGAAGGCTTAACGTTCCCATTCAATGCTCTAGTAGATCAGATCAGATCATATGTAGAGGATTTTAGGAAGGGAGTGTCTGACCCCAGGTCTTAAACAACCCTTAGAAACAGGAAGCTAGGAGATTTGGGCTAGAGTGCCCGATAGGAAAGTGACACGGAAGCGAGGTAGAAGACGCCCTTATTTACTACCGGGGGTCAGAAGGCTTAACGTTCCCATTCAATGCTGTAGTAGATCAGATCAGATCATATGTAGAGGATTTTAGGAAGGGAGTGTCTAACCCCAGGTCTTAAACAACCCTTAGAAACAGGAAGCTAGGAGATTTGGGCTAGAGTGCCCGATAGGAAAGTGACACGGAAGCGAGGTAGAAGACGCCCTTATTTACTACCGGGGGTCAGAAGGCTTAACGTTCCCATTCAATGCTCTAGTAGATCAGATCAGATCATATGTAGAGGATTTTAGGAAAGGAGTGTCTAACCCCAGGTCTTAAACAACCCTTAGAAACAGGAAGCTAGGAGATTTGGGCTAGAGTGCCCGATAGGAAAGTGACACGGAAGCGAGGCAGAAGACGCCCTTATTTACTACCGGGGGTCAGAAGGCTTAACGTTCCCATTCAATGCTCTAGTAGATCAGATCAGATCATATGTAGAGGATTTTAGGAAGGGAGTGTCTGACCCCAGGTCTTAAACAACCCTTAGAAACAGGAAGCTAGGAGATTTGGGCTAGAGTGCCCGATAGGAAAGTGACACGGAAGCGAGGTAGAAGACGCCCTTATTTACTACCGGGGGTCAGAAGGCTTAACGTTCCCATTCAATGCTGTAGTAGATCAGATCAGATCATATGTAGAGGATTTTAGGAAGGGAGTGTCTGACCCCAGGTCTTAAACAACCCTTAGAAACAGGAAGCTAGGAGATTTGGGCTAGAGTGCCCGATAGGAAAGTGACACGGAAGCGAGGTAGAAGACGCCCTTATTTACTACCGGAGGGCCAGTACCCGGGGTCCGACGGCTTAACGTGCCCATCCGACGCACGGCGGATCTTTAGTTTATCGAACATTCGTACCTGCCTGGGATCGAACCTGAGGTCCTTTCCGTGGCAGTCACGAATGTTGCCTACTAGGCCACCCGCGGCCCACTAATCGGAAGCCGGTCCTCGGTTTGTATATATAGTGCTGTGTTGACTTCACCTGCGCCACCGTTCTGTCTCCAGGCGCGCTCATTTTTCTAGGCTACGGGTGGTCATAATGTAATGGCTCAACGATGTAAAACTCAGTTCTGTGGTCATATAAGACTTCGTGGTAAGATTATATTTAAGTCGTTGACGAAATTCGTGCCAATAACATCAATTGCTAGAATGCCGTCGTTGCACGATATAAGATGAAATTCAAATTTAACGTTGAAGCATTGACTTTTATTTACACTGAATCAAAAGCTGAAAGTCAAAATCACATTACTAGATATTTCATGCTGGCTCCCAGCACATCCTCAGGTGAATTCTAAAACAGGTATCGTAAAAATTTAAAAAAGAGTCCACCGTGGAACCTCACTTTTGTTTATATACATCGCGTTCAGCTCCCGAATGACTTCAAAAACGTCACCATACTCTGACTTATGATTGTGTCTTAATTGTTATTGGGTGAGTTCCGAAATAAAGTTCGAGTTGTTGGTTTATTTCGGAACTCACCCAATAACAATTAAGACACAACAATCATAAATCAGAGTATGGTGACGTTTTTTGAAGTCATTCGGGAGCTGAATGCGATGTATATAAACAAAAGCGACGTTCCACGGTGGACTCATTTTCGAATTTTTACGATACCTGTTTTAGAATTCACCTGAGGATGTGCTGGGAGCCAGCATGAAAGATCTAGTGATGTGATTTTGACTTTCAGCTTTTGATTCAGTGTAAATAAAAGTCAATTTTTCATCGTTAAATTTGAATTTCACCTTATATCGTGCAACGACGGCATTCTAGCAATTGAAGATTATATTTGATGGAGCAAAAGATTCTGCATTATCCCAAAGAAACACAATGATATTTTATTACTGCTTGGTCTCGTTTTCTAGGTATTGGGTTTTTATTTCCATCAGCATGTCACAGATCGTCAGCTATAATTTATTCCTGCAATCTAAGACAAGAGGAACACATTCTAATATTTTTCGGCACTAATTGCACGAAAGTCTATTTAAATGATTTATATTTCATAACAACAATAATGGCTTTTCCTTTTGAAATCTTCTAACCGAAAACAATGCCTCAGTTTCTGAAGTAGTTAAAGATGAAAAACATTTTCCGGTTTCCATTTCTAATTTCTGACGTTTCAGAAAAGCGTAATACTCTTGGCAGAAAAGAAGCTCTTTTGTTCGGTTATGATGGAATTTCAGAGTAGCTCGCAGGCATTGTTATTTATGTCGTCAAAAGCATGCTTTCAGTTTTGCTTCCATGAAGATTTTGAATTAGGGCATTTAAGTAAAAATAGATATATCTGAATCTTTTAGGCTAGCAAAATGTCACTGATAAGTACAGTATTTTAGCACAAAAATGTACTTATACCCAAAATTAAAGTGTGGATAACTATGTACATTTGAGAGCAAGCTACCTTCGTGTTACGCGAATGCGAGATATTTCTTTCGCTTTCGATAGCATGGACTACGAGAATGACGGTTCTGCCGATTTCTACTTTTTCTAAACCACAGTTTTCCTGCAGGATTAAGTTAACGTTTTTATTAATTAATTTATTTATTTATTTATCATTTGAATTTAAGAAACACCTCTACTTGCAAAACTCGAATCAGAAATATTTATAATTGGGAGAGAGAGAGAGAGAGAGAGAGAGAGAAGGTGACACAATATCTCCCAGTCTCTTCAATTGCACAATTGCAAGATGTCTTTCAATCATTGAACCGGGAAAACAAGGAGATAAAGTTTAACGCAGATTATTTAACTCACCTTCGTATTGCTGATGACAGCAATTTTTGTAACTACCCCTTAAGAGCTGCAGGAGTATGATCCTTTTTTTTTTTTTTTCGATTGGAGGTTTAACGACCACCGTGAGCAACTCAATGGGCTATAAGCAGTCGCCCGTTCCTAATTTAGGGTCACTGGTTCCAGGGAAGGGAGAGAGCCAGTGCCGTAAGACAAACACAACATCCATGCCTCACCGGGATTCGAACCCGGACCCCTTTCGGACGAATGATCAGAGGCCATCGCTTAGACCACTGCGCCACCGGGGCGGCGAGTATGATCCTGGAACTTGCAACCCAAAACAATGATGTACAATGCTTTAAAAAAAAATGATGTACAATGCTTTTGCAAGAAATGATGATTTAACGATAGGGGGGGGGATTTGGAGCTAACTGATAGCTGCATTTATCTTGGGCAACATATATCAAGCGACGGTCACATTGATGAATAAATTAATCGGCGTATAAAAATTGCTTGGAGAGCTTTTAGAAGAAACCGTGCAATTTTCAAGAGCAATATACATTATGCTTTAAAACAAAAGTATTTAATCAACGCGTCCTTCCAGTTCTTAAGTACGGAGTAAAGATTTGGATTTTTAACTAAAATTGGCATACAAAGCCTTTGTATGTTATTGAAAGAAGCATGGAGTAGTGTAACCACGAAAGATAGGAAGAGGAACTCGTGGATAAGGGAAATGACAAGAGTAGAACACATCATGTTCAAAATAAAATCCCCGATATGGCAACGGGCAGGGCATTTTGCCAAAACGACGGACCACCGATGGACAGCCCAAAATTTTGGACGGGATTGCAAGGGACAGGAAAGGACCTAGAAGAAGACAACAGGGAAGATGGGTGAATGAAATCCGAAAACATGAGGGAGGGATATGGAGACTGCCTCAACATAGAACGTTGCGGAAGAAACTTGGGGAGACCTACATAGAGGAGTGGTTTGATAACACAACCCAACAACAACAACAAAAATTCTTGTGGTCTAGACGTTAGGCATACACTGAAGAGCAATTGCATTAGAGATATCTGTCTAGTAACGTGTATACCACCTTTCGCCCTGATGACGGCGGCGATTCTTCTCGGCATGGACTCGACAAGACACCGAAAGCGTTGGGAAGCCATACGGATCCACGACCCCTGAACAAGCTCCCACAGTTCACGAAGATTTGATGGAGGGGGTCAGAGCCTCGAACATCTCTCTCGATGGCATCTCAGATGTGCTCGGTGGGATTGAGGTTAGGTGACCTAGCTGGCCAAGGAAGCGAGGTCACGTTGGTGGAATGTTCATCCAACCATTCGGATAAAATTCGGGAGCAACGGCACGGTGCATTGTCTTTTTGCAGGATGAGGTCCCCAGTGGAATGTTGAAGACGCACAAACGGGAGCAAATGATCGTCCAGGATATCCCGGTAACGTTGACCTGTGAGAGACGACGTCACACGTACCAGGGGTTCCATTTCAGTCAACGTAAACAGTCCCCAGACGAGAATGCGAACCCCACCAGCTTGAAGAGTACCCTGCTGGCAAGAAGGATCCATCGCTTTATGTGGTTTGCGCCGTACTCGTATCCTGCCATCCGCATGTACCAACGTGAATCTCGACTCATCAGTCCAGGCAACATTTTTCCACATGTCTGGGGTCCAGTGGCGATGTCCTCGCGCTCATGCTAATCTTTTCACCCTGTGATGTGCGGTATGCAGCAGTACCCCTCGTGGGACGATGGCTTCTGTACCCCATAGCGAGGAGATGGTTCTGGATGGTGTGGTTACTAACACGTTTTTGTGCACCAGTGCTAAATTGCCGAGTGATTTCTTGCACTGTGGCCCGTCTATCCGCTGTTACAATGTGAGCTAGCCGACGATGACCCCGCTCATTCACACGCTGTTGTCCACGGCAGTTGGCCCTTGCAGGGATGGTTTTACCGGATTCGATGTACTCACGGTGCACCCGTGACACAGTGGCTCGTGAAAATCCCAGTGCCTGCATGACTTCCGAGATGGAGTGACCCATTCGTCGAGCCCCGACAATTTGCCCACGATCAAATGCGCTTAGATGCTTCGTCTTGCCCATACTGCGTCCGACTTTTACTGATTCTCGCCGCATCACTCGTTATATATATTCGGATCGCTGCATACGTCATGTCGTTTCCGTTTACAGGGCCGCCCACAGCTCCTCATGTGCATACCGCCAGCTGTCACTAATTCAACTACTCTTCAGTGTATATATACGTATTAGGGTGGGCCGAAAAAACAAAAAAATTTTTTTTTCAAGTCGTAATACCGCGGAAAAGTTGCGAATTGGGGAGACTAAAAAGGGTTTAAAAAAGAAATACATTAGGTTTATATCTTCCGATCGCGCATGCGCTATAAAGTTTGCCGAAATTTGGAAAAATGTATATTTTTACGGTAATTTTTAACATTTTTAAATCAACCTCCTCCCGAATGTAATAGCTCACATTCTTATATATTAGAACCACTGAAAATAATGTTTAAATATTATTTAAATCCATCAACATCTTCCGGTCGCGCATTGCCTTAAAAGTTAATGAAATTTTGAAAAGAAATTATAAATAAATGTAGATCACAGTTCAAGGAAAACATATACTAACAACTTACATATTTTTTTTTATTTCTTTGTTTAATACAAGTTTAAAAGTAAATTATTTTAGACCATTAGTAATATTTATAAACAGTTTTTTGTTTAGAAAACTAAGTTTCTGTGTGAAGAGTCGTAAGTCCAAGAAAATCATGTTGAACAATTAAAAATCTCCGTTTTCACTCATTCTTAGCTGAAGGCACATTGAAATCTGATTTATGGGCTAAGTTAGGCATGGTTGACCTTGACAGCAGAGTAGTTCTGATAAAACCATCCCTAGACTCAGCTCTGCAAACTTTTCTTGAGGCCTCTGACACGAGTTTGACACATCATTCAACTGCCTGTGTGTGAACTGGGAATGTCTTCAATGTTATATCCCAATTAAGGACTGAGTCACTTTGAATATGTGATTTAATCTCTTCGTCACTGATATCTTTTTATAATGGGGGAGAAGATAAATCACAGTCCATCCAGTTAATTATTTCCGAGTAGTCTTGAGCCTTGAAATTGAGTTTTGGCGGCATGAATGTTCTGATAGTTATTCCTTTTTTATCTAACTGTCTCGCCTTTAGAATTCGTCAAAGTCCGAGCTCTCTTATGTGTTTTCTATGATCTTGTGCCATGGCTAACATTAAATGTTCTGGATGAGCGAAAAAGCCATTTCGTTCGATCACAGGGTCGATAATATTACGTAAATTTTCAGGCAGGTACATTGAAGATTGTATTGATTAGTACACAAGTTTTGGTCCCTCTCCAAAATATTTACTTGTTTTAATACTAAACCACATTGGCATGCATGACTTCAAAATAAATACAACTATTTCTTGAAGTTCAGGTGTGGGACCTTCTTCACTTAAGTACAATCTGAGAGTCCGATTTGCTGTTGTCAACCACCTCGAGTGTGACAAGGGACCAGGATCTCGTACAGCCAAATCCTCTTTACAGTTTCTCGACTTTATTTCCATGGATATATCGAGTAGATATTGCTGATCCTTACTCAGTATACTTCTGTCTATTTTGGGGATCTGACAGCCAATACTCTTGAAGCCAATCACTGGACGTTTTTTCGCAGCCACTTAGCTTTTCGCCGATTGGCCCTCTTAAAGATTTTGGACCAGTTGATTTACCGTCTAGGTATTGAAACAGATGCCGGAATGGCAGTTCATTGGAATGTAGAAGGCAAACTGCCCATTGTAACGGTTTCCCCAAATGTATTTCGATTCGGCGAATCAGGCCGTTTTTCCAACCTGTATTAACAGCAGTGCCATCACATCCTATGACAACTAATTTTTCTAGAGAAATACCGCGACCAGACAGATCAGAAATAATAGAAGTGACAATATTTTCAGAACTTCCAGAAGTTGGAGTAACATGGCCGATGTAGACTGAACCAGGTTCTTGAATTAGCGAGTAATGCTCTTCCTTTTTTACTCTACGGAACCTTTTCGAATGAGCTACATGTACCACTAACGTGTCGTCCTTCCTCCCATCCAAATAGAGACCTTGTAGTGGAATTTCGGCAGATTTACTACTCAATTCAGCCCTAACATTTTGTTTTTCTCTTCTTAATTTGTTTTTGTCTATAACATGGGAGACGTCAGAATCGGTAATTAATCCAACGTCGTACAAAACACTTGATGCGATTGCAGCAGTAGCGCGATCAGAAACTCCATAACGATCGCTCAGTAATGCAGTAGATTTTAGCTTAATTCTCATCTGCCAATTATCAGAGGAAAGTCTTTTTGGCACTTTAAAATCTGGGTTGGTATCGCTATCTTTACTAGAAGGATGTTGAAGGACATTTACATTTGAATGCGAGCACGAGGGTTTCAGATTAGATTCAGATTCATCATCCAACGTTAATTGGCTGTCACGCGATCCCCTTTCCAATGATTTATTAACTTTCTTTGCAACAGACACGTCTACCCCTCCAATTTTTCCTATTCCGTGTACTCGTAATAAGTAAACAAACCTTAGCTCAATAGCAGGTATTTTATTTGATTTTGCAGAATCACAGCTCACAGTTATATCGCATTTACATAAAATCAGGGGTTTTGTTACAAATGCAATTAACAACAATGGGGCATTTGCAAGCTGCTACGTCAAAAAGCAATGAGCATTTTTGCTTAAACTCGTCAATTTTCTGCTTAAACGAATCTCAATTTTTATCCCGTGTATATGATTTCCGTAGGCTGTAATATTTATCATGCGACGCATTTATAAGTTGCACGATTCTCTTAACTTTAACCTTTGGGATAGATGCTTTCTGATACAAACCAATTATTTTGTTAGCTACTGTACTGGCAACTTGTGAAAAACTTACTTTTTTATTATTACCTTTAAGCGCCAAGTCGTATCTCTCCTGTGAACAACACCGAATCACGTCCTCACCAGTTGGAAGCTTGTTTGATGAAAAAACTTTAGGTGAACCAAATATAGGGCAATCAAATTCCTTTCTTGTGATGATTTTCTTAGGTACAGCCATAGTATATCACCGTTAAGTCACAAAGTTACACAAAAATGTCGTAACACAAAACCAACATTGAAAACTGGAAGAGCGAACGAAGCACACATCAAACTGACAGAACAATGACGCGGCGTGGTGGCGACGGTGGCGACATTGGTAGGTGGCGGGAGATTCGTGGTCTTTGACCCGAGCGAGTTACGACGGGCGCCAGAATTTGGTAGATTTGACAGCTGTTGCGCGAACGGAAGACCTTAATCGATTTGAGCCATTCTTTTTTAAATCATTATCGGTTCGAGTAAGAGTCGACTATAGCTATTACATTTAATTATTGACAAGTTAAGTCAGATAAAAAATTACCGTAAAAATATACATTTTTCCAAATTTCGGAAAACTTAATAGCGCATGCGCGATCGGAAGATATAAACCGAAGGTCTTTCTTTTTTAAACCCTTTTTAGTCTCCCCATTTCGCAACTTTTCCGCGGTATTACGACTTGAAAATTTTTGTTTTTTTGTTTTTTCGGCCCACCCTAATATATATATTATAGTTTAAAGCAGATTTTTCACATATCCGGGTCGGGTCCGGATCCTAAATTTTTTACCCCTTTGCAGAGCCCATTTAAGAGGGGGGCTAGAGGGGCTGTAGCCCTGGGCCCGCAAACGGGCCCCAGAATTATGCAAGGTGCTTGAGGAATTGACAGATTTCTACATTTTTGTTTTGTTTATTTTTTGCAGATAGCATAGCTGAAACTATAAGAAAGTGCCTTGTAAAAAAAAAATTCTATTTCTTTCCGCTTTTTTTAGAAGTCCGTAAAAAATATAGTCGCCCCCAGTCCATCCTCAAATCTTTTGAAAAGCATTACAGATGTTTTTTGATACAGATCTGCAATTGGGGAAAATGTTTATACATTAAGAATTCGTTTGAATCATAATATTTGGATCACATAATTTTGCCCACTACTTTGATATAATATCAACAAGCTAAACGTTTGTGGGAGAGGGATGGGGGAGGGGGGGTATTAAAGCAGAACTAAACTGGTATCTGTTTTTCAACCATACCTTTTTACATTTTCTTGTTACTGCTGATTCATCCATGAATTATCGGATACACACTTTAATATTGCGGATATGTTTTTATGGCTCTCTCGTCATATTTTGGAAATGTTTTCTCTTGGGCACTTTTATTCATTCACCCTTAGTAAAATCTTAGCTGTGCCACTAATATTGGGGCCCTAAAATACTGTCCAGCGTCCCCCCCCCGTCTCCTTAAATGTGCTCTGCCCCTTTGCAACTCTGACCCAGACATATTTCGTACGAACGATCAGAAGCCATCGCTTAAAACACTGCGCAAGCGGGATGGCATATGGGCAGTTCTGGATACAAATGTGAGTAATTAAAGTCTGCTTTTTTAAATATAGTCAAACGTCACAAAGAAAGCAATTTAATTTGGCATCTGTTGCGATTTGCCTAAGGAAAAAAGGTCTTTAAATGTAAGCTATTATGAAAGAAAAATGTACCCGTATATAAGAAAACATTCTGAAGTACTTGGTTAGCCGAAGCTATATGGGGAAATTTTTAAATGATGCAAATTTGTACGCTTTTGACTCTCATTTGCGCAGTCCTTTGCAAAGAAGCTTTTTTTTTCTTTTACACGTATGTAACGATGGCACATCTTTTCGTTTGAAGTTCAAAATCAGTTTTAGCAACGATAAAGAAACTGAAATGGAAAAAAAAAATTGTTGAATTCACTCTGTTGGGATTTTTTTCACTTCCTCTTCTTCCTGTTGCTTTTACATTTGAAGCTGGGAAAAAAAACTGTCTTGCATTAACAGCGATGTTAAGAGGCACTACTGGTGCTCGTGGTATTTGTAGGATGCTCCCTAGTGACGCAGATGAGAAAAAACTACTTAATTATTACTCCTGAGGAGTGGCTTGCCCGTATTCATGAAATTGCTGTTGCGAGCTCTTTTAAGTAATATCATATCTGCTTACGTAATTACTGCGCAATTTGTTTCGCCGTTTTGTGGAAAGATGAGCCCAGATTTGCACTTTATGCGCTGTTATGAAACCTCTCACCGTGTTAAAACAGATAGTTCCCCGGTCTGCCTTGATGCTTTGAAAGGGGAAATTTGGCGAATCCAGGATGTAAGTGGCACTTATTTTAAAGATAATAAACCGAATGCATTACTTCGAACGAGCACAAAATAAAATTAAGGGAATGTTGGAATACATATATCATGCTGTTAAGTATCAGGGGAAAAATAGCTGTGAGCGCCTGCTAAAGTATGACCAAAACTTTTAGAAGAGTCCCGGCTAAAATCGCTTCAAATTTCATTACTCTCGTTATAGTTAAAGTAATTACAATAAGCAAAATACGAAATAACCGTAAAAATTTGCAAACTTAGCAATCTAACTGATGTAGTAGATTAAATAAGCTACATAAATTTTGAATTTTGTGTTTAATGGAGATATTAATATACTGCATGTCATCATCTTTTGTTCACTAAACACTTTATTCCTCTGTAAAGTAATGCTCACGAATGTACAGCGTGGTCCGAATATCTTGTTAACCCCTGCAGTACAACTTACAAAGTTACCGATCCAGAAGGTCAGTATGTCTTCCACCATTTTCGTGACACAGAATAATTTGTCTCCTTGTTCTGTGCGAGATTTTACGGAGATAAGCCTTATCAATTTGTATAAATGCAAAACGAACGGCGTCTTGCAAATGATAGGTTGTCTGGTACCTTGTCTTGGACGCACAGTCCTTAATAATACCCTATAGGAAATTGTCACTAGAGGAGAGATCTGGACTTTGTGGAGGCCATTCAAGAGCAGCAGACAGAAGAGCAGATCCTCTCCCAATCCGCCTACAAGGAAACACTTCATCCAAATATTCCCGAACACGGGTAACATGATGAGCTGGAGCGCCGTCTTGTTGGAACCAGATTTCTGCTAGAAGAACTCGCCTTTGCAGCTCTGGGACAAACCAGTCTCTCAGCATGGCGAGATGGAAATGATGATCGACCCAGCCGTCGAAAAAAAGAGGCATATCGAGTGCTTACTGGTCAGTGCAGCCCAAATCATCACATGTGGGGGACTGTACTCCAACCCCTCATAACAATGTGGGTTTTCTTTGCCCCAAAAATAAACATTCGTAGTACAGCTACTTCGGTAGATGGCATATTCTTCACTAAAGAACACAGCCCCACTTTGAGAGAGCGTCAGAAACATCTCTAACAATCTTCCACATCCGGCACTCCGTTTCTCTAAATCAGCAGCAGTAGGCTAGTTGAAAAATACAGGACGACAGGACTTCAATTGCAGATCTGTTTTCATGTGAGTCAGCATGGTGGTCTTTGGGATTCCAAGTTCCGCTGAACGTTTCCTCAGTGGCCTTTTGGGAGATCTCTGCACTGATGCTGCTACGACTGAACATTTTCCTGCTTTGATTGTGGTCTTCCAGTCTTCTTCTTATACAGTATTGGTCCAGTTGTGAACAGCTGCACATTTTCCTGCTTCGATTGTGGTCTTCCAGTCCTCTTCTTATCCAGTATTGGTCCAGTTGTGAACAGCTGCACATTTTCCTGCTTCGATTGTGATCTTCCAGTCCTCTTCTTATCCAGTATTGGTCCAGTTGTGAACAGCTGCAGATTTTCCTGCTTCGATTGTGGTCTTCCAGTCTTCTTCTTATCCAGTATGGGTCCAGTTGTGAACAGCTGCACATTTTCCTGTTTCGATTGTGGTCTTCCAGTCCTCTTCTTATCCAGTATTGGTCCAGTTGTGAACAGCTGCAGATTTTCCTGCTTCGATTGTGGTCTTCCAGTCCTCTTCTTATCCAGTATGGGTCCAGTTGTGAACAGCTGCACAGTTTCCTGCTTCGATTGTGGTCTTCCAGTCCTCTTCTTATCCAGTATTGGTCCAGTTGTGAACAGCTGTACATTTTCCTGCTTCGATTGTGGTCTTCCAGTCCTCTTCTTATCCAGTATGGGTCCAGTTGTGAACAGCTGCACATTTTCCTGCTTCGATTGTGGTCTTCCAGTCCTCTTCTTATCCAGTATTGGTCCAGTTGTGAACAGCTTATGTTCCCATCTCAATAATGCCTGTTTCGGTGGGGCTTCTTTGTTAAATCTTGCAGTCAAGTCACGTTGCGCTTCCCTTATTGTTTTACCAGTCTGTGAACGTTCACGTGTCCTTAACACTTGCTACTAACCGTTCTTCCAAATTACAGTTCCTTTTGTCAGCCATATGAAAGCAGAGAACAAGTTTAATTAGTTCCCCTGTAATCACAATAGGGGTGTAACAAGACATTCGGAGCACTCTGCACATACCTTTGTCTTAGAGTACACACATACACACACAAGTGTTGGATAAAATAATGCGAAAGCCGGGGATTAATTTTATTCGTGTAGGCTACACCTAAAAAAAAAAAAAGAAAAAAGAAAAAAACAGCTTTGAGTTATCTTTCGTGCAACTTTTCTTTGTATACATTCTCTAGTTTGGGGTGTGCAGTAGAAGTCGTGTTCAGCAGAAGTTCGTAAGAGCTGTTGGTGAAATGGGCGACCTGTCAGACTTCCAAAGAAGACAAAACGCGAGTACCCATTTAACAGAAGGGTCTGCAACTATAAAAGCCAAATTCTTCGGTATTTCAATAGCAAGAGTGTTTATCACTGCTTACATAAAGCATGGCAAAACTTTGTCGGCGAAGAAGAAGAATAGTGGACAAAAATCTTTACTGAATGAAAGGCACGGTCAAAAAAGGTTGTGCCAAACAACAGACATCTATTGGAAGAAAAGTGACAGAAGTCAGTATACACATAGAAGCCTCTGTTTCCACAAAAACAGTCCACAGAAAACTTCACATAGCCGACATCCAGGGAAAAGCTGCATTGCTAAACTTTTGATAATAGAAACCAACATTACAGTGCAAAAAGGTTAGTGTGATGAGCATAAAACCTGGACAGCTGATGACTGAAAGCGTGTGATATTGTCCAATGAGTCCCCATTTACATTATTGCCAACATTAGATCGGGCATATCAATGCGTTGGACAGGGTAATGTGAACACCTAGGAAAAGAAGGTTTTACCTACCTAATAGGGTGTGTGACCACTTTTGGCTTTCAAAATCACCTGAATTCCCCTTGGAATAGATGCATATGAATCCCGGATGGTGGTTAGTGAGATGTTACATCATACTTCATGCAGAAACTGCTACAGGTCGTTGAGAGATGCAGGTCGATGATAACGGGATCATATACTGTTTTCCAACGTAGACCACAGTAGCTCGAAGATGTACAAGTCTGGAGGCCAAGGAAGGTGTGAAAGTTGGTTCTCATGTTTCTGCAACCATGATTGGACATTCCGAGCTCTGCGAATTGGGGCGTTATCATCTTGATAGATGGCATCCCCTTCAGGAAACAATGCGTGATCCATTGGATGGACTTGGTCGGCCAAAATGGTTTCATGCGCCCTGCCAGTCATCCGTCCTTTCAAATTGAGCCTGCTGAAAACCACGGTATGAGCACCCATAGCATGACAGAACCACTAATATGCTGCACTGTTGGGAGCAGACAGTCTAGGTTGTACACTTCTGACGGCGTACTCCACACGTAAACACGGGGGAAATAGTGTGAATGTGGATTTTTTTTATTGGAGGTTTAACGAGCACCATGAGAAACTCAATGGGCTATAAGTAGTCGCCCATCCCTAATTTAGGGTCACTGGTTCCAGGGAAGGGAGAATGCCAATGTCGTAAGACAAATTCAACATCCATGCCTCATTGGGATTTGAACCCGGATCCCTTTCGGACGAATGATCAGAGGCCATCGCTTAGACCACTGCGCCAACGGGGCGGCGAATGTGGATTCATTCGAAAACATTACACGCTTATCCACGCATCGGCAGTCCACGTTGTATGCTCCTGTCACCACTGCCGTCACCGTTGTGTAATCACCCGGATCACCAGAGGTTTTACAATAGCAACTCTGCCGTGAATATCTGGTATATGCAGCTCCCTGCGGACTGGTTTTGTTGATACTGGGGTCTGGAGATGCAGATTGAGCTCCGCACTGATTTTCTGCCCCGTGGTCGTCTTATTACGGGTAACAATCCTCTTTAATGCTCTCCTGTCTCTATAAATCAGGATCATTTTCCTGAAGCTCTTGTGTTTCGCAGACCAGGTTTTGCCACGAACACGGTATGCTGTCATGATGCTAAACACAGTAGCTTTCGATACCCCACTACCCTGGCGACTGTTTTCACGGAGGCAGCAACTAGCCGACCACCAACAATCAGCCTTCTTTCGAAGTCCGTTAGGTCGCTCATTTCGTCGTAACCCTGAAAGAAATTTTGCCACAAGACAATGTGACGTGCCTGCACCGCAGGGCGCACATCAGATAAAGGCAGATAGCAGCGAGAAGATACGTCAGTTGGGAGAACGATTTGGTCCGGAATGAGAGGACCCGGTTTCGATGCTCGGCGTGGAAAAAAAATGACGGATAAATTTACTTCTTTATAACACTTTAAATGTACTTAAACAGGACCTTGAGATTCTAAACAAAGCCACTGCAACCAAAAAATTGGTGGATACCTTTGCGTATTGCGATGTACGCAGCCGCTTTCTTCACATTGTTCTATCCAACATCTGTTTATGTAGAGCTCCCAAGGACGTGTACAACTCCGAATGTCTGCTTCCAACTGTCGAACATTTGGTTGATCCAACGCCGTCTAGAAGCTGCAAGGCCATGACTTTAGATAGATAGATGAGTTCCCTCTATTAGTGACGTCACGCGAAAACCAATGGTTCCGATTGGATTTTAACTCTGTCCTTATGATGTCATACACGACACCGACGTATTAGGTCATGCACCCAGAACGTGACATCACAATAGGAGGGAACTCATCTGACTAATATCATGGTCATGCGCTTTCTAAACCCCCTTGAGTGGATCTATGATCAATTAGGTTCCCGTATCTGAGTATTCTGCTGGACTCATCGTTTTCCTACATGGTGGAGTTACAGCCTGTGAGTACTTGGACATTCTAGAAGATCAGGTGCATCTCGTGGTTCCAATGTCGTTTCTCAACAATGAGTCATTTTTCAAGATGATAATTCCCCACCCATACACACAGCGAGAACGGTTCAGTCTTGATTTGAGGAGCACCAAGAGGAACTTTGACATCTGCCATGGCTAACTCAACCACCTGATATTAAAATACTGTGGGCAATTTTGGAAAGCACAGTGAGAAACATATTCTCCTACTCCAACATTTCTGAAGTAACTGCCAAATGTTCTGATCGTCGAATGGTACAGCATTTCGATGGAGACCATTCAAAGGCTGTATGAATCCATTTGTTATTTTTATAAAAAAAATTCTTAGTTTCCAAAATTGTGGGGAAAGTTTTATACTTTTAAATGGTGAGTCTTAAAATTTATCTGGAGAAGTTTTTATTCTTGATGAATTTCGAAGATGTTTTAGAGATTGTTACAATTTTATTAGCTCTACAAGGTTTTACCTAATCATTAATTAGTTTGATTTTAATAATTGCATTGGATATTTAAAAATTTGACAAAGCAGGAACCCACACATTGCTGTTCTGTGCAAAAATGAGAAAGCTGTTACTTGTATCGGCTTTTGATATAGTTACAAGTTACGTGTGCCAAAATTTTCTGCAGTCATTCCGTCTTTCAACTGGCATTTTTGACTAGATATTTGGATTTCCTTTAAATTGGTTTACCTTGGCCAGTCAGTATTTGTTGTACTTGTGTTTACTTATTACTTCGTGTTCATGTTAAAAATTCTCTTCTGCAGGTTCATGCGCATTTTTTTTTTATTTTCAAACGTTTATGGTTTTGTTGGTCTTAATTTTAATCTTTGCACTATACACACAGTGAAGAGCATTTGAATTACAGACAGCTGGCGTTATGCAAATGTGGCGCTGTGGGCGGCCCTGTAAACGGAAACGACATGACGTATGCAGCGATCCGACAATATAAGGAGTGATGCGATGGGAATCAGTAAGATTCGGACGCAGTATGGGTAAGACGAATGATCTAAGCGCATTTCATCGTGGGAAAATTGTCAGGGCCCGACGAATGGGTCACTCCATCTCAGAAGTCATGCAGGCACTGGGATTTTCACGAGCCACTGTGTCACGGGTGCACCATGAGTTCATCGAATCCGGTAAAACCCATCCCTGCAAGGGTCAACTGCCGTGGGCAACAGCGTGTGCATGAGCGGTGTCATCGTCGGCTAGCTCGCATTGTAACAGCGGATAGACGGGCCACAGTGCAAGAAATCATTCGACAATTTAACGTTGGTGCACAAAAACGTGTGAGCAGCCAAACCATCCAGAACCATCTCCTCGCTATGGGGTACAGAAGCCATCGTCCCACGAGGGTACCGCTGCTGACCGCACATCACAGGGTGCAAAGATAAGCATGGGCGCGGGAACATCGCCACTGGACCCTAGACATGTGGAAAAATGTTGCTTGGACTGATGAGTCGAGATTCACATTGGTACATGCGGATGGCAGGATACGAGTACGCGCGCAATGAAGGGATGGATCCTTCTTGCCAGCAAGGTACGCTTCAAGCTGGTGGAGGTGGCATTCTGATCTATGGACTGTTTACGTGGACTGAATGGGACCCCTGGTACGTGTGACATCGTCTCTCACAGGTAACAACGTCCCCGGTATATTCTGGACAACCATTTGCTCCCGTTTGTTCGTCTTCAACATCCCACTGAGGACCTCATCCTGCAACAAGACAATGCAGCTCCTGAATTGTATCCGAATGGTTGGATGAACACACAACCAACGTGACCTCGCTTCCTTGGCCAAATAGGTCATCTGACCTCAATCCCATCGAGCACATCTGGGATGCCATCGAGAGAGAGAGATGCTCGAGGCTCTGACCCCCCTCCATCAAATCTTCGTGAACTGTGGGAGCTTGTTCAGGGGTCGTGGATCCGTATGGCTTCCCAACGCTTCCGGTGTCTTGTCGAGTCCATGCCGAGACGAATCGCCGCTATCATCAGGGCGAAAGGTGGTGCTACACGTTACTAGACAGGTATCTCTCATTCAATTGCTCTTCAGTGTATATTTATAGTATATATCATCATCATTATCGTTGCAACCTTTACACTGCACAGTACACATATTATTGGTGCCTTAAAAGTTAAACCTGTTGTTGGATATATTTGAGGCGCTGATTCCAAAAAATGGCATCAGTTTTGTCCTATCAGCTACAGCTTTGGAGATACGCCATAATCGACTGATATGCTGATTCAACCGGTCGTCCTTCAAAATGCGGGATCCTTAATCGCATAATCTGCTACTTTTGATTATATTTTGACAAATGTTGATGCTATTAATACTACATACCATCAAAACCACCACATTTTACTAAGTCAGTTTGATAGACCCATTTTCCTCAGAAGGCCTCTGATGTCCTTTCAGAACACTAGGTTGTTGTGCTTAGAAAAGAAGGCCAGCAGATCCTTTTCTCTGTTACGATAAAACGTAATGTTGGTTCCAAAATGAAGTAAATTATTTTCATTAAACCTGGAAGCCAGCAATTCACAAGACTGTTTTGAAAGGTTCAAATACCGGATGAGGTCACTCAGTTCATTTCGGTTAAAGCATTGAGCACTTGATGAAGTTCCTAGAGAACAACAATCACTTTCTACACTCCTGTTATCTTGTATATCATCAGACATGCGTGCTTCATCAATCTCTGGGAGCGCTATTTGGTGGTAAAAAGATAGAAGAGGTATCTCATTTGAATGCGGATGAGGTCCTCTTACTGAATCTAGGTCAGGGTATGTCCACTTGCTTCGTTTATTTCGGTTGAAGCCCTTAATGTTGACAAGGCAAAAATAAGAGTCGTTATTGATTTTGGGTTTGCACCAAACCAATGGTACTCCAAATTTCAGGTAACTCCTCTTTCCATCTGTCCATTGCCACAAATGATCCGTGCAAGTTTTGCATACGATATAGGTATCCCATAAATGCCTTGGTCTCCAAGGTAAACATCGAAATCCCCAAGATATGACCTCTTCATACGCTCAGAAAGAGGTTTCCAACTTCCTTTTGGGCTATACTTGCCACAAATGTAGCAAAAGGCACCTTCTTCGTGAGGATGCTACGGCGTTTACCCAATCCGGAAACATAAATAGATCACATTACATTCTCTAAGTGAATAGTTGTTCACAAACTTACAATTACGCAAACAGACACTGGCTTTACATTAAGAAATTAGTATAATACATTCATATACATGTACACTGAAGAGCAATTGAATTAGAGACAGCCGGCGTTATGGAAATGTGGCGCTGTGGGCGGCCCTGTAAACGGAAACCACATGACGTAAGCAGCGATCTGAAAATATAAGGAATGATGCAACGGGAATCAGTAAGAGTCGGACACAGTATGGGTAAGACGAAGGATATAAGCGCATTTTCTCGTGGGCAAATTGTCGGGGCCCGACGAATGGGTCACTCCATCTCGAAAGTAGTGCAGGCACTGGGGTTTTCACGAGCCACCGTGTCACGGGTTCAGCGCGAGTACATCGAATCCGGTGAAACCATCCCTGCAAGGGCCAACTGCCGTGGACAACAGCGTGTGGATGAGCGGGGTCATCGTCGGCTAGCTCGCATTGTAACAGCGGATAGACGGTCCACAGTGCAAGAAATCACTCGGCGATTTAACGCTGGTGCACAAAAGCGTGTAAACAGGCGAACCATCTCCTCGCTATGGGGTACAGAAGCCATCGTCTGACGAGGGTACCACTGCTAACCGCACATCACAGAGTGCAAAGATTAGCTTGGGCGCTGGGACATCACCATTGGACCCTAGACATGTGGAAAAATGTTGCCTGGACTGATGAGTCGAGATTTACGTTGGTACATGTGGATGGCAGGATACGAGTACGGCGCAAACCATATGAAGCGATGGATCCTTCTTGCCAGCAGGGTACTCTTCAAGCTGGTGGAGGTGGCATTCTCGTCTGCGGACTATTTACGTGGACTGAAATGTGACCCCTGGTACGTGTGACATTGTCCCCCACAGGTCAACGTTTCCGGGATATCCTGGACGACCTTTTGATCCCGGTTGTGGGTCTTCAACATCCGCTGGGGACCTCATCCTGCAAAAAGACAATGCACCGTGCCATCGCTCCCGAATTGTATCTGGATGGTTGGATGAACATTCCACCGACGTGACCTTGCTTCCTTGGCCAGGTAGGTCACCTGACCTCAATGCCATCGAGCACATCTGGGATATCATCGAGAGAGATGTTCGAGGCTCTGGGCCCCCTCCTTTAAATAGTCGTAAACTGTGGGAGCTTGTTCTGGGGTCGTGGATTCGTATGGCTTCCCAACGCTTTCGGTGTCTTGTCGAGTCCATACCGAGACGAATCGCCGCCGTCATCATGGCGAAAGGTGGTGTTACACGTTACTAGACAGGTATCTCTAATTCAATTGCTCTTCAGTGTATATATATATATACTGAAAAGTAAGAAGCAAATTTAACGGAAGCCAAGAGCACGTAAAAAAATGCGTGCAAGCAGAGAAGAACAAGAAAGAATGCACAAAGTTTTGAAAATTCTAAGCTTTGATTTTTTCAGGGACCAGCAAAACACAGCATTAACTCATCTCTGCATACACGGTCCACTCACATTATTGTGACCACCAGAGTAACCGCCGTGTGTAGCGCGGACAGCAGCTAGACGGGCTGGGAGTGACGCAAAAAGGTGTTGGAAGGTGTTCACTGGTACGCGGAGATATGCTGACTACAGTGCCCCTGACAGCTGCTGGGGTGTGCGTATTGGATGATACATAGAGCGAACAACACGATCGAGGTGGTCCCACAGATGCTCAATTGGGTTTAAGTATGGAGAATTAGGGGCCCAGAGAAGTACTTTGAAGTCTTCATTATGCTCTTCCAACCATTCTCGGACATTTTTAGCGGTGTGACACGTCGCATTGTCTTTCTGGAAGATCCTATCCGCTCCAGGGAAGGCAATGAACATGTATGGGTGTACGTGGTCTGCAAGGATGGATTCATAACGAATTCGGTCCATACTGCCTTCCACAGGAATGAGTGGACCAGAGAATCCCACGAAAACCATCCCCAGACCATAACGCTGCCCCCACCAGCTTGTGTTCTTCCACAAATGGTTGAAGAGCTATTGTTCTCCGATGTTTCTTGCCTTATACGCCAACGTCCATTCAATGAAGCCGAAAAACGTAACTCATCGGAGAAGGTAATCCTTTGTCAATCAGCGGAGGTCCAATTCCTATACAACAGTGCAAATATAAGCTTTTTCTTCCGATGCACCTTCGTTAGCATAAGTGCAGTGGCCATCCATCTGCATCGGAGCCCCATACGCAGCAAGATTAGCTGAACTGTCGTGTATCTTGCTCTAAACCAGTGTGGCCAACCCGCGGCACGCGGAACCTTCAAACCTTCAAAATTTCAGTACCCTATTTAAAAAAAGAAAAAGAGAGAAAAAAAAAACAAATCTTAAAGCAATTGGCGAAAATACACAAATCAAGGTTGAAGCAAAGCTGGTACCCCGTCAGAAAGCAAAGCTGGTACCCCTGCCTGCTACTATTGCCGGGGGCAGGAAACTATCAGTCTGATTCCATTGTCACTGTTATCACGGTTTTAAATCAGTGACATCTTGTCTTCACTGAAGACACAGCCGAAGTTAAAGCGAAACAGAAAAACTGAACGTTGTGTGGCGAGAACCAACCTGGAGGTCACACAAGCTCGGGAGTTCTCTGTCTGTTGACGTCATTCTCTGACATCATTCGTTGACGCAGTCACGTAGTGCTAGCAAGCGATGAGGAAGTGATTCTCTCTCTTGACACGGTGTCTTTCGAACGGCGATCGTACTCTTTTGTAATGTGAACGGTTGGCGCCACATTGTGCTTTAATTTTAGAAATGTATTTTAGTAAGCCGTTGACCTTAAAATGGAAGTATGAAGAAGACATTACAGTACGTGCTTTCAACATTGATTTGGAAGAAACGTTTTTGTTTAGTAATCAAGGTGCAGCCAAACCAGTTTGTTTGATTTGCGGATCTTGTGTTGCGGTGCCGAAGAGTTTAACTTGGAGCGACATTTCAAGCAAAAGCATTCTGATTTTATTTATAAGTATCCTGTTGGCTCAACATTACGAACGGACTTTATTAAAAAAAAAAAAAAAAAAAAAAAGAATTCACTGACTGGTCAACAATTGCTTTTCCAGAAAAAGAGTGAAGAACAGACATCAATTGTGAAGACTTCCTACCAAATTTCCTTTCTGTTGGCCCGAAAGAAGAAACCATACTCTGATGGCAAAGAAATAGTCAAGTCCAGCCTACAAATATTTGCTACCCATGCCGAAGATCCAAAAACTAAAAATCACGGAAATTGGTAAATGGAATTTCGCTTTCTCGGAATACAGAGATGCGTCGTATAGACGACATGGCTAATAACGTTAACACTCAAATTGTGTCTTCGATTCACTCTTGTAAGTTTTTTTCTTTGTAAGTTTTTCTTCCATAGAAAAGAGCTGTGATGTTTCTGACACTGCCCAGTTAAGTATGTTTGTACGTGTTATCAACGGCAACTTTGATTTAATTGAAGAACTCTTAGACTTGCGTCAATTAATATCAGCTAGTGAAGATATTTTTGACGAGCTGAAAAATGTTATTGAAAACAATAAGTTAGAGTGGGGGAAATTAGGCAACATTTGCACAGATGGGGCCTCAGCAATGATTGGTACGAAAAAGGTGTGTGTAGGGTTACTTGAAGCTTATGTGGAAAGGAAGATATTCAAGTACCACTGCATCATACATCAAGAGGCTCTTTGCGCAAAGGACATGGGGTTATCTTCCGTTCTGGATCAAGTAGTGCGTTGTGTTAACACAATCCAAGCCCGTGCACTCAGTCGTCGGAAATTTCGCAGTTTGTTTGAGGAGAAGCTGGAAGAAATGGGTGAATTGCTTTTTCACGGTAACGTGCGTTGGCTTTCAAACGGAAAGGCCTTGGAGAGATTTTGGAACCTGCGACATAGTGATTTAAAGTATTTTGAAGATAATGGGTTACTCACAAGTAAGTGCTCACTTCTCAAGGATGAAGACTGGCTGTGGAATTTCGCATTACTTACAGATATAATGGGACACCTGAACAGTTTAAATTTACGTTTACAAGGAGCAGACTGCCCTTTTCCAACATTGATGACTTCTGTATCAACTTTCATGAATAAACTTTTGCTGTTTTTAAATGCTTTTTCTCAAAACAAATTATCTCAATTCGCTCAAATGCAAGAACAAGCAAAAGTATCTGAAAATACCCCAAATTATGAAAAGTACAAAAAGTTAATATCTGTTTTACATGACTCCTTTGCAAGAAGATTTTGTGATTTGGAGAAAGATAAGAAAAACAGTGAACCTTTTACAAACCCTTTTTCGGTTGCTATTGAAGATTTAAATCATTATTCTCCAGACATGCAGATAGAAATTATTGACCTTCAGCATAATATTGCACTTAAAGGTAAATATAATGAGTTTATTTCTACTTCAACCAGTCCAAATTATGTTGAATTCTGGAAATTTCTTCCAGTTCCTGATTTTACGATTTTACACGAATTTGCACAGAGGTACTGTTGTAAGTTTGGTTCAACCTACGTTTGCGAACAATCATTTTCAGTAATGAATACGATTAAAACTAAATGTCGTTCAAAATTACCAATGCTCACTTAAGTAATTTAATTTTGCTTGCTTGTTCACAGGTAAACCCAAATATACAAGAGATTTTAAGAGACATGCAAATTCAAAAGAAGCATTAAAATTTTACAAATTCCATTGACATTGTGAGGTGCAAACGTGTTGTTCACTTTAACGAGCACTAAGAACGATAGAATGATAATAAACCTTACGAAACTGAAAATAATTGTGTTCTTATTTAAATCTGATACGGGCCAATTTAGTTAGGAGAATGGATGACTTCAGTGGCACGCCTAAGATACAAAAGCTTAAAAGTGGCACATGCCATAAAAAGTTTAGCCACCACTGATCTAGACAATAGCCACTGAAAACAAACGCAAAGGTTGTTCAACGATACATATCGTTTTATGTATGGATCAACGATATATCGTTCATCGGTGGAAATCTTCTTTGCTCTAAGAAAGAGACGACAATATTTTTGTATGACGAATCATTTCTCACCTCGCCTATCAGATGATTGGTTCACATGCAACTACAATCCTTTGCGTATCTGACTGTCGATACACACCCACCAAATTGTATGGCGCTCCGAGAATACATCCTGGTGTGGCATTTTCTACGTCGAGTAATAAGCATCTTCTGACTGCACCGGTATTTGAGCATTTAATAATAGCGGATTACTATTCTAATCTTCTGACGAATAGTGACTGTTTTCGGGAATATTTTTTTATCACCCCCTTGAACTTTTATGATTTCCTAATCTTTGTTTCACCCGTATATACTATAACAAGAATAATAAGTTTTATAGGGTAAAAAAAAAATCCTGCAAACGAAAGTTATTTAAATCTGTAAAACGTTTCTTCCACCACTTCTAATATATATTGTACACTGGCGTGCAAAAATTAAGGACAAGACGGTTTTTCAAATGTAACGTAGCGCAGAAGTGCTCCACATCGACTCAAATCATACCATAAGATCCCCAAGAAGTAAGAATATGGAACAAGTGAGCAAACCCGTCCAAACAAGGAATCCAAAGGATACAAAGGCACCTTATGGAAAAGGTAGCTTCGAGCACAACTGGACAGAAGACAGAAACCTCCATGTGACAGGCGGCTGCCAAGAAAAATCCAGTCTTTAGTAGGGGATATGACCACCCTTAACTGCGTTGCAGGATTTACAACGTCTGTCCATGCTGAGAACGAGGTTGTCAAGAGCTGTTGAGGCATCGCGGCCCATTCCTCTTGTAGCGCCAATCGCAGCTGCGAAATCGTTGCTGGCGGCTGGTGACGTGCTTCCAAGTGTCTCCCGAGAAGGTCCCACACGTGTTCGATTGGATTTAGGTCCCCACCTTGCGGGCCAATCCATGCGTTGAATATCTTCACTCTCCAACAGCTCTGCGATAGCCACTGTACGAGGAGGTGTAGCGTTGTCGTCCATGAAGAGGAACTCAGGACCCACAGCACCTCTAAACTGACGCACGTGAGGCAGGATAACCTCGGTACAATAGCGGACACCAGTGACTGACCCTCCTTGGAAGACGTGGAGGTCAGTACGGCTACCAAGCATGATACAGCCCCAAACGAGAAATACGCCACCTCTAAACCTGTCCCTTTCGATGATGTTGGAGGTGTGATTGCGCGTTCCCTGCTCTCTCCAGATGTGTATACGTCCAGAATCGCTCGTCAGACTAAATCGGCTCTCATCCGTAAAGAGAACTCGACCCTATTGCTGATGTGTCCAGTTCTTGTGTTCCTGACACCACAGAAACCACCGTCTCCGATGAGCAGGCGTTAATGGCACACACCGTACTGTTCGTCGTGCAAATAGACCACCTTTGAGCAGCATCCTGACAACGGTAAAACGCGATAACGGACGTCCAGTTGTCTGTTGCATGTGTCTTGCGATTTCTCCCGCTGTCTGCCTTCTGTCTCTTCTCGCCTGTAGGATAATATACCGGTCGTCCGCCGCCGTGGTTGCTCGTGGACGACCACTGCTAAACTCTCGGACAGCTGTTCCTGTAGTTTGAAATGCTCTCCAAGCTCGTGAAACGATGTTGTGAGCGATCCTGAACTCCTCGGCTACACTAGTCACACTTCGACCTTCTTCCAACTTCTTAATGACGCGATCTCGGGTAAAGTCATCCAGATGTCGCTTACTGGATTGCCTGTTGGCCATATCAAACGGTGGCAGCAACTCGACGTCGTTCAAACCGATGTACACCGTGCAATAGTTTTTCACCGAATTGCTGAGCGTACACCACCCGTGTGCTTTATACCCTTCCGAAACTCACCTCCCCCCACGTCATGCTGCATATATGCGCATGCCCTACCGTACCGGACACTAGTCTATTTCCTGAGTAGTCTTTCGGTCCGTTCTGCCAGCTCGTTCCGCTGTTATGCTAATTTCTCCTCTTCGTCCTTAATTTTTGCACACCAGTGTACTTTCTAACATGTTAAAATATTTCTTTTTTATTCTAGACAAAAATTGCAACAAATTATCAAAGTGAAGTACATTAATGCTTTTTTTTTAAATTCAAAACGTATCCGAATTCACATTTTTATTTTCCATTTAATTAATAGATGTTGATCTCAAGCAAACGTTGTTTCTCTTTTACATTTGCGCCACACCAGGAAGTCAACATTTATTTATAAGTAAAGTGGAAATTAATCAAGGATATTTTAAAACAAGCCCTTAGATTTTGGTTTTGACTTTGCGTTCAGATGCAACCGCTTTGACATTTTAGCCAAGTTTTCTTCTCAATAAAATGCTCAACATACTTGTTCATTTATACGCACGAATGCAATTTATAATGTGCTTGAGAAATCGGATTTTTTCGAAACCTGCGAGCGAAACATTTTCAATGCAAGATTAAAAAGAAAAAGGCGGTGAAGACAAAATGTGCCGGTAATTCGCCTAATAGGTGTGTACGTGGAAAGTGATGTGAAAATTGCTCAAAGAAATGGATCCGTAAATCCCGTAGTATCAAAATTAATTTAAATTACTGAAAATACGGCGACTCGAAAGAACACAACTACATGTCTAGAAACACCGTTTCATTTTCTTTCGTTAATGCTAGTAGAAGAATTTTTGAAACCAGAAGAAATTTCCTTTCTCTGCATGCATTCGGAAATCTTGCGAGAACCTTCGAAACAAAATACTTCGTCATCAAGTATTCATTCTCTTTGAGAAAAAATTTAGATTTTGCTGCAGTCCGTTTTCCCCGGAGTTTGTACTTCCTTTAACTGTCTGCAATTTGATAATTCCTGTTACGTAATGACAGAATTCGTAGCCTGTAATCATTACTGCAGGATTACTAAGTTCATAAAAACTTGAAAACAAATTTGAAAAGATAGATGATTTTGTCGTTTCGGAAAAAATAAAAAAAAATCTATAACAGCTGCACTGTGATTTATAAATGCTTCATTGATCGATTTTATTCAAAAAATAAAACCAGAATCTCGAAATTCTTAATGCTACCTCTTCTACTCAACATAAATGGAAGCTTTTGTAAATATTTGACTCTTTTGCTCGAAAATTTAGGGTTCTGTTTTTAAGATTGGTGCATTCATCATGTACTGTTATATCGTAAAAATATAAAATATGATAGTGAAAATAATAAGCTACTAAAAAAAGACAACTGACCCGACTTAGAGGCAGAGCTATGTGAGACGTTGGCTTTAAATCAAGATGAAATGTGATGCGATTATACTAAGGGTGAGTCGAAAGTTTTGCAATATTTGGATCACTTTATGTCTTCAAGCGTACCTTTACGACGAAAGCTGACTGGCATTCAAAGTATGGGCCATCGTGTTGCACCGTCTTTAGCATTCTGTCTGCCGGTTCTTCGATTTTGCAGAGGGTGAGTCGAAAGTTTTGCAGTATTTGGATCACTTTATGTCTTCAAGCGTACCTTTACGATGAAAGCTGACTAGCATTCAAAGTACAGACCATCGTGTTGCACCGTCTTTAGCCATCTGTCTGCCAGTTCCTCGATTCTACAGAGGGTGGGTCGAAAGTTTTGCAATATTTGGATCACTTTATGTCTTCAAGCGTACCTTTACGACGAAAGCTGATTGGCATTCAAAGTATGGGCCATCGTGTTGCACCGTCTTTAGCATTCTGTCTGCCAGTTCTTCGATTCTACAGAGGGTGGGTCGAAAATTTTGCAATATGTGGATCACTTTATGTCTTCATACGTACCTTTACGACGAAAGCTGACTAGCATTCAGAGTATTGGCCATCGTGTTGCACTGTCTTAAACCATCTGTCTGCCAGTTCTTCGATTCTACAGAGGGTGAGTCGAAAGTTTTTCAGTATTTGGATCACTTTATGTCTTCAAGCGTACCTTTACGATGAAAGCTGACTAGCATTCAAAGTACAGACCATCGTGTTGCACCGTCTTTAGCCATCTGTCTGCCAGTTCCTCGATTCTACAGAGGGTGGGTAGAAAGTTTTGCAATATTTGGATCACTTTATGTCTTCAAGCGTACCTTTACGACGAAAGCTGACTGGCATTCAAAGTATGGGCCATCGTGTTGCACCGTCTTTAGCATTCTGTCTGCCAGTTCTTCGATTCCACAGAGGGTGGGTCGAAAATTTTGCAATATATGGATCACTTTATGTCTTCATACGTACCTTTACGACGAAAGCTGACTAGCATTCAGAGTATTGGCCATCGTGTTGCACCGTCTTTAGCCATCTGTCTGCCAGTTCTTCGATTCTACAGAGGGTGAGTCGAAAGTTTTTCAGTATTTGGATCACTTTATGTCTTCAAGCGTACCTTTACGATGAAAGCTGACTAGCATTCAAAGTACAGGCCATCGTGTTGCACCGTCTTTAGCCATCTGTCTGCCAGTTCTTCGATTCTACAGAGGGTGGGTCGAAAGTTTTGCAATATTTGGATCACTTTATGTCTTCATTCGTACCTTTACGAAGAAAGCTGACAAACATTCAAAGCATAGGCCATCGTGTTGCACAGTCTTTAGCCATCTGTCTGCCAGTTCTTCGATTCTACAGAGGGTGAGTCGAACGTTTTGCAATATTTGGATCACTTTATGTCTTCACGCGTATCTTTACAACGAAAGCTGACTAGCATTCAAAGTATAGGCCATCGTGTTGCACAGTCTTTAGCCATCTGTCTGCCAGTTCTTCGATTCTACAGAGGGTGAGTCGAAAGTTTCGCAATATTTGGATCACTTTATTTCTTCAAGCGTACCTTTACGACGAAAGCTGACTAGCATTCAAAGTAAAGGCCATCGTGTTGCACCGCCTTTAGCCATCTGTCTGCCAGTTCTTCGATTCCGCGGCGGTACCAGTTCTTGTCCTTCGAGGCGAAGAACTCCTCCACACCAGCTTCCACCTTCTCCTGGTTGCTGAAGTGCCGCCCACGAAGGAAGTAGGCCATGGACCAGAACAAGTAATAATCCGACAGGGCAAGGTCTGGATTATACGTTGGGTGTGGCATCAGTTCGATGCCCTTAAGTTCCTGGAGTATTGCCCGGGTCGTTCGCGCGGTATGAGGCTGACCGTTGTCCTGCTGTAGGAGAGCGCGCTTTCTGTTCACCAGTGCCGGGTACTTCTCCTCCAAAACGGCATACATCCGCTCCAGCTGCTCAGAATAGAGGTTGGAGTTGATGGTCCGACCACAAACTCGTAATGGACTATTCCCTCAAATTTCCACAAGACCCAGAGCATCACCTTTTGCTCGAAACGCCCACCTTTGGCAAAAGGTTCAGGAAGCTGGCCCGGGCTCAACTACTGCCGTTGTGTGTTAGGATTACGAAAATAGACCCACTTTTCATCGCACGTAACAATTCTCTTGATGAAACGTACATCGCGCGGGGTTTTTTAGGAGTTTCGTGGACACATCCACTCGGCGGTTTGCTTCGGGTAGCGTCAGTTCGTGAGGGACAATGCGGCAGCTCCTGTAGACCTTGCCGAGGTTCCGAAGGTGACAAGCCAAGGTGGTCTGTGATATGCCCAGCTCGCCTGATAATATCTGAGTGCTTGTTCTTGGATTTGCCTCAACGGCCTGGCGCGTGGCCTCCGAATCTGGTTCTTGGCTGGTTCACAGCCTACCTGAACTTGGCTGATCTTCGGGGTTTCTGTCACCTGAGAGAAATTTCTTGAACCAACTGGTTGTGGTGCTGTGGTCCACGGAACCTTCCCCTTTCACATGACAAAGGTTTAGTGTTGCTTGAGGAGTGTGACGTGCCTGCCCCGCAGGACGCACACGACATAAAGGTAGATAGCAGCGAGAACGAACGTCTGCGCTGCTCAGTTGGTATAGCGACTTGTTCCGGAATAAGTGGACTCGGGTTCGATTCCCGGCGTGGACCAAAAATGACGGAGAAATTTACTTCGTTATAATGACGCCCGAACTTCCCGGATGACCCGGCCGTTCAAGATTGCGCAATGGTGTGATATTCTTTCCACACCGCGAGATAGGAAAAATAAGAGAATCCCTTCTTCAACGCTTCGAATAATAAATGTGTGTGATGTTGCATTCCACGCACTAGATTGACTGGGAGTTCTCAAGTTCACGTTCTACAGCGGATGACTGCCTGCAACGATTCATGGTCACGGCTGACCCGTGGGCCATGCCCCCGGCCCTCTTTCGGGGGGTGGGGAGATGTGACCTACCTGCCCCGCAGGACGCACACGACATAAACGCAGATAGCAGCGAGAACGAACGTCTGCGTAGCTCAGTTGATAGAGCGACTTGTCCCGGAATAAGTGTACTCGGGTTCGATTCCCGGCGTGGAGCCAAAATGGCGGAGAAATTTACTTCGTTATAGGAGCGAGTTCAAACTCCTAGAGCAAAAGTTCCCTAATTAGCCGGTTGTGGCTGTTCATCTTTTAGGCGTCCCAACCACAGACAGAGCGACGACATGCAATAAATCTTGCAGGGAAGGGGTGACGCACGCGGCGCTAACTACGCCATTGCGATCAAGTCAAGATGCCAAACTCCGTGGAATGTTACTCTAGCCGCAATAGGGCTACTATGAAGGTATGTAGTGGCGCATTGTGGCGCTGAAAGAAGTTGCACCCATCGGAGTGGTGGTATGACATGAACGGGTGCAAAGGATCTTTATAGATGGTTACGTAGCTTCCACAGGTCAGAGTAGTCTGTAGACGTATCAGCTGTCCGAATGCGTTCCAGATGAAAACCTCCAAAACCATAACAACGCCACCACCGGCCTGCCCTTTCCCTTGTATGCATGGGGGATCCATTGCCTCGTGGGGTTGTCGGCATATCCGGAGTCAGCCATCTCCCCGAAACAGTTAGTACCGCGATAAATCGGACGACGCTGCATGTTTCCAGTCATCTTTCATCCAATGGCGGTGTTCCCAAGCCCAGGTGTTGTGCATTGCCTTGTGTCGTTGGGTCAGCAATAGCACTCTGACGGGAGCCGTCTGCTCCGAAACCTCATATAACTCAGGGAACGTTGCACTGTCCAAACGCTGGGGCTACTATTTTACCCAGCATTGAATTGCGCTGTGCTTTGAGGCAATGTTGCAAGCTGGGCGTAATATTACAATGCGTGCCAAATGCCGCTGTCCACTATCGTCCAGAGCTTTTTCTCCAGAGCTTTTTCTACGGTCTCACCGGCCTCTCACCCAGGATATTTTCCTGAGTTTGTGTAGTCCAGATACACCCTTGAAATTGTTGACCGTGGAAAAACAAATTTCGTGGAAATTTCCGAGGTGGATGGAATAACACATCTCCCGAGCGCCCAATATCATACCTCGTTCAATATCACTTAAATCCTGATATGCTGCCATCTGAACTGCGAATGATATTACTTGAGCTTGCAGAGATACCTGCCTCTATATTTACGTCGCCCCGCACGGGGATAACTGGTTTTCCAGTTATTTGGGGAGCGGCGCCCCCACGGCCCGAGCTGACCCTGTGACTGGTCAACATCTGATGCTTGTTTTTTTTTTTTTTTTTTTTTTTTTCGGTGCTGTTGGAGTTTGCAGGGACGGCTGTTCGTCCAGATGTTGGGGAGTCGCGGCCCCACGATCCCGAGCTGGTCTTGTGTCTCGCTTTTTCGTTTTTATTTATTTTCTGCACTGGCCAGTTGCCCGTGCTGTATACTCTACCTAATCGCTACCACGCTATGTACTAACACCCTGATCTTGTGGCTTTGTTACCCTCCACTACTAACTGTTTATATTAACCGCTCAGTTCGTAGGTTGCTGAGATTCCGTTTAGGTTCCACTCCAGGGTTTCTCTTCCTTGGATTACTTTTTCCCTTTTAGCTGGTTTGGGTGCTAGACCTACCTGCATATTTGCCGCGTGCGGAGACCCGTGAGGCGGAAATGGGATGTCTGGCGGCTGAGGTCGCAGAAGACCGGAGAAGTGCCTCCTGTGCACCAACACTCCTCTTCGACCCCGGCTTCGCTGTAAACGGGAGACTAGAGACTAACCCACCTCTAGTCAGAAGTCTTGTACCAAGTTGTGTACAGGGTTTTAGCGGCTTTTTTGTCGTATAGCACGGCAGGGTAAGCCCGGGGGCTGTGGGATCTTGCCAAAGGCGTTGACATGACGGTACCCGGAGGCCGAAGTGTCCGCCGAGTGCGTGTGATCACAGCCAACGGACTATATCTGCAGCGTATAAGCTCCAGAACTGTGTCCAGCGTCATTTTCTTGGCTTGCAGACCTCCAGTTCTCCCTTGTAGGGCTCGGTGGTGGGTGGAGTAGTCTGCAGACGAATCCTCCTCCTTTTTTCCATGGGTAAAAACAAAAACAAAAACTCCAAATTCAAGTCACCTGAGAAAATGATAGTTGACAACGACTCTCCTTCGTCTTCTCAACTTACCAAGTCCCATAACCTTAAACGGTCTTTAGATCATTCATGACCTGGACCAAGAACGTGGAACCTCTTCTTCGGCAGCTGTACCAGTCGCTCCGAAGCGTCGTCTCCCCTCGATTGCTGTGAATACGCATGCTACACACTTAGTTGTAGAATCCATCGATCCGAATGAGAGACTGTCCACCAGATCTCCCTTTTTCATTTCTAAAGCTTTGGACGCTGCGATTGGCTCCTTGAAGTCTGTGAGGAAGCTTCGCTCTGGGGACCTGCTTGTCCAAACTTGCAGTGTTTCTCAGAGTAACACTCTTCTGCACCTCACTAGTCTTCAAGGCATTCCTGTCAAAGTGACACCTCACACGTTTCTTAACACCTCTCGGGGTGTTATTTCGGAGTTTGATCTCTTGCCATGCAGTGAGGACGAATTGGTGAGTGAACTTGCAGATCAGGGCGTTATTGCTGCACGTCGGGCGTTAAGTCTAAAAATGTAATCTTGACTTTTAACTCCCCGAAAGTTCCGACCGAAATCAAGGCTGGCTACTTGGTCTGTGGAGTTCGCCCGTACATTCCCAGTCCTCTGCGCTGTTTCAGGTGCCAGAGGTACGGGCATTCACAACGTTCATGTAACAGTTCCGCTCGTTGCGCAAATTGTGGCTCCCGTGAACATGACTGGGAAGGTTGCACTTCTGCGGCCTGCTGTGTTAACTGTGGTGAGGCCCATGCAGCTTACTCCCGCAACTGTATGAAATGGAAGGACGAGATGGCGATCCAGCGCCTCAAGACCCTGGAAGGCCTCTCGTACCCTGCTGCCAAGGCCAAGTTGGGTATTCCCAACAACCGACAGCGTACTTTTGCCGCAGTAGTTCAGTCTCTGCCACAGCCCGTGCAGCCCTTTGTCCCGCGCCCTGTAGCTCTCGCCGGACTTGCCAAGAGATCTACAGCTAAACAAGCGACACAGGTGGATTTCTCCGAGCTCCAGCTTATTCGACCAGCTGACTCTGCGCCTTCTCTTTTGAAGACGACCGACTCTTCCAGTTTCCAACAGAAAGCCTGCACGTGTGGAAGACCCGGCCCTAAATCCGCAAAGGTGTGCAGTGTCCATCCAACTGTCGCGGTCCAACTGACCAACATTGCAACTGTCCCAGACTCAGCGAGGTCCCCACCCTCAACCAACATTATAGAGGAACATAAGGGGGAGGAGAGTGACAGTTCGTCCCTCTTCTGTAACTCATCTTATGTGTAGTTGTGTTCGTTTTCGTGATGTGTTTTATCATTCTCATTCCTCAGTTTTACTTAATCGGCTAGTTTCTAACCATTGTACCATGTTTTTAATACTGTTTGTTTCATTGTCTTTTTTGGCCCTTCCATCATTCTAATGGTTCGGTTTTACTTGGTCAGCCAGATTTTGGGATTTATGCCACGTTTTTTTTTAATACTGTGTGTTTGTCTTGTGTCTGGCGCTCTTTGGGCAAACATGGCCCTTGCGCCATAAAAATCAACCAACCAACCAACCTATATGTACGTCGTGTGTGAACGATATCATTAACCGTATGGGTGTGGTGATCAGAGCCGGATTAAGGCCTTAGTGGGTCCCTAGGCTAAGATATTTGACTGGGACACCAAATAACTTATGACGGGGAATTATTATGAAGTCCGTTAAAACAGGAAACCGTAGATACTAAATTTTCTACAGCTTTTCATAATAGGTCATTGTAGTTTCCATTGTTCTCATAAGAACATGAGTTAAAAGCTTAGGATTCCTAGATTTCGTCTTGGATTTGATAATAATTTAGCATTGTATACATAGTGCATGTTTTTTATTATGCAATGTGAAGCCACAGTGGACTTCGACCATTAACGGTTCCAAGAGCAAATTGGAAGGTGTGGGTGCTTTGACGTGCCTGCCCCGCAGGACACACATGAGATAAAAGCAGATAGCAGTGAGAGCACATGCTAGTGTAGTATAGTGGATAGCACTCAGAGCTCCGGAGCTGAGAGTTGTGGGTTCGAATCCCGCTCATGGGATAGACATGATGAAGGAATTTACTTCGTCATATTGACAACCGAATTTCAAGGATGACCTGGCAAATAGGTTTCTCGCAATGGTGTGATGTTCTTTCCACACCGCGAGACATGGGCGCCGCCGATAGGGGGGCTCACTTGACTCCCCTGTGGAATTATTTTATTTATTACTCTTTTTTTTTTACACTCACATAACTGGACCACAAGGAAAGATGAAGTTTGGGGTGTTTAATTTAATATCCCAATTTTATTGGAAATTTGGAAATGGAAAACAATAAAAAGCGGAGGAAACCTAGAAAGCGGAGGAAACCTAGCAAACCGTAAGGTAGTACGCCCAAAGAAGTTCCGCTCAGGGCGGTGTGTGCTGAACTTAAAAGGCTTGGCGTGACCCTGCTCGACACTGTTCATTATTTTGAAACAGTTACCAATGTACATGATAATACATGACTATTACTAACATACACTTTCTTCAAGAGCAGCATCAATTAATAATAATAATAATAGTAGTAGTAGTGTTATTGTGTAATAAGTAGTAGTAATAGTTTTAATCTTTCATTTTCACGAATTACTGTTTTCTACATATTAGCCAAACCTTAATTAATCACACTTGACCCCCCTTGAAAAATTCCTGCAGGAGCCCATGCCGCGAGATAGGAAAAATGAAAATCCCTTCTTCAGTGATTCGAAAAAATAAATCAGTGATGTTACGTTCCATACAACAAATTGTCTGGGATTTCTCAAATACACGTTCTTCATAGGATGACTGCCTACAGCTGCCCATGGTCCCGGCTGACCCATGGGCCATGCCCCGGGACCCTCTTTCTGTGGCAGGGGGAGATGTAATGTACCTGCTCCGCAGGACGCACATGAGATAAAGGCAGATAGCACTGACAGCACATGCCAGTGTAGTATAGCACTCGGAGCTCCGGAGCCGAGAGTTGTGGTTTCGAATCCCGCCCCATGGCATAAAAATGATGAAGAAATTTACTTCGTCATAGTGGATGGTAGTGAAAAAGCTGAAACTGTCTCGCCAACCATGCTGTATACAGCGACATGAAATATTTACTTTTGGTGAGTCACTGTCTTGAAATCTATAAGTCTTCCAACCTCTGTTTCTGACCATGTGGAAATCATATAAGACAAAAGTAAAATTGTTTTATAAACTTCTCTCTCTCTCTCTCTCTCTCTCTGCCTATCTATCTATCTATCACTTCCCCGGGAAGGCCTCCTGGGCCCTTGGCCAGGGTGGGCACCAAGACTATAACCTATATAGACCTCCCTTAGTCCTGCCCTGTTGGTGACATGTAATGGTAATGGTAGCAACCTTCCCAATTTTTGTCGTCTCAGTCAGTGGCGTACATTCGAGGCTAGCTAGGCTAGCTGTGAAGCCCAGAAAATGCACAAATAAAACTTAATTAAATATACACAAATAATTGACTTTTGTCAATTATCAAGGGTATTAAAATACGTCGATGCTTTCGGTGTGAAAAAATACCGCGTGCAGATTCGCTTCTTTGACTCAGTCTGGCGAGCGAAAACCAACGTCATAACGCAAACAGCTCTTCCAGAGTCTTCGCAGTTCTGATGCGAAAACCTTCCGTATCATCGCCTGCTAGCGTTTCCATGACAACATGAATCAGCTGGTAGACGGGAATAGGCCAATGCTTTGGGAAACGGTTAGCTCGGAAAAAGAAGAGTTAGACTACCTCAGTCACTCGCATTCTCCCGCCCATAAGTGTTTCGCGAGAGTTATTTCAGTTTTTGTGAAGTGTCAATGAATTAAAATCAGAGATATTATATCTTAAATTCGTGGCTTTGTTGTATTCGAACTGTTTTCGCAAATTTTGTGAAAGATTCTCTCAACATCTACTGTCAGAACTTAAAAAACTCTATGCTTCAAATTTTGATACAGCTCGACTAAAAAAGGAAATGAAGGTGTTTATTCCTTTGATGAATACAAAAACAAATCAGTAAGAGACACTACGTGTTACATAAAGTTGAATAAATTGGACATAGTGTTTAATGAGGTGTACAGATTATCAAATCTCATGTTAAACTTTCCATCAACAACTGCAACTGCCGAAAGAAGTTTTTCAGCATTAAAAATAATTAAGATATATCTTTCAGCCACACAAGGACATAGAGCTACATTCGAAAAACTTGGTTGTTTTGTCAATAGAGAAACACATTATTTTTAAATATGAAAAAGTATTTGGAAGAAACATTTTATGAAAACGTAGTACTCAAGTTCACACAAAAGGAAAGAAGAATGGAGTTTGTGTACAAATAAAGTATTCAGAAGAAGAATGGAGTTCATGTACAAATAAGTGTTCAAATCCTAATCCTCATACTTATTTGGTATTGTGTTAGCAATGGCATGTACCTAAAATTTAGAAAAAAGTTACTTCTATTACTTAACAATTAAAAATTAAACTTCGCAATTAAAAAAAACAGTACTGGCAAGGAGGGGTGAGATAGCCCAGGTCTCGAACCCAAGATACGCCAGTGAGATTCTCAATGTATATGATGCTTTACTTTGGACTTTTGCACTTCGTAATACTGTTTTAGAGTTTTAGTCCCATTTGATTGCTGTTCTGCGATGCATATTCTTTTAATGCGCAAACGTGCGTGTGGTTCGGAGAAACACGGATGTAAGATTTAGTTTCTTCCTCCCTAAATCGTGGAATGTGCTTTATCGTAGTCACTTAAGTTTCACTTTCATAAAGGCAATTGCTGTTTACAAGACTTATCAGATTTTCTTTCTGGTCAGCAAAGTGAAAAGTCAAAAGTATCGGAGACGTTAGAGGAACAAGGTGCTATTAACGAGATCGCTGAATACAGGCCCTGTAGGAAATCCCATTAGACCCGGATGCTATGAATTTGTCTGGTACTGAGTTGTATTTGGCTCCTTGGTGGAAGTTTTGTCACGGTTTCAGAATTCGGCGGAAGGGTCATTAGACTTCCCCGCCATAAGCTATTCTGAAGGGCTCATCGCGAAGATACGGCCGTTATCACGTCAATCAGTCCCTTGAGGTAGGGGAACGTCAGCAGAGATTGATAGATGACTTGGAGAAAGGTTACCTTTAAGGATCACGTATTCTTCGCCTTCCACAGGCTATCCTTCCAATTCATCGCTGCGCATCCTTCAATTTATCCTCTAAGATTCTTCACATTTCTTTCCTCTGAGTAAACTCTTTCAAATAGGGTCATAAAGAAACCGCTTATTTTTCAAAAAGTCCAAGTTGAAATGCTTTGTTTGTGGATTGACAGGTGAGGCAAGTATATCAGAATAAAAAGGAGGAATAAAAACGAAATCAAAAGAGAAACCTTGAAATCTGATGCCGATAAGTTGCTGTCATTCAGAAAAGCTGTGATAAGGAAGATGCTTCCTTGTCAAAGCTTTTCGGCTCAGTCGACATTTTTGTTCTTTCTTTTACAAAACGCTAATGATCTGAATTCGAAAGGAAGACACTTACTTTACGTATTTACCACAAAATCAACGTACAGGTTATGCTTTGAAAATAACATAGTGATAGCTTTTTTTACGCTTTCCAACCGTAGGTTGAAGAAGCGTGTATGCTCCAGCTTTGTCCGTCTGTGCATCTGTCTGACCGTCCACACGATAACTCGCGTAAAAATGGTTCGATTTCGATGAAATTGTAATATATTGTAGGGGACCACATGGGGATGAACTCTTTTGAAAATGGGTGAAGTGGGGTCAAAGGTTAGGACATAGGAGCGGGATCCATTCCATTGACCTTATGCGCCTTAACGTGCGTTCAAACAGTTCGATTTTGATGAAATTTTATTACATGGTAGGGTACTACCTGGGGACGAACCCTATTGAAAATGGGCAAAATGGGGTCGAAGGTCAGGATGTAGGAGCGGGATCCATTCCATTGCCCTTATGCATCATAACTTACGTAAAAATGTTTCGATTGCGACGAAACTTTATCATGTTGTTCCGGAAATATAGTGAACCAGTTCTCTTGAATATGGTCAAAATGGGGTCAAAGGTCAGGACACAGGAGCGAGATTTATTCCACAGCCATTATCCTCATAACTTGAGTAATGGTTTCTGGTATGTTGGAAAGCGTATCATTAATCAGTGCATTGCTAATCAATGATTTTACTAATTTGTTTTTTTTCAGGGCTGGTGTAAGATGTCTTATGCTGATATGCAGCAAAAGCCATGTATAGGCAAAAATGTAGTTCTGCACACTGAGAAAAACGTTTTTTTTTAATTCAGCAAAAACATTTTTTGATCATCCAAACATTTTTGGTTACGTGCAGTCAACGAAAATGTTTGTTGAATTTACAAATGTATTTTGATGAAAATTATTGTTGATTCAACAAAATTTATTGTTATCATGGCAAAACGTTTTGTTCACTTTACAAAATGCCCAGGTGGATTTTTGGGAATTCGTTTGTTCCAACAATATGTATTGTTTTCGTGATAAAACGTTTAGTTGAATTAACAAAATATAGCCAACGAAATAATTTTGTATTGCGAACAAAACGATTCCGATATAGTTTGGCTAAAGCAACAAAATAATTCAACAAAACAGCTCAACAAAACTATTTTGTTGTTTCAAACAAACCTTTTTTCTCAGTGGCATGAAATAGTGCGGGAAATGATTTTGGAAAAAAACCTACCTGGGAAAAGACCCAGGTAGGTTAAGACCCCAATCAATATTATATTTTTTTGATTACTGTATTTTCCATAAGTAAATAATTTTAGTACTGCCTTTGTTAGAATTTACGCGTAAAATATGCCACAAAGTAATCCTACCCGAATTACCTCTCAAGATTGTTCGTTACGAAGATACTCTTCCCGAACAAGCTTGACGGGTAATTTAAGATCACGTGTACTCTGCTGAAGAGTGCACACGTGGTCTTTCGTGATCCCCGCCCCCGCTGCTGTAGAATGACCTTTGCGATTGGCCGAACTATTAACCGGATGTCGCCAGTTGTGTTAGTAATTTTTGCTGGTAAAGCAGCTCACAGAAAAGAATGTTTCGCAGACGCTTATCTTAGAAAATTTGTGCTTTTGTGTGAGTAGTTCATGAAGTTTCTAGATATTGTGTTTTAATTTTGGGAATGAGCCACGTGAATAAGATGAGTGCATCTGAAAGATGCAAGCAGTACAGCAAGGGAACGTTTCATGTGAACAAAAATCTATTGTTCTGTACGTGTTGCAACATACCAGTGGATTTTTCAAGAAAGGACAGTTGTGAAAAGCATTTAGCAAGCAGGCTGCATAAAAAAAGGAGTGTCTGAACAATCAACGGAAAATAATGCAGAAATGTGTTGATGAATTATATGAGAAAAGAACAGCACAAGAACAGCATCGCTCAATGGAACTTTCGAAATTTAATGGTGGCTTTTGTGCAGCTAACATCCCACTTTCCAAACTGGATAACCCTACATTAAAAAAATTACTTGGAAAATTTATTAAAAGATATTGGTGTTATTCCAAATGCATGCAAATTGGATGCGGAAATGTTATTTGCCGAAAAGATATGATATTCAAAAGCTACAAGTGAAAGATATTTTTTTAAATCTGTATCCGGTGTAAGCATCGTAACAGACGAAACAACTGATTCTGAAGATAGATACATTTTGAATATTCTTGCTGTTCCATCAACTGAACCGAATGTTGAAAGTTGCAATGATGAAACCTCTTTAAATGCAATCTTCCTTGAGTGCATCACTTTGGAATCCGTAAATTTTAAAGCAGTTAGCGAGGCAATAATTTCAGTGAATTAACAATTATAAAATACCTTTTCCTAATATAACCGTTTTTGTGACAGACACTGCATCTTACATGTCCAAAGCGTGAGGAAAGACTGAAAGCCGTATTTTGGAATGAGGTTCACGTCACCTGACATGCGGATCTTTTAAATCTTTTGGGCGAAATTCGGCAGAATGAATTTGAAAATGTTAACTCTAGTAGTTGCTTTTAAACGTGCCTTCACAGCTTGTCCTTCCCGTAAAGGACTTTTTCGACTATTTTTGCAAGAGAAGGACAAAATACCTTGCTTACCACCAGTATCTGTGCAGACTAGGTGGAACAGTTGGTTTGATACCGTGATTTTTCAATGCAAACATTTAGAAGACTACGTTTGAAAATAAAGAAAAAACAGTAGCAGTTGTATTGTGGATAAAATCATTGTGTATTGTCAAG
This sequence comes from Macrothele yani, assembly GCA_039090855.1. Taxonomy (NCBI): domain Eukaryota; kingdom Metazoa; phylum Arthropoda; class Arachnida; order Araneae; family Macrothelidae; genus Macrothele; species Macrothele yani. Next base: position 100,345,279 of record CM076991.1, on the reverse strand, counting down.
ATAGGGATTTAAAAGAAAATCTGAAACAGGTTGAGGTTCATGCGCCGTATATTTCCGGACAGCTCACTTTATTTGGAAATCAGCGAATTTCCGCGCACGAAATATGTAATGAAATGTCGACATCGCCAACGATCTGCTTAGCAAGAGTCAAGACTGCGATTACGTCGATGTAAAAAGAGCTCCTCTATTCACTTGTTATGAAAAAAATTAAGCATTAATTTTTTTTTTTTTTTTGAAGATAAATAGCATCGATTTTGTCAGCTAGTCACAAATTTCTTCAAAGCATGTAGGGTGTTTGATCCCGATCAATTTAAGTCCTCGGACCTTTTAGACGACGAAGAAGATTTGTTTGTTTTCAGCCACATTCCTATTTTCGAAGATGAGGACCAACTAAAATGTGAATTTCGTTCATATAAAGCGACTGTAAAAGAATTTCGTGTCAGCGAAGGATTGCTAGACTTCTGGAATACGAAAAAAGGTCGTTTTCCTAAGCTATATACATTAAGGTCGCCATCCGTTGTCTGTCAGTACCCACAAACAGTATCGATGATGAACGATCCTTTTCTAAATTTAAAAACGTGTTACAGGACAACAGACACAGCATTAAAGAAGAAAATCTGGGTATGTACAATATAAGGTATCAAAATGCCGCCCACTTAAATGGAAATCTTGATCTCGTGTAACGGCGTTGATAACATTGCCAGAATTTGAATGGTTCATAAATGTATCAACTTTAAAAACTTATGAAGTTATAACGCTTATTTAGTTACGTACTAGTCATTTGTATTACCGCTTCGTAACTTCGTAGACTTTCATTTTTTTTTCGGAAATGTTAGTGCATTTCATCGGCCCCAAACTTTTCGTGAAATTTCATAATTTACGCCACCAGAGACCGCGAATTTTGCTTTTTTTTCCCGCGATAAAATTACTGCCCTACTTATAGCCCACTGAGTTGTTCATGATTGTCATTAAACCTCCAGTAAAACAAACAAACAAACGACTGTGGGTGGTATCATTTTAAAGCTCTCGACGAGATCTATCCAAATATAGAAAAAAACATATCGCAGTGGTTTAAACTAAAAGTTTTAGAAATGTTTTCGTGTGAGCGGGTTAACATTCCCGACAATGCTGCGGAATTCGCATAATGAACGCAAGCAAAAGTGGAGAAAACAAAAACGAGAGGCAAGAACAAGTGGCGAATGTAAGAAGCCCAAGAAGACAGAACACCACGTTGGGTAAATCGTGTATCAATGTGCTTTGTGTTCGCAATGTATCCAGCATTATTTGAAAAAATTATATCAGCTACTTTTCATATCATACGCCTGCGTTGGCTATAACAAATTAAATAAACGCTTTAAAACCATATTGGACTAGCTCATTTCAACTCTGCGATCTGCAAGTCGTAGTCCTACGTTCGAAACTGACGGATCAATAATAACTGAGCGTATCTGTATTTTTTGCTGTGAAGCTGAAAGATATTAATATTTAATTTCGCGTTATCGTTGCGCTAACTTTAACTTTGGTTAACTTTCTTCACAGATAATGAGAAATCAAATTTAAATAAGAAAAGCGGAATTGGCTTTAATTATAGCTATTAGGTCTAGATAATGTCGTATTGCAGAAGCAGGTAGCTTTAGTCACTAGTACTTCTGCGCTCTGCTTCTCTTTCGCTACACGGATTTTCCTTCACGCTGCATTTACCACTGATGAACTTCAGAAACCACTCACGATATATGTTTGCATCAACAGTTTTCTCATCTTATGTAAAACAAATCCTTTGTAGTGTTTCTGGAGAGGTTTTATCGAGATTAAACGTGAACAACAAACATTGGCGGATATGCACCTCGTCAGTTCCAATGCCCTTGCTCCTAAACGCATATAAAATACGTCCACCGAAATGTATCGTTCAACGCAGTTCTGCCATTTTGCTCTCAAAGCACTAAATTTTGACAAAATTTCAACCGTTTTCCTATTACACCCCGCTATGTGGAGGACCAGAAACTTATCGAGACATGATAGGTCAAGTACAATGACAGATCGCAGAGTCCTGAAGCAAGTTGTGCAAAAAAAACCCCGCCTGCCTTTGGTTGCAAACCTTAGCACTGTGTTTCCAACTATCTCTGAGAGCAACGTAAGTGCTATAGCAATTCGTTCAGAGCTGAAGGTAATGGGTTTCCATGGCCGACGAGCTGCACGCCTGACGTCAATAGGATCAACACCATGCGTAGGCTGGAGAGGTCAATAAGATCAACACCAACGTCAATAAGATCAACACAAGCGTAGGCTAGAAAGTCGGCGCAAGTGGACTCTGGATCTGTGGAAACGCGTCCTTTGGGTTGATGAATCACGCTTCACAATCTGGCGGTCCGCGGGCGAGTCCGGGTGTGGGTGGATGATGACATGTGAACGCTACCTGCTAGATGTGCCAACTGTGAAGTTTGGTGGAAGAGGCATAATGCTCTGCGGTTTTCAATCTGGTGGTCCGCGAACCAGTCCGGGTGTGGATGATGACATTTCAACGCTACCTACTAGATGTGTCAACTGTGAAGTTTGGTAGAAGAAGCATAATGCTCTGAGGTTTTCAATCTGGGAGTCCGCGGACCAGTCCGGGTGAGGATGATGACGTTTCAGCGCTACCTACTAGATGTGTCAACTGTGAAGTTTGGTGGAAGAGGCATCATGCTCTGGGGTTTTCAATCTGGCGGTCCATTGACGAGTCCAAGTGTGGATGATGACATGTGAACGCGACCTACCAGACGTGACAACTGTGAAGTTTGGTGGAAGAGGCATCATGCTCTGGGGTTTTCACTCTGGTGGTCCGCGGACCAGTCCGGGTGTGGATGATGACATTTCAACGCTACCTACTAGATGTGACAACTGTGAAGTTTGGTGGAAGAGGCATAATGCTCTGCGCTCTGGGATTTTCAATATGGCGGTCCATTAACGAGTCCAGGTGTGGATGATGACATGTGAACGCCACCTGCTAGATGTGTCAACTGTGAAGTTTGGTGAAAGAGGCATAATGCTCTGGGGTTTTCAATCTGGCGGCCCACTGACGAGTTCGGGTGTGGATGAGGACATGTTAACGCTACCTACCAGATGTGTCAACTGTGAAGTTTGGTGGTGGAGCCATCATGCTCTGGGGCTTTTTTTTATAGTTTCTGTATCCTGGAACCTTAGCGCTGTGGCATATAACGACATTCTTGACAATCCTCTGTTCCCAATAGTATTGTAACAGTTTGGCTAACCAACAGAATAATGCCTCCATCCACAAAGCGGGGCTCGTGCAGGAATGGTTTGATGAGAAGGGTGTGGAAGAATTCGAATATCGTGCATAGAGTACCGGCCTCAACCCCATGTAACACATTTAGGATTAATTGGAACTCCGACTGCGAGTTTAGCCGGACCACCCGATATCGGATACTAATCTGACGAACGCTTTTGTGGCAGAATGGAAGGCACCAAAATCTAGTGGAATATATCTTCCCAGTCGTCTGAAGGTTGTAATAGCAGCAAACGGTGGACCAACTCGATATTAACTCATTTCCTCTTACAGGAAGTTTGTGGATAAGTAAGTGTCCGGACACTTCTGATCAGGAAATTTATACTAAAGTACAGCACATCCACGAAAGCATGAGCGCGTTGCAACTGATATTTTGCTGTATTTCCTAATTTAATTTTTTGAAGGAGGTTGGGAGGCTTAAGTAGACGTACTTTCCTCGAAGAGAGAGAGAGAGTCTTGCGTCAGAAAAAGCAAAATTTTAAAGAAGAATACAACCCACGGATTGGAAAAAGCGACGAAATCGAAAAGATATTTGATGTCGAGAAATACACAGTTAACGTAGTCTCCGAGTTCCAACTATGATCCGGACGCCCGTGAAACCGCGACCCGAACGTGACGGCGTAAAACCGTGACCTGAATGGGAAGCTGAGACTAACGTGACGAGGTATAATTATATCAACAGGAAGGATAAAAACAAAATTCATGTTTTGCTTCGAGATTCAAACCGAGGTCGAGCACAAGTAAATTTAAAGTCAGACGCCCTTGAAAAAAGTTTAAAGTCAGACTCCCATGACAAAATAATAAATGTGCAAAACGTATTTGGAAAGCATCTCACAGTTTCTATAAGACGCTTGCAACCATCAAGGAAATGAGTTTTGAGTTGGTACTCTCGTTTCCCTTGCGCTGCAAATTTGGTTCTGAGCGATTTCTATGTATTCGACTCAATCAAAGAGGCGATGCAAGGAAAAATCTTCATCCAGTTCTACTGTGGAGTGCGAATTGTGGTGCACTATTGTCCACGCACGCAGCTTAAGGATATTTCTCAGGAGTAACGTGTGGTTTCACGGCGGTGAAACTGCATTTGAAGAAGGGAGAACAATTGCTCAAAATATAAATTTCTTCTTTGTTTTTGAATCCCGGTGGAAAATTGTGGAAATCAATGTATTGCAGTTTTCCATTGTGTTTTCATAGTTTTCTAAAATAGACACATATACATAGAATGTTACTTTGTTTTCTGCTGGATAGCCCCGGAACGGTATTAATGCACTTATTTTAAAGCAAAATGTTTGCTTTTGGAATAATTATATAATTAAAGTAATACAGTAAACGCAAGTATAACGTACGAGTTCTTCCGTGCCGGGCATCGAATACGTGTCCCCCTCACTCCGGAGTAAGTCGCTCTCCCAACTGAGCTACGCGGACATGTGCTCGAACAGCTATCTGCAGTATCAGTCGTAATTCAGACTTTACTGATTGGCAAAAAGGAGGCATCGTGTTTGGCCGTGCCCACGGACACAACGTGAATGAAGTCGTCCAATTTGTTGATGTGTCGAAGTGTACTGTCCAGCGGGTCTACAAACAGTTGTGTAGTTCGCAGTCAACTGAAAATCGGCGACGTAACTATGGCCGGAAAACGTTTCTCACCAACACGGACGGTTGCCACGTTTCACGCCTAGTAACCGCAAATCGGTTTCAAATCAGGTAACAATTGCTCCAAACAGTCAATGGAAGTCCACTGCAACCAATTTCCGAAAGGGCATTGCAACGAGGGCTACATGCGATGGACATCTGGAGCAGAGTACTATGGAAGAAGCCTCTTTTAACAGCAAGTCGCACGTTATCAGAGGGTTCAAAGGCACCAAACCTTTACTGCGGAGGACTGGAAACGAGTAATTTGGTCTGATGAGTCTCGTTTTTGTTTATACTCCAATGATGGAAGGCGACGAGGGTATTGCAGGCCCAACGAAGCCTTTAATCCTGATTGCGTCGAAGGTGTTGTTCAAGCTGGAGGGGGTTCTGTGATGTTTTGGGGATGTTTTTCGCCCTCTCGCTGCAGTGACGATGAATGTGAACCAGCATGCATACCTCCGCATTCTGAATGACGAAGTGTTGCCCTTCATCTCTTTAGGAGCAGCATCAAATTGCCACTCCTGTCACCCAAGACGACAATTACCATGAGCACAGGGGTAAAACTGGTCTGAATGGCGTGACGAGCAATCAGTAACACTATCTAACCTCGAATGGCCCGCCAAATCCCCAGATCTGGTGAAATGGTGAAACGCCGGAATAGACACCCACGTACTCCGTCCGACGGAACTTCAGGACCAATTGGCGCACGAGTGGGTGCAAATCGATGTTCCACTCATCCAGAACCTTGTCGAGCCACACCAGATTCATGTTGTTATCAGCGCAAGAGGCACGGTCACCCGTTATTAGATAAGTTCTGACAAGGGTGACTAATTTTTTGTCCGGTGTGCTTTTTATACCAAATGTGACTGAAATGCACGGTACATAATGACCAAATAAAGATGTACAGAGGGCATAGCATTTTTGATCCTTGTTACCCTTGCAATTGCTGTACTACCTGGACTAGAATTTTTTAGAGGTAGAAAACAGTTTTTCCCTTTCCTTTCTTTTTTTAATCCGTACCCGTGCAAATTTTTATTGTTTTTCACATCTAGTAGTTATCGTGCCCAGTGACCACCCGCAGAATATTTTGTGGCAAAAGAATATTTGTTGCAGACTAATCAGGAACTTTCCGCTATGGGGCTGTGAAGTTTCCTCGTGCTGACTGTAAGATGGTGACAAAGGGACCTACTATTGTATCATATTCTCGGGATTAAGTATTTCCAATATCAATGAAACAGTTACCAAATCCATTAGTTATGCAACAATGGCGACATAATTATGCAGGCAATTGGACAAATTCAATAACTTGTAAAACCGTTATTTTTTACTTAAGGCTGTCTTTGAATAAGTGTTAGGGTTCATCTTCTGCGATAGATGGCGCAAAAATCACTGTTTGGGCGTGGCGTTCACGTCTTGAGGGACTGCCCCAAAAGTTGACATCAGCGAATCACTGCAGACCTCACCATATTCAGAATGGAAGCGGTCTCTCATTGGCTCCACAATGAAAAGACAAAATAGGCGCTGTCACGTTTTAACCAATGACGTTATTTGGGGGTGGAACTTAGTAGGTAGGCGGAGTTTCCATAGCTCAAATTCAGGAGTTTTCTGCTAATGTACACATTTTTTTCTTCAAAAAATGAACGTACAATACGATGATTAATGGGAGACAACATTCCATTCTCATTTTTGGCCCAGATAAATATAAAAAATCAGACAGAAATGAGAGATTTCGTTTCTTCCAGACAGAAACGCTGCTAAGCTAACTTATTGCGCCATCTAGCACCGAAATTGGAATACTTTCGAGTCAGATAAATTGAATTTTAAAAAATATTATAACATTTTTTTCGGAATGATAACTGTGGCACATATTAGCCATAAGTCGTTTTTATTTGTGCTCAAAATTTCAAACACTGCAAAGTCTTCGAGAAAGTGTACAAAAGAATTTACATTGCAAATATAGGATAGAATTTTTCTTACGCTCATTCAAAGACAACTTTTAATCTGTGTTTCAAAATTTTCATTTTGTAGAAAAACAGTGCTTGATAAACAAATTTGACCACCAATTTTGAAATCGTTCAGATCGACGTTGATAGAAAATAGACGACAAATCACAAACAATAAAATTGTTTATAAAACTAAGTACGAATACATTTTTTGAGGGGAAATTCGGACTACGAGTAAGTTCGCAACGTTCTTGACTTCGTAAGTTTATTTCCAAATTTCCACTTCTCAAGCTATTAAATTTACTCTGTACCAGTGACTTTTTCTGGACCACAGGTAGCTTGACACCGAACCCAAGACCCCTAATACCTTGGTAGTATAATCTAAGAAAAATCGAAAATGTGAGATGGAAATAAAAGAAGAAATTAGCAAAGAAAATATGCATTCTGTAACAAAAAAAAATTTGTTTATTTGTAAAATGAATAAGAAAAAAGACTTATTAATAAGTGCTCTATTTGGAGTACAACTTTTTTATATGGGGAGGAAAGGTGAACGATTGGGAAGAAGCAAAAATGTTGGAGGCATTTGAAATGTGGTTATGAAGAAGAATGGAGAAAATAAAGTGGACTGAAAAAATTACCAATGATGAAGTATTGCAAAGAGTTGAAGAAGGAAGGATTTTACTAAAGACCAAAAGAAAAGGAAAATATAACTGGATACGACATATATTAACAGGGAACGGCCTATTGAAAAGAATGATATAAGGGAAAATTGAAGGAAAGCGACCAAGAGGAAGGAGGCGACTAAAGAAGCTTGATGATATACACTGAGTGACCACTTTATTATGACCAACTGGCAGTTTTAAGCAAATGAGCTATGGCTGCACGCTGTTGCCGTCAGATGGTGAGGCTAGTATAAAAAGGGAAATCTTAGTGCTTGCGACAGTAGTAGAAGTGATTTTTGGGTGACGAGATGGGTAAAAAATGCAATTTGACGGACTTTCAGCGTTGGATGATTCTAGGAGCTCGGAGCCATGGAGCGAGTATCACCAAAACCGCCTCATTCGTGAAATGTTCCAGAGCAGCTGTTGATAAAGTGTTTAAAGACTGGACTGTCAGCCAAAAAACTGGGTCTCTACGTGCAACGCGTGGTCGTCATCGACTAGTGACTGTTCGGGCGTAACGGAGAGTGTCCAGACTGGTAACAGACAACAGAAGGGCACCAGTGCAACAAATTAAAGACCATCTTAATCAACGATCCCCCCAAATGATCTCTGCACGCATTGTTCGCCGTACACTGCATCGGATGGGATGTGGCATCCGAATGCCTGTTTGAACACCTTTGATGTCCGCAGTTAACAAGAGAAAACGTTTCCAGTTCGCACAGGAGCACAAGGATTGGACAGTCGATCATTTAAAACAAATTATGTGGTCCGATGAATCACGTTTTCAGTTGCACCATGCCGATGGCCGAGTGAGAATTTGGCGGAAACAGCACGAAAGCATGGACCCCAACTGCATTGCTACAACCCTTCAAGCTGGTGGAGGCAACGTTATGGTTTGGGGAGTGTTTTCCTGGCATGCTTTGGGCCTTTTAATTCGTGTTGATCAACGTCTGACTGGCACATCAAATCTAAACATCGTTGCGGGCCAAGGGCATCCTGTCATGTGGATGGTTTATCCCAATGCCGATGGCTACTTTCAACAAGATAATGCGTCCTGTCATAGTGCTCGTATTGTACAGGATTGGTTTCAGGAACATGCCGGTGAGTTTACTTTGCTTAGGTGGTCCCCACAATCTCCAGATCTCAACCCCATTGAGAATTTGTGGGATGAAGTTGAACGAGCCATCAGACAGCTGGATCCACAACCCTTCAATCTCACACACTTGGAAAGTGCTATTCATCAAGCATGGTCTCAGATTCCACTAACCACCTATCAGCATCTCGTGTAGTCCATGCCACGAAGACTCGACGCAGTATTAAAAGCAAAAGGTGGCCCAACGAAGTACTGACGGGGTGGTCATAATAAAGTGGCCACTCAGTGTATAATGGGCACAGGAGGGTATCAAGAAATGAAGGTGGAAGCAAGGGACAGAAGAAGCTGGAGGAAGAGGACTTGCCGACACACCGTTGGACCTGTCAAGAGACAGAACACTAATGATGATGATTGCTGTTCCAGGGTTTGTGTCTTGAACATGATGTCATCAGCTTCCGTCATTTCCCTGATCCATGAGTTTCTCTTCCTATCCTTCCTAGTTATGCCAAGCACGCTCTTCTTCGTGCTTTTTTCAATAGTTTGAAGGCTCTGGAGTCCTTTTTTTTTTGTTAAGGTTCGTGTTTCTGATCCATAAGTAAGAATTAGAAATGTGTTTTGGTTTGAACACTCTTTCTTTTAAGGCCTAATGGTAAAATGCGTTGAAAATTGCACTGTTTCTTCCTTGAATGCTCTCCAACCAAGTTTCATACGCCTATTAATTTCTTCTTCAACGTGTCCCTTGCTTGGTACTTGTATTTCAAGGTAAATTTAAGCATCGGTTACTTCTAGAATTACTGAATTAATCGCTAAATCTTTAGCTCTTAAAAATGCATTGTACATTAATTTCGGTTTCTGTAAGTAAAATGTTTAAGCCCACTTTTTTTCTTTTGTCAGCAAGTTCCTGGATCATAACTCGGCAGTTCAGAGGGGTATTTTCAGAAATTGTTATATCGTCAGAAAAGCAAAGGTGGGATCAAATAATCTTCATTCATTTTTATTCCCTTTTCTATTTTAGTGATTGAATAACATTCTGCAAAATGGGGCTGAAGAGCTTGGGAGCAATGGTGTCACCTTGTCTCACCGTCAAACATTTGCGCTTGCATTTTTATAAACGAAATATTTATATAAAGTTTTTAATTTTATTTTTAATTAACAGTCCTTTTTATTATCACACAGCGCAGTTGTCAATAGCATTTACAGTACATGAATTCCCCAGGTAAACCTTAAAGAATGTTTTACCATAATGCAGTAATTTGAAAAATACTTTTAATTTAATTTTAAGTCTATGAATATAGCAGCCTAATAATTTTTTAGAAGCTTTCCTTATCTAAGCCATAAGTTTAAAGTCAATCGTTGCAATCTCAAGAAGTATGGACAGAGCTCTCCATTTTAGTTTGTTACAAATTTTGCAGATAAGTTCTTGAACTATTTCACCATTCATAAGTTTCGTGAAAATATCAGAATCTAATGTTTCAGCAACACTTGCTGATAATTAGTTGCTTTTAACTTGTGTGAAGAAGCGTTTAAACACGAGACATAAAAGACAAAAACAGCTCGAACACAAAAAACAGAAACAAAAAAAATAACCGTGTGTAGTTTTGGAAGAAAAAAAAAAAGGTTTTTATCAATGTTAACTAAAAAAATCGAAAGAGTACCCTGGTTCTCTTTGTAGATAATTCATGCTATGCATCTTTCACATGATAATATCTTTGTGGATGCGAAAAACAAAAACAAAAGTGATTCGACGGTATACATTTATTTACGTACAACATATCGTATTTTTCGCGTCACTCTCGACCACACAAAGCCACAGTCCGGTACATACTAAGTGGAAATTAATTATAACAACTAACAATACGATTTACTAATTCCTGATACTGAATTATTTCTTAGATAGGTGGATTAATGAATGTTTTTGTCGTAAAATAAATGGAAGAACACACGAGAGTAACAAAAGTAAATATTTAATAAACTATGGTGCGGCAACAGTATTTCGATTATTCAGTTTTTCAAAAACAATATTTGTTTTCGTTATTAGTTTTATTGTGTAATACCGAAATTTAGACGAATATAAGAAACGACCCTGACACCGATGAAATGTGATGTAGCTATGAGTCTATCTGCGCATGCGCAAGCTAAAATTTGACTTCAAGATTGAATGAAAAGATTAATCGCAAGTGTGTTAGTGTGACGTACTACAGAGGTGAAGCACGTGTCAAGACGACAAATCTGCAGCGATACATTCCGTCGGTGTAGTTTTGCCGGTTAAAGCAACCGGCTCCTGAGCGAGGAGGCGTATGTTCAATCGCCACCAGCGACAAATCTGTGAATTTCACATTGGCGTCCGACTGTGGAAAATGGATCTTCGAAAAATGTATGATGTTCTTTCCATTGTCTGGAATTAATGAAAATTCCTTCTTCGCTTTAAAAGAAATACGAGGGACATGATGTTATGTACTACAAAGGTGAAACACGTGTCAAAACGACAAAGCTTCAGCGATGCATTCCATCTGTGTAGTTTAATCGGTTAGAACAACTGGCTCCGGAGCGAAGAAGCGGGGTTCGGTCCCAACCACAGACAAATCTATGAATTTAGCGTTAGTGACAGGAATTGGTAGCTTTTGTCCTAGGATATCTACAGGTTGCACATCATCATGTTATACACCATTGTTTTTATTGGAGGTATAACGACCACAGTGAGCAACGTAATGGGCTATAAGCAGTCGTCCGTCCATAATTTAGGGCCACTGGTTCCAGGGAAGAGAGAGAGCCAGTGCCGTAAGACCAACACAACATCCATGCCTCACCGGGATTCGAACCCGGACCCCTTTCGGGGCGGCGTACACCATTTTAAAGCTCTCTTCAATAGCAGGGAAACGGGTCAAATAATTTGGACCCTGACCCGGCCGTCACATTATTGAACCCGCCCCGGACCTGACACGGAAAAATCTACTTTGAACTATAAATTCGAATATATCATCATTGTCAATCATTAACAATCCACTGCTGGATGAGGTCTCCCCAAGTTTCTTCAACAATGGACTTCTTCATCCACCCATTTCTCGTGTGGTCTTCTTCTGGGTCCTTTCCTATAACTTAGAATTCGGTGTAAAATTTATGCTGTTCGTTAGTCGTCCGTTCTCCTGGTAAATGTCCAACACATTTCCGTTTGAGGGATTCTCCCTAATCGTGATGTCTTCCACTTCTGTCATTTTCCTTATCCACGAGCTCCTCTTTTTATCTTTCTTGGTTGCACCAAGTTAGCATCTCTCTATGCTTCTTTCAATTGACTGCAGTTTTTTGATGTCCTTTATAGTTAAGGTCCGCGTCTCTGCTCCGTGCGCAAGAAGTGGAAGGATGCTGAGACGTGGAACTTAACAAAAAGTGGAAGGATGCTGAGACGTGGACCTTAACAAAAAGTGGAAGGATGCTGAGACGTGGACCTTAACACGGAGTGGAAGGATGCTGAGACGTGGACTTTAGCAAGCAGTGGAAGGATGCTGAGACGTGGACCTTAACAAGAAGTGGAAGGATGCTGAGACGTGGACCATAGCAAGCGGTGGAACGATGCTGAGACGTGGACCTTAACACGCAGTGGAAGGATGCTGAGACGTGGACCTTAACAATTAGTGGAAGGATGCTGAGACGTGGACCTTAACAAGCAGTGGAAGGATGCTGAGACGTGGACCTTAACAAGCAGTGGAAGGATGCTGAGACGTGGACCTTAACAAGCAGTGGAAGGATGCTGAGACGTGGACCTTAACAAGCAGTGGAAGGATACTGAGACGTGGACCTTAAGAAGTAGTGGAAGGGTGCTGAGACGTGGACCTTAACAAGCAGCGGAAGGATGCTGAGACGTGGACCTTAACAAGCAGTGGAAGGATGCTGAGACGTGGACCTTAGCAAGCAGTGGAAGGATGCTGAGACGTGGACCTTAACAAGCAGTGGAAGGATGCTGAGACGTGGAACTTAACAAGCAGTGGAAGGATGCTGGGACGTGGACCTAAACAAGCAGTGGAAGTATTCTTTTAAGCTTCTCTTAAAAATGTACGGTTTCTCCCCAAAGCGCCAATTGATTTCTTCATTAATGTGACCCTCGCTTGACATGCTGCCCAAGGTAAATGTAGGAATTCATTATCTCCAGCTTTTCCCCATCAATTGATAGATCTTCATTCTTTGTAAAAGCATTGTACTTCAGTTTTGTCTTCTGAAAGTTCATTTTTAATCCCATTTCTTTACCCTTCTCAGCGAGTTCCTGGATCATATCTGCAGATCTGAAGTAGTATTTCGAAGTCCTCGGAAGAGTTCTATGAAATACTTTTTTTTTCTTTTCGAAAATAAAAGGGAAATAAAACCGGGTCGAAATCGGGTCATGAACATCTTGACCAACCCCGTTTGACCGCAAGAAATTGTCAATCCGGCGACCCGCTGACTCGTGACCCGTGACCCGTGACCCGGTTTCATGTCTGCAGGTAACCCGGTCGAGAGGAAGCCAAATTTCGCTACGACACACCGTTTTCGAGATATTTGGGAAAATTAACCCACAGGTGGTTGGTTCACCGACTACTTCCGTTACCCATTTTCGTTACATCGAATTTTTTTATCTGCCATTTCTTTACTACTGTCGGGAAAGCTGCATAGCAAGAAAACAGTCTCTTTTCCGTTTTTTTTATTTTGAAGTTTCGCCTATTTTTGAGCGTAGATGGAAAAACTGTATAAAAACTTTTTGCTGTCTAAAAATTTGCTTTACTCCAAACCTCCACCTCAATTTTTTTCACCCCCAATCTTTTTCAGCACTCCCTAATTTGAAATTCTTGGATAAATCCTTCGCGTTCATTCCAAGTGCGGTCTCCCTCCCTTGATCTTGCTCTCGTTGCCTTTTTTGAAGAAAAAGACTACGAAGAGTTTTTACTTGGGCACCCACCCATAGCAACGGGTGGGGATTCCCTCGGTTCAGGGAAGACACAAGCGAAAGATATATATGGCGTAAATCTGACGACTCGGTCAATTTCCGATACTCGATTCATCTTTCAGACCCCTGCCTAGGAAGAGCAGGTTCATACGAAAGGACATAACATCTGTGCGTTGGCATTATAGGAAAGGAGGGAGGAGAAGGGGGGGGGATGAGCATGCGGGTATGAGTTGCAGCAGGATCAGAGGGTGTGCCGCCGCCAGGCTGGAATGGTCCGTGACTCAACCGAGTGATATTACGGCACGCAAGCACAGATTGAATCCCATCGCACATCCGTGAAATCGGATGATGGAAGCCGAATCCAACCCGCCCTGCCTTCTTGATTGCTTCTGTCTTTTCGCTAGGGCAACAACATGTCGACTGCTTAGACTAGAGCGAACTTAAGTTCGCTAGACGATTCCTTATCCTTAGAAATCTCCATATAGATCCCCCACGGCGCATCCATCAGCTAATCTACAGTTTAGTTCTACCAACCCTTAGAATGGATTGGGAAAGACAGTAAACCAGCTTTTATGGAGGAGAGAGGGTGGAGTGAGTGTGGGTGTGTGTGAAGAGGGGGGTGGGGGGTGGAGTGGATGATGGGTAAACGGTGTCTCCATGGCAGCTCCTTTGGAGGTAACGGATTTATTAAAATGGCTATCGATTGCAAAGCTAGAAAAACCGTTATCGCGAAAAGGGCTGGCTTTGAGAACATTCTATGAAAGAAGATTAAGGAGGAAAAAATTTAAAAGTGATTTAAGTTGGTCAGAGCAATCTGCGCGGTCGACTGGTTTATCTGTCAAATAAATCTTCATCGCACAGTATTAGGTTTCGGGATTGATTTGGATGGAGATATTACGCCCGATTTTGGGGGCATTTTATTAAAGGTTAATTATAAATTGCTAGAAATTAATTTGATATTATTTTAATAACTTGCCATATACATATTACGAAACTGAACAAGTAAATAAAATTCCACTTCCCAATTTTTCCAATAATAATTAATATGAAACATATTTACAATAATAATAATAATAATTATTATTATTATTATGAAATATATGTATAATAATAAGAATAATAATAACAATAATTATATATATATATATCATCAACCATTATCCATCCACTGCTGGACGAAGGTCTCCCCAAATTTCTTCCACAATTGCCTGTCTTGGGCCCGTCTCCTCCATGTCACTCCAGCAGACTTTCGAATTTCATCCATCCATCTCCCATGGGTCCTTCTTCTGGGTCTTTTCCTGTCCCTCGGAATCCAGTCTAAAATCTCGGTTGTCCATCCATGGTCCGTTCACCTGGCAACATGTCCAGCTCATTGCCATTTCAGTGATTTCACTCTGGTCATGATGTCGTCCACTCCTATCATTTTCCTTATCCGCAAGTTCCTCTTCTTATCTTTCCTGGTTACCACAAGCATGCATCTCTCCATGCTTCCTTGAGTTGTCTGCAGTCTTTGAATGTCTTTTTTAGTTAAGGTCCATGTCTCTGCTCCATACGTAAGCACTGGCAGGATGCATTGATTAAACACTTTTCTTTTGAGACATAATGTCATACTGCTCTTAAAAATTGTACTGTTTCTTCCAAAGGCTCTCCATCCAAGGTTTATATCCCGATTAATTTCTTCATCAATGTGACCCTCACTTGATATCTGCTGCCCAAGATAAATGTAGGAATCAGTTGTCTCAAGCTTTTCTCCGTCAATCGATAAATCCTCGTTTCTTGTAAATACATTGTACATCCCTTTTGTCTTCTGAAAGTTAATTTTTAATCCCGCTTCTTTACTCTTATCAGCAAGTTCTTGGATCATACTCTGCAGCTCTGAAGTGGTAGTTGCAAAGATGACTACGTCATCAGCAAAACGAAGGTGAGTTAAGTAATGTCCATTAATCTTTATACCTTTTTTTCGAGTTCAATGATTGAAAGACATTTTTTCAATGTGGCGTTAAAGAGCTTGGGAGGTATGGTGTCACCTTGTCTCACTCCCTTTCTTATTTGTGCTGTATCCACAAATATCCGAACCTTTGCACTTGCATTTTGATAGATGATATTAACAATGCTAATGTATGCATCTTCAATACCGCAGGATTTCAAAGCCATTGTTACTGCTGATGGTTTCACGGAATCGAAGGCCTTTTCATAGTCAATAAAAGCCATGCATAATAGGAGTTCATATTCTCTTGTTCTTTCAATTAGTTGTCTCAGTACATGGATATGATCTATAGTGCTGTAGCCAGTCCTGAATCTAGCTTTTCTCTTGGTTGGGCCATGTCTAGTGTTACCTTCAAGCGATCTCAAAGAACCTTAGTGAAGATTTTATAAACCACTGATAAGAGGCTGATGGGCCTGTAGTTCAGGAGATCCTCAACGTCACCTTTTTTATGGAGCAGGATCATTGTAGCATTATTCCAATCTCCAGGAATTTTCCCTTCATTTAGACATCTGGTAAAAACTTGGGCGAGTGTAATTTCAATTTCTCGACTTGCTTCTTGTATAATGTCCACAGAAATTCTATCTTCTCCTAGAGTTCTTCCCCGTTTCATGTTCTTAATTGCATATGTAACTTTTAAAGATGGAGGGACTTTGGCACTGGTACCAGTCGTAAAGGCTGTAATATATGTATCATCCCTTTCATATAGTTTTGAATTGAAATCTTTCACCCTTGTCAAAAGTTAGCTTCTTTTTTGTTACAGTACCATCTTCTTTTCTCAGAGCCATAATCTGTTTTCTTCCCTTACTGAGATGTCCTTTTGCCCTCTTCAGGCTCTGGTTGTTTTCAATTGCTTTCCTCACTAGTTCACAATTGACTTTCCTTATGTCTTCAGTGATACTTTTTCGTACTGTCTTGCATAGCTCTATAAATTCTACGTTGGAAGTTACGTCTTTATTTGTCCTCATCTCCCTTCTCTTTTGCATCAGCATTTTTGTTTCTCTTGAAATTTTCTTCATATGTAACTTGTTCTTAGTACCAGCTATTTTTGTTGTTGTTTCCATAAGAGCCTTGGTGAGTTCTCTGTGAACTTCAGAAATATCCACTTCTTCCGATGTTAGGCCTTCTAAAGCAGAGAATCTGTTCCTCAGTTCCAACTTGAAGGTATAATGGTGATTTTTAAGGTTGGTTATGTCAATATATTTTGTTTGTCTTATGAGCTTGCCACGTTCGAGTTTAGTGTTGAAGTGCATCTTACATCTCACCAATCTATGGTCACTTCCTGTGTTGAACGTTATAACGTAGAAGTCTTTTCGTACTTCTACGTTAATTTAAAACATCACTATACGAAGAAATAGTTCCTAAAATTAAACCTTAACGGCCAGACGAAACATGTAAACAACAGAAGTCACACTAACGGAAAAGATGCTTTATTCAGGATGTAGCAAACACATCGTAGCATAGCATAGCATAATGCACTAAACTCTCCACACACCCCACAACTCTTAACACAACGCTCTTTTCACAACGCTGCTTTCAATAATCAGTTTACACGCTTTTTTCAATAATCAGTTTACAACCCAACGCTCGCCAATCAACAGATTAGTCGTCGTTTTTATCTCTCGTTCTTATCAATTCAGGCCTACGTCACATTTATTCAACCTCAATTGTGTTGCCAAACGTATTCGTTAGAGAGAAAAGATATTACGTTAAGTGTGAAGAATCACTGAGAATAAACTCAAGATTTTCACAGGGAAAGAAACTAAAAAGGAAAGTTAATTTAGAATATACGCCATAACTTGTTTAGCACACTGCAGTCTTCGATGACGAATTTTTCGTTACACATAATAAAATCAATTTCACTTGTCGTCCCATTCGGATGTCTCCATGTTCATTCTCTCTGTGGCTTTTTCTTGAAAAAGGAGTTCATGATGAAAAACCTTTCTGTTTCTGCAAATTCTGCGAGAGTATTTCCACGTTGATATTTGTTCCCGTAACCGAATTTACCAACCGAAGTTTCATTATGCTACTGTTGCCCTACTTTTGCATTGAAATCACCCATAATGATCTTCAAGTGCTATTTGCCTTTGTTATTTGGATTCCGCACTAGTATTCTAGAGTTGCTTTAATTTTAAGGTATATCTTGGTTCTACATATTCCAGTTTTTTTTGTATCGATATTAGTGTGTTTATATATATATATATATATATATATATATATGTGTGTGTGTGTGTGTGTCTTTGAAATCCAGCACATATATACAATGAAGAGCAATTGAATTAGAGAAACCTGGCATTATGAAAATGTGGCGCTGTGGGCGGCCATGTAAATGGAAACGACATGACGTATGCAACGATCCGACAACATAAGGAGTGATGCGACGGGAATCAGTAAGAGTCGGACGCAGTATGGGTAAGACGAATTATCCAAGCGCATTTGATCGTGGGAAAATCGTCGGGACCGGACGAATGGGTCACTCCATCTCGGAAATCGTAAAGGCACTGGGATTTTCAAGAGCCACTGTGCCACTGGTGCACCGTAAGTACATCGAATCCGGTAAAACCATCCCTGTAAGGGCCAACTGCCGTGGACAAGAGCGTGTGGATGAGCGGGGTCATCGTCGGCTCGCTCGCATTGAAACAGCGGATAGACGGGCCATAGTGCAAGAAATCACTCGGCAATTTAACGCTGGTGCACAAAAACGTGTAAGCAGCCACACCATCCAGAACCATCTCCTTGCTATGGGGTACAGAAGCCATCGTCCCACGAGGGTACCGCTGCTGACCGCACATCACAGGGTGCAAAGATTAGCATGGGCGCTGGAACATCGCCACTGGACCCTAGATATGTGGAAAAATGTTGCCTGGACTGATGAGTCGAGATTCACTTTGGTATATGCGGATGGCAGGATACGAGTACGGCTTAAACCACATGAAGCGATGGATCCTTCTTCCCAGCAGGGTACTCTTCAAGCTGGTGGGGGTGGCACTCTCGTCTGGGGACTGTTTACGTGGACTGAAATAGGACCCATGGTACGTGTGACATCGTCCCTCACAGGTCAACTTTACAGGGATATCCTTTACGACCATTTGCTCCCGTTTGTGCGTCTTCAACATCCCACTGGAGACCTCATCCTGCAACAAGACAATGCACCGTGCCATCGCTCCCGAATTGTATCCGAATGGTTGGATGAACACTCCACCGACGTAACCTCGCTTCCTTGGCCAGCTAGGTCACCTGACCTCAATCCCATCGAGCACATCTGGGATGCCATCGAGAGATGTTCTAGGCTCTATCCCCCCCTCCATCAAATATTCGTGAACTGTGGGAGCTTGTTGAAGGGTCGTGAATCCGTATGGCTTCCCAACGCGTCCGGTGTCTTGTCGAGTCCATGCCGAGACGAATCGCCGCCGTCATCAGGGCGAAAGGGGTGCTACACTTTAATAGACAGGTATCTCTAATTCAATTGCTTTTCAAAGTATATATAACGATACAAAAAACACCGGAAAAATATAGAATCAAGATATACCTTAAATTTAGAACAACTCTAGAAAACTAGTGCCAGACACTGAAAATACCGTAACAGAGACAAAGAGGTAAGGAAACAACTCGAACCGCATATTAGAGGAACTCCAAGTAGAGACGAGAATGAAAACTGGAATTACCACTAGAATGGAAGGCCGCGCAAGCAACAAACCAAACCTCTAGCGAATATATCACTTTAAACCCTAACAATACACTGAATGACAAGATACTAGATACAACAAACTAACATACCAAGGTTCAGTAACATAAAAACCAAACTCTCAATGAAGTAGCAAATTTGTGTAATGCACCAAACTTTACAAAGTCGTAAATGCGAGACCCCAAAACAGGGCACGGCAAAACCAAACAAACATAAGAAAATAAGGAAATACTCAACCTTATTCATCAGGGGAATGCAGATTGGGTAAAGTGGCTTTCCTTATACAGCAAAAGTGCTGGCACAAAGTTAAAGCCCTGCTGAAGCATTCCCAAAGCCACTGAAGCAATGAGTAGAACAAAAAGTGCAGTGCCCTTATTTCCGTGTTCCTGAAGGTCAAAGTTTAAGTTGGTGGTTACGATTAACAATCCCACCCCAACAACAAAAAAAAAAAAGAAGGACAAAAGTCATATAAATATGTGTACTTTAAGTGTAAGCTGTGTTGTGGTTAATAAGGTCTTTAGCCGCAAGCGACCCTTCAAAAGACAGTTTAAGTAATCTACACTACTGGCCACCCAAAATGCAACACCAAGAAGGAAGCATCCGATTGGCCTGAAATTCGCAGCATGCGTCGCCCGCGAGAGGACATGCAAACGATTAGCATTGCAGGGCATATGCAAATCATGTGCGTCCGGCACGCCACCGAGAAGCACTATAAGAAGGGTGCACAGAAGGCGGGGTGTAAGCAGTGGAAATGTGTTGTGCTGCCGGACCTGTGCGTGGGAAGCTTCCTGATACCTCGTCGCAGAATACGGCAGTCATTCCAGCACGTTTCGGAGTTCGACAGAGAACGAATAGTGGCTTATCGCGACATCGGTTTATCGTACCAAGACATCGGCTCCCGTGTGAGACGACATACAGCCACAGTGAGGCGAGTATGGTTTCGGTGGGAGCAGGAGGGACGGACGGACCGCGTGAGTGTTTGTCGCAGCCACGGCACACCACCGAACGAGAGGACCGGCATGTTGTGCGGCGGGCATTGACGGCTCGCACCGCCACATCACGAACGTTAGCGCAAGAATTGGGGTATGTTGCACAACAACCTATGTCAGCAGGTACCGTTCGACGTCGTTTGCAGGAGCGAGGACTTGTCGCACGACACCTATTGCTCCGATTACTATTGTCGTTACACCACCGGCAAGTGCGGCGGCAGTGGGCTGTTGAACGCCTCACCTGGACTACGGAATGGCACGACATTGTGTTCTCCGACGAATCTTGCTTCAGCCTGCAACACCACGATGGTCGGATCCACGTGTGGCGGCACCGCGGCGAGAGACTGTATGACGCCTGCATTATGCATCGCCATACCGGTCCGTCGCCTGGCGTTATGGTTTGGGGTGCAATTGGATATGACAACCGCTTCCCTCTGGTACGCATCGCCGGTACACTCAACAGCCACCGCTACATCTCCGACGTTTTGAAGCCTGTAGTCCTCCCTTACCCTGGACCTGCCAGCGGCCACGTTTCAACAGGACAATGCGCGCCCGCACGTGGGTCGCGTCGTGCAACAATTCCTCACGGCCCACCAGGTGTCACTGCTGCCGTGGCCCTCCTGTTCCCCGATATATCGCCCATCGAACACGTCTGGTCGCTGATCGGCAACCGAGTGTCCCGGCAAGCACCACCTGCGGCTACGCCTCATGAACTGTATCGACGTGTGGAAGCAGCCTGGACCGACATACCCCAAGCCCACATCCAAAGCCTCTTTTGTTCGATGCCGCGGCGTGTTGCGGCCGTTATTGCCAGCCATGGGTGCCACACGAGCTATTGATGTCTGCGTGTTCCGCAAGTCGCACGGGCCTTTAAGCTTAATCGTTTCATCTTTGTATCAGCTGTTAAGTGACCAGTAAATCTTGATTTGCTATCTCGTGTCCTTCTTGGTGTTGCATTTTGGGTGGCCAGCAGTGTAACTTTTAACATTGTGGGGTCTAAGATTACTAATGTTTTTGATGTGTAGTCGACAAGAGCTAGTAGAATTATAATTCGAGACCAGCTGTTCAAAATTTTTAACGATACCAGTAAAACCATTCATCAATGAGTGGGTGAAGAACCATCTAAGATTCTTAATAGTGGATGGCAGATCACTGAAAATTTTACAAGTTCTCCAGAATTGTGAAATTGTAACGTTTCAATGCACTTTCTTAGAAACATTCCTGTGAATGTAGTAGTATATGATCTTAAATCCAAAGTTTTTGGATAAAAGAAGAGATTTTTTATTTAAGGTCATGCACCTCATTCACTGGAACTCAAGTGTTTCAAAGAACGGCTTGGAAACGTTATAATTTCGCAATATTGGCGAATTTGTAAAATTCGCAGTGATATGCCATCCACTATTGAGAATTTTGCTTTGATGTGTTCGGGCGGTTTTCGTTCTACTCATTGGTTCAGTGGCTTCGGGAATGCTTCAGCGGGACTTTGGATTTGTGTCAGTCCTTTTGCTGTATAAGAAAATCCACTTAACCCAACCTGCATTCTCCTGATGAATAGGATTTCGTATTTCCTTATTTTCTTATGTTCGTTTGGTTTTGTTGTGCCGTGTTTTTGGGTTTTGCATTTACGACTTCGTAAAGTTTGGTGTGTTACACAACTTTGCTACTTCATTGAGAGTTTGGTTGTTATGTTACTGAACCTTGGTATGTTAGTTTGTTGCATTTATTGTCTTGTCATTCAGTGTATTGTTATTGTTTAAAGTGATATATATTGTATATATATATATATATATATTTATAAGAGCACAGTCAAAAACAAAATATATTACCTAAGAATTTAAAACGAAATTTGCAAAATAACCTGAAGATCAAGACGCGCAACGCAGCAGTATTGAAAATTCAGAATTCACATACTATTAATAAGAGACAGAAGCAAAAACAATTTTTTTTAAAAACATACCAAAAAACAGCATATAAAAACTCATATACTGACAGGTATAAGTAAAAGAGGATAAAATAATAGCAAACTGAATGTAGAAAGTGTCGAGAATGCCAAGCCAAAGTGAAAAACTAAGTCATTCAGTTGCTTTAACAAACCATGTCTCAGTGGCAACAAATCTCTATATATCAGATGGAACGAAAATGATTAATTTTAGAAATATCAGAATCAGGAGATGTATTTTTCAAGGGGACTCTCTCAGTGCCCTGTGGTTTTTCATAGGCCTTAATCCTCTCAGTCACATACTAGACAGTACGAAATATGGATTCAGTATAAAAGGGACCAGAACACAAAATCATACCATCAAACATTTATCATACGAGGATGATCTTAAGATACACATCAATTTGAAAACGCAATTGAATGAGCTTCTACAGATTATTACCACATTTACCAGATCAATTCATATGGACTTTGGCTTGGACAAAAGTAAAGTGGTGCATTTGGAAAGAGGAGTCCCGGTTAAATCTGAAAGTTTCTCTTTTGACAACAATGAAATAATTGAAGATTTAAATGAAGAAAATGGATACATGTACCTGGGATGTTTACAAGCACGTGGCATTAAACACAGTAAAATTAAGAATAGTATAAATGATAAGTCCTAGCATCGACTTCAAATGATTCTACAGACACACCTAAACACATCTAATATGGTGAAAGCAATTAATAACTTTGTGGTCCTGGTTCTAACTTATTCTTTTGGTATTATCAGATGGTCGAAAACAAGTCTTGAAGGATTTAACAGAACCGTGAGATCAAGTATGACCCAATATCGAATGAGTCATCCACGCTCGCACAAGAAGAAGGAGGATTAAGTATTCTTGATACAAAAACGCATTCACGATGCGCAGATTTGCTCAATGCGAAAATACTTTCACTTCAAATGTAATGAAAATAATATTTTGATGTCATATGTGCTGCAGAAAAAGAGAACACTCCATTAATGTTAAGTAAACAAGATGCTAAAATAGAAGAATCGTCTATGGAAGACCAGATTCGAGAATGGAAGCAAAAATAACTTCATGGGGCTCATCCAAACCAGTTAAACAGGTCAGAAGTTGGCAAGAAAGCCTAAAATCAGTGGTTGTTGAAGCGAGAAAAATTATATGGAGAGACTATTGGGTTTATGATGGCTATTCAAGACAAAGTGATTGCAACCAAAAATTATAGAAAATACATTTTAAAAGGGGATTTGCAAAATGATAAATGTTGAAGATGTGGTATGTGCAATGAGACCATTGAACACATCTGCGGGCGATGCACCACGCTAGCAAAAGTCAATAATATACAGCGACATAATAATTTTGCTAAGATGATACATCAACAATTAGCGCACGATACAGAATTATCAGTGTCAGAAGTACCATACTATAAATATCAACCCACTGAGGTACTCGATAAATAAACAATACAAATTATACTGGGATCGTGAGATTAAAACAGACGCAACTATCTTTGCCAATCGTCCCGACATAGCGCTGTATGACTAAAGGCAGAAGGAAGAAGCCATTATCGACATATCGGTACAGTTCGACCGCAATATTCAGAATACCTAGGCAACAAAAATCAACAAATTTGTGGAACTGGTTGCGGAGATTAAACAAATGTGGAAGCTGAAAACAGTTCATATACATCCACTGATCATTTCTGCAACTGGAGTAAATCCTCAGACACTTATAACTCAGCTTGGTGCTTTAGGTCTACAACACCTAAGGCCCAAAATCCAAAAAGCAGTAATTCTCGATACGTGCCACATCGTACGACGATTTTTAAACCATGATTGACTATGTCTTTACTTGACCTCATGTCCGTACTGACAAGTGGACCATGTGACAGATGCCGTTACTGTAAATGAGAAAATTAAGCAAAATATAATAATAATAATAATAAAATATGTCATCATAGACAAGACCATTTACCACAATCCACCTGACTTTGTTACTGTCGAGAAAAACTGAGGAAGACACAACTGATTGATGCAGAAGTTCCGCTTACAGAAAACATCCAGGTTCTCATATTTCGAGATTTCTAAGGAAATCTCGAAATATGAGAACCTGCAAAAGGAAATCCAAAGAATCTGGAAACAAAGGTAAGACTAATCGTGCGATCCACAGATTGTGCTAGTAGTCTTTCCTGCAACTGCAGTGGTACCAATTAACTTTCTGAAAAATCTTGAGGATATATAGGATTGCCACAGACAAAAATCTACAATCCGAAAGACAGCCATTCTACAAACCTCCTATATTACTAGAAATTCCTGAATTTCTAGGCTTGAGATGAATATCTCCGCACTTTGCTCACCAGCATCGCCCGAGAAATTCGACTTAAAGGAGCGAATAATAAATAGAAAATACATTTCCAAGGATGACCAGCAAGATGACAAATGAAGAAGATATGGTATTTGCAGTGAGACCACATCTGCGGGGAATGCACCATGCTAGCAAACGTTGATTATATGCAGCGACACTAATTTTGCTCAGATGATGCCTCAGCAATTAGCTAAGAACACAGAACTATCAGTGTCAGATGTACTGTACCATAAGTATCAAACCACTCAGGTTCTAGAAAATACACAATACAAATTATGTTAGGACTGTGAGATCAAAACAAATATAACCATTTAAGCAAATCTTCCAGATATAGTGATATATGAAAAAAGACAGAAGAAAGCATTCATTGACATATCGGTACCCTTTAGACCGTAATATTCAGACTGCCTATGCAACAAAAATCGACAAATATCTGGAACAGGCTGCAGAGGTTAAACAGATGTGGAAGCTGAAAACAGTTCACTAATGTTCTCTACAGCTGGTATAATTCCTCAGACTTATAACTCAGCTTGATTATTCGGGTTTACAGCACGTAAGCGCCATAATCCAAGAGGCAGTTATTTTCGAAACGTGTCCCATCGTACGGCGGTTTTTAAGCCATAAATGACTATGCCTGTTCTTGACTTCATGTCAGTACTGACAAGAGGACAAGCTACAGATGACATTGCTATAGATGAGATAACTCAAATATGCCCATTTTTTCTCCATACTTTTTTATTCCTTGAAATTTACTTTTGAAATAATTTTTCCTTTTAGTAAATCCAACAGAGGTATGATTAAGTTTTTCCAGAACAACTGTTTTGTTTAAACAGACAGGTTATCTTTTTTTCCCTTATTAATTGAAGGTTAAACGACCATCGTGAGAAACTCAGTGGGCTATACGCAGTCGCCCGGCCGCCCCTGTCGCGCAGTGGTCTAAGCGATGGCTTCTGATCATTCTTCCGAGGTGGGTCCGGGTTCGAATCGCAGTGAGGCATGGATGTTGTGTCTGTCTTATGGTACTGGCACTCTCCCTTCCCTGGAGCCAGTAACCCTAAATTAGGGACGGGCGACTTCTTATAGTCCACTGAGTTGCTCACGGTAGTCGTTGAACCTCATATCAAAAAAAAAAAAAAAAAAAGCAGTCGCCTGTCCCTAATTTAGGACCACTGGTTCCAGGGAAGGGAGAGAACCAGCTCCGAAGCCAAACACAACATCCATGCCTCACCGGGATTCGAACCCGGACCCATCTCGGACGAATGATCAGAAGCCGGTTATCTTTTGCGTTTTGCTAATAAACACCACTCTAGTTTGTAGACATAACTCAGAAAAAATTGAAAATTACGTCGTCCTGGACTGGGAATCGAACCCGCATCTCCCGATTTACGTTCGGGTATGTTTCCGTTACACCAACCAAAACGACAACCTCCAAGCAAGTAAGGACGTATTAGGGACTCAGGTGTCGCTCTAGGTTGTGTAACGGTAATATCACCATCATCATTGTCAACCATTATCAATCCACTGCTGGATAAAAGTCTACCTAAGTTTCTTCCACGACGGTCTGTCTTGTGCCAGTCTGCTCCATGTCATTCCCTCATGCTTTCGAATTCCATCCACCCATCTCTCACGTGGTCTTCCTTTGGGTCTTTTGCTGTCCCTTGGAGTCCAGTCTAAAATTTTGGTTGTCCATGTTTGGTCCATTCTCTTGGGAATACGTCCAGCCCATTGCTATTTCAAGATTTTACTCTGATCATGATTAGAGCAATAATTCTGTCGCGGCGCGAATTTTTGATTTTTTATTTGTTTTTGCCTAATTTCTATTATAATTTTTTGATTACTGTATTTTTCATAATTAAAAAAAATTAATACTGCGTTCGTTAGAATTTACGCGATGCGAGATTAGCGAAGGCAATATTTCAGTGCGTTAATAAGTATGAAATACCTTTTGCTGAGACAATGCATCTTACATGTCCAAAGCGTGAAGAAAGAGCCTGAAAGCCATTGTTTGGATGGTGTTCACGTCCCCTGCAATGCGCATCTTTTAAACTTTTGGGAGAAATTTGGTAGAATGAATTTGAAAATGTTAACTCTTTAGTAGTTGCTGTCAAACGCGCCTTTACAGCTTGTCCCTCCCGGGAGTAAAAGAGAAGGATAAAATACCTTGCTTACCATCAGTACCTCTGCAGACTAGGTGGAACAGTTGGTTTGAAGCCGTGCTTTTTTTACTGCAAACATTTAGAAAACTACACAGAGTTTTTTGAAAAAGAAACGGACAACAGTGGCAGTTGTATTGTGGATAAAGTCATTGGGTATTGTCAAGATAGGGATTAAAAAGAAAATCTGAAACAGGTTGAGGTTCATGCGCCGTATATTTCCGGACAGCTCACTTTATTTGAAAAACAGAGAATTTCCGCGCACAAAATACATTATCTACCAACAAGTAATTGGACACCTGTGATAGCAAAGGAAAACGAAGTTTATTCTCCTTCAATAGTTGGTGGAGCCTCCACGAGCGGCGATTACAGCTGCGACCCTCCGGGGCATACTCTCAACCAGGCGTTGTACGACGGCTAGCGGTATTTTCTTCCACTCGGCTTGGAGAAGACAGGTCAGTTCCTTCACCAATTTCGGACGGTGGGGGCACCCCTTAAGCCGACGCTCCAACTCGTCCCAGAGGTGCTCGATAGGGTTAAGGTCCGGGCTCTGCGCAGGCCAGTCCATTCGATTAACCCCATTGTCACCATACGAAGCCATGGTGGACCTCGCAGCATGACAGGTGGCATTGTCATCCTGAAAGTGACATGGGTCCACCCCGTAAAACTGCCACAACGTAGGAAGCGCATGGTCATCCAAAATGGTGCAGTAGGTCTCGGCGTTGAGTCTACCAGGAATTGTGACCAAGGATCCCGTGCCATACCAGCAGAAACACCCCCATAGCATAATTCCACCGCCGCCGAACTTCACAGTTGGCACAATACATTCCGGTAGGAAGCGTTCTCCAGTCAGACGCCAAACCCAGACCCTGCCATCCGAACGGTAGAGGGTGAACCTTGATTCATCGCTCCAAAGAACCTGTTTCCACTGTTCAACGGTCCACTGTCGACGTTTTTTGCACCACGTTAGCCGAGCAGCGCTATTGGACTTGGTGATCAAAGGCTTGTGGGCAGCAGCACGTCCATGATAACTGAGATGGGCTTCCTTGCGGATGGTATTCATCGAAAGAACACTCCCGGATGCCTGTTGAAACTCCTCGCGGATGTGGCCCATCGATTTGGTGCGGTTCTTCCGAATTTCTCTGGCCAGCACCCGTCGGTCACTAACTCCCAGTTTTGTGGGTCTGCCGGGTTTAGACATATTCCGACAGTCACCTCTGATCTTCCACTTGCCAATCATGTAGGCCACTGTCGATTTTGGGTACTTCAACTCGCTGGATATGCCACGTATAGATCGACCATTTCTGTGATACCCGACGATTACACCTTTCTCAAAATCAAAGAGCCCTGAACTGCGTGGCATCTTGCATGCGACTGGTTGCGTTGTTGTTTCCCATACGATATTTAACGGCGGCGGCTGTGACGTGTATCAGGACCGCAGATATCGTCGATTGCAAGGGTGTCCAATTACTTGTTGGTAGATAGTGTATATTGAAATGTCAGACATCGCCAACAGTCTTCTTAGCAAGAGTCAAGACCGCAATCAAGTCGCTGCAAAAATAGCTCTATCCACTTGCTATGAAAAATTTAAGCATTATTTGTTTGAAGGTAAAAAGCATTGATTTTGTCAGCCAGCCGCAGATTTCTTCAAAGCATGTAGGGTGTTTGATCCAGATCAATTTAAGTCCTTCGACATTTTTGACGACGAAGAAGATTTGTTTGTTTTCAGCCACATTCCTATGTTCGAAGATGAGGACCAACTAAAATGTGAATTTCGTTCATATAAAGCGAGTGTAAAAGAATTTCGTGTCAGCGAAGGTTTAGTAGACTTCTGGAATACGAAAAAAGGTCGTTTCCTTAAGCTACATAAGGTCGCAATCCGTTGTCTGTCAGTACCCACAAACGGTGTCAACGCTGAACGATGCTTTTCTAAATTTAAAAACATGTTACAGGGCAACAGAAACAGCATTAAAGAAGAAAATATGTGTATGTACAATATAATGTATAGAAATGGTGACCACTTAAATGGAAATTTTGATATCGTGTAATGGCTTTGGTAGCATTCCTAGAATTTGAATGGTTTATAAATGTAAGTATCAATTTTAAAAACTTATAACATTATAATGCTCATTTAGTTACGTACTAGTCATTTGTATTGCTGCTTCGTAACTTGGTAGACTTAAAATTTTTTTTTTTTTTTGGAAATGTTAGTGTATATCATCGGCCGCGACCTCCCCGCGAATTTTGCCTTTTCTTTCCGCGATGAAATTACTGCTCTAATCATGATGTTTTCTACTATTGTGATTTTTCTTATCCACTAGTTCCTCTTCTTATCTTTTCTAGTTACGCCAAGCATGCACCTCTGCAGGCGATGCGTTCATTAGGCAACACAGAACAAATAATTAGCGTCTCGGTGTCATACGTACCAGGTACATCGATGTAACCGATATTCGGTATGCCCACTTTTGGCTTGTACCACTGTACGCGCTGAAGGCTTGTAGCTGTCTTTGGCTTGTAGCTGTACGCGCTGAGGCATCGAATCAAATAATGTGTGAATGCTGTCTTGTAGAATACCTATACATGCTGCATTGACTAGGGTCCAAAGTTCATCAAGAGGTACCGTCGGACGGTCGTTCCGTAGCATCTGTCGTTTGCTATTTGTCAATTAATTAAACACGCAAACGAGAAATGCCTACTTCGAATAGAAAGTCATCTGGTTGATGTGAAAAAGCTTGGAAACTTTGATTTTTATTCTGCGCCAAGAAATTCGGATTACTAGTATAGGTATAATATTTTGAGTATCGTTGGTGTACGGTTCTTCTTTATTTATTGGGTTGTTTCATAATTATTGGCCGATGCCGGCAAGGCGAATTTGCATAACCAGTTACAATGGACGCATCGTAGGAGGAACTACCAAATTCCCCTGCAAAGTGAATCTGTTCAGTCCACGTCTATAAAACGGTATTTCAGACAGATCTCAGCAGTTGGGACGTGGTGGAGCAACGCGACGTCAGATTAGGGATTTTGCACGAATTCAAACTTGGCTGGAATGTGTCCGAAACGGTCGCAAATGTCAATAGAACGTAGGGTGTCGGCACGACGAGTGAAAGAACTGTCCGTAGACTGTTTTTCAAGTTCCATACCGGTGATGTTGTCATCGACTATAAGCCAGGAGCCTGTCGTCCGGTTCTGTGTGACACGGTATACTTAAGGCAAAAAATGAAAGAAAAACCAATGTCAACAGTACGTGAGCTCAGTGACGAACTTGTCGTATTATCAGCGACAGTTTCCAGATATCTCGCAGCTACGAGCAAGGTTAAAAAAACTGGGTACTTGGGTTCCTTACGAACTCACCGAACAGCAGCAGATACGGCGTCTGGGAACATGAATTTCCCGCCAAAACCGAGAGGGGCTAGCGCTCCCTTTCTGCATCGAATCCTTACGGTTTATGAAAACTGGGTACTTTGTTACAACAGGAAGCGAACAGCGCAGTGGCTCGATAAAGGAGAACCACCCAAGCACATGTCCAAACCCGAGCTGCACCCACAGAAGGTTCTGATCTGTGTGTAGTGGACTGCCAAGACCGTGGTTCATTATGAGTTTTTGCGGCGAGGTCAAACAATCACAACGGACGTGTACTGCGTCAGCTGGAGACATGTCACAAAAAAATTATGCAATAAACAATCATCGCTCGTCAATCGTTCGGGTCCCATACTGCTTCAGGATGGCGCACGACTGCATGTGTTAATTGGAAGCATGCGAAAAATCACCGTCTTGGGGTTCGATGTCCTCTCTCACCCTGTACCATCACCTGACTTGGCCCCCTCAGACTTTCACGTTTTCGATATTTGGATCACTTCTTGAGGAACAAACGGTTCGCTAACGAGGATGCTGTGATTCACGCCGTTAGCGATTTCTTGGACCACTCTGATGCCAGTTTCTGCCGCCGTGGCATTTTTGCACTGAAAACACGTTCGGCACAATATATTTCAGCCGAGGGTAGATAGTTTTTGAAATAAAATGTATTTCGTCGTCTGTTACTGATGTTTGTTTCTTTGTGTTCGAATCAGCTAATAATTATGAAACGACAAAATAGAAGTACATCTTTATGCGTTTTCTTTTGAATGAGGAAAACATGGTTTTTCATAGTTGAATAATTTTATTTTCTGGCTTTTCTAGGAATTTAAAATGTGCGCGAGTAAAACTTGAAGCTTTTCCCTGTTAAGCCTAGTTTTTATTCAAAATCTCTTGATTATTTCCACAGATGTTCCGTTCACATACTTATGTGTTTAAAAATCTCTGATTGGAAAATCTGACGTTACTCATTCGACGCAGAACCATCGAAACCGATTGACTGGTTCCGATATAAGCAAATTCATACGGACCTCAAGATAGCACCAGAACCCGTTGTTCTTGAAAGGAAAGCGAGATCAAAACGCATTAAGAAAGGAAGAATGCTTACATCCTCAACTGTATGAAGGAAAACAGCTTTTTTTTTACCGTCTTTAGAGTGTCATCACTTATGGAGGAATGAGACTTCTATGAGCTGTCTTTTGTAAAAATGAGTACTGGATAAATTGCACCACTGGATTAATTGTCAAACCAATCGCACCAATGCACGAACTGGTTCGACCAATTAATTGCCTATTTGTACGAGTTAGCATTTGACCAGTCATGTTTCGATGATTGCACCAAACCCTGCTTTGGAATATATGACACAAGCATCCCTAGAGTTTTATCATTGCGCCACCGAAGCCTGTCAAATTGTGGCACATATCAGTATTTCAACAGATGAAGTAAACATTACGAGAAATATATCTATGACTGATATTGGAGTATGTTTAGTCTTTTTACCGTCGGAAAACACTGGAGCTAAAACGAATCAAGCTGTAGCCTTTTACTGCGTAGATTTCCGAACAGCTAATTAAGGCTAGTGTAGAGGCATGTTCCGCACTTGTGTTATTCATCACTATCATCTATTTGCAGATTGTGTGAAGTTCCACTGAGAATAACTTCCTCTGAATGTCTACAGTGTGGGGTATCTTGTGATGAAGCAGCAGCAAGTAGCGCAAACTAGGATTTCTAGTGTTAAAGGAAACATCGCTTTAGCTCTGTATATCACAATAAGAAAAAGTTGCGTTTTCCTGGGACTCAGAAATGCAATTCCCTTTCTGTTTTATGGTTCGGTGCCTTACGACTAGAATATTGCGATAGCTTTCCCTTAGCACTGGTTGCAAGTTAAATCCCGTCCATGTATCATTGTCGCTGTTTGTATCATTCCTCCTGTAATGATACAATGAGCGACCATGCTGAATCCACTGCTGGATGAAAGTTTCTTCAAATCCCTTCTCAGATCGCTGTCTTCAGCACTTTGCTTCCATGTCAGAACATATCTCTCACGTAGACTTTCTAGGTCTTTTTATAACTCTTGGTGTCCACTCCAGCGTTTTAGTTGTCCAAGAATGGTAAAATCTAACAATATGTCTATCCAATTATCACTTGAGCGTTCTAACTTTGATCGTGGTGGCATCCACTCTAGTAATTTTCCAGATCCGTGGGTTATTTTTTCCTAACTTCTTTGGTTTCACCAAGCATACATCATTACAAGCTTCGTTAGGTTATCCACAGCATCTGTGCGTAGTTTCTATTTAAAGTTTCTTATCTAAATATAAAAACTGGATGGATTATTAAGCATTTTTCATTAAAAAAATAATGTCAACCTGCTTTTGAAAATTGTACTGTTTTTTACAAATGCTTTCCATACGAGTTTTATATGCTGATTAATTTCTTCTTTGACGTGGCTCTGATTTTTGTCCATAGGCATATGTCTGTTGTCCAAGGAATATGTATGCATTAATTAATTCTAAAATTGTCTCCATCAAATAGTTCTTACAAAAGCATTGTGTATCCATTTTATTTTGTAATTTCAATTTCAATCCCACTTCTTTAGTCTTATCAACAAGTTCCTATATCATACCCTACAGGTCTGAGGATTTACATGCAAAAATGGTTATCTAATCAACAAGACGAAGGTAGGTTAAATAATCTCCATTAATCATTTTACTGTTGTCAATCTCTGCCTCTCCGTTCAATGATTGAAAGATATTCTGTAATGTGATCACGATCAAATAAATATTCAGCGTTTTTTAACTTTACCAGAACATTAATCTCATTATCGATTCCTCTGAATATCACTACTACTGAGCCCGAAAGTTGTCTCGTAATCTGATTTATTTAGGAAAGATCGACATCCTCAGGGACTAATAAGTTTGACGTAATTTCTTAATGCTTAAAATAGTTTACATGGATGTTATGTCATGTAATCTTATTTACCTAGAAAAAATCAGGATTCTCAGATACTCGTAAGTTTCAGGAATTTCTTAAATACAGAAAATAATTAACCAGAAAGTTCTCTCGCAATT
Source organism: Macrothele yani (assembly GCA_039090855.1). Lineage (NCBI taxonomy): Eukaryota > Metazoa > Arthropoda > Arachnida > Araneae > Macrothelidae > Macrothele > Macrothele yani. The sequence continues at coordinate 100,312,219 of CM076991.1, read as the reverse complement.
TATTTCATTTACTTAGGGAATATCAGCATCCCCAGACACTCAGCAATTTGAGGAAATTTCTGAATATCTAAGTTAATTTACCAGAAGTTTCTGCTTTATAATCCCATTTGTTTAGGAAAGGTTAGTATCCTGGAGACACATAAGTTTCAGCAATTATCAAATACCTAAAATAATTTGCCACAACTTTGTGTGTCTTAATAACATTTATTTAAGAAAGATCAGCATCTTTAGAAACTCATAGGTTTAAGGAAATTTCTAATTACCTAAAATAATTTACCGTAAAGTTTATCTTGTTATCCCATTTATTTAGGACACATCAACATCCTTAGAGATTCATAAACTTGACTAAATTTATAAATACCAAAAATAATTCCCACAGATCTTCTGTCATATTACTGCATTTATTTAGAAAAGATCAGCATCCTGAGAAACTCATAAGTTTGAGCAAATTTCTAAATACCTAAAACAATTTACCGTGAAGAGTGTTTATCTTGTTATCTCATTTATTTAGGGCAGATCAGCATCCTCAGAGACTCATAAGTTTGAGGAAATTTTTAAGCAGCCTAAAATAATTTACCCTTAGGTTCTGTCTTGTAATCCCATTTATTAAGAGAAGATCACCTTCCTTAGAGATTCAAAAACTGCAGGAAATCTTCAATTCCTAAAATAATTTATCCGGGGGATTTCGGCTCATTATCCCATTTATTTAGGAAAGGTCAGACGTTTGCCAAATTTTCTAATGAGTCTTTCCGAATAAAATATCCCATTTATTTAGGAAAGACTCATACGTTTGCCAAATTTTCTAAATATGTATGATAATTTGATAATGCAAATTCGCAGTTAGTATTTTTGCTTTTGATTTCATTTTTATCAAAATGCTGATCGTTGTTTTGTTTTTATCCTTCAGTTAATAGCCCTGATGAAGCACATCAGAATAGAAAAAATCATCGAAGAGACATAGAATCGTGGAAATAAACGCGTGTTACAAACTTTACGCAAGCCAGACAGTAAGAAGAGTCATAAACCAGCGCCCTAGACCACTCGGCGACATTTTGAACGTACAGGAACTTTCTTGTAATTTTAATATATCGCAATCTCTTGAGCGAATATTTCTACATTGGAGGCATTCTCTTTCTGTTTCCTTTCGAATAAAACAATTTTACAAAAAAAAAAAAATGGAATTATTGCACCTGTGCAAGATCGGAATTATCACCTATTTAGAAAAAAAATGAGTGTGTTTTCCAGAAGGTACACTACTGTGTGAGAAAATTCTAACACCAAGAAAGAATCGCGGTATTCGAATGCAATTTATATCACAGATTCCTCGTGTTACAGGAGGTAACTGATTACATTTATAGAGCTTGTGACTTGCCTGCCCCACAGGACAAACGCGACATAAAGGCAGATAGCAGCAAGAATGAACGTCTGCGTAGCTCAGTTGGTAGAGCGACTTGTTCCGGAATAAGTGGACTCGGGTTCGATTCCCGGCGTGGAACAAAATGACGGAGAAGTATACTTCGTTATAATGGCGCCCGAACTTCCCGGATGACCCGGCCGTTCAAGATCTCGCAATGGTGTGATGTTCTTTCCACACCGCGAGATAGGAAAAATAAGAGAATCCCTTCTTCAGCGCTTCGAAATTCCACGCACTAGATTGACTGGGAGTTCTCAAGTATGTTCTTCAGCGGATGGCTGCCTACGACGATTCATGGTTACTGCTGACCCGTGGGCCATGCTTCCGGCCCTCTTTCGCGGGGGTGGGGGTGGGGTGGGGGGGGGTGACGTACCAGCCCCGCAGGACGCACACGGCTGCGTAGCTCAGTTGGTAGAGCGACTTGTTCCGAAATAAGTGGACTCGGGTTCGATTCCCGGCGTGAACCAAAGTGACGGAGAAATTTACTTCATTATAAGCTGGACAATATTTTTTCCCTTCAATGTGGAGCCATCTTGAGCAACAATAACAGCTTCTATGCGGCGTGGTATTGAATGGCAGAGATTTTGATAGTCTTGGGGAATAGCGTATCTGGCTGATTCTCGAGACCAGAGTTCATTTGTGGTGACTAGTGGAGGCGCTTGACGGGCCAATCGGTTAGCTTCCATGTCCCAGACATGTTCGATCCGGGACGTATCCGGCGAACGTGCATGCCAAGGAAGAAGCCGTATCTGCAGTGCATGCAAGAGGTGCTGAACATTTCGGACCACATGGGGCCGAGCATTGTCCTGATGGAATATAACGCCAGAGAATATTGCCTCATTCTCTGAAATGTCCCTGATGTATCTCTGGCTGTTGAGGGTTCCCTGAGTTCATATAAGGCAAGATGAACCCACCCCAAACCATGTCGCTTGGCGTTGAGCCCGTATGACACCGCAAAATGTACGCTGCAAGGTATTCAAGGTCAATTGTGACTCGTCAGAAAACACGGCCTGTTGCCAATCATCACTCCAGTGCCGGAGTTCGAGACGCAATTGCAACCTGAGGCTTCTGTGGTTGAACGTCAAAGAAATGCGTAGCAAGTGAGTAGTGCTCTGTTAAGCAGACGACATCCAGCTGTACTGGAATACAAAGCTTGACCTATGACACTGCTCCACTGTTCGTCTAAGACCGTGGATGTCTCTGTACGATCGGTCACTGTCGTGCGGTAGATGTGTCTGGTCATCTCGTGCAGTAGTGCGATTTTGCAGTCCATTTCCCTGATTTTCGGGCATCCGAGCCTCATCTGTCCGCTGACGCCACGTTCGTATAACTGTACTGAAGTTTCATCCCGCCCAGGAGGCAATTTTGCGGTAGGGAAATCCAGATTCTTTCATCCCAACAATCTTTCTTGGCTCAAAGTCCGTCAGGTGTTCATTATGCGACTTTCTTCGGCAACGGAAAGACACAAGAAACATCCTTTTGACTCAATGTCGGCCCTTCACTGATTGCAACATCTCATTTGAGCCAGCTCTTTATGCCCAAGAATGGATAGTTCAGAGGGGGCTGCTCCGAAACCGCATGCGCATTTTCACCGGCGTTTTAATCATTTGCATGTCTTAATCTGTTGTACATATTCTGTTAGTTTCAAGTTAATATCAGCAGTCCTTCATAATCAAACAGAAGTAATCGCTCTTTCCACGTTTATAAATGAGTCACGGAAAAATTCTCATCGGCCGCCACCGGGAATCGAACCCAGAGGCTACCAGTTACGCGCCGGACATACTACCACTGCACCACAACGACCTCGCCAGTTAGTCGTTTGTGAGTCTGGAGAATTCGAGGCCGCTGTGGTGCAGTGGTAGTATGTCCGGTGCGTAACTGGAAGCCCCCTGGATTCGATTCCGGTGGCGGCCGATGATATTTTTTCCGTGACTCACTTATAAACGTGGAAAGAGCGATGACTTCTGCTTGATGTTCCTATTCCACGTTAATTGTGTGTATTAGTCCTTCATGATGTTGCCATTTTCGCAAACAGTAGTGTATGCCTAATAGAACAAAGGTTTATACCGTCTTGGCACGTTAAATATTTTTATTTTCGCTAAAATACATTAGCGCTTTCGAAAACTTTGCATGGTTTCATCATCAGGTGTAATATATGACACAATTCCTTTCAAATACACACTACACAATACTCAAATGACCCCTTGAGGTCATAACGGCAAGCAATATATCTTGCATGATGGTTATGAGCAATTATGCAAGAAATATGCTCATCCCCGTCATGTAAAATATATTGCTTGCCGTTATGACCTCAAGGGGTCAATTGAGTATTGTGTAGTGTCTATTTGAAAGGAATTGTGTCATATATTACACCTGATGATGAAACCATGCAAAGGTTTCGAAAGCGCTAATGTAGTGTATTGTAGCGAAAATTAAAATATTTAATGTGCCCAGACGGCATAAACCTTTATTCTATTAGACATAATCTGGTGCGTAATTCATTTTACCGAGTGTATGACTTCGTAAATAATCATACAGAGTGTATGACTCCGTAAATCATCATACAGAGTGTATGACTCCGTAAATCATCATATAGAGTGTATGACTCCGTAAATCATCATATAGAGTGTATGACTCCGTAAATCATCATACAGAGTGTATGACTCCGTAAATCATCATATAGAGTGTATGACTCCGTAAATCATCATACAGAGTGTATGACTTTGTAAATCATCATACAGAGTGCTCCACTTGGGAATATTTAAGTAATGTATACCTATGTATCAGATAACTTTTGATCAATTACACGATAGGTATGGAATCCTAATCATGATAAAGAAAAAATAAAGAAGAAGGAGAGTTTCATGGCCTCAAGGGGTCATTTGAGTATTGTTTAGTGTGTATTTGAAAGGAATTGTGTCTTATATTACACCTGATGATGAAACCATGTAAAGGTTTTGAAAGCGCTAGTGTGTTTTAGCGAAAATTAAAATATTTAATGTGCCCAGACTGATATAAACCTTTATTCTATTAGACATAATCTGGGGCGTAATTCATCTTACAGAGTGTATGACTTCGTAAATCATCATACAGAGTGTATGACTCCGTAAATCATCAAACAGAGTATATGACTTAGTAAATAATCATACAGAGTGTATGACTCCGTAAATCATCATCAGAGTGTATGACTCCGTAAATCATCATACGGAGTGTTTGGTAAATCATCATACACAGTGTATGACTTCGTAAATCATCATACAGAGTGCTCCACTTGGGAATATTTAAGTAATGTATGCCTATGTATCGGATAACTTTTGATCAATTACACGATAGGTATGGAATCCTAATCATGATAAAGAAAAAAAAAGAAGAAGGAAAGTTTCATGAGTAGCATCATCGAGGGAAAAGATTTCTTGACAAAATACAAAGTGAACCGAAAATATCTTCCCACACATAGGAACGCATTTATTGCATCGCAAAAGCTGAATTCATTAGAATATTATTAAAGAAATACACGTTAAAACTGATGACTACCAACTTAAAATCAGTACTTCCATACATAAACACTGAGTAAACTCTTTCGCACTTCAATAATTTCACGGCCATAGCATTTCAATGGGAAAATGCAACTACGATAACAACACAAAACGAGTATAGTTTTTTCGTGACATTAGCCAACACTGCATTAAATAGCTCATAAATTCAAATTTTGTAATATTACGATGTACATCTGTTATCAACGATGTATGTTTTGACTGCCCTTTCGTGCATGACATATGCCTCATTCTGAATACATACAACGCTAAAACATCAGTTTCTTTATTGATTTAGAAATACTTCGGATCACATACACAATTATCATTATTTTTAATGTCACCTGTAGATCATCACGCCTATGGACACTCATTATAAAAATTGAATTCTGTGGAAGATTACATTGTTTTTGAATATCTCACAATTTCCGAAATCTTGAAAATTCCTCGTTGCAAAACAGCAGCATTAAGTTTAAACACGTCTGAAACACACTGAATGCTCACGAAATTAGGACCACCCCTGTGCAAAGTGAGTTACACCCAATACTGGAGTAACGAGGAGAGGGCGTGGCCTGTAGGCTAAAAGGGTGTATATAAGAGGTTGGTGGCTCACTAGGCCGCGGGTGGCCTAGTGGTCAGCGTTCGTGACCGCCACGGATGTGAACTCAGGTTCGATCCCGGGCAGGTGCGAACGCTTGAACCACTCAATACCTGCCGTGCATTGGATGGACACCTTAAGCCGTCGGACCCCGAGTACTGGCCCCCGGTAATAAATAAGGCCGTCTTACTCCCCCTTTTCTACCTCGCTTCCGTTTCACTTTCCTATCGGGCACTCTAACCCAAATCTCCTGGCTTCCTATTTCTATGGGTTGTTTAAGACCTGGGTCAGACACTCTCTTTCTAAAATCCTCTACATCTGATCTGAATCTGGGAGCGAAGTTACGGACGCGATGGGCAAAACCAAGGATTTACCGGAGTTTATGAGAAGAAAAATTGTGGGCGCACAAAAAATTGGTGAGTCTATTTTGGAAACGGCGACACTTGTGGGGTATTCAAGGATTTCGTAGTTAAAATATAGGAGTGGTGCCGAAATGGCAAAAAAACCAACCGGCGGCAAAAAAAGTGGATTGCAAAGGTGAACGACGATTCCGTCGTCTCCTGCAGGGCAATTACAGCAATAGACTTTTGCAGTTGACGGCTCAGTGCAATATGGGTCAACCAGAAACATATATCCCGAGGGGCTATCCGTCGTACGCTGGCAGGGATGAGCTACTATTGTGGATGCCCTATACCTCTCCGAAAGATAGTCCAACGATATAAACTTATCTTCTGATGCCAATACCATGTGGATAAAATGAAGGGCCAACGTACCCGTCTGATCTCCACCCAATTGGACATCTGTGGGATTCTGTGAAACTCCATGTGACGGCGCTGTACACGCTGCACCGCTCCATACCGGAACTGTGGATCCCAAAGCAAGCAGATTTTTGTATGAAGCTCAGAGAACTGTACAGACACCTCTGGAGTTAATGGTACGCTGGTTGGGTAGCGGCATTTCTCCGGACGAAAGAAGAGTCCACGAAGTATTAAGTAATTAGTCGTAATTCACTGAGCACGCAGTATATGCCAAACATCGGTATATTATTTTTTCGTGCCATATTGTTAAGAAAAGACAAAAATTATGTTCATCGAAAAAGGTTTATATCAGTTTTTTATTTTTTATTGAAGGTTTAATGACCACCGTGAGAAACTCCATGGGGTATGGAGCAGTCGCTCGTCCCTAATTTAGAGTCATTAGTTCCAGGGAAGGGAGAGAACCAGTGCCGTAAGACGAACACAGCATTCATGCATCACCGAGATTCGAACCCGGAGACTCTTCTCGGACAAATGGTCATAAGCCAGCGCTTAAACCACTGTTTATATCAGTAAACGGAAAAAAAAATATTTCAAACTTTGGATAGCGTTCATTCCTGTCAAAATTATTTTGCTTCTTTTTTATTTTTAAAGGAGAATTTCCAGTGGACGAAGTGGCACAGATCTACTGCAGGTATGGTGTCGAACGTAGATCCACATAGTATAAATAGGAGGTTTCGAAAGAAATAAGGTCCTTAGGTTCGAGCCTGGGCTGATCTTTCAGAGATGGTCTGATTTACTAACAATCGCTAAATATCCGCCGTGCATCGAACGAGCACCTTAAGTGACGGCCCCTAGGCTGGACCCACTGGTTAAATGGGTATCCTTTCCTATGCCCCCCCCCCTGAAATTCTCTCACCCCTCTGTGTGCAACATCGTACTTGTACGGTGGCGCCATCTACTGGACTCTAATCTCACTACAAACTGTTCTGTCAAAGTTGCTGGACTTGCTCTCATTCCTTCCGTTTCTGTGTCCTGCCCAAAAGGCGATCTCGCTGTAGGTGGCTGGGACCTAAAACTTTACTCACTGTGGACGTAAGTCCTACAAGAAAATGACAAATACTGTGGTTGCCGATAAATACATACCATTCCAGATAATTCTTTTTTTTTTCTTTTTGGTATTAAAAAATTAATGTATATAATATTTAAAAATTAAAAAAAATAATGTAATAATTAAAAAAAAACCTTCATTGAAGGGTACGCGGTCTCTTTCAGTCCCAGATGCTAATAATTTATCAAATTTATCCGTTAAAAATGTCATTTCCCGATTTTTGCGTTAGAATTTGTGCTTTCATCCTAATTTCTTTACGTAGTTTGTGACGGTTTATAATTTATTGCATACCGGGATGGTAAACAATGTTTTTTTAACTGCCAGTATGCTTACTTCTATTTCTGTTAACTACGGGTATGCCATACCGGCCCATACCGACCCACTTCGAACACTGAGAATCTCTAATATACGAAAAAAGTTTGGGTGAATGATATTGCCTTTGATCCTTAACAAACGACACTTGGAACTCAATGTAAAATGCGGTATGAACTTGCCAATACGTTTCTAAATTATCGGGAATATTGATTTCTCACAGCTCTGCAAGCATACTAATGTTGTAAATGAAAATTATTACTGCATGAAAATAACTTCAAACGCGAAGTTTATCGTCCTCCAGAGAGTGATAGGCAGGGCGAAAAAGGAGCAGCAGAACTGGAGCAGGAACATAATTAACAGAAGAGGCTACAGATGATTAAATCTCATTATTCTTCTCTCTAATTCTTCGTAATAATATCCTCAGCGTTTGAAGGCGCATAACCGAATAAAAAAAGATTTCCTCTGTTGATTCACGTTTCTGGAGATTTTATTTCCTTTCGTCCGCGGGAGTTAGTGACCAGCCGAGCACCTAATACTATTGACCGTTCCTAATTTTGAGTCGCTGTTTGCAGGAGGAATGGTATCGATGTCCTATGATCCACTGTCCTAGGGCTAGCACGATGCCCATGGCTCGCTTAGTGGAATAACCAGAAGAACACTCCTTTGATCACTAGGACATCGGAATGTGGCAGGGTGTTCCTTTTGCATTCAAACAATTTTGGTCCACTGTCATAACTTACTCGAGAAATTTAACGGTTCTGTTTCTTTTCTTTCCTGTTTTCGCTATTTTTGTTTGAGTTCTGTTTTGAATGGAAACTTGTAAGAAACATTACGTATACGTCTAATTTGACCTTTACTTTTGAGTTTTACTTTTGAGTTCTTGTGTTCTATGTAAGTTTGATTTCTTCTCGTTAAATATTTTCTCACTGAACACCACAGAGTTTGTCCCGATGAATTTGAAATTGGCAATCTTGAAAGCGACTTATAGGGCAAGCAACGTATTTAAAGACTCCGTAGATAAGACCTCTGTGTGCAGTGAGCTATGAGCAATATTAGTTGAGCGATTCACGATTCATGTTGAGAGAGTTTCACGAATGTGCAGACGTTGAACGACCTTTACATGAGCAACATGTATTTGATATGATTCTTGCATTGCGTGAGAAGATTCATAGTGTTTAGTGTACATTACAATTGTACGAAGTTATTGATTGAAGTTCTATGCAGTGTGTATTCAGAGCAAGGTCACTCATTTTATCTGGTGACGTGCCTAAATACTAATGAAAAAGGAACTGGACTGAATCCTTCACTCCTTTGAATCTTGGCCCTTTTTTCAAAAGTAAATGTTATGTATAATTGAGATTTTCAGCTAACACCAACAAGTTGAAATAATATGGATTTCATAGTGAAGCTAAATTCACTAAACTGAACTTCAAGTATAAAGTTAAACCTCACACAATGGCGTATCTTGGATCCGAGATCCGAGCTATCTGCCCCCCTTCCACCCTACTCACACACAGTACTGTTTTTTAGCACGTCGTTTGTAAAAAAAAGATCGTGCTTATGTTACCGGTTTGTCCGTCCGTCTGTACAGACGATATCACTGCAACTATCAGTCCGATTTGAAAAATTCTTTTTGCATTGGAAAGCTTGAAATATGCGAATGACGATCCTTTATTTTGTTTTGTTTTTACGATGTACAATTATGCCGCTAGACGGCGTAAATGCAGATGATGTCGAATTCAAAAATACGTTTTATTCCACATATTTGCTTCTAAACATCCGTTTGAAAAAATTATTTTATCTTTCGATTCCATTTATGTCGAAGAGTATTTTAGATATACACTGGTGGGCAAAAATTAAGGACGAAGAGGAGAAATTAGCATAACAGCGGAACGAGCAAGCAGAACGGACCGAAAGACCATTTAGGAGATAGACTAGGGTCCGGTACGGTAGGGCATGCGCATATATTCAGCATGAAGGGGGGGGGGAGAGTGTCGGAAGGGTATAAAGCACACGGGCGGTGTACGCTCAGCAATTAACTGCGAATGGCTTAGTGGTTAGCTAGTCAGACTGTCATTGCAAGGAGATGGTGTGATTTACTAATAATCGCTGAATATCCGCCGTGCATCGGACGAGCACGTTAAGTGACGGCCCCCAGGCTGGACCCACTGGGTAAATGGGTATCCTTTCCTATTCCCCCCCCTGAAATTATCTTAGCCCTCTGTGTGCAACATCGTACTTTTACAGTGGCGCCATCTACTGTACTCTAATCTCACTACAAACTGTTCTGTCAAAGTCGCTAGACTTGCACTCATTCCTTCCGTTTCTGTGTCCTGCCCAACAGGCGATCTCGCTGTAAGTAGTCGGGACCTAAACTCTAATCACTGTGGACGGAAGTCCTATAAGAAAATGTCAAATACTGTGTACTGTGTTTGTGGCAGCTCTGGAACGCTCAGCAATTTGGTGAAAGCTATTGTACGGTGTACATCGGTTTGAACGACGTCGAGTTGCTGCCACCGTGTGATATGGCCAACAGGCAATCCAGTAGACGATATCTGGTTGACTTTATCCGAGGTTGCGTCATTGGGAAATTGGAAGAAGGTCGAAGTGTGAGTAGTGTGGCCGAGGAGTTCGGAATCGCTCACAGCATCATTTCACGAGCTTGGAGAGCATTTCAAACGACAGGAACAGCTGTCCAAGAGTTTAGCAGTGGTCATCCACGAGCAACCACGGCGGCGAACGACCGGTATATTGTCCTACAGGCGAGACGAGACAGACGGCAGACATTGATCAATTTACACAGGAAGACCATTGTTGATCAAGTAACGCATTGTGAACTAGTACACAGCAAACATGGGTTTACAGTATGCTAAATGGCTAATGTACACATAGAGCCAGTGTTGGACAAGTGACAGATTGAGAGAAATTGCAGAAAGACAAGCACAAACATCCATGCCTCACCGAGATTCGAACCCGAACCCAACTAAGGCGAATGGTCATAAGCCACCGCTTAGACCACTGCGCCACAGGGGCGGCTGAGACCGGTTTTCAATCCTAAAACATAATTTTCGGATAAAGAAACGATGCAGTTAACATGGTATCTTTGGTACAATGAATCCCGAAATAGATACCTGATAATCCTACATTTTTCAGTTTTCTTTAAAAATGAGCGTGTGCGAGCGCGCGCGCGCGCTCGTGTGTGTGTGTGTGTGTGTGTGTGTGTGTGTGTGTTCATTTATCCATTTCGAAACTGTATTTTCTTACACTTTAGAATTTGTGTGAACAACATTTTGCGCTCCATAAATGCTCTGCGGGCCACGGATTGGAGACCTCCTAAAGGAAGAACTGCGTTATTTCTAATAAGTGGCGGAGAACGCTTCATGAAAGCATTGACCGGTTCGGGCCGAATTCGCAGCAAATTTTTAATTCTGACCCGGAATGGGCTTTTCAAAGCACCTGTGCAGACCTCTAGGAGGGGGAACTATTCCTTCCCTGTCAGACCTTGGGTTATGAAGCAGAGAATAAAGGACTATTTAGAAGTGCTTATGATTTTGACAGGTTTATGATCAGTACTCCTGAGATGTGATGGGGAAACGAACTGTTTTGACGTATCTCTCGTAAAATTCGGCGGGTATGTAAACATTTAGGTTTCATTTCATTTCATTTATTTCGTTATGGGGTTTCATTTGACTATATTACATTTCGAAATTAATTTTATAACATATAGTATTAAGCAAAACAACATATATAATGTGAATACTTATGTACAGGGTAACCCCAGAACAGGAAATTGAGTAAAAGGCTATATATGTATAGTCTGAGTGAATCCCAATTCCCCTAAAGTACGTAGTCAAGTCAAACGTCCTGCACATATAAAATTTACTCATATGTGGACTGATTAATAAATTTTACCATAGAATTTTATATTTTAATTTGTTAGCAAATATTTTTAGTTGCTTTCGAAAACAATTATAATTATTAATATGTGTTAATTGACAAGGTAGGTTATTCCATAACATCAATCCCAGGTAATCAATAAATCTTCTTTATGTTAAAGTGTTAGGCATTGGTAACAAAAATGCATTTCTATTTCTTGTTTGATAGTCGTGACCTATAGTGTTCAGTTGAATTAAATGTTGATACCTATTCTCTTTTATACATGAATCATAATAATCTAAATTGCCATAATTTCTCAATATCTAAAATTCCATTAGAATTTATTCGTACTCCCACATTCAAGTTAATTCCCCTAAAGTTATTTAAAATTCTGACCATCCTATTTTGTAATGATTGTAATTTATATAAATTAGTCTTAGTAGTTTGCCCCCATACTAATCATAATAATATTTCGGAAGCGAAGAAAACTTTGGGCACCATTACGTGCAGTTTTATTGGCTACTTAAAAAGGTTAAATGGCTTCCTTTGATAAAAAAAATCTCGCGTTATTCTCCTTTCCAATAATATTAAAATTGTACACAGAATAACAATATTTTTATATCTCCTTTGCCTGATTGCCCAATCCTGAAAATTTCCCTGCATGGCGTCTGCTGTTATACTCAGGGGACAAGACATTAGAGATACCTACCTAACAGTGTGTTAGTCATTCTCTAGAGCGAATAACAGCCTGTACATGCAAAAAGGCATCAACTCCACCAGATGCCAGTGAGTTCCTGGAGGTAATGCCAGCTATGTCAGTTTCAGCATTGTCTACAGCTCCTTCCGAGACGTAAGTCCAGGATCTATGGATCCGATGATCTGCCCCATGGCATTCCAGACAGCTTCCACAAGGTTTAAATCCCGGGACCTTTGGGGCCACTGGATGGATCCAAACACATATAAGGATTCCGCGAGTCATGCTTGGGTCGTTGCGGCCCAGTTGAGTAGCGCATTGTACAGCTGGAACAGACCATCGGCCGCATGATGCGCAAAGGTCATGAAGCGTGTAGGCGATCAGCTTGCACATGTCGATCTCGCACAGCGGTTACGGACTTTTCCAGACACACTTAGGTACCTAATGTGTCCCGTGATAAATCTCCCTAAACTATCACACAGCCACAACCGCCTTGAACAGAGTGAAACTGGCACGATGGGGCAGTGGTACCATGCTGCCTACGCCCCACTCGTACTCTCCCATCACCTCAGTACAGCTCTAAACGGTTTTCATCTATCTGCTTACGCCACACCCGTACTCTTTAATCACCTCAGTACAGCTCTAAACGGTATTCATTTATCTGCATACGCCACAACCCGTACTCTTCCATCACCCCATACAGCTCTAAACAGTATTCATCTATCAGCCTACGCAACACCCGTACTCTCCCATCACCTCAGTGCGGCTCTAAACAGTATTCATCTATCTGCCTACGCCACACCCGTACTCTTCCATCACCTCAGTACAGCTCTAAACAGTATTCATCTATCTGCCTACGCCACACCCGTACTGTTCCATCGCCACAGTACAGCTCTAAACAGTATTCATTTATCTGCATACGCCACACCTGTACTCTTCCATCACCTCAGTACAGCTCTAAACAGTATTCATTTATCTGCCTACGCCACACTCGTATTCTTTCATCACTTCAGTAAAGCTCTAAACAGTATTCATTTATCTGCCTACGCCACACCCGTACTCTCCCATCTTCTCAGTACAGCTCTAAACGGTATTCATCTATCTGCCTACGCCACACCCGAACTCTTCCATCACCTCAGTACAGCTCTAAACAGTATTCATTTATCTACCTACGCCACACCCGTACTCTCCCATCTTCTCAGTGCAGCTCTAAACGGTATTCATCTATCTGCCTACGCCACACCCGAACTCTTCCATCACCTCAGTACAGCTCTAAACGTTATTCATCTATCTGCCTACGCCACACCCGTACTCTTCCATCACCTCAGTACAGCTCTAAACGGTATTCATCTATCTGCCTACGCAACACCCGTACTCTCCCATCACCTCAGTGCGGCTCTAAACAGTATTCACCTATCTGCCTACGCTACACCCGTACTCTCCTATCACCTCAGTACAGCTCTAAACAATATTCATCTATCTGCCTACGCCACACCCGTACTCTTCCATCACCTCAGCACAGCTCTAAACGATATTCATTTATCTGCCTACGCCACACCCGTACTCTCCCATCACCTCAGTACAGCTCTAAACGGTATTCATCTATCTGCCTACGCCACACCCATACTGTTCCATCACCTCAGTACAGCTCTAAACGGTATTTATATATCTGCCTACGCCACACCCGTACTCTTCCATCACCTCAGTACAGCTCTAAACGGTATTCATCTATCTGCCTACTCCACACCCGTACTCTTCTATCACCTCAGTACAGCTCGAAACGGTACTGATCTATCAGCCTGACGCCGCGTCTCTCTGCTGAGCTCCAGTTTTGATGGTTCCGGTACCAGGATAGGCGTAATGCCAAATGATCAACAGTTGACAGGGGCAAAGTAGTACGGAATCGGCTCCTGTAGCCTTGAGCACGCAAAGTACGCCGTACCGTTCGCTCGCTGACGCTGATTTGGTCGCCGATATTTAATCGGGATGCGCTTTGAAGCGACACTGCCAAGCGGTCTATCTGTACGGGCCTGGATATTTTACTTCGACCCCGGTCATCAATGGCGGGTGGTCGACCACCGCTTCCTCTCTGGTCGCTGGTGCGTCTGTTAGTGGTATACTCGCGGTACACCCTTGATACTGTTGCTCTCAAGAACCATAAGGTTCTAACAACCTGGGCGATAGAATAACTCGTCTTGTGCAGACCATGCGTCCACGGTCAAAGTCGCTCATATCACCACGTTAACCCATGCTCGTTGATTGCGATACACTGTTGGAAAGTCCCCATGTCTGTCGGAAAACCCCCACATCTGTTGGAAAGCCCCCATGTCTGTTCGAAAGCTTCCATGTCTGTTGGACAGCCCCCATGTGTGTTGGAAAGCAGCCATGTCTGTCGGAAAGCCCGCATGTGTGTTGGAAAGCTTCCATGTCTGTTGGAAAGCCCCCATGTGTGTTTGAAAGCCCCCATGTGTGTTGAAAAACCCCCATGTCTGTTGGAAAGCCTCCATGTCTGTTGGAATGCTTCCATGTCTGTTGGAAAGCCCCCATGTGTGTTGAAAAGCCCTCATGTCTGTTGGAAAGCCCCCATGTGTGTTGAAAAGCCCTCATGTCTGTTGGAAAGCTCCCATGTCTGTCGGAAAGACCCCATGTCTGTCGGAAAGCCCCCATGTCTGTCGGAAAGCTTACATGTCTGCTGGGAAGCCCCTATGTGTGTTGAAAAGCTTCCATGTCTGTTGGACAGCCCCCATGTGTGTTGGAAAGCCCCAATGTCTGTCGGAAAGACCCCATGTCTGTTGGAAAGCCCCCATGTCTGTTGGATTGCTTCCATGTCTGTTGGAAAGCCCCCATGTGTGTTTAAAAGCCCTCATGTCTGTTGGAAAGCCCCCATGTGTGTTGAAAAGCCCTCATGTCTGTTGGAAAGCTCCCATGTCTGTCGGAAAGACCCCATGTCTGTTGGAAAGCTCCCATGTCTGTCGGAAAGACCCCATGTCTGTCGGAAAGCCCCCATGTCTGTCGAAAAGCTTACATGTCTGTTGGGAAGCCCCCATGTGTGTTGAAAAGCTTCCATGTCTGTTGGACAGCCCCCATGTGTGTTGGAAAGCCCTCATGTCTGTCGGAAAGCCCCCATGTCTGTTGGAAAGCCCCCATGTCTGTCGGAAAGCTTACATGTCTGTTGGAAAGCCCCCATGTGTGTTGAAAAGCCCTCATGTCTGTTGGAAAGCCCTCATGTGTGTTGAAAAGCCCTCATGTTTGTTGGAAAGCCCCCATGTGTGTTGAAAAGCCCTCATGTCTGTCGGAAAGCCCTCATGTCTGTTGGAAAGCTTCCATGTCTGTTGGAAAGCCTCTATGTGTGTTGGAAAGCCCCCATGTCTGTTGGAAAGCCCCCATGTCTGTCGGAAAACCCCCACGTCTATTTAGAAAGCTTCCATGTCTGTTGGAGAGCCCCCATGTGTGTTGGAAAGCCCTCATGTCTGTTAGAAAGCCCCCATGTCTGTTGGAAAGCCCCCATGTCTGTCGGAAAGCCCTCATGTGTGTTGAAAATCCCCCATGTCTGTTGGAAATCCCCCTTGTCTGTTGGAAATCCCCCTTGTCTGTTGGAAATCCCCCTTGTCTGTTGGAAATCCCCCATGTCTGTTGGAAAGCCCCAGGTCCGTCTATTTATCGTTTGCGTTTGGTTTAGGTCAATTCTACTGTGCGCGGAGGATGCCCAGGTTAACTATCTATCATCCCTATCTCTAATGGTTTGTCTACTGAGTGTATAAGAACTAAAGCTCTCCCCGTGTTCAGTTGATATTTTTGGAGCTACAATCATGTAAGGAATGGATAAATGACTAAAATGATGACTAAATTAAAAAAATGGGACTGTCTCATGATCAAATGATCACATGTAGAGGATTTTAGGAAGGGAGTGTCTAACCCCAGGTCTTAAACAACCCTTAGAAATAGGAAGCTAGGAGATTTGGGATAGAGTGCCCGATAGGAAAGTGACACGGAAGCGAAGCAGAAAAGGGGAGGAAGACGCCCTTATTTATTAACGGTGGGAGGGGAGTACCCAGGGTTCGACGGCTTAACGAGCCCATCCGACGCACGGCGAATATTTATTGGATCGACCGTTCGTACCTACCCGGGATCGAACCTGAGGTTGTTTCCGTGGCAGTCGCGAACGTTGCCCACTAGGCCACCCGCGGCATAGGACTGTCTCATGTGTGGAGGTTAAGCTTTTTATAGTTGTAAGATAAAGTGCATAGATTTATGTCTCTTCCAGTTAATGTTCCTAGGGAACTTCCTTGTTTTAGGTGTACAAATAAGTTTTAAAGCTCTTTATGTGTGACGTATACCGCTAATTTACATATCCGACATCCCCGGCGTTGTTGATATGTGACCGTAACTAGTCCATGTGACACAGAAGTTTTCCCAACAGTGAAACGCACTTGCACATCGGTAGGGGAAAAATGGCAAGCGATAATGCGTTTATTCGACACTGCATTCGTTACGAATTTCATCAAGGAAAAAGTGCTGTAAAAGCGTGTGCACCGATCTGATCTGTTCTGGTGGAGAATATTGTATCGAAAAAAGGTCATGAAAGCGTGTAGGTGATCAGTTAGCCCATGCTGGTAGCGCACGGCGGTTAATGAGCCCAGCAGGCATACTACAGGATCTAATGTGTCCCATGATAAGGCTCCCCAAACCATCATAGAGACAACACCGCCTTGAACAGAGTCAACCTGGCATGACGGAGCTATGACATTATGCTACCTACGCCACACCCGCAGTCTTCCGTCTGCTCGGTACAGCTGGAAACGGGATTCATCGGACCACACGACGCGGGGCCACTTTGTAGAGGTCCAGTTGTAATGTTCTCGGTACCAGGCCAGGCGTAATGTACGATGACGAGCAGTTAACAGTGGCGCACGAGTATGGCGTCGGTTTCTATAGAAGACGGTATGCAACATACGCCGTAGCATTTGCTCGCTGACGCTACTTGGTCCTCCGAAGGTTAACGTGGACATGATTTGCGCTGGTGTTGCCAAGCGGTCAGTCTACACGACCGTGGATACAAGATTTGTCCGGAAAGTAATGAGACCACTATTCCTGGGCCAATCAGAAAGGCTGGAGGGCGGAGTCTCCGGGCGTGACGGATGGCGGGGTTTGATAGGTAAACGATCGATGTCTCGTCAGTTGGCTCTGAGATTTTACAGAGTGAGGAACGCTTGCGAAGTGGAGAGTCGCGTAACGGTCAAAATGCAGAAGAGTGTCAAACAGCGATTCGCCTTAAAGTTTTGTGTTAAACTAGAAAAATCCGCGTTCGAGACGCTTGCTATGATACAGAAAGCTTACGGGAAGGATACTTTATTGAAAGCCGAAGTGTTTCGGTGGCACAAAACGTTCACAGGGGGAAAAGAGAGCGTGCCACGCCCAGGGTGCCCTTCAACGTCTCACACTTCGGACAATGTGGAAAAGGTGAAAGCAGTTTTGGACTCTGACCGACGTTTGAGAGTCACATTGGTAGCAGAGCACGTGGGACTCGTGAAATGCATTGTGCATGAAATCATCACGCAAGAATTGCAGATGCGGAAAGTTTGTGCCAAATTGGTTCCTAAGGTTTCGACCGATGAACAGAAGAACAACCTTGAGTCGATTTCTCGTGAGCTTGTGGGCCCGTGTGAGGAGTAAACCTGAGTTTTTGGAGAAAGTGATAACAGGTGATGAAACGTAGGTCTTTGATTACGATCCGGAGACGATAAGACAGAGCTCAGAGTGGCACACTTTGGAGTCTCCACGACCAAAGAAGGCTCGAATGTGCAAATCGATGCTCATTGTCTTCTTTGACTGTAAAGGTGTTGTCCATAAGGAGTTCGTTCCACCCGGACAAACGGTCAACGCTGCATTTTACGTGGAAGTGCCTCAACGGCTGAAAAACAGAGTTGCGCGCGTCCGCCCGGAGATCACCAACACTTGGGTCTTCCCCGCGATAATGCGTCGAGCCATGCGTCGCTGAGAGTGAGAGAGTTTCTGGAGAAGCACAAAGTGGCTACGCTGTCGCAACCTTTCTATAGCCCGAACTTGGCCCCGGCTGACTTCTTTTTGTTTCCCCGGCTCAAATCCAACCTGAAAGGACACCATTTTGGGACTGTAACAAACGTGCAAACTGCCGCGACGAGTGCTTTGAAAGCGATCCATGTTTCCGACTTCCAGGCAAGCTACGCGGCGTGGCAGAACCGCTGGCAGCGGTGTATTGATGTTCAAGGATGTTATTTCGAGGAATTTTAATGTTATGTAAGTGTAACTTTAATGAAATGTCTGTTATTGAATGAGCCTCATTACTTTCCGGACAGACCTTGTAGTCTACCTCGACCCCTGTCATTAGTGACATGTAGCCGCTCTCTGCTTGCTCTCTGGGAGCTGGTACGTCCGTCAGTGATATACTCGCGGTACAACCTTAATCCGGTTGCCCTTGAGAACCCCAGGGTTCTTTCCACTTGGGCAATAGAATAACCCACCTGTCTTACGCCGACAATGCGTCCACGATCAAAGTCGCTCAGGTCTCCACGTTTACCCATGTTCGTCGATTGCAATACATTGTTGGAAAGACCTACTTTCCACCTCCTTATAGTCTGCGTTCGGCTTGGGTCTGTACCACTCTGTACGGGGCATGCCCATGTAAACTGCCCATTACTCCTATCTCTAATGTTTTGCCTACTGAGTGCATATCTCTTTCTCCAATTTTATGACTTTGGAAAGTTAGCCGAAATATAGCGGTCTTGAATTTTTCTGATAAAATTTACTTGATAGCTCTATCTCAGGATCTTCTCTATTCTATAACTATGCCTTTCTAAGATTTCCAGTTTCTTCTTCAATTCGTTCTTTAAAATTTGTATTTAATTTGTTACTCGCCGTTCCGTCCTGCTTAATTAATGTACTGGAAAAACAGAAAAAAGCAGTGAGATCGCTGAAATACATCCCCTATTGAAGATTAATTAAATTTTAATGGTATATTAAAAATCGAGTATAAGTATCCGTTGCCTCAGTTCTGCAGACACAAGAAGAATAAATTTTCATAACAATAAATAAGATAGTTGCTTCTTGCATTAAAACTGATTGGCAAAGTAAAATCATTATTCCTATATTTAGAATTGAAGTGTAGTAATTGATTTGTCATCCATGTCAAACTTCTCGAAAATTTTCCGGTTTTCTGGAGATTTTTGCGGCATGGATGAGCAGTGGATTACAGTTATTCTGTACGAAATATTACAAACTTATCGTTTGTCCTCTGGTCATGACAACTCATTTCATTATATGAAATTCCCCTTTGAAGTATTTTTTGTTCGGACAATCATTTTATTATCATGATATTTGTTCTATTATATTTATGCTCCCAAAGCAGCCAAGTGTTCATTATTTCTTTTGTGGAAACTCTCTGTGCTTCGGTTAATGTATAAGAAAGAAGTCTGCAAAGAAGAATTGGCTAGGCATCTCGAAAATCTTCTTTATTTGAATCCGAAATAGCAGTTATGTAAATCAAATAGTATTTTGCCAAACCCATGTGAAATGATGTTTGGCACTTTTATTTTAAAAAAGCTATGAGTTCTTCCAAATAACAAACGCAACACTCATGTTTGTTTTTGTTTTTTGTTGTTTTTTCATCATGACCATACAGAGGAATCCGAAATAAAAACACTTTATTCCTCAAGGGTTACAGCATTTTTTGGTTTGTTGAAGCACACGGTGCACGCGGGAAGAATATGCACGCACACGTTTCCCAGACTGGACAAGTAGTACAGTCAAACCTCGATTTAACTTACACTGAAGAGCAATTGAATTAGAAACAGCTGGCGTTATGCAAATGTCGCGCTGTGGGCGGCCCTGTAAACGGAAACGACATGACGTTTGCAGCGATCCGACAATATAAGGAGTGATGCGACGGGAATCAGTAAGAGACGGGCGCAGTATGAGTAAGACGAAGGATCTAAGCGCATTTGATCGTGGGCAAATTGTTGGGGCCCGACGAATGGGTCACTCCATCTCGGAAGTCGTACCGGCACTGGAATTTTCACGAGCCACTGTGTCACGGGTGCACCGTGAGTACATCGAATCCGGTAAAACCCATCCCTGCAAGGGCCAACTCCCGTGGACCACAGCGTGAGGATGAGCGGGGTCATCGTCAGTAAGCTCGCATTGTAACAGAGGATAGACGGGCCACAGTGCAAGAAATCACTCGGCAATTTAACGCTGGTGCACAAAAACATGTAAGCAGCCACACCATCCAGAACCATCTCCTCGCTATGGGGTGCAGAAGCCATCGTCCTACGACGGTACAGCTGCTGACCGCACATCACGGCGTGCAAAGATTAGCATGTGGGCGGGAACATCGCCACTGGACCCTAGACATGTGGAAAAATGTTGCCTGGATTGATGAGGCGAGATTCACATTGGTACATGCGGATGGCAGGATACAAGTACGGCGCAAACCACATAAAGCGATGGATCCTTCTTGCCAGCCGGGTACTCTTCAAGCTGGTTGGTTGTGGCATTCTCGTCTGGGGACTGTTTAAGTGGACCGAAATGGGACCCCTGGTACGTGTGAAATCGTCCCATCCAGGTAAATGTTACCGGGATATCCTGGACGACCATTTGCTCCCGTTTGTGTGTCTTCAACATCCCACTGGAGAATTCATCCTGCAACAAGACAATGCGCCGTGCCATCGCTTCCGAATTGTATCCGAATGGTTGGATGAACACTCCACCGACGTGACCTCGCTTCCTTGGCCAGCTAAGTCACCTGACCTCAATTTCATCGAGCACATCTGGGATGCCATCGAGAGAGATGTTCGAGGCTCTGACCCCCCTCCATCAAATCTTCGTGAACTGTGGGAGCTTGTTCAGGGGTCGTGGATCCGTATGGCTTCCCAACGCTTCCGATGTCTTGTCGAGTCCATGCCGAGACGAATCCCCGCCGTCATCATGGCAAAAGGTGGTTCTACACGTTACTAGACAGGTATCTCTAATTCAATTGCTCTTCAGTGTACTTCAAGGGACCAACAGTCTTGTATGCAACATCGCGGAGTTCGCTAAATCGAGGAAACCTTTCGAATGAAACATTCAAGTTAAGCTAGTGTTCATAACAGAAAGCGTAAGCCGTTAACTTCTCTTTCAGTGAAATTTAACTTACGTGCAGTACTTTTATCTACGAAATTTATTATCAAAACTGATATAATACGTACACATTTACTTTGAATATTAAATACATATTTCGTATTTAGACTTCAAAACGTAGCATCAAAATTTTAGCGCACTTTAAAATTGAAATAAAATTACGATAGTTGGTCTTTTTCAGAGCATTTAAATAACGATTTCAGTTTTATGCATAAACTGCATGAAACAGAACATCAATTAGTACTAATTAACTTGTAAAAAAAATATGTGTTGATTACCTTATAACGCTGTAGAAAAGAAATGCTTTAGAGTACGTATCCGGGGATGGATACGTAAAATGTGTGTTCCCTGACTTCACAGAACGCTTTTGCTCTGTCTGTAGCTGAAAACTAGAATCACCGGATTAAGATTTATTTACCCATAGCGCCTTCCTTTTTTCTGTTTCCCATCCATGCAAAAAAAACGTTGCGCTCCTTTGGGACTTGTTGGTCATTTGCTACCTCCTGTAAGAAGCTTACGCTTGATAGTCGGAGGAAAGGCGAACTGATTTATGATTCCGTCAAGCCGTGTCGCAGGTGTTCTTTAAAACGCTGGTTAACACAATTGGGTGTAGTAAAAAAGCAAAAAGAAATATTCGCTCAACTGAGGAAATGTGTTCGTTAAATCGGGAAACGCCAAGCATTAATTTCAATGTTGTTCCGTCCGGACCATAAAAAAATATACGTAAAATCGCGGAATTCGTTAAATCGCAGTCCGTTAAATAGGGGGTTGACTGTACTTGTGATCAGCGGCATACCTAGGATATCTTCATAGGGGTGGCCCAAAATATTGAAGATAAAAAACGAACAACCAAAAAAAAAAACATATTGGCCCGGAGAAAACATCTCTCAGAATAATGGAAGAGATAAAAACATCTCCGCCATGTTAAAGTACGTTTTCAATTATTCGTAAAATATAAATTTAAAAATATATACAAATATATTTAAAAATAAGCATTTAATATTAGTATCGCCAGGGCCCCTGTACCACCTCCACTGAATGCATCACTGCTTGTGATTATTGAACTGAGTTAATGCTTATTAGTAAACACAAACTGTCAACCGTTTCGCTGCTTGCTGGTGATAATTCCCCGTTTGAGATGGGTGTAGAAGAGTTGTTTCTATCACTGTTAGCATACCTCGTGTCCCAAGAAAAGTAAAATCAAAACAAAACTCCATTTAAATATACTATAACGGAACATACACTACGTGATCAAAAGCATCAAGGCACTTGTCTATCTACAAATGCCTTATACTAGTGAAAATCCTCCAAATACGTGGCGTCAGTGAATAAACAAATGCATCGCTCTTTCCACGTTTTTTTTAGCAACACACAGGAACCGATTTTTGCCAAACCCATTTAGCACCGTGAATTGTTGGCCACCGTGGTGTAAGGCTAATGCGCTCGGCTAGATATCGAGAGATCCGTGGATTCAATTCCCCGGCGGTGACCGAATAGCAACTTTTCGGTTGCTGTGTGTTGATTTATACTAGGATAAGAAACAAAATAGAGTTTATCTACCCTTTGCTGCTATTAGGGCCTCCTTTCTGCTGGGAAGATTTTTCCACTACATTTTGGTACGTTGATAAGAGAATTGCCTTCAATTCTGCAACAGGAGCATTAGTCAGGTCAGTCATCTGTGTCTGGTGGACGATTGACATTCTAGAGCACTGGAACTAGGGGGTCCAGTCCAAACTATAAAAAAACCTCCCCAGAGCATGATGTCTCCTCCACCATGCCTCACAGTTGGCACAACACAGTCGCGCAGGTAGCGTTTCCTTGACATCCTCCATACTTCTAACCAAGATCCAATTTAATGAAACAATTTATTTTTAATATGCAATAGTGTTCCATGTCTATTATACATACTTATTATTTCTAAACAGCTTATTAGCTCATATGACAACAAATTAAGTTTCTGTGTTCAAAGTGTGGCATTTGTCTTTTCTAGGTTCAGAGTCTTCACGAATTTGTTATGTTCCATTGCATCGTGTTGGACTCTTGGGGACTTTATGAACAAAAGCCTGTCACCTCGATCTATTCTCAACAAGATCTCGCAGTTCTTCTTTTAAAAATATCTTGCAGTTTTTCCAGCAAAATCTCACAGTTTTTCCAGCAATATCTCGTAGTTCTTACAACCGTTTTGTTCTCTGTCTTTCCCTTCGGCTTCCTCCATCCTTGCCAAGCATGATAATTTTATTCAAACCCATTACTGGCAAACATTACATATCCAAAACGTACGAATTTTCGCTTACAGATCATTGCCTCAAGTGGGCAGCTGGACTTGATTTGGTCAAGTACTGATTGATTAGTTCTTCTTGCAGTACATGGAATTCTAAGCAGCCGTCTTTAGGTTATATACACTGCCGGACAATTGCTAAGGACGGATGACAATAGCAACGATAGCAACCATAAAATGGAAGGCAGGAAAATGTGAAAATTAGCATAAGTGCGGGATACAGTAAGACGTGTTGTGCGTATGCAAATTTTGGATTGCCGAACTTGTTCGTGACGTCATAGCGCTGATAAGAGATATAAATAATTTGACGCGTATTGACCGTTGTTGTTCAAACGCAAAGTTGAAAAGGAAAGAATCAATTGACGAACTTGCAATTTTCAGTATGTCTTCCCGACATCACCTAAATGATTTTACGCGTCGCCGTATTATTGGCAAGATTGAAGAAGGGCGAAAAATAACAGATGTTGCCAGGGAGTTCGACGTCAGCCACAGTGTTGTTTCAAGGCTTTGGAAATCATTTAAAACAAATGGAGAGTGTAGCAAACGTCATGGGGAAGGTCGTGTTCGCATTACGACACCTGCAGAAGATCGGTACATAGTGCTATCAACAAAAAGACACCGGCGCAGCACAGCAAGTGAGATAGTAAATCAGTTTATGGCTGCTACTGGCAAGCGGATCTCCCGAAAAACTGTCGCCAGACGTTTGCATGAAGGAGGACTATACGCCCGCCGTCCTGTTGTGTGCATCCCATTGTCCAGACGTCACCGTACTGCCCGTTTGCAGTGGTGCTATCAACATCGCAATTGGACTGATAACGACTGGTCTGCAGTCCTCTTCTCAGATGAGAGTAGATACAGTCTATCGTCTGATTGTCGACGACAACTGATCTGGCGTGATAGTGGTACTGCATATTGTCCAGCAAACATGTAGGAAAGGGACCGATATCCGACATGTAGTGTCATGGTATGAGCTGGCATCATGATCAATGGCCGTACGTCCCTCTATGTGCTTCCAACTGGGACTATGACTTGTCAACGATACATTAATGATGTTCTGCTACCTCATGTTCGCATGTTCCGTGGTGCTATCGGTGATAGATTCATTTTCATGGACGACAACGCAACATGTCATCGAACAGTCGCTGTCCAGGAGTGTCTTGAGAGCGAGGATATTCAACGCCTCGTATGGCCAGCACGTTCTCCAGATCTGAATCCCATTGAAAATGTGTGGGATGCTTTGGGGAGGACACTTGCTGGTCACCAATGCCCTCCAATAAACAAGGACACCCTCATCCGTGCACTGACAGAGGAATGGGATAAATTACCCCGACAGCTGCTTGATAATGTTGTGCAAAGCATGACACGGCGTGTGGAATCTTGCATCGCCCTCCATGGTGGCCATATCCCGTATTGACATCTTACGCCGGAACGCCTGCGGACGGTAATTGCATTTTTTTCACGTTTACGTATTCTGCACAAAATGGCCTGTTTGTCCCTTGAACACGTTCCAAAGCCTTCTGGATTTCAGAGCACAATAAATTGTCTTTCTTGTAATGTCCTGGCACTCTGACATTATTTTATTTCACTTGGCATCCAACCACACTTGCTTTTTTATTCGCTATATAGCCGTTTAAGATCCGTCCTTAGCAATTGTCCAGCAGTATGTTTCAAAATCATCTTTTTCCTCTCGCTCTTCCTCAAAATTCATCTTTCACAACCATACATTATAACAGGGAAGATCATTGCTTTAACAATTCCCGATCTTCGCTGCCACTGAAATGTCTTTGTCCTTTCATAATCTTCTCTGCATTTGCAACCTTTCTTCGTAGAGATACTCTTTATATCTTTATGGTACACCACTCCTCGTTATCTATTCTATTTTTAAGTATTCCTTCAGAACACGGATTAATAATTAACTACTAGATGAGCTGTATTGGTGATTTTTGGTAGAGAAATTAGTGGCTATCTTGCAGGTAGCTGATATCTCTTAATTGTTTGAATGAGGGCATTTCAAAGGTTGTATTGCTGAGAAAAGAAGAAAGAATCTGTCTATAACCCGTCACTGCTTTACTGCGCAAATTGATCTCATTTATAATAAACAACACACAATGTTCTAAATTTACTTACAGAGGGTGAGTCGAAGGTTTTGCAATATTTAAATCACTTTACGTCGTTATACGCACCTTTATGACGAAAGCTCACCAGCATTCAAAGTATAGGTCATCGTGTTGCACAGTATTTAGCCATCTGTCTGCCAGTTCTTCGACACCGTGGCGGTACCAGTTCTTGCCCTTCGAGGCGAAGAACTCCTTCACCATAGCTGCCACCGCCTCCTAGTTGT
Source organism: Macrothele yani (assembly GCA_039090855.1). Lineage (NCBI taxonomy): Eukaryota > Metazoa > Arthropoda > Arachnida > Araneae > Macrothelidae > Macrothele > Macrothele yani. Next base: position 100,286,151 of record CM076991.1, on the reverse strand, counting down.
TGAAGTGTCACTCGTAAAGTAGATGGGCCATGGACTTAAACAGGTAATAATCCGAATGGGGCAAGCTCCGGAATATATGCTGGGCTCATCATCAGTTCGATGCCCTCAAGTTCCTGGAGTTTTGCCCTGGTCGTTCGCGTGGTATGAGGCCGAGCGTTGTTCTGCTTTCGAAGAGCGCGCTTTTTGTTCCCTAGTGCCGGGTACGTCTCCTCGGAAACGGCATACATCCGCTCCAGCTGTTCAGAGTAGAGGTTGGCGTTGATGGTCCGACCGTCTAGAACAAATTCGTAATGGATTATCTCATCGAAATTCCACCAGACGCAGAGCATCATAACCTTGTGCTCCAAGCGCTCACGTTTAGCAACAGGTTGTTCAGAAAGCTGGCCCGGGCTCAACCACTGCCGTTGTGTGTTATGATTACGGAAATGGACCCACTTTTTGTCGCACGTAACAATTCTCTTGGTGAAATGTACATCGCGGGGTTTTTTAGGAGTCTCGTGCACACTTCCAATTGGCGGTTTGGTTCAGCTGGCATCAGTTCGTGAAGGACAATGCAGTAGTTCATGTAGACTTTGCCGAGGTTCTGAAGCTGATGAACTACGGTGGTCTGTGATATGCCCGGCTCGCCTGATAATCTCCGAATGCTGGTTGTCGGATTTGGCACACGGCCTCCGAATTCACAGTTAGCGGTCTACCTGACCTTGGCTGATCGTCGAGGTTTCTGTCACCTGAGCGAAATTTCTAGAACCATCCGGTTGGGCTGCTGTGGTTCACGGAACTTTCCCCTTTCGCATGGCAAATGTTTCGTGTTGCTTGAGCAGCGTTATGGTAGAGTCCAAACTCGTAAAGCAAAAATTTCCTAATTAGCCAATTGTGGCTGTTCACCTTTTAGGCGTCCCAACCACAGACAGAACGACGACATGCAATGCTGTTCACAGCAACGACTACCACTTTATGTCCCTTTCGACTGAACGCAGTGAGCGATTTGATCTAGTTTAAACACGTGATATACCCGCCGCAGCACATGAGTTTATGCAAATATTACAAAACTTTGGAGTCACCATTTATAAAATTAATGAGACATAATGGGCCGCACTGTACACGATCCTAGTTCTAAGTGCCATCTGCAGAAGCATGAAGACAACTCGAGAGCTTACAATCTATTGTCATGTTCATAAAATTAATAGGAAATAAATGCCTTATGTGTTTCAAAGAGGTGTTCTTAGAACACGTGTGACGTAAACTTCTAAATAACCTTCCTACTGAGTTCGTGTTCCTACGTAAGTTGAGTTACCTCTCGTTTTACATTTTGTGCAATTAACGCATGCCCTACTTAAAACAAGTCCAGACGCGCATAGCCACATAATTCGTCCCGCATCGCCACAAGGGTGACACTATGCGAGCGATCCGGGAATAGAATTGCCACACCTCCTATACATTGGGTGTAGAAATAAGTTTTAGAGTGCTTTAAGACACCGCAACATATAATTTGAAAGAAAACAACAATACCTTTATGAATAAAAATATGCGCCGTCATTATCTATCACATTCCGCATTTGGTCTGGCAGCTGACGGATTGCAGTCATGGAGAATATTTCCTCGTGTGACGCGATGAAATCGTTAACCCATTTTTCCACTTCGTCATATGCCCATAACCGTTCAGCAGACAAACCATGTTGTATCGATCGGAACAAATGATAGTCTGATGGAGCTACGTCGGGACTATACGCCGAGTGCACCAAAAGTTCCCCGCCAAGCGTCAATAACGTTTCTTTGACCGATTTCGCAACATGCGGCTTAGCATTGTCATGCAGTAATTTCACGGGACGCAGTCCTTTGCCTGTGAATGGACGTCTCCGACAGATTTCCTGGTTCAATCGCAGAAATATTTGCTTCCAGCGATCAGCAGTAACAGTTTGACTCTGTTTCAATAGTTGATAATAGAGCACACACTTCATACCCCACCAGATGCAGAGTGGAACTTTCTTGGAGTGAATATTGCGTTTGGGTGTCGTTGCTTCACTGGGTCCTGCATAGTGTTTTTTGCGTTTGGAATTGTCGTACTATATCCGCATTTTATCACCCGTAACGATTTTCCACAGGAAAGACTTTCCGCGTTGTTTATTTAACAGATTCAAACACTTCATGACACGCTCATCCTTGTTCCACGGGCTTAGGTCATGTGGCACCCATTTTCCTTCCTTCTGAATTTTTTGCACTGCGCGTAAACGATTGCAAACGGTTTGTTGAGTTACCCCCCAGTTGTTCAGCTAGTTCTTTTTGCGTTTGAGACGAATCTTCATCCTTGCAGTTCCTCATGTGCAACCTTCTGCGGGGCGCTGCTACGTTCTCGATCGCTAACATCAAAATCACCTGCTTACACATTGGCGGCTATTCGGTGTTTATTACGCAGAGCATTTTCACACTCGTCCAACTCTAGATTACGACATTTGCAAACTGGTCTAGATAAAACAAATTGCCTGTCATGGATGCGAGGCATCGGTGGTGGATCGCTTGCTCCGGCAAAGTCTAATGTTTCGACTCTCTCTAGAGACGTACGTAAACCCCGTTTTGTGGGATCAATTCCGTATGTGCCCAATATTGTTAATGTACTGAGAAATAAGTGCAAACCATGCGATATTGACTTTGGCCTCACATCTAGAAATATTTGTGCCTTAATCAAGAAGGATAGGAATATGGTGCATCCACATACCAGATACGGCGTATATACCATACCTCTACAAGCCGTTGTTCCAGAGACTAATGATACTGTGTATATTGGTTCTACAAAAAGGAACTTGAGTACCAGAGTCAGGGAGTATAAATATGATATTCATAATGGTAAGTTAACAGCGACCATGTCTCGTCTAGTTGCGACCGGTTCTCATGTTCCAAAGTGGAATGAGGTGTCCATTATAAACTCTCCAGGTAAGCTCTCGCTGTTATTATTCATGGAGAGTCTATATATTGCATCTTTCGGATCTCGTTGCTGTAATGATTATGTCCTTAAGGTCATATCTAAACCATGGACTAATTTATTTAAACGTTTTTAGGGTTTTGTTTTAAATGCATTGTGTAAACCCAAGATGGCCGCCCCGGTGGCGCAGTGGTCTAAGGCGCTGGCCTCTGATCATTCGTCCGTAAGGGGTCCGGGTTCGAATCCCGGTCTGGCATGGATGTTGTGTTTGTCTTACGGCGCTGGCTCTCTCCCTTCCCTGGAACCAGTGACCCTAAATTAGGGACGGGCGACTGCTTATAGCCCATTGAGTTGCTCACGGTGGTCGTTAAACCTCCAATCAAAAAAAAAAACAAGATGGCGTTGCGATATTGTCGGATTCTGACGATGGTGCGTTATTTATATCTTGGTCTTGCTCGTGAATGTTACATCTGAAGATGGGGACGTTGTGATCTTCGACAGATCTCAAGTGGTGTGTGTTTTAGCAGCAAAGTGTAGTTACATGTGGTGTATGTGTGCTACATTTGTGTTTCATCGTGTTTAGTCGATATTTTACCTTCTACCGCTTTTAGAACAAATCATCTTGCATCAATTAATGTGTTGCTTTAAACCGTCTAAACCAAAGCTCACACGTGCTTTTCGATACAATACCCCCCCCCTCAAACAGAACAGATCGATGCACATGCTTTTTGCCGCACTTTCTCTTTGATGAAATTCGTAATGAATGCAGGGTCGAATAAATGCAGTATCTCTTGCCATCTTTCACCTACCGATGTGCAAGAGCGTTTGACTGTTGGGCAAACTTCTGTTACACATTTTATACTCTGGACCATATCCGGGTGACCAGTTAAGGTCACCCGGATATGTAAATTATCGGTATACGTCACGCAAGAAACGCTTTAAAACTTATTTGTACACCGAATACAACGAAGTTCTTTTTTTTTTTATTGAAGGTTTAACCACCACCGTGAGCAACTCAATGGGCTATAAGCAGTCGCTCGTCCCTAATGTAGGGTCACTGGTTCCAGGGAAGGGAGAGAGCCAGTGCCGTAAGACAAACGCAACATCCATGTCTCACCGGGGTTCGAATCTGGACCCCTTTAGGAAGAATGAACAACGAAGTTCACTACGAACACTAATTAGCAGAGACATAAAGTTATGCACTTAATCTAACAGTTATAAGAAGCTTAACCTCCACACACGAGACAGTCTCATTTCTTAAATTTAATCATCACTTTGTTCATAAAATTAGTGAAAAATAACGGTCCATACCTGACATGATTGTAGTTCCAAAAATATCAACTGAGCACGGAGAGAGCTTTAGTTCTTATACACTCAGTAGAGAAACCATTTGAGATAGGGTGATAGACAGTTGAGCTGAGCAGTCTCCGCGCACAGTGGAACTGACCTAAACCGAACGCAGATGATAAATAGACGGGCATGGGACTTTCCAACAGACATGGGGGCTTTCCAACAGACATCAGGGCTTTCCAACAGACATCAGGGCTTTCCAACAGACATCAGGGCTTTCCAACAGACATGGGGAGCTTTCCAACAGACATGGTGGCTTTCCAACAGACATGGTGGCTTTCCAACAGACACGGGGGCTTTCCAACAGACATGGGGCTTTCCAACAAACGTGTGGCTTTCCAACAGGCATGGGAGCTTTCCAACAGACATGGGGGCTTTCCAACAGACATGGGGAGCTTTCCAACAGACATGGTGGCTTTCCAACAGACATGGTGGCTTTCCAACAGACATGGTGGCTTTCCAACAGACATGGGGGCTTTCCAACAGACATGGGTCTTTCCAACAGACGTGGGGCTTTCCAACAGGCATGGGAGCTTTCCAACAGACATGGGGTTTTTAACAGACATGGTGGCTTTCCAACATACATGGTGGCTTTCCAACAGACACGGGGGCTTTCCAACAGACATGGGGCTTTCGAACAGACGTGGGGCTTTCCAACAGGCATGGGAGCTTTCCAACAGACATGGGGGCTTTCCAACAGACATGGGGAGCTTTCCAACAGACATGGGGCTTTCCAACAGACGTGGGGCTTTCCAACAGGCATGGGAGCCTTCCAACAGACATGGGGGCTTTTTAACAGACATGGGGGCTTTTTAACAGACATGGGGGCTTTTTAACAGACATAGGGGCTTTCCGACAGACATGGGGACTTTCCAACAGTGTATCGCAATCAACGAGCATACGTTAACGTGGTGGTATGAGCGACTTTGACCTTGGACGCATTGTCTGCGCAAGATGAGTTATTCTATCATCCCAGTAGTTAGAACCCTAGTGTTCTCGAGACCAACTGTATCAAGGGTGTACCGCGAGTATACCACTGACGGACGTACCAGCGCCCAGAAAGTAAGTTGCGGCCGACCACCGGCCATTGATGACCGGGGTCGACGCAGACTATCCAGGCCCGTACAGACAGACCGCTTGGCAGTGTCGCCGCAAATCACATCCCCGTTAAATATCGGCGGCCCAAGCAGCGTCACCGAGCGAAAGGTACGCACACGCTGCATACTTTCAGATACAGGAGCCGATTCGGTACTTGTTTGCCTCTGTTAACTGTTCATCAATTGACATTACACCGCGCCTGGTACCGGGAACATGAAAATAGGACCTATGCAGAGTAGCACCGCGTCACGTGGGTAGATGAATAACGTTTAGAGCTTTACTGTGGTGATAGAAGAGTACGGGTGGGGCGTAGGCAGATAGATGAGTACCGTTTAGAGCTGTACTGAGGGGATGGGAGAGTACGGGTGTGGCGTAGGCAGATAGATGAATACCGTTTAGATCTGTACTGAGGTGATGGGAGAGCACGGCTGCGGCGTAGGCAGATAGATGAATACCGTTTAGAGCTGTACTGAGGTGATGGGAGAGTACGGGTGTGGCGTAGGCAGATAGATGAATACCCTTTTGAGCTGTACTGAGGTGATGGTAGAGTACGGGTGTAGCGTAGGAAGATAGATGAATACCGTTTAGAGCTGTTTTGAGGTGATGGGAGAGTACGGGTGTGGCGTAGGCAGCATAATACCATGGCCCCATCGTACCAGTTTGATTCAAGTTCAAGGCGGTGGTGGCTCTATGTAGGTTTCGGGAGCCTTCTCATGGGACACATTAGGTCCCTTATTGTTTCCAAAAAAGTCCGTAATCGCTGCGCGCGATCGACATGTGCTGTTTAATCACCTACACGATTTCATGGCCTTTGCAGATCCTGCGGCCAATGGTCTGTTTTGTAGGACAATGCACCTCTTCACTGGGCCGCAACCGATTAGGTTTGGCACAAGGAACGTTCATTTGAGTTTCAAAGCGTTCAGTAGTCTCCAAGGTCCTAGGATGTAAACCCTGTGGAAACTGTCTGGGAGGCCGTTGAGCGGAACACCAGATCCACGTTTCCTGAACCGACGTCTCTGGCAGAGTTTTGAACAATGCTGCAACAGGCATGGCTTGTCCTACATCCGGAAAGCCTCCGGCATTTGGTAGTATCCATGCCTTGGCGGATATATGCTGTTATTCGCGCTAGAGGAATACCAACACGCTATTAGGTAGATAAAAATGTAAACACTCGCACTGATGTGCTGTATTTTCACTGTTGTCCATTTAGCCACTCTTTCAGAAAACTTGAAAGCTACATTGCCCTTGAGCGGGAATCGAACCCGCACCTCCCGATTACCGTTCGAGCATGCTATCCGTTAAACCACCTAGGACAAGGAAGTCCCAAGCACGGATAGCATGCTCAACCGGTAATCGGACGGTGCTAGTTCGATTCGTGATCCAGAGCAATGTCGCTTTCACGTTTATTGAAAGAGTGGCTACAGTGAAAATACGGCACATCAATGCCAATGATTACATATGTATCGCCTTCCATGTATTTGAGAAGAATTATTGTTTCGGAGAAATTCGTTTCCCATTTACGTAGGATATTAGGTAGGTATTTCTAATACTTTGTCCATTTAGTGTATCGTATGGTTAGTATTCGTAAGGTGCGTCGCATAAATATAGAGACAGTCGACTTTGCGCCGTGAATGCAATGCGAATATAGGTAGGAAGCTGAAGTGGTACCTAATTAGACATAACCCTACAACAAACGTTTCGATCCGTCGAGATGACCGGATTGTGTGAAAAGAACACCACAAAGTGAAATAGTGTTATTTTAGGTGTCTCATAAATATAAAGACAACTATGTAAAGTAGCCACATGCAAATGAGATGTACAAATTAGCATGTTGTACGCACGCGCATGGGTCGTAATTCGTTCCAGCCTACATAAGACAGCGGACCTGCCGTCAGATATTCATTTGCCCAAATGCCACTCAACAGTCAACTTTCTGGTGAGGAGGTGCAGAAGATTTAGAGACTGAGAGTAAATGGATTGCCTGTAGCGAAAATTTGTAAAGCCAAATTTGTAAAGCCACAAATTAGCATGTTGTACGCACGCGCATGGGTCGTAATTCGTTCCAGCCTACATAAGACAGCGGACCTGCCGTCAGATATTCATTCGCCCAAATGTCACTCAACAGTCAACTTTCTGGTGAGGAGGTGCAGAAGATTTAGAGACTGAGAGTAAATGGATTGCCTGTAGCGAACATTTGTAAAGCCATGGGGAGGAGTAGGGCAGTCATTTATAAGACTTTATCGAAACGCGGTGCTTTAACTGCCAGAAAACGTCCTGGAAAGCCTCGAATAACAATCAAACAAGATGATCGTGCCATAATGCGTTTAGTTTCATCCAAAAGGTTATCACTACGTGAAGTTTTTCGGGCTGTTGGTGTCACCGTCTCAAAGGACATAGTTCATCGACGAATCAAGGAAAGTCGCAAAATTGTGCCCCGTGAAATGCGCCGTCTGCCACACCTCACGCGGCGCCACAAGGAAGCTAGATTGTTATGGGCAAGCAGCCACATGCACTGGACGGACGAGTGGATCACAACTATTTTCTCCAATGAGAAAATCTTCAACCTGGACTGCCCTGACGTTTGGAACTGCTATTGGCATGATTTATGACGCGAGCCACGCACCTTCTTCAGCAGACAGAAAGGAGGGGGGTCTGTGAAGTTCTGGGGAGCTTTTGCGTTCAATGGGACAACGAATATCGCTTTTCTGCAAGGCAGGCAAAACTCCGAAACGCATCAGGACATACTCCATAGTCACCTTCTACCGTTTGCTGAAACTCTAGCGGGTGTTGATTATCTGTTCCAGCAAGACAATGCCTCTATCCATCGATCTGCATCAACGAAAAGCTGGTTTAACACTCATCATGTGACCGTTATGAATTGGCCAGCACTCAGTCCAGATCTGAACCCTATCGAGAACCTCTGGGGTATCCTAGCTAGGGATGTGTATGCGAATGGACAACAGTTTTCAAGTGTGATGGCATTGAAAGACCAGATTGTACGAAGCTGGTAAGCACTCCGTCCAGAACACTTACATCAATTGATGGACATCATGCCCAATCGGGGTTTCAGTGTTATTCGGAACAATGGCTCCACTATTCGTACCGGAGGTGCTCATAACTAGTAAGTCTTTATAATTTTGAGACAGCGTATTTCTGTTTTTTTTTCTTGTACTTGGCGTTGGAATTGTTATGTTTCCGTCAAACTATTGTGCAGCTGCGTGTCCTATGCTATTTTTGTTATAAATACGAGGTGTACATTTCAGCTCGTTGTTGTTTCTTTTTCATTCGAGAATTTGTTCTGTCTTTATATTTATGCGACGCACTATATTTAGTGTATTGTACGGTTAGTATTTGGTGTAGAGGAAAATATTTCACATTACGAAGAAAAAGCTATGCAGTCACATTTATTTGCTGTAGATTAAACTGTAACTTTCACTGTATTTTTTTTTTTTTTTTTTTTGATTGGAGGTTTAACGACCACCGTGAGCAACTCAATGGGTTATAAGCAGTCGCCCGTCCCTAATTTATTGTCACTGGTTCCAGGGAAGGGAGAGAGCCAGTGCCGTAAGACAAACACAACATCCATGCCTCACCGGGATTGGAACCCGGACCCCGTTCGGACGAATGATCAGAGGGCATCGCTTAGACCACTGCGCCACCGGGGCGGCTCACTGTATTTGCAGTTGATATTAATAGATTAAAAAGTAACCTGTATCACGTGAAAAACTAACAACACACACTGCTCGAATGAAAGTGTTTAAGAGGAAATACTTCTGAGAACAAATGACACTAATCAATTGCTTCTTTGTGAAACCGATTGCATTTTTTCCCCGTTCATTCTTTACTGAACGCCCCAGATTAATTTCCTACAAACTTAAAGATTGCTGTGTTCCAAATGCGGATCTGTTTAATAAAGGATTATATCCTACGTGCTCGTAGTTCTAAGAGAAATCCGTTCAATTCGAAGAGAACTGGCGTGCTTATACTGTGTCATTCGTCTTGTGGGTATTGACTTTTGTTAGGCGTATAGGAAAATACTAATTTAAACTAAGAGCATGTATTAGTCAATAACCGAAATCAACTTATGATAGTCCTTCCACTGTCAGTTAGTTCGCCGCCTGTTCCAACTGAAAGGATGGTCAGACAACGTGGAAGGAGAATATTATGATGAAATGCAGCGAACTGTCAGCTAATGATATGCAAACAAGCACTCCCGCTTCGAATGGCCGTTAATGCGATTGGTAACTATACAGAGAGCGAGGCTACAGAATAGCCTCGTGCTCCTATAATCGCTTCGTCAGACATAAACAAGCTACTTCGGCTGTGATGTATTACTGGATATGATAAACCACGAGTGCTTTGATGTGACATTGGAACATAGTGAGAGAGAGAGAGAGAGACGTCTGTACGCGATGCACGTGCATTTGGCTAATATCGAACTCCCTAATAACGCACAGCTGTTAAGGAAATTAAGCAAAGAAAATATTCCGGCTGTGAGTTTGGTGCAAACTGTGGCTTTTACAGCACTATTTCGAAACACATTTCCGGCAGAATTTGTCGGTTTCGGTGTAAATGCATGCGGCCATACCCATCCCAGTTATGAATTTTCTATTGGTGTAGCACACGAACTTCTTCCTCCGCTGAGTTTCCAGAACACTCTAGCGCTCGCGCGAGTGAACACTGTAATATTTTTGGCCAATTCGTAAGCAAATACAGTATAAGACGCTGTCGGTAGTTGAAAGCCAATAGTTTTATCTGCAGATCTGATCATCAGGTCAGCTGGTGTTCTACCTAAAGAGGCGGAGATATCAGTGGTTAGCAAGTAGGTACAGCATACGGAACGGGAACTGATATGTAAATATTTTTATGTGCTTCACATACATACATACATACATACATACATACATGATTAAGTTGTTCTCTGAGTTTCAGAGGTTGGCTCCTCAAAGAAAGACCATGTGCCAAGTACACATTTAACTGATAGAACTAGAATTTAATTACTGTTAGTGTATCAAATGTCTCAATTTAAAACGATCTCCGCATACAGTTCGAGCGAGCTTCATGAACACACAGCATACCCCTCACACAAGACCTTTTGTACTTCATACTCATAATACACTAGCGAAAAGTGAAAAAAGAACACCAAGAAGGAATTGGCGGATGATCATGAATTTTACAAATGTTAATGGGGTCGAGTTTACGTAGGTGTGATGTTAATTTCGGGACCAACCGGTGAGCGCTTACGCCACAGTACGGCATAACATGCAAATTATCGTCGGTGGTATTTAAGGAGTACGGCGAAGTGAATGTAATCAGTCGTCGGCGTACGGACACGTGCGAAGACCCTGAAGAAGCTGCAATGCCCGGACATGGCAGACGTGTACGATTTCAGCATTTATCGGACTTTGAGCGAGGTCGTGTAGTTGGACTCCGCGAGGACGGGTAGTCGTATCGTCGTATTGCGGAGCGAATTGGACGGGAAGTATCGGTGGTGGTACGATGGTAGCGTAGATGGTCCGAGGAGCATTCCCACATGAGAAGACGTGGAACCGGGAGCCACAGACGGACTGATGAGCGGACGGATCGACGCATAAGAAGAGCGGAGTTGTCAAGCATAACATCCACTGCGACGCAAATCCGAGCTGCCGTTGCACCTGAGGTGACTGTGCGAACAATCCGCAACCGTCTACTGGATGCAGGACTACGTGCACGTGTACCTCTGGCATGTGTACCTCTGACTCCAGCCCACCGTCAGGAACGGCTGCAGTGGTGTCGCCAACGTCTGCACTGCAGAACGCAATGGCAATCTGTCGTGTTCAGCGATGAAAGCAGATTCTGCTTGGGAGCCTCCGATGGCCGTATGCGTATTCGCAGACGCACGGGGGAGCGTCTCCACCTTTCTTGCATCCGTCAGCGACACACAGGGCCTACACCTGGTCTCCTCGTGTGGGGAGCGATCAGCTATCACTCCCGTACACAACTAGTGGTTGTACCGGGTACGTTAAACAGTACCTTCTACATCAACAACATCCTTCAACCCGTTGTTGTGCCATTTGTAAGGTCGGTCCATCGTGGTGTTTTCCAGCAAGATAACGCACGCCCACACACGGCACGTGCAACGCAACATGCACTTCAGGGTGTGAGACAACTTTCATGGCCTGCACGTTCACAGGATATGTCCCCTATTGAGCACGTGTGAGATTTTATGGAACAACGACTTATCCGGTCTGCACGGCCAGGCACGACCATCCCCGATTTACGCGTCCAGGTTGAGGATGCTTGGAACTCAATACCCCAAACTTACATCCAACATCTGTACGACAGACTCCATGCCAGAATTGCACAGTGTGACGCAGTTCATGGCGGTTCAACCTCGTACTAACCATGTTACATGGAAATGTTATTTTTCAGTTTACCAGCAAATACAGCTGTATTTTGCCATAATGTTTTAATCACGTTATCCTCCGTTATTATGCTGTATAAATTTCGTTGGTATCAGACGTCTCCTTCTTGGTGATCTTTTTTCACTTTCCGCCAGTGTATTTTCCTCCAGCAGACATTCCTGAATCTGGTTCTTCCATGATTTCCCTGGCCTTCCTCTACCTTTCTTTCCTGCCACTTGGGCTGAAGAAATTCTCTTAGTCAGCACATCATCACTCATCCTCTCAACATGACCAAACCGCCTAAGAATATTAATCACCACCTTACTAGCAACATTTTGCCTCACATTACACATCTTCAACACATCTTCATTCCTCACATGATCAGCGCGTGCATTACCACAAACCCTCCATAAGTAACGTATCTCCCCAGCACAAAAACGACTCCTATGTCTTTTCTGCAGTACCCAGGTTTCACTGCCGTACAGCAGAGTAGGAACAAATACACTTTCATACACAGCCATTCGGGACTTCTTTGAGAACCAACCATTCCAGTGAAATCCTCCTAAGGCAGCAATGACTTTCAATGAAGAATTCACTCAGCAACTAATATCGCTGCATCTATTGGATTGGTGCGAATGAAATGTCAGGCGCGAAGGAGCAATACAGACAGACTCCCACCACAGCGGAATGGAACCACCCACAGGTGTTGCAGGTATTTCGTCACAGAGTTATTATAAATAGCTAGCACGTGTGTGAAGAGCAAGGTTTAGGAGTGGTTTGTTTGGACTAACGTGGCTTGCAAAGGAAACATGCAGATGCAGGATTTGAGAGTCATCTTTCTGTATGAATTTAAACTGGGCCATTCTGCGGGAATTGCAGCTCGAAACGTTAACAAAGCGCTTAGGGAGAATACAGCCAACGATCGAACCATTCGGCGATGGTTTGTGAAGTTTCGAACCTGAGATACGGACCTTGCAAAACTAAGCACGTGGTCACCTACCTGTCACGTGGTCACCGACGTGTTGCTGTTTCTGACGATGTTCTGTTACGTGTGGTGGAAGCGGACCCCGAAAAACGTGTCGCGAGATAATGGAAGACGCGGGTGTCCACCACACGACAGTTGTTCGGCGTCTGGCTGCGTTGGGTAAGGTAAAAAACCTGGACATGTGGCTGCCGCATAAGTTGACAACTGCCAACAAGTCTAGGCGTTTGGAAGTCTGCATGTCGCTGCTTGCCAGGAATAAACAGGAACCTCTACTGCATCGAATCGTCACCTGAGACGAGAAGTGGGTCCTTTATGATAATCGGAAACGATCTGCACAATGGTTAAGCAAGGCACAGCCTGCTGGATGGCGTCTCAAGCCACCCCTACACACCAAGAAGATGATGCTCCTTATCTGGTGGTCCACAGCCGGGATAATTCATTGGAGTTTCTTGGCAACAGGCCAAACCATCACTGCAGAAAGTTATTGTGCTGAATTATACCAGATGCACCGAACATTGCTGCAGAAAAAGCCGGCTTTGGTCAACAGACATGGTGTTCTTCTGTTCCAGGACAACCGCCGCCCTCACGTCGCACAACGAACGATGCTGACAGTAAGTGCCTTGGGCTATGAAGCACTGCCTCATCCTTTCTATTTCCCGGACTTTTTTTTTTTTTTTTTTTTTGATTGGAGGTTTAACGACCACCGTGAGCAACTCAATGGGCTATAAGCAGTCTCCGTCCCTAATTTAGGGTCACTGGTTCCAGGGAAGGAAGAGAGCCAGTGCCGTAAGACAAACACAACATCCATGCCTCAACGGGATTCGAACCCGGATCCCTTACGGACGAATGATCAGAGGCCATCGCATAGACCACTGCGCCACCGGGGCGGCATTCCCGGACTTGTCTCCGATAGACTATCAGCTGTTTACTCGCCTGAATTGCTTCCTGTTCGGGAAAAAGTTCACGACAAACAACGGAGTTCAACGTGCAGTTGATGACTTTTTCGGGTCCAAGCCACAAAACATTTTTTGTCCCGTGATCATGGCCTTTCCGGACAGATGACAACTATGTGTCGATGACGAGGGGGATTATTTTACCTAGGTAAGTTGTCTTACATTTCCGTTTTCGCCGTCCACGTGTGCTGGCCCTTTGCCGGACATTTCATTCGCACCAACCCAATAATTTGTTCTCTCCGTCAAACATACCACCTAAATATACAAACTCATTTACCTGGCTCTGTGCCATTAAGACTGATCTTGCATTCAGTACAAGATGTGCTTCACAGTGGCATTAAAAGTACCTCAAGAAATAAGATGCCAAAAACAAAAAACAAGACAAAAAAAATTCTTGGATTTCCGATTCATCATTGTCATGGCAGATCAAGTTTAAATTCACCACAAAAGCGAATTCATTTTATAACATATGTCAACGTAAGACGATCATTTTTCAGGCTATGAATATTTCCCGACAGCAGTAAAGTAAATCCTAAGTAAGACATTTCGATGTAACGGAAATGGGTAACGGAAATACTCAAAAGCATTGTTGAAATCTGATTTTTGAATGCTGTTCTACGAAGTGATGCAACGATAGTTAATTTGGTCATCAATGTAGTTTGCTAAACTGCCGCCGAACATTATTTCATCAAGTTTAACATGAACGTAACAATATCTCATTGCAATATGAGTAAATTACGAGAACCTGATGTTAAATGGGATAAAAGCCATTACAAAAATGCATTTTGATGCTATGAAAACAGTGCGTCGTAGCACATTTGGCTTCCTCACTCTCTCCCCAAGGTGGTAGGGGTTACCTGCTACTGAAGGGGGCTTTAAATGACGTGCAACACCATTGAGTTCTGTGAAAACACAAGTTTGTCCGTGTCCCCTCACTTCGGTGTAAGTCTCTGTCCCAACTGAGCTACGTGGACAGAATGTCTCGCCGCAGATTTGTTGTCTTCACACATGTTTTCAACTCTGTAGTACGTCACACTTCGTCTTTTTTTTTTTTTAAGTTTAGCGACAACCGGGATCAACTCGACGGGCTACAGGCAGTCGCCTGTCCCTAAATTAGGATCACTAGTTCCAGATAAGGCAGAGAGTCAGTGGTTCAGGACAAACACAACATCCATGCATTACCGGGATTCGAACCCAGACCCAACTCAGACAAGTGGTCAGCAGCCAGCGCTTAATCACTGCGCCACTGGGGCGGCTCACGATTGGGTGTAATCTGTAGATATCCTACACCAAAGCTACCAATCCTTCTCACTTACACACCTGCGATTCAACTGTTCTTTCTGTCTTGAGGTCATATTTTATACTTGCGCATGCACAGATGGATTTTCGTAGCTAAATCCCATTTCATCGGCATCAGGGTTGTTTCTTACGTTCTTCTAAATTTTTACAATACAGTGTAACTTGGATAATTCGAAGCTGAAAGGACCACAAAAATAATTCGAATAATCGACAAATTCAAATTAGGCAAGTTTGAATATGGGCACATTCAAGTGCTGTAAAAAAAACAACATATTTACGCATAACATACAAAAAAAGTACAGTACGATAAATTTACAAATTTTTTGTAAAAACCGTGAAATTTTGGCCTGCTTCTTAGAATTTGTTATGGGTAAGTGTAAATTCCTCAAGTTTATCGAGTGAATGAAATAAAGAGTCACTTACATTCTTCTGTCTTTCAACAAACTTCCTTAACTGTTGGAGGTGAACCAAGGCCTCTACTGAATTTGGAAGGCGCTCTTTAGGAAATTCTGGCCGTTCCAGTTCTTTATCTGAAGATACACAGCAAGTCTTCTTATTCATAACATCAGCCAAGATCTCATCATCTGTGAGCTCACCACAAACAGCTAAATTGTCATCAACTCTCACAAAAGCCTCATACGGTATATCACGGCCTACGTCTTCTCCATACTCCATTACAGTGGGTATGATCTCCTCGCCACGAATGCCTTGATGTAGTTGAGACTCATCATCGGAGTGCTGAGAGCCTGCTTTTCTGAAGCCGTTGGCTATAGTTTCAGGTTTAACTTGTTGCTTCATCTACAACTCGGAACGTCATCCAGAACAGTACGTACCAATTTCAAAAGGTAATTGTGGAAAATACGAGAATACGAAAATGGGGTTTTCTTCGAATTAAACAAAAACAAGTTTGAATTAAAGGGGTTTTTTTACATTATTTATATAGAAAATTCAAGGGACTAAATGAAAAATTCGAATTAACCAAGAATTCGTATTTAAAAAGTTCGAATTAGACAAGTTACACTGTAATAACAATAAATATTATTTTTGGAAAACTAAAGAGTCAAAATAGTTAGAGTTGCAGCCGCCATAATTTAGTAAATCTTTACTTTTGTGACTCACATATCTTCTTTCATTGGTTTTACGACAATAACATTCATGAATCGCCATACCTAAGTGTAGCTGTAAGTGCAGCTCAATGTCAGGAACAAGTAAACCGTATTTGTGACGTATATTCTAGATTAACTTTCCTTTTTTAGTTTCTTTCCCTATGTAAATCTTGAGTTTATTCTCAGTATTCTTCACGCTTAACGAAATATCTTTTCCCTCAAACGAATACGTTTGGCAACACAATTGAGGTTGAATGCACGTGACGTATACCTGATATAAGATAAGAGCAAGAGATAAAAACGAGGACAGATCGATTGCTTGGGGCCGTTGAAGAGAGCGATTATTAAGAGCGTTGTACGAGAGCGTTGTATTATAAACTGATGATTATTGAAAAGAGTGTTGTGATCATGTGTGGTGTGTGGAGTACATTGTGATGTTATCGTTCAGATGGAAGTGTCTTCTACAGCCTGAATAAAGTTTTTCCGTAAGTTGACTTCTGTTGTTTCGTCTGGCCGTTAAGGTTTTCTTTTATTTAGGAACTATTTCCTAGTGTATTGATGTGTTAAAACAGCGTAGAAGTCGAAGATACTTTTACGCTACATATTGTTTGTTGTAATGATTTAATTCCACTTAGTACATAACTACACCTGAGAAAAAATAGTCACCCCTGTCAGAACTTACCTAATAACTGGTGACGTCGCCTCTTGTCTTGATAACAGCATGAATACCGTGTGGTAGAGACTCCACGCGGTTCTGGATGTATTGAACATCGATTTGCAGCCATTCTTGAGTCAATTGCTCTCGAAGTTCCGCAAGAGTACTTGGGTGTCTATTCCAGCGTTTCGCCTTCTGTTCCAAATGATCCTACATATTTTCAATAGGACTCAAATCTGGGGATTTGGCGGGCCAGTCGAGGTGAGACAGTGTTGCTGATTGTTTGTCGTGCCACTCAGACACAGTTTAAGCCCTGAGCACACGGAAATTGTCGTCTTGGAAGACAGGAGTGGCAGTGTGATGCTGCTCTTGCAGATTAGGACAAAGGGCAACACTTAGTCTTTCAGAATGCGGAGGAACGCATGCTGGTTCAAATTCATCGTCATTGCAACGAGAGGGTTCGTTTCGTGGTACGAAAAACATCCTCAAAACATCACAGAACCCTCTCCAGCTTGAACAACACCTTCGGCACAATCAGGCTTAAAGGCTTCATTGGGCCTGCAATGCAATCGTCGCATCCCATCATTGAATTTCAAACAAAAACAAGACTCATCAGACCAAATTACTCGTTTCCAATCCTCCACAGTAAAGTTTTGGTGCCTCTGATCCCATTGATAACGTGCGACTTTGTGACTTGCTGTTGAAAAGAGGCTTCTTCCGTCGTACTCTGCTCCAGATGTCCATCGCATGCAGTTCTCGCCGCAATGTCCTTTCGGAAATTTGTTGGAGTGGACTTTCATTAACTGCTTGGAGCAATTGTTGCCTGGTTTGAATTCGATTTGCGTGAAACATGGCGGCGCTCTTTGTTGGTGAGAATCGTTTTCTGGCCGCAGTAACGTTGCCGATTTTCAGTTGACTGCGAACTACACCACTGTTTTTAAAGCCGCTGAACAGCATGCTTCGACACACCAAAAAATTGGGCGACTCCATTCACTTTTGTGTCCGTGGGTACGGCCAAACACGATGGCTCCTTTTTGCCACTCAGTAACGCCTGTCATACGACCCATAGTGCAGACTAAATTCAACACACACGTTGCTCTTCACTACAGAACGAGACAGAAATGGTTCTGTAGACCACGTCAGTGCTATTTATCTCCCAACAATGCTATCGCGGAGCCCTATGTGGAACCGGTAACTTCTTACTCCCATTTCTAATTTTCATTCTGGTGTGTAATTTTTTTTTTTTTTTTTTTTTGGAGTTTTAGCGACCACCGTGAGCAACTCAATGGGCTATAAGCAGTCACCCGTCCCTAATTTAGGGTCACTGGTTCCAGGGAAGGGAGAGAGCCAGTGCCGTAAGACAAACACAACATCCATGCCTGACCGGGATTCTAACCCGGACCCCTTACGGACGAATGATCAGAGGTCAGCGCCTTAGACCACTGCGCCACCGGGGCTGCGTAATTTTCTGTCCGGTGTCTATTTAATAAGTACGGAAAGACGCATTCACGGGCCGCGATGGGCTTTTTTTGTAGTTGAGAGAACAAAGCAACAGGCTAGGTCGGGCTTTTTCCCCAGACACTTACGACCCATTATTTTTATCGAATGGTAAAGACAAACAAAAAGGTGTGCTTCCCGATTTTATGGTCATTTTAACTGTTTTGCTGGCATTACTTACTTCATCGCATAGCCCAGGGTATAACGAAGTAAATTTCTCCGTCATTTCTGTCCACGCCAGGATTCGAACTCGGATCCCCTCATTCCGGAATAAGTCACTCTACCAATTGAGTTACGCGGACGTTTTATTCTGATTACTATCTGCCCTTATGTCGTGTGCGTCCTTCGGGCAGGTACGTCACTTCTCCTGGTACGTTACATCATCTCCCCCTTATTATTATTTTTTTTTTCGAAGTGCTGGAGAAAGGATTCTCTTATTTTTCCTATCTCGCGGTGTGGAAATAACATCACACCAATGCGAGATTTTGAACGGTCTGGTCATCCGGATAGTTCGGGCGCCATTATAACGAAGTAAATTTCTCCGTCATTTCTGTCCACGCCAGGATTCAAACCCGGATCCCCTCATTCCGGAATAAGTCACTCTACCAATTGAGTTACGCGGACGTTTTATTCTGATTCCTATCTGCCTTTATGTCGTGTGCGTCCTTCGGGCAGGTACGTCACATCTCCTGGTACGTTACAAGGGCGTATACAGAGGTAAGGAAAGGCACTTACAGTGTTTTTACCATCTGTAGGTACATTTGTATTATGATGGTAAATCCAGTTGGGGCTTGTTGATAACAAAATGATTCGACCCCGAGAGAGTGTGCGTTGTGTGGAGGGGGGAACAGGCTATGTCGCACGGGCATCTATGTACGGGACCATAACTCGGTGCGGTTGTGAGTGACGCGAATAAATGCAACGTGTTGTGCGTAAATAAATGCATACCGTGGAATCACTCATTTTATGTCTCACTCACAAAGATCTTGGCATGCGAATTATCTATATAGAGCATTAGAACTCTCTCAGTTTTTCTTTTTTTTCTTTTTTTTTCTTTCTTTTTCGTTTCATTTTTGAATTTTCCCCCTTATAGAATTCAGTTGCTATCTTACGTTTGCCGAGCTAACAACACCAAAAATCAGTATGCTATTCTTGTGTGAAAAGGACACGCGTCCTGCTTCTGAATTTTATCGGCAAAATGTCGAAAATCTTTCGCACTCGATGTAGACCATGAATTGTCGCCAGTAAACAACAATGATTAGAAAGCAAAGTACAGCACTTTTTATGTGACAGCCGCATATCCATTCATTCTCATTATATGTTTCGGAATCGAACTTCCTGATTTGCTCAATATTTTTATCTTCTAATTTTGTTGTAATTTAAAATTTGTCGAGGCCCGGGGCCTACTCAAGGCCCGGGCCTAGGGCCCCGCATTTCAGGGAAGTCCAGAATCGCAATGCAAAAAACAAAATATATGCTTTTTTTATTAATTAATTAATATGAATGAAAAAAAAAAACATTTTGGGAAAAAAATTCCTTTTTTTTTATACTATACATCTCTTGAGAGTAGTTCTGCATCGCTAAGCCACTTTCTAGAAGCTTTGAATATTTCATACGGTAAAGTATCAGCTAAAAATGCTTGGGACTAAATTAAGTGAATTAATAAGCTGAATAATGTGCTTTTATGAGTGAGAATTATCCAGTGATGCATTTTTGCTCAAATCTAAGTATCATTCCTCTATTATTAGGATTATTCTACTATAACATAGAACACATCACAGGTGAATAATCAGCTGCATGGAAGATCACTATGCCCTCAGAAAATCAGCTTGTACTAACTAAATAATGTTCATCGGTAAAATATAAAATTAACAACTTAGTAAAATCATGCAATGCATTGATTATGATACGCTTTCCAACATACCAGAAATTATTACTCAACTTATGTGGATAATGGCTGTGGTATAAATCTCGCTCCTGTGTCCTGACCTTTGATCCCATTTCGATAATATTCAACAGAACCGGTTCAGTATACCTCAGGAATAACATACTAAAGTTTTGTCGCAATAGAAGCAGTTTTACGCAAGTTATGAGAATAATGGCTGTGGAATAAATCTTGCTTTTGTGCAATGACCTTTGACCCCATTTCGTTGATATTCAACAGAGCCGGTTCACTATACCTCCAGAACAACATGATAAAGTTTTGTCGCAATCCAAGCATTTTAGGTAAGTTATGGTGCACAAGGGGCAATGGAATGGATCCCACTCCAGTGTCCTGACCTTTGACCCCATTTCGCCCATTTTCAATAGGGTTCCTCCCTAGTGGCTCCCTACCACATACTAAAATATCATCGAAATTGAACCATTTTTACGCAAGTTATGACGCATAAGGGCAATGGAATAAATTTCCGCTCTTATGCCCTGCCTGACCTTTGATCGCATTTCGCTCATTTTCAATAGGGTTCGTTTCCAGTTGGTTACCAACCACATACTAAAATTTCATCGAAATCGAACCATATTTACGCATTCTATGACGCATAAAGGCAATGGAATGAATCCCGCTTTTATGTCCTGACCTTTGACCCCATTCCGCCCATTTTCAATAGAACTCGTGCCCAGATGGTTCCCTACCACATACTAAAATTTCATCGAAATCGAACAATGGTTACGCAAGTTATGACGCATTAGAGCAATGGAATGGATCCCGGTTCTATGTCCTGACTTTTGACCCTGTTTCGCCCATTTTCAAAAGGGTTCGTCCACAGGTGGTCCCCTACCACATACCAAAATTTCATCGAAATCGAACCATTTTTACGTGAGTTATCGTGCGGACGGACGGACAAAGCTGGAGCATATACGCTTCTTCAACCTACGGTTGGAAAGCGTAAAAAAGGGATGAATAACTTAACATCTGTGGATATTTGAATTATTACATAATCAAATGTGAAAGTAGCAATGCTAAACTATTAAATAGTGTTTTACTTACCCATCTATATTTTTATGTACGAAGTTCCTTGCTAATATTAAGATTTAATAAAAGTAGATATTACTTCCTACTTTCTACAGCGCTGTGTTCCATTTACTAAATCAACTTTTAAATTAATTGATAATATTTAGTGGCGACAAATGTACTTACTCTTTCAAGAATGTGGACAGGGGGAGGGGGCTTACCCTTGTGCTGTGCTTAGGGCCCGATTCTGTGTAAACCGGGCCCTTGGTCTACCTAGCCTTTTAATTTCCCATTTGCGTTCGAAAGAATGCGAGGAGAGCAGATGCTTCACCAAATAGTTAATAGTTTTCATGATTATCAAAACAAACACATTTAGCTACCCACATTTCCTTATTTATTCACTGAGAGGCCACTTTATTATGACCACCCACTCAGTACTTCGTTGGGCCACCTTTTGCCTTTAATACTGCGTCGATTCTTCGCGGCATGGACTCCACGAGATGTTGATAGGTGGTTTGTGGATCTGAGACCATGCTTGATGAATAGCACTTTCCAGGAGTGTGAGATTGCAGGGTTGTTGATCCAGCTGTCTGATGGCTCGTTCAACTTCATCCCACAAATTCTTAAAAGGATTGAGATCTGGAGATTGTGGGGGGCCACCTAAGCAAAGTAAACTCACCGGCATGTTCCTGAAACCAATCCTGTACAATACGAGCACTATGGCAGGGCGCATTATCTTGTTGAAAGTAGCCATAGCCATTGGGTTAAGCTATCCACATGACAGGATGCACTTGGTCCGCAACGATGTTTAGATATAATATGCCAGTCAGACGTTGATCAACACGAATTAAAAGGCCCAACGCGTGCCAGGAAATCATTCCCCAAACCATAACGTTGTATCCACCAGCTTGAAGGGTTGTAGCACTGCATTTGGGGTCCATGCTTTCGTGCTGGTTCCGCCAAATTTTCACTCGGGCATCGGCATGGTGCAACGGAAAACGTGATTCATAGGACCAAACGATTTGTTTTCAATTATCGACTGTCTAATCCTTGTGCTCCTGCGTGAACTGGAGATGTTTTCTCTTGTTAACTGCAGACATCAAAGGTGTTCAAACAGGCCTTCGGCTGCCATATCCCATCCGATGCAGTGTACGGCGAACAGTGCGTTCAGAGATCATTTGAGGGAATGCTTGATTAAGATGGTCAGTAATTTGCTGCACTGTTGCCCTTCTGTTGTCTGTTACCAGTCTAAACACTCTTCGTTCCGCCCGAGCAGTCATTAGTCGATGACGACCACACGTTGCACGTAGAGATCCAGTTTTTTGGCTGACAGTCCAGTCTTTAAACACTTTAACAACAGCTGCTCTGGAACATTTCACGAATGCGGCGGTTTCGGTGATACTGGCTCCATGGCTCCGAGCTCCTGCAATCATCCCACGTTGAAAGTCCGTCCAATCGCAATTTTTACCCCTCTCGTCACCCAAAAATCACTTCTACTACTGTCGCAAGCACTGAGTTTTCCCTTTTTATACTAGCCTCGCCCTCTGGCGGCAACAGCGTGCAGCCATAACTTATTTGCTTAAAACTGTCCGGTGGTCATAATAAAGTGGCCACTCAGTGTTTAAGGATATTAAGCTATCACTGACACTGGTCCACCGATGAAACAGAAGAATGGCATTAAAATAATCCAGTAACTCTCAGTAGGGAGAGAGAGAGAGATTACGTCTTTCTCCACTAACCAAATCAGAATGGGCAACGTGGACATGTGTTTCGATGTTTGTCTACCAAGCGCCGGTTAGCTTCCAGCAGAGTGCTTAACTGCGCATGCTCAAATAACCTTAAGCTGGGGCTCCGGCAGACCTACTCACGGGAGACGGAATTCAAGGTTTTACATGAGCTTTGGATGGAAAAACTTGAAAGTTTGACTGCAAGGAAACATAGATGCTTTCACTGCCGTATCACGAGGATTTTCAGAATACACGCAGTAATATATTAATTCAACATGTTTTGAATGCAATCTTCTCACTCACACAACTTTTTTAATCGTAATTGTTTTCGTTAACCAAATGAAATTTCCTGAAAAATGATAAGTACAGCACATGCTCACGTCCTCTTGTTCAGGAGCCGCTACTGGGAGATCTATACGTTCCAGAGATGGTTACTATGTATTACTTTCTCATTGCTTTTAGCACGCATTTTGACATATAAATAATATTATTTTAAAATGCGTGTTCGTGGTATCAATTTCACTTCCTACTGACAACGTATCTTTGTTAGAAGTGAATCCATGATTTTTTTTTAAAACCGAAGGGGATTTTTGCCCAATATTATTTTTTAGAAAAATTTTGGTATAAGCACACACACACACGCAGCTACATGTGTTATATCGGTAATATCCTGCAAAGCGGTGTCCCCGTACTTTCGCACTTTTTTTTTTTTTTTAGTTTTCTTAAAGCCCGAAAACTGAAATGTACACATTGCGTCAAAGAATTTTTAAGAGTGGGTCTGTAAAATAAAAAGAAACAAGAAATTATAATTTGTTTTGGTTTGTTATTCAAAATAAGTCCTCCCGGCTTCAATACACTTGTTACAGAAATTTAATAATGATTCGAATGCCTGTTCCAGTTCACTTTGCGGAATTGCCTCCAAAGCACGCGTCGAAGCTGTTTGCATGGTCGAAATATCATCAAAGTAACACCCTTTTAACGTCATTTTAAGTTTTGGGAACAAAGAAAAGTCGCAGGGTGCTAAATCAGGCGAATACGGTGGATGATTCAACACACAGACGTTACTTTTCGCCAAAAATCTATGAACAAGAAGTGAGGTGTGACTGTGTGCATTATCGTGCAACAAACACCAACCGTTTTCATCTCGATATTCTGGACGAATGTGACGAATTTTGCCCATCAAACGCCTCAAAACATTTAAATAAAACTCCCCAGTAATTGTTTGTCCACTTGGAACAAATTTCTTGTGGATACTACTATCGAACCTTACTATCGAAGAATGTAATGAGCATTGTTTTGCTTTTCGATGGAACTTTTCTTGTTTTTTTTGGCTTGTGGCGAGTTTTTTGACTTCCATTCCGCACTTAGTCGCTTTGTTTTAGGATCATATTGAAAACACCATGTGTCATCACCAGTAACAATCGATTTTAAGAAGTTTGGTTTATTTTCAGCGGCTGAAATGATGTCTCTGCAATGTGCACTTCTCCTTGATTTTTGTTCATTGGTTAACGTGTGTGGAAAAAATTTAGCACAGACTTTTGTTTTGCCCGAATCTTCATGCAGGACGGTTCGAATCGTTTCTTTGTTGATGTTGAAAGACTCTTCCATCATTCTTAGTGACGCACATCGATTGCTTGCCACGAAATCACGCACTTTTTCAATAATCTCAGGTGTCCTAGATGAACTTGGTCTTCCGGTATGCTTATCATCTTCTAGCGTCTCTCTTCCACCCAAAAAACGTTTGTGCCGCAGGAAAACATTTGATCTACTTAAACAAAACTCACCGTAAACTTGTTTCATCATTTGGTACGTTTCCGAGGCACTTTACCAAGTTTTGCGTTAAATTTAATAACAGCCCTTTTTTTCCATCTTAATAATTCAACATGAAAAAAAGTTTATTTCTCTAATGAACGGCCGTTTCGTTTGAGTTACTTTAAGAACTGCGCAGTACTTTTGGCAGAAAGCAAGCAGATGGTCACGGTTTGTAACGCATTCGCGATTACACTGGTGGCTCCACCGTAGGCTGAAATCTAGCGCCAGCCTTAAAAATTCTTTGACGCACTTGTATGTATATACCAGCTGTGAAATAATCAATCTTCAGGGGAAATTATAACTTATTTAAAGCCCAGCATGCCGACCTACTGGTCGAGTGTAACGAAACGTTGTCTACTAAGCATTCGTCCAAGATGGGTCCAAGTACGAATTCCGGGTGAGGTATCAATAGTGTGTCCCCCCCCCTTTTTTTTTTAATTTGGAAGTTTAACGACCACCCTGAGCAACTAAATGGGCTATAAGCAGTCGCCCGTCCCCAATTTAGGGTCATTGGTTCCAGGGAAGGGAGAGAGCCAGCTTCGTAAGAGAAACACAACATCCATACCTCATCGCGATTCGAACCCGGACTCATCACGGACGATTGGTCATTAGCCAACCCTTAGACTACTGCGCCACTGGGGAACCCGGACTCATTCACAAATTGTAGAAATAAGTGAATTTTGGAGAAGCTGCATACAGAGCAAAGACATCAAATGTCACGGACAGACAAAGCGACTAGAGATGTAGCTTTTAAACTTTCGCCAACACTACATTATTATTTTTGTGGAAAATACTACTTTGTGCTGTTTCTCAGCTAGTGACAAATACATACCGACAGTAATAAATTCAATACAACTTATTTTCCGAAGTATTAGATTTTCTTCCATAAACAAACTTTCAGAATCTCCACTTTTGCAAATCCATAATTTTTTTTATTGATGGATTGCGTCTTGAAGGTGTATTTGTTTTCGAAAATAGCATTTCCGAAACAAATCCTATGACAGATTTCTTCAGCCATCTAAAATGGTTTTTCCCGAACATAGAAGCAGAGGATTGAATGAACTAGGTGTCTAGTGTAACGTGTAGAGTGCCCGCATAAAAAACAAATACCCCAGGATATGCATAGCCGTAAATCCGCCAACAGCGAAGAGGACGAAAAACTTTGAAACCTCGCCGAAAACTGAAACAAAAAGCGGAAAGGTTGGTTGAGTTATTCCTCGAAGTGGACAGAAAATGGCGAATAAGCAATCTTTCTCAGCACACTTCTCGTAACTAAATCACCTGCGGCTACGAGTTCGTTTCGCAAGCTAACAATTCTTGACGTGCAACTTTCTCCCTGGATCTCCGATTTCTGGGGGAAAGTCTGTTCGAATCCTTTTGAATCTCCGATTCTTTGAAGACTGCTGTATCGAATGTGGCCAAAAAAGAACCCGCGCCTTTTACAAGCGTATAGAGGCCATACAGTAACACGAAGTTGTCTCTGAACTTCACGTTCTTCCAGTTCTTTGTCAAAATCAATGGAACGGATGTGGTCAAATGAAAGTAGACAAGAACACAGAGTGCTCGTTTTTGTTTCATCAGGACGCGAAACTCTATGGAATTACCTTGTCTTGCTTTGATCGCCTTTCGGAAGAGAAAATTCTCGCGTAAAGTAAGTAAAGACATGAAAGAACTTTGTTTCCTTACAGTGCACATTCTGTTTCATTCTACATACATAACAAATGTGCTTCAAAATCAGACTGCCGTAGATCTCGGCTTACTTATTCAAAGTAAAGCATTCACAAAAAGGTACAACATTTTTGTTCTCCTACATTATCTCATTGTTCATTCCCATTTTCTTGAGCAATTTTTTTGAAACAACATTTTGCCATAAAAGAATGTAGAATTTGCACTTAAATCCGTATAATGTAGCAAGAAAAATATCATAGTTTTACATAAGGAAGGGTATAAAGCCCATTTCATCATGAGAGTAAGGGAAATCATCCAATATTTAAAAATGGTAAAGAACGAGATCGCAATGTTTCAAATAATGATTGACAAATAAAATTATTTGAAAGTGACCTTTCAATTGGAATTTAACCACCCTGTTTGCCTGTTATCTTTTCTATTTTTTTGATAAACTAGGGGCTGCGCCTCTAGGCTCGCTACGCTCGTTTCCAGAGTAGCGCTCGGGCCCTGCATCCCGATCTCTAAGTACATCACATGAAATAAAAACTCGAAAATTCATATAAATTTCAATTTTTATTGCGTGTCTAAGCAAATAAGGCTTGTTATTCCGAAGTTTCAGAGTTTTTTTACTGTCGCTAATTTTTGGAAGGTCGGACTTTTGTCGCTTGAACTTATAGCACTTACTAAATTTATCACTAAGGAAAACAAAAGTGGTCCAAAAATCATTTCCGTAAACCGTAAACCGTTATGCTAAACCGTTAAGGTGGACGTCAAGTAATTTTGCTTTCTATACTTCCAATGGAAAAACTTTTGTACACATTTCCTTCACAAAAATTGTGTTCCCAAGGATGAAAATTTGAACATCGATTACAATAACTTCATATTATAGCTTCGAATACTTAATTTTTTCGAAAACATAACCATATTTAAATAAAAAATCAATAGCTTTTCCTTTGGTGGTGTTGGAACCAGAAAACAGATGGCGCGACCTGTACTTTGATGACGTCAGTAGACAAACAAATGTTGGATTGCATAATTATGGTTATGTTTTAGAAGTTATTAAGTATTCCAAGTTATAAAATGAAGCTATTTTAATCGATGTTCAAATTTTCATCCTTGGGAACGCATTAATTGTGAAGAAAATGTGTACAGAAGTTTTTCCATTGGAAGTATAGGAAGCAAAATTGCTTGACGTCCACCTTAAACAACTGAGATAGCTTTACCAATATAAAAACATATGCATAACAAATTCACTGAGTCAGCAGGTCACGGGACCGGAACGTTCGTCTGTGGTTATCGTGAAGACAGACAAGCCGTTCGTTTCTTTCCTTTGCGTCTTTAAAAAATGCTTAAACATCAGAAAATGACTTTTTCTTAATTTTTTTTTTAAAAAGGGGCGATAGTTGTATGTTTATACTGTAAAAATTGCAATGCATTATGATTTATAGTTTGCCATATATCCATTTTTTCAAATGGATCCCATCGCGAAATAGAGAATTTTGTGAAACTTAGATATTTAATTTCTCGTAAACTAAATCGAAATTTCAAAAAAGGGCGACGAGGTGCAAAAATTCGGTTATGGCACTACATGTCTACAAAGTTTCGTGGTTCTGTTGCTGTTAGTGTGTCCGGAACGCGACCTCATAGCACTTTTTTGCTTACCTTTGAAATATAATAGCTCTTGAAGTATCGCTAGCATCGAGAAACGGTTTATTTCAGCGTGTTCTCCAAACAATTCTCTGCAAACGATGTAAATTTCAAATTTTTGTGTTCAATACGTTTTGCGCTACGAGCTAGGAAAGCAAGAGTGTCGCGAAATTTCTAAAACAGCGGCAGAGGCGGCAGTTTGTTTTTTTAGAATAGAGAGATAGACGATGTCATCGCTCTGTCCACGTTATTTTATAAACAACGCATAGCAACTGAAAAAATTGTTTTTTCGACACCGCTGGGATCGAATCCCAGATCTCCCGAAACTAGCCGAGTGCGTTCGCTTTACGCTAGGGTGCCAACAATTCACAGCGCTATACAAGGTTTATAAGTCAGCATATGACTACATAAATCCATATTGATGGGTTCAGCAACTGATGTGTCGCCATCTAGCGATGGCATCGTCTATTTACATTATCACCACGTATTTGAAATATATTCACCATTTCTATCGCCCTTTGGATTTATCAGCTGTAATTAAACATCTTGCTCTGTTGAATGCCACTAGATGGCGACACATCAGTTGCTGAGCCCATCAATATGGATTTATGTAGTCAGATGCTGACTGATAAACCACGCATAGTGCTGTGAATTGTTGGCACCGTAGCGTAAAGGGAACGCACTCGGCCAGTTCCAGCGTTGTCGGAAATTTTTTTTTCCGTTTCTATGCGTTGTTTATAAAATAACGTGGATATAGCGATGACATCGTCTACGTATTTACATTATCACCATGTATTTGAAATATATTCACTATTTTTTGATGTTCTGTTTCATGGAAATTGTCTGCTGCTGCACTGTAAAAACTTGCAGGGTCAAATTGCGGTAGATACACCGGCAGCTGAGTGGCCAGTCAATAAACCGTAATTTTACAGTACCGTAATGCCCATTAACAGTCTAATGACCGGTTATAAAAACGTGTCGCCCACAGAGATGTTGCCAGTCCACTGATTGCACGTGAAAAAACAGGTATATAAACACTTTAAGAAGAACGTTGCTAGATTGTCAAGGTTAAAATACAGTAACAGTTCGAGCAGTTTAAACAGCTGGAGCATGCAGTTTATCTACCGAAAATTTATGGTTGACCGCCAGGTGGCGTGCTTACGATCTGTAAACCGTCTTAATCCGGGTAAAAAAAAATGGCTATTCACTGCACTTTTTTACATTGCGTCCTAATTTTCGTCTAACGTTTGTGCCCCCTTTCTTGCCTTTGGAAATTTAGTCTTGCAAGCGCTCTTATTAAATTGAACCACTGGGTGTATCATTCTCTTTGGCACTTATCCCAGATAAATATAATGTAAGCTTCCTTTCATTTTTATCTGTGTCATCCTGTTTGTTAAGATGTAAAAGGGACATTTGATGTCTGCATCAGGACTTACGTTCTCGATAATGGTCCAACATTGTAGCTCTGCAAAGAAAATGAAAACCTGCAAAGCTATAAGAATGAGAATTTTCTTGCCATATTGTTTTTAATAAATTTAATAAAAATCAGTTATACGTATTGCAATGTGAAAAAAACTTAAAAGGATCATCGTATGTGCTTTACTCGCACTGAACAAAACGTATCTGCCTATAAAAACGATAACTAACAGAAATCACCATAGTTCGTTACTTCCAAGGTTAAGTAGAACCTTGGTAGTAGAACCTTGGAAGTAAGCTACTAACCTTGCATTACTTCTGCCAAGGCCGAATTGGATAACAGGCGATTATTAGTAACTACGGATAATTGGATAATAGGCGATAATTAGTAACTATTGGATAATTAGTAACTACGGGCGGCGGAACGAGTTAATATCAGAGGGAGTCCAACTTCTTTCATTGCTAAAACAATAACAAGTAAGTAAAATCATGCAATGCATTGATTATAATACGTTTTCCAACATACCAGAAATCATTACTCAAGTTATGAGGATAAGGGCTATGGAATAGATCCCGCTCCTGTGTCCTAACCTTTGACCCCATTTCGCCCATATTGGATTCGTCCCCAGGCAGGCCCTTACAACATACTGAAATTTAATCGAAATCGAACCTTTTTTACGTTAGTTATGACGCATATGAGCAGTGGAATGGATCCCGCTTCTATGTCCTAACGTTTGACCCCATTTCGTTCACTTTCAATAGAGTTCCTTCCCAGGTGATCCCCTTCCACATACTAAAAGTTCATCAAAATCTAACGATTTTTACGCGAGTTATCGTGTGGACGGACATATGCACACAACGCGTGACGTAATGAGGCAGATGGGAATCGCGACCATCTGCTCGCAAGAGTGTGACGTCATAAAACTTTAATAGGATCCAAACACAATGCGTGAGGTAATGAGACAGATGGCGTGACCGCGTGCCAACATCTCAAGCGCGAGATTGTGACGTCATAAGATCGTTCCCAGGTGGTCCCCTACCACATAATAAAGTTTCATCGAAATCGAACCATATTTACGCACGTTATGACGCATAAAGGCAATGGAATGCATTCCACTCCTATGTCCTGACCTATGACCCCACTTCGCCCATTTTCAATAAGGTTCATTCTCTGGTGGTCCCCTGCAATATACTAAAATTTCATCGACATCGAACCATATTTTCTTACGTTATGACGCATAAGGGCAATGGAATGGATCACGCTCCTAGTTAGACGCATAAAATCAATGGAATGGTCCCCTACCGCAAACTAAAATTTCATCGAAATCGAACCATTTTTACGCCAGTTATCGTGCCGACAGACGGACAAAGCTGGAGCATATACGCTTCTTCAACCTACGGTTGGAAAGCGTAAAAAACAGAAAATGAGAGATGACTGAGAGAGAGAGAGAGAGAGAGAGAGAGAGAGAGAGAGAGAGAGAGAGAGAGAAATATCGCAGGATATATACAGTCATTTGCCAAAGTTTAAGACCACCTGTCGGTATTAGGAGATTTCTGCCCATTGCGTCAGCTACTGTCTGTATTACGCAATTTCCCGTTGGTGTTGCATCATCCTACAGCGAGAGCAGTTGATAGAGTTGGAGAAATCGTGCGAGCGTCAATTTGCTTCTGGTTTTCATGCTGAGAGGTTTTGTACGTGTTTCCTATATAGCAAAAAATGGGCAAAAAGCGTCGTTAAGTGTTACTCAGAGGTTCATATCATGAAGGATACTCCGAACGGGACATAAACAGAAAAGTGAATACGAGCAAGACTGCTATTCATTATACGATCATGAAATATCGAGAAACAGGTGAATTTAGCGACCG
Source organism: Macrothele yani (assembly GCA_039090855.1). Taxonomy (NCBI): domain Eukaryota; kingdom Metazoa; phylum Arthropoda; class Arachnida; order Araneae; family Macrothelidae; genus Macrothele; species Macrothele yani. Next base: position 100,254,822 of record CM076991.1, on the reverse strand, counting down.
AAAGAGAAGTCGACGTCCATGGAAAACAACCCCCACGTGATGACAGTACCACGACTAGTTATGCTTTCTCCGAGGAGTTTATGCAAGAAAATAAAGACTTTTCTACATTTAAAAGGGTCTGATAGTATCACCACTGTTTCCCGACGTCTTAGCAAAGAGTTTGGGTTAAAGTCTTGTACACTTGCACATGACCCTAGACTCACCTCTGTCATGAAAAAGAAGAGACTAGTTTGCGAAGCATCATCAATCGTGGGCTGCTGAAAATTGGAGCCAAGATCTTTCTCCCGATGAATCAACTGTGCGTCAATTTGAATCACGTGAAAGCACATGTTTGATGACCGAAAGGCAAAAGGTTCGATGAAAAATACACCGTTAGCACCGTGAGATATCTGCCGAGTGAGATGATATGGGGTGTTATGTCAGCATCCAGTACTGCTTCGCTGTCCTTTTTGCTGACAGACACTACCATGACTAGAGCTTTTTATGTGGAAATGTTACGTGAGAAGCTGTTAACTCATATACAAGTGCACAGATGCACAATCTTTATGTATGATAGTGCTCCATGCCACAGATGAAGGACAGTAAAGCAGAGGAAAAACACAACTGCGCTGGACTGGCCCGGTAATCGTCCCGACCGTAACCCCAACGAAACTTTGTGGACCATTTTAAAAGATAATGTAGCAGAGAAACATCCATCAAATTCCCAAGCTTTGATTGACGCGATAAAGTACGTGTGGTGCAAAGACATTTCAAGTGACTACTGCAAATTCCTCATTGAGGGTATGCGATATCGTATTCTGTCCGTTATAAAAAAACGAAAGTGACCACACAAAGTAGTGATTTTGGCTTTTTCGTGTTCTAAAGAATGTAAGTATTCTTCTGTGGGGTCATTTTTTCAAATATCTCTGACTAGTATTTGGATGTTTCTTTGAAAATCTTAATTTTCAACTAATTGACAGGTGGTCTTAAACTTTTGCAAATAACTGTGTTTACACGTACATATCATCCAGGATATTTAGGGGGACAAGGTGCTTTGGTTGCCCCCTCCCCCAAGTGCTTCACTTTTTTTGTTAAAATGTGACTTACATTAGCAAAATATGCTTTAATATAACAAAAATACATCAACTTACATTAAAAAATAATGCTTTAAAAATTTCTTTTTGTTTTTCAATAACTTTTATTTTGTCCAGATGGATTTAAAAAAAAATCCATTCTTTTCGCCGCCCCCCCTCCCGAAAAAAATTTCTTTGTACTTCTCTAAATTATCATCAATCATTATAAATCCACTGACGGATGGTTTTCGCAAATGCCTTCCACAACTTTCTGTCTTGAGCGTGTCACTCCAGCATTCGGAATTTCATTCACCCATCTCTCACTTTCTGTCTTGAGCGTGTCACTCCAGCATTCAGAATTTCGTTCACCCATCTCTCACTTTCTGTCTTGAGCGTGTCACTCCAGCATTCCGAATTTCATTCACCCATCTCTCACTTTCAGTCTTGAGCGCGTCACTTCAGCATTCCGAATTTCATTCACCCATCTCTCACTTTCTGTCTTGAGCGTGTCACTCCAGCATTCCGAATTTCGTTCACCCATCTCTCACTTTTTGTCTTGAGCTTGTCACTCCAGCATTCCAAATTTCATTCACCCATTTCTCACTTTCCGTTTTGAGCGTGTCACTCCAGGATTTCCAATTTCATTCACCCATCTCTCACTTTCTGTCTTGAGCGCGTCACTTCAGCATTCCGAATTTCATTCACCCATCTCTCACTTTCTGTCTTGAGCGTGTCACTCCAGCATTCCGAATTTCGTTCACCCATCTCACACTTTCTATCTTGAGCTTGTCACTCCAGCATTCCAAATTTCATTCACCCATCTCTCACTTTCTGTCTTGAGCGTGTCACTCCAGCATTCCAAATTTGTTCACCCATCTCTCACTTTCCGTCTTGAGCGTGTCACTCCAGCATTCCGAATTTCGTTCACCCATCTCTCACTTTCTGTCTTGAGCGTGTCACTCCAGCATTCCGAATTTCATTCACCCATCTCTCACTTTCTGTCTTGAGCGCGTCACTTCAGCATTCCGAATTTCATTCACCCATCTCTCACTTTCTGTCTTGAGCGTGTCACTCCAGCATTCCGAATTTCGTTCACCCATCTCTCACTTTCTGTCTTGAGCGCGTCACTTCAGCATTCCGAATTTCATTCACCCATCTCTCACTTTCTGTCTTGAGCGTGTCACTCCAGCATTCCGAATTTCGTTCACCCATCTCTCACTTTCAGTCTTGAGCTCGTCACTTCAGCATTCCGAATTTCTTTCACCCATCTCTCACTTTCTGTCTTGAGCGTGTCACTCCAGCATTCCGAATTTCGTTCACCCATCTCTCACTTTCTGTCTTGAGCGCGTCACTTCAGCATTCCGAATTTCATTCACCCATCTCTCACTTTCTGTCTTGAGCGTGTCACTCCAGCATTACGAATTTCGTTCACCCATCTCTCACTTTTTGTCTTGAGCTTGTCACTCCAGCATTCCAAATTTCATTCACCCATTTCTCACTTTCCGTTTTGAGCGTGTCACTCCAGGATTTCTAATTTCATTCACCCATCTCTCACTTTCTGTCTTGAGCGTGTCACTCCAGCATTCCGAATTTCGTTCACCCATCTCTCACTTTCTGCCTTGAGCTTGTCACTCCAGCATTCCAAATTTCATTCACCCATTTCTCACGTGGTCTTCGTCTGGATATTTTCCTGCCCCTGGGCGTCCAATTTGAAATTTCAGTTGTTCAACAGTGGTCAGTTCTTCTAGCAATATGTCCAGCCCATTGCCATTTGAGGGTCTCGCAGCAAAAGCACGCTTACTTTCGTCCTGGCTCGTTCGTCTTCTATGCGACAAAATTCAAAGAAATGCCTGGGTAAAACAAGCAGCAGTATACTTACCACTAAATTTGAGATCGAATTATTTTTTGTTCAGTTATTTATTTGACAGATGTACTGGGTTGTGTGATCTCGAGTCAGACACATTCGGACTTGGAAAGCTAAAACAAGAAAAGAAAGAAAAACACAAAAAGGGAGAAAAACTTGTCCTGGTTATTGCTTTTACATAATTTAAAAAATCTTTAATGATTTTTTAAAGATAAACACATAGCGCTGAGTTAAATGGTCACTTTATTTGTTCGTTCAAAATCAATATTCAAATTGTACTTGAAGCGCTTTCCAGAAAACTGTATAGTGTGGTGGCGGTCTCCAGGAAGTCATTCTGAAAAAACCGATAACTCATAATATGCGAACCAGAAATATTTCGTAGAAAGAGCCCCAGTGAGAGAGAGCATGAAATTGCAAGGGAGTTCAGGATCTCCCTCCCCACCCGTGTTCCCTTTCTTCCTCCGCCTGTAGCTATAACATTACCCTTGGAGACAACAGACTTGTGGTAATTGACCAGTGGGCGTGAAAGAAGATTTTTGCCGTTAGATGGCACTGCGTCCTAAAGTATAAACAATACATTTGCCACATTGTTTGCACGGCTGGGCTGTGTTTGTTAAACAAATTTCACTACAGTTTTACAAACAATCTCTTCTTTTTACACCAAAATATTATCCATGTTCATTATGGGTTATTCCTCTTTTTCGATGTGCACGTCTTCTGAGATAAAAACTGTAGAAATGCCACTTCATGAGTTCCCGTCAGATCAGAGCCTTAAGTAATTGCGGTTGAAAGCAATATCTCGGCAGGATTTTCAACTAAATGACAAGTCACCAGCAAGTGTTGCTTGTGGTAAGCATTTTCATTCTGATAATTACGTACCTAACGTGAGATACATGCGACTGAAAGAAAATGCTGTACTATTTATATTTCCAGATTATAAACCTTCTATAGAACGTCCCTCCTACAAAAAATAGCAGACGTGTTGGTAACACAAGAAATAGTGCTACAAACGAACTGTATTGATACAACGTACAAAATGGAAAACCAGTATAACATACTTGGATAATACCTAATTATTAGTTAATTTTATATACACTATATTGACAAAAGTCACCGAACACCTAGAAGAGAAACACAACATAGCATTTATTGACATACATTAGAATGGTGTCGATCAACCTTTGGCCTTAATGCATGCACTGACCCTTCGAGACATGCTTTCAACAAGGTTTGAGAACAAATCGATAGGCATGCGCTTCCATTCAGTACATACTGCTGCCACTAACTGTTGCTTAGTAGTAGGCCTTGGTTCCAAACTTCTTATGCGGCGCATTAATTCATCCCATAGGCGCTCTATGGGACTGAGATCAAGGCACTGCGCTGGCCAGTCCGCACACGATACGGAATTATCATCAAACCACGCCATAACAGTCCTTGCTTTATGGATCGGTGCATTCTCCTGCTGGTACCAACAAGGGCTCGGTTCCATAGTATTGCCACAGAGTTGGTATGACATAATTGTCCAGAATATCGCGGTAGACGTACTGATTAACAGGTTTGTCCACGATAACCAATGGGCTGGGACCATGCCATGAAAAGCACCTCCACACGAGTACACTGCCGGCTCCAAACTTGACCGTAGGAACAGTACATTGTGGTAAATAGCATTCCCCGGCTGCCGCCATACCCACACACGTCCATCAGACTGATGAATCGTGTATCTGGATTCATCAGCCCATAGGACCCATTTCCATTGATCTACGATCCCCGATAAATGTTCTTTACACCATGCTAAACGACGAGTAGCATTCCGAGTGGAGATTAAAGGCTTATGAGCAGCCGCACGACCACGGTAATCCTTGGAATGAAGTTCTCTGCAAATGGTATGTGTGCATACCGAGGTTCCAGCATTTTACTCACCTGTACACTGAGGTGTTGTGCAGTACTCCGTCGATAAGCTGTAACCACTCTTCTGAGGCTTCGACGTCTTCTATCACCGATTTTCTTTGATCTGCCGGTACGTTCTGGTGCTTCAGGCACTCCATGTGCCTTCCACGTATTCAGTACATCCAAAACAGTTGACTTGGGTATGTTTAAACGCTTGTTGGTTTCTCCTATGTACAACCCACTAATAAAATACCCAACAATTTTTCCTTTCTCAAAGTCAGTTCTCTCCCGCCGCGACATTTTCACTCAACCTCACAGTGCGATATGATCGCGGCCAGCTGCAGGCGTGTTTTTATATCGTTTGCAGTTGTACCGTGCATATTAACAACAGCGGATTCGTTCATTTGCTTTTAAAGCGGTGTTCGGTGACTTTTGTCAATATAGTGCATATTGTCTAGAATGCCTTTAATGCCAGATTTTATCCTGTATCATTTCATCAGTAGCTATGTTAGGCTTCATTAGCCATTGATAATGCATTTTGTAGAAAAAGTAGTCAGTTCGCGTATTTCAATCTGTAAACTAAGTAATAGGTTTGTGACCTATTAAACGAGGACTGAGATTTTTATATAAATTAAATAATTTCTTATCGAAAAATTCCTTTGCTCAAACGATACTAGTTCAGAAGGTAATTAAATAAAATACACCAGTTCTAACGATGTAAATAATGATACAGAAACAGCGTACGCGTTTCTGTGTAACACGTCAATAGATGGCGCTGCGTCATGACTCTTAAATTTTGTCCTCTCTGTTTTCGATTAATGTTACAGATTGGTGCACTCACGGACAATCAAATTTGCTTACTAAGAAGGAAGCATCGGATTGAACTGAAATTTTATGGACGTAGTGATACGGATGAGTAATACACATGATGGCAAAAACAGAGCTGCATGACAATTCCAGAGGGATCTGCGGCACGCTGTCCGGTCATCTTCAAAGCCGCACCGTCTCGTGCGGCGATACATGCTGGAATACGGTCCGTCATGGAGGCGAACAGACGCCTGATGTTGTCCTGCGGCAGACTGGCCCAAACGTGTTGCACGGTGTGCTTCAAATCTCGGATAGTGCGGCACGGCGCCAGCCTGCGTTTCAACTGGTCCTAGGGAACATGCTCGATAGGGAACATGTCCGGGGAGCGGGAAGGCCGTGGAAATGTTTGGACATAACGTAGGCAGCCTTGGGCAACCCAAGACGTGTGCGGGCGGGCATTATCCTGCTGGCCAGGAATGGGAGCCCATGGGGCTGTTGGATCTCATCCACATACCGCTGGCCCGTCAGTGATCCACGTATCACTAATAGAGCTTATCAGCTATCGTAAGCAATGGCACCCTAGACCACAATGCCTGCAGTGGGTTCGATAGAGAGGTTGAGATTGTGCGGTTGACACGGGAACCTAAACACCCGGACACTATGATCATCTGTCCTCAAAACGAATCGGCACTCATTGCTAAATACCACACGTCACCAGTCTATGGCGTTCCACGTCGCTCTGGCATGGCACTACTTCACATGGAGCCGGCAATGTTCCGGTGTTAATGGCAGCACACGTAAGGGGCGCTGGGATCGCAGATTGGCTTCCGCGAGTCGTCGAAAAATGGTTCGTGGGCACACAGGAGCCGTTACACGTACCTGTATAGTGTACCAGGTGCCCGTGAGATCCATTCCTACCCCGCGAACGATCCGTCGATCCTCTGTACCTGTGGTTCTCGTGGTCCGTCCGGAGCCGCTCCTCCGTGTGGCAGTGTCGTCACGTGTCCACTGCATCCAACACAGTCGGACCGTATGGTCAGAACGATTCACGTGGCAGGCTGTATGGCGCGCCGACCACCCTGCGGGTTTCAGCCCGATGATCCGGTTCTTTCAAAGTCCTTACGTTTCGTAAATCGACGTCTCTGGCGTCTACCCGGCATTCTTGTCACTCTGCATTCTTACTTGGGTCGGCCTGTGCTTTTCACTTTCATAGGGTATCGATTACACGCAGGTTTATAATGCTGCCGGTTCATGCTTGCAGCGCCGCCACAGGTTGTGAGGTCATGCGCCTAACAGCAAACGTGGATCATTTGCCTTCCAGCACGCACTCTAACTATTTGCAAAAGTTCGCGGTTGTAGCATGTTTTCTTCTAGGTGTGCAAATTTCATTGCCCGTGAGTGTGTGTCACCTAGTTCAGATTTGCTTTTACAAAGCAGATGCTTCAGCTCAGTGGATGCGAGTGCCACACAAATGTGGTTCGTTCCTTCTGTTTTATTTCCGTGTCTAAGGGCGATAGCAACACCCTCTATCGATGAGTGTGCACTAACCCTTCTACTAAGACAGTTTCATCTTGTCGTTGGCGAATTCCAACATTTTTAAAACATATAAGAAATGTAGTACAACCGAATCAGAAAATTTGTCGTTTTAGACAAACGTGTGCACATCTTTGTGATATTTGTCGTTCAGCCTAGTCTCCTAATTGAAAAGTACGCAAGTAAAACAGTTTTTGATTTTTTTAAATACATTATATACACAAAAGCTTGCTGAAACATGTAGGGCTCAGTTCCGAAGTACTGCCAACTCTTAGACAGTGAATAATTGTTCATAATACACTAAAGTGCCAAAAAATTGGGATATCTCTCCAATACCGCGTTGTTCTTCCTCGTGATCAGATAACGGCAGCAACGCGAAGGGGCACAGACTCCCCGAGCTCTCATTAGTACTGTGAAGACAGTGCACACCGTGCTTCCTTAAGGGCCTCTCAAACTTCCGCAATACTCGCCTGTCGAAGCTTCCTAGTATTGACGGCACGTTGAACAACATCCCAAATACGTTCAATGGCGTTTAAATCCGGAGAACGAGGGAACCAATACAGGATGCCGAACTCTGTAGAATGTTCCTCCAGCAATAATCAGGCGACTGTGGACGTGTGCAGTGGCGCATTGTTGGGTTGAAATAAGTTGCACCAGTCGAAGTGGTTGCATGACATGAACGGGTGCATATGATCCTCAAGGATGGTAACGTAACCTACACCTTCCAGAGCGGTCTGCAGAAGTCCGCATGCCTGCCAGCTGATAGCACCCCACACCATAACGGAGTCACCGCTGACCTGCACTGTCTCTTGTTTTAATGCGTGCGGGATCAATTGCCTCGTGAGGTTGTACCCATACCAGGAGTTGGTCATCTGTCCAAAACAATTGGTACCACGATTCGTCTGACCAGGCTACACGTTTCTCAGTAGTGGCACACAGCATTGGGTCGTTGCGTCAGGAATAGCAGCCAGGCGGGCCGTCGGCTCTGGAACTCCATAGAACACAGGGAACGTTGCACTGTCCGAACGCCACGGATGCCACTACTGACGCCAGCATTGAATTTCGCTGTGATTTGTGGCAAAGTGGCACGCCCGGGGGGAACTTACGATGCGTACCAGACACCGCTGTTCACGATCGTCTAGAGATTCGCACTCTGGATTTCCCACTCTTGAGTTTGTGTACTCCGGGTACACGCTTCAAATTGTTGACCCTGTAAATCCAAATTTCGTGGTAACTTCCAAGATGGAGTAACCCATCTCCCGGGCGCCGACTATCATACCGCGTTCGAAATCGCATAAATCCTGATCAGCTTCCATCTGAACCTAGAGGAGACATCTGCCTTTGTATATACGTCGGACGATACCATTTACCGCTTGGGTGTGGTGGCCTGTAATGGAAATGGCAGCTCCCTTCCCATTTTTCTTTTGGCACCGCAGTGTATATTCGTACTTGCAGACCGTTAGGCACCAGAAGCATAGGTCGGAGTCCTTCTCCGTAAAAATAACCACTGAGCATCACAGATCCTTCACCAAAACTGACTGTAGTGTCACTGCAATTCGTCTGACCACATTTCCCAGGCAAACGACACTTCTGTATGCGTCCATCTGAATGAATGAGAGGGAAGCGTGATTCGTCATTCTTCCCGACTCCCTTTCACTCTTCTGTTGTCCATGAACGGCCTGCGAGACGCCTCTGCTCTCGTCGTCTGGCATTGCGTGGAGTGATGTAGAAAATTTTCGCGCCTGACCTAAGAAAGTAACGTGAGCATGCAGTTCCCGACGGATTGTTCGCGTTCAAATAGCTGTTCCAGTGGATAGTGGATCTTTGCTGGCCAGGTCTGTGGCGAAGGACGTGTGTGCTTTCTTCAGATTCCGGATTAAGCTCCGTTTGGGACCATTACCAAGTTTGTTCGACCTCTCAGAGTATGACTTCGGTCAAGTGGTAGCATATGCTATGCACCGATGAAGAGCATCAGCGACAGCGGATTTGGGAATCAATGAAAAGCGGAAATGCTACTCAACGATTGATTACTCACGTGGCCTTCAACCACCACGTCCCTTTGGAAACCCGTCGGTTAAGCACTAGGCCTAATAACTGCATCAAGTGCTGTCTGACACGTTTGCCAACGCTCACGTGTTATATACAACACCTAACACATCCCGTTCGGGACCTTCTTGTTTTGCAAATGCACGTTTATTTGCATATGCAGAGGTGTTCGGATACGTTTTTCTACATAGTGTTGTGCACAAATCGAATTCGTAATAATTATTTTGTTTATCGAAAGAGGAAATAGCAAGGTTACTAATTTTTCCAAATAAAAAAAAAATCTCCAAAATCTGACTTTCCGGCCGCCATATCATAATGTGAAGATGGTATTAAGTTAAATGTACTGATTATTACACCTACATTAAATGAGATATTTTGGCAGTTTTCATAAATAAAGCAGCATCATATGCAAAATTTACAAATTTGCCTGTGACGGAGAGGCAAATAAAAAAGACAGTTAAAGACACTCAATTTTAAATTTGATCAATTGGCTCTCGCTCGAGAGCCAATTGTTCTAACCGACAAAACTACACTGATGGAAAGTATCGCTGCAGCTTAGTCGTCTTGAGAAGTGCTTCACCTATGTAGTACGTAACATCATCTCCTTCTTAATTTTTTTTAGAAGCGAATCAGCAGTTTTCATTCATTCCAGATGATGTGTGAAACAAACACCACACATATTTCGAAGAACCCAACGGCCAGTTGATTCGTTTCCACAATCGGGCGCTAATGGGAATTTTACAAATTTGCCTGCGTCAGGGATCGAAGTCGCACCTCATCGCTTCGCAGTCAGTTCTTCTAACCGACTAAACTACACCGACGAAATGCATCGCTGCAGATTAATTTTGTCGTCTTGACACCTGCTTCACCTCTGAGTACGTCGCACATACGTTTACAGTGTGAAGAAAATTCAGGAAACTTTACAGATGCTAATAGACACAGTGCCTCGTAGCAACTTACTGGTTTGATCAGCCGCTAAAATGCTAAGAAAATCTTTCGTGAGGCACAAGGGAGTTCAATACTTTCACTTAAGTAAGTCCAACTCTCCGTATTTTCCACATATATAGCCAACACAAAATAGGGGGAAGGGAATACAGCCACAGATCCCACTGAGAAATGCAAATTGAATATGCAAATCTGTTCTTCAATTGTCATTGGACAATGATTGATGCATAATTTGCATCGTGTACCATAAAACTACGCTGTCTCGTGTATTGGATAGTAGTTAAGGAAATTTGCCTTTGTCCCTTCCCAGAATCCAGATTTCATATGGACTACTTTCTCAGTCTCCATTTTGAATTGGATCGATATTTCGAGAAGCGATTTGTGGTATGCTTCTTCGCTGAAACAGACTTTTAGAAGGAAGTACAAATCGACTCCCCTTCTCATTTAATGTATTTGAGTTGACTGCATCCCGCGGCTCTCCGCGGGAAGAGTAACTGTCGTATCTTTCCTCAAACATTAATTCCTTCATGCAAGTCGCGTATTCGTACATTTCTATTCTTCTGTAATGCATACCGTTAAGACTTTTGCTTTCGGTAATTTTCACTTTTGTCTTTAAAGCATCAAGTTTTAACTTTTGCTGATACACAGATAAAAAAAACCAAGGATTTTTTTTCATGGAGTGAATACAAAATTGTCTATTTACATATCACAATATCAGGATACGAAAAGAATTTTCTGACTGTGGAGCAGAGTTTTTAAAATATTTGAAGATGTGGTTTAAATGACTAACTAAGTTTGCTAGCTCATTCCACACTTACTCGTCGATTCACATAAATCTGCAATGTTAGAATTTCCACATCTACACTTTCACACATCCACCATACTATTCACATTCAACGTCGTCAATATACAACACGTGATCAAAGGTTACGAGACACACAGGACCAAACTGAATCTTTGCGGGGCCCAAAACGAAATTTCATTGCGGGCCCTAGAAAATAAATCTCAGAGAGTGGGAGTCGGATGTAACCCGGTCGGTTATACAGCGGAATCAGATATAACGCGGTTGGTTCAACCGAGGAAACGGATATAACGCTGTTGGTTATACTGAGGAATCGGATATAACACTACCGGTTATACAGAGGAATCGGATATAACGCGTTTGGTTACATCGAGAAATCGGATGTAACGCGGTCGGCTATACAGGGGAATCGGATTCACACGGTTGGTTACACCGAGGAATGGGATATAACGCCGTCGATTACACTGAGGAGTCAGATATAACACTGTCGGTTATACCGAGGAATTGGATATAACGCGGTCGGTTATAGAGATGAATCGTATATAACACGGTCGGTTATACAGAGGAATCGGATATAACGCGTTTGGTTACACCGAGGAATCGTACATACCGCGGGTCCGATCGTGTCTACCAAACAAATACATACTCAGATTCGGATGTACCGCGGGTATCTCTATAACGAGGTTATCGCCTTGTCCCCGTATAGCCGCGTGTTAACAGGCTTTCACACTGTTTCAATAATGTCGCGACGTGAAAAATGTCGTCTTACTCACGAAAAATATATAAGGAAAAAATGGTAATCTCAAATTGCTCTTAGCTTAATAAAAAGATATATGGATTGAAAGTTCTGATAGAGAAATAGAGAATAAAACGTGCAAAAATCTACGGTTTTGTTTCTGGGAGAATTAGGTAGAGGGTGCATTGTGTTTCTTTTAAACACTTTCTTACAAAATGCTAAAAAGATAACTTTAATCTGCGTAGCGAATATTTTTCCATAGCAGATATTTTTGCGTATCGAATAATAAGGATCCCTCTAAAACGCATTCATTTAAATAATTCAATCTCTCTGACACATGCTTTAGAGATTGTTTTTTGATAGAAGGTGCAGTGGCTGACAAATTAATGATTTTTTTTTTCATTTATTTACCAGCTCCTGTATGAAAATTGCTTTTTTTTAAAACTTCAATACTGTTTTTTGAGTCGCTGGCCTCTTTATACACTAAGTGGCCACTTTATTAAGACCACCCCCTGAATACTTCGTTGGGCCACCTTTTGCCTTTAATACTGCGTCGATTCTTCGTGGCATGGACTCCACGAGATGTTGATAGGTGGTTTGTGGAATCTGAGACCATGCTTGATGAATAGCACAGGAATGTGAGATTGCAGGGTTGTTGATCCAGCTGTCTGATGGCTCGTTTAACTTCATCCCACAAATTCTCAATGGGGTTGAGATCTGGAGATTGTGGGGGCTACCTAAGCAAAGCAAACTCACCGGCATGTTCCTGTAACCAATCCTGTACAATACGAGCACTATGGCAGGACGCATTATCTTGTTGAAAGTAGCCATCGCCATTGGGATAAATCATCCACATGACAGGACGCACTTGGTCCGCAACGATGTTTAGATATGATGTGCCAGTCAGACGTTGATCAACACGAATTAAAGGGCCCAGGAAAACATTCCCCAAACCATAACGTTGCCTCCACCAGCTTGAAGGGTTGCAGCAATGCCTTTGGGGTCCATGCCTTCGTGCTGTTTCCGCCAAATTCTCACTCAGCCATCGGCATGTGGCAACAGAAAACGCGATTCATCGGACCACATAATTTTTTTCCGATTATCGACTGTCCAATCCTTGTGTTCCTGTGCAAACTGGAGACGTTTTTTCTTTTTAACTGCAGACAGCAAAGGTATTCGAACAGGCCTTCGGCTGCCATATCCCATCCGATGCAGTGTACGGGGAACAGTGCGTTCAGAGATCATTTGAGGGGATCCTTGATTAAGATGGTCAGTAATTTGCTGCACTGTTTCTCTTCTGTTGTCTGTTACCAGCTGGACGGTCTCCGTTCCGCCCGATCAGTCACTAGTCGATGACGACCACACGTTGCACGTAGAAACCCAGTTTTTCGGCCAACAGTCCAGTCTTTAAACACTTTAACAACAGCTGCTTTGGAACATTTCACGAATGCGGCGGTTTCGGTGATACTCGCTCCATGGGTCCAAGCTCCTACTATCATCACACGTTTAAAGTCCGTCAATTCGCATTTTTTACCCATCTCGTCACCCCAAAATCACCCCTACTACTGTCGCAAGCACTAAGCTTTCCCATTTTATACTAGCCTCGCCCTCCGGCGGCAACAGCGTGCAGCGATAGCTCATTTGCTTAAAACTGTCAGGCGGTCATAATAAAGTGGCCACTCAGTGTATAACCCCAAAACAATTTTGATATTGCTCTCCTTATTATTTTAAATATAAGGGTACGTGGTTTGCACATAAATTGTTGAATACATAAGAGTAGGAATCCACAAAATAAAGAAATTTAATTTGCTATTTCATGAATGTGGAAAATTTTGAGGTGGTTGTAATAATCATTTGAAATCTGCAGATTTCAGTGTCCGTACGATGAAGGGCGGTAATCTATTTGAGAGTTGTGGCCGGATTGAAAACTAAAGAAAAAATATAAAAAAAAACTTTTTTAAGGGCCTGCCGTTCCAAAACTAAAACAACATATTAATATTAATAAATCTAAAGAATTCTACCGAAAATAATTTTGTTTTTACATGTTAAACTGCAAGGCTCAATAAAGACGGATATGCCTGGGCTGTTCATACCCATATTGCTTTTTCACATTCTGCTTTATTTACCCCGACGTTTATGTTGGGGTCATCACTGGTCATTAACAGCTGTAAAGCGGGGACAACAAACTTAAGTCAGAGCAGCATTTCCCAATCTACTTTTATTCCCATACGAATGCATTAAGTGATTTGCTAGTTTTGCATCGTTTAAAAGATCACTTAAGGTATGCTATGTTAATTGTTAATTTACATTCAATTTATTTATATTTATTATGATCATATGTATGCAAGTTTATAAATATATTAATTATTGACTTGAGGTTTTTTCTTTCTTATGGGAACTAGGGGTTAATCAGGCTTACATTAGCCTTTTTCCTGCCTCCCTACTATATCACATTCTAGGTGTTAATAATGTATATGTGTTTCCTATGTCTATACAGTGTGATTTCCATTTGGTTAATTATTTCTGTTATATGAATCATTTTTAAGGATTTGTGGTATATGTAGAAAATAGTATGCCTATACCAGTATTCCGAATTTATTGGCGTAGTGTAAAAAACAGTTTTTCAAGTTTTCGCACATCATCCAGATGGTATTTTCAAGGAAAATAGACAGAAACTGTCTACCTTGTCTACCTTATTTGAAGAAACTTGAAAAATTGATTTTTATACAGCCCCAATAAATTCGGAATACTAGTATAGGAATACTATTTTCTACAGGGTGATTCACTGGGGACTGGACAATTATAATGTGGAATATATGAGATGGGGAATATACGATGAGCGTGAAACCCGAACGGAGCGGTTCTTTATTCCCTGACGAAGCAGTCGACAAGCATTACCTGTGAATAAAATGTCTCCCCGGCAGCTGGGCGGTGACGCATTGACGCGCCATCTGTCTAGTAGTGGTGAGGAAATAGCGTGTCTCCGCAGACAATTTAAGGGTGATGGTCGAATGAAGATGGTGCTCAATTGAAGAGCGTGTGTTGATTGTACGTCAGTACTGGGTAACCGGTTTCTTCAAATAATGTCAGAAGGTGTTTCTGAGGAAGTTTTGTGGGCGTAAACCACCCACCAGAGCAACCATTTCGAAATCGGCGTCCCGACGCGTAACATTAGGACAATCTTTTTTAAAGACACGGTAATACCGACCGATACTTGGAAATCTGTAAGGAGTTCGTGCACCAGCTGAATGGTCAGGAACATGCAGATGGTTACTTTCAATAGGACGATGCGACGCACCACACCTCCGATAAGAGCATGGCCGAAATTCGCAGCTTTTTTCCAGGAGAAGATTATCTCCGAAAACCCGTGGCCGACTAGGTCTCCCGACCTGACACCGCCAGATTTCTTTCTTCGGGGACTTTTAGAAAAGCAAGGTTTATGCCAACAAGCCAAGGTCGATTGAGGAACTAAAATACAACATCACACGTGAAATCGCTGCCATCGACATCGATACGCTACATCGCACATTCGCCAATATGGAGCGTCGGGTGAATATGTACCTGGACGTTGGCGATGGGCACTTCCAGCATCTTCTGTGAGACATTCCTTTTTGCCATAGATCAAGGTACGTTTTACATTAATTTCATTCAAATGTGCCTTTGCAATCGTGAGTTAATTAAAAAAATAAGTGTTCGGTCCCGAGTGAATTACCCTGTACACAGTTGATGTATAGTTCCTCGTTATTAATTGGTTTGTAGTGTATGTTTTGCTGTGTGGAACATGATATAAATAAATAAATACATCGTGAGGGAATTGTGAATCATGATTCAGGCCAGACAATCAACAAAGAATGCTACTGTGCAGTTTTGCGGTGTTTGAGGGACGCATTTCGTCGCAAAGGGCCGGCACTGCATGAGAGTGGCGAGAGACAATGCCACCATGACAAAGCACCTGTGTCCATGCATCTCAACTTGTGCAGCAGTTTCTTGCTAAGCACCGCATTGCACAGATCCGACATCCACCCTATTCGCCAGATCTCGCTCTCTGCGACTTTTTTCTCTTCGCAATAATCAAATACTACATGAAAGGAAAAAAAGGATTTCACGATATTGAGGACATACAACAGAATGCGACGAAGCAGGTGTTCTCTATATCAGAAGACGACTTCACAAAATGTTTCGAGCAGTGGAAACAACTCTTGGGTAAGCCTGTGGCTTTGGAAGGGATTTAAAGATATTGAAGACATGCAACAGAATGGGACGAAGCAGGTGTTCTCTATACCAGAAGGTGACTTCAAAAAATGCTTCGAGTGGAAACAGCTCTTGGTTAAGTCTGTGGCTTCGGAAGTGATTTCAAGTTGTTGAGGACATACAACAGAATGCCACGAAGCAGCTGTTCGCTTTATCCAAAGATGACTTCAAAAAAAATGCTTCGAGCAGAGGAAACAGCGTTTGGCAAAAGTCCGTAGCTTCGGAAGGGGACTACTTCGTAGGCGATTTAGTTACAAATCTGTAAGTCTTGTGCTATTTTTTTTTTTTTTTTTTTTTTGTAAATCTAGTCTTGATATTTTTTTTTATCACACCTTGTATATCAGTTTTTTCTATACGTGCTCTACTTACTAGCTAAAGCTCGAGTCGCCACCCTAAATATGAAGCAAACAACTCTGAATCTCAATGAAGCTCATGTAGGTGGAACAACAACTCAGCACTCAATGTAATTAACTAGTTATATACAGAAAGTCATGGATCATTTTATAATTTTGCGTTCCCCAAAAGAGTTTTTTTTTCTCTTTGCTTCTGTTATGTGTGCAGTTCTTCCAGCCAAACAATAAAGCGAATTTCAGTAGTCAAGGAAACCCCCAAAGCAAGGAAAGGAAGAACTTAATAAAGCCAACCCAAATGAATCTGATAAAGCGAAGAAACAAGTACGGTGTAGAAAGCAACGCTTTCTAAAAGTTTTTACCCGCTAGTGTAAACATGTTTGAAGCCCCAGAGACAGAACAACACACATTAAAGTTAAATATTAAATCAGTACTCTCTAAATGTCAAGTCCAACTTTCATTAAAACGGATAAGAAGTAAGAAAATAATAGAAGTCCTTCGAAAATAAGTAAGCTGCCCAATCTGAGTTTTCGAAAGCTACCTTGGGACTGCAGTGCATTTTCTTTGGCGTAACCTAATCCTTCAAAGATTCGTAGTCTTAATAAATTGATAATCTGTTTGGAGAGATTTATGTTTTCCCCAAGCAATCTGAGAACGTCTTCTTCTGTCAGCTCGATGACAAAGTAGAGAGGGTTTCTGTCAAGCTGAGAAAGCGACCGTTACTTTGTTACAGAATAATGAATTAATGTTGGTTTTGGATAGTCGTTATCTTGGAATCCTCGACGCTCCGTGTACCGAGAAGGAAAAATGATTAATACAGAGCGCAGTTATTAATCATAAGTGTTGCGAACTCTAATTATCAGACGCTGGAAGACGACGCGTAAACAAGAAACTTGTTACTCGATCTCCTCCAGGAATCGCGGGAGGAAAAGTCAGTGGGAGAGAACTGTTTCATTTGCTGGATTTAAATCAGTGCTAACGTAAGATCTGTGAAATTCAGTTGCAACTTACATTAGAAATAATACGTGTTGCTTTAAGGACATCCATCTGCAGAACATCTAAAAGTATCAGAGAAAGCTTTCTGATATGAAATGTCGGATAACGTTTTTTCTTTCCTTTTTACATACTTCCGTAAATTTCTTTCGTAAATATGACTAATTATTATCAAAAGTGGATTGATGGCATATCAATGTTAAAATATTTCGCTTCAAATCTTACACAATCAGTGGTGGTTTAATTTTTTTTTTTTTTTCGTGCAGATTCAAAGGTTGTTTACTCGTATAGAATCTGATACTTTTTGATTTTCTTCAGATGGATCATAAGTGTTGACCATCACGTTAGGTTTACGTTCCGGTCTTTTATTATTTTTTAATTCCAAAAAGTTAATCTCCTTAGGAGAATCGGCTATTTCTATTTGATTTCTCCACATAATTTCTTACAACACACCCCTCCGCGCGACAAGAAGATAAATCCACTTTCGATAATAATATGACTAATTATTATCGAAAGTGGATTGATGACATATCAATGTAAAAATATTTCGCTCTAAATCTTAGACAATCAGTGGTGGTTTAAAATATTTTTTTTCGTTCAGATTCAGAAGTTGTTTACTCGTGTAGAATATTCTTACGAGTGGCCAAAGCTTTAATTAGGCACATTAAACAAACAAATGAGATTGCTCATGCGTTACAAAAGATAATAAAGCAAGAATAACCTTTGGTAGAAAAACAATACACCGCAGAAAACCTGGCTGATTATTTGAAACAATAATTTTTTCTTTTAATATCGTAAATCACTTTATCTCGTGCAGTGCATCACTTTACACCGAGCAGTAAATATTTATCTTTCTTTCTACAGCGCGAAACACCTCTATGATGTATATGAATATTAAAGAAAGCGGGATGAAGTATACAGGCTGGGACTAGACCTCCAGGATACCGCAAGAATTCCCGATGGGCCGCCATATTGCGGGCAGGTAGTCCTTATGCTAACTCAAGAAAAACAAGTATATACACTCTCGGACAATGAAATTTGCGCACCTAGAAAAAAACATGTACAACCGGCAAACTTTGCAAATAGCTAGAGTGCGCGTGCTGGTATGCAAATGATCCACATTTGGTGCGATTGCGCATGACCTTGTGGTGGGGCTGCAAGCACGAACCGGCAGCCTTATACCGTCCGACTCTGTGGGGGAGCAGTGGACACGTGACGGCACTGCCGCACGGCGGAGCTGTTCCGGACGGAGCAGGAGAGCCACCGGTCGAGAGGATCCCACAATGACCCTATCCACTATACAGGCAGATGTAGAGGCTCCTGTGCGACCCCGAACTATTTCCCGACGCCACGCGGAAGCGAATCTGCGATCCCAGCGCCCCTTACGTGGTCTGTCAATAACACCGGAACATCGCCGACTCCATGTGCCGTGGTGCCAGGCCAGAGCGACGTGAAACGCCACAGACTGGCGACGTGTGGTTTTTAGCGATGAGTGTCGCTTCGTTTTGGGGACAGATGATCATCGTGTCCGGGTATGGAGGTCCCCGAGTCAACGGCGCAATACCAACCTCACTATCGAGCGACACACCTCCCCCACTGCAGGCATTATGGTCTGGGGAGCCATTGCCTACGATAGTCGATCAGCTCTAGTAGTGCTACGTGGATGACTGCTGGGCCAGCGGTATGTGGATGGCTGGTGGGCCAGTGGTATGTCGATGACTGAAGGGCCAGCGGTATGTGGATGGCTGGTGGGCCAGTGGTATGTCGATGACTGATGGGCCAGCGGTATGTGGATGGCTGATGGGCTAGCGGTATGTGGATGACTGATGGGCTAGCGGTATGTGGATGACTGATGGGCCAGCGGTATGTGGATGACTAATGGGCCAGCGGTATGTGGATGACTAATGGGCCAGCGGTATGTATATGACTGATGGGCCAGAGGTATGTGGATGGCTGATGGGCCAGCGGTATGTCGATGACTGATGGACCAGCGGTATGTGGATGGCTGATGGGCCAGCGGTATGTGGATGACTGATGGGCCAGCGGTATGTGGATGACTGATGGGCCAGCGGTATGGGGATGGCTGATGGGCCAGCGGTATCTCGTTGACTGATGGACCAGCGGTATGTGGATGGCTGATGGGCCAGCGGTATGTGGATGACTGATGGGCCAGCGGTATGTGGATGACTGATGGGCCAGCGGTATGGGGATGGCTGATGGGCCAGCGGTATCTCGTTGACTGATGGACCAGCGGTATGTGGATGGCTGATGGGCCAGCGGTATGTGGATGACTGATGGGCCAGCGGTATGTGGATGACTGATGGGCCAGCGGTATGGGGATGGCTGATGGGCCAGCGGTATGGGGATGGCTGATGGGCCAGCGGTATGGGGATGGCTGATGGGCCAGCGGTATGTGGATGACTGATGGGCCAGCGGTATGTGGATGACTGATGGGCCAGCGGTATGGGGATGACTGATGGGCCAGCGGTATGTGGATGACTGATGGGCCGGCGGTATGTGGATGGCTGATGGGCCAGCGGTATGTGGATGACTGATGGGCCAGCGGTATGTGGATGACTGATGGGCCAGCGGTATGTGGATGACTGATGGGCCAGTGGTATGTGGATGAGATCTTATGGCCCCATGTGCTTCCATTCCTGACCGAGATTCCAGGTGCGCTATACCAACAGGATAATACCCGCCCGCACACGTCTCGGGGTGCGCAGGACTGCCTACGTCATATCCAGACACTTCCATGGCCTGCCCGCTCCCCGGACATGTCCCCTATCGAGCATGTGTGGGACCAGTTGTAACGCCGGCGGCCGCCGTACCGTACTATCCGGAATTTGGATCACACCGCGTCCAACACGTGTGCGCCAGTCTGCCGCAGGACAACACCAGGCGCCTGTTCGTCTCCATGACAGACCGTATTGCAGCATGTATCGCCGCGCAAGACGGTGTGACGCGCTATTTAAGATGACCGGACTACGTGCCACAGATCCCTCTGTAACTGTCTTGCAAGCTCTGTTTCCGCCATTATGTGTATCATTCATTTGTATCATTACTTCCATAAAATTTCGGTTCAATCCGATACTTCCTTCTTGGTGCACAAATTTCATTGTTCGTGAGTGTATGTATGTATACTTGTATTTTATTATTCTTGTAGAGGAAACCCAAGTTATACTGAAAAACGCAAAATTTGTTTGGCACTTTGACGGCTTCAGAAGACAAAAAAAAAAAAAATTGCGTATCAAATGTTCTGTTCAGCCAAACACTATTTCTGATGCACTCTTTTCTTCTTTCTAAACTTTCAAATTTAAGCCTCGTCCCATTGGGTTGATATCCTTTACCTCAGTCTCATTTTGCCAATTTCAGTTATCAATACAATTAAATCAGATATCCTATCAATGTCTGGAATCGAAACTCGAAATTCATAGTACACTTAATGCGTTGAGGTTTACTTATGATAAAATGTTTGGGTTGCTGCTTTTTATATAAGTATATGCTTTTTTTTTAACGTGATCTAAATCTGATTTACTACTTTTTTTGCCTTAAAGTTACACGAATTCTTGCATTTGAGTATTTGAAAATCTGTTGCTGCTACAGCAAAAATACTTTTTTTCCATTTGAAGGTATTAAATAAAAATTAATTTTCGCATTCTTAAATTTCTTAAAACTGTATAAATTTGCACTGAAATTATTGGACGTCTGAACATTTTCAATTTTTTCAAGAGATTTATTTATTCGGTATTTTGTTAATGATAGACAACTTCTAACGTAACCCTTTTTCGTGTGCGAGATTGGTATTACGCTGTGTCTAAAAACAATGACTAAGGAAATGTTGAACTAAATGAGAATACAATGCAATAGTTGCACGGGATTAAAGTTTTACGGCCAGACGAAAAATTAACAGAAGTCAAACTTATGATAACCTTTTATTGGTACAACAATATTTGATGAAATCCAAAATATAGCACTGCGAGTTTTACACTTCACATCATCATCATCATCATCATCATTGTCAACCATTATCAATCCACTGCTGGACGAAGGTCTCCCCAAGTTTCCTCCACAACGGTCTGTCTTATGCCAGTCTCCTCCATGTCACTCCCGCATACTTTCGAATTTCATCCACCCATCTTCCATGTGGTCTTCTTCTGGGTCTTTTCCTGTCCCTTGGAATCCAATCTAAAATTTCGGCTGTCCATCGATGGTCTGTTCTTCTGGCAGTATGTCCAGCCCATTGCCATTTCAGGGATTTAACTCTGATCATGATGTCTTCCACTCTTGTCATTTTTCGGATCCACGTGTTCCTCTTCTTATCTCTCCTGGTTACACCAAGCATGCACCTCTCCATGCTTCTTTGAGTTGTCTTCAGCCTTTGTATGCCTCTTTTAGCTAAGGTCCATGTCTCTGCACCATACGTAAGCACTGGAAGGATGCATTGATCAAACACTTTTCTTTCAAGACATAATGGCATATTGCTCTTGAAAATTATGCTGTTTCTTCCAAAAGCTCTCCAGGCAAGTTTTGTACGCCGATTAATTTCTTCACCAATGTGACCCTCACTTGATATCTGCTGTCCAAGATAAACGTACGTGTCTGTTATCTCCAGCTTTTCTCCATCAATCGATAAATCTTCATTTCTTGTAAAAGCATTGTACATCACTTTTGTCTTCTGAAAGTTCATTTTTAATCCCACTTCTTTACTCTTGTCAGCAAGTTCCTGGATCATACTCTGTAGCTCTGATGGGGTAGTTGCAAAAATGACTATGTCATCAGCAAAACGAAGGTGGGTTAGATAATCTCCATTAATCTTTATCCCTTTGTTTTCCCAGTTCAATGATTGAAAGACATTTTCCAATGTGGCATTAAAGAGCTTCGGAGATATGGTGTCACCTTGTCTCACTCCTTTTCCAATTTTTATGTGTGTTGTATTTTCAAACAGCCGAATCTTTGCACTTGCATTTTCATAGATGTTATTAATAATATTAATGTATGCATCTTCAATACCGCAGGATTTCAGAGCCATTGCAACTGCTGATGGTTTCACCGAATCAAAGGCTTTTTCATAATCGATAAAAGCCATGCACAATGGAAGCTCATATTCCCTCGCTCTTTCAATTAGTTCTCTCAGTACGTGGATATGATCTATTGTGCTGTAGCCACTCCTGAATCCAGCTTGTTCTCTCGGTTGAGCCATGTCCAGTGTCACCTTCAAGCGGTGTGAAAGAACTTTAGTGAAGATTTTATAAACCACTGATAGGAGGCTGATAGGTCTGTAGTTCCTGAGATCCTCAATGTCACCTTTTTTATGTAGCAAGATCATTGTAGCGTTGTTCCAATCCTCAGGAATTTTCCCTTCATTAAGGCATCGAGTGAAAATTTATGCGAGTACTGTTTCGATTTCTCCACTTGCTTCTTGTATGATGTCTACAGTAATTCCATCTTCTCCTGGAGCTTTTCCCCGCTTCATGTTCTTGATTGCATGTGCAACTTCTGCTGGAAGGACTGGAGGAACTCTGGTACTGGTACCTTTCATGATGTCTGGAGTACATGTATCATCCCTTTCATATAATTTGGAGTAGAAATCTTTCACTCTTGTCAAAATTTCGCCTCTATTTCTTGTTACCGAACCATCTTCTTTTCTCAGTGGCATAATCTGTCTTTTCCCTTTACTGAGATGTCCCTTTGCTATCTTTAGGCTTTGGTTGTTTTCAATTGCTTTCCTTACTAGTTCACAGTTGAATTTCCTTACGTCTTCAGTGATACTTTTTCGTACTGTCTTGCATAGCTCTATATATTCCACTTTGGAAGTCACATCTTCTTTAGTTGTCCTCATCACTCTTCTTTTTTGCATCAACATTTTGGTTTTTCCTGATAATTTGTTCACATGCAATTTGTTCTTAGACCCAGCTAATTGTGTTGCTGTTTCCATAAGAGCATTGGTTACTTTTCTGTTAACTTCAGAAATATCCACTTCTTCTGATGTTAGGCCTTCTAAAGCAGAGAATCTGTTCTTCAGTTCCAATTTGAAGGTATTATGGTGTTTTTTAAGGTTGGTTATGTCAATACATTTTGTTTGTCTTATAAGCTTGCTACGTTCGGGTTTAGTGTTGAGGTGCATCTTACATCTCACCAATCTATGGTCACTGCCTGTGTTGAACTTGTTTAGCACACTGCAGTCTTCTATGACGAATTTTTTGTTACACATAATAAAATCAATTTCACTTGTCATCCCATTTGGATGTCTTCATGTCCATTTCCTGTGTGGCTTTTTCTTGAA
Organism: Macrothele yani; assembly: GCA_039090855.1. Classification (NCBI taxonomy): domain Eukaryota; kingdom Metazoa; phylum Arthropoda; class Arachnida; order Araneae; family Macrothelidae; genus Macrothele; species Macrothele yani. Next base: position 100,231,270 of record CM076991.1, on the reverse strand, counting down.
AAAGGAGTTCAAGATGAAAAACCCTTCTGCCTCTGCAAACTCTACGAGAGTATTTCCACGCTGGTTTCTGTTGCCGTGACCGAATTTACCTACTGAAGTTTCATTCTGTTGCCGTTGCCCTATTTATGCATTGAAATCTCCCATAATTATCTTCAAGTGCTGCTTATCTTTATTATTAAGATCACGAATTTCCTCATAAAATTCTTCAATTTCTTCTTCAGGATGACTTGTGGTGGGTGCATAAGTTTGAATAATCTGAGCCTGGTATCTTCTCGAGAGTTGGATAACGAGTCGTGCAGCTCTGTCAGAGGAACTTTCAACTTCTACAACTTTATCCTTCAGTTTCTTGTTTATTATAAATCCAACACCACTAGTTCTGCCAGTATCTGTTCCACGATAGTAGAAGAGATGTCCACTTTTCAGTTCAATGAGATCTTCTCCTTTTCTCCTTACCTCATTTAGCCCGACGATGTCCCACTTGATCCTTTGTAGTTCCTCTTCCAATTCAAGAAGCCTTGAATCAGAAGTTATCTGTCGTATAAATCCATCTTAACAACGATCTAACATATCAACACACACACACACACACACTAAGCAACTGCTGTATCGTCCTTTTTATCTAACGTTCTTATCACCATCATACGTCACTCTCTCTGACCTCAAAAGTGTTGCCAACCTCATTCATATGAGAGAGAAGATATCACATTAAGTTTGGAAAGTGCGAAAGAGAACAAACTAAAATTTACATAGAAAAAGGAATTAAAAATGGAAGTTAAATTAGAATATACGTCGCAAACTCTTGAAAAAGAAATTAACTTTTGGGATTCTCGGATTTTCGTTCTCACTTAAAAACAAAGAAACTATTACGAATCCTGAATTCAGTTATCGCAGTAAAGTTCGTAAGAATGGAATAAGATCTTCAGCAATCTCTTTCAGAGAACATACCCTGTCTGTTGCTATAGCAACGGAAGTAATTTTGTTCTTATATTAAAGTGTACTAGGGATCTGCGGCTACAAAAATCGGTAAAATGTTGATGATTATTGCTTCAATACAGAGAACTACAATGGTTCGTAGAATTGTGTCGAAAAGATGTTTAAACAATAAATGACAATGCTGGCATACCGATTTCTTTTTTTTTTTTTTTTTTTTTTTTGTAGGGATGGGTTGCCTTGATAATTTTTTCCAAATGTGGACAGCTCAAAAACAGATAATATATAGAGGATTTTAGGAAAGGAGTGTCTGTCCCCAGGTCATAAACAACCCCTATAATTAGGTAGCTATGAGATTTGGGCTAGAGTGCCCGATAGAAAAGTGACGCGAAAGCGATGTAGAAAGAGGAAGAAAGACGCCTTTATTTATTACCGAGGGGCCACTACCCGGAGTCCGACGGCTTCACGTGCTCATCCGACGCACGGCGGATGTTTAGTGGTTCGAGCGTTCGTACCTGCTGGGATCGAACCTAAGGTTTCTCCGAGGCAGTCACCAACGTTGACCGCTAGGCCAACTGCGGCCCACAGCTCGAAATCAGCTTGCAGGGCCGTTTATGGATCACCAGTCCACTACTCATGCGGTACATTTCGACAATGGGGTTAAGTCATATTTCATGGTAGAAATATTTTTTTTCTTTTGGATTGACTTTTTTTTTTTTTTTGGTTGGAGATTTAACTACCCCCGTGAGCAACTCAATCGGATATAAGCAGTCGCCCGTACCTAATTTAAGGTCACTGATTCCAGGAAAGGGAGAGAGTCAATGGCGTAAGACAAACGCATCATCCATGCCTCACTGGGATTCGAACCCGGGCCGCTTTTGGACGAATGATCAGAGGCGAGCGCTTAGACCACTGCACCACCGGGGCGGCTTTTTTTTTTTATAATGGAGGTTTAACGACCACCGTGAGCAACTCAATCAGCTATAAGCAGTCGCCCGTCCCTTATTTAGGGTCACTGATTCTAGGGAACGGAGTGAGTCAGTGCCGTAAGACAAACACACCATCCATGCCTCACCGGGATTCGAACCCTAACCCATTTCGGATGAATCATCAGAGGCCTTCGCTTAGACCACTGCGCCACCTGGGCGGTTAGAAATATTTCGATTGGTATTGCTTTTCGCTGGAACAGAGATGCTGCCTGAAGTTTCTGTGTATATATATTTTTTAAATTGGAGGTTTAACGACCACCGTGAGCATCTCATTGGGCTATAAGCAGTCGCCCGTCCCTAATTTAGGGTAACTGATTCCAGGTAAGGGAGAGAGTCAGTGCCGTAAGACCAACATAACGTACATGCCTCACCGGGATTCGAACCCGGACCCCTTTCGGACGAATGATAAGAGGCCATCACTTAGACCACTACACCAGCGTGGCGTCTCTGTGTAGGTTTGGTTTCGGTATTAAATTCCTTTATTAAAGCTTTTAGCACGGGTTTATAATATCATTATGTCTGCCTCTTTCTCTGTGAACATCATATCTCTACACTTAGTAGCATGGTTTCGACCCGCCGCTATCCGAGTCGTAAGAAACGCCAGCTTCCGATCATTTGTCCGAGGTGGGTCCCAGTCCGAATCCCGTGCGAGGAGTAGATGGTGCGCTTTACGTATTACACTGATCCCCCCACCCCCTTTGAAACCAGTGATCCCAAAATTAAGGACGGGACACTGCTATAGCCCATCGAGTTGCTCACGGTTATCGTTAAACCCTCAAAAAACAATATATTAGTCCGATTTGAAAAAAAAACCGTTTTTGCTTGATTCGGGGTACAACGACCGTTATCAGCAACTCGTAGGATTAAAAGCTGACGCCCGTCTTTTATTTGGTGCCACCAGTTCCAGGAATCAGGCAGAGCCAGTGCTATCACCCTAGACTCGATCCCAGACGTATCTCCGGCGAACGGTCAGAAGTCAACGCCTCAGACCACTCGTCCGTCGGGGTGACCCTTCTGCAATGGAAAGCTTGAACTATAAGTCGCAACACCCATACCTATTGCCTTCTTTCCGATGCATAACCATGATTTCAGAAGTCGTAATAATCAAAAACATTTTTGGTTCGGTACCATTGCTCCTAAAAATCCGACCGAAAATATTCCTCCGCCCCAGTGGCGCAGTTGTCTAAGGGATGGCTTTTGATCATTCTTCCGAGATGGGTCCGGGTTCGAATCCTGTGAGGCCTGGATGTTGTGTTTGCGTTACGGTACTGGCTATCTCCCTTCCCTGGAACCAGTGACCCTAAATTAGCGACGGGCGACTGCTTATAGCCCATTGAGTTGCTCACGGTGGTCGTTAAACCTCCAATCAAAAAAAAAAAAAAAAAAAAAGTTATGAGGATAATGGCTGTGGAATAAATCTTGCTGCTGTGTCCTGACCTTCAATGCCATTTCGATGACATTCAACAGAACCGGTCAAATACACTTCCGGAACAACATGATAAAGTTTTGTCTCAATCGCAGCATTTTTAGTCAAGTTATGACGCATAAGGGCAATGGAATGCTATTATGTCCTGACCTTTGACCCCATTTCGCCTATTTTCAACTGGGTTCGTCCCCAAGTGGCTCCCTACAACATACTAAAGTTTCATCGAAATCGACCAACTTTTATGTAAGTCAATGTGCGGACAGACAGACGGACAGAAAGACAGACAGACAAAGCTGGAGCATATACGCTTCTTCAACCTACCATTGGAAAGCGTAAAAAAAAAAATATTCCTTTCTTCTTCGGTATCCTTTATCACGAAGATCAATCTACAGATAGCTTCAAATAATTAATAGTTTTCCTTCTACGTAGCAAATATACCTTGCAGTTTCTTCGGTATGATAATGTTTATTGTTTAAATTGGGTGTTGACTTTTTTTTTAAGTTAAATTTACTTCACAAAACACTGAAAGTTTAGCTCCCGTAAGGTTTAATTTAGTGAGCTGGATTCACAGTAGAATTCAGATAATTTCACAACGCCCTGAAGCTGAAAGTCTTAATTATGCCACAGCTGTAGATAGATCAGATCATATTATACCTACAAGGTTTTAGGAAGGGAGTGCCTGACCCCAAGTCTTAAACAACCCTTAGAAATAGGAAGCTAGGAGATTTGTGCTAGAGTGCGCGATAGGAAAGTGACACGGAAGCGAAGTAGATAGGGGAAGGAAGACGCCCTTATTTATAACCGAGGGGCCAATACCTGGTGTCCGGCGGCTTAACGTGCCCATCTGACGCATGGCGGATATTTAGTGGTTCGAGCGTTCGTACCTGCCTGGTATCTAACTTGAGATTTCTCCGTGGCAGTCACGAACGTTGACCACTAGGCCATCCATGGCCTATAGCTCTAGATAAGGATTCGGCAGCCTTTAAGTACCTGCCATACGTCTTCCCTGAGCTGCCTGAGCTGCCTGAGGCAAAGGTCAAAGCCGGTGTCTTAGTCGGACCAGAGATAAAGAACATCCTGAAGTGCAAGGGATTCCCCAATACGCTTACTACAAGGAAGAAGGCGACCTGGAACAGCTTAGTCGCTGTCGTTAAACTCTTCCTGAGCAATCATGAGGCTCAAAACTACGCTCATGTCCAAAATAAGCGTAATAAATGACATCATCATTGTCAAACATTATAAATCTACTGCTAGATGAAGGTCTCCCCAAGTTTCTTCCACAACGGTCTGTCTTGTACCAGTCTCCACCATGTTACACCCGCATGCTTTCGAATTTCATCCAACCATCACCCACGCGGTTTTCTTCTGGGTCTTTTCCTGTCCCTAAGAATCCATCCTAAAATTTAAGTTGTCGATCGGTGGTCCGTCCTTTTGGTAACATGTCCAGCCCATTGTCATTTCAGGGATTTATTTTGATCATAATGTCTTACACTCTTGTCATTTTCCTTATTCACGAGTTCCTCTTCTTATCTCTCTTGGTTACCCCAAGCATGCATCTCTCCATGCTCCTTTGATTTGTCTGCAGTCTTTGTATATCTTTTTTAGTTAAGGTTCAAATCTCGGCTCCGTACGTAAGCACTAGAAGGATGCATTGATTTAATGCTTTTCTTTTGAGACATAATGGTATTTTGCTTTTAAAATTTTACTGTTTCTTCCAAATGCTCTCGAATCAAGTTTTATGCGCCGATTATTTTCTTCATCAATGTGACCCTTGCTTGATATCTGCTGTCTAAGGTAAATATAGGTATCAGTTATCTCAAGACTTTTCCCATCAATCGATAAATCTTCGTTTCTTGTAAAAGCAATGCACATCACTTTTGTTTTCTGAAAGTTCAATTTTAATCCCACTTCTTTACTTTTAATTCTAGTTCTTTCCTCTGCAGCTCTGAAGGGGTATTTCCTTTGTTTTCCCAGTTTAGTGATTAAAAGACATTTTGTAATCTGGCATTAAAAAGAAAATCAATATACCTGTGAATATTTCAAGAACCAATCGCATCATTTCACGGCTTGTCAACGGTATGTACTGTGACGTACCTGCCAGCAGGACGCACACGACATAAAGGCAGATAGTAGTCAGAACAAACGTCCGCGTAGCTCAATTGGTAGAGTGACTTATTCCGTAATGAGGGGATCCGGGTTCGAATCCTGGCGCGGATAAAAATGACGGAGAAATTTACTTCGTTAAAATGGCGCCTCAGAGATACCTACCTAAGAGCGTGTTAGTCCTCCTCTAGAGCGAATAACACCCTACTCACGCCGAGGCATCGAATTCACTAAATGCCGGAGGGTTTCCGAAGATAATGCCAGCCATGCTTGTTGTACAATTGTGCACAACTCCGCCCAAGACGTCGGTCTAGGATCTACGGATGTGATGTTCTATGATGTTCCAGCCATGCCTGTTGGGTAATTGTGCACAACTCCGCCCAAGACGTCGGTCTAAGATCTACGGATGTGATGTTCCGTCCATGCCTGTTGCACAATTGTGCACAACTCCGCCCAAGATGTCGGTCTAGGATCTACGGATGTGATGTTCTATGATGTTCCAGCCATGCCTGTTGCGTAATTGTGCACAACTCCTCCCATGACGTTGGTCAAGGACCTACGGATATGATGTTCCAGCAATGCCTGTTGCACAATTGTGCACAACTCCGCCCGAGACGTCGGTTAAGGATCTACGGATATCATGTTCTATGGCATCTCAGAGAATTTCCCCAGGGTTTAAATCTTGGGACTTTAGGGGCAACTGGATGGTTCCAAACACATATGACTGTTCCTCCAGCCATGTGTGAGTGGTTGCGGCCCAGTGTGGCGGCGCACTGTCCTGATGAAGCACACCTCTGCTCACAAGATGCGCAAATGTCATGAAAGCGTGTATGTGATCAGCCAGCACATGGTGGCAGCGTGCGACGGTTAATGACCTCTCCAGACACACTAAGGAAGCTAATGTGTACCACGAGAAGGCTCCTCAAGCCATCACAGAGCCCCCACCACCTTGAACACAGCTGACCTGGCACGACCGGGCCATGACTTCATGCTTTTGACTCCACACCATCACCATTCCGTCACCTCGGTACAGTTGAAAACCGGATTCATCTTGTCACATGACACGGCGTCACTCTACAGAGGTCCAGTTTTGATGTTTCCGTCATCAGACGAGGCGTAATGTGCGATGACGAGCAATCGACAGTGGCAGACGAGTAGGGCATCGGGTTCCATAGCCCAAGTTACACAGCGTGCGCCGCACCACTCGCTCGCTGAGTGGAACGGCCGCTAGGGTCAGCCATATTTAACCTGGATGAGATTTGCTACGACGATGCTAAACATTCGGTCTGTTTGAACCTGGATAGTCTATGTCGACAAGGTCATCAATAGCGTGGGGTAGGCTACCGCTTGCCCTCTGGGTTCTGGTATATCTCTCGATTGTATACTCGCGGTACACCCTTGAAACGGTTGCCCTCGGAAACCCCAGGGTTCTCCCCACCTGGGCGATAGAATGACTCGTCTGTCTTGCACCGTCGATGCGTCCACGATAACTGCCGCTCAGATTATTATGTTTACCCATCTTCGTAGATTGTGATACACTATTGGGATGCCTTGCTGTCTACCCTATTTATCACCTGCTTTGGGTTAGGATCTGTTCCAGTCTGCGCGGGGGATGCCCATGTCCTCTATCCATCACCCCTGTCTCTAATGTTTTGTCTACTGAGAGCAAATCTGTAGTTAGACAGCGTCCCTAATTTAGAGAAACTGGTTCCAAGAACATGACAGTCACCGCCAAAACACAAACACACCAGCAATACCTCTTCCGGTAGTAGAACTGTGGTAAAACTTGGGAGATTAGCTATACACCCGCCAGGTAATCTTTGTTTTAAACTAGAACAATAAAAACTGATCGGAACTTTTCGCAAAGTTTAGTCGCGAAGTGATTTCTATCCAACCTTGATAGAAGTACCATAGCTTATTTTTCTCAGTGCCTACCTTCCAGGTAGTATAGTATTGCTTGGGTGCGTCTCATTGCACTCCTCTAAATACATTCTTCTTCTTCAGGTACTTCTAAATTATCTACTTTTGTCCATGAATTGTCTTCCAACTATTTGGTGATGGTGTCAACATTTCGTGCCTGTGGTGGTAATCGGGATGTACCACGCAATAGCCGGTGAATCGGGTTTTCTTCAAAAATTCAAAATACAATTTTGTTTCTTGTAACAAAAAGTGTCTTATTAGTATAGCTAGAGGACTATGTTCTATGAAAATCAGATCCCAGATAATAATTAAGGTGTCACATTTAAAGTATTATTGAACTCTTACTGAACACGGCAACACGATTACTTCAACAGCAATGGAACTTTGGGTTTCATTCTACTGAGCTTCTGGCAAATTTTACGTCAGTAGTTTGATGGGACTTCGTTCTTATTTAGAACACACATTCCCCCTCAGTACTTATTTAGAACGGACTTCCCTTGTCAGTTCTTATACAGAACACGCTTTCCCCATCAGTACAACGGACTTCCCTTGTCTGTTCTTACCAATTTTTATTTAGAACAGGTTTTTCTTATCAGTCCTTATTTTGAACACGCTTTCCTCACTAGTTCTAACTTAGAACAGACGTTCCTTATCAATTAATGTAGAACACGCTTTCCTTATCATCCCTGAGGCCTTGCTTATCAGTTCTCGTTTAGAACACGGGTCCCTTATCAGCTCTCATTTTGAACACGATTTCCTTATCAGGTCTTATTTAGAACATTGGTTACTTGTCAGTTCTTATTTAGAACATTGGTTACTTGTCAGTTCTTATTTAGAACAAGCTTTCCTTATCAGTTCTTATTTAGAACACCGGTTACTTGTCAGTTCTTATTTTGAACAAGCTTCCCATATCAGTTCTTTTTTATATAGAACATGCTTTCCTTATCAGTTCTTATTTACATAGAACATGCTTTCCTTATCAGCTCTTATTTAGAACAAGCTTTCGTTTTCAATTCTTATTCAGAACACGCTTTTCATATCAACTCTTATTCAGGACAGGCTTTCCTTGTCAGTTCTTATTTCGAACAGGCTTTCCTTATCAGCTTTTATTTAGAGCATACTTTCTTAATCAGTTCTTATTTAGACCAGGCGTTCCTTATCAGCTGTTAGTTAGAACACGCTTTCCTTATCCGTTCTTATTTATATAGAACGAGCTTTCCTTCTCAGCTCCTATTAAGAACAAGCGTTCTTTATCAATTTTTATTTGGGACACACTTTTCTTTCATTGTGTTTTTCTTTTCGTTGTTCCTATCGAAATCTGTGAATAGTTCTGGTTTCGTAGATTTTTTTATTTGTGTGCGCGTGTGCGAGGAAGGGGAGGGGGGTAGTAAACACCCTAATAATCTAAGGGTGTTTTGTTGGGTGTCGCCCGTCCTTAATTTGGGGCTAGTGGTTCCAGGGAGGAGAAGGATATCCGAGTCATCCTGCTTCTAGACTATCGTTCAGTATCAGGAGAAAAGCTCACAACTCACATGCAAAGAGCCCTGGGCTTAGCTCCAACAACTTATCCGATTTTGAAGATGACAATCCGATTTTGGGCGAAAATGTGACAAGGATGGTAAGTCAGATAATATCCGAAAACTTGAAAATTTTCATCGTCCTGGAGCGGGACTCGAATCCGCGTCTCCCAGAAAACGCCCGGGTATGCTAACCACTACACCACCCAGAACGACCAAGTTTCAAGTTTCCGATCAATTTGAATTTAACCATCACAGGATTCGCTAATAGAAGCAACCGGCATTCATGTTTAGCGAATCTGGAGGTTAAGAATCTTATCCCGTGTTTGCCCGGAGAAGCAGATAAATCATGAAAGAAATATGGGATTACGCCATATAATACAAATTTTGAAGATGACAATCCGATTTTTGGCGTAAATGTGACAAGGATGGTAAGTCAGATGTCTGCGCTGAATACTGGGCTACCGGGGAGACAGATACTTTTTTCCTAATTATGATGAAAATCTCCCGGTAGCACAAGAATGTTTTTTATAAAACTTGTTTCACCTAAATGGTGTTCAGGACATGATTATTATTGCTTACGTTTGGGATGAATAAAATGCTGTACAATGCGTTCGTTCTCTTGTTTTTGTTTTCTAAACAACAACAACAAAAGGAAAAAAAAAAAAAGACTTGGGTGTCACATTTTCTTAATTACCAACACGGAAAGATTCCTCTACGAAATTCATGGCCGACAGCGGAAGGGGAATGCATAACTAGCAACCTGGAGACAATGGCAAGTAATTGCGCACGCGCAGTTCGCTTCTCACCCAATCCCTAGTGGCCTAATCAGGAAACTCTTTCATTACCCATAAAGCCATTATGCGGGCCAAGTGTTCCGATAAAGCCTTTCCGTTGCCGATACAAGATCACTCTTGGAATTTCGTTCATGAGACGTTGCACTCGCGTTAAGCGCGCTGACTGAAGGCCACAACCGCACATTTCTGGCAGTCATTTGCCGTGCAACCTTAGCCCATTATTATTCTGGGAACGTGATTGCCTTGTCAACTGGGCTCGAAACGAGGGAGCTTTAAGTGCAACTCCGATGTGCTTTTACGAAATTAAACCAGTTGTCCGTGCAGCCGTATTTTCCACAGAGGTGTCTTAAATTCTAAAGCCTTTTTAAACGCTCATTAAACTATTTACGTTGGCAAGCTTTAGTTATTTCGAACTAAGATTTTAATTTGCTTGCTAATGCTTTTGTTTTCAAGAGAATTTTGGAAAGAAGAAAAAATCACGATTACGATAAATTTATCAAACTACTGCAGATATCTTCTCCGATATTAAATCGGCTTTTTTTTTGTCACAGTCGTTTAGGTACAGCCATGCTTCACCTACAGGGTGATTGTAAACTCCTTCAACAAAACAACAGGGGTGATAGTACACATCAAGACGAACAATATTTGCAATGGAACCCAGGGCCGCATTTCACTCCTAGTGCCAGGAAAGGACACGTTCGAAAAATCTTCGGCAGGTACATGGAGTTGCAACCAGGGCATGAGAAGCACAAGATACAAATCAGGTGCGCTGAACACGTTCGTATACGAAGAGGATCAAACATTTAAAAACGCAGCCGAACCCGTTCAGCGATATTACCGAGCGAACATCACATGAGAATTGTGACGTATACGTCTGACCGGCGCAACGTACGGAGTGCTCCTGGAGCAAGTGCTTCCCGGTCTGTTGCAGGATGTTGCGCTCACCACATGGAGGATCATGTGGTTAATGCGTGATGGGGCCCCAGCACACTTTGCCACCGAGGTCCGATACTTCCTAAATGCGACATATCCCGGGCGGTGGATTGGACGCGGTGGACCTGTGGCTTGGACTCCACGCTTTCCGGACCTTAATCCACTGGACTTCTTCTTCTAGATGCACATGAAAACATTGATGTACGAGACACCTGTCGACTCCCTGGAAGATCTTGTCGCGCGAATCGCTGTTGCTACGGACAAGATCAACACCACACCGGGAGTCTACGAGAGGGTGCGACAGTCCTTCGTTCGCCGGTGTGGGCTGTGCAACGACGCCCTTGGACGCCAGTTTGAGCAGCTCATTTGAGTCTTTCTATGATGCGATTGGAATTGCGCAACTCATAAATTAGGTATGTCTCTTTGTTTTCACTGTTGAAGGTTCAACGTGGATATGTAACTTTACTCTTTTCTGGCACTAGGAGTGGAGTGCGGCCCTAGGTTCCATCGCAAATATTGTTAGTCTTGGTGTGTACTATCACACCTCTTGTTTTGTTGAAGGAGTTTACAATCACTCTGTATAGTCACAATATTTTCCCATCTGTCTCCGGCTAAGTGATTTCATGAAGAAGTGATAGTGCATATCAAGTCGAACAATATTTGCAATGGAACCTAGGGCCGCATTCCACTCCTAGTGCTCCGGCTAAGTGATTTCATTCAGGGGGATAGTACACATCAAGACGAACAATATTTGCAATGGAACCTAGGGCCGCATTCCACTCCTAGTGCCTAGGGCCGCATTCCACTCCTAGTACCTAGGGCCGCATTCCACTCCTAGTACCTAGGGCCGCATTCCACTCCTAGTGCTCCGGCTAAGTGATTTCATTCAGGGGTGATAGTACACATCAAGACGAACAATATTTGCAATGGAGCCTAGGGCCGCATTCCACTCCTAGTACCTAGGGCCGCATTCCACTCCTAGTACCTAGGGCCGCATTCTACTCCTAGTGCTCCGGCTAAGTGATTTCATTCAGGGGTGATAGCACACATCAAGACGAACAATATTTGCAATGAAGCCTAGGGCCGCATTCCACTCCTAGTACCTAGGGCCGCATTCCACTCCTAGTGCTCCGGCTAAGTGATTTCATTCAGGGGTGATAGTACACATCAAGACGAACAATATTTGCAATGGAACCTAGGGCCGCATTCCACTCCTAGTGCCGTGTCCGGCTCCCAGCCACTTGCCTAGGCAAAAGGTGATGACTATTGTGCTTCTTGATTTTTTCAGATTCATATATTTGCTTATTACCTTGTTTGCAGTTGCTACCGAGATTTTTAACGACTTAGTGATTGCTCCTTGGGTCAGTGGATTTTCTCTTAAGACCAGAGACCTTACCTTTGAAATAGTGGTGAAAGTACGTGCCTTCTTCGGATATTCGTTTGGTGTTTTATTTGCTGTTAAAAGCAATTCTTGACGATTTCCCCTCTATTATTAAAAATATTGCTTATTTTGCATTTAGAAATGTTAATTCCATGATTTTCACGGCGTTTTAAAATTTCAGAATACAAATATTTCTTTTCGAAAAGAGCAGAAACATTACCTTCTATTCACAGCTTGTTTACGTACTCCGCGGCGTCAGAGACGAATGCTCTCGTTTACGAAGATTTTCAACACCTCCATGCCAACATTCTAGTATTACAGGAAACTTATTGCTTTCAAACTGCAGTCTTTCCCCGCTGGAGCCGTTGGCCTCACTACTTTTACCACAACTATCGTGTTTACATAGAAACTGGTACCAGAGTAGGAACCGGGTCAAACATTTCGGAATCCGACGTCCCATAACTGGACCCGTATTGTACCCGTAACTGACCCGGACAAATCTGCTTTAAACTATAAATTCCAAACTCCGTTTATATAAATATATACATATAAAAAATTCCAAACCCCGTTTATATATATACACACATATAAAAAATTCAAAACCCCGGAGAGACTGGCACAAGACAGACCGTTGTGGAGGAAACTTGGGGAGACCTTCATCCAGCAGTGGATTGATAATGGTTGACAATGATGATGATGATGATGATACATATAAAAAATTCCAAACTCAGTTTATACGTATATATACATATAAACGTAATATATATATTCATCCCAATAACTGCTTAATATTTAATAACTGAAATTCTTTTTTAAAATAAAATTTGGTTACTTGCTAAATTTTAGTGCCATTTTTAGTGCCACTATTTCGCGTCATCCAGAAGTAATGGCTGACTATGACCGTGACCATGGAATATACGTATTACAAATGGGAATCATTATTCACGATTACACAAATGTATTTCTTTAAATGTATTTAGATTGTTCGCCCTTTCCACGCTTTGATGGAGGTGCGCATACTTTCATCTGGTCCGTTAGGTGGTTGGTTCCATAAACATTTAGTTCACCGTCGACATTTTTCTTTGTAATAATACACTTTCCACATTTTGAACAACAAGCAAGACCAAACAACACATAATTATTTACCGGTTCCTTAATGACACGAAACAATTTCCAGCATCCATCCTTCCCCTTGTGGTTTTCAACGAGCCTGTATTTGTCGGCCTCGACGCCTTTCTAAACTTCCTTAATATGAAATCCATCCATATTAAGAAATACGGAGTTCAATTTCGACATGATATGTCATGGGAACGGGATGTTAGCACATCAATCGAAAACCTCTGAATGCTCAATGTAAAAGATGCGATGTGAAAAGTAACTCTTAGTCAAACAGTGAACTTCGCACGGAGAGAGTGAATCAGCTGAGAAGCAGGCGAATGGCGTTTGTCTCTACCTTGCCGTGGGCAATCGCACTGTAAAAGAACGCAAAGGAAGTATCTTTTTACGATATGGTGTCGGTGTGTCTGACGTCGGTCGGTAGAAATCTTCGTTGCTTTAAAAATGAGACGACTATATTTTTGCATGGCAAATCATTATTCACTCAGTGGGCACCAATATCGACTACAAAATTCCACAACGCGCATTTTACTTTGGAATATATTTTTCTCTTTTCAAAAATAAAACGCGAATAAAACCGGGTCAGTAACACCTTGACATGACCCGTTGGACCCGCAAGGAATTGCCGACCCGTTGACCCGTGACCCGTTTCCATCTCTGACTGGTACGACAATTGGTGTCCATAACAGGCATCATCTACATACTATCGTTGTCAGAGTCAGCTCGGTGTTTTTCAGCATATTTCGTTCTCTCTCTATTCTGAAACTTATCAAATCCTCAATAGTCATTTTCCGAATCAAAGTTCTACTGCTGAATCATTTTGTTTCATGTTCAATCCGCTTAGAAATGATTCCTGCTTCAAGCAATATTATTTTCTGTGGTGATTTTTATTGTACGTTGCATTTGAACATCGACAGGGACAACTCCCATGAAAGCCACCCGGCTCTTGTAGACTGGCCCTCCGCACTTGAGTCGCATTTTCATCTCTGTGATGCCTTCAGACAACTGCATCCCGACAGACGTGAATTCATTCGGTATCATTCTATCAACGCAGCAGCTCGTTTAGATCGTTTCTATCTCTCAAGGTTTCCCTACCTCGCATTCTTTTTCTGTTTCATGCTTCTAGTATTACATCTGATCATCGCAATGTTTGTCTGCCCTTACAACTTATTTCTTTCAATACTCCTCATCCTAAAGTCTGGGCTCTTCATGGTTTCAGTCTTACAGATCCTGCTTTCCAAACAGAAATTCGATCTATCCTTTCACGTTCAGCCACCCAAATCGCAATAAACCAAAACCCGGCTACTTTGTTGCTCTCAACAAAGCAATCACCATACGAATTTTGAAGATGACAATCCGTTTTTTTGGTGTAAATGTAACAAGGATGGTAAGTTAGATAAAATCAGAAAACTTGAAAATTTCATCGTCCTGGAGCCGGACTCGAACCCGCGTCTCCCAGATAGCTCCCGGGTATGCTAACCACTATACCACCCAGAACGACCAGGTCGCAAGTTTCCGATTAATTTGAATATAACCATCACATGATTCGCTAGTCGAAGCAACCGGAATTCATGTTTAGTGAACCTGGAGGTTAAGAATCCTATCCCGCGATTGCTCGGAGAAGCAGATAAATCATGAAAGAAATACGGGATTACACCATATAATACGAATTTTGAAGATGACAATCCATTTTTTGGTGTAAATGTAATAAGGACGGTAAGTCAGGTAAAATCCAAAACTTGAAAATTTCGTCGTCCTGGAGCGGGACTCCCAGATCACGCCCGGGTATGCTAACCACTACACTACCCAGAACGACCAAGTCGCAAGTTTCCGATTAATTTGAATAAAACCATCACAGGATTCGCTAGTCGAAGCAACCGACATTCATGTTTAGCGAACCTGGAGGTAAAGAATCCTATCCCGCGATTGCCCGGAGAAGCAGATATACCATGAAAGAAATAAGGGATTACACCATATAATAAGAATTTTGAAGACGACAATCCGTTTTTTGGTGTAAATATAACAAGGATGTTACATTTAGCATACCCGGGCGCAATCTGGGAGTCCCGCTCCAGGACGATGAAATTTTCAAGTTTTCGGATTTTATCTGACTTACCATCCTTGTTACATTTACACCAAAAAATGGATTGCCATCTTCAAAATTCGTATTATATGGTGTAATCCCGTATTTCTTTCATCATTTCTTTCATGAAAGCAATCATCATTTATGCAAAATTGAAATTTTTGGTATGTAGGTAATAGACCCCAGGCTGCAAAGTTGCGGCATAGAGAGATTAACATCGCTGGTTTTGTCTTTTTCGATAAAGTTATGCATCTGGTTCGACGTATATCCTCCCTCAGGGGCCAATTCGACGATGTTTTTTAGTTCGAATAGTCTAGAACGAACATCTGTAGGATCTCTAAATGGTAGGTCGGTGGGACCTTCTGGACACAGTCGTTCTGAATGGATTGCCGGGCTTCTGGTGTTTAACTCTTCCAGAGAGTTTTGGGATTCTGAGGGCCAGTCGATAATTTGACGGCTCTCTTGAGATCGTTCGGAAGATCAGGTAGTCTTGCGGCTCGTTGCACCCCTCCGTTTCTCGTATTAGAAGAATCTTTGTGGTCTCCTTCGATGTTCGTTCTAGACAACCCGAACTAAAAGAGTATCGTCGAATTGGCCCCTGAGGCAGGGTATACGTCGAACCAGATGCATAATTTCATCTAAAAAGCCAGAACCAGCTGTGTTAATCTTTCTATGCCGCAATTTCGCTACTTGGTCTGTATTCCTAACATACCAAAAGTTTTCTTAACAACTCAAAAACGCGCTCAGGAGGATGAACTTCGGTGTCGGCATAAGGTCTTTGTCATCTTTATATAACATACTCAACAGAAATATTGACAAGTCCAATCTTCTCAACGAGGCAGGTGTTTATGCCATGCCAGTACAATATCCGGACGGCTTTAGGCGATACTACATCGGAATGACCAAACGTTCGTTTGGAATTAGAATCAACAAGCATAAAAGGGATACAAAAGACGGTTAAATAACCACTGTCCTATCAAAATATGTCAAGTTTAAGTCCGCTGATCCTATGTGGAATGACGTAATGAAATTAGCTTCATACTCCATACTCAAATCTACTGCTATTCACGAAATCTTGGAAATCTTGATCAGCAGCAAGGCTTGCAATGATAGCGTCTCTCTAGAGTTACCACGCATTTGAAATCAATTCTTCAAATAATGCTACGTTTTCTACCATGGTACCGCGTGCCCAACCAACGTGACCTTGTTCCCTTGAATGACTGATCACATTTGCGCTTATTCATTAATAGTCTAGTCAAGTCACCGCGTACAAATTGTTGAAGTGTTCTGTTATCCAGTTTGCAGTTAGTTGTCTACCTTCCTTGAAAAAGCCATCTGGCTGATGTGCGAAAGCTTGGAATCTTTTATTTATAATCTACGTCAAGAAATTCGGATTGCTAGTATACTATTTTAAGTGTAATTGGTGTACACTTCAATGTTATTAATTAGTTTCGCATTTGTATAATTCCGCTATTTGATCTCTTACTTTCTCTTACCTTCACTACCTCACTTGGTTTGCGAATGGAGTGGTGAAGGCTTCTCAGTTAGTTGATCACAATATGCATTGGAAAGAACTTGCCGATATTTCACCAACTCTTCTAAATACTCCTTCTCACCTGTCCCAGCTACGCCCGATTCAAGCCTCCATCTGCTCTCTATACCTACATCTTGCAAACCAAACATAACTCAAATCACTCGCCTCTGCACGGCAGTCTCTCTCGTTGGTTCTATACCTTAATGATGTGCCTTTCCTTCCTCATGCCGTGACAATGAAACCGCTTTACTATCATTTTCTAACACATCTTATATCTCCAACCCCGATTGCCGATTTTCCATATGAAGAACGGTCAGACGCTCACTTCATCAAAGCTCCTCCAAAACCAATAGACACACACTGGCTCCTCGTCCACCAGATGATACGTGCTCCACGAACTCTTCACCGATTCCGCAGACTGCTTTACCCAACTCTTATTTCTGCACGACTATTGTCGACGTCAACCATTCATACTCCTCCTGTTTAGTGTTTCAACCGTTGTTCTCGTTACTGTTTTCATTCCTGCATGGTTTGTTTTTTACCCCGTACCATGTTCAATATCCGTTGTTTGCAGCGACATCACTCGATGCCTCACCGTCATACCGCTATATGCAAATTTCTCTCCTTGCAAGCCATCTACTTGTTCTACCACAGTAGAGTCGATCACCCAGCCCTTCGCTCTTATGCAGTAGCACAGAGTTTTCTCTGTACCCACTTTCGCTCATCGATATGTGCTTTCCTACAGAAGAAATAAGACATAGCTGTATTGCGAAACAATACTTTTGACTTTGTACTTTATGCTTTCCTACAGACTGAATATGACATAGCTGTATTGCGAAACAATACTTCTGACTTTGTACTTTATGCTTTCCTATAGACCTATTATGACATAGCTATATTACGAAACAATACTTCTAACAAATTTTGAAGATGACAATCCGATTTTTGGCGTAAATGTGACAAGGATGGTAAGTCAGATAATATTTGAAAACTTGAAAATTTTCATCGTCCTGGAGCGGGACTCGAACCCGCGTCTCACAGAAAACGCCTAGGTATGCTAACCACTACACCACCCAGAACGACCAAGTTTCAAGTTTCCGATCAATTTGAATTTAACCATCACAGGATTCGCTAGTCGAAGCAACCGGCATTCATGTTTAGCGAATCTGGAGGTTAATAATAATATCCCGTGATTGCCCGGAGAAGCAGATAAATCATGAAAGAAATACGGGATTACGCCATATAATACAAATTTTGAAGATGACAATCCGATTTTTGGCGTAAATGTGACAAGGATGGTAAGTCAGATAATATTTGAAAACTTGAAAATTTTCATCGTCCTGGAGCGGGACTCGAACCCGCGTCTCCCAGAAAACGCCTAGGTATGCTAACCACTACACCACCCAGAACGACCAAGTTTCAAGTTTCCGATCAATTTGAATTTAACCATCACAGGATTCGCTAGTCGAAGCAACCGGCATTCATGTTTAGCGAATCTGGAGGTTAATAATCCTATCCCGTGATTGCCCGGAGAAGCAGATAAATCATGAAAGAAATACGGGATTACGCCATATAATACAAATTTTGAAGATGACAATCCGATTTTTGGCGTAAATGTGACAAGGATGGTAAGTCAGATAATATTTGAAAACTTGAAAATTTTCATCGTCCTGGAGCGGGACTCGAACCCGCGTCTCCCAGAAAACGCCTAGGTATGCTAACTTTTACCATCAGCGGAATTCTGATACCCCATGGTTTTGCATTAATAATGGCTCCACTGAACCTCTATACATTAATTGGAAATGCATCATTGTGTTTTTATGAACGCTAATTGCCTCACGTTATTTCATACTTTTGACATTAATGTGACTGTAACGTAATTTTGAATTGTAATGGCATCAGCTGCTTACGAGGAAAGGTGGATTTTTTTTATAAGAATGTATTGTATATGTTACCGGCAATGTATGAAAACCAGGCATTCTATAGAATGCCTGGCGTTTTTAGGCAAAGTATGAAATTGTCAAATATTATATATACTTTACCTAGGCATTCTATAGAATGACTAATGCTATTCAGGCAATGTATTAAAAGAGTTTTATGAAAAGACTGTGACGTGCGCGCCCAGCAGGACGCACCCGACATAAAGGCAGATAGCAGAAACAGCGAACGTCCGCGTAGCTCAATTGGTAGAGCGACTTATTCTGGAATGAGGGGACCCGGATTCGAGCCCCGGCATGGACAAAAATGACGGAGAAATTTACTTCGTTATAAGGCTTTTATTGAAAAGACGTATACGAAAAAGAATGAAAACAAAAAATATGAAATAAAATACAGAACGTTCTAACCTACTTGTTGCAACAAGGAAGGCTTGTATGAAATTTCGTATTGCACTTCATTCCTTTTTTTACACAAAAGCACTTCATGTTTTGGCACTTTGTCTTACACATACACCTGACAAATCCTTGGCCGCTTCCTGTGGACTGAGCAATAGCAGCTGAGCGGAGAGGTATTTCTTGAGGAGGAATTTCTTCAATTGTCAGTAAATTCTTTGGGCATAAAGTGATTTGTGATCTCGCATATAGTTGTTTCAAAATTCCTTCAGAAGTTCCAATTCGGTAAGAACCGTCTTCTGTTACACTCATAACAACTCCCAACAAATTCCGCGAATCACCTCGTCCCTTGTCAACGTTAGGAATAGGAACTCGCACAGTAGCACCCAAAGAAGCAGGAGGAATTTTTTTGTCAGAATTCATTTTCATTTTTTGGTCTGTATATCTAGATGGAATTTAGAATGAATTTTACCTTCGACAGCATTCTTATTTTTAAAGCAAATGGTGCACAAAATATCTATTTCATCATATCCATCATCTTTACTGGCATGGCCACAGAATCTATGAATTTTTCGACGACGCTTTCTATTTTATACTTTGCCGGTTTCTGTTTAGGCATTGTATAGAATGCCTAGGAAGTATGTGAAATATTAACAATTTCATACTTTGCCTAAAAACATCAGGGATTCTATACATTGCCTAGGCATTCTATAGAATGCCTGGTTTTCATACATTGCCGGTAACATATATATTTGTAAATATTTCACCTTCCTTGCTCATTTACAATGTGTTTAACCGCATAAGCTACTTTCTCCAAACCCAGTGAATCCTTTCTGTTGAAAATACTTTTATCAATTGAACTTTAAACCTACGACTTGGAATCATCTCAAATTTACGGTGCTAATGTCTACATTAACTTATCACTTCTTTTGAGTGACGACCTCATATTCCGGGATTTGCTACGTTTTCAAAAATTTAAGACCATATCAATTATTACATTTAAGATCTGCCAATTTATTGAATATTAAGATTTTTTAAAGAAACAACTAGGAGCCCCATCATGCAGATATTTTGGAAAAAATAACACCCGAGATGAATACTTGCATTCCTTAGAACACAGAAAGACCGAAATCAGTACTTTGTGTGGCCGCCGTTGTTTCTTATAGCGGACAGATTACGATGTGGCATACTCTCAATGAGGAATTTGTAGTAGTCACTTGAAATGTCTTTGCACCACACGTACTTTATCGCGTCAATCGAATCTTGTAAATTTAATGGCTGTTTTTCTGCTAACTGGTCTTTTAAAATGGTCCACAAATTTTTGATGGGGTTAAGGTCGGGACTGTTACCGGGCCAGTCAAGCATAGTCATATTTTTCCTCTGCAGGTAGTCCTTTACTGTCTTTGATCTGTGGCATGGAGCCCCATCTTGCATAAACATTGTGCAACTGTGCACTTGCATATGAGTTAAGAGATTCTTACGTAACATTTCCACATAAAAAGGACTAGTCATGTTAATGCCTGTCGGCAAAAAGGATAATGAAGCAGTACCGGATGCTGACATAGCACCCCATATCATCTGACTAGGCGGATGTATCGCGGTGGTAATGGTATATTTATCATCAAGCCTTTTGGCATGTGCTTCACGTGATTCAAATTGACGCACAGTTGTTTCATTGGAAAAAAGAACTTGGCTCCATTTTTCAGCAGTCAACGTTTGATGACGCTTCGCAAACTGGTCTCTTCATTTTCATGACAGAAGTTAGTCTTGGTTTATCTGCAGGTTTATAAGACTTCAATCCAAAACCTTTGCTAACACGTCGGGAAACAGTGCTGATACTAATATCAGAGCCTTTTGGCTCTGATATTAGTATCAGTACTGAAAGTGCTTGATTTTTTTGCACCAACTCCTCGCAAAACGATAACTAGTCGCCTCATGGTATTGCCACCACGCGGAGTTGTTTTCTTTGGACGTCCAATTCTCTTTCGGTCGCTAAATTCACTTGTATCTCGAAATTTCATGATCGTATTATGAATAGCAGTCTTGCTCACATTCGCCTTTCTGCTTATGTCACGTTCCGAGTATATTTCATGAGTAATGTCACTACTTGTACCCTCTGAATAACACTTATTGACATGCTTTTGCCCATTTTTCGCTATATAGACTATAAGTACAAAACCTCTCAGCATGATAACCAGAAGCAAACTGAAGCTCCCACGCTTCCCCCAACTCCATCAACAGCTGCCACTATAGGATGATGCAACATCAACAGGAAGTTGAGTAATACAGACAGTAGCTGAAGCAATCCGCAGAAATCTCTTAATGCCAACAGGTGGTCTTAAACTTTTGCAAACGACTGTACACAATTGGATTTTTTAAAAATAGTTTCATGCATTTTAACCATTAAAGAACTGAAAACAATCAGATTTCAACAATGGTTTTGGCTCCCCAACTGCTTCCGTTACCCATTTTCATTACATTGATTTTTTTGCTTGGGATTTGCTTTCCTGCTGTCGGGAAAGGTGCATGGCGCCGTCCTCATGGACCCCTGATATATGCGATGGCTACTGACCATTCATCCGAGGTGGGTCTGGGTTCGAATTCCGGTAAGGCATGGGTTTTGTGTTTGTCTTACGGTACTGTCTCTCTCTTTTCCCTGGAATCAGTGACCATAAATTAGGGACGGGTGACTGCTTATAGCTCACGGTTGTCGTTAAATCCCGAATAAAAAAAACAGTGCATGGCATCAAATTTTATAGCATCAAATTTGCATCAATTTTAAAAAGAAAACTTCTGTAAAACTTAATATATTCTTGTATTGTTTAAAAAAAAAGAAAATATTGTACATCAATTCTAGTATTATTTCATATATTGTATTTCAAATATAAAATATACAGTAAAAATAAATATATATATATTGTATTTTATCAATTCTTGTATTTTTTACGCTTTCCAACCGTAGATTGAAGAAGCGTATATGCTCCAGCTTTGTCCGTCCGTCCGCCTGTCCGCACGATAACTGGCGTAAGCATGGTTCGATTTCGATGAAATTTTAGTATGTGGTGGGGGACTACCTGGGGACAAACCCTATTGAAAATGGGTCAAATGGGGTCAAAGATCACGACGTAGCAGCGGGATCCATTCCATTGCACCTATGCGTCATAACTTGCGTAAATATGGTTCGATTTCAAAGAAATTTTACTATGTGGAAGGTGACCACCTGAGGACGAACTCTATTGAAAATGGACGAAATGGGGTCAAAGGTCACGACATAGGATTGCGATCCATTCCATCGCCCTTATCCCATATTATTAAGATGTACGTCAAGTAATTGTGCTTCCTTTAATTCCAATGGAAAAACTTTTGTACACATTTCTTTCTCAATTAATGTGTTCCCAAGGATGAAAATTTGAATATCGATTAAAAAATCTTCCTATTGTAACTTGGAATACTTAGTATTTTCAAAAACATAACCATAATTATATTAAAAATCAATATCTTTTCCTTTGGTGATGTTGAAACCAGAGAAAAGATGGCGCGACCTGTAATTTGATGACGTCAGTAGACAAACAAATGTTGGATTGCATAATTACGGTTATGTTTTAGAAAATATTAAGTAGTGCAAGTTATAGAATGAAGATATTTTAATCGATGTTCAAATTTGCATCCTTGGGAACGCATTAATCGGGAAGAAAATGTGTACAGAAATTTTTCCATTCGAAGTACAGGAAGCAAAATTACTTGACGTTCACCTTAAAGAGCAGTTCTTGTATGTATGTAAATAATTTTATTTTGAAAACGACTCTAAGCATTTTGATGAAAGTCGTTAACCTACCGTTTTCTGGTACTAGAAATCGATTTAGCTTGATCTCGACTTTAGGAAAATACGTTTAGTGGGTTAAATAACCACCCCGAGTTACCACGTTATTAGTGTAGTGTCATGGCGTCGTGCCATTAGATGTTAGCGCGTGTTCACGCCATATGTCTCATTACGTCACGCGTTGTGTGTGGATCCTATTAAAGTTTTACGACGTCACACTCTTGCGAGCAGATGGTCGCGATTCCTATCTGCCTCATTACGTCACGCGTTGTGTGCATATGTTCGTCCGCACGATAACTCGCGCAAAAATCGTTCGATTTCGATGACATTTTAATATGTGGTAGGGAAACACCTGGGAAAGAACCCTATTGAAAGAGAAAGAAATGGAGTCAAAGGTCAGGACATAGGAGCGGGATCCATTTCATTGCTCTTAGGCGTCATAACTAACGTAAAAAAGGTTCGATTTCCATAAAATTGTAGTATGTGGTAAGGTACCACCTGGAGACAAACCCTATTGAAAATTGGCGAAGTGGGGGTCAAAGGTCAGGACACAGGAGCGGAACGACTTCCATCGCCATTATGCGTCATAACGTACGTAAAAATGTTTCGATTTGAATGAAATGTTAGTATGTTGTAGAGGCATGCCTGGGGACGAATCCTATTAAAAATGGGCGAAATAGGGTCAAAGGTTAGGACACAGGAGCGGGGTCTATTCCATAGCCCTTATGCATCATAACGTACGTAAAATTGCTTCGATTGCGACAAACCGTTATGTTATTTCGGAGGTATACTGAACCAGTTCTGTTGAATATCATCGAAATGGGATCAAAGGTAAGGGCACACGAGTGAGATTTATTCCACAGCCATTTTCCTTATAACTTGAGTAATAACTTCAAAAATGATTTCTAGTATGTTGGAAAGCGTATCATAATCAATGCATTGCATGATTTTACTAACTTGTTGATATATAAAATATATTGTATTTAATAAATTCTTGTATTTATTCCATCAGTTCTTGTATTTATTTCATCAGTTCTTGTATTTTTATTTCATCAATTCTTGTATTTCATCAATTTTAAAAGAAAAACTTCTGTAAAACTTTAATTGTATTTGCATCCATTTTAAAAATAAACTTTTGTGAAATTTTATTTTTAAAAATTGCACAGCATCAAATTTGCATCAATACCTGTGCATTTCAGCCGAGGTGAGTTCGGGTTCGAAACCCGCCCGGTAAGGCATGGGCTTTGTGTTTGTCTGACGGCACTGGCTCTCTCTTTTCCCTGAAATCAGTGACCAAAAATTAAGGACGGGTGACTGCTTATCGCCCACTGAGTTGCTCACGGTTGTCGTGAAATCCGAAATCAGAAAAAAAGGGCATAGCTTCAAATTGGGTGTTGGTCAACTCCACTGACCCCATTACGAAAAGAGTCAGCTGCCCTCCCAACCTCTCCCGTTTAATGGGCTAACTGCCCTGGACACAGACACCCTACTCCACTCCACCAGAGATTACTGCCCTCAGAGACAACCGAATTTAAGGTGTGTTACAATTACCTTTTCTTAGGAGTCTGCGATCCTCTTCCGAATTAGGACGAACATTGTGATTTGAGAGCAATTCCCAGAAAGTAGTATAAGAGGTTCATTGCTTATTAAAATTTAGCATACGGTTCACATAATAATACGCGGATTTCTTTGCCTTTTTTCCGCTTAGCGAACTTCCGGTACTTTCTTTATTATTACTGCTTGTTTTATATTTTTAAAGATCGACATGTCTTGAACTATTTGATAAGTCTGTTGCAATAAAGGACATTGATATTTTTACTAATTGTGGAATCTGAGGAAATATTTGCTGGAACAGTGAACCTCGACAGAGCCTATAGTAAAATCGACAGAGTTTATTAACGTTACCCAGGAGATGCCACACTTCATCCACTCCAAAAGTTTTTTTTTTAATTTTTTATTTCATTTCTTTTTCTTTTTTTTTTTAGCTTTTTTTTTGTTTTCTCTCATTTTAAGTTCTTTTTATTCTTTTTTTAGCTTTTTTATTTTTTTTTATCTCTCATTCTAATTTTTTTAATTACTTTTTTAGTTTTTTTTTCTTTTTCTAATTCGTTTCCTTTTCTTGGCACTAAAATTCCATTGTCGCTATTTATTTTTTTAATTAGCAAACAATCATTTCCTGCAGTAGTATGATCAGTTTTAATGGCCGTTCCGAAATATCCATTGTTGCTTTTCGCTTTATTATATTTGGCATGATTTGACGGGACAGCAGTTTTGGTGGATCTTGGTTGTGACATGAAACGGATTGTAAAATAATCGAGGCACTAGTATCCAGGTACATTTTTGCCAAGTATTTGCGTGCTGTACAACGCCACTTCCACCCTATCTCCGTTTCTACATCTTTATAGAATTTGTGTCCTGAACGTATCAACAGTTTTTCCCTCTTTGGCTGTACATAAATTCCATGTTACCTCTGCAATCGCTGTCTGAAGAATGATGCAATGCAAGTACACTACTATTTTGCAAACAAAACAGTAGTGTAGTTGCATTGTCCAGCAGAGAGCATCTTTTGCCGGAATCTCCCTGTTCACCCCTTCCCCTAGTGGGGGAGGGAAAGCGTGTGCGGGTCTTCTGTTTCTACCCCCCTTCTTAAATCAGCTGACCTATCAGATAAGGATCGCAGATTAGGGTCAGTGCAGAAGACCCATGCCCATCAAATTTTGATAAAAATGTTAATCTTATCGAGTAATAATTATTTACTTTTCCTTCACGTTAAATAGGATCCGCGTTTAGTAACACACTGGCGTGCAAAAATTAAGGACGAGACGGTTTTTCGAATGTAACGTCGTGCAGAAGTGCTCCACATCGACCCAAATCATACCACAAGATCCCCAAGATGTAAGAATATGGGACAAATGAGCAAAACCGTCCAAACAAGGAATCCAAAGGATACAAAGGCACTTTATTGAAAAGGTAGCTTCGAACACAACTGGACAGAAGACAGGCGGCTGCCAAGAAAAATCTAGTCTTTAGTAGGAGATATGATCACCCTTGACTGCGTTGCAGCATTTACAACGTCTGTCCATGCTGAGGACGAGGTTGTCAAGGAGCTGTTGAGGCATCGTAGCCCATTCCTCTTGTTACGACAATCGCAGCTGCAGAATCGTTGCTGGCGGCTGGTGACGTGCTGACAAGCGTCTCCAGAAAAGGTCCCACACGAGTTCAATTGGATTTAGGCCCGGGGATCTTGCGGGCTAATCCATGCTTTGAATATCTTCACTCTCCAACAGCTCTGCCACCGCCACTGTACGATGAGGTGTAGCGTTGTCGTCCATGAAGAGGAACTCAGGACCCACAGCACCTCTAAACAGACGCACGTGAGGCAGGAGAACCTCGGTACAATAGCGGACACCAGTGACTGAACCTCCTTGGAAGGTGTGGAGGTCAGTGCGGCTACGAAGCATGATGCCGCCCCAAACGAGAACTCTGCCACCTCCAGACCGGTCCCTTTCGATGATGTTGGAGGTGTGATTGCGTGTTCCCTGCTCTCTCCAGATGTGTATACGTCCAGAATTGCTCGTCAGACTAAATCGGATCTCATCCGTAAAGAGAACTCTACCCTATTGCTGATGTGTCCAGTTCTTGTGTTCCTGGCACCACAGAAACCGCCGTCTCCGATGAGCAGGCGTTAATGGCCCACACCGTACTGCTCGTCGTACAAATAGACCACCTTTGTGCAGCCTCCTGGCCACGGTAAAACAAGATAACGGACGTCCAGTTGTCTGTTGCATGTGCCTTGCGATTTCTCCCGCTGTCTGTCGTCTGTCTCTTCTTGCCTGTAGGACAATATACCGGTCGTTCGCCGCCGTGGTTGCTTGTGGACGACCACTGCTAAACTCTAGGACAGCTGTTTCTGTCGTTTAAAATGCTCTTCAAGCTCGTGAAACGATGCTGTGAGCGATCCCGAACTCCTCGGGTACACTAGTCACACTTCGACCTTCTTCCAGCTTCCCAAAGACGTGACCTCGGGTAAAGTCATCCAGATGTCGTCTACTGGATTGCCTGTTGGCCATATCACAAGGTGGCAACAACTCGACGTCGTTCAAACCGATGTACACCGTGCAATATCTTTCACCGAATTGCTGAGCGTACACCGCCCGTGTGCTGTATACACTTCAGACACCCCCCCCCCCCCTTACGTCATGCTGTATATATGCACATGCCTTACCGTACCGGAACCTAGTCTATCTCCTGAGTGGTCTTTTGGTCCGTTCTGCCTGCTCGTTCCGCTGTTATGCTAATTTCCCCTGTTCGTCCTTAATTTTTGCACACCTGTGTATATAGCAGAACGTTGGTATGGAACACGAAAAAAAAATGTTACACTGAAGATTTTGTGTTAACCTTATTCCACCAATACTGACGAACTCATAGTGTGTTACACTGCAGCTATGCAGAATAACATATCCTTTCTACATTCTTGGACCAATGAACCTGGTTAATTGGCAAATCAAATAAGCATTCATGGGCATTTCTCTTTTATGTAAAATTGAAGACCGTCTTCTCGAGTAAAAAATTAGCAATTCGGTTCCGCTCTTTTTCTCTTCAGTTTGATTATTTAATTTCAAATGCCGGAAAAAATGGACGGTTTTTGCTTTTGAAGTGATACATGATGAAAAACCATCGAAAAAAACAACAAAGTTTTTGGAACCAAAAAGTAAACAAGTAACGGAGATGTGTGTATTCATCTCGACAAAATTATTCACAGACTCTACGCTCACCTTTTTCTATAACACGCTATGGTTTCCTTTAAATGCGCTTAGGTGAATGCTTTGAATCTTGCTTTCATCTCACTTGTGCTTCGAGACAAATTCAAATTTTGTTCCGTATAAATTTCTAATTCGTTTTTGTTTTAATGAGATAGTTTCCAAACTAAAAAAAAAGGAAGAAATGACTTTACGTATCGGAAGATTCTTGTTTATGAGCCTTCATGTGTTTATTATGGACACTAGGGTAACTTTGAAGAAAAAAGTTCCGCGCATTTTTTATCTTTAAGTACGTCATATTTTTTTCCAAGAACAAAAAATGGAAACTCTTCACTCGTAAAAAAACTTCGTCTTATGCATACGAAAAAAATAGTGAAGAAAAGCATTACAAGCACCGAAGAAGCATCAGATAAAACTATTTGAAAATCCAATGATCTAAAGTCAGGAACTCGCAACAGGAATGTTTAATAGTATCTCACGTAAATGGTTTATATTCTACTTTTCTTTTTCTTAATTTTATACTAGTCCACATTTAAACGACAAAGTAACTGCCTAAAGCTGGGGTAAAACTATATTCAAACGCGTTTCACCAAACCGAAAAATAAAGAGCTTTCCGACGAAAGATAAGTGAAAAACTGTTTATTTTGTGTTCATATTCCCCACCTGGTGGAAAAAATACGAGCAAAAGAAATTCGTTTCGCAAAAAATCATCCAGTGGAAATGGGAAATATCATTAGTGGGGGAGAAAAAAGCTAGAGCCTGTAACAATGTTGGGCATTTCCCCCAATGCCTTAGTCGCAGAACTTTCAGAAATGACATTGGAAATGGATGACACATTAGGGTAATGTACCCGAAACGCCCTTGGGCTTAAAAAAAGCGGTGAAGGAGAGGAAGGTCGTAAGACAACCATGGGAATGCAGATGTGTTGAGCGTTTCACTCTCCCTGTGGATCATTTTTCTGGTGATATTAAACATGGCGGATGACGGCTTATCAAGCGCAACTGTTCTCGTTTTTTTTTCTTCTCTTTTGTATGTGTGTGTGTTTTTTTCAGTGCGTTTTTATTTAATAAGAGGTTTTCTTTCGGTTCTCTATGTCCCATAAATATTTTTGTTGCATTTATCTGTAGATACTTATGTCTCCAAATGACACAAGATGAGCCCTGAAGAAAGATAATATATCTGCTCAGCACGTGTGAGATGAATAACATGGAATTCGGTTTTCCATAATGAAGGAGTAAAACACCTGATCTTTCTGTCGCATTCTGCTAAATTCCGTGGAACACGAACACTAGATCATGGAATATTCCAACTGAAAGAGATAAAAACAAGAAAGATGACACCGAATTTTCGGTTGTAATGAGAACGTCGTTTGAATCCGTTTTGACGCGAAATAAATTTATAAAACCTATTCAAAGTCATTGGAACCGGCGTGCAAAACTATCTGACCGATGAAAGAAGTTTTTCAATTGGATTGCATATTTATTATATGATTGCATATTTAAATTATGAATTAAATTCCACGTGCTTTCTCTAAAGTACGAAAAAGCTCTATTAGGGGTATGAAAAAGTTACCGCCGCCCCCGCTAGCTGGCGCTCTAGGGTCTAACTGCCCGGCGATCCGTGCTGTCGTTCGTACATGAAGCCAAGCATGGCTGTCGATAAAGTTTAATCGCAGTGCATCCTCCCAGTTCATACTTATGGATGAGAGACATGGACTAAAACTCAAAGAAACATACAGAGGTTGAGGACAATTCAAAGTAGCACAGAGAGTTGTATGCTTGATGTAACCAGGAAAGATAGAAAGGAACTTAAGGATTAGGAAAATAACAAGAGTAGACGACATTACGATCAAAGTAAAGAACTTCAAATGGCATTGATCTGGATGTAGTGCTAAAAGAACTGATCACCTCTGGACGATTGAAATACTAGACGGGATGTTAAGGGACGGATAAAGTTCCAAAGGCATCCCATATGGAACATCGGTGCATGAAATTCGAAAGCATATAGGAGTCACGTGGAAGAGAATAGCTGAAGATCTCTAAACAACTAACTATTCGTGCCATTCAATCAATACTACTCAAATGACTACAGTCTATACACGCTTAAAATAAGAGTAAAACCTATAAAACCCTTAATGGATCTAGATAAAACCTTACATAAGACCTTTCGGATCGTCAAATACGATCCATCACCAGGTGTTACAAGTGCTGGTAATATGCAATATACAGGGTGCATAGGAAAGTCCCTTTAGCCTGGAATAACTTGCGAACGGAGAGAGGTACAGTTATGCAACCGATTGCAGCACCCGTACAGAATACGACTGATAGCAGCGCCCCTAGTGACGAAATGCGGAAGTTAGCCATTGCAAATCTAAAACGAAAAGAGATAGAGAAAAATTTTCAACTACAAAGTTGTAGAGCATCAATTAATTAGTACAAAACAACATTTGTTTCACACGGATAACATAAATTGTTGCCTGAATACCCTAAAATGTCCGAAATCGATGCGCGACCTTTTGTGTGAACGTTTGAAGGGAACAAACATAGGTATGAGCAAATACACACAACTTATTGCATAAATGCGTACGTATGTCAATACAGTTTGATGACGTCAGACAAAACAAAAACAAAAAAGGCAAACTGGCGCACAGTGATAAAAAGTTAATGTCGAGTATGTTCGAAGAGTTCGCCACTGCCCACGATACAAATTTGTATTCGTGAAAGCAACTCTTCATGCACATTCCTCAGCATGGAAGGTGTCACTCTATTGCAAGTATCTGTAACACGACGACGTAGATCTAGCAGACTTGTAGGCGCTGTTGCATACACCTGAATTTTTACGTAATCCTAGAAATCCAAGCTCGCCATTCTCACACAGCGTACGTAGACCTAAACTTCTGATCAGGGTACATCCTGCTATTGGTTTTTATATCGTAGGTACGGTACAACGTCACAATCTGCATTTGCATACGGCTACATTTGCGAAATATGAATATGCAGATTCGAATCGTCGCGCATCGATTTTGGACATTTTAGGGTATTCAGGCGACAATTTATCTTATCCGTGTGAAACTAATGTCGTTTTGTACTAATTAATTGATGCTCTACAGCTTTGTAATCGGAAATTTTGCTCTTTCTCTTTTCGTTTTCGATTTGCAATGACTAACTTCCGCATTTCGCCACTAGGGGCGCTGCTATTGGTTGCATTCGGTCGGGCGTAGTCGCTTTACTATACGGTTATCTCACTTGCATAACTGTACCTCTCTCCGTTCGCAAGTTATTCCAGGGTAAAGGGACTTTCCTATGCACCCTGTATATATACATACAACAGGAACAGCCCTCAACATAAGTGGCGTGATCGCTGGGAGGAGTCAACATAAGTTATCACGCCAATTATGGGAGGAGTCAACATAAGCGATCACGACTTGGCAATCACGCCAATTATGTTGAAAGCTGTCCCTGTTGTGTATACATATATTGTGTATTACCAGCACTTATAATATCTGATGATGGATCGTATTTTACGATCCGAAAGGTCTTACGTAAGGATTTGTCAAGATCCATTAAAGGTTATATAGATTTTGCTCTTATTTTAATCGTGCATAGACGGTAGTCATTTGAGTAGTAGAATAGCTGAAGGCAGATAATTGTGGAAGAGATTTTGGGAGACCTTCATCCAGCAGCGGTTTTAGAATGGTTGACGATAAAATGATAATGATGATGAGACTTCGATTTTGCTTTTTGGTAATGCATCGGCATACCTCACAGGTAAATCGGGTTTCGAATATTTTATTGCTTGCTTATAAACACACGTCTTCTCTGGGTCCACAATATTCAACATTTATTCATCTTTACCGATAAACTGAACCTCGTGAGAACTGCATTTATGATAATTGTAGCATTTCACGGAACCTTGATTTTCCTGTGAAGCATAGCTTTGTAGCGAAATAGTATGACTAAAAGTTTTAAATTTATTTAGATTTTACAAAGGCCATTCCATAAAAACAGAAAATATTTTTCGTGAGTTGGCAACAGTACAAAGGGAGAAAAAAACTACACAGACGACTAACTGAATTAAGGAAGTATATATGGCAATCCAGGGTAAATGAAGATTTATCGATTGATGGAAAAAAGCTGGAGATAACAGGCACGTACGTTTATCTTGGATAGCAGATATCAAGTGAGGGTCACATTGGTGAAGAAATTAATCGGCGTACAAAACTTGCCTGGAGAGCTTTTGGAAGAAGCAGCATAATTTTCAAGAACAATATGCCATTATGTCTTAAAAGAAAAGTGTTTGTTCAATGCATCCTTCCAGTGCTTACGTATGGTGCAGAGACGTGGACCTTAACTAAAAGAGACATACAAAGGCTGCAGACAACTCAAAGCAGCATAGAGAGGTGCATGCTTGGTGTAACCAGGAGAGATAAGAAGAGGAACTCGTGGATCAGAAAAATGACAAGAGCGGAGGACATCATGATGAGAGTTAAATCCCTGAAATGGCAATGGGCTGGGCATACTGCCAGAAGGACAGGCCATCGATGGACAGTCGACATTTTAGATTGGATTCCAAGGGACAGGAAAAGATCACATGGGGGATGGGTGGATGAAATTCGAAAGTATGCAGGAGGGACACGGAGGCGACTGGCACAAGACAGAACGTTGTGGAGGAAACATGGGGAGACCTTCATCCAGCAGTGGATTGATAATGGTTGACAATGATGATGATGATGATTATATTGCAATAGTTGTTAGCCGTGGCAGAAGATTCTGGTTTTGTTATTGCGCAGTTGTTTAAGGTACGTCTGCATTTCGCCATACAGCTATCGCGGAGAGTGATTCAGAGTCAAGAAGTGAAATGCGTTGTGCGATAAAATTTTGCTATTGTTTGAGTAAAACGGCTCCAGAAACAGTTGATTTAATGAAAAAGCTGACAAATATAAATGTTTGGGTGAGTCAACGATTTTTAGATGCCACCATGATTTCAAAAAAGGGTGTTTGTCGGCAGAACTCGCTCCTAGGCCTGGTCGACCTGAAGGAGCTGTTACGGAGCGTATTGTTAACGCTGTTTGGGCAATCCTGCGAGAAGATTGACGAATGACGTGTTGAGACGTAGAAGACATAGCAGCGTCAACTAATATTTTAAAAACGTTGGCATTTAGCATTCTACTGCTGCTGCATCGTGTTCTAGAGCTTTTTATTCTTTCTATGTGCTCCTATGAGCCATAGCCATTGTTGGGACCTTGTTGTGTGTGTGTGTGTGTGTGTGTGTGTGTGTGTGTGTGTGTGTGTGTGTGTGTGTGTGTGTGTGTGTGTGTGTGTGTGTGTGTCAGAGAGATGTTTTGCTGAGGAGACTGTTGCTTAGAGAAATGTCACTTTGATATTCAGTCCGTTCTATAGTACTTATATTACACATTACATATAGTACTTTTAAATTTGTGTGTGTTCCAGATGGGTAACTAACTCATCACCTGACGTGAGAACAATTGTTAGCCAGAGTTCAGGTTTGTCATGAGTGGGAAGAAATGATTGCAAAGGATCCAAACTTTCTAAATGCAGTAATAGCTGCCGATGAAACATGGGTCCACTATTTCGACCCCCTCACGAAGCGCGCGACGAGTGTGTGGAAACACACATGCTCGCCTCTTCCGAAAAAAGTCCGCCAAACCAAATCAGCTGGGAAGATGATGATGATAATTTTCTTTGAGAGTAAAGGTGAAGTATAGAAGCGTCTGCGACGACACATATCGATTAAGCGATTGGGACTGGTCGGCAAGTGAACCCTACTCCATGATAACGCCCGCCCACATGTGGCTGCCTGTGTTCAAGAGTTTCTTACGAAATGCAGTATTGAAATCATGTCACAGCCTGACTAGAGTCCTGACCTCGCCCCGTGCGATTTCTGATTGCTTCCAACAATGAAGGAGAAGTTCCATGGAACAACATTCAGCACAGATGCTGACGTTAATCAAGCTGTACACGGGTCGCTACAGCAGCTTCCATAAAATGCCTTCGCCACATGCTTTGAAAAGATGGCACCATTCGAGGGAAGATACTTTGAGAAAGACTAACATATTTTGCTGTAGCTAGATTTCATCATTTTTCGTGATTTTACTCTCAGTTTTTATGGAACGGCCGTTGTAATTCGGATCTGAAATTAATATCACTTCCTAGTTTATATCAGATTTCCGAAATTAAATATTCGTCGTATCTGAATGGCGCACACGGTTTCAGTCCAGCGTTTCTTTGAATGTGCTCATAGCAAGTTGTGAGGAGAAATATGGAACCTACGCAGAAAGTAAATATATATATTTAGAGTAGCGAAAGAGCTTTAAATCACAGGATTTGCTTTAACAGAAATAGGAAGGAATGCTATTCTTTCTCCTTTCTGTCAGACATCGCTCGGTTTCTTCAAATGTTGGCAAGACGTGTTTGAAACAGTACTCCACACAGTTAAAGAACGGTGAAATGATTCAGAAAAGCATATAAGTGTTCCTGGCATGATCCTGGATGCTTTTCATCCGGCATAATTGATTTCGAGGAATACTTTCAATTGCACTTACACGAACTAAACTCCAGCCCGCCGTACCATTTGCGAACGTCACCCAAGGAAAATGACGCTGCGTAACTTGGTTTTCGGTATCAGCCTTGGAGATATTGTTAGCTCAAGTGAAAGCAAATTGGGTTTACACAAGAGTAAACACAAGTCTCGCCAGCGAAGCAGCGAAAGAACTCAAAGGCACGAGAGTAGAAAAATAAATAAATAAATTCTCTTAAGCCTCCGTCGTACAAAAGTCCTATTGTGAGTTCTACGTGTTTCGTCTGGCTTTTGAGGGGCCTATCCAGCCGTGCCTTTTCCTGGTCAGAAAAACGTGATCCTGGATTGAAAAGTTCCTTCAATAAACTGTTGCCATTACAACTCACTTAAACTTGATTGGAACCGACAGCGTTGACTACAGGGAGAGATAACTTCATGGGTTGACGGCACATCTCTCTCTACCAGATTAGGACGCCATTTCCTTTATTTAAAAGCTAACACATCCTCTCAGACGTTTTCGTAGTCTTCAAATATTCGCCTATTCAGTAATCCCCTGAGTTTTTAAGAATAGGCAGTTTTAAGTTTTACTCTGCTTTCAAAACTAAACTTCAGTCTCAAGAGTTTCCTCTTTTTTTCCCTTTCTTTGAATTTCTGTATTAGAAAATATTTTATGGACATTAAAAGACAGCTCTTCTTTATTTCCTTTAACGAAAACTCATCCATGAAGACGAAACCTTTAGGGTACATTCCCTTGAACTTTTCATTAGAAGGGCCCTTTCATAAATAGAAAATATTCATTGTGAACGCATTCCAGTTTCTACAAAATAAGTTTTCCGTTCTGTATTTTTTTTATTGGGGGTTTAATGACCACTTTGAGCAACTCAATGGGATATAAGCAGTCGCCCGTTCCTAATTTAGGGCTACAGGTTCCAGGAAAGGGAGAGCGCCAGTGCTGTAACACAAACACAACATCCATGTCTCATGGCATTCGAACCTGGACTCCTTTCGGACGAATGATTCAGAAGACATCGCTTAGACCACTGGGCCACCGGTGCGGCCCATGCTGTATTTGAATACTTATGGTTATAATGAGAAATTCACGGAAATTTTTCTTTACTTTTTTCATCAAAACACATGACTTACACACCGAGTGATCAATGAAATATTACCACCCCTGTTAAAAGTGGATGCGGCCTGTTGACCACGTGATTCCAGAGAGAGCGCGTTTAGTCGACCGACACACAATATATAAGGTGTGAGCGGCGCAGTAGGTAGTAAAATTCGGAGCGTGATGGGTAAACGGAAGTGTCACATACTGCAGAGGTGAAGTACGTGTTAAGACGACAAATCTGCAGCGACACATGTAGCATAGTCGGTTGGAGCAACTCACTCCGAGGAGAAGAGACGCGGCTTCGATCTGCGTCACCGACAAATTCCTCTTTTCACAGAAGGATTTATCGGGTTTTGAGAAGGAACAGATTGTGGAAGATCGAAAAGTGGCTGCCTCGATTTTACAAGCGGCGGAACAGGTGGGTTGTTCGCAATAGTTCATGTTTATCAGGACTGGCGTGTAAATGGTCAGACAACCACCCGGAGGGAAAACTGCACAGGACAGCGAAAGGTTGATGTGAGAGGTGAGCTCAGGATCCGACGACTAGTACAGGTCCACAGAAGCAGCGCTGTTCAACATTGATTATCCAATACAACAGAGATCAACCCGGAATAGTATCTGTCATGCCTTGCAGCTTACGCTCGCACGTATGGTATATAACAGCAGACGACCCCGTCGACATCTTCTCCTCAACACAGTTCATCGGCATAAAAGATTCGCCTGGTGCGAAGATCCTGCAAATTGCACGTCGAATAACTGGAATAAATGTGCTGGTCTTAGGAATCGCCTTTTTTACTCCACTCAGTGGATTGCAGTGTACGTATTTGCCGCAAACAACATATAAGACACTCTATCCATCTTGTATGGTCCCTACATATAAGACACTTAAACAACATATGACATTCGATCCATCTTGTATGGTCGCTACATATAAGACACTCAAACAACATATAAGACGCTCGATCCATCTTTTATGGTTCCTACGTATAAGACATTCGATCCATCTTGTATGGTCCCTACAATTCAAACGGTTGTATGGTGTGGGGCATGTTTTACCGGGCACGAAATTGGACCTCTCGTGTATGTAGAACAACGTATGACTGGTGCCTACCATCGTGAATTGCTTCCTGACTCTTTACAGCCTGCAATGAGACTCTTTTTCCCGAATGGCAACGGTGTCTTCCAAGATCACAATGCGCAGAGCCACAGATCCAATGCTGGGCAGGGTTGGTTTGAGAAACATAATTTAGACTTCCAGAATGTCGATTGGCCTCTGAATTACCCCGATATCAATCCCATAGGGCACTTACAGGACACTACAGAACGGCAGATCAGGTTTCTGGATGCACTAATAACCTTTATATCTGCACTGAAGGCCGCATTACCCACAGTTTGGTTGACCATATTTCCAAACTGCTTCCGGTATCTTATTGAATAGATGCCAAGTCGGATAACTGATGTACACTGAGTTCCAAAAAATTAAAAAAACAACAACTGGGAAGTTCGCTACTATTTCCATTACATGCCACCACACACACATTCGGTAAATGGTATCGTCGGCATACGACGTATACGTAGTGGCAGATATCTCCTATGGCTCAAGAAGTAGCATTAGTAGTTCAAATGGAAGATTATCAAAATTTGAGTGATTTTGAACAGGGTATAATAGTCGGAATCCAGTAAATAAATAACTCCATCTCAGAAATTTTCACGAAATTTGGATTTACATGGTCAATAGTTCCAAGAGTGCACCTGGACTACACAAACTCAGAGAGAAAATCCAGAGTGCGAGACCGGTGTGTATGTAGAAAAGTCCTGGACGATCATGGACAGCGGCGGATGGCACGCATTGTAACATGCAACGTGCAACATTGCCACAAATCACAGTGCAATTCAATGCTGGGGCCAGTAGTAGCATCAGCGTTTTGACGGTGCAACGTTTCCTGTGTTCTGAGGGATTCCGGAGCCGACACCCCGTGCTGTTACTGACTCGACGACACAGGGCTGTGCACCTCTCCTGGGCTCTGAAACGTCGTCATGAGACGCAATATGACTGGAATCGTGTAGCCTGGTCTGACGAATCGCAATACCAACTGTTTATGGCAGATGGGCGACTTCAAGTGTGGCGACAGCCCCACGCGGCAATGAATCCCGCATGCCTACAACGGACAGTGAGGGCCGGTGGTGGTTCTGTTATGGTGTGGGGTGCTTTCAGGTGGCACGCATTAGGACTCCTCATACGTCTGCAGACCGCTCTGACTGGTGGAGGCTACGTAGCCAACTTTGGGAATCATTTGAACCGGTTCACGTCATGCAACCACTCCGACGGGTGCGACCTCTTTCCACACGACAATGCGCCACCGCACACGTCCACAGTCGTCCGATTATGGGTGAAGGAACAATCATCGGAGTTTCGAATGCTATTAGGGACCCCCTCATTCATCGAATTTAAACGCCATCGAACAAATTCGGTATGCTGTTGAACGTGTCGTCAACTGGCCAGGAATCCTCCACCGACGAATATTTCGAAATTGTGGGACACTCTTCAGGAAGCAGGGTGTGCATTTTCTCCTCAGTACTACAAAGAGCTTGTCAATTCGATGCCCTGTCGCTTTGCTGTCTTTATCCTATCTCGAGGAGGATCAACTCTGTATTAGGGAGGTATCCGAGCTTTTGTTTTGGCATATTAGTGTACTGAGGATGAAAGGAGGACCTACGAAGTATTAGGAAGTTCATTAATATTTAGTGAACACTCAGGTTGTATTTTACTGAGTTTCATAAATTGCTCTCACCAGTTAAATATGTGGCGCGGTGGCCTAAACGATGGCCTCTGATCATTCGTCCGAAAAGGGTCCGAGTTCGAATCCCCGGTTAGGCATGGATGGTGTGTTTGTCTTACGGTACTGGCTTTCTCCCTTCCTTGGAAGCAGTGACCCAAAATTAGGGACGGGCGACTGCATATAGCCCCTTGAGTTGTTCACGGTATTCGGTAAACCTCCAATCAAATAAAAAAAGATCTCGCCTATGCGTCATTCCATGGCAAATCAGCACAAAAAAAGTAAAATTTTTGACCTGAACCCTTTTGATTTGCATGAAACATAGCGAACTTGCAGGCTTTATAGAGAAACTAATCAGTACGGAATTTCAGCATCCTACATTTAGAACTTTCAAATTTACAAAAAAGGGCATTTTTGTATCTCCCATGCCAACCACAAACAACAATGACTGTTGAACCAAATGGTCTAAAGAGTTCACATAGGACCCACTTGAAGGTTTGTTGCCGCTTCGGTGGTGCAGTGGTCTGAGCGATGGCTTCGGATAATTCGTTCGTCTGGAGTGCGGGTTCGAATCTCCGTGAGGCATGGATGTTGTGTTTGTCTTACGGCACTGTCTCTCTCCCTTCCCTGGAACCAGTGACCCTAAATTAGGAACGGACGACTGCTTATAGCCCATTGAGTTGCTCACGGTGGTCGTTAAACCTCCAATCAAAAAAAAAAAAAAAATCGTCCGTCTGGAGTGCGGGTTCGAATCCCCGTGAGGCATGGATGTTGTGTTTGTCTTACGGCACTGGCTCTCTCCCTTCTCTGGACCCAATGGCCTTAAATTAGGAACGGGCGGCTTCTTATAGCCCATTGAGTTGCTCACGGTGGTCGTTAAGCCTGCAATAAATAAAAAAAGCTTATTACATCAGCTTTCTTTTGAGATCTCACACAATCATATTATAGGCAATTTAGTTGTCAAAGTCATCCGTTTGGCCCTTTAATTTCTGAAAACACAACCATTTATTTTATTAAATAAAACATAGTGAGAGAGACAGAGAGCATTTGACTCGTAAGACATTACTTTAAAAAAAATGTTTTTATCTTATATCAAGAACTAGACTTATTACAAGCCCGATCAGGCCTGAAGAGAAATAAATGCCTGCTCGGATAGAATTTTAACATGCCCTAGACATGTCGGACTATAAGATTTTCAAGCCCTGGATAGGGTATCTGCAGGTGTGATGTAAACAAGGTGGAACAACACGCGAAAAGGTACTACTTGAAGCGCTGATAATCGAAATCCAACCAACAAACACCAAGTGAGTCTAACGCTGATAACATCTCACCATCGATCACCTATCTCACTAAACTCAACTGAGTCTAGATTTTATTTGGCTTGACCATTTGACCAGCTTCCAGTGCTGCCATATCAATAGAAACTATTTATTGGAAGTTTAGAGACGACGTTAAGGGTGGAAACTATAATCGACAGGTAAATAAAGTTGACGTTAGGTGATAGACACAGAATTGGAAAGTTAAATATTTTATGAACGTCACATCACTTAATTTCACAAAACCTTCAGTCTTATCCTTGTACAGTCTATCCGGAATATAACGAAGTTGAAGGAGCCGTCACGGTGGGCAAGGGGTCTAAACGCTGTGTTATGATCATTCGTCTGAGATGGGTCCGGGATTGCATCGGGTGAGGCATGGATGTTGTGTTTGTCTTACGTCAATGGCTTTCTCTCTTCCCTGGAGCCAGTGGCCCTAAATTAGGGACGGGCGGCTGCTTATAGCGCACTGAGTTGCTCATGATATTCGTTAAACCCCCAGTTGAAAAACAAAAGTTGAAGGGAGAGTTAAAATCATTCAATATATGCTAACTTCATTATTAATCAACAGATCAAAACAGGGTAATTTTGGCATTGATATTGCAGTTTAATCAATCATAAATTGTTCACCAATTAATCGAAGGTAAAAAGTTCATGATTTATCCATCTTTCAAAGCGCACTGAGTAGTCGAAGTACAACTAAATTTAACATATGTAACCAACGTCATTCTTTATTACCTAGGTGAGACTACTTGAACAGTAGTCATTTTCAATCATATATAGAATAGCTGGAGTGACGTCATTGACTCGATGTCTTGCTCCAGTACTACAGGCTCGCGGAAAACCTTGGTTGAGATTAAGTGACTGAAAGTTGACAAGAACTGAGCACTTAAGTCAGCACTTCTCCAGTAAATGTGTGTGTGTGATTCGGAAGTAAGCAAAAAAGAAACAGAAAAATTATCTTCATGTAAACCCACATTGCTGTAAGGAGAACTATAAAGTATCATAAATATAAAATCCGTAGTTCTTCGGTGAAAGAGGAAAAAATACAAACAGGATGAATACTGTTTATTTGGTTACCCGTGAAAATAAACTACGAAATATGCAGTTTCTACAAAATTTGTTGTTCATAATGTGTGGTTAAAATTACTAGGGAGATATTGCAAAGTTATATAAATCTATAAAAACTTCAGTTTACGCAGGACTTTGTATCATACTAGCTCGTTTTTCACAGTCGATTCACATTATTGTGACGACCAGTTAATACCCAGATTAACAGCCGTGTACAGCGCGGACAGCAGCTAGACGGCCTGGGAGTGACTTAATAAGGTGCTGAAAGGTGTTCGCAGGTATGTGGAGCCATGCGGACTGCAGTGCATCTGACAGCTGCAGGAGGGTACGTGTTGGAGGATCCACAGAACGAACAACACGATCGAAATGGTCCCACAGATGCTCAATTGGGTTTCAGTCTGGAGAATTAGGGGGCCAGGGAAGTACTTTGAAATCAAATCTTCATCGTGCTCTTCCAACCATTCCCCGACATTTCTAGCTGTGTGACACGTCGCATTGTCGTACTGGAAGATCTCATCTGCCCCAGGGAGGACAGTCAGCATGTATGGGTGTACGTGGTCTGCGAGGATGGATTCATAACGATTTCGGTCCATGGTGCCTTCCACAGATATGAGTGGACCCAGGGAATGCCACGAAAACATTCCTGAGACCACAACGCTGCCCCCACTAGCTCGTGTTCTTTCAGCAAAGGTTGAAGAGTGTTTGTTCTCCGATGTTTTTCGCTTTATACGCCAACGTCCATCTGTTCGATGAAGCAGAAAACGTGACTCATCGGAGAAGGCAATTCTTTTCCAATCAGCGGGGGTCCAATTATCATACTTCCGTGCAAATGTAAGCCTTTCCTACCGATGCAACTTCGTTAGCATAGGTGCAGTGACCATCCGTCTGCATCGGAGCCCCATGCGCAGCACAGTTCGCTGAACTGTCGTCTTAGATACACTTCCGGTGGCCCTCTGGTTCATTCGGCCAGTGAGTTGCTCCACTGTAGCGTGTCTGTCGGCCCTCACGCACCTTCGAAGCCGACGTTCACCTCTCACATCAATGGCACGTGGTGCTCAGCAGTTTCCAGTTCGCTTATTCACAATGGTGCCATTTCTCCAGTCATGATACACTTTAATCACAATAGCACGCGAACAGTTCACAAACTCCGCTGTTTCAAAAACACTGCCACCTTTGGCCCAAAAGCCGGTAATCATCTCTTTTTGCAAATCTGATAAATCGCTGCTTTTATCCATGAGCGCAACGAGTGATATGTTTTTGGAATGCCTGTATTACACCTTAAATCCTCTCCAAGCCAGCTCACAAGAAGTGCCTTCCTTAATTGGCTACGCGCTGTTGACGTCAGAAATAGGAGGTGGTCACAATAATGTGACTCGACTGTGTATGCACATAGGTTTCGACTGTATTAGGCGTTCTCTTGTTCAGTGTTTCTTATCTTT
Source organism: Macrothele yani (assembly GCA_039090855.1). Lineage (NCBI taxonomy): Eukaryota > Metazoa > Arthropoda > Arachnida > Araneae > Macrothelidae > Macrothele > Macrothele yani. Next base: position 100,189,380 of record CM076991.1, on the reverse strand, counting down.
AGAACACAATGAGCTCTGTCAGTTAACAAAAAATCAGAGCACCTTTTCCTTCGCGTACGGCCAAACAAATGTATTTGAATATTTTAAAATAAAATATTTTAATTGCTATTTGTGAACTTAATGTGTACTTTAAAACTGCGAAACAAAATAAAAACCATATGTTCGTAATTCACATTTGAGCTTCATGTGCTAAGAGTTGGAGTCAAACATTTTCACTGCTGCTGCATCTCCGTCACACGTTCTGAAATTCCTGGCTGTATGGAAACAGTCAGCAACCGTTAACGTTAAGTTGTTTAGGGAGGGTAGTTGATGGTGGAAAGAGTAGAAAATCCAGCCTCGTTGAACTACTTAGTTGGATGAAAATGGGACGATGATGCACACTGTTTGCTCACCGGTTGACAGAAAACTATTTCAACGCAATTTATTTCTGTGCAGCTCACACAGGAAGGTTCATTATTAAGAGGCAAACAGACGCATTTGTCGAGATCCAAGAAAATGTCAACCAAAGTAACTGCAGGTTTAATGAAAGCGTCAATTAAAGGTTTCCGCTGTTAAATTCGTGTAGTTAGTCTGGAGATTGCCTACGGGTTTTAGCTAAATAATATTTTCTGTTAGAAGAATTTGCTGGATAGTTGCAAATACAAGTCAGCGAATGAAACACCAGATAAGGTGTTCGATTAGACGGCGACATTTGCATTTCTGGAATCAAATTACTGTAAAAGGCATTGCTTAATATCGGCGAGATTCAGTACGTGTTTCCAGTTTAGCTGCAAATTAAAAACTACTAGCGTCTTTCTTCTGGATCAGTAAATTCCTCCCCAAGCATGCGTCTGTGGAGGAGGAGGTGTGTCCAATCAGCTGATAATTTCGGTTTAATCCAGTCTTTAAACACCACGGTCACTCATAAGAATTATTTATATCATTAGTGAATCCGTTCTTAAAGTAAACTTCGTGACAGTCGCGTTTCTCTGAAATCATTATTTTATTTCGGTTTAATTTTACTCCTGTGAAGAAATCTACGACAGCGAGACCTCGTGAATTTGATATCGATTAATCCAAATCCCCCGTCAATTCAAACCGATGAAAATTCTTCACAAGAAAGACCATGCAGTATTTCCTCCAAATGCTGAATAAAACTTAGTATAACATATAAATCTGTAAATCAGGTACGAGGATTTTAAATTCTAAACATCCCTTAGAAATAGCAAGCTAAGGGATTTGGGCTATGTTACCCTCTAGGATACAACAAAAAACTTTTTTAGACCGTGAAGTGTAGTTGCACAATTCGATGGCTGCGCTATTGAAACCAGGAACTGAATCCAGATGGACCAAACCATGAGATACCGCCGCTAACGGGCAACATTCCAGGCACCAGATCTACACCATAGCCAAGGGTGCAGCGAGCCCTGGCGAGGACTGACGTCACCACTTTTACCTAACTGAATCAGACATTTTAAAATTTATTTATTCAATCGTCACCCATTGATAAATCGAAAGGTTTTTTTTTTTTTTTTTTTTTTGCACAAATAATCAAATAATCTTAACGAGCTTTTTTGTTCTTTTTCTTCTCTTTATCTCTATCTCTTTCTACTTTATTTCACTTTCTTTCTTTTCGTGGTGGCTATTCACAAATCCCTAGACCTTTTATTTAGCAAAACCATATCAGAAATAGCCAGTGAAGTGGGTACGGGCAGTATATACACTGCTGGCCACCCAAAATGCAACACCAAGAAGGACACGAGATAGCAAAGCGAGATTTACTGGACACATAACAACAGATACAAAGATGAAACGATTGAGCTTACAGGCCAGTGCGATTTGCGGAACACGCAGACATCAATAGTTCGTGTGGCCCCCATTGCTGGCAATAACGGCCGCTACACGCTGCGGCATCAAATGAAAGAGGCTTTGGAAGTGGGCTTGGGGTATGTCGGTCCAGGATGCTTACACATGTTTCCACAGTTCATCAGTCGTAGCCGCGGGTGGTGCTTGCCGGGGTCACTCAGTTGCCGATCAGCGACCAGACGTGTTCGATGGACGACATATCGGGCGAACTGGCAGGCCACGGCAGCAGTGACACCCGGCGGGCCCTGAAGAATTGTTGCACGATGCGTGCCACGTGCGGGCGCGCATTGTCCTGTAGAAACGTAGCCGCTGGCAGGCGCTGCAGGTAAGGGAGGACTACAGGCTCCAAAACGTCGGAGATGTAGCGGTGGCTGTTGAGTGTACCGGCGATGCGTACCAGAGGGGTGCGGGTGTCATATCCAATTGAGCCCTAAACCATAACGCCAGGCGACGGACCGGTATGGCGATGCATAATGCAGGCGTCATACAGTCTATCGCCGCATTGCCGCCACACGCGGATCCGACCATCGTGGTGTTGCAAGAAGAAGCGGGATTCGTCGGAGAAGACAATGTCTTGCCATTCCGTAGTCCAGGTGCGACGTTCAACGGCCCACTGCCGCCGCACTCGCCGTTGGTGTAACGTCAATGGTAATCGGAGCAATGGGCGCCGTGCGACAAATCTCCGCTCCTGCAGACGACGTCGAACGGTATGTGCTGACACAGGTTGTTGCGCAACGCACCCTAATTCCTAAGCTAACGTTCGTGATGCGGCGGTGCGAGCCGTCAATGCCCGCCGCACAACATGGCGGTCCTCTCGATTGGTAGTGTGCCGCGGCTGCGGCAATCGCTCATGTTGGTCCGTCCGTCCCTCCTGCACCCACTGAATCCATACTCACCTCACTGTGGCTGGATGTTGTCCCACACGGGCGCCGATGTCTCGGTACGATAAACTGCTGTCGCGATAAGCCATTATTCGTCCTCTGTCGAACTCCGAAACGTGCTGGAATGACTGCCGTATTCTGCGACGAGGCATCAGGAAGCTTCCCATGCATAGGTCCGGCAGCATAACACGCTTCCACTACTTACACCCCGCCTTCTGTGCGGCCTTCTTACAGTGCTTCTCGGTGGTGTGCCGGGCGCACATGATTTGCATATGCCTTGCAATGCTAATCGTTTGCATGTCCTGCTGCGAATTCCAGGCCAATCAGATGCTTCTTTCTTGGTGTTGCAGTTTGGGTTGCCAGCAGTGTAGAAAATGCAACGTTATCTGGAGAATTGAAGAATTTATTCCAAATGCGTGGCAAATCTAGACAGGCGCTATCATTGCAAGTCTCGCTGCTGGTCAAGGTTTCTTGAATGGCAGTAGATTTGGGGGTGGAGTATGAAGCTAATTTCGTTATATCATTCCACATGAGCTCAGCGGACTTGAACTTGACTTCTCTTGATAGGACAGTGGTTATTTTCCCGTTTTTTGAATGCCTTTTTTGTTCGTCGATTGTAACTCCAAACGAACGTTTGGTCATTCCGATATAGTATATTGCCTGGAGCCGATATCTATCTGTTTCTATAGTACAGTCGTACATTTACTTTGACCACTTCGTTTCGTTCTGAAATTCTTCAGGCAGCCGAGCATCCAGAAATTCAGTCAATCGCACATCCAGAAAGATCAGGTTGCTCTGCAATCTGCGTACATTGCTTAATAGAATTAGCACGGAGCACCTAGAGGTAGAGAGCAAAATTTCGTCGGGGTGCTATCTGCTATCTAGTGTCTATAATTCTTGAAGAACTTTTCCTACGTCACGGAAATCCATCAATGCGTGTCCTGGTATGCACACCCAAGATAAATAGCCTTTTCAAATAAAGAGACCCAAGAATAAATATCCAAACCCAGAATAAATGGGTCCAGCAGCCAAGGAATTCGCATTACTAACTTGAAAGTGTAAGAATATGCAAAATCATTCGAAATCGCATTCTCCCTCAGACCCCGAGCTCGCTCGACCTCGAACCGCAGTAACTAAACACACTGAACAAATAATTAGTCACCCTTAACAGAAATGAGAGTAGGAAGTTACCGGTTGCACAGAGGACGTCGTTATAGCGTTGTTGAGAGTTATGTAAATAGTACTGACGGGGTCTACAGGATCATTTCTGTGTAGTGGTAAAGCGCAACGTGTGTGTTGAATTTAGTCTGCAATATGGGTCTGAAGACAGACATTGCTGAGTGGCAAAAAGAAGCCGTCGTGTTTGGCCATGAACACGGACACAAAGTGAATGAAGTCGCACAATTTGCTAGTGTGTAGAAGCGTACTGTCCAGTGGGTCTACAAACAGTGCTGTCGTTAGCAGTCAGCTGAAAATCAGCAACGTAACTGTGGCCGAAATATGATTCTTACCAACCGCCGCCATGTTTCATTCCTAGTAACTGCAAATCGGCTTCAAACCATTCAACAATTGCTCCAAACAGTCAATGAAAGTACTCCCCAACCAATTTCCGAAAGGACATAGCTACGAGAACTGCATACGATGGACACCTGGGGCAGAGTACAACGGATGATGCCACTTTCAACAGCACGTCAGAAAGTCGCGCTTTATCAATTGGCACAGAGGCACCAAAACGTTACTGTGCAGGATTGGAAACGAGTAATTTGGTCTGATGAGTCTCGTTTTTGTTTGTACTCCAATGATGGAAGGCGACGAGTGCATTGCAGGACAAATGAAGCCTTTTAATCCTAACTGTGTCGAAGGTGTTTTTCAAGCTGGAGGGAGTTCTGTGATGCGTTTCGTACAACGAAACGAACCCTCTCGTTGCAGTGACGATGAATTTGAACCAGCATACGTACCTCCGCATTCTGAATGACGAAGTGTTGCCCTTCGTCCTAATCTGCAGGAGCAGCACCACATTGCCACTCCCGTCTTCCAGGACGACAGTTGCCGTGTGCACAGCTAAAACTGTGTCTTAGTGCCACGACGAACAGTCAGCAACACTGTCTCACCTCGACTGGGCTACCAAATCCACAGATTTAAATCATATTGCAAATCCGTGGGACCATTTGGAACAGAAGGTGAAACGCCGGGCTAGACATCCACGTATTCTGGTGGAACGTCGGGACCAATTGTGGAACGAGTGGCTACAAATCGATGTTCAATACATCCACAACCTCGTGGAGTCTCTACCACACCGGATTAATGCTGTTATCAAGGCAAGAAGCTCCGTCACGCGTTATTTGGTAAGTCCTGACAGGAGTGACTAATTCTTTGTCCGGTGTGCTTATTATGCAGCCCAAGCCTTGTTCGGGGCAGGGCTCGACATCGGGCTTTCAGGATCAGTCTCGGTCCGTCTCAGCACTGGTGCAGATGGTAATGATTTATTAAGTAGATAGAGGAATAAGAGAAGATTGTAGAGATGTTGAGATCTATGCACGTGGAGTTTTAGTAGGTGACGAGTGGATGTTAAGTGTTGAGATTGTAAAATTTTGATGCATAACTTGTTGAGTTGCTGTCACAGGAACGAATTCTGTGTGAAGACCTGACAGACACAATGTATCGCCGGGGTTGGCCTTTAATTGAATGAAGGGATACATTTAATGCTGATTCTTATCTCTGGCGGTTTTCCCAATTGTTTACAAAATGTAATAGCAAGTTAGTCAGTTAACATATGTGACGTACCTAGCTGCAGGACGCACAGGACATAAAGGCAGATAGCAGTCAGAACGAACGTCCGCGTAGCTCAATTGGTAGAGCGACTTATTCCGGAATGAGGAGAACCGGGTTCGATAAATTTACTTCGTTATAATGGCGCCCAAACTTTCCGGATGACCCGGCCGTTCAAAATCTCGCAATGGTGTGATGTTCTTTCCACACCGCGAGAGAGGAAAATTAAGAGAATCCCATCTCCAGCGCTTCAAAAAATAAATGTGTTGGACGTTGCATTCCACACACCAGATTGACTGGGAGTTCTCAAGTGCACGTTCTACAGCGGATGGCTGCCTGCAACGATTCATGATCACGGCTGACCCGCGGGCCATGCCCCCTGCCCTCTTTCGGGGGGGGGGGGGATGTGACGTACCTGCCGGCAGGACGCACACGGCTTAAATTCAGATAGCAGTCAGAACGAACGTCCGCGTAGCTCAATTGGTAGAACGACTTATTCCGGAATGAGGGGACTCGGCGTGGACCAAAATGAGGGAGAAATTTACTTCGTCATACCTATTAAACCTAAAACTACTTTTACGCTGTAAAACGTTTCCAAAATTCACGAACAACCTTCCGTGAATTAAACAAGCTTATTTCTGATACAACAGTTTGAGTAAAATGACGGAATAAATCTGAATTTCACGAATTTTTCATACGCCAGAAAGGTTCTGAATTTTCTGAAACATTTCCGCAGTTCCTTTCTTATATTGACGGTAGATTGAAGTTTTAAAGATGTGTTAACGAAAATTTCTGAATTTTTTCTCAATTCCTTTTGTATATTAACGGTAAAACTCTGTTCTCATTTTCTTTCGTCTCCACACTACGGAAAATTTCCGGTTGTGGGAGAGATTCGTGGAGATACCTGAGGTGTGATTAACTGTTAATCGCCAAAAATTTATTTTCAAAAATACGGAAGCATACTGGAGCGAAAATCGGGATGATAAAGATTCGATTCCCGCTCCATGGCGATGCAATTTTCAAGTTTTCTGAGAGGTGTTACGTTTATGACCAGTAAGTGTTACAAGAAAATTCAGAATTTATATTCTGTTTGCTTTGAATATTCTAACTGTTAAATTTCAATCGCCTGTCGGAGGATCAGATTTTGAAGTCCTGTAGCGAGATCGGATTTTCTGTATAGCATGAAATTTTTGTTATGGACTTTATTCACTTCGCATTGCATCATGGGAAAACTTTTTCGTGGCCGCGGACCAGCAATAGTTTGCTTACATGCGTTTTTCCATTGCTCAACAAGGCGTTACGTTGCAGGTTTTCAGGAAAATCGTGATTTTTTAAAATTTATTAACGACATGCCTAACTTTTTTCTCATCGTATATTTGTGTTAATAAATTCTGCCACCTAAATGTTCAGAAGAAGGAAAAATTTTCCATAATTTTCCTCTGAAAATGCCAAAACTGTTAAAGGAATGGTTGTGTAAAATGAAATGACATGATTTCATTCTAATGCGCATTCTCGAATATGTTCTGCCCACGACAAAGATTTTGAATATTATGGCACTAAGAATAGAAAGCTGCTAAAACGTGGAAGTATGCCGTCGATGTTTAATTTAAAAAATAAATGCGAAATCTAGATCAATAAGTATGAATGATCAGTAAGATCAGTAAGTGTGAATGATCAATAAAAAAATGAAATCTAGATCAGTAAGTTGCGTTTTTTTTAAATGATCATTTAAAATAATGATCATTTAAAAAATGAACGTTAAAAATTATCATTTAAAAAATGTGAAATCTAGATCACTAAGTGCGAATGATCAGTAAAAAAAATGAAATCTAGATGAGTAAATAAAAAAAATTACAAAAATTATCATTTAAAAATGATTATTAAAATTATCATTTAAAATGATTATTAAAAATTATCATTTAAAATGATCGTTAAAAATTATCATTTTGAAAATGATCGTTAAAAATTATCATTTAAAAAATGTGAAATGTAGATCAGTAAGTATGAATGATCAGTATGATCAGTAAATGTGAATGATCAGTAAAAAAAATGTGAAATCTAGATCAGTATCCTGGTAGTATGCCTTCGATATTTAAAAAAAATGCATATCTAGATCAGTAAGTTGCGTATTAAGTTATATGTTCTTTCCCCAAAGACCGAAACATATCTAATTTTTCTTTTATTTAATGTTACGCATTCGCTTTATTTTTAAGTAGATTGCCTAGAGGGCGACAATGGGAAAATTTTAATTGCTGGTTTTTTAACCCGTTTCTTTCCATATTACCTATATGTCTAGACTTCTAAATATCCCGTTTTGAAAGAAAAAAGAATCCAGGTTTGTTTCAGATGTTTCCCCAGTGTTTGACAATAAGAACGTGAAATTCAATATACCGTGTCTGAGAAACGCTTCATTAAAAATTTCACCATGACTTTCATTTCAAATAAACATCGAACACAAAATTCTTTTCGTATATTTTTGCAACCTTGATTGGTTTTTCTAAGAAATTAATTTAATCTTCTTCGCCCTGTAGCTCTATTAATTCGTTGGCATACTCCAAGGCGGCGTTAAAATTTTCAAAATTGTTCAGCCGTAAGGGGTAGGCCTAATCTACAGCGGCAACATTGAATCAGCAGGCATGTTGGTCCGCAAAAATCCACTTATGACGTCACATGAATAAGGTCCATTGTGGCACCGGATATTCTTTTCTCTCTTCAACATTTTGTGCGCAAGCTGTTGTATATTGTGTTACCGTAAGACACCGGGTTTTTAAATTACCGAATGGTTGTTTGTGTGATGTGTGGGTGTATCATGTTTGGACCACTTAAGACAAAAGTATCAAGAGTAAATTTTATATTTAGGAGTTTTGTCATATAATACTATAAAGTAGTACATGCTACCTTTTCTTAAAGGTAATCGAGAGTAACTGTTAGTTTAAAACTGTCTCAAGTTCTGAAGCATTCTGTTGCTTCGAAAAATCGCGGTAAAAAAAAATACTTAATTTGTGATAATTCGTGCTACAGAAAAAATAAAATTATTACAAATCTATTCAAAAATATAATAAGCTGCAACAGAAAGCAAAATGGCTAATTCACCCGTATGAACGACGAAAACATCTCGTCATTACGCAATTAGAGTTTTACTTTGAGTGTGAGGGATATTCCCGGATCTTCCTGTCTCGGAGATAAGACGTGCTTTTTCTATTGAGCCAATCCAAAACTACCTGGGATGGAATTCAACCACGGAATGGAATCTGTGATGGCTGAAAATTCAGTGGTTTTCGATTTTGTGAAGTTTCTGTATAAACACGAAAAAACCAGAAACAGACTTTTCCGAATATACGGAATTACTGACTTCGGAATAATTGTCAAAAATACGGAAGTTAAAAGAAACGGGAACTTTTAAAAACGGAAATTCCGTCAAAAAACTGCCACTTTGCTGCACGTCATTTTTTCGTGAATGCACACCCATTTATTTTTAACATTGTATAAAGAGTTAAAACGCAATCCCTTTTCCTGTTAATTTTGTGTCCAGTTGATCCAAAATATTTTTCCTATATCAGTTCGGACAACGACAGTTTGTCATTTCACTGTTATTTATAAAATAAAAGTAACTTAAAAATTTGGAAGCTGTGAATCCGTTTATTGGTGTAAATATGACATGAATGGTAAGTCACATAGTATCCAAAAACTTGAAAATTTCATCGCCCGTGAGTGGAAATCGAATCTGCGTCTCCCGGATAGCGCCCAATACGCTAACCACTACACCACCCAGAACGACCAAGTTTCAAGTTTCCGATTAATTTGAATATAACCATCACGGTTCCTCTGGGCAATCACGGAATAGGATTCTTGACCTTTCAGATTCGCTAAACATGAATGCCGGTTGCTTGGACTAACGAATCCTGTGATGGTTATATTCAAATTAATCGAAAACTTGAGACTTGGCTATTCTGGGTGGTGTAGTGGTTATCATACCCAAGCGCTATCTGGGAGACTCAGGTTCATTTCCCGCGTCAGGACGAAGAACTTTTCAAGTTTTTCAGACGCTATCTGACTTATCATCCTTGTCATATTTACACCAAAAAACGAATTATCGTCTTCAAAATTTGTATTGTATGGTGTAATCCCATATTCCATTCATAACAACCAAGAATTTTACAAAATGAGCGCAAATATCATTCCAGAACTTCAATTTTACTGGAGCTACTGTTACAGTGGACACCCCCCCCCATCCTAAAACCTGAAGAAAACTCTAAAATTTGTCCGCCATGTCGCGTATGGTATGAGGCAGCTAGGAATCACAGTTCAGCAGGATCACATGTTCTTTTACAGTTCAGTTTTTTTATTTATTTCTCATTTACGTTGTTTTTTCTTTTCGGATGTTATCTAAATTAATTAACAAAATTGCGGGATAATTGGGAAGTCGCTCCAATGCTTTTGAAGGCAAGAAACGCAATATTTTTGCCGTTTTGAATTGTTTCTACCTGTGGGAAAAGGTAGCACTCAATGGTTGCTCTGGAAATTGATAAGAGCAAAGCGATAGGCCCAGAAGAGGACTTCTGGATTTCTTGAGGAGGGGCCGATGTTACGACCCACCCCCGCCATTAATTTAGTAATTAATGGGCGTGGTTGATGTGTGAAATTAATTAAGTATTAATTATGTTCGAGGCTTGATTGGAGTTTAAAAGTGTAAACAGCAGTAAAGTTTTATCTGGGGGTTTGGAAAGAAAAGAGGCGAAGAATTCTCTCTGGCTGGGTGGTCTCAGAATAGCTCTGTTAGGTCATAAATATCAGGGCGCAGCTGACAGGAAGCCTAAGCAACACGGAGAGGAAAAGAGGTACATTTCGAAGAGGGGTCCACTTGAGTAAATGAATGAAGATGGGGACAAAAGGTTTAGCGAATAATCGTAAATTCGTCGATTGTTTGGGGCATTTTCGAGAACAATTGCTCTCTGTGTGGTCCGTGCAGAAAAATAAGAGTTCGCACTTGGCATGAACATAAGGAAGAAAGTTAGTTGTCTGTGCGCTCTCCGATGTGAAAGGCTGGATGCCTTGGATCTGCTAAAAATGAATTGGGAAAAATGAAGCAGCAAACCTCCCCGCATTTGGTAAGAAATGGAGACAACTCGAGGCAGCTGGAGATGCCAGTTTGCCACAAAGACAGCAGAATGCCTAAATCCGCGTGATAACGAAGAAATTTCTAGGCTGGAGCGTAATGGAAATCAGCGACTGTTTGGCCTAATGAAAGCCAAGTTACAGGGGAATTAAGAAGTCTGCGAGTGGACAGTGGTCATTCCAATGAGAAGCGAAGCCAAGCAAAGTCGGGTTCGGATGCCAACCACTGCAGTGTGGAATCGTCACCCCCATTCATCCCCTACTGTGGAGGAAGTGAAGAGATGCGCTTGTCTTACGGGGCGAAGCGAGGCCCCATGTGTGCGTGTGTGTGGTCACGTAAGCAGCGAAGCCACTACGTGTAAGTGCGACGGGATAAAACATGGCGAAAGAAAAATATGAGCGTAAGAGCGGTGGCTTCGATACCTAACAAATATACAGGTGAAATGTTGAGTTGCCGATATACGCTTAAGGTAAAAGCACGTCTGATTTCGCTCGGCCGAGAAAATTAATCTCAGGGCTAGCGGTCGCAACTCGATAAAAAAAATGGAAACAAAACCTGCGAGTGGCATATTTGAACTGCGTACTCAGGCAGGGTAGATGGTTTGCTAACGGAAAGGAACTGACTGAATTGGGAATGAACGGTCAAAAAGGATGGAAGGTAGCGACGGACGGAATCAACTATAGAAGCAGCGGAATTGAATGTGTCCCACTCTCCAAATAGTTGATTGTCAGAATCATTTCTTCACGACAACAAAAATCATTTCCCAGGAACACAGAAAATCAATCTTGGAAACCGCAACAGCAGATGTGAGAGGGCCTATTTTGTTTAAAGGCCACCTTCAAATCGTCACGAGAATAGATCAGTGTGCACTCTAATCATTGCAACAAACTGCGGCGTGATATTACCATTTTTAATTGTGTGCTTCATTTACATCAAGCGTCAAAGTGAAGTGTTGAATCATCGGTGCTGCCACATGGTGCAAGTGTCTGTGTATGCGTGTTTTTTTTGTCGTGTGATATTATGTGATGCACAACGGATTTGCACAGCAAAGTCACGAAACTGTAAGTAGATGAATATTTCCTTTTTCTTTCTTCGCACATCTGCGAACTTGTGCCATCCCGACACCCAAAGCTGCATGGACATAGATGCAGTAATGCTGAGTGACTGAACCTCAGAGGAAATACCTGCACATACAGATTTCAATTTCTTACAGGGCCCATTCCTGATTATTTTTTTACATGAATAAGGGAGAGGATGTGGCCGCCAAATTCCGCTGGGCGGGACAGTTTCTTTTAACTTTGGTTCAGGGCCAAAGCGAGCGGGGAAGGGATCTGCATGTGCATGCTTATTAGATTTAGTTAATTAACTTTGGCAGTATTTCGCACCTATAATCTTATACCGCAAATTAACGTGCTTGTGTATTTTGTGTCGCGAGTATTTTTAATGTGATCGTTTGCATATAATTTTTTTTTTCATTCTCTAAGCAATTGTATATGAATATCACCTGCAGCTCTATTTAGTGTGTTAAAGAGTAGTATCTCTTGTTCAGATAGTCCGGTGGAGACTCAGACGGCTTGCGTCTTCCGACAGTAAAGTGTGACACCGTATGCTGCCCACATATGAGGGGCAATTGTCTATGCGCCTAGAGAGCGCCGTATCTGTTTAAATCTCGCAGAACGTTATTAAATGTTGTGTTGTGTATTTGAGAATCATGTGTTATTTGCGAAAGTGAGTGTTGTACTGGCTGGTTGGGGATTGAATGTACCGGAGTAAGATCCGGACCACTACACTCAGTCACGAATTGGTGATTGCGGGTGAACCTCGTCACAACTCTGATCCCAAAGTATCATTTTTTTTTAGATTATTTTATTTTTTATTTGTTGTTGTTATTTTGTTCACAAGGTGGATTCACCCAAGCCTTATGCTTCGGGTCGTTCTTCAACTTTTCATTTTTTATGTTCTGGTGTGAATCTTTGAGTGCAGCAGTGCACCTGAGATTCTCACCTGGTGCCGCGGCCAACTAAATTGTACTTCAGGTCTCAAGCACCGTTACCGGCAGACTCGGCAGGAACACTGCTAGTGCCGTGTAACACTACGTACAGTTCAATTATAACAATAAAAGCACCATTTTAATGGACCTTGCCTGTTTTTTCATTCAGCATCAACTACATGCCAAGGCTCTTAGCGTTTTAGAACTATTTGTAATTGTCTTGTCGTGGCTTATTACTACTTCAAGCCCAGAGCGCTCATTTTCTACTATACAGCGTTTGAAGACTTATCTTCGTAGCACCATTAGGGAAGACATTCTCAGCAACTTAGCACTAATGGCAATTAAACAGGAGCTAATCGCAAAGCTGATGCATCCTGAAGGACTCAATGCCCTTGTGGAGATGTTTACTTCACTTGCCAGGAGTGGGATTCTTTACTAAATTTAGGCAAATTACTATTAAAGCATGTAGTAATTAACGGCAAATTTTAATTTGCAAGATGAATTATACAAGGTGTCATAGGAGAAATCAGAATCGACCATCAGGGTGTGAACAGATTTTCCTTCTTTTGCTTTTTAGCACGTCTTTTGTAAAAAAAGATCGTGCTTATGTTATCGGTTTGTCCGTCGGTCCGTATGTAGACACGATATCTCTGCAACTATTAGTCCGATTTAAAAATTTCTTTTTGTATTGGGAAGCAAGAAATATGCGAATCATGGTCCTTTATTTTGCTTATGTTTTTTACGATGTAAAATTTCGCCGTTAGAGGGCGTAAATGCAGATGATGTCGAATTTAAAAATGCATTTAATTCCACATATTTGCTTCTAAACAACCGATTGGAAAAAGAATTTTATCTTTCGTTTGCATTTATGTCGAAGAGTACTTTAGACATAGTTAAGTTTTCAAATTACGCATAGATGTTCCGCTAGGGGACGTAAAAGTAAATTATATTTCTCCCCGATAACTTTTCTTCTAAAACTCCGATTTATAAAAAAAATTCTTCAACGGATGCACCTCCGGATGAAAATGTTTTGCATATAATGTCAAATTTTTGGCAAAGAATACTTTGGCCACCAAGGGGCGTAAGAGTTAATTTTTGCTTCTGATGTATTTGCCATAAAATCTGTGCTTCGAAAATATTGATTGAAAAAATTATTTCGTGGACTGAAGCCACTCACATCGATAAACGTTTTCGGAATATTTTCTTCTTAAAATATTCCATAGTTTCTCCGCCAGTGGGCCTAGATGTACATCTTATTTTTGACAATATCTCTACTTCTAGGAGTCTGATCTGAAAAAATCCTTCTTTGTTGGATAGTGTTTTCAGTGTGACATATTTTTTATATAAATTCAAAATTTTCCAGTAATTCATAGACTTTCCGCTAGAGGGCGTTGAGATAAATTACGTTTCCCTTTATATTTCTGCTTCTAAATCTCCGATTTGAAAACTTCTTTCTGCACCGGATACAGCTCCTGATGGGAAATCCTTTACACATAATTTCTAATTTTTGTAAAAAATGGTTTAGCCACCAGGTGGCGTAAGTCTTAATTTCCGCTTCTGATGTATTTGCAGCAAAATATGAGCTTCTAAAGTCTCGATTGAAAAAAAGTCGTTTGTTGACCGATACTACTCATATCGACAAACCTTTTAGGAACACTTTCTTCTTGAAATAATCCAGGAAAAAGCCTCATTGAGTCCTGTCTAAACCCGGAGCTCCCTGAAGGAAATTTACAAGTCAAGTACAGCAATGTACACCACCAGCCATTAGTATAACTCTTTCTCTCCCCCCCACCCTATTATTCCCTTAAATAGTTAGCTTAATAAGTATGCTTTTAATTTTTTCTTATGGAGGTTAAAGTTATTAATCAATGTCAGTTCTCCAGGCAATGAATTCCTAAACGCGGGCCCACAATAATATAAACTTTGTTTCATAGTTCAAGTTTTAGGGAGCACTGGTATAAGTGCCTGTTGATTTCTTGTATTATATTGATGCGTATATGTAGATATTTTAATTAATTCCTGCTCTATGTTATTTTTTATTCTTTTGTACATGATTTTACCCAAGTTAAAATTATATAAATGTTTAATAGTCATTATGTTATATTTGTTAGGGTCCACTCTTGTATATGTATGTATACATGATTGAGAAAAAATAACGTTATTACAACTGTATTTTAAATCTAATAATCTAATATACTTGTTTTGAAGTATTTGTAATTTTTTAATATTAGATTGAGTTGTTTGACCCCATGTTAATATACAGTAGTTAAGGTGTGTATGAAGTAAAGTAAAATATATTAATTTTAATGTTTTAACAGTAAGATTTGTCAGAACATGACTTACAATTCCTATATTTTTTTATAATTTATTCAAGAGATTATCAATGTGTTTATTCCATTTTAAATCATTATTAAGTTTAATACCTAAGTAAGTAAACTCATTAGCTTTTTCAATTGATTTCTTGTCGAGAAATAATGGTATATTAATAAGTTGACTTGTTTGTTGTCTTGAAAAAAAAACTGCTTTAGTTTTATCTGTATTTAATACAAGTTCATTAGCAGCCAACCAATTTGTGTATTTTGAAATTCAATATTACTTAGTAAAATTATTTCTTCTGGATTAGTACCCTTAAATAACAATGTAGTGTCATCTGCATAGAGGATAATTCTAGATTCATATTCGATGTTAAAAATGTCATTAATGTAGATATTAAATAATAATGGTCCAAGTATTGAACCTTGGGGTACACCCAATTTAATATTTGCATTTGTTGAGTAATAATCCCCCAGTTGAGTAAACTGAATTCTGTTTGATAAGTAATTTGTAAAGAGTGCATGAGCAGTACCCCTTATTCCTATATTACGTAGTTTTGATAGTAATATGTTATGGTTTAATGTGTCAAAAGCCTTTGTTAAATCCAAAAAAATAGCAACGGTTATATTTTTTTCCTCAAAATTTTTCTGAATTATATCTTGAATATGAAGAAGAGCAAGATCTATTGATTTATTTGATTGAAATCCAAATTGGTTTTTGTCAATAACTTTATACTTGTGTAAGTAGGATAACAATTTATTGTAAATCAGTTTTTCAAGTAATTTTGCAAAGATTGATGTCTTAGATATTGGACGATAATTGTTTTCATCATTGTGTGATCCTGCTTTATATTTAGGGGTAATTTTTGTAATTTTCAGCTTATCAGGAAAAATTCCTGTATCAAGAACAGAATTAAAAATTTGAAGTAAAGGTTCAGATATCTCATCTGCAATGTATTTAATTACCCGTGAATTAATTTCACCAGATCCTGAACCTGCTGATATTCTTATATTCTGAGATTCCACTAACAATTCAGTTTTTGTAATAGGGTATCTGTAAAATGAAAATTATTAGGGAGATATGATTTTTGTAAATAACTGGAGTAATGTGTATTAACCCTTTTTAACTTTTGTTTTAATGTAACTGGGATAGTTGTAAAATGATGATTCAGTTGTGTAGCAATGTCCTGTTGATTGCTTATTTTCATATCATTTATAGTTAGGTGAGATGGTAATATCGTTTTAGGTGTCCTACCAAGTAATTGATTAAGATGCTTCCATGTTAGTTTAGATGAATTTTGTGAGAATATATTAGCATAATCATTCCTTTTAGTGGTTCTTAATTCAGAGTTCAGCCTATTTCTATATTGTTTAAAATAATTAAAATCTGATTGTTGTCTAGTTTTAAGGAATTTAGAATATAACTTATTCCTTTTTTTAATGCACTTAAGTAATGTATCTGTAATCCATGGTTTTCGAAAACTTTTTCTAGATTTATTGCTTAGTACTGAAATAGGAAAACATATGTCATAGATATCTTTTAGTTTTGTAAAAAATATTTCATATTTTAAATTAGGTGATGAATATGTGCCCAATCCGCTCCAGTTTAAATTATTTAATTTATTTTTAGTGATTTCTAGATTTTGTTTTTAATTTCTGCTTCTGATGTATTTGTCGCAAAATCTGGGCTCCTGAAATCTTGACTAATTTTTTTCTTGGACCGATACCGCTCATATAGAAAAACTTTTGAGAATACTTTTTCTCTAAAATAATGCATGGTTTACCCACCATGGGACGTAAAGTCACATCTTATTTTTGTCGATATCTCTGTCAGCAACCAAAGGGCGTAAGCTCACAATTCCGTTTACAGCAATATCTGAGGGATTAAAAACCCGATTGAAAAACTTCTTTCTTCCATCAGACACCATTGTTTTCCAGAATGGTTCCTTTGACTTTGAATAGCTTTGATGAATTTAATTTAAGTCAGAACGGATTCAAAAGACGTGCTTATTACACCAGAAATC
Organism: Macrothele yani; assembly: GCA_039090855.1. Taxonomy (NCBI): domain Eukaryota; kingdom Metazoa; phylum Arthropoda; class Arachnida; order Araneae; family Macrothelidae; genus Macrothele; species Macrothele yani. Next base: position 100,172,443 of record CM076991.1, on the reverse strand, counting down.
CGGTGTCATCTTTCTTGTTTAATTTTGCATCCCATGACATTCTATTATTCCAGCAACATTGCTAGACATTTTTCTTTTATGAAATGTTTTTTCAAGAGGGTGATGTTCCCATGCAAATATATTTTTATTAAATACCGAGCAGTCACGGGAATCATTGAATCATTCAAATCGAAATTATTCCTGTGATTTACCGGCATACTCGGCTGCTATCCTCAAGACGCAAAATAGATTTCCGCTCCAGGACGACGAATTTTTTCAAGTTTTCGGATATAATCTGACTCATTTATGTCATATTTACACTAATAAACGGATTCACATCTTTTAAATTTGTTTTGTTCAATGAAGTAATCCCTTATTTCATTCACTGATATCCTGCTCCTCTGGGCAAACACGGGAATGAATTTTATTCCCCCAGATTCGCTATAGATGAATGCCGGTTGCTTCGACTAGCGAGTCCTGTGATGGTTATATTGAAATTCATCGGAAACTTGAAACTTGGTTGTTCTGGGAGGTGTAGTGGTTAACATACTCGGGCGCTATCCGGAACTACGAAATTTTCAAGTTTTCGGATATTACCATACTTACCATTCATGTCAGAATTACACCAATAAAGGGATTCACATCTTCAAAATTTGTATTGTACAATGCTGTAATCCCGTATTTCATTCGTAGATAAAAGTATCTATTTTCCACCCTTGAAATTGATTTGGAAAAAGTATTGAAGTTCAATAACAAAAATGTGTGAAAGCTGTTTTATTCCTACAGAGATTTTAATGACGTCACACTGTCAAAAAGCAGAAATCCCTCTGCTAAACTAGTAATTTTCTCTCTTCCATCACAAAGCTTTTATCCAATTGGGGAGCAGTATCAACGAAAAGCTGAAACCGTAGGATAAATACAAACGTGAAGCTCTCTGAGACAGACCTACTTGATCAATGTCCGATAAAAATATCAGCAGACGTAGAAGAAAAACAAAATCCCTTGGAATTCCTTTTTGGTGCAATACGTTTTCCTAAGTGCTCTTTTCCCGTTGAGGTTTTATGCTAATTAGGTCATCTGACTGATCATCCGTGAGACGATCAGAAGGCAGCCTTATTTTCTCTCAGTTGTACATAGAAAGTGTGTAAAGTCGTTAAAATTAACAAATGTCTCTGTCGCACTACTGAAAATTCATTATTTTATAAATCAACAAATGCATGGATGTTATGTAAGTCTGCATAGATTAACTCGTAAACGGACTCTTTAATGACAACACAAAATTTGAAAACCGCATTAGACGAAAATAAGGGACGTTTACATTCTGCAAACTAAATTCCCAATAACGAATTCTTCATCAAGACTGATTTAAGCGACTAACGGAAAGTTAATAGCAGCTGCTTTCGAGCAAAATTTCGCTCGAGCTCAGAATCTGTCACGTGGATTCATTCCCGCTGTTTAGTTTCCGTCGAAACGCAGGTAAATGGCGACTGCAGAAAATGATCGCATTTACGTTTTAAAGCGGCAGACACTCAAGCAACACCTGTTTCGAAAACCGAGTCACAGGCATTATAAGGACATATTCCAATACTCCCTGAGGGAATTATTTATTGAGAGCGATAGCTGAGAGAAACGGAATATTGAATTTTCAGAGTATTTAAATGTATAATGGATCTGTGTTGCCGATTACATTTATAATATGCTTAAGACTTAGATAAAAGGTTTGGGAAGCCATTAAATTTCGGTTTAGAATTATTGTACCTGTAAGAGCGCAAAGTTAGGGTTAAGATAATGCATTGCATTTAATGCCCGAGAAAACTAAATTTTGTTTGCAATATTAAAAGGAATCATATCTTCTTTTTTGTTAATATATCACGTAATCCTCTGAAAGCAAGTGATTCTTCTTCTGTTTTATTCCGAATATTTCTTCTAAAATTTCATGGATCAATCACAAATTTTCCATTGAAAAATTATGACTCCTAACAGCAATTCACAGTAGTCACTTGCCAGCTCGGGGAATTCAGTTCTGAAAAGAGCTGAGGTTAATATATATATATATATATATATATATATACACTGGCGGAAAGTGAAAAAAAACACCAAGAAGGAGACGTCTGATACCAACGAAATTTGTACAGCATAATAACGGAATACAGAGGGTAACATGATCAAAACATTATGGCAAAATACAGATGTATTTGCTGGTAAACTGAAAAATAACATTTCCATGTAACATGGTTAGTACGAGGTTGAACCGCCATGAATTGCGTCACACTGTGCAATTCTGGCATGGAGTCTGTCGTACATATGTTGGATGTAAGTTTGGGGTATTGAGTTCCAAGCCTCCTCAACCTGGACGCGTACAATGGGGATGGTCGTGGCTGGCCGTGGAGACCGGATAAGTCGTTGTCCCATAAAATCCCACACGTGCTCAATGGGGGACAAATCCGGTGAACGTTCAGGCCATGGAAGTTGTCTCACACCCTGAAGTGCATGTTGCGTTGCACGTGCCGTGTGTGGGCATGCGTTACCTTGCTTGAAAACACTACGATGGACCGACCTTACAAATGGCACAACAACGGGCTGAATGATGTTGTTGATGTAGGAGGTGCTGTTTAACGTACCCGGTACAAACACTAGTTGTGTACGGGAGTGATAGCTGATCGCTCCCCACACCAGGAGACCAGGTGTAGGCCCTGTGTGTCGCTGGCGGATGCAAGAAGGGTGGAGACGCTCCCCTGACCGCCTGCGAACACGCATACGGCCATTGGAGGCTCCCAAGCAGAATCTGCTTTCATCGCTGAACACGACAGATCGCCATTGCGTTCTCCAGTGCAGACGTTGGCGACACCACTGCATCCGTTCCTGACGGTGGGCTGGAGTCAGAGGTACACATGCCAGAGGCACACGTGCACGTAGTCCTTCATAAAGTAGACGGTTACGGATTGTTCGCACAGTCACCTCAGGTGCAACGGCAGCTCGGATTTGCGTCGCAGTGGATGTTCTGCTTGACAACGCCGCTGTTCTTATGCGTCGATTGGTCCGTTCATCAGTCCGTCTGTGACTCCCGGTTCCACGTCTTCTCGCGTGGGAATGTTCCTCGGACCACCTACGCCACCATCATGCCACCACCGATACTTCCCGTCCAATTCGCTCCGCAATACGACGATACTACCACCCGGCCTCACCAAGTCCGACTGGACGACCTGGCTCAAAGTCCGATAACTGCTGAAATCGTACACGTCTGCCATGTCCAGGCATTGCAGCTTCTTCAGGGTCTTCGCACGTGTCCGTACGCCGACGACTGATACATTCACTTCGCCGTACTCCTTAAATACCACCGACGATAATTTGCATATTATGCCGTGCTGTCGCGTAAGCGCTCACCGATTAGTCCCGAAATTAACATCACACCTTCGTAAACTCGACCAAATTAACATACATAAATTTCATGATCGTCCGCCAATTCCTTCTTGGTGTTCTTTTTTCACTTTCCGGCAGTGTTTATATATATATATATATATTCTTTTTGGGGGCCTTTATAGTTTTGACTCATTCTTATGCTATATATACAGTATGCCCGAACAACTGTTCACGTGATGTTGGATGTAGAAGGTGTGACCTGCCCTTTCGCTCCAGATATTCCCACAATTGTTCAATAATATTGAGATGGGGAGCCTATGTTGGTCATGGTAGCTGCTGTACCTCATCCTCGTGTTATCTGCTTGAAACTAATTTTCTAAAATGGCCCAAGCCTAAGACCTTACATTTACTGTTAAAGGTCGCAACACTAAAGTACGGGGAAGTGAACACGGCGAAATCAAAAGTGCATATTTTATACGACCCTGTAAGGTTTTGGTGGTACATTTTCGACCCTACACTATAGCCTATAATAAAATCCAAATTTTTTTGATAAACTGACTCTTAGGGGAAATGATCTTTGGATGAAGTGATCTTTTCGGAGAAACGACCCACGTCGCTGTCATGTACTTTTCGGTCACGAGACCCTTCGGGGAAATTAAAATTTCGATCACGAGACTCTTCGGAGAAATCATCATTTCGATCAAGCAACATTTCGGTGAAACGAACGTTTCTGTCCAGTGATTTTAGTCCGATTGTTTTTCGAGGAAGTGATCCTTCGGTAATAGGCCCCGGACGCACTTTGTCCCTTGGTCCTCCAGGTTGGACAAATATCTCGTTCCAAGTTCTCACAAAAAAATAGTCCTTGGGAAGAGCAGGGCCTATACAGGGCTGTAGCGTCATTGAAGAAGAAGAATATCTTTCTCTCAAGTAAACGATACCCACAGGTTCAAAAAGTCGGCCAGACGCCGAAAAACTAAGGAACGTCGGAATAGGTGAAGTCAAAATTAAATAACCAATAAAATTACTCAGGACAGAACATTTTTCTTAATTTCGACCCATATGCACGGTCGAGTCATATTATTGTGACGACCAGTTAATATCCAGATTAACAGCCGTGTACAGCACGGACAGCAGCTAGACGGCCTGGGAGTGACTCAATAAAGTGCTGGAAGGTGTTCACAGGTATGTGGAGCCATGCTGACTGCAGTGCATCTGACACATGCTGGAGGGTGCTTGGTGGAGGATCCATACAGCGAACAATACGATCGAGGTGGTCCCGTAGATGCTCAATTGGGTTTAAGTCTGAGGAATTAGGGGACCAGGGAAGTACTTTGAAGTCTTCATCGTGCTCTTCCATCCACTCTCGCAAACTTCTAGTTGTGTGACACGCTGCATTGTCGTGATGGAAGATCCGATCCGCCCCAGGGAAGACAATCAGCATGTATGGGTTTACGTGATATGCAAGGTTGGATTCATAACGAATTCGGTCCATAGTGCCTTCCACAGGTATGAGTGGACCCAGGGAATGCCACAAAAATATTCTCCATGCCATAACGCTGCCTCCACTAGCTTATGTTCTTCCAGCAGTGGTTGGAGAGTGTTTGTTCTCCGAAGTTTCTCGCCTTGTATGCCAACGTCCATCCGTTCGATGAAGCAGAAAACGTGACCATCGGAGAAAGCAATCCTTTGACAATCAGCGGAGGTCCAATTTCGATTCTGCCGTGCAAATATAAGCCTTTTCTGCGGGTGCACCTTCGTTAGCATAGATTCAGTAATCATCCGTCTTCATTGGAGTTCCATACGCAGCACAGTTCGCTGAACTGTCGTTTTAGATACACTTCCGGCAGCCCACTGGTTCATTCGGCCAGTGAGTTGCTAAAGTGTGGCGTGTCGATCGTCACTCACGCACCTTCGAAGCCGACGTCATCAATTGCACGTGGTGCTCTTCCTCAGTTTCCAATTCGCTTTTTCGCAATGGTGCCATTTCTTCTGTCACCATACACTTTAACTACAGAAGCACACGAACAGTTAACAAACTGCGCTGTTTCAGAAATACTACCATCCTTGGCTTCGAAAGCCGATAATCATCCGTTTTTCCAAATCTGATAAATCGCTCCTTTTATCCATGACAGCAACGAGTGATATGTTTACAGAATGCCTACAGCACACCTTATGTACCCTCCAAGCCAGCTCACGACACGTGCCTTCTTTCATTGGCTGCGCGCTGTTGACGTCAAAAGGAAGGTGTGGTCACAATAATGTGAATTTTTTTTTTTTTTTTTTTTTGATTGGAGGTTTAACGACTACCGTGAGCAACTCTATGGGCTATAAGCAGTCGCCCGTCCCTAATTTAGAGTCACTGGTTCCAGGGAAGGGAGAGAGCCAGTGCCGTAAGACAAACACAACATCCATGCCTCACCGGGATTCGAACCCGGACCCCTTACGGACGAATGATCAGAGGCCAGCGCCTTAGACCACTGCCCCACCGGGGCGGCATAATGTGACTGCACTGTGTATGTTTGCCTTGGAACTTATTAAAACTCCACGGGGATGTCCTGTAAGCAGAAGTAGATTGGCCCACTGGGACACCAGCATATTTCTCGGTGGACCATTCGAGAAATAGCCCACTTTCTCGTTTCTCTTTTGTTCTGGATTGCTTGGAAAGAACGAATTATTATTTTGGTACTGATGAATACGAATCATTAACTTCCTCTGATCTGTTTATCAGTCTAAAACGTTATTGTCTCTAAAACAAAGCCTTTTCCTTCCATCTAGATATACACTGTATTGATAAATGTCACAGAACACCCCTTCAAAAGCAAATCAACGGATACTCTGCGTTGTATAATATGCATGGTACTGCTGCAAACGGTATAAAAACAAGCCTGCAGCCGACCGCAATCATATCGCATTGTGCAGTTGAATGAAAATGTCGCGGCGGGAAAGAACTGATTTTGAGAAAGGAAAGATTGTCGGGTATTATATATTAGAGGGTTGTCCATTAGAGAAACCGAGAAACGTTTAAACATACCCAAGTCCACTGTTTTGAATGTACTGAATAAGAGGAAAACACATGGCGTGCCTGAAGCAGCAAAATGTACCGGCAGACCAAAGAAAATCAGTGATAGACGACGTCGAAGCCTCAGGAGAGTCGTTACAGCTAATCGACTGAGTACTGCACAAGACCTCAGTGTACACGTGAGTGAAAATTCTGGAACATCGGTATGTACACGTACGATTCGCAGAGAACTGTATTCCGTAGGTTACCATGGTCCTGCGGCTGCTCATACGTTTTTCGTCTCCACTCGGAATGCTACTCGTCGTTTAACATGGTGTGAAGATCATTTATCGTGGGCCGTAGATTACTGGAAACGGGTCCTATGGACTGATGAATCCAGATTCATGATCCATCAGCCTGATGGCTGTGTGTGGGTATGGCCGCAGCCGGAGAAACTATTTACCACATTGTACTGTTTAAGTTTGGAACTGACAGTGTACTCGTGTGGAGGTGTCTTTCGTGGTATGATCCCTGCCCATTGGTTCTCATTGACCAAACTATTAACCACCACGTCTACCTCGATATTCTGGATAATTATGCGCTACGAGCTCTGTGGCAATACTATGAAACCGAGGTTTTTGGTACCAGGAGGATAATGCAAGGAGCCTTGTTGGTACCAGCAAGATAATTCACCGAGCTATAAAGCAAGGACTGTTACGGCGTGGTTTGACGATAATTTTTTATCGTGTGTGGACTGGCCAGCACAGAGCCCTGATCTTAATCCCGTGAGTACCTATGTGAAGATTTCGAGTGTCGCACGAGAAATTTGGAACCAAGGCCTACTACTGAGCAACAGTTAGCGGCAGCATTATGAACTTAATGGAAGCGCATACCTATCGCTATGTTCCAAAACCTTGTCGAAAGCATGTATCAAAGGGTCAGTGCATGCATTAAGACCAAAGGTGGACCGACACCGTACTAATGCATGCCAATAAATGCTTTCTTGTGTTTCTCTCCAAGGTGTCTGGTGACTGTTGTTAATGTAGTGGGTGTGAAACGACAGAATAAAAATTTTTCTGTTTCACTGAAAAATTTGCCGCCGGATCAAGCGGCCGCTTTAATAAATAAATTAAGCTAACTATTATAAAAATTAAGCTTGGATCCAAAGGGACATTGGTAGGCACTACCCTCTTTTTTTAATCTTGAATAAGGCACCAATAACAATTTTTATGGTCCACCATCCTGACACTATTATTCACGTACAGGCGTAGAGCAGAAAGCGATTCTCCCGCAGAGATGTTCCAAAATCCGTGTTCCACCCACATTTATCTTAAAAGAAACAGTAATTTACCGCTGCTGGTTTATGGATCATAATGCACTGGTGTGCAAAAATTAAGGACGAAGAGGAGAAATTAGCAAAATAGCGGAACGCGGAACGAGAAAACAGAACGGACCGAAAGACCACTCAGGAGATAGACCAATAGACCAGGGTCCGGTACTGTAGGGCATGCGCATATATGCAGCATGATATAGGAGGAGGGGAGTGTCGGAAGTGTATAAAGCACACGGGCGGTGTACGCTCAGCAATTCAGTGAAAGCTATTGCACGGTGTACATCGGTTTGAACGACGTCGAGTTGTTGCCACCGTGTGACATGGCAAACAGGCAAGCCAGTAGACGACATCTGGATGACTTTACCCGAGGTCGCGTCTTCGGGAAGCTGGAAGAAGGTCGAAGTGTGACTAGTGTGGCCGAGGAGTTCGGGATCGCTCACAGCATCGTTTCATGAGCTTGAAGAGCATTTTAAACGACAGAAACAGCTGTCCTAGAGTTTAGCAGTGGTCGTCCACAAGCAACCACGGCGTCGGACAACCGGTATATTGTCCTACAGGCGAGAAGAGACAGGCGGCAGACAACGGGAGAAATCTCAAGGTACATGCAGCAGACAACTGGACGTCCGTTATCGCGTTTTACCGTGGACAGGAGGCTGCACAAAGGTGGTCTATTTGCACGACGACCAGTACGGTTTGTGCCATTAACTCCTGCTCATCGTAGACGGCGTTTTCTGTGGTGCCAGGAACACAAGTACTGGACACATCAGCAATGGGGTCGAGTTCTCTTTACGGATGAGAGCCAATTTAGTCTGACGAGTGATTCTGGACGTATACACATCTGGGGAGAACAGGGAACACGCAATCAAACCTCCAACATCATGGAAAGGGACCGGTTTGGAGGTTGCGGAGTTCTCGTTTGGGGCGCTATCATGCTTGGTAGCCGTACTAACCTCGACATCATCCAAGGAGTTTCAGTGACTGTTGTCCGCTATTGTACCGAGGTTCTTCTGCCTCACGTGCGTCTGTTTTGAGGTGCTGTGGGTCCTGAGTTCCTCTTCATGTACGACAACGCTATACCTCATCGTACAGTGACTGCCGCAGAGCTGTTGGAGAGTGAAGATATTCAACGCATGGATTGGCCCGCAAGGTCCCCGGACCTAAATCCAATCGAACACGTGTGGGACCTTCTCCGTAGACGTTTGGCAGCACCTCATCAGCAGCCAGCAACGATTCCGCAGCTGCGATGGGCACTACAAGAGGAATGGGCCGCAATGTCTCAACAGCTCCTTGACAACCTCGTCCTCAACATGGACAGACGTTGTAAATCTTGTAACGCAGTCAGGGGTGATCATATCCCCTACTAAAGACTGGAATTTTCTTGGCAGCCGCCTGTCATATGGACGTTTCTGTCTTCTGTCCAGTTGTGCTCGAAGCTACCTTTTCAATAACGTATCTTTGTATCCTTTGGATTCCTTGTTTGGACGGTTTTGCTCACTTGTCCTATATTCTTACATCTTGGGATCTTATGGTATGATTTGAGTCGATGTGGAGCACTTCTGCATGACGTTACATTCGAAAAACCGTCTCGTCCTTAATTTTTGCACGGCAGTGTAGTAGTTCATTAGTCAAAAATAATAGGTTGCTTTAAAAAGGGGTCTATTCAAGATGGTGGTTCGAATACTGTTGCGCAGTAGACGGTCATTGATCAAATAATGCAATTATCTGGTTTGATATGTTACATTTGTGATATGTGTTTTTTTAGAATTCCTTCATCCTTAAATTGCTGTTAAAATTTGTTCACGACTGAATTAGTCTTGTAATTCATATTTCAACAGTTCGCTTTCATCCAATAGTTAACAGAATTTTTTTCACGAGGATACATTATCCACCTCCAAAAAACGAAGTCTTTTCTTCTCATCTCTAGGAATTATATATGATTCAAAAACCTTAGAATCCATATCAGCATACTCATACACTCAATACCATTGACGACTAGTCGACTTTACAGTCGAATCCACGTCGTCCATCTCTTCCATTAAGTACATTCGTTCGCGTTCGAATTCCGGTGAGGTATGGATGTTGTGTTTGTCTTACGGCATTGGCTCTCTCCCTTTCCTAGAATCAGTGGCCCTAAATTAAGGACGGGCGACTGTTTATAGCCCATTGAGTTGCTCATGGTGGTCGTTGAACATCCAATCAAAAAAAAAAAAAAAAAGCAGAGCAATAACTAAAAGAAACAAATCATGAGCTGTTCTCCTATGGGCACGTGTGTTCCTGTAGAGGATCACAAGACTAAAATTTCCGGCCTGCTTTCGTCGACCCAATCGGCCCTTGTCTATAAGTTTCAAGCCTAAGACATATGCACCTTGGGTTCAGGCTCTAGGTGTGGTCATTGTAACTTCAAATACCTTATTACACTATCGTTCTTGACCTGACTATCTTAGGATATCAGAATGCACATTGTGTCGCACAAACTTCTCCTCAGCATATCTGATCTAGTTCCACGGAAATCTTTCAAAATTCCAAAAGGATGAGAAGTCACTGCCAGCACGCTGTGAAGCTCCTCAACATATCTGATCTAGTTCCACGGAAATCTTTTAAAATTCCAAAAGGATGGGAAGTCACTGCCAGCAAGCTGTGAAGCTCCACAACATATCTGATCTAGTTCTACGGAAATCTTTCAAAATTCCAAAAGGATGAGAAGTCACTGCCAGAAAGCTGTGAAGCTCCTCAACATAACTGATCTAGTTCCACGGAAATCTTTCAAAATTCCAAAAGGATGGGAAGTCACTGCCAGCAAGCTGTGAAGCTCCACAACATATCTGATCTAATTCCACGGAAATCTTTCAAAATTCCAAAAGGATGGGAAGTCACTGCCAGCAAGCTGTGAAGCTCCTCAACATATCTGATCTAGTTCCACGGAAATCTTTCAAAATTCCAAAAGGATGGGAAGTCACTGCCAGCAAGCTGTGAAGCTCCACAACATATCTGATCTAGTTCCACGGAAATCTTTCAAAATTCCAAAAGGAGGGAAGTCACTGCCAGAAAGCTGTGAAGCTCCACAACATATCTGATCTAGTTCCACGGAAATCTTTCAAAATTCCAAAAGGATGGGAAGTCACTGCCAGCGAGCTGTGAAGCTCCACAACATATCTGATCTAGTTCCACGGAAATCTTTCAAAATTCCAAAAGGATGAGAAGTCACTGCCAGAAAGCTGTGAAGCTCCTCAACATATCTGATCTAGTTCCACGCAAATCTTTCAAAATTCCAAAAGGATGAGAAGTCACTGCCAGCAAGCTGTGAAGCTCCTCAACATATCTGATCTAGTTCCACGGAAATCTTTCAAAATTCCAAAAGGATGGGAAGTCACTGCCAGCAAGCTGTGAAGCTCCACAACATATCTGATCTAGTTCCACGGAAATCTTTCAAAATTCCAAAAGGATGGGAAGTCACTGCCAACAAGCTGTGAAGCTCCACAACATATCTGATCTAGTTCCACGGAAATCTTTCAAAATTCCAAAAGGATGAGAAGTCACTGCCAGCAAGCTGTGAAGCTCCACAACATATCTGATCTAATTTCACGGAAATCTTTCAAAATTCCAAAAGAATGGGAATCACTGCCAGCAAGCTGTGAAGCTCCTCAACATATCTGATATAGTTCCACGGAAATCTTTCAAAATTCCAAAATGATGGGAAGTCACTGCCAGCAAGCTGTAAAGCTCCACAACATATCTGATCTAGTTCCACGGAAATCTTTCAAAATTCCAAAAGGATGAGAAGTCACTGCCAGAAAGCTGTGAAGCTCCTCAACATATCTGATCTAATTCCACGGAAATCTTTCAAAATTCCAAAAGAATGGGAATTACTGCCAGCAAGCTGTGAAGCTCCCAACATATCTGATCTAATCCCACGGAAATCTTTCAAAATTCCAAAAGAATGGGAATCACTGCCAGCAAGCTGTGAAGCTCCTCAACATATCTGATCTAGTTCCACGGAAATCTTTCAAAATTCCAAAAGGCTGAGAAGTCACTGCCAGAAAGCTGTGAAGCTCCTCAACATATCTGATCTAATTCCACGGAAATCTTTCAAAATTCCAAAAGAATGGGAATCACTGCCAGCAAGCTGTGAAGCTCCTCAACATATCTGATCTAATTCCACGAAAATCTTTCAAAATTCCAAAAGAATGGGAATCACTGCCAGCAAGCTGTGAAGCTCCTCAACATATCTGATCTAATTCCACGGAAATCTTTTAAAATTCCAAAAGAATGGGAATCACTGCCAGCAAGCTGTGAAGCTCCTCAACATAACTGATCTAGTTCCACGGAAATCTTTCAAAATTCCAAAAGGGTGAGAAGTTATTACCAGCAAGCTGTGAAGCTACTCAACATAGAAGTCTGCATGGGCCTTAATTTGGAGAGCCCGCCCGGGCCCAGCCTAAGCCCGCGCGTTCAATGCCCGTGTTTCAAAATTTTTAATTAAAGCCCGGCCCTGCCCGTATAGCCCTCCTATTTCCAAGGCCCGGGCCGGCACATAAAATTTCAACAATTAGCAAAACACGAATTTGACACCTGGTGCACTCGGTCATTCGACTAATAAACAGTTTTCGTTTTCTTAATTGCTTCACGAATTCTATTACAATAAACGTTATTTCAGAATATTTCTGAGACTCTGTATAAGTCACGTGACGTCCGAGGAGGGCGGGAGAGGGGGGGGCTTGTATACTAAACAATATTGCATGAAACGGACAATTTCCATGCCTTTCAAATGTGCTGGGTTTTCAAATTATCATTCCCTACCGCCGGATCCGGAAATCTCCTTGGGGATAAGGAGGGGGAGGCGGTTAATTCGAAAAGTACGAAATATCCAGAATTAGGAGTCCGATCATTTTACTGGAAGAATATTTTATGGCTTTATAAACTGCACCTATCTCTACTGGCATATCATATCGCTGGAACCCAATATGTCTTTCGTGTGTGTGTGGGGAAAACATTTGTACCGCTTAAGATGCAATGTTCCAGATTTTATGCCATCGTAACTCAAAAAGGTTTTGCGTTTAGGGCGCTACACAACGTTTACCGGCCAACTACTTTCAGAACGGGACAGTGATTTAAAATATTTCCAAATATCGCTTTTCCCCTTTACATTGTCTACATGCACTTATTCTTCGGAAGCGATTTTTTCGCGAAACTCTTTCGCTGTCTTAAACTTCACAATAAGTATGGAAGAGTATTTATCAGCAACATTGAACTGAGCATATGCTAAGGGAAATCAGCGACAGACTGCCCAGCTAATCAGTGTCACAGAAGTTTTGAAAACGGCTGCCTGATAGTACAAATGGGGAAAATACAGCACAGATTCATACACAGAAGAAAGTTCCTCCCAGCCCATTTTGCCCGTGCCATTTAAAACAACTTAAAACTTTTCACTCATCTAAAGAACGAAGTACCGCCGACCAGAGCAATAAAAAAGATCGTCTGCGAGCGGGTGGCTCGGGTTAGAAATGTTGCAGTTAATAGCCTGCCCTGAAGCATGAGAGCAGGGTGAAAGTTAGGGAGAGAGAGAGAGAGAAGGGACCACATTCATATTGAAAAACTAAGGGAGCTGAACCATTCCAATTGTTTTGTAGAAAGGAAGGATATCGTAAAACTTCAATTTTTTCCATCGGCGGAAATTATTCAATCTTATCCTGCTGCTGTATGTTGCGAGTTTTCCAAACGAGAAAGGCATCGTACAGCGATTGTTTTGCTCATAAAAAAAAACCCCTGCTCGGCCCGTTTCTGTTTTACATTAAATATTGAAAGCCCGGCTCGTTTTCTTAACTTCGAAATGAGCAAAGGCCCGACCCTACCCGGGCCCACGCCTTGGAAACAGGAGAAATATACGGTCCGACCCGGGTCCGTGCAGACCTCTACCTCAACATATCTGATCAAGTTCCACGGAAATCTTTCAACATTCTAAAACGACGAGAAGTCACTGCCAGCAAGCTGTGAAGCTCATCGACATATTTGATCTAATTTCCACGGAAATCTTTCAAAATTCTAAAAGGATGTCACTGCCAGCAAGCTGTGAAGCTCCTAATCATATTTGATCTAATTTCCACGGAAATCTTTCAAAATTCCAAAAGGATAATAAGTCACTGCCTGCAAGCTGTGAAGCTCCTTAACATATATGATACAGTTCGACGGAAATCTTTCAAAATTCCAAAAAGGGTAAGAAGTCACTGCCAGCAAGCTGTGAAGGACACGGTAGACAAAGAAAAATGTCTTCATCACCTTCAACACATGGTTAAAACTGGCAATAAAAATAACATCGACTTTGTTCTTGTTTTTTAAAGACAAAAATGAAATAAATTGGTGTGATGTGTCGGATGAGAATAAGAGAATTCGAAGTTAGTTACCCAAAATGTTTTTATGAAATACCGTTTTATATTTTTAATGCCAGTATAACATATTTATCTACGATTTGCTGCGTATTAATGCATCACATAATTTTTTGCAACAATGTTATTACAATATGAAACAACGGTGTAAACATTTCTTCTTTATATTTTAAGACCAAGATTAAGGGGATCTTCAAATTTTCAGTTAGCAACGAATTACTATCGTCATTTGTTTTAAAGCACTGTCATCATCTAAAACATTTTATAAAATATATTATATAATAATGTACAAGATGTATGTTTGATGAGAAACAAGAGATATCGCGAATACAAAAAAGACGACACAAATATGCGTTCACCAAATGATAACTTTTAAGAAATTTTCCTGAAGTTTAGAGAGTACGAAGTTAAAATTGTAAATTTTTAAATCCGTTTAATCCTATATTTCAGCTGCAGTGCCTTTGTATCTTAGAGAGATATTTTAGGGATTTCTGAGTGTATAGTTAAATAATAGTTGTAACTATATTAGTTCATTGCAGATGAGGGTTTCATCCGAAGAGCATTGTCGATTACATTCACGGAATCTTCGAATAATCCTACCTCTTAGGAGGCGAGAGTCTTTTTCCAATGGGAACTCACTCACGTAAACGATCATACGACTTTGCGAGAGGGAGTTAGGGATGGAATTTTATTAGCTAATGGTTTCATATTTGATACTAAGGATGTGTTATCAGCGATGAAGAAAAAAATCACGCTGAAAAATTTGTTCATGTGAAATCCATACCTGAATTTCTTTTACCTGTACAGTATAAGATTTAACTAAAACTTTCAAAACCGTGAAAAACTAAACGAGAATATACAAGTTTTCATAATCGTTTAAATTTTTTTAATTCTGAATCATAGCCCAAAACACAAACTACAGTGAGTTTCATGATACAAATGATTTTAACTTAACAACTAATTTTGCTCAATATTTGTAGTCCTGTTTAAGATTTATCATATATTTAGAAATATAACGATTTATAACATTTTTATGAAGTTAAGAAACGTGATGCCAAATGTAAAGAGTATAGGGCATGAGAAAAAAAGCTGGCAGGACCCATACAGCACAAGACGTTTCAGATATGTATCAATAATGTTACACTCTCTCATTTTCGTTACACTTTCAGAGATATCTTACAATTACGTTTCAGCAACATCTACAGTATTTTGGAACATAACTCTTTGAACATTACGGTTACGTTAAAAATAGCATTCACCGATACTACTGTTTTATAGTTTCCATTGTACATAATTGCTACCTTGATGTTACATTCCGGCGATATTTAAGAATTTTGGTTCGGCAACGGCGTGGATGCGCATGCGCATTTATGCCATTCCACCGAAGCACTCTCGTAATCGTATTTCCAGGTGCTACTGGGATATTCTTTGGTGATGCTGTCGTACTGGAGTTAGCTAGTTAGCTGATTTAATTATTCATCCTTTTTTTTTTTTTTTTTCTGTGTGATTCAAGATCATCTGAAAGTAAGTAATTGTTTTTTTTTATTATTTTAATTTTTAAATTCTAAAAAGCGTTTTATAAAATCTAAGTAAGATGGCTGTGTTGTTGTATTAGCATACTATACCAGCATGGGTTTTTTTTACTTAAAGCTGAGGAATTTCATATGTAGGTATTAAGAGCAATAATGAATTTGATTTTCTTTCTTTTTTTATGCTGAAATATAGTCAATTCCACATGTATAATAGAAATTCGACACCCTTATTTGGGACCTATTTTTATTTCTTTTGTGATCAACATATAAACGCCGCCATTATTCCCAATGGACAGCGGACTGCATTGTACCTGTGAAAACGTAAACAACTCGCAATACGACTATTGTTGCTTTTGAAACAGCTGTCGAGTGTAATATTTTTATTGTGATTTTACAAAGTATATTAAAACTATAATACAAATTTTGAAGATGACAATCCGATTTTTGGCGTAAATGTGACAAGGATGGTAAGTCAGATAATATCCGAAAACTTGAAAATTTTCATCGTCCTGGAGCGGGACTCGAACCCGCGTCTCCCAGAAAACGCCCGGGTATGCTAACCACTACACCACCCAGAACGCCAAAAATCAGATTGTCATCTTCAAAATTTGTATTATATGGCGTAATCCCGTATTTCTTTCATAAAACTATAATGTTCAACGTAGTAAATACGTAATAGTAATATGATGATGTCACAAATATCTTTCAAATACGTAACGCCGCCCCGGTGGCGCAGTGGTCTAAGGCGCTGGTCTCTGATCATTCGTCCGTAAGGGGTCCTGGTTCGAATCCCGGTCAGGCATGGATGTTGTGTTTGTCTTACGGCACTGGCTCTCTCCCTTCCCTGGAACCAGTGACCCTAAATTAGGGACGGGCGACTGCTTATAGCCCATTGAGTTGCTTACGGTGGTCGTTAAACCTCCAATCAAAAAAAAAAACAAAAAAAAAAAAAACGTAACAGTAATATGATGATGTCACAAATATCTTTCAAATACGTAACAGTAACATGAAGTTGGTATGCTGAAATTACAAAGACCTTTCACTGTAACGTATCGGTTATGTTTCAAAGTTATGTAACGTTTGATGACATTATGACGTAACCGTAAGGTTTCAGAAACACTACTGTTACATTGCGCAACATATCTGAAAAGTCTCAATGTTTCAGTGCTACGTTCTTGTAACATATACAAAATATTCTGTGCTGTGTATAGGGAAATACACTGATTTGCAAAAAAAAAAAAAAAAAACAAGAAAACGCTAGGATACATCCCTAACACCACATTGATCCCCCTGGCGATCGTATAACGGCAGAAGCGCGACGGGACATATAGACTCCACAAACTATCTGCAGTACTGTGGCGACAGTACACATCATGCTTCCTGAACAGCGTCCGACAATTCCGTAATATTCGCAGGTTGAGGATTCTTGGTATTGACGGCACGTTGAACTGAATCCCAAATGTGTTCGATGGCGTTTAAATCCGGCGAACGAGGGGGTCAAGTCAAGATGCCAAACTTCGTGGAATGTTCTTCCAGCCATAATCCGACAACTGTGGACGTGCGCGATGACGCATTGCTGTATTGAAAGAGGTCGCACTCGTCGGAATGGTTGCATGATATGAACGGGTGCAAATGATCCCCAAGTATGGTTACGTAGCCCCCAACGGTCAGAACGGTCTGCAGACGTATGAGGGGTCGTAATGCGTGCCAGCTTAAATTCCGCACACCATAATAGAGTCACTTCCGGCCTGCACTGTACCTTTTACGTATGAGGTATCCTTTGCTTTGTGGGGTTGTTGCCACACGCGGAATCGGTTATCTGCCCGAAATAGTTGGTACCCCGATTTGTCGGACCAGGCTACAGGTTTCCAGTCATCTTACGTCCAATGGCGGTGTTCCCGAACCCAAGCGCAGCGCACAGCCTTGTGCCGTAGGTTCAGCAATGGCACCCTGGTTGGCCGTCGACTCCGGAATCCCATAGAACATGGGCAACGTTGTACTGTCCTAACACTGATGCTACTACTGGCTCCAGCACTGAACAGGGCTGTCATTTGCTGAAATGCTACACGCCGGGCGGATGTTACGATGCACGCCAGACCCCTCTGTTCACGATCCTCCAGGGCTTCTCGACAGCCACATCGGTCTCGCACTCTGGAGCAATGTATCTGCTGATTCACACAGCCCAAAAGAAGTCAAACCCTCTGCTTGTTCTAATAAGGAAACAGGGTTCTAATAAGGAAACAGGGTTCTAAAAAGAAAACAGGGTTCTAATAAAGAAACAGGATTCAAAAAAGGAAACAGGGTTCTAAAAAGGAAACAGGGTTCTAATAAGGAAACGGGGTTCTAATAAGGAAACGGGGTTCTAATAAGGAAACATGGTTCTAACAAGGATACAGGGTTCTAATAAGGAAACATGGTTCTAACAAGGATACAGGGTTCTAATAAGGAAACATGGTTCTAATAAGGAAACATGGTTCTAATAAGGAAACAGGGTTCTAAAAAGAAAACAGGGTTCTAATAAAGAAACAGGATTCAAAAAAGGAAACAGGGTTCTAATAAGGAAACGGGGTTCTAATAAGGAAACATGGTTCTAACAAGGATACAGGGTTCTAATAAGGAAACATGGTTCTAATAAGGAAACATGGTTCTAACAAGGATACAGGGTTCTAATAAGGAAACATGGTTCTAATAAGGAAACATGGTTCTAATAAGGAAACATGGTTCTAATAAGGAAACAGGGTTCTAAAAAGGAAACAGGGTTCTAATAAGGAAACAGGGTTCTAAAAAGGAAACAGGGTTCTAATAAGGAAACGGAGTTCTAATAAGGAAACAGGGTTCTTATAAGGAAACATGGTTCTAATAAGGAAACTGCTAATATTTATAGCGAAAGTTTAAAGTCTGGAATAAGAAAAATTACAAAGGTGGAATACTAAAAATTACAAAGGTGGAGGCAACTATAAAAAATCATATAATGTCTGCGATAACAAAAATTAAGTAGTAAGACTATGAGACACGCAGGATCCAACACATATGTCCCAGGCATTACATATTAATTGAAGAATTATTACGTAAATACAACATCTCAATAGTAATGAAATCACCTACCTCGTTGTTGTATACACTCATCGTGTAACGTACCAGGAGAGGAGATGTGACGTACCTGCCAGCAGGACGTACACGACATAAAGGCAGATAGGAATCAGAACAAATGTCCGCGTAGCTTAATTGGTAGAGCAACTTATTCCGGAATGAGTAGACCCGGGTTCGAACCCCGGCGCTGATAAAAATGACGGAGAAATTCACTTCGTTATAATGGCGCCCGAACTATCCGGATGACCCGACCGTTCAAAAATCTCGCATTGGTGTGATGTTATTTCCACACCGCGAGATAGGAAAAATATGAGCAGCACTTCAAAAAAAGAAAAATAAGGGGGAGATGATGTAACGTACCAGGAGAGGAGATGTGACGTACCTGCCAGCAGGACGTACACGACATAAAGGCAGATAGGAATCAGAACAAATGTCCGCGTAGCTTAATTGGTAGAGCAACTTATTCCGGAATGAGTGGACCCGGGTTCGAACCCCGGCGCGGATAAAAATGACGGAGAAATTCACTTCGTTATAATCGTCAAAAAAATAGTTGCACCCAGAATGAAGCGACCGACAGGAATGAAAATTGGTGGGTAGGTTTGACATCGTGAGACATGCAAATGATTCAAGTATCACACTCGGCTGCGAATATGACGCAAGCAAAAATGGGTCGCAGCGCTGTGTCTGACAGGCTATATAAGGTCGTCCCGTTTCGCGTGCTTGCCATTCTGACTCGTGTTGTTGTGTTGGTTGCAACCTTTGTAAGTGAAGCATGCCTCGGAGAAAATTTCGGAAGCAATTCGAGCAGTTGGAGGAGTTCCAAAGAGGCCGCATCGTCGGACTCCGTGAAGCGGGATAGTCTTATCGCAGTATTGCGCGCCATACCGGTAGTGCGAATATCACCATAGCACGCTATTGGTGGTAGTGGATAGAACAAGGCACGTAGTAGCGACAGGAAGGATCTGGGAGACCTGGACGAACCACGGAGAGAGAGGACCGACGGTTTGTCCGACATACGCGGAGTGATCCAACAACAACGATTGCGGATATTCAGCGAGAAGTGGTACCTTCCATGCATCGTCCGATTAGTGCCATTACCATTGGCAGACGGCTGCACGACGTAACACTACTCGCACGCAGACCATTAGAACGACTGCGCTTAACACCATTGCATTGTCGCCAAAGTCCGCAATGGCGTCGTACCAGACTATCATAGAGCCACTCAGAATGGCAGCGGGTGATCATCAGTGACAAGTCCCGCTATTGTCTTGGAGGAGACGACCACCGAATCCAGTTGTGGAGGCACCGTGCTCAGCGCCAACATGAACGGTTTGTTGTCGAGCGTCACACGTCCAGAAGGCATGGCGTCATGGTGTGGGGTGCAATTGCCTACGATTACAGATCACCTTTGGTGTTCATTACAAGCATTTTGACAGCCCGACGTTACGTTAATGATGTTCTGCAACCAGTGGCCCTACCTTTTCTGAATGCTCACTCCGGTGCGATTTTCCAACAGGACAACGCTCCTCCGAATACTGCTGCTGTCTCGAGAGCTTGCCTTCAAGGTCACTGACACTCTGCCATTGCCAGCCGCGTCGCCAGACCTATCGCCGATTGAAAATATACAGGATTCTATTGGATGCGATATCCATACTCCACCCTTACCACACGATCTGCAGAAACTGCGTGAGAAGGTTCAAGCTGCAAGGGATGGCTTATCGCAGGACACCATTAGGAACCTGTACAGCTCCATGCCGAGACGTCTGGCATGTTGTGTGAGAAAACATGGTGGCCCAACACCATACTAAGAGACACTGCTTATTGGCGTGTAGCTCAATAAATTTTGCCCATATCAGTTTCAATGTTCAATAATTTATTGTTCCTGGTAAACTTTACCTTCCTCCCGAATAGCATTGCAACCCGCCACATCCTTCTGAGTGCAACTATTTTTTTTTTGAAGATGAGTGTATATCGGTATGAAAAAGCGATCTTTAGATACTAGATGTAAAGAACACATGCGAAGTGTCAACCAAGACATGCAGAATACGGCGTTCGTCAGAGAAGTCATGCATTGCTCCGCCGCTCTTATGTGGAATAATATTAGAAGAATTGCTCCTTACACGAACTTCAAAGAGACTACTATCAGGGAAACAGTCGAAATCCTTTCCAGCAAACCAGCGTGCAATGATATAGTTTCTACTGAACTGCCAAGGGTTTGGCATGCGTTATTAAAAGATAGAAACACATAGCAGCAGATAGATTGCGTGATGAAAATTCACGTTATACTGCTCTTGATGTCATCCGTCTTGTTTTCAAAAAATCATCTTTGTTTCTTACGTGCTCTAATTCCCTGCATTTTATGTCTACCATTGCTTTAAAAAATGCCTCTCAGGTGAAATCTAGGGTAATATCTATGCGAATTACACCAGTAAATATACGGATTTACTACGCTATTAGCTCTTCTTGATTAATAGAACAGTAGTTTGTTTGCAAGTGAATAAGTGATTACATCGGAGTCAGCTGAAGAGTCCTAAAATTTAACAGAGTGGTACTCTTGAAGAAGATGTTTATAATGCTTTAATTAAAACTGAGTTAGTTTGTTGCTTTTACTTTAAGTTTAGGTTCACTGCAACCCACTGAAGTTTAGAGCTTGTCTTTACGTTAACTTTACCGCAATGCATCTAAATTTACCTTAACTTCATGCTTACAGCTTACCTTGTCGACTTAAAAGCGTATTGAATTCGATTTTTGTTGAGCTCTGACATTTGACTTTTCGTCGCAGCGGAAAAGAACTAAACTCAACGCATGATACATTTCAGAAAAAGGTTCAAGAATCAGAAATTAATCATTTGGCTTATGTTTTAATCCGATTTCATTGGGTGTGTGTAGTTGGCTTCGAATGAAAATCACAAAACTACGTAGCTCAATCCGTATTCAATTATAACAATCCTCTCTGCTCTGGACAAACTTGAGCTTACAAAACCCTCTCTCGCCTTTTATTTATTCGAGAATTAGTTTACTCAGTGCGTAGAAACATTGCCTAAGAACAGCGTAATAAACAGTGCTTTAGAACACTGAAAGAAGCAGTGCTTTACAATAGCTTCCTCAAAAGGGCTTAATCTCACATTATGCGAAATAGTGCTTTCGAAACATTGCGCGCTGTGCTCTTATATCCACACTCTTACTACGTAGCTTGCTCTCTGATCCGCTGTCATCCGTTGCCACCTTCAAATTCGTCGATAGAAAATCTGTGGCATTAAGTCAGAAGAATGTTCAAGGAGAAGAAATCAGATTTACATAAGAACACAGAAACTGAAATTGAAGGTTTAATTAGAGGTGTACGTCACATGGTCTAGAGTAAAATGCGTCCAAAACATACATGACGATCAGTTCAAAAGGTGAACACAAATAGCTGGTGCTACATGATATATAAGGTACAGTAAACAACGAATAGAGGCAGAAGAGTTTGTGTTCAACTTTACAAAAGGATGGCAGCTGCAAGAAGGCACAAACGGAATGTGTAAGAAGAGGAAAGAACAACTAGAAAGCGATGGCTGTGGTAATTTGGGAAAAGATAGGGGCCTAGAAGGTAAAATTAAAAATACATGGAACAGATGTAAGATCTTATATTCTTCACGGATCAGCAGCTTTGGCTACCAGGAAAAAAGAAGAAATAGAAAGAACAGAAATAAGGATACTTATGTCGATGAAAGAAATATCAACGAATGAATATGGAATAAATAAGGAAATGAGGAAAGAGCTGCTGATGCAGGAAACGAATGTCAAGGAAAGAATGTAGGAGAAATAAGGGCAAAAGGAAAGAGCTTCGAAGAACAATTAGAAGGAACAGAAATGAGAATGTTCAGGTGAATGAAATAAATATCCAAGAAAGGATGTAACAAATATAATGAGAAATAAAGAACATAGAAGAAATAAGGCCAAAAGGAAAGCGCTTCAAAGAAGAACACTTGGAAAGGAAACAAATGCTAATGTTCTTATGTATGAAGGGGATATCTAAGAAAAAACATAGAATGAATGAAAACATAAGGAAAGAGCGTCGAAGAACAATTAGAAAGAACAGAAATGAGGATGTTTAGGTGGATGAAATGAATATCCAGGAAAGGACGTGGGAGAATATGGACGTAGCGAAAGAACGCAGAAGAAATAAGGATAAAATGAATGTGCTTGAAATTAGAACACTTGGAAAGAAAACAAATGAGAATGTTTTAATGGATGTCTAACGAAAAAAAGGAGATATCTAAGACAAAGCACGGAATAAATGAAAGCGTAAGCAAAGAGTTTGAAAAAACAGCTGGAAAAAGAACAGAAATGAGAATCCTTATGTAGATGAAACAGAGATCAAGGAAAAACACAGAAATGAGGAAAGAGCTCGAAGAACAATTGGAAAGAACAAAAGATGTATGAAACGGATATGCAGGAAAGAACGTAGAAGAAATATGGACACAAGGAAAGAGCTTGGAAGAAGATCACTTAGGGAAAGAACTTAAAAGAGAATGTTCAGATGGATGAAAGGGATACCAAAGAAAAACATAGAATAAATGTAAACATAAGAAAGAGCTATAACGAAGTAAATTTCTCCGTTATTTTGGTCCACGCCGGGACTCGAACCTGGGTCCACTCATTCCGGAATAAGTAGCTCTGCAAATTGAGTTACGCGGACGTTCGTTCTGACTGCTATCTGCCTTTATGTCGTGTGCGTCCTGCTGGCAGGTACGTCACAGAGCTTGAAAGAACAATTGGAAAGAACAGATATGAGGATGCTTAGGTGGATGAAATGGATTTCCAGGAAAGAACGTGGGAGAAGTATAGACGTAGCAAAAGAACGTAGAAGAAATAAACACAAAATGAATGCGCTTGAAGTAAGAACACTTGGAAAGAAAACAAATGAGAATGTTTTAATGGATGTCTAACGAAAAAAAGGAGATATCAAAGAAAAAGCACGGAATAAATGAAAACGTAAGCAAAGAGCTTGAAAAAACAGCTGGAAAAAGAACAGAAATGAGAATGTTTAGGTGGATGAAACAGAGATCAAGGAAAGACACAGAAATGAGGAAAGAGCTCGAAGAACAATTGGAAAGAACAGAAGATGTATGAAACGGATATCCAGGAAAGAACGTAGAAGAAATATGGACGCAAGGAAAGAGCTTGGAAGAAGATCACTTGTGGAAAGAACATGAAAGAGAATGTTTAGATGGATAAAAGGGATATCAAAGAACAACATAGAATAAATGTAAACATAAGAAAGAGCTTGGAAGAACAATTGGAAAGAACAGAAATGAGGATGCTTAGGTGGATGAAATATATATCCAGGAAAGGACGTGGGAGAAATATGAACGCAGCGAAAAGAACGTAGAAGAAATAAGGATAAAATGAATGCGCTTGAAATTAGAACACTAGGAAAGAAAACAAATGTGAATGATTTAATGGATGTCTAACGAAAAAAAGGGGATATTTAAGAAAAAACACGGAATAAATGAAAACGTAAGGAAAGAGCTGGAAAAAACAGCTGGAAAAAGAACAGAAATGAGAATGCTTAGGTTGATGAAACAGAGATCAAGAAAAAAACAGAAATGAGGAAAGAGCTCGAAGAACAATTGGAAAGGACAGAAGATGTATGAAACGGATATCCAGGAAAGAACATGAAAGAGAATGTTCAGATGGATGAAAGGGGTATCAAAGAAAAACATAGAATAAATGTAAACATAAGAAAGAGCTTGGAAGAACAATTGGAAAGAACAGAAGTGAAAATGGGTAGGTTGATGAAAGTGAGATCAAGGAAAAACACAGAAGAAATAAAAACATGATGAAACAGCTTGGAACTAGAAAACCCATTAAAAAATTATAGGGAGTTGTTTAAGATGTGGTGGATATGTTTGGAGAAGAAAGGACGAATAGCCAATTCGAAACGCAGTGCAGATGGAGGTTCCGAGAAGTACGAGATAGGAAGACCAACATAAAATGGTGGCATAAATCAGTGGAGAATATTAAGAAATTCAAAAAGAGACTGGACAGAAAGGTAAAGGTGAACGCTTGTTCCAATTGCTGACCGTCTTGGATTAAACCAGCTGAAGAGAAAGAATTTGAAACTTTCATTCATTCGTTTCCCTATCAGCAGCATAATAATTTCAAATCAAGTTTTTTTGTAACATTTTGTTGTTTAATGACCAACGTAAGCAACTAACTGTTAGGGCTACAATTGGTTACCCGTGATTAATTTCGGATCACTGGTTCCAGGAAATTGACAGGGCAAGAGCCATCAGACAAACACAAACCCCTATGCCTAATCGGGACTCGAACTTTGACTCACTCGAATGGTCAGAAGCCAGAGCCTCATACTATTGAGCCTTCACTACGGCCAAATCAACTTTTAGTCCACTTGCTTTGTAGTAACAGTGAGTAATAAACCAGTAAAGCATTTTAACTCTTTAACCGGCTGCAACAAATTAAAACGGGGTTAAGAAACTTTCAGCTCAAATGAACATATTCGCTAAGAAGTGGATGGTACGCGGCTAGAGTGTGTGAACTTTTACATCAGAAACCGTTGCTTTCCTCTTAATCCTTTAAGTAGCCCATGTACCGGAGCCAAATGGTGCCCAAATTTTTCTGTATTTCCTAAACAGAAATGATCACATAGCGCTCGTGTTTTACGAAAGCTACAGTATATCGTTTACTTTCCCCCTCTCGTCTTAGCATCAGCCACTATAAAACAGTCTTAAGTGACAATCGCTCCCTTCTAGTGTTTTATTATCTGCTCCATGATCCAAGACATGGTGGGGAAGGGCTCATCCTCATGCCTCTTTGTAGAAATAAGTTACTCAAACGTCACTCTCCTTCTTAAGGCACTACGCCACTGTTGTAGCGTTTTCAGCAGGTAATTTATCATAAAAGGCTAGTATCAACCATTCCCGTAAGCGACCTATTTCAATACCAAAGCTAAAGGGATTGCAACTGTTTATGATGCGTAGGTTCACACCCTCCAGACGCCATCGACCATCTTGGACAGCGAATATATTCGTTCGAGCATATTTCAGACCATTTTCCTAACCCCGAGTTGAATCACCAACTGGTTAAAGGGTTAAGTTTTGGTATTCAAAGCGGTTATTTAGAGGAGGAGGATTGACACTAATACTTTCGAACCTACTACCTGCTAAAAGGACTACAGCAATGGCGACGAACCTAAGAAAGGAGAGCAATGTTTGAGTCAGTTATCTCTCTACCCAGTGGCCGTGTAGGGGAACTAGCTCATCCCTATCATGGTTATGGAGTGGAGAATAAAAGGCCAAAAGAGAGCGCTTATCACGGTGATGGGTTTATCGTTGATACTTCTGAGATGAGAGGAAGAAAAGATTTGTTTTGCCAGAGCTTTTTTGTAAAACGTGGCCGTTATGTGAATATTTATGTATGGGGAGTGCAGAAAACTTTGGGTACCATTTGGTTGAGGTGTATCAGCCGCTTAAAGGGTGAAAGTTCTTCGAAAACTGTTTTTCACATTAGAAATTTCTGCATTACGAAAAGACGAAAATGTTCTCCTATTGTAATCGAATGGAAATCATTTAAAGGAAATAATAACTCACTTGCAGAAAGGCCTGAAGGACACAAGACACATTCCGACCAAATGAAGAAAGATGTTTTGCAGATGTGTGATGTGAAGCAAAATGTTGTTAGATTGGAGACAAATATTCGTACGTGGTCTGCGTGCTTTGAAAGAATGAGTGCTAAGATGATTACTAAGAGAATGCTTCGATGATTACTAAGAGAATGCTATGATGATTATTAAATGCTGAGATGATTACAAAGATGATTACGGATTGATTACTAAAATATTTACTGATTTTTACTGGTTACTGGAGTAATAATTACTGACGATACTGATTACTAATATGAGTACTTATCTTATAAGTACTTACCTTACTTATCTGAGTACTTATCTTATGAGTACTTACCTTACTTATCTCAGTACTTAACTTACTCATTACCAGTGATTACTTATGATTACTGATCATCATAATCATCAGTAATAATTTCTAATTACTGATGATACTGATTGCTGATCAGTACTGAAGACTTATCTGAGTACTTATCTTATTTATCTTATGAATACTTACTCATCTGAGTGCTTATCTTACTGATTACTGAAGATTACTAAGATGATGACGGAGATGATTACTAAAATGATTGCTGATGATTACCGATTACTGATAACCCTCAGTAATAATTATCGATTGCTGACGATAACTGATGATACTGATTACTTTGTGACGTGCCTGCCCAGCAGGACGCACACGACATGAAGGCAGATAGCAGCGATAACGAACAACCGCGTAGCTCAATTGGTAGAGTGACTTATTCCGGAATGCGGGGACCCGGGTTCGAACGCTTTATAATGGCGCCCGAACTTCCCGGATGACCCGTTATAATGGCGCCCGAACTTCCCGGATACTTCGCTATATTGGCGCCCGAACTTCCCGGATGATCCGGTCGTTCAAGATCTCGCAATGGTTTCATGTGCTTTCCACACCGCGAGATAGGAAAAATCAGAGAATCCCTTCTCCAGAGCTTCGAAAAATATATGAGTGTGACGTTGCATTCCACACACTAGATTGACTGGTAGTTTTCAAGTGCACGTTCTACAGCGGATGGCTGTCTGCGACGATTCATAGTCACGGCTGACCCGTAGGCCATGCCCCGGCCCTCTTTCGGGGAGGGGATGGGATGTGCCTGCCCAGCAGAACGCACACGACATAAAGGCATATAGCAGCGATAACGAAAGTCCGCGTAGCTCAATTGGTAGAGCGACTTATTCCGGAATGAGGGGGACCCGGGTTCGAGCCCCACCGTGGACAAAAATGACGGAGAAATTTACTTCGTTATAACTTATCTTACTTATCTGAGTACTTACCTTAATCATCTTATGAGTACTTACCTTATTTAATCATCTTATGAGTACTTATCTTACTATTACTGATGATTACTGAGATAGTTATTGATGATTACTGAGATAGTTACAGATGATTACTAAAATGATTACTGAGATAGTTACAGATGATTACTAAGATGATTACTAAGTGTTGAGATGATTACTCGGGTTGTGTGCCGATATCGCTGCAAATGGAAACGTTTGATACATAAACAATATATATATATATCTAGTTCTATCAATTTTATACTTTAATCTGACCGATGAGGCTTTTTGAACTGCAAACCTCTGATTCTCAGAGAACAGCTTAATTGCATGTTTGCGTGTAGATCGATAATATGTAGTAATGAAACCAGAATGACATTCAGAGGCTGGCCAGAAAAATGCGAACACCACGCTCAGAGACGAGAGTTTTAAATCAGCTGCGTACGTCGCCATACACAAAGGTATCCACCACTTTTTTTTTGTAATAGCTTTCCTTGGAACCTCAACGTCCTGTTTAAGTGCATTTAAAGTGTCTTGTTGCAAAATTTCTTTCAGGGTGACGACGAAATGAGCGACGTAACGGTCTTTGAAAGAGGGCTAATTGTTGGTGACCGGCTAGTTGGTACCTCCGTGACAACAGTCGCCAGGATAGTGGGGTTATGGAGAGGTACTGTGTCCATTGTCATGACAGCATACCCTGTTCGTGGTAACACGTCGTCTGCGGAACACAAGAGTGGCCGAAAAATAATCTTGATTGATAGAGACAAGAGAGCATTAAAGAGGATTGTTACCCTTAATAAGAAAACCACGGCGCCGAAAATTGGTGCGAAGTTCAATCTGCATCTCTAGACCCCAGTATCAACGAAAACAGTGAGCAGAAAACTGCATAAACAAGATTTTCATGGCAGAGCTGCTATTACAAAACCTTTGATGACCCTGGTGAAAACACAATTACAACGACAGTGGTGCCAGGAGTATACAACATGGACTACCGATGCATGGAAGAGTGTACTGTGGACGGATGAATCTACATTCCCGCTGTTCACCACCGCAGTACGTGTTTGCATGTTGAGAACCCCGTAGAATCGTACAACCCAGACCGTCTGCTCCCAACAGTGCAGCATGGTGGTGGTTCTGCCATGCTCTGGGAGGTCATATCATGGTTTTCAGCAGGTCCCCTGATCACCTTGAAAGGACGGATGAGTGGCAAGGCGTGTGAAACACTTTTGGCCAACCAAGTCCATCCAATGGCTCAGGTATTGTTCCCTGTTGGGGGTGTCATCTATCAAGATGATAACGCCACAATTCACAGAGATCGGAATGTCGAATCATGTTTTGAGGAACATGAGGACCAACTTTCACACCTTCCTTGGCCTCCCGAGTCACCAGACTTAAACGTCATCGAGCCACTGTGGTCTGTGTAGAAAAAAAGAGTAAGATCTGGTTGTCCTCTTCCTGCACCTCTCAGTGACCAGGAGAAGTTTCCGCCTGAAGAATGGTGTAACATCTCACGAACCACCATCCAGGATTTGTATGCGTCCCTTTCAGGTGGTTTTGAAAGCCAAAGGTGTTCCCACACCCTACTACTAGGTACATAAAACCTTGTTTTCTTAGGTGTTGACATTATTCTATCCAACCCTTGTATATTTTGAAAGAAGGAAATGATATTTGTTTTTGTTTTTATTTTTACGGAATACAAAACTTTTAAGCAAATCAAGAATAGTATGATAGAAAAAAGTGGCTGACAGATATTCGAATATTTCGAAAGTAATAAAAAATATTTTTTACTATTTTCAAATCGTAATCCCTTAAAACAGTTTGTTAATCAAACGTTAAATAAACATACGAAGTATATATTCTAATTTTTTAAAGTATCAGAGTTATTTTTATTTGCTTCAGAGGGGCCCGAATTATTTTTCACAATTTTTAAAGTCAAAGTATAGGTATAATTTTTTTGCCATAGTTTAATATTATTATCTGAGAAAACATTTAAATTATGTTGCGCAATTAATGAAGAGAGCTGTCATTTTTTTAACTTTCACAACACACACACACACACACAAAGAAAATTATATTATTTTTTCACGGTCTCCTAGATATACCTGGTACCGAAGTGAATTTCTCCCTGAGTGAAGAAAATAAGGCAATTAGTCTGGTGATGGATATCGAGATAGGTAGAGGAAGCTTAATCAGGAACAAATGAAGTGAAAATCTCCTCCCTCTTTTCGAAGATCCCCCCTCGAAAAAAAAAAAAAAAAAAAAAGAGAGAGAGAGAGAGAGAGAGAGAGACGATCCCTCAAGTATTAGGAACGCCCTCTGTTAAATGAAGGGCATGGCGCACCCTGTAAACTATGGAGTGATGTCCGCTCAAGTAAAGTACGAGCAAAAAATGAAGAAATATTTTATTTTTAATTAAGAGAACGGCTAGCAATGACAGAGACTTTGGAAAACATGAAAGAGAGAGTGAAAAGTGTTAGCCACGGGGGTGCGTAGACATCAATTAGGACAGAAAATGATGGATAGCTCTGAAATATCTCCGCTTCATTCTTTTCAGAATGCTGGTTCCAGTCCTTCAAAATTGAGCAAAAAGTCTTCTAAGGGGTTGACATTGATGAAGTGGAGGTGAAAACTTATGATGGATGACCCTCAGAAATTCTGAAAACAATTAAATATTAATAATATTGCAGATGAAATTCATTTTGAATGCTGCCTGGATGTTAATATGCCAATTTAGAGCCAATGGCTTCAGCCTTATTTATGTTTTTTTTTCTTTTCTCCTCCGGGAAGAATTCTTTACTTTCTAGTTGTTTGAAAGGTGGAACATTCTT